>CANTUR010000308.1:0-2940982 GCA_947683625.1 Mallotus nudiflorus | reverse complement strand
CAATAGCATAAATTATAGGCCTTAACATAATCTAAATAAGTATGTTGATAAATGAATGTATTATGAAATAAAGAGTATAGCAAAGGAGAAAAAGATTGATTTTATTCGCTTTAAATATTTTTTAAACTGTATCTAATGTTTGAATTCATCAATTAGAATTTTTAGTTATTCTGTTTTCAGTTTTTTTTTATAAAGAGGAGTGGATAAATTTTAATTATTATTTTTAAATTTATTTATATAATACTTTTAAATTGAGTGAATGGAATTTCAAATGCTTGGTTCTAATGTTTAACTAAAGAGGGTCTAAACTAATGTTAGAATTTTAAAATTATTTCTTCATATTTTAAAAATGTATTCTAATTGTATTTGTATGTATCCGAAATATGTTTAAATAACAAAATAATAAATATTTGTTTCCTTTTTTATTGAGGGGTTTAGGTATGCGAGAAACTGAAAGCTCATTACAATATCCCCTTTCTAACACAGACTTAGCGAGAAAGTGGACTAAACAAAGTGAGTGAAAGACATTATAATGCGATGCAAGGGGATGTTTACATCTCCACAGTTGAAGGACTCAATGCTTGCATTTTAGCCAGGGCTGAGCATTAGGTCGGGTCGGGTCCTAGGATTGATAGTTTAGTTATATATATATATCTCAAAAAATTGGATTGGCTCGGACTTACTCACCCCTAATTTTGGCTTATGAAACTAAAAGGATTGTTTCTTTCTCTCAATTTTGTTTGTTTAGTTAATCGAGCCTATTCATTGTTTTTGTTGATCAGAAATGTGGGCTGGAAACTAGTTTGACGAAGTAAAAGCTCTTATTAATTTTTTTGTTAATTGGAAATGCAGATTGAATGGGAGCTATATTTGGATATTTTTATAATATTTGAGGATTAAAAGATGCTTTGTTACTCGCTCACCTCCCTCGTAGATCAACTTTCCTCTTTTGAGATATGGAAAAAATTGAGAATGCACTTTCCTCACCCTACAAAAATTTAATTTTATGGAGTAAAACCAGAATATGTCGCCAATGAACTTTAGCTCAAATGGTTAAGGTGAGACATTCATAATTAAGAGATCATCGATTCAATTTTTAAATACATAAATTATGATTTTTGACTATGATGTATTATTGGGGACGATATTTATCACATTTTCTATATCTAACTAATATATATATATATTATTCTAAAAATGGCAGTTAGAACTTAAATCCCATTAAATATAAAAATGCTAAAAAATGTCATTTTTATATTTTAAATAAATAATATTTTTTTCATGAATTATTCTATGATTTAACTTTTATAATAATTATACAACTCATTAAATAATTTCAAGAAAATTTAAAATTTAAAATAATTTTTCTTAAATTGTTATTTTATAAGCAATGATAAATATTTTTTTATACTTGGATATATTCAATTAGTTTTGTCAATATTATAATTTATATTATATTTTAATAAATTTCAAACTTAGTTGTATCTTAATTAGACGATTTTAAAAAATATTTCTTTAAATTAGACTATTTTACAAAAAAAAAAATTTGAAGAATAACATATTTTATTTAATTTTTTATTTATTATTATAAAATATAATCAATTTTAGGTAAAATAGAAAATTTTGTTATATTTTATCTTAAATTAATTATTTTTATTATAGCAATTAAAATTATAATAAGAATATGTTAACTTATTTCATTGTTTAAATATTTTTTATAAACTAATCTAATTTAAAAAAAATACTTTTTAAAATTTTGGACTAACTCAAATTTGATTGAGTTTTAAAAAAATTTTAAAAGGCAAATCAAATTATAATATTAACAAACTAAATGAGTTTTATCTTTATTAAAAAATATTTATTCATGTATGACATATTAACTAAAATTATATATTTACAAATGATTATGTATATTTAATTAGTTTTATTCGTCATTTTCAATATAACTAATAATTTTAAAAAATATAATTTTTATTTATTTTATTTATTTTTTAAAATTATTTTAATGAGTTATATAGTTATTATGAAAGTTAAGTAACAGAAGAAGTTATAAAAAATAAATAAATGATTATTTATTTAAAATATTAAAATGACTTTATAAATAGTTTTAGAATTAAAATGTAAAAAAAATTTAATTTTAAGGGTTGACACTTATGCAAAACCTAAAGAAACTTGGACCCCACTTAGCCTTGAAATCAATAATGCGTCAAACATAACTGGGCTTGGTTCACATGAACGGCTTTTGCAACCAAATTGCTCCTGTGTAATTTGAGGACATTTATTTCATGTTATTATTATTATTATTATTAATATTTTGAGAAAAAGGACATTTATTTTGCGCTGCTTGAAAGAGATTTTGGTAATTTTCAAGTTGACGTAAGGTGAAGTGGTTGGAAATGAGAATTTGGAGAGAAATTATAGGTTGAAGCCAGTGTGCTTCGTAGGAAGCCTGTTGAACATTAAACCAATCATTAACACTTTAAACAAGCTACGTGTTAAGTTCACTTGGTGGAAATTTCGTTCTGTCTGAGATTCAATTCTTTATAGTGGACCTTTTATTCTCATTTATCTTTGTCATTACAAGGAAAATGCTTGTAATTTTCAGGTGAAATTGCAAGGAAAAAGACTGCATCCAATGTCATTTTTTAAAAGAATAATACCAGGTAAAACCCAGGAGCATTCTATTTTCTTTTTCTTTTTTTTATTATTTGTTTCAACCAAATTCTTCTATTCACACATCCAAAGTAAAAAAAAAAAAAAAAGAAAATAGTTAAGTGAGAACTTATACTAACTCCAAGCCTAAAATCCCTAGAAAAAAACTATAAGAAATCCACAGTGACAGGTGTAGCTGCAGGGGAAAAATTTTTTGGAGGCAATTTCTATTTTGTTCCAATGTTAATCAAAATTTACATTTTTGAAATTTTAATTTTTTTTAAATAATTAATTAAAATACTACTGAAATCTAAAAATTTAAAATAAACTGAATAAACACATCGTAATAGAATTTAAACAGATAAAATTTATAACTAATTTATATATTTATTTTGTAATTATAAAAATAAAATAATAAAATATCACAACTAATGATGCAATATTTAAATAGCTTATTTGAAACATAAAATATTAGGATTTAAATATACCATTCAATAATCTTATAGTGCAATGATTCCAATATTAACATCTCTTTTCTTTTATTTTTTTATATATAATAATAGTAATAAAAAGTAATGATTTGAAATGGGTTCAATGAAAAGTAATGATTTGAAATGGGTTCATGAAAAGTAATGATTTGAAATGGGTTCATGAAAAGTAATGATTTGAAAAGCTTTTATGAAGTCTTAAAAGATTAGAAGTGATATAAAACATTAGACTAATAGAATATTAATCAACAACTAATTAAAAACAAATCAAATCTTTAAGTTCATCATACAACAAATATAACAAAGAAAATAAATAACAAACTTTGGAATATAATAATAAAAAGATGCAATGTGGCCAAAAGGAACCAATATTCTTTGATTTCTTCGTCGGATTAGACATCAGAATGTATGAAATTTCCAGAAAAAAAAAAAAAAGATGCGGCATCTTCATTTTTGGGTTACTTATCAAAAAGAGCATTAAAAACAATAGAAAACTACACTTTATAACAAAAACAAATGGTTCATGATATTATTAGCATTGCCAAATTACTCAAATTTGGAAGCTGAAAAACAAACATTCAATTAAAACCCCCAAAAGGGCACAGCAAAAATGCTTTAATTTCCAATAATTAAACACAGGAACTGCAATTCAATGTTACAACCAAAAAAAAAAAAAAATCCTCATTTCATTGTGCAACTGAAAATTGCTAAAACAATCAATTAACAACAACATTTTCAAGAACTATAAAGACCAGAGCTAAAAAAAATCATCTCAAAATTGGAACATTAAGAATAATCAACAACAAGAGCTCACAACAAATTAGTGAAAACAAATAGCAAAAAACTGAACCAAAAAGCCTCTAACAAGTTCCCAATTTTAGCAGCACTAGATTTAAGCCTCACACCTTTTTTAGGGTCAGCTAAAGAACCTTGCAAAGTAATATTAACATCAGCACCAACTGTAATTCTCTGCCTCTTCGTTTGCCATGCCATGATCTTGTACCTAACCGAAGTAGCCATATCCACCCGAATAATCGCCGACCCATTTGAAACCCGCCCATAAACCGCTGCTTCATCAAATCCAGCACTAGCATTAAGCAGTATCTCCCCACCTTTTTTAGCTTTCTTTTTATGACCTTGATAGAACTTGGGTACTGTAAAATGCCCAATAGTACGGTTTCTTTGTGGGTTATCAAAAAATGTAACGTTGACATCATCGTAATAAACACCTTTGTCTTTGTTTGTGTTCTCCAGCTTTAGTTGAAAGAAAAGAGTGGTGTTTCCTTTTGGATTTAAAGAATGATCTAAGGCTGGAATATAGAATTTTTGAAGTGAACATTTGGGTGAAGATGTTCGCAAACTGAGCCACATGAACAGTGCTGTTAAGCCTAGCGTGAATATAAAGCTGCAACAGCATCTGCAGCAACCACCGCCGGAGTCCGGCATGGTTTTTCCGGCCAAAAATTGGGTTCTTCTTGCAAGATTTTCAATAGGGTATCAGAATATGAAGAGGAAAAAGATCAAGAACAAGCTCAAGGTTGATGGGTCTGATCTGTGTTGGCAGAGATGTTAATTTTTTTTTTTTTTTTTGAAAAAAAGAAAGACCAAGACTTGAGGAGGGTCCACTTCTGTTAATCTTTAATTTTTCTTTTTTTAAAGGGAATGATATAGTTACATGTTGGTGATTGTCTAAGCTATTCAATGTTGACAGATGGTAATTTAGAAAAAAAGAATATAATAAAAATATGAGGTTTTTTAGTAGACAGACCAATAAAATATATATATATATTAGTTTTTTTTGTAGGGTCTTCTACTAAATCTTTAGATTTAGCTTGATGTTGTAATTTTTTTTATTTATAGTTGAATCCATCCAATAAAATATAGATTGGTAGATCTTAATTGTATATATAGAAGGGATACTTAAAAAAATTATCAAATTCAGCTTTGGTCATGATATTTTAGTCGCACAAAAAAAAATGCAAAAGAACATATGTGATTGTTAAGAATTTTTCTAATATTTCACTATTTAAATTCATATCATTTTTGTGCTTTCTAAAATATTTTTAGTTAAATAATATATTCTTTTAAACAGTTTTCAGATTGAGTTATACATTGTATTGTATCTATTTTATTCACCAAATGTGATTCTTTAATAAATTAATGAGGTTTCATTTCTGTTTTTTTTTTTAAAAAAAAAAAAAATTTCAACTTTGCTGTGGTTGCCCTTATATTTCTTTGAAAAAAATAAAAAATAAAAAATAAAAAATATCCTTAAGTAATAGTATAAAAAGATAATTATTATATACCCTCATGTTTCAATTTATTACATTATTTTATTTTTGACATTTATAAAATTGTATGTTATTTCATTCATAAAGAATAATTAATGAGTGTTAACTGTTACAAATATCAGAAATTAATAAATATTTTTTTAAATGTCAGAAATAAAGTAGTATAATAAGTTAAAATATAAGAGTTATACAGTAATTATTTCTTGATTAAATTACCAATTATGTGGCTGAAATTGATAGTTCAAAATTAAAAATTTTCATTTCGTTCTAGAGTAAAAAAGAATTTGACTAATGGAATAAATTAAATAGATGGAATTTTAGTTCAAAATTAAAAATTTTAATAACTTGATGAGGTTAATATCCAATAAAATAAGAGGGAGAGAGGGACAACAGGTGTTTAATCCTACCATTTTAACTAATTATGGGGCAAAGTTGTTAAGTCTTTTTTAAATAGGATTAAAATAATTTAACATATTAATTTGTATTAAGATATAATTTACAACACTTAAATGATATTTTAGGTTTTTACACTTGTTAGTTGTGAAATTTATTCACATTTTCAACAATAATAATTTAACTTAAAGAATAAAAAAATAATTAGTTAGTTCTTTTTGTTTACATAAAATTGATTTATTTAGCTAAATACATTAAATTTGAAAAAAAAAATTAGTTCATTTTAATTTGAATATACATAATTTTAATTTATTTAATTTTAGACCAGTTAAATTTGGTTTAAACTGATCTACTATGAGTGCACTAATGAGTGGGCTCGGTGACATCAACCCAAAATAAGAAACCCAAAAAATGGCATATAAGCCCAGCCTTAGACTTCAGCTATTCTTTTGGGAATTGAAAGGGGAACAAACCATCTTTTAAGTTCCTTGAACTTTTTTTTCACCTTGTACTTACTGAATTTTTATCTTTAATTGAGTTCTTAAATTTTTATTTTTCTAATATTTACATCCTTAATTTGATGTCCGTTAAATTTAAATAGAATTTTCATTAAATTATTATCATGTCATATTATTTTAAATTTGAACTTTTTGAATTTCATTCGATAGATTTTTAATGAATTATTATATTTAATTGAGTTCTTAAACTCTTATTTTTTTGATTTTTATATCTTTTAATAAACATTTACAACATACATATCAATAAGCATTGTGTAATGCTATTTGATGAAGTTTATACCATGTAGAATATTTTTTTATTTGTACATTTAAACTCAACTCGAGATTAGCTAGTAAAAACTTCAGTTCAACTTGAATTTAGCTTTTTTTTTTTTTTAATTTAATATTTTTAGTTATTTAATTTTATATTTAAATAATAAAATTTTAATTTAATTTCAATTATTAATAATAGAAAATTTTAGATTACTAACTTCACATTTTTTTTTATCAAAATATTCATATATCAATGTCCTTTGATTTATAAATTTATTATATATGTTATAAATTAATATAGTGCCATAAAATTTGAATAACATAAAGTATAACTTGAATTTAATCTTTTTCCATATTAATTTTTAAAATAAATTTATGAAATAATTTAACTTAATTTTATTAAATAAAAAATTAACTCAATAAAATTTAAGTTAAATAATAAAATTAAGTTATAATTTTTAAATAAATTTATGAAATAATTTAACTTAATTTTTAAAAATTATAATACATATAAAACTAAATAATTTAACTTAATTTTTAAAAATTATAATACATATAAAACTAAATAATTAAAATATATTAAATTAAAAATGTTTGCCAAATTAGTGAAATTCAAGTTTTTATGAGCCAATCTTGAGTTATTTATAAATTAAAAACATTTTACATGTTATAAATGTCATTAAATAGTTGCATTACACAATGTTTATTAATATATATTTCATAAATTCTTACTAAAGGATGTAAAAATTAGAAAAATAAAAGTTTAAAGATTTAATTAAATATAATAATTCATTAAAGATTTATCGAACAAAATTTAAAAATATGATGTGATAATGATTTGATAGAAAAATTGTTAAAATTTAACGGATGTCAAGTTAAAGATATAAAAATTAGAAAAAAATAAAAATTTAAGAATTCAATTATAGGTAAAAATTCATTAAAGATGAATTGAAAGAAAACTAAAAAGTTTAAGAACCTTACGATATTTTGTTCCGCATTAAAAGGGGAAAGGTACATGGTATGAATGACCACAACCTTTCCATATTCACTTTCACTTTTTTTTTTTCCAGTCTAATCTTTCCGCTTTTCATCTTTAATTTTTAATTTTTTCTTTTGCTTTATCTTTTAATTTTTTACGATTTTTTTTTTATTTTTACTCTTCTTATTATCACAATTATTACTTGGAAAGACCCTAAAAGGGTGAATAGGGCTAATCGAAAATTAAAAGAAATTAAAGATTAATTGGACAATAATTAAGGACTAAAAGAAGATATTTGAGTAAAGTAAAAGAAAAGGTACAGTTAAAAAAAAATGCAAAAGAGAAAGTTAAGAACTTAAGAATTTAAGAAGTTTGATTCATAAATTGAATATACATCTATACCTAATTTATCTCCAAGTTAGGATTTTGATAACCCACACCAATTTATTAACTTGCAATTATATTTGCAAGAGTTTTTATGGCTCAACTCAAACCTTTTCCAATAGAATGATTTTTTTAGGCTTAAGTCTAACCACGACAATAATCACAACTCATAAATGTTTAAGGCTTAAATTTAACCTTCAATAACTTAATACTTTCTATTACTTATGTCACGACCCAAACTAGGAGTCATGACCGGCGCTAGGGAATGAGAATTCTTTCGAATCCGGAACCCGTAGCAAGCCTAAGAAAATAAAATCATACAATAAATAAATAAAAGTACGATCGAATTAAATTTTTTCTGAATCAATATACAAAATAAATACTTCAAATCCTTTTATAAATGTATACATATTCATACAATGTTCAAATATAAATTCTCAGAGTATATAATATCCAAACAAAATAATACACTTCTAATATAATAACACTACTACTGCAGTTTCTAGAATACAATTCAAAGTTTAGAATATACATTTGCATAAAATAGTCGGGATTGAAGAACACCGACGAGGAACTCTACAACTAAGGTCTGACGATATGGAATCTCCTGAAAAAAATAATTGAGGGGGGTCACACCTCACTAAGTGAATTATTGTACTATATATATATGCAAACTAAACCATAACAATCAAGCATTCTTATATATATATGTATATACACACATTTCACACGAATGCTAAACTCTGCTTTTATTAATATACAAAATATAAGAAAACGTTTAATTAACTTCATGAAGGATCCATAGAACCCTAATAATAACAACCTCAACAACCCCATCATCACTCTAGTCATGCAGGCTCACTTGATTCCAAATAGAACACTTATTCCAATCTGGATAGCAGATTGGCCCCGAGACACTAAGTCGACCGAGCTCTAGCAGTTTGGCTGTCAGTGTGATTGGCCCCGAGACACTTGGTCAACTGAGCTCCAGCAATCACACTATCTATCACCTCACATCTCAATCAACCCAATAGATCATTCAATTCACTTATGGACAGTAGACTGGCCCCGAGACACTAAGTCAACCGAGCTGCAGCAGTCGGCCCCCGCAATCACACTATCTAACATACCATTAATCTTAGTCAAATCAATTATAATCACCCAATTTTAACTCTCACTCAATCCTTATCTATCGTACCAGTACGTACACGGTCCTAGTGCTGCCCACTAGGTAGCACGTTCTATTGATATCCTTCACTTAGAATAAATCATTCATTCGGAAAATAATTAATGTAGAACAATATTCATAATAGTAAAACCAACCATATATATATATATATATATATATATATATATATATAATATATATGTCAAATAAAATACGAAATAAACTAAAGCTTCTAAAAATTCTAAAAAAATTACAGCATGTAGATTAAGCTTCCAGGAACAAAGTTTGTGAAGGAAGTTTTCATGAATCAATCAAATTGAAGCTAAAAAAATTCGAAACCCAAAATTGCTGATTTGAAGAAATTGAAACCTAAGCAATTATAGACCAAATCAAGTGAAAAAAAGCTTGGAATCACACTCACCAGAGCTCAAGGAGAATATAGAGACCGACGACATCAAATTTGGTGGCCGGAAAGTACTTGGTCGGAGCTAAGTTGATTTTTTGCTTCTTGATGAAAATTCGGCCAAAACTTACCGGAAAAGAGTGTTTCAGGTGGTGGAAATGGCTGGAGGTGGAGGAGGAAGGCTGAGGGGCATAGTAACAGCAAGAAAACCAGCTTCAATGTGGCTGGAAATGGTGGAAATGACATTGGGAAGAAGAAGATGCAGGAGGGGCAAAATCGTAAATAAGGCAACTTTTATTTTTTATTTTTTTGATTAAAATTTGTGTATATATGTATATATATATATGTCTACACTATATTATAGTAATATATATATTCCCACACACAAATAATACTTACCACACAAATATTTTAATATATTTAATAATTTATACACTTAAAATTAATTAATACAAAAATTAAATAATAAAATTAAGAAAATTAATTAAGCTCTAATTAATTTAAATAAATACACATATAAACATTTTATTTTAGCACTTTAAAATTATATATGAGTTCATGCAAATTCATAAAACTAGTCAAAATAAATAGTATTAAATTATTTACGTGTCAATTTTTCCGAAAATACAATTCCTGAAAAATTTTACGTAAAGTACTTAAAATAATATAAAATAATTAAAATTAGCTTTAAAAAAACAACAAACTCATAAAATATCATAAATATATTTACAAAAATTATTAACACTGCATATCCCGATGCAGTATAAAAATATTTAAAAATTCGGGATATTACAACTTAGTACTAACTCCTCACTTCTCTTTTTCATCCTAAGAAATAGAAGAAGTAGAAGAGCTAAACTAATGCACAACCCAACACTCACAATATAAATGAATAAGCAATAAATTTTAGAGCTTTTGGTGGCTAAGAGAGAATTCAATTCATAGTATCTAACTTCTTAAATGAATTTTTCAAACTCAATTTATAGTTGGAGTCTGAATTCTAGCTGTTGGAGGTCAATGAAGTTGTCTCTAAACTTCTTTATCTTCATTAAATGAGAATTCAGATTTTTACAAGAATTCTCCTAGTCATGGTTGTGATGATGGTGGTCGTGGTCATGATGTTTAATAAAAATAGTCGTTGGGGTAGCTATGTGATTGCTGTTCAACTAATATCTAGACTGACATAATTTAGTCACGGTCGTGATCATGACCATAAGCACTTTTACCACTTTGATATGCAATCCTTCTTGAATCTTATGCTCATGATTCAGAGTCGTGAGGTCAGTCATGAGTATGATCATGGTCATGAGCTAGCTTATAAAGACCACTGGACTTTTGGCTTAAGAAGGGAACTTGGCTCGTGGTCGTAACCTGCCCTCATGATGGTCATCACGGTCATGACTGAGATCATGAATACAACTGGACCATTTTCTAAATGAGGAGTCCTTGGTCATGAGTTTAATTGTGAGCCTTGTCACGGGCATAATCATAGTCGTGATAATGACCGTGAAGGCTATTGGATTACAACTCGTTTAAGGGGCTTTTAGGTTTCATTGGATCATGACTGGGTCTTATTCGTGACCATGACCGTGACCTAATGTCACTTCACCATTTTCTTGTCTTTTTGAGTTCTTTTCAAAGTCTAACTAATTAATACACACTTAAGCAAACATTATTAGCACTTCAAAATTGTGCTGTCAAAATCAAAATGAGGTTAGATTAAATCGTAATCTTGAAAATGTCTAACATTATTCCATAACTATTTTATTTTGATATTATTATTCATTCACTTATTTTTAATTTTATTTTCTATTTATTTTTTCTTTCTCGCCTTCTTTTTTATTTTTATTTATTTATTTTATTGTTTTTTTGGATGTTTTTTGTTCTTGATTGTCTTTTTTCTGGTTGTTTGTGGAACTTGTTTTTCTTAATCTATTCATTTGTACAACATTTTTTGTTGTTATTTTTGGTTTTTTATTGCTTCAGCTTTATGATGTTGTTTTGCGATGGTTATTTTTTGTTGTTATTCTATTTTTTTAAATAACCATGAAAAAATAAAAAAAAAATAACTATAAAATAAGCTTATAAAATTGTAAAAGAACCAATGAAAAAAACCAAAAAAACCACTACAAAATAACATCAAAAAATTGAAAAATGAACCAACAAAAAACAATCGTCAAAACAACTAGAAAAATAACCATAAAAACAATCATGAAAACAAATAGAAAAACTATTAAAAAACAAGCTCATAAAACTGAAAAAGAACCAAAAAATAAAAACAACCTCCGAAACAACAAAAAAAAACACACACACACACTCATATCAGTCCAAACAAATTAACCCAAATCCATTACAACACTTAAATTCCAATAAACAAAACAATTATAAAATTCAAGTCTTTAGCTATGAAAATTTTTCTTTTTAAAAAATACAATTTAACTCTTAAATTCGCTCACTTTGCTCATATTTTTTGTTTACTTTCTCTCTCTGAGTAGATTCACCATATCTATTTTTTTTTAAATATAGATTTGGTGTAGGTTTCTTTTTTTTTTTTTTAATATACTGATATGATTTAATGCAAAAAAAAAAAAAAAAAAAAAGAGCATAGAGAAGAAGATAAAGAATTATGTGTGGATTTCTTTTTTTTGTTGAGTATAGTGATGAGATTTAAAAAAAAAAAAGTGGAGAGGAGAAGAAAAAAAGAAAAAGAAAAAAAAAAGAATGAACAAAGTCCGTATTTAAAAAAAAAAATTCAATATTTTGGTGTTTCTGAATTTTTTTTTAAATTTAAAAATACCTATTGAAAGATGACACAACACAATTCTTAATTTTGAGGAAAATTTTTTGCTTTAATGGTACTTTAAAATATATTTTAATCATTCTTTTTTTTTAAAATTGTATTTTAATCATTTAATATTTAAAATATAATAGCCTACTGACAAGGAATTACGTAAAAACAGACTAAGTTACCATCAGATTATTAAAAAATAAATTTTTGGTACTGTGTTTATTACACTTGTAATAATATGAATTTTTAACTATTAAAATAAAAAATTAAATTATAAAATTTACAGTGTTAATAATAATTTTTATTTTATATTATTTTATTAAATTATAATATTTAATTATTATAAAAAAATGAAATGAGTTTTCCGTGTTGTTGTTATTATTATTATTATTATTATTTATTAAGTAAAATTATGAATTTTAATGAGTAAATTAAAATTATAATTATTTAAATATTAATAAATTAAATAAATAAATTTTAGATGTATTTTATTTTTTTTTCTTCTTCTTCTTCCCGTTCTGTCAGCAACCACCACACGCTACCCCACCACCAACAACACGCCGGACTACCTTCTTCACATCATTGCTCTGCCATTCGTCACACCAGTAGTAACAACAACTGCTGGTAGTCCTCTTCCTCACGCAATCACACAATGACCGAAATGAGAGAGGGAGGCCGACGCAATTCTGGCGAGTAATCCAGCCAAGCTTGGGTTCTAATCGAAGCTCTTGACTTGGGCTTCGATAATCATTGATTAATTTCGAGAAATTTAAACGGTAACAACTCCAATTTTTAAAATTTAATTTTGGATATTTTTGTTAAATTATGAAATTAAATGTCAATTTTATTTTATTTGATATTGGTTCTTTAGAACAAAATATTGCGGATGTTGTAAGGTTTCGGGTTTTTATGAAATTTTTGTGAATTTTTATGAAGTTTTGAATTCCTGGGGTCTCGGGTTACTGTTCATGACACTATTTCCGAGGCAAAAAAAATTTTATATTTTAATAAATCCTACTAATTATTTTAAGCAAATTTTGTTAAGGAAGTTTATTAAAATTATGTACCAAATTTTTATTATAAATTTCCGAATGCGTATGTCGAAAATGAATTTTTGGAAAAATTAGTATAAATTAGTAAATTTTATATTTTAAATGAAATTATTGTGAATTATTATGTTTTGGAAAATTTTTATGTAATAAATAATATTAAAATAATTTTTATGAATTAATTCCTATTTTTAGTTAATTATTAGTAATTATCGGAATAATATCTGAATAAAAAATTGTATCTATGGTTTTTAAGATTTAAATGAGTTTTCTGTTGCTTAATTATATAATTGAATAATTTAAATGATTATCGGTAATTAAATACTATTTAATTTCAAAAATTAGAATAATGACTTTTATAATATAATTTGATTATTAATGTGGATTTTATTATTTATTTTGTAAATAAATGTCTTTTATGCTTTTATTGTGTAAATAAATTAATTTTGGTATTTAAATGGAAATTAAATTTTGATTTATGAAATTGGTTCTCTATTTGGTATAAAGTGTAGTTCGGGGGCTTAACCTGAGATTTAGAGTTATTGTTGGTATTTGATTTGTTTTTCTATGTAGGATTGACTCTACTTTTGTAGAGAGATGTCCATTTATTGAGAAGACTCTGCTGAATTTTTGATAAATTTCTCGTAAAATGTGACATCAGGTTGAGTTTAGTAGATTCGTAATCTTAATCGAGTTTCTTGTTAGAAATCTAGAATTTATAGTATTTCCATTTCTAATTCCATATTTATTTATTTCTTTTTTTTAGCAACGTCTCTAGTCAAGTCGATAGGTTGGGGTCGAGCGCGACTGTGCAGAGAAGCACATTCAACCTGTAAGTTAATAATTGAATTGTGTGTAAGATATTTTATAGTAAAAATATAAATTCATTGATTGTGATAAAATAGGAGAATTTATTAAAAAGAATTATATTATTATAAAATATACTTGGATTAAAATTCTCCTATTATTTGCTATGGTTATATAAGCATGTTTATATTAATTTTCATATGATTAGTTAATTGTTATTTTATTTTATTATAATATTTCTTTTTTTATTTACTTTATTTATTTTAAAATGAACTACGCTAGAACGGGCTACCTGATGGGTTTTATTAGAATTGTGTGCTCATTGGTAGGATTGAGAATGAGTGTTGATGGTTATAAGGTTTGGTGATATTTTGCTCTCGGGCATGATTTTGTGAGATTGTATATAAGTCTCGGTGATGCTTTGCTCTCAGGTGTGACTTATAAGTTACTAGGGCCAATAGCTCGGTAATGCTTTGTTCTCGGGAACCGCTAGTAAATATTGGTTTAAGTGATTTAACTGTGGCTGGTAGCTTGATGGATGCTTTGCCCTCAGGAACTGACAATTTTTGAATTTTTAGAGAGGCAAAAGACTATTAGAATTATGAACTAGAGTTGTACCTAATTTTCTTATAAAAATGATTTAAGAAAGTTTATTATATTTATATAGTACTTTACGATTTCAAATACTTTATTTCAATAAAAGAGGATTTCAATATATCAAATGTTTTAAATTATAAATTATAAATTTTATATTTTCATAAAATATATTTTTAAAGAAGATTTTCATACTATATACATTTCTTTTATTAACTTACTCAGTGAGGTCTGACTCCCCTCAATTAATTTTTTCAGGATCTCTGGAGTCATAAGTTAATTCGCCTAGTTTACGCTGAGTTTCTTCTTCTTTGGCTATTTTATATAGGTCTATATGACATGTATTAGTATGTATTTGAAATCTAGAACACCGTAATAGTAGTAGTTAACTGTTATGTTAGATTTTATAAATTATTACCTATATTAAAAATTTGTACTCATGTTGATTATTATGTTTCATCAACGATTGTTTTGGATATTATGTTATTTGTGTAATTTATTTTATTTAAACATTTCATTTAAATTATTGCATATATTTTATTGTAAAATTTTCTTTAAGGCTTACTATGGGTTTCAGAAGCCTTATATTTTCCTATTTCCTAGTGTCTGTCATGTGCCCTCAGGTTCGGATCATGACAAAGTTGGTATCAGAGCTTTGACTTATTTTATATATGTTTTCAAATGTAAATGTCTATTTTTCATGAGCTACTATGGTGATAGGTTGATAATTATCATTTATTGTCTTTCTTATTTCTTGTATTCTGCACATATGAAGTATCCTTATCTTATCTTGAATTCATTTTGTGTCTCTTTTTAAAATGAGGCAAGCGTGAATTACTTCTGCTGCAGAAGCATCATTTGAGGAAAATGAAGATAAACAATCTATTCAGGATGAAATTCTTCCTCCTACCACTCGATATAGAGGTAGAGGCAGAGCTGGTGCTAGAGCAGTAATAGCTCAAAGGCAGGAACAAAAATAAACAGAGCCTAAACTTTTAGTAGAGGATCTTGCAACCTTTGTAGCTGGTATGACAAGAATTAATCAAGGCTTGGTAGCCCTTAACCAAGCAATGCCCCTAGTACAATAGATGATTCAGTAGAGAAATTAGGGGATGACAGATGCTAATGTCGCCTTACTGTACTCCAGAGTCAGGTGAGTTTCTTTTGATGGTACAGGGGATGCTTTAGACTTTATAAATACCATTGAGGCCAAAACCAGAACTGGATACACAGACTACTAGCGAATCATGATAGTAGTGTTATCAGTATCAATTGTAGCTCAAGATTGGTTCATGCAGTCTATATAGCCATACATGACTATGATGGCCTGGTTGGATTTTATGAAGAGATTTATGAGATTTTTCTACCCAACATCGAAGAGAGAGAACTATAGGTGGCAGTTGCTGAATATTGCTAAAAGAGATCGATTAGTTGAGGACTATACTCGAGAGTTCTTTAGACTATCATGTTATACTGCAGATGTGATACAGGATGAGATAAGAGCAATGGACCTTTATGTGATTGGGTTAGGCCCAACTTATATTGGTATCCAGACAAGGGGTCGTAACCTTGTGAGTGTAGTTGAGAAGGCCGGATAGCTTGAGCGAAGATATATTTGACATGGCACCAGGATCCTTATGAGAGTGGCAGTGGTAGATCAGCTCAGGGGGTTTAGCAACCTATTTTTCAGATAGGCAGCATGAGTACTTAGATAGGGGGTACTTCTCAACAAAGCAGATAGTTCATAGCACATTGAATTGGTAAGGTATAGTTATGCTTAGAGCCATAGGAGTGGCAGGACTATTAGGTTTGGTACAGGTGTTAATAGTAGCAGCAGCGGGCAGAACTTCGGATATAGCAGTTCAGGATTTGGGGCTAGTGCATGTGCCACTTATGGGTGAGTACATCAGGGTTCGTGTCACTTAGTTTTAGGAGCTTTTTTCTAGTGTGGACAGTTTGGGCATTTTGCTAGGGATTATCTTCATTATGGGTTCCAGCCATTATATGCTTAAGGATCTTTATCATCAGTTGCTTAGCCATTTCAGTAGGTGCATCAACAGTATTAGGCACTTATGTATCGTCAGTAGTGACCGACTCAGTATGCAAGTCAACAAGGCAGAGGGTTTAGAGGCAGAGCTGAGGGTAGAGGATATGCACAACCGTCCATTTCACAGCAGGTAGGTTGTGGTCAAGCTAGATTTTTCACCTTGACTCTTTACTTTAACTTTACTTTATTTGATCCGAGTGCTTCGCACTCTTTTATGTCTTCTGTATTTGCTTCTAAAGTAGCATGTTAGCCTTCCAAGTTGTTGATTCCTTTATTTGTAGTGACACCACTTACTGACAAGTTAGAAATAGATGTGTTCTTTCTATCTTGTCCAGTGTTGGTGGAAGGTAAAGAGTTACTAACAGACTTAATTTTATTAGATGTGATTGATTTTGATGTAATTTTGGGGATGTATTGGTTGGCACAGTATTATGCCACAGTAAACTGTGGAGAGAAGGAAGTAATTTTCAGAATTCTAACTAATGAAGAATTTTGATTCAGAGGTGATAAGAGTTCAATGCCTTAAAATATTATTTCTACGATCACAACTATGAAGATGCTTAGAAGAGGTTGTTAAGGCTACTTAAATATGGTTAGAGATATACAAGCAGATAAAGTGGGAATTGAAAGAGTGTTAGTGGTGTGTAAGTTTTTAGATGTTTTTCTGAAGAATTATTAAGCTTGCCACCAGAAAGGGAGATATAATTTTACATCGATGTAGTGCCTAGTACAAATCCTTTCTTTATGCCACCATATAAAATGGCGCCTGCAGAGTTGAAAGAGCTGAGAAACCAATTGTAAGAATTGCTCGATAAAGGTTTTATCTAGCCTAGCACATCTCTTTGGGGTGCTCCAGTATTGTTTATGAAGAAAAAGGATAGTAGTCTTCGATTCTATATCAACTACAGACAGTTAAACAAGGTCACCATCAAGAACAAGTATCCACTCCTAAGGATTGATGATTTGTTTGACTAGTTGCAAGGAGCTCGATATTTCTCCAAGATTGACTTAAGGTCTGGGTATTATTAATTAAGGATTAGAGGTGGAGATGTACCCAAGACTGCATTTCGGACAAGGTATGGCCATTATGAATTCTTAGTGATGTCCATTGGGTTGATTAAAGCTTTGGCAACCTTTATAGACTTTATTAATAGGGTTTTTAAGCCATTCTTGGACCAATTTTTTATTATATTTATTGACGATATTCTGATATATTCCAAGAGTAAGGCAGAACATATGATGCATTTGAGATTAATGCTTCAGACTCTGAGAGAGCAACAATTACATGCCAAGTTTTTGAAGTGTGAATTCTGGTTAGATCAAGTGGCATTTTTAGGCCATGTGGTATCCAAAGATGGCATATAAGTGGATCCCAGAAAAATAAAAGCTATTATAGAATGGCTAAGACCCACATTAGTCATGGAAGTAATGAATTTTTTGAGTTTAGCTGACTATTATAGGAGAATTATGAAGGATTTCTTTAAGATTATTGGACCTTTAACAAGACTAACCCAAAAGAATGCTAAGTTTATGTGGATAGACAAATGTGAGGAGCACTTTTAATTACTTAAGGACTTGTTGATTTTGTCTCTAATATTGACTTTGCCTTTTGGGAATGAAAGGTATATGATGTATTGTGATGCTTCCTGAGTAGGATTTGGTTATGTTTTAATGCAGAATGGAAGAGTGGTTGCTTATGCTTCATGGCAGTTAAAGAAGCACGAGTAAAATTATCCTACTCATGACTTGGAAATGGCAGTAGTGGTGTTTGCACTAAAGATTTAGAGGCATTACCTATGTGGTGTGACTTATGAAATATACACCTACTATAAGAGCCTGAAGTATATATTCCAGCGGAGAGATCTAAATCTAAAGCAAAGAAGATGGATGGAACTTCTAAAAGAATATGATTATTCTATTTTATACCATCCAGGCAAAGCAAATGTAGTTGCATATGCATTGAGCATAAAGTTCATAAGCAGCCTTGCACATATCAGTACAGAGAGGAGGCTAATTGTTAAGGAGATGCATGAGTTAATTAACCAAGGGTTGCAGTTGATGGTGACTTAGGGTACAGTCAGTATACTTGGATTAAGTTAAAGCAGCTCAGAGAAGGGACCCACAGTTATAAAAGATCATGTTTGAAGTACAACAAGGTAGGTCCATTGGATTTGTAATTGATGGCAAAGGTGTGCTGTGTTTGGGTACTTTGTTATGTGTACCAGATGTGGATGAGCTAAGGAAAAAAATAATGGAAGAGCCATATTTTTCTGCTTACAGTGTTCATTTAGGTTCTGCTAAGATGTATCATAACTTAAATGATACATATTGGTGGAATGAAATTAAAAAGGGTATTGTAGAATTTATATCCAAATGTCTCACTTGTCAACAGGTGAAACTAGAGCACTAGAGGCCCATAGGATTATTATAGCCATTGCCTATCCCAGAGTGGAAGTAGGATATGATTGGTATGGATTTTGTGATTGAATTGCCTCGTACTACTGGTGGTTATGATGCTATTTGGGTGATATTTGACAGAATAACTAAGTCAACACACTTTTTGTCAATTAAGAAGACATACTCTATTGATAGATTGGCAAGGTTGTATGTCAATAGAATTGTTTACCTCCACGGGGTACCAGTGAGTGTAGTGTTTGATAGAGGAGCTACTTTTACTTCAATCTTCTGGCAAGAATTGCATAAAGCATTAGGTACAAGACTTGATTTTAGCACAATATTTCATCCTCAAATAGAAAGTCAATCAGAAAGGACCATTCAGACCCTAAAGGATATGTTGAGTATGTGTGTGATGGACTTTGGTGGTCAATGGGACATACATTTTCCATTGATTGAATTTGCATATAACAACAGTTATCATGCAAGTATTAAGATGGCTCCATATGAAGCACTATATGGTAGAAAGTGTAGATTACCATTATGTTAGGAAGTTGGAGAAAGACAGTTGAGAGGTCCAGAATTGGTACAGATTACTTCTAAGAAGGTTCCCATTATTTAACAGTGATTGAGGACAGCTTTCAGCGGATAGAAGAGTTATATAGATCCTAAGAGGAAGGATGTGTCCTTTTTCGTTGGAGACATGATGTTTTTGAAAGTATCTCCAATGAATAGGGTTATGAGGTTTGATAAGAAAGGTAAATTAACCCTGAGATAAATTGGACCTTTTGAGATATGTTTAAGAGTTGGAGAAGTGACTTATAAATTGGTGTTAACCCTTAATTATCTCGAATTCACCCAGTGTTTCATGTATCTGTGTTGAGGAAGTATGTTCATGATCCTTCTTATGTTCTTCAGTCTCAGACAGTGGAGCTCAGTGAATTTTTATATTTTTAATAAATTTTAATAATTATTTTAAGTAAGTTTTGTTAAGGAAGTTTATTAAAATTATGTACCAAATTTTTATTATAAATTTCTGAATCTATATGTCCAAAATGAATTTTTGAAAAAACTAGTATAAATTAGTAAATTAATTTTAATTGAAATTATTGTGAATTATTATGTTTTGGATAATTTTTGAGTAATAAATAATATTAAAATAATTTTTATAAAGTAATTCCTATTTCTAGCTAATTATTAGTAATTATCGGAATAATATCCGAATAAAAAATTGTGTTTATAATTTTTAAGATTTAAATGAGTTTTTGATTGCTTAATTATATAATTGAATAATTTAAATGATTATCGGTAATTAAACACTATTTAATTTCAAAAATTAGAATAATGACTTTTATAATATAATTTGATTATTAATGTGGATTTTTTTATTTTGTAAATAAATGTCTTTTTTGTTTTTATTGTGTAAATATATTAATTTTGGTATTTAAATGGAAATTAAATTTTGATTTCTGAAATTGGTTCTCGGTTAGGCATAAAGTGTAGTTCGAGGGTCCAACCTGAGATTTGGAGTTGTTGCTGGTATTTGAACTGTTTTTATATGTATGATTGACTCTACTTTTGTATAGAGATATCTGTTTTACTAATGAGACTCTACTAAATTTTTGATAAATTTTTTGTAAAATGTGACATCGAGTCGAGTTTAGTAGAGTCGTAATATTAATCAAGTCTCTCTTTAGAAATCTAGAATTTATAGGGTTTTCATTTCTAATTCCATATTTATTTATTTATTTCTTTTCTTCAGCTGCGCCTCCAGTCAAGTCGCGTAGTCGGGGTTGAGCGCGACTACGCAGAGGAGCGCATTCAACTTGTAAGTTAATAACTGAACTATGTGTAAAATATTTTATAGTAAAAATATAAATTCATTGATTGTGATAAAATGAGAGAATTTATTAAAAATAATTATAATATTATAAAAGATACTTGGATTAAAATTCTCCTATTATTTGCTATGGTTATATAAGCATACTTATATTAAATTTTTATATGATTAGTTAATTGTTATTTTTATTTTATTTTATTAAATTTTATTTATTTATTTTTATTTATTTTAAAATGAATTACGCGACTATTTGATGGGTTTCATAAGGACCATGTGCACACCGGTAGAATTGAAAGTGAGTGTTGGTGGTTATAAGGCTCGATGATGTTTTGCTCTCAGACATGATTTTGTGAGATTGTATATAAGTTTCAGTGATATTTTGCTCTCGGGTGTGATTTATAAGTTACTAGAGCTAGTAACTCGGTGATATTTTGCTCTTTGGAACTGCTAGTAAATATTGGTTGAAGTGATTTGATTGTGGCTGATAGTTCGGTGGATGTTTTGCTTTCGGAAATCGGCAATTTTTGAATTTTCAGAGAGTTAAATGTCACGACCCGAACCTAGGGCACGTGACCGGCACTAGGGAATGGAAAAGTATAAAGCTACCGAATCCCGTAGTAAACCTTAAAAGAAAAAAATGTAGAATATATAAACTTTGAAACCTTACAATAAATAATTAAATCACAATGCACATTTTCAAACTGATTTTTCTCCATATAATTTAAACCATAATATCATAGTGCATAAAATAAATAAACTTCAGTTATACAAATAATGTCTCAGTACACAATATTATAAATACATGACATTTCCAAATAAAACATGCAGTTATACAATTTTTCTCTACTGCAGTACACAAAAATAAATACAATACAACTAAGTAGACCTATGTAGAATAGCCGATGATGAAACTACACGACGAAACGAAGTAGGCCTAACAGAAAAATCCCAAACTCCTGGAAAAAAATGAATTGAGGAGAGTCAGACCTCACTGAGTAAGTTAATAAAGAGTTGTACAGTTTGAAAACCGTATAGATATAGTGAAAAATAATTTATAATATATATATATATATATATATATATATATATATATATATATATATATATATATATATATATATATATATATATATATATATATAGCTTTTGAAAAATCTCGGTAGAACCCTAAACCCAATTCTATATGGCTAATTGACCCACTTAATCCAAATGGACTGCCGATCCCCGAGAGCAGAGGTATCAACCGAGGCACCAAGCCACAGTTATACACTTAATCTAAGCACATGGCACTGGTGGTTCCTGAGAGCTAAGGCATCCACTAAGGCACCCGTCGTAGTTTATAACCACAAGTCATACATATTTTTAGATCCTTCTCTCAATCTCCACCATGTGCACACGGTCCTGGTGAAACCCCCCAGGTAGCCCGTTCTACCAAAATTTCTCAAAACTATTTTTTAAATAAATAAATAAATTGCAATAAAATTCTCGATAATGTAAATAATACTAAAAATATTAGCGCACACAATTTTTAAAGAAAACACATGCACAAATCAATTTATTAACTTACAGGATGAGCGAGACGGTTGACAACCCTGCGTCTGCCTCGATCCAAAAGCTCTCGCTCCGGTACTCTCTAAAAATAACATATTCATTTTTATGGAATAAGAAGGGAAATTAATAAAATTTATGAGACTCTAGAATGACTCAGGAAAAACCAGATAAGACTCAATAGATTGGAATACCCTAATTTATGCTAGAAAATTACGGAAGATGTCACGTTTTACTAGAAAATCTACCGAAATTTGGACAAAGGCTCCCCTGTAAAATGGGCATCTCTCTGCCATAGGTAGAGCCATTTCTGCATAGAAAAACACACTTCTAGCATTCACACTCAACCATACTCGGGTCGGTTTTTCAATACTACATTTAGTCCGACCGAGTTTACAACCTAACCAAACAACACAACTTAATTCTAATTAATAAAATTCACATTTAATTGCTTAAATAGTTTAATTATATAATAAAATTTGTTTAAAATCCATTTTATTACCAAAATAATATATAATATATTATTTGAAAACAATTTTTGAAAATTAGTATTAATTAGTTAAAAATAGTAAATAATTTGTAAAAAAATCATTCTAATTCCTTAAATATTATTAAAACCAACTAAAATATATTATTTAGCTATAATTAGCACAAAATTACATATTTACCCTTATAATACAAAAATATACATAATATACTATTATTACTCAAAAAATTCTATAAAAATTCTATAAATGCATAAAAATTATTTTCTCAAATTATATATTATTAATATTAACTAAAACACATATTTAAACAATTATTTCAACAAAAATCGAACTCTAACCTAATTATGCAATTTTGACATAAACTATAAAAATTCATAAAAATTATATAATATTCTCAAAAATTAATTTCTCAACACTAAAATTAATAACAATATATAATGTCACTAAATTAACCAATTTTATAATTTAATACATTAATTTACAAAAATTAATAAAATATTCAAAAATTCACAAAAATCAAAATAAATTCCAAAAATCATACAAAAATTCATAGAGGTAGATTGAGCTACTAGGAATCACATTTATAAAGGGATTTTGCAAGATTAAAGCTAAAAAAAATTCGAAACCCTAGAACTCAAAAACTAAAAATCAACAAAAACTCAATTAAATGGAGATTAAAGCTTAAACTAAGCTTGGATTAGTGCTCACCGGTGCAAGAGGAAGAGAAAGACACTGAGAATGCGTGAAACGGTGGCCAAAAATGGAGGTTGGATTCTATGGAAGCTTCGGCTTCTCTTCAAAAATGGACATTGCCAGCGCCGGGGAAGGGAAGGGAAGGGAAGATGGCAAGGAAAGGGAGAAGAAGACAGAGGATGGTGGTGGTCCGACAGAAGGCTGAGAGGCATAGTGAGGGTGGTGGTTCTACTTGCGTGACAGGAAGAGAAAGTGAGGATGATATGTTTCTATGTTTGTGTTTGTGTTGTTATTCTGTAAGTTTATTTATAATGTATATAATATACATATATTATAATAATATAATATAGTTACATGTATAAATCTCCACCACATACATGCATACTACATACATACACACACACACACACACACACATATATATATACATGCACATACTAACAATAATATACACACTACATTCACATAAAATACACATATAAATAATATAAAAACCCTAATTAATTATATATTACATTAATACATACAATAGCCTTGAAAAATAATAATGATAATAATAAAATAAATTATATTTATGAAGTAATTAAATAATATTTAATAATATTAAAAATTAAGTAAATCAATCAAATAATGTAGTACTTAAAATAATATTATTAAAATAACAACTTTCAAAATAAGAGTAATGATATAAACCCTAATATAAGTTTATTAACTTCTAAAATACATGTTTACATAAAATATATATATTTTAGCATAAAATGTCAATTAATAATCACAAATAATAGAATAATTTAAATATAATTTTTGAATTTATTAACATTGCATATCTTATTTTAAAATAAATTAATTTAAAAAAACTAGGGTTATTACACTGAAAGGCTATTAGAATTGTAGATTAGGATTCTATATAGTTTTCTTCTAAAAATTATTTAAGAAAGTTTATTATATTTATATAGTATTTTATGACTTCAAATACTTTATTTTAGTAAAAGAGGATTTCAATAAATCAAATGTTTTAAATTATAAATTATAAATTTTATATTTTCATAAAATATATTTTTAAAGGAGATTTTCACACTATATACATTTCTTTTATTAAAGTATTTATGATTTCAAATACTTTATTTTAATAAAAGAGGATTTCAATAAATCAAATGTTTTAAATTATAAATTATAAATTATATATTTTCATAAAATATGTTTTTAAAGGAGATTTTTACACTATATACATTTCTTTTATTAACTTACTCAGTGAAGTCTGACTCATTTCAATTAATTTTTTCAAGATCTCGGGAGTCATCAGTTAGTTCGCCTACTTTACTCTGGGCTTCTTCTCCTCTGACTATTTTATATAAATCTAGATGACATGTATTAGTATGTATTTGAAATCTAGAACACTGTAGTAGTAGTGGTTAACTGTTATGTTATATTTTATGAATTATTAACTGTATTAAAGATTTGTACTAATGTTGATTATTATGTTTTATCAAATATTTTTTGGATATTATGTTATTTGTGTAATTTATTTTATTTAAACATTTCATTTAAATTATTGCATATATTTTATTGTAATTTTTTTTAAAGTTTATTATAGGTTTCAAAAGTCTAATACTTTCCAATTCCTTAGTGTCAGTTATGTGCTCTCGAGTTTGGACCGTATCAACACTTCACTTGATGTTAAAATTAGCTCAAATAAAATTTTTGATTGATTCAGCACAAAGTTTTAATTTTTTGATTTAAACCAACATCTTTTAATAAATATATTTAAAAAGTAACATTTATATATGTCACGACCCAAACTAGGAGTTATGACCGGCGTTAGGGATCGGAAATTCTTTCGAATCCGGAACCCGTAGCAAGCCTAAGAAAATAAAATCATACAATAAATAAATAAAAGTACGATCGAATTAAAATTTTTCTGAATCAATAAATAAAATAAATACTCCAAATCCTTTTATAAATGAATACATATTCGTATAATGTTCAAATACAAATTCTCAGAGTATTTAATATCCAAACAAAATAATACACTTCCAAAAATTATAACACTACTACTGCAGTTTCTAGAATACAATTCAAAGTTCAGAATATATATTTGCATAAAATAGCCGGGACTGAAGAACACCGGCGAGGAACTCTACAACTAAGGTCTGACGATATTGAATCTCCTGAAAAAAATAATTGAGGGGGGTCAGACCTCACTGAGTGAATTATTATACTATATATATGCAAACTAAACCATAACAATCATGCATTCTTATATATATATATATATGTATGTATGTATGTATGTATGTATATACACACATTTCACACGAATGTCAAACTCTGCTTTTATAAATATACTACATGTAGAAAACGTTTGATTAAATTCATGAAGGATCCATAGAACCCTAATAATAACAACCTCAACCACCCTATCATTACTCTAGCCATGTAGGCTCACTTGATTCCAAATAGAACACTTATTCCAATTTGGACAGCAAATTGGCCCCGAGACACTAAGTCGACTGAGCTCCAACAGTCTGACTGTCAGTGTGATTGACCCCGAGACACTTGGTCAATCAAGCTCCAGCAATCACATTATCTATCACCTCACATCTCAATCAACCCAATAGATCATTCAATTCACTTATGGACAGTAGACTGGCCTCGAGACACTAAGTCAACCGAGCTCCAGCAGTCTGACTGTCAGTGTGATTGGCCCCGCAGTCACACTATCTAACATACCATTAATCTTAGTCAAATCAATTAAATCAATTATAATCACCCAATTTTAACTCTCACTAAATCCTTATCTATTGTACCGATACGTACACGGTCCTAGTGTTGCCCACTAGGAAGCATGTTCTATTGATATCCTTCACTTAAAATAAATCATTCATTCGAAAAATAATTAATGTAGAACAATATTCATAATAGTAAAACCAACCATATATATATATATATACCAAAAATATACCTAGTATATTTCAGGTATATATATATATGTGTGTGTCAAATAAATTACGAAATAAACTAAAGATAAATCATTAATATAGTAAAAAACAATTTAAATGAGTAACAATAATATAACATGCATTATCTTAAAAATATACTTAAATATGCAAAAGATATACCCTAAGTACACAAATCATTTAATAAAACATTTATGTATAAATATTCATTTAAATACGTGTTTGTGTTTAACATATATTCACAAATATACTAAAAATAAACCTAATTATCTAGCATGCATATATCAAAAATAAACCCTAAATATACCACTAATGTGCTAGGTTTAATTTAATAATAAAACATTTATTTATTTGGAAATAAATCAAAAATATACCAAAAATAAACTTAAAAATAATTTAAGTGTAGGTTTATAATTTAACATGCAATTATTTAAGAATAAACCTAAAATCTACTGAAACTATACCTAAAGTATACTAATCATTTAATAAAATAATTATGTCTAAGTGTACATTTTAAAACATTTGTATATTACTCAAATGTATTAAACCTAAACCTAATTGTTTAATGTGCATATATCAAACTAACATGCATAATTATTTAATATATAAAAATGCAACCCTAGATATACCAAAAATATTATAATTTAAATCCCTTTTTAAACATACAATGAAAATGAAAAATTCTAAATAATGCACCCTATATGCAGTGCATATATATACAGTATAATAACTCACATGTTAGCGTTCCACGAGACAAACTCGGCGGGCCTGAACTGTTAGGCCTCGGTCTCAGCGCAACTAGACAAACAAATGACAACATGAAATCAGAATAAATTTAACGAAAATTCTAAAGACTCGATCTAGAATTTTAGACACAGATTTAGAATAGGAATTTGACCGGACATCACGTTTTACGATAATTCTACCAAAAATCCGGCGGAACCTCCCCTGTAAAACGGACATCTCTCTACTCAAAGAGTAGAGCCGGTCCTGCAAATAAATACACTTCGGAATAAACACAGAATTACAACCACAATTTCTTGGTCGGACTCCAAACTACAATTCACCGACCGAGGTTCACAATTCACAAAATAATTATAAAATACCGAAAATGCCCTTATATAATAAAAATACATTTTATAAATTCAAATTACGTAATTAACCCTAAAACATACTAAAAATCAATAAAAACCCATTTATTTAGAAAAATAGTATATTATATATAATTTGAAAATAATTTACGAAAAATAGTTTTAATTAGTTAAAAATACTAAAAATTTTCAGAAATCATTTTTATAGCTCAAATAATTATTAAAACCAGTTTACTTATATTTTTAGCCAATTAGTGTAAAATTACCAAAATACCCCTATATATATATATTCACTATAAATGTTCAAAAATTCTCCAAAAATTATATAATTACTAAAAAATTAATTTCTCAACATATAATTCAATAATATCAATAAATATACTCAATTTACCAATTTATTTCAATTAAACACATAATTAACCCTATTTTTCAAAATTACATAAACTTAATAAATTCCAAATAAATACATAAAAATTCAAAAAAATTACAAATAAATTTCTATAATTCATTTCAACTCCTATAATCACCATAAAACACAATTTCATAATTTAATTAATTAATTTTTGAAAATTAGAAAATAATAATAAAATAATCAAAAATTCACAAAAATTAAAATAAATTCTAAAAATTCTAAAAAAATTAAAGCATATAGATTAAGCTTCTAGGAACAAAGTTTGTGAAGGAATTTTTCATGAATCAATCAAATTAAAGCTAAAAAAAATTTGAAACCCAAAATGGTTGATTTGAAGAAATTGAAGCCTAAACAATTCTAGACCAAATCAAGTGAAACAAAGCTTGGAATCACACTCAATAGAGCTCAAGGAGAAGATAGAGACCAACAACATCAAATTTGGTGGCCGAAAAGTGCTTGGTCGGAGCTAAGTCGATTTTTGGCTTCTTGATGAAAATCCGGCCAAACAACGCCGGAAATGGGAGCTTGGGACGTCAGGAATGGCTGGAAGGGAAATATTTAGAAATTATTAACACTGCATATCCCGATGCAGTATAAAAATATTTAAAAACTCGGGATATTACAATATATTTTGAAAAACCATGCTTTTAATTTCAAATAATAATAAAAGTTTAATATTTAAAAGTAGAATTACATAAAACCTCAAAACAAGGCTTCTAAAATCAAAATTTCAAAAAAAAAAAACTTTTTTGAAGAAAAAAATAATTTCATTAATTCGAACTAGCAATATATCAATAACAATATAGATACAAATTCACTAAAAACTATAGAGGATGAATAAATCAGTTCAAAATCTACAAATTTGATAATATTATAGTAACTAGAATACCTATCATTCCAGTTCTGCAACATATTGACGACCATAATCTAATTTGACTTTTCTATCTGATAGAATATACTTTGTCTGTCTGAATCACTTACACATAAAGAAAAAGCTGCAACAAGATGACGGAAAACAAAACATCATAATAAAATAATGAAAACCAAACGCCGCAACAAAATGAAAAAATCACGAAAAATAAAATAAAACCTAGATTTATATGGAATAACTATTTATTTAAAAAATAAATTGATAGAAAGAGGTGTAGAGGGGTGATTTCAGTTCAAGAATGACAAAAAATCACCCTTTCTTATTTAAAGAAGATAAATGGGTAAAAAAGAAAAGAAGAGAAAGTTCAAAAAAAAGGAGACTAGGGTTTTAAATTTCAAAAATTTAAATTATAATAAAAAGGAAAAAATCATTTTTAATATATTAAAATATCTATTTTATTATTTGAAATTTAAAACATAATGTTTTATATGTAAAAAAAATATATTTTTGATATATTTATCAAATAATGTACTGATTTGATAAAAAATAAAAAACATTGTGTCAAATTGACAACAAAAAATAATTTATTATGATTTTGAGCATTTGAGTGAAATTAAATTGAATGGACAAATTAGAGCTTTTGGCCTTTGTTTATTACCTGCCAAGACAAAAGGTGTTGCCAATTGCCATTAGAGGATAATGCGAAGCAGCAAACGAACAAATCTTTCTTTTGGTCAAATATTAATTACTAGCATATTTTTAAAATCAAATTGATTTAAATGATCTTTTAGAAATGTCAATTTGGAATAATTAATTTAAAGTCCTTCAAATAAGGGTCAGCAAAAATAATTAAGAACCAAAAATTGAACTGAACTGGTCCTATTTAATTTGGTTCGATTAAATTTTTATATAATTTTTAAGTTTTAGTTTGATATTTGGTTCAATTTTGATTTTATTTTTAAAAAATAGAAATAAATCAAACTGAATTGAACTATTATATTATGTTATTTTATATATGTATAGATATAATATTCTTAATTTAATTCTTCTAAATTTCATTGATATTTCTCTCTTCTCCTCTAAGCTCTTTTTTTTTCTCCGTCTCTTAATCTATTTGAAGGCCTTCAAATAGAGGTGAGTAAAAATAACAAAAACTGAACTAAACTGACCCTATTCGGTTTGGTTTAGTTTGGTTTGATTTTTATATAATTTTTTAAATTTTGGTTTCGACTTTACTCTTAAAAAATAGGAATAAATTGAACTGGATTATTATATTTTGTCATTTTATATATGTATAGATCTAATACTCTTAACCTAATTTTTCTAAATTTTATTGATATTTCTCTCTTCTCCTATACATTTTTTTTTTCTGCCTCTTTTGCCTAATTTCTATATTTTTCACTTGTTTTCCTCAAATTCCTACCTCATTTAGTTCTCAAATCCATACCTCTTTCAATATTAAACAATTCTTTGAAGTGTATAAATTAATTTTTTGCTTTATGTTATAAATATTTTGTAATACCCTACATATTACTTAAATAAATAGGGTGTTGTTGTGCTATGAGGAAGATAATTGCTCATTTGAATTATTTTTGGGAATTATTTGAATTTTCAGAATTTTGTTTGAATTTTTGCCATTTTAATTACTTGATTTAATTTTATTCTTAAGTGAAATTAGTGATTAGGTTAAATACAGTTAAGTGTTTTTGAGTTTATTAATTTTATTTAGGGTTTTAGAAATTTTAGAGTTAATTATAGTTTTTATAAAGTTTAGGTATTTAACCAATATTTATGTTAATTTCGAAATTTATTGTTAAATAATTATAAAATTTTAATAATTGAGGTTATTATTAATTGTTGTTAATTTTAGAACTCAAATTATAATTTTTGAGATTTATATACTATTTTATAAATATATTTTGAGTTTATGCCAAATTTGATTTTTGGTTAAATAATATTTTTGGGAGAAAATTTTTGGTTGATTAAATATTTTAATTATATTAGGGAGGTTTATTTTAAGAAAATAAATTTTTGGCATGATTAAAGAATTTTAAGGAATTATTCTAGTATTAAAAGCACATTATGTAAATTGTGTATTTTAGGGGGGTAAAAATGTAATTTTACACTAAGTATGATATATATATATATATATATATATATATAATACAATACGAAGGTTTTAATTTGGATAATAATTATATTTATATTGTGGTGATGGAATACAAATTTACTTGTTCAATTTTGAATAATTGAGATTTTATATAACTTTCATTTATTCTCGTATGTATGTATGTGAAATATATATGTGAGAAATAAATATTATTAATTCTCGATATTTTATTGAGTTGTGATTTCGGTCAGGGTAAATTGTAGTTTTGAGAGCCCGACTCGGGTGTGGGTGTTTGTGATTGTTGAAAGTGCATTTTCTATGCAGGTCTGGCTCTACCTTTGGTAGAGAGATGTCCGTTTTACAGAGGAGACTCTGTCGAAATTTCGGTAGATTTTCTCGTAAAACATGATACTCGTAAAATTCCTACCGTTAGTTAGGTTAAATCCTGTCTGTTGAGTCTCGTCCGATTTTCCTCGAGTCAGTCTGGAATTTTATTATTTTGTTTATTTCTGATTTCGATTCCTTAGTCATGTTTTAAAAGTCGATTCATTATTTTTCTTTTAGAGCATATCGGAGCAGAAACTGTGAGACTGAGGCAGACGCGTGGTCGTTAGCCTTCGCATTCATCCTGTAAGTCGATAAAATGATTTGTGCGTGTGTTTTATTTAAAGATGCGTGCGCTCATATTTTTATGTTGTCATTATATGATTTATTTAATTTAATGCTACTATTTAAAGTTTAAGCGCATTTTATTTATTTAAAATCAGTTTTGAGAAATTTTGGTAGAACGGGCTACCTAGTGGGTTTCACCAGGACCGTGTGCACATGGTAGAGATTAAGAGATGGATCCGATGTATATATGATTGGTGAATGTTAAACTGGGACAGGTGCCTCGGTGGAAGCCTTTGCTCTCGGGGACCGCCAATGATTGGAAAGTCAATAATGGACTGGGATGGGTGCCTCGGTTGATGCCTTAGCTCTCGGGGACCACCAGTGCCATATATTTGGATTAAGTGAATGACTACGGCTTGGTGCCTCGGTTGATGCCTTTGCTCTCGGGGACCAGTAGTCTATTTGTAATAAGTGGGCCCAGTTGGTCATTTAGATTTTGGGTTTAAGATTCTACCGAGATTTTCAAAAGCTATACTTATATATTATAAATTATTTTCATTATAAACATATATAGTTTTCAAAGGTTTTCAAACTGTACAACTCTTTTTATTGACTTACTCAGTGAGGTCTGATTCCCCTCAATTTATTTTTTTCAGGAGCTTGGGAGTTCGACCTCAAACTACCTCTACGCCGGGTTTCTTCTTCACCAGCCATTTTCTGTAGGTTATTGTAAGTTGTAATGTGTGTTAATCTAGGTTGCTGCAGTAGTATATGTTCTAAGTATTTGTATGGTTTAAACATAATTGTGTAGTTTATTTGTGTAAACCACGCTTATGTATAAGATTCAATTTGATCTATAATATCAGATGTTGAAACACATTATTATTTAAACAGTTGAAATTGTGTAAATTGAGAAAAAAATCAGTTTGATAATGTGTTCTATTTTAAAATAAAGTCTAAAATATGAATGGTTTTATTTTCTTTTCCTTTAAGCTTACTACGGGTTTCGGGGGCCTTATGTCTACTCATTCCCTAGTGCCAGTCACCTGCCCTCGGGTTCGGATCGTGATATATTTATTTTTTTTAATATGATTAATTTGATTGGCAATTAAATTGACTTTTTTAATATATTTTTTATTAATTACACTTTTGTGTTCTTTGAATTTGATGGCAATTAAATTTTAAAGATTAGAAGAGCTAAAACTTAGACTATATTGACATTTTTTTCATTTGCTGCTTATATTTTTTAGAAAATTCTTCACGTTTTTGTATTTGTATTTTGTCATTATTAAACTTTTTCTTGGATATTTAATATTTTACCACTTTTTCGTTAATTGTCATGAATTTTTTTTTGTACTTTTAACAAGTGTTTTTTTTTAAACTTAATTTAGATTCAATTTCATTGTATTAAAATTAAGCCCATAAAAAAGTTCATCTACAACTCAAACCAAAATTTTGAACCGAACTAAATTAGTTTGGTTTTTTTTAAAAATGTATAAACTAAATTAAATCAAACCGAATAATTTTTACTTCTATTTTGTATATTTTTTAAAAAAATAGAACTATGCTCACCCCTACCTTCAAATGACAAAATGTCAGCTAGTGATTAGAAAATATTGTTTTAAATTAATGTAAAGATTGAGTATATGCTCTCTCATTTAAAATTTATGTGTTTTTCATTTAAATTAATTGAATGAATAATAATATTTCTGTGCGGGTATATATAATCGTCTGGATAATTAAAGTAATTAGATGTCCCGTGAAAGTCATAATTGTGAAATGTTCTTTTTTTAACAACAGTTTGAGATATCAGTAAATAAGGAGAAAGTAGAAGAGGTTACAAAAATATAGCAATAAATTCATACAGCTCAATCGATTAAAATATAGTTTGTGAGATAAATAGAAAAGATAATTTATGAAAACTATAACTAACTAAGAAGAAAAGCTAAACATTCAAACTAGATGTAGATATTGTCTATAAATTTAATATGTACTCGGCATCAAAAGATAAAAAAATACATATAATTCTACTTTTATTTTTCTAAGAAAAAAAGTAAAGAATAACACATAAAATTTTTAAAAAAATCAAATATAAATTTGGATTTCTGATTTTTCCCTGAAAAGAAAAATGTATTAGGGAATTGGCCACCTCACTACACTAATTACTAGGACCAGGAGATTCATTAAAATAAAAAATTTATCCAAAAAAGCGAAGAGGTGGCCTCCAATACTCTATGGCACTCCTCCACCCTGAACTGTGAAATTAGATGCAAGGCTGCCATTTATCACAAACTTTAGCATTTTGTATCTTAGTAGTTTATCAGTTTATTTAAACAAAATAGACTTTCAATTTTCATGAAATAATGATATTTGGATATTAACAATTGAATAATCATCAAATTTAGTACTATAATTGCAAAAATATATTTTTTTTTTGGGTTATGCACAGCCATCTTTATGTCTCATATATGTGTTTAGCATTCCACTGTAAAGTGCATAATAATTTCATTAATGATAATCTCACAACAATACGTAAGTTTTTTTTTTTTAACATACACAACAATAAGTAAGTTTACTAGTTAAAGCTTCTATTGTTTAATTTTAAAAAAAAATCAATTTATTGATTAATTTTCATTTGTCACGGCTACTTCAAAGTTCTAATGATGATCTAACAATCAGGACTAATTTGATTAATTTTTTTCTATATTTATGTTCGATGTAAAAAGTAAAAATGGAAAATCACTTCGTTTTGATTTTACATCTATTTTTTTAAAATACCAGTGAAACAAATATATAATCTTAGAGTAAATTGTTTCGTGAATGATTTAACGTTGTACTACGTTTTAAATGGATATTTTGATTTTAATTTTTTTTTTCATTTAATACCCTCGATATTTAGGCCATTTCTAACTCAAAACATAAATTTGGTGTAAGTTTTATACCGAATTTATGTATATATAGTAATTGTATTTTTAACCCATAATATCAATTTTGACACTAAAAAAAATTATCAGTATATATTTTTATATATGTTATTATTTATTATTTTTTTACTTTTTATTATCTTTACAAGTTAAATTATTTATCTTTACATATTACACTCATACTTTTTATTTGTTATATATTTATCCAATTTAAATATTTTTAATATTTATATTAACTAAAATATAGTTTAATAATGAATTATCTTAATTCAAATTTTATATAAATGCAACCAAAATTTAGTAAAAATAATATATGTAATTAATATAAATAATTATATAAGTTTTAAAAATATAAATAATTATATAAATTTTAAAAATATAAATAATAAGACATTAAACTAATTTTATATTTTATTAATTAAAAAGTAAATAAAATAAATATCATGTAAGGAAATAAAATAATTAGGATGAAATTGATATAAAATATTATAAATATAAAAGTATATAACTATTATGTACTTTAAAAAAAAGAAATAGTATTTACTGCAGTGAATAGTACCCAACAAATTTGCAAATTTGCCGAGTGAAATGACTTGATTTTGGTAAAAAAAAAAAAAAATTGTGATTGGAGCTGTTTTTTTGCACCAAACAGCAAAAGTGGTGTGGTTGGAGATAACCTTAGCACTGATAAAAGTTGTAATTATTTTGGAATTTAAATTGAGTGGATTCACAAAAAGTGAAGAGCATTTCAAACCATGCGACATCTATATCCAAAATGCCGTATGGTTGGCCCCCCAACCCAGCTTTAAAAAATGCTGCATTTTGTGATTCTGCTACAATGTCCAAACAAATTTGATTGGACACTGTAGCAGACACGATATTCATGTTTTATATATATATATGTATATAAATAAATCCTCTAACTTTGCTAAATGTTTAATTCTACATTTATAATTTCTTTAAACAATTTAGTCCAGTTTACCCTCTCTCTATATATATTTTACTTCACCTAAAAATAATATGCTTATTATACAAATAAAATAAATATGTAACAAAAATATTATTTAACGAACTTCAAAATAAACATAATATGACATTACTAATATGAGTTAAATTTTTATATATAATTTATTGCTTAATTAAAATATAAATAATCAAGTTATCTTATAATTACCAAGAAATAATTAATTAAATATTTATTTATAAAATTATTAAATAATAATATATATATTTTAACTATCATGTTAAACAAATGTAAATATTGGGTGTAATGTGAAAAATTTATAAATATTATAAAATGAAATATAAAAAGGAATATGTAAATTCTAAAAAATATCCTTTTTGTTAACAATGGTGTAATGTGTTGGCATTTTGAATGAATTTCACTATATTTTGAAGTTATAGGCCGTGGATGGCTAAAATTCTTTTACTACCAATTTTCTCCATACATAATACTAAGACATTTTTTAAGAGGATTTCAATTTTTTTTATAACCAATTTCTCATATTAAGAATAGAGCATAATCATCCTTTTCTCTCAATTTTTTTTCTAGTCACTCATCAATTCTTTAAATAAGGAGGGTGATTTTTTACCATTCCTATCCTAAAATCACACATTTACACCTCGTTTAATCAATTTATTTCTTGATTAAGTGGTTATTTCACATAGATATGGATTTCATTTTACTTTCATGATTTTGTCATCTTATTGCGGCGTTTGATTTTTATCGTCTTATTACAATATTTTGTTTTCCATTGTTTTGGTGCAACATTTTATTTGTGTGTGGGCGATTCAGACAAACAAAACATATTCGATTAGATAGAGATAACAAATCATATTATAGTCATTAGTATATTGTAGAACTAGAGTTATAGGTATTCTAATCAGTATAGTATTATTAAATTTGTAGGCTTTGATCCGATTTATTATGCTATTAACCTGAGTGTTATTTTTGAAAGTGCAATGAAAGGCAATAATTTTTTGATATATTAATTTAATGTATACAATAGCTATATATAATACAGGTGTAGTTTGTTATAACAAACTAAAGATAAAGATGAATAAAACCAATGAGATAAATAGACTAACAAACTTAACATTAATCCTTATCACCTGGCTACAAGTTGAGCAGCGGATTGGACGATGTTCAACTTGTCCTGAAGGTAGTGAAAATGAGATTTGGATAAGGATTTGGTGAGACAGTCTGCTAGTTGGTCATTGGTGGAGATATGACTGACCCAAAGAGTTCCTTTGAGAACTTAATCTTGTACAAAATGGAAATCAATTTCCAAATGCTTTGATCGAGTGTGAAAAATTAGCATTGTAGTCAAGTAAGTGGCACTGAGATTATCATACCAAATAATAAGAGAAAAGGAGGAGGAGATACCAAGTTCCTTGTGTAGAGAGGTGAGCCATTGTAATTCAGTACTTGTGGAAGTAATGGCACGATACTCGACCTCTGTAGAAGAACGGGCAACTGTCCATTATTTCTTTGATCCCCAAGCGATAGGATTGGAACCCACATAAATGCAAAAACCATATGTGGATTTTCTGTCATCAATAGAACCACCCCAATCAACATCACAATAGGCACTGATTTATTGAGAATGACATGGTTGAAGAAGAAGACCACGTGTGAGAGTTGCTTATAGATATCAAAGAATTCTCTTGATTGCCATCCAATGAATGTTGATTGGTTGATGCATAAATTGAGCCACTTTATTAACAGAAAAAGAAATATCTGGCCTAGTGAATGCCAAATATTATAGGCCCCCAACAATGCTTCTATAGAGAGTAGGGTCATAAAAAGGTGAACCATTGGAAATAAATAATATGAGCTACAAGGTAGAGGGGGTGGAGATGCCATTGGCAGTTGACTTGCCTGCTTTATGAATTAAATCACGTGTGTACTTGCGTTGAGTGAGAATGGCATTTTATTGTGTCCACATGACTTCAATTCCAAGAAAATAATGAAAAGACCCAAGATCTTTCAAAGCAAACTATTTTTGAAGAGCAGCAATAATAACTTTAAGATGAGAGGGAGTATTACCAATTAAGAGAATATCATCGACATAAACTAGACAGTAAGCAATCACACCATTGTAATTAAAATAGAAGAGAGATGTGTCAGTCTTGGAGCCTTGAAAACCAAGATGAAGAAGAGTATCACAAAGACACTTAAACCATTGTCGCGGAGCTTGTTTAAGGCTGTACAATGATTTTTTGAGTTTACACACATGATGTGGATATTGGGGATGAATAAATCCAAGAGGTTGTTGCATGAAAACATCCACTTCTAGGGTACCATATAAGAAGGCATTTGAGACATCTAATTAGCGAATAGACCATTGAGAAGAAATTGCAATGGAAAGAATAAGTTGAATTGTTGCTGGTTTGACAACTGGACTATATGTCTCATGAAAATCAAATCCAGGCCATTGATGGAAACCTTTGGCAACCAACCTAGCTTTATAACGGTTAATGGAACCATCAGTGTTTTATTTAACTCTGTATACCCATTTGCATCCAATTAAGTTTTGAGATGGATGAGAAGGAACAAGATCCCATGTATGGTTGATTTAAAGTGCATGAAACTTGGCTGCCATTGCTTTTACCCATTCAGGATGTTGAGCAACTTGTTTATATGTAGTGGGTTCAAGTGGAAGTATGGGATGGGTAAGGAAGTTTTGGGTTTTAATGAATTTTTTTTATCAGGTTATCATGGGATTGTTATTTGAGACGGTAGAAGTAAAGGGTGGAGCAACGGTGATTTATTATTGAGTTGGGGTAGGATCAGATGTGGTGGGATTCGATGAAGAAGATAAGAGTGGATGGGTAGGGGTTGGAGCTATATGGGAAATGGGAATAGGTGAGATAGTAGAGTTTGAATTGGTAAGAGGCGAGGTAGGGAGAAAAATTATAGCAGGAGGGGATGATTCAGACTAGACACAAGAGGGCAACACCGAAAAATCAACAAAAGGAAACACATGCTCATAAAAAATAACATGGCATAAGGTTAAAATTTTAGAAGTGATGAGATTAAGACATAAATAACCTTTGTGAACCTTGTTATATCCAAGAAAAATAAACTTATGAGAATGAGGAGATAATTTATCAAGAGCATAAGGACGTAGCCATGGATAACATAAACAACCAAAAACTCTAAGATCAAGATAATTTAGTGATTTATTTATCAATTGAACATAAGGTGAAGAATTATGCAAGAGTGGCGTGGGAAGTCTATTTATGAGATAGATAGCAGTGTCAAATGCATAGGTCCATTATTATTTTGGAATATGTGAGTGATGAAGTAAAGAAAGACTTGTTTCAACTATATGTTTATGTTTTCTTTCAATACGACCATTTTGTTATGGTGTGTGAGGACATGAAATTTGTTGGCTAATTCCATTGTCAGTTAAATATTATTGTACTCCACCCCAATCAGATTGGAAAACTTTAATGGAGTGATAAAAAATTTTTTTAACCAAGTGTTAAAATTTAATGAATGTGCTAAGAACTTCAGACTTATAATGAAGAAAATATATCCAACAATATTTACTAAAATGATCATAAAATAAGACATAGTGTTTATGGCCATGAATTGAAGGAACAGGAGCACCATAAATCTGAATAAATAAGATCTAAAGGCCCATTAACATGTGACTGAGAAAAAGAAAAATGTAATTTATGGCTTTTGCTTATAGAGCAAGCATGACATAAATTATTAAATTTATTTGAATCCACTAAGATATTGGATTGATGAAGGGTGGTTCGAACAGTTTGAATGGAAGCATGTCCGAGTCATTCATGCCATTTCTGAAGAGAACAAAGCATAGCCACTAGAGAATTAATAAACAAAGCCAATGAAGGATGCTTAGAAGGAGCTTGAGCAGGATCAAGGTAAATAGAAAATAGACCTTTACCATTCGGACCCATGAGCAAAGGTTCCTTCGTGGGGATATCCTTAATTTCAAAATGAAGGGGGAAAAATTCAATAGAAACATTGTTAGACTTAGTAAAAGAAGAAACAGAAAGAAGATTAGCACAAATGTTAAGAACATGTAATATATCTTGTAAATGAAACAATTGTTGATCTGAAAGACAATGAGAATGACCAATATGAGAGATATTAAAAGTGTTACCATTGCCAATTTGAACACCATCGGATCCTGAAAAATCAAAATGAATTATCAAATTATCAAGGTTAGGTGTCAAATGATGTGACGCCCTGTGTCCATAATCCAAGAATTTGTAAAAGATGATTTGGATGGTATGACAATATGAGCAGTTGGTAGATGCTGAAGACTGGGCATGGAAGGAAAGGAGCATGTGTTTGGTTGTGTGTTCGAAGCCATGACAATTAGAACAGGATAGTTGCATAGAAGGCCAAGAATTGGATACTTGATGAGGATGGGTATGCTGATAGGTCAACATCTGATTGTTTTGCATATATATTGTCTGATGTGAATAAGGGCCACTAAAATTTTGACAAGTAGTGAAGGATGACTGCTGGTAATGGCGGCCTCTACCATGTCCACGAAAAATGCCTCGAGCACCTCTGCCATGCATTGTAGGAGAAGAGCGTAAAGAGTATAGTGTTGTTGAAGGAACTTTATAGTTGGCGAAGTCTTGAGTGAGGTTTGCCTCTTCACTCAGTAATAAGCCATATAGTTCATCAAAAGTTACATCTGTAACCCGATTCTCTAAAGATCGAACAAATGGTCTGTAGAGGGAACTAAGGCCATTGGTGATGACTGAAACAAGATCATCTTCTCCAACTGGATTTCTCAAGGTAGCTAATTGATCAAATAAACTCTTGGCTCTTTGTGTATATTGTGCTATAGATTCGGTGGGCTCCTTTTTCAATCCATAGAAATTTGCCTTGATGTTGTGAACTTGAGACTTTGAACCAACAGCATAGGAGCTAGCAAGTTTGGTCCAAGCTTCTCTTGCACACGAAACTCCAACAATTTGGGGAACAAAATTTTCAGATATGGATCCTATGATCCAACTTAGGACTAATTAATCCTGTTTGAACCAATTGTGAAAGGCAATATTTGGTTGGTTATCTAACACCTTTGAAGGTGGTTCAGTTGATCCATCTATATGATTAGCTAAGTCGTAGCTATATAATAATGGCATTAATTGTGCTTACCATATGAGTTAATTTATGGAGTTTAATTTTATGGGGAGATGATGAGCTATGTTGGGTAGGGCTATGATGGATGTGTTTTGGTGGTTAGACGAGATTGCAAGCCCTTGAGAAGTAGAGGATTCGTCTATCATAGTAGGAGCTCTATTTAGCTCTGTTTGAGGAGCAAAAAATAGAGTACAAAGAGCAAAAGAAATTGGCAAGGGAAGGAAAGAAAAAAAAATGACGAGCTTGAGTTGTTAGACCTCTTAAAAGCTTTGGTACCATAAAAGTGCAATGAAAGACAATAATGTTTTGATATATTAATTTAACGTATACAACAGCTATATATAATACAGGTGTAGTTTGTTGTAGTTTGTTGTAACAAACTAAAGATAAAGCTAAATACAACCAATGAGATAAATATACTAACAAACTTAACATTAATCCTTATCAGTTTCATCCTTTATGATTTTTAATGAATTTGTATATGCATTTCTATCAATGTATTGTTATTTTGAATTAATACAATTATTTTTCTTTTTTTTTTTTTAAAAAAAAAAGAATAGAGCATAATCAAAATATCCATAATAATAATAAAGTAAAATACAAAAACGAAAAAGATGTAATTAAGTTACAACTAAAATACAAAATTTGCATAGTAATTTTAACCCATAATTTCATAAGAGAAATCTTGATAGCCCGACTTTGTTACCGGTAGCTTGAACATCCATCTGTATTTGCTGCTTATACTCTCCAAGCCTAAACTTTCTGTATATTGCTGGCTTATGATCATAACTCTCTATTACAGCATCATTATAAGGGCAATAGAAAAATGCCATTGAAAACCTCTCAACTTGTTGTGGTGCAACCACTCGATGCTCCACACTACTATAAATGTTATTGCTAAATGCCTGTAACAACAAAATTTTATCCTTAATCAAAATGCACCTAAAATAGTGAATAAGTTGCACATATTTTGTAGGGTATTTCAGGCGTATTACATCCGATTAATGAATTTGTGCCACTTATGTATATATTATATTTTTATTAGTTAAGTGTAAAATACCCAAAATATTTGTCAGATATCTTAATTACAACTAGATGGGTTATACTCAATGTAAACAAAAATTTCCTGAAAAAATTATGGACACTACCAAAAACTACGCTAATTCTCCTTAAATCATTTTCTCTGATATGTATACAACAGGCACGAACGAGTAAACAATTACCTGGAAGAGGTCACCAATGTTGATCATTAGAGCTTCAGGATTAGGTCTAACACAAATCCATCTGCCATCCTTCTTCAATTGCAAACCTCCAATTTGGTCTTGAGATACTACAGTTAGGAAATCGCTGTCGGTGTGGGGTATTAGTCCATAGACCTCAGAAGAGAAGGGACATGGAGGATATCGGTTCATCCGTAGAAAACAAGTTGTAGGTGTAAAATTTTCTCTAAAGAAATTGGTTTTGATACCTATGTTTTCTGTTAAAATTTCAGCTATTGTTTGAGCCAAGGTGGCTGTTGTTGCCACAAATGCTTCAATTGTTGATCTGCATAATGCATGGTTGATTACTAGTGATTGAAAAAGAATAAGAAGAAGAAAAAAAAAAAGCCTACTCAAGCTCATAAAATGTGGTTATTTCAGGATAGATGCTATATCCCTAATAAGCAACTAATTATTTGCAATGGAAAATCAAAGCCTAATTAAGAGCTAGGGTATATATGAAACATGAGAACATCTTGCGCAAAACAAAAAGTTTTAATGATTAATAGATGATTTATCAAAGAAAATGATTTTGTCATTATAAGTAAATTTTGATATGATGTCACTATAAGTATGGAATGGGATTTAAACTCGAAATTTTCATGTAATTATGAAAATAACTTTAACAATATAATTTAACATTTCAAGTCTTACTATTGTAATTAAAAAAAAATAATTAGTACTCTAGTATCACTTATGATGTTAGCATGACATATAATAGAAAATCTCTCAATATGAAACAACCACAATCATGAGAAGTTTCACTTCCATTAATAATAACAAAGGAAGAGTCAAAGGAGTAAAATCTCTCCTTAGATAAGACAATTAAATGGGGCCTTCATCATGCATTAAAATAGAGGACTATAAACACACACATAAAACCAACAACACTACCAATCACTTCAAGCATGCAAGATGATTGACATTAGACAATATATGTCTAATTAAGTTACTATTAAGGTATTTACAAAAACAATTTGTTAAGTCCAAAATTTTGGCTAAGAACACACAATAACAACAGGCCCCATTTAAAAGAAAAATGTTAGATTTCAGGGATCTGCCAAAAGATTAAAAGTCTTCATCATGCATGTTGTAGATGGCATGGACTCTAGGAAATTGTTTGGAAGTTAGGTGACTAAAGTAACATTTACTATAGCTTCAGATAAGGTTTGGAAGAGACTTTATTGCCATATTTTCAGCATTGTGTCCAACGTTAATTTCTCTTTATAAATATATATATTATATTATAAACCAAAACAGAAAAGATTTGAATCCGAATATTATGAGAAATGCCACACGTGTTTGGCCACCAGATCAAGCATTATTATCAATTTTGACATACTAGGTATCCTCATTTTCATTTATACATACTTACTAGTGTATATATATATATATATACACACACATCCACAATATATATTTTTTATCCATAATTTCATTTTTGATTGGTAGAGTAAGGGAAATTTTAGTACATAAATATTTTCTTTTTAGGTAATTGGAAAAAAATTATTTCACACGATATAATATTTAAACACTTTTATTTTTGAAGGTAGCTTTAGTAATCAAATTCAGATTATTGACCACTTGTGTGTGTATATATATATATATATATATATATATATATATATATATATATATATATATAAAGGTTTAAATCATATGTATTTAAATTTTAATTTGATTTATATATAATTATAAAAGTAGTAAAAATTACATAATAATTTAATATAATTATATATACCACAATTCAAATTCGAGACATTATTTAAACGAGAATAATTTCTGTCAATTGGTCCGGTGGTTATTAGTTAAAATGCATATATTCTATGTATATATGTATGACAATACTACACTACACTTATGAATTAAAATGATCGGTGAACTAGGTTAAGCTATTAAGTAATAGACGAATTATATATGTATAATTTTACCTGAGAGTAGTCCTGTATTTATCCATCATTGAGGTATCAGCAAGACATATATGAAAAGCTTCAGACCAACAGAATTGGTTCAAGCAAGTAGCTTCAGGGTTTCCCCATCGATAGCTTTTTGATGGTAAATTCAAGAAGTTAACTTGTAGCTTCTGCGAAAATGGTTCATGAAACACTTTCATTTGTTCACTTTTCATGCTCTCCAATACCTCTTGTGAAACCCCATGATTTTTAACCTGAAAGAAACCCCAGTTTCTTGCTGCTTCACCTATGTCTCTTTTGCACTTCTCTCTTTCTGTATGTCCCAAATTTAAGCAATTTAGATCGATTGTAGGCAGCTCCACTTGATCTTCAAACTTCATAATGTTTTCTTCATGTTTTGTCCGTCCGAAGGAGCCTTCCAAAAGCAAATTGCAGGTCTCTTGCAATGGCGGATCACTACCCATGCCGTGAAAAGAGACAGAGCGTGCTATCAAAATTTAGAGCTTTAATTGTATCTTCTTCACTGCTAGCTGAAATGGATCACCAGGATTGACTGGATGTGTACATAAAGCAAATGAAACTAACGCTAAGCATATCTACGAATAAATACAATTATGTCCAACTACCTAACTCAATTTTGAGAAATTCTTGTCTGCTCAATAAAAGTATAAGTCACTCACCAATGGCAAATGCTAAATTGACTTATATGACTACTCACCTTAACAACTAATAAATAAGTCATCATCGTCAGTGAGGTAGAGGTGTAGCAATCACCTTACTCGGGCATCATAAGGTTCGAATTCTACAATCAAGAAATTAATTTTCATTTGATTTAAAATGAAAGAGTTGCTCTATATTATATAGTTCATTAATATTTAAATCATATAACTTTACCATTAATTAAAAATAAATAAATTATCACCAATGAGTGTATGGAAATTTACCTCTTTGCTATTTCTCCTTCTTTTTAATAGTTAATATATTTTTTTTGTTAACCCAAAGGATTAATTCAAATGATTTAGAGAGTTTGATTCTTTTTCAATGATCTGAATTTGATTATTTAAACGAATATTTAGAAAAAATAAAATTTCAGTAAAAAGCATCAGATCGATTTTAGGGTGTACGTCTAAAATTGTCCCAAAAGAAAAAATAATAGTCATATATGCCAACTTTTCATAATTTGGAAAATTCAGAGTAGCATATGGTCTTCTATTTATATCAGAAATCTTATCCATTATTCCATTCATGAGTTCCATTAATTTGCATGTATCATATTTCTCCATCTATCCTACGTACAGAATCTTAGATAATATCTTTGTAAAGTTATTAGATCCTCTTGCACTAATTTTCTCATATGTCAATCAACCATATGATTATACTATATATACATTAAAATGTTGAAAAATTGACACATAATATTAATCAATGTAGTATGTGTCGACCATTTAATATCAAAATGGCAAAACTTTCTCACAATGTTTTAAAAAAACTAGTTATGATTACATCATCTCTAGAAAAAATTTTCCTAAATGAAAAATAGTTTATTTTAGGCCCTTAGCCTGTGAAAATATGTTATTTATTTATTTTTATAAAATGGATGTCTAATGGGTTGTGAAATATATAGCAGGTAAACATTTTCTTGTCATTCACAGGCAATGATGATAAACTCTCACCAATTTAGTAAAAAATGCTTGTAGAGACTTGAACGGAAAATCTTCTAATTTTTAGGAATAAAAATATCAATTAAATTATTTTTAATAGACTTTTATTTATTTCTTTAAATTTTTATATGGATAAACGCTCACGCAAAGGGGAGGGGGATAGATAAAAATACTAATCAAATTTCACTTATTGTTATGTAAAAATTAGATAATTTAGTCATCTATCAATAAAAATAAATTAGATTTATGAAAATATAATTATAATTTAATGTAACATATGTTTCCTATTAGGTTATCTTTGATTTTATCATTCATAAAAATTGAATTAATTAAAATCTATTTTTAATTTAATTGAAAATACATTTTCTACTTTAATTAGATTAACTTCTATTTATCTCTAATACAATTAAATGAATAAAAATTTAGATGTAATTTTTTTGAAAAATATCTTCTTTATTTTAATTAGATATGCTTCTATTTTATCTAATATAAATGAAATTAGATAATATATTTTATAAGTCTTATTAAGTTGAATTTTATAAGTAAATAAATAAAATTAAGATTAAAAATATTTATAAAAATTAATTATTAAAAACATTGACATAAAAATGTTGAAAGAATTTTGTATAATTATTCAAATAGAAAATTACATAATAAATTCTCATAACTCTATAAAATTTGTAAAAGTAAAATATCATATAAATAAAAATATTAAAAGAGTGTTGTCTAATTGTATAGAATTATTTTAAAGCAAAAAAGCATCAACCTTAAAAAATATTAAAACTAATATATAATTGTTTAAATAGAAAATCTATTAAAATTATAATGAATTACAAATCTATTAAATCTGTTTTAAGAAATTTTACTAAAATTTAATAAAAAAAAATGGCTAACTTTAAATTAACTAAATTTTATTTATCTAATAATTAATTATAGTCATAAACTTTTCTAAAAGTTAGTTAATAAATTTTGTGTTATATAAACAAAATCAAAATTTTATGATTTTCAAATATTCTATTAAATTTTAACAATAATATTTAAAATTAAATTAACTAATATTCATTACCTAATTATTAACTAAAAGTTTTTCTTTTTTAAAAAAAATGGTGGATAGAATGTTTGTAGAGTAAAAAACATATTGACATTAAAAAATATTAAAAAAATATGAAGTGCAGTTACTCAAAGAAAAGTGATATTTTTTTAATGGAGATAACTAATACAAATAGACACTAAAAATTAAACAGGCTAATTTCTTTTAGAGAATAATTTTAATATTTTTCAGATGTTATTTTTAAGAATAATAAAATTTATTATTAGAAATATGATTTTAAACAAAAAAATTGTTAAATATTTGATAATATAATTTTATAAGTCTTATAAAATTAGTTTAATAACTAAACAAATAAAATTAAAATTAAAAATATTTATAAAATTAATAATGAAAAATATTAACATAAAAAATATTGAAATAATTTTCTATAATTGTTTAAATAGAAAATTTATTAAGAATGTTATAAATTGTTATATTTTAATTCTATAAAGTTTGTATAATTAGATTATTATATGAATAAAAATGTTAAATAAGTATTGTATAATTTTATAGAATTAGTTTTAAAGCAAAAAATATTAATGTTAAAAAATATTGATAAAATATTAATGTATATAATTAGTTTTAAAGCAGAAAATAATTCTACAGAGTTATACAAAACTCTTTTAACATTTTTATTTATATAATAATACTAACTTTATAGAGTTATAATATAACATTTATTAGATTCTTAATCAATTTTCTATTTAAATCATTATACAAAATTCTTTCAACATTTTTATGTTGATATTTTTCATAATTAATTATTTTATGAATATTGTTAATTTTAATTTTATTTATTTACTTATAAAATTTAATTTAATAAGACTTATAAAATTATATATTTCATTCATATTAGATAAAATAGAAGTAAATCTTATAAAAATAAAAAAATCAACAAATTGCATTTAAATTTTTAATTCGTTTAATTTTTGTTAGTAAATTAAATAGAAGTTAACCTAATTAAAGTAGAAATATACTTCTACTTAAATTAGAAATAGAATTTAATTAATTTAATTATTATTAGAGATAAAATCAAAGCTCATGTTAAAATAAGAAACATATTTTAAATTAGATTAGAACTATATTTTAGTTAATTCAATTTATTTTATTAGAAAATGACTAAATTATTCAATTTTTATATAACAATAATCAAATACTGATTAATAATTTTGTTTATCTTTCTCCTTCTTCATACATTTATATATAATATAGATATATTGACGATTGAGTTGAAAATATTAATTGAGTTTTTTTTTTTTTTTATAAATTATTGATATTCAAAGTTTATTGAATTTTAACTAATTATATTAAATTTAATGGCAAACATTCCACAAGAGCTTTTCTTTTTGTTAATATGTTTTTTTTTTTAAAAAAAAATTCCCCTTTTTATTTCTCTCAGCCCACTAGCAAAATTCTGCAATTCCCTTTGTATGTGTTGTTGGGGTGCATCCATGTTAGCTACTGAGGTTGCATAAATGGGCAAGTGATTGACCAACATGTCGAGTACTTGTGTGACAAGGAGTTTTATTACTTGTTTCTTACAAAACAACACATACTAACATTAATGTTTAATGTTAGTATGTTTTACATGCATGATGTTGTGTTTTACCAGTTCAAAAACATGTATCCCTACCCTTCCCTACCTTTATATGGTGGAGCTTTGGCAAGTAGCGATTTTGATTTTGATTTTGATTTTTTTATTAATTACAGAATCAGTTTTCCAAAAGAAATCACAAATTCTGATTTCTTCAAAAAATAAAAATATTTTTATTGGTTCAAACTAACAATATATCGATGAAAATATATATACATATTCGTTAAAAATCATAGATGATGAAACAATACTCATATTAATAGCATAATAAATTAGTTCGAAACCTATTAATTTAATAATATTATAATGATTAGAGTACCTATGACTCAAGTTTTACATCATACTGATGATCATAATTTGATTTGTTATCTTTGTTTGATCAAATATGTTTTGCTCATTTAAATCGCCCACACAAATAAAAAAAGAAACTTTTAAAAAGAAAATCATTTATAGTTTGAAATAAAAAAACATGAGCTAATAATTTTAGAGTTGGAAATATATTGTAATTGTGCGCCATATTATATGTAAAAAACATGTAAGTATTACTGGCTTTAAATGGTTTAGTGATGCCAAAAATTATTTCAATTTTTTTATCTATTAATTTGTAAATTAAATTTTAATCAATACAAATTTATATAATTATCAATTAAAAAATTTATTTCTAACTTAAATTTATGATAGTTTTTTTAACATTTAAACATATCATTAAATTAAATTAACACGCAAATATACAAAAGTACTAATTGCAACAATGGAATAAATATTGTTAATTCAAAATAAATATTGTTGAGCTAATAATGTTTAGATCAAATGGTCAATGTTGAGGTTATGAGATCTTAACGTTCCAAATTTGATTCTCTAGCAGTGCAAATTAAGGATTTAATCTTTTCACATCACCATTGGTAATGGTTTTGTCTCGCTTTATTATTATTATTATTATTATGGATAACAACAATTTGAATCTTCTAAATTATATGATTTTTCCAAGTTATGTAACCTTTACTATTAACCGTTGAGTTCAATAAGTAATTAAAAGGATAACCATTAGTCTTATTTTGTTATCTCTAACGGAACTTGTACATGTGGCTTGAAATGTGCCCATGTGAGCAATGATATCATCAACTATACTACCATGTTGGACGGCCACATCCTCCTATGTACCATGTTGGATTTTCACTACCAAATTGATTTAGGGATTCAAAATTAAAACGACATCCTTTAGCAACATACTGGGTCCAATCTCTTGGAGCCTCAGGTTCTTGAAAACTTGAAATGAAACACACTAAATTTTTTCATTCTCCGGTTGAACTAGAGACAAACAAACACAAATAAAAAAAATTGAAAAACTCGGCTTCAATTACAATGATTCTACTATGTGCAAATCTTCGTGTTTTATCTCCGATGAACTATAAATGGCGCTTATCAGCAGAAAAGAATCAATTTAGGTAGTTGTTGGAGATTTCTAATTAAAAAAGTATACTTGAATGAAGTGACTTATAAATTGGACCTTAACACAAGTTAATTGATTTTGTATTACACAGGCTCAACCCCATTTACAAGTCTATATGTGTATGCATAGGTCAACACTCTTGACGCCTGTGAACTTGTTTAACATGGTATTAGAGTGGGTCTAGCTCAGTTTCTTAATTTTCCAATTGTTCGTTTGAATGTCCAATCCCAGCGGTCCAATTCGGTATTGCCGCTGCCTTTCAATTCAATATATATATATATATATGTACGGGTTTCAAGTGACAACTGTCAAATCCCAATTGCACTTGAGCGAGAGTATTGGAGAATCCCACATTGAAAAAGTATACTTGAATGAAGTGACTTATAAGTGGTGTAGATTGAGCCTTATCACAAGCCAATTGATTTTTTGTTACATGGACTCAACCCCATTTATAAGTCCACATGTGTATGCTTGGGCCAACACTTTTAAGGCCCGTGAACTTGTTTAACATGGTATAAGAGTGGCTCTAGCCCAGTTTCTTAATTTTTTTTTTTGTCCGTCTGGATGCCCAATCCTAGCAGCCCGGTCTGGTGTTGCCGTTGCCTTTCAATTCAAAAAAAAAAAAAAATATATATATATATATATATAGGTTTCAAGTGGTAACTATCAAATTCCAGTTGCACTTGAGGGAGAGTATTAGAAAATCCCACATTGAAAAAGTATAATTGAATGAAGTGACTTATAAGTGGCGTAGATTGGGCCTTAACACAAGCCAATTGATTTTTTGTTACATAGGTCAACCCCATTTATAAGTCCACATGTGTATGCATGGACCAACACTCTTGACGCCCGTGAACTTGTTTAACAATAGTCCTTTGTAGCTCCCTATGACGTCAACTATTCCCTAAGCCCGCCAATTAGTTAATCATAGTGATTGGATCTATATACTTGTTTTAAGAGGAAGAGATGTCAAAGGAGCTTCTTACTTCTTAAACGGATCCCCCTACATCTACAACAATAGTAGTGATCATCTTGAATTCGATTCTCTGATTCTTCTAGCTCTCTTTGGAGGAAAAAACTATGTCATTCTTCTTTCTCTCCTTAGAATTAAGTTTCTTCTTTTGCTTCAATTAATGGATATTCAATATCAAAAAATAACAATAATAGTTATAATGAGTCTAAAGGAGAGGCGAAAAAAAAAGCAATAAAGATAATAATGATAATAAAGAGTTGTATAAAATAATTATGAAAATTTTTGAGTCTCTTCCATTAATATTATCGGGCGATAACTTGTGGAGCTTTTTTGAAGATGTAGAAATTGAATACTTAGCTCAATAAGTTACTATTTGGAAGGCTTTTACTCAAATGTGGCAGCTAGTCACTCAAGATTACTGGATCATTTTATACAATTTTTGGCTCTTATTGTTATTGTAGGAAGTCATTTCCCTTTCCTTTTATTAAAACTTAGTAGTGGTTATTTGTACTAAGCAGTTCTTGTTACAATGGTTTTAGTTTAACATGCAGAGATTAATAAGAAAAGAACCTTATTGGCCCTTAAACTTTTCATTAATTCAATTTTCTGTGCTCTCACATATGGAGAAAGTAGGATTTTTCTCTTAAAACAATAAGAGATTAGAGAAAAGTAAGAGGGTAGCACAACTAAAAACTTGATAAAGGTAAGAGAATATTTATGATAAAACAACTCTTAAGTGTTATATTTATATTAACATTGAATATATACATGTATATACATTAAATATATACATGTTAGAAGATGAGGTTGGTATAGTAGTATACATCAAATAACAAATAACAATGATAAATATAAAAGCAAAGAGCTTATCCTTATCACCCTCCCGTAAGTTGAACATTCGTAAAGAAGGTGTTTAACTTGTCCCGTAACAAGTGGAATTGATGTTTGCTCATTAGTTTTGTTAAATAATTCATAATTTGATATGAGGAGGAAATGTACTTGACCAGTAGGGCATGGTTAAAGACTTTTATCTTGGATAAAATGGTAGTTAATCTCAAGATGCTTGGACCTTGAGTGAAAGATAAGCATTTTGATAAGATAAGTGGCACTGAGGTTGTTGCACCATAAGGTAAGAGGAGAAAGGTTAATAAAGTCGAGTTCATGAAAAAGAGATTGAAGCCAATTTATTTCCTAAACAGTGATGGCCAATGCATGGTACTTGACTTTTATTGATGAATGTGCAACACAGTGTTATTTCCTGGTATTAGGTTTCGTGATTCAAAAACACAGTGAAAATTAAAAATTTTAACCACAAACCCCAACCCGAATCCAAGTAATTTGATTAATTGATTTAAAATTAGGTTTTCAAATCTTATCACAAACGCAGAAGAGGCAAGACTATTGGAAGGCAGAGAGGAGGTTTACTCCGGTGACACCTTGTCTCGAGCTTTTGATTTTGATAGTTCGGATTAAGATGTCTCCAAAAGAATTCGTCCTCCATAAGCGTCCACATGAACAGCCCTTGATTAAAAATGAAAACTTTGTGTGCTAGCACTTCTCTTGATTTCTCACAAATCAAGAACAAAAACACTTTGTGTTTTAGTTTTTCTAAGAGGAGAAAAATAAATTATAAGTGGTGGCTAATAATTGAGTTAGTGAAACCCTAGAAAATATAACATATTTATAAATCTCTAATTAGGGTTTCACTTACCAAAATAACTTTTTGGTAATTTCTCAATTATTATTATTCTGATTTTATTTAAAATTAAATCAGATATAATATTCAATTTATTTAAGATAACATTTACCTTAAATAAATAAACTATTTATTTATTTCCACAGAGCATATTTGGGCTTCTCAAATCCATATCCGTTTTTGGACCTGTTTTAAGTGTGTGACCCTATAGGTTCATATGACATTAGCAGTGGGCCTTAAATCTCTATTTAGACTTACAAGTCATAAGTGGCCTCTAGCAAGACATTATGACTACCCAAGTCATGTGAAGTCAATAATCCGACATAATCTAATTTATAATAAATATTGTAATCCATATCTTGATTAAATATAAGACATAGTTTATGTCATCCTTATATAATTCAATCATATTATTTCTTGACTCTAAGTAGACTAAGAATGATAACTCTTTATCAATTCACTTTAGCATGGCCATGCATTTTCCTCAATCTATCTTATCAATGGGCCCATAGATATCTTACTCAGATTAAATAAGGGACAAATTCTTTCTCAATCACTCACATTCCTCATATAGCTCATTTCATATCCAACAACAATCTATTTAATCATCCTGTTAAAGACAATGTTAGATTGTGTCAAAATATATAATAGTTATGTAGAAATCTATAATGATTTTAAGGTCAAAGGACTAAATCAATATTGTTATTATAAGAATTACTTATGACAATTATCTATGTAGTATTCTCATGATGGGTCAGTCCAATACATTATTTCCTAAAAAAATACCTATGAGTTGACTTAATATCTCATATTCATGATTAGTAAAATATAATCATCAATCAACATCATACTAGCCATAACATATTGTTATGACTAAGGATAATTTAAATAGAACTCATATTTAATCTAAGGGTTTTACTATCAAATCACATACTTGATGACCTTAATAAGAATTGACTATTCAAGTAATTATCATAACACAAAATGATAATGAAAAATGTCTTTTTATTAAATAAAATGATAAAGTCAAAATATGGTCATACATGATTAACTTAGTGCATATCACTAACACCTGAAACTTCAAAAAATTAATTTCTTGTCCGTAAAAATAGCATATCCAATTATGGATTTTTTGTCATTTATGAAGCTTTCCCAATCAGCATTGATGTATGCAAAAATATTAATAGAGCAGGATTTTCAAAGCAAGAGACCATGATTAATTATTGATTGAAGATAGTGAAATATACATTTCATTGCATGCTAATGTTCATCTATAGGACTATGCATAATTTGGGCCACTTTATTAACCACAAATGAAATGTTCGACCTTGTGAATGATAAATATCATAAACCACCAACTGTATTTCGGTAAAGTCTAGCATCAACCATTGCATGACCACTATTACTTGATAAGGATAAGAGCTTTGATTTATGTTTATCATTATTGTTTGTTATTAACTGATATTGTCTCCTTTGATGATCTCTATGGACTACTTCTTAATGAAGAAACAAGTTTCGTTGTTAAGACAAAATGAAAAGAACTACTCCTTCATCACCATCACAACAATCTCCAACCTCATCTAGTAGTTCAGGTCTTCAATTGGTTGTGGACTTAATTTCCTACCTTACCCAAAAGCACCCCCAATCACTAGACATTATTTGATAACATCAAATGATAACTTGTTCTCAAATTGGTAGCTTAAAACCAAAGACTTCTCACAACAAGTTAAATCATGTAATATCCCGTGTTTTTAAAAATATTTTTACACTGTACCGGGATATGCAGAGTTAATGATTTCTGTATATTATACGATATTTTTATGAGTTAATATGTATTTTAAACCTATTTTAATTACTGTCTATTATTTTCAGTATTTTACGTAAAATTTTCCCGGGACTTTCATTTTCGGGGAAATTTTCACGTAAACAATGTATTATTAATTATTTTAAATGTATTTACAGGTTTGCATGAACTCATACATATTTTTAAATTATTAAATAAAGCCTGTGTGTGTATATTTATTTAATTAGGGTTTATTATTACCCTAATATTTTATTATTTATTTATTATTATTTGATTATTTTATTTATTATTAAATTATTAAAATTTGTTATTTTATTTTTAATTATTTATTAATATTTAATTATTTTAATTATTTTTTTTTCTTTTCTTTTTTCTTTCTTTTCTTTTTTCTTTCTTTTTCTTTTTCTTTCTCTTTCCTTTTCTTTCTTTTTCTTTTTCTTCTTCTTCTTCTTCTTCTCCCGTGGGTGCCCGACGCCACCACCATTCTTCTCACCGCCGTTTCTCCCTCCTCCGGCCACCGTTTTCGACACCGCCGGTCTCTATCTTCTCCTTGAGCTCCGGTGAGTGTGATTCTAGCTTTGGTTTGAGCTAAAATGGTCTATAATTGCTTAGGTTTTGAGTTGAATATTTCGGCCACTTTTGGTTTTCGATTTTTTTTGAGCTTCAATTTGGATGATTCATGGAAACTTCCTTCACAAATGTTGTTCCTGGTAGTTTAATCTTCATGTATGAATTTTTGTAGAATTTTTGGAGATTGTTTGGATTTTTGGGTATTTTTGAATATTTTAATATTATTTTCTAATTTTCGGAAATTAATTATTTAAATTATGAAATTGGAGTTTATGGTTGAATTAGGTGTTGAAATGAATTATAGGAATTTATTTGGAATTTTTATGAATTTCTAAGTATTTATTTTTAATTATTGAAGTTTATGTGATTTTGTAAAATTAAGTTAATTGTGTTTTTATTTGAATTTAATTGGTTAATTGAGTTTAATTATTGATATTATTGATAAATATGTTGAGAAAATTAATTTTGGATAATTGTATGATTTTTGGTGAATTTTTGAAGTAATTTAGGTATATATATATATATAGGGGTATTTTGGTAATTTTACCCTAAATTGTCTAAAAATGTAATTTAATTGGTTTTAATATTTATTGAAGGTATAAAAATGATTTCTACAAAATATTTAGTATTTTTAACTAATTAAAACTATTTTCCGGGAATTATTTTCAATTATATATATAATATACGGTTTTTCTAATAAAATGAGTTTTAATCGGTTTTTACAGTGTTTCAAGATTTATTATGTAATTTCTACGTATGAAATGTATTTTTATGATTTAAGGATATTTTTGGTATATTTGAATATATATTCTGTGTTTGTGGACCCCGGTCGACAGATTGTAGTCTGGAGTCCGACCAAGGGGTTGTGATTGATTGTGGTGTTTATTTTTGAAGTGTATTTTCTTTGCAGGGTCGGCTCTACTCTTTTGAGTAGAGAGATGTCCGTTTTACAGGGGAGGTTCTGCCGGATTTTCGGTAGAATTCTCGTAAAACGTGATATCCAGTCGAACCCTAATTCTATTTCCGTATTTTAATACTCTAGATTGAATTCTAGGATTTCTGTTAGGGTTATTCTGATGTTGATTAATTATTTCTTGTTTAGTTGCGCCGAGACCGAGGGTTAGTGGATCAGGCCCATCGGACCCGTCTCGTGGAGCGCATTAGGTGAGTTACTATATTATATATATATGCTTATGATGCATGATTTAGAAAATGCATGTTTTATTTTGACTAAATGTGCATAAATAACATGATTTATATTCAAGTATATTTTTGGTATATAATAAATTATATACATGTTTTATTAATAAAATATATTTAAAATGTTTTTAAATATATTTTTTTTAGTTTAATTCATGATTTGATTGGATTTATTTGACATATATATACTCAAAATATACCTGGTTTATGTTTGGTGTATTTTCGGTATATATATGGTTTATATTGCTATTTCATTTATATCCATGCATCATTTATTTTTGTGAATGAATGTTTTATATTTAAGAATGAAGGATATCAATAGAACGTGCTACCTAGTGGGCAGCACTAGGACCGAGTACGTACCGGTACGCCTATAGTATTTAGGCTTTATTACTAACTTATTTGTGGATATCGATTTGATTATGATTATTGATATGTGAGATGTGGTTTGGGTGTGATTGCTGGAGCTCGGTTGACCAAGTGTCTCGGGGCCAATCACACTGGCAGTCAGACTGCTGGAGCTCGGTTGACTTAGTGTCTCGGGGCCAGTCTACTGTCCATATGGATTAAGTGGATATATTTGGAATCAGTGAGCCTGTATGGCTAGAGTGTTGTTTAACACTATTTTTCTGAGGTTGCGATATTCTAGGGTTCTATGTGATCCTTCATAAAAGTTGATTTTCAGACAAAATATATAAAATGATTTTTTTGCATCTGTATGAACTTGCCTGTATATATACATATTACTCATATACTGTTGACTGTATGCATTATCACTTAGAGTGTATGTATATATACTATAGTAATTCACTCAGTGAGGTCTGACTCCCCTCCGTTGACTATTTTTCAGGAGAGTCAACTTCCTCAGACCTCAGTAGCAGGTCGATACGCCGGATTTCTTCCGCCCCGGCTTCTTTATGTAAATTGTATACTTGAGTCTTATTTATTTTATCTAGACACTGTAGTAGTTGTAATTTTCAGTAGTTGTGATTTTCAGTAGTTGTGATTTTCAGTGGTTGTGAAATAAAGTATTTGTTTTAAAGAGATGTATTATAGTAAAACTGGATTTGTATAAAGATTATACATTTATGAGATTATATATGTGATGTGATGAGTTTTGAATTAAATCCAGTTGATATGGATGATCTTGTAATATTTATGATTTTATTTTCCGCTGCATATTATATTTTTATTGTTATTATTGCATATTTATTTTATTTTTAGGCTTGCTACGGGTTCCGGATTCGAAAGAATTCCCGTTCCCTAGCGCCGGTCATGGCCCCTGTTTTGGGTCGTGACAAATCACTTCAATAGTGAAAAGCAATGGAGGCTGAGTATAATGCTCTCTTAGCTAACAACACATGGGAACTTGTCCCTTCGACCATATATCAAAATGTAATTGGTTGCAAGTGGGTTTACCGCATTAAGTACACTCAAAATGGCACGATTGATCAATAAAAATCATGTTTAGTGGCAAAAGGCTACCACCAACAACTAGGTGTGGATTATTGTTACACTTACAGTCTAGTTATCAAACCTTGTACTATTTAGCTTATCCTTTCCAAAACTAAGGGTGGCTACAAATAGGAGTTTTACTCTTTAGAAACCCTAAATCAATTTGGTAGTGAAAATCCAATGTGGCATATAGAATAACATGGTCGTCCAATATGGGAGCATATTTATTGATATCATCGACCACATATGTGGATGTTTGAAGTCACATATACAAGTTCCAATAGAAATAACAGAGTAGGATTAACAGTTATTTTTTGAATTGCTTTCTAAATTTAATGGTTAGTAATAAATGTTACAAGACTTAATTGAGAAGCCATATAATTTATAGGATTTAAATTGTGGTTATTATTATTATTATTAAATAGCTATGAAACAATTGTCCTCTTGGCAATTCAGTTAAAACAAAAAAGTAGCGATAAATGTCATTATTTTGACGTCTACAGCAACGTTGTGAGTAGAACAATGAGTATTTTACCTTTTTTTGAATTTTATTTTATTTTTTTGAATTTTTTTTAGAAATGTAAATTTTTTTTTAAGTTTAAAATATAAATTATATATGAGTGAAAATATTTAAACACTTATAGTCCATAATTATTTTTAAATACTCTAATAAAAAAAATGTCTGAAAAGCACAATGAACGTTTGTCCCTATCCGTAAAAATAATGTACTCTCGCAAGACACGCCATACAACACTTCACAAAAAAATATTGTTGGAAGTATCCTGTGTCCTTAATCTTGTGGCCCAACTAACAAGATAAAGATAAAGATAAAGATAAATTGTGCTTGAAGGTTGGAGAGCAGTGGTGGCTGTAGAGAAATTGATATAGATATATGAAATTTCTCCTGTCCAATGTCCATCCAATCTTTAGCTATATCGCCATTATTTGTCCTACAAATTGGCGTGCGGTTGTTGCTCCTCCTTTACTGGAAGGAGTTTTGTACTTGGACACTACCATCTTGGCCCATCAATGAATTATTGCTAACTTCAATAGGAGAAAGAGAAAACAAAGAAAGCAGGCATGCCTTTCCTGGCAAAAGTCTTATAATCTGATGAAATACTACTGTTCATAAATTGGAATAATTTAGTATATATGATCTTATTCTCCTAAACAATTAGAGATAAAAAGATAAAAATCCAACTTTTTATCCTTGAAGAGAGTTATAAATTAATATACAATGATATTAATTTATAAGTATTTGTTATGGTTTAGCTCTATCCATAATTAAATAATTTTACTTTCATAAGAGAGAGAGAGTTGAATTTATAAGACCAAAGTCCTTGAACTAATATTATGTTTGGAAAGGAGGGAAGAGAGAAAAATGTGAAGGAAAAAATATTATTTTTCTTTCTTTATTTTCCACTCTTATATTTCAATTTAGAGAAAAATAATATAGGGAGTAAAAAAAATAAATTTATCTTTTTTATTGAAAAACAAAAATATATATCATATATTTACTATTGTATCCGTAAACTTAAACATATATTTCTTAAACAAAGGATAAAATAATAAAATTAATTATTATAGTACATTTTTCTTCTATCTTCTTCAATTTTCTCTCCAATTTAAAAAGACAAATTAAAAGAAAAAATAAATTTAACTTTTCTTTCTCCTCTTATTTTTTCTTCTAGATCAAATATTAAAAAATTACTTTCCTCTCATATTTTTTTCTCATATTTTCTTTTCTCTCAACTTTACTTTTCATTCCAGGATTGTAACATTATTGGAGTTTTCAGACCTCGTTTATACCAATGATTCCAATAATGATGTTTGTCCATATTTGATATTTTGCAAATTTGGTTCTCAAGGTAATTCTTTTATATTGTGTCGCATGATTATCACTCTCATACGGATTATAACTCGTAGTTGTTTATATTTTTTAAAATCACTTTTATAAGTTACCATACGTGAATTTTATTAAAGTTAAATATAATTAATTTTTAGTAGTACAAAAAGTAAAGGTTTAATTATTATAAAATCTCACAGATTTGACCTATTGCGTCATTAAATTTATATATTTTTAATAATTATTATAATATTTCTTTTCAACTTTTACTCTGTGAAACTATTATATTTTTATTGATTAGTTTGCTGTTAATTAAATCAAATTTAAAATACAAAACTATTATCCAAATAAAAATTTAAAATATAAAAATTCTATTTAATCCTTGAACTCATAATATAATTTTAAATTCATTTAATTTTTATTAAATAAATATAAATTTTTAATTTAATTTGTTTTTATCGTAATAATAATTATAATAACTAATTAATTTTTATTTTAACATTAAAATTGATTACTATATTAGTTAGAATTTATTATATTGACATAGACTTAATTTTACTGATTGTTGCTATAGTAAAACGACTTATATAATCGGTGATATACTAATTATAATTTATGATACTGACTTGTACTTAAATTTGTAATTGGCACCATATCAATTCAGTTTCTATTAATTAGGATTTATTATACATCTTATAATTGACATTATATTTTAAATGAGGCTCGTCATATTAAAATAGATTTTTTCAAAAAAAATTAATAATTGTAATTCTCAAATGAGTTGTATTCATGTATATATAAAAACACATATATACACACATTTTAAAATAGATGTTTAATTGGTACCATGCAAATAATTAAATTCATGTCGATGTAATAAATTCTAAAACAGTACCGATTATATTGTCATATGGAGTAGTATCAATTTTAAATTTTATTTTTTTATGTTAGAAATGAAAATATTTAGATACTGTAATTATTATACAATAAAAAATAAATAAATTAAAAAAAATCTTTATTAATTAAGTTAAAAAGAATGAATTTAAAGTTATATAATAAGTTTAGATATCAAATAGAATTTCTAATTTCTTAAATTAATCCATTTAATAGTAAATTAAACGGTAAGGATGTAATAATTTAATGGAGAAAATTTTTGAAAATGTTTAAACTAATTATTAAAAACATAAGAATCTAGTAGCATAACAGATTAAATTTCAAGGATCTATAATAATTAACCCAAAAATAAAACTTGAGTTCAAAATCTTTTGCTTAGGAGCAATTAGAGGTGTAATCAAGCTAAATTGAGTCAAGTTTTGGCTAATTCATATTTGATTTATTTATAATTGAGTCGAGCTCAAACCGAACTTGTTATACCACTGAATGTTTGTTAGTTTAAACGAGTCTAAAAAAATTTTTTAAAAATAAAAACTATAAATTAAAATTATACATTAAAAAATTTAAAATAAATTATTTACTAAATAAATTATAATATATATAATAAAAATTATGATTGTATTCTAATAATATATTTTTAAAATATTTTTTACAATATAAATTTATATATTATATGTCTAAAATTAAATTATCAAATATTAAAATCACAAGTTGACTCACAAGTTTCTATTCGAACTTATTTGCAAGTTTCACAAACCGAGTTTTGTATATTTTGATTTCAGCTCGAATATTAAACGAATTTCAATATACGAGATCGAACGAGCTTTTATTGAGTTGAACACCGATGTAATATCCCGAGTTTTTAAATATTTTTAAACTACATTGGGATATGCAGTGTTAATAATTTTTGTGCATATTTATGATATTTTTATGAGTTTGATATTTATTAAAGCTAGTTTTAATTATTTTAAGAGTTTTACGTAAAAAATTTTCGGAAATTTTATTTTCGGGGAAATTAAAACGTAAATAATTTAATATTAATTATTTTAACTAGTTTTATAAATTTACATGAACTCATACATAATTTTAAAGTGCTAAATAAAATGTATATATGTACATTTATTTAAATTAAATTAGAGTTTAATTAATTAAATTAATTTTTATTATGTAGTTTTAATATTAATTAATTAAGTGTGTATATATGTACATATGTGTATATATTATTAAAACATGTGTGTGGTGCATATTTATTGTGTGTATTATATTATATATTAAAATATTATAGAGTATGATATATATATATACATATAATATTATAACAAAGTATAAAGTTTAACTTAATTACAATTCTGCCCCTTTCTTCCTCCCCTTCTTCCCAATTGACCCTCACCCTCACCGTCCATTTCTTCTCTGATCAGAGCACCTCCAGCCCTTCCACCATCGACCACCTCCCTTGTTAGCCATTCCCACCGCCTCAAGCCTTCTTCTCCGGCGTGTTTTAGCCGGAATTCCCAAGAGAAGCCAAAACTTGAGCTACTGTTTTCGACACCGTCGGTCTCTATCTTCTCCTTGAGCTCTGGTGAGTGTGATTCCAAGCTTTGTTTCACTTAAAATAGTCTAGATTTCCCTAGGTTTTGATTTTGCAATTTCGGCCATTTAGGGTTCATGATTTTTTTAAGCTTCGATTTGATTTATTCAAGAAAACTCCCTTCACAAATATTGATCCTTGTAGCTTAATATTGCTTTGTGAATTTTGTGGAATTTTTGGAAATTAGTTTGATTTTTGTGAATTTTTTATTATTTTCTAATTTTTGAAAATTAACTAATTAAATTATGAAATTATTTTTTATGGTAATTATAGGTGCTGAAATGCATTTTAGAAATTTATTGGTAATTTTTGTGAATTTTATATATTTATTTTGAATTTATTTAAGTTTATGTAATTTTGGAAAATTAGGTTAATTATGTGTTTTAGTGAAATTAATTGGTTAATTGAGTTTATTTATTGATATTATTGAATTCTATGTTGAGAAAATTAATTTTGAGTAATTATACTATTTTTGGTGAATTTTTTTATTAATTTTAGTGAATTTATATATATATAGGGGTATTTTGGTAATTTGACACTAAATTGGTTAAAAATATAATTAAATTGGTTTTAATAGTTATCTAAGGTATAAAAATGATTTCTACAAATTATTTAGTATTTTTAACTAATTAAAACTATTTTTCGTAAATTATTTTCAAATTATATATATTATATGATTTTTCTAAATAAATGAGTTTTTATCGGTTTTTAACATGTTTTAGGGTTAATGATGTACTTTGGATTTATAAAATGTATTTTTATTATTAAAGGGCATTTTCGATATTTTTGTAATTATTCTGTGAATTGTGGACCTCGATCGGTAAATTGTAGTTTGGAGTCCGACCAAGAGATTGTGGTTGTAAATTCTGTGTTTATTTTTGAAGTGTGTTTCATTACAGGACCGGCTCTATTATTTGAGTAGAGAGATGTCCGTTTTACAGGGGAGGTTATGCCGAATTTTTGATAGAATTCTCGTAAAACGTGATATTCAGTCAAATTTCTATTCTAATTCTGTGTCTAGTATTCTAGATCAAATTTCTAGGAATTTCCATTAGATTTATTCTGATTTCTTATTGTCATTTGTTTGTTTAGTTGCGCCGAAACCGAGGCCTAGTGGACCAAGTTCGTTGGACCCATTTCGAGGAGCGTAATAAACAGTGAGTTGTTATTTTATATATATATATATATATATATATATGTTTTAGGGTGCATGTTTTAGAAATGCATGGTTTATTATGATAAAATATGCATAAATGATTTAATTAGTACTTAGGTTTATTTTTGGTTTATTTTTGGTTTATTTTGATATATTTTAAATTAGATACATGTTTTGATTAAACATTTATACTTAAAATGTTTTTAAATATGTTTATTTTGCAAATATATTAGGTTTGTTTGATGTATATATACTCGAAATATACCTAATTTACTTTTGGTATATTTCTAGTATATATATATGGTTTATGTTGCTATTTTAGTGAAATTCATACATCATTTATTTATGGATGAATGTTTTATATTATAAATGAATGATATCAATAGAACATGCTACCTAGTGGGCAGCACTAGGACCGAGTACGTACCGGTACGCTGATAGCAGTTAGGTTTTATTACTAACCTATTTGTGGATATTGATCGGATTGAATTTGATTTGATGTGTGATATGATTTGGGAGTGTGATTGTTGGAGCTCGGTTGATTTAGTGTCTCGGGACCAGTCTACTGTCCAAATGGAACAAGTGAATTTATTTGGAATAAGTGAGTCTGTATGGCTAGAGTGTTGTCTAACACTATTTGAGGTTGCGATTTTCTAGGGTTCTATTTGATCCTTCATAAACAGTGATTTTTCGAAAATATATAAAAATGATTTTGCTGCATCTGTGTGTAATTGCTTGTATATATATTTATTATATATACTATTGACTGTGTGCATTGTCATTTAGTATGCATGTATAGATATTATAACAATTCACTCAGTGAGGTCTGACTCTCCTCCGTTGACTATTTTTCATGAGAGTCATCGTCTTTAGACTTCAGTAGCAGACCCGTACACCGGATTTCTTCCACCTCGGCTTCATTATGTAAACTGCTTATCTGAGTTTTATTTTATACTCTAGACACTACAGTAGTTATAAACAGATGTGGGGTTTATGTATTATATTTGTGTGAGTTATGTATTTCAAATATTTGAACTGGATTTGTATTAAAAGTTTATTAATATGAGATGAGTTGTTCGATTTAATTTCAGTGGTGGATATTTATTTTATTATATTTATGATTTTATTTCCACTGCAGAATATACTATTTATGTTATTACAATTATTGCATGTTTTTATTTATTTTAAGGCTTGCTAAAGGTTCCAGATTCGAAAGAATTTCTGTTCCCTAACGTCGGTCATGACCCCTATTTTGGGTCATGAAAATCGAGGTGCGCACAAACGGCTTGACTGGTTTACAGCCTTAGGTGCAATGTGGCCTTACCTTGTCTCAAGTGTTGCAAAGGCAATTTGCAAATAAGATTCATGTTTTTTTCACATTGAATGTTATCAATTATACTAGTAAAAATTTAAGATAAATTAGTTATGGATTTGCACTTTGCACAGAGTACCTGCAATATATATATTTTAAAATAATTAATTAAATAATTTTAATAAATTAAAATTATAAATTAATCAAATATAAAAGTAAGAATTTAAAAAATTATTATGATAATTTTGTTTAATTATTTTTTTATCAAGTAATAGTTGTAGTTAAATAAATAAAATAAAATAAAAAAATAAAAACTAGTTGAAAAAAGAGGATTATTTCAGTTAGAATTAAAGACATACTTTTTTTATGGAAAGAAAGAATAATATTTTATATATAATAGAATTGAAGTGTTTTATATAAAATATAAAATTTTTATAGAAAAATATTATGAATATTTAATAACTCAACACATAAACTTTTATAAGTGAATACAACTTTGCATGAAAAGTAAATAATATAAAATTTTAAATTAATTAATTAAATAATTTTAATAAATTAAAACTACAAATTAATCAAATATAAAAATTAGAACTTAAAAAGTTTTTAATAGTTTCATTTTATTATTTTTATTAGGAGTACATGTACAATAATAATAATAATAATAATAATAATAAGAATAATTGAATAAATAAAAGAAAAGAAAAATTAGAAAATAGTTGAAAAAATATGAATTTTTTTAGTTAGAATAAATAAAATATATAATTTTTGATAGAAAAAAAGAGTAATGTTTGAGATGTAATAGAATCGGACTGTTTTATATAAAATAGAACATATGTATTTTAAAATAGGATTTTTTATATATTTTTTTTAAAATATTATAAATTTTAATAACTTAAGAAATAAATTTTTAAAAGTGAACATTAAATTATGAGGAGGACACTTGTTAGTGATTTTAGAGTTCTATATATATATATATATATATATATATATATATATATAATTCCAAATAAATATTTCACAACCAAAATTGACAATATCTCAACAATTTCATATAAGTGAAGATCTGTAATTCCTCTCTTGATGTGATGAATGAAATTCCATCTTTCTTTAAAAAAAAAAAAAATTCATAGGAGTGAAGGTCGAGGGGCTTCACCCTATATATATAAATATGTATATATATATATATATTTTTGGTCAGTGCTTCACCCTATATATAGTAGTATATATCTAATTGTTAACTTTAATTTAGATAGACCTTTGCTTAGCACTGTGGGACATCACTTTGAGAGGCCCTCATTTTTTTTTTAGAACAACGAGAGGCCCTCAATTTCAATACATGGTACGTATTGTGTGTATATATATATATATATATATATTGGACATGGCATGGAAGACAGGAAGAGTGTATTTGGTGTATTTGTGGGAGTTTTAATTCTATTTTACGATATTATTTGGTATTGTGATTTTAGATTGGATATGTAATTTTTTTTAATAGGTAGGGATATGATCCAAGTTTTAATAAAATGTACAACATGTAATAACTTTTTTCTTTTAAATCGATGAATATAGAAATTAAACTTTATATCTCATGATATCTTTATAGAGAAATTACTAATTAACAACTCATTAATTGACTTGAATATGTGGGTTTTAATCTCACAAGAAGTTATAAAAAAATCCAGATTTATGCTTAAATTTCAAGTCTAGTGTGTTATGCAAGTACATCACCCTCCTCAAAATTAGGAGTTAAACTGTGTGATTTATTATATGGAACCTAATCACATGTTAAAGTTTATAGATGACATACACATCTTGATTGGGTTTGAATTTTTAGATTAATTTTTATATTATTAGTCTATAAATCTAATTTTAGTTTTGGTGACTATAATTATTCAATCTTTATAATCTCTTGTAATTTTCTTCCAACCATACTCTATCATAATGTTCAATTTTTTTATTAGACATGAGAATGAGGCCATCCACCCCAACTTTTAAAGTATGTTAATTTTTTTTTATAGGCATTATTATATTTTCTTGAGCTGTTTAAAGTGTTTCAATTTTCCATAATAAGGGGAGAGCAAAAGAGATGAAAGTTTAAATTCAACTCTTTACATTTAGATGTACACACATTCTTTAATATTATTACATTTAAATCTATTAATTCTCTCAAAATTAATATTTAAATTTCGAGTTTTTTTTTTTTAAAAAATCTAATCTATTGCTGTTACTTACACATTTGCTATGAAAAAATTTTTCAAGAAAAGCTTTTGTGTAAAGGGTACGAAGATGTTTGAAAAATGTCATATAACAAAACAAAAGAGGATGCTCTGACTAACTTTCTTTTCCTGCAGAGGTATGGCAACCTTCTCGTGAAAATCACATGAACAACGAAGAAGAAACAGAGAAGAGCATATGGCTCGAAGCATGAACCTGTCGGGATGTTGGGTGGTAAAGTTGACATGGCATGTATCAAAACTGCAGGTTACAGGTAACACAAAAGTGAATGATTTTGAGTTTGCAGATAAGGATCAGGGAGATGTGTGTGTCTGTATGTATATCATGTAACAGAATTAATGTCCCAGGTTTTCTACTGTTAATCTGCTGATCTTGACCTATTGCTAATTATAGAATCGTCTTGGGGAAAAGTTGTGGAATTTTCCTATGTGTCTATAAATTTAGCAAGATAACGAAAATTGATCTGATGGTGTGCAAAGAGTAATGGCATGGTTTTTGATGGTTAACTGTAAGAAAGGTTACAAAATATTACACTAAATTTTATTTTGATTATATAACTTTAATTTATATCTTTTTTTTTTTAAATATTAATTTTAATTACACAGAAAGTCATATAAAATAATTCTGGTTAATTTAAATGACATAACATACGGGAGTTATTATTTCACAATTCAACTCAATGACAATTGTCATGTCATGTTATTACGCTACATTTTTCACAAAATTTTTAACCATAATTTTATTTTATTGTTTTTATTTTTTTACAGTAAATCTTATAAAATAATGATGAACAGTCTCATGAAGAAGATAATGTGATAGTGTGACATAATAACTTTTATTTAAAATTAATATTTTATAACTAAGAAAATACAAATTAAAGTTATAGCATAAAGTTTGGTAATCTCTGGTTACATTATAGGAACTATACAGCGGGTTTTTTTTGTTTTTATATTTTTCAGTTTTATTCAATATTTTAATTGTTACAATTCTCATTTAGTTTCTTTTCATAATTGCAACTCTAACCAATTTAGTGTAATTGATTTAAGTTACTTATTTTTTGCCACTTTATATTTTTAATATAATTGTAGACATCCGATTCAGTCGGCCCGTATTAAGAGACGAATTAGAGTTAGCTCAGTTTGACCGGCCCGTTGTCAAACCCAATTATGAGAATGTGGAACTTGGACATTGGAATGAAACCTCAATATCTAGTGAAAAGTAGACTTGAAAATCCAAAACTGAGCTCAACTATCCAAATTTGGCCCAAGTCCGCCTAACCCAACGCAGGCCCGGGTCAAAAGGGCATTGCCTCAATATAATGAGGTGATCGCCTCATTGATGAGGCGCCGCCTCTATGACAGCTCACTCACAGCTGTAATCATGACGACCAAGTGGTGTGGGCCTTACTTTCCAGATCTGCTTCTTGCGTGAGAAAAAGATTTTTGGGGAAAGAAAAAAAGGCTATGAAAGCTCATAATGGGCTAAAAGGCTTAGGGGCATGGGAAAGCTAAGGAATAAAAGAGGAAAAAAGAGAGAGGAGGGAGGAGGCTGGTAAAAAAAAAGGGGAGAGGAGCTCTAGAAAAGAAGAAAAAAAGATAGAGAGAAAAAGAAAGGAAAAAAAAATGTCCTCAAGGAAGAAGGAGAGGTGGAAGCAAGGGAAAGTCCATATTTTCTTAAGAGAAGAAGGAAGAAGCTTGTGTCAAAAGTAGAGATCACATCCTAGCAAGGATCACAATCAAAAACATCTCTGAAGGCCTCTCATTTTTGGTAGAAAACTTGCACTTAAACTTGACATGTGCATCATTTTGTGAGTTCTTACCTGTGTGACTAAGTTCTTAGTACATTTTACGTTTATCTCTAGTGTGTCTTGCTTGATATCTCACTTTATTGATGGATCTTTAAACACTTTTGCATGTAGTTGTAGTTTGATGATTACAGAGTATGTATATACATGTTTTGTTACTTAGAGTAGAAGTCTGTATGTTTTGAGAGTTGGAGCCGACCTGCTAATCAGGCAATGCCTCTTCACAGAGGCGTTGCCTCATCTCAATGAGGCGATCGCCTCATCGATCACCTCATCGATAGGCCTCTAGGGAGTCTTCCTTTTGTGTGTGTGTTATATACCTTTTTTGCCTCAGAGTTATAAGAACCACTGTTAATGAGGCGCCACCTTATCAATGAGGCGATCACCTCATCGATGAGGCAATCGCCTCATTGACAGAATTAGCCTGGTTCCTGTTTTGTTGTTAACATTTATCGTGACGTCTGCTTTGGCATGTCTTCTTTTAACCTTAAACATGTCCGTATCATTGCATGATGATGTTTAACCTTGATTGCTCGATGTTTTCTTTAGTTCATAACGTAAAGAACCCCTTTTATAGAGACTCTTTGTAAATATCAAAATATGTTTGGTTTATTAATTGGTTTTTTTTTTTTGTGAAAGGAATGACTAATTGTGTGTTGTTCGCAAGAATTACTTGATGATTTCCATCATTGAGTGGTCATCATTGTTAGTTACACCTTGTATATTATTGTTATTATATTGTTTATCGATTTACTTTCAGTATATGTTTAGTTTATTTTCAATATATTATTCTATTATTCCGCCTAAAAGCGTTGTAATCCTTAATTCCTTTCCTATTTGATTTTGAATGTATGGTTGTCTATTATTATTTATTCTATTGTTGTTGAATGTTGGAACTTAAAAGCATGAAATTGGATTAATGTGTAAACTTGGATTTAACTATAAAATTTGGAAAGTAAATGAAGGCAAGTGCAATTTTGAACGTAAATGAAGAAATAATTAAATACTTAAATGACAATAAAACAAAGAACACAAATGAAGGCCAACCATAAGTTTGGAAAAACATTCAAATGCTTATACCCAGTTTTCGAACCCGATATCTGATGACGGCTTCTAGGAATCTTCGTGAGATCCAGTTGTTGTACAGTATATCCCGACTTTTATTCGGGTGGCGACTCCATCTCTAAATAGGCCCAAAATCTATATCGCATTTCCTAGTGGACCTCGAATCCACGCAGTGCTGTAATCGTCAAATACTTTGACACGCGTTAAATCCCACCGCCTACACTACTTTATTCTTATTTTATATTTTTAATTTTAAAGATTGTGTAGGATCCAATGTTCATATTTAGGAAATTATAAAAACTTCTCTGTATTTAACTTAAAAAGTTAATTGAAACGTAATTTACATTATTTCAAACGTGAGTAAAACATTTCTAGGAGAATGCAAAATACTCCCACCATACTTTCCCTTTCATATACCAAAACTATAAGATATATGAATATAATTAGTAATATTAAACAATTGCATCAATTATTAAATATTAAATGTAAAACATTAGAAATATATATTATATATTTATTTACGGTAATATATATTGTAATTAATTTTCTTCTCCAAATTTTTATATATTTAAACAAATATGCTTTTCTAATTAATTATTTGCCCAAAAAAATAAAAATTCAATTTAGACAAGTACTTGCCAAGTTTAATTTAATAATAATTTTAAACAACTTAAACAGTTAACAACTGGTTTGACCTTTTATATTAGAAAATTAGTAGACATACTAAAGATATTAAAGTAAAAGTTTCTATTAATTCTCCTTTTCTTTTGTTGTAATTTTATAAGTATAAATGTATAGTTTTAAGAGCTAAAAAAAAAAAAACATTTTATAGTCGAGCGGTGCACACACAAAAGCAAACATAGCACTCTTAAGTCTAATACAACGGTAATTAGAATGGCCATGCACTCTCAATCTTCCTCGGAGCATCTGTCCAATGTACCTATACACTCTCTTTTGCAAGTGCAGCACCAGAATACAGCAACAGAGAGGAGGGCCTAAAACAAAAAAACACACATTTCAATCTCTTAAGGCAGTCTCTCTTATTATGGTTTTCACTCACCCATCTGCTACGCACTGAACAGAAATGGCATGCTATTAGCTAACACCAATAGAATCTGACCTGAAATTTTACAGGCAGAAACTCGACTTCTGGTTCAATCTCATGTAAACCCAAAAAAAGTAAAATCTACAGGAGAATACTTTTCGTTAGTTTTATATTGATGATATAGAATAGGAACCTTAAATCCATTTGCTTTCCTCTTTTCTGTTGATTTGCCGCAAGGAGTAAAGGGGATGAAGCTGGCTAAGAATACTATTTTCACTACTTAGGTCTGCAGTTAATTGCATATTTTCCTTGCAACTCTCAACCATTTATATATATGTGCCTAGACCACCAATGATCAATATAAGCTGACACAGAAAACCCACAACATACTCATTCAATAGCAGCTTATGCATTATTCATGTCCATTGAAACAGACAACAAATAGATTTCTCTAAACCATAGTCACATGAAATAAAACAACAGTCAAATGTCAAAATACACAGAAACACATTCAGAGGTTCAAATATTACAATCATTTTTTGCCTAAATTTAAGCGTACATTTTAATGGTTCAACTAGAGGTCATAAGCATAGGCCAGCTGAAATGAAACTAATTAGCTCTTTTGGCAGCAAATTTCCAAAACTACATGGGAATGAACTTCGAATACATGGCTATTGCACAGCTGCCAAAACATGCCTACTATTGAACTTTTACACCATTGATGAACCTCCATCAGGAAGTTGACACAACTAAATCATAAATTCCTCCAAGAAAAACAAACCATCAAACTGAGGCTCAATAGCAACTTGAGGAAAACATTGAAGGCAGTAAATTAGTTCAAGTCCAGCCAAGCAAGACCACATAAGTCAGCTAGGATTTTTTAATGTAAAAGGTTGGTCCTGATCTTCTCATACTACAAACAAGAATGCAACTTAACGGCACAACTACATAGAGTATTCCAGTAATTTTGCCTATCATAGTAATAAAATTATAAAACTATCAGCTATAAAGGTAAATCTATTTAAACTTCTTGAGAAGATGTGTTCAATTATGAGAGGATGATAAAATTCTAACCAATAGGGACAGATGGAAAAATTAAAAGTCATCAACTTTACACAAAGCACCTGAAAGGCCAAGACAAGAAGCTACTCATCATCCTTGTATGGGTACTCTTCAGGAACTTGCTTCAGAAGTTTCACTTGCAACTCAAAAGCATCATCACCTCGAAGCATATCACGAATCCAAGTCACTTCAGTCTTCATCGACACCTAAACCCAAAATATAACTTGATTCATTATAACATGGGAAGAGTGAGAAAAGGGATAAAGAAAGAAAAAAATGATAACTACAGCATTCTACTTCTGTTTTTCAAGTAAAGAAGGTACATTTAGGTCAGGGAAATACATGCACAATCTCATGCTGGCTCAATTCCAAACTTGTCATACAGATCAGCAAGACTTACTGTCTGCTACATACAATCATCTATCATGTTGAAGTGAAGACTAACTATGTAATTTTCGTCATATAAACAGCATTTCCATCCATTGCAAGATGCATTTAATGCTTATCACTTAAAATTAAAGAAAACAAAATCACCAATTGCTAGATAAGTCTTCCTTTTGGTTGACAAAATTTCACTATGCTAGCATCCTTTAGTCTTAACATGTAGTTAATGCAATCAAGAATTATAATTATACCAACAAGACAGCATCATTTACTTGAAAAAATGCTGATTCATGCAAATCAAGTATGGACAACAGTTTAGGTATAGCCATGTATTATACCAAGAAAAAATAGAGAACATCCTAGAAAAGTGGAGTGAGAAGATGCAAGAGAATAAAAGGGAAAAGCAAAATAGTAACGCCAAGCAATAGCAGAGAAAGACACTCACCATTTCTAGTGCCCCTCTGATGACTCCACTTAAAATATTGCAGTAGTATAGGCCTTGACATGTATCAGGAAGCTCGACAAAGTCCACCAGTGGATTATCCTCCAAAATGATACTGCAACATGTTCCCTCAGCATCCCAATTGGCAACAGATGCACTCACCCCTAGGAACATTTTGAAACCGACCTGTATAACAGCTATTTATTGTACAATTAGGTTCAGTCTAATAATTTCAAAAAGAAACCCAAAATGCAATTAGCCATTACTAAAGAATATGCCATGGCCAAAAATAATTATACAGAAGTTAGAATATTGCTGCAAAAGCCAAAAAAACAATCTCAACCATTCTAGGACTAATGACCCCTTCAATAAATATTAGAATATGGTCCACAGCTTCCATCTAGCAAATTGATTTACTTTGGAGGACACTTTTGTAAGATTATGTCGCTACTTTTAGTTACCAAAGTGGACACCAAAGAGGTAGATAAACAGAAGTTCTGTAATAGATTACAGTTACATATGAGCAAAGTGATGGTAAGCATACATAGCATCTTGTATTGTTATTCATACAAAAAAAAAATGTTCTTGGTTCTTACAGTGCTTCTTCTCACAAACAGGCATCTCTAAGAATCTTGCAATAAAATGGCATCTCGAAGACAGTAATTTATGAGAACTTTTTTTCTCCTCATCACGTCCAATTTAACGTTTGAATAGCTTCACTTTTTAATTTAATAACCTGCCTACATCTACTCATTCCCAGATAGCTGTCAAGTCAACAATTGTCATGCTTAATAATCTATAGATGGTTAAATTTGGTTTGGAACAATAATGCCAATGATCAATTCATGATTTCAAATAAACCAACACAGATACACATGATTGTGCATCTCCATCCACAGAAAATGCAGTTATGTTATTTTTGTAATAATTGTACTTCTAATATATAATAAAAGGCAACTCCTTTATGCATGTAATATAGATATCAAATATTAACGATGTTAGATATGAAATAAATCAAACGCCACTTTAGCCAACAATTTTTGAGTTATATAGATAACAACCATGTCTAAAGAAAAAATATGCATCACGTGAGCTATATAAATTAACCAAAAGAAATGCAATGTTCAAATTGGAGAGCTCGTTATTGCTCAAAATCAATTCCTATACATTGGAGAATTATTCCAAAAAAAAAAAAGGACATTGAATCAAATTTCTAACACATGACTGATTCCAAAAAATGCCATTTTCAGATTGAATTAAAACAATAGCAAATCAAAATGCAAACTAACCTTTGCAATAACGTCAGCTGTCTCTCTAAAGTCCACACATCTAGTAACATTAGATTTGGCTAAAAACTCATCCACCAATCGAATCCCAATATTATAACCCCTACAAGATCAATCAATTGTAACTACTCAAACAATTAGAGACCAAACAAGTTTTATCTGACATTGAATCAATATCAAACAATAATAATAATAGCTACTACATACATACATTTGATCGAGCTGTTTGTTAACTTCCTCAACCTCCTCTAAATCGGTAAGCAGCTGACGCACAATCGCGCCATAGGTTAACGTAAAAAGCTCCGCATTCTAATTATAAAAGAAAAAAAATCAGCATACAAGATCATCATCATCGTGAAAAAGCAGATTCCACTAAAAATCATCAAAATCTTGTAGCGTATAGTTTAGCTTACCACGCGTTCGACACTGGCGAAGATAGCATCGCCGGATCGGGGACCAGCAGGAGCCATTTAAATTTCAGAGATCTAAACTGTTAGTGGTTGTCGCTCGCTGGTCCGTGACTTCTACTCACTGATTCACTTGCGATGTTTTAATTATTGGGCAGTTTGTAAGGCCCAAATATAATTTCAAGCCATCAATTGGAAGCCCATTATGAGGAATGATTTTAAAAGGAATAATAGAACGGGTAGTTATATAAATTATATTATTTTTATAATTAAGTTCTATATAAATTTTCTTTTATAATCAAGTTTTATAACTTTTAAAATCAAACATTTTTTTACATTTCAATCTTAAAACTATTAAACAATATATTATTTTTGATATTTTTTTATAGGACTGAAATGTTTAAAAAAGAAAGTTTCATTTTATAGGTTAACTAATAAAAAATTATTTTAACTAACAGATAAAACTAATGAAATTTATTTTTTAAATATATAAAACTTAATTGTAAAAAAAAATCTTATAGGATTACAACTGTTGTTATAACCATTTTAAAACTATTTGTGATATTTATATATTTATCAAAATATTTTTTATTGTATTTTTCCTTTCACATACATACTTACTCGGTCATATTATATTTTTCTTATCCCATTATATCCTTAGGATAAGCTAAGAACTCCAAGAGTGCATGACCCCTAAGATCCCTTTTGTCTTATTTTGAGTTTTCTACATATTTACCCTAAAAACACAGCTCGTAACAAAAAAAAAATTCCACTTTTTTTAATTTTTTCCTCCATGTCCCCTCCGTCATTAATGTAAACCTCTGCTTCCAAGCTTCTTTCCTTCTTCAAATTAGTGAATTCTCCTTCTCTTTCTCCATCTTTATAATATATGCCTCCCCATTCTCAAATAAAAAACAGAGAAGTTTTCTCTTTTGAGATTGAGAGATCTCTCAATTTCAATCTCTAATTTAAGAGACATGGTTATGTTTAGATTTCTTTTTTTTTTCTTCTTCTTCTATTGTTAACATCTTTTGATTAAGGTCTTAATCTCTTATAACAAGCCTTTTTTTATTTTTTTTTCCTATTTCCATAGGCTTTGATCGAATCACCATAAAGCATTTCGTCTTATTTGTTGGGTTTTGAGTAATTATAACAGATAAGGCCGAACAATTTTTTCCTTGACGATTTCTTAAAACTCATTAACATGGTGAATTATTTGTTTGTTTCTTTGTTAGGTATTTTTCATGTGTTTTCTCAAAATCAAGTGATGAGAAAAAACTGCAACAATATGATGGATTTGTTCCATATTCATGGTATTTTAAGTCTCTCATGATTGATTTGTCTCTAGTGTTTTTCTTCTCAATGATGTTTGAATTTAATGAAATTTTAATGCATAATGTGAGTTATGCCTTCACCTTCACCATCATGGAAAAACAAAAGCTAAGACATCCTTTTCCTCTAATCAATAATATAAAGTATTAGAAGCTCTAGGAGCACAATGTAGTTAAGAAAAAAAAAATCGAGAATTAAGGTTCACAACCGTACAGAAAAGAAAAATGGAGGGCAAATCGAGGGAAGAAGACGAGAAGAGTGGCATTACTTAATTATAATCGAGGGAAGAAGGTTCATTGATATTCATGCCCTCTATTACTTAATTTGAAATTATAGATTTTTTGAGAGCTTGATGTTACCATAAGTTAAGTATGTTGTGCCCATTATAAATTTTTGGTCCATTAAGCAGTGTACCTCAAATTGAGTATGCTTTGGGTTACACTGCTAAAATCTTCTACCTTGAAGTGCTAGTGCCTCTATCTATCCATTGTTGAATGGAATTTGATTGTTCCATTTGTTATGTCCTTTTGTTCATATGGATGTGGAGAGGGACTTATGGCATGTATATAATGCTTTTCATCTATTGTAAAAGGATAACGGTGAATTTGAAAAGCCTTTTATATTATGCTCTTAGAAATAATTAATTTTGGTCTGTGTGAAGATCTTTTACTGTCTTTTTTTTGTGTCTATTGTTTTTACTTTTTCACAAAATGGATATGTAATTAATAGACACAAGTTGACTAAAGTTCAAGTAAATTAAAATTTTTTAGCAAAGTCAGTGAGGGAATAGTTAAATAGTAACTCCTCTCTAATGACATCATGATATGTAGAGTTTGATTCCTAGTATCATCGATTTAAAAGAGGAGGATTGTTTTCTGTTATGCAGTTCATCGATGTTAAGGTCATATGACCTCCTAATTTATCAAAATATATATATATATATTAGCAAAGATTTGAATAGATTAATTAAATTACATGTAAAGAAAAGAGGTTAAAGAAGAGGAAAATTATTATGAGTGTGTTTGGTTTAAATGAATTTCATAAAAATCCAAGTGAATATATTTGGTTTAAATGAAAACTTTGTAAAATTTATTTTCAATTATAACTTTTTAATTTTATGGAATTGCTTAACACTAAATTCATTTTTATTGATGAAATATATTCCGTTGAAATGAATTCTATTTAAAATTCATTTGAAAATAAAATGAATTCCTTAATAGAATTGAACCAAATAAAGGGTGAGAATATCAACCAAATCAATAAGATTTTTTTTTTTAATTACTTCTAATTGAACTATATTGCGCTACAATAGTAGACCATGTGTTATGCACAATGCCGTTGCCATGTTGTAAGCTTATTTATATGTAGCATTGACATGTAAAGCCCATCTTCATTTTCTATAGCTACAGAGGTTTTGGATCTTGAAGTTTATAGGATGGTTAATACTAGAGTAACTTATATGGTAAACAAGTTGATTTCTTTACAAAACTAATCAGAACAACATATTAGCATGGAGATTTATTAGAATTCTAATTATTATTACAATGAAAGTACATTAAGATAATATAATATATATATTTTCTTTTTCTAAACATAAATGAGAATATGTTTCATGAAACTTGGAATATGTTTCATTTACTTTTGATTTACTCCAGTATATTTTGATTTATTTTTTGTATAGTTTTTGTTTATTTTCTGTATATAAAATAATGTCTTACACTTTTATTCAGTTTAATGAAGAATATTGAATAATTTCATTATATTTTCTTAACTCTTTATATATCTAATGATATATTTATTTATAAATAAAAGTTATGTATTATAATTGGAAGACATATATTAAGTATCTTGTTTATTCAAAAATGTTATTTTAGTTTCATTCAATTTCATATATATATAAACAATTCACATACATAATTAAAGCCAACTTCTTAAACATATACAAAATTTCTACAAACTAACTCTCTTGAATCAATATATATTGTATACATTCAAACAACAAAATTTATCATTAAAAATATAGGAACAGTAAATATATTATGGCATATAATGAGTATACTTTTTGTATATTATCAATTATTAATGCACTTCAAAAAAAAAAACAAAAAACAAAAATCTGATTATAACCTTTAATTTAAATAAAAATCTATAAATTATTCTTATTATTGTTTTGTAAAATTAACTTTTACTTGAATTAAAACAAGACAGTATGTGAAATTATATTTCATTCAATATGAAAGGAAATAGTTATTTTATATTGTGTATGTAGTCCCTTAATATCTAGATCATTTTATCTACTTATTAATAAAAAAAACTTATTATTTTAATGTAAATTTTATTTCAATTGTCTCTTCAATAACTTGAATTTAATTTTTAAGATTAACACTTACAAAAATAAATTTATTTTTTTTAAATGTATCCAATAATTAGTATGAAGGGTGTAACTTTAATACACCTCTAGCATGGACCCCTCATTTGATTCTTAAGAATAAAAGAATATCACTAGTATAATTTTATCCTAAAGGGTAGGACAAGTGAGGAAGTACTTTTTATCCTAAATGGTAGGACAAGTGGGAGAGTACTTTTATAAAAAAAAATTATTCAACTTTATTTTTTTTTAAAGAAAACTTCATTAAGAATATTGAACAATCTCATTATATTTTTTCAACTATTTATATATTTAATGATATTTAGTTTTGAATAAAAAATGGATTATAATTTGAAGACATGTATATATTAAGTGTCCTGTTTTTTCAAAAATGCATTTGACATTTCAATTTAATTCAATTTCGAATATCTTTGGTTTATTTTTTTGTTTATATTATGTATATGAAACAATTCATATATATAATCAAAGCCATTTTCCTAAATATATATAGAATTTCTACAAATTGTCTCTCTTAAATACAAAATATAATATATATATTCAAACAACAAAATTTATAATCATACACAAGAAAAATATCCTAAAAAATACAAATATATGAATAGTAAATATATTATAGTATACAATAAGTATACTTTTGTTGTATCATTTATTTCCAATACACTTAAAAACATCAAAACAACAAAAATCTAATTATAACCTTTAAAATATTTTGAAGTTAAATTCTTATTTATAATTTTAATAACAAGTAACATAATATCAATCTAATATATATACAAAATCATATTTCAAAATATTTTCTAAGTTCATAAAACAAAAAATCTATATATTTAAAAATTGAAATTATTTATTAAAAACTAATTTCATTTTATAATTTAAATATGTTAACTATAATTTTTTTCTCAAAACTATCTCATGTGTATTTTTTAATCATTCATTCAATTTTTTGATGATGATGATGATGATAATAAGATTATTTATTGAAGCTACGGATGATTCTATAGCCTAGTACTATACTCTAATTATTGCAATTAAAGAAGAAGACTAATTATCATGATGATTTTATTATGAAAAAAAAGGAAATTTATGAAGCACTTGTCAAGTTGAATTAGCCATTAGTTTTTTATTATTTGCATAATTACCAATAGTTTATAAATATATTTTTATTTCTCTTGATTTATTTTTTCCACATTACGTGAAAACATAGAAATCAAATTAAGAAAATAACAAACTTACTTTTATTATCGAAATCAATAGTTTGGAAACAAACTCAACACTAATATCTTAAACATTAAAAAAAACAAACTGTTGAAGGTCAAAAGTATAAATAAAAAAGAAAAGAATACGATAATGAAAAATAAGTACAAAATAAAAATTAAAAAAGAAAGGAAAAAAACAAAAAGAAAAAAGCAAAAGAAAAAAAGAAGGGAGTATAAAAGATAAAAAAGGAAAAAATTAAAATTAAAAAAAAGAAAGAAAATGAAAGGAGAAAAAAGGAAAAGGAAAAAAAGATAAAATAAGAAAAGCGAATGATACCAATTTAAATTTTGATTTATAAATTTATAAAATTAGATTCAAACTGCCATTTAAATATATTAAATTAAACAAAATTTAGAACCAACATTTGGGATTTTTATAAGGCTTGATGACTTTAAATAGGAAACCACAAATTTTTCATTAATTAAACTTAGCATAAATTGTTTTTTCAATTATCACATATATTTATAAAAAATTTTGCATGTATAAATTTTTTTGATAAACATGTTTACCAACTACATACATACTGCAATATAAGATAAATATGTACAATGAAGCCATTAAAAGTAAGAATCAATATATTTGTTTATTTATTTAGAATTTTGACGGTTGTATCGATCACAACACAGAAAATTTTATAGTTGCTCTGTTTTTTGAAGTATTTTGATTTTACTTTATTTTTATTACCTTAAGATGATGTTATTTTTTGTTATTCAATGATTGTTATTGAGAATGTAAATTTCATTTCGTAAAAAATAAAGTAACCTTAATGATATAATCTTGAGTTTAGTTTAAATTATTTTAAGTCTTCTTAAATTTAAATTTATGCTATTACAATTTAAACATTTAAATTTGATATATTATCTTTGAACATAATTTTAATAGTTTATGATATAACAAAAAATTAATTTTCATCCCAACCGTTAAAGATTTATTTATTTATTAATTTTTTTAAATCGCCATCAAGGCTAGCATTAAACTGAAGCCAAATTAACAGAAGCAAAAAAAAGAAATCAGATCCTTAATATTGTCAATCCACGAAGCCAAAGGAGACCGGGCAGCGCGCAGCATTTGGATAGAAATAAAAGAATCACTCTCCACCATAACTGAAGAAAAACCACATTCCATAGCAAACTGTAAACCAAAGAAAATCGCTTGAAGCTCAGCAGAGTCAACTGAGGACAGACTGAGAACAGGTCTACAAGCGGATGCTAAAACCTCGCCAGATTTATTTCGGATAACACAACCGAAACCAGACTTCCGACCCGCTTGACAGATTGGTTCAACATCTTCAATTTTTTTTTTTTGAGACAAAACACAAATTATATATATAAAAAAAATGTATAAATTAAATTTTCTTCTTAAAAAAAAACATAAAACAATATGGAAATGTCTAATTTACATAAAATGGATGATAAAATGCTTGTTCTATCTAGATTGGATGATCTATCATTCGGATGCTGTTATTAACACCAAAAGTGAAGTTGGGGGTTTTAATCCCCGCTCTCCCCTCCGACCTCCCAAAAATTTAGTTGCTAAAAAAAAAACAAAATGTATGATAAAATATTATATTGAGAGATTAAAGTACTTAGTGATCATCAAATTTTACACTTATTATAATTTGGATACTAAATTTCAATTTATTTTTTTTGGTTACCAAACTTTAATTTTATTTCAAAAAGAGTATTATCAAACATTTTTGGTCCATTAAAATTTTCTTAAAGACTATTTTAATACATAAATCTTTTTATCTTTTCAATTTAGTTCATAAATTAAAAAAATTTGAAAGTTTACTTCTCATAGATTCTGATACTACTCAGAATGAGTTTTCTCTTATTAGATGAAATCAAAATGATTTTTAATTTTTTCCTTATTTTCTATAAATGTATAGAAAATATGAACTTGTTTGCAAAAAAAAAAACTTCAATTCTAGATTATAATAATAATAATAATTATGGATTATTCAGGTGTTATACTTTTTTTTTACTGTTATAAAATTAAATAAAAATTTAGTATTTAAAAAGACATGAATTAAAATTTAGTAACTAAATTTTTAAATAAAATTAAAGTTGGGACCCTTGTGTGCATTTGGCTGAATAGAATTTCTAATTCTTGACTCTTTCATATGGGGAGATTAATTAATGTAGTTTTTTTTAAAAAAAAAAAACAATATAGAAGTTGTAGCTTCATTTATGCTCTGTGTAATTTTATATTAATTGAACTTGGTTTTTTTGGAATAATTACAATTTTAATTCCAGTAATTTTACTTTTGATAAAATTAGCTCTATGATTTTTTGGCTTTTAAATATCATATATTTCATTTTTTTTATACTTTAATACTCTTTTAATTAATATCATAATTATTTTATGAGAAAAATTAATATAATATTAAATTTTAATAATAAATTTATTCTATATAATTACTATCAATCTAATCAATTAGTTATTTTTAAAAATTTTATAAATTTATTTTAAAAATTATTTCTTTTTATTTATAATTAAATTAAAAATATATCTAAATTTATTTTTTTATAAGTTTATTATAATTAGCTGAATAATATATTACTTATTATATTATTTTAGTATTGAAAATGTATATTATTTTTATATTAAAATATATATTTTAAATAATACTTACTAAACAGATCCTAAATATAAAAAATTTAAAACTTATAGTAATTAAAAACTAAAAAATTATAAAACTAATTTTATTAAAAGGTAAAGCCACATAAATTAAAATTAAAATTATTACTATTATTATTTTTCATTAGTTGTTGAACTTGGTTTTATAAACAGAAAAGAAGGATGACGTAAATGTTCCGCTATTGCTACTTTTTTGTTTTATTTATTTATATTTCAATTTTTTATTTAGTTATTTACTGCTGAAAGCAACGCTACCCACCGTTTACTTATTCACCTCCCTTATTCACACGTCAAGGAGATACGTGCATTACACTCTTCATTTATTTATTTTCCTAAATTATTAAACGAAAATTTATGTAAATTCAAGATCGTTTTTATTCTAAAAAAAAAAATTCAAGATTGTTTTTGAAATTTTCATTGCACCATGAATAGTGAAAATATTTTTTTAAAAATTCTATAAATAATATTTTTCTATGCATGAAAAAACAATTCATTTATGAATAAAAATACGAATTTGTTTGTTTGATAAAAAATAAAATAAAAATTAGAATAAAAATGAATGATTTAATTCCTTATGTTTGGTTGATTAAAATTAATATAAGAATAAAAATATAATTCCCCATTAATATAATTCTCCATTGATGGAAGATTTTAATTTCTTATGTTTGATTGATTAAAATTAATATAGAAATGAAAATATAATTCTTCATTAATGGAATTTCTCTCTTATTTTTAACAAATAACTTTTGATTCCCTTTAAAATTAAGTCAAATTAATTACAAAATGGTTAAATATTTAAATATTAATATTTATTTTTATTAATTTATAAATACAACATATAAATTAATAAAAATATACATTAAATATTTGAATAAAAAATATTTATCAAAAGTAAATTTTTTTACATTTTTTAAAAATTATAATAATATTTTTATGAAAAAATATTTTATAATACATAATTATAATATTAATTTTAACACATAAAAATAATTATAATATTAAATTTTAATTGTAAAAAATAATTACAAAAATATTTTTTTATAAAAAAAATTTTAGTTGTTAAATGATATTTTATTATTATTCTTATTATTATTTCCTACAAAATCAAACACTTTATTCAAAATTTCATTCCTTTTTAAATTTCTTTCAATTCTAATTCTGGTTTCAGGTTACGAATCAAACACCCCTTGAATTGCATGTTCCTTAATATTATAGTACTAATTATTGAATCATTCATCATTTAATAAAAATTTAACTAACTATAAAAATTAACTATATGATTTTATTTAGTATAAAATATATAGTAAAAATTAAACGAATTATATGATTTTTTAAATATATAATAAAAGAAAAAACTAAAACAATATAAATTAGAATTTTTTGTCATTTGCATTCCTAATTCTTAAATGAATTACATGATTTATCTTGCATAATCGTGATTTTTTCATATTATACAAAATTAAATATTTAATTCATAAAAATAATATCATAACCAACTAGTTATAATAATAAAAAATCAATTATATGAGCTTATACATTTTTTTGAACAAATGAATTCATAAATTTTTTTTTTTAAAAAAAGTTAAAACTGATCCCAATGTGATGGTGTGAAATTGTGAATTCGTATCAGTCAGAAAATTCATCTTCGAAAGGGAAAAGAATCAAAGATGTAACAAATTACAAATGATAAAAGCGCGTGAAAGCAAGTGGAGTATAGGAGCGTGGCATAGCATTCTTTTTTTTGAGCAAGCGGCATAGCATTCTCAGTCTCCTAATAATATACGCACTCACAACACCAGAAGAGTCCTGGAAGATTAGATAAAGATTAACGTATTAGGTGCGGACATTAACACGTGGCTTAAATTAATTGCGTATCAATAGGGGCATTAAGGTCATTTCAGTCTTCAATTTCTACTATAAAAGAAGGGTATGGGAGCTCCATCCAATTCACACAACAATCAAACAATCTCTTAAGGCTTTTTATTGTTCTTTTTCAAGGTATGCCCCAGCCTCCTTCCTCCTTTTCTCTGGTTTGTAGGTGTAGATTTTTTTTTTTCTGTTTTGTGTGGTTGATGTGTGATCAGATCTGTAGTTTATGTTTAAATCAGCAATAGTTTTAAATATTCAAAACATATATATGAGTTTGGATTGAGCATGTCTAATTCTTGTTTGTTTCCCCAATTTGTCTCTGAAATTGGGTTAATTGCTTGTGCCTGATGAGGGTTGCACCTAATGATCGCTTTTGTAATTGTGACTTTTGGGTTATGGGAATTTAATCCCAAGTTTGATTTCTGAAAAATTCTCGGTTAATTGTTTGGTGCCGGACGAGGGTTGCTTCTATCGGAATTCGATTATTGCATCTGTTGTAATTGTGACCCCATAACTTGTTTCTGAATCATCCTTGTGGAAAGTTCTTGCCTGAAAATTGTTAATTGCTTGTGCCTGATGAGAATTTGGGAATTGCGTCTGTTATAGTTGTTACTTTTGGATTATTTAAATTTAATCCCATGTTTGATTTATTATTGCACGAAATTGCTTGGTGCTTTGATTTGTGGATTATTGCAATTTGTAATTGTCTAATCTGGTTCTTTTTTAAAAAAAATTGTGAGCAGATGCAAATTTTCGTGAAAACTCTTACTGGAAAGACAATCACCCTTGAGGTGGAAAGCTCAGATACTATTGATAATGTAAAAGCCAAGATTCAAGATAAGGAGGGTATTCCACCTGACCAACAAAGGCTTATCTTTGCTGGCAAGCAGCTCGAAGATGGACGTACGCTTGCTGATTACAATATTCAAAAGGAATCCACTCTTCACTTGGTGCTCAGGTTGAGGGGTGGTATGCAGATTTTCGTCAAGACCCTTACTGGCAAGACCATCACTTTGGAAGTTGAGAGCTCTGACACTATTGATAATGTCAAGGCCAAAATCCAAGACAAGGAGGGTATTCCTCCAGATCAACAAAGGTTGATCTTTGCTGGGAAACAGCTTGAGGACGGACGCACACTTGCTGATTATAATATCCAAAAAGAGTCTACGCTCCACTTGGTGCTTCGACTCCGTGGTGGCATGCAAATCTTTGTGAAGACCCTTACTGGCAAGACTATCACTCTGGAGGTGGAAAGTTCTGATACCATTGACAATGTAAAGGCCAAGATCCAAGACAAGGAGGGAATCCCACCAGATCAGCAGAGGCTCATCTTTGCTGGTAAACAGCTCGAGGATGGGCGTACTCTTGCTGACTACAACATTCAGAAGGAGTCCACCCTCCACTTGGTGCTTCGTCTGCGTGGTGGCATGCAAATTTTTGTGAAGACCCTTACCGGAAAGACCATCACTTTGGAGGTTGAGAGTTCAGACACCATTGATAATGTCAAGGCTAAAATCCAAGACAAGGAGGGCATCCCACCAGACCAGCAGAGGTTGATTTTTGCTGGGAAGCAACTTGAAGATGGTAGGACACTTGCTGATTACAACATTCAGAAGGAATCTACCTTGCACTTGGTGCTACGTCTGCGTGGAGGAATGCAGATATTTGTGAAAACCCTTACTGGGAAAACCATCACCCTGGAGGTTGAGAGCTCAGACACTATTGATAATGTGAAGGCTAAAATCCAGGACAAGGAGGGCATTCCCCCAGACCAACAAAGACTCATCTTTGCTGGGAAGCAGTTGGAGGATGGGCGCACCCTGGCAGACTACAATATCCAGAAGGAATCTACTCTCCATCTTGTCCTGCGCCTCCGTGGTGGTTTTTAAGCAGTTACTTTGATGAAGTGAACATTATCTTGGGTTTGTTTGATATGTTCTCCTTGTGGTTGCAGCTTGTGTTACGCTGCTGTCAATAAAGTTGCGGAACTTTTAAATTTCTCTGTTTTATGACCATATATATATATAATATATTTTTATGTATATGAATTGCAGCCTAGTATTTGGGCAGTGAAATTAATGTGCTGTTTTTCCTTAATGGTTTATGGACTTCATTTGTTTTTGGTTCCATATATATATAATACATGGGAGTGGAGCGGTGCCTGTTGATATCAAGTTCTTAGCAATTGATGATAATAGCTATATTTGAATGCAATGTAGTAGGGATGGGTGAAGTGGCGTGTCGAAGTTTGTGTTCTAAATTAGTGTTTCTAGATTTCACGTCTAAATTAGTGTTTCCATATTCCATATTACTAAGCAAAGTGTGGGTGTACTTCCGATGGAGAAACAAGAAGAAATCACAACCGGTTTCATGTTGACCTATCTTGCTCAAATACACCATTATGCATTAAGGAATTTAGTCCTGAATTGAATATACTGAATTTTTGAATCAACTAGACAAAAGCAAAAACTTAGTTCTTAAAAACTTCCTGATGGATTTCGTTTTGGATGTAATGTTCTTTCTGCCTATTTGTTCCATGTATATAAACGACGTGGAACATCCACACACAAATGCTCTGCTTATAAGCTTCAAATATGATCTGTCGTGCATCTTTACCTACGCAAAAAGTATCCTAAAGCTATATTTAAAACATTTTCTTCGATATTTTTTCCCCTAATTCATCATTCGTTCTATCAGTATGATAGATGATTAAAATTCTGATGTTGGTTTGGATTTAACGAGAGCTCTCACTGGCAAAACCATCATCACCCTGGAAACTTGAAGGTAAGACAAGGAAATTAAGTACCCCATCAGACCAACAACACGGGCTTACTATTGCTGGAAAGAGATGGATGCGCCCATGCTTGCTGAGTGTTACATTCATTCAATTATGATAATCCACCTCCTATTGGTGGGGTGCAAATCTTTGTGAAACCCTTACTGAATATTGTTTGCTTCTGGGGAGGCAAAATTTTGGGAATGTCCTATTTTATCAACAGTTTGTTTCAAATTTTCTTTTTTTTTTTTGGTGCAATTACGAAATGTTCCCGCATGATACTGAACATATAATTAATTCTCGCTAACAGAAATATTACAGCCTAGCGTTTGGGCAGTGAAATATATTACGATAGGCAGGTAAGTGCTGTTTTTACCCTTGCGGTTTATGGACATTGTGGATTTTTGGTGCCATATCTGGAATGCATGAGAGTGGAGCTATGGCTGTTGATTTAAAGTGATCGAAAGTGCAGTTGATAATAATAGCCACTGATATTTGAATGCGGTGGTAGCAAGGATGGATGTGCTGATGTGTCTTTGTGAAGCTTGTGTTTACATTAGATTTCATACTTCAAAATTCTTGTCTGCTGTGGATCTATATTAGATTCAATGGTTAGATTTCGGAGCAGGCAAGATTTCTTGTAATGCTAAACAGCACCCATCTTTTTTTTAAGAGAAAACTATCAGAAGTTCAGAACCAGGAGTTTAGGACAAACCAGCATAACCCAGTTGCAGCTCATGACTAAAAGTATGCTGATGAGATCGATTTCTAATAATATAAATTCAACTCTCTGAATTGTTGTGATGCAATGTTCTTTCTGCATATTTAGGAGATTGAAAGAAAAAAGGTAAAAAATTTTATCATGAATAGTTGTTTCTTCATACACATATATGTAGATGCAGATATGGATGCTCTGCTTGTATACTGCAAGTATGACTTGCCTAAACATAAGAGTACCCTAATACTACTTCAAGACCTTTTCTCTTTTCTTTCATTGTGATAGATAATGGAAATGGAAACACTTATGTTGTTCTACTTTGGATCTAACATATGATAAGAACTCTCACTAGCAAAACCATCACTCTTGAAGTGGAAAGCTCGGATATAACAGACATTATAAAAGGCCAAGATGCAAGAGTAAGGAATCAAGTACTCCACCAGACCTCCAACATAGGCTAGAAGAGATGGCTGCAGCCTTGCTTGCTGAGTTTAACATTGATAAGTTACGATGATCCACCTTATTACATTTGGTTTCAGAGGCATAAATTCTAGAAATGTCCTCAACCTACCAAATGAGCTGATTTTCTTGTCAATATTGCTACTACTTAATTACTTGCTGGGTCTTCAGTGTCTGTTAACAAATCCTCTTGCTCACTATAAATCCAGAAAGAGCCCAATTGTATTTGGTGCTTGCTTCTCCATTTGTGGCATGCAAATCCTTGGAGGTGGAGAGTTCAGAAAACAGAGGCTGCTGATAACTTGAAGATAAAAGGGTCTTGTCATAATATTATTATTGCTTCTATATATCCTTGAGATCATGTGTAGTAATGCTTATACTTGGGTCCATTGCTTGTAGTCTTACAAGCCTGGAAGTTGTTGGAGCTTCTTATGAGCTCAAAATTCTTGTTAATTATTGCGTTTGTTCAATTCTCCCAGAATTTAAGCTGAGAACCAACAAATATGGACAAAAAAAGCTTATCAGGGGAAATTTGGAAAAGAAAGAAAATGTTAGCTTTAGTTCTTTTTACTGATATTTCTGTCCTAAAAGTACTTGAATTAGTTATTTCATCAACAGAAACTCCAGAAGACAACATACTCATGGAAACACACTGCCGTGTGTTTACTTCTATATAAACACAGTAACGCACTCGTTGCTCACATAACATGACCATGACTTGGTCGAGCATTGATTTATTTTCCACTAGCAAATCAATCGATTGCTAGCTGCCCTGCCAAAAATGCTCGGATTTATATGCACTCCTCGCTCAGACCGCAGGACGATGAAATTTTACCTCCCCTTCTAATCACTTCGTAGAACTTCTTCTGGATGCTCAACCGTCTTCTGGACTGCGTACCAGATGGCCTCACACTGGCACTCGTCTCTCATATGCGTTACTTCATTGCAGCACTCCTCCAGTTGCTGGTTCTCCTGCTTCTGCTGGTTTCTTCCTCTGGGCGGCATCACCAACAGCTCCTGATCACCACCATCTGGTGGTCTCCTTAGACTACTTAGGTACATCATGCAGGAGCTCAAAGCCTTGCCCTCATATTCCTGGCTGCATTGACCTTCCTCCTCTCTTGGGTTGGTTTGATTGATCACAATGGTAGCGGTGACGGTGGTTCTATAGGCAGAACATGGTCTGCTGATGATCACCAACAGAACACTAATAAGAGCTGCAATAGGTAGTACTTTAGCCATTGTTAACAAACTAATTGATATCACAAATTAAGCTCTTAGCCAGAAGAGTTTATATTAATTATAGTGTGGCACTAGTGGATGAAGAAGATGACATTGGTAATGAGATCAGCGTTTGAAATTAATTAATTACTTGGATTATTTGCTCGTACTGGAAGCTTTTTATATATTAATGCTATGCTATTTAATTCTGATGATTGCCATGAAAGTTATCAAGTTACTTGGTGGGTTTTTGTGCATGTCATCTATTTATTCTTTTGATATGTGAAGGTTTTGGCTCGTATGCTAGACATAGGAGACATGAACATGAAAGCTTTTGAGCTGCTCTGATTTATTAGATAGGCCTAATCACTTTGCTAGTATCTGATTTACTAATTTTATTTTACATGGAACTCAATTACGGTTTTCTGATTGTCCAATTGAAATTGGACATTAAGCAACTGAACTTCTTGACATTTCTTTGTGAGGAAAACCTTAGATGTGGAAGTTAATTAATACTTTATTTCATTGAAAAACACAGATACAGATATACTTGCAGAAACACACTTCGATGTGCTTACTTTTATATAAAAAAACAAACACACACACAGCCCACACAATCATGATCATGAATTGTGCGGGTAGTGAACTTTATTTCATTTACTAGCTAACACATTGATATGGGGGCTGCCCTGCCGGCATGCCCACATCAATCTCGGCATTCCTCGCGCAAACCGCAGGATGATCCAATGCTATGTGCCCTCTGCATCACCCTCTCGTAGTCTTGTTTTTGCAACTCAGGTCTACCCCGCTCAAGCAGTGATCGGGCTGTAGACTTGATTGCCTCACATTGACACTCATCTCTCACTTGTTTCAGTTCGTTGCAGCACTCTTGGAGCTGCTGCCTCCCCTGCTCTGGGTTTTTTCTTCCGGGCATCTCCAACACATATCCTTCTGTTGATCTCCTTGGACCTGATGATTGACTTAGGTACATCATGCAGGAGCTCAGGTCCTGCCTCTCAACTTCTCTGCGGCATTGCTCTGAACTCTCTTGTGGCGAGTCATCACCAACGATGGTGATGGTGGTTCTGTAGGCAAAATATGTATTGGCCATGGCGGCCATGAGAACACTGATAAGAGCCACTGTAGTCATAAGCTTCGCCATTGTTATAGGGTTTATAGTGTGGTGGTGGTGAGTGGAGGAGAGGTAAGAATGATGATGGGTATTTATAAGAGGTTTCGGAGAGTGCATACAGAGAACGTGTAAGGTGAGTGAGTGAAATTGGCGAGTTCCCTTTTGTAGTTTTACAGGTGCCTACACATGGTTTTGTGGAACTGTTTATGCTTACACGTAGGGTCTCAAGTTGCAACATGCAAACTCTATCTGCCTCGGATATTTTTTTTTTGGGAAGTTTCTGCATTTATATCTTACATTTTCTAATCGCTACGTATTTGTTGGGTATCCAAAATTGGAAAATTTTACCAAGAAGGAGATGATATATATATATATTTTAAAGAGAGTTATAGAGGGGAGGTGAACAGTACTATTAAATAAAAATAGAAAATTAAAAGAATTTTTGTAAGAATTAAGAAAGAAAAATGAAGAATATAAATTTTTAAGGAGTTTGGATTTAACAATAATTCTATGTCTTACCTAATTTATTTCAAGTTAGTATTTTTAATCACTCACAGTCTTATTCACAAAATTGAGAATACACAAGAGTTTTATGACTCACTCTTACAACCTTACAACTCGAGTTTTAAAGGCTCACTTAAAAACCAAATTTTCAAGTGTTTTCATGGCTAAACATTTAAACTAATTCCTTTAGAATAGAATCTAATGACTCACCAACTCTCATAAGAGTTATAAACAAAGAATTGTTTAAAGGAAAGTTTAAGAGTTCAATTGAATGTTTAAGAAATAATGAATGATAAACAAGTTTCTTAACCTTTCAATTGAATTCTAAGTTGTGTTTATATAGAAAAACACTTAAAAATATAGTTGTTGGATGTATCAATCATGTCTCTAATGATTATAAATGATTTTGAATCAATTTTTGGACTTTTGACAACTCAAGGGATACTCACGGGCGGCTCACGAGTGAATAGTACTCATGAGTAGCAAATATATATCTGTTGCATTCAAATATTCCCGTTGGATGCTGTTAGAGGTGTGCTCATGAGCAGCTCACGAGCACTCACGCTCGTGAGGAGTTCTGCCAATTTTTGCCAAAAACGTGCTCAAAAGGCACTATTCAAGGATAACTTATGACCACCTCATAAGATGCTCGTGAATGGATTTGAAGACGATTGATTCAGCCAAAATGTTATTAATAAAAATTGTAGAAAATTGTCTTAGCTTATCATACAACTTTGAATCACCTCAATTGGACATCTGTAGCTTAGGATATTGCTAAAATACCAAGAGTTGTGCAAACTGATATGCAAGCTATATATGCTGACTTCGATTCAAGATTTGCATATCCAAATGAACTTGGGTTTTGACAAGAAAGCTCAATTTGGAAAAGTTTAAGATGTCTAATTCAAAAGTGAAGAAGCTCATTTTCTCATTTACCAGCTCTAAAAATGTCAAAAGCCTTCTTAAAACTCAGAGGTTTAATTAGTCTAAAAAGTCACTATTCATCCAAAAGTGTATATGCTTGATATATAATTCCCTACACACTTAATTGAAATTATTAATATAAATTAGTCTGAAAAGTCACTATTCATCCAAAAGTGTATATGCTTGATATATAATTCTCTACACACTTAATTGTAATTATTAATATAAAAATTGTTTGTCAAAGTCCAAAATTAAGAGTTTGATCATGCAAATGGTCAACAATCTTCCCCTTTTTGGCTTTGACAATTAATTTTAAAAGATAATAAATAATGTGTGTGAGTGTGACAAAATAAATAACATGTATAAGCATGTTAATTAAAATAGCTCCCCTTGTTAAATTAAATAGATGCAAAATGAGAAATTATTTTTCTCCCCTTTAACATATGCATAAATTCAAGATTTATTATGTATCATAACATATAAATAAATGAATTATCATGACATGTATAAGGGTTGATGTGACATGTTTAACAAATATATTCCTTTAATAAATATATTTCTTTATTTCTCCTCCTTTTTGGACATGATAAGAAATATAAATTTATTTTATTATCCTTTTTGTCAAAAATAAAGACAACATAAAAATGTTATCAAGAACATTACATAACAAATGATGATAACATCATCATTAAAAAATGTTAGACAACATGAAGGAAATAATTTCAAACATATATGTATATAGTGCTACTATAATGCATCATAAGATAGTATATATGCTACGTTGAAACATCACATGATTATAAAAAGTTTAGTTAGTCAATCAATCATACATAATCATATGGTACTTAGCATATCTTAAACACAAACACAATTATTTATCCCCTATGCACATAACTTCTTCTCCTCCTTTGTCAAAAAAAAAAAAAAAGAGAGAGAGATATAAGGGGAAATAGACCCAAGGAAGCAAAAAATAATAGAGGGAATAAAAGATCAAGAACTAAAACAATGAAATAAAGATACTTAAAATCTTTATAGAAGTCATTTCATTTTCAAGGATAAAAACCATTCCTAGAAGAATGTACACATTAATATGAATTTTTCAGGAAAAATCACAATTAAAAGTCATGCATAAATAAAAAAATGGCATTACAAATTAAAGTTACAATGATGTGAAGAAGATAAACTAACAGTTTAAGGCTTATATCTAAAAAATATCCAAAAGATAAACCAAACAAAAACTGTTACAATAATGAAAAAATTGAAAAACTTAGATACGAAAAAAATATACGAAAAAGAAAGATAAAAGAAAATTAGCCTTGTGGAGGAGGAGGAGGAGGCCAAGAGCATTGTATGTTATGATGGGCATACCATTGATGAATATCATATTCCATGTGATCCATTCTTAGCTTAAAATGATCAAGTCTAGTGTTTACTTGATCAAATCTTGTGTTGAAGTTTGACTCCACTATGGATAGGCGATCAAAGAAACCACTAACCCAAGTGGGTTTATCATCAACATTTTGAGAAGTGAAAGGTCCTCTTGCCCTTTTTCTTTGAGTAGGAGTATGCTCTTGAGGAATTTCATCTTCAATAGGAATACTTTCAAGTCTAAGAGTGCCTATTTGATTAACATCTTCTAAATCTTGTTCTTGTTCCTCATTAACATCTTCATCTTCTACTTCGTCTTTTCAAAACCAAAAGTTTCTAACAAGTTTGAATTGCCTAGAATTTCTTAAGAATTTATCATCAAGAAAAGATGGAGGAATGGAAGGGATGTTCCTCAAGTTAATCCCAAAGTAATAAGCAATTTTAGTGATAAATCCTCCTATACATAAGGCACCACTAACACTATCACTAGCTAACCAAAACCTCTATTGAAGCCATCTTTCGAGCTTAACATCTATACCTTCAATAAGACATCCAAGATGGAAAAGATCATCAAAGGAAATAGTTTCATTACTCAAGCCTCTAGCATGAAAAGAGTAAGTAATAAACCTATGTATATACTAAAGAGATTTTAAAGCCAAATTAGATGCTTTAGTGTGTCTCACTTCAAAGGTTTTTGCATGAGGTTTAGAATGTTGAGACAAAAAAGGATTATGAAGCCAAGTTAAATAGGAGAGGCTAAACCCCCTTGTTTAAAGTTAATTATGTTATCAAAGGCTTAAGAAGTAAGGAATCTATCTCTCCCACCCAATTTAAATCTCATGCTATTCATAGGATTTTGCTCATTAAATTGATGAGTTCTTAAGCAATAGGAGGCAAGAAATTCATGGACTAGTGTGGGATAGGTAGGAAAATCATTGAATGCAAAATTATATGAACCCGCATTATCAAGTAAACTTCTAACCTCATTGTAACAACCCATCTTTTCCAAGGTTGGTTGAGACATATACTTGGAAGAAATAATTTGCCTATCCTTGAAATGAGCAAGTCTGTCATGACCCAAAACAGGGGCCATGACCGGCGCTAGGGAACGGGAATTCTTTCGAATCCGGAACCCGTAGCAAGCCTAAAATAAAATAAAACATGCAATAATAATAATAACAATACTTAATGCAGCAGAATAAGATTATAAATGTCAAAATAATATTTCCACCAAATGAAATTAAATCAAATCCTCATCTTATATATAGATAAATCTTTTAATACAAGTTTCAATTCAAATTCTTAAAATACATAACTCACACAAATATAATACAATATCTTTTTAACAATTTTACGACTATTGCAGTGTCTAGATCATAAAATAAAACTCAAGTGAGCAGTTTACATAGTAAAGCCGGGGCAGAAGAAATCCGGCGTACAGGCCTGCTACTAAGGTCTGATGAAGATGACTCTCCTGAAAAAAAATAGTCAACAGAGGGGAGTCAGACCTCACTGAGTGAATTACTATAGTATATATACATGCATACTAAATGCCAATGCACAATCAAAAGTATATGTATTATGTATGTATACAAGCAAATACACACAGATGCAATAAAATCATTTTATATATTTTTATTGAAAATCACTATTTATGAAGGATCAAATAGAACCCTAGAAAATCGCAACCTCAAAACAGTGTTAGACAACACTTTAGCCATACAGGCTCACTTATTCCAAATATATTCACTTGTTCCATTTGGACAGTAGACTGGCCCCGAGACACTAAGTCAACCGAGCTCCAGCAGTCTGACTGTCAGTGTGATTGGCCCCGAGACACTTGGTCAACTAAGCTCCAGCAATCACATTCTATAATCACATCACATATCAATCAAATCAATCCAATCATGATCCATAAATAGGTTAGTAATATAGCCTAAATGCTATCAGCGTACCGGTACGTACTCGGTCCTAATGCTGCCCACTAGGTAGCACGTTCTATTGATATCCTTCATTATTAAACATAAAACATACATTCATAAATAAATGATGCATGTAATTGAAATGAACAGTAACATAAACCATATATATACTAGAAATATACCAAAAGTAAATCAGGTATATTTTGAGTATATATATACGTTAAATAAATCCAATTAAATTACAAAATAAACTAGAAATGTATTTGAAAGCATTTTAAACATAATTCGTTAATAAAACATGCATATAGTTTAAAATATACCAATAATAAACCAAAAATAAACCAAAAGTAAACTAAAAATAAACTTAAGTACTAATTAAACCATTATGCATTTTTAGTCAAAATAAAACATAGATTTCTAAAATCATGCACCCTAGAGCATATTTATATAGAATAGTAACTCACAAATTATTGCGCTCCTCGAGATGGGTCCGATGGGCCTGGTCCACTAGGCCTCGGTCTCAGTGCAACTAAACAAATAAATAATGACAGGAATCAGAATAAATCTAATGAAAACTCTTAAAACTCGATCTAGATTACTAGACATAGAATTAAATTAGAATTCGACCGGACATCACGTTTTACGAGAATTCTATCGAAAATCCAGTAGAACCTCCCCTATAAAACGGACATCTCTCTACTCAAAGAGTAGAGCCGGCCCTACAAAAAAACACACTTCAAAAAATAGACACATAATCACAATCATAATCCCTCGGTGGGACTCCAAACTACAGTTTACCGATCGAGGTTCACAATTCAGAAAATATTTACAAAAATACCGAAAATACCCTTATATACTAAAAACACATTTAATAAGTAGAAATTACATAATTAACCCTAAAATACAATAAAAACCGATGGAAACTCATTTATTTAGAAAAATCGTATATTATATATAATTGAAAATAATTTATGAAAAATAGTTTTAATTAGTTAAAAATAGTAAATAATTTGTAGAAATCATTTTTATACCCTAAATTACCATTAAAACCAATTTCATTACATTTTTAGCCAATTTAGGGTAAAATTATCAAAATATCCCTATATACATAAATATACTAAAATTAATCCAAAAATTCACCAAAAATAATATAATTGCTAAAAATTAATTTTTTCAACATATATATCAATAATATCAATAAATAAACTCAATTAACTAATTAATTTCAATTAAACACATAATTAACCCTATTTATCAAAATTACATAAACTTAATAAATTCAAAATAAATACATAAGAATTCAAAAAAATTCCAAATAAATTTGTATAATTCATTTCAACACCTATATTTATCATAAAACACCATTTCATAATTTAATTAATTAACTTTTGAAAATTAGAAAATAATAATAAAATATTCAAAAATACCCAAAAATCAAAATAAATTCCAAAAATTCTACAAAAATTCACACATAAAGATTAAGCTAAGGGGAGAAACATTTGTGAAGGAATTTTTCATGAATCACAAAGAAAAGCTCAAAAATCAATTATGGCCGAAATTGGAAAATTGACAAAAACCTTACCAAATCGAGTTTTAAGCTTAAAGGAAGCTTAGAATCATCTTCTATGGCCTTAGAGGAGTTCAACAGCACCGGAATGAGGGAATTTGGTCGCTGGAATCGTGGGGGAGGAGGAAAATTCCAACTCTCGGCCAAAACGCCAAAACACACTTCACCGGCACCGGAAGGGAAGTCTGCAGGCGGCGGAACGGCTGGAGGAAGGAGGTGGCATGGTGGGAGGCGCAGTGATAGTAGGTGGCCGGCGTGCACAGGGATGAGAGGGGAAGGGGACGTCGAGAGGAAGAAGAAGGAGGGGGAGGGTATGAGTTGTAAATTTTACAAAGTTTATATATATATATATATATATATATATAACTTTAATAATTTATATTAAAATATATTAATATAATATTTATAAAAATCACACACCACATATATAAAAATCAACTTAATATTATATACATATACATATACATATATATAAAACACACATAAACTTAATACAACTATATAATATATGCATTCAAAATTAAAATAATTATTAAACCCTAAAATATTTAAATACAAGAGTGTATATATATATATATATATATATATATATATATATGTATTTTAATATGAAAATTAAAATCATGCATGGATTTATGCAAATTCGAAAACTTTTCTAAAATAATCAATATTAAATTATTTACGTGTCATTTTCTCCGAAAATATAATTCTCGGAAAAATTTTACGTAAAATACTTAACATAACATAAAATAATTATAAATCAATTTTAATTAAATAACAAACTCATAAAATATCAAAGATATATATATATATATATACAAAAAAATATTAACACTGCATATCTCGATACAGTATTAAAATATTTAAAAACACGGGATATTACAAAGTCTTTCCCTAAATTGAATTAAAGTGTAGGAGAGAGGAGGTTGCTTCTTAAATTGATTTTTGGTAGCTCTTCTAGAGGAAGAAGAGGCACCATGAGCATACGTAGTCTTTGGAGCCATGACAAAGGTAAGAAATGGTTGATGATGAAGAGTATTTTTTTGAGAGAAAAAAATTATTTTTGAAGAGGTTTATTTGAAAATGCAATTAATTGAAAATGAAAAGAAGATTTTGAGAGGTTTATATATATATATATATATATATATATATATATATATATAAAATATAAGTTCAATATAAAAAAATAATAATAATATAAGTTCAAAAAGCTAAAAAAAATGGTAGGTGATCGTTTGATTTAAATTAAGCAATTAAGCAAAAAACAACAAAAAAAATAAAAAAATATTGCTAGACTGCTGCTTATGAGCGTCGCTCGTGAGCAGTTCTGGATAAACAAACCTACAACGGTCACGAGCTTAACGGTTCGTGATAAAAATTGTAAAAAGGTCCCTGTACTTTCAAATTTGTTGCAACAAGGTCTTAAAAATGTGACAAATAAGCCCCTGAGTATAAAATTAATCATTCAATTAAGAAAAATGATAGTTAAATTTTTTTTTTTGACATATATCATTAAGAATTAACAAAATCAAAGAGAATTTTTTGTAAATACGTAAAAAAAAATTATTAAATAATTTTGTTTAAATTAATTTAATATATAATTAGGAAGAAGTATTAGAAACCAAAAATAAACTAAAAATATACAAAGCATGAATTTAGGAATTGTATCTAATACGAAAAATAAATAAGAACTAAACATTAGAAACAAAATAATTATAAAAGAATTCAATCATCAATTAAGCAAGTTATCAAGACAAGCTTGAACCATCAATCATGCCAAGTTCATGCTTAATAAAATTTAATCTTTTCTCATAAAGAGGCTTGGTAAAAATGTTTGCTAATTGATAATTAGTATAAAACAAATCAAGAAAAATATCACCATTTTGCACATGATCATGCAAGAAATGATGTCTAATATCTATATGCTTAGTTCTAGAATGCTAAATGAGATTTTTACTAAGGTTTATAGCACTTGTATTGTCATATTTAATTGGAATGTGATTAATATCAATGCCATAGTCCAAAAGTTATTATTTTTACCATAGAACTTGGGTGCAACAACAACTAACTGCCACATATTCTGCTTCAGCGGTGGATAAGGCAACCAAAATTTGTTTCTTACTAAACCAAGAAACTAAGCAATTTCCTAAATTTTGACAAGTTCTAGAAGTGCTTTTTTTATCTAGTAGGCTACCGAAAAAGTCAGCATCAAAATAACTAATAAAATTAAATGATGAACTCTTAGGATACCAAAGTCCTAAATGCATTGTACCATAAAGATATTTGAAAATTATTTTGATAGCATTCAAATGAGATTTCCTAGGACTTGATTGAAATCTAGCACACAAGCAAGTAGCAAACATAATATTAGGTCTGCTAGTGGTTAAATAAAGACGGGATCCAATCATACCTCTAAATCGCTTTTCATTAACCGGTTTGCCACTCTCATCCTTATTGAGTTTGGTTGTGGTGCTCATTGGATTTTTGCTTGATTTAGCTCCATCCATTCCAAACTTCTTGAGAATGTCCATTTCATATTTGGTTTGATTAATGAAAATCTCATCTTCATATTATTTGATTTGAAGTGTAAGAAAGAACTTTAGTTCTTTAATCATACTCATCTCAAATTCTCCTTGCATTAATTTTGAGAACTCCTCACACAAGTAATGGTTAGTAGCACCGAAAATAATATCATCAACATAAATTTGAACAATTAATAAATCATACTTAGATTTCTTTATAAAAAGAGTTGTGTCAACCTTTCCTTTAGAGAAACCTTTCTCTAGTAAAAAGTTACTCAATCTTTCATACCAAGAAGCTCTTGGAGCTTGTTTCAATCCATATATAATGCTTTTGAAAGTTTAAACACATGATTTTGAGAATCAAAATTTTAAAAACTCGGAGGTTGTTCAACATATACCTCCTCTTCAATAAAACTATTTAAAAATGCACTTTTAACATCCATTTGATAAATTTTAAAATCCATGTATAATGCAAATGCAAGTAGCATCCTAATAGCTTCTAACCTTGCAACGGGGACAAAAATTTCATCATAATTAATTCCTTCCTCTTGATTATAACTTTTAGCTACTAGTCTAGCTTTGTTCCTAGTTATGATACCTTGTTCATTTATCTTATTTCTAAACACCCATTTGGTGCCAACAATAGGATGACGTTTAGGTCTAGGAACTAAGGTCCAAACCTTATTTCTTTTAAATTGATTTAACTCTTCTTGCATAGTAAGGACCCAAAATTCATTACTTAAAGAATCATCAACATTTTTGGGTTTAATTTGAGAAATGGAAGCTAAATTAACAATTGACTTAAGTTTAGATCTAGTAGTTACCCCTTTTGTAGTGTCACCTATGATGAGGTCTTGAGGGTAAGCTTTCTTGAATTGCCAATCCTTTGGAAGTTCATCCTTCAAGGTAGATTAAGATGTCTTCTCATTTTCCTTCTTGCATGGATCTTCAAGTTCCAAAGGCTTACTAGCATTTTATTTTTGTGTTTCCACAATCTCATTGTCACCTACAAGATCATCAATACTACAAACATCCTTTCTAGGATCAAGTGAGTTTGATTCATCAAATACCATATGCATTGACTCTTTAACTACTAGAGTTCTCTTATTAAAGACCCTAAATGTTTTACTAGAAATAGAATAGCCTAGGAAAATTCCTTCATCGACTTTAGAATCAAATTTCCCAAGATTATCCTTGGTGTTCAATATAAAACACTTGTATCCAAATACTCTTAGATATGCGATTTTGGGTTTTCAATTGTTCCATAGCTTATAAGATATTTTATTTAAAATTGGTCTTTTGAAAACTCAGTTTGAAATATAACAAGATGTGTTAACGGCTTCCGCCCAAAAGTATAGAGGCAAATTATACTTATGAAACATTGTTCTAGCCATTTTCATAAGAGTTCTATTTTTCCTTTCAACTACCCCATTTTGTTGAGGAGTTATAGGAGATGAAAATGTATAAGAAATACCATTTTCATTATAATAATTTTTGAAAAATTCATTTTCAAATTTGGTTCCATGATTGCTTCTAATGGATGAAATACAAAATCCTTTTTCTTTTTGAAATCTTTTTGAAAAATTTTCAAAAGCTTTAAATTCATCATTATTATAAGTAAGAAAACACATCCAAGTGTATCTAGAGTAGTCATCAACCAATACATAAGCATAGTGCATTCCACCGAGACTAGCAACTCTAGTTGGTCCGAACAAATCCATATGTATAAGTTCAAGTGGTTTAGAAGTGGACACTACATTTTTTAGCTTAAATGAAGACTTAGATTGTTTTCCCTTTTGAAAAGCATCACAAGGTTTATCCTTAGTGAATTCAAACTTAGGTAAACCAATTACAAGTTCATGTTTACAAAGATCATTCAAAAGCTCAAAATTTGCATGTCCTAACCTTTTATGTCATGTCCATGTGTCATGGGAAATTGACATTAAGCATTTTATGTCTTTGTTATCAATCTTATTTAAATCAATAACATAAATATTATATACTCTTTCACCATTAAAAGTTACTTTATCTTCATCAAGACTACTAATAAAGTAATTTTTAGGATAGAAAGTCACTTTATTTCCCATGTCACATAATTGACTTATACTTAGCAAATTATATTTAAGACTATCAATAAAAAATACATGATGTATAGATAAGGATTGAGAATTACCTATTTCTCTAATGCCAATAATTTTTCCCTTTGCATTGTCTCTGAATGTAACATATCCTCCATCCTTAGCATCAAGTTTGTTGAATTGCTCTTTGTTTCCCGCCATGTGCCTTGAACATCCACTATCAAGATACCATTTACTTTTTATTCTTGTGGATTTCAAGCACACCTACATGAAACATTTTAAGTGTTCTTTTGAACCCAAACCTTTCTTGGTTTAAGTTGGTTAGTTTTAAGGTAATCCAAAGGAAGTAAATTTATGTGTAGTTTTCTGTAGAAGCATACATTGTTGGTATGTCCTTTAATCATGCAATATGAACATACAACATTTTTAAATTTTTTTCTCCTAAAATGATATACTTTTATAGTGTATGAAATATGCCTAATGTGTTGTGGTGGTGTACATTTCCTATCTTGTTGGGTCCTAGTGTGAGACATACATTAGCAATAACAATGTGTATTTTGATAGGTTTGTGCAGTATGTCTAACATGTTTATGTGCATTGTATTGTGCAACATGCCTATTATGATTATGTCTAGTGTACATATAAACATGCTTGGGTTGAGGTGCTCTAGTTTGAGCCTTACCTCTTTGTGTTAATGAAGGATTAATCTTATGAGACTTTCCTTTGCTATTTAACACATGAGATATTTTAGCTTTAAGAGCTTGGATCTTATTAGAGGTTGAAGGAGTAGAATCATGTGAAGCTTTAACAAAAGTAATATGTGATGAAGACATTCCATTTTTATATCCAATTCCATGGGTATCTCCATGAAATTTTTGAGAGTCAAGGAGACTATATAAAGTTTCTTTTCCTCTCTTAAATTTAGCAATGGAATTCTTAATTCTAATAATTCCTTAGAAAGCTTATGATTTTCATCATTTACTTTCTTAAGTTGATCTTCTGAATAATTTAAAGATTTAACATTACTAACAAGTTTTTTATTTGATGCAACAAGTTTAGCAAAATTAATTTTTGAAAATTCAAAATCTTTATTTAAGCTAGCTAACTCATGTTTATATTGTTTCTTCTTAGATAGCAAACTTTTTCATTTAACAAGCAATTTGCTTACAATAGAGCTCTCATTATCATTATCATTATCACAATATTCATCATAATCATCAAAGGAAGAATAAGAAGTGGATGGTACCTCATTTTCATTCTCAATGGATGAAACAAAGATTGGCAACTTCTTGTTATTCCTCTTCCTTTTCAGATTTGAAGGAATCATCCCAAGTAGCTTTGAATGCCTTCTTCTTATCTTTTACTCCCTTGCTCTTGAATTTGACTTTAGGACATTCACTTCTAATGTGTCCCAGTTTCTTGCATTCATAGCAAGTAACCTCTTTTATTTTCTTCTTCCCATCTCCTTTGAACTTCTTGTTGAAGTCCCTTGTTCTTAAGAAGTTTTTCTTTCTTAAGAACTTCTTAAAGTTTGTAGTGAGAATGCTAATGTCCACCATCTTCATCACTTAGAATCTTTGATGCTTTCCTCTTCACTATCGTCTTGAATAGCTTTTAAAGCAATGTTCTTTTTCTTTTCTTCTTTCTCTTATTATTCTTCACCTCTTTACTTGATGGTGAGCTCATGTGTTAAGAGCTTACCAATAAGCACATCAGTTGATAGAGTAGAGAGGTCTTGAGCTTGAGCTTCCTCAATTGAGGTAACATGAGATTCCCAATCTTTCTTAAGTAAGATTCTTAGAGTCTTATTGTTTACCTCTTCCATGGAAAATTTTTTTCCAAGTTTCTTGAGGGTTGTGAGGAGAGCATTAAGAAGGTTTGTTATCTCCGTGATTGATTCTTGAGGCTTCATTTTGAAGAGTTCATATTCATACATATGAAGTTGAACCTTCTTACTTCTTACTTCTTACTTGTATATTGCCTTCATAATGATTCTCCAAGGTCTCCCACATCTCCTTGGCTGAAATGCAATATTGGAGTTTGCCTCCTTCTTCTCTTGTCATGGAGGAGATTAGAGTAATCATAGCCTTTTTATTTTTATGATTTTCTTTCTTTTGATCAATACTCCATTGGCTTCTTGCAAGAGTAGTTATCACACCATCAATGATAGTTGTAGGTGGTTTCCAACCTCTTAGGACAATGTCCCAAAGTTTGATGGAATCACAATCAAGATATAATTCCATTTTGAATTTCCAATGTGGATAGTCACTACCATCAAAGAATGGTCTAAGAGAAGAGATGTTTTGTGATTCACTCCCCATGATTTTGTATTCTAGCAATGAAGTACCTAGAATTCAAGCTCTGATACCAAATGAAAGAGTCCTAGAGGGGGGGTGAATAGGACTATAAAAAAATAGAAAATTAAAGGAATTCTTTGCAAGAATTGAGTAAGAGTTGAGAAGGAATAATGAAGAACACAAATATTTAAGGAGTTCGGATTCAACAATAATCCTACATCTCTGCCTAACTTATCCCTAATTTAGGATTTTTAATCACCCATAATCTTATTCACAAGATAAAGAATACACAAGAGTTTTATGGCTCACTCTTATAACCTTACAACTTGAGTTTTCAAGGCTCACTCAAAAACCAAATTCCCAAGTGTTTTAATGGCTAAACACTTAAACCAATTCCTTTAGAATAGAATCTTACTTCCCATTTTCTAAACCCAGAAAATAGAAGAATAAGAATGTCTATTCTAATCACTCACCAACTCTCATAAGAGTTATACACAAAGAATTGTTTAAAGGAAAGTTTAAGAGCTTAATTGAATGTTTAAGAAATAATGAATGATAAACAAGTTTCCTAATCTTTCAATTGAATTCTAAGTTGTGTTTATATAGAAAAAAAATTAAAAATATAGTTTTTGGATTTATCAATCATGTCTCCAACGATTATAATTGATTTTGAATCAATTCTTGGACTTTTGGCAGCTCAAGGGATGCTCACGGGCGGCTCATGAGTGAATAGTATTCATGAGGAGAAAGTATACATCTGTTGCATTTAAATATTCTTATTGGATACTTTTAGAGGTGTGCTCATGAGTAGCTCATGAGCACTCACGCTCGTGAGGAGTTCTACCAATTTTTGCCAAAAATGTGCTCAAAAGGCACTATTCAAGGACAACTTATGACCACCTCATAGGATGCTCGTGAATGGGTCTAAAGAAGATCGATTCAGCCAAAATTTCTCCATAAAAGTTGTATAAAATTGTCTTATATTTTCATACAACTTTGAATCACCTCAATTGGACATCTGTAACTTAAGATATTGCTGAAATATCAAGAGCTATGCAAACTGAAATTCAAGCTGCATATGCTGACTTCAAATGAAGATTTGCATACCCAAATGAACTTGGATTTTGACAAAAAAGCTCGATTTGAAAAGCTTAAGATGTTTATTTCAAAAGTGAAGAAGCTCATTTTCTCATTTAAGATCTCTAAAGATATCAAAAGCCTTCTTGAATCTCAGAGGTTCAGTTAGTATGAAAAGTCACTATTTATCCAAAAGTGTATATGTTTGGTATATAATTCTCTACACACTTAATTGAAATTATTAGTATAAAAATTATTTGTCAAAGTCCAAAATTAGGAGTTTGATTATGCAAATGGTCAACATTTTTTTTTGGTCAGGAACAAGGAGTTGATACATGTGGGTTGTTATCATTTAAGTTAATTAAGTTTTAAGTTATATAATGTTAAATTAATTATTAAAAGAATTTTATTTTTTTATAAATTTAATTAATTAAAATTTAACAAATTTTAAATAGTAATAATTTAAATAAAAAATTATTAAAATATTATGATTTTAAGTTGTACTATATGAAAATGTAGAATCTATATATATGGCTTATGAGACTACAAACAAGTTTATTTGCAGATAAGAAAAAAAAAACTATAACCTTTTTTTTTTTTTTTCATTTTTCGCCTTTTTCCTTTCCTAGTGGCTTATCTTTCTTAAAAAATGAGGAGATAATTTTTTACCATTCTTGACCTACAATCACCTTCTACACATCTTTTTATTGATTTTTTTAAAATAAATAGTTATTTCATATAAATTTTGGTTTTATTTTGTTTTTTGTTATTTTATTGTCTTGTTATAACGTTTGGTTTTCATCGTTTTGTTTTTCGTTTTATTGTGACTTTTTTTTATCGATAATTCAGACATATAAAGTATATTCGATTACATAAAGATAACGAATCAGATTATGATTGTCATCATGTTTTAGAATTAGAGTTATAGCTATTCTAGTTATTATAGGATTATTAAATTTGTAGGCTTTAAACTGATTTATTATGCTATTAATCTGGGTACTTTTTCATTATCTATGATTTTTTGCGAATTCGTATATGTATTTCTATTGATATATTACTAGTTTAAATTAATAGAATAATTTTTTTCAAGAAAAAAAAAGTCTATTTGCGTATTTAAATGAGCCAAATTTAAGAAAATTTGGATTTGGCTTGTTTAGTTTGTAAACTTTAAAATAAAGTTTGAACTCAACTCATTTGATTTAACAAACAAATTTTTTTCGATCAGAATTCTAAACGGATCGCAAACCGCTTGACTTGATTACACCTGTAATTGTACTGGATTAATTAGTTTTTAATGGAATTAAATATTAGTAGTTTAGATAATTAAACAAGGCCAAACCTATACTTAGCCCCTAAACTTATAATGAAAATCCTTTTAGCCACTTGAACTATAATAACCCAATGTTTTTAATTTTTGTTTAATATTTTATCAGGATATGCAGTGTTAATAAATTTTAATATATATTTGATTATTTAATTATTTTGTTAATAATTAACGTTATTTATGTTTATTTAAAGTTTTCCACGTAAAATTTTTCCTGAAACCTATGATTTTGGGAAATAATATTTAAATGATATTTTATTGATTAATGTTATTTTATTTTATTAAATTATATGGCTCCATGCATGACTATTATTTTTTATATTAATATATATACATATACATGCATATATATATATTATTATAAATATTAGGTTTTAGTAGTATTTTAATGCATGTTATTATTATGTGTGTGTATATATATATATATTGGAATATATGTGTGTGGTCTATATATATATACACATTATTTTATTACATAAAGTTTACCAACTATATTATATAATAATATATACATATAATATATACATAATATGCATATACATAAAACAAAAATCAAACACATACCCATCTTCAACCTACCTCCCCGTAAAACACCATCACCCTCTGCTCGTCACCGTTCGTTTCCCTCACCATCAGTGTGCTGTTCGGCTGTCCAGCAGCTCCAGTCGCCTTCTGCTGTCCTCCACCTTCTTCTCCGGCGTCGACGAGCGGCTATGGTAGCAAGAAACTGAGAATTGAGCTCTCAGTCGTTCTCCTTCGTCCGGCCACTGTGTCCCTTGATTCTAGTCTCATTTTCTTCCTTTCTTGCCAGTGAGTGTGAATCCAAACTCCTTTTTGCTTGAAAACGTGAATTGGTGAGATGTTTTGCTTGTTTTTTATTTCGGCCCTTTATATTTCTTGATTTTTTTTGAACTTTGATCTTTGATATTCAAGCTTAATTCCTTCACAAAAGTTGCTTATCTTAGCTTAATCTACATCCTAGAATTTTTGTAGAATTTTTGGAATTTATTTTGATTTTTGTGAATTTTTGATTATTTTATTATTATTTTCTAATTTTCGTAAATTAATTAAATAAATTCTAAAATTGTGATTTTTAATGTTTATGGTGGTTGATAATAATTTTAGAATTTAATTTATAATTTTTTATGATTTTTTTGTAATTAATATAATTTTATTTAGTTTATGTGAAGCTTGGAAATTTAGGTTAAATATGTATTTTGTTAAAATTAATTGGTTAATTGAGTATAATTGTTGATTTTATTGAATTATATGTTGACAAAATAATTTTACAGTAATTATATAATTTTACAGTAATGACTCTCCTGAAAAATAGTCAACGGAGGGGAGTCAGACCTCACTGAGTGAATTGCTATAATATATATACATGCATAACTAAGTGGCAATGCACACAGTCAAATATATTCAATATATATATATACAAGCAAATACACATAGATGCAACAAAATCATTTTATAAATATTTTACTGAAAATCATTGTTTATGAAGGATCACATAGAACCCTGGAAAATCGCAACCTCAAAACAGTGTTTGACAATACTCTAGCCATACAGGTTCACTTATTCCAATATATTCACTTGTTCCATTTGGACAGTAGACTGGCCCCGAGACACTAAATCAACCGAGCTCCAGCAGTCTGACTGTCAATGTGATTGGCCCCAAGACACTTGGTCAACCGAGCTCCAGCAATCACACTCCCAAATCATTTCTCACACATCGAATAATTAAATCCAATCAATATCCACAAATGGTTAGTAATATAGCCTAAATGCTATCAGCGTACCGGTACGTACTCAGTCCTATTGCTGCCCACTAGGTAGCACGTTCTATTGATATCCTTCATTAAAATATAAAACATACATTCATAAAAATAAATGATGCATGAATTTAAATAAAATAGCAACATAAACCATATATATACTAGAAATATACCAAAAGTAAACCAGGTATATTTCGAGTATATATACGCCAAATAAATCCAATTAAATTACAAAATAAATTAGAAATATATTCAAAAACATTTTAAACATAATTCATTAATAAAACATGCATATAGTTTAAAATATACCAAAAATAAACTAAAAATAAATAAAAAAATAAACTAAAAATAAACTTAAGTACTAATTAAATCATTATGCATATTTAATGAAAATAACACATATATTTCTAAAATCATGCACCCTAGAGCATATATATATATAATAACAACTCACTATTTATTGCGCTCCTCGAGATGGGTTCGACGAGCCTGGCCCACTAGATCTCAGTCTCGACGCAACTAAACAAACAAATAATGACAAGGATCAGAATAAATATAACAAAAGTTCTAAAGACTCGATCTAGAATACTAGACATAGAATTAAATCAAAATTCGACCGGATATCACGTTTTATAAGAATTCTACCGAAAATCTGACAGAACTTTCCCTGTAAAACGGACATCTCTCTACTCAAAGAGTAGAGCCGGCCCAGCAAAAAAATACACTTCAAAATAACACAATATTCACAACCAAAATCCCTTGGTCAGACTCCAAACTACAAATCACCAACCGAGGGTTACAATTCACAGAATATTTATAAAATACCGAAAATACCCTTGTATAATAAAAATACATTTTATAAGTAGAAATTATATAATTAACCCTAAAACACAATAAAAACCGATAAAAACTCATTTTATTAGAAAAAATCGTATATTATATATAATTTAAAATTTTTTTATGAAAAATAGTTTTAATTAGTTAAAAATACTAAAAAAATTTGTAGAAATCATTTTTACACCCTAAATAATTATTAAAACCAATTTAATTACATTTTTAGCCAATTTAGTGTGAAATTACCAAAATACCCCTATATATAAATTTACTAAAATAAATCCAAAAATCCACCAAAAATAATATAATTACACAAAATTAATTTTCTCAACTTATATTTCAATAATATCAATAAATATACTTAATTAACCAATTTATTTCAATTAAAAACATAATTAACCCATTTTTTTCAAAATTACATAAACTAAATAAATTCAAAATAAATACATAAAAAGTCACAAAAATTACAAATAAATTTATATAATTCATTTCAACACCTATAATCACCATAAAACATAATTTCATAATTTAATTAATTAATTTTCAAAAATTAGAAAATATTAATAAAATAATCAAAAATACCCAAAAATCAAAATAAATTCCAAAAATTCCAAAAAAAGTACAGAATATAGATTGAGCTACAAGGATCAAAGTTTGTGAAGGAAGTTTTCATGAATCAATCAAATTGAAGCTTAAAAAAAATTAAGAACCCTAATAGGCCGAAATTGAAAAATTGAAACCTAGGGAAATCTAGACCATTTTAAGTGAAACAAAGCTTGAAATCACACTCACCGGAGCTCAAGAAGAAGATAGAGACCAGCAGTGTTGAAAACGGTGGCCAAAAAGTGCTTGATCGAAGGTGAAGATGAGTTTCGGCTTTCCGACGATTTTGAGCTTCAAACGGTGCTGGAGAAGGAAGAAAAGACGGCGAGACTGGCTGGGGACAAAGGTGGCATGCCGGGAGGCACACCAACGGTGAAGAAACAGCATGACAGTGATAGGATTCGTGAAGAAGACGATCGGGAGGGAGAGGAAGCTTCAATGGCAATCTTGTAAATATTGTAAACTTTATTTTTTTTGTTATATATATATATATCCAAATCATATATTATAATAATAATCCCGCATACAAATAATTCTCACTGCACATATATTTTAATATATTTAATAATTTATACACTTAAAATTAATTAATTAATATTAAATTTAAATAATAAAAATTAAGGTAATTAACTAAACCCTAATTTAATTTAAATAAATACACATATATACACTTTATTTTAGCACTTTAAAAATTATATATGAGTTCATGCAAATTCATAAAACTAGTCAAAATAATTAGTATTAAATTATTTACGTGTCAATTTCCCCGAAAATATAATTCTCGAAAAATTTTTACGTAAAGAACTTAAAATAATATAAAACAATTAAAATTAGTTTTACTTAAATAACAAACTTATAAAATATCATAATTATATACAAAATTATTAACATTGCATATCTCGATGCAGTATAAAAATATTTAAAAACTCGAGATATTACAGTCTTGCCCCCTTACAAGAATTCGTCCCTGAATTCTAGAAAAGAATGATTACAAAATCAAGAAGGGAAGAGATACGGGTAAGAAGCTCGCATCTCAGCTTCAGTCTCCCATGTATGCTCCTCAACTATATTGCTACGCCACAGAACCTTGACCATCGGAATCTGCTTCGACCGCAACTGTCAAACTTGATAATCAACGATCGCCACAGGTTCTTCCATAAACGTCAAATCTTCATTCACTTCTACATTTTTGGGCTGCAACACGTGTGAAGGGTCTGAGATATACTTCCTCAACATCAAGATATGAAATACCGGATGCACTTATGACATACTCGGGGGCAAGGCCAACCAATATGCAACAGTGCCAACTCTCTCCAGAATCTCGAACGGTCTGATATATCTCGGTGCCAACTTACCCTTCCTGCCGAATCTCATCATACCCTTCATCGGAGACACCTTTAGAAAAACATAGTCTCCAACCTGAAACTCCACAGCTCTGTGCCTAGGATCCGCATAACTCTTCTACCTGCTAACTGCGATCTCTAATCTGTGCTTAATCACGACGACTTTCTCTATAACATCCTGAACCATCTCAGGTCCAGTCAAAGCTCTTTCCCCAATCTCATCCCAACTTAGAGGGGATCTATACTTCCTTCCATACAATGCCTCATATGGTGCCATGCCAATACTGCTATGGTAGCTGTTATTATATGCAAACTCAACAAGAGGCAAATGACCATCCCAGCTACCTTCCAAATCCAGGACACACATCCTCAACATATCTTCTAGTGTTTGGATCATTCTCTCAGACTGACCATCTGTCTGAGGATGAAAACCAGTACTGAAATCTAACTTAGTGCCCATTGCTTCCTATAACTTATGCCAAAAATAAGAGGTAAACACTAAACCTCTGTCTGACACAATCGACACAGGTACTCCATGAAGGCACATAATATGCTTCATATATAGCTTCGTCAATCTAGCTACAGAATTGGTGGCTTTCACAGGCAAGAAATGTGCAGACTTCATCAACTTGTCTACAATCACCCAGATGGAATCGTATCCATCCTTAGAACGAGGTAAACTAACCACAAAATCCATAGCTATCCTTTCCCACTTCCACTCGGGAATAGGAAGAGGCTGAAGCTTCCCAGAAGGCTTTTAATGTTCAGCTTTCACTTGTTGACACGTCAAACACTTAACAACATAATCAGTGACATCCTTCTTCAGTCCGTCCCACCAGTATAAATCTTTGATACTGTGGTACATCTTAGTGACACCTGGATGTACGTTATAGGTTGTAGAATGTGCTTCCTCTAGGATCTCTTCTCTTAAATCATCCACATCAGGAACACACAATCTACCACTGATCCACAACACACCATCATCATTGAGTGTGAAATCAGTGAACTTCCCTGCTCGAACATTCTCTGCAAGCTCTTCTATAATAGGATCTTGACTCTGAGCTGCTTTAATCCTATCCCTCAATACAGATCATACCTTAAATTAAGCTAGCAGTTCACCTGACCTACTGATCTTCATCATCAGACCTTGATCCACCAATAAATGCAACTCCTGGATCAACGGTCTCCTCTCAACACTGATGTGAGTAAGACTGCCTGAGGACTTCCTACTCAAGGCATCTGCTACCACATTAGCCTTGCCCGGATAATATAAAATCTCACAGTCATAATCCTTTAACAATTTCAACCATCTCTTTTGCCTCAGATTCAGATCTCTCTACTGGAAAATGTACTTAAGGCTCTTGTAATCAGTAAAAAATCTCACAAGTCACCCCGTATAGATAATGTCTCCAGATCTTGAGAGCAAAGATCACTATAGCCATTTTTAGGTCATGTGTAGGATAGTTCTGCTCATGCTTCTTCAACTACCGTGAAGCATAGGCTATCACCCTACCATTCTGCATCAACACACAACCAAGGCCAACTCTAGAGGCATCATAATAAACTGTGAACTTATCCACACTATTAGGCAAAGCTAACACTGGAGCTGTGGTCAATTTCTCCTTCAATAATTGGAAACTATTCTCATAAGATTCTGACCACTCGAATCTAACATCCTTCTGAGTCAAGCGAGTCATAAGGGCTGTAATTCTAGAAAAATCCTGCATAAACCGCCTATAATACCCGGCTAAACCCAGAAAGCTCTGAGTCTCAGTAACAGAAGTCGGTCTAGGCCACTCAAACACTGCCTCAATCTTCTGTGGATCCACCTGGATACCCTCTTTAGACACCACATGTCCAAGAAAAGAAACACTCTCCATCCAGAAATCACACTTCGAGAATTTAGCATAAAGTTGATGATCTCTTAGTGTCTGTAGTACAGTCCTTAAATGATATATATGCTCCTCTATACTCCTTGAATATACTAGTATATCATCGATGAAAACTACTACAAACTGATCCACATATGGTCTGAATACCCTGTTCATCAGGTCTATAAAAGCTGCTGGTGTATTAGTCAAACCAAAAGACATCACCAGAAACTCATAGTGGCCATATCGAGTGTGGAATGCCATTTTAGGAACATCGGCTTCACTAATCCGCAGCTGATGATAACCCGACCTCAAATCAATCTTGGAAAATAATTGTGCACCCTGTAGCTGATCAAACAAGTCATCTATCCTTGGGAGAGGATACTTATTCTTTACTGTCACCTTGTTCAGCTCTCTGTAGTCAATGTATAGTCTCAGGGTACCATCCTTCTTCTTCATAAACAGGACTGGTGCACCCCAAGTAGAAACACTAGGTCTGATAAAACCTTTATCCAATAACTCTTGCAACTGCTCCTTCAACTTTTTCAACTCTGCAGGAGTTATTCTATAGAGTGGCATAGATATAGGAGTAGTACCTGGAACGACATCTATACAGAACTCAATCTCTCTGTGAGGTGGTAAACCTAGCAACTCCTCAGGAAAAACATAAGGATACTCACAGGCAACAGGAACATCTGTGAGTGACAACTTCTCCACTGAAGTATCCCTGACTAATGCCAAATATCCCTGACATCCTTTCCTCAGTAACTTCCTAGTCGTAATTGCAAAAATAAGATTCTGAGGTGCTGAACTCCTATCACCCACAGACTTAAATTCTTTTTTATCAGGAATTCTAAATGTGACCTCTTTATTCTGACAATGTACCACGACATAGTACTGAGATAACCAATCCATACCCAAAATAACATCAAATTCCATCACATCCAATAAAATCAAATCAGCAGGTAATTCTCTACCTCCCACGAGAACTGGACAACCAGAAAGAATAATATCAACATCCAAAAAATCGCTCAGAGGAGTGGCAATAGACAAAGGAAAAGCCATCCTTAAAGCTTGCCAATAAGACTTAAAAGTAAATATAAGAGAAACAAACGAATGCGCGGCACCCGGATCAAACAAAACCAATGCATCTAGGTAACAGATAGAAATAATACCTGCCACAACTGCATTAGATGCCTGAGCAAACCCATGCATCCAAGTAACATATAGAAATAATACCTGCTACAACTGCATTAGATGCCTGAGCATCCTGCTGAGTAAGGTGGAAGACTCTGGCCTGTCCTTGACCTCCCTGCTGGCTGGTAGAAGCTTGGCCAACACCTCTGGCACCTCCTATAGTACCTCTACCACGACCCTGATGTGCAACAAGCTAAGTGGAACTCTGATGCTGGGTTGGAGGTAACTGACATGGTATGGGTGCAGCACTAGCAATCGACTGCTGTGGAAATCATGGAATCTGTGGCTGTTGATACCTGAAGTAAGGACACGATCTGGTATAATGTCCTGTCTGCCCGCATCTGAAGCATGTCAATGGTGTCAAGTAACACGGTCCCTGATGGACTCTACTGATCGATCACCATGAGAAATACTGGTCAATCAGAGACAATAGCTCATGCGGAGAGGCTCTGGATAGAATCTTCTCATAAATCGCTCTCGAAACTGAGCCCAGGTCATTGTCATCATATAGGGCTGAATCATCTGAATAAACCAATCTAGGGCTGGTCCCTCAACAGACAACTCGACAATCATAATCCGCTGGTACTCGGTGTGAGCAGTCCAAGTCTGAGTCTCGATCACGTGCAGAAAGTCTAGCAAATCAGAAGTCCCATTAAAGGCGATACTGCCAACTCTGGCATAACATAGAGCTGCCTCAGGGTCAGACATACCCTACTGAGAAATAAGTTGAGTAGGCTGAACTACTAGAGGTACAGGATCCTCAAACTCAGGCTCAACAGGCTCCTTGTCTTATATCTCTCTCTGCCTACGGTGACCTGTCGCTCCTCGAGGTCTACCTCTGCCACGACCTCTGCATTTAACTGGCGGCTTAGGAGGTAAAACCTCATCCTGAAAAGACTCATCATCCTCGACCTCAACAACCGGTGGAGCGACACGCGCTCGCCTCCTCATTCTAAAAAGACAAACAGAACAATTCAGACAAAACAGACAACGGAGGAATAACACAGAAAACTAAAGCAAGGAATACTTATCAAGACATACTCAAACCTAATTTACTGCCTTAGTTTCAAAAGAAAACACAACTTTGAAAACTAGGGCCATGACTCACACAACTAAGCCCTGACACAGAAATCATGCTCTGATACCAACTTTGTCAGGACCCAAAACAGGGGCCATAACCGGCACTAGGGAATGAGAATTCTTTCGAATCCGGAACCGGTAGCAAGCCTTAAAATAAAATAAAACATGCAATAATAATAATAACATAAATAATATATTTTTGCAGCGAAAATAAATTCATAAATAATTAAATAATAACCCACCATGGAATTTAAATCAATAACTCATCTTACATATATAAATAAACTTTTAATACAATCCAGTTCAAATCCTTAAAATACATAACTCACATAAATATAATACATAACCCTTTCATAATTTTTATAACTACTGCAGTGTCTAGATCATAAAATAAAATAAAACTCAAGTAAACAGTTTACATAATGAAGCTGGGGTGGAAGAAATCCGGCGTATGGGTCTGCTATTGAGGCCTAAAGATGATGACTCTCCTGAAAAATAGTCAACGGAGGGGAGTCAGACCTCATTGAGTGAATTACTATAATATATATACATGCATAACTAAGTGGCAATGCACACAGTCAAATAAATTCAATATATATATATATACAAGCAAATACACATAGATGCAACAAAATCATTTTATATATATTTTACTGAAATTCATTATTTATGAAGGATCACATAGAACCCTGGAAAATCATAACCTCAAAACATTGTTAGACAACACTCTAGCCATACAGGCTCACTTATTCCAATATATTCACTTGTTCCATTTGGACAGTAGACTGGCCCCGAGACACTAAGTCAATCGAGCTCCAGTAATCTGACTATCAGTGTGATTGGCCCTGAGACACTTGGTCAACCGAGCTCCAGCAATCACACTCCCAAATCATTTCTCACATATCAAATAATCAAATCCAATCAATATCCACAAATGGTTAGTAATATAGCCTAAATGCTATCAGCGTACTGGTATGTACTCGGTCCTATTGCTGCCCACTAGGTAGCACATTCTATTGATATCCTTCATTAAAATATAAAACATACATTCATAAAAATAAATGATGCATGAATTTAAATAAAATAGCAACATAAACCATATATATACTAGAAATATACCAAAAGTAAACCAGGTATATTTCGAGTATATATACGCCAAATAAATCCAATTAAATTACAAAATAAACTAGAAATATATTCAAAAATATTTTAAATATAATTCATTAATAAAACATGCATATAGTTTAAAATATACCAAAAATAAATCAAAAATAAACAAAAAATAAACTAAAAATAATTAAATCATTAAGTACTAATTAAATCATTATGCATATTTAATCAAAATAACACATATATTTCTAAAATCATGCACTATAGAGCATATATATATATATAATAACAACTCACTATTTATTGCGCTCCTCGAGATGGGTCCGACGGGCCTGGTCCACTAGGCCTCGGTTTGGTGCAACTAAACAAACAAATAATGACAGGAATCAGAATAAATCTAACAGAAGTTCTAAAGACTCGATCTAGAATACTAGACATATAATTAAATCAGAATTCGACCAGACATCACGTTTTACGAGAATTCTATCGAAAATCCGATAGAACCTCCCCTGTAAAATGGACATCTCTCTATTCAAAGAGTAGAGCCGGCCCTACAAAGAAATACACTTCAAAATAACACAATATTCACAATCAAAATCCCTTGGTCGGACTCCAAACTACAAATCACCGACCGAGAGTTACAATTCACGGAATATTTATAAAATATTGAAAATACCCTTGTATAATAAAAATACATTTTATAAGTAGAAATTATGTAATTAGCCCTAAAACACATTAAAAACCGATGAAAACTCATTTTATTAGAAAAAAATCGTATATTATATATAATTTGAAACAAATTTACGAAAAATAGTTTTAATTAGTTAAAAATACTAAAAAACTTCTAGAAATCATTTTTATACCCTAAATAACTATTAACAAGCAATTTAATTACATTTTTAGCCAATTTAGTGTAAAATTACCAAAATACCCATATATATATAAATTTACTAAAATAAATCCAAAAATTCACCAAAAATAATATAATTGCACAAAATTAATTTTCTCAACATATATTTCAATAATATCAATAAATATACTTAATTAAACAATTTATTTCAATTAAACACATAATTAATCCATTTTTTTTCAAAATTACATAAACTAAATAAATTCAAAATAAATACATAAAAATTCACAAAAATTAAAAATAAATTTCTATAATTCATTTAAACACCTATAATCACCATAAAACATAATTTCATAATTTAATTAATTAATTTTCAAAAATTAGAAAATATTAATAAATAATCAAAAATACCCAAAAATAAAAATAAATTCCAAAAATTCCAAAAAAAGTACAGAGTATATATTGAGCTACAAGGATCAAATTTTGTGAAGGAAGTTTTCATGAATCAATCAAATTGAAACTCAAAAAAAATTAAGAACCCTAATAGGCCGAAATTGAAAAATTGAAACTTAGGAAAATCTAGACGATTTTAAGTGAAACAAAGCTTGGAATCACACTCACCAGAGCTCAAGGAGAAGATAGAGACTGGCGGTGTCAAAAACAGTGGCCAAAAATTGCTTGATCGACGGTGAAGATGAGTTTCGGCTTTTCGGCGATTTGGAGCTTCAAACGGCGCTGGAGAAGGAAGAAAAGATGGCGAGGCCGACTGGGGACGAAGGTGGCACGCTGGGAGGCACACTGACTATGAAGAAACGACGTGACAATGATTGGATTCGTGAGGAAGACGATCGGGAGGGAGAGGAAGCTTCCATGACAATCTTGTAAATCTTGTAAACTTTATTTTTTTGTTAAATAAATATGTATATATATATATATATATCCAAATCATATATTATAATAATAATAATCCCACAAACAAATAATTCTCACCACACATATATTTTAATATATTTAATAATTTATACACTTAAAATTAATTAACTAATATTAAAGCTCAATAATAAAAATTAAGGTAATTAACTAAACCCTAATTTAATTTAAATAAATACACATATATACACTTTATTTTAGCACTTTAAAAATTATATATGAGTTCATGTAAATTCATAAAACTAGTCAAAATAATTAGTATTAAATTATTTACGTGTCAATTTCCCCGAAAATATAATTTCTGAAAAAATTTTACGTAAAGAACTTAAAATAATATAAAACAATTAAAATTAGTTTTAATTAAGTTACAAACTCATAAAATATCATAATTATATACAAAATTATTAACACTGCATATCTCGATGCAGTATAAAAATATTTAAAAACTCGGGATATTACATTTTATTAATATTAGGGTTTTTAACTAAATATCGGTGATAAAATTATTTTTGGTGTTTAAATATGTAAATTGCTTCATTTTGGCACTTAAAGGGTATATTTTAATGTATTTTGTGCATATCTTGTGAATTGTGAACCTCGGTCGGTGGAATTATAGTTTGGGAATCCGACCGAGGGATTGTGTGGATATTCTATATTCAAAGTGTGTTTTTCTTGCGGACTGACTCTACTTTTTAAGTAGAGAGATGTCTGTTTTACAATGGAGGTTTTGTCGAATTTTCAGAACAATTCTCATAAAATATGACATTCGGTCAAATTCCTATTCCTTGTCTGTGTCTAGAATTCTAGGTCGAGTTTCTAGAAATTAAGTTAGATTTATTCTAATTTCGTGTTAATATTTTATTTGTTAGTTGCGTCAAAACCGAGGCCTAGTGGCTCAGGACCGTCGGACCCGTCTTGTGGAGCGCACAATTGTGAGTTGTTATTTTATATATACGTGTATTTATGTTGCATGTTTTAGAAATATATGTTTTAATTGTATGAATTATGCATAAATGATTTAATAAACACATAAGTATATTTTAGGTATATTTTGAATTTAAGTCATGTTTTGCCTTTGCTTTATACCTAAGTTATTTTTAAGTATATATATGGTTTATTTTATAATTGAACTGAATTTATTTGACATATTTATACTCGAAATATACTTGGTTCATTTTTGGTATATTTCTAGTATATATATGGTTTATATTGCCATTTAAATTAATATCATGCATCATTTATTTTACGAATATATGAGTTTATTTTAATGAAGGATATCAATAGAATGTGCTACCTAGTGGGCAGCACTAGAACCGAGTACGTACCGGTACGACGCTAGAATTTAAGTTAAATTACTAACCTATTTGTGGATTATGACTTGTTGATTGATCTGATTGATGTGAGATGTGATTGCTGGAGCTTGGTTGACCAAATGTCTCGGGGCCAATCATATTGATAGTCAGACTGTTGGAGCTCGGTTGACTTAGTGTCTCGGGGCCAGTCTACTGTTCAAATGAAATAAGTGAATTTATTTGAAATAAGTGAGTCTGTATGGCTAGAGTATTGTCTAATACTATTTGAGATTGCGATTATTTAGGGTTCTATTTGATCTTTCATAAACTGATATTTTTCAACATTATATATAAAGTGATTTCAGCCTCTGTGTGTATTTGCCTATATATATATTTATTATATATATTCTATTGAGTGTCGACATTTGACATTTAGTTATGCATGTATATATATTATAACAATTTACTCAGTGAGGTCTGACTCCCCTCTGTTGATATTTTTCAGGAGAGTCTTTGTCTTCAGATCTCAGTAGCAGACCTATACGTCGGATTTCTTTCGCCCCGGCCTTATTGTGTAAACTGCTTACTTGAGTTGTTTTGTATTCTATACACTGCAGTAGTTGTTGTAGTGAGCTGTATTTATAATATGTATATATGAAATTTAAATTTCAGAAGTTTAAACCGAAAATTTATACTTAAGAATTTTGTTATATATATGAGATGAATTTTATGTTATTTAAATGTGTTTGAGGAATTATTACTTTTATATTTGAGATTAAATTTCTGCTGCATAATATTTTATTTATTTTAATATATTGCATGCTTTTATTTTTAAGGCTTACTACGAGTTTCGGATTCAAAAGAATTTTCGTTCCCTAACGCTAGTCATATTCCTCTGTTTTGGGTCGTGATATGAACTTTATAAATGACCTCATAGACACTTGAATTTGTATTTTTTGTATATTTTAAATACCTAGTTGCCTTGCTGGCAACCTGCGTGCAACCATACACAGAATGTGAGAGTGAGAAAAAAAATTGTTGACTTGTGGGTGAAAACATCAGTGACTCAAACTAGAACCGCTGCCTTCCACTTGTTGCTCTTAAACCATAACTGCCACATTCCACCTGTAAATTCTTCCCATTTCTCATCCTTTCTCACACACAGTACAATCAAAGAGCCAAACCAATCTGTCCCATATTTGTCATCATCACTAATCCTGTTCCCACTCCACATAAAAATGAAGCAAACAAAATCCAAAAATCCATCATCCCTAATGCCTCCATTATCGTATGCTCATCCTCAATTACCAGCCGCTTCTTTCTCTCCACCACCGAAGCCTCCGCCACTTCATCCACTACCTCCACTAACTTTTCTTGATTCTCTTTCTGCTGCTCCCTATCTCTACTCAATATCAATGGCTCTTCAATGTCGATGAGTTTGTTGTTGAACGGGTTCAAGTTGTAGCTCTTCGCGAAAGAAAACACTGGAACTGCCATAGGTGAAGCTAGCTAAAAGCACCAGTAATACAATGGCAAACCCTAGCGAGAGTGCTCTGCTAGGATTTGTTATGAAACCATATCCTTGTAGATAATTAGCAACAACAACAACAATGTTGAACACTGAAATATTTGAACTCTTCCTTCTCTTCTTCAGTTGAGGTTGAAGGCGGGACCTCACGAAGGAAGACGATATCCGTGAGATAGACTGCAAAGGTCTTGTTGATTGATTTCTTGTTCTTCTAGGCCTATATTTTTGGTATTGGTTGTTGGTATTGAAGGTCTTGCTGGTTGTTTTGTAGGTGGAATACTACTTTAGTGATGAAAATTTACCCACTGATAAGCATATTATAGGTTTAATCAAGAAGAACAAGGAAGGCCTTGGTGAAGACCTCTAATTTGCCCCCGTAGAGATTTTTTGCCCTATTCAGTTTGATTTTGTAACTATTAAATTTGCTGATATGGATCACTTTTTGACTATACAATTTAATCATGTGGATTGCTTTTTGACCATTCAACGTGAGTGAAAATCATGTTTTTATTTTTAGCTAGTTAGGTGTCTTTTAAGTGTTTAAAATATATAAAAAAAAAAAATACAAATTTAAGTGTCTATGAGATCATTTATAAAGTTTAGGTGGCTAAAAGGATTTTACTACAAATTTAGGAAGCTAATAAACAAATAACAAAGTATAAATTATATTTATATGGATACTCTTCAAATTATATGGATATTCTTCAAATTTTGTGTTTGATAATCATTTAATTATAAAATTTAATATATATTTTTTCAATTTATAGTTTTGATTCCGCTTTTACTGAAAAAACAAATAGTAATGCTGACCGATTGAACTACAATCCCAGAAAAACTAGACCTATAATTCTATCATTCTTATTTAATATTTAGTGTTGTAATAATAAATTATGTAGTCATTAAACTAAAAATTTGATAATAATCTATTTTTATATTTAAATATTCACTTTAAAAATTAATATATTAAATTCTTAAAAATTCTAAATTTTATTAAAAATAAAATATTCATTATAATTTTTAATATAATTTTTTAATTAAAACACCATTATACATATACAAATACTACTTAAATTCTAAAAAATTTTATATAATATTAATTTTCTCTTTCAACCGCATCTTTCAAGGTGCGTTTTTATTTGTATTTTTCAGTTAGTCCTCTAGTAATATTTGGAGATTAAATTTCAATTTTATTTTTTAAGGTTCTAAGAGTGACAGAAGTCCAACTTCAAATATAAAAATTGGTGCAAAGTTGAAAATAGTAGTAATTGTAAGTTCATTCATTTATATGTCCATATTCATCATTAAATTTTATAATAAAAGAAAATATTTATCAAGACATGTAACCGGTAATAAAAATTAAATTTTAACTAATTTAATAGCCAGTTTAAAAAATCTAACTCAATATGTAATCAAATATGTATATTTGAAATTATTTATTTTTTATAAAATTATAATTAATAAACTATTTTGATTCAATATAATTAAACATATGTTTATAAAAAATTATATTATATTTTCTTTTTGTGTCAAATGAACTTATATATGTTTATTTGATAGGAAAACTAAATTTATTGTTTATTCAATATTAGGAGAATTCAATGGATAGAAGATGGATAAAAATCAAAGATAGATTTTCACTCCATATATTCAAAGGGTAAAAAATTTTTTAGACCGCAAAATGTTGTGTTGATTCCATTGGTTGAATTTGATCTCCATGGTAAAAGTGTAATAATTGTATCTTTAAAAATTGAATAGAAGTTAAGCAAGATATATTTTTTAATGGGATATTTGAAAATTATAATCCACAGAGACACTATAGTGAGGTGTTTGAATGAAATAATGATGATCAGTATGGTAATTTTGAAATAAAAATAAAAATATAATATATTAAATAAAAAATAATTAAAAACAGTTTGTGCAACACGGAAATTTACTATTAGTTTTTATATAGATATTGTGCGCAGTTATAAAATTTCAAGTTGGTACACAATCCAAAAATTATTATTTTAATTTAAAATTTAAGAATAATGTAGAAAGAAGTTTCATATTTTTTTTAATATTTATATAAAAATAAATGAAAAATGAAAATTATGTTGAATGATCAATGATTTATAATTAAAGCTGCATTGACCTTCCCCTTTCTTGGGTTGGTGTGGACGGTGTTTCTGTAGGCAGAACATGCTGTGGGCATGATCACCAACAGAACAGTAATGAGAGCTACCATAGGTGCTTTTACTACTGTAAACAAACTAATTAGTATCGCAAATTAAGCTCCTAACTAGGAGAGTTTGTGATGAGTATTGTATCATTGTATGGTAGTAGTGGACGAAGAAGATGAGATTGGTAATGGGTATTTTATATTAGAGAAGTGCACGTAGAGAACATCGATGTATCTGTGGCTGAAACGGGTTTTTTTTTTTTTTGTGAGTGATGGTTTTGTTGTGCCATTTATGCTTACACGTAGAAGCCAACATGTAAATTTGATATCATCTAGAATGTTCCCACCTAATTAGGGGTCATCCACCCCCCTAAATAGGAACACATGGACAAAGGAGAAAACAAATTCGTCCAAGGAACTACCTCAAAAAAGAATCCTAACTGAAGTAGGAACACTCTCCCACAAGGATTCCTATTCCTCCCAGGTTTGAGTATAACTATATATAACACCATATACCCCTTATTAGAGGACATCTCATTTCATTCACACATACTTAAGCTATCTTTCAGCCACCCGTTTTCTATTCTCTAACTTAGGCATCAGAGTGTTTGTGGGGATTCCCCCCACCTCTCACCTTGCCCTCTGTTCAGTGCTTTGCAGGATGTTCAGCCCAGGAGTCCCGGAAATCAGTTATCAAGTGGCGTCGTCTGTGGGAAACTCCTTGGGAAAAGCCATTCATTCACTTGCTAAGCTAAAGACACTTTCACCATGACTTCCAGTCCACCTCCGACCCAAATTCCTGAGGGCGGCACTAATCCTTCCGCACCCATCCTTTCGACAGACCTTTCAAGCCCTTTCCCAGTAATAATACCACCACCCACCTTACAGCTTGTTGGGGCCACATCCGGCCATACATCTTTACCTCCGAAAAACACTCCGAGATACTCGTCCTTGGGAACAGATCTCCCACATTATGCTCCGCTACAGCACCATCGATCAATACCCTCAATACTTTTTCCAAGCCTACTAGAAACGCCAACAATAACCACTCCAAACCTAAACACAGTAACCCAAACACTTGGCCATGACTAAGCAAGCAAAGACGCTATGATAAAAAATATTCAGGCACAAATTACCCTGATGTAACAACAGCTAAGCGCTATAATACAGAGCGAGCATACTGAACTAGCTCCAAATAATGATAATACAGCACCCCGACAGGCTCCAAGGACAAGCACAGGGAAGGGTAAAACACCAGAAGGGGAGTGTAGTTCTTCCATCCCAGCTCTCGATGATTCGAAATTAGCACAAAAGGTTGAGGAAGCAATGAACAAGGCCCGGACTAAACCTAGAAAGGAAGAAGAATGGGTGATGGATAGCAGAACTTCGTTTATTAGCAGAATAATTCAAACGGAGATTCCTAGTAAGTTCAGAATCCCACAGCTCGATCAGTACGATGGGACAGGAGACCCTATTAGTCATATATCTACTTTTCGAACAAAGATGCCGCTCCAGAATGTGAACGATGGAATCATGTGCAGAGTCTTCCCAAGTACACTCACAAAAAGAGCCCAAAAATGGTTTCATCGGCTCCCGGAGAATACTGTCACTTCTTTTGAAGACTTAGACGAGCAGTTCCGTATCAGATTTATCACCAATATCCCTCCTGCAAAAAACATCAACGACCTCTGGGTGTGCCAGCAGGAAGCTGACGAGTCTCTACGGAGTTACCTCAACCGTTTCAATAAAACAGCCATGCAGATTGAGCACCTCGTTGATGAAGTCGCCATAGAAGCTTTAAAAAATGGCACTAGACTCGGCAAGCTAAAAGACAAATTAATGACTAAAGAACCAAGTACCTTTGCCGAAGCAATGGCGATAGCGGTTTGGATGATAAAGATGGATGAGGATAGAAGGATGCGTCGGGAAGAAGATAGGCCACCAACTAGAGATGAAAGGCCAAAGCAGAGACGAGTAAGCTTCCCAAAAACAAATTTCAGAGTTTCGGTAGACAGATTTGATAGGGAAGCAGATAGATATACACCCCTGAACACTTCTCGATCAAGGATCCTCATGTGGGTCAGGCATAATGGAGTGGAAATTACGCCAGCCAAAAGAATTAGCCCAAGCTGGAGATTTACTCGTGATAGAAGCCAGTACTGCGAGTACCACAGGGAATACGGCCATAACACAGAAGGCTGCAGAGAACTGAAGAGTGCCATAAAAAAACTAGTGTAGCGGGGAAAGCTTAATAATTTCACTGATGCATCGAGGAGATGCAAAAACATGGAAAACCATGACCGAGACAAAGCCGAGGCAAAGAAAGCTAAGAAAGAACCAATCGGAACGATCAACATGATTGTGGGAGGAGAAAACACCGGGAAATGATTAAAACGCAGTAGAGGAAAAACGATACCCGGTAAAAGCAACAACATTCTTAGCTCGGAAGACAATTCGCCTATACATCACCCTCACAGTGATGCCCTGGTGATAACCGCACGCATAAATAAGTATCGAGTCAAAAAGCTATTGTTCGATAACGGGAGTGCTATCAATGTTTTATCTTGGAATGCGTACAAAGCTATGGGCGGCTCCATCACCAACTTAACGGCCATCCAGAACCCCATCACTAGTTTTTGTGGAGGAACAGTGCAACCAATGGGGACTGTCAATCTGGATCTAGAATTCGGAAACCAAGAGGATGAGGAAACAAAAATCGTCCGGACCCCATTCAAAGTGGTAGACATACCACTAGCCTATAATGGGATAATAGGGCGACCAACACTTTACGAAGCAGATGCAGTCACTAGCATCCGACAATTAACCATGAAAATCCCAGTCAGAATGGGGACCCTTACTATCAGGGGAGATCAGCAGATGGCCAGACAATGCTATCAGATGACCATGAAATCTCTGGCGGAAGCTTTTCATTTGGAAGCATGGGAAGTTAAGAAGCAAGGCGCTAATCCACAATCGGTGGAAGACACGGAGACATTACAAATCAAGGGAGGAAAATCCATGAAAATTGGTAATGCCCTTAATTAAGACATCAAAGACACGTTAAGGAATGTCCTTATTAGACACTCAGAAGATTTTGCTTCTCAAGCTTCTGAGATCATCGGCGTGGACCCGCGGGTTGCCTGTCATTGCCTAAACATCAAACCAGGGGCCAAGCCAATAGCACAGAAGAAAAGAAGTTTCGCCTACGAAAGATAAAAGATCATTGTCGAGGAAACATCGAAGCTTTTAGCAGCCGGATTCATTAAAGAGGTTACTCACCCAGACTAGGTAGCAAATGTAGTACTCGTCAAGAAAGCAAACGGGAAGTATAGAATGTGTGTAGACTATACCGACCTCAACCAGGCATGCCCCAAAGACAACTACCCATTACCAACGATTGATCAGCTCGTCGATTCCACGGCTGGCCATGGCTTGTATAGCGATGTAGCCCAAGGTTATCACCAGATCCCCATGAAGAAAGAAGACCAGGAGAAAACATCCTTCATCATACACGAAGGGTTGTATTGCTACAAGGTGATGCCCTTCGGACTGAAAAATGCTGGAGCCACATACCAAAGAATGATGAACCAAGTCCTTTAGAGCCAGATTGGGACTAGCGTGGAGGTATATGTGGATGACATCATCATCAAAAGCAAACACTCTGAGGACCACTCAGCGGACGTAGATCAAGTCCTCCAGTTACTAAGCCAATCTAGGATCAAGTTGAATCCTAATAAATGCATCTTCGGAGTTCAAGCCGGTAAATTCCTGGGGTTCATGATTTCCCACCGAGGCATTGAAGCCAACCCAGAGAAAATGGAAGCCATACTCAACATGGCCGCACCAAAGAGCATCCAGGATCTACAAAAGCTAAACGAAAGAATAACCGCACTGGGGCGCTTTATTTCTTGCTCAACTAGGTGATGTCTACCATTATTCCGAGCTCTCAAAAGTTCCAGCAAGTTTTAGTGGTCCGCTAATTGCCAAGCAGTATTTGAAGACATTAAAAGATTCTTATCTTCCCCACCATTAATTAGCCGTCCAATACCGAACGAGACCTTATAGTTATACCTGTCCGTTGGCTGAGAATGCATCACTTCAGTACTGATAAGGGAAGAGGGAAGCCAGCAAAGCCCTATCTACTATGTCAGCAAGATGCTCCGAGGACCTAAAGTCCGATAACCCATGCTAGACAAGTTAGCCTTAGCTGCGGTTCATACTTCTCGAAAGCTTTGCCACTACTTCCAAGCTCATTATATCGTGGTCCGATCCCATTTTCCACTGCATAAAATATTACAGAGACCAGAGACTTCAGGTAGGTTAGTGCAATGATCGGTCTTACTCGGCGAGTTCGATATTGATTACGAACCTCGACAACAGATGAAGGCATAGGCCTTAGCGGATTTTGTACAAGAAATGGCTCCGGAAGATATAACCTTGACCAAAATGCCAAAATGGAAGCTCTATGTCGACGGAGCATCCTCAGCTCACGGTTCCAGAGCAGGAATAATCCTCAGGGGACCACATAAAGTTCACATTCAGTATGTAGTCCGCATAGAGTATAACGCCACCAACAATGCGGCTGAATACGAAGCACTCATTACAGGGTTGAAGCTAGTAGCGGAAGTCAGGGCCGAACACCTCATTATACACTCAGATTCCCAACTAGTAGTCAACCAAGTCAGCGGAGCATTTCAAGTCAAAGATGCCTGCATCGCCAAGTACGTAGACAAAGCCAGGCGACTTTTGCAACACATCGAGCAAGACGGAGGCTAATGGAATATCGTTCAGATTCCCAGAGAAGACAATCATGAGGCTGATTACCTTACTAAATCTGCAGCCGAGAACAGTCAAGCATTTAGGGATATGGATTTTACCGAATCACTCACCAATCCCAACATAGAGGATAATGAAATTTTTAGAACACAAGCTGTCTCGGAATGGATACAGCCCATCATCCAATATCTTGAACATGGCATACTTCCGGAAGATAAGCTGCAAGCTCAGAAACTCAAAGCCAAAGCAGCACACTATTCCGTCCACCGAGGGGAGCTCTACCGAAAATCCCTCTCACACCCTTGGTCAAAATGCGTTTCCCCAGAGGGGGAAAATTACATACTAAGAGAAATCCATGAAGGAATCTATGGTGCACACGAGTCCCACTATTCGCTCACTAGAAAGGCCTTGCTCCAGGGATATTACTGGCCCACCATGTCCAAGGATGTCCAGCAGCTAACACAATCATGTCACCAATGCCAGCACCACGTCCGGCTTAGCCACAAATCTTCTCGGCCTCTGCATCCCATTGGCAGCCCATGGCCTTTCGCCATATGGGGGATGGACATCTTGGGTCCTTTTCCTCTATCTACCTCACAGAAAAAGTTCTTAATCATGGACATTGATCATTTCACGAAATGGGTAGAAGCAGAAACAGTCCCAACCATCATAAAAGCTCGGATACAACACTTTTTCTGGAAAGAAATCATTTGCAGATTCGGCATCCCCCACACCTTAATTACAAACAATGGCAAATAGTTCGACAACCACAAATTTAGAAGTTTCTGCTCAGACCTTGGCATAAAATTGTGCTTCACCTCAGTAGCTCACCCGTAGACGAACGGACAAACTGAGGTCACAAACAGAATCCTCATGCAAGGGTTGAAGAAAAGACTCGATGATAAGAAAGGGAACTGGGTTGAAGAGCTGAACAATGTAATCTGGGCATACAGAACCACACCCTGATCATCCACTAGAGAAACGCCGTTCAGACTAACTTACGGCATGGATGCAGTAATTCCAGTAGAGGTGGGATCCCCAAGTTACCGGGTAAGCCAAGACCTCGACCATGCCGTCAATAACGTCAACGCATGAATATGCCTTGACATACTAGAAGAACGAAGAGAACAAGCGGCAGCAATGGCAGAGGCACATCGATAAAAGATAACTCGGTACCACCATCTGCGTAAAGCAACAGAGAATTTCAAGACAGGTGACTGGGTACTTAAAAGAGCAGATATAGGTAAAGGCACCTCCGGTACCGGCAAGTTAGGCCCTAATTGGGAAGGTCCATATCAGATCTCAGAATGCACAACAAAGGGGGTGTATAAACTAAGAGAGAGAGGAGGCAAAGAACTACCGAGGTTTTGGAACTCAGACTCTCTCAGAAAATATTATCAGTAATCTTGTATTCGAGCACATAATTTGATTCAATGAAAACTATCTTTATTGATCAAGAATATCTTTACAGCTGATTGTTAAAAAAAAAAAAGATACATAAAACCTATCTACTATAGTATCTCTACACCCGGACCCCCCGACCTGGAAACTGAGGGGGAAGCATCATTAGCAGCCTTTGGATGCTCGCCAGACCCATCTGTCACAACAACCTCTTCAGACTCCCTTACAAAAAAGGAACCGGCCTTTCGACGGGCATCATCCTCTACAGCAAGCCTTGCCAGATCGGCTGGGGTTATCCGATCTAAAGCCCCCAGATCCAATCCTGAGTCTTGAGAGAGCAGGATCCTTTTGCATTCTTCCCGGTATGCCTTGAGAAACCCCCCTACCATGCTCTAATATGCCTTCTTATCATTGGCATGAGATTTCTCAAGCTCAGCTAGCCTCTCATGAAGTCCAACAATTTGAAGATCCTGCTCCTCGATCCTCCTTGTCAGCTGAGCCTGGCTATGTTCCAGCTCAGAAACCTTCTTTTGATTTGCCTCCGCATCAGATTTAGCCTCCGCATAGCTTGTCTGGCAGTGGTCTAGAGTTGCTTTAGCGCTGTCCAATCTTTTCTCAAAATCTATGGCAATCGTCCCCACCTCCATTTCCTTCAAGCTGTACTGGCTCTTCAAATAGAAATACTGATCCTTAACCAGCAACAAGGCCTGAGTCATCTGCCAAAAATAACTAAATAATTTAGCCAAAATCCCACCACAAACAGTTATATCAAATACCAGAAACTCCATTACCTCCAGTGACTGACCGATCATAGAATCGAGTAATCCGTCTGGTCCCTCGTCCGACCAACGCTGCATGTCTCCTGGTAACCGCAGTGACTCAACGTACTGGTCTCGTACTTGACTGTTGGAGATGCTCGAGGGCTTCATCTTTTTCAATATCCAGCCCCACATATCCGGACAACCAGATAATCGGGGCCGTTGGACATAAATCTCTTCATCCAGCCCCTCCGCATCTGACTCTGCTTCGATCAGGTGCCTTTTTCATCATCCGATCCACTCCGATCGCTCACCTTTCATTGTTGCTTTGCCCTTTGGATCGACAGGAACAGTCTCCGGAGCAGCGGGAGCCTCAGCTTGAGGGGAAGGATAATCTCGACACTCCTCCACTGTAGCTGGCTCATCTACTAGGGAAATCCCGCCCGTAAAATTAAAAAAGTCAGCCATCTACAGACGAAAAGATAAGACTAGTTAGACAAAACAAAACTCAAACAAAATTCATATCAGAGCAATGGTCGCGACTTGGACATACTCTCCACAGATATCTCCGGGATGCATCCTCTGCGGATCAAGCTTCAGCAAGTCCGTCTAAATGTAGCCGCAAAACTAAGTCCGTATCCGGATTAAAAAGTTTCGCTGGACGTGTCACTTTGTGACACTCGTCCGACCACATCCTCCGGACATCCAGGAAGTCTGATTGATGCTCTATGATAAAAAAATGGTATCTCCACTTCTTGTGAAGATCCGACAGTTTAACAAAAAGGGAATGGTTGGGTACGGCCGAAAGGGAGAACATCAACTCTCCCTTCTTCCTAGTCAGCCTATACAAATATCGGAGGACATTTAGATCGAGAATCCTACCCTCCTCATGCATCAGATGGATGAACCCGGTCAGTATCCGATAACTATTTGGATGAAGCTGAACGGGCGCTATGTTATTTCTATTAAGGAAATCCTTGATAAAAGGATCCAAGGGAAATTTCAGACCTCCCTCTAACTGGTCGAAATATACCACTAATCTACTTAGCCCCGATATAGGAGTATGGGCCCTAAACCTTCTATCTACAGTATGGAGGGCGTAATCGGTGGGGATGCAAAACCACCGTCGGTACCACCCTAGCAATTCACTATCTACATTGGACACAAAGAGGTCAGAGCTAATCTCTTCTCGAGGAGCCATAGCAAAGAAGGGAATGAAAACCTAATGATAAAAAAGGAGAGGGGAAAAAAAGAGAAGGAAGAAATGATGAAAGAATCACCTGGCAACCTCAAGCGAGAGTTATGGTACGAAGGAATAAAAATGGTGGATGCAGTAGAAACGCAGTAAAAACAGAATGAAAGAGCGAAAGAAAGTAAAATGTGCCAGTTAGCAAACACAACAATATTTATAGAGACATGGAAGGACCTGGAAGCACGCCATTAACTATCCCCATTATTACTGCACTCCTCCCTAGACTACCAAGGGCCTATTGTGCATAAAAAAAATCCATTAGGCGAAGAGTCACGATGACAGCTGTACGAGCGTTTTGATCACTGACACATGAAACGACGCATCAATCAGAGTTGAAATAAAGTCACCCTGTGATTAGCCCACTCACATTTTCGAATGGCCGCTCCATTAAGCGAATTGGGAAACACTCCAAGCATCACTCCCAGACCATTCCATATAAAGTCCAGTAACTGAAGCTGGCACCCTCAGGTTGCTTCCGTAGTACTGAGGATCTGAGCATGTATGCCTCGTGCCCCTGTGTCGAGCATTTAAGTCTCGCTCATATAAAGTCCAGTGACTGAAGCTGGCACCCTCAGGTCGCTTCCGTAAAACTGAGGATCCGAGCATGTAAGCCTTGCGCCCCTATGCCGAGCATCTAAGTCTCGCTCACATAAAGTCCAGTGACTGAAGCTGGCACCCTCAAGTCGCTTCCGTAGTACTGAGGATCCGAGCATGTAAGCCTTGCGCCCCTGTGCCGAGCATCTAAGTCTCACTCACATGAAGTCCAGTGACTGAAGCTGGCACCCTCAGGTCACTTCCGTAGTACTGAGGATCCGAGCATGTAAGCCTCGTGCCCCTGTGCCGAGCATCTAAGTCTCGCTCACATAAAGTCAAGTGACTGAAGTTGGTGCCCTCAGGTCGTTTTCGTAGTACTGAGGATCCGAGCATGTAAGCCTCGTGCCCCTGTGCCGAGCATTTAAGACGCTCACATAGTCCAGTGACTGAAGCTGGCACCCTCAGGTCGCTTTCATAGTACTGAGGATCCAAGTATGTACCCCAGTTCTGCAGATTACGATTTGATGAAAAATCAACCAAAAATACTCGGCACCAAGCTCTGCTTATTGCGAAGAAGGCTGGCCACCTCAGCTTACTTGCATCTTATCACCCGTATAGAGGCACCACTGCATCTTACTCGGACGCAACGAACATAAATATCCGCATACTCCAGGGGGGACTCTTGGTACCATCTAGAATGTTCCCACCTAATTAGGGGTCATCCACCCCCCTAAATAGGAACACATGGACAAAGGAGAAGACAGATTCATCCAAGGAACTACCTCAAAGAGGAATCCTAATTGAAGTAGGAACACTCTCCCATATGGATTCCTATTCCTTCCAGGTTTGAGTATCACTATATATAACACCATATACCCCTCATTAGAGGACATCTCATCTCATTCACACATACTCAAGCTATGTTTCAGCCACCCGTTTTCTATTCTCTAACTTAGGCATCGGAATGTTTGTGGGGATTCCCCCCACCTCTCACCTTACCCTCTATTCAGTGTTTTGCAGGACGCTCAGCCCAGGAGTCCCGGAAACCAGTTATCGCTGGGCATGAAGGAAGGCAATTATTTTTAGGGTATTATGACCATTGTTGTTATTCTAAGAGCGAAAATGAGTGGAGACAACATTAACTCTAGTGGAGCTGGACAAAAGACACTGCTAGTGGAGGTGGGCAGAGAGAGTGAGAGACGGTGACAGTGGAACAGTGAGGCTGCAAGCTCAGGCAACAGAGGAGTAAAATTAGAGGAGTTGAGGAAATTTGAGTTATGGAAAATTTTTTAAGAATGAACGTAAATAAGATAAAAAATTTATGATGATAAGTGTAAAAAGAAAAGAAGTTTGATTTATATATTGATTTTGAAAAAAAGTGTTAGACTTTAGATTTTGTACGATAATTTTTAAATAGGGTAATTTTGTCAAAATATAAAATATATAGCTAGCAGTTCTAAAAAGCTCTAAAATAAAGTTAGATTCAATCCATAGCTGATTCAGATTATAATATTTTAGATTTGAAGTAAAATATATAATATTTTAAATTTGAAATATAACATATACAATTGTATTAAATTAATTATCAAAAGATATTTACTATTTTTTTTAATTTTATTCAAATCAAATTAAATTTAATGAATTTAATGATGTGTAAATATTAATAATTTTTAAAAAATTAAATCGGTGGGATTAAGCTAAACAAAAAACTCATAAAAAAATTGATGAGACTACAAGAAAAGCTTGTAGCTATACGTCCAAAATAATTTGCTCTTTCAGTTTAATTACTCTAATTATTATGTGGCATCATATTTAGTCAGGTAGGAGTTTTTCTGCTCTCCCACAAAAAGAAAATCCAGTCTGCAAATATTATTATTTGTAACAGGCAACAACAATCATTTGTTTTAGAGAAAATCACATTAACCTCTTTGAGATTAAACCCAATTTACATTTTTAAATCCTATAATTTCAAAATTAAATATTAATCTCTCTACAGTTTCAAAATCGAACATTTAAAAACTTTTGTTGATTTTTTTGTAAAAAATGACTATTATACCCTTATCTTTTGTAAGAGCAAATGACATTAACTTTCCTAAAATTAGGCATAATTGACATTTCAAAATCGAATATTAACCTTAATATAGTTTTAAAATCAAACACTTAAAGATTTTTGTTGATTTTTTTTTACAAAAAATGATCATTATATTCTTATTTTAACATATATTTTTTTTTAATCTCATTATATATAATCCATAGCATTTATCCCAAAGTTTATGTTTAAATAACAATGATAATTGATAAAATTATTTTTAAAATATACGTTTATAATTTTTTAAAAATTTTTTAGTTTATAAAAATCATTTATTAATATTTCTTAAAAAATTTTAAAAATAATTAAAAATAATTTTTATGGATCTAAAAATTTTACAATCAATCCATATACATTTAATAAAAAAAATAAAAAATTTCTATACAAAAAAAATTATTTTAAAAATTAAAAGTTAAAAAATTTTTAGGTTTACAAAAATTAAAAGGAATTAATAATTAATAATTTTTAGATTTATAAATAAAATTTAAACTTTTTTAAATTTTTTTAAAAAATATAAAAATTAGATAAAGGTAAATGTTAGGAATTTTATGTAATGAGATTAAAGAAGACATATGTTAAAACAATAGTATAATGATCATTTTTTGTAAAAAAAAGTTAATAAGAGTTTTTAAGTGTTTGATTTTGAAATTATATGTAGCTTAATATTCGATTTTGAAATAAGAGGGTTTAAAATGTCAATTAGGTCTAATTTTAGGGAGTTTAATGTCATAAACTCTTATAAAAGACAAGTGTATAATGATTATTTTTTGCAAAAAAGTTAACAAAAATTCTTTTAAGTGTTCGATTTTGAAACTATAGGAAGATTAATATTTAATTTTGAAACAAGAGATTTTAAAATGTCAATTAGGTCTAACATAAGGGAGGTTAATGTCATTTTTTCTTATTTTTATGAATGTTAATATTTCTACATGGATTGATATATAATTGCTACAAACAATACATTTTTATTATTTCATAAATGATCACATAGATCATGATCCTTATCTATTTATTAACTTATAAATATATATATACATGTCTAATGTTAAACACTTAGTACCGCAGTTGCGAACGGAACTGGCATTTGCTTGGTGACACACCGCACGCTGATGGCAAATCCTTCGCAATCCTGAAAGCCTCAAAAGCAGCTTGACCCTGAAGCTGTCCCTGACTTTGTTGCTGCTCAATAGCCTGGCTCAGACCCTGACATCTGCACTCTGTCTGCATCTGCTTGAGATGGTCACAGCACTCACCAAGTTTCTGGCCGTAGCCATCGTTGTCCCTCCTGGAACCCTGTTCGCTAACTTGTTGTCTGATATATTCCTTGCATTGCCTGAGATTCTGCTGGCTCTGGATCTGCTGTTGACAACTTTCCTGAATTGGGTCTTTTCCCGTTAGGCACTTCTCAAGCAGACCGCAGGAATGTAGAATATTTTTAACCCTCTCCATCGCTTTCAGTATCTCTTCTCTTGTAATCTGCTCCTTTATCATCTGTTCGTTAGTAAGGAGATCGACTACCTGACATTGGCATTGGTTTTTCACTGCATCGAGTTGTAGGCAGCATTTCTGGATCTCCAGCTGCACCTGTTGTTCATCTGCTGAACCTGATTGGCTTATGTATCGCCTCTGCAGCTGCTCCTGTTGTTCATCTGCTGAACCTGATTGGCTTATGTATCGCCTCTGCAGCTGCTCCTGTTGTTCGTCTCCTGAATCTGATTGGCTTACGTATCGCCTGCAGAATGTCAGGTTCCGCTTCTTAGCTTCCTGGCGGCATTCCTTAGAGGATGACCTTTTTCCTTTTTCTAGAATGAATTCGTCGATATCAACCGTGGTGACGATGGTTCTGTAGGCGTAAGATGCATTGGCAATGATGATCAGAAGGGCACTGATGAGAGCCACTATGGTTGTGAGCTTTGCCATTATTATCGAAACCAATGATAATTGATGAGAGATGCCCTAAATAGGGCCATCGGCATCAGTAATTTATAGGAGATTTCAGGGAGTGCATGTAGAGAACGTGGATGATTCACACAGTGGCCGAGTCATTTCTGTCATTTTTATGAGGTAGAGCACCAGCCTGAATATATATTGTCTTCGCATTTATATTGTCTTTATATATATAGATATATATATATATATTGTATGAATCATGTTTAGTTAGTGTTTAGTGAAACGTTAAATCAGCTGTCCAGAAAGTGTTGTGTTATTATAGTTTTATTTAAGTTAAATTATTATGAACTTTAAATACTAGTAACTCTGATAAAATAAAAAAAATGTTCATTCACTTTTTAACCGCTGTGTTGAGTGTCTATTTATTTTTTTATTCAAAAATATCAACGTTCAATCTTTAGAAAAAGAAAAGTTCTATTTGAATAATTAATTATTTTGAGGTACTCGTCTTTTTTTTTTTTTCTTAAAAAAAAAAGAAAAAAGGGAAAAGATAGAAAAAGTGTGGGGAGAAATAATAAAGAAGATATTGAAATATAAATTTGGAAGAGGTGATAAAAGGGGAAGTTCATTTTTGTCATAGTACTAAACAATGGAATGGAAAATGAACATAATTTTTTTTTGCTTTTACAAATTCTAATATTTAATTAATCAATGATTCAGTAAAGATCAATTGTCCCCTCATACTTTGTTTTTTCAATTTATTTAATTTTAATTTTAACCAATTTGATTAATTTGAATTTTTTTTATGACATTTATTGGTGGTTATTTTGGTCACATCATGTATATATGTTTTTGTTAAGGATAATGATTTATATCATTAGAATCGACATGAATAGTATGTCAATGGAGAGAAATTCCTTTTATACCATCAATTTCTAATTGATTAGTTCTCCTGTATACGAGGATAAACATGTAATTTTAACTCAAAATTTTTTATCTTTTAGTGTTATTGACAACACTACTCATGTAATTAGTAGCGAGATATATCATTGTCTATTAATGAAAATTTTTTCTTTAGTGTATTGTACATTGTACCCAGTGGTAGGATTTATAATATATAGATAAAGTTGCCCTGCCTTGATCCCATCTTTTGTTAGTTGCTGTCCACCGATTCCACTATTGAGGGCAACTGGATGCTGAACAGTGGTGAGAACAATGTTTACTGAAGTCTTCTCCGGAACTATGGATCCAATTGCATTAAAAAAATAGTCTTAGAATACACCCTTGATTATGTAATGGAAACCACAAGCAACTGATAGTCAAGAACTAATTGTGGAAAATATTTGTATCGTATATGAATATTGATGAGTATTACAATACAAAGATATATATGGACAAAACACTTAACAATTATATAAGTGAATGACTAAAGAGATAATGATCCTTATTTCTCTAACACGCCCCCACAAGCTGATGGTGGAGAAATAATCAGCCAAAGCTTGCCTTTGAAATAAAAAAATAGTTAGCGAGACAGAGGTTTTGTTAGAATATCAACGAGCTGGTCCTTGAAGGATAGAGATGACACCATAAGAAGCTTATGTAACACCTGCTATTGCACAAAGTAATAGTCGATCTTGACATGTTGAGTCTGTGCATGAAACACATGATTCGTGGATAGAAAAACATCATTGACATTGTCGCACCAGACATACGGTGGACAAAGAAGTCGAACATCTAACTTAAATAACAAGGAAGTTAACCAACGTAGTTCAACACTCACATCGACTATAGCCTTGAACTCAAATTCAGTTGAGGAGTAGGCAATTGTACATTATTTCTTCAAGTTCCAAGTGATTAAATTAGGACCAAGATAAATCAAGTAGCCGCTTGTTAACTTTCAGTCATTCGGATTGCTTACCCAATCAGCATTGGAGAAAGCATTCAAAGTGAAAGATGAGCTTTTGGTGATGAATAAACCATCATGAACAATACCTTGCAAATAATATAAGACTCGCTTCATGGCTTAGAAATGAGCATGTGTCGACTTGTGCATATATTAGCACAGGCGATTGATAGAAAAAGAAATATCAGGACGAGTAAGAGTGGCACATTGAAGATTGCCAGAAATTTATCAATATTTCAAAGCTTCCTTCGCAGCCAAAAGGTCACCATCATGTTACAACAGAGTACCAACCGCCATAGCTGTAGAGATGGGTTTACATTCTTGCAATCCCACATGTTTTATAATGGAAAAAATATACGAGCATTGAGAAAGAATCATACCCGTGGGTTTGGTAAATACCTGAATGTCAAGAAAGTAACTTAGTTGACTAAGATCACAAAGCTTGAAAGCTGAAGACAAGCATTCAATCAAAGAAGATACCACTCGAGAGTTATTACTAATAAGGATATGCACATGAACCATAAAATCTAATGGACAATACAAAATTACTAAGCTTTTGAAACCATGCACGTGGCTCCTGCTTAAGACCAATAATGATTTTTGAAGTTTACAAAAATAATAAGGAAAGCAGCAATAAAAAAATCCTTGTGGTTGAACCATGTAAACATCTTCTTCTAAGTTGCCATTTAGAAAAGCATTACTGACATCTAATTGGCAAACTGACCAACCTTTGAATATTGCCACTAAGAGAATTGTACTTATAGTCATTGGCTTTACATCAGGACAAAAAGTCTCACTGTAATCCAACCTAAACTCTTATGTATAACCTCGTGCAACCAACTTTGCCTTATAGAGTTTAATGGTACCATTAGCATGCCGCTTAATTTTATATACCCATCGATTTCCAATAACATTCTTCCCAGAGGGTGCAGGCACCAATATCCAGGTTTTATTCAAAAGTAGAGCATCCATTTCATGTTCCATGGCTTTTTTCCATTCTTGTAATTGGTTGGCTTTGGTAAATAAAGATCATTCAGATATAAGTGAGGAAGATTGTATGGATAGGGTGATAGTAAAAACAGTTGGTTTACGGTTTAATGTGGAGGCTCTAAGTTGCATTGGATGAGTTCAGGGTGGGTTAGATTGTGGTTGTTATGAACAAGGTTGAGTGGGGGGAAGAATCGGGTTCTGAAGTTGGATTGAGGTCCATAACTAAATTGATGCCATCGGGATTGAAGACATTAGTTGTGACAGGATTAGGTAAGGATGAAGTAATTGATGGTTAGCTCTTAGATGTGGAGTGGTTCGGTAGAGAGGATGTGGATGAAGAGGTTGATTTGATAAGGACAATTGGTATTTGAGGTGAAGATAAGCAAAGAGAAGAGTTTGAAATAGATGTATTGCATAAGGAAGGTGAGAAATGGTGATCCATTTGCAAAGGGTAACTAATTTTCAACCAAGGGGAAGATGGCACACTTACAGGCGGTACATCCAAATTATAGTTACAATAAAAATATTTTTGAATGAAAATTTTTTTTCATCAAATGAGACATGTCGAGAAACATAGACTTTTCCTAAATTTTTGTCTAGACATTTATTCCCAAGTTGTGATGGAGAATATCCTAGAAAAATGCATTAAATAGTACAGTAGGAAATTTTATGTTTATTGGATGGACGCAATAAAGGATATATTGCACATCCAAAAACACGTAAAAATTGATAATCAGGACCTTTATTATATAAAACTTGATATGGAATTTATTTATGTAAAGAAGTGGTAGGCAACCGATTAATCAAGAAGATAGCGGTTTCAAAGGAAAATTCTCAATATTTATTTGGAGCTCCATAATGTCCAAGTAATGTGAGACCAATATCAACTATTTGTCGAATTTTACACTTAGTGGTTCCATTTTGTTAATAGGTATGGGGACAAGAAATTTGATGAAAAATTCCATTTTGCTGAAAAAATTTGGTCAAGAAACGATACTCGCCACCCCAATCAGAATTGAAAGATTTAATTTTTATGTTAAATTGCTTTTCTTCCATTGCTTGAAATTTATAAAAAAATTCGAAGAACTTCACTTTTACACTTCATAGGAAACAACCAAGTGAAAAGAGAATAATCATCAATAAATATCACAAAATATTTAAATCCAGAAATTGAACAAAATGGGACTGGACCTTAGACATTAGAGTGAATAAGTTGTAATTGTCACGACCCAAAACAGGGGCCATGACCGACGCTAGGGAACGGGAATTCTTTCGAATCCGGAACCCATAGCAAGCGTAAAAATAAAATAAAATATGCAATAATAATAACAACAGTATATAATGCAGCGGAAATAAAAATCATACATATAATAATAACATTTCCATCAATTGGATTTAAATCAAATCCCCATCATCACATATATATATAAAATGTTGTAATACAAATCCAGTTCAAATAATACAATATCTCACATAAATAAAATACATAAAATCCCACAATTTAATTCACAACTACTGCAGTGTCTAGATTATAAAATTAAGACTCAAGTAAGCAGTTTACACAAAGAAGCTGGGGCGAAAGAAATCTGGCGTATCGGCCTGCTACTGAGGTCTGAAGATGTTGACTCTCCTGAAAAATTGTCAACGGAGGGGAGTCAGACCTCACTGAGTGAATTACTATAATATATATACATACACGCTAAATGAAAATGCATACAGGCAACAATATATATATAATATGTAAATATATACAGGCAAATTCACACAGATGCAGAAAAATCATTTTTTATATATTTTTATTGAAAATCACAATTTATGAAGGATCAAATAGAACCCTAAGATATCGCAACCTCGGAAATAGTGTTAGACAACACTCTAGCCATGCAGGCTCACTTATTCCAAATATATCCACTTAATCCATTTAGACAGTAGACTGGCCCCGAGACACTAAGTTAATCGAGCTCCAGCAATCTGACGGCCAGTGTGATTGGCCCCGAGACACTTGGTCAACCGAGCTCCAGCAATCACACCTCCAAACCATATCTCACACATCAAATAATCACATTCCATCAATATCCACAAATGGTTAGTAATATAGCCTAAATACTATAGGCGTACCGGTACGTACTCAGTCCTAGTGCTGCCCACTAGGTAGCACGTTCTATCGATATCCTTCATTAATAATATAAAACATTCATTCACAAATAAATGATGCATGAATTTAAATAAAATAACAATATAAACCATATATATACCAGAAATATACCAAAAGTAAACCAGGTATATTTCGAGTATATATATACGGCAAATAATTGCAATCAAATTATAAATTAAGCTAGAAATATATTTAAAAACATTTTAAATATGATTTACTAATAAAACCTGCATATAATTTAATATATACCAAAAATAAACCAAAAATATACTTAAATACAAATCACATTATTTATGCATATTTAATCAAAATAAAACATATATTTCTAAATCATGCATCCTAAAGCATATATATATAGTATAGTAACTCACAAATTAGTGCGCTCCACGAGATGGATCCAACGGGCCTGGTCCACTAGCCCTCGATCTCGGTGCAACTAAACAAAAAATAACGACAGAAATCAGAATAACCCTAACAGAAATCCTAGAATTCGATCTAGAGTATTAAACACAGAATCAGAAATTAGGGTTCGACCAGATATCACGTTTTACGAGAATTCTACCAAAAATTCGACAGAGCCTCCCCTATAAAATGGACATCTCTCTACTCAAAGAGTAGAGCCGATCCTGCAAAGAAACACACTTCGAAAAACAAGCTCAACACTCAACCACAATCCCTTGGTCGGACTCCAGACTACAATCTATCGACCAGGGTCCACAAACACAAAATAATTCTAAAAATATCAAAAATACCCTTAAGTCACAAAAATTCATTTTATACGTAGCAATTTACATAATTAACCTTAAAACACAGTAAAAACCGATAAAAACTCATTTTATTAGAAAAACCGTATATTATATATATAATTGAAAATAATTCACGAAAAATAGTTTTAATTAGTTAAAAATACTAAATAATTTGTAGAATTCATTTTTATACCTTAAATAACTAATTAAAACCAATTAAATTACATTTTTAGCCAATTTGTATAAAATTACCAAAATGCCCTTATATATATAAATATACTAAAATTACTTCAAAAATTCACCAAAAATTATAAAATTATCTAAAATTAATTTTCTCAACATATTTATCAATAATATCAATAATTAAACTCAATTAACCAATTAATTTCAAATAAAAACATAATTAACCCTAATTTCCCAAATTACATAAACTTCAATAATTCAAAATAAATACATAGAAATTCATAAAAATTCCAAATAAATTCCTATAATTCATTTCAACACCTAATTTAACCATAAAACACAATTTCATAATTTAAATAATTAATTTCCGAAAATTAGAAAATAATATTAAAATATTCAAAAATACCCAAAAATCCAAAAAATCTCCAAAAATTCCAGAAAAAATCACACATGTAGATTAAGCTACTAGGATCAACATTTGTGAAGGGAGTTTTCATGAATCAATCAATTAGAAGCTCAAAAAAATCAAAAACCCTAATATGGCCGAATTAAAAAATTCAAAACCTAAGCAAATCAAGACCATTTAAGCTCAAACCAAAGCTAGAATCACACTCATCGGAGCTCAAGGAGAAGAAAGAGACTGGCGGTGTCAAAAACAGTGGCCGAATCATGGTCGACGGCGAGGAGAAGAATTTCGGCCAAAATGGAAGAAAAGAGGCTGCCGGCGTCGGGGAAGGAGGCTGCTGGCGGCAGGGAACGGCTGAGGACGACGGTGGCAAGCCGGGAGGCACACCGACAATAGGGGAACGACAGTTGCAGCAGTGGTTGGTGGTGAGGGAGTGGTCGGGCACGGGGAAGGAGAAGAAGAAGAAGAAAAAGAAAAAGAAAAGAAAAGAAAAGAAAAAAAAAAAGAAAAAAAAAAAGAAAAAAAAGAAAATAATAAAAAAAATAATTTTAATAAAATATTTGAAAAAAAATTACATCCACACACTTAATATTTAATATTTTAAAATTTAATATTAATTAAAAATAATTAAATAAAAATAAAATAATTAATTAATTAATAAAATATTAGGGTAAAATACTAAACCCTAATTAAATAAATAATTACATACATAAGCTCTATTTAGTAATTTGAAAGTACGTATGAGTTCATGCAAGTCCGAAAATATATTTAAAATAATTAATAATAAATTATTTACGTGAAAATTTCCGTGAAAATGCAAGTCCCGGGAAAATTTTACGTAAAGCACTGTAAATAATACACAATAATTAAAATAGGTTTTAAATACATATCAACTCATGAAAATATCGTAATATATACAAAAATTATTAACACTGCATATTCCGGTGCAATGTAAAAATATTTTAAAAACACGGGATATTACAGTCTCCCCCCCTTACAAGAATTCGTCCCCGAATTCCAGAAAACAAGATCGAAAAGGAAATAGATACGGGTAAGAAGCTCGCATCTCAGCTTCAGTCTCCCACGTATGCTCCTCAACTTTATCGCTACGCCATAGAACCTTGACCATCGGAATCTGCTTCGAACGCAACTGTCGAACTTGATAATCAACGATCGCCACAGGTTCTTCCACAAACGTCAAATCTTCACTCACTTCTACACTGTCAGGTTGCAACACGTGAGAAGGGTCTGAGATATACTTTCTCAACATCGAGATATGAAACACTGGATGCACCTGTGACATACTCGGAGGCAAGTCCAACCGATATGCAACAGTGCCAACTCTCTCCAGAATCTCAAACGGTCCAATATATCTCGGTGCTAACTTACCCTTCCTGCCAAATCTCATCACACCCTTCATCGGAGATACCTTCAGAAAAATGAAATCTCCAACCTGAAACTCCACATCTCTGTGCCTAGGATCCGTATAACTCTTCTGCCGGCTAACTGCGGTCTCTAATCTTCGCTTAATCATGAAGACTTTCTCTGCAACATCCTGAACCATCTCAGGTCCAGTCAAAGCTCTCTCACCAATCTCGTCCCAACTCAAAGGGGATCTACACTTCCTTCCATACAACGCCTTAGATGGTGCCATATCAATACTGCTATGGTAGCTGTTATTATATGCAAAATCAACGAGTGGCAAATGATCATCCCAGCTACCTCCCAAATCCAGGACACACATCCTCAACATATCTTCTAGTGTCTGGATCGTCCTCTCAGACTGACCATCTGTCTGAGGATGAAAAGCAGTACTGAAATCTAACCTAGTGCCCATCGCTTCCTGCAACTTCTGCCAAAAACGAGAAGTAAACACCGAACCTCTATCTGACACAATGGACACAGGTACTCCATGAAGGCATACGATATACTTCACATACAACTTCTCCAATCTAGCAACTGAATAAGTGGCTTTCACAGGTAAGAAATGTGCAGACTTCGTCAATTTGTCTACAATCACCCAGATGGAATCGTATCCATCCTTCGAACGAGGTAAACCGACCACAAAATCCATAGCTATCCTTTCCCACTTCCACTCGGGAATAGGAAGAGGCTGAAGCTTCCCAGAAGGCTTCTGATGTTCAGCTTTCACTTGCTGACACGTCAAGCACTTAGCAACATAATCAGTGACATCTTTCTTCAATCCGTCCGACCAGTATAGATCTCTGATATTGTGGTACATCTTAGTGACACCTGGATGAATGCTGTAAGCTGTAGAGTGTGCTTCCTCTAAAATCTCCTCTCTCAAGTCATCCACATCAGGAACACATAATCTACCACTGATCCACAACACACCATCATCATCAAGTGTGAAATCAGTGAACTTCCCTGCTCGAACATTCTCTGCAAGATCTTCTAGAATAGGTTCTCGGCTCTGAGCTGCTTTAATCCTATCCCTCAGTACAGATCGCACTTTAAATTGAGCTAGCAATCCACCTGATCTACTAAGCTTCATCATCAGACCTTGATCCACCATCAGATGCAACTCTTGGATCAATGGTCTCCTTTCAACACTGATGTGAGCAAGACTACCTGAGGACTTTCTACTCAAGGCATATGCTACCACATTAGCTTTACCCGGATGATATAAGATCTCGCAATCATAATCCTTCAACAGTTCCAACCATCTCCTCTGCCTCAAATTCAAATCTCTCTGCTGGAAAATGTACTTAAGGCTCTTGTGATCAGTAAATATCTCACAAGTCACCCCGTACAAATAATGTCTCCAAATCTTCAAAGCAAAGATCACTGCAGCCATCTCAAGATCATGTGTAGGATAGTTCTACTCATGCTTCTTTAACTGCCTCGAAGCATAGGCTATCACCCTTCCATTCTGCATCAACACACAACCAAGGCCAATTCTAGAGGCATCACAGTAAACTGTGAACTTATCCACACTATTAGGCTAAGCTAATACTGGCGCTGTGGTCAACTTCTCCTTCAACAACTGAAAACTATTCTCACAAGCTTCTGACCACTCGAATCTAACATTCTTCTGAGTCAAGCGAGTCATAGGGGCTGCTATTCTAGAAAAATCCTGCACAAACCGCCTATAATACCCGGCTAAACCCAGAAAACTCCGAATCTCAGAAACAGAAGTCGGTCTAGGCCACTCAGATACTGCCTCAATCTTCTGTGGATCAACCTGAATACCTTCTTTAGACACTACGTGTCCAAGAAAAGAAACACTCTCCATCCAGAAATCGCACTTCAAGAATTTAGCATAAAGCTGATGATCTCTCAATATCTGTAGTACAATCCTCAGGTGATATACATGCTCCTCCATACTCCTTGAATATACCAATATATCATCAATGAAGACTACTACAAACTGATCCACATATGGTCTGAATACCCTGTTCATCAAATCCATAAAAGCTACTGGTGCATTAGTCAAACCAAAAGACATCACCAGAAACTTATAATGACCATATCGAGTGCGGAACGCTGTCTTAGGAATATCGGCTTCACTAATCCGCAGCTGATGATAACCCGACCTCAAGTTGACCTTAGAAAAGAACTGTGCACCCTGTAGCTGATCAAACAAGTCATCTATCCTCGGAAGAGGATACTTGTTCTTCACTGTCACCTTATTCAACTCTTTGTAGTCAATGCACAGTCTCAGGGTACCATCCTTCTTTTTCACAAACAGGACTGGTGCACCCCGAGGAGAAACACTAGGTCTGATAAAACCTTTATCCAACAACTCTTGCAACTGTTCTTTCAACTCTTTCAACTCTGCAGGAGCCATTCTATAGGGTGGCATAGATATAGGAGTAGTACTTGGAACCACATCTATACAAAACTCAATCTCTTTATGAGGTGGTAAACTTGGCAACTCCTCGGGAAAAACATCAAGAAACTCACAAGCAACAGGAACATCTGTGAGTGACAACTTCTCCACTGAAGTATCCCTGACCAATGCCAAATATCCCTGACATCCTTTCCTCAATAACTTCCTAGCCGTAATAGCAGAAATAAGATTCTGAGGTGCTGAACTCCTATCACCCATAAACTTAAATTCTACTTCATCAGGAATTCTGAAAGTCACCTCCTTATTCCTGCAATCTACCACGGTGAAGTGCTGAGATAACCAATCCATTCCCAGAATAACATCAAACTCCATCACATCCAACAAAATCAAATCAGCGGGTAATTCTCTATCTCCCATGAGAACTGGACAACCAGAAAGAATAATATCGGTGTCCAAGGAATCGCTCAGAGGAGTGGCAACAGATAAAGGAAAAGCCATCCTCGAAGCTTGCCAACAAGATTTAGAAGTAAAAACAGGAGAAACAAACGAATGCGTGGCACCCGGATCAAATAAAACCCAAGCATCCAGGTAACAAACAGAAATAATACCTGCCACGACTGCATTAGATGTCTGAGCATCCTACTGAGTGAGATGGAAGACTCTGGTCTGACCTCGACCTCCCTGCTGACTAGTAGAAGCCTAGCCAACACCTCTGGCACCTCCTCTAGTACCTCTACCACGACTCTGCTGTGGAATAAATTGAGTGGAACTCTGATGCTGAGCTGATGGCAACTGAAATGGAACGGGTGCAGCACTAGCAATCGACTGCTGTAGGAATCACGGAATCTGCGGCTGCTGATACCCGGAATAAGGACACGATCTAGCAAAATTTCTTGTCTGCCCGTATTTGAAGCATGTCAGTGGTGTCAGATAACACGGTCCCTGATGGACTCTACCGCAGGTCTGGCATACACTGGCAGCTGATCCAGAACTACGACCACTACTGCTGCTCGAAGTACCTGACCCAAATCTGAACGATCTACGCTGACCTCCACGGCCATGTCTACTGCTCCTATGCACTCGCTGCTGCTACCTCTGACTCTACTGAGTCGAACCTTGCTGCTGACTACTCGAACCAACATGAAAACTCGAATATGGAGTAGCCTGCAATCCACTCGACTGAACTCCCAGCTGGTAGTAATCAGGCATTGCTCCCTGCCTAACTAGCCTCAACTCAATCTCCTTAGCTAACTCAATCACAGACTCGAGAGTAAGGCCTGCTGTAGGCATACCAGCAAAAGCAGAACCCAAACCAGTGACATACGTAGTGACAGCGAAGTACTGGTCTCGCATCAGATCCTCAGCATATCTACCCAGATGAAGAAACTCTCGGGTATACTCCTCTACAGATCTATCACAATGAGAAATACTGGTCAGTCGAAGACGATAGCTCAAACGAAGAGGCTCTGGACAGAATCTCCTCATAAATCGCTCTTGGAACTGAGCCCAGGTCATCGTCATCATATAGGGCTGGATCATCTGAATGAACCAATCTAGAGCTGGTCCCTCGATAGACAACTCGACGATCATGATCCGCTGGTACTCGGTATGAGCAGTCCGAGTCCTAGTCTCAATCGCGTACAGAAAATCTAACGGATCGGAAGTACCATCAAACGTAATCCTGCCAACTCGGGCATAGAACAAAGCTGCCTCAGGGTCAGACATACCCTGCTGATAGGCAGGCTGAACAACTGGAGGAACAGGAACATCAAACTCAGGCTCAATAGGCTCCTCGTCCTGTAACTCTCTCTGCCTACGGCGACCTGCTGCTCCTCGAGGTCTACCTCTGCCATGACCTCTACGTCTAACTGGCTGCTCAGGAGGTAAAACCTCATCCTAAAAAGACTCATCATCCTTGGTCTCAACGACCGGTGGAGCGACACGCGCTCGCCTCCTCATGTTGAAAAGCCAAACGGAAAGATTCAAACAAAACAGACACGGAGGAATAACGCTGAAAACTAAGCAAGGAATACTTATCAAGACATACTCAAACCTAATTCAATGCAGTAGTTTAATAGAAAACACAACTTTAAAACTAGGGCCACGACTCATACAACTAAGCCCTGACATAGAACTCTGCTCTGATACCAACTTTATTATGACCCAAAACAGGGGCCATGACCGGCACTAGGGAATGAGAATTCTTTCGAATCCGGAACCCGTAGCAAGCCTAAAAATAAAATAAAATATGCAATAATAATAACAACAGTATATAATGTAGCGGAAATAAAAATCATACATATAATAATAACATTTCCATTAACTGGATTTAAATCAAATCCCCATCATCATATATATATAAAATGTTGTAATACAAATCTAGTTCAAATAATACAATATCTCACATAAATAAAATACATAAAATCCCACAATTTAATTCACAACTACTACAGTGTCTAGATTATAAAAATAAGACTCAAGTAAGCAGTTTACACAAAGAAGCCGGGGCGAAAGAAATCCGGCGTATCGGCCTGTTACTGAGGTCTGAAGATGTTGACTCTCCTGAAAAATTATCAACGGAGGGGAGTCAGACCTCACTGAGTGAATTACTATAATATATATACATACACGCTAAATGACAATGCATACAGGTAACGGTATATATATAATATGTAAATATATACAGGCAAATTCACACATATGCAGAAAAATCATTTTTATATATTTTTATTGAAAATCACAGTTTATGAAGGATCAAATAGAACCCTAAGATATCGCAACCTCGAAAATAGTGTTAGACAACACTCTAGCCACGCAGGCTCACTTATTCCAAATATATCCACTTAATCCATTTAGACAGTAGACTGGCCCCGAGACACTAAGTCAACCGAACTCCAGCAGTCTAACTGCCAGTGAGATTGGCCCCGAGACACTTGGTCAACCGAGCTCCAGTAATCACACCTCCAAACCATATCTCACACATCAAATAATCACATTCCATCAATATCCACAAATGGTTAGTAATATAGCCTAAATACTATATGCGTACCGGTGCGTACCGGTACGTACTCGGTCCTAGTGCTGCCCACTAGGTAGCACACGTTCTATCGATATCCTTCATTAATAATATAAAACATTCATTCACAAATAAATGATGCTTGAATTTAAATAAAATAACAATATAAATCATATATATACCGTAAATATACCAAAAGTAAACTAGGTATATTTTGAGTATATATATACGACAAATAATTGCAATCAAATTATAAATTAATCTAGAAATATATTTAAAAACATTTTAAATATGATTTACTAATAAAACCTGCATATAATTTAATATATATCAAAAATAAACCAAAAATATACTTAAATACAAATCACATTATTTATGCATATTTAATCAAAATAAAACATATATTTCTAAATCATGCATCCTAAAGCATATATATATAGTATAGTAACTCATAAATTAGTGCGCTCCACGAGGTGGATCCGACGGGCCTGGTCCACTAGCCCTCGGTCTCAGCACAACTAAACAAACAATAACGACAGAAATCAGAATAACCCTAACAGAAATCCTAGAATTCGATCTAGAGTATTAAACACAGAATCAGAAATTAGGGTTCGACCGGATATCACGTTTTACGAGAATTCTACCAAAAATTCGACAAAACCTCCCCTGTAAAACGGACATCTCTCTACTCAAATAGTAGAGCCGACCCTGCAAAGAAACACACTTCAAAAAATAAGCTCAACACTCAACCACAACCCCTCGATCGGACTCCAGATTACAATCTACCGACCGGGGTCCATAAACACAGAATAATTCTGAAAATACCAAAAATACCCTTAAGTCACAGAAATTCATTTTATATGTAGAAATTTACATAATTAACCTTAAAACACAGTAAAAACCGATAAAAACTCATTTTATTAGAAAAATCGTATATTATATATATAATTGAAAATAATTCACGAAAAATAGTTTTAATTAGTTAAAAATACTAAATAATTTGTAGAATTCATTTTTATACCTTAAATAACTATTAAAACCAATTAAATTACATTTTTAGCCAATTTTATGTAAAATTATCAAAATGCCCTTATATATATAAATATACTAAAATTACTTCAAAAATTCACCAAAAATTATAAAATTATCTAAAATTAATTTTCTCAACATATTTATCAATAATATCAATAATTAAACTCAATTAACCAATTAATTTCAAATAAAAACATAATTAACCCTAATTTCCCAAATTACATAAACTTCAATAATTCAAAATAAATACATAGAAATTCATAAAAATTCCAAATAAATTCCTATAATTCATTTAAACACCTAATTTAACCATAAAACACAATTTCATAATTTAAATAATTAATTTCCAAAAAATTAGAAAATAATATTAAAATATTCAAAAATACCCAAAAATCCAAAAAATCTCCAAAAATTCCAAAAAAATTCACACATGTAGATTAAGCTACTAGTATCAATATTTATGAAGGTAGTTTTCATGAATCAATCAATTCGAAGCTCAAAAAAATCAAAAACCCTAATATGGCCAAATTCAAAAATTCAAAACCTAAGCAAATCAAGACTATTTAAGCTCAAAACAAAGCTAGAATCACACTCACCGGAGCTCAAGGAGAAGAAAGAGACCGGCGGTGTCGAAAACGATGGCCGAAATCGTGGTCGACGGCGAGGAGAAGAATTTCGATCAAAATGGAAGAAAAGAGGCTGTTGGCGCCGAGGAACGGCTGAGGACGATGGTGGCAAGCCAGGAGGCACACTGACGGTGGCAAGCCGGGAGGCACACTAACAGTAGGGGAACGAAAGTTGCAGCGGTGGTTGGTGTTGAGGGAGTGGTCGGGCTCGGGGAAGGAGAAGAAGAAGAAGAAGAAAAAGAAAAGAAAAGAAAAGAAAAAGAAAAGAAAAAAAAAGAAAAAGAAAAATAATAAAATAATAAAAAAATAATTTTAATAAAATATTTGAAAAAAAATTACATCCACACACTTAATATTTAATATTTTAAAATTTAATATTAATTAAAAATAATTAAATAACAATAAAATAATTAATTAATTAATAAAATATTAGGGTAAAATACTAAACCCTAATTAAATAAATAATTACATACATAAGCTCTATTTAGTAATTTGAAAATACGTATGAGTTCATGCAAGTCCGAAAATATATTTAAAATAATTAATAATAAATTATTTACGTGAAAAATTCCCCGAAAATGCAAGTCTCGGAAAAATTTTACGTAAAACACTGTAAATAATACACAATAATTAAAATAGGTTTTAAATACATATCAACTCATGAAAATATCGTAATATATACAAAAATTATTAACACTGCATATCCCGGTACAGTGTAAAAATATTTTAAAAACACGGGATATTATAGTAATGGTTGAGTGCTATGATGATTAGTCAAAGGCAAGGTAAGTCTATGGAGTTTGCCTAAGTAACAAGTGTAATATCCCGTATTTTTAAATATTTTTAATATTGTATCGGGATATGCAGTGTTAATAATTTTTGTATATATTTATGATATTTCATGAGTTGTTATTTAATTAAAATTGATTTATAATTATTTTATATTATGTTAAGTAATTTACGTAAAATTCTCCCGGAATTATATTTTCGGGGAAAATGATACGTAAATAATTTAATATTGATTATTTTAGATAAATTTTCGAATTTGCATGAATCCATGCATGATTTTAAATGTCATATTAAAATACATATATATATATACACCCTTATATTTAAATAGTTTAGGGTTTAATAATTATTTTAATATTGAATGCATATATTATATAGTTGTATTAAGTTATGTGTGTTATATATATGTATATGTATATAATATTAAGTTGATTTTTATATATGTGGTGTCTGATTTTTCTAAATATTATATTAATATATTTTAATATAAATTATTAAAGTTTATATATATATATAAACTTTATAAAATTTACAACTCATACCCTCCCCCTCCTTCTTCTTCCTCCCGACGCCACCCCTCCTCCATCCTGCTGCAACTCCGGCCGACTACTGTCGGTGTGCCTCCCGGACGTCCACCCTCTCCCTCCAGCAGCTCCGGCACTCCCTTCATCCTCTCCGGCGCCGACGAAGCCAAGGAAACTGTTTTGGCCGAAAGTTGCATCTTCCTTCACACCTCACGATTCCGGCCACCAAATTCCCTCGTTCCAGTGTCGTTGGACTCCCCTGAAGCCATAGAAGATGATTCCAAGCTTTGTTTGAGCTTAAAACCTGATTTGGTATGGTTTTTCTCAATTTTTCAATTTCGGCCATATTGGATTTTTGAATTTTTTTTGACCTTTTCTTTGTGATTCGTGAAAAATTTCTTCACAAATGTTGTTCCCCTTAGGTTAATATATATGTATGAATTTTTTTGGAATTTTGGGAAATTATTTTGATTTTTGGTTATTTTTGAATATTTTAATATTATTTTCTAATTTTCGAAAATTAATTAATTAAATTATGAAATTGTGTTTTATGATAAATATAGGTGTTAAAATGAATTATAGAAATTTATTTGGAATTTTTATGAATTTCTATGTATTTATTTTGAATTTATTTAGGTTTATGTAATTTTGGAAAATTAGGTTAATTGTGTTTCTAATTGAAATTAATTAGTTAATTGAGTATAATTATTGATATTATTGATAAATATTTTGATAAAATTAATTTTGAGCAATTATATTATTTTTGGTGAATTTTTGGTGTAATTTTAGTATATTTATATATATAAGGGCATTTTGGTAATTTTACCCTATGTTGGGTAAAAATGTAATTAAATTGGTTTTAATAGTTATTTAAGGTATAAAAATGATTTCTACAAATTATTTAGTATTTTTAATTAATTAGAACTATTTTTCGTGAATTATTTTCAATTATATATATAATATACAATTTTTCTAATAAAATGAGTTTTTATCGGTTTTTACTGTGTTTTAGGGTTAATTACGTAATTTATACTTATAAAATGTATTTCTATGATATAAGGATATTTTTGGTATTTTTATAATTGTACTGTGAATTGTGGACCCCGGTCGGTAGATTGTAGTTTGGGGTCCGACCGAGGGGTTGTGGATGTGTTTCTGTGTTTGTTTTTCAAAGTGTATTTCTTTGCAGGACCGGCTCTACTCTTTGAGTAGAGAGATGTCCATTTTACAGGGGAGGTTCTGTCGGATTTTTGGTAGAATTCTCGTAAAACGTGATGTCTGGTCGAACCCTAATTCCGATTCTGTGTCTAATATTCTAGATCGAGTCTCTAGGATTTTCTGTTAGGTTTATTCTAATGTCTGTTATTATTGTTTGTTTAGTTGCGCTGAGACGGAGGCCTAGTGGACCAGGCCCGTCGGACCCATCTCGAGGAGCGCACTAAGTGTGAGTTACTATTCTATATATATATGCTTTAGGGTGTATGATTTAGAAATGTATGTTATTTTGATTAATTATGCATAAATAATTCATTTGGTATTTAAGTTTAGTTTTAGTTTATATTCGGTATATTTTGGTATATTTTCAAATTATATGCATGTTTTAGTAATAAATTAGTCTTAAAATGTTTTTATGTATATTCTTGGTATATTCTTAGTTTATTTTGTAATTATATTGGATTTATTTGACGTATATATATTTGAAATATACCTGGTTTATTTTTAGTATATTTCTAGTATATATATGGTTTATGTTGCTATTTTATTTAAATTCATGCATCATTTATTTTTATGAATGTATGCTTTATATTTTAATGAAGGATATCAATAGAACATGCTACCTAGTGGGCAGCACTAGGACCGAGTACGTACCGGTATGCTTATAGTATTTGGGCTATATTACTAACCTATTTGAGGATATTGATTGAATTTAATTAATTGATGTGTGAGAAAGGATTTGGGAGTGTGATTGCTGGAGCTCGGTTGACTAAGTGTCTCGGGGCCAATCACACTGACAGTCAGACTACTGGAGCTCGGTTGACTTAGTGTCTCGGGGCCAGTCTACTGTCCAAATGGGAGTGTGATTTGGGATTTGGGAAAGGATTTGGGAGTGTGATTGCTGGAGCTCGGTTGACTAAGTGTCTCGGGGCCAATCACACTGACAGTCAGACTACTGGAGCTCGGTTGACTTAGTGTCTCGGGGCCAGTCTACTGTCCAAATGGATCAAGTCAACATATTTGGATATAAGTGAGCCTGTATGGCTAGAGTGTTGTCTAACACTGTTTTGAGGTTGCAATTTTCTAGGGTTCTATTTGATCCTTCATAAATGATGATTTTCAATGAAATATATAAAATGATTTTACAGCATCTGTGTGTATTTGCATGTATATATACATATTAGATATATACTGTCGATTGTATGCATTGTCATTTAGTATGCATGTATATATATTATAGTAATTCACTCAGTGAGGTCTGACTCCCCTCCGTTGACTATTTTTCAGGAGAGTCATCGTCTTCAGACCTCAGTAGTAGGCCTGTACATCGGATTTCTTCCGCCCCAACTTCTTTATGTAAACTGCTTATCTGAGTATTGAGTTTTATTTTATAATCTAGACACTGCAGTAGTTGTAAATATCTGTGAAAGATATGTACTTTGAATATTTGAACTGAAACTTGTATTAAAAGTTTATTTATATATATGAGACAGGGATTTGATTTAAATTCATTTGGTGTAAATATTACTTTGATATTTATGATTTTATTTTCGCTGCATTAAATACTGTTATTATTACTATTGCATGTTTTATTTTTATTTTAGGCTTGCTACGGGTTCCGGATTCGAAAGAATTCCCGTTCCCCAGCGCCGGTCATGGCCCCTGTTTTGGGTTGTGACAACAAGCCTCACACTTGTCTGACTTTGGTTTTATTTTGGAACAAGGCAAATGAAAAGAATTGACTAAATGAGAAATAATTTTAAAATTTGGATGATATAGTCTAGCATGCCATTCTTCTAAACTTCCAAGGTATGCCACTACAGGAGAGGAAAGTCTGAGTGGAAAAACACTTTGGAGTTTGTAGAGTCCATGTTCAGTTGTTCCTTGGAGCACCGTTCTCTTTGTCACTTAATCCTGGACAAAACAATGGTTAGGGTGAAATTCAAAGAAGCAATTATTATCGGTACAAAGTCGTTTAACAGAAAGCACATGTTTTGTTATTTTTGGAACATGTAAGACTTAATTAAGATTAAGTAATTAGGAATGGGAAGGGATAAGAAGTACCAACATTGGAAATTGCCAAAATAGTACCATCACCAACAAGTAAATTAGACTTACCCTTATATGCATCCGAAAGTGTAAGTGTCGAGAGATCAGGGGTGACATGATGGGAAGCCCCTATACTCAGATACCAAATGGAAATATCACCAAATTGAGTAGAAGAAAGAACACCGGTTGTTGAAGAGGATGATAGCTCTATCAGATATACTTGATGATGTACGAAAAAGTTTTAAAAAGAAGCTGCTGGCTAAGATCAATTTCAGTTACTGAAGTTAGTATCAAACCGACGACGACAATCCATGGCAAGGTGATTTGAGTAACTACAAATCTAATAGGAAATTGAATTCTACGGCCACCATGATTAGATTGACGACCTTTACCATTATGGAACATCAGATGAGGGTGAGCAGCAGGAGAGGATTGTTGAACCAAGTTGGCAATGGGAAGAGATAAAGAATAAAATTCAGAGAAAAAAGAGAAAATTTAAGGAAAATATTTTTTCATGATATTTAAAGAAGGGTTACACCCTTTATATATGCATACAGGAATCCTAATCACAACCTAATTAGGAATAGAATAACATCCTAAATAGAATGGAACTTTATTCCTAATTGTATACAAATATTTACTTCCTAATATATACAATAAAAATATTTACTTCCTCAATACTCCCCCTCAAATTGGTGAATGTATGTCAATCATTCGCAACTTGCCAAGTGAGTTGTAGAATATTTTTTTGGATACAGCCTTTGTAAGGATGTTAGCTAGTTGAGTCTGAGATAAAACATATTGAAGATCAATCGTCCCTTGGTTCGGATGATCTTTTATGAAATATCTGTCAACCTTTACATGCTTAGTTCGATCATGTTGAACTGGATTATTTACAATTGTTATGGCTGCCTTGTTATCACAATGTAACAATGTAGGCCTCGGATGCTTTAATCCCAAATCTTGAATAATTTTCCTATCCCAGAGCAACTCACATACTCCATAAGTCATTCCTCTAAACTCAGCTTCAACATTTAATCTTGTTACAACTTTTTACTTCTTGCTTCTCCACGTGACTAAATTATTTTCAGCAAATGTAAAGTACCTAGATGTTGATTTTTGATCAGTCCGATCTTCAGCCCAATCAACATCAGTATAGCCAGAAATTTCATAATCCTTATTCCTCCCAAAGAATAACCCTTTACCGGGAGAAGACTTTAGATATCTTAATATTCGATACACTGCATTCATATGTTCTTTACTCGGAGAATGCATGAACTGAATCATAACACTTATTGCATAAGCAATGTTTGGCCGAGTACGAGATAGGTAAATCAACCTTCCTACCAACCTTTAATACTGATCTCTATCAGTTGGAACTTGACCTTCTTGAACTGAAAGTCCATGGTTGACTTCAATGGGAGTCTCAGCTGGCTTACAATCAATCATTTCAGTCTCTGTTAGTAGGTCCATTTAATACTTTCGCTGGCAAAGAAAAATTCCTTGAGCTGATCTTGCAACTTCAATCCCTAAAAAATACTTCAAGTTTCCCAAATCCTTAAGTTCAAACTCGGATGCTAACTGTCTTTGCAAGATTTTTGTCTCACTCGAATCATTTCCAGTAACCACTATATCATCAACATATACAATCAGTGCAGTGAGTTTACCTAACTTTTATTTGATGAACAGTGTGTGATTAGCATCACTTTGCTTATATTCGAGCTTCCTCATGAAGGCTGAGAGTCACCCAAACCATGCTTGAGGTGATTTCTTGAGTCCATACAATTCTCTTTTTAGTTTGCATACTCGGTCAGTACATTTAGTTCTGGATAGTGGATCCATATATACTTCTTCATCTATGGTTCCATTAAAAAATGCATTCTTTACATCAAATTGTCACAGCGGCCAGTCAAGGTTGGCAGCTAAGGAAATAAGGACTTGGATGGTATTCATTTTTGCTACTAAGGCAAATGTATCTTCATAGTCAATTCCATACTTCTGAGTATACCCCTTTGCTACCAAGCGAGCTTTATATCGATTTATGCTTCCATCTGGATTGAGTTTGACTGTAAATACCCACCTGCACCCCACTGTTTTCTTTCCTTCTGGAAGAGGAACAATATCCCATGTTCGGTTCTTCTACAATGCCTCCATTTCATCATTTATAGCTTTCTTCCAATCCGGATCATCTAAGGCTTCATGTATACTACTCAGAATAGATACAGTAGATAATTGATTTACAGTAAGTGCATGTTATTCAGATAAATGGTTGGTTGATATGAAGTTGTTGATAGAGTATTTAGCTTTGGTACGAATGTCTGGATCATATTATTTTTTTGTAACCCCTTTATTGATCCTAAAAGGATAATGAGGCTTAGTATTTTCAATTAAAAGAGACAAGTTTACCTTATTATATACTACATCTGGAGTTTCTTTAGCTTCTGGTGTGAGTTGGGAAGATGTACTATCTTGATTACTCGGTTTTTCTTCAATGATCTGTCCAGGTGAGATGCTTATACTCGAAATATTAGATATCTGTCCGAGTAAGATGCTCATACTTGGAACACCAGATGTTTGTTTGGGTGAGATGCTTATACTCGGAACATCAGATGTCTGTCCGGATGAAATACTCAGACTTTGATTCATCGGAACACTCAAAATGCTATCTTCAAGTTCAAAGAGGTTTGGATGTTTCTCCCCTTGAAGAGAGCACTCGGAGTGGGAAAAGAAAGGACTATTTTCATGAAACTGAACATCTCGAGTAATATACATCTTCTTTGTATTCAAATCATAATATTGATATCCTTTTTGTAAATCCGCATAGCCAACAAAGATACACCGGATAGCTCGAGGGTTTAATTTGCTGAGTGTTGATGAACATATACCGAGCATCCAAAAACTCAGGGTTTGAGATTATAAAGGGATGGAGATATGACAAGTTCCTAAAGTTTCTAAAGAGGAGTTTTAAAATCAAGTACTCATGATGGTGTCCGGTTTATGAGGTACACAGCGGATCAAACAACCTCTCCCCAGTATTCTCGAGGAACATTCATATCAAATAATGATGCTCGGACAACTTCCAAAAACTGCCGGTTCTTCCATTTGGATATACCATTCTGTTAAGGAGTGCCGACACAAGATGTTTGGTGGCGAATGCCTTTCTTGTGGCAAAAATCATTGATGATTGAGTTAACATACTCCCACCATTGTTAGACTGCAAGACTCGGATTCTACTTTAGTATTGTGTATCCACCATGTTGTACAGGTCCTGAAACTTGGAGCACAGATCTCCTTTATTAGAAAGTAGTGATATCTAGGTTATCCGGGTACATTCATCAATAAACGTTACAAAATATCGAGCACCAGATAAAATGGGATCCGAGCAGGTCCAAATGGAATTGAATTTTTATTATAACTCAGTACATAAGAAATTCAGTGGCCTTTTTCCAATTCAAAAAAATCACACTTGAATTCCAAGTCTGTGGTATTCAAAAATAAATTTGGTTTTATTTATCTGAGATAATGAAAAGAGAGATGCCCAAGACGATGATGCCACAAGATTACTTGATCTTTACTCGAGCAACTTCTACCAACCCTATTAACTTAACTTTTCTTCCATTTTGAATCATCATGCAACTCAAAATAGTATAATTTTCCATGTTTAACACCAGAGCTAAGAATCCAGTGCGTTGAAATGTCCTAAAATACACAATAATTAGGCTAAAATTTGACAGTGCAATTCAAGGTTTTAGTGGTTTGGCCAACATATAGTAGATTACAAGAAAGAGATGGAACAACAAGAACAATATCTAAATTAAGAGAGTCGAAGTTAGATACTGATCCCTCATAAGTGACTCGTGTTATGCCTCAATTAGCAGTTAGAATATTTTATTGGGTTGATGGATGGATAAATGTAAGATGGTGAGTGGAGTTTTTCATATGATCAGTAGCACCCGTATCAATAATCCATATATTATTTCAAGTAAGATTTGTCATACCTGAAATGGTATCAGGATCACCACTTAGTTTAGTAGAAGTAGCAATTGCAACCTTACCAAGCTTTAGTAGAAGTAGCAATTGCAGCCTTACCAAGCTTCTTACGAGGCTTTTTGTTGAAATCTCACCATTCCAGATATCCCACAATTTCATAGCACTGTTCCTTGGAGTGTCCAACTTCACCACAATGAGTATAGGTGTATGTGGTGGGCTTACTCGGTATCTTTCCTTTGAACTGGGGCTGGGACTGAGCCTGGGCTGCTACAAGTACAGACTAGTTTGGTTGTATCTTTGGCTCTTTCATCATATGTTGTTGGTTATGATCCCTTCGAACATATGTATAACTAGACTCGAGATCAAGAGGTGGATCCTTCCGGAGTATTTCACTCCGAGCATTATTAAATTCAGAATCAAGCCCGGCTAGGAAAATATATGTTCGAAGCTGGGTAATATGTTTATGGAGTGATACTACTCCATTAACATCCTCTCCTTGTTCACACGTTCGGGCATCGATTTTATAAAATATTCCAATCAATTCATTATAGTATGCAGGTAATGGCTTACCATTATGACGTGTTGTGAATGATTTCCGGTTCAATTCAAATAACTAGGTTTCGTCAGACCCATCATAGAAGGTTTTTAAGACAGCATCCCATATCTCTTTTGCTGTTGGAAGACGGATGAATCTCTGCATCAATGTCGAACTCATCGAGTCAGTCAGCCAACTTTTGACTCGATTATTATCAAGGAGCCAAGTCTCCAATGATTTATCTCCTGCTGATGGTTTTGGTGTAATGCCATTCAGAAAGACAGATTTATTTTTGGCTCCAATTCGCATCTCCATGATCTATGATCATAGAGTATAGTTTGTATCATCAAGAAAAATTCCTATGGAAAAGGAAAAATTATCTTGAAGGGTTTGAATAAAGTTGGACGTTTCATGAGATACGATGGATATGTTTTCGGTGGTCATAATTTTGAAAATTCAAAGGATTCAAAGGAAGAAAAAAATACGATTTGTAAGAATTCAATAAAAAACTTCAATTTCAATAGGTTTGCTATGATACCATGAATAATTTCCTTCATATTTAACCAACAATTCTTAGGACACCAACTGTCCATGTAACTTACTGAAAGAAATCAATTCTATACACTGTTGAAGAGCAGCAATAATACCATCATATTCAGATCCTAGCTTCTGAAATTAAATTCCGAAGCTGATATGGGCTGTCCGGCTAGTGTCAACGTACACTTTCTGAAACAACTTCAAAAGCTCACTAACATAGATTTTGATCAACTTTTTACAAATAAAAAAATATATATGCATCTGTCTCAATAATATCCAATTTCAAAGATAAGAAGACTGTTCTTTGAAGATTTTTATCAATGATCTTTTATGAAAATATTCTGCTGTAATTTATCTTTAATTAATATATGATGTATTAAATGTTTTTGAAACTATTAATAATAACTGAGACTATATTAATATTTTATTCATATTATCTTAGGTAAATTTAATTTTTATTCAAATTTATTTTTTTATAACAACCAAATACTGTATCTATTACAATTATTTTTATTCGCGAGTATTGACAAGTGCTTTAAATTCAGATGGTTAACTGTGAATTCAGATTTAGGATTTATATTAAAGGCAACAAGTTGGTTTACACTTTAGACCATTCTACAAAAGAGAAGAAAATTGATTAAGTGATGCTAAAAAAAATTATGATCATGCACGTCATCATGTGGACGCCATATGCAAATTGATTCCGTACCTAACCTTATTGACTGAGTCTCCTGTGATCAGTACATTTATGGTTTTGAAATGCAAATTAATTTAATTTATTTAACCAAAGGCAAAATTTATAATTAGAAAATTGTAATTTTTTTTTAAAATTATCAGTATTTAAAATTTATTAAATTTTAACTAATTTAATTTAATTTTAATAAAACTATAAAAACAGTGAATAAGTGATGAACATTATAAAGTGAGATCATGAGTTCAATTTTTCTCTTTTTGCTTAATATCCCAATTGTTAAAAAAAAAGGATAAAATTTTTCAACAAATAATTTAATACAATTATATATACTATAATTTAAATCCAAGATATTATTTAATTAAGAATAATTTCTATCAATTAATTCCAACAATTAGTTAGTTGTGGGAAATCTTTTATTTAAACGTATTTAATCAAACAAAAAACTAAGTTTGCCCCCAGTTAACGGTAATGATGTCACATTTAAGTTGATTTGATGATAATTGGTGCCAAATCTGGAATGAGATTAATTTTTGAAATAGATGTTTGTCTTATCTATTCTACAATGGAAAAATAGAACACATCAATCTAAAGTAAAATAGTACTTACATATATACATATATTTATATATTTATCACTTGGTAGGTTAAATGTATGAATCATGAATTTTAAATCTAGACGGTAATTAAGCAACTTGCATAAACCATGACAATGTTTTTTAGGAAAAAAAAAATTTCATTTATTAAAAATTAAAAATACATCTTGATTAATAAATAATATAAATAAACTATAATTAAGAAGTATTGATATAGACTCTCACTTAAAATATAAAATTGTTGGTGACTATTTTTTAATATTTTTTTTTAAAATTTTTTATTATCATTTACGCTATGTACTGGCTATGCCCTAGCAATTATTACTTAAAACATCAATTTAAACCATTTAGTTAGAAGGAAAAAATTACTGTCACTTTAATACCAAGAAAAATAAAAATTTTAAAGAATTGTAATAACAACGATTAATATGACTTTGTCGTCCAGTTGACTTCTCGCCTTTCAACGTCAATTAGTGTAATTGTTAATTAATTTTCTTTGTAATGAAGAAATCAAGAAGCAACCGATTCAATTTTTGATTACCTCAACACCTAAATAAACATATATTGAATAATTATCATGAATAAGCATATGCAGACTTTTTGTTATTGTATTATCTTCATTATAGAATCATCCTAGACAAAAAGTTACTGAGATCAATGATTCTCGTATATAATAAAGATGAACTCCTCCTGTTCCAATCCTCTTCTTCCTCCATGATCTGATCTAGTCCTAGCTAGCTATATACACATTGGAATATGTTGACGTTTACTTATCAGTGTTTTGTCATCTTTTTGGTGCTGAGTTATTGGTCTGGCTGCATAATATGTCGGTTGTCTTTGCATGAAGATGAAGGTAACGAGTTACAGCCTCACTGTTTACAAACTTCGTCATCATGCATGCATGAAGATTATTATCGTTTAAATGCTAAGTACTCCTTGGATAAGTGCAGAAATGGCATTACGTAAAATTCAAAGTAGACTTGGTGCTGAATATTTGCAGTTGGATACATTCTGCCCATCGCCTTCCGTCCTTACAACAATTGATAAACTAGAACAAGGAAAGCAACTTGGCGTCAAGTGTAGCTGCCTAGACAATGCCAGTGAATGTCATATTACAGAGTTGTAAGTCTCCTAATTTCTCTTCTCCATGGCCATCAATGCTCACTTCCTTTGTAATTTCTTTAATAACCTTATCTAAATAAACTCACTCAAGCAAAAGACATCGATCATACAAAAGCTCCCATTTTTTTTCATTGTTTTAGGGTATTATATATATTATCGGGTGAATTACATTGTTTATTACCTTATATTTGACCTAATTAACATTTTTCCTCTTCTTATTTGAACATTTAATTTTTTTTAATTCTTTTATTTTTATTTCGTCAACACTTTAGTCTTTCTGATAAAGTTCAGTGAATTTCTTAAAAAAAATATTTAGGTTCCTCTATTTTGTAAAGACAAAACAATTTAATTCCTCTATTTAAATACAATAAAAAATGTAGTCCCTCAAATTTATAATTACTTTTAATTTAAAATTTCAATTTCAATTAAACTTTTAACATAGATATGTACATCTATCAATATATTAAATGAAAAATCAAATTATAAATTTTCATCAATTTTATTTTGTTCATTTTTTTGTACTTAATTTAATAAATTTTTCTTTTTAATGATTTTAAGATATTACAATTTTTTAAATCAACAACTAAAAAAAATAACTTGATTTTTAAAGTAAAAATCAAGCCAATTAATAAATTCATTAAAATTATAACTTCATTTCTAAATGTAAAGTTTTGATAGAAACAAGTATTGGGAAAATTTTTACTTTTTAAAAATTTAAATTAAAAAAATTAAAAATAAGTTGTTTAATTTTATTAAAATAGAGGGATTAAATTGTACATTTTTATATATATATATAAAAAGACTAAATTATTTTATCTTTCTAAAATAGAGGGGCCATAATGTTTTTTTAATATAAGAGATTTTTTGGAATCCTATTGGAAGGATTAAAGCGTTGACGGAATGAAAATTGATAGATAAAAAAAAATTTATTTTCAAATAAAAAGGGGAAAAAGTGTATATTAAGTTAAATATCAGGAGAGAAAATGTAATTCGCCCATATTGTATATGTGAAGGACTAAATTTAGTGAATCTAATATGAGGGTTTCATTTTGACAATAATAGTGTTATCAAAAGTTTCAGTCTTCCTGGGATTCTTCCACAAGAGATGGCCAACCTGACATATTTGGACACCATGTAAGCACATTTACCATAACTATAAATTAAATTTCATATATATATGCCAATTTCAGTTAGTTATAAATAAAATCTATTTAATGCAGTTTTTTTGTTTCACTTTGAGATAATTTCAAATTAAATATTTTTTTTTCTTTTTTTATACAGTGATTTAACTCGCAACTTTCTACAAGGCACAATTCCGGAAGAATGGGCTACATTGCGAAAATTGACATACCTGTAACTTTTTATTTATTTTTTCGGTAATAAGAGATACATCACCAGTAACTCTACTCAGCTCATATTAGCATGCTTTTCCCATTTATACTATAATACTATGTTTAATAAAAAAAATATTGTTTAATACAGAACGCTCGCTGGCAATAACTTCTCTGGAAATATACCAGCATACTTGGGAAAATTTACCAGTCTCACTTATTTGTATGCCCTTTCGAAATTGTACAAATTTGTTCCCCTTTAGCTTGATCTATTTGTTTTTTTTAGAGGATGACACTTTATTTTGTTTGTTTCAATTCAAAAATAAATAAAGGAACCTGGAAGCCAATCAATTTTCTGGTACTATTCCTGCACAACTTGGTAAACTAGTCAACTTAATTGACTTGTAAGTCATTTTGACCTACTCATAGTTAAATTAACTAATCAATACTAGCTACAAATTTGCAACTTAATTAGTTAAGATATTATTTATTTTTGTTGCTATGAATTCTTGGTTGCAGGATACTTTCCAGTAATCATTTGACAGGAAACTTGCCCGAGGAACTTACACAATTGAAAAACTTAACGGAATTGTAAGTGCCAACTTTAATTGTTCCTTGTTCTTCTAATTTTACAACATAATTTCTGACAATTTCATTTTTGATTTGCAGCCGTCTAAGTGATAATAACCTTAGTGGCATCATACCTAGTTTCATTCAGAGTTGGACGCAGCTTAATAGGCTGTGAGATCTTTATTTTATTTCTATATATACCTATAATTTCACTTTCATATTAGTTGTCTCTGCATATATAATTTCAACACTTACCTTTCATTTTCTTTCATGAATGAAGTGAATTACATGCAAGTGGATTGGAGGGACCTGTACCCCCTGAAATTTTTCGTTTTGAGAATATGAGGGATTTGTGAGTACTTGAATACTTTCTTAATGCTATAATTATTAGTTAATATAAATTTTTAGATTCATGATGCCTTATCATTTTACAGGAGGATGAGTGAAGTATCTGGACCAGAGTTTCAGTTTCCTGACGTGGCCAATTTTTCCAAGAAGTTGGAAATCCTGTAAGTCAACTACTTGACAAGTTTGTTAGATCATAGAACATGCACGAGTATATGTTACATCCGGAGCTAAGACTAGCATCAATTTTTCGTAGGGTTCTGAGAAGCATGAATTTATCGGGGAAAGTTCCAGAAAATATATGGAAATTAAAGAGTCTCACAAAACTAATGTAAGTATAAGTTACCTTATAATTAAATTGCATTTATAAAAATTAACAATTGAAAATTTTTTCATATGGGTGCAATCCTGCCATAATTTAAGTTCAAGGTAAAGCTGAGACTTTTTTATAAAATTCTTGCATAATGAGTACAAATCTAAATGCATCTTCGTGAATTAAAGATGAAAATATCATAGCATAAGTTAACAAAGTTAACAAATCTTGAGGCCATCATTGCTTATTATTGCATGACAAGCATAGAAGCCTGAAATTTAATCTGTGCAAAAATATTTTACAGTGATGTTAGTTTTAACAAGTTGGAAGGGGATATTCCTTTTGACGCCAACCTGCCAAATTTTACGTAAGTAACTTCTTAGACTTTATGTATTAAATTATTATTTTAAGATGAGGACATGGATACAAGTATAATATGGCTTCTTACCAGCTTCTTGAGTCATAACATGCTCACTGGGAATGAACCTGAAGACATTAGTATAAACAAACATGTGTATGTTTCTTCACTCCTATTCCTTCATTACATGCTTGTTTTATATGTAACCATTTTTCTAACTGTATTGTTTTACCTATAATTAATAGTATATTCATTCAATCTGTTCATCAAGTATGTTATATCCTGTTAATTTAACCATCTCGTGGATTGTTTGCAGTGACCTTGCTTACAATAACTTTTCATGGCCATCAAATTGTGAAGAAAAAAGGTAAGCATGGATCCTGATAATTTTGAAAACTTGGCAATTTCCCAGTCATTCAATATTTCAACTTATTTACTTTAATTTAATTTTGAATCAGAAATGTAAACACATATCGAAACTCATCTCTCAAGAAAAACTTGTAAGACTCTTATCTTATATTCTTTATTGGATGCAGATGAGTTGGATCTATGGAATTGCTTGAAATGTTTTCAATAATTAACCTGAATATATAACTGATAGGAACTTTTCTAGTAATCATAATCTTATTATATTTTGTTAATATTACAATTCCATTTTACACAGAAGTGGACTGCTTCCATGCTTCAATTTGTCTGTGTGTCAAAAATGTAAGTATGTTAGTGCTATATGAGAGAAAACTTTCATACTTTGAAATTATTTCCACAATATGCAGCAAATATTTGCAGCTCTACTGATGATAATTTCATATATTACAGATTATAACTCCTTTCATATAAATTGTGGGGGACCGGATAAAACTGTTAAGAATGGCTATGGGAAACTCTTGTATGAAGGTGACCAAGAGGTTGAAGACGGGGCATCAACGAATTATATCAAAAGAACAAATTGGGGATTTAGCAGCACAGGAGCTTACATGGATGTTAATGCATTCTACAAAAACAATTACACCTTATCATCAGATTCTAATCGCCAAGAGCTATATTCAACAGCCCGTAACGCATTTGTCTATCTCACTTACTATGGATATTGTCTAGAAAATGGGAATTACACTGTAAATCTCCACTTTGCTGAGATACAACTAACAGATGAGGAGGCATATAACAGAGTTGCAAGGCGCATATTTGACATTTATGTTCAGGTACAATAATTCATTTCTTCTCTTTTCTTTCCTTTTTTTTTTCTTAACAGATAAAATTCTTAGCTCAAAAAGTTCTATTTCAGGGAAAGTTGATATGGAAGGACTTTAATATTGGTAAGGAGGCCAATGGGTCCAATAAAGAGATCATAAAAGTGTGTATCGCAAGTGTGGTGGACAATACCCTGGAGATTCGTTTGTACTGGGCTGGGAAAGGGACTACAGTCATCCCTCGTAGAGGAAATTATGGTCCTCTTATTTCTGCTGTTTCTGTATGCTCCAGTATGTAACATAATGCTTTTTGGTTTTGTAGGTTTCTCCTTTTCTGTTGTTACTTTGGATGCTACTACATGAAATTCTATTTAATAAGATTTAGCCTGCATTCTAGAAGTATGCTTCTCAAAGATTAATATGCATTTCCTAATTCTGTCTTGTTTAGTTGGCTTATATCCATAAATTTAAGTGGTTGCTTTAAAATATGAACCTAACGATCATGGTTTGGTATGTTTTGTTTCAGGCCTTAAAGCTCATTGTGAAGGTTTGCAGAGTTTAGCAATGTTAACTATAGTCTCTGAACTTTTATGTACCTTTGGTTTTATAATCTCCTTCACTGTCTTTTCTTTTCTTATTGTTTGTGAATTTGCTGAACTTTAGAGCCTGAAGAAGCAAGTAAAACACCTATAATTATAGGAGTTGCTACTTCAGTATTACTGCTTATTCTAGTAGCAATTGGCACCTTAAGTTGGAAATTCTATTGGCAGGGCCAATATAACAAAGACAAAGGTAGAGTGAAATCAACTATTTGTTTGATTAAATCTTTGTATGGATCAATACACAAGAAGTAAAAGTGACCATATTTGCATATGCATGTCTGGTGCTGAAACATAATTAAGGAGTACATGACTTCATGTCAAATATTATTTGGCAGATCTTAGGGGGCTGGATCTACAAACTGGTTCCTTCACTTTGAGACAACTAAGAGCTGCCACTAATAATTTTTATTCTGCTAACAAGATTGGAGAAGGTGGTTTTGGGTCTGTTTATAAGGTATGCATATCTCTTGATATGTAGAAATTTTTCCCAAAATAAAATTTTAACAGTTCTGGCAAACTTGCCAAACATTAACATTAATGCTCCATCAAATGCTAAATACTACAGTAACTCATTGTAGGGTGAACTATCAAATGGTACGGTCATAGCAGTGAAGCAGCTATCTTCTAAGTCGAGACAAGGAAACCGCGAATTTGTGAATGAAATAGGGATGATATCAGGTGTACAACACCCTAATCTTGTCAAGCTATATGGATGTTGTACTCAAGGAAATCAATTACTCTTAGTATATGAGTATATGGAAAATAACAGTCTCGCACGTGCACTCTTCGGTAAACATAATGCCATTTAATAGCTCTCTTAGAAGATAAACACAAACATGATTTTTTTTTTATTTACTAGACTTATTTTGTTGAAAAATCAGAATCAAGTGTTGTGAAGCTGGATTGGGATACAAGACAGAAGATTTGTGTTGGAATAGCTAGAGGTCTAACATTTCTTCATGAGGAATCAACGCTCAAGATTGTACATAGAGACATCAAAGCCACAAACATTCTACTTGACAGGGATTTGAATGCCAAGATATCAGATTTTGGGCTTGCTAAGCTGAGTGAAGAGGAAAACACTCACATTAGCACTCGAATTGCTGGAACTATGTAAGCTTAATTGGCTTATACAATTCTTTTTCATTTAATGTACCTTCCTCGTTTATAGTTTATAGTTCTCTTAAAAAGACTTGCATGCACACTTTCTTTTAAAGGAAGAACTAGTATGCATGCATTCTTGTAAAAGAAGAAAATCGAATACATGATACGTACGTTCTTTTGAAAGAACTCGCACGCATAAGTTCTCTTCTCTTAAAACAAGAACTCAACAGCATGTTCCGATTAAATGTAATAATGTGGCGTGTTGTTAAATTTCAGAGGGTATATGGCTCCAGAATATGCACTTTGGGGTTATCTTACAGAGAAAGCAGATGTATACAGCTTTGGGGTCATTGCTTTAGAAATTGTAAGTGGAAGGAAAAATGGAAGTCACAGGCCTGAAAGTGGAGCTGTCTGTCTGCTTGAATGGGTAAGTTTTCACCTTAAGCATCATTAATTTCACTTTTCTTTGAATCTTTGTTATAAGCTTTAACTGTTTTTGGCATTACTATTTCTTATTATTTCAGGCTTTTATTCATCAGCAGAAAGGTAATGTACTGGAGATAGTGGACCCAAGTTTGGATTCAGAATTCAATAAGGAAGAGGTTGGAAGGATGGTTAAAATTGCTCTACTGTGCACCAACGCATCACCAACACTAAGGCCAACAATGTCAGCAGTGGTGAGCATGCTTGAAGGAAAAACCAGCATCGAGGAAGTGATTTCAGATCCTAGCATTTACATTGATGACATGCACTTTAAACCCTTAAGGGACCATTATGAGCAGATGCATCATCAGGGTTCAATTAGAAGTCAAACAGTAACTTTTTCATCGGATAACACATGGGTCGGATCTTCTTCTATATCTACATCTGTTCATGATCTCTACCCTGTTAATCCTAAGTCCATAAAATTAAACATTAGTGAAACTTCATCCCTTTCACAGTAGTTTCATATATAGATTATGTATATGAATTTGAAAATTTGAGATGGAGTTTAGTTATTTATTGAAGTCATCATACTAAAAATTATAGATTTTATTCATATTCAAACTAAAGTTAATAAAAAATAATACAAAATGGAAAATGAAAAGCTAATCTATTACAAATTTCAATATAAAAAAAAAACTCAAAAATCAGCTAATGCAAAAAAAAATTGTAGGTGATCACAACAATGTAGCATTAAATCATAATAAATTTCTAGAGAATTTAGTTATCTGTTTTAGTTTTTAAAATTTGATATCAAAATTATTTTTATTTTTTGAATTTTAAAGCAATGAGCTTCTCACTAGTCTACCAATGGGGGAACAAAATTAGGAATGATAACATCAATTAAGGAGAAAGGATTATTGTAGATCATTAGGTTTAAACAAGAGCAAATGTTCAATAATGAAAATTCAAGTAAAATGAGATTGAATAGTGTAAATTCAAGTATCTTTCTTTTTAATGGGCCAAGGGCCCAAAAGAAAGCTTTATAATAACATCACTAAGGTAACACTTTGTTATACAAAGGCAAAGCTTTTATCACTAAGGTGGAGCTCTTATCACTAAGGTGGTGCTTTAGTGTCCCGATCCAAACTGAAGAATTATTATCGACACAAGGGAATGAGAAATCTCACGAATTTAGAATTTGTGGCAAGTTTTAAAATAAAAATACATGCAAACATAACATAAAAATATATCAGAATTAAAACTTTAATTAATATAAAATAAATCATTATCATAACATAATAAAATATATTCATACAATTAATCAAATACAAAAACACTGTCTAATACAATAATAGATACTAAAACAAGAAGCACTATTACTGCAGAGTTTACTAAAATACAAGAAAAGTAATGGTTCAATATTTACATAAATCGACTAGGGACGAAACAGTCCGGTGAATAAGTTTAATAAAGAGGTATGAAGTAGAAGATTCTAAAAAAATATCAAGGGGGTCAGACCTCACTGAATGAATTATTATTATATATATGCACACAACCTAAATACATAGGTACACAAACATATATATATATATATATATATATATATATATATATATATTTCATATAGATGCCAAAAATCCACTTTTATATAATAATAAATGCAAAAAAATTTTGAGTGGAGAATCGAAGCAGAATTCTAAAATATTTCGCAATCTCGATCATTGAATTTCACTAGCCAACAGACTCACTTAATTTCAAAATATTTCTCTTCTCAATTTTTAGACAATAGATTGGCCTCGAGACAGTAAGTCAAATAATCTCCCGCAGTCTCACTGTCGGTATGATTGGTCCCAAGACACTAGATCAACCGAGCTCTTACAATCACACAACTCTTTCACCACAAATCTCAGTAATCAATTATTCATATTTCACATCAATAAATTCTATAATATCAATCCTAACATTTTAACGTACTACTACGCACAATTCTAGTGTAGCCCACTAAATAGCACATTCTACTGCTATCCTCTAAAATATTTTATAAAAAATAATTAAATAAATGAAATCATATTAAATATGTAAAGTATCCAATTTATACAAATAAATATTCAACTTTATATATATATATATGCAAGCAAACATACATATATTAACAATAACAATTAATATTTAATACAACATAGCATAATAAAATTCATATTTTATTAAAAACATAGATGCCAATAATTTCTCTATATGCAATGCATACATTATTCAAAATAATTATTCTCAATTATATATATAGAAACATATATATATAAATATTAACAATAATAAATATCATTTAATGAAATGAGCATAATTAAATTCATATTTATTTAAAACATATGGATGCTCATAATATTTATTTACATGCAATGTATATATATAATAATAATTCACTGTTGTGCGTTCTTTTAAAATGGTCTAGTCCTGTAGATCTCGATCTTGGCTTAACTGTAGAAAAATAAATAATAATAATAATATTAGAATTAAATTTCTAATTTTATACATCTAGAATTTCTAAAAAATGACTCAATTTAGGACATGACTTGACATCAATTCAAAACTTAGGACTGACCCGATGTCATGTTTTACGAGAATTCTATAAAAAAATTCGATAGAATCTCCTTTATAAAATGGACGTCTCTCTACTAAAAATAGAGTCGATCATGCACACAAATACACAAAATACTCAACTTCTCGGGTTGGTCCCTCAAACTACAATTATTGCCCAACCCAAACCAATATACTCAAAATCAATAATAAAATAATAAATATTAAAAATCACTAAAATTCATAAAAATCAATAAAATACTACAACTCAACTTATTTAAAAATAAAACACTAAAGATATTTATTTTCAAAATAATTAATAAAATCTCAAATATAATTAAATAATATTAATAAAAATCCATTTTTCAAATATTAAATATCAAATAGCATAAATTACAAATAATTATTTAAATTGCCCAAATATATAATAAAAATAGCTAAAAAATCCATTTAATCATAAAAATAATAGATAAAACTATTATTCGAATATATTTCTGAAAATTATTATTAATTAACTAAAAATAGTAAATAATTCATAAAAATTATTTTAATACTATTTATTACTCAAAAATTAACCAAAACATAAAAATTAACAATAATTTCAATTAAAATATAAAATTTACTAATTATACTAATTTTTTCAAAAATCCAATTTTTACATAAACATTCAAATTTTTTTAATAAATAATCAGAACATAATTTCAATAAACTTTCTTCACAAAATATGCTTAAAATAATTAGTAAAATTTATTAAAAATATAATTTTTCCAAGCTCGCAACAATACATGAATAGTAACCCCGAGCCCGAAAATTCAAAATTTTTAGAAAAATAAAATAAAAATCACATTTAACTTTCTCACAACCTCTACAATAATTAATCTCAAAGCAACAATAACTAATAAAATCAAATAAAGGCTTAAACTAACCAAAAACTCAAAATATTAAAAAATGAATTATACAAAAACAGAATAGTTATTAGAGTCGAAACTCGAAATGATTAGAAGATTTGAGAATCCCGGAGGATGAGCTTCCAAAAGAGCCCAACGTCGGGTCTGTTATTGCCAGAATCATCTCCGGTGAGCAATGAAAGTTCCGGCCAAAAAAAAGAAAAAAAAACAAGAAGGAAAGAAAAGAAAAAGAAAAAAGAAGGAAAGAAGAAATGGACATTTTGACCTTTACTACTTTTTTTTTTAAGCATAAAAGACACAACTTAAAAAAATAATAATATTTTATTTGAAATATCCTTTCTCACAAATTTCACACCACAATATATATATATATATATACACACACACACACATACACACACATAACAATTACATTAATAAAATCACTCAACTAAATAATTATTAAAAATAAAAATTAAACTTTAATTTTAAAATAATAATGATATGAAATAATGAAGCAAATACTAACACTAGAATTTAATTTAATTTCACAAATAATAAGAGTAATAATATTAAAAAAATATTCAACACTATATATTCAAATTTAATTTCACAAAATAATTAAATATTATAATTTAATAAAATAATTATTAACACTGCAAATTCTAGAAATTAATTTAATAATTTATAAAATTTTGGATTATAACACTTAGCGATGTTGAGCTATTTTTAAAATAACATATAAAACTACATTTTAATGTGACTTTCTCCAACGTTTTGTATGGGAAGTTGTTGCTAACAAAAGAGGACATGGAGAAAAAGGAAGGAGTGGTATTGTAAACTCTAAAAAAAAAAAGATAAAAGGGGAAGATGAAACAAAAAAAATGGGGGGGAGAGGCTTATGTAAACAAGGCAAAAAAAGCATTGTAAAAAAAATAGAGAGATCTAGAAAGAAAGAAAAAAAGGATTGAGAGAAAAAAGAATGAAAAAAAAAAATCTAAAGCAAAAACAGTTAGCTGCTAAAAGGTGGTAGTCAACCATGGAGAGAAGAAAACAATAACAATAATAAGGAAGGGAAATAAGGAAGGTTCTAGCTTAGAAAAAAACAAAGAGATTGGCTTACATTTATTTGAAGCTCATTACAACTATCATTCTGAAACTTTTTGGAGGCCAAGATAGGAAGATAAGCTAGTGTAAAATTAGTAAGACTATTCTTACTCTTTGGTTGCTTTTTCTTGTTGTTTTTAATCTATGGTATGATTCTTCAAATAAATGAGCATAGTACAGTTTTATGTGATTGGAGTGGTGCAATTCTTATAATTGAACTTATAAAGCTCCATTTATGCCATTTTTTATTCTTTGAAAATGGTTTTATTGAAAATGTTATTTTATTTTGAATCTAATTATACTAACGTCATGTTATATCGATAAGGCGTTGCCCTAGTGTTATTAAAATGAATTGTCATCACCTTAGGATTTTGAGGCAACGCCTCAATGATGAGACATTGCCATTATGTTTGACAAACAAACTATTTAATTTGTGTTATTTCCTGTATTTTCTTGATTTTAATTGAGTTTTGCCAGCTCTAAGATGTTTTTATTAATTTAATATTTAATTTTCAATTGAAGTTTAAATAAGCTTTGAGTGTTTTGATTGTTCTTTTATTAAGCTAATTTCATTATTTATATTTCAATTACTTGTTTAATCATGCATTATTGATTGGGATAACTACTGTGTACCCTCAATATGTTGGCCTATTACACTATTTCATCCCTGACATTTGAAAAAATACTTATTCATTGTTGACATTTCCAAAATCGTGTACTATTTCATCCCTAAAGAAGGATTAATGAGTGTTAACTGTTGCAAATGTCAAGAATGAATAAATATTTTTTCAAATGTCAAGGATGAAGTAGTGTAATAGGCCAAAATATAAGGGGCACATAGTAATTATCCCTTATTCATTTGGTTTTCAAGAATTTCTATTTTAAATTTATGACTTCTAATTTTTGAATTTTTTTTTAATCTCAATTCATGTTTTCTATGTAATTAGTTTGATTTCATGATGGCATTTTAGAATTAGGTTGAGAATGTTAATAAAAATGATATAGATTTTAATTAGGCTAATAAATTGAATTTTCTTCCTCCAAAATTAATTTGTTTTGGCTTCAACTAATTTTAATTTGACATTTAGCATGTAAGGGTAAGTAAAAATCCAGTTTTATGTTCTGTGTTTAATTCAAGTTCTTAATTAATTGTTATTATTATCCTCCGAACTAACTTAACCATTATCTTGTAGGTTTTTTGAGCTAATTTGTTTCTTTTATAGGGTCTATCACACAAATAATGTTAATTTAATTTGATTTTGTTTTTATGTTATTTTGCTTTTCTTATGTGGAAATTAAGGGTTGTAATCTTTTTTCCTCCCTCCATTTATTTGCATGCATATTTAGTTTTGTTTATTTTTGTTATTGTGGATGGATGTATATAATTTATGATGGATGTTGTGAACTGCATCAAAATTGCATGAAAATGAAATTAATTGACAAACTTGAAGCTAATTTTAAAATTGAAAAATGTTTGAAGGCAATTGGATTTTCTGCATGTAATAAAGAAATAATTAAATAATTTAAAATAATAAAACACAAAATATAAATGGATGGTAATTGCAAGGTCAAATGAGCATTTAAAAAGGCTGAAACCTAGTTTTCAGACCCAATGTCTGAGGACGGCTATTGGGTCCCTCTATGAGATCCACTTTGTTGTAAAGTCTATCTCGTATTTCACTCGGATGACAAGTTCATAACCAATTTAAGTTTCATAACCCAAGTTGTATTCCATATAATACAAGAAACTGCTGATTTAGCAATGGAATATCACCGTCACAAAATAGTGACGAAACTATAACTTTGGCAACCAAATGCTTTTTAAAAAATAAATAGATTTAATTTAGTGATGGAATTGTGCAAAACTAGCAACAGAATTGCAATTCTATCACTAAAATAGCTATAGAATTGCAATTTTGTTGTTATTTTTAGCGACAGAATTCAATCTATTACAAATTTAGTGACAGAATTGCTATTCCGACAAAATTTATGTTGACCTTAGCAAGATAAGCAATCTTGATTTTTGTTGACCATTTGCGTGATCAAACTCCTAATTTTGGACTTTGATAAAAAAAATTTATACTAATAATTTCAATTAAGTGTGTAGGGAATTATATACCAAACATATACCAAGCATATACACTTTTGGGTGAATAGTGACTTTTCAGGCTGTTTGAACCTCTGAGATTGAAGAAGACTTTTGACATATTTAGAGCTCTTAAATGTGAAAATGAGCTTCTTCACTTATGAAGTAGACATCTTAAGCTTTCCAAATTGTACTTGATCATCAAAATCCAAGTTCATTTGGGTATGAAAATCTTCAGTCGAAGTCAGCATATGCAGCTTGCATTTCAGTTTTTTCAGCAATATCTTGAGCTACAGATGTCCAAATGATGTGATTAAAATTTTTATGGTAAGATAAGAAAATTATCTACAACTTTCATGAAGAATGTTTTGGCTGAATCGATCGTCTTCAGTCTCGTTCACAAGCATCTTTCAAAGTGGTCATAAGCTGTTCTTCAATGCAGCCCTGAAGCACATTCTTGCCAAATATTGGCAGCAACCCTCACGAGCTGGTGGCTCGTGACCTACTCGTGAGCGTACCTTTGACAGAATTCCAACAGAAATTTTTGAAGGCAACGACTATAATTTCTACCCTCACGAGCACTGTTCACTCGTGAGGCGCTTGTGAGCAGCCCTTGAGCTGCCATAAGTTCAAGAATTGATTCAAAATTAATTCTAAATGTTGGAGACATGATTGATACATCCAAAAACTACATTTTTGAGTGTTTTTCTATATAAACACAACTTAGAATTCAATTGAAAGGTTAAGAAAACTTGTGCATCATTCATCATTTTCTTAAACATTCAACTGAGCTCTAAAAATTTCTTTCAATCAAAATCTTTGTGTATAACTCTTGTGAGAGTTGGTGAGTGATTAGAATAGATATTCTTGTTCTTCTATTTTCTAGGTTTAGAAAACGGGAAGTGAAATTCTATTCTAAAGGAATTGGTTTAAGTGTTTAGCCATTAAAACACTTGGGAATTTGATTTTTGAGTGAGCCTTGAAAACTCAAGATTGTAAGGTTGTAAGAGTGAGCCATAAAACTCTTATGTATTTTTAACCTTGTTAATAAGATTGTGGATGATTAAAAAATCCTAACTTGGGGATAAGTTAGGTAGAGACGTAGGATTTTTTGAGAATCCAAACTCCTTAAATATTTGTGTTTATCGTTCTTCCTTCTTTACTCTTACTCACTTCTTGCAAATAATTCCTTTAATTTCCCATTTTTGTTCGATAGTCGTATTCATCCCCCTCTAGGACTCTTTCAATTTTGATCTTAACAAATTTAAGTTTTAAGCAACTAATGCGTTTGTTTCAAGTGTACATAAGTTAAGAACATTTTAGAAGTAAAAATAATAATGAAATATTGAAGAAAAATGATTCTGGAAAGCTACTGCAAGTACTATCTCAACCGGACTCATCACAATGACGAAATTGCATAAATAGTTGCAATTTTGGTTGTAGTCCTGATCAAGACCAAAGTAGTTCTGAGCAGGACCAAAATGAGCACAATTTGGCAAAAGGGACATAACCCATCTCGATCTCATATCTCGATCGGGACATTGCTCGGTACTATAATAACCCGAATTTTTTTAAAATTATTAAAATATATTTCGGAATATGCAGTGTTAATAAAATTTTGAATTTTATTTATATATTATCATTATTTGTGAATATTATTCATATATGTTATTTTAAATATTTTATTTACGTAAAAATATATTTCTAGACGTTATTATTATTTAAATATTAGGGTTAATATTATTGATGTTATTTTTGGATAGTGTTATTTTTAATAATATTATTATTATTTTAAGTACCATATCATTATTTTTATTGTTTGATATTATTTTGAACATTATTTTTATTATTAAATTATTTCATTAATATTGTTTATAATATTACTATTAATTGTTAGTGTATGTGTGTCTATATATATGTATGGTTATACTACTATATTGTGCGTGTATGACTATATATATATATATATATATATATATATAAAGAAGAAAAACAAAAGCCATCACCATCTCCCTCCTACATTTCATTCCAATACTTAACCCTCATTATGCCTTTCTTCTCTTCACCCCAGAGCCCCTTAGCCTTAACTGTCAAACCTTCCTCCTTCTGCCATTACCACCGTCATCTCCTCCTCTATCCGTCTTCCTCCTCGCGACGCTAGAAGACAACAAGCAACAACAACAGCGTCAGTAAGTGGTTCCTTGTCGTCGCTTCCTCCTCCGATCGCCACAGGTCATCTTCTCGATGCCATTCGACTCCTTGAGCTATGAGGAAGTCAATCCTAGGCTCGGTTCAAGCTCTAGCTTGTTCATTTGTAAGTTTCTCTTGGTTTTTGATTTATGGCTAATAGGGTTTTTATTTTTTTTGATAAGAAATTGTTTGATTTATTGATTTTTATTTTTGAAATATTGTTCTTGGTGGCTTAATCTTGCTAGAAATAATTTTTTTAAAATTTTTTTCAATTAGCTTAATTTATGAGTAATTTTGATTATTTTATTATTATTTATTGAATTTTCGTTAATTAATTATTTTAATTATGGATTTAATTAATTTAATGTTATTATAGTATGTTAGTAATTATAATGTTGAGAAAAATAATTTTTGAATATATTATATAATTTTTAGGAATATTTTTGTATTATGGAAATATTGGAATTCTATGTTAGAGTTATATTTTTGTTGAAAATATTGCTTAATTATATGTTTTAGATAATTTTGGTATAATATATGGTGATAAAATAATTTTTGTGATTTTATATAATTTTTTAGGAAATTATTTGTATTATGTGATTTTTGAGTATATAGGTTAATTATAAGTTTTTGTTGAAATTGTGGTTAAATTATATGTTTTAAATGATTTTGAAATAATAAATGGTATTAAAATGATTTTATGATTATATAGAGTATTAAAATGATTTTTATAAATTATTTGTAATTTTTAACCAATTAATATTAATTTTTGAAAATTATATTCAAATATATATTATTTATTATTTTGGTGATAAAAATGGGTTTTAAATTAATTTTATTACATAATTAAACTATTTATGTAGTTAATTGTGAATTAACCATTTTAAGTTAATTATTTGAAAAATTGATTTTTATCTGTCAAATTTTCTGTAGATTTCTTATAAAACGTGACAATCGCTCAGAGTTTAGTTTTGAAATTTTGACTGAGTTTTTTTTATAGTAATCCTATAAGCGTAAAGTTAAAATATATTATGATTTATACTATTATTTATTTTCTAATTGCGTTGAGATTGAGGCCTATCGGACCAAGCTCGTCTAATATGTCTCGTGGAGCACGAATCAGTGAGTTATTATACTATATATATTTGTTAATTGCATATCGGATGCATGACTTAAGATTTTTCATTTTCATTATACGTTTTTAAAAGTAATTTAATTTATAATATGATTTGGTATTTTCGGTTTATTTTTAGTATATTTTGAGATATATGTTTGCATATTTTCAATATACATTTAGTATATCTTTGGTATATTGAGGGTTTATTTTTGATATATGCATGTTATATAATTGGGTATATTTTTAGTATATTTTTGATATATTTCAAAATAAATGCATGTTTTATCTTCGATATAGACTTAACATGTTTTAGTATATTATTGATATATATTTGGCATATTTTATGGTTGGTTTCGTTCTTAGTTTATTTTAAGTATATTTCTGGTATATATATGATTTATTTTGTTAATATGATCATTATATGCATTATTTATTTTTCCATATGAATGTTTAATTTTAAATGAAGGATATCGATAGAACGTGCTACCTAGTGGGTAATATTATGATCGAGTACGTATCGATGTGATAGATTTTGTAGTTGATTTACTAACTTATTTGAGGTGACATTTGATTGATTATTTATTGAAATTGATGTGATTGAGTAGTGTGATTGCGGGAGCTCGGTTGACTTAGTGTCTCGGGGCCAGTCTACTATCCATAATGGAATAAGAGAATTAATTTGGAATTAAGTGAGCCTGTATGGTTAGAGTGATGTTGTTGATTGAGGTTACGATTAAATAGGGTTCTATTTGATCCTTCATATATTAAAATAAATGCTTTCTGCATTTATTATATATATAAAACAGAGTTTGACATTTGTGTGAAATTTGTGTGTGTGTGTGTATATATATATATATATATGGATGTCTGACTGTTATGGTTTAGATTGCATGTATATATATTATAATAATTCACTCAGTGAGGTATAACCCCCCCCCCCCCCCAAATTATTTTTTTCAAGAGATTTTATATTGTCAGACTTTAGTAGCAGAGCTCTTCGCCGGTGTTCTTCCATCCCGACTATTTTATGTAAATTTATATTTAAACTCTGATTTGTATTCTAAAAACTATAGTAGTAGTGTTATTGTATCAGAAGAGTATTGTCTTATTTTTGATACTTTGTATCTAGTATATTGTATGAACATTTTTTTTATTTATAAAAGGATATTAAGTATTTATATTTATATATAATTTGAAAAATTTTAATTTAGTCGTACTTTTTATTTATTTAATGCATGTGCTTTTATTTTTAAGGCTTGCTACGAGTTCCGAATTCAAAAGAATTTTCGTTCCTTAGTGCCGGTCATGACTCCCGATTTGGGTCGTGACAGGGAAAATGCATATCTCGATCGGGATCAAGGTAGAATTTCAAAGGCAACGACTAGTAAAGACTATATGGTTCTAGTCTTGATCGAGACTGATGATATCCCAATTGGGACATGATAAAATGCAGCTCAAAACTTCAAATTTTCATTCAAATGCTCTTGGATTTAGTTGGGAACAAAATTATTACTTCCAATAGCTATAATTGGATTGCTCAAGTATAAATAAGACCTCTGAAGATTGTATTAAAGTTAAGAAACTTGCTTATTCATTTTATACATTTAAGCATTCAATTAAACTCTCAAAATTCTTCCAAAATTTCTTTTATATAAACTCTTATGAGAGTTGGTTGTGTATTAGAAATAGAATTTTTCTTCATCTTAAATCTTGGGATAGATTAAAAGGGAAGTGAGATTTATTTCTAAAGGAATTGGTTTACGTGTTGTCCATTAAAATACTTGAGATTTGGTTTTTGAGTGAGCCTTGAAAATTCAAGTTGTAAGGTTGTAAGAGCGAGTCATAAAATTCTTGTGTAATCTCAATCTTGTGAATAAGATTGTGGGTGATTGACGTACGATTATTATTGAATCCGAACTCTTTAAATCTTTGTGTTCTTCATTCTTCCTTTTCAACTTCCATTCAATTCTTGCAAAGAATTTTTTTAATTTCTCATTTTCATTTGATAGTCCTATTCACCCCCTCTCTAAGACTCTTTTCAATTTAGTCCATCACTATTATAGTGATGGAATTGAAATTCTTTCTCTTTTTTTTATTTGTTTTTATTTATTTTTATTTTCTATTCATTTTTTCAATTTTACAAGATTCTTTCACAAGACCAAAACTCCTTTCTTCTTTCCTTCTTTACTATTTTTTTATGTTTTTTATTTTTTATTTTTTTTCTTTCTCTGCTTCTTTTTTCTTTTTCATTTACTTTTTAAAAAAATTTTCATTTGTACATCATTTTGTGATTTTTTTAATGTTGTTTTGGCTGTTTTTTTATTTTATTTTTTGTTGCTTTAGCTTTATGTTTTATGAGATTGTTTTGGAATGGTTGTTTCATTAGTTACTTTGGTTGTTTTTATGGTTTTTTTTTTTCCCAAAACAACAGGAAAAATCACTAGAAAACAAGCTCATAAAATTGAAAAAGAACCAATAGAAAAAAATCCACCAAAATAATAAATAAAAATAGAAAGACCACTACAAAACAACCGTATAAAAACTAAAAAATGAACTAACATAAAACAACCACAACCAGGAACCAAAAACAACTAGAAAAACAACTAAAAAAACCAAGAACAGCCAAAAACCAAAAATAACCTAAAAACAACCATAAAAACAACTAGAAAAATAATTACAAAACAATCTCATAAACTTGAAAAATAACCAACAAAAAAAAACAAAAAAAACTACCAAAACAACCAAAAAAAGACTAAAGCAACCAGAAAAAGTAAACACACACTCATATTAATCCAAACAATTCAAATTAGACCCATTATAACACTCAAAACAACTATAAAGTTTAAGTTTTTAGTTATGAAACTCTTTTTTTTTTAAAAGAAAAAAGAAAAAATCAAAATACAATTTAACTCTCAAATTTAGTCACTTTACTCCTCTTCCCCTTTTACTTTCTCTCTTTACTCTTTTTGTCTTTAAGATCTTTATTGGCCAGACCATTAAAAGGGAAAGATTGAGAAAAGAAAAAGTTAGAGTAACAAATAAAAAAAATTAGTCGCTTCATTGACTATAATCAGATAATGGAGATTGAGCATTTGAGGTTAACAAGTAATGGTGGTGACGAAAGAGAAGGGGAAGGAGAGAGAGAGAGAGAGAGAGTAGAAGAAGCCATGGATAGATGAAATGAGAGAATTTTTGAAGAGAAAATTTCTAATTGTTTAATTTTGTTTTGGAGGTAACGATGACGAAATTATCTAAGAGTAGATAATGAAAAGAGATGAAAAAAAAAAAGGATTTGCAAAGAAAGGAAAAATAGAGAGAAGAAAAAAAAAAGAAAAAGAGAGTAGAAGAACAAGAAAACTGTGTTTTTGAATTTTTTTTTTTTTGCTTTGTTACGCGTTTTTGAAATAGAATTATTAGCAACTATGTTTTTTAATACATTTTTTTTTTAAAATTTATGAAAAGTCCCTTTATGAAATAAGATCACTGCTCACAATCACAGTTGGATTTGAGTAGCCTAACGATGAAAAAACATTATTAAAATCATAGGTCTGATTTTCAAATATGATAGAGATAAGATTTTCTCTTTAACTTTGTTTAGAAAATCACTATTTTTTAAAAAAATTATTAAGTAAAATATTGTCTCCCTACTATTGCATCCATAATGTTATAAAAAATTTATTCATTTAATTGATATTAATAACTTCGTGCTCTTAATAAGTTGATAGTTGTTTAAATAAAATGGATTTTGAACCAATTTTTTTTTAACAACGATTTTCAATAAAACTTTGTGATATGTGAACATTACCCAAATTGTTGATTGGAAATTAAAAATGCTATAGTGCCGTGTAATTATTACATGGAGTTTAAATGGTAACTGTAGTAGTCATTGCTTAATTTTAAAGAAAGAAATTCATTTAGATTGTATTTGTTGGGGAATTAAGCGATAGTTGAAAGAGCAGCTCAAAAAGTTTATTAAAAAAGGGTGGAAATAAGGTTCGATTTGGCCCTCAAACTTTTCACAAAAGTTTAATTTGGTCCAAAACTTATAATTAATGAATCATTTAAATCCATTCTCTCACAAAAAAATGAAGCGTGTAATACACATCCATATAATCCCAAGCAGCCATTAATTAATTTTTTTGTACAAATAAATATTTAATTTATTTGCTATTTAGTTAAAGCTTCTTGTAGTGTACTAAAACTTCCATCCCTTTCTTCCCCTACACTCTCCTTTGTTCCTAAACACATCGTAACCTTTTGGTGCTGTACAATATAGTAGCAGTAGCAACAATGGAGAATTTGCAGACCACTCTTCAAGGCAATAATTGAGGCAAGGTGAAAAAGTATGAGAAAAGAGGTGAAGAGGAAGAAGACTCCATTTCTATTGATTCTTTCTTTATTCTTTTTTGGGCTTCAAGGGATTGAAGTAGTTGTTCCAACTCCTTTACGAAGTTAATAGCTCCACTTATTATTGATGCTTGGTCTCCCTCCAAATATCTATCGTTTGATATCAGTAAGGAAAAGAGTTAAATACACCAAAATCTAGAGACAATTAATATTTTCAATTACCAAGCTACAATAAATTTGTTCACCTTTCATTGTACAAATATTAGTCTTTGCCTCACTTTGCCGAATAGGAATTCTCACTAAATTACTTCAAAGGAGTTGTAAATAATAAGAACTTAGCATAATAAATAACACCTGCAACTACATGTAAATGACTGCTCAGAACACTCGTCTTTGCCAATGCCGTCCCATTTTTATCCAACAATACAAAGCAAGGAACATATCTTATAACATAATAGAGAAGCTGCACATAATCCACAGCATCCATAGTCAACCAACCCATTATAGTGAGCTAAGTCTTTATTAAGGGATGAGATCTTAAGAATATAGATAACACACTCAATAAAGAAAAGCAAGTTTTATAGTAACTCATAAGTAATTGCACTATTCACTCTCATTCATCACCCACATATAGATTTGGACAAAAAAATTAGTCTCCTTCTTAATTGAACATTTGATGTGCTTACTGAAGCACTCCTTATGTCACCATCCACGAAGAAATAGCTCATTGAATGCCCATATTGTAATGAATAACACTATTATACTTGGTCTGCCTACAAGCTTTCTTGAGAGGAAGAGCTTGTATCCTATTATTTGATATTTGGAGCTATTAAGTCCCAATAGTTTAAATCAAAATCAAACCCACATACAATAGCTCTTTTCATTTTCTACACCAAGAGAAGTAATAATAAGCCAAGACCTTATGTTAGTGTAGCAGTGACAACAACAAATGATTCCTCAAGCGAGTCACGGTGTGATGGATGTTTAAGTTCAAGTAGTCTCAAGAAATGCTTTGCTTCTCAAGTCGTTTGGTACTGTGGAAAAACATAGAAACAAGAATAGCTTATTCTGGGTAAGCTTATTCCCATAATAATCCCTTCCTCTAGCTTTTTCTTCAATGGTTTCTTCTTCTTCTTCGCTTTCTTTGCTTCTTTTCTCTCACTCCCAATTAAACCCCTTTCATTTCCTTCAAAAATCCTAATTCTAATCCCAACCCAATTATCACACAATGTCACTCTCTTAAATCCTTATCTTTATCCATTAATTCTTCTTCAAACAACAACAAAATAACATACCCACCTCCCTCGTTGCCGCCAAACACTAGCATCCTCCGTCACCGAAGAAAAAATTATTCGTTATTGTCACCAAAGAGATTTTCCTGAGAATTGCATATAGGTTATTGAAAAGTAGCAGCAGAAAAGATAATAATAAAAATAGAAATTTAAAGTTTAGTTATAGTTCTTCTTTTGTCTTTCTTTGTTTGAGAAATCTAATGGTAATGGAAATATAAAGTATGAAGAAAAAATTGGGGCTGTTATTGAGGATGAAATAGAGCGGAATAAAGGGTTAAAGATATTGAAGTTTAGCATATTCCAATAATCTTCTTCTGGGTAATCTTCTTCGGGGTTTCAGCTTATTTCCATAATAATCCATTATTCTGCTAATTGATCTCATTTAATTGAGTTGGTAATTCAATTTTGTTATAAATTCACGCACCTTTATTTGTCAGAAAATGGATTTAAATGATTCATTAATTGCAGGTTTTGGATTAAAATAGTAAAAACCATTTTGAGTCAAATTGAACTTCCACGAAAAGTTTAAAGACTAAATCGAACCTTATTTCAAAAAGGGTGTGTTAGCACACATTTATATTTTTTTGCTGGGTAGGATTAGCTGACAGCAAATGAGCACATTATTTGTGTCTTATATAACGAAAGAGAGCCTTTGATGGATAATCTACATATGTTGTGCAAACCTCTAGATTGGTTGAGTGCCTGGTCGGAGAATCGGTTTCATATGCTACACTTTATGCACCTGATTTTTTAGCCAATCCTGTTGGATGGGCGGCAATGTTGAAAGGTGCAAGTCTTGATCTTTCGGACCTGAGCATGATTTCCAGTTGATTCGATGCTTGGGGAGAAAGAGATGTTTGGTGGATAAATATTGTTAGGATTAAAAGGTTAAAATTTTTAAAAATATATATAAAAAAAATAATCGATATCAAATTATCTTAAAAAAAGCATTTTATTTGTCCAAATTAATATTAGGTTTATTGTGACATAAATTGAGCAATATATTGTAAATATTTTACATTTAGATAATAAAATATTCAATTAGTATACATTATGTGTACAACGATGCAATGTAAATTCATTAGCTAGCAAGAAGACGGTTTGGGTTCGTATTTGATTATTTTACTAAAACGACAGCGTTTTCATCAGCTCTCTTTAGAGAAGAGATAAGACAACGACGTCGTTCCATTCAGATTGCTTTGATTCTACGCTACTTTTGAAAACTTTTTTGTTGAAGACATACGTGCCTATCCAATAGCCAGAAAAGAACAAACGTTTTCTCTCATACGTTCATTTTTTCTCATATACAAAGACAATCTTACCCTTAATCCCACACCAAAAATGGCAAACTCCCAGTCTCGCCTGTTCCCCTACATCAATTCCACTCGATTTTCCCGTCTGCCACGTATCACACCCGGCCAATCAAAACCAACCAACACAGCGCGTGCTTGACAATTCCAATGTTTAAATCGTAGGATAACAAACACCGCATATATACCCTTTGGTTTTAACCGACCTTTTAATTTGAAAAAGAACAATAAATAAAGAAAATAGAGTCCACTCTTTTTTAAAGCGTAATCGTAGATCTTCTCATTTTTGTTTCTGTTCTTCTGGCGGCGACGACACCAACGACCAACCGGCGCTTGGACCTTTTTTTTTATCTGATTTTTAGGGTTTATCTCTTCTGCATCTCGAAACCCTAATCCTCGGATCAGGTACACCCATCTCTCTCTTTTGGTCTCTGTCTTCTGCCTATTATCTGTCAGATCTTTGAGAGGTGTTTTTTTTTTTGGTTGTTGTTGTTTTGGGTTTGAATTGATTAAGGGATTATACGTGAGGAATTTTAAGAGTTTTTTGAGGTTAATCAAATTTTTGTTTGAATTAGGGATTAGTTGATTGTTTCTTTTGATTGTTGATTTTAATGGCTAGAAATTAGGTTTTAGATTAAAGAATAGTACTGTTATTGGTTCTGACAAGTTTGAGTTATTTTTGGATGCTATTGTTATTTGTGTTCGGTTGATTCTTGAATCTTATTTTGCGATTTGATACCTTGTATTTTACCAATTCCACAATTTTTAGCATGTCTCTTAGATGCAAAAGTTTTTGGAACAGAACTGATGTTTGAAAGGATTTTAAGTTAGCAGAGTATGGAACATCTAATTTTCTATCATATTGTCACTGATGTGGAGTGAATACTTGTATTCAGGTCTGAGCATTCTGGTTGTTAGACTTCATCGATCAGCCAAGGTTCATGTCTGAGCTAGAAGCCCAGATTCCTACTACTTTTGGTAAGCAAGTTCTATTATATGTTTTAACTTTTAAAAGTGTGATTATTCTTGTGCTTGCAACGAAACCCATGTTAGGATATGATTATGAAACTTGTTCAGAAATTGGAAAACCTGATAATGTGAATTATCTTCAAATTTTAAAAAATTCATGATGTTACAGAACCTTTTTACTGCTTAATTATTTTCAGTTCATGTGCACTGTCGCAGAGACAAAGTAAAATCTAACATATATGCTTTATGGTAGATCCGTTTGCTGAGGCAAATGCTGAAGATTCAGGCGCTGGTGCAAAAGAGTATGTGCATATTCGTATACAGCAACGAAATGGTAGGAAAAGCTTGACAACTGTGCAGGGGTTGAAGAAGGAATTCAGCTATAACAAGATACTCAAAGATCTCAAGAAAGAATTCTGCTGCAATGGTACAGTGGTGCAGGACCCTGAATTAGGGCAGGTGTGTGTTTGATCTCTTAATTGTTTTTTCAATAATATGTACTTGATTAATTCTTGATGTTTTCTCATGCAAATTGTGTATTGTGTAGGTTATACAACTTCAAGGTGATCAACGAAAGAACGTCTCCACTTTTCTAACCGGGGTAAAATTTTGATTGCCGATCGTTTTTTTTGAAAAAAAAAAAAAAAAAACCATAGATGAGCAAAACTTCTAGTAACGTGTGGTGGTTGTGTAGTGTAAGTCCCTAATTTTGGATATATTTTTATTTCTGACAGGCTGGAATTGTGAAGAAGGAAAATATCAAAATCCATGGTTTCTAAGCTGCACCGACTTTAATAAAAATCTCTGCATGGTGGATTCCCTCCTATGTTGGCGCAGAACCTGTTTGAACTTCAGCATATATTTAAGCTGTTAAATTATTATGATGTTGGTTTGATAAGATAATTAAGTAATTTTGTTTTTCTATAAAGTCATCTGGATTCTGTGTGATGATATGGGATATGTGTCTGTATTTCTAGTAATCTTAAATGGGTACTATTATCAGAATTGGAACTGTGTCTTTGATCTTGTGATATTGTTCTTTCTCTGGTTGTTTTGATTTAAATTTGCTCGACACAAGTGCACTGGACATATACTTCAGATGTAATGCCGAGGGTAATGAACTGACGGAATGTTTGCGGGTTTGTTAGGTTGCAGGGTGTTTTCCTTCAATCACTAATTTATAACCGGCTTTACTGATCAATGGAAAATATGTACTGTTATTTTGGAGCCTGCCAATTAGAGAGACAATCTTTGGATGAAATCACTGACTGAAGCATTGCTCCTAAAAATGACACTTCCCTAAAAATGGAACTTTGGGACTGGAAGCATGTCCATAGGCAATATTGGAAGTATGAAACTTTATTAAAAATGACACTTTGGAATTGGAAGCATGTTCTGGACGTCTTTGTTTTTTCTTCCTAGATATTTTTTAGGGTCTTCTTCAAAGATCGATATTGGCTTGGCTTGACAAATATCGGAAATAATTTCCGTAAGCGGGCCAATTAGAAAAAGAGGAGGGGGCCCTCATTTACCAAAAAACCAACTTCAAAAAGAATTGCCCCCATATAAGCAGGGGCAATTCAGTCAAATAAATAAATAAATATATATATATAATAATGTGGGCCGGTACGATAAGTATAATCGTCCAACAAATATATATGTTTTCATCTGATGTTTCTAGTAAGATGCTTTTGCACAATGTTCTTCGCATAACTTATGTAATTTGTGTAGTTCTATCAATTAAAATTTTAAATTTGTTTACTTGAATCAATAACACTTAAAAGTATTAAATTAAAATTCCATGTTAATTGTGCTTTCTTATTAGCTTCTTGTAATCTTTTATACTAAACTTTAGATTTGTTCAAATACTCTAATTTAATCCTTTGTATTATTTAACGAATTGCATTTAATTAAAAAATTGTTTTGTTTAAATTAATATCTATATTAAAAAATTAAAATTATTATTTTTTATTAAATTTAGTAATTCCTCCCCATCTATTAACTATTAATTTTTATATATTACACTTAAAATAATAATAATAATAATAATAATAATAATAACAAATTGTATTTTTTTTACATAAGTGCTCCAAAAAGAGATGTCAATAATATCAAACATACTTTTTTTTTTTTACGATTGTCTTGAAAACGCTGCTTTTGCTTCTGTGGCGTCTTCTTCCTTTCATTTTTTTTTTCTTTGGTTTCCTTCACAACTTTTCACAAATCTTACAATTTTTTTTTTTTTTTAAGTGTGTGTGGGTTGCAAGCTAGTTCAAGCTCGTGGTGCATGTTTTGATCCAAATAATGTAAGATCTCATGCATCATTTGTCATGAATTCCTACTATCAAACACATGGCCACACGATTTCAATTGTGATTTCTCTCACACAACTGTCCTCACCACTACTGATCCAAGTAAGTCAAAATTTTCCCATCAACGCCCACTAATTTATTATAATCTCACTGTGTGTGAGATTAGGGTTCTTGCGAGTGAATTTGCTCTTTTGGACTTTTTTCTTTGATTGAAGAAAAAAAAAGTCAAATTCTCTAATAAAATTGCTTAAAGTGAATTATTGAATTTTTTTTAAATCTCTCTCTTTCTCATTTAAATGCTTTGGTAATCAAATTAAGGAAGAGTCAAGGTTAGGTTATGTTCTAATTTAAAGTCCCCATGACAGGTAAAACCTCTCTCTGACTCTGGTTTCTTCTTTTTCTATGTTATACCTACTTAGCTGTGCAATTTTATTGGTATTTATCGATTATTAGCAGTATTTGACTCCTTTTTTTTTATTGTGGAATTGAATCGAAAATTTTTACCCCCCCCTTGTTTTGGTGCTAACAAGTCTACAAAGTATGGAAAATTTCTAAGAGTGGTGATGGAACTGTAATCAAAACATTGGTAAGTCCTGGTTCTGGTGGAGGGGATGACATATGGGTGGGATGTCTTTGGCAAAATGATCATCTTGTTATTATTTCCCTTGGTGGTCCAATTCATTTATTTTCAGCTAGTAATAGACAAGGCTCTGATAAGCTTATCTAGGCGCATGAAAAATGTTAATGCGTTAACTGAAGTGCAAAGTGACCCCAAGGTGATTCTAACAAGCAGCTTTGATGGTCACGCTTTTAAATGGATTCAAGGCCATGCATGGGGTGTAATGGAAGAATAGAGAAGAAGGACAATGCTAAAATTATATGCTTAGCCGTTGTTGAACAAGAGGTTATTACATCAGGATTTGACAGCAAGGTGAAAACAAAGTGAAGTGGAAATGTGTTGACATTTTGGGTGCTTTTGCAAGTGATATAAATTGGTGGACTAGAAGCGCAGAAATTGTAACATGTATCAAAAATTAGTCTCATTCAATGTTCAGTATATTACTTTTTGTAATCCACATCTGTGATCTTTTTTTTTTTTTTTTTTTTTCATTCAAAATGTTCACTATATTCATGGTTTAGAGACAACAAATGCTACTGATGCATCAGGCAATATTATATTTGGAGATATTGAGGTACATATTCAATAAGCGGATAGTGCGTACTGTTATTTGTGCAATCAAGTTATTCAGCTGGCAGTGGCACGGCAAACAACTGGTTGTATATATTTTTAATAGTATATTGTACGGATAATATACTATTCATATATTAAAAATAGTATATAACAAGTATACTATTTATATATATATATATATAGTTATTTATTTATTTACTTATTTCTTATACACTTCAAAATATATAAAAAAAATTGATAATTTGAGTAGTGTGTATTATTAAAAAAAAATTGTCAAAGAAATAATTTGTCTTTAGCATGTATTCAATTAATAAATAAAAAATAATTGTATTCAATTAATTAAAATAAAAAATAAATAAAAATATAATTCATATATTAAAAATAGTATACAATAAGTATATTTTTTTTATATTTTTTTTCTTATACACTTCAAATTTTTTATGATGATTTGAGTAAGTATATATTGGTAGAAAAATTATCAAAGAAGCAGTTGACCTTGAGTAATAAATAAAAATAATTGTACTCAATTAATTAAAATAAAAATAATTAATATATGTTGCATATCAATTAATTTTAATCTAATTGCCCATTTGTGACTTACATTTTTTCGTCCAAAATTTACCTCTAATATTTTCTTCCAACCAAAATTTAACTGATTTGGTTGATAAGTTAATATAAACCTTTTCAATTCTCTTCTCTTTATCAGTGTGGGAAAATATATGAATAACTATTCTAATATAAAAAATTAAAAAATGAACAACAACTATATATAGTATATAATAAATATACTATTTGTATATTATTCATATGTTATACGAATAATATACTATGTGTAAATTATTTGTATACTAAAAATAGTATACAATAAATGTACTATTCTTATTTTTTTCTTAAACACTTCAAATATAAAAAAACTCTTATAATTTGAGTAAGTTTATATTGTTAGAAAAATTATCAAAAAAATTGTTGGCCTTAAACATGTGTTTAATATTATATTATTCGTGTATTAAAAACATACTAATCTAATTAACCCAAATCTGAAACAAAATTTAATTATAGATGAGGAGTACGATGTCATAGTGTCAGGAACTAGTCTCAAATAATGCATTATTGGTGATCTTTTTATTCATATGTTATATGAATAACATATTATTTGTGTATTATTTATATATTTAAAATAGTATACAACAAGTATACTATTCATATTTTTTTATTTCTTATATACTTCAAAATATTAAAAAAAATCCGATAATCTAAGTAAGTATATATTGTTAGGAAAATTATAAAAAAATTAGTTTGCCTTCTGCGTGTATTTAATTAATAAAAAGATAATTACATTCAATTAATTAAAACCAAAAAAATAAAAATATTATTCGTATAATAAAAATAAATGTAAATAAATATCAATACCTCCATTATCAACTTCTGCTCTTTTATTTTTTTTATCTAAAAATCAAATTAGAGAAAAATTCAAGAAAAGATAAATGCAATTATATATATATATTCAGGTCTTCTATTCTTTTTTCCTCAACTATCTATTTGAAATTTTAGTTATTTATTAAAAGCTACTTTTAGTTTTATAATTTGAACATGTTAATTGTAATTTTTTTTTAAAATTATCATGTATTTTTTTGTCATTCAATTTTTTAATAAATTTTAAATTCAATAATAATAATAATAATTTGTACTTTTTTTTTTGCATTAATGGGTGTCACATTACATTTCATAAAAAATTATGAAGCACTTATTGAGTATTATAAACATCATTTGGGACTGAAAAAAGAAGGGGATGAGGAAAAAAATAAAAAAAGAGTGAGGAAAAAAAAGAGGACTAAAAACAAGAAGGAAATAAAAATAAAGAGAGAAAAAGAAAAGAAAATAAATAAAAAGAAAATAAAAATTAATAAAGAAAAATAAAAATGAAAAGGAAGACGATAGATGATATTTCTTTCATGGGCCAAAAGATAACCAATTCAAATTTAAAGAATTTAAAAGAAAAAAACAGAAAGGAAAAGGAGGGATAAGAGGCAAAATACAAAAAGGAAAAAGTACAGGACTGAAAATGAAAAAAGGGACACCGATAATTAATAACAAAAGGAAGACTTTTAAATGTAAATCAGGGCCAAAACCATTATATTTTTATATTTTTCTCTAATAAATTTACCCCACATCTATCAAAAATCTTAAAAATGTTACAACAGAAGAAAAGAACACTGTAGCAAATAAAATTAAAAAAATAAACTACAAAGACTAATGATATATGTTTTCTGCGAGCTGACTTCCTCCATTCTAAGAGCAAATGCTCTCTCTCAATTTTTCAAAATATTTATGCATTTTGAACACGTAAAATCATAATTATCTTTTAAGAAAATATTTAGAATTAATTTTCAACCAATCAGTGAACGAAAAATACTAAAACATGATTGAATATATTGGAAAATTTAAAATATTATGTAATGTTGATCGGCATTAGGCTAATGTCGATCAGTATTAGGCAAATGTCGATCAGCATTAGCTAAATGCTGATTGGCAGTTTGCTTATGCAGTCCCAAAAAATTAAAAAAATTTAAAAAAACACTTCTAAAATCATGATTTTGCAATTATGTCAAAAAAACACTACAATTTAGCCCTTGAAATCTTAAATTTCAATGCTAAAGATCAATTTCTTGATCAATTTTTTCATCATAAAGGCTTTCGTTGCACTAAGTAGAGTGGCAGCGGCTCAGAGGCAGGATCAGCCTCCAGTAGAGCCTCAGATTCCAGCAAAGGATCCTGCAGTCTTTGCAGTTGGTATGGCGGGTATTAATCAGGGCTTGGCAGCTCTTAATCAGGCGATGCCCATTATGCAATTGATGCTTCAACGACAGAGCTCTGGACATGGCAGTTCTAGGTCTAGAGTTAGTGCGTGTGCCATTTGTGGACGAGTGCATCAAGGTCCTTGTCACTTGATGCCAGGAGCATGTTTTAGATGTGGTCAGTTTGGACATTTCGCTAGAGCTTGTTCGAACTATGGATTCCAGATATCTTTTGCTTAAGGATCTTCACCTTATGTTGTTCAGCCATTGCAGCAAGTGCCTCAGCAGTATCAGGCACCCATGTACCCTCAGCAGCGACCGATGTAGTATGCGAGTCAGCAGGGCCGAGGTAGAGGACAAACTTAGCCATTCACCTTATAGTAGCCAGGACGTGGTTAGGCTAGGATCTTCACTTTGACTCCTTAGGATGCGCAGGCATCCAACGCTGTGGTAGCAGGTATTATTCCAGTTTGTTGCTCTGATGCTAGAGTCTTATTTGATCAGGGTGCTACATGTTCATTTGTATCTCCTTTGTTTACTTCGAAAGTGGTTTGTCTTCCTTCCAAGATGATTTTTCCTCTATTTGTTTTGACTCCGCTTAGTGATGAGTTGGAGACATACATTTTCTTTCCATCTTGTCCTGTGTTAGTAGAGGGTAGAGAATTGTTAGCAGACTTAGTCCTTCTAGATGTGATTCTTGGAATGGATTGGTTGTCCCAGTATTATGCTTCTGTGGATTATCGAGCAAAGGAAGTAATTTTCAGAATTCCTAGTGATGAGGAATTCAGATTCAGAGGTACTAAGAGTTCTATGTTATGTATTCTTATTTCCGCCATTACAGCTAGGAAGATGCTCAGTAGAGGATGTCAGGGCTATCTAGCTATAATTAGAGATGTTCAAGCAGAAATGGGATCAGTAGAGAGGGTACCAGTAGTACGTGAATTTTTAGATGTTTTTCCAGAGGTGTTACTTGGATTGCCGCTGGATAGAGAGATAGAATTCTGTATTAATATTATGCCAGGTACAAATCCTATCTCTATGCCACTTTATAGGATGGCACCTGCAGAGCTGAAGGAGTTAAAAGAGCAATTGTAGGAATTATTAGATAAGGGGTTCATTTAGCCTAGTACATCTCCTTGGGGTGCTCCGGTTCTCTTTGTAAAGAAGAAGGATGGTAGTCTTCGACTCTGTATTGACTACAGATAGTTGAATAAGGTTACCATTAATAATAAGTATCTACTCCCTAGGATTGATGATTTGTTCGATCAATTACAAGGAGCTCGACATTTCTCTAAGATTGACTTGAGGTCTGGGTATCATCAGTTGAGGATTTAAAGTGAGGATGTACCCAAGTCAACATTTCAGACTAGATATGGCCACTATAAGTTCTTAGTAATGCCCTTTGGGTTGATTAATGCCCCAGCAGCCTTTATAGACTTGATGAATAGGGTGTTTAGGCCATACTTAGACCAATTTATGATTATGTTTATTGATGATATTCTGGTTTATTCAAAGAATAAAGTGAAGCATGTGATGCATCTGAGATTGGTGCTGCGGACTTTGAGAGAGCACTAGTTGTATGCTAAGTTTTCAAAATGTGAGTTCTGGTTAGATCAAGTGGCATTCTTAGGCCATGTGGTGTCTAAAAATGGCATTCAGGTGGATCCTAGGAAGATAGAGGCGATTACTAAATGGCCAAGACCTATAACGGCTACTGAAGTGAGAAGTTTTTTGGGTTTAGCAGGCTATTACAGGAGATTTGTGAAGGATTTCTCTAAGATTACCGCGCCTTTAACTAGACTAACCCAGAAGAATGTTAGATTTGTGTGGACTGATAGATGTGAGGAGCATTTCCAGTTGCTTAAGGATTTATTGACTTCAGCTCCAGTACTGACATTACCTTCTGGTGATGATGGATACACGGTGTATTATGACGCTTCCCGTGTAGGTTTGGGATGTGTGCTAATACAGAATGGTAGAGTGGTTGCTTATGCTTCAAGGTAGTTGAAGAAGCATGAGCAAAATTATCCCACTCATGATTTAGAGATGGCAGCAATTGTATTCGCACTAAAGATTTGGAGGCATTATTTGTATGGTGTCACTTGTGAGATCTACACTGACCACAAGAGCTTAAAGTATATCTTCGAGTAGAGGGATTTGAACTTAAGGCAAAGAAGATGGATGGAACTTCTAAAAGACTATGATTGTTCGATTCTTTACCATCCAGGCAAGGCGAATGTAGTAGCTGATGTTAGAAAATCAGCAGGTAGTCTTGCCCATATTAGTACTGAGAGGAGACCGATTATTCATGAGTTGCATGAGTTGATTGATCAGGGTTTGCAGTGGATGGTGACTAAAAAATGCCTTTTTGCTCAGTTCAGAGTACGGTTTGTGTACTTGGATAAAGTTAAGGCAGCTCAAAGAAGGGACCCACAGTTATAGAGAATGATGTTTGAGGTACAACAAGGTCAATCTAGAGAGTTTGTGATTGATAGTGAGGGAGTTCTACGCTTGGGTACTCGGTTGTGTGTGCCAGATGTTGATGATTTAAGGAAAGAGATCTTAGAAGAGGCACATTTTTCTGCTTACAATATTTATCCAGGTTCTACCAAGATGTATCATAATTTGAAGGATTTATACTGGTGGAATGGAATGAAGAAGGATGTTGCAGAATTTGTATCCAAGTGTCTCACATGTCAGCAGGTGAAATTAGAGCATCAGAGGCCCTCAGGATTATTACAGCCCATGCCTATCCCAGAGTGGAAGTGGGATATGATTGCTATGGATTTTGTGACTGGTTTACCTCGGACGACAGGTGGGTTTGATGCTATTTGGGTGATCATTGACAGGTTAACTATGTCAGCTCACTTTCTACCAGTTAAGAAGACATACTGCACTAACAGGTTGGCATGGTTGTATGTCAGCAGAATTGTTTATCTTCATAGAGTTCTAGTAAGTATAATATCCAACAGAGGAGCCACTTTTACATCAGTTTTCTGGCAAGAGTTGCATAAGGCATTGGGTACCAGACTTGACTTCAGCACAACATTCCATCCTCAAACTGATGGTCAGTCTGAGAGGACCATTCAGACTTTAAAGGATATGCTCTGAATGTGCGTGATGGATTTTGGAGGTCAATGGGATAATCATTTGCCACTGATTGAATTTGCATATAACAAAAGTTATCATGCAAGTATTAAGGTGGCTCTATATGAAGTGATGTATGGTAAAAAGTGTAGATCACCTCTGTGTTGGGAAATTGGTGAAAGACAGTTGACAGGTCTAGAGTTGGTGCAAATTACTTCTGAAAAAGTTTCTATCATTCAACAGAGGTTGAGGACAACATTTAGCAGGCAGAAGAGTTATACTGATCCCAAAACGAAGGATGTTTCCTTTCTAGTTGGAGATATGGTGTTTCTAAAGGTATCTCTAATGAAGGGAGTTATGAGGTTTGGTAAGAAGGGTAAGTTGGCTTTGAGATATATTGGACCTTTCGAGATACGATTATGAGTTGGGGAAGTGGCCTATAGACTAGTGTTGCCACCTGAGTTATCTTGAATCCACCCAGTGTTCCGTGTGTCTATGTTGAGGAAGTATATTCCTGATCCTTCTCAAATACTTCAGCCTCAAGCAATGGAGCTCAGTGAAGATCTGTCTTATAAGGAGTATCCAATAGTGATTGTGGATTGCCAGGTTCGCCAGGTTCGCTCCTGGGAGATTCTGATGGTGAAAGTGCTTTGGAGTAACCACACAACAAAAGACTATACGTGGGAGGTAGAATCTGAGATGTAAGCTGTCTATCCCTATCTTTTTCATCCTTAGACTTTGTAATTCCTAATTTTTCTTTGAAATTCGAGGACGAATTTCTGTAAGGGGGGAAGACTGTAATAGCCCGAATTTTTTTAGATTATTTTATATAATTAAATATCGAGAACTTCAGTGTTATTTATCATTTCTATCTTATATATATTTATATTTTTTAGTATTATTATTATTATTTATTACTATTTGTGGTATTTAAATTAAGTGTATATGTGTGTGTGTGTGTGTGGTTGAGTAATTTTGACAACAATTGTTATTATTATTATTATTATTATATTTGAATATAAGTGATAGATGTGCTATTTTCAGTCCATTTCTTCTCCTTCTTTTTGCTGTCCTGTGTGCTCCTCTTCCTCTCCCATTTCTGTCCAATTCTTTCCCCTGCTACTCTCTTCTTCCCGCCAGTATTCAACCATTTCTCACCATCAGCTTGCCTCTTCTCTCTCTTACTGTCTGAATTGAAGCTATCTCCATGCTCTTCCTCCTTCCTCGCGCTAGCAACAGCAACACGTGCAAAGGCAGCAGCAGTAGGTCCAGCAATATGAAGCAGCAACAAGTCCAGCAGTGTGAAGCGGCAGCAAGATCGGCAGCAGAAACGGCAACAACAGACGTCTCTAGCCCTCCTGCCGTGACACCCAGCACCATCACTGCCACAACCTACTGTCACCGGGAGTAACAACAACTCAAGCTTGCCGTAGCATCCCCTCCCCTGTCCTGAGTTGAGTTTGAAGTAGGTTAGTAATTAGTTAGCTTTAGGTTAGTTTTTAGTTAGATTTAGTTGTTTGTTAGTTGATTTTGGTTAGTTTTTAGGTTGATTTGTGATTTTTGTTAATTATGAGTTATTTGTTTAATTTTTGCAGAATTTATTTTAATTATTTGGGTAATTCTTGGTTGATCTAAATTATTTGGGGTTAATTTTGGTTAGGAGTATATAAAAAAATTGATTTAGATTAATTAAATTGATTTTATGGATTTTTTTATATTTATTTAGGTATTTTAAGTTTTATTTATATTTTGTTAATGTTATTAATTAATTATTTTTGGTTTAATATTTGAGTTAATTAGTGTTAGTATATTATGTTAGTAATTTTAGTAGTGATAAAATAATTTTTGATAATGTATTTAATTTTTTTTAGAAATTATGATTATTATGTAAATTTTGAAATAATAGGTAAATGGTGTGTTTTTGTTGATACTATAATTAAATACTATGTTTTAGTTAATTTTGAGATAAAATGTGGTATTAAAATAATTTTTATAAATTATTTATTGTTTTGTGGTTTGAATGAGTTTTTATTAATATTATAGTACATTTAAACTAGTTGGACAATTATAGTTTGGATTTAACTATTTTATGTTGAATAGTTGGAAAGTTAGATTGTTATTAATATTATATTATTATTTGAAATTTTATTAAATTATGATGGAAAATAATTTTATTTAGTGTTTTAAAAATTAAATAAATTATATTATGATTTATTATTAATTTTTATTATTTTTGGTGATTTACTAAATTAATATTTAGTATTTGCTTATTTCTATTTTTAGTAAACCTCAGTTGGGAATTGTATAGTTTGAGGTCTCTACTTGAGGTGTTGTGTCACTGTGTAATTTTGAAGTGTGTTTATTTGCAGGATTAACTCTACTTCAGTAGAGGGATATCCGTTTTACAGTGAAAACTCTGTCGAATTTTTGCTAGATTTCTCGTAAAATGTGACACCGGGTCAATCCTAAAATTTTTATTCTGAGTTTGAATCAAGTCTTCCTTAGAAACTCTAGAAGTTAGGTTTCTGTTTTCTGATTGTCATTTCCTTTTCTATCTTTTAGCTGTCCCTCCAGTCGTGTCTACCAGTCGAGGTCGGACACGACGTGCCAGAGGAGCACCTTTATCCTGTAAGTTAATATTTGATTTGAGTGCTAGGTTTTTAATTTAAATCATATTAAATTCTTATGAATTTAATTTTATGAGATTCTAATCAGCATTATTCATAGGATTCTGTATGATTCAATTTATAGTTGATTTATTTTTATTTATTGTAAATTTCATTGTTTTATTTATTTTCTTTTATTTTTAAATAAACCATGATAGAACGGGCTATCTGATGGGTTTCATCAGGACTGTGTATGCATCGGTTAATTATGTGATTATTTAATTATATTACTAGGGTCAAAGGTCTGATGATGCTTTGCTCTCGGACACCGTCAGCAGTATAATATTTGTTTATTTAATAGATACTGGGGCCGAAGGTCTGGTGATGCTTTGCTCTTGGACACTGCCAGTGATATTGGATTAAGAGATATGATTGCGGCAGTGTATCCTGGTGATGCCTTGCTCTCGGGATCTGACAGTCTTGGATATAAGTGAGTCATATGACTGTTAAAAATTTATAAATCAGGTTCTATCAAATTTTTATACTGAAACGTTTTAAAAAGACATTTAAATATCTATTTATTCTCTTTTAAAAATGGATTTATTATATGTATATCTTATGGTTGAATAAAATTTTATTATATTATATTTCTATAAAATTTATTTTAATGAGATTTTCAAACCGCATTAATTTCTTTATTAACTTACTTAGTAAGATCTGACTCCCTTCAATTTAATTTTTTTTAGGAGTTTGAGAGTTTTCTGTTAGGTCTACTTCTCTTCGTCGTATAGCTTCATCACCGGCTATTCTACGTAGGTCTAATTAGTTGTATTGTATTTACTTTTGTGTACCGTAATAGAGAAAAGTGTATAACTGCATACTTTATTTGGGATTTCATGTATTTATAATTTATGTACCGAGATTCTATTTGTATAACTGATCTTTATTTATTTTATGCACTGATATTACGGTTTAAACTATATTGAGAAAAAATTAATTTGATAATGTGCATTGTAATTTTATTATTTATTGTAAGGTTTCAAGGTTAAATATTCCGCGATTTTTCTTTTAAGGCTTATTATGAGTTTCGGTAATTTTATACTTTTTTATTTCCTAGTACCGGTCACGTGCCCCTGGGTTTGAGTTGTGACAAAAATGACATTTCTTAGAAAGCTATTGCTCTAGTTGAAGATATTAAATCCATTTTGGTAGTGAACTCAAGTCTCCATATTCAGTATATTCCTGGATGTGCTAACGGTGTTGCCAATTGGTTAACTAAATGTAATGACAATGTCATTATGTTAGATCAATGTTTTTATGTTCATCCTCATTTGCAGAATTTGTTGTATTCAGATCAGCACTCTTTCTAAGATTGTTGTTTGTTTATAAATCCTTTTATTGTTGGAAAAAAAATTAAATCAATTATAACTTGACATATATTATTAAATAATTCATGTTCTTTTTTTTTTTTGGAAGAAAAGCATGTTACTCTATATCATTTAATTACCTCCTACCTCTTATTGAGTAATTTAAATAGTAAACATATAAATTATTTACTTTTTATTATGTTATATAGTCAAGTGTTAGATTTTCTTTAAAATTATTTTAAGGTGTAGAGTCTAAGGTCAATTTAAAAAGAGAAAATTACTCTCTGTTATACAATTTATAGATATTTAGATTATATGATTTTTCTATTAAAAAATAAAATATTTTAATTTAATATGATAAATATAAAAGGAAAAAATCTAAAAATAACAAATCAATTAAGGTTAAAATCACAACCAAAAAGATTACCCAAATTTGGTGACATTATAGTCACTTGTACCAAATTAACAACAGCTAATCATCCACAGAGAGGCCAACCATGCTGCTGAATTTATGGCATCTGCTGCTCATCATGTACCTCTTGGGTGCAATAGGATGTTGGAAGCTGTAGATGGCCTCGTTCCCTCGTTAATTCACCATATGTAAGGATTTTCTTATCCTCATCTGATGCAGTTGTAGTTTGTCTAGGCTTCTGCCTCTTTCCTTCTACCAAAATAATAATAATAATAATAATAACAACCGCAAATCATCACTTCCAATGTAGAAAATGTACTTTTTTTTTTTCCCATTCTAAGAAATATGTATACATTTTCACTCTTTTTATCTTTTAAAATAAAAGGTCAGTACATGGCTGAGTTAAGAGAAAAGTTTACATTAGTTGTATCCAGATTCCAGGATATGAAATTAGCCCGTTATCTTTCTTTTATGTTTGTTCTATATAACATAATAAAGAGAAAAATGCAAGATATGATTAGTGTTTAAATTTCTTGATAACAGATAAATGGTGATTAAATGATATAATTATATGAATTTATTGAATAATATGTTAAATTATTGCTGGTTTATTTTATTTTATTTTATTTTTTCTACTTTTGATGCTTTAAGATTATAGTAGTCACAAGGGTTACAATTATTTTAGAGTTGAGCTGAATGAATTTATAAGGGGACCAAAACTCTTTAAACATCTTTTTTTTTTTTTTTTCATATATAAAACTCAAATTTAAAACTTTTAAAAAAATTCAAATTTTTTGATACTTGAAACAATGGACCAATAGATATTAGTTAATGGCTTAATCTTTAGATGACTTCATAGACTAAGTCAATTTAATAATTTTTTACAAAATTAGTTTTTGGTTGTCATAAGGGTTACTATTATTTTAGAGTCAGAGCTGGATGAATCTACAAGAAAAACAAACTCTCCTACCATCTTTTATTATTATTATTATCATTTATATATATGTAAGAGTGTGAGTCTCAAATCTGAAACTTTAAGAAAATTCAAACTTTTTACAACTTGAACCAATAGGACAATAATGTTTTAATTTTTAGATGACTTCATAAACTAAGTTGGCTTAATAATTTTAACAATAAACCTATTAGATAACTAATCGTAAATCTATACTTTGCATGGATGCTAATAATATATGTATTTTAAAATAATTAATTAAATAATTGATAATTAAAATTACAAATTAATCAAATATAAAAATGAGAACTTAAAAAAGCTTATTGCAATAGTTTTATTTTATTATTTTTTATTAAGAATACATATATATTTTTAATAAATATAGTAATAATTATAATTGAATAAATAAAATAAAAATAGAAAATAGTTGAAAAAGATAAAAATCTTTTAGTTAGAATTAATAAAAGGTATAATTTTTGATGGAAATGGAGAGTAATGTTTCAGATGTAATACAATTGGAATGCTTTATATAGAATAAAATATGTGTATCTTTTTTTTTTTTTTCCTTCTTCCTCTTTAGCATCTGGCCTCTTTTTCACTGTATGGCTAAAAATCACCCAAAAAATTTAATATCCTACAATATTAATGGTAAAACTCCATGGCTTGAACTCACATCTCAAATCAGTATGGGTTTTTAACCCATTTTATGAATAATTTTTTGGTTTCTTTGATTTTTAGTGTTTTTTGTGTGGGTTTAATCCCATTTATGATGTTATTTTGGCTGTTGGGGTTTTTCAACTTCAATGTAAGGATAAATTATATATTCAAATCTAAGCTTGATTATCCAAACTTTATGTGTTATTCTTTTACAGGTTTAGGTGCCTCTTCCTCTTGAGAAATAGGAGTACAATTGTGTGTATCTATTTTCTACTTCGAGTTGAGCACATATTAGATTAACGAATGGTACTCACATCTAATTTGGGTGTTGAGCTTTATTGTTTATTAGTTATAGTTTATTTAGACCATCTCTTCTATTAGTCATAGAAAATATTTTTCAGTTCATAGATTTAATTAGTTTTATTGTTATATTTGAAATCTCTTGTATTCTCCATTTTAATGAAATCCAACTGTTGTTTTAAAAAAAAAGTGTATTTTTAAATAAGAAAAATATTGTGAATTTTAATAATTCAATACATAAAATTTTAAGAGTGAATATTGAATTATGAGAGAATATACATATTGTATGTGTGTGTCTACCACCGCAAATTATTACTTGACATATAACCTATATTTTTGTTATGAACGATTGACACATACTTAAGTAATAAATACGTGTGATTACATATATATATATATATATATATATATATATATATATATATATATATATATATATATATATATGTCACGACCCGAACTCAGAGGCACGTGACCAACACTAGAGAATGAGAAAGCATAAAGCTACCGAAACTCATAGTAAGCCTTAAAAGAAAAATCGCGGAATATTTAACTTTGAAATCGTACAATAAATAATAAAATCACAATGCACATTATCAAACTGATTTTTCTTAATATAATTTAAACCACAATATCAATGCATAAAATAAATAAACTTCAGTTATACAAATAGTATCTCAATACATAAATTATAAATACATGAAATCCCAAATAAAGTATGCAGTTGCACAATTTTCTCTACTGCGGTACACGAAAGTAAATACAACACAACTAAATAGACCTACGTAAAATAGCCGGTGACGAAATTACACGACGAAGAGAAGTAGGCCTAACAGTAAACTCCCAAACTCCTAAAAAAAAAATAAATTGAGGGGAGTTAGACCTCATTGAATAAGTTAATAAAGAAATGAATGCAATTTGAAAACCTAATTAAAATAAATTTTATGGAAACATAATATAATATAATTTTATTTCAACCATTTGGTATACATATAATAAATCCATTTTTAAAAGAGAAGAAATAAATATTTAAATGTCTTTTTAAATCATTTCAGTATAAAAATTTGGTAGAACCCGATTTATAAATTTTTAACAGTCATATGACTCACTTATATCCAAGACTGCCAGATCCCGAGAGTAAGGCATCACCAGGATACACAGCCGCAGTCATATCTCTTAGTCTAATATCACTGGCAGTGTCTGAGAGCAAAGCATCACCAGACCATCGGCCCTAATGATTTAATAGGTATAAACTAAAATTTATACTGACGGTGTTCGAAAGCAAAGCATCACTAAACCTTCGGCCCCAATAATATAATTAAATAAGTAAATATTATACTACTGGCGGTGTCCGAGAGCAAAGCATCATCAGACCTTCGGCCCCAGTAATATAATTAAATAATTACATATTTTATCAGTGTGCACACGATCCTAATGAAACCCATCAGGTAGCTCGTTCTATTGTGATTTATTTAAAAATAAAAGAATAAATAAAACAATAAAAATTACAATAGATAAATAAATAAAATAAAATAAATCAACTATAAATTAAATCATGCAAGATCATATGAATAATGTTGACTAGAATCTCATAAAATTAAATTCATAAGAATTTAATATAATTTAAATTAAAAATCTGACACTTAAATCAAATATTAACTTATAAGGTAAAGTGCTCCTCTAGCATGTCGTGTCTGACCTCGACTGGTAGACGCGATTGGAGGGGTAGCTAAAAGACAGAAAAGGAAATGACAATAAAAAAATAGAAACCTAACTTCTAGAGTTTTTAAGGAAGACTCGATTTGAACTCAGAATAAAAATTTTAGGATTGATCAAGTGTCACGTTTTACCAGAAATCTCCCAAAAATTTGGTAGAGTTTTCTCTGTAAAACAGACATCTCTCTACTGAAGTAGAGTCAATCCTGCAAATAAACACACTTCAAAATTCACAATGGCACAACACCTCGGGTTGGGACCCCAAACTACACAATTCTCAACCGAGGTTCACCAAAAATACAAATAAGCAAATACTAAATATTAATTTAGTAAATCACCAAAAATAAAAAAAATTAATAATAAATCATAATATAATTTATTTAATTTTTAAAACACTAAAAAAAAATTATTTTCCACCATAATTTAATAAAATTTCAAATAATAATATAATATTAATAACAATCCAACTTTCCAAATATTCAACATAAAATAGACAAATTCAAACTATAATTGCCCATCTAGATTAAATATACTATAATATTAATTAAAAACTCATTTAAACCACAAAACAATAAATAATTTAATTTTTGAATAAATTTTCAAAAATAGTTAGTATCAATTAATCAAAAATAATAAATAATTTATAAAAATTATTTTAATACCACATTTTATCTCAAAAATATCTAAATCAGAGCATTTAATTATAATATAAACAAAAACACACCATTTACCTATTATTTCAAAATTTACATAATATAATAATTTCAAAAAAATTAGATAAATTATCAAAAATTATTTTATCACTACTAAAATTACTAACATAATATACTAACACTAATTAACTCAAATTAAATATCAATTAAAATCAAACAAAAATAAAACAAAATTCTGTAAAAATTCAGAAAAAATCAAAATAATATACAAAATTAGATTTAAGACACTAACTTTGTAGAATTCATCATCTAACTTAGAAGAATTGAAGATTAACACATAAACTAGCTCAGACAACCAGAAAATAACTATGCGCAACTCACCTTCAACCTCACTTTCCGGTGTAGGAAATGGGTGGCAGAGACAAGGCTGGATGTCGACCGACGCCTGAGGAGGTGAGGAAGGTTGAGGGAGCAATGTCAGCACCGATCTAGCTCCGGAAAAGACGAGGAGACTTCAAAACGTGAGGAAGAAAGAGAAACTAGAGGAAGAAAAGAGAAGGGAGAGGTTGCTGCTGGTGTTGGCTGCTCCGGGAAGGGTTGAGACACGCCGAAGAAGAAGGATGATAGTGATGGTGGTGGTCGGAGAGGGAAGGCAGCAACTTGGTGAGGTTTTGGGGGTGTGGGTGTCGGGTCTTCTCTTCATGGTAAGTTACTTTTCTTCCTTTTTACATATATATATATAATATAACTTATATCTTATATTATATTCATATAATATAATATAAGAGATATAATAATAATAATAATAATAATAATAATAATAATAATAATAATAATAATAATAATAATCTTACTTTATAATAAAAAAAAATTATATTATAATATTTTACTTTAATTCTCCACCACACACATGCACACTATACATATACATATACATACATATATATATATATATACACACACACACACACACTAATACTACATACATATATACATGTATATACACAAAAATAAATTAATACACACACATAAAAATAATTAAACTTTAATTATATATGAGTATATATATATATATAATAACACATAAAATATCCATGCAAATAATGTAGTTTAATAATAATAATAATAATAATAATAATAATAATGATAATGATAAAAATAAACAATGTCATTTTAAATAATAAACTAATAAAAATTCAAAAATTACTTTTATTAAAATAAAATATAGAGTATTACAATACACACACACACACACACACACACACACACAAAGGAGGGGCATGCAAATGTACAAAAGAGGGATATGCAAAATTACAAAATAGTCTTCACTCATTATTATATAAAAATTGGATAATTTATTCATTTACTAATAAAAGTCAAATTAAATTAATTAAAATATAATTTTAATTTGATAGAATGTTTATTTCCTATTTTAATTAGATTAATTTCTATTTTATCTCTAATAAAAACTAAATTAATTAAAATATAATTCTAATTTAATTGAAAGTCTATTTCCCATTTTATTTAGCTTAGCTATTATCTTATCTCTAACAAAAATTCTAATTTAATTGAAAGTATTTTTTTTATTGTAATTAGATTAACTTCTATTTGATCTAAAATAAAAATTAATTTTATTATACAAAAAAATTATTTTTATAAAATAAAAAAAAGAGTTAAAATTAAATTAATTAAGAATTATAATTTAATTACTAGTTGAACTTAAAAAATGACATCAAATTAATTTTTGTGTAAATAAAAGTATTAATATTAAAATATTGAAGGAAAAAAAGTATTATAGCTCAAATAAATAATTTACTAAAATTGTAATAAATTATAACTTTAATAGGGTTGTAATATTTAAATTGTTATATAAAGAAAATAAAACGTTTATTATTTTAAAATTTTTATTAACAAATAAGTAATAATTTTTTTATTATCTTATAATTAATTATGACCATAATATATTTTCATGTGAAATCAATCTAGAGTTGAGAAAAATTAATTATAAGGAATATTGAAGTAATATCATATATTTATTTAAATAAAATATTTAGAAAAATTGTAATGAATTATAATTATATTAAGTTAACATCAAATTGTTATATAAATAAATAATATTGTTATTTTCATAATAATAATACTAATACTAATAATATGTTTAATTGTTAAATTTCTAGAGTCAAATAAATTTTGTATTCATGTGTAATATATATATATATATATATATATATATATATATATATATATATAGAGAGAGAGAGAGAGAGAGAGAGAGAGAGAGAGAGAGGTTCATTGCTATTCAAAATGATTTGGTTAAAAAAAAAAATCAAATAGTCAATGGAAATTTCTAATTTTAAAAATTTCTACTTTAATTTTTCGGGATGATTCAATGTGACACCCCTCTCCACTAGTACCTTAATTAGATGATTATTAATCCTATATCACCTAATTGGAGAACCAATATAGAGAGGCACCACTTTTAAAGTAATCTAAGATAACTCTTTAATTATTTTCATAATCTATTGCAAGGAATGTATCATCAATCATAATCTTTTGGGCTGCATAACCTATTTGAGTTGTGTAATATTCTCACAGTGACAATTTAAATAGATATTAAAGATGATCATCTTTTAATCTCATACATGAAATCTCATACATGTAGATGGTAAGAAGATAGAATTGCTAACACGCATAAAAGGTGTACCTCATAACTGCGCACTAGCAAGCTAGATTTAAGATACAAGTATATGGTTATACAAAAATTATCTCCAAAATGATCGTAACCCTTTTTGTATCAAATAACTTACATAGAACAAAGTAAGAAATTGATATAGAATACATCAAATCCCAGAGTATATCTTTGTTTGTCCTATCTAACTTCTTGTCTTGTAAACATCCTATGGTAAGCTGTAATGCAATATTAAAATACTATTTATTTGCTACAATAACCTAGAAGGATAGAAGTGAAGGAGTGAGTATTTTCTAGAGAAAATACCCAATGAGTGATAGAGTACAACAATAATACAGTAAACAAGAATAATATAAAAGGACATGAAATAAGTGGTGAATAACCAAATAAAAGCAATAAGGTACAAGAATAAACACAAAATGTTAAACTAAAAATTTTCAATAACTTGCATTTAATTTGCAATTTATATTAAATATAATTACATTGAAATTATCACTATGGCCTCGTTATGAATTTTGTGTAATACCCAATTATATTTTTGTTACATTTAAATTGTCAGATTCTTTTAACAATATAACAGTGCATATGCCCTAACTATAGATGTTAGGCTCACCGCCTTAAAAGTTGATGTAATGACCTGTATTTTACTTATTAAATTAAAATATGGATTTTAGAGTATTAATTATTATTTTATGAAATTATTGTTAAATGAGTATTGTAATAAACTTTAAAATTTTTTTGAGAGAATATATTTATACATATTTATGTGTATGTATATAATTAGTAGGTAAAATTATATATATATATATATATATATATATATATATATATATATATATATAATCCTCATTTTATTTCTTTTTTTTCTCCTTTCTTTCTTTCTTTCTTTCTTTCTTTTCTTCTTCCCTCCTGCCAGCCACCACCTCTGCTTGCACTAGCCACCACTGCTAGCCACTAGTAGCTCCATACACCACCATCAACATCCTATTTCCATTTGATTATTTTCTCCCTCTCTCTCCTTCATTTTTTCGCCCAACCGAGTACAAAAAAGGGTGCTAGCAAAGCCTCCGGCATAACCAGTCGTCATCGTTGGTACCATTGCATTTGTCATCTTTTGGGCAACTTTTTCCCCTTGCCAATTCTTCCGATCTACACTAGCAACCACCTCAATTGGAGGTAAAATGATTTTTGGGTTTTTGGCCAATTTCTTTGATTTGAATAGGAGTTAGGTTTTGTGGTAGTTATAAGAAATGAAATTGGAGTCAAGAACCTTCCATTGATATATTTTTCTTAATTTTCTGAATTTATTAGAATTTTTGGGTTTTAGGTATTTGAGTTACTATTTTGGGTCTAGGTTTTTTATATTTTTAATAAATACTATAAATTGTGTAGATTAAACTTTATAAAAGGATTTTTATGAAATTTATTGAGTGTAATTTTATACATATTCTAGAGTTGAATTTTAAATAAATAGTAAGGGAAGAATTTAGGTTTAACTAGGCATTTGTTTAAGTTGGACCTTCATTCCAATTTCCTATTATTTTTAGTTTATTTAGGAGTTTTTAATTAATATTAATGAAAGCTTCCCTTTTTGTGGGAAAGATTGAAAAGGAAGCTTAAAATAGTCAAGGAATGCTAAACATGGCCATGACATGGGTGTGGTTGTGGCCATGACATAGGCATGCTTGTGCCCATGTCACATTTTGAAAGAAGAATAAAGGCAGCATGACTTAAGCATAACCATGTTGGAAGCCATGTCAACCATTGGAATTAAAGGAATAATGACACGGGATGGAGCACAGGCATGCTCAAAATTGTGCCCTCTTTTGTGCGAATTGAAGAATTTATAAAGGACCACATGGCTTAAGCATAGCCATGCTTGAAACCATGATCGCTTCTGTCCAAGTTAAAGAAAATGTGAAAGCAGAGCATGGCTTAAGCATGGCCATGCTTGAAGCCAAGCCGTAAAAGTGAGGACATGACACGGCTATCCTTAAGCCGTGCTTAAGCCATATCGAGTAAAAAAAACATTCCTTTTTGGAGGATACTAAAAAATTCAAGCCAAATTAGGTTTTAATTGAATTTATAATATAAAAGGGGGATGAAAAGGGGTTTATTCATTCCTTATCAAGGAGAATCATTCTTATTTAGAGAAAACTTCCTTTTTGAGAATTCAATAGGCTTTGCATTAAATTTTTTCTATAAAAGGGGATACAAAGGAATTATTGGGGCCATTAGAGGGGCACATTGCTGTCAAGGGAGGTAAAGTGTGGAATTGAAGAGCTTAACAAGGATTGAAGATTGAAGCATGGTTTCAACGAGTTTTATCTTTCCTTTTCTTCATTTCTTATGAATAGCTAAATTAATTAGAGTTTGGTTTTGGAGTAGTTAGTTAATACTTGTTGGGATTTTTGTTTCTTATTAATGATTTGATTTTTAGTCAATTTTATAAGTTATGCTTAATGTCTTGTATTCAATTAAGGGCCCAATTGTTTGCATGTATGAGGATAGACTAGAGACAATGAAAGTTGCATGATTTATCAGCTCATAGATTTGTAAAACTTAGGAACCACGATCATGAAAGTAGACAAATCCTTTGGGGAGTAATAAATCGCTAAGGAACTTAATGAACCCTAGTTAATTGACATGATTATGAAAATAGGTTGTATTTAACTTTGGTATTCTTAAATGATCTAAAAAGATGCTTTAGGCAATTTAAGTGGTTTACCTTTGATTATGATCAATGAAATAGATTAACTTAATTCCGTAATTCAAGTCCTAACTAGTGAACAAACCTAATCTCTATTTTATCCCCATTTATTTAATTAGATTAATTAGAGTATATAGTTTATTTTAATTTAGTTAATTCAATTCTTACATTTATATTGATTTGTGCTAGTTAGGGAAAATCGATTGATAGTTAGTGCTTAGTACACTTTCCTCATGGGAATGATACTCTACTTATCACTTTATTACTTGTCGTGATCCATACACTTGCGGAGTTGTGTTAACAAGTTTTTGGTGCCATTGTTGAGGATCAACATTACTAATATTAACACGTCTATAATTTTTGTTAAACTAGCACTTTGTTTTATTTGTAAATAATTTGTCATGGATAATGATGAATTTTCTTATTAATTTTTGAAGTCTAATGCATGTGATCCTGTATATAATGTAGAACATATGCAATTTAATTATTTTTCATCTTAGTTTCAGGTTTTTAAGTGGTGTGGAGAGAACCACAATGGAGCAAATTGTCCATATTATTCATATTCACCTCCATCACCTCGTTATAACCCATCTTGGAGTAGTTATATGGATCACACTTGGAATTATCAAGAAGAACCTAAGTCGAATCTTGAGATAATGTTGAAAAATTTCATTTACGAAACAAAGAAGTTCGAAGAACAATACTTGGAGGACAAGTTGAAGCAATTCATTCAAGCATAAACTTAGGCAAATCACAAATTGAAGGAGACTCTTAGGCAATATGAAGAGCGTTTCAGGCATATCAATTTGAAGTTAGACCAAATTATAGAAAGTCAAATTGCATGCTTCCAAAAACTTCAATTGTGTGCACCAATAAATTACTAAACTCAACTAGGACAAGGAGAAAGCATATGGGATGATGAGAATAATTTTAGTCAAAACAATGAAGTCACTTTTAAGTGTAAAAGATGATGACCAAGAAGAGATGATCACTAAGGAAATAGAAGATGTCTTAAAGTGTAAGAATAAATTTATAGACATCAAGAATGATGAATGTCATGACTTAAACCTAGGGGCATATGACCGGCACTAGGGAATAGAAAAGCTTAAAGCTATTGAAACTCGTAGTAAGCCTTAAAAGAAAAATGCGAAACATTTCAACTTTAAAACTTTATAATGAAATAATTAAATCATGATGCACATTATCAAACTAATTTTTCTTAATTTAAATAAACCACACCATCATTATGTATAAAATAAATATCATCATTTATACAAAATAGTATCTCAGTACACAAATCTTAATACATAATATCTAAATTAAAGTATGCAATTATACAATTTCTCCATTGCAGAACACGGATATTAGTACAAACACAACTATATAGACCTATATAAAATAGTAAGTGAGGAAGCTACTCAGTGTAGGGAAGTAGGCCTAACGAAAAACTCCCAAACTCGTGAAAAAAATAAGTTGCGGGTAATCAAACCTCATTGAGTAAGCTAATAAAAGAAATGAATGCAGTTTGAAAATCCCCTTTAAAATAGGTATTTATAAAAATATAATATATTTATAATTTTATTCAAATCCTTTGATATTTATTCAAATCATTCAATTACAAAAAGACCCTTGGAAGAATTTAAATTTTACAATTAGGTCCTAAAAAATCTTGCAATTTAGTCCTTGAAAATATTAAATCCTTACTTTAAAAGTTGCATTTAAACCCTTAGAATTTTAAAGATTAAGTATGGAAGACATTTTAATTACTGGAGTCCTTTACTGCATCCATAACACATCATCCCGAAATTGAGTGTCTGCACACACGGTCCTGATGAAACCCATCAGATAGCCTGTTCTACCATAGTTTATTTAAAATAAATGAAAACAAATAAAACAAGGAAAATTACAATAAATAAAAATAAAATAAAAATAAAATAAAACAAATATAAATTAAACCATTCAATATCATATAAAGAATATCGACTTGAATTCTCATAAATTTAAATTCATCAGAAATTTATATTTTTAATTCAAACAGTCAACATCCAAATCGAATATTAACTTAAAATATGAAGGTGCTCCTCTGCTATGTCGTGTCCGACCTCGACTGGTAGATGTGATCGGAGAGGCAGCTAAAAGACAAAAAAGAAAAATGACTATAAAAAAGGAGAACCCTAACTTCTAGAATTTCTAAGAAAGACTCAGCTCAGAATTCAAAACTTAGAATTGCCCCGATGTCACGTTTTTCAAGAAATCTATCAAAAATTCGATAGAGTCTCCTTTGTAAAATGGACATCCCTTTATAGAAGTAGAGTTAATCCTGCAAGCAAAAACACTTCTAAACTTCACAATAGCTCAACACCTTGAGTTAGGACCCCAAACTACACAATTCCCAACTGAGGTTCACAATTCGAGATAAAATAAATATTAACTATTGATATATTAAAATTATTAAAAATCCATAAAAATCAATAATAAATCACAATATCATCTATCTAAACCTCAAAAAACTAAATATAATTATTTTCCAGAATATTAAATAAAATATCATCTAATAATATAATATTAATAAAAATCAATTTTTTTTTCAAATATTCACATAAAATAGTCAAATTCACATTTAATTATTCAAATAGATTAATTATATAATAAAAGTAATTTAAAATCCATTTAATCACCAAAATAGTAAATAATTTATAAAAATTAGTTTAATACCCTATAAAATTCTAAAATGATTTAAAACAAAATATTTAACTATAATTTCAATAAAATTACACAATTAACCTATAATTCTAAAAATCACATAGTATTTATAATTCCTAAAAAATTATATAAATTCACTAAAAATTATTTTATTAATACTAAAATTACTAACTTAAATTGCTAACACTAATTAACTCTAATTTTCAACCAAAACAATTAATTAACATGCTTAACAAAAAATTCAATTTATATTATTAAAATATTCAAAAATACCCATAACTCAAATTAATTAAAAAAAATACACAAAAATTATTTTTGGGAAGCTTGAGCTATATACAACAACATTACTAAAGAGAAAATCCATGGATCAGAGCCAAAAATTAAATAAAAATACAAAACCCTAATTAGACATAAATAAAAACTTGCTCAAAACTCAAAACCAAGGGAGAATGAGCTTCAATAGAGGTTAGAAATGGACTCACCGAAGCTCAAGAAGTCCAGCAAGCCCAAGTTCACAAGCTGAGTCCATCGGAGTTGACGCCGGCGACGTGAAGCTCCTTCTCGGCTGTTACAGCAACTCATGATCCCGGTAGCTTTAGGTGGTCCTTAGCAATGGCAATCGACATCCAGAGGAAGGGAAAGATGCTGGTGGTGAGTGGTGGTTGTTCGGTTGTGCTGGTTCGGGTTGAACAATGACAAGATGGGAATGGCGTGAAGAGAAGGGAAACAAAGAGGAAGGGGAGAGAGTTGACTGGGATTAAGTGCTTTTGACCAAATATATATACACACACACACACACACACATATAACATGCACATATACACATAACAATAATAGAATAACCCTAGTTTAAAATAATTATATATATAAAAAATTAAATAATAATAATAATGCTATTTAGAAATAATGATAATCAAAATAAATTAATGTACATGCATGCTAATAGTGACAATAATAGTGACAATAATATTATTAGTAACTTTAGTATCTTGGAATATAATAGTTCCTAAATAAAAATTTTAAATTAAATAATTAGATATACCAATCCAACGTAATAATTACAATATAATAATAAAATAATTAATATTGCTAAAAATCTTGATATTCATATATAAAATAATTTTAAAAATAATATTCAGGTTATTACAGTCTTCTGCCTTTATAGAAATTCATCCTCAAATTTTAAAGAAAAATAAGGAAATACAAAGTTTATTGATGAAAAAGATAGGGATAGACGACTTACATCTCGGATTCTATCTCCCACGTACAATCTTCTGCTGTGTGGTTACTCCACAGAACTTTTATCATCGAAATCTCCCTGGAGCGAAGCTGACGATCCATAATCACCACTAGATACTCCTCGTAAGATGGATCTTCATTGAGCTCCATTGCTTGAGGTTGAAGTTCATGAGAAGGATCAGAAACATATTTTCTTAGCATAGACACATAGAACACTGGGTGGATTTGAGATAATTCAGGTGGTAACACCAGTCTATAGGGCACTTCTCTAACTCATGATCGTATCTTGAAAGGTCCAATATATCTAGCATATAACTTATTCTTCTTATCGAACCTCATAACTCCTTTCATTGGAGATACCTTCAAAAACACTATATCTCCAACTCAAAAGGAAACATCTTTCCTTCTAGGATCAGTATAACTCTTTTGCCTGCTAAAAGCTATCCTCAACCTCTACTGAATGATAGGGACCTTCTCAGAAATAATTTGCACCAACTTTAGACCTATTAGCTGTCTTTCACCAATTTCCCAACACAAAGGTGATATGCACTTCCTACCGTATAACACTTCATACAGAGACATTTTAATACTTGCATGATAACTATTGTTATATGCAAATTCAATCAGTGGCAAGTGGTTATCCCATTGACCTCTAAAATCCATCACACACATTTTGAGCATATCCTCTAAAGTCTAAATGGTCCTTTCAGATTGACCATCAGTTTGAGGATGAAATGTTGTACTGAAGTCTAACCTTATACCCAAAGTTTTATACAACTCTTTCTACAAAACTGATGTAAAAGTGGTTCCTCTATATGATATTATGCTCACTAGAACTCTATGAAGATAAAAAATTCTCCTGACATACAACAGTGCCAGCCTATCAATAGAGTATGTCTTTTTTATTAGTAGAAAGTGAGCTAACTTGGTTAATTTGTCAACTATCACCCAAATTACATCAAATCCACTTATCGTTTGAGGCAAACAAGTCATAAAATCCATGGCAATCATATCCCACTTCCACTCTAGGATAGGCATGGGTTGTAACAATCCTGAGGGTCTCTGATGCTCTAGTTTCACCTGTTGACATGTGAGACACCTAGATATAAATTTTGCAACATCTTTCTTCATCGCATTCAACCAATATGTATCCTTTAAATTATGATACATCTTGATGGAACTTGGATGAATACTATAAGTAGAAGAAATTGCCTCTTCCAAGATTTCTTTCCTCAGATCATTAACATTTAGCACATATAACTAAGTACCCAAGCATAGAATACCTTCACTATCAATCACAAACTCTCAGGATTAACCTTATTGTACCTTAAACATGATTCTTTGTAGCTATAGGTCCTTTCTTTAAGCTACTTTAACTCTGTTTAAGTACACTGATCGTACTTTGAACTGAGCTAGAAGACATTTCTTAGTCTCTTTCCACTGCAAACCCTGATCAATAAGCTTATGCAACTCCTGAATAATCAGCCTCCTTTTAGTACTGATATGGGCAAGATAACCTGCTGATTTTCTACTCAACGCATCTGCTACTACGTTCGCCTTGCCTGGATGGAAAAGAATTGAATAATCATAGCCCTTCAGAAGTTCCATCCATCTTATTTACCTTAGATATACTTCAAGCTCTTGTGGTCAATGTATATTTCATAAGTGACACCGTATAGGTAATGCCTCCAAATCTTTAGTGTGAATACAACTGCTACCATCTCTAAATCATGAGTAGGATAATTCTGCTTATGCTTCTTCAACTGCCTTGAAGCATAAGCAACCACTCTGCCATTCTGTATTAGCACATAGCCCAATTCTACACGAGAAGCATCACAATACACTATGTATCCATTATCACCATAAGGCAAAGTCAGCACAGGAGCCGAAGTCAATAAATCCTTAAGCAAATGAAAATGCTCCTCACATTTGTTAGTCCACATGAACTTAACATTCTTCTAGGTTAGTTTAGTCAAAGGTGCAATAATCTTAGAGAAATTCTTCATAAATCTCCTATAATAGCCAGTTAAACCTAGAAAAATTCTCACTTCTGTGATCGTTATGAGTTTTGGCCACTCAGTGATTGCCTTAATCTTCATAGGATCTGCTTGAATGCCATATTTGGATACCACATGGCCTAAGAATGCCACTTGGTTTAAACAAAATGAACATTTTGAAAACTTGGCATACAGTTGGTGCTCTCTCAAAGTCTGCAGCACCAATCTCAAATGCATTGCATGCTCTGCCTTATTCTTGGAATAGACCAAAATGTCATTAATAAACACGATCACAAATTGATCTAAGAATGGCCTAAACACCTTGTTCATCAAGTCCATAAAGGCTGCTGGGGCATTAGTCAACCCAAAAGAAATTACTATGAATTTATAGTGGCTATACCTAGTCTAAAATGCTGACTTGGGTACATCTTCACTTTTAATCCTTAGCTGATGATACCCAGATCTCAAGTCAATCTTGGAGAAATACCGAACTCCTTGCAACTGATCAAATAAATTATCAATCCTGGAGAGTGGATACTTATTCTTGATGGTAACCTTATTCAATTGTCTATAGTTAATACAGAGTCAAAGACTACTGTCCTCATAAAAAGAACCAGAGCACCCCAAAGAGATGTGTTAGGCCAAAAAAACCCCTTATCCAATAATTCTTGCAACTGCTCTTTCAGCTCCTTCAACTCTACAGGTGCCATCCTATAAAGTGGCATAGAGGTAGGATCTATACCAGGCACAACATCAATACAAACTTCTATCTCCCTATCCGGTGGCAATCTAGGTAACTCCTTTAGAAAAACATCCGAGAATTCACGTACCACTGGTACCCTTTCTACTGATCTCATTTATGCTTGAAAATCTCTTACTACAACTAGATAGCCTTGACACCCTCTACTAAGTATCTTCCTAGTTGTAATAGCAAAAATAAGGTTACAAGGCATGGAATTACTTGGAATTCTAAAAATTACCTCTTTCGCTCGACAGTCCACAAAAGCATAAGACTGGGATAACTAATCCATTCCTAGAATTACATTAAACTCAATCACATCTAGAAGAACCAAGTCTGCCAATAACTATCTACCTTTAATTAACACAAAAAAAGAGGGAAAGAAGATGTTCATCTCTAACTCATCACTAAGTGGAGTCAAAACAGACAAAGGAAAACTCATCTTGGAAGGAAGAAAAGCCGCTTTTGAAGCAAATGAAGGGGACACAAAGGAATATGTAGCACCCAAATTAAATAAAACTCTAGCTTCAAAGCAATAGACTAGAATAATACCTACTACCATTGTATTAGATGCTTGCGCATCTTGAGGAGTCAGAGTAAAGATCCTAGCCTGTCCATATCTTGGCTGCTATGAGGTGAACGACTGAGTATGTCCTCTACCTTGACCTTGCTGACTCACAAACTTAATTGATTATTGCTAAGCGTACACAGATGTTTGACACTACTGAGGAACTTATTGCAAAGGCTATAGAACAGAAGGTGAAGATCCTTTAGCAAATGATGACTATAATCTATAGTTCAAATAGGCTCTAACAAAGTTTCCAAACTGACCATATCTGAAACACACTCCTGGCATCAAGTGACAAGGAACCTGATGCACTCACCCACATGTGGCACACACACTAGCTCTAGACTTAGAACTACCTTGTCCAGAGCTCTATCCATTGCTGCTGCTGGCACTACCACAAAATCTAGTAGCCTTACTACTCCTGCGATCTCGAGCAAAATGGTGCTTACCAGTCCAATGTGCTTTGAACTATTTGCTCTGCTGAGAAGGTCCTACTAATTAAGCATTCGTGCTGTCTATCTGAAACATTGGCTGTTGTACCCTTTGAATAGGTTTGACAATATTGCTATCATAAAGGTTAAGTATGGTGCCATGTCGGATATGTCTCTGCTATAGTTATCTCGCCTCCTCCACAACACTCTCTAAACTATGACCCTCTAGTTGAATGCCAGTATAAGCTGGGCCTAACCTAGTCACATAAAGCCCAACTGCTCTAGCAACATCTTACCTCACATCCTCAGTATATCTCATTAATCTGTAGAACTCTCGAGTGTAGTCCTCAACTGACCGATCTCTCCCGTCAATATTAAGCAGCTGCCATTTATAGTTCTGTCACGACCCAAAACAGGGGCCATGACCGGCGCTAGGGAACGGGAATTTTTTTTCGAATCCGGAACCCGTAGCAAGCCTAAAAAAAATAAAAATAAAGCATGCCATAATAACAGTAACAGTATAATATGCAGCGAAAAATAAAAATCATAATATCGTAATATCATCCATATCAACTGGATTTAATTCAAAACTCATCACATCACATATATATAATCTTTAATACAAATCCAGTTTCAACATAATACATCTCTTTAAAATAAAATACATGAAATCCAATACTTTAATTCATAACTACTGCAGTGTCTAGATAAAATAAATAAGACTCAAGTAGACAATTTACATAAAGAAGCTGGGGCGGAAGAAATCCGGCGTATCGACCTGCTACTAAGGTCTGAGGAAGTTGACTCTCCTGAAAAATAGTCAACGGAGGGGAGTCAGACCTCACTGAGTGAATTACTATAATATATATACATACACACTAAGTGATAATGCAAACAGTCAACAGTATATATGTAATATGTATATATACAGGCAAATTCATACAGATGCAGAAAATCATTTTTATATATTTTACTGAAAAATCCCAATTTATGAAGGATCACATAGAACCCTAGAATATCGCAACCTCAGAAAATAGTGTTAAACAACACTCAAGCCACACAGGCTCACTTAATCCAAAATATCTCCACTTAATCCATTTGGACAGTAGACTGGCCCCGAGACACTAAGTCAACCGAGCTCCAGCAGTCTGACTGCCAGTGTGATTGGCCCCGAGACACTTGGTCAACCGAGCTCCAGCAATCACACCCACAACCACATCTCACATATCGATAATCATAATCAAATCAATATCCACAAATAGTTAGTAATATAGCCTAAAGCTATAGGCGTACCGGTACGTACTCGGTCCTAGTGCTGCCCACTAGGTAGCACGTTCTATTGATATCCTTCATCATTAAATATAAAACATTCATTCACAATTAATGATGCATGAATTTAAATAAAACAACAATATAAACCATATATATACCGAAAATATACCAAATATAAACCAGGTATATTTCGAGTATATATATGTCAAATAAATCTAATCAAATCATAAATTAAATTAAAAATATATTTAAAAACATTTTAAATATATTTTATTAATAAAACATGTATATAGTTTATTATATACCAAAAATAAACCGAAAATATACTTAATATAAACTTAAGAAATAATCAAATTATTTATGCATATTTAATCAACATAAAACATGCATTTCTAAATCATGCATCCTAAGCATATATATATAGTATAGTAACTCACCTAATGCGCTCCACGAGACAGGTCCGACGGGCCTGGTCCACTAGCCCTCGGTCTCGGCGCAACTAAACAAGCAATAAATAATCGACATCAGAATAAACCTAATAGAAATCCTAGAATTCAATCTAGAGTATTAAACACAGAATCGAAAATTAGGGTTCGACTGGATATCACGTTTTACGAGAATTCTATCGAAAATCCGGCAGAACCTCCCCTGTAAAACGGACATCTCTCTACTCAAAAGAGTAGAGCCGACCCTGCAAGGAAATACACTTCAAAAAAACAAGCTCAACACAATCAAAATCCCACGGTCGGACTCCAAACTACAGTCCACCGACCGGGGTCCATAAACACAGAATGATTCCAGATATACCAAAAATATCCTTAAATCACAGAAATACATTTTATAGGTAAAAATTACATAATTGACCTTGAAACACTATAAAAACCAATTAAAACTCATTTTATTAGAAAAATCGTATATTATATATATAATTGAAAATAATTCCCGAAAAATAGTTTTAATTAGTTAAAAATACCAAATATTTTGTAGAAATCATTTTTATACCTTAAATAAATATTAAAACCAATTAAATTATATTTTTAGACAATTTAGGGTAAAATTACCAAAATACCCCTATATATATAAATATACTTAAATTACTTCAAAAATTCACCAAAAATCATACAATTATTAAAAATTAATTTTCTCAACATATTTATCAATAATATCAATAATTAAACTCAATTAACCAATTAAATTCAATTTAAAACACAATTAACCCTAATTTCTCAAAATCACATAAACTTCAATAATTCAAAATAAATACTTAGAAATTCATAAAAATTCCAAATAAATTCCTATAATTCATTTCAACACCTAATTCAACCATAAACTCCAATTTCATAATTTAAATAATTAATTTCCGAAAATTAGAAAATAATATTAAAATATTCAAAAATACCCAAAAATCCAAAAAATCTCCAAAAATTCTACAAAAATTCATACATGAAGATTAAGCTACTAGGAACAACATTTGTGAAGGAAGTTTCCATGAATCATCCAATTCGAAGCTCAAAAAAAATGAAAACCCTAATGTGACCGAATTGAGTTTTAGCTCAAACCTCAAAATCCACTTGATTTCAGGCCAAAAGGAGCTTAGAATTGGAATCACCGGAGCTCAAGGAGTCGATGAAGACCGGCGGTGCACGAAATGGTGGCCGGAATCGCAAGGTATGAAGAAATGGAGCTTCGGCCGGAAATGGAGGAGAAAGGGCTTGCCGGCGCCGGGGAAGGGAGCTGGGGGCGGTGGAGTGGCTGGCTGAGGAAGGTGGAGCTCCTGGCGGCACACCGACGGCTGGAAATCGGAAGTTGCAGCGGTGAGGAGTGAGGTGGGTGGTCGGGCGCGCGGGAGAGAAGGGAAGAAGAAGAAGAAGAAAAAGAAAAAGAAAGAAAAGAAAAGAAAGAAAAAGAAAAGAAAAAGAAAAAGAAAAGAAAAAGAAAAAGAAAAGAGAAAAAGAAAAGAAAAAGAAAAAGAAAAAGAAAATAAAATAATTAAATAACAATAAATAAATAAATAAATAATAAAATATTAGGGTTATATATATTAAACCCTAATTAAATAAATATTCACACACGGCTTTATTTAATAATTTAAAAATACGCATGAGTTCATGCAAGTCCGTAAATACATTTAAAATAATTAATAATAAATTGTTTACGTGAAAATTTCCCCGAACATGCAAGTCCCGGGAAAATTTTACGTAAAACACTGAAAATAATATACAGTAATTAAAATAGGTTTTAAACACATATTAACTTGTAAAAATATCATATAATGCACAGAAATTATTAACACTGCATATCCCGGTACAGGGTAAAAATATTTTTAAAAACACGGGATATTACAGTCTTCCCCCCTTACAAGAATTCGTCCCCGAATTCCAAAAGAAAAGATCAAGAAGGAAAGAGATACGGGTAAGAAGCTCGCATCTCAGCTTCAGTCTCCCACGTATGCTCTTCAACTCTGTCGCTACGCCACAGAACCTTGACCATCGGAATCTGCTTCGATCGCAACTGTCGAACTTGATAATCAACGATCGCCACAGGTTCTTCCACAAACATCAAATCTTCACTCACTTCCACACTGTCGGGTTGCAACACGTGTGAAGGGTTTGAGATATACTTCCTCAACATCGAGATATGAAATACTGGATGCACCTGTGACATACTCGGAGGCAAATCCAACCGATATGCAACAGTGCCAACTCTCTCCAGAATCTCAAACGGTCCAATATATCTCGGTGCTAACTTACCCTTCCTGCCAAATCTCATCACACCCTTCATCGGAGATACCTTCAGAAAAATGAAATCTCCAACCTGAAACTCCACATCTCTGCGCCTAGGATCCGCATAACTCTTCTGTCTGCTTACTGCGGTCTCTAATCTGTGCTAATGCACGGCGACTTTCTCTGTAGCATCCTGAACCATCTCTGGTCCAGTCAAAGCTCTCTCACCAATCTCATCCCAACTCAACGGGGATCTACACTTCCTTCCATACAACGCCTCGTACGGTGCCATGCCAATACTGTTATGGTAGCTGTTATTATATGCAAACTCAACGAGCGGCAAATGATCATCCCAGCTACCTCCCAAATCCAAGACACACATCCTCAACATATCTTCCAGTGTCTGGATCGTCCTCTCAGACTGACCATCTGTCTGAGGATGAAAAGCAGTACTGAAATCCAACCTAGTGCCCATAGCTTCCTGCAACTTCTGCCAAAAACGAGAAGTAAACACCGAACCTCTATCTGACACAATGGACACAGGTACTCCATGAAGGCATACAATATGCTTCACATACAACTTCGCCAATCTAGCAACTGGATATGTGGCTTTCACAGGCAAGAAATGTGCAGACTTCGTCAACCTGTCTACGATCACCCAGATGGAATCGTATCCATCCTTCGAACGAGGTAAACCGACTACAAAATCCATAGCTATCTTTTCCCACTTCCACTCAGGAATAGGAAGAGGCTGAAGCTTCCCAGAAGGCTTCTGATGTTCGGCTTTCACTTGCTGACACGTCAAGCACTTAGCAACATAATCAGCGACATCCTTCTTCAATCCATCCCACCAGTATAAATCTCTGATACTGTGGTACATCTTAGTAACACCTGGATGTACGTTGTAAGCTGTAGAATGTGCTTCCTCTAGGATCTCTTCTCTCAAATCATCCACATCAGGAACACACAATCTACCACTGATCCACAACACACCATCATCATCGAGTGTGAAATCAGTGAACTTCCCTGCTCTGACATTCTCTGCAAGCTCTTCTAGAATAGGATCTCGGCTCTGAGCTGCTTTAATCCTATCCCTCAGTACAGATCGTACTTTAAACTGAGCTAACAGTCCACCTGATCTACTGATCTTCATCATCAGACCTTGATCCACCAACAAATGCAATTCCTGGATCAATGGTCTCCTCTCAACACCGATGTGAGCAAGACTACCTGAGGACTTCCTACTCAAGGCATCTGCTACAACATTAGCTTTACCCGGATGGTAAAGAATCTCGCAATCATAATCCTTCAACAATTCCAACCATCGTCTCTGCCTCAAATTCAAATCTCGCTGCTGGAAAATGTACTTAAGGCTCTTGTGATCAGTAAATATCTCACAAGTCACCCCGTACAGATAATGTCTCCAAATCTTCAAAGCAAAGATCACTGCAGCCATCTCAAGATCATGTGTAGGATAGTTCTGCTCATGCTTCTTCAACTGCCTCGAAGCATAGGCTATCACCCTTCCATTCTGCATCAACACACAACCAAGACCAATTCTAGAGGCATCACAGTAAACTATGAACTGATCCACACTATTAGGCAAAGCTAATACTGGCGCTGTGGTCAACTTCTCCTTCAATAACTGAAAACTATTCTCACAAGCTTCTGACCACTCGAATCTAACATTCTTCTGAGTCAAGCGAGTCATAGGGGCTGCTATCCTGGAAAAATCCTGCACAAACCGCCTATAATACCCGGCTAAACCCAGAAAACTCCAAATCTCAGTAACCGAAGTAGGTCTAGGCCACTCAGATACTGCCTCAATCTTCTGTGGATCAACCTGAATACCTTCTTTAGACACTACGTGTCCAAGAAAAGAAACACTCTCCATCCAGAAATCACACTTCGAGAATTTAGCATAAAGCTGATGATCTCTCAGTGTCTGTAGTACAATCCTCAAGTGATATACATGCTCTTCCATACTCCTCGAATATACTAGTATATCATCAATGAAGACTACTACAAACTGATCCACATACGATCTGAATACTCTGTTCATCAGGTCCATAAAAGCTGCTGGTGCATTAGTCAAACCAAAAGACATCACCAGAAACTCATAATGGCCATATCGAGTGCGGAACGCTGTCTTAGGAATATCGGATTCACTGATCCGCAGCTGATGATAACCTGACCTCAAGTCAACCTTAGAAAAGAACTGTGCACCCTGTAGCTGATCAAACAAATCATCTATCCTCGGGAGAGGATACTTATTCTTCACCGTCACCTTATTCAACTCTCTGTAGTCAATGCACAGTCTCAGGGTACCATCCTTCTTCTTCACAAACAGGACTGGTGCACCCCAAGGAGAAACACTAGGTCTGATGAAACCTTTATCCAACAACTCTTGCAACTGCTCCTTCAACTCTCTCAACTCTGCAGGAGCCATACGATAGGGTGGCATAGATATAGGAGTAGTACCTGGAACCACATCTATACAGAACTCAATCTCTCTGTGAGGTGGTAAACCTGGTAACTCCTCGGGAAAAACATCAGGAAACTCACAAGCAACAGGAACATTTGTGAGTGACAACTTCTCCACTGACGTATCCCTAACCAATGCCAAAAACCCCTGACAACCTTTCTTCAACAATTTCCTAGCTGAAATAGCAGAAATAAGATTCTGAGGTGCTGAACTCCTATCACCAACAAACTTAAAATCTTCTTCACCAGGAATTCTGAAAATCACCTCCTTATTCCTGCAATCTACCACGGCATAGTGCTGAGATAGCCAATCCATTCCCAAAATAACATCAAACTCCATCACATCCAACAAAATCAAATCAGCGGGTAATTCTCTATCTCCTACGAGAACTGGACAACCAGAAAGAACAATATCGGTGTCCAAGGAATCACTCAGAGGAGTGGCAACAGACAAAGGAAAAGCCATCCTCGAAGCTTGCCAATAAGATTTAGAAGCAAAAACAGGAGAAACAAACGAATGCGTGGCACCCGGATCAAACAAAACCCATGCATCCAGGTAACAAACAGAAAGAATACCTGCCACGACTACATTAGATGCCTGAGCATCCTGCTGAGTCAGATGAAAAACTCTGGCCTGACCTCGACCTCCCTGCTGACTGGTAGAAGCCTGGCCAACACCTCTGGCACCTCCTCTAGTACCTCTACCACGACTCTGCTGTGGAACAAACTGAGTGGAACTCTGATGCTGGGCTGGTGGCAACTGAAATGGCACGGGTGCTGCACTAGCAATCGACTGCTGTGGGAATCGCAAAATCTGCTGCTGCTGATACCCGGAATAAGGACACGATCTGGCAAAATGTCCTGTCTGCCCACATCTGAAACATGTCAGCGGTGTCAGATAACACGGTCCCTGATGGACTCTACCACAAGTCTGACAAACGCTGGCCGCTGATCCAGAACTACGACCACTGCTACTGCTCGAAGCACCTGACCCAAATCTGAATGATCTACGCTGACCTCCACGGCCATGTCTACTGCTTCGATGCACTCGCTGCTGCTGTCTCTGACTCTGCTGAGTCGAACCTCGCTGCTGACTACTCGAACCAACATGAAAACTCGAATATGGAGTAGCCTGCGATCCACTCGACTGAACTCCTAGTTGATAATAATCAGGCATCGCTCCCTGCCTAACTAATCTCAGCTCGATCTCCTTAGCTAGCTCAATCACATACTCGAGAGTAAGGCCTGCTGTAGGCATACCAGCAAAAGCAGAACCCAAACCAGTAACATATGTAGTAACCATGAAATACTGATCTCGCATTAGATCCTCAGCATATCTACCCAGACAAAGAAACTCTCGGGTATACTCCTCTACAAATCGATCTCCACGAGAAATACTAGTCAACCGGAGACGATAACTCAAACGAAGAGGCTCTAGACAAAATCTCCTCATGAATCGCTCTCGAAACTGAGCCCATGTCATCGTCATCATAAAGGGCTGGATCATCTGAATGAACCAATCCAAGGCTAGTCCCTCAACAGACAACTCAACAATCATGATCCGCTCGTACTCGGTATGAGCAGTCCGAGTCCTAGTCTCAATCGCATGCAGAAAATCTAAAGGATCAGAAGTACCATCAAAAGCAATCCTGCCAACTCTGGCATAGAACAAAGCTGCCTCAGGGTCAGACATACCCTGCTGATAGGCAGGCTGAACAGGCTAAACAACTGGAGGAACAGGAACATCAAACTCAGGCTCAACAGGCTCCTCGTCCTGTAACTCTCTCTGCCTACGGTGACCTGCCGCTCCTCGAGGTCTACCTCTGCCACGACCTCTACGTCTAACTGGCTGCTCAGGAGGTAAAACCTCATCCTGAAAAGACTCATCATCCTCGGCCTCAACGACCGGTGGAGCGACACGCGCTCGCCTCCTCATTCTGAAAAGATAAATGGAAAGATTCAGACAAAACAGACAACGGAGGAATAACGCTGAAAACTACAGCAAGGAATACTCATCAAGACATACTCGAACCTAATACACTGCAGTAGTCCAACAGAAAACACAACTTTAAAACTAGGGCCACAACTCACATAACTAAGCCCTGACACAGAACTCCGCTCTGATACCAACTTTGTCACGACCCAAAACAGGGGCCATGACCGGCGCTAGGGAACGGGAATTTTTTTCGAATCCGGAACCCGTAGCAAGCCTAAAAAAAAAAATAAAAAAAAAAAATAAAGCATGCCATAATAACAGTAACAGTATAATATGCAGTGGAAAATAAAAATCATAATATCATAATATCATCCATATCAACTGGATTTAATTCAAAACTCATCACATCACATATATATAATCTTTAATACAAATCCAGTTTCAACATAATACATCTCTTTAAAATAAAATACATGAAATCCAATACTTTAATTCACAACTACTGCAGTGTCTAGATAAAATAAATAAGACTCAAGTAGACAATTTACATAAAGAAGCCGGGGCGGAAGAAATCCGTCGTATCGACCTGCTAATGAGGTCTGAGGAAGTTGACTCTCCTGAAAAATAGTCAACGGAGGGGAGTCAGACCTCACTGAGTGAATTACTATAATATATATACATACACACTAAGTGATAATGCAAACAGTCAACAGTATATATGTAATATGTATATATACAGGCAAATTCATACAGATGCAGAAAATCATTTTTATATATTTTACTGAAAAATCCCAATTTATGAAGGATCACATAGAACCCTAGAATATCGCAACCTCAGAAAATAGTGTTAAACAACACTCAAGCCACACAGGCTCACTTAATCCAAAATATCTCCACTTAATCCATTTGGACAGTAGACTGGCCTCGAGACACTAAGTCAACCGAGCTCCAGCAGTCTGACTGCCAGTGTGATTGGCCCCGAGACACTTGGTCAACCGAGCTCCAGCAATCACACCCACAACCACATCTCACATATCGATAATCATAATCAAATCAATATCCACAAATAGTTAGTAATATAGCCTAAAGCTATAGGCGTACCGGTACGTACTCGGTCCTAGTGCTGCCCACTAGGTAGCACGTTCTATTGATATCCTTCATCATTAAATATAAAACATTCATTCACAATTAATGATGCATGAATTTAAATAAAACAACAATATAAACCATATATATACCGAAAATATACCAAATATAAACCAGGTATATTTCGAGTATATATATGTCAAATAAATCTAATCAAATCATAAATTAAATTAAAAATATATTTAAAAACATTTTAAATATATTTTATTAATAAAACATGTATATAGTTTATTATATACCAAAAATAAACCGAAAATATACTTAATATAAACTTAAGAAATAATCAAATTATTTATGCATATTTAATCAACATAAAACATGCATTTCTAAATCATGCATCCTAAGCATATATATATAGTATAGTAACTCACCTAATGCGCTCCACGAGACAGGTCCGACGGGCCTGGTCCACTAGCCCTCGGTCTCGGCGCAACTAAACAAGCAATAAATAATCGACATCAGAATAAACCTAATAGAAATCCTAGAATTCAATCTAGAGTATTAAACACATAATCGAAAATTAGGGTTCGACTGGATATCACGTTTTACGAGAATTCTACCGAAAATCCGACAGAACCTCCCCTGTAAAATGGACATCTCTCTACTCAAAAGAGTAGAGCCGACCCTGCAAGGAAATACACTTCAAAAAAACAAGCTCAACACAATCAAAATCCCACGGTCGGACTCCAAACTACAGTCCACCGACCGGGGTCCATAAACACAGAATGATTCCAGATATACCAAAAATATCCTTAAATCACAGAAATACATTTTATAGGTAAAAATTACATAATTGACCTTGAAACACTATAAAAACCGATTAAAACTCATTTTATTAGAAAAATCGTATATTATATATATAATTGAAAATAATTCCCGAAAAATAGTTTTAATTAGTTAAAAATACCAAATATTTTGTAGAAATAATTTTTATACCTTAAATAAATATTAAAACCAATTAAATTACATTTTTAGACAATTTAGGGTAAAATTACCAAAATACCCCTATATATATAAATATACTTAAATTACTTCAAAAATTCACCAAAAATCATACAATTATTAAAAATTAATTTTCTCAACATATTTATCAATAATATCAATAATTAAACTCAATTAACCAATTAAATTCAATTTAAAACACAATTAACCCTAATTTCTCAAAATCACATAAACTTCAATAATTCAAAATAAATACTTAGAAATTCATAAAATTCCAAATAAATTCCTATAATTCATTTCAACACCTAATTCAACCATAAACTCCAATTTCATAATTTAAATAATTAATTTCCGAAAATTAGAAAATAATATTAAAATATTCAAAAATACCCAAAAATCCAAACAATCTCCAAAAATTCTACAAACATTCATACATGAAGATTAAGCTACTAGTAACAACATTTGTGAAGGAAGTTTCCATGAATCATCCAATTCGAAGCTCAAAAAAAATGAAAACCCTAATGTGACCGAATTGAGTTTTAGCTCAAACCTCAAAATCCACTTGATTTCAGGCCAAAAGGAGCTTAGAATTGGAATCACCGAAGCTCAAGGAGTCGATGAAGACCGGCGGTGCACGAAATGGTGGCCGGAATCGCAAGGTATGAAGAAATGGAGCTTCGGCCGGAAATGGAGGAGAAAGGGCTTGCCGGCGCCGGGGAAGGGAGCTGGGGGCGGCGGAGTGGCTGGCTGAGGAAGGTGGAGCTCCTGACGGCACACCGACAGCCGGAAATCGGAAGTTACAGCGGTGAGGAGTGAGGTGGGTGGTCGGGCGCGCGGGAGAGAAGGGAAGAAGAAGAAGAAAAAGAAAAAGAAAGAAAAGAAAAGAAAGAAAAAGAAAAGAAAAAGAAAAAGAAAAGAGAAAAAGAAAAAAAAAGAAAAAGAAAAAGAAAAGAAAATAATTAAATAACAATAAATAAATAAATAAATAATAAAATATTAGGGTTATATATATTAAACCCTAATTAAATAAATATTCACACACGACTTTATTTAATAATTTAAAAATACGCATGAGTTCATGCAAGTCCGTAAATACATTTAAAATAATTAATAATAAATTGTTTACGTGAAAATTTCCCCGAAAATGCAAGTCCCGGGAAAATTTTACGTAAAACACTGAAAATAATATACAGTAATTAAAATAGGTTTTAAACACATATTAACTCGTAAAAATATCATATAATGCACAGAAATTATTAACACTGCATATCCCGGTACAGGGTAAAAATATTTTTAAAAACACGGGATATTACAAGTTCTCTCTTATAGATAAAGGACAGAAGAACCTCATAAAATGCTCATTAAAACCCAACCAAGTCGTCGTGGTTATAAAGGGCTGGATGGACTGCATAAACCAATCCTGAGCTGCCGCTGAGATGGATAACTCCACAATCATGATCCACTGATAATCAGAATACCTTGATATGGTCCTGGACTCAATGGTGTTAATAAAATCCAATGCGTCTCCAGTATCATCAAAATGAACTTGTCCCACTATAGAGTATAACAATGCAGCATTTGCATCTAACATCCCCTGATTCTGTCACTAAAGCATATGTTGTACTATGGGCATTGCTTGATTAAAGCTGCCAAGCCCTGATTAATACCTGCCATGCCAGCTGCAAGATCCTCTGCTGGAATCTTAGGCACTACTTGAGGCTGATCCTGCCTCTAAGCTGCTGGTACTCTAGCTCTGCCCCTACCTCTACCTCTACCTTTACCCTTACCTCTAATTCAAGGGGCAGGGGAAGAATCTCATCTTGAAAATGACTATTCACCATCATCATGCTCTGCATCAGCAACAGGGGCATTCCGAGCATGCCTTATTTTAAAAAGAAAAGAAAACCTAAATTCAAAACCAAAAAAGAACATAGACACAGACACAGAATCCTAAGGATAAGAAAATCTATAAGTAACAAATAATAACCTAAGTACCACAACAACATGAGAAAAGACAGACATCGACAGTCAAAAGTAAGAAAATGAGCCAAAGCTCTAATACCAATTTTGTCATGACTCGAACCTAAAGGCACGTGATCGGCACTAGGGAATGGGAAAGCTTAAAGCTATCGAAACCTGTAGCAAGTCTTAAAAGAAAAATGTAAAACATTTTAACTTTACAATGAAATAATTAAATTATGATGCACATTATTAAATTGATTTTTCTTAATTTAAATAAACCACACCATCATCATGTATAAAATAAACATCATTAGTTGTACAAAATAGTATCCCAGTACATAAATCTCAATACATAATATCCAAGTTAAAGTATGCAGTTATATAATTTCTCTACTGCGGTACACCGATACTAATACAAACACAAGTATATAGACCTACATAAAATAGTCGATGAGGAAGCTACTCGACATAGGGAAGTAGACCTAATGGAAGACTCCTAAACTCCTAAAATAAATAAGTTAAGGGGAGTTAGACCTCAATGAGTAAACTAATAAAAGAAATGAATGCGGTTTGAAAATCTCCTTTAAAATAGGTTTTTACGAAAATATAATATATTTATAATTTTATTCAAATCCTTTGATATATATATATATATATATATATATATATATATATCCATTTTTCAAAAGGAGAAATAAATTTTCAAATGCTTTTAAAACATGCCAGTATACAAACTAGGTAGAACCTTAGTCTTCAATTATAATAGCCAATCGGCTCGCTTATATCCAAGACTGCTGAATCCTGAGAGCAAAACATCACCAGGATGCACAGCTGCAATCATATCACTTAATCCAATATTACTGGTGGTGTTTGAGAGCAAAGCATCACCAGACCTTCGTCTCCAAAAATTTAATAAATATAAATCCAACTTTACTATCGGTGTCCAAGAGGAAAGCATCACTAGACCTTTGGCCCCAATATTTAATTAATATAATCAAATATCATATTACTGGTGATGTCCGAGTGCAAAGCATCACTAGACCTTTGACCCCAGTAATATAATCAATACAACCAAATATTTTACTAGTGTGCACATGGTCCTGATGAAACCCATCAAGTAGCCCATTTTACCGTAGTTTATTTAAAATAAATGAAAATAAATAAAACAAGGAAAATTACAATAAATAAAAGTAAAATTAAACAACTATAAATTAAACCACATCATATAAGGAATACCGACTTGAATTCTAATAAATTTAAATTCATTAGAAATTTATATATTTAATTTGAAAATCCGGCATGCAAATCGAATATTAATTTACAAGATGAAGGCGCTCCTTTGCTACGTCGTGTCCAACCTCAACTAGTAGACGCGACTGTAGGGGCGGCTAAAAGATAGAAAAGAAAAATGACTATCAGAAAGTAGAACCCTAACTTCTAGAATTTCTAAGAAAGACTCAACTCAGAATTCAAAACTTAGGATTGACCCACTGTCACATTTTATGAGAAATCTACCAAAAATTCGGTGGAATCTCCTTTGTTAAACGGATATCCCTCTACAAAAGTAGAGTCAATCTTGCAAGCAAACACACATTTAAACTTCACAATAGCTCAACACTTCGAGTTGGGACCCCAAATTACACAATTCTTAACTGAGGTTCACAATTTGAGATAAAATAGATATTAAATACTAATATATTAAAATTATTACAAATCCATAAAAATCAATAATAAATCGCAATATCATTTATTTAAACCTCAAAACAGTAAATATAATTATTTTTCACAATATTAAATAAAATCGCAACTAATAATTTAATATTAATAAAAATCAATTTTTTTTTTCAAATATTCACATAAAATAGTCAAATTCACATTTAATTATTCAAATGGCTTAATTATATAATAAAAGTAATTTAAAATTCATTTAATCACCAAAAAAGTAAATAATATATTATTTGAATATATTTTTTGAAAATTAGTATTAATTAGCTAAAAATAGTAAATAATTTCTAAAAATTAGTTTAATACCTTAAAAAATTCTAAAATGATTTAAAACAAAATATTTAACTATAATTTCAATAAAATTACACAATTAACCTATAATTCCAAAAATCACATAATATTTATAATTCCTCAAAAATTATTTTATTAATACTAAAATTACTAACTTAAATTACTAACACTAATTAACTCAAATTTTCAACCAAAATAATTAATTAACATACTTAACAAAAAATTCAATTTATATTATTAAAATATTAAAAAATACCCATAACTCAAATTAATTCAAAATATACATAAAAATTATTTTTGGAAAGCTTGAGCTATATAAAACAACATTACTAAAGAGAAAATCATGGATCAAAGCCAAAAATTAAATAAAAATACAAAACCCTAATTAGACATAAAAAAAAAACTTGCTCAAAACTCAAAACCAAGGGAGAATGAGCTTCAATGGAGGTCAGAAATGAACGCACCGAAGCTTAAGGAGTCCGGCAAGCCCAAGATCACAAGCTGAGTCCATCGAAGTTGACATCGGTGACGTGAAGCTCCTTCTTGGCTACTACTGTAGCTCGCGATCTTAGCGACAGCTTTAGGTGGTCCTCAGCAATGGTAGTCGCTGTCTAGAGGAATGGGAAGATGCTGGTGGTGAATGGTGGTCACCTGGTGGTGGTGCTGGTTCAGGTTGCACAGTGACAAGATAAGAATGGCATGAAGAAAAAGGAAAGAAAGAGGAAGGGGAGAGAGTTGACTGGGTTTAATTGCATTTGACCAAATTACATATATATATATACATATGTGTAGATATATGTATATATATATATGTACATATATATATATATATATATATATATATATATATATATATATATATATACACACACACACACACACACACACATAACACACACATATACATATAACAATAATAAAATAACCCTAGTTTAAAATAATTATATATATAACAAATTAAATAATAATAATAATAATGCTGTTTAGAAATAATAACAATCAAAATAAATTAATGTACATGCATGCTAATAATAATAATAATAATAATAATAATAATAATAATAATAATAATAATAATAAATAATATTATTTGTAACTTTAATATCTTGGAATATAATAGTTCCCAAATATAATTTTTAAATTAAATAATTAGATATAGCAATCCAACATAATAATAACAATATAAGAATAAAGTAATTAATATTTCTAGAAATCTTGATATTTATATATAAAATAATTTTAAAAAAAATATTCAGGTTATTACAACGACGTAAAAAGTCACTTAACTCAACTTTAAGATGAGTTGGATGACAAAATTGTAAAAATTCTTGAAGCTACATGGGATGAAGATGAGTCATCTATAACTAACAATGCATATGTTCCATGACCTATTATGGTCATATACAAGGAATCCATGAAAGGTGTTGGACTGTCTGAGAACTCGTATGAAAAGCCTTACATTCTTTAAGTAATTAAAAAAAAAATTTGACATGTGGAGTTTGCACTTTATTACCTAGGCATAAGGAAGCCTAGCAAAAGCAAAGAAAGGAAGATACTTCTAAGAACACTTCCTTATGTTCGGTTCCACCCATTATACTAGACATTCAAAGGGTCAAGCTAATGACATAAAATTAGCGCTTATTGAGAGGCAACTCAATGTGTTTTGATTTATTTATTTTGTTTAAGTATATTTTTTGTTTGGTTTTATTTTTATTTTTCTTATTTATTTTGTAGGTCATCCAACATTTGGAGCGAGCATAAAAGGAAGACAAATGATTACTAGTGAAGTCCTTTTTTTTTTCTTTTTCTTATTTTAATATTTTTGTCATTGAGGAGAATGTCATAGATAAGTGTGGGGAAGGATGTCAAATGTTAGGATTGTATTTTTATGTTTTTATGTTTGTGTGTTTTATTTATTTTTTGCATGCGTATAAGTTAAATTAAGAAAATAAAATAAAAAAGGGATAAGATTCATTAACTTTCAACTCAAATTTTCCACATTTGTTGTGATGCTTGTCCTTACAATTTTTTTTTTTAAATTTTGTGCAAAATTGAAGCTCAATTGCAATTAGGGAGTGATAGTGTATGTCTATGGATTTTTTTATTCAATTATCAAAATATTGATTGGTTTATTAATTAAGATAGTTGAACATGGTCTTTATGTATGTATAATTTAGTTATTACAACCTAAGAATGAACTGAAAGATTAAATTTGGGCATGATTTTAGGAAATTAAATAAAATTTTATGATAAAAGAAAATCTCTCTTTTCCTAAGTAAGAGCAATGCTTAAATCTAAATTTTTTATATGTTCTAAATTTACTCCAATACTTTAATTAGAGTAAGAGTATTTGAAGGACCTATATAGTGGTATCCATGCTTAATATGGGGATTACTAAAATGAAAAGATTTGATTAAAGAGAAAAAGGATTAGATGGAGCATAAAATGCACTCATCAAATAAAAGAAAAGATGTTGTGAAATGGAATGTAAAATGCATTTACAACTAATTTTGTTTTTCTCTTTTGGTTATGTTCATTACATTTCAAATAGGTTATGTGCTTGGGTTGTGATTAGTAAATTGTTCATAAATGATGAATTTTTCTTTGATTATCTTCTTTAGTAAACATGTTTCATTCTTGGTGTTGTCCACTTGCATGTTTTAGACATTGTAACTCTTTAGTTGTAGTTGAGCTAGTGTTTAAACTTTTAAATATGATTTTTGTTTGAGGACAAGCAAAGCTCTAGTGTGAGGGAATTTATTGAGTGTAATTTTATAAATGTTCTAGAGTTGAATTTTAATGAATTTTGAATAAATAGTTACTTGTAATTGGGAAGAATTTAGGTTTAATTAGGTATTTGTTTAAGTTGGACCTTCATTCTAATTTCTTATTATTTTTAGTTTATTTGGGAGTTTTTAATTGATATTAATAAGAGTTTCCCCTTTTTGTAAGAAAGATTGAAAATGAAGCCTAAAATAATCAAGGAATGTTGAACATGGCCATGACATAGGCGTGCTTGTGCCATTTTCACGTTCTGAAAGAAGAATCAAGGTAGTATGGCTTAAGCATGGCCATACTGGAAGCCGTGTCAACCATTGGAATTAAAGGAATTGCGACATGGGATAGACCATGGGCATGCTTAAAACCTTACCCTCTTCTTTATGAATTGAAGAATCTACAAAGGACCACACGACTTAAGCATGGCCACGCTTGAAACTATGATCACTTCTATCCACGTTAAAGAAAATGTGAAAGCTCATCATGGCTTAAGCACGACCATGATTAAAGCCATGCCATAAAAGTAAGGACATGACACAGTCATGCTTAATCTGTGCTTAAGCCATGTCAAGCAAAAAAATATTCCTTTTTGGAGAAAACTTAGAAATTCAAGTCAAATTAGGTTTCCATTCATTTTGCAATATAAAAATGGGATAAAAGGGGTTTTTATTTATTTCTTACCAGGGAGAATCATTCTGATTCAGATAAAACTTCCTTTTTAAGAATTTAAGTGCAAGTAGGTTTTCCATCAAATTTTTCCCATAAAAGGGCATACAAAGGGGCTATTGGGGCCATTAGAGGGGAACACTGTCATCAAGGGAGGCAAAGCATGGAATTGAAGAGCTTAACAAGGATTGAAGATTGAAGCGTGCTTTCAATAAGTTTTATCTTTCCTACTTTTTCTTTTCTTATGAATAACTAAATTAATTACATTTGGTTTTAAAGTAGCTAGTTAATACTTGTTAAGATTTTTATTTCTTATTAATGATTTGATTTTCAATCAATTGAATAAGTTGTACTCAATGTCTTGTATTCAATTAAGGACCTAATTATTTGCATATATGTGGGTAAATTAGAGACAATGAAAGTTGCATGATTTATTAACTCATAGACTTATAAAACTTAAGAACCTTGATCACGGAAGTAGATGAATCCTTCAGGGAATAATAAATCGCTAAGAAACTTAATGAACCCTAGTTAATTAACGTAACCATGAAAATAGGCTATAATTAACTTTAGTATTTTTAGATGATCTCGAAAGAGACTCTCAGTAATTTGAGTGGTTTACCCTTGATTATGATCAATGAAATAGGTTAACTTAATCTCATAATTCAAGTCCTAACTAGTGAAACAAACCCAATCTCTATTTTATCCGCTTTTATTTAATCCCCATTTATTTAGTTAGATTAATTAGAGTTGATAGTTTATTTTAATTTAATCTTACAATTTATATTGATTTGTCCTAGCTAGGGATAATCGATTGATAGTTAGTGCTGAGTTTTATTTCCTTATGTGAGCGATACTCTAATTATCACTTTATTACTTGCCATGATCTATATACTTGTCACGACCCAAAACAGGGGCCATGACCGACGCTAGAGAATGAGAATTCTTTCGAATCCGAAACCCGCAGAAAGCCTAAAATAAAATAAAACATGCAATAGTAATAATAACATAATTTGCAGCGGAATAAAATCATAAATATCAAAATAATATTTACAACAAATGAAATTAAATCAAATCCTCATCTCATATATATAAATAAACTTTTAATACAAGTTTCAATTCAAATATTTAAAGTACATATCTCACGACTTTATACAACTACTGCAGTGTCTAGATTATAAAAATAAAACTCAAGTGAGCAGTTTACATAAAGAAGCCAGGGCAGAAGAAATCCGGCGTACAAGCCTACTACTGAGGTCTGATGAAGATGACTCTTTTGAAAAATAGTCAACGGAGGAGAGTCAGACCTCACTGAGTGAATTACTTTAATATATATACATGCATACTAAATGTCGATGCACACAGTCAATAATATATATAATATGTATATATACAAGCAAATACACACGAATGCAATAAAATCATTATATATATATATATATATATTAAAATCACAGTTTATGAAGGATCGAATAGAACCCTAGAAAATCGCAACCTCAAAACAGTGTTAGACAACACTCTAGCCATACAGGCTCACTTATTCCAAATAAGTTCACTTGTTCCATTTGGACAGTAGACTGGCCCCGAGACACTAGGTCAACTGAGCTCCAGCAGTCTAACTGTCAGTGTGATTGACCCCGAGACACTTGGTCAATCGAGCTCCAGCAATCACACTCCCAAATCATTTCTCACACATCAAATAATCAAATCCCATCAATTTCCTCAAACAGGTTAGTAATATAGCCTAAATACTATAAGCGTACCGGTACGTACTCGGTCCTAGTGCTGTCCACTAGGTAGCACGTTCTATTGCTATCCTTCATCAAAATATAAAGCATACATTCATAAAAGTAAATGATGCATGAATTGAATAAAATAGCAACATAAACCATATATATACTAGAAATATACCAAAAGTAAACTAGGTATATTTCGAGTATATATATGTCAAATAAATCCAATATAATCATAAAATAAACTAAAAATATATTTAAAAATATTTTAAATATAAGTGTTTAATAAAGCATGCATATAATTTGAAATAAACCAAAAATAAACCAAATATAAATTAAAAATAAACTTAAATACTAATTGAATTATTTATGAATAATTAATCAAAATAACATACATTTCTAAATCATGCACCCTAAAGCATATATATATAGAATAGTAACTCATAAATTATTGCGCTCCACAAGATGGGTCCGATGGGCCTGGTCCACTAGGCCTCGGTCTCGGCGCAACTAAACAAATAAAAATGACAGGAATCAGAACAAATCTAATGGAAACTCCTAAAAACTCGATCTAGATTACTAGACACAAAATTAAATCAGAATCCGGCCGGACATTACGTTTTACGAGAATTCTACCAAAAAATCGACAGAACCTCCCCTGTAAAATGGACATCTCTCTACTCAAAGAGTAGAGCCGGCCCTGCAAAGAAACGCACTTCGAAAATAAATACAAAACATAACCACAATCCCTCGGTTGGACCCCAAACTACAGTTTACCGACCGAGGTCCACAATTCACAGAGTATATACAAAATACCAAAAATACCCTTATATCATAGAAATACATTTTATAAGTAGAAATTACACAATTAACCCTAAAACACAGTAAAAACCGATGAACACTCATTTTATTAGAAAAATCGTATATTATATATATAATTGAAAATAATTTACGAAAAATAGTTTTAATTAGTTAAAAATACTAAATAATTTGTAGAAATTATTTTTATACCTTAAATAACTATTAAAACCAATTTAATTACATTTTTAGCCAATTTAGGATAAAATTACCAAAATACCCCTATATATATAAATATACTAAAATTAATTCAAAAATTCACCAAAAAAAATTATATAATTGCATAAAATTAATTTTATCAACATATTTGTCAATAATATCACTAAATAAACTCAATTAACTAATTAATTTCAATTAAACACATAATTAACCCTATTTTTCCAAAATTACATAAACTACATAAATTCAAAATAAATACATAAAAATTCACAAAAATTCCAAATAAATTTCTATAATTCATTTGAACACCTATATTTGTCATAAAACACAATTTCATATTTTAATTAATTAATTTTCGAAAATTAGAAAATAATAATAAAATATTCAAAAATACCCAAAAATCAAAATAATTTTCAAAAATTCTACAAAAATTCACACATGAATATTAAGCTACTAGGATCAATATTTATTAAGGGATTTTTCATGAATCGATCAATTGAAGCTCAAAAAAAATTGAATTGAACAAAATGGCCGAATTGAACAATTGACAAAAACCTTACCAAATCAAGTTTTTAGCTTAAAAAAAGTTTGGAATCGTCTTCTATGGCTTCAGAGGAGTTCAACAACACCAGAAAGAGGGGATTTGGTGGCCAGAATCGTGAGGTGTGGAGGAAGATGCAACTTTCGGCCAAAATGGTTTTCTTGGCTTCACCGGTGCTGAAGAGGGTGAAGGGAGTGGCGGATCTGCTGGAGGAAGAGGGTGGACGTTCGGGAGGCACACCGATGGTAGTCGGCCGGAGTTGCAGCGGGAAGGGGGAAGAGAGATGGCGTCGGGAGGAAGAAGAAAGGGGGGTAGGTTTGGTAATTTTGCATACTTATATATATATATATTAATAACTTTAATAATTTTTATTAAAATATATTAATGTAATATTTAAGAAAATCACACACCACATATTTTAAAATGCACAATAATATATATATATATATATATATATATATATATATATATATATATATATATATATATATATATATATATATATATATATATATATATATATATATATGTACACATAAACATGCTAATTAAATTATAACTATATAATATAGTATGACTTAATGGAAATAAACCCTAATTTAATTAATTATGTAAATATATGTGCATGTGTGTATATATATATATATATATATATATATATATATATATATATATATATATATATATATATATATTCTAATATGACAATTAAAATAATGCATGGACTCATGCAATTTTATAAATCCATTTAAAATAATTAATATTGAATTCCTTACGTGTAAATTTCTCCGAAAATGCAAGTCTCGGGAAAATTTTACGTAAAGTACTTAAAATAATATAAAACAATTAAAATTAGCTTTAATTAAATAACAACTCATAAATTATCAGTATTATATATAAGAATTATTAACACTGCATATCCTGATGCAGTATAAAAATATTTAAAAACACGAGATATTACAATACTTGCAGAGTTGTGCTAATAAATTTATTTGTGGAATTTAAGATATAATTTTTGAAATAAATTATGTTTAATTTATATTTTAATTAATTTTAGAGTTTTGTAATATGTTTAAGATTGATTTTAAATAATAAAAGTATGAAAATAATTTTTATAATTAAATTGCATTGATGGATTTCTTTATTACTTTAAAAGCTTAAATGAGTCCTTTAATATTTTTATTATATAATTGAATTGTCTAAATAGTTTATTTATATTAAAAAATAATTTTAATTATGAAAGTTTAAAGGAATTTTTATAACTTTAATTGTTTTAAATTGTTGATTTTGGTTTATATTAAATGAGAATTTTATTAATGATTTGAAAATGGATTTTTGTTATGTTTTAATTACTTTAATGAATTAAATTGTAACAACTTAATTAAAATTTTTGATATGTTAGTAGATTTGATAAAATTATATTGTTTATATGTGTGTAACTGGATTTGTTCTCGTTTGGGCATAAAGTGTAGTGTGACAGCCCAACTCGAGTCATTGGGTTGTGGAATTATAGAAGTGTTGTTTTATATAGGAATGACTCTTCTTTTAGTAGAGAAATGTCCTCTTTAATTGTTTTAAATTATTGATTTTGTTTTATATTAAGTGAGAATTTTATTAATGATTTGAAAATGGATTTCCTTTATGTTTTAATTATTTAAATGAATTAAACTGTAATAACTTAATTAAATTTTTTTGATATGTTAGTATATTTGATAAAATTATATTATTTATATGTGTGTAACTATGTTGGTTCTTAGTTGCGCATAAAGTGTAGTTCTATAACCCAACTTGAGTTATTGGGTTGTGGAATTATAGAAGTGTTGTTTTATGTACGAATGACTCTGCTTTTAGTAGAGAGAAGTCCCCTTTACATAGGAGATTCTGCCGAATTTTTATTTGGTTTCTTGTGAAATGTAACATTAGTATGTACTAATTATTGAGTTTAATTAGAATTATGTCTTAGATTGAGTCTTTTTCCTTAGAAATCTAGAATGTATAAGGTTAGGATTTTTAACCCAATTTATCTTTTATATATTTATATTTATATTTTCCTTTCCCTATAGCCATACTAGGAGCTAGGCCTTCAGGGCAGGACTAGTCAAGTTAGCATTGAAGAGTGCATCCCATTTGTGAGTTATTACTATGTGTATGCATTTTATAGAGAAATTCTCACCCAACATCCATATTTGATGTTATCATGAATGAATATGTTATGTTGCATTAAACCTTTAATTGCTTCGTGATTATTGTGATGTTATAACTATATATATATAAATGATATAAATACTAGTGAATATATAAATGTGAATGTTGTATATTTGGTTTGGATGTTGTTTATATATTGATATGGTTTTGTTATTTTGATGTGATATATTATGGAGGATAGTAGTATAACATGCTACCTAGTGGGCTACACTAGATCTGTGTGCGCACTAGTACGCTAGATGGGTAGGATATGAATTTTGATTTGATATGAGATTATATGATTTATTAAAATTCTTTAAATAGAGAGGGCTATGGTTGCGACAACTCGGTTGACCTTTCAAGGTCTTAGGGCCAGTCATACCTGTAGTATGACTGGGGTAGCTTGGTTGAACTTTTAGGGTCTCGAGGCTGGTCTATTGCCTAATTAGAAGAGCAAAATAATATTTGGACTCATGACAGTATAACGACCAATAAGGCATAATGTTTGAGGTTATGGGAAAATTTTAGAGTTATGCTTCGATCCTCCATCTGTGTCCAGTTATATTGGTATGATAATGTTTTGAAGCATTTGTATTGAATGTGTGTACAACTTAAATATATATAAATATAAATATAAGAAAAAAATTATTATGATGCTTGAGTGCTTGTATCCTTAGGTTGCATGTATATATATAATGATAATTCACTCAGTGAGGTCTGATTCCCTTTAATTATTTTTTTAGGATTTCTCTTTATTTCCCTCTTATAGTAGTCATCTTCGCTAGACATATCTTTCACCGGTTGACTTATGTAAATCTTAATCTAACCTTTCTTTGTATTTTTTAGCTATTGCAGTAGTAGTATATTCTTATAGTAGTGTGTTATGATAAACTTTAATAGTGAGGTAATGTCTTTAGGTTTTATATTTAAATATTCTATTATGATGCTATATATGGATGATTCTCTAAGTTTTTAAAAGGTTTCAATTCTTGTGTCATTTTATGATTAAATTGGTATGAATGTTGTGTTTTTGGCTTGCCACGGTTTCCAAATTCATTTGAATTCCCATTCCCTAGTACTGGTCATGACCTTGGTATTAAAGCCTGGTTTAGTATTGTTTGATCTAGGTTGGTAGAGTTTGAGTTTTATTTGAAACTATTATAGCAATTGGGTTTGATTATGTCCTTAAAAAGTCTTTCTTACTTTTATATTTCCGCGTAATCATTAAGATATTTGTTTGTTACATGAACTATGCATTTTTTTTCCTTTTATTATGAAAAGAGCGTGAGCTACTTCACCAACTGACAAGGCGAATAACAAAGAGTCTTATCAAAATGAAGCTTTACCCCCTATACAACCAGCTAGGTATAGGGGTAGGGGTAGACTTAGAGGGGCTGATGGTCACCATAGACCACATGAACAATAGGATGAGGAGCCTATGGCTCAAGGTTTTGATGATTCTACCTATGTACCAAGAGTTCAGCAGGGTGCAACAGTTATGCCTCAAGTGGTAATGCATATGTAGCCTATATTTCAGTAGAGAGCTCATGATATGTCATACTTAGAGGTGTGGTGGTATATTGCACTATAATTGGCAAGATCTCTTATTATGAGACTTCGAATTTGCTGGATTTTCTTCATGCTATTGAGTCAAGGACTTGGACAGCATATACTGAGTATCAAAGGATGCTCATTATAGAGTTATCTATTGAGGGGGCAACATTGGATGAGTTCATTCAGGCATTTCAGCCCTGCATGACTACTCTTACTTGGGCTCAATTCAAAAAGAGATTTATGAGACAAATTTTTTAGAGCTAATGAGGATGAGCTACAGACTTCAATTGACTAATATATCTAGAGGTGATCGAACAGTGGAGGAGTATATGAGGGAGTTTTTTAAACTGTCCCACTATGCTGAGGATATAATAAGGGATCAGTACTTTTCCATCACTACCTATATCACTGGTTTAGGAATTGCTTTTACCAAGATGCCTATAATAGGCTTAATTTTAAAGGTAATGATAGAGTTAGCTAGGGAGATTGAGTAGAGGCTTATTAGGCAGGGAGTTATGCTCGATTATTATTAGACTGAAGGTGCTAGAGTAGGAGGATTTCAGAGTGCACAACATATAATGTTTCAAATGGGCTCTAGTAGTCAACCTAAAGGACCTTTTCAGTAGGGCCAGAGACCTCCACATAATGTCTACAGGAGTGGTAGACATGGTTGTAGTAGGGCCTATAGACCAACCAGATTTAGTTCAAGTGCTACTAGTAGTAGTAGCGGTTAGAGTTCGGGATATGGTAGTGAGGGATTTACATCTAGTATTTGTTAGACTTGTGGCAGAGTCCATTAGGGACCATATTATATAACTATGAGAGCATGCTTCAGATGTGGATAGATCAGGTAATATGCTAGATCATGTCTTCATTGGGGTTTTCAACAACAATTTCCTTAGTCTTCTACAACCAATGTAGCCTAAACATAGTTCCATCCACCAATAGTCCAATATCAGGGTACTTCTCAATTTATAAGCCTGCAGGGGTAAGGTAGAGGAGGTAGAGGTAGAATTAGAGGTTTTAGGCAAGCTTTTACCAGTCAGGAAGGAGGTAAAGGACAGGCTCAAATTTTCACCCTCATTTAGTAAGATGCTCAGGCATCCAATGCAGTTTTAGTAGGTACACTTATGATATGTTACCTTGAGGCTAGAGTTTTAATTAATCTTGGTGCTACCCATTCTTTTGTATCTCCTATATTTGCTTCGAAGTTGGGTTAACAAGCTATAAGGATAATGATTCCTTTATTAGTTACCACACCTTTGAGTGATTTATTAGATACCGATGTTATTTTTTAGGTGTCCTATGATAGTAGAGGGTAGAAGTTGCCAATAGATTTAGTGTTGCTTGATGTGATTAACTTTGTTGTAATCTTGAGAATGGATTTGTGCCACTTTAAATTATCATATCAAAGTGGTGATTTTCATAACTCCTAGTGAAGAAGAATTCAAGTTCTTGGGTAATAAGAGTTATACACCTTAGAATCTTATCTTCGTCATTACGACAAGAAAAATGCTTAAAAAGGGGTGTCAAGGATATTTGGCTTTGGTTAAGGACATAATTGTTGAAATAAATCCTTTTCAGATGTTTTTATAGCTTATGAGTTTGTTGATATCTTTCCTGATGATTTTTTAGGATTACCACCTAATAAAGAGATAGAATTTTACACTGATGTGGTTTCTAGCACATCTCTTATCTCCATGCCACCTTATAGGATGGCTCCTATAGAGTTAAAAGAGTTAAAAGAGTAGTTGCAAAAGTTATTGAATAAGGGTTTCATTTGACCTTGCACTTCTCCTTAGGGTGAACCAACTAAGTTGCATGAACATGGATACAAGGATACAAGAAATAGGAATATGGACATGGGAAATTAACTTTTAATTTAAGTGTCTCCTTATAAATTGAAGTGTCAGTGTATTGTTCATGGTGAAGAAGGATGGTACGCTCAGATTGTATATTGACTATATAGAATTGAATAAGGTGATTATCATGAAAAAGTATCAACTTTCAAGGATAGATGATTTATTTGTTCAGCTTTAAACTGCATAATTCTTCTTTAAGATTGATTTGAGATTAGGTTATCACCAGTTGTAGATTAGCAAAGCAGACAATCCTAAAAATGGCATACTGTATAAGATATGGCCATTATGAGTTTATTATGATGTCTTTTTTATTAACCAATGCACCAACAGCTTTTATGGACTTGATGAATAAGTGTTTAGACTATTTTTGGATCAATTTGTGATAGTATTCATTGATGACATATTGGTGTATTCAAAGAGCATGTGTAGCATTTGAGAGTAGTGTTATAGATACTAAGGGAACATCAGCTTTATGCTAAGTTCTCTAAGTGTGATTTTTGGGTTGAAAGTGCAACATTCCTTGGGCATGTAGTGTCTAAGGATGGTATTCAAGTAGATCCATAAAAAGATTGAGGTAGTATCTGAATGGCCTAGACCGACATCAGTTATAGAGATTCAAAGTTTTTTAGGTTTGGCAGGGTATTATAGGAGGTTTGCTCAGAATTTCTCGAGGATTGCATCACCTGTAACCCGCCTAACTTAAAAAAATATGAATTTTGTATGGTCAGAAGTATGTGAGAATAGCTTGTAACTACTAAAGGAGAAGTTGATTACAACACTAGTGTTAACGTTGCCTAATGGAGTAGATAAGTTTACTGTGTATTATAATGCTTTTAGAGTTGGCCTAAGTTGTGTATTGATGCATAATGGTAGAATAGTAGCTTATGCTTCCAAATAATTAAAGAAGCATGAGCAAAAATATCCTACTCATGACCTAGAGATGGCTGCTGTTATTTTTATTGTTATTTTCAATGACCATAAAAGTTTGAAATATATTTTTTAGTAAAGATTTATGAATTTAAGATAAAGAAGATGGTTTAAACTTCTAAAAGACTATGACTATGACATTTTATACCACCTAGGCAAAGCTAATATAGTGGTATATGCTTTGAGCAAGAAGTCTTCAGGTAGTCTTCCTTATATTAATGTGGAAAGGAGGCCTTTGATCTAAGATATGCCCAAGTTAGTAGACCTAGAGTTGAGAATAAAGATAATTAAGTCAAAGGGATTGATAGCCTAGTTCAAAGTTAGATAAATATTGAGTGATAGGATCAAGGCAGCTCAAAGCCTAGATTTTGACTTGTTAGAGCTTTTGGAGAAAGTTTGTGAAGGGAAGTTTCTTGATTTTAACCTTGATGATGAAGGTGTTTTATGGAATAGTAGAATATTGTGCATTCCTAATATAGACAATTTGAGAGAATAGATCTTAGAGGAAGCTCATTATACAACTTATAGGGTACATCCTGATTCTACCAAGATGTACCACAATATAAAGGATATTTATTAGTGGGATGGAATAAAGAAAGGTGTAGTAGAATTTGTTTCCAAGTGTTTGATATATCAACAAGTGAAAGTAGAGCATAAGAAAACTTTAGGAAAACTTTAGCCTCTTCCTATTCTTGAGTGGAAATAAGAAAAAATTACCATGGATTTTATGATAGGGTTACCTTGTTCAAAGGATGGATACAATACCACTTGGGTGATAGTGGACAGGTTAAAAAAATCAACTCACTTTCTTCTAGTTAAAGTGACTTATATGGTGGTTAAATTGGCTATATTATACATCAAACACATTGTGTGTCTTTATAGGGTGCCTATTTCTATTATTTTTAAAAGAGGTTCAGTGTTTACCTCATGGTTTTAGTAGAAATTATAGGAAGCATTGGGTACCAAACTTTATTTTAGCATTACTTTTCATCCTCAAATGGATGGTCAGTTAGAGAGAATGATCCAAACACTTGACGATATGTTGAGAATGTGTGTAATAGATTTTAGAGGCAGTTGGGATGACCATTTACCATTAGTACAATTTACTTACAACAATAACCATCATAGTAGTATTGAGATGGTGCACTTTGAAGTTTTGTCTGAGAGGAAGTGTAGGTCCCCTTTGTGTTAGAATAAAGTTAGAGAAAGAGAGCTAACTAGACTAAAAAATATTAAGAATACATCCAAGAAGGTTGCTTTGATCCAAAGAAGATTGGAAATGGCAGCTAGTAGGCAGCAAAGCTATGTAAACTCAAAGCGAAAGGATGTGGAATTTCAAGTTAGGGCTTATGTGTTCTTAAAGGTGTCATTAATGAAGGGTGTTATGAGATTTGATAAAAATGTAAAATTGGCACCAAGATATGTAGGGCCTTTCAAGATTCTAGAGAGAGTTGGTATGATTGCCTATCATTTAGCTTTACCTACAAGTTTGTCTTAAGTGCATCCAGTGTTTCATGTTTTGATGCTTAGAAAATACATCTCAGATCCTTTGCATGTTTTTGTAACCTTAGAGTATGGAAGTGAATGAGGATTTGACTTATAAGGAGGAACGAGTTGCAATTGTTGACTATCAAGTTCATTAGCTGCATTCTAAATATATTCCTATAGTCAAAGTCTTATGGAGGAACAACAATGTTGAAGAGCACACATGGAAGACTAAGGTAGAGATGTGAGTGGCATATCCTTATCTTTTTCCTCAATGAAACCTTGTACTCTTTTATGTCTATTAAAATTTGAGGATAAATTTTTGTAAGGAGGGAAGATTGTAATGACATGTATTTTATTTACTAAATTAAAATATAGATTTTAGAGTATAAATTATTATTTTATGAAATTATTGTTAAATGAGTATTATAATAAACTTCAAAATTTTTTTTTGAGATAATGTATTGATATATATTTATATGTATTTATATAATTAGTGGACAAAATTTTTACTCTTAATATTATATATATATATATATCTTCCTTTTATTTATTTTTTTTCTCTCATTTCTTTCTTTCTTTCTTTTCTTCTTCCCTCCCATTAGCCACTACTGCCAGCTGTTAGTAGCTCTAGATGCCACTAGTAGCCTCCCATTTTTGGGCAGCTGCCTTTCTCCCTCTTTCTCCTTTGTTTTTCTAGTCAACTGAGTACAAAAGGGGTGTCGCTACCACCTCCAATGCCACTAACGGTCACTATTGGTACCATTGCATTCGTCATCCTCTAGGCAACATTTGCCCTCTGCCAATTCATTCAATCTACACTGGTAGCCACCTTAATTGGAGGTAAAATGATTTTAGGTTTTTGGCCAATTTCTTTGATTTGAGTAGGAATAATACTTAATGGTAGTAATGAGAAATGAAATTGGAGTCAAGAGCTTTCCATTGATATATTTTTCTTAATTTTCTAAATTTAATGGAATTTTTGGGTTTTCATTGTTCGAGTTACTGTTCTAGGTCCATGTGTTTTTATATTTTTAATAAATACTATAAATTGTGTAGATTAAACCTTATGAAAGGATTTTTATGAAATTATTTGTGGAATTTAAGATATAATTTTGAAAGAAATTCTGTTTAAATATATTTTTAGAGGAAAATTTATATTTTATTGTTTATTAATTTTTAATTAAATTTATATTTATGTAATATGTTTAAGATTTATTTTAAATAATAAAAGTACGAAAATAATTTTTATAAGTAAATTGAAATGATGAATTTCTTTATTATTCTAAAAGCTTAAAAGAGTCCTTTAACATTTTTATTATATAATTGAATTATCTAAATAGTTTATTTATATTAAACAATAATTTTAATTATGAAAGTTTAAAGGAAGTTTTATAATTTTAATTGTTTTAAATTGTTGATTTTGGTTATATTAAATGAGAAATTTATTAATGATTTGAAAATGGATTTCCTTTATGTTTTAATTATTTAAATGAATTAAATTGTAATAACTTCATTAAATTCTTTGATATGCTAGTAGCTTTGATAAAATTATATTGTTTGTATGTGTGTAACTGTATTGGTTCTCAGTTGGGCATAAAGTGCAGTTTAGGAGCCCAACTTGAGTTATTGGGTTGTTGAATTATAAAAGTGTTGTTTTATGCAGGAATGACTATGATTTTAGTAAAGAAATGTCCATTTTACAAAGGAGATTTTGCCGAATTTTTAGTAAATTTCTCGGGAAACATGACATTAGTATGTACTAATTATTGAGTTTAATTAGAATATGTCTTAGATTAAGTCTTTTTCTTAGAAATCTAGAATGTATAAGGTTAGGATTTTTAATCCCATTTGTCTTTTATATATTTATATTTTTCTTTCCCTATAACCACACCAAAAGTTAGGCCTTCAGGGCAGGACCAATCGAGTCAGCATCGATGAGCACATCCCACTTGTGAGTTATTATTATGTGTATGCATTTCATAGAGAAATTCTCACCCAACATCCATATTTTGATGTTATTATGAATGAATATGTTATGTTGTATTAGACTTTTAGTTGCTTTATGATTATTGTAATGTTATTGCTATATATATAAGTGATATAAACACTAGTGAATATATAAATGTGAATGTTGTATATTTGGTTTGGATATTGTTTATATAATGATATAATTTTGTTATTTTGATGTGATATATTATAGATGATTGTAGTAGAAAATGCTATCTAGTGGGCTACAGTAGGACTGTATGCACACCAGTACGTTAGATGGGTAGGATATGAATTTTAACTTGATGTGAGATTATATGATTTATTGAAATTCTTTAAATAGAGAGGGGGGCTGTGGCAGCTCGATTGACCTTTCAAGGTCTCGGGGCTAGCAATGCTGGTAGCATGACTATGACAACTCAGTTGATCGTTCAGGGTCTCGAGGTCAGTCCACTGCCCAATTGGAAGAGGGAAATATTATTTGGACTCAAGAAAACCTAATGGCCAATGATGCACAGTGTTTGAGGGTACGGGAAAATTTTAGGGTTTTGCTCTAATCCTCCATCTGTGTCTAGTTATATTAGTATGGTAATGTACTTGAGCATTTGCATGTAATGTGTGTATAAATTAAATAAATATAAACATAAATATAAGATAAAAATTATTATGATATTTGAGTGCTTGTACCATTATGTTGCATGCATATACATAATGATAATTCACTTAGTGAGACATGATTCCCCTTAATTATTTTTTTAGGATTTCTCTCTACAGGCCTCCTATAATAGTCCTCTTTGTTGAACCCATTCTTAACTGACTGACTTATGTAAATCTTAATCTAACCATTCTTTATACTTCTTAGCTAATGCAATAGTAGTATGTTCTTGTAGTAGTATGTTATGATAGACTTTAACAGCGAGGTAACATCCTTGGGTTGTATGTTTAAATATTCTATCATGTTGTTATAGATGGATGATTCTATGAATTTTTAAAAGGTTTTAATTCTGGGGTCATTTTGTGATTAAATTGGTATGAATATTGTGCTTTTGGCTTGCTATAGGTTCTGGATTCATGTGAATTCCAGTTTCTTAGCATCGATCATAACCCTTGGGTTTGGGTCATCGCAGCTGCTTACATAAATGTATCATTAAATCTTTTAGAGCACTGATTCATGAATTCAACTGTATAGGCGCATATTCACAAGCACATATAAACATATGAGCATAGATGCACAATTGCATAGTTCACAGGTTGGTATCATTGTGGCGGATACCATTTGGCACATCGAAGGTTCATCACAATTGTATGAATACAAATAATACCACTTGAATTCATCACAACAGCATATTAAATCTCAAGCGTTGTTCACAAGACAGTCATCATAGTTTGGTTAATAAAAATCTCAATTTTCATCAATGCCTAAACATATCATACTTAAAACATATCATAGTAGTAGTAGTAGTAATCCACATTTTTAATTTACCATTATAATATTTTGAGTATATAAATATTTATTTATTATTCATGTAATTAATTTTATTTATTTTATATTATTTAGGGTTAATCTCGTGTATGACATTCAAGTTTTCCAGAATCCATACACAACCCTAGGCTTCAATATCAAGAGGATAGGCTTAGAGAATTATTAAAAATAGATAATCTATAGTGTCATCTAAAAATTAAACTAATAAGCTAGCGAAATAGTAATTTAATAGTTACTTTTTTTTTAAGAATATTCTAAGATGTAGAATAAAAATTTTGTTTTCACTGTTTTATAAACTTAAATTTCATTATATTTAAAAAAAACTATTTATATTGTACAATTCATCTGTATTTAATTAATTAACTTTTTATTAATAAAAAGTAAGTTAATAATAATTTTTACAACAAATTATTAAATAATTGACACATATCTTCTCAAAAGACACATATCAACTGTTCATAACAAAATATAAAACGCTCAAAATTATATGTTAAGTTTAGTAATAATTTGTGGTGGTGTACATATTAGTGTAGGTAAAAATCAATCTATCTAAAAATAATACTACATCAATCCCAAGTCATCAAATAACTTCTCCTTCTACTAAAATCATTTGTATCTATAGATACAAATGTTTATTTAAGATAATCACTTTGTGTATAAATATAAACATTTGTATCATAATTAAATGTTTATTTAATATAATTAAATATTTGTTTATATTTATTTAAGATAATCATTTTTAGTATTCAAGACAATTAACGATGGAGATTTTACATTACAATTTGGTTATGAATTTTTAATTTTTAGTTCTCCAAAAGATGTCCGGAAAAAAAAAAAGTAAATTTTACATAAATAATAGGCAATAAGAGAAATTAATTGGTAAGATTAATGAAATTAGGATTTAAAAAAAAATTGTATTTATTCAACACATTAAATCAAACTTAAAAAACCATTATCTCATAAAAGAAAGGAAGAAACAAAGAGAGAGATGATAAGGCAGGTTTGGTTTATCCTTTGGGAAAATATTATGGTAATTTTATTTTTAAAAAGAAGTTTATTTTGAATAATGATTATTGTATATGATTATTTTGTTTTTACAAAGTAAATTCTATATTATTAAATACATTTTCATCCGAAGATTATAATAGCAAGTGAAAATAAAGTAAATAAAAAAAGAAATTACCTTAAAATCTCTCTATTTAGTAATAATTGAAGAAAAATAAAAATGAAAAAACAAAAACATAAAATTACATGGTAGACAGATGTAACTTAATAATCAGTTTGAATTTTTGTTTTAGTTATGTGGTAAGATGCATGGTAGACTGGTAGTTGTGCGTAAACTTGACGAAGACAAAGTGGAAGACGAAGAGCTACCAACATGCAAAATCAACACGCAAAATCAACACGACTTATGGGACAATTCAAGCCTAGAACGCAGAATAACAATTAATGAAATCGTTGTCTCCTCTTGTCCTTTAGATGTGAGATGAAATTTAATATAGAGCCTTAATTCGGATTAAAAAAAAAAAAGTGCCATAAAAACATTGTCCTTACGTTTTCTAAACCAAACCGAGCAGAGATTAATTAATATCTGTATTATTTATAAAATATTGTAATTTTTTCAATGGATTCCTATAGTGTTCCAGACTCTGATGATTTCACTTGATTGTTTTTCAAATCTTATTTGGATGTAGTTGGTGTTGATGTATGTAAAGCTATTCAGAGTTTTTTTATTTCAGGAAAAATCATTCCAGACTTTAACTTCAATTTTATGATTCTTCTTCTCATTGTGAAAGATGCCATTATGTTTGAGCAATTTCACTCCATTATTCTTAGTAATTTTTATTACTGATGTGTGTAATTCTTTATATATATTTGAGTTGAATTTTAATAAATTTTGTATAAATATTTAATTTAATTTGGGTAGGAATTAAGGTCTAAACAACAATTATTTTTGTTTGATATTTTATTTAGTTTTTATTATTTTTTTTTTATAATTTATTTGTTTCTATTAGGAATTTTATTTAAGTGTTAACAAATATTTTCTTTTTCCCTTAGGAAACTAGTTAATGATTCCAAAGAAATCAAGGATTTACATAAGAAGATCATGATTAAGGGCAATACGGTTTGACACACACTTGTGTTGTTGCCTATGCAATCTACTAGAATGCAAGTTTTATGTCACACAGGCTTAACACGGGTGTGTTGCTACTGGAGCATTTTCTGTTCGAATTGAAGAAGTTTTGAAACTGTGACATGCTTTCATGCATGGCTGTGTTCGAAAGTGTGCAATCTTTTGGAATCTGAAATCAAGCTCATGCATAGTTGTGCTAAAGATTGTGCCGAAAAGATTAACATCACATCGGCTCAACATGGTTGTATAGTGGGCGTGTTGAAGAAAATGAGATTTTTTCCTAAGCAAGAAGGGAAGAAGAATTTAAAGGGTAAAAGGTCTCCTATTAGGTTTTTCTATATAAAGGGATGTTAAAAGGTATTTGGGAGGATTGATTGAGCACTCAAGATGCAACAAACAAAGAGCTCAACAAGGATTGAAGATTGAATCATGCTCAAATGAGTTTTATCTATTCTTCTTCTTCTTCATTCTCTTGTTATTTATTTTATGTTTGTAATTTTTTTAAAGTCACGTTTGGCTAAACTCTTTTTAGGGTTTAAGCTATGAATAGCTATTTTATGATGTGATTGAACATACGTTTTATTAATTTGATTTTCAGTTAATTTTATGAGTTGCTCTTCACGTCTTGTATTCAATTTAAGGCCCAATTGATTGCATGTTTATGGGTAGATTAACCAATGAAAGTTAGAAGAATTTATTAGCTTTAGACTCATAGGCCTTAGACCACTCGACCATGAAAGTAGGCAAGCTCTTTGGAGATAAAATAATTGTTAAGAAGCTTAATGAGTTAGGATTAATTTCTTAATCACAAGAGTATGTTAAGTCTTAATCTTGACATGCTTAATTAAACTCATGAGAGTATTTAGGTATTTTAGAAAAATTATCCTTAACTAAAATTAAGGTGTTTAATAATTAAGTGTTCATGATCTTATTGGAATAGTGAAACTAAACCTAAGCTCTATGTTTTTGTCATTTGATTTTCTCATAGTTTTAATTGTTTAGATTTATATTTTGATTTTCTAAGTTAATTTATTGATTTTCTAGCTAAAAAAATAAGTAGAGATATTAGTACTCAATAAACAATCATCGTGGGAACAATATCTTTTGTACTATAATTTACGATCCATGCACTTGCGAGTTTTGAACACAAGAAATTTTTGGCATCGTTGTCAGGGATTGACAATATTGATATTAATTTAATTTTTACTTCTCTTAGACTGACATTTTATTTTATTTGTAATATTGATAAGTAATTTTTCATGGATAATGGTAGATTTTCTTATCAAATTTTGAGTTGAATGCATGTGATCCTGTATATAATCTAGAACATATGCTATTTAATTATCTTCCATCTTCTTTTCAGGTTTGTAATTTTGTGTGGAGAGAACCACAATGGGGCGTATTGCCCATATTATTCATGTTCACCTTCACAACCTTACTATAACCCATCTTGGAGAAATTGTGTGGACCATACTTAGAGTTATCAACAAGAGCAGACTAAGAGAATCAAAGAATAATTATTGGTGATCAAGATGAAGTAAATCATGTCTGGAATGGATGAACAAAAAGAAGCTCTAATGAGGTTCAAGATGCAAGTAGATCAAATTGCAAATATTCAAAATGCATGCTTCCAAAAATTTCAAACGTGTGCACTAATTAATTGTTCAAAGCAACTAGCATAAGAAGAAAGTGTATAGGATGAAGAGAACACTTTAAGTCAAGATGATGAAGTCACTTTTGAGTTGTGCCATGATGAGCAAAGAGAGATGATCACTATGGAAATTGAAGAAATCTCCCAAAATAAGAATCAGTTTGTAGACATCAAAGATAATGAGGTACAAAGTCACTCAACTCAATTTCAAGATGAGTTGGATGAGAAAATCAAAACATAACTTGAAGCTATATAGGATGAAGATGAACCATCTATAAATAATAATGCATATGTTCCACATCCTATTACGGTCATATACGAGGAATTTATGAAAGGTGTTGAATTGTTTGAGAACCCACATGAGAAACCTTACATTCTTCAAGTAAATTTAGAACTAAAGATTGAGCATGTGGAGTCTGCATTTTATTACTTAGAAAAAAAGGAGCCTACCAAAAGAAAGAAAAGGAAGATGCTTCCGAGAACACTTTCTCATGTTTGATTGCACCCATGATACTACATATTCAAGTGTCAAGCTAATGACCTTAAATTAGTGCTGGTTGGGAGGCAACCCAACGTGTTTTGATTTATTTCTTTTATTTACATTTATTTTTACTTTGATTTTTTTCTTTTTTTCTTGGTTTTTATTATTTATTTTGTAGGTCATCCAACATTTAGAGCGATCATAAAAGGAAGAGAAAAGCTTACTAGGGAAGTCTTCATTTTCTTTTTCTTATTTTAATATTTTTTTTATTGAGGACAATGCCATAGATAAGTGTGGGGGAGGATGCCAAATGTTAGGATTGTATTTTTATGTTTGTATGTTTTATTTATTTTTGCATGCATATTAGTTAAATTAAGAAAATAAAAAAATGGCAAGATTCATTGACTTTCAACTCGATTTCACCATATTTATGGTGCTTGTCCTTAAAAATTTTTGGCTTCCTTTTGTTTTAGTTTTGTGCAAAATTGATGCTCAATTGCAATTAGAGGATAATAGTGGATAAATGTGCATTATTGATTCAATTATCAAAATATTGAATGATTTATTAATTAAGATGGTTGTACATGGTCATTATGTATGAAAAATTTAGTTTTTATAACCTAAGCATGAATTTGGAGATTGAATTTGAGCATGATTTTGAGAGATAATGCATTTTGGTTTGTAATTTAAAAAAAAATCTCTCTTTTCTTTAAAGCAATGCTTAAATCAAAATTTTTTATGTGCTATAGATCTACTCTATTGCTCTAATTAGAGTAAAATTATACAAAGAACCCACTTCTCGGTATCCATACTTAGTAATATGGGAATAGCGGGAGATGACTAAGAGTGGAAAGATATGATTAGAGAGAATAAAAAAAATGGTGAGATAGAGCGTAAAATTCACTTATAAAAAAAAAGAAAAGATGTTGTGAAATGGACCATAAAATGCATTCACAACCAATTTTTGTTTTCAAAGAAAAAATTATAAGCTTAAATGATCCTCTTCTAGAGTTATGCTCATTGGATTTCAAAGAGTTATGTGTTTGGGTTGTGATTAGTAAATTGTTGATATATGATGTATTTTTGTTTGATTATCTTCTTTAGTAAACATTTTTCAATCTTGATATTGTCGGCTTGCATATCTTAGAAATTGTAACTCATTGGTTATAGTTGAGCTAGTTTTTAAATTTCAAATTTGATTTTTCCTTGAGGATAAGCAAAGCTTTAGTGTGGGGAAATTTGATGTGTGTAATTCTTTACACATATTTGAGTTGAATTTTAATGAGTTTTGTATAAAAATTTAATAAAGCTTTAGTGTGGCCTAAACAAGAATTATTTTGGTTTGATATTTTATTTAGTTTTTATTTGTTTCTATTAGGAATTTTATTCAAGTGTTAACAAATATTTTCTTTTTCCTTTAGGAAACTAGCTAAGGATTCCAAAGAAATCAAGGATTTGCATGAGAAGATCATGATTAAAGGCAACACGGTTTGGCACACACATGTGTCATTACATGTGTAATCTATTGGAATACAAGCTTTATGTCATATAGGCTCAAGATGGGTGTGTTGCTGCCGGTGCATCTTTCTATTCGAATTGAAGAAGTTTTAAAAGTGCAACACGATTTTATGCATGACCGTGTTCGAAAGTATGCAACCTTTCAGAATTTGAATCTGAGCTCATGCACGGTTGTGCTAAAGATTGTGCCAGAAAGATTAACATCACAACAACTCAGTACAGTTGTGCGGTGGGTGTGTTGAAGAAAAGGAAACTTTTTCCCAAGCAAGAAGGGAAGAGGAATTGAAAGGGTAAAAGGTCTCCTATTAGGTTTTCCTATATAAAGAGATGTTAAGAGGTTTTTGGGAGGATTGATTGAGTACTCATGAGGTAATAAACAAAGACTCAATAAGGATTAAAGATTGAAGCATGCTCAAATGAGTTTTACTTATTCTTCTTCTTCTTCTTCTTCATTCTCTTGTTATTTATTTTATGTTTGTAATTCTTTTTAAAGTCATTTTTGGCTAAACTCTTTTTAGGGTTTAGGCTAGAAGTAGTTATTCTATGATGTGATTGAACATAAGTTTTATTAATTTGATTTTCAGTTAATTTTATGAGTTGCTCTTCATGTCTTGTATTCAATGAGGGGCCCAATTAATTGCATATTTATGGGTAGATTCATCGATGAGAGTTAGGAGAATTTATTAGCTTCATACTTATAGGACTTAGACCACTCGATCACGAGAGTAGGCAAACTCTTTGAGGATAAAATAATTATTAAGAAGCTTAATGAGTTAGGATTAATTTCTTAATCATGAGAGTATGTTAAATCTTAATCTTGACTTACTTAATTGAAATCAAGAGAGTCTTTAGGTATTTAAAAAAATACCCTTAACTGAAATCAAGGTGTTTAATAATTAAGTGTTCATGATTTGATTAGAATAGTGAAACTAAACCTAAGCTCTATGTTTTTATCATTTGATTTTCTCTTAGTTTTGATTGTTTAGATTTATATTTTGATTTTCTAAATTACTTTATTGATTTGCTAGCTAAGAACATAAGTAGAGATATTAGTACTTAATATACAATCGTCGAGGGAACAATATCTTTTATACTACAATTCACAATTCATACGCTTGTGGGTTTTGAACATAACAATTATAAAATTATTACTAAGATTATTACTGATCGCCTCTCTTTTATTGCCAAAATATTATTTCTATTAATCAGTTCGACTTTATTAAAAATAGAAACATCTCTCATTGTATTTCTACAGCTTTAGAAGTTTTTAATATACTTTATAAACTTTATTTTAGAGGGAATATGGCTCTGAAAATAGATATTTAAAAGCCTTTTAATACTATGGATTGGAACTTTATATTGGATTTTCTAGAGGTCTTTGGTTTTTCTTTCCAGTTTCATGATTAGATTTTGGAGATTTTTTCTTTGCTCGAATCTCTATTATGCTGAATGGTGTCCTTAATGGCTACTTTGCTTATTCCATACGTGTTAGATAAGGAGATCCTTTATCTCCTCTTTTGTTTTGCCTAGCTGAGGATTTTTTAAGTAGATGACTCTGTAAGGCTGCTAATGATAATCTTTTTGATAAAATGAATTATTCTAGACAATCTTTTTGTCCTTTTTACCTACTTTATGCCGATGATGTCCTGATTTTTGGAAAGGCTTCCATGAAAAATATTAACTTTTTGGCTCATATGTTTAAGATTTATGGGGATATTTCAGTCCTAAAAGTTAATTACTGTAAGAATAACATTTTCTTTGGTAAAGCTATTACCTTTCAGAGAGCTCATTTACTTCAGGAGCTTATTGGGATCAATAGGGGATTTCTTCCTCTAAATTATCTTAGGGTTCCTCTTTTTCAAGGTTCTGTTAGAAAGTTTTTCTGCAACATATAACTGATAAGATTCTTAGCAAATTTGCCAATTGGAAGGATTCTTCTTTATCTATGGTAGGCAGGCTTATGCCAATTAAATCAATAATTATAAGTTCTTTTTTACACTCTTTTATTGTTTACAAATAGCCCAAAAGCTTGTTGAATCATATGAAAAAATATATCAAAAATTTTCTTTGGACTGGCTCTTTGATAATAAGAAGTTAGTTGCTGCCCCTTGGTCCATTTGCTGCTTAAACAAAAAACATAGTGGTTTGGGCATTAAAGATTTAGATCACTTGAATGTTGCTCTTCTTGGGAAATTATCTTAGAGTTTGCTTACTTAAAATAAGTTTCTCTTCTCTCTTTGGAGAAGTAGGCTACTTACTGCTTCAGGTGTTCTAAAAGCTACTTCTATCTCCTCTTTGGTTTGGAGCTCTATTAAGTCTATTTTCTTAAATAAAGGCTTCTATTAAATGGCTAATTAGCTATTTCTCTTTATTGAGGTTTTGGACTGATAAATGAATTCAACCTTTTCTGGTTAATGGGTTTAACATTCCCTTTGCACAATAAGTTAATTTAACTACCCCTATTTCAGACTTCCTTGTCAATGGTGTTTTGCATCTTCCAGATGATATTCCTTTGGATGTTAGAGATGATATTCTTCAAATCGAGCCTCTAAAGGATATCTCTGATATTTGTCTTTGGCTTCCTTTAATTGATGGGATTTATTCTATTAAAAGTATGCTTGCTCTAAATTCTCATCCTATGTATTTATGGTGTAAGTTCTTTTGGAAGTAATTTTTACCTCTTTCATGCTTGATCTTAGGTTGGCGGGCTTATCTTGGATATCTGCGTACTCAGGATAATTTAATCAAGAAGGGCAACCATATAGCTTCTCAATGTGTGGTCTTTGTAGTTCGAACTCAGAATCATTGGGCCATATTTTCATTCATTGCTTGTTTGCAAAAGCAATTTGGCAAGCTATTAGTGATACCTTTTCAGAGGCCTCTGCCTTATTTAGGATCTTTTGTTTATTTTCTAAAATTTGCATTTAGTTGTCATTTCAGTTTGAAAGTTAAGGTTTTTTGGACTAGTGTTATTATTAGTGCTCTTAGGCTCAGTTGGCATGTTAGGAATTCTATTATTTTTGAAAATGCAAGGCTAGATATTTTCCTTACTATTCATTGTCTTTTGAAGATGATAAAGGAAAATGCTTTTTTCCATATGGGGACGAGGTCTAGTTCTCTCAGTGAACTAAAAACTCTATCACTTCTCCATATTGCAACTATTCCTCCTAAAGCTTCTAAGATTATTAGTCTCACATGGTATCCTCCTAATTTGAGTTGGATAAAAGTGAACACTAATGGATTTGCAATTGGCACTCCAGGATGTTTGGGTGTAGGTGGCGTGTTTAGAAACTCAAGAGGTTATGTGGTAAGGGCTTTTGCTTTTAATACTGGAATTGGTTTTGCTTATCTTGCTGAGCTGCATGCTGCTATGTTTGCTGTTAGGAAAGCTAAATAATTTGGTTGGAACAACTTATGGTTGGAATGTGATTCTTCATGGGTTGTTTTTTTATTCAGTTCTCCTTCAACTGAGGTTCCCTTGACAGTTTGTCATTTATGGGATTCTTGTTTGGATGATCTAAAGAATATTAATTTTGTAGTCTCTCATATTTTTCATGAAAAGAATGCAATGACTGACAAATTTGCTAAATATGGTGCTCAACAAACCGCTTCTCATTGGTGGACAACTTTTCCAGATTTTTGTACTCATCTTATTTTTGAGGATTTTAATTCTGTGGAGCGATTTCGCTTTTGTTAACTTTGGTTGTGTTTTTTTGTGATTTTGTATGGATACTTTTTTCTTTTCATTAATACATTTATGAGTTCTTTTAGATGTTAAAGATGTTAGGATTGTACTAACCTAGGTGAGATAATTGGATGCATCTATTGATATTTGGCCTCAACCCTTAAAAAAAAAAATTCTATGATTTTATTCTACAAAGTAACTGATTACCTAAATTACTAAAATAAAACTATAATAAATTTCAATTGATAAATCATTATTATAATTATATTTTTCCTTTATAAGAAAATGGCAGAAAGAAGTACAAAAATTCAAATAATCAATTAGTTTAAATTATGTACAAATAAAATTAAGAATTTTAATTAAATTTTCAAAACAATTAAAATTTAAAATCTTCAAATAATTTATTCCTAACACATAAAAATAAAAAAGAATTACTGTACACATAAATACTAATTTTAGATTTTAATAAAAATTTATGTATTTTTATGAACCTTAAAAAATTAAGGTTTTTTTTTTCCATAAATATGATTTAGTATTTAATAAGTGAATAAATATATTAATTTATAATTTTATTAATAAAAGTATATATTTTAGAACAATTATATCATTTAAATCTTAAAATTATTATTGGAGCATGACAAAAAAATTATTACAGCAAATGGATATTAAAATTGAGAATATTTGTGCTATTCATACTTTAAAAACATTAAAATACTTGTGTGTGAATATAAAGTATGTCGACGGAGTGCAAGAATCTACATCCTTTGTGATATGTGTAACAGTATAACACTCTTCATTTGTATTAATTAAGAAATATCATCTATATTCAAATTAAAACTGCAAAGAATAAAATAACTATATCTCTTATGTCCAATAGAATCGAGCTTGATCATTGAAGGAAAAAAAAAAAAGTAATTCTGTAAAATATTTGAAATAAGTTTTTCAAATTAAATCTAATTATTTTCAACTCAATCAGATCTCACAGTTTGCAGTAGAACAAAATATGAACGTTTTTCCTTCCATCTTTCTCCAAGTAATTTCAACCAGCATGAACGTTTTGAAATTACAAGCTAGAAACTTACTTTGAGTTACTCCTTGAAAGGGTTTAGAATCAGGCTAGGAAAAGAATTTGGTTGGATCCCTTACCTTATGATTTATGCTGACAGGGCTGAAACGTAGACACAGAAACTTGGAACAGAGCACAAGCTACAATTGACTTGGAAGATGGACTTAGAGAAAAACATAGCCACAATTGACTTGGATGAACCCAATTCATCATATAGAATTATGACATAAAATTTAGAACAAGTTGATTATAGTCACATTCATTATTTCTTAGACTTAAAATTCAAATATTGCAAGACACATTTCAAAATTTTTCGTGAAATTTTAAAGTTAGCTTAATAACTAAAAATAAATTGCAGGAGGAAATTATGTGTCTTCTTTAAATTTCCCATTGATCATTGCAAATTTCATATACTGATGGCAGCCTCTTCATACCATTCTCCAAACTTTTCCGAGCTTTGTTCTACCTAATTCCTATATTTCATTTCTTTGCTTGTGATTCCATTTCAACTTCGGCTTCTGCTGATGCTGCTGTTAATAATGAAGCAATGGCTCTTCTAAAATGGAAAACAACCCTCATAACCACAGCCAATTTATCCTGTCTTCATGGGTAGCAGGAGCACCTTGCAATTGGTCTGGAATCTCTAGCAACAATGCTGGAAATGTTGTCAACATAAGCATTACAGATTCTAGTGTGAAAGGTACGCTTCAGAGCCGCAACTTCTCATTCTTTCCCAATCTTATCAATCTTGATCTTCATAACAATTCGCTTTATGGTTCCATCCCTCCAAATATTGGTAATCTTTCCAAACTTATTGTCCTTGAACTGTCTTACAATAACATCTCCGGAAACCTTCCTTCTGAAATAAGCTCATTGACAAGTCTGAGAAAGCTTTCCATAGCTTTCAACAATATCAATGGCAGCATCCCTCAAGAAATTGGCATGTTTACTTCGCTTTCTGAGATCTTTTTGCGTGAAAATCTACTCAAAGGCTTAATCCCCTCAAATATTGGTAATCTTTCCAAGCTCACCCACCTTGATTTATCTTCCAATAATATCTCTGGAAAAATCCCTCAAGAAATTGGTATGATTAGTTCACTTATTCAGCATTTTTTGAATGAAAATCAACTATCTGGCTCAATCCCTGTTACCATTGGAAATTTGATTAACTTAACCCATCTTTACCTCTTTGAGAATGAACTTTCTGGTTCCATACCACCTGAAGTTGGAATGATGAGCTCTCTATATAATCTTGATATCTCAGTGAATAACATTAACGGTCCAATTCCTGCATCTGTTGGAAATTTAAGTAAAAGTCTTGTATATTTTTATCTATACTACAATGAACTCTCTGGTCACATTCCCATGGAAATAGGAAATCTTCAACTTCTTATCGATCTTCAACTTTTGAAAAATAGTCTCATGGGAGTCATTCCTTCGTCCATTGGAAACTTGACCAAATTATCTAGTCTCTCTTTGCAGGAAAACCAACTTTTTGGTTCTATACCTCATCAGACTGGAATGTTGACATCACTCACTCTCCTTGATTTATATTCCAATAATCTTACAGGTCTAATCCCTCATCAGATTGGAATGTTGACATCACTCAATGTCCTTGATTTAAGTTTCAATAATCTTACCGGTGTGATCCCAAGTTCTGTAGGAAACTTGACCAAGCTATCAACTCTTAGTCTAAGTGAAAACCAACTTTATGGGACTCTTCCTTTAGAGATGAACAACCTTACTTTTTCGCAAAGTTTTCAGCTATATGCCAACAGATTGACTGGTCATTAACCGCATCATATATGCCTTGGTGGAAAGCTGCAACATTTGTCTATGCGTGGAAATTCTTTTGAAAGTACCATCGCAAGACGCTTGAGAAACTGCAGCAGCCTTTTGAGGATCCGTCTTGAGAAAAATCAACTCACTTGCAATATATCTAAAGCTTTTGGCATTTATCCGCAGTTGAACTATATGGATTTAAGTGATAACAAATTCTATGGGGAGCTTTCATGGAAATGGGAGGAATTGCATAATTTGACAACACTTAAAATCTCAAATAATAATATTTCTGGCAGAATTCCAATTGAACTTGTGAAGGCAACCCAATTGCAGTTACTTGATCTCTCATCAAATGATTTTGTTGGAGAGATTCCAACGAAGTTGGGGAAGTTGAAGTTAATTAAACTATTTCTTAATGACAAGAAGCTTTCAGGTATTGTTCCAATGGAAATAGGAATGCTATCAGATCTTAATACTCTCAACTTGGTAGCAAACAGTCTAAATGGAGCAATTCCAAAGCAGCTCGGTGAGTGCTCAAAACTATTGTCCTTAAATCTCAGCAACAACAGATTTACAGAGAGAATTCCTTTAGAGTTGAGCAATTTACACATTCTTGAAAATCTTGATCTCAGTCAAAATTTATTGATGAAAGAGATACCACCACAGTTTGGAGGGTTGAAGAGTTTGGAGACTTTGAATCTTTCCCATAATATGTTGTCAGGTCCGATTCCAACATCTTTCATTAACTTGTGGAGCTTGATAACAACAAATATATACCATAATGAATTGGAGGGCCAAATTCCCAACACTAAAGCTTTTCTGGAGGCTCCAATTCAAGCGCTAAGAAATAACAGAGGCCTGTGTAGCAATAACACTTCTCTAAAGCTGTGTGTTACCAGTGCAAAACTAGGAATTTGGATCCTTGCTCCTCTCTCCGGTGGCCTATTTCTATTCATTATATTGGCTGGAGGTTTCTTCTTTCTTCTGCAGAAGAATTAGAAAGAAAAGGGGCAATTCAAAGGAGACACACGGTGAACATATTCATATATGGGGCCATGATCAAGATTTGCAATATGAAAACTGTTGTGGAATTCGGGGTAATTTCTACTAATAATAACAAAATTACCTTAAAAATTATTGTATAAGTGACTAGAGTATAAGCGATTGTATAAAAAATCACCCCAAGGTATGTTCCCAGGAAAGAGTGGAGGAGTCACAATGGTCCCACTTAAAAATCACTTTTTTTAGATAGAATTTTACCAAGACAAATAATTTTAATAACACAATAATTAAAAACAACTATACCCAACAATAACTATTAAATAGACATAAAAAAGGACATCAAAATTTAACGAGATTCGACAATTATGCTTATGTCATTAGACACTACTAAAATAATATTTCACTAAATGAGGAAATATTACAAAAGAAAGAGAAAGAATACAATTGTCTAAATATATAGGAGAGACAATTTTGTAATGAATGTAACTAAAGGGGGAGGAGTCCTTTTATAGGCAAAGGACTCCTCCATATTCTTGCAAAATCCCGATGTGGCATTTTGCCAAAAAAATAATAAATCTCTACCTTGACAAAATCCCATATAATTCTCTCACAAATCCAACCTTCAGTAGTGTCTGCAAATTTCATCTTTCAATTTGTAACAATATTGATCAAGCCTAAACAATGTTTAAACTTGACTTCAGTACCACTTTTGTCATCATATCAACAAGATTCTGAGTAGTCCGAATCTTCTAGATTGTGACTCCACCTTCTTCCAAAATTCTGTACAAAGTGATATCAAACATCAATATGCTTCATCCTTACAAGATAAACTTGGTTCTTTGCTAAATGAATAGCACTTTGACTATCACAATGCACTTTAATGTGCTTCTGCTCAATTCCTAGTTCAGCAAGCAAAATTTGAAGCTAAATTGCCTCCTTTACAGCCTCTGTAATTGCCATATACTCTGCCTCTGTAGTAGGCAAAGCAACTGTTGACTGTAAGGTGGACTTCCAACTGACTGGTGCCTTTGTAAAAGTAAACACATAACTAGTAGTTGATCGACGCTTATCTAAATCACTAGCATAGTCAGAATCACAATACCCAACTACACACTGACCATCTTATCTATCCTGTTGAAATACCAAACCAATGTCTACAGTGTTCAGAATATATTGTAGAATCCATTTTATAGTTTGCTAGTGCTCCTTTCCAGGATTATGCATGTACCTACTCACAACCCCAACTGCATGTGAAATATCTGGCCTTGTACACACCATTGCATACATCAAGCTACCAACAACACTTGCATACAGTACTTTTGGCATGTATTCCCTTTCTACATCATTCGTAGGTAATATAGATGCACTAAGCTTGAAATGAGAAGCAAGTGGTGTACTAACTGGTTTTGACTTTTCATTTTTACCAAAACATTTTAGTACCTTCCTCAGATATTCTTTCTAAGACAAATAAAGCCTCATTAATTTCTTATCTCTGAATATTTCCATGCTGAGAATCTTTTTTGCTTCACCAAGATCCTTCATCTCAAACTCCCTGTTCAATTGAGTCTTTAATTTCTCAATCTCTATATGACTCCTGGAAGCTATCAGCATATCATCAACATAAAGAAAAAGATATATATATGATCCATCCTATACCTTGCACAAATACACATAATGATTATAATTGCATCTCATGTACGTTTGCCCTATCATGAACTTATCAAATTGCTTGTACCATTGCTTTGGAGATTGCTTCAATCCATACAATGATTTTTCCAATTTGCAAACCATCTTTTCTCTACTATCAACTTTAAATCCATATGGCTGAGTCATGTAAATTTTATCATCCAAGTCTCCATGTAAAAATGCAGTTTTTACATCCAACTGTACTACTAAAGCCAATAAAATTATGATGGGGGAATATTTTACAGTTGGAGAAAATACTTCATTATAATCAATTTCCTCCAACTGTGTGTAGCCTTTAACCACCAATCTTTCTTTGTAGCGAATATTATCCTTGTTAGGAAATCCATCTTTCTTTGCATATACCCATTTGCACCCAATTGCCTTCTTTCCCTTCGGAAGACTAACTAGTTTCTATGTCTGATTCTTTTGAAGGGACTGCATTTCTTCATTCATGGCAATCCTCCACTTTCATATTTTAAACTTTGGACTGGTTTATTATAAGTGGTAGGAACGTCATCCATTGCAATTGGTGATGCAGAACAGACCATATCAGCATAGTGAGCAGGTTGTCTAATGGTCCTCTTCCCTTTTATTAATGCAATTAATTCATGTTGTTGTGGAGTTTCTTGGGTCTGAACCTCTTCTTCATTTGACTCTTCTTCTACCATAGGAGAGTTATAATCACTTTCTATATTGGCTGGGACAATTCTGTTGCCATCAAACTCCATCTGTTTAGGAGTACCATTTGTTTGCTCCATTTTTTCTAAACTCACCTTTCTCAATATGGTAGATTCATAAAAGGTGACATCTTTGCTTAAGATTACTTTCTCTATTTCTGGACACTAAAGACGATAGCCTTTCACACCAAAAGTTATCCCCATAAAAATTGCCTTCTTTGCTCTTGGATCCAGCTTTGATTCCTTAACATGGTAATATGCAGTGGAACCAAACAGATGTAAGGAATCATAATCTATAGCAGGTTTTCCAAACCATTTCTCCAATGGCGTTTTACCACCAATAGCAGTTGATGGTAGGTGGTTGACAAGGTGACAAGCATATACTACAACCTCAGTCCAAAATTCTTTTTCCAACCCAGCATTGGACAATATATATCGAACCTTCTCCAGCAATGTCCGATTTATTCACTTTGCCACCCCATTTTGTTGTGGTGTATATTTAATGGTGAAGTGTTTGACAATACCTTCATCTTCATAGACTTTTAAAAATGGATCATTTTTAAAATCTCCACCATTGTCTGTATGGAGATGTTTAACTTTTCTGCCTGTTTGAGTTTCTATTATCTTTTTCCATTTAAGGAAAATTCCTAGAACCTCATCCTTCATCTTCGTTGTATACACCTATACTCTTTGGGAAAAATCATTAACAAAGGAAATGTAATAGTGTTTTCCTCCCAATGAAGCATTCTTGGAAAGCCCACATACATCTGAATGAACATAATCTAGAATTCCCTTAGTATCAAGAATAGTTGTTCCAAATTTTACCCTTGTCTCCCTTTGATGCAATGCTCATAAAAATCCAATTTGCAAGTCTGAGCTCCTTTTAATAATCCTTGATCTGTCTCAATTTCAAGGATTTTTCTCCAGTATACCCCATGCGCATATGCCATAACCTGGTTGCTTTTGACTCTTAATCATTAATAGAAGCTACCGTTACTGCTATCCCAACAATTATACTACCCAAAAAGTAATACATATTATTTATTTTCCAAATCCCCTTCATTATCATAAGTGCACTAGAGATAATTCTCATTATTCCATCTTTTGCCCTTATTTCTAAACCTTTTGACTCTAAGGTTCCCATAGAAATGAGATTCCCCATCAAATTTGGCACATAATGAACATCCGTTAAGGTTCTAATTGATCCGTCCTTATTGTTCAAGCGAACTGAACCAATCTCATGTGTGTTAAAAGGGGCATTATTCGCTGTGTAGAAAACTCCACCTTTTAGTTCTTTAAAGTCAAAGAACCATTCTCGATTGGGAGTCCTATGGTGACTATAAGCTGAATCTAGCAACCATGAACTTGAATAACTGGTTGATGGAGTAACAGTAATTAAAATATATATGAATTTGCATTATCACACTCAACTACATTTGAATTTAAGAAAGCATTTCCCTTCCAAGTTTGCCTTTGTCCTTTAGCTTGGGATAATCTTGCTTCCAGTGCCTTTTTTTACGATAAAAGGCACATTGATCTTTGATCAGTTTGGACTTTGACTTTGATCTCCCTCTCCTTCCTTTATTTTGGCTCTGTGAACAGCCTCTGACAATAAGAGCTTCTGTTTCAACACTTGTATTTTCTTATTTTTCTTTCTTTTGCAATTCATAACTATACAAGGCTACCATTACTTCACTTAGAAACACAACAACCTTCCCATGAAGTAGAGTAGTTTCAAGATACTTAAACTCTTCAGGAAGTGATCCCACTAATATCAGAGCTAGATCTTCATTATTAAAAGTCATGCCCATATTCATCAAATCAATTGCCAGCTGATTAAAGCTAGTAATGTGATAATTCATTATGGTACTTGGAACATAGTTAAAGTGGAACAATCTCTTTTTCATGTAGAGTTTGTTTTGACTACTTTTCTTTAAGAATTACTCCTCCAATGCCTTCTATAATTTACTTGCAGAAGTTTCTTTAGAAAATGCATACTTCTGCTCTCTAGAAAGACATGATTGGATTGTACCATATGCCAATCTATTGATAACCTTCCATTCTTTCTCCCCAACATCATCTGGTTTCTCTCTTTCAATAGTAATATCTAGACCCTGCTGAAAAAGGACATATAGGACCTCACTTTGCCACATGCCGAAATGACCAGTGCCATCAAAAATCTCCATTATAAATCTAGCATTTGTCATAACATTCTTACCAAAATTAAAAATGAAGAAGCTATTGACACCGATGTGGATACTTTTGTGCTGTCTATTATTTATACTATAAAATTCTATTTAATAGCTGTTAATGCGAAATGTCAATTAGCCCAAGAAAATTTTTTCTAATGTGGAAGATCAGCCTAAGCCGCAACCATAGAGCATACTAAAATAAACCAAGAGCTCTGATACTAATTGTTATGGAATTCGGGCTAATTCCACCAATAATAACAAAAATCACCTTGAGAATTATTGCATAGGTGACTAGAGTATAAACGATTGTATAAAAAATCACCCTAAGGTATATTACCAGGAAAGAGTGGAGGGATCACAATGGTCCCACATAAAAACCACTCTCCTTAGACATAATTTTACCAAGAAAATTAATTTTAATAACACAATAATTAACAACAACTATACCCGACAATATCTGTTAAATAGACATAAAAGAGAACACCAAAATTTAATGAGGTTCAACCAATTATACCTATGAGCAGGCACTACCAAAATAATATTTCACTAAATGAGGAAATATTATAAAAGAGAGAGAAATAATACAATTGCCTAAATATATAGGAGAGATAATTTTGAAATGAAAGTAACTAAAGGGGGAGGAGTCCTTTTATAGGCAAAGGACTCCTCTATATTCTTGCAAAATCCCGATGTGTGATTTTGCCAAAAAAATAACAAAAAGATCATTGAGGCTACAAGGCATTTCAACTCTAAGTACTTCATTGGCATTGGAGGATATGGAACAATCTACAAGGTTGTGCTTTGAGCAGGTCATGTGTTTGCTGTGAAGAAACTTCACTAGGCACATAATGGTGTGTAGATGGTTGATTTAAAAGCATTTCAAAGTGGGAGTTGCACCTTGACAAATATTCGTCATCGAAATATTGTGAAGTTACATGGGTATTGTTCACATGCCAAAAAATCATTCTTGATATATGAATTCATAGAAAGAGAAAGTTTGAGAAGGATATTGAGCAATAGGGAAGAAGCCACATAATTAGATTAGGACAAGAGGCTAAATGTTGTGATAGGAATTGCTAATGCATTGTCATATATGCACCATGACTGCACTCCTCCAATTGTTCGTCGAGACATTACCAGCAACAATGTTCTTGTTACAACCCGAACCCAAGGGCACGCGACCGGCACTAGGGAATGGGTAGGCATAAGGTCCCCGAAACCCATATTAAGCCTTAAAGAAAAGGAAAATAAAACCTTTCAATTTAAAACTTTATTTCATAATAGAACACATTGTCAATCTGATTTTTCTAAAAATATACATAGTTGAGTGCATAATAAAAATATTCTTCAGTGTTACATATCATAAATCAGTCTTAAATCATTTTACATAAGCATGGTTAATTAAAATAAGGTACATAAATATACTTGAATCATACAAATGCTTAGTATAATTACTACTGTAACTTTTTAGAATTATTACTACAGTATAGCTTACAATGACCTACATAATATGGTCGTTGATGAAGAAATCCGACGTGGAGGCAGACTGAGGTCGAACTCCTAAGCTCCTGAAAAAAAAATTGAGGGGAATTAGACCTCACTAAGTAAGTCAATAATAGAGCTGTACGGTTAGAAAACCCTTTTTGAAAACCATATAGTTATAGTGAAAATAATTTATAATATATAGATATAGCTTTTGAAAAATCTCGATAGAATCCTAAACCCAAGTTTTTAACTAGCCAACTAGGCCTGCTTATTCCAATGGGACTGTCGGTCCCTGAGAGCAAAGGCATCAACCGAGGCACTAAGTCACAGTCATTTACTTAATCCAAATACATGGCATTGGCGGTCCTCGAGAGCTAAGGCATCAACCGAGGCACTCATCCCAGTCCATTATTAACTTTCCAATAACTGGCGGTCCCTGAGAGCAAAGGCTTCCACCGAGGCACCCGTCTCAGTTTAATATTCACCAGTCATACATAATTTGGATCCATCTCTCAATCTCTACCATGTGCACATGATCCTGGTGAAACCCACCAAGTAACCCATTCTACCAAAATTTCTCAAAACCGATTTTTAAATAAATAAAATGCGTTTAAACCATAAATAACAACATTAAGTTAAATAAATCATATAATAAATATTAAAAATATGAGCGCACACAGTCTTTAAATAAAACACACGCACATGTCATTTTATCGACTTATAAGATGAATGAGAAGGTTGACGACCGCGTGTCTGCCTCGATCCAACGGCTTTTGCTCCGATATGCTCTAGAAAAGAAATTAACAGATTGATTTTAAATCATGTCTATGGAATTGAAATCGAAAATCAACAAAAATAGTAAAATTCTAGGATGACTCGAGGAAGACTGGATAAGACTCTATAGACAGAAAGAAGCCTAATTAACGGTAGAAATTTATTACGAATATCACATTTTATGAGAAAATCTACCAAAATTTTGACAGATTCTCCTCTGTAAAATGGACATCTCTCTACCAAAGGTAGAGCCAAACTTGCATAAGAAACGCACTTCTAATAATCGCAGACATTCACACTCGAGTCGAACTTCCAGAGCTACACTTAGCCTCGACCAAGATCACAACTCAACAAAATATCACAAAAATTAAATCATTTATTTCCCCAAAAATACACATCACATATATAATTATCCATAATTCAGAAAATCATCTCTCATTAAAGCTTAAAAACAAAATTTCACAAACATATATATATATATATATATATATATATATATATATATATATATATATATATTCAAAATTAACATTACTTAAATGAAAATTACCCATTAATATATATAAAAATCCTCTAAACCTCTTAAATATTAATAAAACTAATTAAAATATATTTTAATTATAATTAGCGTAAAATTACATATTTATCCAAACAATAGAAAAATACACATAATATTCAAAATAATACCTAATATATTATTAAAAATTAATTTTTGAAAATTTGTGTTAATTGGTCTAAATTAGTAGATAATTTGTAAAAATCCTTTTAAATTCCTTGTTTGTTATTAAAACCAACCAAAATTTATTATTTAACTATATTTAACAAAAATTACGTTTCTACCCCTATAATATACAAACTTATATAATACCCTATTAATACTAAAAAAAATTCCTTGAAAAAATTATACAAACATATAAAAATCATTTTCTCTACATTAAACATCTTAGTATAATTAAAAACATATCATTGACTACTAATTTCTTCCAAAAATATAATTTAACCTAATTATTCACCTTTGACATAAACTTAAAAGTAATTATAAAAATAGTATAAAAATCACAAAAACCATAATTTAAGTTCTAAAATTAATAACATTTAATAATAATACCAATTGTCAAAATTTCAAAATTTTTAACAATTAAATTTTGAAATTAACAAAAATATTAATTAAATACCCAAAATTCACAAAATTTACAATTAACACAATAATTTCCAAAATCTTAAATAAAAATAAATACACTAAAAATAATTAACCTAATTACTAATTGAACTCAAATAACAATCAATTAAAACCAACTAAATATCAAATAATTTCAACAAAATTTCTGTATAAATTCAATAATCCACCAAAATTGCCAAGGAAAATCAAAACTAACCTCAACAAACCATAAACAACAACACAAGTCCTAAGATCTACCGAAACATCAAAGAAATTTGAGAGGAAAAGAAGAGAATGGGTGAGGAGCACACACTATCCGACAAAGCAGCTGGAAGAGGAAGAAGAGGACGTGCCACCACCGGAAATGGGGACGATGGAGGCAACTCGACGTAGCAAGGAGACAACATGGACAAAGGAGGACCAATGCTGGGCAGGACAGGAGGTGCAAGGCTGTTGCGCGAGGAGGAGAAGGTGCTGTCTCACGAGGAAGAAGAAAGGCAGTAGTAGCAGCAACCTGGAAGCTCAGTCCACGGTGGAGATGGAGTGAGGGAGGCAGCACAGTGAGAGGAGGGGCGGTGTGGGTGACGGACGGAGGAGGAAGGGTTGATGGTGCTGTTTGGTGTTTATATATATATGTATATATTATCCTAATTGTATATACTATATATGTATACACACACATGAATATATATATATATATATATATATATATATATATATATATATATCTAATAGCATATATATTCCTTATATATAACATTCTTACTTTACATTATAGTCATATAGTTTAATATGTATATGTATTTATACATATAAAATGTTCCAAGTTACATAATATATACGTATATGCACACACATGCACCTATATATATATATATATATATATATATATATATATATAAAACCAAATATAATACTTATATCAAGTAATAAAATCTTAAAATAATGTTAACATAAATATATTAATTAAATAGTTAAATAAGTAACATTTGTATAAAATAAAAATAAAAATTTAATTATTAATAGCTCAAATTCGAAAATTACTTTATTTAAATAAAATATAGAATATTACAGTTGTGTTGGCTTCAAAGTTTGAGGCACGTGTTTCAGATTTTGGGACAGCAAGGCTCCTCATACCTGATTCTTCAAATTGGACCTCATTTGCTGGGACACTTGGGTACACAACTCCAGGTGCATATTTTGTTTTCTTCTACTTAATATTCTGCTAGTGAAAAGTTCTTTTATTTTATTTTATTTTATTTTGGATATCAAAATTGCGGATTTTTGTGCTAGGATTAAATGAAATTCTTAGCAAAGCTAATTCTAGCCGGTGGTTAATTATTGTTATTTAGTAGTGATTGATTAAACAAAGTTATGTCCTCTTATGTGTATATCATTAGCAACATCACAATATAAAGCATGTTTTGTTTTTTAGAGTTGGCTTACACAATGATGGTTGATGAAAAATGGGATGTCTATAGTTTCGGCGTGTTGACAAATTGAAATACTAATGGGAACACATCCGGGCGATCTCATCTCATCTGTTTCATTGCTATCATCTTCATCGTCTTCGCAAGTTGATAATGAAACGGTACTGTTGAAGGATGTGATTGACCAACGCCTGCCAACTCCTCAAAACAAAGTTGCTGAAGGAGTAATCCATATTGCAAAACTGGCGTTTGGCCTGAATGCTAATCCTCAATGTCGACCAACCATGAGACAGGTTTCTTCGCAGATAGTAGCCAGATGGGATCCACTAGCAAAACCAATCTCTGAAATTGAATTGAGAGAATTCTGGTCCATAATGGTCTCACTTGCTAAGACTTATCTTTGTGTCGCAATGTGCTTTTAGTAACTTCTGTTTTTCCCAATTTTTCATTAAAAAAAAAAAATCTTTCTTTGTACTATTGTGGTTCTGCATGCCATATGCTTCTGTTATTATGTGTAAGAAATAAAAAGATCATTCCTCTGTTGTTCATCTATATTATTCAAATATTTATCCAATAGATAAAGGTTTCTTTGTTGTTCATTTAAAAGACTATCATGAGCTCATTCCTCTGATATGTTTATTGTAATGGTTTTGTGGTTACTCTGGAAATAAAACAACTTCGAAATTAAATTTGAGAGCAAGAACTGATAAATCTTGCAGGCTGAGACAGAGACGTGATCGTAGACTAATGTCTGGCACTCCCTACCAACAAACCGATCACCGTATAAAACTAATACTCCAGTACCATTATCTTAATTTATTAGGAAGCTTTTGTATTTGATAAGTTGTTATTGAAACTTTAGGTAATGAGGTTAGGTGGCAGGAACTGCGAAATTGAACCATAGTGTATGCACTGCCATTAAATTAATTGAATTACTTGGTCCATATTCCACTCAGTACAGCAGAAATTAACTTGATGACTTTGCATATGTAGATTACGAAGTGGTCATGGTTTGAGCAGTTTGGTAATCAGTCTCTTGCGGTTAGTCTTTAAAAATATTTATGAGACAATCAGTAACCCAGTTGCACTTGCAGCACCAGCAGTTGTTGCACATATTATATAAAGATTTGTCTTCTATAAACGTATCATTTGGTGCTGAATAACGTGTTCGTTGAAGTAAATTTCAAATCAACGTGTAAAGATACACGTTGAAGTAAATTTCAAGTCAACCCACAAATAACGTGTTTGTTGTTTTGTCATTGGTTGACTGAGTGTTTTTTTTTTTTTTTTAAGTATGATGTAGAACAATTTCACATGAGGAACATTTATTCATTTTTTTTTTATAATGTATTCCAAAAGATATGATACTTTCCTCCAATTTTCGATTAGATGTATTAAATTCTACAGAAATTATTCTTACCGCGGGACCACTGAGAAAAGCGGGATTAAAAAAATGTTGTGGGGGTGTGTTTTTTTTTTTTTTTTTTTTTTTTTTTTTTTTAAACACGGTCAAAAGAAATTGCCCCTGATTGCCTGGGGCAGCTTCGTAAAAATAATTAATAAACAGTGCCCGCTAAGAGTACAATTACTTGTGTCTAAAACCAATGAGAATATATAGAAATTATAATATACCGCAGCTTTTCCATGTCATTATCAGAGATGAAATGACATACAAATAATTACTTAACATATGTCACTGTTTAAGGAAAAAAAATTCCAACCTATGTTCTTTTAAGAAGGTTTTTTTTTTATGGAAAACTCATGATTCTTTTCCATTTCCTATCAAAAATATTTATGAAGAACATAATTTCTTTTATCCTTACGATGAATGGATTATTTTAATATTTCAAACCGATCATCTAGGTATTTGAGTTTCTCATTGACATATTAAGTCTTCTACATGGGTATGATAGACAATGATATTTGAATAAGAAATTCAGAAGGTGGACAAATTGCCTTCATCAATCATGGGTTGTGGTCGTAAACTAATTTTTAACATGTAAACTGTTATGTTGTACACATTTATAATATGATTATAATCATTTTTAATTAAACATGTATCACATCATTTTATTCTACATGTGAAATATAAAATGGAGTAGCAATATTTTAGATCATCGAATTTTTTTTTTGAACCACAATTTCTTATCTTGTTCTGTCGATTTTGTTTTATTTTTTTTTAATAAGAAAAAATTATACCATGACTGATAAGAGAAAGAAAAATAGTCATTTACACTAATAAAAATAGATGTATTTTACAGAGGTTTCCTTCTTATTAACAACTGTTATTAGAGTTTTACTTTATGTAAAAAAAACTCTAGTTTTTTTTATTAAAGAACATGAAGTTTTTTTTTATATATATAGGAAAAGTGGGAGGCGTATAAAATTTATGAGAAAAACTAGATTCAACAAAATTTTTTTAATAATTGTTTTGTGGAAATTGAGCCAAATAGTTGTTTGGATGTTGCTAATTTTTTTTTCATAAGAATAGTGTTCTCCATAATTAAGGAAAGGAGAGAGGATAAGGGCATTCCTTAAAAAAATCTAGATTGAATTTTTTTCTAAATAATAATGTGTTACGTAGTAATTTGCTTGTTATTTCATGTTAGATAATGATATGAAAAAGTTGAGTTATAATATAATATAATTTCTAGTGTCTAAAACCAATGAGAGTATGTATTTTATTGTGCGCCATCCATCCATCTTATATATCCTTAAATATTTGCACTAATTGTGGTTGAAGCTAAGAAATAATGTGACCAACACACGATGAAAGGGCTACTCTATTTTATTCTTACCATAAAAGAGATTATCATGCTCATGATGCATGTAATGGTATGATGGAGTTACTTTTGCATGCTGGTCCTATCATTTTTGGATGGCTAGCTTCTTTTGTTATTTTATTTTCTAAGCAACAGTAACATTGGAGCACCATACTCTATTACACATACGCTACTTCTACACAGACATGCACTATATCTGCACAAATGTACCTATTTTGTTTGGGTTGAGTTTCAATTTAAATTATGTGATGAAGTTAAATTAATTGAATTAAATATTTTTAATTAGGGATGATTGTGATAAAATTTTTGGAAATAAATAAAATTTTTTTTGAAAGTAATAAATTATTTTTTAAAAAATATTGAAATTATTTTCTAGAAAATTTATTTATTTATTTATAGGATATGTATTAAGAATTGTTAAAATAAATATATGATTTGATAGTGAATCTATACTATTATACTCTTTTAAGTGTAATCTATGGTAACAAAAAAATTGTAATCGAAAATGAGATAATAAAATGAGATAAAAAATTGTAATCGAAAATGAGAAAATGAGATATTTAGAGGGTAAACCATTATGAATATCTTAAGAGAATTTACTCTCCTCAATTGGATGTTGATATTTTTTAAATCACATAATTCAATTTCAATTGAATTCATGTTTAAATCTCAAATTATTGTAAGACTAAAATTTTGTAGTGCCCACTAATAGTAATAAATTGAGAAAAATGATAAGAGTGAAAAAGATTATCATCCAAGTTGCATGAGATTAGCAAAACTTCCAATCCATGCATAACACGAAATATCATTTGAAGGTTTTTGGAATTTATGATAGAATTTTTCATTGTTAATGTTTAGTTCAACCAATAATTTTTTTATATAAAAATAAAAATTATATTCATTACAACACAATAAATTACTCGTATAAATATAAATAAATGATAAATTAATTATCCAAAGCTACATATGATGAATTTAAGGACTTTTTAATAATGAATTGTATATGTTAATAATGAAATGTATATTGTTAGAGTAAAACATGAGAGTCCTTTTACAGTACATATGTTTACATGTGTACAGATAGAATTAAAAACCATTGGATTAACTTCTGTTTAATTACATCCATCGATTTACAAAATCAGTTATCAGTTAAAACGATTATTTAATTTAAATTTATTGGCCCATTACTTATAGTTACTTTTTCTTCTATCGTTCTTATTTTTAACTCGAATTTTATTTTTTTTGGGTATGTTTATATATTGTCTTGGCTTCATAACCCTAAATTTGTAGCTTCCCCCTATTGATTTTGTATTTTTTCCTAATTTTATATTTCGCTCAATGCTCTTCAATTCAGATTTAGCATGATAACCTCTGAATTAATAATAGTGGCAGTGTATGTGTTTGCGGTAGGTCTATCTTCATAGCAAGGGGCTTCAAGTTTCAGTTTTCTTCTGTATTATCTTTGTTGGTATTTTGAATTGCCTCCAGTTTGGGAAAAATGCAATCAAATCAGTGGGGTTATTCTATTTGGTAAATTAACAGTCTACTCATTGTTATAGGCCACATGCTGACACAACCCTAATCCTATTAGAGGATCTAATGATTTTATGAGAAATGACTAATTATTACAACTATCTTCATATGATTAGTTTTGTGGGTATTCCAAAAAGTAGATTAGCTAATTTCTTGTGTAATATGGTTTACCGTGTAATTACTCTTACAGCTCTTCTATTTGCTCAATGCTTATAGCAAATCATGAGCTTTTGTATTAAGTGATGCATCAAATTCTTTTATGTTCACTCTTCCTGAATATCGTTGTTATCTTTTTAGCTTTGTGCAACAAAAATGAAAATGGTTGATGGCAATTGTGTTTCCAGATAGAGAAGTTTCTGATAAAGTGACAAGATCCCGAGTCCTCGATAGTTTAAGGGCACATCGTGTCTCTCAAATCAGCACATGCCTATCTCACACTGTTGTAGTGGTGAGTCAGGAGAAAATTTTTTATTTAGAGACAATGAAAGAGCACCACTTGGACATGATACATTAAGAGGATGCCTTGAACCAACTGAAATTTTTATTCAAGAACTGTGAGATGAGTCAGGTATTACTTCTGAAAGTGAATAACTGTTAAGTGTTTAGGAGTTTTCATTTACTTGGTGCCAGTTTCATGATCTTGTGTAAGTGACGAATAGGTATTTGTGTTTCTTTATGGTTAACTTCAGTAGATAAATTTAAGATGTAACTATGAGCACATGACAAGTTCATATTTGTTTTAAAAAAAGTCTATACTATGTCCATGTGTAGTCATTTTAATTTTACACTTCGTAATGTATTACAAAGATAGATGCTTTAAGTCCAAAATGCAATTATATTCCTCCTTGCACCATTTTTATTTGCAGTTTTACATGTGTCGTCTTTAATGCTCTTAATTTTTACCTCTCTATGGAGAAAGAACAGCTTCAAGAAACTGTCAGTTTGTGTTACCGGGAAGGAGAACTTACAGAAAATTGAGATCAAGAAAAATCTTGAATTTGGAGTTGTGTTTAATCACCTTTTAATATGATAGTTGGACTCGAAATTGATTGGATATAAAGTTTGGTATGGATATTTAAGATTCAATGTAATCTAGCAAATCTTAAATATAACATTGCTCAATAGGCATCATAGCAAGATAACTTCTTCACCAGGGATAGAATAGAGATGAAATTGTGCTGTCCAATATCATTTCAAGTACTGAAAATTTTACCACTTCTTTATAGTTATATGTTGTTCATGACCGGGAGAGGTAAGATTGTTATGGTTTCCACCATCTGGTGTAAATTAAAGGAAAATTCTTAACTTCTAATTAATTTTGCTCAATTTTTTTTTTTTTTTGATAATTTATTTGCTCAACTTTAAGATCGGAATGGTGAGTTTATAATTTTGAAATTGAAGTTGTAATTGCACATTTGCGATACTATGTCTAGAAAAATGCAAAGGATGATGGAAAACAGACAATAGTTGGAACTTGAAATACATAAGCAGTCCCTCTTATTCCAAAATCATTTTACATGTTCAGTAGTTGTCAAAGATGATATCTTGTAACTCTTAAGTCTCTGGGGTATAATTACTTTCACTTAAATACAACAGGATGCAAAAAATTGTAATGGCCCTGCGAATAGGATCTCGGCATGGGTTGATGAACTAAAAAATTATCCTCGGACTTCACGTTCCTCTTCTTCTTTGAAAAACCTATTTTGAAAATAAAATGGTGTTATTCTTAAGAGAACACCAAACTCTCCTTAAACTTTTTGACTGAAATTTTCCTTGCTTTATTCAATGTTGATTACCCCTTATATAATGAAGGGTTTGAGTACAAGAGTCCTAAAAAACCCTACAATCCTAAAATGTCAGGAACCCTAAAATCTTAAGACTTCAAACTTCCTTTTTAAGACATATAAACGATTTAAGAAAATAAAAATACTATAGGAAACTTACAGCTCATACCTAGTTGGGTTGTAACTTATTCTAATTTGACTTAATTAAATAAAGGGTAAAAATTTGCTAATAATTAAGACTCAGTAAGGAAAAATATAGGTCTACCATATTGTTTCCCAATGAACCACAACATTACTCCCCCCTGGAAATTGAGCTTGTCCTCAAGCTCACAATTGGGATAAGCTTCCTAGATTACTTTTGAACCCTTGTAATTGTATGAATGGATATTTCTGAATCCATATTAGCTATGTGTTCTATCTCATCATCTGAATCTTCTATCATTAACCAAAATATTTGTTTGCAACAATGTCTTACTAAATAATACTCGTCATAATTATAACACAACCCCTTTCCTCACCTTTTTGTCATTTATGCTCGAGAAACCTTTTTAATGAAGGGTACTGATGTACTTTCAATGCTTGAATTTGTAGTTGTAGACCTCCTAATTTTTGTTCTAGGTTGTTTGGAGTTAGCTGAATGTAATTCAAGTTTGGACGATTGGAACCCATAGTTATAGTTGTAGTTTTTGGGGTTGCCCATGTAGAGAGAGAGAGCGGTACACTCCTACCCCCTTATTGATATGCATTTTCCTCTCTGAGGCCCATGCTAAATTCATGGTTGTCACTAAATTTAGCAGGTTTTGCATTCCACATCTACTTGAAGAGCGTCTATTAATCCGGTAGTGAACATATCCACTTGTTGGTCTTGTCTGACTAAAGTTGCTCTAGCCAAAAGGGTTTGGAATTAGTGTTGATAATCTTCCATAGTCCCCATTTGTTTGAGGTTAATAAATTCGCTTAGCGGGTTACTACTTAATGGGGGTCCAAACCTTAAAAGACAATATGATTTGAACTGCTCTCATGAAAGGCCTAGCTCTTCTTGCTCTAGTACATAAAACCACAGTTGAGCCTCGCTTGTCATGTGGAATGTAGCTAACCCCACTTTCTCCCCTTTATACCTTTGGTTAAGAAAAAATTGCTCACAATGATATATCCACCCTAAAGGATCTCCTATCCTATTGTAAGATAACAATTCTACTATGGAATATTTTGGTACCACCATTGATCCAAGACTTCCTCCTTGTTGCTCAATAGAAGTTTTAGACTAGTGTTGGCTATTGCTTCATAATAGAGCCTTTTTATAAATTTTTTCCTTTACGTGAAATTGTGACTCCATCATCAGCTGCATCGCCTTAATGTTTTCATGTAATTATTTAATCTCTTAAGTCACCTATTGATTAGATTCTATTATCTTTTGCTTTAAGACGTGCATTCTCTCTGCCAATCGATTGAAATCCCCCATGATGACCGACTCTAATACCAAGCCGTTATGGCCCTACAAATAGGATCTTGTCATAGGTCGATGAACTACAATATCCTCCTCAAAATTCTTGTTCACATTCCTATTTTTCTTTAAAGAATTTATTATGGAATAAAATGGCGTTTGTTCTTAAAAGAACACCAAACTCTCCTTAAACTTTTTGACTGAAATTTTCCATTCTTTATTCAATATTGATTACCCTTATATAATGAAGGGTTTGAGTACAAGAATCCTACAAAACCCTAGAATCCTAAAATCTTTGGACTTCAAATTTCCTATTTAAGACATATAACCAATTTAAGAAAATAAAAATACTATAGGAAACCTACACCTCATACCTAGTTAGTTGTGTTGTAACTTATTCCAATTTGACTTAATTAAATAAAAGGTAAAAATTTTGCTAATAATTAAGACTCATTAAGGAAAAATACAGGTCTACCATATTGTTTCCTAATGAACCACAACAAGAATACTAACAAATTACATTAAATTTGAATTGTATATATATCAAATCTTTAGGGAATAACCTATAAGATGATAAAATTTTAGGAATGTGGCAGACTTATATGTCTCCCTAGTTTTGAGATTTTTCTTTATGAGATATATGGTATATCAAATAGTTATGGTATGCTAATTTGATATGAGAAATGATGAAGCAACATATCCTAATGAGAAATTTATAGAAAAGGTAAAATCATGAGTAAGACGTTTTCATAAAAGCATACATTGAATGCGTTCTGCTTCTTCAAAATTTTCATTTTTGCAAAAGGTAAATATCAAATTGTTGCGAGTTTGTTCAAGGCACGAGTAATATCACATGCAAACCCAATTGCAACATGTAATTCCAAGCATCTTGATTATAATTTTAGTAGGTATTTATGCAATGTTCCATTAAATAAAAGCTCAGTCACTATCACCATAATAGGTTCCTTGCAAACACTAGGAAATTGGAAATAATAAAAAAAATCCATTATTGTTTATATGAACATTTCAATTATTAAAACAAAAAAGAAATTACATATTTTGATGAAAAGTATGGTAAAAAATCATTATGAATTTTTAAAAATGAAAGTTATTGCTTATATGCTAAAAAAACAACCTTTATTAGATTTTTATGTTCAGATCTATATAACATTGCAACCTTTCTAAAAAAATGTCCCTCTCTCTTAATAATCTCTTCTAGTATCTCTCCCTTATGAATAACTTTAACAATAACAATTTGATTATTGTACTCATCAAAAAAATTATAAGATATAAATTACCACATGAGGTAACTAAATGCCATATTTTATAAAATGATCTTGACCATAAACACCAAAAGAAAGTGTTCTTTGGAATAGCACCAACAAAATTCAATCAAAAATATTTATGGATAGGTAAGCATCGTTTTCCTTGAGGGAAGAGCATTGAAATTCCAAGCAATAATTTTTCTATATTGACCAGGAAATAGAGAAGCACTAATAAAACAAAAGAAACAAAAAGGGTGTAGTGCATATATTTGAAGAGAACATGTTATAAAATTAAATCAAAGCTCAAGAACCAAATATATAAATGAAAATATATAAACCAAAAGAAAAATTTTGACTTACTTTCCTTCATATGCTTTAGTATGAGCACCTTCTCTTCTCTTCGAATGAACAATTAACCACATAGCATCCAAATTAAACTCTCTATAATAAAACCCATTATAACTAGATTCCATTTCTTAATCTAAAACACTATTGTCATCAGCAAATGAATTACCATCTATTGGCTTAAAATAAAAGATCAAAGGCCCATATTTTGAAGTATACTAAAAATAAAACCTAAAGCTCAAACACTCAATTTACAGAAGTCATAAACTAAAAATAGACATGCCCCATATATTGTACCCAAAATCAAGCCTGCATATCCATAAAGATAAACATTTCCACATGTTCAAGAGAAAACAATTAACAAAACAACAAATAAAAAGAACAAACAATGAAAAAAGAATAATCAAAACAAGAAAAAAAATCCAAAAAAGCACTATAAAGAAATAGAGCAGTGGATAAAAAAATTTATAGGGAAAGTGAAAAAAATAAATAGTGTATATATATGAATAAAAAAATAGTATAAATAGAGGCTAAAAGAAACCAAACCTAGATAAAGATCAAAATTTTAAGGTAGTTTCTTATTATTAAGCATATAGGTGGAGGAGTGCGTGATGGTAAGGTTGAGGCTAGAACAATGATGGTAGTCAGAATCAAGTGAGAGTTAATGATGTGGAAGTGATTGGAGGAGTTGGTGTTGTAGAGGAAGTTGAAAAAGCTGGGGATGGAGTTTTTTCTTATTGGTGCCAAATTACATATAGAATTAGGAGACATTTTAGCATTCATTTATTCATTTTAAGTAGCATTTAGTATAGATTATTATATAAGAATGCATACTTTTATATTTTTTTTTATTTTGTAGGGGAAAAGAAGTATGGAGGTGATTGGTGGTGATTTCAGAGGAAAAAGATGAAAAATCATAGTAAAGGAGTAAAGCTAGCATTCTGTTGTGATCGTGGATGGAAGCATGATTACGGATTGATTGAAGCTTCATAAGTTGAGGCTTTTCTACAATTGTAACTTAATCTGCGATCACATGTTCTTAATAGCCAAACTCTTTATTATGAGCACAACATCTCCACAATCACCACCTCTTTTACATTGCCCCACTTTTGCGATCGTAACTTGATATGCGATTGCAGTAAGTTCATTTCTAGCACAGAATATGCTAAGGTGGACATTTTTAAAAAAGAAAATCTAAAGGAGGTAAAGAGACGTTCTAGAGAGACTAAAAAGGAAAAGGACTACGGTTTGGAGGATATCATTGAGAAGGGAATCAATCTTGAAAAGAAGAACCCATAAAAACTAAAAGAGAGAAGGAAGAAAATAGGAGAAAAAGAAGCTAAGAAGAAGAAGAACCTCCATTAAAGATCCAAGCTTCTCGATAATACTTTCTCTTCCCCTTTTTATTTCATTTTTAATTTCTTTAATCTCTTAGGTTGTATTGAATATTGAATTGATTATTATGGGAGCCATGTTTGGCTAATGTTTATTTATGTTATTAGGATTTTGGAAACCCATTTGAATTAAATTTATTTTATAAACCCTTTCTTATTTAATGCATATTGTGTTAATTGAGCCTTATTATGTGTTGTGTTCTAGCCAAATTCAACCTTAGTTTAGATCTATACATTGACAAATGGTAGATCTAGTGGACCCATAAATGCATATTTAGTGATTAATGACTTGAGAGAGATTGATACCTTTCAATTCTCTATAAGCTCACTTAATGCATGATGTGTTTGATGTTAACTTACTTTTATAGTGATTATGAGAATTAAGTTGTGATTCTGAGATTTAATGAATGAATATTAGTAGAGTTTAACATTTTTTTAAGAGAGATTGTTAATTGACTTTTATAAGCTTGAGGTGTGAAAATAACTTGATTGGATCTATAATCTGATTTGAGGATAATGTGGTACGGCATTATCTAATAGTATAATCCCAATATTGATTGATTCCTTTATCAAAGCATTACTTTGTTAACTGTTGTTTCTTTAGTTTGTTCATTTTTTATCCAATTTGGAAGCTCTAAACATATTAAACTTAAGCTAATAGGTGCTCAGTCCATAATCTTCATAGGTATGATACTTTACTCTCTCTATATTACTTATTGACTCATACATTTATGGTAGGAGTTCAATAAGTTTTTGCTGCCATTGCTGGGATTGATGGAGCTAACATCATAATTGGTGATAGTTTATTTGGATTAAAGTAACTTTTCTTTATAGTACTCTATTTTCTTAACTTATTTTTACTCTGTTTTAGGTGCTCTTATTGCTATGTATGCATACTAGACATACTCGGAAAGAACGTCTAATTTTTATCCTGGATTATCAAGATTTTAAAAGGAAAATTGTAGGAAAAAGACAAGTACAATTGAGGAAATGACAAAACAAAAATAAAGAGCAGCTGAAAGAACTCTTTTAGAGTTTGCCATACCTAGACTAGATGGTGCATAGTAAAATATAACTAAATTGAATGTACTAGCTAATAGTTCTGAGATCAAACTTGCACTTCTATAAATAATCCAATCTATAGTTCAATTCCATGGTTTGCCTTTTGAAGATTCAAATGCACATATCTCTAATTTCCTTGAGATATATGACACTTTTAAATACAATTTAGTATTGGATGATGCAATTCATTTGTGGCTCTTCCTTTTCACTCTTAAAGATAGAGCCAAAATGTGGCTCAACTTGTAACTACTTACATCAATCACCACATGAGATCTCCTAGCAAAGGAATTTTTTGCAATAAACTTTCCTCATGCAGAGATGGTGAAAATTATTAAAGACATCATAACCTTTTAACAATTTGAGATTGAATCTTTATATGACGCATATGAGAGATTTAAAGAGTTGCAATAAAGTTTCCTAAACCATGGTCTTCCTAGGGATGTCCTTATTCGAACCTTTTATAATGGAGTAATAAGGTCCACTAGAGACATAATTGTCATAATAGTTGGAGGATCTTTTATACAAAAGACTATGAATAAAGCTTGTAATCTCTTGGAGAAAATGGCCAATAATAATTGTTTATGGCCATAAAAAAGACAAATGGCTCTTAAGCAAGGAGGGAAAATTGGAGTTAATACTATCACTTCTATCCAAGCTTATATTGCATCCTTGTTAAAGCAAATTGGAGACCTAACATCAAGAGGTAATGCTATATCTTCTTCTTCCACTTGATCTTGTGAGCATTACCATATGTTTGGGCATGCTACCTTTGAGTGTGATTTCAAAGGTGGAAATATGTATTGAGATTGCATGTTAGAGAATTATAGCTATGTTAGGAACTAATTTCAACTTAGGCAACCAAATAAGCATTTCTTAAACAATTACAATCAAGGTTGGAGAAATCACCCCAACTTCTTAAGGAGCAATAACCAAAACACTTAAGGCTTTTCAAATTAATTTCCCGAACCATCACAACCACCTGGATTCTAAGCTTAATCCATAAATGATAGACTTTCAGTTATGGAAACCAAGCTTGACAAATTCTTTGACGTTGCCACATCCAAAAATGATGAGCCAAGAAGAGAATAAGAAAATAATCAAAGCAAAATTTAACCAAATTATCAAAAATCAAGCCTCTTCCATACATAACATAGAGGTTCAACTTGGGCAATTGGAAAATGTGGTTACAATAAATGCTCAAGGGCATTTACCAAGTAATACAAAGCTTAATACAAAGGAAAAAGTTAAAGCAATCACCTATGAATTGGAAAAAAAATTCAAGAATCTAAGTTAGTTCCATTAAAGGCTGATGATGACAAGGAAAATCAAAGCATGGAAAGTGAAGAAGTGCAAGTGAAGTCTAAAAAACTTAAGCATAAAGCAACAAAAGAGAAGCAAGTGGAGCAACAAACTATTATTAATACATCCAAATATGCTCTAAGATTGCCTTTTCCTTTGAGACAAAGAAAGATGAATGTGGATGAGAAATGGTTTGCTAAATTCCTTGAGACTTTTAAGAAATTGGAGTTAAAGCTACTTCTTTTATAGGCCTTAAGTGAAATGCCAAAGTATGCAAAGCTTCTTAAAGATATAATCACCAACAAGTGCAAATGGAATGACAATAAGATGGTGCCTTTTACAAAAACATGGAGCTCCATCATTTCATGCAAGATTCCAATTAAGCTCAAAGATCTATGGAGTTTTATAATTCCTTGTATTCTTGGTTCACAATAATTTTTAAAGTGTTTATGTGACTTAGAAGTTAGCATTAATTGTATGCCTCTCTCAATTTTAAGGGAATTAAAGCTAGGAGATGTTACCAACACTAATATGACTCTTTAACTTATTGATCATTCAATCAATAAACCATATAGAGTAATGGAAGATGTGTTTATTAGAGTTAACAAATTTCTATTTTCAGTTGATTTTGTGATCCTAGACTTTGAGCAAAATAAGAATTGCCCTCTTATCTTAGGGAGACCATTTCTCAACACAGGAAAGACTTTAATTGATGTACATGAATGGAAAATCACTTTGAGAGTTAAAGAAGAGAAGGTGGAATATGTGATGAACAAACTCATACAAGATATGAAAATTGATTAGCAGTATATCAAAACAGAAGCACTCGAGAGCAAAAGTATGGTGGAAGCAGGATCAATTCCATTAGTGAAGCAAAATAGAGTCCATAAAGAATCCTTGTTACTCCAAGGGCAAAAAAAGTGAAGAAAGCTAAGAAAAAATGAATGTAAAGAAGAAGGAAATGTAAGCTTTTAAAGTAGTATATATTCCCAAGCTGCATGTTTATTGAAGAGATAAAATTATGCCTAAATTAATTCGGGATGATAAAGAAGATTATTAAGAGTTACTTGATACTAAGGGTAAAGGATACTCATCTTCGACACCCTATTGAAACAATAAGGATGGAGTATGGTTAAACTAATGACCTTAAATTATAATGGTTTTACTTTTCTCTACTAGTTCATATTTCATTCTTTTAAATCTACAATGTCATTTTTTGTCTTTTTAGGTACAATAGCGATTATACAATTATTTATGATCAACACTTCTTCGATCTTGTCAAGCTTGGTTTAACTAGTGCTTATGAGTATTAGGTAATCACATATTCAAACTACCTAATCCCTTCTATCATGATCGTAGAATATCGATGCTTGCAGCTTTTAAAAGTCCGCTACCCTTAATAGCTCCACCACCCATTTCCCTCTCTCCTTGTAATTTTCAAAATCCACTATCTCCACCTCTTGTATTATCCTCTCAAGCTCCTAAATTCATTCTATCCACTTATAATAATCACCACTCCACCCTCTTTCTCTCATCAACTCCCCATTACTCATTAACCCTAAATCCCTAAATCTCTTCATCATTATTTCAATTATTACTCACAAGTTCAACTTTTCTCCTCCTTCCCTAAAATAAAGCAACCACTTCACTCCTCCTACATGTCATCTTAGTTGAATAAGAAGGAAAAGACATTAATATATGATGCACCACTTTTATTAAAAGTAAGGGAATTTTGCTAAGGAAAATGGAGCACCATTTTAAATCCACTCTCACAAAGAAGGAGATAAGTATCTCAAACTTATTCATCACCTTTTTGTCATTCCTAAGAAATTGGATATGAAAACTTTAAAATATATAAAACTAAAGGATATGGTGCTTAAATTATATGATAAATTAGGATGGAAATTTTTATTGAGTTGAATCACAATGTTTATAAGGATTTGGCATTAGAGTTCTATACAACTCTAAAACTTTTAATCAAACCCACAAGAAATTTAAGTGTAGGCCTAATGAAAACCCTATTACTATTGATTATGACACCATGTTTAAGGTGTTCGGGTTTGCCAAAGGTAGAGTACGTGAACCTCTAATGAAATACAGACCAAAGGAATTTAGGAATGAAATTTCTTATAATGAGGAAGACTGGGACCATCATAGCATGCCGAATAGTTTAATTGAAGATCATAGATACATCATCATGCACAAATTAATATGCCATTCCATTTTTGGGAGAAAGAAAGTAATAAAATCTTCATCTAAGAATTGTTGATGATGTGGTGCATACACACTCGAACAAAGATTTGCACAACTTATTTTGTTCTTTAGACACTCTAGTACATTGCCTGGGCTAATAATTCATCCATGTCAATGGGACACATAATAACAAGTTTGGCTTTACATTTTCATATCTTTAACCCACTTATAACTAAGATGCCTTTCATTTCATATGACAATATCAATTGGCTCTTGGTTATTAGGGCTAAGATTTTCTCATCAGTGATAGAATTAAGGGATCCAAAAGCAAGGAAATTATATCATTTAACCAAATATGCTACAAAGAGGTGAAACTTGCCTAAATAAAATGAGAGTGAAGATGAGGAAATAGAAGAACAACCAACCCCTCAGCTAGCTCAATCATCGAATGAAGGGTAGAGACAAGTTTTGGAAAGGCTAGATCTTTTAAGTTAATAATGGATTCTCAATTTCAGAACCTTGAAAAGTCAGTAGAGGAAAAGTATCATGAGTTGAATGTTAAACTTATAAATTTAGAAACATATCAATCCTACCACTTATTAAAAATGATGGAATACTTTAAGGTTATAGGGCATGAATGCCTTCCTTCTCCATCTTCACAAAAATCTAAATCTCCATTACCTTTGAACTCTCCTCCACCATAAGGGGAGTAACTTCTTTTCCATAGTTTATTTTTCTTTTAATTTTTTTTTAGTTAGCTTTAATCATTTTTGCATTTCATGCTTATAATTGTTGCTTATGATTTTTACTTTGCTTTTTTAGTATGTTGGTGCATAATAAATTATTGGTTTTTTGCATTTAAGTGCCCTACTCACATTAAAGACAATATGTCATTCAAGTGTGGCGAGGGAGGGGGGGAACCATTTTTGCATTTTTACATATCATGTGTATATTTTGGTATATAACATGCATTTCATTTGCATTTTTGTGATTTGGCCCAAAATTTTAAAATTTTAATGCTTGACATTTGTATTTTTTTTATTATCAATGTGATGAACTTTGTGTATATTTTTTGTTTTGTTGAGCCTATGTTATTTAATCATTGTTAATGGTTAATTTAAGTTCATTTTAAGCTTTGTTAACACTTCAAGTTGAGAATTTTAAGCTTTTAATCAATCTAATGCGTGTTGTTATTCACTTGAGCATATTGTGAATTGTTGTTTTGAGTTTGAGTATAATAAATGAACTAGATTTCTCCTTAAGGTTTCTTTTAGTTGTATGCAAAAGAAATTATAAAAATTCTCTCTCCTAATTCTAAAAAAAGGAAAATAATATGTGCTAGGAACTTCAATTCCTTCTACTCCAATGCTCTTATATAAAAGTATGAGTATTCAAAGAATCCTCTCGAGATGTTCACATTGAGTAGTTCGAGAAAGATGAGGAACTACTAAGAGAGGAAAAAAAAGCATATAGTAAAAAAAATGTAGAGGAAAAGAGTTAATTTCTGCATGCCAAATTGAGAGCCACCTTAGTTTGAAATCCCTTTCATTAGTTTATACTTTTCTTAAGATTTTGATTCTTGATTGTGTGATTTTGAATGAACAACATGCTATTCACTTGGTAATATATGTTTCTCAACTTGATTTATTAGCTTGGTTTTAAGAACTATAAGCTAGCTATTAATAGAAGATTGTGATGAGTACTTTTTAGGAAATTTAAATATACATTATGTTCATTATATTGATGGTTTATATATTCTTGAGTTTTCTTAAGAACAAGCAAAGATTCCAGTGTGGAGGTATTTATTGGTGCCAAATTACACATATAATTAAGGCACATTTTAGCATTCATTCATTCATTTTAAGTAGCATTTAGCATAGGTTATCATATAAGAATGCATACTTTTATATTTTTTGTATTTTATGGGGGAAAAGAAGTATGGAGGTGATTGATGGTGTTTTGAGAGGAAAAAGATGAAGAATCAGAGTAAAGAAGCAGAGCCAGCATTCTATCGTGATCGTGGATGGAAGCGAAGCTTTATGAATTCTTAGGTCGAGGCCCTTCTGCTATCACAACTTAATCCATGATTATATATTCCTAATAGTCAACCTCTCTATAACGAGTGTAGCATTTTTCACGATCATAACCTCTTCTCCATTACCCCTCTTCCACTATAGTAACTTGATCCAAGATTGCAACAAGTTCATTTCCAGCACAGAACATATTTAGGTTGACATTTTTAAAAGAGAAAATCTGGGGGAGGTGAAGAGAAACTCTAGAGAGGCTATAAAAGGACAAGGATAATGATTTGGAGGATATTATTGAGAGGGGAATCAATGTTGAAAAGAAGAACCCATAACAACTAAGAGAGAGAAGGGAGAAAAGAGGAGAAAAAGAAGCTAACAAGAAAAAGAGCCTCCACTGAAGATCCAATCTTCTTGATAACAATTCCTCTTCTCCCTTTTATTTCATTTCTCATTTCTTTAATCTCGTAGGTTGTACTGAATATTGAATTGATGGTTATGGAAGCTATGTTTAGCTAAAGTTTATTTATATTGTTAGGATTTTGAAAACCCATTTGAATCAAGTTTATTTTGTAGACCCTTTCTTGTTCAATGGATATTGTGTTTATTGAGCCTTGTTGTCTATTATGTTCTGGCCAAATGCGGCCTTAGTCTGGATCTATACATTGAGAAATGGTAGATATAGTAGACCCATAAACGCATATTGAATGATTAATGACTTCAGAGAGCTTAACACCATTCAATCCTTCATAAGCTCACTTATGTCACGACCCAAAATGGGGCCATGACCGGCGCTAGGGAACAGGAATTCTTTCGAATCCGGAACCCGTAGCAAGCCTAAAAATAAAATAAATCATGCCATACTATCAATAACAATATAATATGCAGCGAAAATAAAAATCATAATATCATAATATCATTTTCATCACTGGATTTAAATCAAAATCCCATCACATAGATACATAATCTCTTTAATACAAATCCAGTTTCAATATAATACATCTCTTTAAAAAATAAAATACATGAAATCCAACACTGTAATTCACAACTACTGCAGTGTCTAGATAAAATAAATAAGACTCAAGTAGACAATTTACATAAAGAAGCCGGGGCGGAAGAAATTCGGCGTATCGACCTGCTACTGAGGTCTGAAGAAGTTGACTCTCCTGAAAAATAGTCAACGGAGGGGAGTCAGACCTCACTGAGTGAATTACTATAATATATATACATACACACTAAGTGATAATGCATACAGTCAACAGTATATATATAATATGTATATATACAGGCAATTGCACAAAGATGCAATAAAATCATTTTATATATTTTATCTGAAAACATCTTTTATGAAGGATCACATAGAACCCTAGAATGACGCAACCTCATATAATAGTGTTAAACAACACTCTGGCCATACAGGCTCACTTAATCCAAATATATCCACTTAATCTATTTGGACAGTAGACTGGCCCCGAGACACTAAGTCAACCGAGCTCCAGTAGTCTGACTGCCAGTGTGATTGGCCCCGAGACACGTGGTCAACCGAGCTCCAGCAATCACACCTCCAAACCATATCTCACACATATCGATAATCATAATCAAATCAATATCCATAAATAGTTAGTAATATAGCCTAAAGCTATAGGCGTACCGGTACGTACTCGATCCTAGTGCTGCCCACTAGGTAGCACGTTCTATTGATATCCTTCATTAATAAATATAAAACATTCATTCACAAATAAATGATGCATGAATTTAAATAAAATAATAATATAAACCATATATATACTAGAAATATACCAAAAATAAACCAGGTATATTTCGAGTATATATACGTCAAATGAATCCAATTAAATCATAACTTAAGCTGGAAATATATTTAAAAACATTTTAAGTATATTTTATTTACAAAGCATGTATATAATTTATTATATACCAAAAATATACTTAATATAAACTTAAGAAATAATCAAATTATTTATGCATATTTAATCAACATAAAACATGCATTTCTAAATCATGCATCCTAAGCATATATATATAGTATAGTAACTCACCTAATGCGCTCCACGAGACAGGTCCGACGGGCCTGGTCCACTAGCCCTCGGTCTCGGCGCAACTAAACAAGAAATAAATAATCGACATCAGAATAAACCTAACAGAAATCCTAGAATTCAATCTAGAGTATTAAAATACGAAAACAGAATTAGGGTTCGACTGGATATCACGTTTTACGATAATTCTATCAAAAATTCGACAGAACCTCCCCTGTAAAACGGACATCTCTCTACTCAAAAGAGTAGAGCCGACCCTGCAAAGAAAATACACTTCGAAAAACGAGCTCAACACAAGCAAAATCCCACGGTCGGACTCCAAACTACAGTCCACCGACCGGGGTCCACAAACACAGAACAATTTCAGATATACCAAAAATATCCTCATAATATAGTAATACATCTCATAGGTAAAAATTACATATTTAACCTTGAAACACTATAAAAACCGATTAAAACTCATTTTATTAGTAAAACCGTATATTATATATATAATTGAAAATAATTCACGAAAAATAGTTTTAATTAGTTAAAAATACTAAATAATTTATAGAAATCATTTTTATACCTTAAATAGCTATTAAAACCAATTAAATTACATTTTTAGACAATTTAGGGTAAAATTACCAAAATACCCCTATATATATATATATACTTAAATTACTTCAAAAATTCACCAAAAATCATACAATTATCCAAAATTAATTTTCTCAACATATTTATCAATAATATCAATAATTAAACTCAATTAACCAATTAAATTCAAATAAAAACACAATTAACCTAATTTTTCCAAAATTCCATAAACTTCAATAATTCAAAATAAATATTTAGAAATTCATAAAAATTCCAAATAAATTCCTATAATTCATTTCAACACCTAATTTAACCATAAACTCAAATTTCATAATTTAAATAATTAATTTCCGAAAATTAGAAAATAATATTAAAATATTCAAAAATACCCAAAAATCCAAAAAATCTCCAAAAATTCTACAAAAATTCAGAAATGTAGATTAAGCTACTAGGAACAACATTTGTGAATAAAGTTTTCATGAATCATCCAATTCGAAGCTCAAAAAAATCGAAAACCCTAATAGGCCGAAATTGAAAATTCGAAACCTAAGCAATTCTAGACCATTTTAGCTCAAACCAAAGCTAGAATCACACTCACCGGAGCTCAAGGAGAAGAAAGAGACTGGCGGTGTCGAAAACGGTGGCCGGAATCGGCGTGATCGACGGTGGATCGATTTTCGGCTTCTCCGGCCAAAATCGATCTCCAGACGCCGGAAACGGCCTCCTCAGGAGGCGAAATTGGTCGGGGAAGATGGTGGCACACCGGACGGCACACCCACGGTGAAGAAACGGCATGGCAGCGACCGGAAATGGAGAAGGGAGAATCGGGGAAGAAAGGGATGATCGGGGGCAAAATGGTAATTTTCCAAACTTTTTGATTTTTGACAAATATATGTATATATATATACTTTATACTATATATTAAAATAATATTAAATTACACACATCAAATATACACCACACACATAAAATTTAATATTTTAATAATTTATACTAAATAAAATTAATTAAATAACAATAAAACAATTAAATACTTAATAAAATATTAGGGAAATAATAAATCCTAATTAAATAAATATACACACACAGGCTTTATTTAATAATTTAAAAATATGTATGAGTTCATGCAAGTCCGTAAATACATTTAAAATAATTAATGATACATTGTTTACGTGAAAATTTCCCCGAAAATGCAAGTCCCGGGAAAATTTTACGTAAAACACTGAAAATAATATACAGTAATTAAAATAGGTTTTAAATACATATTAACTCATAAAAATATCATATAATATACAGAAATTATTAACACTGCATATCCCAGTACAATGTAAATATATTTTAAAAACACGGGATATTACAACTTAATACCTAATGTGTTTAATGTTAACTTACTTTCATAGTGATGATGAGAATTGGGCTATGATTTTGAGATTTAATGGATGCATATTAGTAGAGTTTAACATTGCTTGAGAGAGATTGTTAAATGATTCTTTGAAGCTTGAGGTGTGTAAATAACTTGATTAGAACTATAATTTGACTTGAGGATAATGTAGTATGTCATTTTCCAACAACATAATCCTAATATTGATTGATTCCTTCATCAAAGAGTTACTTTGTTAGTTTGATCTACATTTTATTAATTGTTGTTTCTTTAGTTTGTTCATTATTTCCTTTTTAACCAATTTGCAAGCTCTAAACATATTAAATTAAAGCTAATAGGTGCTTAGTCCATAATCCTCGTGGGAATAATACTTTACTTTTTTTATATTACTTGTTGATCCATGCACTTGCAGTAGGAATTCAACATTTCTAACGTTAGAAGTTAATGTTATTTGACTAGTATAGAAGGTAAAACAAACATTTATACTATAGCAAAAGAATTTTACTATGTGTTTCCCTACATTACTAAAATAAAACTATAATAAATTTCAACTGAAATCAATAAATCATTATTACAATATATTTTTCCTTTTTAACGAAATGGTGGAAGATGTAAAAAAACCCAAATAAAGTAATTCGTCTAAATTATGTTTTAAAATATATGTAGAAATAAAATTAAGAATTTTAATCAAATTCTAACAACAATTAAAGTTTAAAAATTTCAAATAATTTATTCCTAACACGTAAAAATAAAAATGGATTATTGTACACTTACATGCTACTTTAAATTTTAAATAAAAATTTAAGCATTTTTATGAACCTAAAAAAAATATTTTTTTTCCATAAATATGGTTTAGTATTTAATAAGTGAATAAATATTTTAATTTACAATTTTTTTAATAAAAAGTAGATATTTAAGAACAATTGTATAATTTAAATCTTAAAAATATTATTAGTAGGGCTGGACAGAAAATTGTTATAACAAATAGATATTAAAATTGAGAATATTTATACTATTCGTACTTTAAAAACCTAAAAATACTTGTGTGTGAATATAAAGTATGCACAAATCTAGGCCCAAAATAATAGTGTAACACTCTTTATTTGTATTAAGAAATATCATCCATATTCAAATTAAAACTACAAAGAATAAAGGTTCAATTGCTATCACCCTTGAACTTTAGCCAAATTAACTAGTTCATTTCCCTATTTTTAAAAGTCAATTAGATACCTCTTCAGTTTTAATTTCATTAACTATTTCTCTCCTTTGTGATTTTCACACTATTCACCATTAGTTCTAGATGCAATGACTTTTTTACCCTTATGTAACATAAAAACATCCTTCTTTCCCTAATAAGTTTTTTTTAATCCTTTGGATATGTATTTTAATATTGTTTTACTTTTATGATTTGAGTTGCATTATCAAGGCATCAATTTTTTTTTCTTTTTGCAATACTTACATTTTTAATTATATTATCAATAGAAATTAATTAACAATAACACTACAGGAAAAACTATATTTTGTAATGGCCAAATCCATTACAAAAATGTATTTGTAACAAATTTGTAACGGAAATATTTTATTAAAAATTTCATTGTTACAAATTTGTTGCAATGAAAATAGTTACAAATTGTGTAACCGCATTGTAACAAATATGCTATTACAAATTTGTAATGAAATTACAATTTGTTACAAGTCCATTACAAGTTGTTTAGTAGCTAAGTTGAGAAATCCGTTACAAACTTATAATGGATTTGTAATCGATAATATCTGTTGAAAAATTAGAAACAGAATTTTCTGTTACAAATTTGTAACATAATTACAATTTGTTACAAATTGTTTAGTAGCTAATTTGAGAAATCCGTTACAAAGTTATAACATATTTGTAACTAATAATATCTGTTGCAAAATTAGTAACATAATTTTCTTTTACAAATATGTAACAAATTGAAGCCGTTACAAATTTATAACAAATTTGATGTTATAAATCTGTTATAAAATTGTAACAAATTATAACCATTAAAGTTTTGTAACTGAAGAGTAATGACAAATCTATTACAAATTTGTAACAGATTTTTAATTTATTACTTCTTTCAAAGGGTTGTAACATATTATTTATTACAAAATTGGAAAAAAATTTGTTACAAAAATATTTTATAATAGGAGATTGTCATAGCCATCCACATTAAGCAAGCCTACTTGTTAAAATTATTAATTATAATTATGAATAGATTAAAAGTTGACTTAAGAGTTGACAATTTATTATTAATTGCTATGAAATATTAAATAAAACCAACTTTCATAAAACTTAAATCCAATCCAATCTTATTAAGGACATGAAAGTTACTTTTACAGTCTTGTCGTGGATGCCTAGTTTGGCCAAAGAAGAAATGTTGTTGTTGTGAATTGGATCGGGAGGGAACAGAGGGTGGATGGGTGGCGACAAGGGACTGAGACAGTGTACTAAAGAAGAGGGAGGGAGGGAGGGAGGGCAACAAGAGGAAATGGCATGGTTGTGAATCGGATCGAGAAGGAGCAGAGGGTTGATGGGCGACGATAAGGGAACGTTTGATGAGCAGAGGGTTAATTTGATCATAACCTAAATTTAGCCATAACTAGGCTTAGAAAATGGGAAAAAAGGGGTAAAATAAGAAAGGAAATAAATACTATGGCTTACATAAATATTAGAGATATATTTGAATAAAATGTCTCTAGTTAATTAATTTAAATTTTAAATTTGAATATATTTAAAATATAAAATTACTGATAAATTTGTTAAGCTAATTTTAATAAATTGTAAAAAATATCATTTTTATTATTTTTAAATTGAATAAAAAATAAATTTTATAGAAATAATTTTAAAAATATCATAAAATAAAAGTGAAAATGATAAATTAAATTAAATTTTTAATTCAAAAATGTTAGAGCTTTTAAATTGAAATAAAAAATAAAAGTCTATAAAAAATAAATTATTTAAGTTGATTTTTTAGAGCTTAAGTTGATTTGTTTGTAAATGGTAATAGTAATATTTTTAGGGTTTTTAAAATTGAAATAAAGAAATAAAAGTCGATTAAAAATAAATTATTTAAAGACAATTATAAAACGTCACTAAAGTTCAATTTTCGTGTTAGATAGAGATTATGGACATTTTGAAACTAACATCTCCAAATAAATAGAATGTTTAATTTAAAGTATTAAAAATATAAAATGAGAGTAAAAATGATCCTAAACTATGTAATTTTATAATAAAATTATAATTTCAACTTTAAATTATATGTGATGTAATATTTATTTAACATTAAATTACAATTATATAATAATACAAAATTATTTTAATATTATTAAAGTTACATATAATAAAATTATATAAAATGAATTTATAATTTATAATTGAATAAGATATAGAAGTTATAATTTATAATTTATTATAATTTTATAATTAAAATTGCAATCATTGAAATGGTATTTATTAAATAAATAGTGTTCAAGACAAAACTTTAAAAAATATATAAAAAAAGTTGCAAGGCCAAATAATTTAGCCTATCATATTTTATAATGGATTAGAAATCCGTTATAAATTTTCAACACTAAAAATTTTAGCTTAGCATATTTTGTAATAGATGTTTGTTCCATTATAAATTTGCAAGGCTAATTTTTTTTTTTAAAAGCCAAGTATTATTTTGTAACGGATTAGTAATCTGTTACAATTTTATAATGAATGTCTAATCTGTTACAAATGTGCAAGGCCAATATATATATATATATATATATATATATATATATATATATATATATATATATATATATATTTTTTTTTTTTTTTTTTTTTTTTTTGAAAGCCAAACATATTTTGTAACAAATTGTTTTGTAACATATATATAACATATTTTGTAACATATATATAATATATTATGTAACAAATTTCTTTTGAAAGCCTAGCATTATTTTGTAACGGATTGAAAATTCGTTACAAATTTGTAACGGATGTATAATCCGTTACAAATTTACAAGGCCAAATATTTTTTTGAAAGCCTGACATTATTTTATAATGGATTAACAATCCATTACAAATTTGTAATGGATGTCTAATTCATTACAAATTTCTAAGGTCAATTTTTTTTAAAAGCCTAGCATTATCAATCCGTTACAAATTTGTAACGGATTAGCAATTCATTACAAATTCGTAACCGGTGTCTAATCTATTACAAATTTGTAAGGCCAATTTTTTTTTTTTGTAAACCTAGCATTATTTTGTAATGGATTAACAATCCGTTACAAATTTGTAACAATTTAGACATCTGTTACAAATTTGTAAGACTAAATATTTTAGCCTAGCATATTTTAACAGATTGAGTAATTCGTTACTAATTTATAACTACTATATCCATTAGAAATATGTTATAAATATTTGGCACTAAATTAGCGCCTTTTTTGTATCAAATTTAGTAAAGAAAAAATTTTGTTCTAAAAAATCTTTACAAATATGGTTAGAAATCCATTATAATTTTTATTTTGTAACGGATCTTTTGCTATTGTAAAAATTTTGTTATTAATTTATTATTTCGTTACAAATCCGTTATAATTTAGTAACATAAATAATTTGTTATAAATATCCGTTACAAAATAGGCTTTTTTTTACTGTAAGTTTTTTTTTTTTTACCATTTGGATATGTATCTTAGTATTATTTTACTTTTATTATTTGAGTTGTATTATCAAGACATCATTTTTTTTTCAATATCTATATTTTTATTTATATTATCAATAGAAATTAGTTAATAATAAAATTAAAATTATTTATTAAATTTAAGTGAAATTTACTTTTACTAAAAATTAAACTTTTAATTAAAATATAAGTATATTATTAATTGTTATGCTGAAAACATGTATAATGAGTTGTCATCATGATAATTAATTTATAGATATTGAGAATGGTTAATTTGAAGAAATATCAAAACTTTTTTTTTAAAACATTATATCATCTATAATTTTAAATATATCACTAAATTACATATCAGAATCCGTACAGGAATATATAATGTATATAGGAAATATAGAGTAAAAGAATGTTACACATAGAAATCAAATCCAAAACTTTAGTCCTAAAACCTTAATGCATTAACCAATTGAATTGTGCCTTAATAGCCGAGAAATATCAAATCTTGATTATGGTAACTTCTACACGAGAAGAAGAATGACTGTAGATTTGCAAAAACATCATCACTAATAATACAAAAACAAATTCATTATTATCAAGAACAAATAATACAAAAGCAAATAACCAAGATCAATTTTTTTTTTCAAAACAACCATTGCCACAAGAAATCAAAACAACCAGCAACAGCAATAGGCAACGACATTAGGTGGTGGCGGCGGCGGCGATGGCAAGCAATGGTATCAAGTGGTTGCAGCAAGGCGGCCCTGGAAACAATCAAATGAGCTTTTGATGTCGTTGGGTGAGAAAATCCAAGGATGGCTGAAGGTGATGAGGTTTAAGTGAGAGAGAAAAATAGAGATGAGAAGATGGAGTTTGGGTGAGGATGACGGTGGAATTTTGGTGTAAGAGATGGAGAGTGAATGAGAAGCAGTGATATTTTTAAGGTTTAGGGGCATTCATGGAATTCCAAATAATTATTAACATTTTAATATTAATTATTTTCTTTAGTTAAAAGTATATTTTAAAATTTTTTAGCAAAGAAGAAAAATAGTTAATGGAATAAAAAATAAAAAGGTATCCAATTCACTTTTAAAAATACAGGGATGAATTAGTTAATTTGGTTAAACTTTAAAAGTGATAGTGATTTGACCCAAAAGTAAAATAAATTTATCTCTTATGTCAAATAAAATATAGGTTGATTGTTGAAGAAAAGAAAAGTAATCCTGTGAAATATTTGTGATACCATCTAGAATGTTCCCACCTAATTAGGGGTCCTCTACCCCCCTAAATAGGAACACATGGACAAAGGAGAAGACAGATCCGTCCAAGGAACTACCTCAAAGAGGAATCCTAACTGAAGAAGGAACACTCTCCTACAAGGACTATGATTCACTGACCCACAAGGATTCCTATTCCTCCCAGGTTTGAGTATCACTATATATAGCACCATATACCCCTCATAAGGCGACATCTCATTCATATATATTCAAGCTATCTTTCCTCCGCCCGATTTCTATTATCTAACTTAGGCATTAGAGTGTTTGTGGGGATTCCCCCCACCTCTCACCTTGCCCTATGTTCAGTACTTTGCAAGACGTTCAGCCTAGGAGTCCCGGAAATTAGTTATCAAGTGGTGCCATCTATGGGAAACTCCTTGGGAAAAGCCATTCATTCACTTGCTAAGCTAAAGACACCTTCACCATGACTTCTAGCCCACCTCTGGCCCAAATTTTTAAGGGCGGCACCAATCCTTCTGCACCCATCCTCTCGACTGACCTTTCAAACCCTTTCCCAGCAATAATACCACCCCCCACCTTGCAGCTTGTTGGGGCCACATCCGGTCATGCACCTTTACCTTCGAAAAACACCCCGAGATACCCGTCCTTGGGGACAGATCTCCCATATTACGCTTCGCTGCAGCACCATCGATCAATACCCTCAATACCTTTCCCAAGCCTACTAGAAACACTAACAATAACCACTCCAAACCTAAACACAGTAACCCAAACACTCGGCCTTGACCAAGCAAGTAAACAGGCCATGATAAAAAATATTCAGGCACAAATAACCTTCATGCAACAACAGCTAAGCGCTATAATACAGAGCGAGCATACTGAACCAACTCCAAATAATGATAATGCAACACCCCGACAAGCCCCAGGGACGAGCACAGGGAAGGGTAAAGCACCAGAAGGGGAGTGTAGTTCGTCCATCCTAGCTCTCGATGATTCGAAATTAGCACAGAAGGTTGAGGAAGCAATGAACAAAGCCCGGACTAAACCTAGAAAGGAAGAAGAATGGGTGACGGATAGCAGAACTCTGTTTGTCAGCAGAATAATTCAAATGGAGATTCCTAATAAGTTCAGAATCCCGCAGCTTGATCAGTACGATGGGACAGGAGACCCTATTAGTCATATATCTACTTTCCGAATAAAGATGCTGCTCCAGAATGTGAATGATGGAATCATGTGCAGAGTCTTCCCAAGTACACTCACAAAGAGCGCCCAAAAATGGTTTCATTGGCTCCCGGAGAATTCTATCACTTCTTTTGAAGACCTAACTGAGCAGTTCCATATCAGATTCATCACCAATATCCCTCCTGTAAAAAACATCAATGACCTCCGGATGTGCCGATAGGTGGCTGACGAATCTCTATGAAGTTACCTTGACCATTTCAATAAAATAACTATGCAGATTGAGCACCTCATTGATGAAGTCACCATAGAAGCTTTGAAAAATGGCACTAGACTTGGAAGGCTAAAAGAGAAATTAATGACTAAAGAACCGAGTACCTTTACAGAGGCAATGGCGATAGCGGTTCAGATGATAAAGATGGACGAAGATAGGAGGATGCGTCGGGAAGAAAATAGGCCACTGACTAAAGATGAATGACCAAAGCAAAGATGAGTAAGCTTCCCAGAAATGAATTTCAGAGCTCCGACAGATAGATTTGATAGGGAAGCAGATAGATATACACCCCTGAACACTTCTCGATCCAGGATCCTCATGTGGGTCAGGCAGAATGGAGTGGAAATTACACCGGCCAAAAGAATCAGCCCAAGCTAGAGATTTACTCGTGATAGAAGCCAGTACTACGAGTACCACAGAGAGTATGACCATAACACAGAAGGTTGCAGAGAACCGAAGAGTGCCATAGAAAAACTAGTGCAGCGGGGAAAGCTTGATAATTTCATTGACGCACCGAGGAGACACGAAAACACAGAAAACCATGACCGTGATAAATCTAAGGCAAAGAAAGCTAGGAAAGAACTGATCAGAACGATCAACATGATTGTAGGAGGAGAACACATCGGGAAACGGTTAAAACGCAGTAGAGGAGGAAAAATGATACTCGGTAAAAGCGACAACATTTTTAACTCGGAAGATAATTTGCATATACATCACCCTCACAATGATGCCCTGGTGATAATTGCATGCATAAATAAGTATCGGGTCAAAAGGCTATTGGTCGATAATGGAAGTGCTATTAATGTTTTATCTTGGAATGCATACAAAGCTATGGGCAGCTCCATCACCAACTTAACGGCCATCCAGAACCCCATCACTAGCTTTTGTGGGGGACGGTGCAACCAATGGGGATTGTCAATCTGGATCTAGAATTCAAAAACCAAGAGGATGAGGAAACAAAAATCGTCCGGACTCCATTCAACGTGGTAGACATACCACTAACCTATAATGGGATAATAGGACAACCGGTAGTTTAAAAAGCAGATGCAGTCACCAGCATCCGGCAATTAACCATGAAAATTTCGATCAAAATGGGGACCCTTACTATCAGGGGAGATCAGCAAATGGCCAGACAATGCTATCAGATGACCATGAAATCTTTGGCAAAAGCTTTTCATTTGGAAGCATAGGAAGTTGAGAAGTAAGGCACTGATCCATAACCGGTGGAAGACATGGAGGCATTACGAATTAGGGGAGGAAAATATGTGAAAATTGGTAATGCCCTTAATCAAGACATCAAAGACACATTAAGGGACGTCCTTATTAGACACTCAGAAGATTTTGCTTCTCAAGCCTCCGAGATCATCGACGTGGACCCGCAGGTTGCCTGTCACTGCCTAAACATCAAACCAGGGGCCAAGCCAGTAGCACAGAAGAAAAGAACTTTCGCTTACGAAAGATAAAAGATCATTATTGAGGAAACAAGGAAGCAATTAGCAGCCAGATTCATTAAAGAGGTTACTCACCCGGACTGGGTAGCCAACGTAGTACTCGTAAAAAAAGTAAACAGGAAGTACAGAATGTGTGTAGACTACACCGACCTCAACCGAGCATGCCCTAAAGACAGCTACCCGTTACCAATGATTGATCAGCTCGTCGATTCCACCACTGGCCATGGCTTATACAGCTTCATAGATGCTGCCCAAGGTTATCACTAAATTCTCATGAAGAAAGAAGACTAGGAGAAAACATCCTTCACCACACATGAAGGGTTGTACTGCTATAAGGTGATGCCCTTCGGACTGAAAAATGCCGGAGCCACATACCAAAAAATGATGAACCAAGTCCTTCAGAGCCAGATTGGGACCAGCGTGGTGGTATATGTGGATGACATCATCATCAAAAGCAAGCTCTTTGAGTACCACCTAGCAGACATGGATCAAGTCCTCCAGTTACTAAGCCAATCCAGGATCAAGTTGAATCCTGATAAATGCGTCTTCGGAGTCCAGGCTGGCAAGTTCCTAGGGTTCATGATTTCTCACTGAGGCATTGAAGCCAACCCAGAAAAAATGGAAGCCATACTCAACATGGTAGCACCGAAGAGCATCCGTGATATACAAAAGCCAAATGGAAGAATAACCACACTGGGGCATTTTATTTCTTGCTCAGCTAGGTGATGTCTACCATTGTTTTTAGCTCTCAAAAGTTCTGGTAAGTTCCAATGGTTCGCTGATTGCCAAGTAGCATTTAAAGAAATTAAAAGATTCTTATCTTCCTCACCATTAATCAGTCGTCCGATACTGAACGAGACCTTACACTTATACCTCTCTGTTGGCCGAGAATGCATCGCTTCAGTACTGGTAAGGGAAGAGGGAAGCCAGCAAAGTCCTGTCTACTATGTCAGCAAGATGCTCCGAGGACCTGAAGTCTGATACCCCATGCTGGATAAATTAGCCTTAGCTATGGTTTATGCTTCTCGAAAGCTTTGGCACTACTTCCAAGCTCTCCATATCGTAGTCTGGTCCCATTTTCCACTATGAAAAATATTATAGAGACCAAAGACTTCAGGCAGGCTAGTGCAATGGTCGGTCTTACTTGGCAAGTTTGATATTGATTACGAGCCTCAACAGCAGATGAAAGCCCAGGCCTTAGCGGATTTTGTACAAGAAATGGCTCCGGAAGATGTAACCTTGACCAAGATACCAGAATGGAAGCTTTATGTTGATGGAGCATCCTCAGCTCACAGTTCCGGCACGGGAATAATCCTCAGGGGACCGCATAAAGTTCATATCCAGTACGCAGTCCGCATAGAGTATAATGCCACCAACAATGCAGCTGAATACAAAACACTCATTACAGGGTTGAAACTAGCCGTGGAAGTTAGGGCCAAACACCTTATTATACACTCGGATTCCCAACTAGTAGTCAATTAAGTTAGCAGAGCATTTCAAGTCAAAGATGCCTGTATCGCCAAGTACATAGACAAAGCCAGGCGACTTTTGCAACACATCGAGCAAGACAGAGGCTAATGGAATATTGTCTAGATTCCCAGAGAAGACAACAATGAGGCTAATTACCTTGCTAAATCTGCAGCCAAGAACAGTCAAGCATTTAGGGATATGAATTTCACCGAATCACTCACCAATCCCAGCTCAGAGGATACTGAATTTTTCAGAACATAAGTAGTCTCAGAATGGATATAGCCCATCATCCAATATCTTGAGCATGACATACTTCCCGAAGACAAGCTGCAAGCTCAGAAGCTCAAGGCCAAAGTAGCCCACTATTCCATCCACCGAGGGGAGCTCTATCAAAAATCCCTCTTGCACCTTTGGTCAAAGTGCATTTCCCCAGAGGAGGGAAATTAAATACTACGAGAAATCCATGAAGGAATCTGTGGTGCACATGAGTCCCACTATTCGCTCATTAGAAAGGCCTTGCTCTAGGGGTACTACTGGCCCACCATGTCCAAGGATGCCCAGCAGCTAACACAATCATGTCACCAGTGCCAACACTATGCCTGACTTAGCCACAAATCTTCTCGGCCTCTGCATCCCATCGGCAGCCCATAGCCTTTCGCCATGTGGGGGATGGACATCTTGGGTCCTTTTCCTCTATCTACCTTGCAGAAAAAGTTCTTAATCATGGCCATTGACCATTTCATAAAATGGGTAGAAGCAGAAGCAGTCCCAACCATCACAGAAGCCTGTATATAACACTTTTTCTGAAAGGAGATCATTTGCAGATTCGGCATCCCCCACACTTTAATTACAGACAACGGCAAACAGTTCGACAACCATAAATTCAAAAGTTTCTGCTCAGACCTTGGCATAAAACTGCGCTTCACCTCAGTAGCTCACCCGCAGACGGACGGACAAACTGAGGTCACCAATAGAATCCTCATGCAAGGGTTAAATAAAAGACTCGACGATAAGAAAGGGAACTGGGTCAAAGAGCTGAACAATGTAATTTGGGCCTATAGAACCATACCCCGATCATCCACTGGCGAAACGCCATTCAAACTAACTTATGGCATGGATGCAGTAATTCCACTGGAGGTTGGGTCCCCAAGTTACCGGGTAAGCCAAGACCTCGACCACGCCGTTAATAACGTCAACGCACGAATATGCCTTGACATACTAGAGGAACGAAGAGAACAAGCGGCAGCAACGGCAGAGGGACATCGGCAAAGGATAACCCGGTACCACCATCTGCGTAAACAAACAGAGAATTTTAGGACGGGTGACTGGGTACTCAGAAGAGCAGATATTGGCAAAGGCACCTCGGGTATCAGCAAGTTAGGTCCTAATTGGGAAGGCCCATATCAAATCTCAGAATGCACAACAAAGGGGCCGTATAAACTAAGAGAAAGAGGAGGCAGAGAACTACCGAGGTTCTGGAACTCAAACTCCCTCAGAAAATATTATCAGTGATCTTGTACTCAAGCACATAATTCAATTCAATAAAAAATATCTTTATTGATAAAGAATGGCTTTACACATGATTGGTTAAAAAAAAAAGGATACACATAAACCTATACATATCTACTATAGTATCTCCACACCCGGACCCCCTGTCCCAAAAATTGAGGGGGAAGCATCATTGGCAGCCTCTGGATGCTTGCCAAACTTGGCTGTAGCAGCGACCTCTTTAGACTCCCTCATAGAAAAGGAACTGGCCTTTCAACAGGTGTCATCCTCTGCAGCAAGCCTTGCCAGATAGGCTGGGGTTATCCGATCTAAGGCCCCCAAATCCAATCCTGAGTCTTGAGAGAGCAAGATCCTTTTTCACTCAGCCCGATACACCTTGAGAAACCCCCATACCATGCTTTGATATGTCTTCTTATCATTGGCATGAGATTTCTCAAGCTCTGCCAGCCTCTCCTAAAGTCCAGCAATCTGAAGATCCTACTCCTCGATCCTCCTTGTCAGTTGGGCCTGGCTATGTTCTAGTTCGAAAACCTTTTTCTGCTTCGCCTCCACGTTAGATTTGGCCTTCGCGTATCTTGTCTAGCAGTGCTCCAGAGCTGCTTTGGCGCTATCCAGTTTTTTCTCAAAATCTATAGCGATCATCCCCACCTTAGTTTCCTTTAAGCTGTATTGGCTCTTCAAGTAGAAGTACTAATCCTTCGCCAACAGTAAGGCCTGAGTCATCTACCAAAAACAACCAAATAACTTAGCCAAAATCCCACTACAACAGTTATATCAAGTACCAGAAACTCCCTTACCTCCAGTGACTGGCCGATCATGGAATCGAGCAATCCGTCTGGTCCCTTGTCCGACCAACACTGCATGTCTCCGGGTAACTGTAGCGACTCGGCGTACTGGTCCTGTACTTGACTATTGGAGATGCTCGGGGGCTTCATCTTTTTCAATATCCAGCCCCACATATCCGGACAACCAGATAACCGGGGACGTTGGACGTAAATCTCTTCGTCCAGCCCCTCTGCATCTGACTCTGCTTCGATCAGTCGCCTTTTTCGTCTTTCGACCTGCTCTGGCCGCTCACTTTCCACTGTTGCTTTGCCCTTAGGATCGACAGGAACGACCTCCTGAGCAGCGGGAGCCTCAGCTTCCGGGGAAGGATAATTTTGGCCCTCCTCCATTGCAGCTGGCTCATCTATTAGGGAAATCCTGCCCGTAAAATCAAAAAATTCAGCCATCTATAGATGGAAAGATAAGACTAGTCAGACAAAATAAAACTCAAAATAAAAAATCATACCAGGGAAATGGTCGCAACTCGGACAGACTCTCCACAGATACCTCCGGGATGCATCCTCTATGGATCGAGCTTCAGCGAGTCCGTCTAGATGTAGCAGTAAAACTAATTCCGTATCCGGATTAGAAAGTTTCCCTGGACGGGTCACTTTATGACACTCGTCCGACCACATCCTCCGGACAACCAGGAAGTCCGATTGATGCTCCACAATAAAAAAATGGTATCTCCACTTCTTGTGAAGATCCGAAGTTTTAACAAAAAGTGAATGGTTGGGTACGGCTGAAAGGGAGAACATCAGCTCTCCCTTCTTCCTAGTCAGCCTATATAAATACCGAAGGATGTCTAGATCAGGAACCCTACCCTCCTCATACATCAGTTGGATGAACCCGGTCAGTATCCTATAACTATTCGGATGAAGCTGACCGGGCACAATGTTATTTCTATTAAGGAAGTCCTTGACAAAGGGATCTAAGGGAAATTTCAAACCCCCCCCCCTCTAACTAATCGAAGTACACCACTAATCTACTTAGCCCCAATAAAGGGGTATGGGCCCTAAACCTTCTGTCTACAGTGTGGAGGGCATAATCGGCTGGGATACAGAACCGCCGTCGATACCACCCTAGAAATTCACTATCTATGTTGGACATAAAGAGGTCAGAGCTAATCTCTTCCTGGGGAGTCATAGCAAATAAGGGAACGAAAACCAAATGATAAAAAAGGGGCAAAAAAGAGGAGGAAGAAATGATGAAAAGAATCACCTGGCAACCTCAATTGACAGTTATGGCAGGAAGGAATAAAAATGGTGGATGCAGTAGAAATGCAGCAAAAATAAAATGAAAGAGTGAAGAAAGCAAAATGTGCCAGTTAGCAAATGCAGCAGTATTTATAAAGACATGGAAGGACCTGGAAGCACGCCATTAACTGCCCTCATTATTACTGTGATCCTCCCTAGACCACCAAGGGCCAATTGGGAATAAAATAACCCATTAGGCAAAGAGTCGCGATGACGGCTATACGAGCATTTCGCTCACTGACACATGAAACGACACATCAATCACCTGATCTCAAGAGTTGAAATGAAATCACCCCATGTTGGCCCACTCACATCTTCGAGTGGGCCGCTCCATCAAGCGAATTGAGAGACATTTCAAGCATCACTCCCAGCCCATTCCGTACATAAAGTCCAGTGACTGAAGCTGGCACCATCAGGTCACTTCTGTAGTACTGAGGTTCCAAGCATGTAAGCCTCGCGCCTCTGTGCCGAGCATCTAAGTCTCGCTCACATAAAGTCCAGTGACTGAAGCTGGCACCCTCAGGTCGCTTCCGTAGTACTGAGGTTCCGAGCATGTAAGCCTCACGCCCCTGAGCCGAGCATCTAAGTCTCGTGCACACAAAGTCCAGTGACTAAAGCTGGCACCCTCAGGTCGCTTCCGTAGTACTGAGGTTCCGAGCATGTAAGCCTCGCGCCTTTGTGCCGAGCATCTAAGTCTCGCTCACATAAAGTCCAATGACTGAAGCTGGCACCCTCAAGTCGCTTTCGTAGTACTGAGGTTCCGAGCATGTAAGCCTCGCACCCCTGAGCCGAGCATCTAAGTCTCGTGCACACAAAGTTCAGTGACTGAAGCTGGCACCCTCAGGTCGCTTCTGTAGTACTGAGGTTTCGAGCATGTAAGCCTCGCGCCTTTGTGCTGAGCATCTAAGTCTCGCTCACATAAAGTCCAATGACTGAAGCTGGCACCCTCAGGTCGCTTTCGTAGTACTGAGGTTCCAAGCATTCAAGCCTCGTGCCCCTGAGCCGAGCATCTAAGTCTCGTGCACACAAAGTCCAATGACTGAAGCTGGCACCCTCAGGTCGCTTCCGTAGTACTGAGGTTTCGAGCATGTAAACCTCATGTCCCTGTGCCGAGCATTTAAGTCTCTGCCACATAAAGTCTAGTGACTGAAGTTGGCACCCTCAGGTCACTTCCGTAGTACTGAGGTTCCGAGCATGTAAGCCTCGCACCCCTGTGCCGAGCATCCACAAATCTAGTAACAACTGGTTCCGTCTTGTTCCAAAACGAATGGGTTAATCTATTGCGTTGATCATACTCACTCATCAGGTACCCCAGTTCCACAGATTACAATTCAATGACGATCAACCAACATACTCGGCACCAAGCTCTGCTTATTGTGACTAAGGCTGGCCACCTCAGCTCACTTGCATCTTATCACCCATATAAAGGCACCACTGCATCTTACTCAGACGCAACGAACATAAATATCCGCATACTCCAGGAGGGGACTCTTGATACCATCTAGAATGTTCTCACCTAATTAGGGGTCCTGTACCCCCCTAAATAAGAACACATGGACAAAGGAGAAGACAGATCCGTCCAAGGAACTACCTCAAAAAGGAATCCTAACTGAAGAAGGAACACTCTCCTACAAGGACTATGATTCACTGACCTACAAGGATTCCTATTCCTCTCATATTTGAGTATCACTATATATAGCACCATATACCCCTCATAAGACGACATCTCATTCACATATATTCAAGCTATCTTTCCTCCGCCCGATTTCTATTCTCTAACTTAGGCATCGGAGTGTTTGTGGGGATTCCCCCCACCTCTCACCTTACACTCTGTTCAGTGTTTTGCAGGACGTTCAGTCCAGGAATCCCGAAAATTAATTATCAATTTGAAATAATTTTTAGAATTAAATCTACATTATTTTTAATTCAATCAGATCTCACAGTTTGCAGTAGAACAACATATGAACGTTTTTCCTTCCATCTTTGGCCAAGTAATTTCAATCAGCATCCACTTCTGAGTTACAGCTTGAAAGGGCGTAGACTCAAGCTTGGAAAAGAATTTGATTGGATCCCTTTTCTTATGATATATAGTGACAGGTCTGAGACGTGGAATAAAACATAGCCACAATTGACTTGCATGACATAAAATTTAAACCAAGTTGATGACATTGCATCCATTAATTTCTTAGACTTAAAATTCCTATTGCAATACACATTTCAAAGATTTCCATGAAATATCAGTCCGTTTCAAATCAACATTAAATTTTAACGTTAGCTTAACAACTATAAAGATCAAAATAAATTGACGGAGGAAATTTTGTGTATTTTTTAAATTTCCCATTGATCATTGCAAATTTCATATACAGATGGCAGCCTCTTTAAACAAACCATTCTCCAAGCTTTTCCAAGCTTTGTTTTACTTAATTCCTATATTTCATTTCTTTGCTTTTGATCCCATTTCAACTTCTACTTCTGCTGCTGCTGCTGCTGCTGTAGTTACTAATGAAGCAATGGCTCTTCTACAATGGAAAACAACCCTCGATAACCACAGTCAATTTATTCTCTCTTCATGGACTGGAGGAGCACCTCGCAATTGGACTGGAATCTATTGCAATAATGCTGGAAATATTGTCAACATAAGCATTACTGATTATAGTTTGAAAGGTACACTTCAGAGCTTCAATTTCTCATCCTTTCCAAATCTTATCTATCTTATTCTTCGTAACAACTCACTTTATGGTTCCATCCCTCCAAACATTGGTAATCTTTCCAAGCTCATCCACCTTGATTTATCTTTCAATGATATCTCTGGAAACATCCCTCTAGAAATTGGTATGATTAGTTCACTTAATCAACTGTTTTTGCATGAAAATCAACTGAATGGCTCAGTCCCTGCTTCCATTGGAAATTTGATTAACTTGACCTATCTTTACCTCTTTGAGAATGAACTTTCTGGTTCCATACCACCCGAAGTTGGAATGATGAGCTCTCTATATCAGCTTGATTTCTCAAACAATGACATTAGTGGTCCAATTCCTGTATCCGTTGGAAATTTAAGTAAAACTCTTGTATATTTTTATCTATACAATAATGAACTCTCTGGTCACATTCCCATGGAAATAGGAAATCTTCAACTTCTTATCGATCTTCAACTTTTGGGAAATAATCTCATGGGAGTCATCCCTTCGTCCCTTGGAAACTTGACCAACTTATCTAGACTCTCCTTGCAGAGTAACCAACTTTTTGGATCTATACCTCATCAGATTGGGATGTTGACATCACTCACTCTCCTTGATATAAGTGCCAATAATCTTACAGGTCTAATCCCGACTTCTGTAGGAAACTTGACCAAGCTATCAACTCTTGTCCTTAGAAATAATGGCTTTTTTGGGGATCTTCCCTCAGAGATGAACAACCTTACTCAATTATTTTCCATCCAAATTAACTCTAACAAGTTTACTGGCCAGTTACCACAAGACATATGCATCGGGGGTAAAATTTTGTATTTCGCTGCTTTTGACAATTTCCTTAGTGGTTCTATCTCAAAAAGCTTCAGAAATTGTAGCGCATTGCTGAGACTCATGCTTCAAAGGAACCAACTTACAGGAAATTTATCTCGAGATTTTGTTGGCACATTCCCGCACTTAAACTACTTAGATTTGAGTGACAACATATTCTTTGGTGAGCTTTCATGGAAATGGGAAAAATTTCACAATTTGTCAACATTGAAAATCTCAGATAATAATATCTCTGGTAGAATTCCAGCTGAACTTGCAGAGGCAACTCAATTGCACTCACTTTATCTATCATCAAATCAACTTGTAGGAGAGATTCCAAAGGAATTAGGGAAGTTAACATTGTTTGAACTTTCTCTCAACAATAACGAGCTTTCAGGTGCAGTTCCTATTGAAATTGGAATGTTAACTGAGCTTCAACGTCTCAACTTAGCAGCCAACAATCTAGGAGAAGCAATTCCTAAAGAGCTAGGAAATTGCTCCAAACTTGTATTCTTGATTCTTAACAGGAATAAATTTTCTGGGAGTATTCCTACACAGATAGGTAATCTACACTCTCTACAAAGTCTTGATCTTAGTCAAAATTTGTTGAGAGAAGAGATACCCCAACAATTAGGAGAGTTGAGAATGCTTGTAACGTTGGACCTCTCCCACAATTTGCTATCAGGTCCCATCCCAACTACTTTTGACAACTTGTTGAGCTTGATAGCAGTGAATGTATCCTACAATCTGTTAGCAGGCCCAATTCCACAAGTTAAAGCCTTTCGCGAGGCTCCATTTGAAGCACTAAAAAATAACAAAGACCTATGTGGCAACAACACCAATCTAAAGCTATGTGTCTCCCGTGGAAAGGGAAGTGACGTTGAGATTTGGATTCTTGTTCCTATCTCTGGCGGCCTATGTCTATTCATTATATTTGCTGGAGGTTTCTTCTTTCTCTGCAGAAGAATTAAAAAAAAAAAGGCCACACACGGCGAAAATATTCATGAAATATGGGGCCATGATCAAGATTTGCAATATGAAAACATTGTTAAGGCTACAGAGGAGTTCGACTCTAAGTATTGCATTGGCATTGGAGGATATGGAACAGTCTACAAGGCTGTGCTTCCAACAGGTCATGTGCTTGCAGTGAAGAAACTTCACTATTCACAAAATGGTGCGCAGATTGCTGATTTGAAAACATTTCGAAGTGAGATTTGCACCTTGACAAATATTCGTCACCGGAACATTGTGAAGTTACATGGGTATTGTTCACATGCCAAACACTCGTTCTTGCTATATGAATTCATAGAAAGAGGAAGTTTGAGAAGGATATTGAGCAATAGGAAAGAAGCTATAGAATTGGATTGGGACAAGAGGCTAAATGTTGTGAAAGGAATTGCTAATGCATTGTCATATATGCACCATGACTGCACTCCTCCAATTGTTCATCGAGACATTACCAGCAACAATGTTCTGTTAGATTCAGAGTTTGAGGCACGTATTTCTGATTTCGGAACAGCAAGGCTCCTCATGCCTGACTTTTCAAATTGGACCTCACTTGCTGGTACACTTGGGTACATAGCTCCAGGTGCACATTTTCTTTTCTTCTGCTTATTCTGCTTGTGAAAAGTTTTTTTTTTTTTTTTTTTTTTTTTCTTTCGGATGTCGAAATTGTGGATTTTTTTTTTCTATGATTAAACGAAATTCATATCAAAGCTCATTCCAGCCGGTGGTTAATTTTTGTTATTTAGTAGTGATTGATTAAACAAAGTTATGCCCTCTCATGTTTACATCATTAGCAATATCACAGTCTAAAGCATTTTCTTATTTTTTATTTTTAGAGTTGGCTTATACAATGATGGTCAATGAAAAATGCGATGTCTATAGTTTTGGCGTATTGACAATTGAAATACTAATGGGAACGCATCCAGGCGATCTCATCTCATCTGTTTCATTAGTATCGTCCTCAAAGTCTTCGCCAGATGATAATGAAACAGTACTATTTAAGTATGTCATTGACCAACGCCTGCCAACTCCTCAAAACAAAGTTGCTGAAGAAGTGATCCATATTGCAAAACTGGCGTTTGGATGCCTGAATGCTAATCCTCAATGTCGACCAACCATGAGACAGGTTTCTTCGCAGATAGCAGCCAGATGGGATCCACTAGCAAAACCAATCTCTGAAATTGAATTGAGAGAAATTCTGGTTCATAATGGTCTCACTTGCTAAGACTTATCTTTATGTCGCAATGTGCTTTTAGTAACTTCTGTTTTTCCCAATTTTTCATTAAAAAAAAAAAAAAATCTTTCTTTGTACTATTGTGTTTCTGCATGCCATATGCTTCTGTTATTATGTGTAAGAAATAAAAGGATCATTCCTCTGTTGTTCATCTATAATAGTCAAATATTTATCCAATAGATAAAGGTTTCTTTGTTGTTCATTTAAAGGACTATCATGAGCTCATTCCTCTGATATGTTTATTGTAATGGTTTTGTGGTTACTCTGGAAATAAAACAACTTCGAAATTAAATTTGAGTGCAAGAATTGATAAATTTTGCAGGCTGAGACAGAGACGTGATCGTAGACTACTGTCTGGCACCCCCTACCAACAAACCGATCACCGTATAAAATTAATACTCCAGTACCATTGTCTTAATTTATTAGGAAGCTTTTATATTTGACGAGTTGTTATTGAAACTTTAGGAAATGAGGTTCGGTGGCAGGAACTGCGAAATTGAACCATAGTGTATGCACTGACATTAAATTAATTGAATTACTTGGTCCATATTCCACTCAGTACAGCAGAAATTAACTTGATGACTTTGCATATGTAGATTACGAAGTGGTCATGGTTTGAGCAGTTTGGCAATCAGTCTGTTGCGTTTAGTCTTTCAAAATATTTATGAGACAATCAGTAACCCAGTTGCACTTGCAGCACCAGCAGTTGTTGCATGTATTATATAAAGATTTGTCTTCTATAAACACATCATTTGGTGCTGAATAACGTGTTTGTTGAAGTAAATTTCAAACCAACGAGCAAATATACACGTTGAAGTAAATTTCAAATCAACACTCAAATAACGTGTTTGTTGTTTTGTCATTGGTTGACTGAGTTTTTTTTTCTTTTTAAGAATTATGATATAGGACAATTTCACATGAGGAACATTTATTCATTTTTTTATATAATATATTTCAAAAGATATGATATTTTCCTCCAATTTTCGATTAGATGTATTAAATATTATTTGCTCTAAAACTTGTGTCTAAAACCAATGAGAATATGTATTCATTGTGCACCATCATCCATCTTATATGTCCTTAAATATTTGCATTAATTGTGGTTTGAAGCTCAGAAATAATATAACCAACAAAAGAAACCAAAAGGGTGCAGTGCATAAATTTGAAGAGAACATGTTACAAAATTAAAACAAAGCTTAAGAACCTAATATATAAATGAAAATATATAAACCAAGAAAAAAAAAATTGACTTACTTTCCTATAGAATATGTGGATGACTAATTTGTAATAAATTTATTTTTATTATGAAAAAAGAATTTTAGTACAAGAAGTACTTGTACATACTTCATATACTATATAATCTCACAATCACTCATTTATATATTTAAGAAATAAGAAACTTACTTTTTGCACTAAACTCTCGTCAAATACTTTTATACTCTCACACACTCTTTTACATATGTCAAAGCACACCCATATCTCATGCACTCATGTACCATGCATAACTCTTACTCACTCATGTACCATGTACACACCTAAAATGAAGTTAACATAGTCTTATTTATATATGTATTAAGTCGGTTATTGGTTGGCGGTGAGAAGCTTCATGAATGGTAGAGATGCAACTTGCCAACTTTGTCATCTTGCCAACTTGTCAACTTGTAACCTTAGAAAGTTGAAGATAATTCTAGAAAAATATGGAGAGAGAGAGAGAGTAAGTCAATGTATGCTTAATAATCCCCCTCAACGACTACTCTCTCATAATATATCTTTACTTACTACACTAAGCTGCCTTCTAAAATCTTCGAACTTTGCACCATTAAGTCCTTTAGTGAATATGTCTACAACTTGATCTTTAGTCTTGACGTATGTCATCTTAATCTCTCCACGTAGGACTTTTTCTCACACGAAGTGATAATGCACCTCCACATGTTTAGTTCTTGCATGGAATATTAGATTTTTAGTAATGTGTATAGCTGATTGATTATCACAGTGTAGTTGTACTGTATGCTCAACATGTTAATGGAGATCCTTCATTAACTGCATCAACCACGTACATTTTTGTGCTACTGTAGTTAATGCTCGATACTCCAACTTGGTACTTGATAATGACACTGTCGGTTGCATCTTGCTGCACCTAGAGATAGGCCTTGATCCAAAGTTGAACACATTACCTGTAGTTGAGTGCCTTGTATCATGATCTCCAACATATCAACATCACAATATCCAACCATCTCACATGCTCCATCCTTTTTGTATAAGATACCATAGCCAAAGGTTCCTTTGATATATCATAGAATTCTTCACACAGCTTCTAAATGAGGCTTCTTCAGATTCTACATAAATCGACTTACTAAACTCACTACATATGCTATATCCAACCTCATGAGAGTTAGATAGTTTAGGCTGTCAACTAGTTATCGGTACATGGTAGACTCCTCTAAGTCTTTTCCTTCAACAGAGCATAACTTTGTATTAGCCTCCACTAGTGTTGAAATAGGCTTGCACTCTAGCATCTCATACTTCTCTAGGAGGTCTTTAGTATACTTCTATTAGCATAAAAAGATTCCATCCTCCACTCATTTGACTTTAAGACTAAGAAAATGCTTTAACTCTCATAAAGCTTTCATTTGGAAGCATATCGATAAGTTGGCTTGAATTTGATGAATCTTAGTTTTTTCATCTCTAGTGATGAATAGATCATTCACATAGACTAGAATTATTGCCAACTTTCCATCTCAAGCTCTTATAAATAATTTAGAGTCTACTGATGTCATTGTGTAGTCACTTTGAACTAGGAACTCCATTATCTTTTTGTACCAAGCTCTTGGTGCCTACTTCAATCCATAGAGTGCCTTCTTGAGCTTGTATACATAGCATGGGTGAGTCTTGCTTTTAAACCCTTATCATTGCTATATGTATATTTCACGATCTAAAGCATTATTCACATCCATCTACCAAAGTTTCCAATTCTTACAAGCAGCTAAGGCTAGTAGAACACATATCATTGTAATCTTTTGCCACCGGATTGAATGTCTCTTTATAGTCCAATCCATATTTTTATGAGAATCCCCAAGCCACCAAATGAGCCTAGTACCTCTCTATCGATCCATCAGGATGACTCTTTATTTTATAAACCCATTTACAGGATATGGGTTTACATCTTTAGGCTTTGACACTAGATCCCAAATCTCATTTTGCTTTAGGACATCAATTTCTTATTTTATAACCTTCCTCCATTCCTTGCTTATGGATGCTTCCTTATATGTTGTAGGCTCTTTTACATTGTCTTCTTCAACAAGTGCTGCATTAGCATATTTGGGATTCTTCTTAATTTTTCTTGATGTTCTTCTTAAATGTAGCCCATATTCTACTACATCTTCCTCCACTTGAATCTCCTTAATTTGGCTTAGATGTGCTTCTTCTGGTGTTTATTTATGCACTCTTGTGCGCCATAAGGAATTTAACTTCTCAAGTGACTTGTCTTTGGCTATTTCTTTTTCTAGTCCATATTCTTGAGTGATTTCTTCACCTTCTACCACTTTATATTTTTTAATTCTCTCTTGTAGCTTCTCCTTAATTTCTTTTGAGTCTGGTAGAGCTAATTCTTGAGGGGACCACTAGGATGAAGCTTCATCAAAGATCATATTTCTTGATGTGCGGCATTTCTCTATTGTAGGATCATAACACTTCCACCTTTTTCTTTAATCATCATAACCCATAAAGATGCACCTTATTGCTTTCTTATCAAACTTGCTTCATAAATGACCTAGTATGAAAACATATCATACATAACCAAAAACTCAAAAATGACTTACAGTGGGTTTTATATTCCTTAACTTTTTGTAGGGTGAAATAGATCCAAGTGGTACTAGTGGTAGCTTGTTAATCACATGTGCAACTATCTTCATGCATTCCTCCTAAAATCGAGGTGGAATATTCTTTGCATGTAGCATACTTCTGCATATCTATGCAAGATGTCTATTCTTCCATTTTGCTACTTTATTCTGTTGTGGCCTATTAGGACAAGTCAGTTGCCTATATATCTTACAATCTTGTAAATACTTTGAGAACTCATATGAAGTAGATTTGCCCCCATTTTCAATACGAAGGCAACAAATCCTTTGATCAACCTCTTTTTTAACTAACTCCTTAAACTCTTTAAACTTGCATAAAGCTTCATATTTTTCCTTCATAAAGTACACCCATACATACCTTAAGAAGTCATAAATGAAAGTTATCATATATCAAAAGCCACTTATGGATGGTTGCTTCATAAGGCTAAATACATATGAGTGAATCAGTTCAAGAGGCTTCTTTGCACGGTACTCAGAATCTTTATAAGGAAGTTAATGTGCTTTTCTATACTGGCATCTAGCATATATAGTTTTGTCTTAAACATTAAGTTGAGGAAGTCCCTTGAGCATATATTTCTTCATCATCACCTTTAACTTATACTAGTTCATGTGTCCTAGGTGTGCATGCCACAGGTCCACTGTCTCATTCCTTATAGTCTTGTCTATATAAGCCGTTTATGCTGACATTACGTAGACAAACTCTAATTTTCATCCCTCCATAACTGATGTGCCTATAATTTTTAAAATTTGATAAACCTTTACATCTTCAAGCTCAAATAGCATATAATCTCCTGAGGATGTCAGTTATGGCACTGATATCAAGTTCTTCTTCATCCCAGGTACATGGAATACATTATTTAACTGCACCCTTCTCATATTGTATTGAGGCACTATCATTGTCTTACCGATGTAAGCAATGGGTAGCCTTAAGTTGTTTGTTATGACAATAACTCACTCCCCCTTATATTTTAACATGCTTGAGAGTTTTCCTTTATCTCTTGTCATATGGTTAGAGCACCTAGAATCTACTATCCAATCATCATTATAGTTTATGGATTTATCACTTACAGTGACAAGCGCTTGCTCCTCTTTTGACTCAAGTGTGACAGATGGTGTAGCCTTATTAAGGTTGCTTGTGACTGGTTCTACAATGGCACATAAAGCTTGAAAATCCCATTCATCTTCACTTTCAACATGGGATTAGGAGGATGTTGGAACATTTCCTTTAGCTCTCCTATACTGACAGTCTCGAGCATAGTGGCCTCATTTGCCATAGTTGTAACACTGGTCATTCTTATGGTAACTTGCCTTATCCTCCAATTGATGGTTGTGAGGAGCTCCCCCTTGTTGCTAACTCCTTCTTTGTTGATGTTTTTGTCATCCTTTCAGCTTCGGCTTGCCTTCAATGTTTATTCTCGTAGTCTTCCAATCTTTACCCCTTTTATTGCTAAAAAGGGCTTTCTCTTCTTCTTTGATTGAGACTTTAGCCATTTTCTTATTTAAAGCCTTTTGATTAGCCAATATATTATCTAACTCATTTAGAGTCGACTTTTTAGCCCATCCATGAGTTACTGTGACGAGTGCATTAAACTTGGGACGCAACCTATGGATTATGATCCTCCTCATCCTTGTCTTCGTGATTTGATTTTGTGGATCTAATTTTGAAATTTCTTGACATAAAGCTTTAACTTTAGTGAAATATTCACTCACCATTATATCTTAATGCGAGATTGACAATAACTCATTTTTGAGTTATTAAAGCTTGGCGTCATTCGTCTGAACAAATAATCATCCTCTACTGATACAGACAAAGCATACATTGCTCCTCGAACCAACAAAAAGAAGTTTAGGATCAATCAACCACTATAACTAGCATCCAAATTAAACTCTCCAAAATAAAACCCATTATGACTAGATTCCATTTCTTAATCTAAAACTCTATTGTCATCAGCAAATGAACTACTCTATTAGCTTAAAATAAAGATCAAAAGCCCTTATTTTGTATACTAAAAACAATTCTTAAAGCTCAAGCTCACTCATTTTACAGAAGTCACAAACTAAAAATAGATATGCCCCATACATTGTACCCAAAATCAAGCCTACATATCCATAAAGATCAACATTTCCACATGTTCAAGAGAAAACAATTAACAAAACAATAAATAAGAAGAACAAATAATGAAAAAAAAGAATAATCAAAACAAGAAAAACCCCAACAAAGCTCTGCAAAGAAACAGAGCAATGGATAAAAAAAAATTATAGGGAAAGTGAAAAAAGTAAACAGTGTATATATATGAATAATGTTACTTGCACTAGTTCATTATTCACCAGGTTTAGTAGGTAAAATAAACATTTCTACCAGGTATAGTCCGTTAAGAACAATTGTATCATTTAAATCTTAAAAATATCATTTCTGGAGCATGACAAAAAATTGTTATAACAAATAGATATTAAAATTGAGAATATTTATGCTATTCGTACTTTAAAACCATTAAATTAATTTTGTGTGAATATAAAGTATATCCGTAGAGTGCAAAAATATACGCTCCATATAACAGTATAGCACTCTTTATTTTTATTAAGAAATATCATCCATATTCAAATTAACAGTACAAAGAATAAAATAACTATATCTCTTGTGTCAAATAAAATCAAGCTTTATCGTTGAGGAAAAGAAAAGTAATTGTTGATGTGTAATTGAATTGAGAGAAATTCTGGCTCATAACAGTCTCTAGGACTTATCTTCGTACGGGAATCTGCTTTTAGTAACTATTGTTTTTCCAATTTTCCATATAAAATTTTGCTTTCTTTATTGTGCTACATGCTTCTGTTATCATGTGTAAGTAATAAAAAGAGTTCGGAGATTTTGCTTTTTTTCTTTTTTTCTTCTATAATGTTCAAATATTTATCCAATAGATAAAGGTTTCTTTGTTGTTCATTTTAAGCACTATCATGAACTCATTCTTCTGATTTGAAATTAAATTTGAGAGAAACAATTGATAAATTTTGCAGACTAAGACAAAGACGTGATCGTAGACTAATGTCTGGCACTCCCCACCTACACACTATTGCCACCAACCAACCGATCACCGTGTGCAACTAATACTCCGGTGCGATTGTTTTAATTTATTAGGAAGCTTTTGTATTTGATAAGTTGTGTATTGAAATTTTAGGAATTGCGAAATTTAATTATAGTATATGCAATCACATTAAATTAATTAATTTATTTGGTCTATATTCCATTGAGTGCAACAGAAAATCAGCAGGTAAATTATATGAATGGTTATTAAATATTGTATTTGATTACAATTTTGTTACAAAATTTTAATTTGTATATTTTTAGTTACTAAATTTCTATTTTAGTTTCACATTTAGTTCTTATAATTGTTTTTTGTTTATAAACAATCTAATATTACCATTTTAGTCTAAAATTTGAAAATAACACACAAATAAGTCCATATATTATCCTTAAATTATAGTCATAAATTATTAAATATAATACAATATATAAATATTTTATTATTAATATATGGTTTATTACATGTAAAAATTAAAAAAATTTTGCAATAAAAATTAAAAAAATTTTATTTATACATCACTTGAATATAAATAATATAATATACAAATATCTTATTAATTTATAGTTTATTTTAAAAAATTTTAAACATGAAGATAAATATTAATATATGTTTTATTATGTAATAGAATAATGTTTTTACATTATTATAAAAATGAGGTATTTATCCCTTAAGATAATTTTTAGCTTTTTCATTGATTTTTGTATGACTATAAAAATATGAACTTATTGATATATTCAAATTTTAGACTAAAATAATAATATTTGTCACGACCCAAAATAGGGGCTATGACTGGCGCTAGGTGTAATATCCCGTGTTTTTAAAATATTTTTACATTGTATCGGGATATACAGTGTTAATAATTTTTGTGTATATATTACGATATTTTTACGAGTTAAGATGTATTTAAAATCTATTTTAATTATTGTGTATTATTTACAGTGTTTTACGTAAAATTTTCCCGGGACTTACATTTTCGGGAAAATTTTCACGTAAATAATTTATTATTAATTATTTTAAATATATTTTCGGACTTGCATGAACTCATACATATTTTTAAATTACTAAACACCGTGTATGTGTGCAATATTTATTTAATTAGGGTTTAATTAATATTACCCTAATATTTTATTATTTATTTATTAATTTATTGTTATTTAATTATTTTATTTATTATTAAATTATTAAAATATTAAATTATATGTGTGGGTGTATTTTTTTTAAATATTTTATTAAAATTATTTTTTTATTATTTTTCTTTTTTCTTTTTCTTTTTCTTTTCTTTCTTTTTCTTTTTTTTCTTCTTCTTCTTCCTTCTCCCGCGCCCGACCACCCCCTCACCACCAACCACCGTCTGCCATCCCATCCCCTTGCCGTCGGTGTGCCTCCCGGCTTGCCATCGCCGTTCCCAGTCGTCCCCCGCCGCCATCAGCCTCCTTCCCCTGCGCCGGCAACCTCTTTTCTTCATTTGGCCGAAATTTCTTTTCCTCGTCGTCGACGACGATTCCAGCCACCATTTTCGATACTGCCGGTCTCTTTCTTCTCCTTGAGCTTCAGTGAGTGTGATTCTAGCTTTGGTTTGAGCTAAAATGGTCTAGAATTGCTTAGTTTTGAATTTTTCCAATTCGGCCATATTAGGATTTTTGAGCTTTGAATTGATTGATTCATGGAAACTCCCTTCACAAATGTTGTTCCTAGTAGCTTAATCTACATGTATGAATTTTTGTGGAATTTTTGGAGATTTTTTGGATTTTTGGGTATTTTTGAATATTTTAATATTATTTTCTAATTTTCGGAAATTAATTATTTAAATTATGAAATTTTGTTTTATGGTTAAATTAGGTGTTGAAATGAATGATAGGAATTTATTTGGAATTTTTATGAATTTCTAAGTATTTATTTTGAATTATTGAAGTTTATGTGATTTTGGGAAAATTGGGTTAATTATGTTTTTATTTGAAATTAATTGGTAAATTGAGTTTAATTATTAATATTATTGATAAATATGTTGAGAAAACTAATTTTGGATAATTGTATAATTTTTGGTGAATTTTTGAAGTAATTTTAGTATATTTATGTATATAAGGGCATTTTGGTAATTTTACACAAAATTGGCTAAAAATGTAATTTAATTGGTTTTAATAGTTATTTAAAGTATAAAAATGATTTCTACAAATTATTTGGTATTTTTAAGTAATTAAAACTATTTTTCGATAATTATTTTCAATTATATATATAATATACGATTTTTCTAATAAAATGAGTTTTTATCGGTTTTTATTGTGTTTAAAGGTTAATTATGTAATTTCTACTTATAAAATGAATTTCTATGTTATAAGGATATTTTTGGTATTTTCATAATTATTTTGTGTTTGTGGACCCCGGTCGGTGGACTGTAGTTTGGGAGTCCGATCGAGGGGTTGTGGTTGAGTGTTGAGCTTGTTTTTCGAAGTGTGTTTCTTTTTAGGATCGGCTCTACTCTTTTGAGTAGAGGGATGTCCATTTTACAGGGGAGGTTCTGCCGAATTTTCGGTAGAATTCTCATAAAACGTGATATCCGGTCGAACCCTGATATCGATTCTATGTTTAATACTCTAGATCAAATTCTAGGATTTCTGTTAGGTTTATTATAATGTCAGTTATTTATTGTTTGTTTAGTTGCTCCGAGACCGAGGCTTAGTGGACCAGGCCCGTCGGACCCGTCTCGTGGAGCGCACTAGGGTGAGTTACTATTTTATATATATGTGCTTTAGGATGTATGATTTTAGAAATACATGTTTCATTTTGACTAAATATGCATAAATAACGTGATTTGTATTTAAGTATATTTTTGGTTTATTTTTGGTATATATTAAATTATATGCATTTTTTATAAATAAATTATATTTAAAATGTTTTTAAATATATTTCTAGCTTAATTTATGATTTAATTGAATTTATTTGACGTATATATACTCAAAATATACCTGGTTTACTTTTGGTATATTTCTAGTATATATATGGTTTATGTTGATATTTTATTGAAGTTCATGCATCATTTATTTTTGTGAATGAATGTTTTATATTATTAATGATGAAGGATATCAATAGAACGTGCTACCTAGTGGGCAGCACTAGGACCGAATACGTACCGGTACGCCTATAGTATTTAGGCTATATTACTAACCTATTTATGGATATTGATTGATTATGAATATTGATGTGTGAGATATGGTTTGGAGGTGTGATTGCTGGAGCTCGGTTGACCAAGTGTCTCGGGGCCAATCACATAGGCAGTCAGACTGTTGGAGCTCGATTGACTTAGTGTCTCGGGGCCAGTCTACTGTCTAAATGGATTAAGTGGATATATTTGGATTCAGTGAGCCTGTATGGCTAGAGTGTTGTCTAACACTATTTTCGAGGTTGCGATATTCTAGGGTTCTATGTGATCCTTCATAAACTGTGATTTTCAATACAAATATATAAAAATGATTTTTCTGCATCTGTGTGAATTTGCATGTATATATTTACATATTATATATATACTGTTGACTGTATGCATTGTCATTTAGTGTGTATGTATATATATTATAGTAATTCACTTAGTGAGGTCTGACTCCCCTCCGTTGATAATTTTTCAGGAGAGTCAACATCTTCAGACCTCAGTAGCAGGCCTATACGCCGGATTTCTTCCGCCCCGGCTTCCTTGTATAAACTGCTTACTTGAGTCTTATTTTTATAATCTAGATACTGCATTAGTTGTAAATTAATTATGAGATATTATGTATTTTATTTATGCGAGATGCATTTTAAGAAATTGAATTGGATTGTATTAAAAAGATTTTATATATATGTGATGAGTTGAGATTTAAATTAAATCCAGTTGGTGAAATTAATATTGTGATATTTATGATTTCCGTTTCCGCTGCATTATATATTGCTACTATTATTGCATGTTTTATTTTATTTTTAGGCTTGCTACGAGTTCCGGATTCGAAAGAATTCCCGTTCCCTAGCGCCGGTCATGGCCCCTGTTTTGGGTCGTGACACTAGGGAACGGGAATTCTTTCGAATCCGGAACCCGTAGCAAGCCTAAAATAAAATAAAACATACAATAATAATAATAACAACACTTAATGCAGCAGAAATAAAATCATAAATATCAAAATAATATCCATATCTCATATATAGATAAATCCTTTGATACAAGTCTCAGTTCAAATTCTCAAAATACATAACTCACACAAATATAATACATAAAACCCATAATTAATTTACAACTACTGCAGTGTCTAGATCATAAAAATAAAACTCAAGACTCAGATAAGTAGTTTACATAAAGAAGTCGGGGCGGAAGAAATCCGGCGTACAGGCCTGCTACTGAGGTCTGAAGAAGATGACTCTCCTGAAAAAATGTTTAACAGAGGGGAGTCAGACCTCACTGAGTGAATTACTGTAATATATATACATGCATACTCAATGTCAATGCACACAATCAAGTATATATAATATGTATATATATACAAGCAAATACACACAGATGCAATAAATTCATTTTATATATTTTTATTGAAAATCACTGTTCATGAAGGATCAAATAGAACCCTATAATACCGCAACCTCAAACAGTGTTAGACAACACTCTAGCCATACAGGTTCACTTATTCCAAATATATTCACTTGATCCATTTTGACAGTAGACTGGCCCCGAGACACTAAGTCAACTGAGCTCCAGCAGTCTGACTGTCAGTGTGATTGGCCCCGAGATACTAGGTCAACCGAGCTCCAGCAATCACACCTCCAAACCATATCTCACATATCAAATAATCATATCTCATCAATATCCTCAAACAGGTTAGTAATATAGCCTAAATGCTATAAGCATACTGGTACGTACTCGGTCCTAGTGCTGCCCACTAGGTAGCACATTCTATTGATATCCTTCATTTTAAATATAAAATATTCATTCACAAATAAATGATGCATGAATTTAAATAAAATAACAATATAAACCATATATATACTGGAAATATACCAAAAGTAAACCAGGTATATTTCGAGTATATATACGTCAAACAAGTCTAATATAATAGCAAAATAAGCTAGAAATATATTCCAAAAACATTTTAAACATAAATGGTTAATAAGGCATGCATATAATTTAATATATACCAAAATAAACCAAAAATAAACCAAAAGTAAACTAAAAATAAACTTAAATACTAATCAAATTATTTATGCATATTTAGTCAAAATAAAACATACATTTCTAAATCATGCATCATAAAGTATATATATATAGAATAGTAATTCATACTTAGTGCGCTCCTCAAGATGGGTTCGACGGGCCTGGTCCACTAGGCCTCGGTCTCGGCGTAACTAAACAAACAATAAATAACAGATATCAGAATAAACCTAATAGAAAATCCTAAAAACTCGATCTAGAATATTAGACACAGAAACAGAATTAGGGTTTGACCGGACATCACGTTTTACGAGAATTCTATCAAAAATTCGACAGAACCTTCCTTGTAAAACGGACATCTCTCTACTCAAAGAGTAGAGTCGGCCCTGCAAAGAAACACACTTCAAAACACAGGCACAACAACTCATCCACAACCCCTCGGTCGGACTCCAAACTACAGTTCACCGACCGGGGTCCACAATTCACAGAACAATTTAAAAATACCAAAAATACCCTTATATCACAGAAATATATTTTATATGTAGAAATTACATAATTAACCTTAAAATACAGTAAAAACCAATAAAAACTCATTTTATTAGAAAAAACGTATATTATATATATATAATTGAAAATAATTCACGAAAAATAGTTTTAATTAATTAAAAATACTAAATAATTTGTAGAAATCATTTTTATACCTTAAATAACTATTAAAACCGATTTAATTACATTTTTAGTCAATTTAGGGTAAAATTACCAAAATACCCCTATATATATAAATATACTAAAATTACTCCAAAAATTCACCAAAAATAGTATAATTATCCAAAATTAATTTTCTCAACATATTTATCAATAATATCAATAATTAAACTAAATTAACCAATTAATTTCAATTAAAAACACAATTAACCTAATTTTCCAAAATTACATAAACCTAAATAAATTCAAAATAAATACATAGAAATTCATAAAAATTCAAAATAAATTTCTATAATTAATTTCAACACCTATATTTATCATAAAACACAATTTCATAATTTAATTAATTAATTTCCGAAAATTAGAAAATAATATTAAAATATTCAAAAATACCCAAAAATCAAAATAATCTCCAAAAATTCCAAAAAAATTCAAATATGTATATTAAGCTAATTGGAACAACATTTTTGAAGGTAATTTTCATGAATCAATCAAATTTAAGTTCAAAAAAATCAAGAACCCTAATACGCCGAAATTGAAAAATTGAAACCTAAGCAAATCAAGACTATTTTAAGTGAAACAAAGCTTTGGATCACACTCACCGGAGCTCAAGGAGAATAAAGAGACTGGCGGTTTCAAAAACGGTGGCCGAAAATGTCATGAACGACGTTAGCTCCCACTTTCGGCTTTCCGGCCAAAAATGACTTCCAGACGCCGGAAACAGCTGCAATAGGCGGCGGGGAAGGCTGAGGAAGGAGGTGGCACACCGGGAGGCACACCGACGGCAAGGAAATGGGATGGCAGGCGGCGGAACGGTGATGGGGAACGGTCAGGAGAGAGGAGGAAGAAGAATGACAATCTTGTAAATATTTCAAACTTTATAATTTGTTTAATATTAAATGTATATATGTATATATATATATATATATATATATATACTTTACACTATATATTAAAATAATATAAAATCACACACATTAAATATACACCACACACATATAATTTAATATTTTAATAATTTAATACACCTAAAAATAATTAAATAATATTAAAACTAATAAATAAATAATAAAATATTAGGGTAATTAATTAAACCCTAGTTAAATAAACAAGTACACATATATACGTTATTTAGTATTTTAAAAATATATATGAGTTCATGCAAGTCCGTAAATCTATTTAAAATAATTAATAGTAAATTATTTACGTGAAAATTTCCCCGAAAATGCAAGTCCCGGAAAATTTTTATGTAAAACACTTAAAATAATAATAAACAATTAAAATTAGCTTTAATTAAATAACAAACTCATAAAAATTTTATAAATATATACAAAAATTATTAACACTGCATATCCCGATGCAGTATAAAAATATTTAAAAATACGGGATATTACAATATTGAACTATTTATGGACCAAAAATAATTATAAAAACTACTTGTGAAACCTAAATAGAAATTGGAACAAATTATTTTAAAGTCCCTGAATTTTTTTGTTTTTCTTCAATTGATCCTTACTGAATTTTTGTCTTTAACCGAGTTCTCAAACTTTTTTTTTTACATCCGTAAGTTGACGTCCGTTAAAATTCAATAGTTTTTCCTTCAAATTATTGTCACGTCGTATTTTTGAATTTCGTTCGATAGGTCCTTAATGAATTATCAAATTTAATTAAGTCCTTAAACTTTTGTTTTTCTAATTTTTACATCCTTTAGTAAGAATTCATGAAATATATCTCAATAAACATTGTGTAATGCAACCATTTAATGAAATTTATACCGTACAAAATTTTTTTATTTGTAAATTTAAATTCAACACGAGATTGGCTTATAAAAACTTGAGTTTCACTCGAATTTAGCAAATATTTTTAATTTAATATATTTTAATTATTTAGTTATATATGTAATATGATTTTTAAAAATTAAGTTAAATTATTTCATAAATTTATTTTAAAAATTAATATGGAAAAAGATTGAATTTAAGTTATACTTTATGTTATTCAAATTTTATGGCACTATATTAATAAATAACATATATAAAATAAATTTATAAATCAAAGGATATTGATATATGAATATTTTGATAAAAAATGTGAAGTTAGTAATCTAAAATTTTCTATTATTAATAATTAAAAGTAAATTAAAATTTTATTTTTAAATATAGATTAATACTAAAAATATTAAATTAAAAAATAAGCTAAATTTGAGTTGAACTCGAGTTTTTGGGAGCTAATCTCGAGTTGAATTTAAATTTACAAATAAAAAACTATTCTATATAGTATAAATTTCATCAAATAACATTACACAATGTTTATTGATATGTATTTTGTAAATGTCTACTAAAGGATATAAAAATTAGAAAAATAAAAGCTCAATGACTCAATTAAATATAATGATTCATTGAGGATCTGTCGAATAAAACTCAAAACGTTCAAATTTAAAATACTTCAAATTAAGGATATATATATATATATATATATATATATATATATATATATATATATATATATATATAAGTTTGAGGACTCAATTAAAGGTAAAAATTCAATAAGGATCAAATGAAAGAAAATTAAAAAGTTCAGGGATCTTAAGATGGTTTGTTCCATAGAAATTTAGTAAGTATGACAAAATTGTAATCAAACACAAAGTTTAGTTATCATTTATATAAGGGAAATTTTCATAAATAACCTAAAAAGTAAAATATATATAAAAAAAAGTCGTTGAATTTTTATTCTTTCAAAATTATTTGTCCAAATAAATTCTTTTAAAAAATAGCCCAAAACAAAACACACTTTCTTGTGCTCTTTCTTCTCATCAGTCTTTCAATCCACTTCTTGCTGTTTCTGCTTCTCCTCCTCCTCCTCCTCCTCTAACGAACCTTCTCCCCCAATTGCTGCTGCTACTGCTACTTTAGTACAATTTTTTGTTTTTATTTTTATTTTTTAACAACCAATTTTCTGTTTCACTTATGTTATTTTTAGCAACCACAGCCGCTAAAGACGAACAATTTGACAAGTTGCAGTAGCAAGCCACCTTTTTTTCTCACAATTGAAAATGATGATGCGAAAGGCTTATTTTTTGGTTCACTCTCTTGATCATTTTTTATGGTGAATATGAGTGATTTTCCAATGGCAATTGTATAGATGCACGATACATCAACAACATGTACATGCATGTTTTCCAGAATTGAACTAGTAAAATCGGGACAAATTGTTTAGACTTTTCTTGAAAGGTATTGATAGCCAACATTTCACATTTATCCCTGTGTATGTGTTCTTTGCCCAATTACCAGCAAACAAAACTTGTTTTCTCTCTCAAGAAGTGCATTAAAATTAATTAATAATTTGCAATTTGGTTAATTTACAACTATGTTATTGTTTGAAATAGTAGCTATTTTGGATTCTATTACTCATAAGCTTAAATTTAAGTCTATCTTATAGTTGGGTGTGTAGGTTTGTTAACTGTATAGCTGATTGGGTGGCCAAGAAGAGTTTGTTTAATTCTCTACCCAGGGATTGGTTATTTCTTATATTTGTTGACTTTGCTCTTTTGGTTTAATATATTTTCTTATATGGCAAAAAAAAAAAAAAGCAAAGTCAACATGGAGAGTTGGTCTTCTTGTTTTGAATTGTCATCTCAGGTTCCACATTAATGGAGGCTATCAAAAATCAACTGGAGATGGCGGGGTTTAGCGCGCGTTCAAGATTTTAGCAACCGCGACACTGTTTAAACTTAGGGCTCTAGAGAACACACTAACCACTGTCACAAAGACATGATGTGGAGATGAGGAGTCACTACCCAGAGTAATAACTGGGATAAATCGAAAAGATGGTACTCTATTCCCTAAAAGAAAGCTAGCACCACAACCAGGAGATTCTGGATATAAAATATCAACTTCTTTTAGTCTTGTGTTCATTTAGAATTACTTTATGAATTATTATCTTATTCTTTATTTACATGCAATTTCATATAAATCCAAAACAATCAACTCCAAGGAAAACTATTCATAAAATATACAAGTAAATAATGCATTCATATAATCCCTAAGTTAGTCTAATCTATATGGATTTCAAATAAATGAGCTAAATCTATATGTTTTAATTTATATGTGAACCTAAAGACCTAATTCCCTTTTTATTTTAATTAAATGAACTTAAGTCTACTTGTTTTAATAAAAAGTGGGACTAATTCTACAAATTATGGAATATTTAAATTAGTGGGCCTAATTCTACATGTTTTAATTAAATAGTGATCTTAAATCTATAAATTATGAAAAAAAACTTAAATTAAGTGGGCTAAGTCTAAATTAATTAAATTAAATTAGGTGAGCTTATGTCTAATTAACTAAATGAGCCTAAGGATATTTCTAAGCTAAAATCTAATTAATTATGGACCTAAAAATATATTTTAATTAATTAAACATAATTAATTATTAAGTGAGATGGGCTAAAAGAATTCCTAAACTTAAATAAATAAATCAAAGCCTAAAATGAGCTTAAGGCCCCAAAACATATAAAAATAATAAATAAGCACAAAGACAAATAAAAATATAAAAAATAATTAAATAAGATCAAACAAATAATTAAATTAATCCTTACTAAAATCCTAATTTTATTATCAAGCAACCTAAATTAATCTAGTTCCTCCATTGATTTTAAATAATCACCTAATTGAAACCTAGTTTTAATAACCAATTAAATAAAAAATAAACAAACAACCATACATATAATTTTACTATTCCCACTATTGGGGCTATTACAATAAATAATAAAAAAATAAATACACCCAATAAAAATGAATAAAATAAAGCAATAATTAAATAAAAATAAACTCTATATCTACAAAGTTTTATCCATGGTTTTGCATGAACTTCTCATGAATTTATCCTTCCAAATATGATCACCATGCATTTTCCTCCATAATCGTCATAAAAATAAAATTATGATTAATTAATAAATTATAATAATAACTCAAAAAAAAAAAAATCAATAATATCATAAAGGAAATAAATAAAAAAATAAATAAGAAGAGGATGATGATGCTTATGAATGACTTGAGGCACTCCTCAAATTTGTAATTCAGCATTCTTGATAAGTTTTTGAATCTTACTCTTCAAAAATTCTCCAAGGATTTTGAATTATTTGATGAATCAAAAGGAATTTTTGTAGAAAATAAGTCAAAAAAGAAAAAAAAAGAATTAAAAAATCCTCTTCAAAATACGTTTCTCTTTTTCTTTCTTCTTCTCCCGGCTCTCTCTTCCTTCTCTCTTTTTTCCTTAATCGTCCCCCTTTTTTTTCCTGTCATTCTCTCTTTATATAGTGGAACTAGGAAGTCTAGTCCAAATCCTAATGTGATTCTAATTCCTAAAGTATAAGAATAATACTTAAAATTATATTTAGAAATTTTAAACCAGTTAGGATTGAATTAATTAGAAATTTTAAACAAATTAGAACTGAATTAAAAATAGAAAAACAGAGACGGAAGAATTCAATTCCGGTCGGGATTGTGTAATTCCGATCAGAATTACACAATCTCAATCGGAATTGGTATAATTCTGATCAGAATTACATAATTTTGATTGAAATTACGAAATTCCCACATGTATTTTTTAACATTTAATTACAAAAAGACCCCTGAAAGTATTCAAATTTTACAATTAGATCCTAAAAAAACCTTGCAATTTAGTCCCTGAAAACATTAAGTCATTCCTTTAAAAGCTGCATTTAAAACCCTTAAAATTTTAAAGATAAAGTATCGAAGACATTTTCATCACTTGAGTTTTTTGCTGCATTCATAAAACATCATCCAGAAATTGGGTGTCTACATCAACAAAAATATTAATTATTTATTTTTATTGATTTTTGTTATTTTATTTTCTATTTGTTATTTTTTCAGTTGTTGTTTTAGTTGATCTTTGCTATTTTTTCAGTTGTTGAATTTTGTTTTAGTTTATTTTTTTTCAGTTGTTTTTCATTATTAATAATAAAATTAAGGCTATAAATAAAATCTTTTCTTTTATTAGTATTAATAATGAAATATTAATTTGTTTGTTGTTCTTTTGTGTGTGTGTGTGTTTTTTTTTGTTTTTAACAAGAATCAAATAACCATAAAACTGAAACAACAAAAATCAACAAAAATAACCAAAAGTTTACACTTGTTGATTTTTTTCATTATTAATAATAAAATTAAGGCCATAACTAAAATTTTACTTTTATTAGTATTAATAATAAAAAAATAATTTTTCGATATATTTCAAAAAAAATTTATTTTATAACAAAATCAACAAACATAAACAACAATAAACAACTAAAAACAACAAATCAACAAAAAGTTTACACTTGTTGATTTTTGTTTTTTTTTTTTCATTATTAATAATAAAATTAAGGCCATAAATAAAATGTTTACTTTTATTAGTATTAATAATAATAATTTTTTGATATATTTCAAAAAATTTTTATTTTATTATTTTAAATAAAAATCAACAAACATAAACAACAGTAAACAAGTAAAAACAACAAAACAATAAAAATCAACAAAATTTTACACTTATTGATTTTTTTTCATTATTAATAATAAAATTAAGGTCATAAATAAAATTTACTTATAATAATAATAATAATAATAATAATAATAATAATAATAATAATTTTTTGATATATATATATACACACACATAATTTTTTCGATATATTTTATAATTTATAATTTTTATTTTTATTTTTTTGTATTTAATTAAAATCAGCAAATGGAAATAATTTAAAAAAACAATTAAACAATAAAACAACAAAAATCAACAAAATTTTACAGTTGTTGATTTTTGTTTATTCTTATTGATTTTGTTGTTTTTAATTATTAATAATAAATTAAGGCCATAAATCAACAAAATTTTACACTTATTGATTTTTTTATTAATAATAAAATTAAGGCCATAAATAAATTTTTTACTTTTATTATTATTAATAATAAAAATAATAATTTTTTTGAAATATATATATATATATATATATATATATATATATATATAGACACATGAATTTTTTGATATTTTATAAATTTTTATTGTTATTTTTTTAAATAAAATCAACAAATGGAAATTAAAAAAAATAATTAAACAACAAAACAATAAAATCAACAAAATTCTACAGTTGTTGATTTTTGTTTATTCTTGTTGTTTTTTAATTATTAATAATAACTCTCTCGTTATTTTCATTTTTTTTATGTCTTGCTTGCTTCCTTACAAACTGAATCGAATAAGCATCTCTTTCAGAATGTACAAATAAACACTCTTCAATTAACATACCAAATTCAAATAAGTCAGCCATTTTGTTAAAAGCATTTACCGTTGTCATGACAAGCAAACTAATTTCTTATCATCCACAAAGCTCTAACAGTAAAACCAATCAAAATAGATTTCCATATCCAAATGAAGCCAGATGGAAGAGTTGTTGTAATGCATTAACTCATAACACGTTAGATAACTAAGAAAACATTAGACAATTTAGGTCAGGCACAAGGTTCTCATAAAAGAAATGTATCATAACATGTTAGAGTAACAAAAGTCTTACAGATTGCACACACGTAGTAATTCACAAAATCACTATCTCCAACATTAGAAGAAAACTAGGAACAAAGACACTCTTTCCTAGGCTTATACTCAAAGGCCCAATGGTTCTCTTTGCGAACTTCCTCTTCTTCTTTAGGTGTAAAGTCATTCTTGATGTTGAAAGTCTTACGAATTTCCTCCAGAGTTTTTTCCCTTGATCATGTATGCCACCGTTTGACAAGTTAGATGACAAGTTAGATCCAACAAGCTCTTAGCAGCTTGAAAAACCAAATAAAGTTTAGGAGGTGGGACAATGAGAAACCAAATAAAGTAAAAACATAATTGTTTCACAAAAATTCAAAACCAACCACCATCCTCGCCTCCTCCACCAGCAGCCCTACTAGTTGTAAAACGATCAAAATGGAAAAGAGAATGTAAAAAGAGTAATGAACTAAGGAGATAAAGATGGCTCTAATTTCATTTTATAATCAGAGTAAAAGCAAAAAGAAACAGAGAACACAAAACGTACACAATGATCATACACTTCATTCTTCGTCAACCGAGCTATTTACTATACCACCGCCTTCTCCGTCTCCACCTCTCTCCCCTCCACCTCCTCCGCTGTCAGTATTGCATAACTTTTTCAAGAAAGGAATGAAAAGTAAATGAATTCATTCATTTTTTACAGGAACACTACCACCTCCACCAAAGAGATGGTCGAAGTGTAAAAGCTAGGTACACTAAAACTGAAAAAAAAAATAAAAAAAAAATTAAAAATGAAAAGTGAAAAAATAAAATTGAAATAAATTTATGTGCTAGATCACTAACGAAATTAAAATGGTCAAACGGGCCATGAGAATTTCCTCTTTATTTATATAATTTACCCGATAATGACTTGATAATTTTGCATAAGTAGATTACGAAGCGTTCATGGTTTGACCAGTTTGGTAATAATCAGTTTCTTGCATTTAGTCTTTCGAAATATTTATGAGTGTTTATACCAGCCCAAAATGGCTCATGTGAAACAGGCCCTGACCGTATGCTCTACTAAACCTGAACGCATTTTGGGTAGGAAATCGATGGAAGGTGGAAGTGTTTTTGGCAGTCGTTTGATTGCTCCTTACTTGTGGTTATTTCCTTAGTATAGTTTAGGAAAATTTGAATCATGATTTGTTTCCTTTATCTTCTTTAGATGATTTTGTTGCCTTTGCTCCAGGACTTATAAAAATTAAAATCTTTACATTTGTAAACTCTCCAACATTTTTCAACAAATCAAATTGTACAATTCTTTTTTATTAGGTTTTCTGGTAAAATTAAAATTCTTGTTTGATTCATTTATTCAAGTTAGACGGGACTTAACTTATTTTTTGCCTCTGTCCCTGAGCTGGTGATAAAATATATTGTTCTCTTTCTTTTATATATATTTTTTTATATAATTGTGTTCAGACTCACACGGACCTATTCTTAAAACAATCAAATGGTACTTGAGTCCGATCAACATATTTTTTGTCCTAAACAATGAGACAAGCAGCAACCAGTTGCTCTTGCACCAGCAGTTGTTGCATGTATTTTATAAGGATTTGTCTTCTATCAATTTTTGCTGCCAGAATGTAGCACTGGTGGGATTAAGCATAGTGAATTCATGATTCACATTGAAATAAAATTCCAAATCAACGTGTAAAGATACACGTTGAAGTAAATTCCAAAACGACCCACAAATAACGTGTTTTTTGTTTTGTCATTCGTTGACTGAGCTGTTTTATTTAAGTACGATGTAGGACAATTTAACGTGAGGAACATTTATTCATTTTTTCTTTTATAATTTATTCCAAAAGATATGATAGTTTCCTCCAATTTTCGATTAGATTTATTAAATTCTATTTGCTCTAAAACTTGTGTCTAAAACCAATGAGAATACGTATTCATTGTGCACCATCCATCCATCCATCTTTTACATCCTTAAAATTATTGCACTAATTGTGGTTTGAAGCAAAGAAATAATGCGACCAACACAAGATAAAAGGGCGACTCTTGCATGAGCTGTTTATAGGAAAAATTGTTTTGAAGTTTTACTAATACTATGCTTTAGAGATATCCCTAATAATTTTCTTTCAACAACTAGTATAAATTGTTAATTTCCAATAATATAAAGAAAGAGAGGAAAATTCGAATTCTACTCTCGTTGACTACATGTCCACACTTTTAGATTACATAATTCAATTTCAATTTAATTCATGTGTAAATCTCAAATTACTATAAGACTAAAATTTTGTTGTGCTCACTAATAGTAATAAATTAAGAAAATTGATAAGAGTAAAAAAAAAAAAAAACTATCATCCAAGGTTGCATGAGATTAGTAGAACTTTCAATCCATGCATAACACAAATCGAATTTGAAGGTTTTTGGAAATTATGATAGAATTTTTCATCATTGTTTAGTCCGACCAATAATTTTTTTATATAAAAATAAAAATTATATTCATTACAGCGCAATAAATTACTCATATAAATATAAATATAAATATAAATATACATAAATAATAAATTAATTATCCAAAGCTACATATGATGAATTTAAGGACTTTTTAATAATGAAATGTATGTTGTTAGAGTAAAACATGGAAAATTGAATACCATTTTTTTGCGCCAAATTCGAAGGGTTAGTAGGGGAGGGAAAATTTTTACGATCTTGCGCCCCCTCAACATGCCTGCAAAAGATCTAGGCCAAACCTTAGTGGCTAAAAATAAAATAAAATAAAACATAATATAATTCAAATTCATCAAAATTTCACCAAATTTAATATATGGTGAACTTTTTGAAAAGATCAAACTATCAAAAAATCACTAAATGACGATATTCATTTACATGTATAAATCAAAAGATTATGAATCCACAAAATAAAAAATAAAAAATAGGAAAAAGAATAATCATTTCACAATTTTTTTAATTGAACCGAAGATAAACTCAAAAAAAAAAAAAAAGAAAAAAGAAAAAAAAGAAAAAAGAGAGAGAATAATAATTTAGCTATCTATTGAATTGAATTAAAACAGTAAACTTAAGTTGTAATGAACATATGATACATAAATATACAATTACCAAGGCATATGCTTGCCCAAAATTCCATTTATAGCTTTAGGTATTTTTCATTGTTTTAAGGAGAAGGTACAAAAATGATTAAGGTTTTTCTAAAATCTCACATAATATTTTAAGTTTTTTTTTTTTAGACAGATTTGACTCTTATTTTTCTATAATGTAATTTTTAGGCCCTTCATCAAATAGTGCTTCACAATTTTTTTTTAACAAACCATAAAGTTTTTTATATAATTAAAAAAACAATAATTTTACAAAATTTAAAATATATTAGGTCAATATATAAAATGTGCTATTTTATAGAACAAATTTATATGTTCATTTTTTATTTGTCAGAAATTATACATTATTTTTTAAAATAATAGTTAATTTATTAATTTATAAAACAGTTTTTATTTAATATGTATTTTTATTTCAACCATTTAATTGAAAAAATAAATGCAAGAACTATATTTCAATTCTACTATAATTTTTAACATGTACGAAAATTAATTAGTATTTTGAAGAGAGTTTATATCACTTCTGTAATTAGTGACAAATAGTTATCTATTTTGATGTGGTTATAATATATATATATATATATATATATATATATATATATATATATATATATATATATATATATATATATATATATATATATATATATATATATATCCCCTTTTAATTCCCCTAATACATTCAATTGTCTATCATAGTGCTAAAGGCCTTTCATGTTTTCACTCAGAGTCACACACAAGGAGGTTTACGCCTACTTCTTGTAATCCGAAGCCTTTTAAAATCCGCCAAGCTCATTGTAGTGTACCTGACAAAGCCTTTAAATTCAAGGGCTTGCCCGAAATCACCCTCCCCATCACACAATGTTCATGGCGATTGGAACTGATCAAATGAACAAGAAATCAACCGCCCCTTCCTCATCATGCATAGGAGAGAAATTTTCTAATAGCTTTTCCAAATCTTGAGCCATTAATGGTGAAAGAAAAAAAAAAATAGTAAGAAGAGGAAATAAAAGAAACAAACAATAAAATCTTCACGAGGAAAGAAAAAAAGTTGATAACAAAAAAGTAAAAATATAATAGTATAAAAATATACTTTCTAAAATTTAGGGGGAAGTACTACATATTGTAAATTAGAGGGGGACAAATAAATAATAATTATCTCTATTTAATATATATTGTATTGAAATATATAATTGTCATTTCGGGTCAATTAACATTAATTTTAATAGAAATACTAACACAAGAAATAAATAATATAATATTGAAAAAAATGATGAACGAATATGGTTTTTAAATGTCACGGACATTTACTATATTTTTCTTGGTTCTTATCCTGAATAATATACTATTTGATTATTATGGAGTGGGTAAAATGTTACGTTTATGATAATTGAAAGAAAATTGATTAAAATTTATTATATGCTAAATTGTGATTATTAAATATGCAGCTGGTAAGGTCAACAACATATTCACAGCTATCAAGTGCTACTTGGTATTTTGATAATTTGCGAACAAAAACTATAGCATCTCTGTGTTCTCCAAACATGCTTCTACTGTTGTGAAATTTAATCTAAGCTTTCTTATATCTTTGCCTTTTTCTTCTTTGAATCAGACAGGTAAAGTCTCCATATCTACTCTGTTTCTTTATTTTCCTTGTTCTTTAATTATTTGTTATAAATGTTGCATAGATCATGTCAATTTATATAGGTAATAAACAAGTTTTTCATGATTTTGTTTAATTCTTTCTTGGAATGAATTGAAATGAAACACTTGCAAAATCATGTCAATTTTCAGAAAGTGTTTAGAAAGTCTAAAAATGCAAAAGTTCAGTTTAATTGAATTTTAGGCTTAATACAACAACATACCCATAAACTTCTCACCATTTGTCAGTTTACTTTATCAACTTACAAACTAACTAATTAGATGCCTGAATTTGTTAAAAATAAAATTTATCAACACTTTTAATACTATTTAAGGTGTTTAAGTGATTTTTTTTTTAAGTTAAATGAAACTATTTAAACCTTCAAATTTGCTACAAAGTTTTTATGATTTAAATTCTTAGCAATTTAATATGTCAATAGTTAGTTTATAAGTTATTGTTAATTGATAAAATATGTCAAGTATTAAATTTTAAGTAAAGATTACTTGATTAACCTTTCATGGTCTTTGATTTTTTATTTTTGTGTATGATACATTATAAAATTTTCTATTTAATCTTATAAATTATAATTACTATAACTATATTCATATAAAATATTTAAGAATTTTATTAATATAATTAGATATACATAAAATTAGTAGATATATTTATTTTTCATTATATATAAATAGTTTAGATAGTTTTTGTAAATTTACTTGATTTAAATATTTTAAATTTATATTTTGGTCCCAGTTCAAATTTAAAAGATTTTTAAAATTTTCAGTTGAGATTGTTAAAAAAGGAATGGGTATTTGTGAGGGTGTTTAAAATTATTAGTGGTGCATGTGAGATTAGAACATTGGGGATATTTTATTACCTTTTCTTTTAAATTATTTTTATTTTAAATATATATTATTTATTTAATATTAAAATGCATCAATCTAATTAGTAAATTATTTTAAATATAAATTATATTCACATGATTAAATACTAAAATTAAATATAATAATTTACCATTAAATATTATGTATTTATAGTAAAATGTAATGTATTTAGAAAAAAAAGATATTTATGTTGTAATTAAAAATTTAGAATAAATTTACTCCAAATCGAAAATATTTATCCTTTTCATACAAATTGATGTAATACTAGGGTCTATATCAAAAGTATCAACATATCACCTAGGATACCATATTAGGACCTTCTCATTCAATTTTAATTAAAATCAATTATGGGCTACAATTGCCATACATTTACCAAAGTTGATTTGTGCCAAAATTTAAAAATTGAGCTAGAATTGCAATAAGGCAAAAAAGTTTGGTCTTTTTGGACAGATTTTAAAAAATTACAAATTTATTTTAAAAATTATTTATTTTTAGTTATAATATAAGTAAAATTACATAGTAATTATATTTATTGTGATTCCATTTGTAATTAATATAGCTATAGATTGGAGAAATGGCTCAAGCTGCAGTAGGATGGGCAATTAACAAATTGGATGTACTGCTTTCTAGAGAAGTGAAACTAATCAGGAATGTCCACAGAGAACTTGACGACGTTAAAGCTGAACTAGAGACCATCAAATCATTCCTGAGAGATGCAGATGCAAGATTGCACCAAAAAAATGAAGACAGCCGTATCAATACTTGGCCGAAGCAAGTCAAAGAAGTTGCTTTCCGAATAGAAGATGTCATTGATGAATACATGATTCAAGTCTCATGGTATCAAGATCGTCATGGCTATTTGCATAAAATCTGCTGCTCTCTCAAGGAATTTAAGGCACACCATGATATAGCGTCACAGATTCAATATATCAAAAAATCACTTGGGGAAATAAAGGAAAGACAAGAAAGATATGGTTTCAACTTTTCATCAGATATGCTAGGCGGTGACATGCATAACACATGGGACAACACTCGTGTGGCTTCCCTTTTTCTTGCTGAAGCTGAACTTGTTGGTATTGAATCTGCTAGAGCTTACTTGATAAGTAAATTAGTAGACAGAACAACCAAAAATGTTGTCGTCTCAGTGGTGGGAATGGGAGGACTGGGCAAGACTACTCTTGCCAAGAAAGTGTATGACTCTGAAAGCGTCACTGCTCATTTTGATTGCAAAGCTTGGATCACCATATCTCAGTCCTACAAGGATGAGGAGCTACTGAGGACCATGATACGAGAATTCCAACAAGAGCTGCCTTCATTGGAAGGAATTGACAAGATGGATGAGTCCTTCCTTTTTAACAACTTGAGAGCATATTTATTGCTAAAAAGATATGTGGTAGTTTTTTATGATGTTTGGAGCATTGATTTTTGGAGATATATCAAGGCTGCATTACCTGACAATGATAAAAGAAGTAGAATTATGATAACAACTAGTAATGAAGCTGTTATACCTTCTCTTTATGGGTCATCATTTTATCACGTCTTCAGACTCTAACCTTTGCCCGAGATGAAAGCCTATGAGCTCTTCTGAAAAATGGTGTTCCAATCAAATTGTGGAAATTGTCCATCAGAGCTGCAAGAGTTGTTTATATCCATTGTTGAAAAGTGTGAAGGTTTGCCCCTTGCCATTGTGACAATGGGTGGCTTATTGGCAACAAAAGAGAAGACTGTTGCAGAATGGATGAAATTCTACCGTGGCCTTAGTTCATCTTTAGCAATTGATCAGCTTCTCTCAAATATCACATAAATTTTATCACTAAGCTACCATGATCTGCCATACCATCTTAAATCATGTTTTTTGTACTTGAGCCTATTTCCTGAGGACCATTCCATACGTAGCTGGAGATTAATTCGTCTGTGGATAGCACTGGGCTTCATAAAGGAAAGGCGAGGCAGAACATTAGAAGACGTTGCAGAAGAGTACTTGATTGAGCTTATTCAAAGAAGCTTAGTGCAAGTAGCAATGGTTAGCGGGATTGGAAAAATAAGAGAATGTAGAGTCCATGATCTGATCAGAGAAATGATCGTTTGTCAATCAAAAGAGTTGAGCTTTCACCAAGTTCCAGTAGAGAATTACCAAATTTTGAAGGGAAGAAGCCGACACATATCAATCAATGACAGTGTAGAGAATGTTTCAGAGAGCATCAGCATTGATTCTCAAACTCATTTTGTTACTCTTTTTGGGGTAAATGAACTGTCAAAGTCTCTGATTAATTCATTCATGGAAAATATGAAGCTTTTGAGGGCATTGGATTTTGAAGGAGCTCCTTTGGACTACATTCCTGAAGAAGTGGGTAAATTACGGCATTTGAGATATTTGATCCTAAGAGAAACAAACGTGAAGCGGCTGACGAACTCTATTGGTAAACTGTGCAACCTTGAGACTTTGGATTTGAGACAATCACAAGTGTACGATCTTCCAACTGAGATCAATAGACTACTTAAGCTGCGTCATCTCTTGGCATATTCTTTTAATTACGATAATGACTTTAATATTAACTTTGAACGTGGTGTGATGCATGGTAACGTTGGGTGTCTGAGTGCCCTGCAAAAGCTCAGCGTTGTTGAAGTAGATGATGATGCGGGCATGATTATCTAATTTGAAAGGTTGACACAATCGCGAAAATTAGGGATAAAAAAACTGAAAACTGAAAAGGGTTCAGCATTGTGCTCTGCATTGGAGAAGATGACATGCCTTCACTCACTATTTGTTTCTTCAATGAATGGGGAGGAGTTTCTGGACTTGCAATCAATGTCTCATCTTCCTCCTCTGCTTCAGACTTTTTATTTGTATGGCCCGTTAGCAATTAACGAGTTGCCGCATTGCATTGCCACACAGACATGTTTGGTTAAAGTTGCATTATATTGGTCAAGAGTAAGGGATGATGCATTATTGGTCGAGAGTAAGGGATGATGCATTACAAGTGTTCCAAGCTTTACCTAATCTACCGTTTCTAAGTTTTTATGAGCAATACAATGGAAAGGATGCTTTCCAAAACTCAAGATGTTGTCTCTTCGATGCTTAATTGAATTGAATGAGATAATAATAGGCAAAGGTGCATTGCCTATTGTTGAAGAACAAGAGATTGATCCTTGCTCAAAGTTGACGGAGCTGCCCTTGGCTTCCATTTTTTTAAGAAATCTCAAAGAGCTGGTATTTGTCGACATTCAGAAAGAATTTTCAATTGAAATGCAACCAGTAGCAGATGTTGTGGGTCCCTCTTAGTGGAGCCCACAAGTTTGAGAAAAAGAGAGTAAAAAATGTAGACACCGAATTTTGGTGCCTACCAAATGTGGATTTTTTGTTTGTTTGTTTTTTTGTATGACTATAAATAACCATATGCATTTGAAGGATGAGTGCAAGCAACACAAACAAGCAAGGAGCAGAGAAAAAATTATAGAGCACAAGTGATTAACGTATGTGCTAGTGAGGGGAGAAAGTATTTTAAAAGGGTTTGAAAAATTTTTTTTTGCTCAAAGGCTGAGTGACAAAAAGTGAGACAATTATTTTGGGGTGTTTGGAAAACACTTTGAATGCCATTATTTTGGTGAGATTTTTTGTATCTCTAGTGTTGATCTAAAGAATACTCTCTCTTGTACCTACTATTTTTATAGTGGAAGAATTATTCTGTTGTTATCCCATGGACGTAGCCCAAAAATTAAGGGTGAACCACGTTAAAATATTAGTGTCATTTTAATTATTTTTATTATTTATATGGTCAGTTTAACTGCCTGTTTTACTCATCCATTGGCCGATTTAACCACCTATTTTACTCACCTATTGGCCAATTTAACGCCTCCATTTAATTATTTGTTTCATTATTTCTATAGTTATTTTATTTTGCCTATGTGAAAATTATTCTGCTGCACCAACTCTGTTAATTTTTCCAATAAGTGGTATCAGAACTGTTGGTTCATGTGAATAGGAGGCATTATTATATACTACAACGATGGAGGCTAAGACTAGCAAGATGATTAATTTAAATGGCCCAAAGTACCACATATGGAGAAACAAGATGAATGATCTCCTATTTGTGATGAAGTTGCATCTACCAATTTTTGCGACAACAAAACCCAAAGGGAAGGCGGATGAGGAATGGGCATTTGAGCATAACTAAGTGTATGGTTTCATCTGGCAGTACATTGAAGACAATGTGTATAACTACATTTGCAATGAAACTCATGCACGGGCATTGTGGAACAAACTTGAGGAGTTGTATGCTTCAAAGACCGCAACAACAAATTATTTTATCTGAAAAAATTAATGTAGATAAAATATCGGGAAGGCTCTTATGTCGCTGATCACTTGAATGAAATGCAAGGGATCGTGGTTCAGTTTTCGGGAATGAGCATAAATTTTAACAATGAAATTCTTGCTCTTATGGTGCTAGCTTCTCTACCAGAGTCATGGGAGACTTTGAAGATCTCACTTACAAACTCTGCACCAAACGGTGTAGTAAATATGGAATTTGTCAAAAGTAGTATTCTGAATGAAAAGATGAGACACAAATTAAAGGGTACCTCTTTAATACATTCAGATATCCTTATTGTAAATTCTAAGGGGAGAAGTGAGACTCGAAGCTTAAAGCAAAGAGATAAGAGCAGAGGAAAGTCAAACAAGTATGCAAATATTGAATGCCATTATTACAAAAAGAAAGGCCACATCAAGAAGTTTTGTCGAAAGTTTAAGGACAAGAACAAAGGCAAAGATATGAGAAAAGATGACAGCAGTGATGATGATGAAGCAAATTTTCTTGGAGAATTCAATGTCCTTTTGATGATGATACTGTTAATCCTACTACTGATGAGACAAGTTAGGTGATTGACAGTGGTGCTTCTATTCATGCTACATCTTAAAGAGAATTCTTCTCATCCTACACTCTAAGAGATTTTAGATTTGTGAAGATGGGAAATGGAAATCGAACAAGAGTTGATGGTAAAGGAGACATGTGTTTGGAAATGGCGAATGGCACAAGACTAATTTTGAAGAATATCAAGCATATTCCAGATATTCACCTAAATTTAATCTCATCAGGCAAGCTTGATGATGAAGGTTTCTGCAACACTTTCCATAACAACTAATGGAAACTCACTAAAGGCTCATTGGTGGTGGCTAGAGGCAAAAAGGACTCAAAACTATACTTTATGCATGCAAATATCTCCAAACGCATGGTGAATGTTGTGGAGAAAGATAATACAATTGATTTATAGCATAGAAGACTTGGCCACATAAGTGAGAAAGGGATGATAGTGCTGGCAAAAAAAAAGTGTTATCTGGAGTAGATCTTGTGCATCTGGAGAAATGTGCTGGTTGTCGTATAGGAAAGAAAAATAGAATTGCTTTTAGGAGTTCTCCTCCTTATAGAATGAAGAATGTGCTGGATTTAGTTCATTCAGACTTATGTGGGCTAATGCCAAAGTCACTTTGTAGTTGTTAGTACTTTGTGACTTTCATTGATGATCATTCTTAGAAGATGTGGGCATACACCTTGAAGTCAAAAGAACGAGTGCTAAATGTCTTCAAGGAATTTCATATCTTGGTGGAGAGATAAACAGGCAAGAAGTTGAAGTGCATTTAAATAGACAATGGTGGAGAGTATTCTGGACCATTTGATATTTATTATAACGAGCAAGGTATACGACATCAAATGACACCTCCAAAGACACCGTAGTTGAATGGTTTAGCTGAGAGGATGAATAGGACTTTGATGGAGAGAGTTAGATCTTTGCTCTCACATTCAAAGCTACCTAAGACTTTTTAGGGTGAAGCTTTACTTACAACAGTGCATGTGCTTAACCTTTCACTATGTGTTACTTTACTATCTAGCACTCCAGAGAAGGTGTGGTTGGGAAAAGATGTTTCCTATGGTCATTTATAGGTTTTTAGGTGCAAAGCCTTTGTGCATATTTCTAAGGATGAAAGGTCCAAGATTTATGTCAAGACATGACAGTGTGTGTTCATTGGCTATAGTCAAGATTAACTTGGCTATAGATTTTATGATCTAGTCCAGAAGAAGGTTATTAGAAGCCATGATGCTTTGTTTATTGAAGATATTGCCAGAGTTAAGAAAAACATCCCCAGCTCTAAGGATGATTCAAATTTGAAGTTAGTTCCTCTAACAACGGTGCCAAGGGAAGTTGGAGATGAAAATGAAGTTATTCCACCATAAGTAGGTGATGAAGATGCTCCCATTGAGATTCCATTTGAAAATAATGATGATGGTGTTCATGATTAACCACCAGTAGATGAGGCTTCTCTAGTACCACTGAGGAGATCTAATAGAATCAGACAACCTTCTGTCTAATATCCTAGAGACTAGTTTGTGTTACTAACTGATAGGGGAGAGCCAGAAAGCTTTGAAGAAACTATGAATGATGAACATAAGCAGAAATGGTTTGAAGCCATGTAGGACAAGATGAAATATTTTCATGAAAATAAGACATTTGAGCTTGTGAAGTTACTTGAAGGTAAGAGAGCTTTGAAGAATAAGTGGGTGTTTAGGATCAAGCATGAGGAATATAGTATCCAGCCATGATTCAAAGCTAGACTACCTGTAAAAGGATTTAACCAAAGAAAGGGTATTAACTTTAATGAGATTTTTTCTCCAGTCGTGAAGATGACATCCATACTGTATTAGGTTTAGCAACAAGTTTTGATCTAGAGATTGAGAAAATGGATGTTAAAACTGCCTTCCTTCATGGTGATTTGGAAGAAGAAATATTCATGGAGTAGCTAAAGAGTTTTAAAGAAAAGGGAAAAGAAGACTATATTTGTAGATTTAAGAAAAGCTTATATGGCTTGAAACAGGCACCAAGACAATGTTATAAGAGGTTTGAGTCTATTATGGGGGAGCAAGGCTACAAAAAAAAACCACTTTAGACCATTATATATTTATTCAAAAATTCTTTGATGATGAATTTATTATGTTATTGCTTTATGTGGATGACATGTTAATTGTTGGTCGAAATGTTTCCAGAATCAATAACTTGAAGAAGCAGTTGAGTAAGTCTTTTACTATGAAAGACTTGGGACCATCAAAGTAGATTCTTAGCATGAAGATTATTAGAGATAGAGGTGTTAAGAAGCTATGTTTTTCATAAGAGAAGTATATTGAGAATGTACTTCAAAGGTTCAACTTGTACAATGCTAAAATGGTTAGTTGTCCTCTTGCCAATCACTTTAGATTGACTTCTTATCAAAGCCCTTCCACTGATAAAGAAAAGGAAGAGATGAATAGAGTTCTATATGGTTCAGCAGTTGGTAGTTTAATGTATGCCATGGTGTGTACATGGCCAGATATTGCACACTCGATTGGAGTTGTGAGTCAGTTCCTTTCAAATCCTGGAAAGGAACATTGGGCTGTAGTAAAATGGATTTCCAGGTATCTTTATGGAACATCCAAAATATGCTTATGTTTTAGAGACACCAAACCTGTGTTAGCTGGATACATATATGTAGACATGGAAGGCGATGTTAACTTGAGAAAGTCAACGTCTGGTTATTTGATTACATTTACAGGGGAGCTATGGCATGTCAGTCATAATTATAAAAATGTATTGCTTTGTCTACCACTAAGGTATAATTTATTGCAGTAACTGAAGCTTGTAAAGAGTTGCTATGGATAAAGAAGTTCTTAAATGAACTTAATTTTCAACAAGACAAATACAAGCTATTTCGTGATAGTTAGAGTGCTATCCACCTTGGTAAGAATTTTTCCTTTCATTAAAGACCAAAGCATATTGATGTGAGATATCACTGGATATATAATGTATTCAAGAAGAAGCTATTATAGCTTGAGAAGATCCATAATGATAAAAATGGATCAGACATGTTAACAAAGTCTCTACTAAGGGAAAAGTTTGAATTTCTTATCGATTGGCCACCGGAATGGTAATGACCTCCACATAGTTAGGAGGGGGAGAATTGTTATGGGTCCATCCTAGTGGAGCCCATAAGTTTGAAAAAAAAGAGTAAAAAATGTAGGCATCGAATTTCAATGCCTACCAAATGTGGAATTTTGTTTTGTTTTGTTTGTTTTTTTGATGGCTATAAATAGCCATTTGCATTCAAAGGATGAGTGCAAGCAACACAAACAAGCAAGGAGCAGAGAAAAAATTAGAGATCATAAGTGATTAACATATGTGCTAGTGAGGGGAGAGAGTATTTTAAAAGGGTTTGGAAAAATTTTTTTCTCAAAGGGTAAGTGACAAAATAGTGAGGAAATTATTTTGGGTTATTTGGGAAACACTTTGAGTGCCACTATTTTAGTGAGATTTTTTGTATCTCTAGTGTTAATACAGAGAAGACTCTCTCTTGTACCTACTATTTTCATATTGGAAGAATTATTATGTTTTTGTCCTATGGACGTAGCTCAAATATTAAGGATGAACCACGTTAAAATATTGGTACCATTTATATTAATTTTATTATTTATATGGCCGGTTTAATCACCTATTTTACTCACCCGTTGGCCAGTTTAACTGCCTCCATTTAATTTATTTGTTTAATTATTTTTGTAGTTATTTTATTTTGCCTTTGTAAAAATTATTCCGTTGCACCAACTCTGTTAATTTTTCCAATAGCAAATAGGGGTAATGATTATTAGAAAGTTGAGCTTTCCCATGTATCGCTCGTCCTATTTTGGTACAAGGTTAAAGGACTAAGATATAATGTCTAAAAGCTTGGTGATGAGGACTTTATTAAACATTTGAATGAAGTCTCAAATTGAGATCCCCTAAGGGAACAAATTGCAGTAAGATTTTAACATTCTTGTATAGTTCATAGAATCATGCTTATTAACTAACCCTTATTTGGTTTAATCTTTTTTTTTATTTTCTCTTTTTTACCTTATTATTATTTTTTTTATTTTTATTCTTTCCTACTTCCTTTCTTTTTTATTTTTAATTTCTCCTTTCTTTTTTTGTTTTCATCTTGTTTCAAACTTTTTATTTTCTCATTTTTCCTTTTTTTTTTCATCCTTCTATATTAGTGGAGTATTAGCCAATATATATTTTTTTGGAATTTTATTTTATAAATTTTTTGATATTTTAAGCTAAAATACAATCTCTTTTTTATTTTTATTTTTTGTTCCATCTTTTTTTATTTTCTCTTTCTTTTCAAATAAATTTCCATTATTTTCTAAATTTTATTTTTTTAAATTTCAATAAATCAAATATATAATCCTATAAATAAAATAGTTAAAATATAGCCTAGCGGTATTATTAAATTAATTTTTATTGGGTTTTGTTAAAAGAGGCTATGAGCATTGCTCTATTAAATACTTTTTTTTTAAATTTTTTATGTGTTGTGTTTATTTGTAATTTCTTTTACTGGATAGGGTGTTGAAAATGTTGATTCCATTTTTGTTCATACTCTGTAATGGTCGTACCCCTCCCCTCTGGTACCACCATGTAATATCACATTACGGATGACGATACAGTTAGAGAGTGGTGTTACCTAATTACCTTCGCAGTACTTAATAAGATATCCTTTGGGTTGCATATAATATAAGCATACATCCTTGAATATTTTAAGGATGACAAGCAACATTTGATTACATAACTTAATATAAATATATAGAAGATTAAGTGTCCTATCACTAGAACATTAGCATTCTTAATACAAATACTGAGTACAAGTTAAATAGAATATAAACAAAGGAATACACATGAAGTACTCTAATAACCCTCTCTTTAGCTTCTCTCTAAAAGAGTGCAAAATGTGCTTCATCCTCTAGCACATCATAGGCCATCGCAGTAGTTAACCCCTTTCTAGAAATACTAAGCAAAAAGTGAATCAATTATAGTCCAAGGGGAAAATAGGCAAGGCCACAAATAAAAATTCAAAAATGGATCTCATCATAGCTACATCATATCTAAGCTAGAGAGACTTGAACTCTAGTCCTAGTGTTATAAATGTCTCGAATAATGGTACACACAGAATCTATATACTCCTTTTTGACAGTTGTAATATGAACATCCACCCCTATAGGCTCTACGGTAACCCTGAAAGCAAACTCAACATCTATGTTATGACATATGTTATACTTCACCTTCATCTCTAACTCATAAACCTCATAAGTCATGGTGGTCCACTGCACCACCATCTAAAAATCTCTAGCTATCACATCTATACTCTAACTCTAAGTATATTTGCATTCATTATGCATTGAATTTACATATTATATATTGATTTAATTTAATTATAAGTTAGTATATATACGTATTGTGGACACTATCAATTTGATTGGCCGTAACGAAAGCTTGATGATGAGAAAGTTCAAGTTTTGAATGCAAGGGGCATATAAGAATTCTCTAAAATTGACTCTAAAAGCCCAAACACAAAGCCTAAACACTAAAGCCCATAAATACCATGTCCAAGCCCAAAATAAAAGTAAAAGCCTAAGCCCATTACCTCTTGGCCCAAGGGCCCTGAGCTAGCCTAGGTGAAGAGGCAATCACTTCAACGAAGTGGCGTCACCTCTTTACCCTAAGTGTCGATGGGGCGATGCCTCATCAAAGAGGCGCCACCTCTTCACACCCACTCTCTGTAACATTAAATGCCATTAATGGTAGTGGTTGGAAGCCTACCTACTGAGGATTTGGTCATTTTTGGATGTAAAGAAAAGGGAAAAAGGTAGGAAAGAGCTTAGGAAATGAAAAAGGGTAATGAGAGAGGGTATGAATGGGTTTTTGGGAAATTGGAAAAGGTAAAAAGGTAAGAGGCTTTAAAAAGGGAATGTGGGGGGGGGGCATGAGAGAGGAAGTTGGCAAAGTTTGGTAATTCAAAGGGACAAAGAAGAACGTCTAAAAAAGAGAGATAAAAAATAGAGGGAAAGAGGAAGAAAAAGAAAAGAAAGAAAGGAAGAAAAAAGGGAGAGACTTGAAAGCTTAAGGGACTTGATTCTTGAGAACAAGAAAGGACCTTTTTGAATTCAAAGCATTCATCCATCAATCAAGCTCTGAGGGCTCAGTTAGGAGCATCAGCTAGTATAAGACAGTGATTCTCTCCATTTTTTGCTTTTAGTTCTTCATCTTCATTAAAACCTTGATTTATTTGCTCTTTATGTGTTTTCTTGAATTATATTATTTATTTTAAGTTCATAGAGGAGTATGATTGCATGAGACATTGAATATTGATTGTTAATATCTGTATATTTGTGTTTGTCTCTTATTTATTTGCATGATTATTGCGTTTCTTAGGATCTAAGAAATGTAGAGTGTTCTTACCTTTGTTGAAGAAGCGATGTTTCTTTATATAGGTGTCACCCCTTCATGATGAGGCGATGGAGGCATCGCCTCTTGGTCAAGAGGTGATGCCTCTTTAAAGAGGCGTCACCTTTTTGACAGAACTCTGCCTATTTATGACTTGATTTTCAACTAGTATTTTGCATATTTGACATAATTTCCTTGTTTAATTTGTTATATTTCTTGTGATTATATATGATTATGTGTTGATCAATATTGTTTCTAGGTTATTGTCCTCTTTTTTATGTTATTTAGTGGACTATTTTATGAGCTTATTTTCATTTATTTTTTATGCATATTATGTGTTGATGATTTATAAATATTATTGTTGTTGTTGTATGGAATTAACTTGTATATGTTACAGGAATTATTTGATGATTTTTAATCACTAAATGTTTGCTTTATTTATTTTTTAGTATTAATTTCTATAATTTATTAGTTTATTTTTGTTTATTTTTAGTATTTTTATGCTTGTTTACACAAAAAGGTTGTAATCTTTAATCCCTTCCCCCTTTTATTTGGACTGAATAGTTGTAAATTATTTTTATTTATTTATTTGTGATTGAATGTTGGGGATTTAAGAATAAAATGGACTAATGTGCAAACTTGGAATAAAATATAAAATTGGAAACCAATCGCGATTTTCATGTTAATAAGGAAATAATTTAATAATCAAAGGTAATAAAATACAAAACACACACGGAGGCCAATCGTAAGGTTGGGGTGGGCATTCTAAAAGCCCATACCTAGTTTCCAAACCCGATCTCTAATGATAGCTTCTGGCTTCTGGGAACCTCTATGGAATCCAATTATTGTACAGTGTGTCCCAGCTTTTATCCGGGTGGTGACTCCATCTCCGTTTTGGGCCCTAAGCCCACTATGTATTTCCTAGTAAACCCCGAGCTTGCATAGTACCGTGTTCACCAACACTTGGGCACACAACTAAACCCTGTCGCCTACAGTGGCGACTCTATTAGGGAATAGAGAAACTAGTTCCAAGTGTTTTGTAATTTATCATATTTGATTATTTCTTTATTTCCTTTGCAAACATTTCCACATAATGCGCTCTAAGTCCCAAATAAATCGAGAATAATCTTTGCTTTGCTGCATGTGCTTCATTCAAACCTAGTAGTGAGGTATTTGATTATTGTCACTTATAGCATGTACCTATCCATCTCATATAGACCCTTGAGTGGGGAGACATAATGGATGTATATAGTTGTGGGAGCTGAAGCTTATTACCCAAGACTCAGGTCATGTAATAACCCAATAATTTCCACTAGGATTTTTTTTCCAAATGCATGTGTTTTATGCCATATGGTAATCCTTTAAATAAGGCCCAAGCCCACTACAAAATAAGCCTTAATAAGATGAGCCTTTCATGCCTATTATTACCAATTTCAAAGGGATATTGACAAGGTGGGCCTTTGATATTATTCTTGACCCATTTAAAATGGACTTTGGAATTATTTGGAGGAAGTGCCACTTCTTTGCATCATCTTGAGAGTTATCTTACATCCGTCAGTTTTATTATCCCCTGTTGATAATCAAAACCCAAAATAAAAATCCTAGGACATGGAACTCACCATTGAACATGTGTGTGGGAGAAATAAGGACGGAGATATTGTTAGAGAGCTTTATGTTTTATCCTTTGATATGTGCATATATGTTTTGTTTTCTTTTCCTTCTTACCAGCAGGCTTGCATTTCATGTATATATGCCATGCATGTTTATGACCCTTAATGGTTGCATATATAGATCTACAATAGTCTACCAATTGGAAGCAATTTGACACAGGCCGTCTGGTTAGAATCCGTAGAGAGTTCAAGATGGCAAAATTTAATGTTGAAGCCTTTAAGGAACAGTTAAAAGCTGAAATGGTTAAACAAAGCAGGGCAATAATAAAATAAATTATAAGGGAAATGATGGGTACAACAGAGGGGAACCACCAGCACCACAGTCGCCAGTACCCCAACCACCAGCACCTCAACCTTAACCTTTTGATCTAGATGTTGAGGTTCCTGAAAGGCAAAAGGTAGAGGATGATCAGCACACAATGTTGGCAGAACTTGTTATTCATCAGAAAGAAGATGCCTAGGGAAATATGGAAAAGCCATATTAGGCTAAAGACCTTATCAAGTCTATGGCTCAAATGCAGCTGATGATGAAGGAAAAAAGGATCGATGCCCTAATGAGCTATTCCGAGCTAAGCTTAGATAAAGATGATGATCCCTTGTCATGGAAGTTCAAGTTTCTTGACATAAAAAAGTTCATCGGCATAGAGGACCCGTACCTCTACTTAAAGTAGTATATGACCCATATGAAGACAACTGAATTAACTAAAGCACATATTGTGAAGCAATTCCTGTTGTCTTTGGAAGGAGCACCCATCAGATGGTGTTATGCTCTAGAATCCCATGTTTAAGTTAATTGGGAGGAACTATGTGCTGCATTTATCAAGTAATATAGTCTTGATATTCAGAAGGAGGCTTCTTTAAGAGACTTGTAGAATGTTAAGTAGAAGTTTAATGAATCCTTTATGGATTTTTTGGTAAGATAGAGAGCAAAATTAGCATAGATGAAGTAATGACCCATGGAATCTGATAAGCTAGTAATAGCCATGAAAGGATGTGTACTCCCTCTCTTTAAGAAGCTAAGGGATTTAGGGATTTGAAACTTTAAAGAGTTATATAGGTTTGGAGTATAGAAAGAATCAGACCTTGTGCAAGAAAAGAAGTTCTTTAGTGGAGGATCCATGAATAAAGAAGGGTTTGGATATGGTAGCAGAGTTGGGTCAAGTAGTAATATACAAATCAATGCAGTTAAATAGTCCCAAAGGTTTTCTAATTTGGGAAGACCCTGCTCTAAAGTCCTCAAAAAAATGATTGAGAATAACCTTTTATAACCCTTACCTAATGACCTCCTTTCCCAAATGCCAACCCGAAGCTATACTGCAAGTACCACAAGAACATTGGCCATGATACAAATAGTTGCACTCACCTAAAACATGAGATTCAAGATTTGATCGATTCATGAAAAATAACCGACCCGTAAACTAGAAAACCAAATACCCAAAATAACCCTTTACCCAATTACCAAAATGTACCACTACCAAATCCTTATATCATGATGATTAACACGGGTCTAACAGAGGAATAAGTTTTTAATTCCTTTATTGATGTTGCACCTACCCCATTAAAACCATAACCAAATGACCTGAATCTGAGGTAGCAGGCCATTGAGTCTTATGTAAATGTTCTTGATATCTGGAATTTTGATGACGAAGAGGGAGAGGCGGTTGATCTGTGGAAGAACAATGAGAGGAGAACAACATAATCCATTAAGAAGTTGAAAGAGGGAGAGGAAGGAGTGAATAAGGCTGAGGCAGATAAAGAGGGGAGTAGTTCAAAAGAGGGATTAGAGAAAGGTGAGAAAGCTGAGGAGATTATTGAGGCTAAAAGAGACGAGAAAAATCTTATTAGTATTTGGGAGTTGCTTATGAACTCCTGGGCCCATCGGGAAGCACTGGTTTTAGTTTTCAATCATAAAAAGATACCTTCAATGTACACTCTAGAGTAAATGGTGAGCTCATTAACTAAAAGCCCATAGGGGGAAATTTTGTTCACCAATGATAACCTGCCCTTAAAAGGAAGGGATTATAACAAAGCCTTGTTCGTTAATGTCGAAGTGAAAGGCAAATTGACGTGTTGTCATATGGTCGATAATGGGTCAACCATCAATGTGTGTCTTCTAAAGATCCTACCAAAGTTGGGCTTGATAGTAGCTGATTTAAAGCCCTCTAAAGTAGTCATAAAGGCTTATGATGATACAAAAAGGCTATATGAGGGAACTTTTTGGGCTTTAGTCAAGACTGGACCTATTAAAGTATGGGTTAACCTTTATGTAATTGACATTCCAGTCACCTTTGCTATTCTTCTGGGAAGACCATGGTTCTATCCTTTGGGGGGAGTGTTGTCCACCATTCATCAAAAGATCTAATTTCCACATGAGGGAAGGGTGGTTACTGTAATGGCTGAAACAGAGGCTATAGTTGATGTATTGAAAGTTGCTCCTACTGAGATCCCAAACAGCCTGAGTTTTGAAGTTTGCATGATTTATGAAGCTAAGCTAAACCCAAAGGTTGTTAGTATGATGAACAACATGCACTTCATGCCTAAGATAGGACTAGGAAAGAATCAGCAGGGGCCACAGGGATTCATTAAACCTAAGGTACTGATTCTGAAGAATGAGTTAGGATATTTAGGGGAGAATGAGTTTGATGAAAGGGAAGAAACTAAAGGAAAGTCTAGCAAAAGTAGAATTATGGTTGAGTTGAAGAAGAATATGCTTTGGGAAACATTTGTGGAGTAAGGTGCCAATTATCCCTATCAAAGAACTCATGAGCCTTTGATGATCGTTGAGAAGCTCATCCCTGGGTTCGAAATCTTTGCCGAATATGTGGATGGGATCTAAGAACCTATTGTTGAAGAGCCAATAGCAGAAGAGTTAGTATTGACTTTGGAATCAGAAGGGGACATTCCTATAGTGGAGCTAAAGGACACCACTGACCAAGAAGAGGAATTCAACTTTGAAACCTTTATCCTTAATTCTATTATAAATGTTTTCTATGATGACATTAACCTTTCTATTTCTAAATTGTTTGAGATTAATGACATTTTTCTTTCTAAAGTTAATGTGATGAAGTCTGATTTGCTTACTTATGCGATGTGTTTCCTAATGGTTATGCTATGTATGATGGTTATTTCATGCCTATGTTTAACATTAATTTAGTGCAAACTAAATAATTTAATCTAGGCACAAGTGATAATCCTAAAAATATACTCATTGCTTTTGACTTAACTCCTGATGAGAGAGAAAAAGTGAAAGAAACTCTTAAAAGAAGATAGAAAGTATTTACTTAGGGCTATGAGGATATGCCTAGGATCGATAGAGAGATTACAGAGCACAGAATTCCCACGTATTCTTACATCGCTCTGATAAAGCAAAAGAATAGAAGATTAAGGCCATAATGGGCCCTCTTAATCAGAGAAGAAGTAGAAAAGCTGCTAAAAGCAGAGTTCCTAGAAGTGGTAGATGAAACCTAGTGATTGGCTAACATAGTCTCGGTTCCCAAGAAAAATGGTAAAGTCAGGATGTATGTGGACTATAGGGACTTGAACAAGGCTTGTCCTAAGGATGATTTTCCCTTATTACACATTGACACCTTAGTCGACAGTGTAGCTTCCAGTGCCATGTACTCCTTTATGGATGGCTTCTCAGGATACAATCAGATCATGATGGCAGTAATTGACAAATTAAAGACTTTTTTTGTTACTGAGTGGGGTGTTTATTGTTACACAGTTATGCCATTCAGATTGCAAAATGTAGGGGCTATTTACCAAAGAATGGCTACTACACTGTTACATGACCTAATACATAAAAAGATAGAAATGTATGTAGATGACATGATGGTGAAGTCTTTGACTAGAAAAGGGCATTTTGAAGCCTTAGACAAATTCCTGGCAAGAGCTAAAAAGTACAACCTTAGACTAAATCCAAAGAAATGTGTTTTTAAAGTGATGTCTAGGAAACTATTAGGACACATTGTCAGTCAAAAAGGCATAGAGGTGGACCCATATATGGTTAGAGTGATCAGATAGATGCTTGCACCAAAGAATAAGAAAGAAGTTGAGGGTTTATAGGAAGGCTACAGTACATTAGTAGGTTCATAGCTAAACTAACTACCATTTATGAGTCGATCTTTAAGCTCTTAAAGAAGAATCAACTGATTGTTTGGGATGACAAGTGTTAGCACAACTTTGAAACTATTAAGCAGTATTTGATGAATCCTTTAGTTTTGTAGCTGCCAAGGCTGGGGAAGCCTCTAATTCTTTACTTGGCTATAGAGTAGGATGTGATCAATGCAATGTTGGCTTAAAAAGGAGAGGATAGAGTTGAACAAGCAGTATATTATCTGAGTAAGAAGCTTCTACCTTATGAAACCAATTATAGTCTAGTAGAAAGAACCTATTTGGCTATGATTTGGGCAATAAAGAAGCTACAACATTACTTTAAGTCCTGCAGGATTCAAGCGCTTTCTAAGCATGATCCCCTTAGATATCTCCAATAGACTCTGTCATTGATAAGGAAATTAGCCAGATGGTTAGTCTTGCTCATTGAATTTGACATAGACTATGTTACTAAAAATGTGATAAAAGGAAGAGTTGTGGCAGACTTCTTGGCCCAAAATTTGGTGGATGATGAATAAGAATGGGAGTTAGAATTTCTAAATGAACACCTAGGGGTAATATAAATCTAGACCTAGAAAATGTACTTTGATGGAGCAGTGAACATCAGAGGGGCAAGCATTGGCATGATTTTGGTCTCGCCAGAAGGAGAAGTGGTCTCGATGGTAAAGAGGATGGAATTCAAAGTCATTAACAACTAAGCTAAATATGAAGCCTGCATTTTTTGTCTGAAAGTACTTAAGAATATGGGGCCAGAAGAGGTGACAGTGTATGAGGATTTGATGCTAGTTGTAAAGCAGATCACCAAGGAATAAGAGGTGAGGAAAGATAACGCCATATTAGGATTATTCAGCCATGATCCTATTATCCTTTATGCAATACAAATTCATACACTTGCCTTGAGAGGAGAATCAACTGGAGATGCATTAGCTACCCTATCTTTAATATAGGAAGGAGGTAGGCGAGAAAAAATGAAGCCTTTTATCTTAGTATGGGCCTGAATTCCTTGTTATGAGGAAATTAGAATAACGTCAATTGACACAGCGGAGAAGCCTTGGTTTTAATCTATAACTATATCTTGAGATAGGGAAATTCCTTAAGGAAGCCAATAGAAAAGAAAGGATGTCATTGAGGATGTTATCACGATAGTTTATTAGCCACAACAGGATGTTGTATAAAAGGATGCCAGTTGGAGTACACCTAAGATGCATTAATAAGGGTGAGGCATAAAAGATCATGAAAAGGAGGTCATGAGGGTGTCTATGGGTTGCATATGAATGGAACAGTCCTTGCTAAAAAGATAACCCATCAAGGGTACTTTTGGCTAACCATGGAGGCAGATTGCATGAAGTATGTAAAGAAATGCCACAACTGCCAAGTATATGGTGATGTGAGCCACCTACCTTTTATGGAACTTTAGGGATTAACCTCTCCTTGGCCATTTGCATTATGGGGAATTGACATTATTGAAGACATAAGGCCAAAAGCATCTAATGGACATCGTTATATCATAGTGGCGATTGACTATTTCTCTAAATGGGGAGAAGCGGAATCATTCACCACTGTAGGGGTGAAATAGATGGCCAGGTTCATCGAGAAGAACATAATTTATCGGTGTGGGTTACCCCATAAGGTCATAATTGATAATGGTGTTCAATTTAGGGTAAAAATAACCATTTTGTTGGAAGAATATAAGATTGAGCATCATAGATCATCTCCTTATAGACCACAGGCAAACGAAGCTGTAGAAGTAGGAAACAAGAATGTGAAAAGAATTTTGGCCAAGATACTAGAACATTATAGAGACTGGGCAAGTTATCTATAGTTTGCATTATGGGGATATAAAACCAATGCCAAAACATTAACAAGAGCCACTCCTATTCTCTGGTATATGAATGTGAAGCTGTATTGCTAGTTAAGGTTGAAATTTAGTCACTAAGGGTTCTCCTAGAGTCTAAAATCCCTAAATATCAATGGGTAGAAAGCCAGTTGGCCCAGCTACCCTTGTTGGATGAAAAGAGAATAAAGGCTATGTGTCACTCTCAATTGTACTAGAAGAGGATAGCTTAGGCTTATAACAAGAGGATAGCCTGGGCTTATAATAAGAGGATTAAGCTAGATAAGATCAAAGAGGGTGATTTGGTCTTCAAGCTCACTAGGCCAATCATGACTAATCCACGGGGGAAGTTCAAGCCAAACTGGGAAGGTCCTTACTAAGTGAAGAAGCTATTTTCAAAAGGGGCTGCTATTTTGTCTGACTTGGAGGGAAATGAATTCAAAGAGCCCATCAATATGGACAAGCTTAAGAAATACTTTCTGTAAAGTCTTGTTAGGGAGAAAACCTTAAAAAAGGCTGCTTAGGCAAAAGTTAGAGACAGAAAAAGGAAAAAGTAAAAAGTTCTACTGGATTGAAAACTTAGAAAGGCAATCCAGGTAAAAGTAAAGTACATGTAAAAGGAGAGAGAGAGAAAAGAGAAAATAGTTAGTTGAAAAACTTGCAAGGGTAAGCCAATTAATGACAAGAGGTATGTAAGAGCAAAATTATATAGTCACACTGTGCTTGAATTAAATGTAATGGATTGCCTTTATTATTGTAAACATTGCATTAAATGCTTATTACACATATGTCTAACTCAAAAGGAAATCTCATTCGTTAAAGAAAGTACATAAAAAGACTAAGTTTCATAAACTTATTTAATATCGCCTACTTCTCTTGTGACTCCCTTGGGAACTCGATGCCTATAATGCCATTGTCCTTCTATTTCTTACAAATTCAGCCTTTTCTAGTTGTCATAATTGAACCCATACCTTATACTGGTCATCGGTAGACTGATCTCCATTGTAGTCAATGAACCTCTAAATGATCCTCCGAGGCTAAGTAGCAACCAGGTTATCCAAAAAATTTTAAGAAAAAGGCCCTGGTTAAAACTTATGTACGAGCTCCACAATCCATTATTTCAATCCATATTGTTTATAAAGCCGAGCCAGATTATAGAACGTGGCAAAATGGAGGCAAGCCAAAGGGACGCAATAGGTGTAAGATCGGAAGGTCACATGCTACAGTCTCCACCATGGGCACATCCACTGAATTAGAGTATTAAGGAATGTAGATAACCAGTTATGGATATCCTTTGGAATAGGATGAAGTCTCCGAGTGCGACAGTGTTTGGCCTTATAGTGAGCAATGTCTCTAAGAGGTTCGAGCAATCTCAGTTTCTCTTGTAACCAAGCTTGTAGAACTAATAAATGAGTAAGAATGATGGAAAGCAGAAAGTGATAAGAGAAAGACTTGCCTCAAGTAGAAATGGAATCCCAGAGAATCTCCCAGTCTCATAAAAGTTACCAAGTTCGATAATAGTCTCAGCTAGAATGAGAGGGAAAGGGTTAAGTGCACTCTCCACTTAGTCCAGAACATGCAGGATCTTCGAGTCATAGTTACCAGAAGGGGAGACCAACAAGAATTGAGCATATAGGTAGAGTGCCATAATTCAAGGCCAGGGAACCTCGCTGCTGTCCACAACGGCTACCATCTCTTCAAAAGGGCTAAGCAAGATTTCATTAAAAAAAATGTGACAAAGAGAGGATTGAGGGGACATATTGAACAATCTTGCAATTTGGTATTGGATAGTGTGAAAATCTGAGGTTACGACTAGAGGAATAATAATCTATCGAGTGAATCTATATGAGAGCCAGGATAGCTTCAAATTCCTCTGGCAGGGGGTAGATCTCCACTGTGTTGAATTAGAAAATATAAGAATCCCAAAACTAAGCAAGAACATGGAGAAGTGAGAAGTGAATCTTCTCAGAATGCAAAGATTAGAAGGGGGATAGGTGAAATGGCTCTATTCTCACCCATGACTTGCCATCTAGACTTTTCAAAATTGGTGACAACTATTTCAAGCTTCTCTCAGCCATGATTGGGGGGGTTAGAATGCTATTTGGGAGAAAAGAAGAGAGGGAAATGGTGAAATAGGGAGATTAGGGATTTTGAAGAAGATTTAGGGGGGGAGGTTTTATAGCTGTGGGATAGACGTGTGGAGGTAATCGCCTCTATGATTAGGCGATGCCTCTATGAGAAGAGGTGAATCACATATCGCCTCTTCATATAAAGGTGATGCCCTTTTAAAGAGGCAACAACTCTATGATAGACAGAGCAGATCTTTGCATTCTTGGGAATTTTCTGAATTGTATAGGAAGAGTCAGAACAGGGTGTTTTAGAGATTAAAGGATTTCATTCATTCAAAATTTTGCCAAAAATTCTCAGTGCAAAACATGAAGGCATAAAAAATAAGTCAAATTAATCAATCAATCCAGACAGTAACAGGATAACAATGTAAAGCCTCCAATGTTTCTCGACAAGGACACCCTTATGCTAATAAAAAATCTATAGAGGGTCCTCTCTACTCATTATTATCGAACTCATCGGCTTCCTCATCAGTTGGCTCATTCACAGGCTCATCGGTTGGCTCGTCTGCATAAGCATCAATGGGATCGGTCCCTTCATCCTCGCTGCTATCCTCAAACTCCTCTTTGGTTGGCCCCCTCCTCATCGCCATCGACCTAAAGAGTGGCAAGCTAGTGCTCCAAGGTAGTGATGCTAGCCTGGCTAGCCTCATCTTGATCCTGTTGAAGCATACTAATAGTTAAGAAACCATGAAAGCATGCATACATATAGAAATAGAGCATATTTTGTGTGTACCTTCCATTACTGCGTCACGTGCATCAAGAAGTCCCTATGGGCCTTAACCACTTGGTACATGTACTCTCCTTGATCCCGAGGTATCTGCTCCACTAACGATGATTATAACTAATCATGCATTATAAGACTCGAGAATGTAGTTTTGAAAGAAAGAAACTTACATAGGTAGTAGCCTCTGGAAAGAATGCTAGCTCCAGGGTCATATCCAACATCAAAAATTGATGACAGAGCTCACTAAAAGACACCTAGCAACAAGTCAATATATCAAGAGTAGCAGTGAGTCTGCTGACCACCACCTAGGGTCGAGGACTGGAAGGGTCCTCCGAGGAGGGTGCCCTAGAAGAAGAACCCTCACCTTTGGGAATAATGTGAGGGTGGTGATGAGGCCTCTCCTATACAGAGGGCCTAAGCCGAGGAGCAGGTGCCCTAGAAGCTGCTTAAAAGATGAACATAAATAAGAGAACAACATCTATAAGTAAATATCAAATAAGTAGAATAAAACATTACATGCTCACCTGAAGTGCAGGCTTAGGAAGAGGTACTGACTGCAACAGATGAGCCTGTGTAGAGTCCACGTAGTGAGACTTCCTCCACTCATAATAGTCTGCGACATCCTCTTCTTATAAGGCATGATTGAGCTCATCTCCCTCTAACTCATATGCCTAAAAGATATGCCGGGGAGAAGCAAGAGGTGGACGCCTCACTCGGACACCTGACCACCACTAATGTATCCTCTCCCCGAGGGACCAAACTCTATAATTAGGGCCTCTAAGTAGAACCTGTTGGGTTTCGTGATACAAACGTAGTGAAAAATTAAAATTTTATCACGTTCCCAAACTTGGATCCATGTAATTCAACTACTTGATTAAATCTAGGGTTTTAAAAATCTCACCAAAACGCAGAAGAGGCAAGATTTTCTGGAAGGATGAGAGGAAGTTCACACTGGTGACACCTTACCTCGAGCTTTTTTTTGGCTTGGTTGTTCGGATCAAAACGTCTCCAAAAGGATGCATCCTCTATAGGTATCCACATGAACAACCCTTCACAAAACGAATTGGAGTATGTGTGCTAGCAACCTCCTTGATTGTCTCACAAATCAAGTACAAACGGAAAAACACTATCTTTGTTTTCTAATAAGAAAGAAAATGAATTTGGAGGTAGGAAAAACAAGTGTGTGAAACCCTAGAGAATATAGCATATTTATAGACTCCAAATTAGGGTTTCACCTACCAATGACCTTTTGGTAATTTTCCATTTATTATATTCTGATTTTGTTTAAAAATAAATCAAAAATAATATCTTATTTATTTATTTAAAATAACATTTATCTTAAATAAATAAATAAAACACTTTAATTATTTATTTCCACAGAGTTTATTTTGGGCTTATTAAACCCATATTTGTTTTGGGCTTGTTCTAAGTGTGTGACCCTATAGGTTCACATAACATTGGTAGTGGGCCTAAATCTCTATTTAGGCCTATAAGTCATAAGTGGTCTCTAGCAAGACATTATGACCACCCAAGTCATGTGATGTCAATAATACGACATTACCTAATTACAATGAATTTTATCGTCCTTTTATCACATGATATCTTAATTAAACATAAGGCATAAAATGTCATCCTTATATAGTTCAATATTATAACTTGATTCCAAGTAGACTGAAAATGATAACTCTTTATCAATTCATTTCAGCATGGCCATGCAATTTTCTTCAGTCTATCTCATCAAGGGGCCCATAGATATCTTTCTCATATTAATGAGGGATAAATTCCTTCTGAATCACTCACATTCCTCACATAACTAATTTTATATCCAACAACATTCCAATTTAATCGTCCGGTTAAAGACATTGTTAGAATGTGTCAAAACATAAAATAGCTATATAGAAATCCATGATGATTTCAAGGTCAAAGGACCGAAATAAAATTACTGTGATGAGAATACTTATGACAATAATCTATGTAGTATTCTCATAGTGGGTCAATCCAGTACATGATCTCTCATCATGTACCTATGAGTTGACTTAATATCTCATATTCATGATTAGTAAAACATAACCATCAGTCAACATCATACTAGCCTTAATACTTTAATATTTATATAATGAATAAATGGCTAGGGATAATTAGAATAGAACTCTTATTTTAATCTAAGGGTTTTACTATTAAGTCATATACTTGATGGCCTTAGTAAGAATTAACCATTCATATAATTATCATAAAATCAAATGATAATGAAATACCTCTTTATTAATAAAATAAGAAAGTCAATGCATAATCAAATGATTGACCTAGTGCATATCACTAACAGAACCCTCTTCCTAGATAGAGGGATGGAGTGAACTATGGCTTGCGTCCACCCATCCTTAGGGCCCTATAAGTCTAGGCATAGCTATAAGAATAAATAAGCGAATTCAATTAATGAGTTTATTGCTAATCTCAGTTACATTTGTAGGTGCATACCTCATCATAAGCAAGCGTGTTTAGCTACTCACGGTGGATATGAACGTAAGCCACAGGCCTCCTCTAAGCCCGGTTGGGACTCTACCTCTCCATCATAAGGAAGAGAGTGTCAATGACCCTGGTGATCCCCACTATTAGCTATAATTCTAAATCCCAATCCTGTGAGAGAAATAAAGCATTTTTAGTAAGATCAAACAATAATAGTTGGAATGGAATATGAAGGGAGAAAGAGAAAGTAAAATACTAGTATGGCATGCCAAAAATTGCAGAGTCGCCTAGCTCCGTGTATTAGCTCATCCATGCTCCTATAAACATAAGCTAAGGTGCAACTACCCTAATCATAGGTTGCCACCAAGTCTAGGTCTCTTAAAGGCATCAGGAAGCTTAAGTCCATAGAGTTGGCTGCATCTGTGAAGAGAGTAGTGTTTAGATGGTAAACGAGGAAAGTGCGCACCACCTAATCAATCTGAAGGGTTGGAATGGAATAATCTATTATTTTTAATAGATTATTATAATAGCCCTAATAGTGAGAATAGTGAAATTATATGTGGTTGCATGTTTATGTTGATTAATTGGTTAGTAAAATTAGGGTTTCAATTGGGTAATTAATTAAAATAAATTGAGGAAGAAGATTAATTTAGGATTGCATGTTAATAAAAATTAGGGTTTTAGAAGGAGTTAATTTAATTAGTTTTTTGATATTTTATTTAATTATTTTAATATGTTGTATTTGTTCCTTGGGCATGTTTATTTATTTATTTTTATGTGTTTTGGGTCTTAAGCCCATATTAGATTCTAATCCACTTAAATAAATTTAGGTTTTTTAGGTTTAATTAATTAAAATGCATTTTAGGCCCATAATTAATTAGATTTAGGTTAGAGATAATTTAGGCTCATTTAGTAAATTAGACATAGGCCCACATAATTTAATAAAATTACTTAGATTTAGCTCGTTTAAATTAAAGCTTTTTTTTTTTCATAACTTGTAGATTTAAGATCACTTTAGAATTAATATATGTAGAATTAGGCCCATTAATTTAAATACTCCATAATTTGTAGATTTAGGCCCATTTTTTAGAATTAAAATAAATAGACTTAGGATCATTTAATTAAAATTTAAAGGAATTAGGCCCATTAGTCTTTAGCTTACTTGTAAATTAAAACATGTAGATTTATTTCATTTAATTAAATTAATGTAGATTAGACTAACTTAGGGATTATATGTTTAAATATATGCATTATTTACTTGTATTTTCATGACTAGTTTGCCTTAGAGTTAATTGCTAGAATAAGGGTTTATATGAAATTGTATGTAAATAAAGGATAATATAGTAATTCATAAAGTAATTCTAAATGAACACGAGACTGAAAGAAGTTGGTATTCCGTACCTAGAATCTCCTGGTTGTGGTGCTAGCTTTCTTTTAGGGAATCGATTACCACCTTTTTTTATTTGTCCCAGTTATTATTCTGGGTGGTGACTCCTCATCTCCACACCATGTCATTGTGACAATGGTTAGTGTGTACTCTAGAGCCTTGAGCTAAAATAGTGTAACGGTTGCTAAAATCTTAGACGCACGTTAAATCCTGCTGTCTACAGTGGCAACTCCACTGGGGATAAGAGATACTGATTCTACTTGTGTTGTTTAGAATTATTTTATTAATTGTTATTTTATTCTTACATTCATTTTGCATGTCCCTATTAACCGATGGCGTTGGTTTAGAGTTCCATGATTCTACTAGCTTCATGGGATTATAAATTGGTTAACCATCACTCTTAGCCTTAACTCAATTCAAGAGAGATTATCGGGCTCATCTAACTAGAGTCTATAACCTAAGTTCTAAAGGGGGGGTAGTCTTCTCTCGAGTTTGCAAAGGATGTTGAGCCCCTCTGACCTTGGCCTGTGACTTAAGTCTTTAAGGAGGGCATCTTGCCAAAGGAACCTTACCCTTTTTACTGAACCCTAACCACATATAATGCTTAGTTATTTCCCCCAGGATCTACTTAAATTGCTTATGAATGTTACCATGAGGTATTTTTTAACTATAAAGGCCCAAGGCCATACTTTATAAGTCCATCAAGACTAATAAAGATTGAGCTATACTTTTATACCTATAAATACTGTTTCTATGTTTTACTATTTTAAAAGAGATTTGGCATGCACATCAGTCCCTAATATCCCCTATTGATATTAAGACCAAGACTAAAATCCTAGGAAAGAGACTTGCCATTGAATACGTGTGTGGGAGGAATAAGGTTGGAAGGATGTATGTACACCGAACTTGACTTATTACTTGCTACCTATTGCATAGAATGTGCATCATGTATACATGCATCTTATGCATCATACTAACATTTGTATTTTAGCCATCATAGATTCATCCGGGTCTTCCTGTGTTTGGAGTCAAAAGGGTGGCAAACTAATGAGAATTGATTTGAGCCCACAATCGATTGCAAAAGAGATCCTTAGCAGATTGGAAAGGAGTCCCATCAATCCACTCTACCTAGAAGCTGCATAACCGAAATAGGCTGAAGAAATGGAGCAAGAAGAAGGAGGAAACTAGACCTTAGAGGATGTCAAAGGAGGATTAATTAATGACATGAGGGTGATGATGCAAGATGAGTTAAGAGAGGCTTTAGCCGTATTGACGCCACCACTTGCTACTGCTGCACCTCCTATGGCTAATCCACCTATTGTGACCAATCACCTACTGTGGGTACACCACCTGCTGATAATGACAATGCTAGGGGAATGAAACTCGAGGATACTGAGAGTTATACAGTTAAAAAGGTGAAAAAGGAATCATTTGAGCAAGTTCAAGAGCATTGGATACTCATTTGATTTTGATGATATGATGCAATTCAGGGGAGACAAATTGCTTGATAAATTCAAGACGCCATAATTGCAGAAGTTTAATGGTACTAGGGACCCTAGGATTCACCTTAGTCAATACACAACTACCATGAGCACCACTAAGGTTCCTTTATCTGTGGTTACTAAGCTATTTGCACTGTCATTGGAGGGTATGGTGGTTAATTGGTATCTTACGTTGGAGAAGTCTATCCGTATAGACCGGAGAGAGTTGTGCACTACTTTTCTAAAGCAATATGACTACAACACTAGGCTCAAGGTGTCCATCAGGGATCTAGAACTGACCATGTAGAAGCCTAATGAGTCATTCGTGAATTTTCTAACTAGGTTCATGAATAAGGTAAGACTGATGAAGAATAAACTGGCTGAGAAGGATGTGGTTAGGATGATAGTCCGAAATGTGCTACCTAATATGGTTAAGAGGCTGCAGATGATGAATCCTAAGACATTTATAGATCTTTATGATGATGGGTTACAAGCTGAAGAGATTGAAAATGAGAAAAAGAAGGTCATTAGGAACATTGGAGTGAGAAATTACCCAACTTAGGGCACGCAACAAGGAAATACTAGCAGGGTTGTAGGAGTTCATGCTATCCAACAACCCAGGAGATTCTCAAACTTCAACCAACTATTATCTAAAGTCCTAGATGTCTCATCCAAAAAGGCCTCCTTAGAGCTTTAATCCCCACTAGACCACCAAACCCAAATCTCCCTAGCTTTGACCCAAATAGTTACTATAAGTTTCATCAAGTTGCCTATTATCCAACTGATTCTTGCATGTGCCTCAAACATAAAATCCAAAACCTCATGGATTCTAGAAAAATCATGGACCCTGAAAAATCAAATCCAAACCCAAACACTTGAAATAATCCTTTCCCAAACTACCTAAACATGCCACCTCTAATAACCATGATGATTAGCTCAAGAGTAAGCGAGGAAGAAGTGCTAAACTCTTTTAAGGATCTAAACCTTAAAGCCAATAAGAAATCTCCTAGTGCCCTTAAAGTTATGGAAAGAGTAAAAGACTTGTTGGGTCAACCCTTAGGATGGGGTGATGAGTTTAATGATGAAAAGCTGCTAGTAAAAAAAAGAAGTATGGAAAGATGGAAATAATGATCGAACTTTTGGGGCTATTGATATTTGGTGTAATTCTGATGAGGAAGGAACTAAAAGATATAATGTATGGCTTGATAATCCTAAAGTCAGTCATGTTATCAGAAGTGGGAAGGTTATAAACCAACAGAGAAAACTACAGAGAGAGAAGAAGTTATTGAAGGAGAAGACTCAAATGAATATGGTGATGATCTGATTCTTGAACAGCTCAAGAAAGCAAAAGAAAATGTAAGCATTTGGGAGCTCTTGATGCACTCAAATAGCCATAGGAAAGCTCTAATTAAGGCTCTAGATAAGATAAACATTGAAACTACTACTACTCCTGAAGTAATGGTGGCCAAGGTTATAAAGAAAAAGCATGGGTTATTACTTTCTCTAATGAAGATTTGCCTATGGAAGGAAGGAATCATAATAAATCCCTATTCATTCTAGTTGAAGTAAGAGGGAAAATGACCAATTATATGATGGTGGATGATGGGTCTGCAATTAATGTTTGCCTACTACAGATCCTACCCAATCTAGGAATAAAGTTGGAGGATTTGGAAAAATCAGACCCTTATAATAAGGGCTTATGATGATAGGATGAGGAATTTAGAGGGAATATTTATGGATCTTATAAAGACTAGGCCTATAGAAGCAATGGTTGAATTCACTGTGCTAGACATTCCTGTCACCTATGCCTTGCTGTTGGGTAGGCCTTGGTATCATGTTTTGGGAGGAGTGCCTTCTACTATGGATCAAAAGGTGAAATTCCTATATGACGGGGAAGTTGTAACTTTAGATGCGAGTATGGGCAAGACTGTGTCTACAGTTATGGATAGTCAAAAGTAGGTAGTTACTCCTCTTGGTTTCCAAATAGCCATGATCTCAGAGGGAACTATGATAGATCTAAGGGTTATGAACATAATTAAGAAGATGAATTATCGACCTAGACAAGGATTGGGAAAAGATGAGAAAGGTATCCTAGAATTACCAGACTTCAAAACCCAAGATGATACAAGAGGATTGGGTTATACTGGAGTTGGATTTGGTAGCAAAATGGCAAGGAGAAGGTTTTTCAATGAGAATAACCTCCTAAGGAATATAGAACCTCTAAAGGATAACTTTGTCAAACAAAAGAAGGAGAAGTTCTATTTGGATGAAAAGGAGCCTATCCAAGTAGCTGGTGTGGATATCCCTAGGTTTGAGATCTTCAAAAATAGATAGTTAAGAGGTTGGTACAAGACAACAAGGACAAGGTGATGAAGATAGTTGTTGAAAAGATGAAAGTTGAGGACATTGAAAAATTGCTTTATCTGCCACCAAATGAGAACCACTATAGGATTTAACTAGCATTATCAATAATAGTTTTAATGATGTTTTTTATAAAGAAATTGATGTAATAATGTCTGATTTGTTTAAGGATGAAAACTCTATTTTCCTATGGTTAATGATATGAATTTTGACTTGGCTTACTTATGTGTTGTTGATTCTAATGGCCTTATGCATTTAATAATGATCATTCATGCATGTTTGACATTAATTCTATTCAATTAGATTCATTAAACATGGATACAAATGAACAACCAAAACGCATTTCTATATCACATGATTTAACTCCTGAAGATAGAGAAAAATTTCAGAGAATATTAACAAAAAGAAAGGTAGTATTTGCTTGGTCTTATGAGGATATTCTAGGATTAGATAGAGAAATTGTGAGGCATCACATTCCAATATATACAGAAGCTAAACCTATTAAGCAAAAACTTCATAGGTTGAGGCTAGAGTGGAGAGAAAAGATAAGGGAGGAAATTGCTAAATAGATCCAGGCTAATTTTTTAGAAGTAGTGGAATACCCTCAATGGTTGGAAAACATATTACGAGTTCCTAAAAAAGATGGAAAAGTCTAAATGTGTGTAGACTTTAGAGATTTGAATAAGCCATGTCCAAAAGATGACTTTCCTTTACCCCATATTGATGTGATTGTTGATAGTGCAACATCTAGTGCAATGTACTCCTTCATGGATGGGTTCTCAAGTTATAATTAGATAATGATGGCAGTTATGGACAGGTTCAAAACTACTTATATCATGGAGTGGGGGATGAATTGCTATAAGGTAATGCCCTTTAGGTTGAAGAACGTAGAAGCAACTTATCAAAGAGAAACCGCTGCCTTATTTCATAATATGATGCATAAGGAAGTGGAAGTGAATGTCGACGATATGATGGTTAAGTCGAAAACAAGAGTGTGACACTTTGAGGCTTTGGACAAGTTCCTATCAAGAATAGAAAGATATAACCTAAGGCTTAATCCAAAGAAATGCATCATTGGGGTAAATTTTGGAAAGTTATTGGGGCACATAGTCAGTAATAGAGGAATAGAATTTGATCAGAGACAATATTAAAGCCATCTAGGAGATGCCAATACCAAGAATAGAGAAGGAAGTACAAGGGTTTATTGGAAAACTGCAGTACATCAGTAAGTTTATCATGAGATTTACCATGGTTTGTGATTTGATCTTCAAGCTCTTAAGGAAGAATTAGCTAGTAAAATGGAATGAAAAATGTCAAAAAGCCTTTGATAGGATCAAGGAATACCTTACTAACCCGCCTGTGTTGAGACCATCGAGGCAAGGTAAACCTTTAATCTTATATTTCACTTTAGAAGAAAAAGCAATAGGGGCAATGCTAGCATAAGGACTAGAAGAGGTGGAGTACGCAGTGTATTATTTGAGTAAAAAGTTCCTACCATATGAAGAAAAATACAATTTAGTGGAGAAGACATGTTGGATAATAATCTGGGCTACAAAGAAGCTAAGGCATTATTTCCAGTCTTACAAAGTACAAGCTGTCTTAAAAATAGATCCTTTCCGGTACTTGTTTCAATCACCAGCTTTGACTAGAAAGATGTCTCAATGGCTGGTACTTTTAACTAAGCTTGATATAGATTACATCACTACTAAGGTTATTAAAGGAAGAGTAGTAGTAGAATTTCTGGCCCATAATGTAATAGAAGGAAATGAGAAGTGGAATCTAGAGTTTCCAAATGAGAACTTAGCAATAATAGAATAATGTGAATGGAAGCTTTATTTTGATAGAGCTGTGAATAATAGAGGAGCAGGGGTAGGAGTAATTCTTGTTACACCAGGAGGAGAAACCATCCCAATGGCCAACAAATTAGACTTCAGGGTCACAAACAACATGGCTGAGTACGAGGCATGCATCTACGATATGAAAGTAGCGATAGCAGTTGGAGCTAAAGACCTACTAGTTTATGGAGATTCCATGTTAGTCATCGGTCAGGCTAATGAGGAGTGGGAAGTGAAAGAAGAGAGGTTGAAACCTTACATCTGCTATTTGAAAAAGCCAATGAGGAATTTCACTAAATGTCTCTTTATACACTTACGTAGACATGAGAATCAAATGGCGGATGCCTTGGAAAAACTTTCTTCAATGTGGGATAAACCAACGGGATCTATGATGAAACCTTTGGTAATAATGAAAATGAAAGCTTCGTGTTATGGTGAGGAACAAGTTAGGAGTATCCAGATAGGGCCAGAAGAAAAGTATGGTTTTATGACATCCAAAGATTTATTAAGGAAAGGAAATACCTAGATGAAGCAACTTCCCAAAAAAGGTATGCTCTTCATGTTCTTGCACACTATTATGCAAGTCATGATGGGATATTATATAGAAGGATGGCAAATGGAATACAACTAAGATGTCTCAAGAAGGATGAACCAAAATAGGCAATGAGAGAGATTTATATAGGGGTTTATGGATCTCATATGAATGGGATGATTCTAGCAAAGAAAATGATTCGGCAAGGGTATTACTAGATGAGCATAGAAAGGGACTGTATCTGAGTAGTGAGAGAATGTCATCAGTGTCAAGTACACGGGAGCCTCAATAATCTTTTCTCCATAGTGCTAAAAAGTTTAACATCTCCATGGCCTTTTGTAGCATGGGGAATAGATATAATAGGGGAAGTAAAACCAATTGCTTTGAACGAGCATAAGTATATAGTAGTTGCAATTGACTACTTCTCTAGATGGATAGAAGTAGAGTCATTTGGTACCTTGAAGGCTAGACAGATGGCAAGGTTTATCGAGAAGAATCTTATTTGCAGATGTAGGGTCCCGCATCATGTTGTGATAGACAATTGTTGACCATTTGCATGATCAAACTCCTAATTTTGGAATTTGAAAAATAATTTTCATACTAATAATTTCAATTAAGTGTGTAGGGAATTATATACCAAACATATATCGAGCATATACACTTTTGGATGAATAGTGACTTTTTGGGCTGATTGAACCTTTGAGATTGAAGAAGACTTTTGAAATATTTAGAGCACTTAAATGAGCAATTTATTTTCTTCTTTTTGAAGTAGACATCTTAAGATTTCCAAATTGAGCTTGCTTGTCAAAATCCAAGTTCATTTGGGTATGAAAATCTTTAGTCGAAGTCAGCATATGCAGCTTGCATTTTAGTTTGCACAGCTCCTGTTATTTTAGTAATATCTTAAGTTAAAGATTTCCAATTGAGGTGATTTAAACTTTTATGAAAATATAACACAATTATCTAAAACTTTTATGAAAAATGTTTTAGCTGAATCAATAATCTTCAGTCCCGTTCAAGAGCATCTTTAGAAGTGGTCACGAGTTATCCTTCAATGGAGCCTTTAGAGCACGTTTTTGCCAAAATGTGGCAGTACCCCTCATGACTGCTCCTCACAAGCTGAGTGCTCATGACCTTACTTATGATCAGACTACTAACAGCATCTAATGGGAATTTTTAAATGCAACAAATATATTTTTGCACCTCACGAGCATTATTCATTGGTGAGCTGCTCGTGAGCATTCTTTGAGCTGCCAAAAGTCCAATAATTGATTCAAACTAAATTATAAACATTGGAGACATGATTGGTACATCTAAAAACTACATTTTTAAGTGTTTGTCTATATAAACACAACTTATAATTCAATTGAAAGGCTAAGAAAACTTATTTATCATTAATTATTTTCTTAAACATTCAATTGAGCTCTTAAACTTTCTTTACACAATTCTTTATGCATAACTCTTATGAAAGTTAGTGAGTGATTAAAATAAACATTCTTGTTCTTCTATTTTATGGGTTTAGAAAATGGGAAGTGAGATTCTATTCTAAAAGAATTGGTTTAACTGTTTAGCCATTAAAACACTTGGGAAATTGGTTTTAGTGTGAGCCTTGACAACACTTCTAATTTGGTTTTTGAGTGAGCCTTGAAAACTCAAGTTGTAAGGTTGTAAGAGTGAGCCATAAAACTCTTGTATATTCTTAATCTTATGAATAAGATTGTGGGTGATTAAAAAAATCCTAACTTAGGGATAAGTTAGGTGGAGACGTAGGATTATTGTTGAATACGAAGTCCTTAAATATTTGTGTTCTTCATTCTTCCTTCTCAAATCTTACTCAATTCTTGCAAAGAATTCCTTTAATTTCCTATTTTTGTTTAATAGTCCTATTCACCCCCTCTAGGACTCTTTCAATTGGTATTAGAGCTTCAATTCTAGGTACTTTATTGCTAGAATATAGGATTATGGGGAGTGAATCTCAAAACATCTCTTCTCTTAGACCATTCTTTGATAGTAGTGACTATCCATATTGGAAATTCAAAATGGAATTATATCTTGATTGTGATTCCATCAAAATTTGGGATATTGTCCTAAGAGGCTAGGAACCACCTACAACCATAATTGATGGTGTGATAATGATCGAGGGTCAAATTATAATACCCTGGTCTCTAGAACTTAGTATAGAGCAAGTAGGGTGTCGATCTATAGGGAATTTGGGGTAAATATTGTATTAATTGAATAAGTACTAAGATGGATAGGTAAATAAAATCACAATAATAATCAAGCAAATAAATTATAATCAAAACAACTACTCTAATACTAACACTACAATTACTATAAGTTCTTATCAAAACACATGGAAGAATTACAATGATAATCAATAAGGATATGTAAATTAATTATTCTTGACTTAATGATTGGAAATTAGTGCGTATAATCTTTAAAATCAACTCTCGTTGTTAGATTAAAGTAAAGTTCCTAAAAGCAACTCTCATTGTCAATTAAAAGTGTTCCCTCCTAAAGTCTAGAAGTCCTCTCGATTCATTTTAGAGATAGGAAGAAACCATAAATGACATTATATCAAACAAATCCTAAAAAGAAACTTCATTGTTAGATTAGGATATTCCCATCTAGAGTCTACAAGTCCTTTCAGTTCATTATAGAGATAGACATGGAAACATAAGTAAAATTTCTAAATATCCCTTAAGATGAATTCCTTGTCTCCAAGTGAAATCATTACTTAAGTGAATCCAATTAAAGTTCCACCAAATTATTCTAACTCATTGTAAATAAACTGATTTACAAGTTATATATGGTGATCAAGCATACATAACACAATTCTATACTAATTGAATTCAAATCAAACAAGCAAGTATGAGTATGTAATCCTTATTCAATCAACATTGTAATTCCTTTAAATACTTAGCCATTATGCATGGTTAATTAAATCAATAGATAATAAAAAAAATATAGAAGAGAAGAGATTGAGTTTTTACAACCCTTTTAATTTGTCTTCTAGCTGAAAATGATCTCTCTTTCATGAATGATCTGCTTCCTTATTTCTGAATAATATAAAAGATAATAGAAAATAAGAATGAACTCTCCTGAATTCTATATTGAATTCTATATGAATTCTATCTTGATTCTATCTTAAATTCTATCTTGATTCCTTCCCTTGATTCTCTCTTGATTCTCTCTCTATTTACAAGGCACTCATGACCTATATATAGGCCTTAGAAGTGGTTACAAGAGGTTATAAAATAGAAAGGTACCCTTTGACATGAAGGGTTATAACCCTATGCAGAATATATAACTTCTAGGGCATTTTTGTCCATCTAAATAACTCTATCTCTAGAAATTTTATTCATAAAAGTTCTACATCTTTGAGTCATCTTTCTAATGCAACTTGAATCACATCATTTGGATGTCTTTAGAGAAAGTTATGACTGAAATACGAAAACTGCTCAATCTAGAATCTTCTAGGCCTTTTGTCCCTGTGAAAAGTCATTCCAGGGTGCCGACTCGTTACATAAACTTTCTATAATAAGTCATCCCATGTGTAATGACTCTTGATAGTCTTGAATCCTTCAAGAGTAAGTCTTTTTTCCTTCCAACTTGTTTTAACCAAATCCAAGCCTTTTCCAATGATCATTAGACCTAAAAACATGTCAAAACATACAAACAAACCTAAAATGCATTTGGAAGATAGAAATTATAATAAGAACATAAAAAAACAAAATCATAAGAAAAATAAACAAAATAATTGCTAAAATACTCCTAAATAAGTATGCATATTTGTGCTATATCAAACTCCTCCATACTTAGACCTTGCTTGCCCTCAAGCAAGCGAAGATCAAAGATGAAAAAGCTAACAAAATTTTCATTTTACTCCAAATAAATGTAGCCACCATACTAAGCCAATTTAATTAAGAACAAAGGTTGAAAAGATAATATACTTTCAATGCTTAACAATGATAGAGTAAATAAGCCTCATAGTATAAGTAACAAGTTTACCCAATTATCTTAATTTACTAAGAGTAAAATAAAAAATGCAAAGTCAAAATTCTAACCAAGCTATGTAGACCAAATAGTCATGTTTCAAACTTAGGAACTCTAGGGGCAAAAGTAAGTTTTGAGACAATTTTAAGCACACTCATTAACTTATTTTTCTCATGGCATTTTTAGAAAAAAAAAATTCAAAGCAAATTTGTAGGATGTACTCTGTCTGAATGAATGCAAATGAGGAGCAAACACAAATGCACACAACTTACTCGAGAAACATCAACTTATGACATTATACATCTCTTTCTAAATGAATGCAACTAAGGACCATACTCATTTGCACACAACTTACTCAAGATGCATCATATCACAATCCTTATTTACTTTTTATTTATTTATTTATTTATTATTATTATTTTTTTAATAATAAGTCCTCATCCATTATTGAAAAGTGAGTCTCTAAGTATTATGGCTATAGTTTCTCTAAAATTACTTAAGACTCTAAGAATACCTAGGTTTAAAACATTACTAACTAGCCTTAAGCATAGTTAGCAAGTTAACTAATACATTTTTTAGATTTTAGAAATAATAAAAAGAGATAAAAGCATAAACTTATAACTTATACTACATGAAACTTAAACTTTATACCAATTGAGCATTAAAAATTTAACAAAACATGATAACTTTGATCAAAATCAAAAAGACTAATATGCATGGCTACTATTATATATATATGAGCAAAATGAATGAAAAAGATAGTGCAAACATGCAAACATGATTATACTACAAAAAAAAAAACACAAACACAAACATAAAACACACAAAGCACAAACATATATATATATATATATATATATATATATATATATATATATATATATATAATATAACTAGTATCCTTCCCCCCATACCTAAAACATGCATTGTCCCCAATGTATGGAAAAATAAAGAAGGAAAGGAAAATAAGAACTTCCCTAGTCATCGGTGGGAGTGGTGGGTGGAGAGTCAATGGAATAATCGCATTGAGTGAAATACTTGTCCAATTTGTACTCTATCCTGCATTGGCAACGATTGAGTTGTTGTTGATGATGTGCTAAGTCATTCAATTTCCCTTGCATTGAAATTTGGTTGTTTAGAATTTGATCCCATATAAGTGGGTGATCACTCAAAGAACTCAGTGCACTTTGGAGGGGGTATGTAAGGAGGGGAACATCTCCAAAACGTTGGTACTGTGGAGATCCTCTGCTTCCTCGTCCTCCTCTTCCTCCTCTTCCATGGATTGGTGGATTGGTTACTCAACTTGGGTTGCCCAAGGAACGCCTCACCAATAAGATCGTGAGAAGGTGGGAATGAACGTAAACCTACATTAACAACTTCTCCTCTTACGAGGGCATGGTTAGTGAAATAAGAACACTCGACTTTTTAAGTATAATTTCCAAGATTGATATTCAAGGCTTTAGTAATAATTGTGAAAACATGACCGTGGGTCAAGGGTGCATCCTTACGTGGTGCACATGACAACAATTGGTTGAAAATCCAATAGGTCTAACAAAATTGTTTTCTGTTATGAATGCACCATATGAGAAACATCTCTTGTGCAGAGACCTTATTGAATTCAGATTTATGAAAGACAAGACAAGCAAGGACTTTATGTAGCAACCAATACTTCATATCCTTTATGAACATTGCTTTGGTTTTCTTGGGTTAAAAGGGAGTGTGAAAATTAGTCAAGAAAGTCAAAAACTCATTCAACTTAAATTTAGAAGGAGGGTCACATAACCCATCCTTTTTGAATCCAAACACTCTACTTATGAAAATATAAGTGAGTTAGTGTTGTTTGCCTTCGAACCTAAATTCTAGGATTTATGAGTTGGTGGCATTAACATCAAGAGTGGTGTAAAATTTAGTGATTAAATCCACATATGTGTCCTCATGCATTGAAACAAACTTTTTAAGACCACATTGGTTAAGCATTCCATCAAACTCATCAAACATATCTATTCTAGTCAAGAGAGAGTTAGACATATACTTACAAGCCAATATTTCTTTGAATTTGATGTTGGTAAGCTTAGCCCCTTCCTTATGTGATAGGATGAGGAACTTGGCCTTGTGGGTCTTGCTTAGATTCTCCTCTTCCTCTGGAGGAGATTCTTTAATGTGAGGTCTCTTAGATGTTGATCCTCTAGTCTTACCCATATTACTAAACTTGCTTGAATAGAAGTAGTAATAGAAATGTAGAAATATGAAGATGATAAAAATGAAAATAAATTAAAGAAAATAGAGAAAATGGAAAGGAAAGGAGTAGAGATTTCAGTTAGGGTTTCTGTAAAAAGAAAATGGAAAGAGTTTTTATAAGGAGAAGATAGAATGGGGAAGATGAAAGAGTAAGAGTCTTATTAAAATTCGTATAGACTCTTAAGGGTGGGTTTTATGAGTGGTGAGGGTGGTAAAAAGGGGGTATGTATATGTGTTGAAGGTGTGTAAGATGTAGGGTGTAAGATATATGAAAAGGTGTGTGAGAAAGGGTTAAAAAGATGTGTTTGAAGGTGAAAAGGTGTATAGGGAAGTGAAAATATATGATACCTCTTTAAAAATGAAACACCTTTTCATTCAATTTTGAATTAAAAATCAAATAAAAAGATGTTAAAAACACAAATCCAAAATTGATAAAAGTGTATGTGTGTGTAAAATCAAAAAATGGAAGTTAGTTTCAAGTGGCACGATTCGGCATGGGTGGGACGAATCATTATGCTTGCTTTCTATAACGACTCGATCTTCTAGAACGAGTCATGACATTTTGATTTGGGTTGTGTCGAGTCATTCCATGTGTAACAACTCAGCACGATGGGTTACTATAACGACTCAATCCACTGGAACGAGTCGTGACGCTCTCATGTAGTATGTGTTGAGTCGCTCCAAATGTAGCGACTCGGCACGATGTTTCTCTGTAATGACTCGTTACGGCGTAACGAGTCATGACGGTATGAAAAAATTCAAAAATATTTCTAAGTCCTCTTCTAAACAATATGTATAAAAGGAATGCATAAAAATTGTATCAAAATCCAAAAATATACTAATTAGAAACCAAATGTAGACTAAAAGGAAAATAATGAAATTCTAATAATGAAATGCATATGAATAAGAAAAATTAAACTAAGAAAAACAACAAGAAAAATGTGTAAAATAAAAAATTTGAAAACAAGTTTATGAGTAATGAAATGTGAAGTGAAATTGCTAAAAAAAATGAAAATGAAATATAAACATAGAATAGAAATGCATAACAAAGTAAAAATGTGTTAGTGAACGTACCTTAATTCCTTTAAGTCTTAGAAAGGTATATAGGTTGACCTAAAGTAGTTGCCTCATCGATGAAGTAGGGTTTGAGGCAGTGTCCATTTACTTTAAATGTTTCACCCTTATCATTCGATATCTCGATGGCACCATAAGGATGAACTTTGACAACTTTAAATGGACCCGACCATCTAGACTTTAACTTGCCCGAAAACAACCTTAATCTTGAATTGTAAAGCAATACAACCTCTCCTTCATGAAAGTCTTTCTTCACTAAATGCTTATCATGCCACAATTTAGTCCTATCCTTGTACAACTTTTCATTTTCATATGCATTCATCCTTAATTCATCCAATTCATTGAGTTGAAGCAACCTCTTCTTTCCTACCTTCATCATATCAAAGTTCAGAGCTCTAGTTTCCCAATATGCCTTATGCTCGAGCTCAATGGGTAGGTGACATGACTTCCCATATATAAGTTGATAAGGAGTAAGGCCTATTGGAGTTTTAAATGTTGTCCTATACGCCTATAATGCATCATTAAGCTTCAATGCCCAGTCTTTCCTTGAAGAAGAAACCGTTTTCTCAAGAATCCATTTAATCTCCCAGTTACTTACCTCAACTTGTCCACTTATTTATGGGTGATATGGAGTGGAAATCTTGTGTGTCACTCCATATTTCTTCAATAGAGCTTCTATCAGATGATTGCAAAAATGGGAACCTCCATCACTTATCAATGCCCTAGGGGTACCAAATCTAGGGAAAATGACCTTCTTAAGCATTTTCTTGACTATTCTAGCATCATTGGTCAAGGCTGGCATTGCCTCAACCCATTTTGAAACATAATCAACCATAACCAAAATATACTTGTAGCCTAAAGAGCTAGGAAAAGGACCAATAAAGTCTATTCCCCACACATCAAAAATTTCAACTTCAAGAATTCCTTTCAAAGGCATTTCATGCTTCCTAGATATGTTACCCATTCTTTGACATTTATCACATGTGAGCACAAATTCTCTAGCATCCTTAAATAAGTAGGCCACCAAAACTAGATTGCAATACCTTAGATGCTGTCTTTGATACTCCAAATTATCCTCCAACTTCTAAAGAATGACAATGCTTTAAAACTTCTTGGACTTCATCTTGAGGTATACACCTTCTAATTAATCCATCCACACACCTTTTGTATAGTAAGGGCTCCTCCTAATAGTAAAATCTGCTATCATACAAAATTTTTTTCTTTTGTTTATAATGCATACCATAAGGTAGAACTCCATTTACTAGATAATTGGCGATGTCAGCGAACCATGGAAGTTCTTTTGATGTAATATTCAGAAGATGTTCACCATGAAATGACTCACTGATTGGGACACCATCATCAAGTTCTCTTAATCCATCTTGGTCTAGCCTTGATAAATGGTCTGCTACTAGGTTTTCACTCCCTTTTTTATCTCGGACTTCCCAGTCAAATTCTTGTAGCATCAAAATCCATCTTAAAATTCTAGGTTTTGCGTCCTTCTTGCTCAAAAGATTTTTAAGAGTAGCATGATCAGAATAAACAATCACTTTTTGCCCCACAAGATATGATATAAACTTTTCAAATGTATAAACAATAGCTAGTAGCTCCTTTTCTATAGTGGTGTAGTTGATTTGAGCTTTATCAAGTAGTTTGCGTGCATAATAGATCACATAAGGCTTGCCTTCCTTCCTTTGACCCAACACAGCTCCAATAGCAAAATTGCTAGCATCACACATTATTTCAAATGGCTCCTCCCAATTAGATGGTTGCAAAATAGGTGCAGATACAAGAGCGCTTTTCAAGGTGTTAAATGCATCAAGACACGCATTGTTGAACTCAAACACTGCATCCTTAGCAAGTAACTTACACAATGGCTTTGCAACCTTTGAAAAATCCTTGATAAATCTCATGTAAAACCCTGCATGTCCAAGGAAGCTTCTTATGTCCTTAACACATTTGGGAGGTGGTAATTTATGGATTACTTCTATCTTTGCTTTATCAACTTCAATGCCTTTCTCTGAAATTTCATGACCAAGAACGATTCCTTCTTGTGCCATGAAATGACATTTCTCCCAATTCAAGACCAAACCATGCTTGATACACCTGCCAAGAACTTTAGAGAGATTGTCTAAACAATGTTAAAATTTAGTACCATAGACACTAAAGTCATCCATAAAAACTTTTACACAATCATCAAGCAAATCACTAAATATTGAATACATGCATCGTTGAAAAGTTGTAGGTGCATTACATAAACCAAAAGGCATACGCATAAAAGCGAAAGTACCATAAGGAAATGTAAAAGTAGTTTTAGGTTGGTCTTCAGGGTGAATAAGGATTTGATAAAATCCACTAAGTCCATCTAGGTAACAAAAATAAAAGAAATTAGCTAGCCTCTCTAGAACTTGGTCAATAAAAGGCAATGGGAAATGATCCTTCCTAGTTGCTTTATTTAATTTACGATAATCAATGCACATACGCCATCCAATGATAGTTCGAGTAGGTATCAAATCATTAAACTCATTCCTAACTACAGTTAAGCCTCCCTTCTTTGGAATAACTTGAATGGGGCTTACCCAATTACTATCACTAATAGAATAAATGATTCCATCATCAAGCAACTTAGTCACCTCTTTTCTTACCACTTCTTTAAAAGTGGGATTCAATCGCCTTTGGCCTTCAATGGAAGGTTTGGCATTATCTTCTAACAAAATTCTATGCATACATATTTTAGGACTAATTCCTTTCAAATCATTAATAGAATAACCAATAGCATTTTTATGACTATTCAACTTATCACACAAAGCATCAACATAATCATTAGACAAAGATGAATTAACAATAAAAGGATATTAAAGATTAGAGTCAAGAAAAGCATATATGAGATTTGATGGTAAAGGCTTGAGCTCCAACTCTACTTTTTCAGGTGATGCAGTAGCCTCTAGATCATCTTCTCTCTTCAAAGATTCAAATCTTGATGTCCTTTGAAAAGGTTGATATGGACTTATCTCCAAAACTTGCTCATTAGGCTCATGAACCTTATTTAGCTTCATAGAATCACTTTTTATACACTCATGAATCACCTCTTCTATACACCCATCAATAACATCATGAGCGTTAATATGATCAACTCTGCTTGCCACTTCTATAGGTGTTGACTTCATCATATTTAACACATCAAATTCCATAGATTCATTATCTACTTCCAATGTAATTTTCCCATTCTTTATATCTAAAATTACTTATGCTGTCTGCAAAAATGGTCTTCCAAACAAAATTGGAATTTCAAGATCCTCTTCTATCTTCAACACAACAAAATCTGCTGGTATCACAAACTTACCTACTTTTGTTGGCACATTCTCTAATATTCCACGTGGATATGTAACATATTTATCCGCTAAGGAAAAAGACATGTTGGTAGGCTTAAGCTCATCTAAGTTAAGCTTTTTGTAAATTGAATAAGGCATAAGGCTAACACTAGCACCAATATCATACAAGGCTTTATCGAAATGCGTACCTCCAATTGTACAAGGAATCATAAATGAACCAGGATCCTTTAGCTTCGGTGGAGATTTGGAGTACATAGCTTTAGATTCTTCAACAAGAGATACCAAACCATAGTCTTCAATCTTACTTTTATAGTTAACAATATCCTTCAAAAACTTACCCCATGCAGGCATATCCCTTATTGCCTCCACAAATGGTATAGTGTAATCTCCTTTAGATAGTCAAGAAATATTCCAAATTGCTTATCCAAATTACCCCTTATGTACCTTTGAGGGAAAGGAAGAGTTCTAATATCCACCTTTGGTGATGTAGCATCTTCTTTCTTACTTTGCAACTTACTCTCATCTTTCTTTGTACTAATGACCTCCCCTTCTTTTGTCCCTACCTCTTCATCATCAACCATTATTATTTTTTTACTAGAGCTTACTTCAACTTCTTTACCACTCCTCAAAGTAATTGCTTGGCAAGTCTCCTTTTGTGCATACTCTGGTTGGCTTGGAAGCTTTCCTAAGGGTTTAGCATAAAAGGAAGAAGTTTGTTGGGCAATTTATGTTTTAAGGATTCGGTTATGAGTAGCAATTTGCTCAAGCTTAGAAGATATTTGTTTAAATTGCTCCTTATTTTGTTTATTGATGGCAATTTGTTGGTTGACAAATTGCTCAATAAGGTTCTCTAGGTTAGGTTTAGATTGGGGATGATTGAAGGGTTATTATTTTATAGGGAATCTAGGTGGGTTTTAAGGTTTGGTGTTTGGGTTAATTCGGGGGTTTAATTGGGAAGATGAGTTTGACCATGAGAATCCAGGATGGTTCCTCCATTGAGGGTTATATGTGTTTGAGTTAAGTCCTACTCTTTGGTTGAAACCTCCTTGGATATAATTCAAATCTTTATTAGCACTCATATTACATTGAGAATATGAATGAGGTCCTCCATAAGTCTCATAAACAAGGTTAGTACATTCTAATGAATTAACTTGAGATTTACTTACCATTTTAGTGAGGGCATCCACTTTTGCACTAAGCATGTTAATTGTATCAAGTTCCAAGATTCCTCTTGCCTTTGCCATAGTAGTTTCTTCACCCATCTACCTTTGAGATGCAAGTTCCTCAAGCAATGTAATGGCCTCTCTAGCTGTTTTGTCCATCCATTTCCCACCAGAAGCCACATTGACGATGTTTCTATTCTCATTTGTCAACCCGTTGTAAATGATTTGAGGGATCATCCATTTCGGCAAACCATGATGTGGACATTGCCTTTGTAGTTCCTTAAACCTTTCCTAAGCTGAATAAATTGTTTCACTTCCATTTTGCTTAAAAGTAGTGATTTCATTCCAAAACTTGGCTATCTTATATGGTGGAAAATATTTGTGCAAAAATGCTTGATTTAATTGGTCATGTGTGGTAATTGATTCATTAGGCAAACTTACAAGCCATAGTTGTGCCTTGTCCTTGACCAAAAATGGAAATAATCTCGGCCTTATTACGTCATTCATCACTCCATTTATCTAGAAGGTTGCACACACATTGAGGGAAGTCAAAATGTGAGCATAAGGATCCTCTCCTTGTAAGCCTCCAAATTGATTATTTTGCACCATCTAGATAACACTTGGCTTGATCTCAAAATTGTTGTTGGCAATAGCCGGAGCCACAATTCCACCAAAACTACCTGAAATATCGGGCATGGCAAAATCACCCAATGTCCTTCTCTCCGGTTGAGCCATTCTATTGAAGTTTAATTGATTCTCTATCCTTTGCCTTTGTTCCCTGTGCAAAGAACATATGGTTAGATCAATTTCAGGATCAAAAGCAGGTTACTATCACTAGTACTCCTAGTAAGCAAATAGATTCACAATTAAACAATTAATGAAAATAAAATTTAAAATAGAAATTAAAATAGAAATAAACAAAAAATAAAAAAATACAAATAAGTACAAAAATAAATAAAAATTAAAACAAGGCCTAAAACGACCTTTCTCTACCCTAAATTAATAAATATTACAGATCAAATTCCCCAGCAATAACGCCAAAATCTGATCAAGGGTCAAATTATAATACCCTAGTCTATAGGACTTAGTATAGAGCAAGTAGGATGTCGATCCATAGGGAATTCTGGGTAAATATTGTATTAATCGAATAGGTACTAAGATGGATAGGCAAATAAAATCACAATAATAATCAAGCAAATAAATTATAATCAAAATAACTACTCTAATACTAAAACTACAATTACTATAAGTTCTTATAAAAACATATGAAAGAATTATAATGATAATCAATAAGGATATGTAAATTAATTATTCTTGACTTAATGACTAGAAATTATTGCGTATAATCTTTAAAAGCAACTCTCGTTGTCAGATTAAAGTAAAGTTCCTAAAAGCAACTCTTGTTGTCAATTAGAAGTGTTCCCTCCTAGAGCCTACAAGTCCTCTCGGTTCATTATAGATATAGGAAGAAACCATAATGACATTATACTAAAAAAAATCCTAAAAAGCAACTCTTGTTGTCAGATTAGGATATTCCCGTCTAGAGTCTACAAGTCCTCTCAGTTCATTATAGAGATAGACAAGGAAACACAAGTAAAACTACTAAATATCCCTTAAGATGAATTCCTTATCTCCAAGTAATTCATTACTTAAGTGAATCCAATTAAAGTTCCATCGAATTATTCTAACTCTCATTGTAAATAAACCGATTTACAAGTTACACATGGTGATCAAGCATACATAACACAATTCTATACTAATTGAATTCAAATCAAACAAGAAAGTATGAGTATGTAATCCTTATTCAATCAACATTGCAATTACTTCAAATACTTAGCCACTATGCATGGTTAATTAAATTAAGAGAAAATTAAAAAAATATAGAAGAGAAGAGATTGATTTTATGCAACCCTTTTAATTTTTCTTCTAGCCGAAAATGATCTCTCTTGCATAAATGATTTGCTTGCTTCTTTTTGAATAATAGAAAAGATAATATAAAAGAATAATGAACTCTCCTGAATTCTATCTTGAATTCTATATTGAATTCTATATGAATTCTATATGAATTCTATCTTGATTCTATCTTAAATTCTATCTTAATTCCCTCCCTTGATTCTCTCTTGATTCTCTCTCTATGTACAAGGCACTCATGACCTATATATATAGGCCTTAGAAGTGGTTACAAGAGGTTACAAAATAGAAAGGTACCCTTTGACATGAAGGGTTACAATCGTATGCAGAATACATAACTTCTAGGGCATTTTTTTTCCATCTAAATGACTCTATCTATGGAAAGTCCCTTCATAAAAGTTCTATATCTTTGAGTCTCTTTCCAACACAACTTGAATCACCTTATTTGGATGTCTGTAGAGAAAGTTATGACTGAAATACAAAAACTGCTTAATCTAGAATCTTCTAGGCCTTTTGTCCATGTGCCGAATTGTTCCTGGTTGCCGACTCATTACGGAAACTTGTTATAATAAGTCATCCCATGTGTAATGACTCGTGACAGTCTTTAATCCTTCAAGAGTGAGTCTTTTGCCTTCCAACTTATTTTAACCAAATCCAAGCCTTTTCCAATGATCATTAGACCTAAAAACACATCAAAACATACAAACAAACCTAAAATGCATTTGGAAGATAGAAATCATATAATAAGAACATAAAAACACAAAATCAGAAGAAAAATAAACAACATAATTACTAAAATACTCCTAAATAAGTATGCATATTTGCGCTATATCAGATAACTACTCTTGCAAGAATCCAATGGAGTGTTGATTGAAAGGAAGAAAATCATAAAAATAAGAAGGCTATGATTACTCTAGTCCCCTCAATGACAAGATAAGAAGGAGGTAAGCTTCAACATTGCATTTCGGCTTAGAGAATCACTATAGAGGCAACATTCAAGTAAGAAGCAAGTAGGTTCAACTTCATATATATGAATATGAACTCTTCAAAATGAAGCCTCAAGAATCAATCATGGAGATGACAAACTGTCTGAATGCTCTCCTCATAACCCTTAAGAAACTTGGAAAACATTTCTCCAAGGAAGAGGTAAACAACAAGATTCTAAGTGTAATAACCCGAATATTTTAAATTATTTATTTAAATATTGAGGTTTTCAAGAATACAAAATATCTTTATTTTATATTGTTATAATTGATATATTAAATTATTATATTTAAGAAGTAAATTTAAAATTTCATTGGAAACTATTAACATTATTCTTTCCATATTATTTTATCCTTATGCACATATTTTATTATTTTAAATTGTCTAAATAATTATTTGTAGCACCACTATTAATGACATTATTATATACTTAAATTATCTACTACACACACATATATATACACATGGATGTATCCTATTTAAACACACACACACACACACATATATATACATATTTTTATGTGTGGCTTAGGATTTTTGAGAGAAAAGAAAAATTCAGTCAACTCACTTCCCTTTATTTCTTTCTTTCTTTTGTTCTTTCCTTCTTTTTTCCCCCTTATTCACGCCATTTTCTTCCCATCTTCATGTGCCTGATCCAGCAGCTACCCCTCCCTTCTCTATTTGTTTCCTTCTTCCTTCATCGTCATCTCAGCAACAGCACGAGCAGAGGCAGCAGCGACAGTAGGTCCAGTTTTGTTCAGAAGCAGCAGCGTGAGCAGTAACGTGAAGCAGTATCAGGGATAGCAACAACCTTCTTCCACTTGTTTTCAACTTAGTTTAGGTGAGTTTTAGGCTAGATGGTTGTTAGCTGATTTAGATGTTTAGTTGATTTTAATTACGTTTTGGGTTAATTTTTGATGTTGTTAATTCTGAATTGTTTGGTTAATTATGCAGAAATTTAATTTAATTATTTGGGGTAATTTTTGGTTGATTAATGTATGTTTATTAATTGATCTAAGTTATTAAAGTCAATTTTGGTTAAGACTCTATGAAAATTAATTTTGATATTTTAAGTTTTATGTATATTTTGTTAATGTGATTAATTAACTATTTTTGGTTGATTTTTGGAGTAAATTAGTGTTAGTATATTATGTTAGTAATTTTAGTAGTTATAAAATAATTTTTGTTTATTTATCTAAATTTGTTTTAGAAAAGTATTATATTATGTAAATTTTGATATAATGGAAAAATGGTGTGTTTTGTAGATATGATAATTAAATACTATGTTTTCATTGTTTTGAGACAAAATGTGGTATTAAAATAATTTTTATAAATTATTTATTATTTTAGTTAATTAATACTAACCATTTTTGAAAAAAATTTATTCAAAATTAGATTATTTATTGTTTTATGGTTTGAATGAGTTTTAATTAATATTTTGGTATATTTAATCTAGATGGGCAGTTATAGTTTGAATTTGTCTATTTTTTTATATTGGATTTTTGGAAAGTTAAATTGTTATTAATATTATATTATTATTTGAAATTTTATTAAATTATGGTGGAAAATAATTTTATTTAGTGTTTTAAAAATTAAACAGATTATATTATGAATTCTTATTATTTTTGGTGATTTACTAAATTATATTTAGTATTTGCTTATTGTTTTTTTTGGTGAACCTCGGTTGGGAATTGTGTAGTCTGGTGTCCCAACCTGAGGTGTTGTGCCATTGTGAATTTTGAAGTGTGTTTACTTGCAGGATTGACTCTACTTTGATAAAGGGATGTCCGTTTTACAGAGAAAACTTTGCCGAATTTTGGGTAGATTTATCGTAAAACATGACACCGGGTGAATCTTAAAATTTTTATTCTATGTTCGAATCGAGTCTTCCTTAGAAAGTCTAGAAGTTAGGTTTCTATTTTCTGATTGTCATTTCCTTTTCTGTCTTTTAGCTGCCCCTCCAGTTGCATCTACCAGTCGAGGTCGAACACGACGTGTCAGAGGAGCACCTTTATCTCGTAAGTTAATATTTGATTTGAGTGTCAGATTTTTTTTATTATTATTTTAAATCATATTAAATTCTTATGAATTTAATTTGTGAGATTCTAATTACCATTATTCATAGGATTTTGCATGATTTAATTTATAGTTGATTTATTTTATTTTATTATTTGTTTATTATTATTTATTGTAATTTTCATTGTTTTATTTATTTTTTAAATAAATCAAGGTAGAACGGGCTACTTGATGTGTTTCATTAGGACCGTGTGTGCACCGATAAAAATATGTGATTATTTAATTATATTACAGGAGCCGAAGGTCTGGTGATGCTTTGCTCTCGGACACCGTTAGTAGTATAATATTTATTTATTTATTAAATCACTGGGACCGATGGTCTGGTGATGCCTTGCTCTCGGACACTGCCAGTGATATTGGATTAAGAGATATGACTGTGGCTGTGTATCCTGGTGATGCCTTGCTCTCGGGATTCGATAGTCTTGGATATAAGTGAGACATATGACTATTAAAAATTTATAAATCGAGTTCTACCAAAATTTTTATATTGAAATGATTTTAAAAGATATTTAAATATTTATTTCTTCTCTTTTTAAAAAAAATGGATTCAATATATATATATATATATATATATAGTTGAAATAAAATTATATTATGTTATTTTTCCATAAAATTTATTTTAATGAGATTTTCAAATCGCATTCATTTCTTTATTAACTTACTCAATGAGGTCTGACTCCCCTCAACTTATTTTTTTTAGGAGTTTGGGAGTTTTCTATTAGGCCTACTTCTCTTCGCCGTGTAGCTTCATTACCGGCTATTCTGCGTAGGTCTATTTAGTTGTGTGTATTTACTTTCGCATACCGCAGTAAAGAAAGTTGTACAAATGCATACTTTATTTGGGATTTCATGTATTTATAATTTATGTATTGAGATACTATCTGTATAACTGAAGTTTATGTATTTTATGCATTGATATTATGGTTTAAATTATATTGAGAAAAATCAGTTTGATAAAGTGCATTGTGGTTTATTATTTATTGTGAGGTTTCAAAGTTTAAATATTCCACGATTTTTCTTTTAAGGCTTACTATGGGTTTTGGTAGCTTTATGCTTTCCCATTCCCTAGTGTCGATCATGTGCCCCTAGGTTTGGGTCATGACAAAGTTGGTATCAGAGCTTTGGCTCATTTTTTTATGCTTTTAACTATCAATGTCTATCTTTTTCTCATAATACTACGGTACTTAGGTTGTTAAATGTCGGTTGTTAATCTCTTGTCTTTTGGTTTCAGTATCTGAGTTTGTATTCTTGTCTTATTTTGAATCTTAGTTCTCTTGTCTTTTCAGAATGAGGCATGCTCGGAATGCCCCTACTGTAGATGCAGAACCTGATGATGGTGAGCAGTCATTTCAGGATGAGATTCTCCCTCCTGCCCCTCGACCTAGAGGTAGGGATAGAGCTAGAGTGGCAGCAGCTCAGAGGCAGGATCAGCCTCTAGTAGAGCCTCAGATTCCAGTAGAGGATCCTGCAATCTTTATAGCTAGCATGGCGGGTATTAACCAGGGCTTGGCAGCTCTTAATCAAGCGATGCCCATTGTGCAGTAGATGCTTCAGCGATAGACTCAGGGGATGTCAAATGCTGATGTAGCCTTATTATACTCTAGAGTGGGGCAAGTTCACTTTGATGGTATTGGGGATGCGTTGGATTTCATTAATACCATCGAGTCCAGGACCAGATCTGGGTATTCTGACTACTAGAGGATTATGATCGTGGAGCTATCAGTCTCAGCAGCAGCTTAGGACTAGTTTATGCAGTCCATTTAGCCTTTCATGATGATGATAACATGGTTGGGATTTAAGGAGCAGTTCATGAGATTTTTCTATCCTTTGTCTATATGAGAAAACTATAGATGGCAGCTACTTAACATTGATAGGAGAGATCGATCAGTGGAGGACTATACTCGGGAGTTCTACAAACTGATGAGGCATGATGAGGACGTGAGGTAGGATGTTGCCAGGGCAGTAGAGCTGTATGTGATGGGATTAGGCCCGACCTATATTGGTATTCAACCAGAGGGTCATAATCTTGAGAGTGTGGTAGAGGAGGCGAGACAGTTAGAGCGCAGACACATCCGACACGGCACCATACCTGACCCATATGATAGTGGCACTTTCGGACTTGTCCAGAGGGCGCAGCAGCCAGTATTGCAGATAGGCAGTTAAAGTTCTTAGGCAGTAGGCCCTTCTCAATAGAGTAGACATTTTAGGGCACATCAGACTAGTAGGCACTGCCTTACTCAAGATCATAGGAGTAGTAGGGCCGCTAAATTTGGTAGTAGCGCCAGCAGTAGTAGTGGGCAAAGCTTTGGCCATGGCAGTTCTAGGTCTGGAGCTAGTGCATGTGCCATTTGTGGTCGAGTGCAATAGGGTCCTTGTCACTTGATGCTAGGAGCATGTTTTAGATGTGGTCAGTTTGGACATTTCGCTAGAGCTTGTTCAAACTATGGATTCCAGACATCTTTTACTCAGGGATCTTCACCTACTGTTGTTCAGCCATTGCAGTAGGTGCCCCAGCAGTATCAGGCACCTATATACTCTCAACAACGACTGATTCAGTATGCGAGTCAGTAGGGCCGAGGTAGAGGATAGACTCAGCCATTCACCTCACAGCAGCTAGGACGTGGTCAGGCTAGGGTTTTCACTTTGACTCCTCAAGATGCGTAGGCATCCAATGCTGTGGTAGCAGGTACTATTCTAGTCTGTTGCTCTGAGGCTAGAGTCTTATTTGATCCGGGTGCTACATGTTCATTTGTATCTCCTTTGTTTGCTTCTAAAGTGTCTTGTCTTCCTTCCAAGATGAGTTTTCCTCTGTCTATTTCAACTCCACTTAGTGATGAGTTGGAGACAGACATTTTCTTCCCATCTTGTCCCGTGTTAGTAGAGGGTAGAGAATTATTGGTAGACTTGGTCCTTTTGGATGCGATAGAGTTTGATGTGATTCTTGGAATGGATTGGTTGTCCCAGTATTATGCTTCTATGGATTGTCGAGCAAAAGGAAGTAATTTTTAGAATTCTTGATGATGAGGAATTCAGATTTAGAGTTATTGAGAGTTCAATGTTTCGTATTCTTATTTCTGCCATTACAGCTAGGAAGATGCTTAGTAGAGGATGTCAGGGCTATTTAGCTGTAGTTTGAGATGTTCAAGCAGGAATGGGATTAGTGGACAGGGTACCGGTAGTACGTGAATTTGCAGATATTTTTCCAGAGGAGTTACCTAGATTGCCATCGGATAGAGAGATAGAATTCTGTATTGATGTTGTCCCAGGTACAGATCCTATCTCTATGCCACCTTATAGGATGGCACTTGTGGAGTTGAAGGAGTTAGAAGAGCAATTGCAGGAATTATTAGATAAGGGGTTCATTCGACCTAGTACATCTCCGTGGGGTGCTCCGGTTCTCTTTATAAAGAAGAAGGATGGTAGTCTTTGACTCTGTATTGACTATAGACAACTGAATAAGGTTACCATCAAGAATAAGTATCCACTCCCTAGGATTGATGATTTGTTCGATTAGTTACAAGGAGCTCGACATTTCTCTAAGATTGACTTAAGATCTGGGTATCATCAGCTAAGGATTAGAAGGGAGGATATACCTAAGTCAACATTTCAGACTAGATATGGCCACAATGAGTTCTTAGTGATGTCCTTTGGGTTGACTAATGCTCCAGCAGCCTTCATGGACTTAATGAATAGGGTGTTTAGGCCACACTTAGACCGATTTTTGATTATGTTTATTGATGATATTATGGTCTATTCAAAGAATAGGGTAGAGCATGCAATGCATCTGAGATTGGTGCTGCAGACTTTGAGAGAGCACCAGTTGTATGCTAAATTTTTGAAATGTGAGTTATGGTTAGACCTAGTGGCATTCTTAGGCCATGTGGTGTCTAAAGATGGCATTCAGGTGGATCCCAGGAAGATAGAAGCGATTACTGAATGGCCAAGACCTACAACGATTACTGAAGTAAGAAGTTTTCTAGGTTTAACAGGCTATTACAGGAGATTTGTGAAGGATTTCTCTAAGATTGCCACACCTTTGACTAGACTAACCCAGAAGAATGTTAGATTTGTGTGGACTGATAGGTGTGAGGAGCATTTCCAGTTGCTTAAGGATTTATTGACTTAAGCTCCAGTACTGACATTACCTTCGATGATGATGGATACATGGTGTATTGTGATGCTTCCCGTGTAGGTTTAGGATGTGTGCTAATGCAGAATGGTAGAGTGGTTGCTTATGCTTTGAGGCAATTAAAGAAGCATAAGGAGAAATACCCCACTCACGATCTAGAGATGGCAACAGTTGTTTTTGCACTGAAGATCTGGAGGCATTATCTGTAAGGTGTCACTTGTGAGATCTACACCGACTACAAGAGCTTAAAGTATATCTTCAAGCAAAGGGATTTGAACTTAAATCGAAGAAGATGGATGGAACTTCTGAAAGACTATGATTGTTCTATTCTTTACCATCCAGGTAAGGCGAATGTAGTAGCTGATGCGCTGAGTAGAAAATCAGCAGGTAGTCTTGCCCACATTAGTATTAAGAGAAAACTGATTATTCAGGAGTTGCATGAGCTTATTAATCTGGGCTTGCAGTGGAAAGTGACTAAGAAGTGCCTTTTAGCTCAGTTCATAGTATGGTCTGTGTACTTGGATAGAGTTAAGGCAGCTCAAAAAAAGGACCCACAGTTATAGAGAATTATGTTTGATGTGCAACAGGGTCAATCCAGAGAGTTTATGATTGATAGTGAGGGAGTTCTACGCTTGGGTACTCGATTATGTGTGCCAGATGTTGATGATCTGAGGAAAGATATCTTAGAAGAGGCATATTTTTCTGATTATAGTATTCACCCAGGTTCTACTAAGATGTATCATAATTTGAGGGATACATACTGGTGGAATGGAATGAAGAAGGATGTTGCAGAGTTTGTATCCAAGTGCCTCACATGTCAGCGGGTGAAATTAAAACATCAGAGGCCCTCAGGATTATTGCAGCCCATGCCTATCCTAGAGTGGAAATGGGATATGATTGCTATGGATTTTGTGACTGGTTTGCCTCAGACGGTAGGTGGGTTTTATGCTATTTGGGTGATCATTGACAGGTTAACTAAGTCAGCTCACTTTCTACCAGTTAAGATGACATATTCCACCGACAGGTTGGCACGGTTGTATGTCAATAGAATTGTTTGTCTTCATAGAGTTCCTGTAAGTATAATATCTGATAGAGGAGCCACTTTTACATCATTTTTTTGGCAAGAGTTACATAAGGCATTGGGTACCAGACTTGACTTTAGCATAGCATTCCATCCTCAGACTGATGGTCAGTCTGAGAGGACCATTCAAATTTTAGAGGATATGCTCCGAATGTGCATGATGGACTTTGGAGGTAAATGGGATAATCATTTGCCACTGATTGAATTCACATATAACAATAGTTATCATGCAAGTATTGAGACGGCTCTATATGAAGCGCTGTATGGTAGGAAGTGCATATCACCTTTGTGTTGGGAAATTGGTGAGAGACAACTCACAGGTCCAGAGTTAGTGCAAATTACTTCTGAAAAAGTTCCTATCATTCAACAGAGGTTGAGGACAACATACAATAGGCAAAAGAGTTATGTTGATCCTAAAAGGAAGGATGTTTCCTTTCTAGTTAGAGATATGGTGTTTCTGAAGGTATCTCCAATGAAGGGAGTTATGAGGTTTAGTAAGAAGGGTAAGTTGGCTCCGAGATACATTGGACCTTTCGGGATACGGTCACGAGTTGGGGAGGTGGCCTATAGACTAGTGTTGCCACCTGAGCTATCTCGAATCCACCCAGTATTCCATGTGTTTATGTTGAGGAAGTATATTCCTGATCCTTCTCACGTACTTCAACCTCAAGCAGTTGAGCTCAATGAAGATCTGTCTTATGAGGAGTATCCAGTAGCGATTGTGGATCGCTAGGTTCGCCAGCTTCACTCTCGAGAGATTTTGATGGTAAAAGTGGTTTGGAGTAACCACACAGTAGAAGATTGTACGTGGGAGGCAGAATCTGAGATGCAAGCTGACTATCCTTATCTTTTTCATCCGTAGACTTTGTAATCCTTAACTTCTTTTTGAAATTTGAGGACGAATTTCTATAAGGGGGGAAGATTGTAATGACCCGAATATTTTAAATTATTTATTTAAATATTGAGGTTTTCAAGAATACAAAATATCTTTATTTTATATTGTTATAATTGATATATTAAATTATTATATTTAAGAAGTAAATTTAAACTTTCATTGGAAACTATTAACATTATTCTTTCCATATTATTTTATCCTTATGCACATATTTTATTATTTTAAATTATCTAAATAATTATTTGTAGCACCACTATTAATGACATTATTATATACTTAAATTATCTACTACACACATATATATATACACATGGATGTATCCTATTTAAACTACCATATATATATATATATATATATATATATATATATATATATATATATACATATTTTTGTGTGTGGCTTAGGATTTTTAAGAGAAAAGAAAAATTCAGTCAACTCACTTCCCTTTCTTTTTTTCTTTCTTTCATTCTTTCTTTCTTTCTTTTCCCTTATTCACGCCATTTTCTTCCCATCTTCATGCGCCTGATCCAGCAGCTACCCCTCCCTTCTTTGTCTGTTTCCTTCTTCCTTCATCGTCATCTCAGCAGCAGCACGAGCAGAGGCAACAACAGCAGTAGGTCCAATTTTGTGCAGAAGCAGCAGCCTGAACAGTAACGTGAAGCAGTAGCAGGGACAACAGCAGACTTCTTCCACTTGTTTTCAACTTAGTTTAGGTGAGTTTTAGGCTAGATGGTTGTTAGCTGATTTAGATGTTTGTTAGTTGATTTTAATTAGTTTTGGGTTTAATTTTTGATGTTGTTAATTTTGAATTGTTTGGTTAATTATGCAGAAATTTAATTTAATTATTTGGGGTTATTTTTGATTGATTAATGTATGTTTATTAATTGATCTAATTTATTGAAGTCAATTTTGGTTAAGACTCTATGAAAATTAATTTTGGTATTTTAAGTTTTATGTATTTTTTGTTAATGTGATTAATTAACTATTTTTGGTTGATTTTTGGAGTAAATTAGTGTTAGTATATTATGTTAGTAATTTTAGTAGTTATAAAATAATTTTTGTTTATTTATCTAATTTTTTTTAGAAAAGCATTATATTATGTAAATTTTGATATAATGGAAAAATGGTGTGTTTTGTAGATATGATAATTAAATACTATGTTTTCATTGTTTTGAGACAAAATGTGGTATTAAAATAATTTTTATAAATTATTTATTATTTTAGTTAATTAATACTAACCATTTTTGAAAAAAAATTATTCAAAATTAGATTATTTATTATTTTATGGTTTGAATGAGTTTTAATTAATATTTTGGTATATTTAATCTAGATGGGCAGTTATAGTTTGAATTTGTCTATTTTTTTATATTGGATTTTTGGAAAGTTAAATTGTTATTAATATTATATTATTATTTGAAATTTTATTAAATTATGGTGGAAAATAATTTTATTTAGTTTTTTAAAAATTAAACAGATTATATTATGAATTCTTATTATTTTTGGTGATTTACTAAATTATATTTAGTATTTGCTTATTGTTTTTTTAGGTGAACCTCGGTTGAGAATTATGTAGTTTGGTGTCCTAACCCGAGGTGTTGTGCCATTGTGAATTTTGAAGTGTGTTTATTTGCAGGATTGACTCTACTTTGATAAAGGGATGTCTGTTTTACAGAGAAAACTCTGCCAAATTTTTGGTAGATTTATCGTAAAATGTGACACCGGGTCAATCCTAAAATTTTTATTATGTGTTCGAATCGAGTCTTCCTTAGAAACTCTAGATATTAGGTTTCTATTTTCTGATTGTCATTTCCTTTTCTGTCTTTTAGTTGCCCCTCCAGTCGCATCTACCAGTCGAGGTCGGACATGACGTGTCAGAGGAGTACTTTTCTCTTATATGTTAATATTTGATTTGAGTGTCAGATTTTTTTTATTATTTTAAATCATATTAAATTCTTATGAATTTAATTTGTGAGATTCTAGTCAGCATTATTCATAGGATTTTGCATGATTTAATTTAAAGTTGATTTATTTTATTTTATTATTTATATATTATTATTTATTGTAATTTTCATTGTTTTATTTATTTTTTTAAATAAATCAAGGTAGAACAGGCTACCTGATGTGTTTCATCAGGACCGTGTGCACACTGGTAAAAATATGTGATTATTTAATTATATTACTGGGGCCGAAGGTCTGGTGATGCTTTGCTCTCAGACACCGTTAGTAGTATAATATTTATTTATTTATTTATTAAGTCACTGGGGCCGATGGTCTGGTGATGCCTTACTCTCGAACACCGCCAGTGATATTGGATTAAGAGATATGACTGTGGCTGTGTATCCTGGTGATGCCTTGCTCTCGGGATTCGACAATCTTGGATATAAGTGAGACATATGACTGTTAAAAATTTATAAATCGAGTTCTACCAAAATTTTTATATTGAAATGATTTTCAAAGATATTTAAATATTTATTTCTTCTCTTTTTAAAAAAAATGGATTTAATATATATATATATATATATATATATATATCAAATGGTTGAAATAAAATTATATTATGCTATTTTTCCATAAAATTTATTTTAATGAGATTTTCAAATCGCATTTATTTCTTTATTAACTTACTCAGTGAGGTCTGACTCCCCTCAACTTATTTTTTTTAAGAGTTTGAGAGTTTTCTGTTAGGCCTACTTCTCTTCACCGTGTAGCTTCATCACCGGCTATTCTGCGTAAGTCTATTTAGTTGTGTGTATTTACTTTCGCATACCGCAGTAGAGAAAGTTGTACAAATACATACTTTATTTGGGATTTCATGTATTTATAATTTATGTATTGAGATACTACCTGTATAACTAAAGTTTATGTATTTTATGAATTGATATTATGGTTTAAATTATGTTAAGAAAAATCAATTTGATGAAGTGCATTGTGGTTTATTATTTATTGTGAGGTTTCAAAGTTTAAATATTCCGCGATTTTTCTTTTAAGGCTTACTATGGGTTTTGGTAGCTTTATGCTTTCCCATTCCCTAGTGCTGGTCACGTGCCCCTAGGTTCGGGTCGTGACTAAGAATCCTACCTAAGAAGGATTGGGAATCTCGTGTTACATCAATTGAGGAAGCTCAAGACCTCTCTATTCTATTAAATGATGTGCTCATTGGTAAGCTCTTGACACATGATCTCACCATCAGGCAAAGAGGTGAAGAACAAGAGGAGAAAGAAGAAAAGAAAAATAGCATTGCTCTAAAAGCTCTTCAAGAACATAGTGAAGAGGAAAGCATCAAAGATTCTAGTGATGAAGATGGTGATATTACAATGCTTACTAGAAACTTTAAGAAGTTCTTAAGAAAGAAAAATTTCTCAAGAACAGGGGGCTTCAATAAGAAGTTTGAAGGAGATGGGAGGAAGAAAAAAAAAAGTTACTTGCTATGAATGTCCCAAACTCAAATGGGACACATTAGAAGTGAATGTCCCAAACTCAAATTTAAGACCAAGGGAGCCAAAGATAAGAAGAAGGCATTCAAAGCTACTTGGGATGATTCCTGCGAATCTGAAGAGGAAAAGGAACAACAAGAAGTTGCTAACCTTTGCTTTATGGCCATTGAAAATGAAAATGCGGTACCATCCACTTCTTATTCTTCCTTTGATGATTGTAATGAATATTATGATGATGATGAGAGCTCTATTATGAGTAAATTACTTGCTAAATGCAAAATTTTGTTATCTAAGAAGAAAAAATATAAACATGAGTTAGCTAGCTTAAATAAGGATTTTGAATGTTTAAAAATTTATTTTGCTAAACTTGTTGCATCAAATGAAAAACTAGTTAGTGATGCTTAATCTTCTAATTCTTCGAAAGACCAACTTAAGACAGCAAATGATAAAAATCATAAGCTTTCTAAGAAAGTCTTAGAATTAAAGAATTCCATTGCTAAATTTAAGAGAGGAAAAGAAACTTTAGATAGTTTTCTTGAATCTCAAAAATTTCATGGAGATACCCATGGAATTAGATATAAAAATGGAATGTCTTCATCATCCTCTTCATATATTACTTTTGTTAAAGCTTCACATGATTCTACTCCTTCAATCTCAATTGAGATTTAAGCTTTCAAAGCTAAAAAATCTCATGTGTTAAATAGCAAGGCAAAGTCTCATAAGATTAACCCTTCATTAACACAAAGAAGTAAGGCTCAAACTAGAGCACCTCAACCTAAGCCTACTTATATGTACACTAGACATAATTATAATAGGCATGGTACACAACACAATGCACAAACTTATTGAAATGTTCATCACTATTGCCAATGTATGTCTCACTCAATGTCATAAAACAATAGGAGATACACACAACACCAAAGGCATGCTGCATATACTAGGAAAGCATATCATCCTAGGAGAAACAAATTTGAAAATATTGTATGCTTATATTGCATGATCAAAGGACATACCAATAATGTGTGCTTCTATAGAAAACTACACATGAATTTGCTTCCTTTGGATTATTTTGAAACTAACCAACCTAGACCAAGAAAGGTTTGGGTTCAAAAGAACATTTAAAATGTTTTTTGTAGGTGTTCTTGAAATATGCAAGAACAAAAAGAAAGGGGTATCTCAATAGTGGATGTTTAAGGCACATGATGGGACACAATGAGCAATTCAACAAACTTGATGCTAAGGATGGAGGACATGTTACATTCGAAGACAATGCAAAAGGAAAAATTATTGGCATTGGAGAAATAGGTAATCCTCAATCCTTATCTATACATCATGTGTTTTTTGTTGATGGTCTTAAACATAATTTGCTAAGTATAAGTCAATTACGTGATATGGGAAATAAGGTGACTTTTTATCCTAGAAATTACTTTATTAGTAGTCTTGATGAAGATAAAGTAATTTTTAATGGTGAAAGAGTAGATAATGTTTATGCTATTGATTTGAATAAAATTGATAACAAAGACATAAAATGCTTAATATTAATTTCCCATGACACATGGACATGGCATAGAAGGTTAGGACATGCAAATTTTAAGCTTTTGAATGATCTTTGTAAACATGAATTTGTGATTAGTTTACCTAAACTTGAATTCACTAAGGATAAACCTTGTAATGCTTGTCAAAAGGGAAAACAATCTAAGTCTTCATTTAAGCTAAAAAATGTAGTGTCCACTTCTAGACCACTTGAACTTATACATATGGATTTGTTTGGACTAACTAGAATTGCTAGTCTTGGTGGAATGCACTATGCTTATGTATTGGTTGACGATTACTCTAGATACACTTGGGTGCATTTTCTTGCTAATAAGAATGATGCATTTAAAGCTTTTGAAAATTTTTCAAAAAGAGTTCAAAAAGAAAAAGTATTTTGTATTTCATCCATTAGAAGTGATCATGGAACCGAATTTGAAAATAAATTTTTCAAAAACTATTGTAATGAAAATGGTATTTCTCATACATTTTCATCTCCTAGAACTCCTCAATAAAATGGGGTAGTTGAAAGGAAAAATAGAACTCTTGTGGAAATGGCTAGAACAATGCTTCATGAGTATAATTTGCCTCTATACTTTTAGGTGGAAGCCATTAACACATCTTGTTATATTTCAAATCGAGTTTTCAAAAGATCAATTTTTAATAAAACATTTTATGAGCTATAGAACAATAAAAAACCCAAAATCTCATATCTAAGAGTATTTGGATGCAAGTGCTTTATATTGAACACCAAGGATAATCTTGGGAAATTTTATTCCAAAGCCCATGAAGGAATTTTCCTAGACTATTCCATCTTTATCAAAGCATATAGGGTCTTTAATAAGAGAACTCTAGTAGTTGAAGAGTCAATGCATGTGGTATTTGATGAATCAAACTCACTTGATCCTAGAAAGGATGTTTGTAGCATTGATGATCTTGTAGGTGACAATGAGATTGTGGAAACACAAGAAGAAAATGCTAGTAAGCCTTTGGAACTTGAAGATTAAAGCAAGAAGGAAAATGAGGAGATACCTCAACCTATCTTGAAGGATGAACTTCGAAAGGATTGGCAATTCAAGAAAGCTCACCCTCAAGAGCTCATTATAAGTGACACTACAAAGGGGTAACTACTGGATCTAAACTCAAGTCTATTATTAATTTAGCTTTCATTTCTCAAATTGAACCAAAAAATGTTGATGATGCTTTGAGTGATGAATTTTGGGTCCTTGCTATGCAAGAAGAGTTAAATCAATTTGAGAGAAACAAGTTTTGGACCTTAGTTCCTAGACCTAAACATCATCCTATTATTGGCACCAAAGGGGTGTTTAGAAATAAGATGAGTTAACAAGGTGTCATAACTAGGAATAAAGCTAGACTAGTAACTAAAGGTTAAAATCAAGAGGAAGGAATTGATTATGATGAAACTTTTGCCCCTGTTGCAAGGTTAGAAGCTATTAGGATGTTACTTGCATTTGCATCATACATGGATTTTAAACTTTATCAAATGAATGTTAAAAGTGCATTTTTAAATGGTTTTATTGAAGAGGAGGTATATGTTGAACAACCTCCAGGTTTTGAAAATTTTAATTCTCTAAATCATGTTTTTAAATTGTTAAAAGCATTGTATGGATTGAAACAAGCTCCAAGAGCTTGGTATGAAATATTGAGTAACTTTTTACTAAAGAAAGGTTTCTCTAAAGGAAAGGTTGATGATATTATTTTTAGTGCTACTAATTATTGCTTGTGTGAGGAATTTTCTAAGCTAATGCAAGAAGAATTTGAGATAAGTATGATAGGAGAACTCAAGTTCTTTCTTGGACTTCAAATCAAGCAATGTAAAAATAGGATTTTCATCAATCAAACCAAATATGCAAGGGACATTCTCAAGATGTTTGGAATGGATGGAGCTAAATCAAGCAAAACTCCAATGAGCACCATAACCAAACTCAACAAGGATGAGAATGGCAAACCGGTTGATGAAAAGTGATTTAGAGATATGATTAGATCCCTTCTTTATTTAACTGCTAGTAGACTCGATATTATGTTTGCTACTTGCTTGTGTGCTAGATTTCAATAAAGTCCTAGAGAGTCTCATTTGAATGCTATCAAAAGAATTTTTAAATATCTTTATGGTACAATGCATTTAGGACTTTGGTATCCTAGGAGTTCTTCCTTTGACTTGATTAGTTATTCTAATGTTGATTTTACTGGTAGCCTACTAGATAGAAAAAGCATTGCTTAGTTTTAGGAAATTGCTTAGTTTCTTGGTTTAGTAAGAAATAAGTTTCTATTGCCTTGTCCACCGCTGAAGCAGAATATATGGCAGCGAGTTATTGTTGCACCCAAGTTCTATGGCAAAAACAATAACTTTTGGACTATAGTATTGATATTAATCACATTCCAATTAAGTGTGATAATACAAGTTCTATAAACCTTAGTAAAAATCCCATTCAACATTCTATAACTAAGCATATTGACATTAGACATCATTTATTGCGTAATCATGTGCAAAATGGTGATATTTTTCTTGATTTTATTGATACTAATCATCAATTAGCATACATCTTTACCAAGCCTCTTTTTGAGGAAAGATTAAATTTTATTAGGCATGAACTTGGTATGATTGATGGCTCAAGCTTGTCTTGATTACTTGTTAAATTGATGAATTGATGATTAGAGTCTTATGTGATCATGTTCTTTAGAAAAATTATTTTCAGCATCATGTATATATTTTGTTTTAAAAGTATTTGCTTTAGCAAAAATTACTTAATATACATGATATATTGTATTTCCCATTTGCATGATCTTTGTATTAATTTTAATTTTATTTGAATTAGATTTGTGTGGATTCATTCAATTTTTTTTAAAAAGGCCCTCCTATTTTGAAAATTAATAATTAATTACTGAGCTAAATTCAATTAATTAATTATTTTAATATTCCTCCTCCTCAACAGTTTTTTTTAATGTTTTTTGTGTGTTTTTATCCTAGTTTCTATTTGGTTAATTTTTAGTATACTTTCCATATCTAAGTTTTGAGCTGTTAGTCTATTTTTTTTAATTCATTTTATGCTAGCTTCTATTTGGTTTATTTTTGGTATAGTTTTTGTATCTAAGTTTTGAGCTGTTAAGTGTGTTTTATGACTATTTTTCATCAGTTTATGTTCAGTTTATTTTCTGGATATAAACCATGAGTAGTTAGTCTATTTTATAATTATTTTGGTTTAGTTTCAGTTTGGTTTATCTTTTGGATATTTTTTGGATATAAGACATGAACTATTTGTTTTATATCTTGTTCACCATTGGTATTTTAATATCATTGTAACTCTTTTTTTTTTTTGCAATTTTTTTTGCATTTTGACAAGGGGGGGAAAATATTTGAGTTTGCTTAATTTTTTATTTATTGTGTTTTCTTAGGAATTGTTTTTATCTTTGATAATGCACATTTATTTTTAAGATTTGGTCTATCTTTGCATTTTGACAAAGGAGGAAAAATAATTGAGTTTGCATGCGTACTTAGTTAATTTCTTTTAAGGGAGAAATTTTTTCTTCCAAATATGTGTTTATGTAACTGACATAACTATGTGATAGTGTGTCCTTAATATCAATTTTTTTAAATCCATTGAAATAGGGGGAGAAAATTGTTTGAATTTATTTCACAAATTTTTTTTTTCATAGTAACAGTGTAAGTGTAGCTAGTTTTGTCCTTATGAGTAATAGTCTTGTTTTGCTTACTTTGTTTTTATATGACATGAATTTTTTTTTGCATGACTATTAATTGTGCTTTTCTTGCAAAATTCATATTCATGTATAAATTCTTCTTGGGAATGGTTTTTATCTTTTAAAATGACATGAATTTTATAAAGATTTTGAGCATCCTTTCTTTCATTGTTTTGGTTCTTGATCTTTTATTCCCTCTAGTGTTTTTTGGCTCCCTTAGGTCTATTTCCCTTTATATCTCTCTCTTTTCTTTTTGTCTTTGACAAAGGGGGAGAATAAGCTATGTGCTTAGGAGATAAATAATTGTGTTTAAGATATGCTAAGTACCATATGATTATGTATAATTGATTGACTAGTTAAACTCTACACGATCATGTGATGTTTGAATATAGCATATATACTATTTTGTGATGCATTATAGTAGCACTATATGCATATATGTTTGAAATTATTTCCTTCTTGTTATCTAACATTTTTTAATAATCATATTATCATCATTTGTTATGTTGGGCCATGTTCTTGATAACTTTTTTATGTTTTTTTTTATTTTTAACAAGAAGGATAATAAAATTTATTTATATGTCTTATCATGTCCAATAAAGAGGAGAAATAAAGAAATATATTTTTGTTAAAGAAATATATTTATTCAACCCTTATACATGCTATGATAATTCATTTATTTATATGCTCTAGTACATAATAAATATTGAATTTATGCACATGTTCAGGGGGATCAAAATATTTTTTTCATCTTGCATGTATTTAATTTGAAAGGGGGAGCTATTTTAATTAACATGCTTATATATTTTATTTATTTTTGTCATACTGACACATTATTTATTATCTTTTCAAATTGGTTGTCAAAGCCAAAAAAGGGGATATTGTTGACCATTTGCATAATCAAACTCTTAATTTTGGACTTTGACAAAAAAATTTCTTACTAATAATTTCAATTAAGTGTGTAGGGAATTATATACCAAACATATACACTTTTGGATGAATAGTGACTTTTTCGGGCTGATTAAACCTTTGAGATTGAAGAAGACTTTTGATATATTTAGAGCTCTTAAATAAGAAAATAAGCACCTCAACTTTTGAAGTAGACATTTTAAACTTTCCAAATTGAGCTTTCTTGTCAAAATCCAAGTTCATTTGGGTATTCAAATCTTCAGTCAAAGTTAGCATATATATTTTGCATAGCTCTTGGTATTTCAGAAATATCTTAAGCTAAAGATATCCAATTAAGGTGATTCAAAGTTTTATAAAAATATAAGACAATTATCTACAACTTTTATGAAGAACTTTTTAGCTGAATCAATCGTCTTTGGTCCCGTTCATGAGCATCTTTCAAAGTGGTCATGAGCTATCCTTCAATGGAGCCTTTGGAGCACATTTTTGCCAAAATATGGTTGTACCCATCACGAGCTGAGTGATTGTAACCCTAATCATAAGCAGACTACTGACAGCATCCAACAAGAATTTTTGAATGCAACATATATATTTTTTTCCCTCACGAGCATTGTTCACTCGTGAGCCACCCGTGAGCATCCTTTGAGCTGCCAAAAGTCCAAGAATTGATTCAAAATCAATTATAAAAGTTGGAGACATGATTGATACATCCAATAACTACATTTTTAAGTGTTTTTGTATATAAACACAACTTAGAATTCAATTGAAAGGTTAAGAAAACTTGTTTATCATTCATTATTTTCTTAAACATTCAATTGAGCTCTTAACTTTCTTTAAACAATTCTTTGTGGATAACTCTTGTGAGAGTTGGTGAGTGATTAGAATAGGCATTCTTATTCTTCTATTTTATGGGTTTAGAAAATGGAAAGTGAGATTCTATTCTAAAGGAATTGGTTTAAGTGTTTAGCTATTAAAATACTTGGGAAATTAGTTTTAGTGTGAGCCTTGAAAACACTTGTAATTTGGTTTTTGAGTGAGCCTTGAAAACTCAAGTTGTAAGGTTGTAAGAGTAAGCCATAAAACTCTTGTGTATTCTCAATCTTGTGAATAAGATTGTGGGTGATTAAAAAAATCCTAACTTGGGGATAAGTTAGGTGGAGATGTAGGATTATTGTTGAATCCGAACTCCTTAAATATTTATGCTCTTCATTCTTCGTTCTCAACTCTTACTCAATTCTCGTAAAGAATTCCTTTAATTTCCTATTTTTGTTTGATAGTCCTATTCACTCCCCCTTTAGGACTCTTTCAACAATGGCATTCAGTTCCAGGCAGAAACAGCTAAATTATTGCAGAGATATAAGGTTGAGCATTATAAGTCCTCACCTTATCGACCTCAGGCTAATGGTATAATTGAAGCAACTAATAAGAATATAAATAATATCCTCTCCAAGATGGTGAAAATGCATAAATATTGGTAAGAATATCTCTCTTTTTCCATATGGGGATACAAAACTACATCACACATTGCTATGTGACAAACTTCATTCTCGTTAGTATATGGTTATGAAGCGGTTTTGCCCATAGAGATGAAAATCAAGCCCTTGAGAGTCATTATGGAAGAAAAAATTCTTGAGAGTGAATAGATAAAAAAGAGATTTAATCACCTCATTTCTCTAAATGAGAAAAGGATGGATGCTCTATTTCACACTTAGATTTATCAGAAGAGGATTGCGAGAGCTTTCAATAAAAGGGTAAAATTAGGAAAAATAAAAGTTGGAGATATGGTATTAAAGTAGACAAGGGTGATGGTATTTAATTCGAGACGAAAACTCATGCCAAATTGGGAAGGACCATATTTAGTTAAAATGATCCTACCCAAAGGAGCTACAAAGATATCCAATCTAGAAGGGAATGATTTCACTGAGCCAATCAATTTGGATTGTCTTAAGAAATACTACTTTAAAAAAAGTCCACTGGCTAGAAAACTTGAAAAGGCTAGTCAGGAAAAAGTTAAGACATTCCCGTTGTTTAAAAAACTCGCAAAGGGCTGGTAGGCAAAAATTAGGGAATAATATAAAAGATATAATCCCTTTGATTAGAAAACTCGCAAAGGGCTGATCATGCATAAATTAAGGAAATAAAAGTGAGAAAAAATGTTCAATTAGAAAATCTGAAAGGACTAGCTAATAATAGGAGTTATGTCATATGATGTATTAAATGTACTCATTTTTGCCCTAATAAATGAAATATGTTAAAATGATATTTCTGTCAAATATTGCATATAATATCTTTATTATAAAGCATGAAGACTTGAAGAAAAAATAAAACATAAGAAATCATATTTATGAGACCACTATTTTCATTTTTGTTTTTTCTTTTGTGACTCATCTAATAATACTTAAGTCCTTTTTTAGCTAGTGAATTCTAGTGGTTCTATAGATTGCATGACAACCTAAGATTTGTAGTCATCGTCAGTAGTCATGTCAGCATTCAAGTACATAAGCCCTCTAAAGCACTATGGGGCCACAAGTTCTTCACTTTGTCTTGAAAATCTTATCTCAGAGGGAAGCCTTTAAAGTTAGTCATAATAGTCATAATGAATTGGGGGCAACCATACTGACGACAAAGGCATGAGGGAGAAAAAAAAGTCAAAAAGTGCAACCTAGGAATAGGGATGCAGTAGTCATACATGTTGATGGTTATGAATTTCAATCTCCACCAAGGACAAATCCAATTAATCTCAGTATCAGTAAGGCCTTTCATCTAATTATTCCATTGATTTATAATGTGCTTATCCCTTATCTTCTAAGGACGAGACTGTAAATGATGAGGTTGATAAACCAAAGCATTAGGGGGAGCATTAAGCAGACTCAACTTCTCTTCTAACCAAATCTTAAAAAAAATGTTAAGTTAAAAACTTGAGAGGGTAGCTTAAATTAGAAAAAAGGGTTATGTACCTGAAGGAGAAGCAAACTGCCTAAGAGCTAGTTCTGAACCTTGAAATTATCTAACCCAATGATAGTTTCAACAAGAATTACAAGCATAGGATTAGCTCCCATTTTTACTTGTCTTAAGATACTGATAATTCTTACATCAACATCTCCATAAGAAGACACTAGCAGAAACTGAGCATACAAGTAGAAGGTGATAGTGTTGATCCAAGAAGCATTGTTCTTGTCTCTAGCTTCACAAGAGGTAATAAAAAAAGGAAGACTAATAGTACTAGCATTGTGTGCATACATATAGATAACATCTAGGGGCATATCGAAAAATGCTACTAGTCTATTAGTAAATTCCATTAAAAGATCAGGGAGAGAAATTATAGCATTTTAATCTAATGAACATCCAAGAATATTGGCAAATTCCTTAATTAATGGACATAACTCTTGTCCATTGAATCTAAATACATTATCCTTAGTGTCCTAGAATGTGTTAGCAACATGTAAGAAATTATTATCTATTTTCAAGTGTTGAAGGGACTTTAGGGATTTGGCATAGAAAAGTAGCACTCTATTCTAATCATCTCCGTTCATGGTCTTGAGAAATTTCTTCATTAAAATAAAAGTAACTTGTGTCATGATAAAGAGAAATAAAGAGAAGGATGCACAATAGTCTCATCTGCAACTCTTAAATAGCCTCAAAAGATGATGCTGATGGGATTAGGATTTTTCTGGTTATATTTTTAGAAGATGGATAGGATTAGGATTTGTTTTAGTTGTTTTGGGACCAAACTTATGTGGAATAGGAAAATATACAAAATAGAGTTGAATTCCCGATAGAAAATATGGAATTTTGATCAAAATTCTAAATTTTTGATCAAAAATCTAGAATGCCAGTCAGGTTTCCAATATTTCTAGCAAAAAAAAAGAAAAAAGAGAAGGGCTTAGTCTAATATAAAAGTCCAAAATTCATTCATAAAAGGAAACAATTCTGAAGCATCTAAAGTACAGTCAAGCTAACATAAGTCCTAAAGAAAATAAGTGATGTTGAGCTCCAATATCTGGCTAAGGGCTCCATCCTCTAGCTGGATCATCACTCTGATATGGCACATAAAAGTCCCTACATCATGACTATCAACACCAAGACTCGTAAGTTGTCGTCGAAGCCTCTCGTTCTCATGCTCTAGATCCCTGACATAACTCTATTGTATTTAGAATAGTCAGAATCACTCATATCATATATAACATGCATACATTTACATGTTTTTTTGTAAATACTAACCCTCTAAGTATTTGTAATATGTATAGTAAATAATCTATGGGAAGAGGCAGGACCTTACAAATACTCTACCTATGTCCTAGGGACCTATAAAATGAAGTTTACTAATTCAACAACAAGTGCTACTTTATGTAGGGTTGCAAATGCAAATCAAACTCACATGTGAAGCATCAGGAGGAGAGAAACTAGGAATTTGAGCTGTATCAAAGTACATATGCCATTCAATAGAAGTCTGCAACATTGGAGCCTAATAATACATGGACCTATCAAATGGGGGAACATTGCCTAAAATAGTACTTAATGAAGTATCACCATGCATAGCCTCTCTATCATGAGCAGGCTCAACCTCTTGCTCACTCTCCTCAGTGTCATCCTCAGTCTCCTCCATAGTAGTATTAGGGACTTCTTCATTTTGTGCAAAAAGTGAATGTCATATGAAAGGATGAAAGAGATGAAATAAAGTAGTGATGGAAAGGACACCTCAGCTGGGTCTGTAGGAACTTGCTCTAGGAGATTCTCCCAAATGTACTCTTGATAATGACGTGAGCACTCGAGTAAAGTCAAAGCCTCATATCCCTCAAGAGTTGCTCTGAGCTCAGGACTAGTCATGCTGCTACTCCACAACATCGAGAGCGGAATAGAAGAAGGAACACGCCTCTTGGAAGATCCTATATACCAGTGATAAACAGACTCACCAAGATACCACATATGGTAGCCATAACTAGGGAGCAGAATTCTCATAATCTCAAGCCTCACAGCTATTGTCATAAAATCATATCATTGAATGTCTTCAACACCAGACATCTAATATGATTTGACCTGCAAACTCATTTACTCAAGTTTATTAAACTTTTACAATTAATGAAATACTAAAGATCACATTTGTCTTAGCAAGTCCCACTATAAAGAGTTTAGTTAATCCTAATAAGTCTGCAAGTCATGCTTAATGCTAGCAAGATGAGAAGAACCCCACCTCTGCATCAGGGGAAGACTCCTATCAAAGCTAATGGTGCTAAAGCCTCAGATCACTCCAATATTAATGCCCCATATTTGAAAGAGAGGAAATAAAAGAAATAAGGAAGAAAATGTGAAAATAAGCAAAGTCGAAAAGGATAGGAGACATACATTTAAGACATGCTAGAAATTGCACATTGTCATAATGCCTCTACAAACAGTATCCAATCTGTAGTAGAGAAAAGCAAGTGCTGCAGATCCCCAATCTAAAGTAGCGACCATAGCAAGATCTAGAAGGGGGCCAAGAAGAGCTATACTAACCTCATGAATAGTCTCATAAAAGAGAGTAGTGCCAAGTAATATCAACAAGAAGCATCTCGCCTTCTGAAGAATCTAGCGAGGTGTAGTGGTAGGTAGTCTCCTAAAACCCTGAATGAGAGAAGAAAGAAGCATGTTCTTCCTATTCTTCCATGTGGAAGCAAACTCGAGCAAGTCACAAATATAGCTACTTCTAGCATCCTCTAAAATAGTGCAGTAATGGATATTAAAGGGGACTAGGGTACCTCTGAATGCAATCCCAATAATAGCAGAGAAACTCATAGGGAAAATAGTCAGCTCACCGACTCGTATGTGAAAAGTATGAGTGGTCTCCACCCACCTCTCAATGAGAGCAAAAAGTGAGTAGTGATCTTACTTACCTCAAGTAGTTGGTAAAGCATAAATGAAGTGTCAAAGCTAGATGCCTATATATGCTATACTACCTCTCCAGACAAGTCATGGAATATTTCTCGAGCCAAGTGAAAACAACTCGAGAATTTCAGTAGTTTTTGAAAAATTTAGAAAATCAGAGGATTACTTTTTTCCTTTTCCCAAAGCTTTGATTTTTGTCATTTTTATTTCATTATCATAAAAAAATTCAGCAAAAATATAATAAAAAAACTAGATTTTCAATTGGAAATCCATAATTCTGATTGGATTTCTAGATTTTTGATTGGAAATCTATGAAATCCGATTGGAAATCTGAGAATTCCAATATGGAATTTAGAATCCCGATGAGAAATTCAGTAAATTTGAACATATTTTTGAAATTTTGGTTCTAAATTGTCAATTTTTCATAAATTATATATAATTAGTCTATAAAAAATTCTATAATTGCATGCATGAACATATTAATTTTACATACTAAAATAAATATGTTTATTGCATAATTGAAGAAACATGTAGGAAATTTACCTCATCCCCAACTTGAGAGCATCTATGAAGGTGTAAAACAGTCAAAGGAAGCACACCTTCATCTTCACAGAGTCCCAAATCATTTTCAAAAAAAAGTACACAAAAAGACTAAGTTTCATAAACTGATATAATATCATCTGCTTCTCTTATGACTCCCTTGGGCACTCAATGCCTGTAGTGCCATTGTCCTTATATTTCTTATAAATTCATCCTTTTCTACTTGTTGTAATTGAACCCACGCCTTGTATTGGTCATTGGTAGACTGATCTCCATTGTAGTCAATGAACCTTTGAATGATCCTCTGAGGTTAAGTAGCAACTAGGTTGTCTAAAAAATTTTGAGAAAGAGGCCCTGGTTAAAACTCATGTATGAGCTCCATATTCCATTGTTTCTATCCATATTGTTTGTAAAGCTAAGCTGGATTATAAAAGGTGGCAAAATGGAGGTAGGCCAAAGGGACACAATAGGTGTAAGATTGGAGGGTCATGTGCTGCAGTCTCCACCATGGGCACATCCATTGAATCAGAGTATCAGGGAATATAGATAACTAGTTATGGGTATCCTGTGGGACAGGATGAAGTCTCATAGTGCAATAGTGTTTGGCCTTGTAATGAGTAATGTCTTTAGGAGGTTTGACCAATCTTAGTTTCTCTTGTAACCAAGCTTGTAGAATTGATAAATGGGTAAGAATTATGGAAAGCAGAAAGTGATAAGAGAAAGAAGAGACTCACCTCTAATAAAAATGGACTCCCAGAGAATCTCCTAGTCTCAGAAAAGTTAATAAGTCCGATAATGGTCTCAACTAGAATGAGAGGGAAAGGGTTTAGTGCATTCTCCATTTAGTCTAGAACATGCAGGATCTTTGGGTCACAGTTTCTAGAAAGGGAGACCAACAAGAACTGAGCATATAGGTAGAGTGCCATCATTCGAGGATAGGGAACCTCGCTACTATCGACAGCTGCTACTATCTCTTCAAAAGGGCTAAGCAGGATTTCATTGCTTAAAATATGATGAAGAGAGGATTGAGGGGACATATTGAATAATCTTGCCATTTGGTATTGGATGGTGTGCGAATTCGAGGTTGCAACTAGAGGAATAATAATATGTTGAGCGAAATCTATGTGAAAGCCTAAGATAGCTTCAAATTCCTCTGGCAGGGGGTAGATCTCCATTGTGTTGAATTGGAAAACATGCTTTTAGGAATCCCAAAACTAAGTAAGAACATAGAGAAGTGAGAAGTTGATCTTCCTAGAATGCAAAGATCGAAAGGTGGATAGGTGAAATGGCTCTATTCTTGCCTATAACTTGCCATCTAGACTTTTTAGAATTGGTTACAATTGTTTCAAGCTTCTCTCAACCATGATTGAGGGGTTAGAATATTGTTTAAGAGAAAAGAAGAGAGGGAAGTGGCGAAATGGGGAGATTAGGGATTTTAAAGAGGATTTGGGGGTTTTTATAGTTATGAGACAGACATGTGGAGGTGATAGCCTCTATGATCAGGCGATGCCTCTATGTGAAGAGGCAAATCACACATCACCTCTTCACATGGAGGTGATTCCCCTTTAAAGAAAGGACACCTCTATGACAGACAGAGCAGATCTTCGCATTCCTGGGAATTTTCTAAGTTGTATAGGAAGAGTCATAGTAGGACATTTTAGAGATAAAAGGATTTCATTCATTCAAAATTTTTCCAAAAATTCTCAGTGCAAAATATGAAGGCATAAAAAATCAGTCAATTTAATCAATCAATCCAGATAGTAAAAGGATAACAATGTAAAGCCTCTAATGTTTCTAGACAAGGACAACCTTATGCTAATAAAAATCTATAAAGGGTCCTCTCTACTCATCACTATCAGACTTGTCAACCTCCTCAACAATTGGCTCGTCCACAGGCTTATCGGCTGGCTTATTTGTATAAGCATCAGTGGGATCGGTCCCTTCATCCTTGCTGCTATCCTCAAACTCCTCTTCAGTTGCCCCTTCCTCCTTATCACCCTCGACTTGAAGAGTGGCAAGCTGGTGCTTGAAGGCAGTGATCCTAGCCTATATGGCCTCATCTCGATCCTATTGAAGCATACTAAAAGGAAAGAAATCATGAAAGCATGCATACATATAGAAATAGAGCATATTCTGTGTGTACCTTCCATTTCTGCATCACCTATATTAGGAAGTCCCTATGTGCCTTAACCACTCAGTACATGTACTCTCTTTGATCTCAAGGTATTTATTCCACTGACGATGATTAGAACTAATAATGTGTTATAAGACTCGAGAACGTAGTTGTGAAAGAAAGAAACTTACATAGGTAGTAGCCTCTAGAAAGAATGCTAGCTCCAGGGTCATATCCAAGGTCAAAAATTGATAAGAGAACTCACTAAAAGGCACCCAGTAGTGAGTCAATAGATCAAGAATAGTAGTGAGTTTGTCGGCCACCACCTGCAGTCGAGGACTGGAAGGGTCCGCCGAGGAAGGTGCTTTAGAAGAAGAACCCTCACCATTGGGAATGTATTGATAGGCTTTGGCTATATTGATGCCACCACCTACTACTGCTACACCTTATATGGCCAATCCACCTATTGTGACCAATCCACCTACTGTGGGTACACCACCTGTTAACAATGACAATTTTAGGGAAATTAAACTCGAGGATGTTGAGAGTTATATAGTTAAAAAGGCAAAAGGGAATCACTTGAGCAAGTTCAAGAGCTGGAATCTAAGCAGATAAAAGCACTAACTCAAAAAATGTTCAAGATAGAGGAATTGATAAGAGGACAGGGCATTGGATACTCATTTGATTTTGATGATATGATGCAATTTGGTGGGGACAAATTGCCCGATAAATTCAAGATGCCATAAATATAGAAGTTTGATGGTATTAGGGACCCGAGGATTCACCTTAGTCAATAATCAATTACCATGAGCACCACTAAGGTTCCTTTATCTATGGTTACGAAGCTATTTGTACTGTCATTGGAGGGTATGGTTGTTAATTGGTATTATGGGTTGGAGAAGTCTATCCGTACAGACTGGAGAGAGCTGTGTATTGCTTTTTTAAAGCAATATGACTACAACACTAGGCTCGAGGTGTCCATTAGGGATCTAGAACTGATGATGTAGAAGCCCAATGAGTCATTCTCGAATTTTCTAACCAGGTTCATGAATAAGGTAGGACTAATGAATAACAAACTGGCTGAGAAGGATCAGGTTAGGATAATAGTCTGAAACGTGCTACCTAATCTGGTTAAGAGGTTGCAGATGATGAATCCCAAGAAATTTATAGATCTTTACAATGATAGGTTACAAGCTGAAGATATTGAAAATGAGAAAAAGAAGGTCACCAGGAACACTAGAGTGAGAAGTTACCTAACTGGGTCACACAATAAGGAAATGCTAGTGTGGTTATAGGAGTTCATGCTATCTAACAACCTAGAAGAATCTCAAACTTCAACCAACTATTATCCAAAGTCCTAGACCATCTCATCCAAAAAGGCCTCCTTAGAGCTTTAATCCCCACTAGACCACCAAACCCAAATCTCCCTAACTTTGACCCAAATAGTTACTGTAAGTTTCATCAAGTTGTCAGTCATCTAACTGATTCTTGCATGTGCCTTAAATACAAAATCCAAAACCTCATAGATTTTAGAAAAATCACGCACCCTAAAAAATCAAATCCAAACCTAAACACCCGAAATAATCCTTTCCCAAACTACTGAAACATGCCACCTCCAGTAACCATAATGATCAACTCAAGAGTAAGCAAGGAAGAAGTGCTAAACTCTTTTGAGGACCTAAACCTTAAAGCCGATGAGAAATCTCCTTGTGCCCCTAAAGATGTGGAAAGAGTATAAGACTTGCTGGGTCAGCCCTCAGGATGGAGTGATGAGTTTGATGATGAAAAGCTGCTACTCAAAAAAGAAGAAGTATGGAAACATGGAAGGAAGTATCGGACTGTTGGGGCTATTGATATTTAGTACAATTCTAATAAGGAAGGAACTAAAAGATATAATGTATGGCTTGATAATCCTGAAGTCAGTCATGTTACCAGAAGTGGGAAAGTTATAAACCAAAAGAGAAAACTACAGAGAGAGAAGAAGTTATTGAAGGAGAAGACTCGGATGAACATGGTGATGATCTGATTCTTTTATAGCTCAAGAAAGCAAAAGTAAATGTAAGCATTTGGGAGCTCCTGATGTACTCAAATAGCCACAAGAAAGCTCTAGTTAAGGCTCTAGCTAAGATAAACATTGAAACTACTTCTACTCTTGAAGCAATGGTGGCCAAGGTTATAGAGAAAAAGCATGGGGTTATTACTTTCTCTGATGAAGATTTGCCTATGGAAGGAAGGAATCATAATAAACCTCTATTCATTCTAGCTGAAGTAAGAGGGAAAAGGACCAATTAGCTGATGGTGGATGATAGTTCTATAATTAATATTTGCCCACTACAGATCTTACCCAATCTAGGAGTGAAGGTGGAGGATTTAGCAAAATCAAACCCTATAATCAGGGCTTATAATGATAGCATGAGGAATTTAGAGGGAACATTTATGGCCCCTATGAAGATTGGGCCTATAGAAGAAATGGTTGAATTCACTATGCTAGACATTCATGTCACCTATGCCTTATTGTTGGGTAGGCCTTAGTATCATGTTTTAGGAGGAGTGCCTTCCACTGTGCATCAAAAAGTGAAATTCCTATATGACGAGGAAGTTGTAATTTTAGATGTGAGTATGGGCAAGATTGTGTTTGTAGTTATGGATAGTCAAAAGTAGGTAGTTACTCCTTTTGGTTTCCAAATAGCCATGATCTCGGAGGGAATTATGATAGATCTAAGGGTTATGAGCATGATTGAGAAGATGAATTATCGACCTAGACAAGGACTGGGAAAAGATAAGCAAGGTATCCTAGAATTACCAGACTTTAAAATTCAAGATGATACAAAAGGATTAGGCTATACTTGAGTTGGATTTGGCAGCATAATGGCAAGAAGAAGGTTTTTCAATGAGAATAACCTCCTAAGTAATGTAGAACCTCTAAAGGATAACTTTGTCAAATAAAAGAAGGAAAAGCTCTATCTGGGTGACAAGGACCCTATCTAAGTAGTTGTTGTGGATATCCCTAGGTTTGAGATCTTCAAAAAATAGATAGTTGAGAGGTTAGTACAAGACAACAAGGACAAGGTGATGAAGATAGTTGCTGAAAAGATGAAAGATGAGGACATTGAAGAATTACTTTGTTTGCCACTTAATGAAGAACCATTATAGGATTTAGCTAGCATTATTAATAATAGTTTTAATGATGATTTTTTTTATAAAGAAACTGATGTAATAATGTTTGATTTGTTTGAGGATGAAAACTCTATTTTTCTTATGGTTAATTATATGAATTTTCTTTTGGCTTGCTTATGTGTTGTTGATTCTAATGGTCTTATGCATTTTAATAATGATCATTCATACATGTTTGACATTAATTCTTTTTAATTAGATTCATTAAACATGGATACAAATGAATAACCAAAACACATTTCTATATCATATGATTTAACTCTTAAAGAGAAAGAAAAATTTGAGAGAATATTAACAAAAAGAAATGTAGTATTTGCTTGGTCCTATGAGGATATGCCAGGGTTAGATAGAGAAATCACGAAGCATCACATTCCAATATATCCAAAAGCTAAACATATTAAGCAAAAACTTCATAGGTTGAGGCCAGAGTGGATAGAAAAGATAAGGGAGGAAATCGCTAAGCAGATCCATGCTAATTTTTTAGAACTAGTGGAATACCCTCAATGTTGGAAAATATAGTACCAGTTCCCAAGAAAGATGGAAAATTATAAATGTGCATAGACTTTAGAGATCTGAATAAGGCATGTCTAAAAGACGACTTTCCTTTACCCTATATTGATGTAATTGTTGATAGTGTAGCATCTAGTGTGGGTTCTCATGTTGTAATCAGATAATGATGGAAGTTATGGACAAGATCAAAATTGCTTTTATCACGGAGTGGGGGATGAATTGCTATAAAGTGATGCCCTTCGGGTTGAAGAACATAGGAGCAACTTATTAAAAGCTGCCACTACCTTATTTCAAGATATGATGTATAAGGAAGTGGAAGTGTATGTCGATGATATGATGGTTAAGTCAGAAATAAGAGAGTGACACTTTGAGGCTTTGGACAAGTTCTTAGCAAGAATAGAAAGATATAACATAAGGTTTAATCCAAATAAATGCATCATTGGGGTAACTTCTGGAAAGTTATTAGGGCACACAGTCAGCAATAAAGGAATATAATTTGACTGAGACAATATTAAAGCCATCCAAGAGATGCCAACACCAAGAACAGAGAAGGAAGTATGAGGGTTTTTTAGAAAACTATAGTACATCAGCAGGTTTATCGTGAGACTTACCATGGTCTATGATTTGAACTTCTAGCTCTTAATTAAGAATCAGCTAGTAGAATGGAATGAAGAATGTCAAAAAGCCTTTGATAGGATCAAGGAATACTTTACTAACCTGCCTGTGTTGAGACCATCAAGGCAAGGTAAACCCTTAATCTTATATTTGACTTTAGAAGAAAAAGCAATGGGGAAATGCTAGTGCATGGACTAGAAGAGGTGGTGTACACAGTGTATTATCTGAATAAAAAGTTCCTACCATATGAAGAGAAATACAATATGGTGGAGAAGACATGTTTGATAATGATCTGGGCTACAAAGAAGCTAAGGCATTATTTCCAGTCTTACAAAGTACAAGCTATTTTAAAAATAGATCCTTTAAGGTACTTGTTTAAAGCACCAACTTTGATTGGAAAGATGTCTCAATGGGTAGTACTTTTAATTGAGTTTGATATAGAGTACATCACTACTAAGGTTATCAAATGAAGAGCAGTAGCAGAATTTATGGCCCAGAATGCAGTCGAAGGAAATGAGCAGTGGAATCTAGAGTTTCCAAATGAGAACTTAGTAGCAATAGAGTAATGTGAATGGAAGCTTTATTTTGTTGGAGCTATGAATAATAGAGGAGCAGGGCTAGTAGTAATTCTTGTTACACCAAAAGGAGAAACCATCCAAATGGCCAACAAATTAGACTTCAGGGTCATAAACAACATGGCTGAGTATGAGGCATGCATCTACGACATAGAAGCAGTGCTAGCAGTTAGATCTAAAAACCTACTGGTTTATAGAGATTCCATGTTAGTCATCAGTCAGGCTAATGAGGAGTGGGAAGTGAAAAAAGAGAGATTGAAACCTTACATTTGCTATTTGAAAAATCTAATGAGGAATTTCACTCAATGTCTCTTCATGCATTTACCCAGACATGAGAATCAAATGGCAGATGCCTTGGCAAAACTTTCTTTAATGTGGGATAAATCGATGGGATCAATGATGAAGCCATTGGTAATAATAAAAATGAAAGCTCCATGTTAGTGAGGAACAAGTTAGGAGTATCCATATAGGGCTAGAATAAAAGCCATGGTTTTATGACATCCAAAGATTTATTGAGGAAAGGAAATACCTAGATGAAGCAACTTCCAAAGAAAGGTATGCTCTTCATGTTCTTGCATACCATTATGTAAGTCATTATGGGATATTATATAGAAGGATGACGAATGGAATACAGATGAGATGTCTCAAGAAGGATGAAGCAGAACAAGCAATGAGAGAGATTCATGTAGGGGTTTATGGATCTCATATGAATGGGATGATTTCAGCAAAGAAAATGATTCGGCAAGGGTATTACTAGATGAGCATGGAAATGGACTATATCCGAGTAGTGAGAGAATGTCATCAGTGTCAAGTACATGAGAACCTCAATAATCTTTTCTCCATAGTGCTAAAAAGTTTAACATCTCCATAGCCTTTTGCAGCCTGGGGAATAGATATAATAGGGGAAGTAAAACCAATTACTTCGAACGAGCACAAGTATATAGTAGCTGCAATTGACTACTTCTCTATATGGATAGAAGTAGAGTCTTTTGGTACCTTGAAGGCTAGATAGATGATAAGGTTTATTGAGAAGAATCTTATTTATAAATATGGGGTCCTACATCATGTTGTGACAGACAATGGCATTTAGTTCCAGGCAGCAATGGCTGAATTATTGTAGAGATACAAGATTAAGCATCATAAGTCCTCGCTTTATCGACCTCAGGCTAATGGTATAGTTGAAGCAGCTAATAAGAATATAAAGAAGATCCTCTCCAAGATGGTAAAAATGCATAAAGATTGGTAAGAATATATCCCTTTTGCCTTATGGAAAAACTTCGTTCTTGTTAGTATACAGTTATGAAGTGCTTTTTCCCATAGAGATGGAAATTAAGTCCTTGAGAGTCATTATGGAAGTGAAAATTCTTGAGAGTGAATGGATACAAAAGAGATTCATTCACCTCATTTCTCTAAATGAGAAAAGGATGGATGCTCTATTTCACACTCAAATTTATTATAAGAGAATAGCGAGAGCTTTCAATAAAAGGGTTAAGCTAGGAAAAATAAAAGCTGGAGATATGGTATTAAAGTAGACAAGGGTGATGGTATTTGATTCGAGAGGAAAATTTAGACCAAATTGGGAAGGACCATATTTAGTCAAGATGATCCTATCCAAAGGAGCTGTAAAGATATCCAATCTAGAAGGGAATGAGTTCACTGAGCCAATCAATATGGATTGTCTTAAGAAATACTACCTTTAAAAAAAGTCTGCTTGCTAGAAAACCTGAAAAGGCTAGTCAGGCAAAAGTTAGGACATTTTCGCTATTCAAAAAACCCATAAAGGGTTGGTAGGCAAAAATTAGGGAATAAAATAAAAGATATAATCCCTTTTATAAAAAAACTCACAAAGGGCTTATCAGGCAGAAATTAGGGAAATAAAAGTGAGAAAAAACCTTTAGTTAGAAAATTTGAAAGGACTAACTAATAATAGGAGTTATGTCATATGATGTATTAAATGTACTTATTTTTGCCGTAATTAATGAAATAAGTTGAAATGATATTTCTGTCAAATATTGCATATAATATCTTTATTACAAAGCATAAAGACTTGAAGGAAAAATAAAACATAAGAAATCAAATTTATGAGACCATTATTTTCATTTTTTTTCTTTTGTGACTCATCTAATAATACTTGAGTACTTCTGTAGCTAGTAAATTCTAGTGGTTCTATAGATTGCATGACAACCCAATCTTTGTAGTCATCATCAATAGTCATGTCAACATTCAAGTGCATATGCCACTCTAAATCTCTGTGGGGCCACAAGTACTTCACTTTGTCTTGAAAATCTTGTCTCAAAGGGAAGCCTTCAAAGTTAGTTGTAATAGCCACAATGAATTAGGGCAACCATACTAACGGAAAAGGCGTGAGGGAGAAAAAAAAGTCAAAAAGTGCAACACAGGAATAGGGATGCATTAGTTATATAGGTTGATGGTCATGAATTTCAATCTCCACCAAGCACAAATGCAAGTAATCTCAGTATCAGCAAGGCCTTTCATCCAATTAGTCCATTGATTTATAGCGTGCTTATCCCTTATCTTCAAAGGATGAGACTGTAAATGATGAGGTGATAAACGAAAGCATTGGGGGGAGCATTAAGCAGACTCAAATTCTCTTGTAACCAAATCTAAAAAAAAGTGCTAAATTGAAAACTTGAGAGGGCAGATTAGACAAAAAAAAGGGTTATGTACCTGAAGGAGAAGCAAATTTCCTGAGAGCCAGTTCTGAACCATGAAATTATCTAACCCAATGATAGTTTTAATAAGAATTACAAGCATATGATTAGCTCCTGTTTCTACTTGTTCTAAGATACTGATAATTCTTACATTAACATCTCCATAAGAAGACACTAGCAAAAATTGAGCATACAAGCAGAAGGTGATAGTTTTGATCCAAGAAGCATTGTTCTTGTCTCTAGCTTCACGAGAGGTAATAAAAAAAGGAAGACTAATAGTACCAGCATTGTGTGCATGCGTGTAGATAACATCTGGGGGCATATAAAAAAATGCTACTAGTCTATTGAGAATTCCATTGAAAGATTAGGGAGAGTAATTATAGCATTTGAATCTAATGAACATCCAAGAATAGCGGCAAATTCCTTAATTAATGGACATAACTCTTGTCCATTGAATCTAAATACATGATCCTTAGTATCCTAAAATGTTTCAGCAGCATGTAAGAAATTATTGTCTATTTTTGAGTGTTGAAGGGACTTCAGGGATTTAGTATAGAAAGGTAGCACTCTATTCCAATCATCTCCATTTATGGTCTTGAGAAATTTCTTCATCAAACTAAAAGTAGCTTGTGTCATGATAAAGAGAGGGATGCTCAATAGTCTCATATGCGACTCTTAAATAGCCTCAAAAGATGATGCTGATAGGATTAGGATTTTTCTAGTTATGTTTTTAGAAGATAGATAGGATTAGGATTTGTCTCAGTGATTTTGGGACCAAACTCATGCAGAATAGGAAAATATATAAAATAGAGTCAAATTCCCTATTGGAATTCTAGAAATCCGATAAAAAATATAAAATTTTGATCATAATTCTAAATTTTTGATCAAAAATCTAGGATGTCGGTTAGGTTTCCAGTATTTTTAGTGAAAAAAAAGAAGGGCTTGGTCTAATATAAAAGTCAGAAATTCATTCATTAAAGGAAACAATTCTGAAGCATTCAAGGTATAGTCAGGCTAACACAAGTCCTAAAGAAAATAAGTCATCATGAACTCCAGTATCTGGCTAAGGGCTCCATCCTCTAGCTGGATTATCACTTTGATCTAGGGGCATAGAAGTCCCTACATTATGACTATCAAAACCAAGACCAACAAGTTGTTGTCGAAGTCTCTCGTTCTCATGCTCCAGATCCCCGACATAACTCTGTTGTATTTAGAATAGTTAGAATCATGCATATCATACATAACATGCATACATTTGCATATTTATTGTAAATACTAGCCCTCCAAGTATTTGTAATCTGTATAGTAAATAATCTCTGGGAAGAGGCAAGACCATACAAATACTTTACCTGTATCCTAGGGACCTGTAAAATGAAGTTTACTAATTTAGCAACAAGTGCTAGTTTGTGCAGGTTCAGAAATGCAAATCAAACTCACATGTGAAGCATCAAGAGGAGAGAAACTAGGAATTTGAGCTGCATCAAATTACATATGTCATTCAATAGAAGTCTGCACTATGGGAACCTAATAATACATGGACCTATCAAATGGGGGAACATCACCCAAAATAGTACTTGCAGAAGTATCACCAAGCATAACCTTACTATAATGAGCAAGCTCAACCTCCTGCTCACTCTCCTCAATGTCATCCTCAGTCTCCTCCATTGCAGTATCAGGGACTTCTTCGTTCTATGCAAGAAGTGAATGTCATATGAAGGGATGAAAGAGATAAAATAAAGTAGTGATAGAAAGCACATCTCAGCTGGGTCTATAGGAACCTGCTCTAGGAGATTCTCCTGAATGTACTCATGATAATGACATGAACGCTCGAGTAGAGTCAAAGTCTCATATCCCTCAAGAGCTGCTCTGAGCTTGGGACCAGTCATGCTGCTACTCCACAACATTGAGGGGGGAATAGAAGAAGGAATATGCCTCCTGGAAGGTCCTATATACTAGTGATAAACACACTCACAAAGATACCACATCTATTAGCCATAACCAGGGAGCATAACTCTTATAATCTCAAGCCTCAAAGTTGTTGTCATGAAATTATATCGCTGAATGTCTTCAGCACCAGTCATCTAATCTGATTTGACCTGTAAAGTCATTTACTCAAGTTTATTGAACTTTTACAATTAATGAAATACTAAAGATCAAATTTTTCTTACCATGTCCCACTCTAAGGAGTTCAGTTGATCCCAATAAGTCTACAAGTCATGCTTAATGCTAGCAAGATGAGAAGAACCCCACCTCTACATCAGGGGAAGACTCCTATCAAAGCTAATGGTGTTAAAGCCTCAGATCACTCCACTATCAATGCTCTAGATTTGAAAGAGAGGAAATAAAAGAAATAAGGAAGAAAATGTGAAAATAAGCAAAGTAGAAAAGGATAGGAGACATACGTGTAAGACATGCCAGAAATCGCACATCGTCACAGTGCCTCTACAAACAGTATCCAATATGTAATAGAGATAAGCAAGTGTTATAGATCCCCAATCTAAAGTAGTGACCATAGCAAGATCTAGAAGGGGACCAAGAAGAGCGATGCTAACCTCATGAATAGTCTCATAAAAGAGAGTAGTGTCAAGTAATATCAACAAGAAGCATCTTGCCTTCTGAAGAATCTTGTGAGGTGTAGCGGTAGGTAAACTCTTGAAACCCTGAATGAGAGAAGAAAGAACTACATTCTTCTGATTCTTCCATGTGGAAGCAAACCCAAGCAAGTCACAAACATAGCAACTCCTAGCATCCTCTAAAAGAGTGCAGTAATGGATATCAAAAGGGACTGGGCCACCTCCGAATGCAATCCTAGTAATAGCAGAGAAGCTCATCTGAAAATAGTCAACTCACCCACTTGTGTGTGAAAAGTATGAGTGGTCTCCATTCACCTCTAGGTGAGAGCAAAAAGTGAGTAGTTATCTTACTTAACTCAAGCAGTTGGTAAAACATCAATGAAGTGTCAAAGCCAGATGCCCAGATATGCTATACTACTTCTCCAGACAAGTCATGGAATAGTTCTCGAGCTAAATGAAAACAACCCGATAATTTCAGTAGTTTTTGAAAAATTTAGAAAATTAGAGGATTACTTTTTTCCTTTTCCCAAAGCTCTGAATTTTGTCATTTTTATTTCATTATCATAAAAAAATTCAATAAAAATCTAATCGAAAACTAGATTTTCAATTGGAAATCCAGAATTCTGATTGGATTTCTAGATTTTCGATCGGAAATCTATGAAATCCGATTGGAAATTTGAGAATTCAAATCTGGAATTCAAAATCCTAATGAGAAATTTAGTAAATTTGAACATATTTTTGAAATATTGGTTTTGAATTGTCAATTTTTCATAAATTATATCTAATTAGTCTAGCAAATATTCTATAATTTCATTCATGAACATATTAATTTTACATACTAAAATAAATATGTTTATTATAGAATTGAAGACACAGGCAGGAAATTTACCTCATCTCTAACTTGAGAGCATCTATGAAGGTTTAAATGAGTCAAAGGAAGCACACCTTCATCTTCACAGAGTCCCAAATCATTTTGAGGAAAATTCAAATGTGAAGTGATGGGATCTGATTGTCTAAAACTACTCCCACATAGTCTGCATTGTGGGTGAGCCATAGGATCAGATGGATTCAAAATCATACTTTAGATGAAAGAATAATTGAAAGGAAAAAATTAAAAATCAAGAGAAAATGAAAAGGAAGAGAAAAAAAAAAGAAAAAATGAAGAAGGATAGGAATAAGAGAGAATGAATCGGTAAAAAAGGAAAAATGTGTATATTAAAAGGGCAAATGTCCACTTTAATCATTTAGCTTTTGGTTTGCATTTAAGTCCATTTTTTTCCATGCAATTTAATCCTAAATTACAATGTCTCCAAATTTAATAATTCAATGAATTATTAAATTTGTCAGTAGTATAATTGGCATCATACAATCGAGTATGATGTTTCCTTTCAATTAAGACTATACAGCCGAGTGTAGTTAGCATTGTATGACCGAGTACAATGAATTTCAATCAAGATTATATGACCGAGTATAATCGACATCATACGACCGAATATAATGTTTCTTTTCAATACAGACTATACGTCCAAGTGTAGTTGGCATTGTACGATCGAGTACAATGTATTTTTAATTAAGATTATACAATCGAGTATAATTGGCATCATACAACCGAGTATGATGTTTCTTTTCAATATAGACTATACGTCCGAGTGTAGTCAGCATTGTACAACCAAGTACAGTGTATTTTTAATTAAGATTATACATCTAAGTATAATTGACATCAAACGACCGAGTGTGGTATTTCTTTTCAATTCAAACTATATGACCGAGTGTAGTCAGCATTATATGATCAAGTACAATGTATTTTTAATTAACATCATATGATCGAGTATGATGTTTCTTTTCAATATAAACTATATGTTTGAGTGTAGTTGGCATTGTATGATTGAGTACAATGTATTTTCAATCAATATTATATGATCGAGTATAATCGACATCATACAACCGAGTATGATGTTTCTTTTCAATCAGGACTATACGGCATTGTATGACCGAGTACAATGTAGTTTCAATTAAGATTATACGACTAAGTATAATCGGCATCATACGACCGAGTATGATGTTTCATTAATACAAACTATTCATCCAAGTTTAGTCAGCATTATACAACCGAGTACAATGTAGTTTCAATTAAAATTATACGATCGAGTATACTCAGCATTATACGACCAAGTGTGGTGTTTCTTTTCAATTTAGATTGTACGTCCAAGTGTAGTCGACATTGTACGACTAAGTATAATGTATTTTCAAATTCAGACTATACGTCTAAGTGTAGTCGGAGTTGTACGATGGAGTATAATGTATTTTTAGCATCATAGAACCGAGTGTGATGTCCCTTTTCAATTTAGACTATATGTCCGAGTATAGTTGACATTGCACGACCGAGTGCAATGAGTCCCTTTCACCCAAGATTGTACGACCGAGTATAGTCAATATTATATGGCCAAGTATGATATGTCATTTCAAATCAATGTTATACGTCTGAGTATAACAAGTTCATAAGCAAAAGTTTCATGAAGCATAGGTAAGTATCCTAACTTTCAATTATGAAATTGAGTGCCAGTTCACTTTTTCACAATTCGTCAAGTAAATCACAACAAAGGGGGGCAACTATAGACACCCAATTTCGGGACGATGAGTTATGGATGCAATAAAAAACTCCAATGATCAAAATGTCATAAATAGATCTTAAATACTTAAACTTTGAAACTTAAGAGGTTTGATTGCATTTATCAATGAAAGGATTTAATGTTTTAATAGACTAAATAGCAATGTTTTTTAAGGACCAAATTTCAAAATTTAAATTCTTTCAAGGACCTTTTTGTAATTAAAAGTTAAAAAAAGTGGTAGGAATTTTATAATTTCAATCAAAATTGTGTGATTTCGGTCAGAATTAGACCTTTTTTGACGGAGTTTTGAATTTTCTATAAAATAAAAGTCTTTTCCTAAGTTCAAATTGGTCTGAAATTCTCTTGAAAATTTTTTTGATAATATTTTTAAGGAAATAGAAGTCTTTTTAGAATCAAGTTGTAAGTATGGTTTGAAGGATGTCTCATTATAAAAGGAGTGTTTTAGCTCTAAAAAAAGGGAGGGAGGGAACGAAAAAAGAAAGGGAGAAGAAAAGAATGGGAAGAAAAAGAAAGAAGGAAGAAAAAGGAGAAAAGAAAAAATAGAGAAAAGATGGAAAAAAGAGAGGAAAAGAGCATCTGTACTCTTTACAAAAAATTGTTTTGCTTAATTGATTAATTAAAAATCTTTGGAGGATTTTTGAAGAACTATTTGACGACCTATCAAGAATGGTGATTTTACAAAATCTAAGGAGCACTCCATTAAAATTATCCATAAGCATCATCTTCTACTTATTTTATTTATTTATTTATTTTTTATCTTTAATTTTGTTTTATTATTATTATAATTTATTCACTAATCATAATTTTTGTTCTTTTTTTATGGTGATTATGGAGGACTAAACTCATGAGAAGTCCACGGAATGCCATGGATAAGACCTTGTAAATTTAGTTTTTAGGTTTTTTATTTAATTTATTTATTTAATTTATGTTTTTGGGGTTGTATTAATTATTTTTATTATTATTTTCAATAGATTATTGTAATAGCCCCAATAGTGGGAATAGTGAAATTGTGTGTGGCTGCATGTTTATGTTGATTAATTGGTTAGTAAAATTAGGGTTTCAATTGGGTAATTAATTAAAATCAATCGAGGAAGTAGATTAATTTAGGATTGCATGTTAAGAAAAAGTAGGGTTTTAGAAGGAGTTAATTTAATTAGTTGTTTGATCTTTTATTTAATTGTTTTAATATGTTGTATTTGTTCCTTAGGCATGTTTATTTATTTTTTTTATGTGTTTTGGGTTTTAAGCCCATATTAGATTATAATCCACTTAAATAAATTTAGGTTTTTTATGTTTAATTAATTAAAATTCATTTTAGGCCCATAATTAATTAGATTTAAGTTAGAGAAAATTTAGGCCCATTTAGTAAATTAGACATAAGCCCACCTAATTTAATAAAATTAACTAGATTTAGCTCATTTAAATTAAAGCCTTTTTTCATAACTTGTACATTTAAGATCACCTTAGAATTAAAACATGTAGAATTAGGCCCATTAATTTAAATACTTCATAATTTGTAGATTTAGGCCCATTTTTTAGAATTAAAATAAATAGACTTAGGATCATTTAATTAAAATTAAAATGAATTAGGCCCATTAGTCTTTAGCTCACTTGTAAATTAAAGTAAGTATATTTAGTTCATTTAATTAAAATTAATGTAGATTAGACTAATATGTTTAAATGGATGTAATATTTATTTGTATTTTCATGACTAGTTTGCCTTGGAGTTAATTGCTAGAATAAGGGTTTATATGAAATTTCATGTAAATAGTGGATAATATAGTAATTCTTAAAGTAATTCTAAATGAACACGAGATTGGAAAAAATTAGTTTATGTACCCATAATCTCCTAGTTGTGGTGCTAACATTCTTTTAGGGAATCGAGTAACACCTTTTATATTTGTCCCAGTTATTACACTAGGTGGTGACTCCTCATCTCCATACCATGTCTTTGTCACAGTAGTTAGTGTGTTCTCTAGAGCCCTGAGCTCACACAATGTTGTGGTTGCTAAAATCTTGGACGCGCTAAACCCCATTGTCTATAATCTAATATCATGAATTCGAGTTTGTACAGCCTCAAGAAGCTCATCATACCAGATGTGTGCATTGCTAAAGTTCCCAACACCTTTAAGGGTGTGGACATCAAGCAAATGGAGTAAAAAGGAGTAAAATCATTATTTTACGTAATAAAAATTCAAAATTTTATTGTCTAGTCACTGTGGCGATGCCTTTATCAAAGAGGCAAATGCCTCAGTGATGAGGAATCACCTCTTTGTATAGAGGCAATTGCCTCATTTAGAGTGCAACTTGAAGAGGTCAATGCCTCTTCACGAAAAAGCGATCACCCAATTGAAGAGGCGATGCCTCTTCGTGTCAGCAATTTGACAAGACAAGTTGAAATTTTAATTTTTTATTAAGAAAATTTGATTTCTTTTGGTTAAATTCATAAATATATATGAATAGTAACCTAATGTTATTTCATGATATTTGCAAGAAAATTTGAAGAAATTGAGTACTAACCTCTTGAGTGGCCAAGCCGCAAATATGAGATAGCACGTCCATAAATAAAGGAATCTCATCTCCAATACTGAGCCCAAAACTCCAAGAGGGATGCACTGTAGGTGTCACTAGGTCCCACATGGGCAAATCTGGGTTTTGTGCATTGTCCATGTTAGAGAATAAAGAGAATAAGAGATAAATAGAAAAGGGAGGAAAAGAGACAAGAGAGAGAATTGAAAAGGTAAAAGTGACCCTTGGAGAAGAAAAGTGAGAATTTATATGGTTATGTTTAAAGAGAAAGATTGAAAGAAAAGAAGATGAGAAGAAGAGGGTGAGGCCCACTTGATGAAATAAAGCACCGAATGGCCAAAGGCCCACTAAAAAAATGAGAATTTTCACATCACTGCTCGGGTGTACCCAAAATTGATCTTTGGACAAGAATGATCTAATTGAAGCACCATAAGGAATAAGCATCTGGTCAGGTTTGAATCCTTGAAGTGCATAGAAGAACAAACGTCTGGTTGGGTTTGAATCCCCAAAGTGCATGGAAGAACAAACGTCTGGTCAAGTTTGAATCCTTAAAGTGCGTAGAAGAACAAGTGTCTGGTCAGGTTTGAATCCCTAAAGTACGTGGAAGAACAAGCATCTAGTCGGGTTGAAATCCCTAAAGTGCACATCTCAGGAGGTGTCTGGTCGAGTTTGAATCCCCAAAGTGCATTCTTCTTTTACTGAGTAACTCTCAAGCTAGGAAAACTTGAGTTTTACACCAAACTATAATGAGTAACTGATTAGGCTAGGGAAACATGAGGAATATGGTTACGTTTCATCCATTTTTATTGAGTGGAGGTTAGACCATGCTCAAGATTCATGCCAAACTATAATGAGTAACTGATCAGGCTAGGAAAACCTGAGGAACACAGTTATGTTTCATCCTTTTTTACTGAGTGGAGGTTGGGCCATGCTCAAGATTCATGCCAAACTATAATGAGTAACTATTTGAGCTAAGAAAACTCAAGGAACATGATTATGCTTCATTCTTATACTAAGTGACTTCTTAAGCTAGGAAAGCTTAAGAATCATACCAAATTTATAATGAGTAGTTGATCGAGTTAACTTAACCTAAGGTCACGACTATGTTTCCCTTCTGTCTCTATTGAGTGAAGATTAAGCCATGTTTGAGATTCATAATAAATTTACTAGTGAATGACTGATTAGGCTAGGAAAACCCGAGGAACACGATCATTTTTCAAAGAAAAAGCTCGACCTCTTGGGTTTGAATTCCCAAGGCTAATGGTCTGAGTGAAGCTCGTAGGTCAGGTATGTTGCTCTTACTTTTACTCTTTATTACTTGATAAGCATGTTGGTTTTTTTAAAAATTATTTTTAAAAAAATTAATTTTTTGAAAAACCAAGGGGGCAAATTGTAGACACTATCAGTTTGATCGGCTTATAACAAAAGCCCAATGATGAGAAAGTTCACGTTTTGAATGCAAAGGGAGCTCAAGACTTCTCCAAAAATTGACTCTGAAAGCCTAAATACAAAGCCTAAACACTAAAGCCCATAAAATACCATATCCAAGCCTAAAATAAAAGCCAAAGCCCATGCTCATCGCCTTTTGGCCCAAAGGCCTTGACCTGGCCTAGGTGAAGAGGTGATCGCCTCAACAAAGAGGCATCACCTCTTTACTCCAAGCGTTAATAAGGTGACACCTCATCAAAGAGGCGCTGCCTCTTCACACCCACTCTTTACAGCATTAAATGCCATTAATGATAGTGGTTGGAAGCCCACCTATTAAGGATTTGGTAATTTTTTGATATAAAGAAAAAGGAAAAAGGCAGGAAAGAGCCTAGGGAATGAAAAAATGGCAATAAGAGAGGGTGAGAATGGGTTTTTGGGAAATTGGAAAAGGAAAAAAGGTGAGAGGCTTTAAAAAGGGAATGTGGAGGGCATGAGAGAGGAGGTTGGAAAAGTTTGGTAATTTAGAGGGACAAAGAAGAATGTCTAAAAAAAAGAGAAGGAAAAAATAGACGGAAAGAGGAAGAAAAAAAAAAGAAAGAAAGAAAGAAGAAGGGGAGAGACTTGGAAGCTTAAGAGACTTTATTCTTGAGAAGAGGAAGGGACCTTCTTGCATTCAAAGCCATTCATCCATCAATCAAGCTCTGAGGGCTTAGTTAGGAGCATCAACTCATCCAAGATAGTGAGTCTCTCCATTTTTAGCTTTTAGTTCTTCATCTTCATTAAAACCTTGATTTATTTGCTCTTTGTGTGTTTTCTTGAATCATATTACTTATTTTAAGTTTATAGAGGAGCATGATTGCATGAGACATTGAATATTGATTGTTAATATTTGTATATTTGTGTTTGTCTCTTGTTTCTTTGTATGATTATCATGTTTCTTAGGATCTAAGAAATGTAGAGTGTTCCTGTCTCTATTGAAGAGGCAAAATTTATTTGTAGAGGTGTTGCCCCTTCATGATGAGGTGATGGAGGCATTGCCTCTTGGTCAGGAGGCTTCGCCTCTTTGACATAACTCTACTTGTTTATGATTTAATTTTCAACTAGTATTTTGCATGTTTGACATAATTTTCTTGTTTAATTTGTTATATTTCTTGCGATTATATATGATTCTTGTGTTGATAAATATTGTTTCTAGGTTATTCTCCTCTTTTTTGTATTATTTAGTGGACTATTTTATGAGCTTATTTTCATTCATTTTTTGTGCATATTATGTGTTGATGATTTGTAAATATTATTGTTATTGTTGTTGTATGGAATTAACTTGTATGTGTTGTAGGAATTATTTGGTGATTTTTAATCACTAAACGTTTGCTTTATTTATTTTTAGTATTAATTTGTATAATTAATTAGTTTATTTTTTTTATTTTTATTATTTTTATGCTTGTTTACGCTAAAAAGTTGTAATCCTTAATCCCTTCCCCCTTTTATTTGGAATGAATGGTTGTAAATTATTTTTATTTATTTTATTTATTTATTTGTGATTGAATGTCGGGGATTTAAGCATAAAATGTACTAATGTGCAAACTTGGAATAAAATATAAAATTGGAAACCAACCACGATTTGCATGTTAATAAGAAAATAATTTAATAATCAAAGGTAATAAAATACAAAACACACACGGAGGCCAACTGCAAGGTTGGGTGGGCATTCCAAAAGCCTATACTGAGTTTCCGAACCCAATTTCTAATGACAACTTTTGGGAACCTTCGTGGAATCTAGTTATTGTATAGTGTGTCTCGACTTTTATCCAAGTGGCGACTGCATCTCCGTTTTAGGTCCTAAGCCCATTATGTATTTACTAGTGAGCCCCAAGCTCACATAATGCTGTGGTCGCCAACACTTAGGAGCGTGACCAAACCCGCTACCTACACATATATATGGATATTGTTATAAAGGCAATAACTCAATTATAGCAAATGATTATCTTTGATTGAACAATTAAAAACTTTAGGATTTATAGGTAACTTAAGCATTTCATTAAGGATCAAAATCAATATTTTACATATTATTTAATTAATTTCCTTAGGTATATCATGAGCTACCACAGATAGAAAAAAAGAAAGAAAGAAAGAAAGAAAGAAAAGAAAAAGAAAAGAAAAAGGGTTGATTTATTTCTTCTTATAGAAGTGATTTTTCAAGAAAAATTGAAGCTCTAAAGTACAATTAAGGCCATAATCTTCATCTTAGAAGACTTTGGTGATTGATTTGGTATTTAATTTTAGTGTTTTGGTTGATTTAAATTAGGGTTCTTAAGTTATAGAATTCAGGTTTGATAATTTTTATTTATTATTCTCTATAATTCGATCATATCTTCATCTAAAAAACTCCAAAATAAGTGTTATTTGATCATCTGAAACCTTTAAAGAATTATCTAAAAGTTGTTCACTTTAAGTTTGATCTGATTTAGTCTCTATGTTAAGGTAATAAGAGAAAAAATTTTATTGCTCAATCTATCATTTTCTTTAAGCTGGTTATAATTTATTATATATAACTCTATATGTGGGTATCTAATTAGTGTGAAATTTTTATAGCAAGTTCTACACATATATATCTAAGGCTGATTAAAATTTCACCTCAAAATTCCTTTTATTTAAGTTCCAAAAATTTTTCAAATTCAGCTATGAAAGTAGCTATTTTCATTATGTGAACTAGGTTTATAGAGTTTATGAGTTAAAAATAGTCTAAATACTTTTCATATATCTTGAGGTAGTAAACTCTAAATTGAGTTTAGTTTAATTCTAAGAAAACTTAAAAGAGTTTTCTAAAAATTTATAGTTTTGATACAAAGTGATTATGCCTGAATTGTAGTCCAATAGACCTGTATATTTTATTGCTCAATCTATTTAAGTAATTGAGCTGCTTGTAATGAGACCTTTATAATTTTATTTGTGGTTATTGGATAGAAGTTGAATTTTTATTAAATGTACTAATCATAAAGACCTAAGTCTGGTTAAAATTTGAGGTTGAACTTCCTTTTTTGTAAGTTAGATTGATTTTTCCAATTTAGGCTTGAAAATAACTATTTTAGAGTTAATGAAGTTGATTTGTAAAATTGAGCTTAATTGCATATTTTGCATATAGTTTGGGAGTTGCATGCTTAGGTCAGTATATGAGATTGTTATATTGATGATTTATAAATGAAATTGCATATTTTAGTTGCTAGAATAGGCAAAGGAAATGCAAGTGCAAGTTAAGCAAATTTGGTGAACTGGGTTTGTGTTTTTATAGGCAGCTTTGGTGAGTGGATGTTCAAGCCCTTTAATACCTTTTATAATAGCAAGAAAATGAGCTTTTTAATATTTTTTTTATTGAACCTAAAATAATGTAATGTAAATGGTTTCAATTTAGCCTTATGCTACTTGAATCATATGTTTAAGTTGTAAGCTTTAAAGGTTCCAAGTATATAAAATAAATGTGTTACTTTTATATGCTTTGCTTTATGATCTGAATTGAGATCCTTTTGGTTACTTGGTGATTAAAATGAGCTTATGCTCAATCTGACTTCACTTTTTTGAACTATAATGAGATTGTTTTGATTTTGAATACTTTGTTGAATAACAAATGTGATAGAAATGTTTTCACTATATATTTGATGAAAATGGTATTTGGTTTAAGTATTGCCACCCTATATGAGTTGTGTAAATGTTCTGATATGATATATGCACATTTGAGATTATGTTGGTTATTATTATGCAATAAACAACAGGGCACTTGATTATAGGACAGTGAAGGAAAGAGAGTCGTTTTGTGCTAATGTAGTTAAAGGGTTAGCCTTAAAGTGTGCCTAGAGAGTGAGTTTGTGATGGCCAAGTAGATATTCTTGTTATAGGGATGGTTAATACAAATGAAAGGTTGTATTAATATCTACAAAGGCACTTGTTTCAACTAACTAAGCTTTGAATATGTTTGAAAGCAATATTGTATTGGATATTTTGAGTGAATGATAATTTGATTATTAATGCTTTAGTATTTTTAAATTGAGATGTTTATTATATTTAATTTAGCTAAATTATTTTATGCTTGTAACATCTATTCATTGAGTATTTCTATATTCATTTTACTCTATTTTATGAATGTTTTCAAATAACAGGGCTTAATAGTTGCCAAACAAAGTTGAGTGAGTGTGGATAGAAGTTTCAAAATAAGATTGGCCAACATCCTCATTAGAGTAGCCTTGTTCATTTATTTCTTAAGATTGTTATATAAGTGTTGTAAAACATTGGTGGTTATACCATATTTTAAAAATATAATATTTATATTATCCAATTATTTTGTACATATTTTACTATTCATAAATAGTATTTCACTATTCAAAAAATACGTAATACTTTAAATGTTCTTACTCTCTAAATGTAACGTATGTACAACACTAGACTTTTATAAGAGATTAATTTGAAACCCTCTTGCAAATATAAGGATAATATAATAAAAATTGATTAAATTGAGAAATTTGTTTGGTGATTAGTTTTAAATATCTATCTCGAGTTATGTGAGACGAGGTATGACACTAGCTATGCAAACTAATATGTATAGCCTATACTGAAAAATACACAAGAAAACAAATGTGAGTAATTTCATAAGGAAATTACTCAGTGAGCAACTAAAGAAAATATAATGAGAATACTAAAAATAGAATCAATCATGTAATGGAAATAATAATAGTATAGGATTTGCACATAAATTAAATTCATAACTCAACATAATCGATTTGGAAAATTATATAACAATTATGTTCTTATTTAACAATTGTTGAGTTTATTATACCCCTACATTTCTCAAGGTTTTACATAATTATTCTAAGCGTATTATCACAAAATTTGAATTTGAGTATAATTAATAAGTATAGAAATTTTGAGCATTAAAACACAATTACACATGTCTAGATATTTTATGCTTTTAATTTAACTATCATATACTAGACATGACCCAAAAATAAATTGACTATATCTCCCAAAATAAAATTTACAGTTAACCTCCTTTTGGAGTAAAATCATCGCATAGCTCCATCTCAGAGCAAAATAAATAACAGCTCTTTCTCATATTAAAATAAATAACAGCTCTTTCTCAAAGCAACGTGAATTATAAGATCAATATGCATACTTAATTACCACATAAATTTGCCCTAAAGGCTTTTGAATTTACGCACTGTCCTAAAGATAGTTCAATTTTATTTCCATTGGCCAACACTACAATTAACTGCTTTGATAGACTTTGCATAGAAAAGGCAATATTTACACATATATATAAACATACCGAAGTAAGACTTGTCAAAAACCCCATGACAGTACTGGACATTACAGTCACAACATAAAAACATTATAGTTGTATATCACGTAATAATTTGTTAGGGTCACACTTACATTCATGATTATGTAGCATTTTGAGCATTTCAAAGGTAAGTGATGTGATCCTAGCTCCAAAGAGGAATATTTCAAGATTTTTTCATGCTAATAAGGCAACGTTTATTCAAGAAAAGAGCAATTCACATAAATTTGTATTTTGTGTAGCATACTTTAGTATTTTGGCCATAACTCACTCCAAAAAACTTGGATTGAGGTGATTCAAGAGGCTATTGAAAGCTAAGAAAGAGATCTACAACTTTGATGAGATATTTAGAGTTAATTTGGTCTTATACTTGAGCTAAAATTATGAAAGATTATCAGATCGTTAATAAAACTAGGCAGACTGAATATACATCAGTAAATGGGCTATATCTCACTCAATATAGATATAAATGAAGTGATTCAAGATGATACTGAAAGATAACAACAAGAGCTACAACTTTTATGTTTTAAGTGTAAGTTAATTCAGCCATCATCATATTGAAAAGTGTGCTACACTGTGCTATATAAGTAAATCCGAATTTAACTAGGATTATATTTTCTTATTTAAGTACAATTATATTTTCTTATTTAAGAAGGATTTTGTTTTCTTGTTTAGTTAGGATATTAATTAGATTTTATTTAGAGTTTCTTTAAGCCTATATAAAGGCCTTACTTTATGTAACCTAGAGGGGGTGCAATCATGGATGATTAATAAAAATTAGAGAGCATTCTCTTTGGTTACTTGGTGGTTAACCATGTGACAACTTTTGTGACTTATCAATCTACCTTTCAGACAGTAGATTGTGGCATCTTTTTAATAACCTTTGTTGCTTGTTTGTTATTGTTCAAAAGGTTAAAGTTTTGATATAGCTTTGGTTGTTTGGACTAACTAAACATGAGGTGAAGGTTCCCTATGTCTGAATTGGAACTTGATTTGAACTTTCCTTGAGAGCGTGGGTTTGGATTCATGTTGAACGGGTTCCTAGAGGAGGCCGTCTAGTGGGTTCGTATCACTTGGTATCGGAGCTTGGCTGAAATCAAATTTTGTTCAATTCAATTCTACGTATCCTTATTTTACTATTTAATTATTGTTGTTTTAAAAGTTTTCTATTTGTGTCAAAAAAAAAAATATATGTTTTTATTTTTTTATTTTTTTATGATTTTTGATTTAGTTAGTATTAGATTGATTTAATTGAATGATTTGTAATGAAGGGTCTTAGGTTTGATATACCTAAGGTTTTTGTTGGTCATATCAATTAGATTTTATACCTTAAGTTTGATTTGATCAATTTGTAACGAAGGGTCTTAGGTTTGATATACCGAAGGTTTTAGTTGGTTGACACAAAAAGGGTTTAAGGTTACTAATCTTCTACCTTTCATTTTTTAATTTTTGAATTTTTTAGGATTTTAAATTTATTTTTTTATTTATAAGTTCAAAAATATATATGTCTTGAATTTTTTATAGTCTATTTAAAATTTCTTTATTATTATTTTTTTTGTGTGGTGTTCTTGACTCTTTCTTAAATTAAAAAAAAAAATTCAATTGCATTGAAGACAAAATTTGAGGATAAATCTTTTTGAAGAAAGGAGAATGATATGATCCTAGCTCCAAAGAGGAAGATTTCAAGATTTGTTCACGCTAATAAGACAACTTTCATTCAAGAAAAGAGCAATTCACATAAATTTGTATTTTGTGTAGTATACTTTAGTATTTTGACCATAACTCACTCTACAAAACTTCGATTTAGGTGATTCAAGATGGTATTGAAAGCTAAGACTGAGATCTACAACTTTTATGAAAATATGTGGAGTTAATTCGGTTTATCCTTGAGCTAAAATTATGAAAGATTATCATATCGTGAATAAAACTGGGCAGACTGAATATACATCAGTAAATGGGCTGTATCTCACTCAATATAGACCTAAATGAAGTGATTCAAGATGATAATGAAAGATAACAACAAGTGCTACAACTTTTATGTTTTGGGCTTAAGTTAATTCGGCCATCATCATATTGAAAAGTATACTACAATGTGCTGTATAAGTAAATCCGAATTTAACTATGATTATATTTTCTTATTTAAGTAGAATTATATTTTCTTATTTAAGAAGGACTTTGTTTTCTTGTTTAGTTAGGATCTTAATTAGGTTTTATTTAGGGTTTTTTTTAAGCCTATATAAAGGCCTTATTTTATGTAACCTAGAGGGGGTGCAATCACGGATGATTAATAAAAATTAGAGAGCATTCTCTTTGGTTACTTGGTGGTTAACCATGTGACAACTTTTGTGACTTATCAATCTATCTTTCAGATAGTAGATTGTGGCGTCTTTTTAATAACCTTTGTTGCTTGTTTGTTATTGTTCAAAAGGTTAAAGTTTTGATATAGCTTTGGTTGTTTGGACTAACTAAACATGAGGTGAAGGTTCTCTATGTCTGAATTGGAACTTGATTTGAACTTTCCTTTAGAGCGTGGATTTGAGTTCATGTTGAACGGGTTTCTAGAGCAGGTCGTCTAGTGGGTTCGTATCAGTAAGTATGCCCAAATTCACTTGCATGAGTTTTATTAGCAGAAGCTTAACCTTAGGCAGGAGGATTTGACAAATTATAGAATCATCGAAGGTTTAAGCCAATGATTATTCATATATTTATTTCCACTCTTACTCATCCGAGCATAATTATAATTTAAAGTTATACTTAAGGATTATTGTTCGCAAATATTCCTCTTAAATTGTCATCTTCGTTAATTATACTTGTTTTAAAATAATAATTCCATCCTAGGAAAATTAAATTCTTAAAAATTAATCATTACCATCTTAATAAATTTGTCTAATATTCAAAAGGTGATCAGGTCATAAGTTATTTAAATGTAATTTACAAAATATATAACTTGCTGTGATTACTTTCAAAAATATACTTCAAGTTCTACAACCTCAACTCAAGTCTCAATTATTACGTTTTGACTAAAATTTAATTTATTGTTAAAACTAAATTTAATGATTAAAATATCGAAATAACAAATTTTTAGCAACCAAAAACTTCATTGTACTCATCAAGGAATTATTTCTAATCGAAGATCCAAAATTAATCATTGTTAATTAATTACCAAAATACAGTTCCAAGCCTTGATTAATTCAGCTTCCTAGAGCAGATTCATATCAGTATGGTTAAGGTAATCATGACTAAAATCCAAGTCAATTAACTAGAGCTTTAGTGGTGTTAACCAAAACACAAAGCTCATAAGTTAATCATCATTTAATTTAAGAACAAAAAGGTGACCTTCTTGTTTACATTATGCAACATAAATCAAGTATACAAGTATTCATATTTTGATGTCCACATTCTTATTTACAGGGGGTGAATTCTTGACAGCTAATCCTTGCTCTTTCCCCCTCTTTCAAATTTCAATGCTCTCAAATCAGGCACTTTAATCAGCTATGTAGGCAGCATTTTTGCATTTTAGATTACAGAAATTCTGCATTTTTTACACTAAAAATTCTGCATTTTTATTACTGCAAGTTCTGCATTTTAGTTACTGCAAATTCTGCACGTTAGTTACTGCAAATTCTGCACTTTTGTTACTGTAAATTCTGTACTTTAGTTACTGTAAATTTTGCATTTTAATTACTGCAAATTCTGCATTTTAGCAATAGGTGTAGCTAAACACCAGAAGTAACATCATAATTTGACACTCTGAATCAAGCTATTTAGCATCCAAGTTTAACAAGACATAGGGACGATATTTAAGCTCTAAACTGAGGCAAGTTGGAATTATCACAACAGCATTTCAAGTAAAACTTTCATGGCTGTCCTAGAAATCAGAATTCAATGAATGTGGGCAGCAAACAAGAACAATAAACTCATTCAAAAGGATTCGTTCTCAACAATCAATCATCACAAGAGTAGCAAATTTTCAGAATACAGAATTCCCAGAAGTAAATAGGAGTTCAATCCCAACATCAACAAGAATTCTGGAAAAAAAGCTTGGAATTGGTTTGAAGAAAGAGATGTGAATCACTCACCTTCGAAGCTAACCTTCCCCTTATCCCCTCCGTCCTTTGACAGACTCCAAACTGGGGTTACAAGCAGCTCCTAAACACCATTCATCAAGAACTTCTTAGTTCTTGTTCAAAGCTCAACATATACAACATATAAACTTCAAGAATTCTGCATAGTTTCTATCTATATCTCTACGCATGTGACTTCTATCTGAATGAGTCTATAGTTTTTATTAATCCTTTCAATCACCCATAGTTTCTTACCTTGAAGTTTGCTGGATCAAACAGAGCTCAACCTTGTTAGCGCTTTTTTTTTTTTTTTTTAAAAAAAAAAAAAAAAAAAAACTCTTTTCGGATCTAGCTCACTTGATCTTCACTACCAATAATAGGTAAGGTGTTTCCTTCGCGCAAGAAAAGTGCATCTCAAATGGCTAAGTAGAGGTTTAAGATCCAAGTGAAGTGGGTTTTCAATGGAGGGTGGAGTGGGGGTGTTATATCGAATAAGGAGTTTAGGTTTGTTGAAAGGATGTTTCTCTTCTTCTTATGGTTGTTCACTCTCCAACAGCTTTGCTTGTTCCATCCTTCCTTGAACTTCTTTTATATATCCATCAACCACTTTAACCCTCATACACAACCCTTCCTCACAAAGGGGTTGTTGCATCAATTTGGACATTATAAATTCCACCCTTTCATCTCCTACCCTTCGGATGATTTTGCCATCATGCACATCTATGATTGCCTTCCCCGTATTGAGAATTGGTCTTGCTAATATTAATGGAAAATTTATATCTTGCTCAAAATCTAGAATCACAAAGTCCACCAAAAGCACAAATTTACCAACCTTGACTAGTACATCCTCAATCACACTATAGGACTTCTTAATAGAATGATCCGCCAATTATACTATAATATTGGTGTCAATTGCTTCTCCAAGATTCAATTCCCTAAAAAGAGACATTAGATTGATACTAGCACCTAGATCATATAATCATTTAGGAAATTCTTTAGAACCAACTATGCAAGAATAGTAAAACTCCTTGAATCCTTAAGTTTGACAGGAATCTTTCTTAAAATAATGGAGCTACAAATTTCAGTCAAGGGCATCATCTCATTGTCATCCAATTTCCTCTTCTTGGTGATGATTTCCTTGAGGAACTTATCATATTTTGGCATCTCCATTAAAGCTTCAGATAAAGAGAACTTTAGCACCAATTTCTTGGAAGTTTCCAAGAACTTTGCAAATCTCTTTTCATCCTCATTCATCTTTCTTTTCCTTAGGAGAAAGCGAAGTCGTAGAACATAATTTGAAGTGTCAAAAGGTATAGGCTGCTCCACTAGCTTCTCTTGCTTTTCATCTTACTTTCCTTCTCTTGGCCCTTTTATGTCTTTAAATTCCTTGTCTTTCTTTTCTGTCTCATCCTCATCCTTCATTAATGCTTCACTTGGTAGCTTTAACTCCTTGTCACTTCTCAAAGTGATGGCTTTAATTTGTTTCTTTGGATTAAACCTTGCGTTGCTAGGTAAGTGACTTTGTATAATATCCTTACTCCATTGATAATAATAATAAAGATTAAAGAGCAGTACGTGGCATTTAGGGACAACTATTAGAATGAGGAAAAAGGAGGGAGAGGTGGCAGCTATGGAGATTTCCAACAGAAAAAAAGGACGGCTGTTGAGAGACATGGCTGCATGTATTCACCTTTAGCCGACCACCATTTCAGTATCATTTGTGTTTTTTAAACCATAAAACCCATTGCTTTTCTCATTAAATTCTCTTCATAAAAGCTTTTACCAAACTCAAATCTCTTAAAGAAAAGAAAAGAATTTTCAAAGTTTTTTTAAGATTTGTAAAAGATCATACATAAACTATTTTCCAAATTGACAAAGTAAGTTAATTTGTATTATTTCCTTGACAAATACACCATTCTATTTTGGTAAGTGGGTTCTTAATGATTTCCTTATTTGATTTTACATTGTTCTTGAGTTTTTGCATGTTCTTATGGATTAATGAAAACAAAGACTTTAATTTTGAGTTTCAAATTAATAAATTTTGTGTCATTTACATTCTTCAATTCATTGTTGGTAATGAGAACGTTTGATGGACCTTTATTTAGTTAAAATTCTTTTATAAACTCTTCTTTCATTAGTTAAAATTCTACTGTAAACTTTTCTTTTAAGGGAATTTGGAATTTTATTAAAATAAACTCTTTAAAGCTTTGTTTAATGACAACTTAGGTGTTGTTAGAAAACCTATAAGTTTTTTGTTACAAAAATATGGTAGATATGAACTTGAGAAAGTATTGGATTTTTGTAATTAAATTTTAGTATGATTTTAGGTGTTCTATTTTCTAAAAATGTAACTAAAGTGCTAGTCTTGAAACTAGAATTTTTAGAGAACAGAGACGGTCCAGTCGCCCAACTGATTAGGCAGCGCCTTAGTATGCTTACGCGGGCGCCTCATCCTAGTTGGGGATCGCCTTAACAAGTCCTTTGTTGCTCTTTTATTTTTAGTTGAGGCTGTAGTGATTAGAAATCAGAAAATAAGTTTAGAATCTAATGTATGTTTCTTCAAATGCTATTTTTAGGAGTTTTATCAGCTAAGGTTATTGATCATAGATTGGGTTCATGTAGTTAAGTCCCTTTCAGCAATATCAAGTGAGTGGTTAAGTATATAACGAAGGTTTATATATATATATATATATATATATATATAATGGAGTTTAGCTTATATAGTAAAAGCGGGAACAAATAGCACCATTTTTATTATTGTTATGATTATAGAAATTTACTATAGCTAAAAGTTTTATTTCGGAAATTTAGTTATTTATCTTAGAAATTTTATTCCGCACACAAATACATGATATTTAATTTTACTATAGTAATAAATAACAACAAGTGTATTTTATATGTAGCATTGATTTATATGAATTATTTAGTTCATAATAAAATCTATACGCTCGTTATATATATCCCTTATATTACACCATGATGACTAGTGTCTTATTTCAACATTATATTATATATATTATCTCAGCAATATTACTTAGCAACTATTTTGGGGATAACATTTGATTGTACATATAGCCTTGGGAGCATACAACTAGGTGATTAGCCCTTAGAGGGTAGCTCTGCGTATGTGTATGACCAACAATATACAGTTGGGTTTCTTAACATCATCATGCACCTAATGTGTTAGTAATTTAGCATAACCTTTAGGATATATATTTAATGAGTACACGGAATGATTTATATTAATTTTCCTTTCATCCTAATGTAGTAAATATGTTTAATTACATCTTACATTTTAAAAAATTAGAGAATGATACTAATCATAGTTGTTTATTATTATTTTTCATATCAACTTTGAAATTATTACTACTATAGTAATATCAGTATTATGAATTTATTAAGAGAAAATAACATTTGTTCCTACTTTGTTATATCTTTACCTACTCATTGAGTACTTTTATACTCACCCCTCACTTTTTTTTTGGATCCTTTACAAGGACAATAGCACTAGTATAATAGAGTCATGTTCCTCTGATATATGTTTCCAGCTTATTAAAAAGGTTATGCCAATAGTTCCTTCATTTTGTCTTTTGGGTTTGTACTTAAGATATTTATAAATATTATATTTATGTCTATAAAGATGGGAATAGTATTGAGAATATAGGACTTAGTATATAACTTATGAGTAGAACTTAAGTCATGTTTGAGGCTTTAAGCTTATAGTTATATATATATATATAAACATATGTTTATAACGTCATATTATGGGAAATTTATAATAGCATTAGAGCAAGCTTAGCTAGCTTTCAGCATTCATCCAATCATGCCTACTCATTAGCTAGCGAGGTGGGTGTGACACCTTGTGTTCTTGTAGCAATGACATTAGCTAATTGCCCCAACTGAACTTCAATGTTGTGGATGGATGAAGCATGATTCTTGGCTATTTGGTCAAAATTTTCATCCATTCACTTTTGATTCTCCTCTTAGCTTGTCATTTTAGAGGTCATCACATCAAAGAATTATCTAGCTTGGTCTATATGGCTGTTAATAGGTCTTGATTTAGTTATGACTAAAATTTGAGTGGTGGTGGCTTACCAAATTGATAAGGGAACTCTTGGGAATTTTGGTTGTTACTTTAAGAAAAGTTTGGATGGTTCCTCTACCCTAGATTGTATGTATTGGAGAAGGGATTATTGGGTTGCCTTTTGAAATTGGCCTCCCACATAACTATAACTCTCTAGCACATTATCTCTAAACATGCCTTTTTCATAACTACATTTAAAAGTATTATGGCCAAGCAAGTCACAATACTCACATTGTGCATTAGAGGTTGAGGGAATGGAATTTCTCTCCAAGTTGCTTAGAGAGGGCAATAATTTATGCTTGTAGTGATGTAACCAAACTAACACTAATCCTTCCCCCTTATTTTAAGGGAAGTTGCCTTTCAGATGGCCACAAGCAGTTGTTATTTGCCATTTCTTCTAATAACTTGAATGCTCCTTCAACCATCTTGCGCATGAGGGAACCTTTAGCGACTACATCAATAGTATCTCTTATTGATCTTATCACACCATTGTAGAATGTCCTTATTAAAACATCTTTAGGCAAGCCATAATATGGACAACTCCTTTGTAATTCTTTAAATCTTTCCTATACATCACATAATCTCTATGTTTCAAATTGTTGGAAGGTGGTAATGTCCTTGATGATCTTAGCCATCTTAGAAGGTGGAAAGTACTTTGCTAGAATAAGTCTAGCTAAAATATCTTAACTTGTTATAGAAGTTTGTGGTTGAGAGTTGAGCCATGCCTTTACTCTATCTTTAAAAGTGAATGGAAAGAGTCTAAGATGAATGGCATCATCAAATACATTATTTTACTTGAAGGTGTCATAAATTTCTAAGAAATTTGCTATGTTAGCATTTAGATCCCCTAAAGCTAATCCATGAAATTGCATTGTTGACTAAATTATTTAAAGAAAAGCTAGCTTATTCTCAAAATTGTTAGCTTAGATATTTGGTTTTGCTATGCTTTGAGCTCCCTTTAAACCTAGCATAGCAAACTCTAGAAGAGTTCTCTCTTCCCTTTCTTGTTGCTTAGCCATTTCATTAGTTAAACTCCTTAATTTCCTATAATTTTCCTTCTAGAATTTAGACAAATCAGAGATGTAAATCAATGGTTAGATTTTTGTGAATCTAGTGTTATGCATAAACATTAAAAAAAATGTACGTAAAAATAAAGTAATAAAACAAAATTATTTAATCTAAAATAACTACAACTAATTTTCATGTTAATTGCTTCAATCCCTAGCAACAGTGACAAAAACTTATTGCACGATTAGTGAACCCACAAGTATACAGATCATGACAAGTAATATATTAGCACGTAGAGTATCATTCCCACAAGCATTGCCAACTAATCACCTATTAGTTTTAGTCAAGTTTGTTTAGAGCTTCTTAAAGAAATTGAATTTTAAACAACCATAAAACTAAGTAGCAAGCAATTCAAATAAACATTAAACTAATAATGAAGAAGAAAATCAATTTAAGAACAATGTTTTTGGGAAATTGAATACCACATCATCATCAAGTTAATAGATAAATCTCATGAAATTAATTGCAAATCTCAGGTTTTCATAAGTAATTGAATACTCATTCTCATGTAATGTTCAACTCAACAAGTATGCATCAATTAGACTCAAAACCATGGCTTAATTCTCATCATCATAAAAGAAATAAGTCAACCTTAAACACACAAATCATTAAGCAAACCTAAAGAGAATTGAGTCAAGCTAAGCTCTCTTAATTCATTAACTCACTCAACTTGTGTTTGTGGGTCTCATTAACGCACTAAGCTGCAACCACGATAGAACTTACACTCTGCTTCCCTTGCTCTATTATGCTTCTCTCAAGCTCCATTTCACACTAATCACCTCCAAGTTTACTTTTCTTGAAAAATAAAAGTGAAAAAATAAAAGTATATATTCCTATTAATTAAATTAACCTAAATACAATCTAAAACCTAAAAATGCACATCAAAATGAATCCTAAAACTATATGTAATTTAGCACCAACAAGTGCAAATATTTGTATCTGTACAAATGAAATTAGAATCGATGAATTTATTTTTATTTAATTACAACCATTGATTTTTTTGTGTACCAATACCTGTAAATTGTATGAATGGTTAGAATTAAATTAGTAGTAATAATCTAACGGTTCTTATTCTAATTGTACTAATACAAATGGTTGTATTGCAAAAGGACTCTTACAATAATTGATTATCTTTGTGTATTAATACCCTTAATATACATTAATGGCTATAATTAAATAAGTATTAATTTGATGATAATAATTCTATTTGTATAGATGCACTTGTTTGTGCTAAAAAATGACTTGAATAGATAAGATGATGGTGAACTGCAACTAAATATAAAATAAGGGATAAAGTTCAAACTGGACCCTCTTTACATTTGACCTTTATATTTTTTTGGTCCCATTTTGATCCTTTATTATTATTTTTTTTTTGAAAATTAGATTATATTGAATCATTCTTTATATAATTATTACAATTAGGGGTGAGCACGGGTCAAGGAAATTCATGGATTTAAAATCTCCAGACCTGTACCATATTTTGGATATTTTAAAAATAAAATCTTCAGTATCAATATCTAATTTAAAAATATCTATACCGGTACCATCCCATTTTTCGAGATGGTTTGGTACGAAGATTTGGTTATATCAAAATGAATTGGTATGGTACAATCCCAAATGGGAATTTGGGAATTTATGTAGTAGATAAAGTTATATTATTAATTAAAATTATATTTATTATCCACAAATAAATTAAAATTATATTTATTATCCATAAATAAAAAAGACATAGTTTTGGGTAAAAATATGTTGCTTTGGTTATAATAATAATAATAATATTATTATTATTATTATTATTATTATTATTATTATTATTATTATTATTTATTTTTTGAATAAGAACTGATCTCATACTGATTTCAAGAAGTGCACTAAAATATTCCAACTAGATTGACACATCTTTAGCACCATATCATAAACCAGACTATACCTATTTATTAAAATAAACAAAAGAGTACAAAGACAATACAACCTAAGCAAGAAAATAAAGAAACTATAAAGAGAACTGACGTAATATGTCTCTCATCATCAAATCATTACAATCAAAAGGATGATTATCCCACCATTTAATTTGCTTAAGACTAATCTCTATAAATATAACTAACATGAATTTGCATAGTTGATAAGGGATTATGACAATTTTCCCATTCCATACGAAGAGCCCAATGAATATTAGGATCTCTTGAAAGCAAATGCTGAACAACATATAAATTGTCACATTCAATCCATAAACAACTATGCCAAAGAATATGAGCTTATTGACAATAATCATGACCACACATAATTCTCCTTCAAAAGCAAATTTCAAACTAAGTGGAGCAGCAAAATGAGAGATTGAATAGCCTATATGATCCTAAAAAATACCACCCACCCTTGCTAAACCTGGATCACCTTTTGCTGCCCCATCCGTATTGAGCTTGAGCCAACCTTGAGCTAGGGTAATCCACTGAACATCAAAATCATAAGGGGGTGATGGGCAAGTCCATGAACCCTCAGGCGATGCAGCAACCACAAATTCGATTGAGAATTGTCCATACAACCCACTTTACACATAGCAGCATTAGATATAGATTTACATATTTTACTAATAGACGCATATATGGTAATGAACTTATTATGAAAGACAGAATGATTGCAAGCCCACCAAATACAATGCAATGCCTAAAAAATGTCCGCGAACCATAAAATTAGCAGTTAGGAAGAGAATTTCATCACCCATGCTGAATGAACAGCATGAGAAAAACCATTTGAAAGATCTAAAGTGACCTTAAATGAACTTGCCCAGGCCATCCAAATTGTAACAGCATACGAACATTGAGAGAAAGTATGGTTGATCGATTCGATGTGACGAGCACAGAGGCAACACCGAGAGGCCACCTGAAAACCTTTCGAATATAATAAAATCATCAGTGGAATTTTACCATGAAGCAGCCTCCAAATAAAAAAGGAGCGAGAGGGAGGTAAGTAGCGATGCCAAAGCTTTTTACCCCACACCACTTTTCGAATTTGCTAATGAGAATTCAGATAAAATGATTTATAAGTGAATGCCCCATTCGAAGAATGATAGTAAACCAGATTGTTTAAAGGAAGATGAGAGAAAACCAAACTTTCCATATCCTGGCAAATTTTTGGCAAAACATGACGGAAAGAGTCTGAAAGCTTCTAAGAATTATTATGAAATAAATAAAAAACAAAAGCACTAAGATTATTTTTAAGACGATTAGGAATGCCAATCCAATCAGCGATGACATAAGGCAACCATTTGTCATTCCAAAAGTTCAGCTAAGAACATCTACTCACAACCACTGAGAATTTTGAATAAGATCCATGTAACAAACCCCAATAGATGACCAAATTGAGGAATTAACATAAGTGGTCTGAACTGCATTGGAATTGTAAAGGAAATAGAATGCAAGAACCGAAAAAAGAAAGCATCATTGCTCAGCAATTTCCAAGCCAGTTTACTTAGCATAGCAACATTCAAGATACGTAAACGCTTAAGATTTAAGCCTCCTTCATCCAAAGCGGAGCAGTAAATTCCCAATGCACCGAGACAAGCTTGTGTGAAAGATAATTCCCAATCCACATAAAATTTTAAAGGCATTTTTCAAATATTTTGAGAAAAGAGCTAGGCTATTTATACACTATAAAGAGTGAATAAATGAACTATAAATAATGGAATTAATAAGAGATAGCCTACCAGCCATTGAGAGAGTATATCCTTTCCCTTTTAGCTTTAGAAGAATCACATGCTTGCCAAAAAATATAAATGATTTCTCCCGATTAACATGTTGACCCGAAAGAGAACTATAGCTAGTAAATATTTGATTTAGAGGCTTTATAAAAAATCAATATATCATCTGCATATAAAAGATGCAAACAATAGCGAACCCGACTATTAGAATGCATAGGCACCAAACTACCATCCTCAACAAGCTTCATAATGGAATGATTGTGATACTCTTTAGCTAAGAAAAATAGGAAAGGGGATAATAATGATGATGATGATGATGATGATGATGATGATGGTGATGATGATGATGATGATGATGATGATGATGAAGAATTGAATCTCTTGTCATGCACCACCATATATGCAATGTACTCCTTCAAGGATGGATTCTCTGGGTACAATCAGATCTTAATGGCTTTTATTGACAAAGTAAAAACAAATTTCATAATAGAATGAGGTATTTATTACTACCGAGTAATGCCCTTTGGACTAAAGAATGCTAGAGCAACTTATTGGGGAATGGCAACTGCAATGTTCCATGACATGATACACAAAGAAATAGAGGTATACATCAATGACATAATGGTTAAGTTAAAAACCAAGGAAGAATACCTATCAGACCTTGAAAAATTCCTCAAAAGAGTCAAAAAGTACAATCTCAGGCTTAATCCAAAGAAATGCATATTCAAGGTCACTTCAGGAAAAATGCTAGCATATGTTGTCAATTAGAATGGGATTGAAATGGATCCAGAGAAATCAAAAGTGATCAAAGAGATGCCAGTGCTAAGAATAGAGAAAGAAATCATATGGTTTCTAGGGAAACTACAATTCATCAGCAAAGTCATTGCTAAGTTAATAGCAGTGTGTGAACCGATCTTCAAGCTACTCAGAAAAGATAAGCTAGTTGAATGGAATGAACAGTGTTAGCTAGCATTAACAAGATTAGGAACTACCTAGCTAACCCACCATTTCTAAGACCACCTAAACTAGGGATACCTTTAACCCTATATCTGGCCATCGGAGGAAATACAATTGGTGCAATGTTAGCCCAAGAGGGAGAAATAAAAGCATAACACACAATCTACTATTTAAGCAAAAAGATGCTACCATATGAGGAGAAGTAAAACTAAGCCAAACAAATATGCCTAGTAATGGTATGGGCAATAAAGAAACTCAAACATTACTTTCAGTCCTATAAAATTTAGGTTATATCTAACAAGGACCCAATGAAGTACCTTTATAAAGTTCCCTCTCTAGTGGGAAAACTTGCCAAGTGGCTCATGCTGCTAATAGAATTTGATGTGCAGTATCTAACTAAAAAGGTAGAAAAAGAAAGAGCAATGGCTAAATTTCTAACTCTCAACCCCATCCCAGACTCAGAAGAAATCAAATAAGACTTCCCAGGAAATCTTAGTTCAACCATCAAAATCCAAGGACGGCACATGTACTTATTGGGTTTTGTGATTCAAAAATGGAGTGAAAATTAAAACTTTTAATTACAAACCCTAACCCGGATCTAAGTAATTTGATTAATTGATTTAAAACTAAGGATTTCAAATCTTACCATAAACATATAAGAGGCAAGACTGTTGGAAGGCAAAGAGGAGGTTCACTCTAGTGACACCTTACCTTGAGCTTTTGATTTTGGTAGTTCGGATCAAGACGTCTCCAAAAGAATTTTTCCTTTACAAGCATCCAAATAGCCCTTGATTAAAATGAAAAACTTTGTGTGCTAGCACTTCTCTTAATTTCTCATAAATCAAGAACAAAACACTCTATGTTTTTATTTTTCTAAGAGGAGAAAAAAAAATTACAAGTAGTGGCTAATGATTGAGTTAGTGAAACCTTAAAGAATATAGCATATCTATAGACCTCGAATTAGGGTTTCACTTATCAAAATAACTTTTTGGTAATTTCTCAATTATTATTATTATTATTTTATTTAAAATTAAATCAGAAATAATATTCTATTTATTTAAGATAACTTTTACCTTAAATAAATAAACTATATATATTTCCACAGAGCATATTTGGGCTTCTCAAACCTATATTCATTTTTGGGCCTATTCTAAGTGCGTGACCCCGTAGGTTCACATAACGTTGGCAGTAAGCCTTAAATCTATATTTAGGCCTATAAGTCATAAGTGGCCTCTAGCACGACATTATGACTACCCAAGTCATGTGAAGTCAATAATCCGACATAACCTAATTTATAATAAATATTATAATCCCTTTGTCACATGATATCTTGATTGAATATAAAGCATGGTTTCTATAATCCTTATATAATTCAATCATATTATTTCTTGACTCTAAGTATACTGAGAATGATAACTCTTTATCAATTCACTTTAGCATGGCTATGCATTTACCTCAGTCTATCTTATCAAGGGGCCCATAGATATCTTACTCAGACTAAATGAGGGACAAATTCCTTCTCAATCACTCACATTCCTCACATAACTCATTTCATATCCAACAACAATCTATTTAATCATCCTGTTAAAGACAATGGTAGATTGTGTCAAAATATACAATAGTTATGTAGAAATCCAAGATGATTTCAAGGTCAAAGGACTAAATCAATATTATTATTATGAGAATTGCTTATGACAATTATCTATGTAGTATTCTCATGATGGGTCAATCCAGTACATTATTTCCCAAATAAGTACATATGAGTTGACTTAATATCTCATATTCATGATCAGTAAAACATAATCATCAATCAACATCATACTAGCCGTAACATATTATTATGACTAAGGATAATTTGAATAGAACTCATATTTAATCTAAGGGTTTTACTATCAAGTCATATACTTGATGATCTTAGTAAGATTTTACTATTCAAGTAATTATCATAACACAAAATGATAATGAAAAATGTCTTTTTATTAAATAAAATGATAAAGTTAAAACATGGTCATACATGATTGACCTAGTACATATCACTAACAGTACTTTGATAAAGCAATCAATCAGTTTGGCACAAGAGTAGATGTTATACTACAATCCCTAGAAGGTGAAGTAATACCAATGGTAAAAAAGCTCAAATTTAGAGTCACAAATAATGAAGCAGTATATAAGGCATGCACACTCAGAATAGAAGCACTAATATCCCTAAATAACAAGAGTCGAAATCTTTGGGGATTCCATGCTAGTAATCAACCATGCCACAAAAGAGTTAGAATTAAAAAAGCAACATTTAAAGCCTTACCTAGATCATTTGAGGCTACTTACCATGTCCTTCCAAAAATGCAGATTCATTCATATCCTTATGAATCATAATTAGATAGCATATGTACTTGCTTCCCTAGCATCAGTGTAAGAAGGACCATCCAAAATGCCCATGAAGCCTTTAATCCTACTTAGATCAAGACAACCTTGTTATAAGAAATGCAGAATAGCGAAGACAAAAACTACTGAAAAAACCCTTGTTTTAGAACATCCAGAGATATTTGAAGGAATGAGCCATCCTGATCAAGCAGATGAAAGAGATAAAGTAGTCATTTGACAATTACTATCAAAATTCACATCGCATTAGGGTATGCTATATAGAAGAACCTCAGACAGTTTACAACTCTAATGTCTAGAAGAAACAAAGGCTGCAAGAGCAATAGAAAAAATACATGATGGTGTTTATGGTCCACACATGAATGGAGTAATCCTAGCTAAGAAACTAATCAGATCAAGGTTCTTTTGAATAACGATGATGAAAGACTATATCAAATTTGTAAAGAAATACCATAAATGTCATATCCTCAGGAATGTCAACCACCTTCCCCTAATAGAATCATACTACATCTCCTCTTCATAGCTCTTCTTAGCATGGGGACCAAACATAATTCGGGAAATCCACCCGACAACCTTGAACAGATATAGGTTCATATTAGTGGTAATGGATTACTTTATAAAGTGGGTCAAAGAAAAATCATTCGCAAGGATAGGAGTTAAGCAAGTGGCCAAATTCATTAAAAGAAATTTTTTTGTAGATATGGGATTCCCCATCACAACATCTCTAACAATGGTGTCCAATTCCAAGAGGGAGTTAGAGAGCTGCTAAGGAGTTATAAGGTGGAACATCATAAATCTTCTCCTTACCGACCATAAGCAAATGGGACCGTTGAAGCTATAAACAAGAACATAAAAAATGACTTAGACTTACTGAGATTGGGTAAAAAGATTGTCATATGCCTTATGTTGGTACCAAACAACAGTCAGGACTTTAACCGAAACAACTCCTTTCTCTCTAGGATACGAATCAGAAGTAGTGCTTTGGTTGAAATAAAAATCAAGTTTTTATGGGTAGCGATCAAATATGAACTGTTAGAAGTACAATAGGCTTAATAGAGGCATGATAATCTCACCCTCTTAGACAGTCAAATGCTTATGGCTCTATATCACACACAATTGTATTAACCTCGGCTAGCCAAAACCTTTAACAAGAAAGTGAAACACAAGAGTATGAAAGTAGGAGACTAGATGTTAAAAAAAATGAGGTAGAGCATTCCAAACATGAGAGGGAAATTTAGACCAAACTGGGAAGGCCCATATTTAGTCAAACATGTCTTATTGAAAGGACCAATCAAGCTAATGGATTATGAAGGAAATGAATTCTCCAAACCTATCAATATAGACCACTTAAAAGAGTACTATGTCTAAGGCATAAAAAAAAATCTCACTTAGTTCAAAACCTAAAAATTGGTAGCTCAGGCAAAATTTAAGGACTTCCTACTAGGTTGAAAACCCTACATAGGCAACCTAGGCAAAAATTAGGGAAAGAGAGAAAATACAAGGGTAACCTTGAGTTTGAAATTTGTATAAATGCACTTATGCTTTTCTTAAATGACTTTAACAAAATGAAATGATTGTCGATTTATGCAAAATTTCTTTGATAAATGCAACACATTTTATCATCATAAATTATGTCAAGCATGCTTTACATTTTCTTCCATTGGATGACCACATTTTTTAACTCTCTCTTTGAGATCAGCCACTATCATCAAAGCCTTGAAAAAAAAGGCCTAGCTAGGTATGAAGAGCTTAGAGAGGAGACACCCTAGGCAAAAAAGGGAAGAAAAAGAAAACCTAGCTAAGTGTGAAAAGCTCCAAAAGGAGACGCCTTAGGAAAAAAAAAGGAAAAATAAAAGAGGCAGGTAAGAGCAATGGTAAACATCATCAATGATACACATCAAGAAGCATATACAGTCATCATCATATAAGTATCATACAACATATGTGGGATAAATGCCTAGATATAACACCTGGAGTCTATAACATTGGAAAGATGATACAATAAAGGAAATCACATGTCAAAAGTCTTACACCTAGCTCCTAAAACAACTACATTGGCCATGGCTGCCATCAGGAGCAAGCACCAATCTTGCTCAAACATCTCCCTCATCTAATCTGGGCTCATCATCATTCATCATAAAGGATGATAGTCGTGACTCCAACTCACTAATACGATCATAATAAGTTATGCACTCTCACTCCCATTCACAACTAGCGTGAAGATATTTAGCCTATATAACATACTTCATATCATACACATATACATAAAATAAATAGGTACAATAAAGAAGGCACACCCTCTCAGTGGTTGCAAACTCCAAAAAGCGCTATTGCGCACTCCCTATAACAGTATACCAGTATTGACCAAAGGAGATGGGAATTTACAAAAGTGAGAAAATAAATGAAATAAAAGAAAAATAAGTGAAATAAAACATGAACATAGGTAGCCTCAAGAGGAGCAACACTTGATTGAGGAAAGCCAGGGCAAGGCAAATCAAAATGCACTACTCTACCAAAGATATCTATCCTAAGCAAAGCCAAGAATGGCTAAACCGTAAAGTCCCTAAGAATATTACTATTAGAAGCCACACTACTAGTATGGGCAGTTACCTCAGTGTGAAACGTGCCCTTATTCTCCTCAAAATAGGACCCAAATCTCTTCCAACAAGATCCTCACCACTGTTGATAAGCTCTCAAAACTCATGCTAATTACAGTTTATTACTAACAAAGTTTATTACATGCTTGTACAAAATAGGAATAAAAGCCTATTGGATCAAAGGAAGCAACTCTCAATAACACACGTGATGGTGCAGTCCTTAAATCCGAATGATGAGATGCATCTGCTTAAGGAGGTGGAGGGTACCACTAGCCATAATATTAATTAATTGAGGGATAAGCACATAAGCATAAGGCAAGCCAACACCCTCTAAAAGACTTTCAAAGGAGCTTCCCATTATGGCAGTAACAAGCTTATCACCACTAAGCTCATGGCCCTAGAACATGTCACCAGGGGGAGGAACAGGGACTCTCCTCGTAAACAGACCATCCTACTAATGATGGACTCGCTTGCCTAAATACCATACTCTGCTAGTAAAGCCAAAGAGCAACACTTATCTCTTCATCAACTATCATGCAGTCACCATCTCTACCATTTAATGTGATCTCACCACCCACCAGTAAAGGAAGATTTTCTTAAAAGGCAAGAATGAATAAAGAATCTCTAAAAGAGAAATAACTAACACAGCAGGAGTCAGACATATCTAATCAGGGAACAGCTTACCTATGTAGTCCTAAGCCACTATGCAATCCTCAATCAAATCAATAGTCCTCGTGATCCAATAAGAATAATGAGAAAAGCCATCCTTTAGGAAATGCTCAATGGTCAGACGAGGGAGAACCCTAAACTCGTAAGCCCAAATATGTCAGAACTAGGAAGTCAAAATAATAAACTAATGACAAAGAGCAAAAAGAATAGACATAAGAACTCCTACTCATATCCAGTATGAATAAGCATTCAAAAATCCTCGAGCCACATCGACATGCTATATCAAGGCCCAAGTACATGTCGATAAAAGTGGCAGTATCCCAACAATACCTCAACAAGCCATCAAGATCCCTCAGAACATACAGTAATCGTAAACTACCTATACCCAAAAGGTTAAAAAAGATGATAACACTTAACAAGTAGAATAAAAAGTAGTAAGCCAACTACTCTATTGAAATAAGACCATCATCGTACATCGTCAGCATGAAAGAAATAAACTTAATGTAACAAGTGAGGTACGGGCAACCAAACTTCATGGGAGTGGCCACCCTAAGCAACTCCATGGTAAGGCACCTCCTCACCATCGCAGAAGAGCACTCCTCCTCACTAAAGGGAATGAGCTCTCTAGAAAAACTCAAGCCAATAATAGCAACAAAGCCTAAAATAGTGATGGTCATCTCACCAATAGGCAGATGGAAAGTATGTGTCGTGTCCATCCATCATTCTATCAGTGCATACATAGCAATCTGACTTGATGCACATGAGTCATAAGATAAAGTAGCAACAACCTTGTCAAAACCCTTCCCGATAATCATCTGCTTCACATATAATGAAAGACCCTGATAATGCATGCTAACCTTGTTGAAACTACTAGGCAGTATAGTAACAGACCAATGAGGCTACAAATAATAGGTACGCTATCAAACATTTGCATAATTAATAAATGCTAACACATCTTTTTTTTGTTATTTAATAGGAACAATAACAAAAACTGAAAAGAAAAGCGTAATGGCAAGAAAATAAAGCTATAGATGTGTTATAGCTATAAATAAAGCTATAGCTATAAATAAAGCAAGCACTAGTAGATAATCACAATAAGAAAATAAAGCAAGAGCTATCAACTATCAACATTTACAATAAAGCTATAACATAATAAACAATTACAGTAAGTACTATAAAGCTATAGAGCTACAACTACAACAACCTCATATAGCAAAATAAAGAGCAAAGAAAGCTAATTAATAAGCTTCAAAAAAATAAGGGTAAGAAGGACTTACCTAATAATGATGATAAGTCTAACCATGAATCTCTAGACTATAAGCTGCATGAATTGGGTCTCCACAAGAAAGCCTAGATAGTTGAGGTCCCCGAGTGCCGGATCGACCATCAGTATTAGTCCTAGCTCAGTGGCCTTTGTGAAGTTACCCTCCACTTCTAAAAAGATATCCTCTAGACCCACCCGAATGTTGGGAACTCCATCTTATATAGAGAAAAACAAAAATTTGAAAGAAAAAACATAGAGAAGAAAATATACAAAACTCAAAAAGGGACAAGAAAATACAAAAACACTCAGAGAAGGTTGGAAGAAGCTTCCTTAAACCTAAAAAATACATGTCTTAAGTAGACAAGAGAGGGGGAGGCATGTGATCATGTGATTAGCGTATGACCATGCGCTCCACATGCACTACCATGTGTACTTCCCCCCTCCACACACTCCCGTATAATTGTATGCGTACTTTAAGACTTTGCACAATCATTTCTCTAGTCCTAAACCTTTATTTGGACATAAGACATGCACTGAACTCATATGAAAGTACACTGATGAGGACCACATATGTCTAAAGACATCATGTGCGATCTCACCACTTTCAAAAACTTAGCACCTCCAAAAAAAGAAAATAGGGAAGAATCATTGAAAGGATACCCTGCTCGAAATCATCAATAAAATATTTACAACACGATAAGTAATGACATCATCATCATTGCATCATTATTACATCACCACTGCATCATTACTACATCACCATCTGAGACTAAAAGAGAATGACACATTACATCAATCTCAAAGATCACAATAATTTGTTCACTTGACACCTAAAGGGGCTATAGTGGTAGTATCTATCTATTTTCCTAAAGAGGTTATATTGGCAATTTTTGTCTATTCACCTGACATATGAAGAGGCTATATTGGCAACATTTGTCTATTTGTCTAACACTTAAGGAGGTTATAGTGGCATGATTTTGCTAGCTGACACCTAGAGGGGTTATAGTGGCAATATTAGTCTATTTGCCTAACACCTGAGGCTATAGTGGCATGATTTTTTTTTTACACTTGCAGAGGTTATAATGGTAGTATTTCTCTATTCACCTAACATTAGAAGAGGTTATAGTGGCATGATTTTGATTGCCTGACACCTAAAGAGGTTATAGTGGTAGTATCTGTTTATTCACTTGACACCTAAAGAGGTTATAGTGGTAGTATTTATTTATTCACTTGACACCTAAAGAGGTTATAGTGTCAGTAGCTATCTATTTTCCTAACACCTGAAAAGGTTATAGTGGTAGTATCTATCTATTCAACTAGCACCAGATGAGGTTATAGTGGCATGATTTTAATCACCTGACACTTGAAGAGGTTATAGTGGCAGTATCTATTTGTTTGCCTAACACTAAAGGAGGTTATAATGGCATGATTTTAATCGCCTGACACCTAAAGAGGTTATAGTGGCAGTATTTATTTATTCACCTAACACCTGAAGAGGGTATAGTGGCAGTATTTATCTATTTACTTTAAACCTAAAGAGTTTATAATGGTAGTGTCTATCTATTTGCTTAACACTTGAAGAAGTTATATTGGAAGTATCCCAATAAATGAACAAAACTCAAGTAAGTACCTCTCTCATCAGGAAATGATTTTTTGGATCTTTGCATTTACTTCATGTGTATTGACACTAGTGCTAGGTGGTTATGCACATGTGAAGCAGGGGGCAATTGTTATACCTCAAATTTGACTATCTCCAAAAAGGTCCAATGATGAAATGAACCTTCGAGAGCACTAGAGTGTGCTCGTTCATAACACCTTTGAAGTGTGCAACCTTAAAAAACTAACCAACCCTACTAGTGTATGAAATCGATCACCGAGCCATTAAGTTATGCTCCAGCCTTACAAAATATGAATTATCAGAATAATGAGAACATTATTTTGAGAATTCCTTTCTCAAAACACTTAAGTTATTATGTCGATGTTCATTTTGTTAGATTGGGACCCAACTTTGTGAAAATATAAAAATTGATTTTGATAAAACAGACTTTAGAAATACATTTGGAAGGCTCCAAAACCTCTAGAAGTGGTCTCAGAATAGTCTAAAACAACTTGAGGATTAGCATGTATACATTAAAAGTGTATGTATACACCTATAGGTGTCACACGCTAAGATCGAGGCCGAATTAGATAAAATGGACAATAGAAATGCATATGGAAGGCCCAAAAACCTTAAGAACCAACCTCAACATAGCTCGTGTAAGCCTCGGTTGTTGCACATAATGTGCAAAAGAGTGCGTGAGCGCACCCGTGACCATGCACTCAGTGCATGATCACTTGCACTTTGCATGGCTATGTGCTCTATTCTAGGGATGCATATGTGACCACACTTATGCCCCCTATTCCACACATTTTTTACTACAAATAGACATCTCTAAACTCCATTTTGAGGGGGAGTAAGTGAAAATTCACATATACTCAAAAATCTGTCTGATTGAAGGTGTTGGAAACCTCTTTCCAGATAGTTTTTGCTCTACCACTGCCTTTTTCTTAAGTGATTAGATCTCTTTTCCACTAAACTAAGCCTCACCTTTATCAAAGCATGCTTAAAGGTATACAAACTAGCATCATTCTATTGTCATTTTGAACCTCTCGATGAGGACATCTTAATAATCCCTCAAAGCTAAAGCTTCAAAACCCACACAACCTCAGTGAAATCTGAGGACCACATTATCATTTTAGCACATTTATTTTATCACATTGCATTTTATTTTATTATCGCCAATATTTAGGAATATTGTTGTGCTTGTGTAATGAGACTGGCAATTTTGCATGCTATATGAATAATCTATGCTTTATTGTGCTCATTTCATATCATCATTCTGCATCCTCTAGTTCTAAAACATGAAATCATATTGTAAATATCAATAATATGAAAAGTTCATATCTTGAAATAGAGTCATCATGTTTTCAGTCCAGTGTGATATGCATCCCTTATATTATCATCATATATCATTATAGTATAAATAATCACTCCAAGCATGCATGATCATCTACATTTTGCTTACTCTTTTAAGTGATCGAGTGTCCATTGCTTATCCCATTATTCATATGATTGAGCAAACTATGTGAATGGTCAGTACCTTGCAAATTCATTATATCTAAATTAGATTTACTTTTCTATAATCTCTTTTTCCTTTTATATGTATTTTATTAGGAAAGCTATATAATAGTAATATCTTCAGCTTTGTTATCTTCCAATATCTAATGAATTATATGAATGTTGTACAAACTGTCATTACCAAAACTAGGGTATTATGGTAGCTATACATCTAACATCATATGATGAGAAATAGTAAAAAAAGTATGTGTGTGTCACGACCCGAACCCGAGGGCATGTGACCGGCATTAGGGAATGGGAAGGCAAAAGGCCCCCAAAACCCGTAGTAAGCCTTAAAGAAAAAGTAAACAACTCCTTTCAATTTAAAACTTTATTTTAAAATAGAACACATTATCAAACTAATTTTTCTCAAATTACACAAATTCAACTGTTTAAATAATAATGTGTTTCAACATCTCATATTATAAATCGAATTTGAATCTTATACATAAGCGTGGTTTACACAAATAAATTACATAATTATGTTTAAACCATACAAATCTTTAATACATATACTACTACAGCATCCTAGATTAACACACAGTACAGCTTACAATGACCTGCATAAAATGGCTGGTGAAGAAGAAACCCGGCATAGAGGTAGTCTGAGGTCGAACTCCCAAGCTCTTGAAAAAAAATAAATTGAGGGGAATCAGACCTCACTGAGTAAGCCAATAAAAAGAGTTGTATGGTTTGAAAACCTTTTTGAAAACTATATATATATTTATAGTGAAAATAACTTATAATGTATAAATATAGTTTTTGAAAAATCTCAGTAGAACCCTAAACCCAAAATCTAAATGGTCAACCGGGCCCACTTATTCCAATTAGACTACCGATCCCCGAGAGCAAAGGCATCAACTGAGGCACCAAGTCGTAGTCATTCACTTAATGCAAATATATGGCTCTAGTGGTCCCCGAGAGCAAAGGCATCAACCGAGGCACCCATCCCAGTCCATTATCGACCTTACAATCACTAGCGGTCCCCGAGAGCAAAGGCTTCCACCGAGGCACCCGTCCCAGTTTAACATTCATCAATCATACAATTATCGGATCCATCTCTCAATCTCTACCATGTGCACATAGTCCTGGTGAAGCCCACCAGGTAGCCCGTTCTACCAAAATTTCTCAAATCAATTTTAAATAAATAAAATGCATTTAAATCATAAATAATAACATTAAATTAAATAAATCATATAATCAATATAATAGGAATATGAGTGCAAGCATTCTTTAAATAAACACATGCACAGATCGTTCTATTGACTTACAGGATGAATGCGAAGGCTGACGACCACGCATCTGCCTCGGTCTCACAGCTTCTACTCCGATATGCTCTACAAGAAAAATAATGAATCGACTTTTAAAATATGACTAAGGAATCGAAATCAGAAATCAATAGAATAATGAAATTCCAGACTGACTCGAGGAAAATCGGACAAGTCTCGACAGACAGGATTTAACCTAACTAACGGTAGAAATTTTACGGGTATCACGTTTTACGAGAAAATCTATCAAAATTTCGGCAGAGTCTCCTCTGTAAAATGGACATCTCTCTACCAAATGTAAATCCAGACCTGTATAGAAAGTGCACTTCTAATAATCACAAACACCCACACTCGAGTCGGGCTCCCAAAACTACATTTTGCCCCGACTGAGATCACAACTTAATGAAGTATCGAGAATCAATAACATTTATTTCTAAAAATATATATTTCATATACACATATACTAAAAATAAACAAAAATATATAAAATCTCAATTATTTAAAATTAACAACTAAATTTGCATATCATTATCAAAATATAAATATAATTATAACCTAAATTAAAACCATTGTAATGTATTATATGTATATATATATATATATATATTATTTGAAATTTAATATTTAAAATTTACACTACTTAAATAAAAATACCAATTAATTTATAAAAATGGTCTAAACCCTTTAAATATTAATAAAACTAATTAAAATATATATTTTACCATATTTAGTGTAAAATTACATTTTTACCCCCCTAAAATACATAAATTACATAATGTGCTTTTAATACTAAAAATAATTCCTTAAAATTATTTAATCATGCCAAAAATTCATTTTCTCAAAATAAATCTTCCTAATATAATTAAAACATACAATCAACCAACATATTTTTTTTTCCCAAAAATATTATTTAACCTAAAAATCAAATTTGGCATAAACTAAAAAATATTTATAAAAACAGTATAAAAATCACAAAAATTATAATTTGAGTTCTAAAATTAATAACATTCACTAATAACTTCATTTATCAAAATTTTACAATTTTTAATCATAATTTTCGAAATTAGCCTAATTACCCATTAAATACCAAAAATTTACATAACCCTCTAATTAACACCAAAAACTCTAAAATCTTACATCAAATTAATATACTAAAACAATTAACTATAATCACTTTGATTTCACTAATTAACCAAATAAAACCCAATAAATCAACTAAAAAAATTAAAATAAATAAATAAATATTATGCAAAAAAATCTGTAAATTAAGAAAAATTAGGAAAAATATTTAAAAATCCAAATTGAAGCAATTTATGGGCATAATCCAACATATACTCAAAAACAACCTAAAATCAACATTCAACATCGAGCAGCAACCAGAAAACAACCTGTCAACAACCTAAGAACAACTTTGTGCAACTCACCTTCAACCTTCAATTTCGGCGCCGGAGGTGAGTTGCAGCGGCGGCTCTTGGCTTGAACGGACACCTAACACGATGAGGGAAGTTGGGGAAGCTTAGGTGGTGCTGGATCAGCTTGGATCAAAGCTGACAGAGGAAAGAAATGAGGAATGGTAGCAGCAGCTCTTCCCCTAGCAGCTTGGTGCGATGGTAATGGTGATTCTGATGGTGGCAGGATGAACGACACAGTGAAGGAGGAGGGAGAGATGATGAGGGACGAAGTGGGAGAGGGTACAGGGCTTGGGAGCTTCTATTTTCTCTTCTTCTTTTTTTTTTCTTCACGTTGTTCTTTAGTTTCTTTCTTTCTTTCTTTGTTTTTGATTTTTGTCTTCTTTTGTTTTGTTTTGATCCCGTTTTTTTTTTTTGGTCCACTTCCCATCACTTATATATATATATATATATATATATATATATATATATACCTCCATTAGATAGAAAAAAAATAATCTTTTATATAATATAACCTAAAAGTATTTATTAAAGATTTAAATATAAAATTACTTTATTTAGTTAAAACATAGGGTATTACAGTGTGATCTCCCGAACTCAGAAATCTATACTGGGGGCAATTCTCATTGAGTGACCCAATGTTGTCCCTTTCTTTTCTCAATTTTATAAAAATTAAGTGGTGACTCCAAAAAATAAAAAAGTGCCTCATTCCTCTCGAGACCAATCATGTGTCCCTATTTGATAAAGTTGCCATGTCTCTAAAAAACAAAATGAAAAGACCCTTGCAAAACCAATTCACCTCGAAACCAAAAATAAGAAAGAGGCCACTCACAAGATAGTAAGGCATGCCTATTATTACTTCTTAGATAGATACTCAGGATATAATCAAATATGTATTGCTCCAGAAGATCAATACAAAACTACTTTTACTTGCCCCTATGACACGTTTACTTATAGGAGGATGCCGTTTGGACTTTGCAATAATAACTTTCAACAATGCATGAATTTGTTTTTTTGAACCCCATCGAAGACATTATGGAGGTGTTTATGGATGACTTCTCTACATTATAGAGGTATTTATAGATGACTTCTCTATTTTTGGTGATTCATTTAACTTATGTTTATTGAACCTTAACAAAGTGCTAAAGCATTATGAAGACACTAACCTTATTTTTAGTAAGGAGAAATGCCACTTTATAGTGGATGAGGGTATTGTGTTGGGTCATAAAATTGCTAGTGCAGGAATCGAGGTGGATAGAGCCAAGATATAAGTCATTAAGAGTTGCCACCCCTAAACTCAATGATAAGAGTGAGAGGCTTTTTAAGACATATAGGATTCTACTAATGGTTCATCAAAGACTTCTCTTCTATTTGAAAACTTCTCACTCAATATTAATTAAAGATATTCTCTTCAATTTTAATGAAGCTTGTTTGATGGCCTTTAACAAGTTGAAGAAAGCCTTAATTATATGCACTTGTCATTTCTCCTTTAGATTGGTCCCTTCCATTTGAGCTTATGAGCAATGCTAGTGACTTTGCATTAGGAGCAATCCTTAGTGAAAGGAAGGAAAATAAGCATCATGTCATCTACTATGTAAGACGCACTCTTTCAGATGCATAATTGAATTACAACACTACATAACAGAGATGTTTACTATAGTTTTTGCTACTAAGAAATTTAGATCATATAATTTTGGGATTAAAGATTATTGTTTATATTGACCATGCTACTTTAAGATATTTATTTACTAAAAGGATGCTAAACCTAGACTAATTTACTGGGTATTGCTTTTACAGGCATTTAATTTGGAAATCAAGGATAGGAAAGGGAGTAAAAATAATGTAGTCGATCATCCCTCTAGGCTAGAATAACATGAACATATAAGATCTTATGAAGAAGTTGATGTTCACTTCTTAGATGAACTTTTTTTTGCCATTCATGAATCAGAACCACATGGTATACAAATATTGCAAATTACCTAGCTTTTAGGGGTATTACCATAAGAGATCACAAACCAACAAAGGAAGAAGTTTCTCTCATCATCAAGCACTATTTGTAGGATAACCTCTTCCTCTATAGAACTTGCATAGATGATTTAATTTAAAGATGTGTGGCTTCTATGGAAATAACATCCGTCTTATCTCAATGCCATAGTTCTCTTTATGGTGGAAATTTTGGAGCTTCAAGAATAGCAGATGGAGTGTTAAAGAGTGGATTTTATTGGTTTTCCTTGATTCAAGATGCTATAGAATTCATTCAATAATGTGATAGCTATCAACAAATGGGAAAATTTTCAAAAAGTGATGAAATGCCACTTGCCAACATTCAAAAGGTATAACTCTTTGATGTATAGGGTATCAATTTCATAGGACCCTTTTGCTCATCTGATGGGAATCAATACATCCTTGTTAGTGTAGATTATGTCTCCAAATGGGTGGAAGCCATAACAACTCCAAAAAATGATACAATAGTGGTGGTTAATTTCATTAAAAAGCTCTTATCAAGATTTGGTGTTCCAAGGGCACTTATAAGTAATGGAGGCACTCATTTTTGCAATAAGCAACTGAAAAATTTATTAAAGAAGTATGGAGTGCACCATTGAGTAGCCACAACATATCATCCACAAACTAATGGTCAAGCTGAAATCATAGATTGAGCCTTAAAGCAAATCCTTGAAAATATAGTGGGGAATTAAAAAAAAAATATTGGTCTTTAAACTTGATGACTCACTATAGGCATATTATATAACATTCAAGACACTTATTGGCATATCACCATATCGATTAATGTATAGGAAAGTGATGTAGTATAAGATATAGAATAAAGGATAAATGTCAGTTGCCATTGAATTATGCATGGTTGGTCATTAAACAATCTTCTTTTATCTGTTAATTCAAAAGAATGCCAAAATGAAAGGCATCAATGTCATTGATTCACAAGGAATATCGAAATTGGAAGAAAATTAGAATTTTCATTATTAAATTCATAAAAATATCTAAAATAAAATATAAAAAATGTTAAGGAAAAACACTAAAAATAAAAGAGAAAAAACCCACAAAAATGCCTAAAAAACACAAAATTTCAAATTGAAATTTGAGGCCCTAAATAATGGATTTTAGGCCTAAAGTTGTCATGCTATAGGGCAAACCTTATAAATTTTACTATGGAGCTCTAAATTAGCTTCAGTTTGATATATTATGGGTCTCACAGTTCAATCTAGCATGAAAGTTAGAGCCACTTGGAGGCTAACTGCGCACCTTGACTTTTTTCCCAAAATCCAAACTTTCCAAATATGTCAGGGCTGACTAGTCTGCATCACAAAGCACGTCATTTGGATGTGGAGTTAGAACATAGATCATATTGGGCACTTAAGGTTATCAACTTTGATATGAAGGCAGTGGGCAATAATAGAGTGTTACAACTCCATGAACTGGATGCAATCAGACACTAAGCCTATGAGAATGCCCAATTGGACAAATAAAGAACTAAACATTGGCACGATAAGAGAATTTTTTGAAAATCATTCCAAGATTGAGACTTAATCTTATTATTCAAGTCAAGACTTTGCTTATTTTTTACTAAACTCAAATCTATGTGGAGTGGATCTTTTAAGGTGGTGCAAATATTTCCCTATGGTGCTCTTGAACTATTAAATGCAAATGGTGAGAAGTTCAAAGTCAATGGCGGAATGTGTAAACCTTACTATAGAGGAATGTTGGTGAAGAATAGGGATGCAATCCCACTTCATCTTAATAATTAAAAGCTTTGGGGAAATGGCCAAGCTGTAGACCTATAATTTAGCATGTTTATGAGTCTTTTAATTAATCATTTTTAAATTTGTGCTTTCTTTTTTTTCTTTAGAGTTCCAAAATCTTATACTTGCGACGTCTTCGGTTTATGTTCAGGTCTTATTAATGGTATTTAAAAACATAGCATCTCATGAGCAAATTCTGTCGCGATCGTGGGATTGCCATGTGAGTAGGTCGCACCAATGATTATTGTCCTGATTGTGCATCAATCCATGATCAACAATTAACTGCCCACCTATAAAGGTGACTCTGTATAGTGATCGCGGTAAGTACACGATCGCTAGCATTGCTTTCCCCTACAGAAGAAAACACTTTTTAGCGATCGCGACTTAACTGCAATCGTTAATTCCTCGATGCTCCCCTCCAATTCTAAAATTCAAAATTTACGATCATTGTGTTGTAGTGATCATCGAGTCTTTAGTAACCAATCTCTCTATCGCAATCGCAACTCTGGGTAATATAAAAGGTGGCAACATTCTCAACTCCCCCTATTTTCTAATCCCCTAATTCTTTGTAAGAAACCTTGGCCACTTAATCTGCATTTTTTTATTAGCCTCCTACCATTTCCTCTTTCTGCCCCGTCCAAACAAACACCATGCCACCACGAACCAGAATCCAATCTTCTCACCACTAACCAACAAATAAGGGTGAGGAACCAATGGTGGAAGAGAAGTCGCCGATGCAAGAAGAGAAAGAGTCATTGCCGCCATTGTCAATATAACATCCTCCTCTCTGAATGGATATTTCGATTAGTATGACGCTCCCTTCCCTATTTTTTTTTTTATGAGGAAGGAAAAAGGTACGTTTCCCTATATTGCTGGAAAGTAATAACATGCAAATACATTGATGAATCTCTTTAGAAATCTTTGGGTTTATGGAATACAATGGAAACTTTATTTAACAAAATGGGTTGGAAAATTTTTTTAATCATGAAGCATGACACATACAAGTAGTTAGCTTTAAAATTTTTCACTACTCTTCAACCAAAAGAGATGAGCAACAAAAGTGCTCACATGTCATTTCTTAGGAAATCAATATGAAATTGACCATTAATTGATGCGTAGAGTCTTTGGATTTCCAATGAAGGGTTGATTGTGACTCCACCAAGATTCAATATAACTAATTTTTAGAAGATCCTTTTCGGAATGCCTAACTACCCGAGTAGTGAGGCCACACTTAGTAGTCTCATTTTAGATCGTCGTTATCTCAATTTACACCAGTTTATGTGTTATGCAATCTTTGGAAAGGGTGAGAGCAGTTATATGTCCAAGCAAAAGTTATTTCACATGTGGGGGGTTGCATACGCAAGCTCCAATTTCCATCATTCACTTTTTAATTTGACGTTGAAAAAAAAAATTTCTATGTGAAAAGAATACAAATTTAAAAATTTAATATTAAATAAATATTCATCAATTAATTTTGTAATCAATTATATATGTACTTAGTACAGGCAAAATGATTCAATTCCACAAATTATCAAATGATTATTCTTTTTATAGTGTTTTTCTTTTGGAAATTGTCTTTAATCCAATAAATTGTTAAATGATTGTTCATTTTATGTTTTTTTTGGATTCATATTCATTGAATTTATAGATCTAAATAAAAATAGTCAATTAGTATTTTTGATGGTTTGATCTTTTCAAAAAGTTCAACTTATATTAAATTTAGTAAAAATTTGATGGATTTGAACTATATTTTTATTCTGCGTTCATCTTGACCCATCATATTCGGTATTTAATATTTTCCTCTAACTATATTTTTTTAAAAGACCTTAAATTCATCATACTTAGCTTTGGATAAATAATTTATACATATAATTGTTGGTTTGACTACACAATAGTGAAAAATTTTATCATATTTTCCAAAAATCTTCAAATTAGATTTGGCATTATGTGTATGGATTTCAAGTTTTGCTAATCTTATGCAACTAGGAAGACAATTATTTAACTTTTTATCTTTTTTTTTCCTTATTTTATTTACTATTAATGAGCACTACAAAACTATAAAGGAAATAAGTGGTCTTATAGTTATTTGAGATTAGATGTGAATTAAGTTGAAATTGACTTATGTGATCTAATTATTAGGGATATATATCTGTATATATATATATTTTTTCTTTTTGAAAATGCAATATGGAACTTTATTAACAAGCATCAAAATCCAAACTCTCTTTAAGAAGATGAGAAGGTTGAGTAAATACAAGGTTACAAGCATAGAATAAAGCAGCTCTAGCAAGTGAGTGAGTACACCTATTAGCTTGTCTCCTCATAAAATGAACTGAGAAATCATTCCTATAAGAACATAACAATAAGCATTCTCCTATCAACATACGAAATTCAGACAAGTCATCAATTTTAGCATGAAAGGCATCCACTTTGAGATAAACATTATGTAGTTGTGGTTCAATACACCACTACATTGCAAATTTCCAACCAAAACATTAAGCTACATTTGCCCACTTCGAAGTCATAACATACTGGCATTTTCCATGAACCGCTTCTCCTTACGCATTTCGAATTAAAACACCAATACCTACACAAGAGCCATCAAGTGAGATAACAATATCATCATTACACTTCAACTAACCACTAGTATGCTTCCTCCAGTGAACATTTTGAATATCTAAAGCATAGTAATAGTAAAACTTCAAAACAATTTTATTCATCAACTATTGTGTAGGTTTAAAAATTAAAATTCATGAATAAAATTTAAAATTTTTTATTCACCATTAAAATCAAATTTTAGGTCAATTATTAATTCACTATTTATATTAATGAATAAAGTGGTCATTTTTTGAAATTCATATCACTTGATTGATGGAAGAATTAATAATAGGCTAATTGACATGAAAACTGAGTTATATTACCATAACTTCATGCTTCAAAAGTACTTCAAGGCTACGAGACATAATCTTCCATCTCCATCTCCTTGAAGGCCTACTACACCAACACCTTCAACTCCAAACTCTACTCCTCATAGGGAGTGAAGAATTAGAAATAGATACTTTTATGTTTTTTTTTATTTTTAGGGAAAAGAAGGATTTGGAGGTGATTGGTGATTGATTGAATGAAGGCAAAAAGAAAAGTAGGAAGCAAAGTAAGGGTTCTATCACAATTGTAGCTTGATGCGTAACCACTGAATGTTAAAAGCAAGCTAAAGTCTGTGATGAGGTTCTATGTCAACCATGGGAGATATATAATCATGGAGTCCTAAGATCCAATCATTTTGTAACAAGCACAACAATATAGCGACTGTGACTCCTTCATCAAAAACCCTTTTGTCATGATCTTGGCTTGATGAGCAATCATCGTCAGTTCAATGTCAGTAAGGAACATGCTGATGTGTTCATTTTAAAAGAGCAAATCCATGGAAAGATTAAAGGAAATTCTAAAAGGGGTATAAAAGGACAATAGCCCTAGCTTTTAGCATAAGAATTCTTATTCTAAGACCTACCTACCTAGTAGAGAAAAATTACACCTAAGTGAGAGAAGAAGGATAAGAGAAAAAGAAGCTTGGGGAAGAGGCCACCATTGAAGATCTTAAAGTTTCTTGATAACTTTTCTTTATCCTCTCTCTATTTGTGAATATAATTTTGTTAATCATTTAGGTTGTTTTTTTATCGAATGATGAATATTAAAGCCACGTTTGGTTAACTTACTTTTGTTATTGGGATTTGAGACCCATTTGATTCAAGGTTTAATGTGATAGATTTTATCTTTTTTATATTGTTTATTGTGTTTGTTGTTCATGTTAAATATTGTATATGGCCAAATACAACTTTTTTATATATATATATTTATACATTAAGAAATGACAGTTCTAATAGACCCACAAACATAAGTTAAGTGGGTTAATGACTTGAGAGAGCTTAGCTTGTCTCAATTCTCCTTGGGTTTGCTTAATGCCTTATGTGTTTGATGTTAACTTATTTCTATATTGATGATGAGAGTTACGCTATGGTTTTGAGTTTAATTGATGAATACATGCTGAGTTGGATATTACTTGAGAGAGTGTGTGCAATGACTAATAAAAACATGAGATGTGCAATTGATTCTAAGAGCTTTATCCATTAACTTAATGATAATGTGGTATTCAATTTCCCAACAACATTGGTCTCAAATTGATTTCTTCCTTCATTGCTAGTTTAGTGATTGTTTACTTTATTTGCCATTTAAGCTTTATAGTTGTTTAGATTTAACTTAATTTAGAAGCTCTAAAAAAATTTGATTAAAACTAACAGGTGATTAGTTAGTAATCCTCATGGGAATGATACTCTACTCATTACTATATTACTTGTTATGATCCGTATACTTGCGGGTTTGCTAATTTTGCTCACAATAAACATTAAAATCTCCTATAAGTATCCACAGAGCATTGATTGAGCTACTAAGCTACTTGATATCACCCCAAAAGGATTTCTCTAGCCATTGCAGTAGGGGTTCCATGAACTACTGTGTAATAAGAGAGAACCTTGCCGTAACTAAAACTAAAGTGCACAAATTGATGCTTGAAATTAAGAATGTTGAGATTGACTTTCTTATTAAGCCAAAGGGTCTAGACACCTCTAGAGAAGCCTTTAGCATCTTCTTTGAAGCTCTTTTGGAAGCCTAACTTATTGCTAGTAACATATGCCTTTTGACCACTAATTCTAGGCTCAAGAATGATGCAAATCATTGGATAATGAGTTCAAATCAAGTCTTTCAATGAAGAGCAAAACCTACTGCTACCTACACCTTGAGAATTCCATGATAATATTGACATAATAAAAGCAAGACCAATCACAATAGCATCATTTGCTAGCTTGGATGGCCACCACATCAACAATATCATTACTTTGTTTTTTACAATGTAAAATATACTTTATCAAAATGATAAAATACACTTTTATCCTATGGTGATGAAGACAAAGTAAAACAAAAGTAACTACAAAATCGAGTAACCATAGAATTTCCACATATACAATAATCATTATTCAAAATAAACTTTAAAAATTTAAAATTACCATACTATTTTTCAAAAGGAAAAATTGAAATTGTATCATTTCTCTCTATGTTTTCTTTTCACTAAATTCTTCCTTTCTATGGTTAAATTTGATTTTGTTGAATAAATACAATTTTTTAAAAATCTTTTCATTAATCTTGCCAGTTAATTTCTATTATTGTTTATTTTTTATTTCAATTTTATTTTTTCTGACATCTTTTGAAGAACTAAAAATTAACAATTCATAACCAAATTCTAATGTAAAATCTCCATCTTTAATTGTCTTAAATACGTACTCGAAATGATTATCTTAAATGAACATAATCAAATATTTGACTATATTAGATAAACTTTTGATTATAGGACAAAAATTTGTATCTATACTCGAAATGTTTATTTGTATCTTAAATAAACATTTGTATCTGTAGATACAAATGATTTTATCGAAGAAGTTTTTTGATGACTTGAGATTGACGTAGTATTATTTTTAGGTAGATTGATTTTCACCTCCCACTTAAATGTACACCACCAGAAATTATTACATAAACTTAACAAATAATTTTGAGTGTTCAATATTTTATTATGAACAGTTGATACATAATTACTAACGATCTGTCTTTTAAAAAAAAATATGTGTCAATATATATATATATATATATATATATATATATATATATATATATAAATGCTAAGCTCCAAAGTGATTAAATAAAAATTTGATAAGTATTTATCTTTATATTTGATTATTCATTATAAAATTTAATGTGTCAAACCATTAAAAATTCTAATTTTTATTAAAAATAAAATATTTACCATATTTATTTAGTATTATTATTTTTTAACTAAAACACTATTATACATATCTCAATATTACTCAAATTCTAGAAATATTTATATACCACATATTTTTCTACCTTAAATCACTCAAATAATTTTTTTCAAACAATTAAAAATTTTATTTAAAAAAATTGAAAAATATAATAATTATTTAGTATTATTTTTCAACTAAAACACTGTTATATATACTATAATACTAATCTAATAATTTTAAAAACTAATCTTATTATAACTAAAACATTATGGTAACAAAAATAAAAGAAAATACATTAATATGATTAATTTTATTTTAAATTTATTAAACAAAAAATTTGACAAGTGTCTATTTTTATAATTCAGTATTAACTCTTACAACCTTATGTGTTTAATTATTAAAATTCATAATATTTTTGCATAAAAAAATTAAAAATTCATTTTTATTAAGATACACATGTTTTATTTAATATAAAATACTTTAATTTAATTACATTTAAAACATTGCTCTTTATTTCCATAAAAAATAATGTCTTTTATTTTAACTGCAACATTCTATTCTATTCAAATAAAAACAATTTTCCTTTTTTTTACCTAAAAAAAAAAGTAATTTTTCACCCATTTTTCATATTTATTTTATTTATTCAATAATTATTATTAGTATGCATATTAAAAATAATAGGTACTCTTTATAAAAATAATATATTCCAACTTTTATATTTGATTAATTTGTAGTTTTTAATTTATTATAATTATTTAATGATTTATTTTAAAATATATATTTTTTGCAATCCACATAAAACGCGAATTCATGAGTAGTTATTTAATAATTTGTTATAAAAACTATTACTATCAAGTCATCCAACAATTAAACTAGTAATAATAATATTTTATTAGTTTCATTCATATCATTATATCATTTCATTACCTTTTATCTTATTAAGAAATTTAAACACTAATCATATCTAACTTTCTTCTTTATTTTGTTAAATAAAACAAATATAAAAGAAAGATAATGAAATTGATTTCCTAAAATGAAATCTCAATGCAGCGTATGTAAATTTTTTCTTTTTTCTTAAACTCGGCCATGTACTGGTTTTTATTTTGGAAAATGAAGAAATAAAAGGGTACACTTATTTCTTAAAAATTTTATATTAACATTTAATGGAAGAAAGAAAAAAAAAATAATATTCCTTTCCTTCTTTACGTCCTTTCCTTTTTTTTTTTTTTTTATATACAAGTGAAGTGTTGTTGCTAATGTTTGGATCTTTTGTATGCAAACCCATAAATTTTATATTAAAGTTTCGTTTTACATCTTATATGTTAGCACTGCTACTTTGTTGTAACTACTTTTGGCTTATGTTAGTTATGTTATTCTAATATCTTTGTATCTGTTATTATCCGTTAACACGAGTCATCTGTTTACTTGTTTTTTTGGTATAAAAGCCATTGTAACATTCTTATTCAGATATATACAAAATTAATACTTTGAGCTCTCATCACATGGTATCAAAGCTTTGAATATGGCATCTCAAATCATTCCTACTACAGCCACAACACGTACTTCAGTCTCCACAAATTATAGCTTCGCCATAAAACTCTCCCTCGCAGTTTCTTGGCCTGGAAGACCCAGTTTGTTCCGCTACTTAACTTTCACAACATGAATAGTTTGATCGATGGAACTCCTCCTCCATCATCAACTGTCGTCCCCACTAATAACCCAAATGAGATAACTGTCAACCCAGAATACACCCGATGGTTCCAATAGGACCAACTTTTACTCACCTGGATACTTTCTTCCTTAACTGAGGAAGTATACTCTTATATTATTGGATGTAAATCATCCTTTGCTGTGTGGAGTGCACTAGAATGTGCCTTTGGTTTTGTATCTCAGAACCGTCAGCTTCAACTCTATGTTGAACTTCCGGAGCTCAAAAAGCATGACATAGACATCACCTCTTATTTACAAAAAGCAAAAGCACTGTTAGATGAACTTGCAGCTGCTGGCAAGACTCTCTCATCCTCAGAGTTCAATGCAATCATATATCGAAACATCGGTGTGGAGTTTTATCCTATAGTTTCAGTATTAAATCTTCGGCAATAACCCATTTCCTTTTCACAATTATATAGCCAGCTTTTGTCTCATGAATTTCTCCTCAAGAGTTATTCAACACCAACTGCTGCCAATTTATCTTTTCGTGCATCTGTTCCTCCTAATCCAAAATCATCGGCTGCTAGTCCCAATTTTCACTCCTTCCGCAATAACTCAGCCAAACAAAAATGTCAGATTTATGGCTATTCAAATCACATAGATGATTGCTGCCGTCGTCATTATGCTCCTCGTAATTACCCTTGACCCCAAGCTAATATTACCTGGCACTTATCATCTCTCAACCGAGTTTTCCAAATGACCTGCCCATTGTTTTTCTTAAACAGGAATTTGCATTTGCTCCCTCTAATTAGATTTCGGACACTGGTGCAACTCATCACATGACATTGGCGATCCAGAATTTCTTAAATCCACAAGCTTATTGGGGTGCTAATCAGGTTACTCTCGGTAATGGACAAGCAATGCCCATTGTTCATACAAGTACAGCTTCTCTGCCTTCAATACAAAATACCAACTTGAAGTTTCATGAGGCATTACATGTTCCCACATTTTCCAAATCTTTGCTTTTAGTCAAACTTTTGCTCATTATAATCAATGCTTTTTTGAATTTCACCCATCCCACTTTTTGGCAAAGGACAAGAAGAACAAGGCAATCCTATTGCAAGGGAAGAGTAGTCAAGAACTCTATGAACTTCCTTCTCCCAAACCTCAAGCTTTTCTTCAAATAAAAGTCCCTTTTGATACGTGGCATCCAAGACTCAGCCACCCTCGGCTCTCTATTGTTTCGATGCTGATCAATAAAAACAATCTTCCAGTCACATCTTCATCACCTCGGTCTACCATATGTCATTCTTATCTCTTAGGAAAAATGGCAAAGTTTCCCTTTGCATCTGTGGGCCATTCAAGTAGACAATTGTTTGATAATATTCACACTGATATATGGGGACCTTCCCCAGTCCTTAGCAATTTAGAATTTAGATATTTTCTAGTATTTGTTGCTGATTTTTCTCATTATGAGTTGGTTTTTTCCTTCAAAAAATAAATGTGATGTCTTTCACAAGTTTATCAATTTTGAGAATTATGTCCAAGGACAATTTAATTGTCACATCAAAGTTGCTCACTTTGACTAGGGTAGAGAAGATCAAAAACTCCATTCTCATCTCCAATAAAAGGGCATAATACATCGCCTTGCTTGCCCATTCACTCATGAACAAAACAGCTTAGCCAAGTGAAAATTTTGACACATTGTCAATACTGGTCTCACCTTCCTTGCCCATGCTTCCATTCCGTTTAGGTATTGATCTTATGCATTTATCAATGCTGTTCAATCTATCAATCAAATGCCAAGTATAAGTTTAAACAATGAAGTTCCATTTACTTTACTTTATAACAAACCAATTGATCACACTTAATGTAAAGTATTTGGATGTGCGGTTTACCCTTATATTCACCCTTACAACACTCACAAATTTTCTTTTCATAGTAGTCAGTGTGTTTACCTTGGTTAATCTCTAGATCACAGTTGTCACGCTTGTACTTGATATTGACTCTAAATTATATGTATAAAAAAATATTAAAAATAAATTAAATTAAATTAAATACATGACTAATAAATAATATTTGTATACCCAAATATTATAATAGTAAATTAAGGATGTGAATTAGGAATATGCTAGAATTTGATTATGTGGCATTATTAAAAGAAGAAGAAGAAGAAGAAGAAGAAGAAGAAAAGAGAAGTAAGATGAGGAAGAAATGTAGGAGCTCTAGCAAGGTGAGTGGAATTTCTTTCTTTCTCTTCTCTTAGATTTGTCTCTTAATCTTTGTTAAATTGATTATCTTGTGGAATTCTCTTTTTTTTTTTGCCTTAGATTGATCCTTAATTTCTATTTAATTAAATATCTTTTTGATTGAATATCTTTGTTGGTGAGTAAACTCTCCCTTCTTTTGATTCTTGATCCTAAAAATTTTGTTGAGGGACTAAGCTTCTTCTTTCCAATTTTTTGTTGAATCTTAAGTTTGCCTTGGAACTCTTACTTAGTTGAATTTTGATTCTTGAAAATCTTGCAATTTAATGTTTCAAAAAAAAAATATTGCTGAAGTTAATTGTTTAAATATGAATTGTGTAAAAGATTCAAAAATTCAGTACACTTGTAAATAGTGCAATTGCAAGAGTCATATCTTGACTTCTATAATTCTAAATGAGATTATTTTTATGTCAATAGAAACTTTGAAATGTTATCTACAAATTTACAAGAAATATCATAAATTAAATTCTATTGTTTTAATATAATTTTGAAGATGTACTTTTTATTGTGCAAAATCTGTAAACAGCTTGACCAACCAAATTTATTTTGTTGATTCTCCTCATATACACATCCAATTGGTGTAAATCTAATTTAAAACCACTATATGCTCACATAAATTTAAATCTGGAAAATTTTACTCAAAAATATAAACCATAGACTATTTGATGAATTTTTTATTGCATCGTATGGATTCTGTCAATATGACAATCTATTGAGTAGACACTGCTAACTTCAAAGGACTATAACTTTAGTTATACAATTTAAAATGAGATGAATTTTGATTCCATGGAAACTTGGGAATGTCCTCTATAACGTTGGAAGAAATAGAAAATATCAAATTTTGCTATATTTATGGTTTTCTAGACCATACATTGTACATTGCAACATTAAGAAATAGTTTGACTATAATGAGCAAAATTTGATATGACTTCTCTGATATATATCAAATTTTGGGTGGGGGCACACCATATTCTCACCGGAAAACACAACATTTGACCAAATAAATTGTACCCAAACATTCATAATAATTAATAGGACACACAAAAGGCCTCAAACAATCCAAAATAGGCACTAAATAATGTAATATAAAAATAAATCAAAATTACATAAAAAAAATTCACCAAATATTCTAGAGGTAGAGATCGGATGCATGGTTGATGCCTACAGACTCCTGATGACATGCAAAACTTAATTGAATCAATCATGTCAACTGAAACTTGCTGAAATAGTGCAAAAATGAGGTGGAAAACTGACTGATCTAAGCCAAATCTGCATTATTTAAAGTGACTTCTTACAAAATGAACACTACCAGAATAAAGAAGAGGATGATTCAAGTCTATGTTTGAAATTTGGGGTTGACCTGAGATCATTTAGGTGTTCAACAAAGGAAAAGAAAAGTATTTGTATCAAAACATAATTTACCACCTAAAATATCAATCACTCGCTGCTTCACTCTTTTTTTTTCCGTCTACAAAGCCATTCTTTTCTTTTTATGATAATGGAATTATATATATATATATATATATATATATATATATATATATATATATATATATATATATATATATATAATGATAGTAATAATAACAATAATAATACTAACAACAAGAATCTTTATAATAATAATACCAATAATAATAATAAGGATCATGATAATAAAATAAGATAATAACAATAATACAATAATAACAATAAAATAATTATATTAATATCCATTCGAGTTGTTACATTCTTCCCCCTTAAGAAAATTTGTCCTCAAATTTTACATCAACATTGAAACAGATAGGGGTATTGCCTATACATATCAGCCTTCGTTTCCTAAATGCAACATTATACTACATGGTTGCTCCGTAGTACCTACACCATTAGTATTTCCTTGGTACATAATTGGCCAACTTATCAATCCACAATCGCTACTGGGTACTTTCATAAGTTAAATCTTCATTGAGCTTCATTGTTTGATGCTAAAGAACATGTGAAGGATCAAAGCTATACTTTCTCAATATAGAGACATGGAATACTGGATGAATTTACAATAACTCTGGTGGTGGCAACACTAGTGTATAAGCTACATCGCCAACTCTTAAGCAAATCTTAAAAGGTCTGATATACCTTGGAGCTAACTTACCCTTATTACCAAATCTCATTACTCCTTTCATTGGTAATACCTTTAGAAACACCATATCTCCCATAGAGAATGATACATCCTATCTTTTAGGGTCTGCATAGCTTTTCTATCTACTAAAAGCTATTTTTAATTTCTATTAGGTAAGAGAAACCTACTATGAAGTCACTTATACTAACTCTAGTCTTGTAATATGTCTCTCTTTAACTTCCCAACATGGAGGTAATCTACACTTGCTTCCATACAAGGCTTCATAAGGAGCCATTCCAATACTTGCATGATAATTATTATTATATGTAAATTCAATCAATGGCAAGTGCATATCCCATTGACCATCAAAATCCATCACACTTATCTAAGCATATCCTCCAATGTTTGAATGGTCATTTCCAACTGACCATCTATTTAAGGATGAAAAGTTGTATTAAAATCAAGTTTAGTAACCAATGATTTATGCAATCATTACCGAAAGGCTGAAGTAAAAATTGCTTCTCTGTCAAACACTATACTTTCTAGCACTCCATATAAATAGACAATTCAATTGATGTACAACATGGACAACTTATCTATAGTATAAGTCTTCTTAATTCGCAAGAAATGAGCTAACTTGGTTAACCTATTAACTATCACACATATGGCATCATAACCACCTGATATGCGAGGCAATCCAGAAATAAAGTCCTTCACAATCATGTCCCACTTCCGCTTTGGAAAGGGTAGTTGTTGCAGCAATCCCTAGGGTCACTAGTGTTCCAAATTCACTTGCTAAAATGTGAGACACTTGGATACAAGCTCTATAATGTCTCTCTTCATCTCATTCCATCAATATGTATCTTTCAAATTATAATACATCTTGATAGAACCTAGATGAACACTGTAAGCAAAAAAATGAGCTTCTTCCATAATCTCCTTCCTGAATTCATCCACATCTAGCACATATAATCTAGTGCCCAAATGTATTACACCCTCACTATTAATAGTATAATTTTTGGATTGATCTTGTTAAACCTATGACATTATCTTTTACAATTGTAGGTCCTTTCTTTAAGCTGCCTTGGCTCAATCTAAGTACACTGATCATACATTGAATTGAGAAAATAAACATGACTGAGTTACTTTCCATTGTAACCTCTGATCAATTAATTCATGCAATTCTTTAATGATTGGCTCCCTCTTCGAGCTAATATGAGCAAGGCTTCCTACTAATATCTTGTTTAGAGCATTAGCCACTACATTGGCTTTGCTCAAATGATACATAATAGAGCAATCATAGTCTTTTAAGAGTTTCATCCATCTCCTCTACCTTAAGTTTAAATCTCTTTATGGGAAAATGTACTTCAACCTCTTATGGTTAATATATATCTCACAAGTTACACCATATAAGTAATGCCTTTATATCTTTAGTACAAATACTATTGTCGCCATTTTTATATCATTAGGAGGATAATTTTGCTAGTGCTTTTTTAAAGTTTGTGTAGTATAAGCAGCTACTCTTCCATTTTACATTAACACACACAACAATCCTACTTGAGAAGCATCACAATACATTATATATCCTTCATTTCTAAGGATATAGTCAATACTAGAACTAAAGTTAATCTGTCCTTAAGAATTTGAAAGTGCTCCTCATATTTATCCGTCCACATAAACTTAGCATTTTTTTAGGTCAACCTTGTTAAATGTACATCAATCTTGCTCTCTCAAAGTTTGAAGAACCATTCTCAAATGCATAACATGTTCTTCCTTACTCCTTGAATACACCAAGATATTATCAATAAATACTATCATAAATTGATCCAAGAATGGCCCAAACACTTGATTCATCAAGTCTAAAGGATATTAATAAGAATTTATAATGGTCATATCTTGTCTGAAATGCAATCTTGGGTATATCTCCACTTTTAATTCTCAACTAATGATATCTAGACCTTAAGTCAATCTTAGAGAAACACTGACCTCCTTGAAGCTAATGAAAAAAGTCATTAATTCTCAAAAGAGGATACTTATTCTTGATGGTGACTTTATTTAACTATCTATAGTTGATACAAAGTCAGAGACTACCATCTTTCTTAATAAATAACACTAGTGCACCCAAGGAGATATGCTAGTTCTAATGAAATCCTTATCTAGAAACTCTTGCAATTGCTCTCTAAGCTCCTTCAACTCAACAGATGCCATTCTATAAGGTGGCATAGAGATATGATTTGTACTAGGTACAACATCAATACATAAATCTATCTCTCTACCTAATGGCAATCCTATCAGCTTTTTAAGAAAAACGTCTAGAAATTTACATCTAACTAGGACATTCTTAACTACCTGCTTATTTGCCTTTGTATCCTTTATCATAGCCAAATAACCTTGACATCCCCTTCTAAGCATCTTTCTAATTGTGATTGCAAAAATGAGATTTTAAGGCATTGAACTCTTATTTACTTTAAATCAAAATTCCACATCATTAGGAATTCTGAAAATAATCACTTCTTCCTCTTGAAAATCCAAAGTAGCATAGTGTGGAGCTAACCAATCCATTCCCAAAATCACATCAAAATCAATTACATCCAATAGGACTAAATCCATAAACAACTCTCTAAACTTTGGTCCTCAGCTTGGATGCCAATTAAAAGAGTCCTAGAAAGGGGGTGAATAAGACTATCGAATAAAAATAGGAAATTAAAGGAATTCTTTGCAAGAATTGAGTAAGAGTTGAGAATGAAGAATGAAGAACACAAATATTTAAGGAGTTCAGATTCAACAATAATCCTACATCTCCACCTAAGTTACCCCAATTTAGAATTTTTAATCAGCCACAATCTTATTCACAAGATTGAGAATACACAAGAGTTTTATGGCTCTCTCTTATAACCTTACAACTTGAGTTTTCAAGGCTTACTCAAAAACCAATTCCTTTATAACAGAATCTCACTTCCCATTTTCTAAACCCAAAAAATAGAAGAATAAGAATGTCTATTCTAATCACTCACCAACTCTTATAAGATTTATACACAAATAATTGCTTAAGTAAAGTTTAAGAGCTCAATTGAATGTTTAAGAAAAATAATGAATGATAAAAAAGTTTCCTTACCTTTGAATTCAATTCTAAGTTATGTTTATATAGAAAAACACTCAAAAATATAGTTTTTGGATGTATCAATCATGTCTCCAATGTTTATAATTGATTTTGAATCAATTCTTGGACTTTTGGCAGCTCAAGGGATGCTCATGGGCGACTCACAAGTGAACAGTGCTCATGAGGAGCAAAATTATATCTGTTGTATTAAAAAATTCATGTTGGATGTTGTTATAGGTGTTCTTATGAATAGCTCATGAGGAGTACTACCAGTTTTTGCCAAAAATGTGCTCAAAAGGCATTATTCAAGGATAACTTGTGATCACCTCAAAAGATGCTCATGAATCAGATAGAAGACAACTGATTTAGCCAAAATGTTCTCCATAAAAGTTGTAGATAATTGTCTTAGATTTTCATAAAACTTTAAATCACCTCAATTTGACATCTTTATCTTAAGATATTGCTGAAATACCAAGAGCTATGCAAACTGAAATGCAAGCTGCATATGCTAACTTCGATTGAAGAGTTGCATACATAAATGAACTTGAATTTTGATAAGCAAGCTTAATTTGGAAATCTTAAGATGTATAATTCAAAAGTGAAGGGGCTCATTTTCTCATTTAAGAGCTCTAAAGATGTCAAAAGCCTTTTTGAAGCTTAGAGGTTCAATCAGCCCGAAAAGTCACTATTCATCCAAAAGTGTATATGCTTGGTATATGTTTGGTATATAATTCCCTACACACTTAATTGAAATTATTAGTATAAACATTATTTTTCAAAGTCCAAAATTAGGAGTTTGATCATGCAAATAGTCAACACCAATATGTATACATGACCAAATTCTATAATTGTACTTCCTCAATGGTAAGCAAAAGTATCTCAAGGATTACTCTTTAAACTCCAAATATTTCATAGTAATCATATATATCTAAATTGACTACATGAACCAATCTTATACTGTTGTCTAAACTGACAATTTCACAATCATTATCTTATGATAATATGTGTATGTTGTCTTTGTTCATAAAAGTAATTGTGTTGATAAAATCCAAAGCATCTCTTAATCCATTAAAATGAACTCTTCCCATCCTAGAGTATAAATGTCTTACATCAAAATTTGACATCTCCTAATTCCTCTATTTAAGCACTTGATGAATAACTAGCATCCTTGGTTAAGTGCTACTAAACCTTCATTAAATCCTGCTACTCTAAAAATTAATGCTATATGTTCTAGTTTTAAAAGTTGCATACACCATTTGTGGTAACTATGCTAGCCTTTGAGTTACAATTGCCTCTAGCCTTCCTCTTTGCTAAATAGGTAGAGTAGAGGCTAGAACTAGAATTAGAACTTCATTTTTAAAGGACTGCTTATCCTTAAATATTTTCTCTATAGTACCAGAAGTTTGTGTTCACCTCATTTGAAAAGATGCAGAGATTAACAAGATTCAAGACATGACAAGCAAACTAACATATACGTGGAATTATAGAAATAATGATGATAATTAGTAATAATTATTAACTTAATAATCGCAATAGCTTAAGAAAAGATAGAAAACAACAATAAAATGAACCATTACTTTGATATCAACTTTGTCATAACTTGAACCCCCTAAGGGTACGTGACTGGCACTAGGGAATGGGAAAGCAATAAACTTTCAAAATCTATAGTAATCCTAAGGAATTTATTACCAAAATAAAACTAACATTGAAATTCTAAGGAAAATCTGGCAAAGTTTCCCCTATACTGGGGCAAAAGCAAAACCTGTAAAACAACAACTACACTCCTAATAACATATATACTTAACCACTATAACTCCAATGTCATCAAATCACCAATATCTCAACCCAAGTATATAAAAATACACATTATAATACAATACAATTTCTAATACAAATAGATAACAATAATTCCTCCAATATTATTGTGGTGTCTATATTAGCTACAAATCATTTTACAAATATTAATAATATTACAAGGACCTATATAATACCATCGATGACAAATGAGCTTGATGTAAAGAAGGTGAACTAACTGAAAACTCCCAAAAATTCTAAACATTTATAAAAATGATGGAATCATGGAAATTGACTTAGAAACACCTTAAATGATTATTTTGATGCTTAAGAATTATCTCTGACGATTAAACTAATTTAAATGGAAATTAACTAATTTCCACCTCAGACCTTTCGATATTTATCTCTTAAAATCCATAAAGAATTAGACTAAACTCCACCTATGGAAATTGATCACTATAATTTACACTATTTATTAAAAATAGTTTCATACATATATAAGGTCGATACTATTAATTCACCGAAGTGGAATCCATAGGATTCTCACCTAAAAACATAACATCTAACCAAACAAATTATATCAAAACATTCCTAATAATTAATTGGAAACAAATAAAGCCTTAAACAATCTCAAATAGGCACTGAATAATGAAATCTAAAAATAAATCAAAATTACATAAAAAAATTCACCAAATTTTCTAGAGGTGGAGATCGGATTCATGGTTGGTGCCTACGATCTCCTGACATAATGGGGAATGTAATGGAACCAACCATGTCACCTTCAACCTACCAGAACATTGCAGAATCAAGGTGGAAAGTAGACTGATTTAAGCCAAAATTGCATTATTTATAGCCTTTCTTGCAAAATGAACACTACCAAAATAAAAAGGAGGACGAGATGAGTTTATGGTTGGAATTTGGGGTTAATCGAAGATCGTTTAGGTGTTGAATAGAGGAAAAGAAAATTATTAGTATCAAAAGGTAATTTACCACCTAAAATATCAATCACCCACTGCTTCACTCTTTTTTTTCCATCTACATAGCAATTCTTTTCCTTTTATGATAATGGACACTCACTCCATGTGTCCATTAACCAATGGCTTTTTAAAAGAAAACATATATATATATATATATATATATATATATATATATATATATATATATATATTTAAAGGAAGGTTGGCTTAGGAGGGGACTCTCTCACTTTAACAAACAAAGGACTCCGCTAAGTGCTTCAAAGAGGAAGCAGTTAGCTCCAAGTACAAAGAAAAAAAATATGAGTGTATATATACCAATGGAAAGCAAATATAAGTGTATATATGAATGCATAAAACATAAATGTCTCTAATTATATTAGTGTTACGTTTGGGAGGGAGGGGGTAGATAATAGTATTTTAATTCTCCTCAGTGAGTTGTATTATTACATGAATCCCCAATAAGTCAATAATCCAAAATTCACTAATCTATAAAGCTGTAATATTTAAAATATCTTCATTACAGGAAAGTTAGATATTTTATTCTATTTCCCTTGGAACTCCATGGAAATTTAGAACTCTAAAGTTTACAATTGAACTCTATTTTTAATTATTTTTTCAAATCTTTTAACTAATCAAAGAAACTTTTATTGAGCAAAACTTAAGCTAGTCGACCCAATAATAATAATAAAATAATTATATTAATAACCACATAAATTCAGGCTATTACATTTTCACTTTTATTTTTTAGGAAATGTAAACTTAGAGGTGCTTAAGAGAAGCAAAATAGAGTAAGGGATTAGAGTCCAGGTTCTATCGTGGTCGCGGAGTAGTGCGTTAATGACTTGAGAAATAGTAGTTCTTATAGAATTACAAACACAAGTTGAGTGAGTTAATGACTTGAGAGAGCTTAGCTTGACTTAATTCTCTGTGGGTTTGTTTAATGCCTGGTGCATTTGACATTTACTAATTTCTTTGGTGATGTTAAGAATTAAGCCATGGTTTTGAGTCTAATTCATGCATACTAGTTAAGTTGAACATTACTTAAGAAAGAGTGTTCAATGACTTACAAAAACCTGAGATTTGTAATTAAGTTTATAAGACTTATCCATTAACTTAATGATGATATTGTATTCAATTTCCCAACAACATTATTCTTAAATTGATTTTCTTTTTCATTGTTAGTTTAGTGTTTATTTGAATTGCTTGCTATTTAGTTTTATATAATTTAATTTCTTTGAGAAGCTCTAAACACACTTAACTAAAACTAATAGGTGATTAGCTGGCAATGCGTATAAGAAAGATACTCTACTCACTATTATATTACTTGTCATGATCCGTATACTTGTGGATTTGCTAATCATTATTTTTGGCATTATTGGCAACGATTAAAGCAATTAACATTAAAATTAGTTTTAGTTATTTTGGATTAAAGCATTTTATTTTAGTACTCTATTTTTTTATTCAGTTTTACTCTATTTTTAAGTATATTTTCTTATGGTTTTTGCACGATACTAGACACATAAGGGTCGAGCCATTGATTTACATCTTTAATTTATCTAAATTCAAGAAGGAAAATCATATGCAATTAAAGAGTGTAACTAATGAAATGGCTAAGCAATAAGAAAAGGAAGAAAGAACTCTTCTAGAGTTTGCTATACCCTTTTTAGAAGGAGCTCAAAGCATAATAATATCTAAGACAACAATATTAAGACTAAACCAACTATTCTTTAAATAATTTAATCGACGGTGCAATTTCATGGCTTAGCTTCATAGGATTCAAATGCTCATATAGCAAATTTCTTGGAAATTTATGACACCTTCGAGTATAATACCGTATTTGATGATGCCATTCATCTTAGACTCTTTCCATTCACTCTAAAAGATAGAGTAAAGGCATGGCTTAACTTTTAACCATTAACTTCTATAACAACTTGGGATCTTCTAACTAGAGTCTTTCTAGAGAAGTACTTTCCACCTTTTAAGATGACAAAGATCATTAAGTTCCTATAATTTAAAACAGAGTTGTTATGTGATGCGTAGGAAAGATTTAAACAGTTACAAAGGAGTTATCCACACTATAGTTTCCCTAAAGATGTTTTAATAAGGATATTTTATAATGGTATGATACAATTAATAAGAGATATTATTGATACAGCCATTGGAGGTTCCCTCATGTGCTAGATGGTTGAAGGAGCATTTAAGTTATTAGAAGAAATGGCAAATAACAACTACTTATGGTCATCCAAAAGGCAACTTGCCCTAACATAAGGAGGAAGGATCGGTGTTTATATAGTTACATAACTATAATCATAAATTATTGCCCTCTTTAGGCAACTTGGAGATTTGAATGCTAAGGGCAATTCCATTTCCTCAACCTCTATTGCACAATATGAGTATTGTCACATGCTTGGCCATAATACTTTTGAATATTGCTATAAAAATGGCATGTTTTGGAGATAGTGTGTTTGAGAGTTACAGTTATATGGGAGGCTAATCTTAAGCAAGGTAACCTAGCAATACCTTCTCCAATACATACAATCAAGGATGGAGGAAACATCCACACTTTTTTTTGGAGTAACAACTAGAATTCTTAAGAGTTCCCTAGTCAAATTTTTAAGCCACCACTACTTGAATTTTAGATATAATTGAATCAAGACCAGTTAACAGTCATAAAGAACAAGATAGATAAATTATTTGATGCGGTGACCTTCAAAATGATAAGCCAAAAGGAGAATTAAAAGTGAATAGAGGCAAAGTTTGACTAAAAAGCCAAGAATCATGCTTCACCCTTCCACAATATTGAAGTTTAATTGGTGCAATTAGCTAGTGTAATTGCTATAAGAACACAAGGTCACTTACTTAGCAACATAGAGGTTAATCCAAAGGAAAAAATTAAAGTCATCACTTTGAGAAGTGCCAAGGAGCTAAAGCTACCAAGTGAAGGATCAATGAAGATGAAGGATGAGAAAGAAAAGAAAGATATGGAATTTAAAGATATAAAAAGGGGTAAGAGAAGGAAAGCAAGATGAAAAGCAAAAGAAGCTAATGGAGCAAACTATAACTTTTGACACTTCAAAATATGCTTCAAAACTTCCCTTTCCCCTGAAGAAAAGAAAGATGAATGAAGATGAAAAGAGATTTGCAAAGTTCTTGGAAACTTTTAAGAAATTAGAGCTAAAGTTACCTTTTTCTAAAGCTTTAATAGAGATGCCTAAATATGCTAAGTTCCTTAAGGACATTAATACTAATAAGAGGAAATTAAATGATAATGAGATAATGCCCTTGACTAAAACTTGTAGCTATATTATTTCAAGAATGATTCCTATGAAACTTAAGGATCCAAGGAGTTTTACTATCCCTTGTATAGTTGGTTCTAAAGAATTTCCTAAATGCTTATGTGATTAAAGTGATAGTATCAATCTAATGCCTTTATCTCTTTTCAAGGAATTAAATCTTGGAGAAGCAATTGACTTTTCATGGAATTAAATATTGGAGAAGCAATTGACACTAATATGACACTACAACTAACAGCTCATTCTATCAAGAAACCCCATAGTGTGATTGAGGATATACTAGTCAAGGTGGATAAATTCGTGTTTCCAATGGACTTTGTGATTTTGGATCTTGAGCAAGTAAAGAATTGTCCACTAATATTAAGGAGACCATTTCTTAATACGAGGAAGGTAATCATAAATGTGCATGATGGAAAATTCACCCTAAGTGTAGGGGATGAAAGAGTGGAATTTATAATGTCTAAATTAATGCAACAACCACTTTGTAAGGAAGAGTTATGTATAAAGGTTAAAGTGGTTGATGAATGTATAAAAGAAGTTCAAGGAAGGATATAACAAGTAAAGCAGTTGAAGAGTGAACAGCTAAAAGAAGAAGAGGGACATCCTTTTATCAAACTTGAATTCCTTATTTGACATGACACCCCCACTACACCCTCTATTGAAACCCAAGTCACTTGGATTTCAAACCTTTACCTAGCCATTTGAGGTACACTTTTCTTAGGGAAAGAAACATCTTACCTATTATTATATCTAGCAAACTTAAAAAAGACCAATAAGAATAAGTATGTGAGGTTGTGAGGAAGAAATGGAAGACTATGGGATAACAAATTTTAGACATTAAGGGAATCAACCCCTCTTTTGTGATGCATTATATAGGTATGGAAGAAGGATATACAGCTATAGCTAAAAGGCAAAAAAGGCTTAATCCTAACATGAAAGAGGTTGTGAAGAAAGAAATAGTGAAGCCCCTTGATATTGGAATTATATATCCTATATCCAATAGTGAATGGGTGAGTCCAATCCAATGTGTTCCAAATAAAAGTGGAATTATGATTGTGCAAAGTGAAGAATGAGAGCTAATTTCTAAGAGAGTAATGGATAGGTGACAAGTCTACATCGATTATAGAAAGCTTATTAATGCAACTAAGAAAGACCATTGTCCTTTACCCTTCATTGACTAAATGCTTGAACGGATAGAAAGGAATGCCCATAATTACTTCTTGGACAAATACTTTGGCTACAATCAAATATATATTGCTCTAGAGGATCAAAACTATAAAACTACTTTTACTTGCCCCTATGACACATTTTCTTATAAGAGGATGTCATTTGGACTTTGTAATGCCCTAGTAACTTTTCAACAATGCATGACTTTGATTTTTTTTAACCTCATTAAAGACATTATAGAGATATTTATGGATGACTTCTCTATTTTTAGTGATTTATTTAACTTGTGTTTATGGAACCTTAACAAAGTGGTAAAGCATTATGAAGACATTAACTTTATTTTAAATTGGGAGAAATGCCACTTTATTGTGGATGATGGTATTGTGTTGGGTCATAAAATTTCTAGTGCAGGAATTGAGGTGGATAGAGCTAAGATAAAAGTCATTGAGAGTTGCCACCCCTAACCTCGATGATAGGAGTGAAAGGCTTCTAAAGATATACAATATTCTACAAATGGTTCATCAAAGACTTCTCTTCTATTCAAAACCCCTCACTCAATAATTAATTAAAGATATTCTCTTTAATTTTGATGAAGCTTGTTTGATTGCCTTTGACAAGTTAAAGAAAGCCTTGATTTCTGTACTTGTCATTTCTCCTCCAAATTGGTCCCTTCCATTTTAGCTTATTAGCGATGCTAGTGACTTTGCATTGGGAGTAATCCTCGATGAAAGGAAGGACAATAAACATCACATCATTTACTATATAAGTTGTACTCTTTCGGATGCATAATTGAATTACACCAGTAGAGAAAAGATATGTTTACTGTAGTTTTTAGTATTGAGAAATTTAGATCATATCTTTTAAAATCAAATTTTAGGATTAAAAATTGTTGTTTATATTGACCATGCTACTTTAAGATATTTATTTATTGAAAAGGATGCCAAACCTAGACTAATTTACTAGGTGTTGCTTTTATAGGAGTTCAATTTGGAAATCAAGGATAAGAAAGGGAGAGAGAATGTAGTATTCGATTATCTCTCTAGGCTAGAATAACATGAACATATAAAATCTTATAAAAAAAGTCAATGATTGCTTCCCAGATGAACTTCTTTTTCCCCTTCAACGTTTAGAACCACATGGCATACAGATATTGCAAATTACCTAGCTTATGGGCGTATTGCCACAAGAGCTCATATACCAACAAAGGAAAAAGTTTCTCTCATTATCAAGCACTATTTTTAGGATTCCTTTATAGAACTTACACATATGGTTTAATTTGAAGATGTGTGCATTCTATGGAAACAACACCCATCTTATCTCATTGTCATAGTTCTCTATATAGTGAAAATTTTAGAGCTTTACGAATAGCAGTTAGAGTATTAAAGAGTGGATTTTATTAGCTTTCCTTGATTCAAGATGCTAGAGAATTCATTCAATAATGTGATAGCTTTCAGCGAATGGGAAAAATTTTTAAAACGGATAAAATGCCACTCATCAACATTCAGGAGGTAGAATTCTTTTATGCATGGGGTATCGATTTCATAGGACCCTTGTGCTCATGTTACGAGAATCAATATGTCCTTATTAGTGTAGATTATATCTCCAAATGGGTAGGAGCCATAATAACTCTAATAAATGATATAAGAGTGTTGGTCAAGTTCATTAAAAAGCTCTTCACAAGGTTTGGTGTTCCAAGGGCACTTATAAGTGATAGAGGCACTCATTTTTGCAATAAGCAACTGGAAAATTAATTTATTAAAAAAGTATAAAGTGCACCATTGAGTAGCCACACCATATCATCCCCAAACTAATGGTTAGGTTGAAATCACATATCAAGCCTTAAAGTAAATCCTTGAGAAGATAATGGGGAATTCACAAAAAATTTAGTCTATGAAACTTGATGACACACTATGGGCATATCACACAACATTCAAGACACTTATTAGCATATCACTATATCGATTAACATATAGGAAAGTGACGTAGCAAAAAGGTATAAAATAAAGGATAAATGTCGCTGGTCGTTGAATCATGCACTATTGGTCATCAAACAACCTTTTTTTATCTAGTGATTCAAAAGAATGCTAGAATAAAAGGCATCAATGTCGTTGATTCACAAGGAATACTGAAATTGGAAGACAATTAGAATTTTCATTATTAAATTCAGAAAACTATCTAAAATAACTCAAAATAACATATATGTTGTTTAAGAAAACCCCTAAAAAGAAAAGGGGAAAATCCTAAATAATGGATTTTATGGCCTAAAGTTGTCATGCTATAAGGAGAACCTTATAGCTCCCACTATGGAGCTCTAAATCTGCTTTAGTTTGATATACTATGGGCTTCATAGTTCAATTGTGTCTGAAAGTTAGAGCTACTTAAAGGCTAACTGTGCATCTTGACTTTCTTCCTAAATCCAAACTTTCCAAATATGACAAGGCTATCTGGTCCACATCATAAAGCTTGTCATTTGCCTGTGGAGTTAGAACATAGAGCATATTGGGCAATTAAGGTTCTTAACTTTGATATGAAGGTAGTAGGCAATACTAGATTATTACAACTCCATGAGCTGAATGAAATCAGACGCTTAGCCTATAAGAATGCCAAATTGTACAAATAAATAACTAGACACTTACAAGATAAGAGGATTTTTTAAAAATCATTCAAAGATGGAGACTTAATCTTATTGTTAAATTCAAGACTTTGCTTATTTCTGAGAAAACTCAAATTTAGGTGGAGTGGACCTTTTAAGGTGGTGCAAGTATTTTCCTATGGTGCTCTTGAGATATTAAATGCAAATGGTGAGAAGTTTAAAGTCAATTGTAGAAGGTGCAAACCTTAACATAGAGGAATATTGGTGAAGGACAGGGATGCAATCCTACTTCTTTTTAATAATTAAAAAATTTAAGGAAATGGTCAAGCTATAGACCTACAATTTAGCATGTTTATAAGTCTTTTAATTCATCATTTTTAAATTTATTCTTTTTTTTTTATTTAGAGTTCCAAAATCTTAAACTTGTGTTTCTTGATGATGTCTTAAATGCATGTTCATGTCTTATTAATGGTCTTAAAAAACATAGCATCTCAAGACCAACTTTTGTCGCGATCGCGGGATTGCCATGTGAGTAGGTCGCACCCATGATTATTGTCCCGATTGTGCATCAATCCATGATCGGCAATTGACCACTTACCTATAAAGGTGACTCTCTATAGCAATCGTAGTAAGTACACGATCGCTGGCATTGCTTTCCCTAAAGAAGAAAACACTCTATAGAGATTGTGACTTAACCGTAATCGTTAATTCCTTGACACTCCCCTCTAATTATAAAATTCAAAATTCACGATCGTGTTGTTGTAGTGATCATCGTGTCTTTAGTAACCAACCTCTCTATCATAATCGCAGCTTTGGCTAATATAAAAGGCAGCAGCAACATTCTCAACTACACCCATTTTCAAATCCCCTCATTCTCTGTAAGAAACCTTAGCTGCCTAATCTGCGCTTTTTGATTAGCCTCCAACCGTTTCCTCTTTTTGCCTCGTCCAAACAAACACCATGCCACCACGAACCAAAACCTAATCTTCTTACTACCAACCAACAAACAAAGGTGAGGAACCAACAAGGGAAGATAAGCCACAGATGGAAGAAGAGCAAGAGTCGCTGCTGCCATTGTCGATACAACATCCTCCTCTCTAAATGGATTTTTTCTATCAGTATAATGCTCCCTTCCCTATTTTTTCTTATGAGCAAGCAAAAAGGTACATTTCCTTATCCCGCTGGAAAGTGATAACATCAAATACATTAATGAATCTCTTTAAAAATCTTTGGGTTTATGGAATACAATGGAAACTTTATTTGACAAAATGGATTGGAAAAATGTTTTAACCATGAAGCATAACACATACAAGTAGTTAGCTTTTGAATTTTTTACTACTCTTCAATGAAAAGACATGAGCAATCAAAGTGTTCACATGTGGTTTCTTTGGAAATCAATACGAAATTGACCATTAATTGATGCATAGAGTCTTTGGATTTCCAAATGAAGGGTTGATTGTGCCTCCACCAAGATTCAATATAACCAATTTTTAGAGGATACTTTCCGGATTGCCTAACTACCTAGGTAGTAAGGCTACACTTAGTAGTCTCATTTTAGATCGTCGTTATCTCAATTTACACCAGTTTATGTGTTATGCAATCTTTGGAAAGGGTGCGAGCAGTCGTATGTCTAAGCAAAAGTTATTTCTCATGTGGGGATTGCATACTCAAACTTCAATTTCCATCACTCATTTTGTTTAATTTGATGTTCAAAAAGTTTTTTTTTTTTTTTCTATGTGAAAAGAATAAAAATTTAAAAATTTAATATTAAATAAATATTCATGAATTCATATGCATCAATTAATTTTGTAATCAATTATATATCTACTTAGTACAGGCACAATGATTCAATTCAATAAATTACCAAATGATTATTCTTTTTATAGTGTTTTTCTTTTGGAATTTGTCTTTAATTCAATAAATTATTAAATGATTGTTCTTTTTATGTTTTTTTGGATTCATATTCATTGAATTTATAAATATAAATAAATATAGTTAATTAGTATTTTTGATAGTTTGATCTTTTCAAAAAGTTCAACTTATATTAAATTTAGTGAAAATTTGATGGATTTGAACTATATTTTAATTGTGCATTCATCTTGATCCAATCATATTCGGTATTTAATATAATCCTCTAACAATATTTTTTTAAAAGGCCTTAAATTCATCATTCTTAGCTTTGGATAAATAATTTATACTTATTTATTTATATTTATTCATATAATTTGTTGTGCTGTAATTAATAATATTTCTATTTTTATGTAAAAATGTTGGTTTGACTACACAATAATGAAAATTTTTATCATATTTTCCAAAAATCTTCAAATTAGATTTTGCCTTATGTGTATGAATTCCAAGTTTTGCTAATTTCATGAAACTTGCATAACAATTATTTTACTTTTATCTTTTTTTTCCTTATTTTATTTACAATTAATGAGCACTACAAAATTATAAAGGAAATAAGTGGTCTTATGGTTATTTGAGATTCAGATGTGAACCAAATTGAAATTGACTTATGTGATCTAATTATTAGGGATATATCTTTTTTTTTTTAAAAAAAAAAAAACTCAATATAGAACTTTATCAATAAGCATCAAAAATCCAAACTCTCCTCAAAAAGAAGAAAAGGTTGAGTAAATACATGATTACATGTATAGAATAAAGCAGCTCTAGCAAGTGAGTGAGCACACCTATTAGCTTATCTCCTCACATAATGAACTGAGAAATCATTTCTATGAGAACATAACAATAAGCATTTTCCTATCAACATACCAAATTTAGAAAAGTCATTAGTTTTAGCATGAAAGGCATCCACTTCAAGAGGACTACATTACTACTCTTTAAGGAAAGGAATATCTTCAAATTGAGTTCATCTCCAATTTGAGCTTATTACTTAACCAAAAAAAAAAGGAAGAGAATTGAGAGGAATGGATGGAAGAGTTCTAGCAAGGTAAGTGAAATTTCTTTCTTTCTCTTCTCTTAGATTTGTCTCTTAATCTTTATTAAATGGATTATCTTGTGGAATTCTCTTTTTTGCCTTAGATTGATTCCTTAATTTCTATTTAATTGAATATCTTTGTTGGTGAGTGAACTCTCCCTTCTTTTGATTGTTGATCCTAAAAATTTTGTTGAGGGACTAAGCATCTTCTTTTCAATTTTTTGTTAACTCTTAAGTTTGCCTTGGAACTCTTGCTTATTTGAATTTTAATTCTTGAAAAATCTTACAATTTAATATTTAAAAAAAAAATTATTGCTGAAGTTAATTGTTTAAATATGAACAGTACAAAAAAAATTCAAAAATTAGGTGCACTTGTAAATAGTACAATTACAAGAGCCGTATCTTGACTTCTACAACTCAAAATGAGATTATTTTTATGACAATAGAAACTTTGAAATGTTATCTACAAATTTATGGAAATAGCATAAACTAAATTATATTGTTTTAATATAATTTCAAAACTGTACTTTTAATTGTGCAAAATCTATAAACAGCTCGACCAACCAAATTTATTTTACTGATTCTCCTCACATACACATTCAATTGGTATAAATATAATTTAAAACCACTCTATGATCATATAAATTTAAATTTTAAAAATTTTATTCAAAATTATAAATCAAAGAATATTTTATGAATTTTTTATTGCACCTTATGGATTATATCAATATGACAATCTATTGAGTAAACACTACTAAATTCAAAAGACTATAACTTTAGTTATACAACTTCAAATGAGGTAAATTTTGATCCTATGGAAACTTAGGAATGTCCTCTATAACTTTAGAAGAAATAGAAAATATCAAATTTTGCTGAATTGATGGCCTACTAGTGCAATATATTGCAAAGTGCAACATCAAGAAATAGTTTGACCATAATGAGCAAAGTTTGATATGACTTCTCTGATATATATCCAAGCTGAGTTAAATCAATGGAAAATTAACTTAAACACATGAAACTAATAATCCAAAGAAAATTACTTGAAAATATATAATGTGAAATATTTGATGAAATTTTAAATGCACATACATAAGCACTTGCACTCATAATAGTGTCATTTCAAAGAAGTAAATATATATATATATATATATATATATATATAATAGAAAATGTATTTTTCTTAAAAGTGTATACGATGAAGAGAAGTGAATATTGATAATGATTTGTTGGTTTAGATGAGCATTTGCTGAAGAGAAATTTTTTAGCACAAGTGCATGTGTTAAGAGATAGTAAGTCCATACCTAAGGTATGGCAAGGTCAGTGAATTGGAAAAGTGTCTGAGACAAGGAATAAATGGAATGTTTGTTATAACCATATTATGATATGATTATTTTAAGTCCTTGGGACAAGAGGCTCATGATCCTTTGGGGTATATCGGGCAATATTATATTGAAATTGAGTCATATGCATACTAACGTGAATTACCTTCAGTGTGGAGTAAGTACTAGCCACATTGATATATGCTTATACATGTCATATAGTGCTCTAAATCATACAAGAATAATTTTAAATATTTTTGAAAATTGAATTGGATTAAAAATCCTTTCTATATGTATTTATTATACTATAAAGCTCAATCAAATATTTTTTTAAATCATTAAATATTACTATTGTTGAAAGATGAGCTTGAGCTCGAGTAAACAAGTTGCACAAGTGTAACTGAGTTATGCGAAATATTATATTTTTTTCAAAACTATGAAAGGACACTTATATAAGTTTACGATGATTATTAATAGATTTAAGTTTAATGATAAAATAATTACTAGTAATGTTCATTCCAATTTGTTTCATTGTGCAGTATTCTTTCTCTTTTTGAGTAAGCTTTCTTGATTGATTTGCCTTGATATTTCAGTGATATTGCACCTTTACTACTATTCTGTTCACTCACTGGGTATTTCCTTGTGAAAATAATCATCACTCCCTTCTTTATTTTTTTCAGAATATTTATTTTTTATGGATAGCCATATGGACTGTAACTTGAGGTGCAGCGTATCAAGCTTGACCCAAGCTTATTACAGGTGGCAAAGTTTTATCAAGCTAATATATGAATATAAAGTGAATGGAAACAATAATCACAACGTTGATCATAAATTCTTGTAAATTGTAGTTTTATGTATACGTTGTTTGGAATAGAATTTAGGAAATAAGCATTTTTTATGGTCATGTATTTGGATTATAAAAAGGAGCTATTTGTTTAAAGATATAAATAAGTTATTTTTAATTACAATTTTAGATAGATAAATATTTAAATATTTATAAATTTATAAATAGTTAAATTTAGTTCAGAAGAGATACTTATTCACATTAGTGCTTAAGTTAGGTGGGCTAAGATCATTCCCGTGTAAAAAGAGTGCTAGTGGAGAAGGGGTGTTATAACAGCGGCCATTTTTGTTTGGACATTAAAATGAGTCGAGTATATATTACTCATCATGTTGTTTTCAATGAATAATTTTTTCTGTTCCAAAAAGATAGCATCAGTGGTCAATTTGATTTTACCCAAAAATCCTCCACTATATCTAATGTTTGGCTTATGGTTCAAATTCCTTCTACTCTTACTTCAGGCATGTCTCAGTCTTGGAATCTAGTCTTTGAATCTTACTCAAACACTATCTCCTTCATCATCTCCATCTTATTCTCCTTTATCTCACTCGAACCTACCCTTATCTTTAATCCAACCACTCATTCAAACTGATCCAACCTATTTCTCCTTATCCAACCCTACATCACTTCTAGGCCTTAACCTCATTATTGATTTCACTATATTTCCCACCTCTACTATTTCCCACCTCTACTATTTCCCACCAACCAACTCTACCACATTTAATATATCTCGTACTCACCTTATATAACTTCAACATACCACCTTGTCCAAACGTCGATCAAATTACACCACACCCCTCTAAACTACCTTGAACATAAACTTCAAACTTACATTCAAGCTAGTAAACATATTGAATGCCAAAGGGCCATGTATGATGAACTCAATGCTTTGTTATCTTATAATACATGGAATTTGATTCATAAGCTTGATAATACTAACATTGTTATAAACAAGTGGATTTACAAGAATAAACACATGTTTGATGGCTCCATTGATTGCTACAAAGCTCACTTGGTAGCCAAAGGCTTTACTCAACAAAATGGGGTAAACTATAAAGAAAATTTTGGTCCCGTTATCAAATCTACCACCATCTGGATTGTCCTTGCTCTAGCTGCTATGGACAATTGGTTTGTCAAATAGCTTAACATCTCTAATGCCTTCTTATATGGCAATCTTATATAGACTATTTACATGGTCCAACTAGTTAGCTTTGTTGATCCTACTTGGCCAGCTCATGTTTGCAAACTTAATCGTTCTCTCTATAGCCTTAAACAAGCACCGAGAGCATGGTTTTCTTGCTTGGCTTACTTCCTTCATAATCAACACTTTATGTCATTAAAAGCCGACTCCTCTCTTTTTCTCTACAATAATATAAGCCATTATTTTAAGAATTATTGTGTATATAGATGATACCATCATCACTAAGTCCTCCCTAGAGCTACTTATCGATATAATACAAGCTCTTTAACGAGAATTTCTAACTAAGGACCTCGAGGATCTTCATTATTTTCTTAGGATTGAAGTTGAGTGAAACTTGAATGGCATTTTTATTTTGTAAAAATATTATGCTTTTAACCTTCTTAATCATATGGGTTTACAACAATGTAATCCTTGCTCTATCGAAACCAAATATCGATAATTGTTTGGTGCTATTCAATACCTTACTATCACTGGGGCTGACATCTCCTTTTCTATGAATAAATTGTACCAAATCATGCACAATCCCACCATGACTCATTAGTATGCTTTAAAATGCTTATTTCATTATGTTCATAGGACTACCCATCAAAGTATTTATCTAAGCTCTTATAATTCTCTTGCTATTAATTATTATGTCGATAGCAATTAGGGAGGGGATTAAGATGATCGACATTCAATGTCTATACATGCCATCTTTCTTGGGAATTCTTTAATTTTTTAGCTTGCAAAAAAATAGCCCATCATTGCTCTTTTATCCATTGAAAGCAAGTATAAGGCAATTGCCAATGCTACTGCTGAGTTTTTGTGGCTTCACTCCTTTCTCTCTGAGCTTCAATATTCGCTAGCTTCTTGCGTAATGTGGTGTGACAATGTTGGTGCTGTATGTTTGTCCTCCAATCTAGTTTTTCATGCAAGGACGAAACATATTGAACTTGATTACTACTTTATTCATGAATAAGTAGCGTCCAATGCCATTTTTATTCGATATATTATTATAACAAATCAATTTGCTGACTTGCTTACTAAGCTTTTATCGCTTTCTCGATTCCAATTTCTTTGTCATTAATTACCTTTACAACCGCCCAAGGACTTACAAGGGGCGGTTATGTAATATCCCGTATTTTTAAGTGTTTTAATATTTCATCGGGATATGCAGTGTTAATAATTTTTTATATAATTATGATATTTTTATGAGTTAATATGTATTTAAAACCTATTTTAATTATTGTGTATTATTTTAAGTGCTTTACGTAAAATTTTCTCGAGAATTCTATTTTCGGGGAAATTTTCATGTAAATTATGTATTATTAATTATTTTAAATAGATTTACGGACTTGTATGAACTCATATATATTTTTAAAATACTAAATAATGTATATGTGTATTTATTTAATTAGGGTTTAATTAATTACCCTAATATTTTACTATTTATTAATTAGTTTTATTGTTATTTAATTATTTTATTTAGTATATAAATTATTAAATATTAAATTTTATGTGTGTGGTGTATATTTAATGTGTGTAATTTAATATTATTTTAATATATAGTATAAAGTATATATATATATATACATATATACATTTAATATTAACAAATTATAAAGTTTAACTTATTTATAACTTTGCCATTCTCCCTTCTTCAACATTCCCGACCGTTCCCCATCACCGTCCGCCGCTGCTACCGCCGTTTTCTTATCGTTGGTGTGCTGTCCGGTATGCCACCTCCTTCCTCAGCCTCTTCCGCCACCTGTTGCAGCTGATTTCGACGTCTGGAAGTCATTTTTGGCCAGAGAAGCCGAAAGTGGGAGCAACGTCGTTCACGACGTTTTCGGCCACCGTTTTTGACACCGCCGATCTCTTTCTTCTCCTTGAGCTCCGATGAGTGTGATTCCAAGCTTTTTTTCACTTAAAATGGTCTTGATTTGCTTAGGTTTTGATTTTTCGAATTCGGCCATTTTAGGGTTCTTGATTTTTTTGAACTTCAATTTGATTGATTCATGAAAATTCCCTTCACAAATGTTGATCCTAGTAGCTTAATATTCATGTGTCAATTTTTGTAGAATTTTTGGACATTATTTTGATTTTTGGGTATTTTTGAATATTTTAATATTATTTTCTAATTTTCGGAAATTAATTAATTAAATTATGAAATTGTGTTTTATGATAAATATAGGTGTTAAAATTAATTATAGGAATTTATTTGGAATTTTTATGAATTTCTATGTATTTATTTGAATTTAATTAGGTTTATGTAATTTTGGAAAATTAGGTTAATTGTGTTTTTAGTTGAAATTAATTAGTTAATTGAGTTTAATTATTGATATTATTGATAAATATGTTGAGAAAATTAATTTTGGATAATTATACTATTTTTGGTGAATTTTTGAATGAATTTTAGTATATTTATATATATAGGGGTATTTTGGTAATTTTACCCTAAATGGACTAAAAATGTAATTAAATTGGTTTTAATAGTTATTTAAGGTATAAAAATGATTTCTACAAATTATTTAGTATTTTTAATTAATTAAAACTATTTTTCGTGAATTATTTTCAATTATATATATAATATACGATTTTTCTAATAAAATGAGTTTTTATCAGTTTTTACTATGTTTTAATGTTAATTATGTAATTTCTATTTATTAAATGTATTTCTGTGATATAAGGGTATTTTTGGTATTTTCATAAATATTATGTGATTGTGGACCCCGGTCGGTAAACTGTAGTTTGGAGTCCGACCGAGGGGTTATGGATGTGTTTTTGTGTCTATTTTTCGAAGTGTATTTCTTTGTAGGGCCGGCTCTACTCTTTAAGTAGAAAGATGTCCGTTTTACAGGGGAGGTTCTGCCGAATTTTTGATAGAATTCTCGTAAAACGTGATGTCCGGTCGAACCCTAATTCTATTTCTGTGTCTAATATTCTAGATCAAGTTTCTAGGATTTTCTGTTAGGTTTATCCTAATGTTTGTTATTTTTGTATGTTTAGTTGCGCCGAGACCGAGGGCTAATGGACCAGGCCCGTCGGACCCATCTCGTGGAGCGCACTAAGTGTGAATTACTATTCTATATATATATGCGTTAGGATGCATGATTTAGAAATGCATGTTTTATTTTGATTAAATATGCATAAATAATTTGATTAGTACTTAAGTTTATTTTTAGTTTACTTTTGGTTTATTTTTGGTATATATTAAATTATATGCATGCTTTATTAACCATATATGTTTAAAATGTTTTTAAGTATATTTCTAGCTTAATTTGTAACTTAATTGGATTTGTTTGACGTATATATACTCAAAATATACCTGGTTTACTTTTGGTATATTTTCAGTATATATATGGTTTATATTATTATTTTATTTAAATTCATGCATCATTTAATTATGAATGATTGTTTTATATTTATTATTGAAGGATATCAATAGAACGTGCTACCTAGTGGGCAGCACTAGGATCGAGTACGTACTAGTACGCTTATAGCATTTAGGCTATATTACTAACCATTTGTGGATATTGATTGGAATTGATTTATCTGATGTATGATGTGATTTGGGAGTGTGATTGCTGGAGCTCGGTTGACCAAGTGTCTCGGGGCCAATCACACTGACAGTCAGACTACTGGAGCTCAGTTGACTTAGTGTCTCAGGGCCAGTCTACTGTCTAAATGGATTAAGTGAATATATTTTAGAATAAGTGAGCCTGTCTGGCTAGAGTGTTGTCTAACACTGCTTTGAGGTTGCGATATTCTAGGGTTCTATTTTATCCTTCATAACCAGTGATTTTTAGACAAAATATATAAAATGATTTTATTGCATCTGTATGTATTTTCCTTTATATATACATATTAGATATATATACTGTTGACGGTATGCATTGTCATTTAGTATGCATGTATATATATTGTAGTAATTCACTCAGTGAGGTCTAACTCCCCTCTGTTGACCATTTTTTTCAGGAGGGTCATCTTCCTCAAACCTCAGTAGCAGGCCGATACACCGGATTTCTTCCGCCCCGGCTTCTTTGTGTAAACGGCTTATCTGAGTCTTGAGTTTTATTTTATAATCTAGACACTGCAGTAGTTGTAAATAAATTATGGGTTTTATGTATTATATTTGTATGAATTATGTATTTTATGGATTTGAACTGGATGTGTATTCAAAGGATTTATCTATATATAAGATATGGATATTATTTTGATATTTATGATTTTACTTCCGTTGCATTAAGTGTTGTTATTATTATTGTATGTTTTATTTTATTTTTAGGCTTGCTACGGGTTCCAGATTTGAAAGAATTCCCATTCCCTAGCGCCGGTCATGGCCCCTATTTTGGGTCATGACAAAGTTGGTATCAGAGCGGAGTTCTGTGTCAGGGCTTAGTTGTGTGAGTCGTGGCCCTAGTTTTTAGAGTTGTGTTTTCTTTTGGTAACTACTGCAGTGAATTATGTTCGAGTACGTCTTGATAAGTATTCCTTGTTTTAGTTTTTTGCGTTATTCCTCAGTTGTTTGTTTTGTCTGAATCTTTCTGTTTGTCTTTTCAGAATGAGGAGGCGAGTGCGTGTCGCTCCATCGGTCATTGAGGCCGAGGATGATGAGTCTTTTCAGGATGAGGTTTTACCTCCTGAGCAGCCAGTTAGACGTAGAGGTCATGGTAAAGGTAGACCTCGAGGAGCGGCAGGTCATCGTAGGCAGAGAGAGTTGCAGGACGAGGAGCCTATTGAGCCTGAATTTGATGCTCCTATGCCTCCAGTTGCTCAGCCTGTTCAGCCTGCCTATCAACAGGGTATGTTTGACCCTGAGGCAGCTTTATTCTATGCCCAAGTTGGCAGGATTGCGTTCGATGGGACTTCCGATCCGTTAGACTTTCTGCACGAGATTGAGACTAGGACTCGGACTGCTCACACCGAGTATTAGTGGATCATGATTATCGAGTTGTCTGTTGAGGGACCAACCTTAGATTGGTTTATTCAAATGATCCAGCCCTATATGTTGACGATGACCTGGGCTCAGTTTTGAGAGCGGTTTATGAGGAGATTCTGTCCAGAGCCTCTCCGTATGAGCTATCGTCTTCGGTTAACCAGCATTTCTCGTGGTGATCGATCTGTAGAGGAGTACACCCGAGAGTTTCTTCGTCTGGGTAGATATGCAAAGGATCTGATGCGAGATCAGTATTTCGTGGTCACTACCTATGTTACTGGATTGGGTTCAGCTTTTGCTGGTATGCCTATAGCAGGCCTTACTCTGGAGTCTGTGATTGAGTTGGCCAAGGAGATTGAGCTGAGGCTAGTTAGGCAGGGAGCGATGCCTGATTATTACCAGCTGGGAGTTCAGTCAAGTGGATTGCAGGCTACTCCGTACTCTAGTTTTCATGTTGGTTCGAGTAGTCAGCAGTGAGGTCCGACTCAGCAGAGTCAGAGGCAGCAGCAGCGAGTGCATCGAATCAGTAGACATGGTCGTGGGGGTCAGCGTAGACCATTCAGATTCGGGTCAGGTGATTCGAGTAGCAGCAGTGGTCGTAGTTCTGGATCAGCTGCTAGTGTATGCCAGACCTGCGGTAGAGTCCATCAGGGACCGTGTTATCTGACACCACTGACATGCTTCAGATGCAGGCAGACAGGATATTTTGCTAGATCATGTCCTTATTTTGAGTATCAGCAGCCACAGATTCCGTGATTCCCACAGCAGTCGATTACTAGTGCTGCACCTGTGCCATTTCAGTTACCTCCAACCCAGCATCAGAGTTCCACTCAGCTTGTTCCATAGCAGAGTCGAGGTAGAGGTATTAGAGGAGGTGTCAGAGGTGTTGGCCAGGCTTCTACCAATCAGCAGGGAGGTCGAGGACAGGCCAAAGTCTTTCACCTTACTCAGCAGGATGCTAAGGCATCCAATGCAGTCGTGGCAGGTATTGTTTCCGTTTGTTACCTGGATGCATGGGTTTTGTTTGATCCGGTGCCACGCATTCATTTGTTTCTCCCATTTTTGCTCCCAAGTCTTATTGGCAAGCTTCGAGGATGGCTTTTCCTTTGTCCGTTGCCACTCCTCTGAGTGATTCCTTGGACATTGATATTGTTCTTTCTGGTTGTCCAGTTCTCGTGGGAGGTAGAGAATTACCCACTGATTTGATCTTGTTGGATGTAATGGAGTTTGATGTTATTTTGGGAATGGACTGGTTATCTCAGCACTATGCCATGGTAGATTGTAGGAATAAAGAGGTGACTTTCAGAATTCCTGGTGAAGAAGATTTTAAGTTTGTGGGTGATAGGAGTTCAGCACCTCAGAATCTTATTTCTGCTATTATGACTAGGAAGTTGTTGAGGAAAGGATGTCAAGGATATTTGGCATTGGTTAGGGATACTTCAGTGGAGAAGTTTTCACTCACAAATGTTCCTGTTGCTTATGAGTCTCCTGATATTTTTCCCGAGGAGTTGCCAGGTTTACCACCTCACAGAGAGATTGAATTCTGTATAGATGTGGTTCCAGGTACTACTCCTATATCTATGCCACCCTACAGAATGGCTCCTACAAAGTTGAAAGAGTTGAAGGAGCAGTTGCAAGAGTTGTTGGATAAGGGTTTTATCAGACCCAGTGTTTCTCCTTGGGGTGCACCAGTCCTATTTGTGAAGAAGAAGGATGGTACCCTGAGACTGTGCATTGACTATAGAGAGCTGAATAAGGTGACAGTGAAGAATAAGTATCCTCTCCCGAGGATAGATGACTTGTTTGATTAGCTACAGGGTGCACAGTTCTTTTCTAAGATTGACTTGAGGTCGGGTTATCATCAGCTGCGGATTAGTGAAGCCGATATTCCTAAAACGGCATTGCACACTCGATATGGCCATTATGAGTTTCTGGTGATGTCTTTTGGTTTGACTCAAAAGAATGTTAGATTCGAGTGGTCAGAAGCTTGTGAGAATAGTTTCCAATTATTGAAGGAGAAATTGACCACAGCACCAATGTTAGCTTTGCCTAATAGTATGGATAAGTTCACAGTCTATTGTAATGCCTCTAGAGTTGGCCTTGGTTGTGTGTTGATGCAGAATGGAAGGGTAATAGCCTATGCTTCAAGGCAGTTGAAGAAGCATAAGCAGAACTATCCCACACATGACCTAGAAATGGCTGCAATGATCTTTGCTCTGAAGATTTGGAGACATTATCTGTATGGGGTGACTTGTGAGATATTTACTGATCACAAGAGCCTTAAGTACATTTTTCAGCAACTAGATCTGAATCTAAGGCAGAGGAGATGGTTGGAATTATTGAAGGATTATGATTGTGAGATATTATATCATCCGGGTAAAGCTAATATGGTAACAGATGCCTTGAGTAGAAAGTCCTCAGGCAATCTTGCTCACATCAGTGTTGTGAGGAGACCGTTAATCCAGGAGTTACATCTGTTGGTGGATCAAGGTCTGATGATGAAGATTAGTAGGTCAGGTGGACTACTAGCTCAGTTTAAGGTATGATATGTACTAAGGGATAGGATTAAAGCAGCTCAGAGCCGAGATCCTATTCTAGAAGAGCTTGCAGAGAATGTCAGAGTAGGGAAGTTCACTGATTTCACACTTGATGATGATGGTGTGTTGTGGATCAGTGGTAGATTGTGTGTTCCTGATGTGGATGATTTGAGAGAAGAGATCCTAGAGGAAGCACATTCTACAGCCTATAGCGTACATCCAGGTGTCACTAAGATGTACCACAGTATCAGAGATTTATACTGGTGGGATGGACTGAAAAAGGATGTCGCTGATTATGTTGCTAAGTGTCTGACATGTCAGCAAGTGAAAGCTGAGCATCAGAAGCCTTCTGGGAAGCTTCAACCTCTTCCTATTCCCGAGTGGAAGTGGGAAAGGATAACTATGGATTTTGTGGTTGGTTTACCTCATTCTAAGGATGGATACGATTCCATCTGGGTGATTGTAGACAGATTGACGAAGTCTGCACATTTCTTGCCTGTGAAAACCACTTATTCTGTAGCTAGATTGGCGAAGTTATATATGAAGCATATTGTGTGCCTTCATGGAGTACCTGTGTCCATTGTATCAGATAGAGGTTCAATGTTTACTTCTCATTTTTGGCAGAAGTTGTAGGAAGCGATGGGCACTAGGTTGGACTTCAATACTGCTTTTCATCCTCAGACAGATGGTCAATCTGAGAGGACGATCCAGACACTGGAAGATATGTTGAGGATGTGTGTCCTGGATTTGGGAGGTAGTTGGGATGATCATTTACCACTCGTAGAGTTTGCATATAATAACAGCTACCATAGCAGTATTGGTATGGCACTGTACAAAGCATTATATGGGAGGAAGTGTAGATCCTCATTGAGTTGGGATGAGATTGGTGAGAGAGCTTTAATTGGACCTGAGATGGTTCAGGATTCCAGGATGCTGCAGAGAAAGTCACCGTGATTAAGTGTAGATTAGAGACCGCAGTTAGCAAGCAGAAGAGCTATGTGGATCCTAGGCACAGAGATGTGGAGTTTCAGGTTGGAGATTTTATTTTTCTGAAGGTATCTCCAATGAAGGGTGTGATGAGATTTAGCAAGAAGGGTAAGTTGGCACTGTTGCATATCGGTTGGATTTGCCTCCGAGTATGTCATAGGTGCATCCAGTATTTCATATCTCGACGTTGAGGAAGTATATCTCAGACCCTTCACACGTGTTGCAGCCTGATAGTGTAGAAGTGTGTGAAGATTTGACGTTTGTGGAAGAACCTGTGGCGATCGTTGATTATCAAGTTCGACAATTGCGTTCGAAGCAGATTTTAATGGTTAAGGTTCTGTGGCGTAGCAACAGAGTTGAGGAGCATATGTGAGAGACTGAAGCTAAGATGCGAGCTTCTTACCCGTATCTCTTTTCTTCCTGATCTTATGATAATTTTTGCTGGAATTCGGGGACGAATTCATGTAAGGGAGAAAGACTGCAATATCCCGTGTTTTTAAATGTTTTAATATTTCATCGGGATATGCAGTGTTAATAATTTTGAATATAATTATGATATTTTTACGAGTTGATATGTATTTAAAACCTATTTTAATTATTATGTATTATTTTAAGTGCTTTACGTAAAATTTTCTCGAGAATTCTATTTTCGGGGAAATTTTCACGTAAATTATGTATTATTAATTATTTTAAATAGATTTAAGGACTTGCATGAACTCGTATATATTTTTAAAATACTAAATAACGTATATGTGTATTTATTTAATTAGGGTTTAATTAATTACCCTAATATTTTACTATTTATTAATTAGTTTTATTGTTATTTAATTATTTTATTTAGTATATAAATTATTAAATATTAAATTATATGTGTGTGGTGTATATTTAATGTGTGTAATTTAATATTGTTTTAATATATAGTATAAAGTATATATATGTATACATATATACATTTAATATTAACAAATTATAAAGTTTAACTTATTTACAACTTTGCCATTCTCCCTTCTTCAACATTCCCGACCGTTCCCCATCACCGTCCGCCGCTGCTACCACCATTTTCTTGCCATTGGTGTGCCGTCCGGCATGCCACCTCCTTCCTCAGCCTCTTTCGCCGCCTGTTGTAGCTGATTCTGATGTCTGGAAGTCGTTTTTCGTCGGAGAAGCCGAAAGTGGGAGCAACGTCGTTCACGATGTTTCCGGCCACCGTTTTGGACACCGCCGGTCTCTTTCTTCTCCTTGAGCTCTGGTGAGTGTGATTCCAAGCTTTTTTTACTTAAAATGGTCTTGATTTGCTTAGGTTTTGATTTTTCGAATTCGGCCATTTTAGGGTTCTTGATTTTTTTGAACTTCAATTTGATTGATTCATGAAAATTCAATTCACAAATGTTGATCCTAGTAGCTTAATCTTCATGTGTGAATTTTTGTAGAATTTTTGGACATTATTTTGATTTTTGGGTATTTTTGAATATTTTAATATTATTTTCTAATTTTCGTAAATTAATTAATTAAATTATGAATTTGTGTTTTATGATAAATATAGGTGTTAAAATGAATTATAGGAATTTATTTGGAATTTTTATGAATTTCTATGTATTTATTTGAATTTAATTAGGTTTATGTAATTTTGGAAAATTAGGTTAATTGTGTTTTTATTTGAAATTAATTATTTAATTGAGTTTAATTATTGATATTATTGATAAATATGTTGAGAAAATTAATTTTGGATAATTATACTATTTTTGGTGAATTTTTGAATGAATTTTAGTATATTTATATATATAGGGGTATTTTGGTAATTTTACCCTAAATGGACTAAAAATGTAATTAAATTGGTTTTAATAGTTATTTAAGGTATAGAAATGATTTCTACAAATTATTTAGTATTTTTAATTAATTAAAACTATTTTTCGTGAATTATTTTCAATTATATATATAATATACGATTTTTCTAATAAAATGAGTTTTTATCAGTTTTTACTGTGTTTTAAAGTTAATTACGTAATTTCTATTTATTAAATGTATTTCTGTGATATAAGGGTATTTTTGGTATTTTCATAAATATTTTGTGATTGTGGACCCCGGTCGGCAAACTGTAGTTTGGAGTCCGACCGAGGGGTTGTAGATGTGTTTTTGTGTCTGTTTTTCGAAGTGTATTTGTTTGCAGGGCCGGCTCTACTCTTTGAGTAGAGAGATATCCATTTTACAAGGGAGGTTCTGTCGAATTTTTGGTAGAATTCTCGTAAAACGTGATGTCCGGTCGAACTATAATTCTGTTTCTGTGTCTAATATTCTAGATCAAGTTTCTAGGATTTTCTATTAGGTTTATCCTGATGTCTATTATTTTTGTATGTTTAGTTGCGCCGAGATCGAGGGCTAGTGGACCAGGGCCGTCGGACCCATCTCGTGGAGCGCACTAAATGTGAGTTACTATTCTATATATATATGTGTTAGGATGCATGATTTAGAAATGCATGTTTTATTTTGATTAAATATGCATAAATAATTTGATTAGTACTTAATTTTATTTTTAGTTTACTTTTGGTTTATTTTTTGTATAGATTAAATTAAATGCATGCTTTATTAACCATATATGTTTAAAATGTTTTTAAGTATATTTCTAGCTTAATTTGTAACTTAATTGGATTTGTTTGACGTATATATACTCAAAATATACTTGGTTTACTTTTGGTATATTTTCAGTATATATATGGTTTATATTATTATTTTATTTAAATTCATGCATCATTTAATTATGAATGAATGTTTTATATTTATTATTGAAGGATATCAATAGAACGTGCTACCTAGTGGGCAGCACTAGGACCGAGTACGTACCGGTACGCTTATAGCATTTAGGCTATATTACTAACCATTTGTGGATATTGATTGGAATTGATTTATCTGATGTGTGATGTGATTTGGGAGTGTGATTGCTGGAGCTCGGTTGACCAAGTGTCTCGGGGCCAATCACACTGACAGTCAGACTACTGGAGCTCGATTGACTTAGTGTCTCGGGGCCAGTCTATTGTCTAAATGGATTAAGTGAATATATTTTGGAATAAGTGAGCCTGTACGACTAGAGTGTTGTCTAACACTGCTTTGAGGTTGCGATATTCTAGGGTTCTATTTTATCCTTCATAACCAGTGGTTTTCAGACAAAATATATAAAATGATTTTATTGCATCTGTATGTATTTGCCTGTATATATACATATTAGATATATATACTGTTGATTGTATGCATTGTCAATTAGTATGCATGTATATATGTTATAGTAATTCACTCAGTGAGGTCTGACTCCCCTCTGTTGACCATTTTTTTCAGGAGGGTCATCTTCCTCAGACCTCAGTAGCAGGCCGATACGCCGGATTTCTTCCGCCCCGGCTTCTTTGTGTAAATGGCTTATCTGAGTCTTGAGTTTTATTTTATAATCTAGAAACTGCAATAGTTGTAAATAAATTGTGGGTTTTGTGTATTATATTTTTATGAATTATGTATTTTATGGATTTGAACTGGATGTGCATTCAAAGGATTTATCTATATATGAGATATGGATATTATTTTGATATTTATGATTTTAAATGGATATTATTTTGATATTTATGACTTTACTTCCGCTGCATTAAGTGTCGTTATTATTATTGTATGTTTTATTTTATTTTTAGGCTTGCTACGGGTTCCGGATTCGAAAGAATTCTCGTTCCCTAGCACCGGTCATGGCCCCTGTTTTGGGTCGTGACAGGTTAGCACTGCTACTTTGTTGTAACTACTTTTAGCTTATATTAGTTATGTTATTCTAATCTCTTTGCATCTATTGTTATTTGATTTGAACTCTTGTTAACAAGAGTCATCTGTTTACTTGTATTTTTAGTATAAAAACCATTGTAACATTCTTATTCCAATATATACAAAAAGAATACTTTGAGCTCTTATCACATTATAAATCTTTAATATTTCATCTTTTTTTTTAATTAAAAACCACCATCTTACAATTAAATTGTAATAGGTGGGTGTTAATTTTCATTATTTTCCATTGTTAATACTTTGGTTAATTTTTTAATTCTATTAGCATGCCTCCCATGATAATGAAGCCCCGAATTCATTGACTCATAGTGGAAGATAGCATCATCAAATTCTAAAATAAGGATTAAAATAAATCATATGAATAAAAGAATATGAGAAATAGAGATTAAATGAATTTACTGCCAGTATGTTCATATATGACTAAGAGGACTGCCAATAGAGTTAGATTAGTTGACACCTAATGTTGGTTTTGTTAATGGACCACCACCCATAGGTGAAAGATCTGAAAATGCATAAAAAAACATAATCAATGCATAATTAAGTATCAACAAACAATTAATAAATATAAAATTAATTAACAAATTAAATACTTACCATTTTTAATAAATTCAAGTTCATTGAGTTCCTCCTAAACTGAAATATCATTTTACTAACTCTAAGCCAATCTTGAGAACCTCATGTGCATCTAACTGCACTAACACCCTAACCTAACACTTTCTTTTTTAAATACCCCATGGTTGTATCATTAAATGAGGCATTATCTACTATTACAGTGAATATGTTTCTAAGCCCCTACTCAAGCAAACAATTGTCCAATGCTTGTGCAATGTACTCACTTTTGTGAGATGTAACAAGCATAAATTAGATAATTTTCTTATAAAGCTTCCACATATCATTTATAAAGTGAGTAGTTATGCACATGTAATTGATTCGTTGAATAGATATCCATGCATCAGTGGTAATGCTCACCCTTTGATAATGATTTATAAAGAAAAACTTTAAAGACTGATTCTTATTCATGTACACATTGAAGTAGTCCTTTGTCAAAGTAAATCTAGAAGGTAATTTGAACCTAGGACGTGTAAGACATAAGAATTTTTTAAACCCCTCCCCTTGCATAGATTTAACAGGCACTCATCGACAATTATCATATGTGTAAGACACTTTCTAATTGCCTTTTAATCAAATTTCTAAGTTCCTATAGATCTTAGGTTTCTTTGCTTTCAGCTTCCACCATATTCACAAATTGAAGTGTTAATAATTTTTGTCTAGTGTTTTTATCATTAGGATTTTTCAAATAAGTAAGAACTTGATTCCCAATAGATGATGTGCCATGTTTCTAATGGTGAGCATTAATCACCTTAGCATAGTATATGCACGTCGTTTTAATCATAACTCCTACTGCATTCTTAATTTTCTTAAAGTGTTCCCATGCAAGTGATATGCATTCAAGATCTTTTCTTTTCTTTGATTTTTTAGTTAGTTGTGGTGGCTATTTAGAATTTTTAGAAGCTTCCCCAGTCTGTGGGACTTTGTCCATTTAAGTACTATCAGCATTAGACGTTATATTGTTGTTTGTCGTGATACCACCACCAACATCATTATCCACTAGGTCAAACCCAACACATAAGTATTAGAAATTGAGCAAAATAAAAAACACAAATCACTGATTCACAAAATTTATAAGAAAGAACATAAATTACAAATTAATCACATATTCACAAAAGAAAAAACACAAATTACAAAGCAAGCACATATAACTTTATAAGAAAACATATTAAATAAACACATCAATTCATATAGCTTCAAAACATATTAAATTTTTAAAATTAAAAAATTTTAAAAACACACTATCAATCATAGTTTCACAAAATATAATAACACATTAAATTTATAAATTAAATTGATAAATTTAACACATAAAATCAAGCACATATTCACATCTAGAAAAAAAATAATCACATTATCAATCACAGATTCACAATATAGAATAACAAAGAGATAGTATGTAAAAAGTTTTAAAATAATATATTTTTTGTAGATCGTAAAATAAAATTAACAAAAAAATTATTTTTATCAAGATCATAAAAAAAATATTTTAAAAAATAATTTTTTAACTTTAACACATATTTACAGTGTATAAAATTTTTAAAACAATATATATTTTTCCAGATCATAAAAACAATTAACAAAAATAATATTTTTATTGAGATCATAAAATAAAATAAGTAAAAAAATCAATTTTTTGACTTTAACACATGTTCACAGTATATAAAATTAACACAAAAATAATTTTTTCTTCAGATTTAAAAATAAAATAAGTAAAAAACAAAATTTTATTAATTTTAAAACAAAAAAAGTAAAAAAAAAATTATTTTTATTGCCTCTGTTGCAAGTTCTCAAGTGTCAATTTGTAGCAGAGATTTTGTATCACTGAGACCTCAATAGATAGCTTCCACTATTTACAGAGCAAAGAAATTCTTTAGAGCTTCCACCTTACGATCTCAAACGATCTATGATTTAAAACAAAAAAAAAATGATTGAAGTTATAAAATGATCTTTAAGATATATGATTCAAAATAACAAAAAAATCAACAATGAGAACACAAAACCAAAGTTGATCAATCAACTTAAACTAATCAAAGCAAAGAAAATGAGAGAGAACACATATCAATTTTCAAGCGCTCTCAAATCCTCAGTGGAATGAGAACACAGACCATAAGAGCAATAATTTATTGACCAAATCTCCAGATCTTTAGAAATTAAGAATAGGAGAACACATATAGACGATATAATAGTAGGAGTTATGGTGAGATGTAAGGTTCAATATGAAACAAAGGCGAGAGACAAGAGCTCAGAGAGGTTGAGAGAAATAGCTAGGGGCTATGGTTTTGAGAAGATGAGATTTGAGAGGTTGAAGATTTGAGAGGAGGCAGCTAAGGTTAGAGATTTTAAGAGCAACACAAAGACATGAGGGTTAGGAGAAACAGAGAGGTAAAATGGGGCAACAAAAGAATGATGCGTATTTATATGTAGAATTAAAAAATCCCTAACTTAAAACAATGTCGTTTCAATTTTGAAAGTTCGAGCGGTTTGGTTATTTGAACCATCGCACTGAACCTGCCTCATCCCAACTTCCACGGATTGAACCACCTTCTTTTCTATGTCGGAGACCGAGCCACTTCTTCACTTCAGGTCGAACCAATTCGGCACACTCGGCCGATTCGATTTTTTGGACATCCTTATACATAACATATAAAAAAATACAAAAGGTATCTAAGTGATTTAGAAACTAGTTACTTATGCGGAAAATTCTTTTATTTTATATTTACTAATTTTTCTCTTATATTGGTAGTTATTAACAGTTAATTAACTCTTGTTAATCATTTATTTATATTTACTCTTTGTTAATTAATTTAACCTTTTATATGTATATTTTTATTTCATACTAATTTTATATTTTATATTTTGTATTTATCAATTTTTCCTCATATATAAAAATTATTAAAAATTGCTTATATATATATATATATATATATATATATATATATTGCATATAATTTTTTATTTTTATTTATTTTAAAAAATAAAATTTTATTTAGCATACAAATGGTTTTTAATTAATTTATATATTTATTATTTTAAATTTTATTTATATGAAATTCCAACATTAATCAATTTATAATACAAACACAATAATTTGCAATTTTATATTGAAATTGTGATTGTGGAGATTTAAGATGAGTAGAAAATAAGGATTTTTTTTAGAAATGTACAAAAAAAAAAATACAAAAATACAAAAACACAAAACATGTAGACACTTTTTCAAAAATATATAAAAATGGTGAAATATTTTTAAAAATATGGTCTTTTATTTTCTTCTTTCTTCTTCTTCTCTACTTTTTTTTTTTTTTTGCATTAAATTTAAACACCTACACCAATTTTGAAGTAACAAACAACCAAAAACATTTAATTCTTCTTCTTCTTCTTCTTCTTTTTTTTTTTTTTTTTTGCATTAGATCCTATTAAAAAAAAAAACCCACACCAAATTCATATTAAAAAAAATTCAAATTTGGTGGATCAAAGCAAAAGAAAAACATGAGCAAAGTGAGTGATGTTTAGAGTTAAATTGTATTTTAATTTTTTTTTTAAAAAAGAAAAGTTTTGGACATTGAAATTTAAGTGTTTTAATGATTCTAGTTTGATTTGTTTAGATTGATATGAGTGTATGTTTTCTTTTTCTAGTTGATTTCATAGTTGTTTTTTGGTTGTGTTGGCAGTTGTTTTTCTAATTATTTTGGTGGTTGTATTGTTTCTTTTTTGTTAGTTCTTTTTCCATTTTATGATTTTGTTTTGCAATGATTTTTCTTATTGTTTTTGGTACTTGGTTGTTTTTTTAGTTATTTTGGCAGTTGTTTTTCTAGTTGTTTTGGTCATTGTTTTTTTGTTGATCCTTTTTCAGTTTTTATGAGCTTGTTTTGTAATTGTTTTTCTGGTTATGCTCATTGTCGGTTTTCTTATTGTTTTTCGTACCTGGTTATTTTCATAGTTGCTTTTCAATTATTTTGGTCGTTGTTTTTTGTTGTTTTTTGTTGTTTTGTAGTGGTTTTTTCGATTGTTTATGGTTGTGTATGGTGATTGTTTTTTGGTTTTTTTGTTTTTTATTGGTTCTTTTGCAAAAAAAAGAATAAATAAACAAATAGAAAATAAAAATAAAAAATAAAATTAAGGGAATGAGTTATAATATCAAAATAAAATAGTTATGGAATGACAAAAAACCAAAAATAACCATCAAAACAACCAAAAAACAACTATCAAAACTACCAAAAAACAACTACCATAACAACTCCAAAGAACCTTAAAAACAACCCTAAAACAACAAAAATCGGAAAACAACTGTAAAAACAACTAGAAAAACAATAAAAAAAAACAACCTCATAAAACAAAATAAAATAATTATGAAATAATAATAGTAACAATAATAAAATGAAGAACAAGAAAAAACATTGTAAAAATAAAAATAAAAATAAAAAGTGCAAAATAAATAGAAAATAAAAATAAAAAAGAAAAGAAGAAGAAAGAAGCAATCAGTTAAGTATATAAATTTGAAAAATATATATATATATAACTGGAAGGAAAAAATAAGCTTAAAAAAAAACAAATGATCGTAATATATGAAAAAGTTGTAATCAATCTTAGTTATATTTGTAATTATCCCTAGCAAATATTCCATAAATTTTAACTTTCTTATGTTTGATCAATTTAAAATTCTAATTAATTTACCAAAAAATTCAAATTCAAATTGGCAATTATAAGCAAAAACGAAATGTTTTTTTTAAGAAGTTGTATCAAAGTGGAACACAAAAACAACTACTTTGTAAGGAAAATTTCCTTGCAAAGTACAGAGAAAATGGATTTGTAACAGCATTGATTTCAGCAAAGGAAATAGCTATTCAAATGAATATAAAACCTATTGTTCATGAAAAAAGAATAATTTATAGAAAGAAACAATTTGATGAAAACAATACAAATGAAATAATGCATTTAGTAGAAGAATATTTTAGAATTAATTATTTCATTTATATTGTTGATCAAGCTATTTAATTCTAGATTTGAGCAATTCGAACGATATGAAGCTTCTACATGATTTGAAAAAGTTAAAGTTTTTAGATGATAATTGTTTGAAAACATATTGTCTTAATTTTGAAAGCTTTTTGAAACAAGACACATCTTTTGATCTTAATGGTTTGGATTTATTTTTCTAAATTAATAATTTTGAAAGAAGTTTTTCATAATGAAACAAAAAGGACCACTAGAAGTTCTTAATTTTATAAAAAGTGAATTCATTTCCAAATGTTTGGATTGCTTTATATAACATTGTTAACTATACCTATTACAATTGCTTCAGTAGAGAGAATTTTTCTGAAATTGAAATTGATAAAATCTATTTTGCAATCAATTATGTCACAAGAAAATTGTCACGACCCAAAACAGGGACTATGACCGGCGCTAGGGAACGGGAATTCTTTTGAATCCGAAACCCGTAGCAAGCCTAAAAATAAAATAAAACATACAATAATAATAATAACAACACTTAATGCAGCGGAAATAAAATCATAAATATCAAAATAATATTTCCATCAAACAAAATTAAATCAAATCCCTGTCTCATATATATATATAAACTTTTAATACAAATCCAGTTCAAATATTCAAAGTACATAACTCACACAAATATAATACATAAAACCCACAATTTATTTACAACTACTGCAGTGTCTAGATTATAAAAATAAAACTCAAGACTCAGATAAGCAGTTTACATAAAGAAGTCGGGGCGGAAGAAATCCGACGTACAGGCCTACTACTGAGGTCTGAAGACGATGACTCTCCTGAAAAATAGTCAACGGAGGGGAGTCAGACCTCACTGAGTGAATTACTATAATATATATACATGCATACTAAATGACAATGCACACAGTCAATAGTACATATATAAATATATATACAGGCAAATATACACAGATGCAATAAAATCATTTTTATATATTTTGTCTGAAAACCACTGGTTATGAAGGATCAAATAGAACCCTAGAAAATCGCAACCTCAAATTAGTGTCAGACAACACTCTAGCCACACAGGCTCACTTATTCCAAAATATTCACTTATTCCATTTAGACAATAGACTGGCCCCGAGACACTAAGTCAACCGAGCTCCAACAGTCTGACTGTCAGTGTGATTGGCCCCGAGACACTTAGTCAACCGAGCTCCAGCAATCACACTCCCAAATCATATCTCACACATCAAATAATCATATCCAATCAATATCCACAAATGGTTAGTAATATAGCCTAAATGCTATAAGCGTACCGGTACGTACTCGGTCTTAATGCTGCCCACTAGGTAGCACGTTCTATTGATATCCTTCATTTTAAATATAAAGCATACATTCATAAAAATAAATGATGCATTAATTTAAATAAAATAGCAACATAAACCATATATATACTAGAAATATACCAAAAATAAACCAAGTATATTTCGAGTATATATACGTCAAAGAAATCCATATAGATTACGAAATAAACTAGAAATATATTCAAAAACATTTTAAACCTAATTTATTAGCAACACATGCATATAATTTAAAATATACCGAAAATATACTAAAGATAAACCAAAATAAACTTAAGTAATAATTGAATTATTTATGCATAATTAATCAAAATAAAACATATATTTCTAAATCATGCACCCTAAACATATATATATATATATATATATATATATATAATAGTAACTCACACTTAGTGCGCTCCTCGAGATAGGTTCGATGGGCCTGGTCCACTAGGCCTCGATCTCGGTGCAACTAAACAAACAATAAATAACAGACATCAGAATAAACCTAACAGAAAATCCTAGAAACTCGATCTAGAAAATTAGACACAGAATCAGAATTAGGGTTCGACCGGATATCACGTTTTACGAGAATTTTACCAAAAATTCGGCAGAACCTCCCCTGTAAAATGGATATCTCTCTACTCAAAGAGTAGAGCCGGCCCTACAAAGAAACACACTTTGAAAAATAGACATAGAATTACATCCACAACCCCTCGGTCGGACTCCAAACTACAGTTTACCGACCGGGGTCCACAATTCACATAACAATTATAAAAATACTGAAAATACCCTTATATCACAGAAATACATTTTATAAGTAGAAATTACGTCATTAACCCTAAAACACAGTAAAAACCGATAAAAACTCATTTTATTAGAAAATTTGTATATTATATATATAATTGAAAATAATTCATGAAAAATAGTTTTATTTAGTTAAAAATACTAAATAATTTGTAGAAATCATTTTTATACCTTAAATAACTATTAAAATCAATTTAATTACATTTTTAGCCAATTTAGTGTAAAATTACCAAAATACCCCTATATAATAAATATACTAAAATTACCCCAAAAATTCACCAAAAATAATATAATTGCACAAAATTAATTTTATGAACATATTTATCAATAATATGAATAATTAAACTCAATTAAATAATTAATTTCAATTAAAAACACAATTAACCCTATTTTTCAAAAATTACATAAACTAATTAAATTCAAAATAAATACATAAAAATTCATAAAAATTCAAAATAAATTTCTATAATTCATTTCAACACCTATATTTATCATAAAACACAATTTCATAATTTAATTAATTAATTTTCGAAAATTAGAAAATAATATTAAAATATTCAAAAATACCCAAAAATCAAAATAATCTCCGAAAATTCTAAAAAAATTCACACATGAATATTAAGCTACTAAGATCAACATTTGTTAAGGGACTTTTCATGAATCAATCAATTCTATGTTCAAAAAATTCAAGAAGCTAAAATGGCCGAATTGAAGATTTAGCTCAAACCTCATCAACCACTTGTTTTCTAGCCAAAAGGAGCTTAGAATAGGGACCACCAGAGCTCAAGGAGTCGATGAAGACCGGCGGTGCACCAAATGGTGGCTAGAATCGTGATCGACGGCGAAGAGCTTCACTTGCTGCCACCGAGAATTTTGGGCTTTCCAGCGGGCTTCCGGCGGCCTAGTCACGTCGGAGAGGAAGAGGAAGGAAGGGGGAGGAGGTTGGCGGTAGCTGATGGCGGCGAAGGGAGGTCTGGCGTGGTGGAACGGGAGGCGCAATGAGGGTAAGGCGTCGGGAGAGAAGGAGAAGGAGGGAGGGGCAGATTGATAATTTGCCAAACTTGATTTTTGATAAATATAATATATGTATAGGTATGTATATAAATATATACTTTACACTATATATTAAAATAATATAAAATCACACACATTAAATATACACCACACACATATAATTTAATATTTTAAAATTTAATACACTTAAAAATATTTAAATAATATTAAAACTAATAATAAATAATAAAATATTAGGGTAATTAATTAACCCCTAATTAAATAAATAAATACACATATATACGTTATTTAGTACTTCAAAAATATATATGAGTTCATGCAAGTCCGGAAATCTATTTAATATAATTAATAATAAATAATTTACGTAAAAATTTCCCTGAAAATAGTATTCTCTGGAAAATTTTACATAAAACATTTAAAATAATATAAAATAATTAAAATAAGTTTTAAATACATATCAACTCGTAAAAATATCATAATTATATATAAAATTATTAACACTGCATATTCCGATGCAGTATTAAAATATTTAAAAACACGGGATATTACAAAAATTAAATGGATTAGTATCAAAACTTGAATACAAAAATTTAGTAAATGATTTTGCATCTCAAAAGATAAGAAAAGTAAATTTTAATTGAATATTTGAATGATTTGCAGGCATGTTTAAAAAAAAAAAATAGATTGATGACAAAGAATCACAAGTTTAGATGTGATATGATACTAACATCTCAACATTTTTCATTCTTATTCTTATAATTATGCTTTTGAACTATTTTATTTTTTTCTTAGAATGATTTTTATTTAATTGTTCAATATGTAACTTACACTTTACAATATATAAAAATGATCTTTTAGAAATAAATATTACAACTTTATTATTTTATCTTGGCCTATGGCCTCATTTTGAGTAAGGCTGGAGCAAATTAGCTGTTTTTCACAATGGCATGAAAAGGGTGATATATATATATATATATATATATATATATATATATATATATATATATATATATATATATAACTCAAGTTCACCTAGTTAAAATAAAAAATATATTTTCAATTAAATTAATATTTTTTTTTAAAATAAGATAGAAGTTAAACTAAAGAAAATAGGAAACATTTTTTAATTAAATTCTATATTTTATTTAATTTAATTTTTATTAGAGATAAAATAGAAATTAATCTAATTAAAATAGAAAATAAATTTTCTATTAAATTAAAATTATATTTTAATTTAATTTAATTTTATTTTATTAATAAATGACTAAATTATCTAATTTTTATATAATACTGAGTAAAAATTTTTTTAGTATATATATATATATATATATAGAGACAAAATGTGTACTGATATATTATATTAATTAGTGTGCATAGGCAATTAATTAGTGTATACCAAACTATATCAATCGATAAATTCAAATTATTGGTATCCAAAGTTGAAGAATCAATCATCAACAACAACAGAAATTTCATAAGTTATCCTTGACACATATGATAAACATTAAAACAACATAACTCAAATAATTATTGCCCGTAGAGATATTAAAATTCTATAAAATATATAATTATTAAAGTATTTCATGTTATTACTGCAAAATTTTTCATTTTTATCTTTTTTTTTTGTCTTTATTTTATTCCTATTAATGAGCACTGCAAAAAGAAAATTATCTAAATGGTCTTATGCTTTGAGATTTAGATGTGAATTAGATTTAAATTATTGAATGCTGTGAGTCAATTATTAGGGATATCCATCATCGTTATAAAATATTTAATGTATTTAAAAAGTACCATACTAACTAGTAAAATTACATGTGAAGCTTCGCCTAGATGGCTAAATTGTTGTTATAGGCATTGCAGGTCTCCAATTCGAGACCTTACGCCCCCATGTTAGTGTTCCTTTTCTCCTTTAATGTATGACCAAAAAAAATCAATAAAACTTTAAAATAATTTTTTCATAATGATAAGGAAAAATTAAATTTTCAATAAAAAATCAAAAGAGTTATATATATTAATAAACTATAAAACATGATTTTTAGGAAATTCGACAAATATCAATTTTTTAAGTGCTGCTATTTTTTTACAAATTGGTGGTTTAATATGCAATCATGTCAGAAAAAATTTTTCTGAAAAAGAAAATTTCTTTTCAGAAAATATGAATTCTTGAGCTCATTTTTATCAATTTGCTAAAATTCTAATATGATTTACAAATTTAATGTGGCTTTGGGTCAACTAAGAGAAAATATGTATTGAAAACTAAATATGAATAGTGCAATAAACAGTAACTTTAAAAAGAAATTTGTATAGAATCCATGAAATTACATAATATAAATTAAAAATATGACAATCTTGTAAAAGGAATTATTTGTAGACTTGAATGAAATAATTGAAGAATAAAATTTAGAGAAAAAGGGAAAAAATTTAAAGGAAATATTTTTTCATAATATTCAAAAAAGGGTTACACTCCTTATATATACATACAGGAATCCTAATCATAACCTAATAAGGAATAGAATAACATCCTAAATAGAATAGAACTTTATTCTTAATTGTATACAAATATTTACTTCCTAATATATATAATAAAAATATTTACTTCCTCAACACTCCCCCTCAAGTTGGTGAATGTATGTCAATCATTCCCAACTTGCTAAGTAAGTTGTAGAATGTTCTTCCAGATACAACCTTTATGAGGATGTCATCTAGTTGAGTCTGAGATGAAACATATGGAAGATCAATTGTCCCTTGGTTCAAATGATCTTTTATGAAATGTCTGTCAACCTCTATATGCTTAGTTCGATCATGTTGAACTGGATTGTTTGCAATTGTTATAGCTGCCTTGTTATCATAATGTAACAACATAGACTTCAGATGTTTTAATCCCAGATCCTGAACAACTCTCCTTATCCAGAGCAACTCACATACTCCATGAGCCATTCCTCTAAACTCATCTTCAGCGCTTGACCTTGCTTTAACTTTCTACTTCTTGCTTCTCTAAGTGACTAAATTATTTCTAACAAATGTAAAGTACCCAATATTGATTTTTGATCAGTCCAATCTCCAGCCCAATCAACATTAGTATAGCCAATAATTTCATAATATTATTCCTCCCAAAGAATAACCGTTTACCTGGAGAAGACTTTAGATATCTTAATATTCAGTATACTGCATTCATATGTTCTTTACTCAGAGAATGCATTAACTGACTTACAACACTCATTGCATAAGCAATGTCTGGCCGAGTATGAGATAGGTAAATCAATCTTCCCACCAACCTTTGATACTAATCTCTATCAGTTAGAACTTGATCTTCTAGAATTGAAAGTCCATGGTTGACTTCAATGGGAGTCTTGGCTGGCTTACAATCAAGCATCCCCGTCTCTATCAATAGGTCCATTATGTACTTTCATTGGCAAAGAGAAATTGCTTGAGCCGATCTTACAACTTCAATTCCTAAAAAATACTTTAAGTTACCTAAATCCTTAAGTTCAAACTCGAATGCTAACTATCTTTGCAAGATTGTTGTCTCACTCGGATCATTTCCAATGACCACCATATCATCAATATATACAATCAGTGCGGTGACTTTACCTAACTTCTGTTTGATGAATAGTTTATGATCAGCATCACTTTGCTTATATCCAAGCTTCCTTATGAAGGTTGAGAGTCATCCAAACCATGCGCGAGATGATTGCTTGAGTCCATACAATGCTCTTTTTAGTTTGCGTACTCGGTCAGTACATTTAGTTCCAAGTAGTGGATCCATATATACTTTTTCATCTATGGTTCCATTTAAAAATGCATTCTTTACATCAAATTGTCGCAACAACTAATCCATATTGGCAGCTAAGGAAAAAAGGACTCGGATGGTGTTCATTTTTGCTACTAGGGCAAATGTATCTTTATAGTCAATTCCATACTTTTGAGTATACCCCTTTGCTACCAATCGAGCTTTATATCGATTTATGCTTCCATCTGGATTAAGTTTGACAGTGAATATCTACTTGCACCCCATCATTTTCTTTCCTTTCGAAAGAGGAACAAGATCCCATGTCTGATTCTTCTGCAATGCCTCCCTTTCATCATTCATAGCTTTCTTCCAATCCGGATCATCTAAGGCTTCCTACACATTACTCAGAATAGATACAGTAGATAATTGATTTACAGTAAGTGCACGTGAGTTAGACAAATGGTTGGTTGATATGAAGTTATTGATAAGGTATTTAGCTTTGGTATGAAGTTCCTGATCATTTTTTTTTGGAACCCCTCTATTGATCCTAGAAGGATAACGAGGCTCATTATTTAGAATAAAGGAGATAAATTTACCTTATTATGCACCGTATTCGGAGTTTCTTCAGCTTCTGGTGTGGGTTGGGAAGATGTACTATCTTGATTACTCGGATTACTTAGATTTTCTTCAATGATATATCTGGGTGAGATGCTCCTACTCAGAATATGATATGTCTGTCCAGATAAGATGCTTATACTCGAAACACCAGATGTATGTCTAGGTGAGATGCTCGAAACACTTAAAACATTTTGGAGAGTTGAATTCAGAACACTCAGAATGCTATCTTCAAGCTCAAAGAAGTTTAAATTTTTCTCCCCCTGAAGAGAGCACTCGGAGTAGGAGAAGAACGAACAATTTTCATGAAACCAAACATCCCGAGTGACATACATCTTATTTGTATTTGGATCATAACATCGATATCCTTTTTATAAATTCGCATAGCCAATAAAGATACACCAGATAGCTCGAGGGTCTAATTTGTTAAGTGTCTGATGAACATATGCCGAGCATCCAAAAACTCGGGGTTCGAGATTATTGAAGGGTGGAGATATGACCAATTCCTAAAGTTTCTAAAGAGGAGTTTTAAAATTGAGTACTCGTGATGGTGCCCGGTTTATAAAGTACGTAGCGGATTGAACAACTTCTTCCTAGTATTCTCAAGGAACATTCATGTCAAACAGTGATGCTCAGAGAACTTCCAATAACTGTCGATTCTTTCGTTTGACTATACCATTCTGTTAAGGAGTGTTGGTACAAGATGTTGGTGGCAAATGCCCTTCTTGTGGCAGAAATCATTGAGAATTGAGTTAACATACTCTCCACCATTGTCAGACTGCAAGACTCAAATTTTACTTTTGTATTATGTAGCCACCATGTTGTATAGGTCCTGAAACTTGGAGTACACATCTCCTTTATTGGAAAGTAGTGATACCCAGGTCATCTGAGTACATTCATCAATAAATGTTACAAAATATTGAGCACCAGATAGAGTAGGAATCCGAGCAGGTTCTCATACATCAGAATGAATGGTCATAAATGGAATTGAATTTTTATTATAACTCGGTACATAAGAAATTCGGTGGCCTTTTGCCAATTCACAAACATCACACTTAAATTTTGAGTCTGTGGTATGTAAAAATAAATTCAGTTTTATTTGTCTAAGATAATGAGAAGAGAGATGCCTAAGACAACGATGCCATAAGATTACTTGGTCTTTACTCAAGCAACTTCTACCAACCCTATTAACTTTACTTGACTTTCATTTTGAATCATCATACAATTTAAGATAGTACAACTTTTCACGTTTAACACCAGAGCTAAGATTCCGGTGTGTTGCAATGTCCTAAAATACACAATAATTAGGCTAAAATTTGACAGTGCAATTCAAGGTTTCAGTGATTTGGCCAATATATAGTAGATTACAAGAAAGAGATGGAACAACAAGAACAATATCTAAATTAAGAGAGTCGGAGTTAGATATTGATCCCTCATGAGTGACTGGTGCTATGCCTCCATTAGTAGTTAGAATATTTTATTGGGTTGATGGACGGATAGATGTAAGATGGTGAGTGGAGTTTGTCATATGATTAGTAGCACCTGTATCAATAATCCATGTATTATTTTGAGTAAGATTTTTCATACCTGAAGTGGTATCAAGATCACCACTTGGTTTAGTAGAAGTAGCAATTATAGCCTTATAGAGCTTCTTATGAGGCTTTTTATTAAAATCCCACCATTCCGGATATCCCACAATTTTATAACACCATTCCTTGGAGTGTCCAACTTCGCCATAATGAATACAGGTGTATGTGATGGGCTTACTCGGTATTTTTTCCTTTGAACTGGGGACGAGTCTGAGTTGCTACAAGTACAAAATGGTCCGGCAGTATCCTCGGCTCTTCCATCGTATGTCGCTGGTTATGATCCTGTGGACATATGCATGGACTCGAGATCAATAGGTGGATCCTTCCAAAGTATTTCATTCTGAGCATTATTAAATTCAGAATCAAGCCCGGCTAGGAAAATATGTGTTCGAAGTCGGGTAATATGTTTATGGAGTGATACTACTCCATTAACATCCTCCCCTTGTGCACATGTCCGGGCATCAATTTCCTAAAATATTCCAATCAGTTCATTATAGTATGCAGGCAATGGCTTACCATTCTGACGTGTAGTGAATGATTTTTGATTCAATTCAAATAATTGAGTTTCGTCTGATCCATCATAAAAGGTTTTTGAGACAGCATCCCATATCTCCTTTGCTGTTGGAAGCTGGATGAATCTTTGCATCAATGTCGGACTCATGGAGTCAATCAGCCAATTGTTTACTCGATTATTATCAAGGAGCCAAGTTTCCAATGTTTTATCTCCTATTGGTGGCTTTGGCGTAGTGTCATTAAAAAGCCAGATTTATTTTTGGCTCCAATTCGCATACTCTATGATCTGTGACCATAAAGTATAGTTCGTATCATCAAGAATAATTCTTGTGGGAAAGGAAGAATTATCTTGAAAGGTTTGAATAAAATTGGGTGTTCCATGGGATACGATGGATGTGTTTTTGGTCGTCACGATTTTGAAGATTCAAAGGATTCAAGAGGAAAAAATACGATTTGCAAGAATTCAATTAAAAAAAATCGATTTCAATAGATATGCTCTGATAACATAAAAAATAAAATTTAGAAAAAAAGAGAGAAAATTCAAATGAAATATTTTTGCATGATATTCAAAGAAGGGTTATACCCTTTATGTATACATACAAGAATCTTAATCACAATCTAATTAGAAATAGAATAATATCCTAAATAGAATATAACTTTATTTCTAATTGTATATAAATATTTATTTTCTAATATATACAATAAAAATATTCATTTCTTCAACAATAATAACAAGAACTTAAACAAATAAGCTGAAAAAGGACAAAATCTTGAAGCTTTGATGCTATTGATATATATATATATATCTATATATATATATATATATATATATATATATTGAACAGCATGCTCTTGATAATTAGTTGCGAATGATTGATGAGTTGATTTCTCTCAGTCTCACACAATTTTTATCCGCTATTATTAATTATGCTCAGTTAATCTTTAATTTTCTGGAATAAGTTGATTGCTCTTAAGTCACTTGGAATAGACTCTTAAATGAACTATGGACTTTTATGGAGTTTGGCCCAAATTTGAAATTAGGCCCAAATAATAAATTATCTAATTTTTAATTTGATAAAATTACACTACACATCTTTGTTTAACCAAACTTTTTAAAATTATGCTTACTTTTTTTCCACTTTTATCTTCTCGTGCTTCACTTTTAACTTTTTTTTTTATTTCATTTATACGATTTTTTTGGAAAGAGGCTTTTAATGTAACGGCTTCTCTTATTCCTTTTCTTTTCTTCTTTGTTATTCTCTTTTTTAATTTTTCTTTCCTTCTTCACATTCTTTTTTCTTTTTTTTTTTTTACTTTATTTTTGTTCCTGCAATGTTTTTTAGTTACAAGTGTTGGTACCAATGGCTGGATCTTTTGCATACATAAATTTTTAATTAAATTTTCTTCTTATATCTTATAAAATCTTTACTTTTCATAATATTTTTTTTATTGAAAACCATAATCTTACAATTAAATCATAATTAGTATGTATTAATTTTCAATATTTTTTTATTGTTATTCTTGAGTTTTCTTCTTCTTCCACTACAAAAAAAATGCCGATTTAGCAACGAATTTCAAGTTTAGTGACCAATTTAAGGACATAAAAAAATCTGTTGCTAATTAGTGGTAGAATTTCATTGCTCTTGCTAATTTAGCGACGGAAAATGTAATATGTCGTTGTGATAAACTCAAATTATTATTTTTTAAATAAGTATACTAAAAATAGCTACGGATATCAATTTCTGTCACTAAATTAGCAATGAAATATGGATTAGCAGCTATTTTAAGCTAATTATATTTTTCTAAAAATATTTCATGCACATCAGTGATAGATTTTGAAATCCATCACTAATTTTCAATTAATTTATTTTTTCGCAAAATTCATAAAGTAAATATAGTGATAGATTGCATATTCTATGGCTAAATAGTGATGGATTTTTTTTCCATCACTAAATAAATGCAATCTGTCGCTAATTTTTAAAATTTTTTTACTAACTTAAAAACTGTTTATATTTGTTTAAATTTTGATTCGATTCAATAATTGTATTATAAATTGTTAATTTTATTTTTAAAAATATTCTAGCTTATGTATTAAAATTATTTTTCTCAAATTTTTATAATTACCTTTTTCTTATAATTAATCAAACTTTTAAAAATTCAATTTGAAATGTCTTATATTGAATGTATTATTTAAAATTTGTGTTAACTTTTGTGTTATGTATTGTAACAGTTAGTTGTTAATATTAATTTTCAAGTTATAATTTATAAACAAATTATGAAAATAATAACAATTAAAATTATAAAATAAATATATAAATATTAATATAAAAATATTATCTTTATAACAAAATATAAAAATTTGGTATTGAAATAATTGCATAAGATTTGATAGGCCTATATTTCTTTTTTTGTTTAATATAATTTTGGGATGATAACTTATGGCAAAATTAGTATTACATTTTTTTTAATATATAGTTATTATCTAATATATTCAAAGATAGTTATTATAGGGAATCTTTTTATTACACGCTTATTCAATGACATAGTTGAAAGTACATAATCTTAATATAATGAAACAATTTAATATTATTATATAGTATTGATTTTTCTTAATAAATTCATCATTGATTAAAATTGCTATTAAATAAATAAATAAATATATAATTATATTATGACGTAGTGGAAGGTATAAAATAAAGGAAAAATATCGCTTGCCATTGAATCGTGCATGATCGGTTGTCAAAATAACCTTCTTTTATCTGTTGATTCAAAAGAATCCCAAAATAAAAGGTATTAATGTTGTTGATTCATAAGTAATACCAGAATTGGAAGAAATTTTGAATTTTGATTATCAAATTATAAGAATTGTCTAACACAACTCAAAATAACATATAAATATAGTTTGGGACAAACCCTAAAAAGAAAAGGGAAAAAAATCAAAAAAGAAAAAGCCTAAAAAAAAAACACAATACTTCAAACTGAAATTTAAGGCCTTAAATGATGGATTTTGGGCATGATGTTATTGTGCCTTAGTGTATGGAGCTCTGAATCAATTTAGTTTCATATATTATGAGCCCCGCGGTTCAAGCTGGCCTAAAAGTTATGATCACTTGAAGGCTGATTACGCATCTTGACTTTTTCCTCGAAATCCAAACTTTCCAAATATATTTATTATTAAATAAGAATAATAATAATAATTTAGCATTAAATAATAATAATTTAGCATTAAATCAATATAACACCAATTAAAATTATTATTAAATCTTAAATTCTAAAATATTATTTAATTTTATTATCCATTTAAATTATTATTCAATTACTTAGTTAGTATTAAGCTAAAACTACATAATTTTAATGTTATAAAGCAATTTATTATTATTGTATAATATTTATTTAATATTAAATAAATATAACATTGGTTAAATTTATTATTAAATAAATGTATAATTAAATTATATATTTATATATTTTTTTAATTCTCTTACCATAAAAATATATAATTTGTATATCATAAATAAATAATTTGTCCAAAACTAATACATTATGTATCTTTCCACAAAACTACATAGTTTTGTTATAACCTAATTCCCAAATAACTATATTCTTTCATTTAACCTATTCACTTAACCTACTTTTGAAAATCCTTCTACCACCTCCCACACTTCACACCCACACCTCCCACCCCCACCCCCACCTATCATCCCTACCCTACCCGTTGTCGCCCTTGTCAACTCGTCACCCACCCTCGTCTGACCATAAACCAACATCCTCCAATGTAAATCGCCAATAGCCTCTTTTGCTCTCTTCAATAGCCTATGCTCTCATTAACAGCCTCTGCTCTTATCCGACAGAATTGCCAAGCTCCTTATAACTCTAGCGGATAGTGGATCCTGCCTTTTAATAGATAGACGACCTCAACCTTGCTCTGCAAAGTGAGTTTTTTATACATTGTGCTTTTGAACTTTTGGAATAATAATGGTTTGCCTGTTCACGTTTTGATGATTTGCTGGCATTTTTTGTATCAATCATTTAAGCTGAAAAGATTTGAATCCATTGCTAATTATGATTATATCTAAAGACTCACTTTATGATCTTAATTTGTTGGCCACTTTATTTCATTTGAACCTAAAGCTACGTAGCTAGTTAGGCACCATGGCCATTGTTTCTGTTGCTTTAAAGCTTTTCATACTCTTTGCTCTCTTTCTTGGGTATAGAGTTATTGATTTTAAAGCTTTTGTGCATTATGAATTGAGTTGAAAATTTTGAGAGGCAAAGATACTCTAAATGCTCTAGGAAATTCTTTGAATTATTATGGTGGAACTATAGCAATGTTTGGTAGCTAGCTTCTTTTTTTTTAGTGTGGTTTTGAAGATTGCACCAATAAAATATTTCTCTTTTCTTTGCTTTCAACCCTCTTATGCAAATAGTTTGAGTCTTAATTTCAAATAACTTAGAATAAGTGGGTAATTAACTTTATTAGTAACTAAATTAGCACTTGATAATTGAACTCCTTTATAGTTTATTATAAAAGTAAATTGAGTATGACAATCATACAGCAGTATAAAGTCATATGCATCACTTGAAATGTAAGAAAGGATGTTTTGTTAATTCAAATCACATAAAGTACATAATTTTATGTTTAAATTTTTGAGTAGAAACTTAAGAAGTTATAAATATCTTTTTCATAGTATTAAAAGATTATAGATTTAATTCATAAATTATGGAAGTACTGTCGATGATTGGCCATTAAATTAGCATATCATTGCAAATTATTTAGCAATTTGATAAGATAATTTCTTAGTGAATGATACAAATATACAAACATATACATATATAGTAGTCTCTTTAGTCTCAATGTACAAGAAAAAAAATGGTTTTTGAATTTTTAAAGAAACCATCTTGTTGCTTACAAACATATAAGTACATGGATAAAGACAGGGCAAAGATTACAAATTGTTTATCTATGGTGATTTTCCAATAGATACCACTCCAATATTAAGGTCTTAACAGAGATTATTTTTCTACAAAACTCATGGATTTTAGGCCCAACTGCTTGCTAAATTACATGAGTGAGTTTAGAATTTGAAACGAATTCATCAAGTTTAGTCTTAAAGTGCCCCAACCTATATTGGCATAACTCTAATCACTTTGATGCTATAGATGTTCTTTTTTCACCCTCAATGCATCTCACTCCCAGTCTTTTTCTTGCCCAATAACACTCATTTTTTTTATAAATAAACCACATGACAAGGATTTTTAGGCTAGTGTTATGGGAGTAGGTTTTGGGTTTCTTCAAAGATGAGAGAAAAAATTATAGACGGACCAATGTGAGTCATTATCACTTGGAAAATTTTGTGAACACTCAATTTAATTAAGCATTGCTACATTTGTGCATGTTTATTTTTGAGCCAATAAATTATAAAATCATAAAATCAATTGTCCTTTTATGTTGGAACAACCCATGTTAAGGTCCCTCAACTTTTTGTAATTTTCTTTTAATTGATATATACCGAATTTTAATGAAGATAGATTCCTCAAACTTTTATTTTTCTAAGTTTACATCAAAAATTTGACATCCTTTATTCAATGTTGGTCCGACCAACTTATTGCCATGCCATATTTTTTAATTTTATTTGATAGGTCTTTGATGAATTATTATATTTAAGTGACTCCTTCAACTTTTATTTTTCTCCTTTTTACAACCTTTAGTATTAATTTATGAAACATATCTCAATAAACATTGTGTTATTTATTCTATTTAATGAAATTTATACAACATCAAATGTTTTGTTTGTAAATATATATAATATATAAAAATATACGGCACTATAATAACATATAACATTTATACAAATAACTTTATAAATCAAAGGATATTGACATTAAAAAGATTTTGATAAAAATTGTCTAAGTTAGTAATCTAAAATTTTTGAATTTTTAAAATGATCTAGTCAAATTAAACTTTTATTATATATATGTGGTTTAATATGTTGATTTCAGTTGCTATTATTTCTCCTATCTAAATATTTAAAGCCTATTTGTGAAAGATTAATAGGAACATGATTAATATAAAATAATTTATGATAAATTAAAGATAGTCATAAAATTATAACCATTATATATTAGTGCGGTGAAAAAAATTTCCATTTGTACTACTATTTATATTTTATGTAAGTGTGACATAGAAGTTTAGTACAAAACTTTTATGTAATAGTATTAAGAAGTATTAGGTTTCAATTATATCAGTTTTATGAATTTATGGGGTTATCATCGATTGTTCAAATTTAATAATATTTGTATAGAACTTTTTTATTTACTTACTTTCTTTATTTTTGATTTACTTATTTTGTTATTTTCCTTATCATATTTTTTTTATTAACTATTGTTTTATATGAATTGTTGTGAATGTGGTTGATTTTCCATTAAAAGTGCATTTTATTGCAGGGAAATCCATAGTAAGGTGTTTGGGGGATATATTGGAAGTGTTTATTTTCTTTATTTTGTAAATAATATGTTTATAATAGTTTACTATATCCATATATATAATCTTATTGTAGGCGGATTTATAAATGTATGATAAAATGAATGCAAATCGCACGTGAATTAATAATCAGATGATAAACTAATGTTTGTCTATAGAGTTTGAAGCTGGAATTGATTAATTTATTAATTTTTCACTTAGTCATCCACAATTGATGGATAAAAGTAGGATTAGGTGTCTATGTGATCATCGTAAATGTCAAAATTATACTTGTCAAGATGTGGATAATGTGAAATAACATCTAGCAAGGTATGGATTTGTTCGGGGATATTATAATTGGTATAATTATGGTGAACCTATTTTGACAAATAATTTCATAAGTGATGTCAATTTTAATCAAGATGTAGAATTAGGATTGGTAGATGCTTAATCATATAATGCTTACCATACAATGGTAATGGATGCTAGTGGCTCTTCCTTTAATCCTTATATGTATACTGGTGGCCCTTCCTTTAATCCTAATATGGATGCTAGTGGCCCTTCCTTTAATCCTAATATAGATGTCGGTGGCCCTTCCTTTAATCATAATGACATGAAAGAGGAACTAAGCCCAATAGCTAAGAAATTATTTGAAACATTGAAAGCTACTGATAAAGAGATCTGGCCTGGAAATAGAAATTATTCACAATTATCTGTTGTTGCTAGATTATTGAACATTAAATCTGAAAACCATTTATATGAATGTGCCTATGACGAAATTTGTCAATTATTATTGGAGTTGCTACCTCTAGATAATGTAATGGTTGATAGCTTCTATAATACAAAAAAGTTAATTCAAAGTTTGGGCTTGCCAATTTAAAAGATTGATTGTTATAATAATGGATGCATGCTATATTAGGGTGAAGATATCAAACTAACAAGTTGCAAGATATATGACCATCCTCTATTCAAGAGACCAAGATGTGTATTTCATTAGGAAAAAAGAAACCTTCCTTATAAGAAAATGTACTACTTTCCTTTGACGCCTTGATTACAGAGATTTTATCCGTATACTACCACAACTAAATATATAAGGTGGCATGTTGAGCATGTGCATGAAGATGGTGTTATGTGCCATTTTTCAGACTTTAAAGCATGGAAACATTTCAATCAAACTCATATTGATTTTGTATATAAAAGTCAAAATGTTTGACTTGGTCTTTATACTACTGGATTTAATCTGTTTGGTCAAGCTGGTTAATAATACTCTTCATGGCCCGTTATAGTAACACCATACAATTTGCTCCCATGGATGTGCATGAAAGATGAATATATGTTCTTATCTATAATTGTGCTAGGGCCAAAAAATCCAAAGGGGAAATTGGATGTATTCTTACAACTTTTAATAGTAGAGTTACAAACTTTATGAGAGGTTAGTGTGGATACATATGACATCTCTATGAAGTAGAATTTTCAGATGAGGGCTACTCTAATATGGATGATAAGCGATTTCCCTACTTATTCAATATTATCAAGATAGAGTACTGCTAGTAAGCTAGTTTGTCCCTATTGCATGGAATATTTTGATGCATTGACATTGACAAAAGGTGGCAAGATGTCATGGTTTGATAATCATAAAAAATTCTTACCATAAGATCATCAATTTCATAAGAATAGAAAGTCTTTCTTGAAGGGTAAGACAGTGACTAAAGTTGCACCACCTACTCGATTTAGGGCAGAGATACTAGAGCAAATTGAGCATTTAGGGCTGCAAAAAGTGACAATCATTAATGCTAAGTCAAATAATGCTTATATTTCCAAGCATTGTGGATGTGGATGGAAGAAAAGAATAAATTTTTGGGATTTGCCCTATTAGATCACAAACCTTGTTTGACATAATTTGGATGTCATGCAAATTGAAAAAAAATATCTTTGATAAAGTATTCAACACTATCATAAATGTTGAAGGAAAAATAAAGGAAAATGCCAAATCTAGAGAAGACTTAAAGGAGTTCTATTGACGAGTAAAGTTGCACAAAAATGAGAGGACAGGAAAATATCCCTAAGCTTCTATACTGTGGACAAGTTAAGGAAAATTTTTTTATGTGAATTCTTGAAAGAACTATGCTTTCCTAATGGGTATATGTCCAACATGGCAAGATGTGTTGATAAGAATAAGCTCAAACTATTTGACATGAAAAGCCATGATTGACATGTGTTTATACTAAGGTTAGTTCTTATAACATTTCATGAACTGTTGTTAGAGAATGTGTGGTCACCTTTAATAGAGCTTAGTTATTTTTTTTAAAGATCTAACATCTACAGTAATGACATAAGACGAAATGAGGCGTCTTGAAGAAGAGATTCATATTATTATATGTAGGCTTGAGCTTATATTTCCTTTAAGTTTTTTTGATCCTATAGAACATCTCCCAATCCATTTATCTTATGAAGCACGAATAGCAGGTCTAATACAATAGTGGTGGATGTATTCATTTGAGAGGTTTGACATAAAAATTACTCATATGAATTTGCAATGAATAAAAAAATATAAATGTTATAATTTAAATGAGTAATTATAAGGGGTTTTTATAAGTACCTTCAAAAGTTGAAAAATAATATCCGTAATGAAGCAAAGGTTGAAGGCTCAATATGCAATACATATTTAGCAGAGGAGACATCTTTATTTTATGTGCAGTATTTTGAGCCATATGTGAATACAAGACATCGATAAGTGCCATGAAATGTACAAAAATTTAGAGATGAAAAGCAAGAACATGAGGGGTTGCTTTCTATTTTTAAACATCTTGGTTAAGCATTTGGTAAGGAAAAATTTTGATGTCTTAATATAGAAGAATATCATGCAGCCCACATGTATATTTTATTAAATTACAAAGAAGTAAAATCCTATATTGAGTAAGTATATTGAAATTTCTATAAATATGAGTTAAAACTAATTAATATATGCATAAATATTAATTTATTTATATATAATTTATCTACATGTGCCATAGACTTTATCTGGCTACATTAAAGGAAGAGCAACTAAACATTAAAGAATTTGAAGTTGATGCTAAACTTGATAAAGACTTTGCATCTTTGTTTGAGGCATATGTAAGTATATATACATACATAAATATTTCTTTATATATATGTACACGCACACTAAGCATATTCTTATAACGTGACATATCTTTTATAGGCTAATGATCCAAAACCAAGTATCTCCAACCAATTCATAAAGGACCTTACAAAAGCACCTTTAAGAGGCGTTCAGACATTTCATGGGTATTATGTGAATGGATACAAGTTTCACACTTTAGGGCATGGAGAAAATAAAGTTAGTAATTTTAGTGCAAATGAATTGGACTTTTTATGGTCAATTAATAGAGGTCCCATAATTAGAATACCCTGTATTACTAATCAAGAGAGTAGTATTATTTAATTTTCATTGGTTTGATCCAACACTACATTTAGGTACAAGAGCTCACCACCAATATAAGCTTATTAATATGAACCACACCCGAAGTTTCAATAGATATGAACCATTTATTCTCATTGGGCAAGCGATGTAAGTGTACTATGCTTCTTATCCTAGCACAAGGAAGAACATGTCTAATTGGTAGGCTATTTGTAATATAAAAGCTAGGGGTATAGTGGAAGCGGTGGAGTTAGCTATAACTTTGTTATCAAATGTAAGAGTATTTCAAGAGGATGACATAGAAGACCATCATATTAATGTTTATGCAGATAAAGACACTCAGTCATTAATTGATCAAAGTTATTTTTTTTGTAGAGATTGATGATGCGGAACTTGATGAAAATGATGAGCTAGAATATATAATAGAGTTAGATGAAAAATATGAAGGATTAGATAATGATTATGATGATAATGTTATTGATTGAAAATATAATTACTTATAGTAATATGAACCTACCTATATTAATTTTAAAATAGTTATTCAAAATTTGATTGTGTTGTGTTCATTGGAGCTTTATTAAGGTGATAGTAGTGCCATGAAATCTTGGTTATGAAGGTTATTAAATCTTTGTTATGAAGGTTATTAACATATTTTCATTATTATATAAATGTGTTATTTTGTGATATAGTCATTGTAGGCATGAGAGGTGGCCATTCTGCAAGTCAAAGAGTTCATTCTGTTGGTTGTGGGAAAAATGTATCATCCTCACCAGTGAATGCTCCTACATCCACTTCCTTACTAGCTCTTGGTTTACCCCTAACTTGGATGTAGGTGCACCATCATTTTCCCATAAATTGACCTAGAGTCTTCAATAGAATCAGCATCTACTGGGTCATCAGAGATATATGGTAGTACACAAAGGGAAAATATGATTTCCCTAATTGATAGAGATACCATGTATGAATTAAATTATTTATTCTGACACTTCTAAAGAAAGCATAATATATTGTTAAAATTTAACACTTTCTTTATTATATATTTTATAAACAGGTTTTCTCCAAGTAATAGGACTGCAACTAAAATTACTAAAATATTTTGAGAGAGGCTAAACGAGGAAGGTGTGACATGGAGCTTAGTGCCTAATACCACCAAAGAGTTATATTAGGAGGAATTTAAGGTAAATATTGTTTAAATATTTAGTAATAAGTAGTTGTAATGTTTATACATGTTTTGTATTAACTTATTTTAATAGGAATATTTTATGTGTAATATATAGTAATTACCAATTTTTTTTTGTAAAAAGCATGTTAATAGGATGAAGAAAATATGCTAGCAGTAAAGAAAGCTTTTTATAAGGTGGCAACAAAAAGATATAGTGATATGTTGTGCAAGATGCAAATTGAAGGAAAGAAGAAAAAAGATATATCGAAAGATGTATGGGAGAGCTAGAAGCAATATTGGAATACCTTCGAATATAAAAAAAAATGTGAACAAGCTATCCAAAATTGTCACATTAAGAAAGGTAGACCAAGCACTAGACTTTCTACACATACAGGTAGTTCTAAATCAACAATTGAACATTGCATTACTTGGGAAATAATTTTAATTTCATAATTTATCAACAACTTGTCTATTTTTTGTTTTGTACAAATTAATGAATTAATTGATGATAAAAAAATTTTAGGAAAAGGAGTTAGAACATTTTCCTAGCCCATTTGAAGTATTTTAAGAAGATGCACACAAAAAGGATGGATTTTTTGTTGATAAAAGATTAAAGGACATCAATGTAAGATATATTAAATATTTACTATTAAATTTTTTATTTTATCTTTGAAATTTTTGAAACACATTTTTAAAAAATTTAAATGTAATGATAATTATGTAGGATACTGTGGAGAGCATGGTTGCTTTTGCTTTGCAATCGAAGGAAGGGTCTACGGAGCCTATGGAGGTTAATGTAAGCCAAATATATTTGCAGGTTGCTGGAAATGAAAAAAGGAGGCGAGTATACGGGCCCAGCTCTCAAGCATCCACATTTTACCCTGATACTTTCAGGAGTTCCTCAACCACTTCACGATATGATTTTACATCAGATCGGCATTTCCAACAACGTATGGATGAAGTGGTGGAGCATAAGGTGGAATTATGAGTTCAAGAACTACAACAAAAGATGAATGAAGATATTTGAATATATAAAGAGGAAGTACAACGTGATCAACAACAGATGAATGAAGAAATTAGAAAATATAAAGAGCAAGTTGAACGTGATTAATGTGAAATGCAAGAGCACATGGAGAAGTTTATGCGTATGTTTTCATAGTCTCAACCTAATGTGTGTAATATTTACATATTTCTAAGTTGAATTTTAATAACTTTTGAATTAATAAATAATGTTAATTGGGTAAATTTTAAGTTAACCTAGCTAACTCTCAACTTCCATCTTTTGCACCTCTAGATCATGATGGCATTTAGCATTAATTGTTTTGCATAAATGATTATGTAGTTAATTTGGATAAATAATGATGTTAAGTTGTGTGGGTTTTATGTTAGTTTACTATGTATTAAAGTTATGTTTGCAAGGATGTATTGAATTTATGGTTGTTTTGAAATGGATGTGTTCTTTTATAAAAATATTTATTGGTATTTGATTTCAATTAGAATATATGTTCTTAATTACTATAAAAAAAAAAAGTCATATTAGGTACAAAATTTGATTTCATTTGATAAAATATGAATTTAATTTTCTTTTTCGATTTGCTAAATTAATTTAGCAATGGATTTGAGTTTTCCGTTGCTAAATTAGCAACAAATTTTGTAATTCTGTTGCTAAAATTAGCGACAAATTTTGAATTTTGTCACTAATTTCAGTGACAAAGTTTGCAATTTTGACGTTAAATTAGCGACAAAATTTTAAAAATCCATCGCTAAATTAACAATGGATTTTCGAATTCCATTGCTAATTTCTAGCGACCAAATAATTTCTAGCGACCAACATTTTAGTGACGGATGAAAATTCGTCGCAAATTCCATCGTTGTGTTTTAGCGATGGAAAAATTTGTCGCTAAAATGCCTATTTTTTGTATTTTTTTAAATTTGATTCTATTTCAATTGGATTTTTATTCTAATTTTATTTTTATTGGATTGACTTGAAAAAATTTAAATTGTTGTTTGGTTGTTTCAACTGTGTTTTGGTTGTTTCCATTATGTTTTGGTTGTTATGTTTTTGTTTCCATTAGATTGGATTCAAAAAAATTTAAAGTATTTTTTGTTATTTTATTTGGTTGTTTTGGTTATTTTCTGATAGGTAAAAACAACCATCATATTTTTGAAATAATAGTCAAATACCATATTTTTGAAAGAAAAAAATTCAACCGTATATTTGAAATTGTTTTCCATTTTTTTTTTTTTGGTTATTTCTAAAATAAAAAGAAATCCCTTTTAATTTGATGGTTACCTATCAGAGGGGATTGGCTGACTGTACCATTCCTTGGCTTATAGCAAAGTCTGGATTTTAGTAGGTTACGCAATTATATGTAAATGCGATTGCCATTAAACATCTCATGCAAGAGTCACCCTTATATGATGCATTTTGCCAATAAAAGCTTGTTCAAGTGGAGGCACCCATGACCTTAAGGTCATGGTTCAAGTTTTAAAGATGCTAAAATCAAAACTTGACTTCTTAATGCACGTGTATATATATATATATTTCCTTTTTTTATTCCTCTTTCTCGTGCCGTTCCCTATTTTCCTCTTCTCCGTCTATCATTTTCTTTACTGTTCATGGGTGATTTTTGGCCATCAAACGTAATACCTATAATATTAATAGTAAATCTCCATTATTTGACCTCAAATCTTAAATCAATATGATTTTTTAACCCATTTTATGAATAAATGTATTATTTATTTAGTGTATTTTGTATGAATTTAATCCCATTTATGGTGATATTTTGAGTATTGGGGTTTCAACTTCAATACAATGAGAAGTCAGAAATCTAGATCTATGTTTTTTTTTTTTTTTGCCAAACTTGATGTGTTATTTTTTTTCCTGGTGCCTCCCTCTCTTAAGAAATAGGAGTGGGATTGTATCCCTCTATCTCTTAGAGCTGAGCACACATTAGTTTCATTGTTTGTAATCTCTTATATTTTTTTTATTTTTAATAAAATCTCAAACTGTTGTTCAAAAAAAGTCACCCTTATGGAGCATTGCTTCCCTTATCGGCATAGTGGGAGAGATGATTTGGAGTCCTTATTCTCTTTCTCATCCTACCACAGTTGTAATTGGTTAAAAAAAAAAAAATTATAGATATATTGTAGTCACACTATTTCTAATTTTAGTCACATTATTTCTTAGCTTCAAGCGTCAAATAATTCAACAAGGATATAAAAAGTGCATGCACAATGAAAAGATAGAGCTTTTAGATTTTATTTTTTTTTCAAATTTTAGATATATAAGAAGAAAAATTGATAATGAATCAAATGGAAAATTGGAGGAAACTAATAGAAAATGCAAACAGGAAACAGTCAGTTATCAGAAAAACATTTTATGTAGGATACAAATATTATTATTGACTTCAGCCAACAAAAAGTTATGTTAATGAGTGTTGTGTTCTGTTTTTATATCCCATTTATTATAGCTATTAAATTATACAGTTGATAGAGATATCAGACATGAGGTCTTTAATTAAGCCTTACACTACACTCCTTAAATAATTTTGATACATGTTGAAAAGTATAATATAATTGAAATATAGTTTTCTTCATGTATTTTTTTTTCCTCAGTTAAATGGTTGCAATGAAAATATATATAATCTCTAAGGAATTAAAAAAAATGGACGTATACTTTTTAAATAAAATAACATATTTTATATATTGACCTAATATATTAATATTGTAAATTAATATTTTCTGAAAATTAATATATTTGATGTTGAAAAAGTTTTGTCTGAAAATTAATATTGTATAAATCAATATATTTAAATTCTTTAAAATTATAATTTTTACTTATATGTATAATACTTTTCCTATGGTTTATTTAATTTGATGTTGAAAAAGTTTTTTTTTTAATGTGAAAAGAATAAAAATTAAAAATTTAATATAAAAATAAATATTCCTGAATTCAAGCATATATTGTATTCAATTATATATCTACTCGGTCCAGGCAAAATGATTCAATCAATAAATTGCCAAAAGATTATTCTTCTTATAATTTTTTTTCCTTTTGGAGTTTTTCTTTGGTCAATTCAATAAATTGCAAAATTATTATTCTTTTCTATTTTTTATTCATATTTTAAAAATTTATAGATCTAAATAAATATAGTTAATTAGTGATTTCTGATAGTTTGATCTTTTCCAAAAGTTCAACTTACATTAAATTTAGCGAAAATTTGATGGAATTTAACTATTTTTTTTATTGTGCGGGTATTTAATGTTTTCCTCTAACAATATATTTTTAAAAGCCTTAAATTCATCATATTTAGCCTTGGACAAATAATTTATGTTTTTTTCATTTATTTGTATTTATACGAATAACTTATTGTGTTGCAATGAATAAAATTGCTATTGTATATAAAAATTGTTGGTTTGACTAGACAATAATGAAAAATTCTATCATAATTTCCAAAAACCTTCAAATTAAATTTCGGGATATGTATGGATTCGAAGTTTTGCTAATCTTATGCAACTTGGATGACAATTTTTATACTCTTTATCTTTTTTCCTTATTTTATTTACTATTAATGAGCACTGCAAAATTATAAAGGAACTAAGTAGTCTTCTGGTAAATTGAGATTTAGATGGGAACTAAATTGAAATTGACTTGTGCGATCCAATTATTAGGGATATATCTAAAGCATAGTAATAGTAAAACTTCAAAACAATTTTTCTGATAAGCAGTTCATGCAAGTGTCAGCCTTTATAGTCACAATATTTCTCCTGCGTTGGTCACATTATTTTTTAAGCTTTAAACCTCAAATAATGTAATAATTAAGGATATAAAAGATGATGGGCACAACAAAAACATATTCTCATGGGTTTGCTCTTAATACATTTGGAGGAAACTACAAGTACTAATTTACTTCCTGTAAAAGCAATGTTTGATGTTATAGGGGATATTTATGTTACTGATATTTTCAGTTTATTTTTCATCTGTTTCTGGCGTTGATTTCCTAATTTTTCATATGTTTCTGGTGTTGATTTCCTAACAACAATCTTTTAGTAGCATTACAGAAATGGATGGCTGTATATTAAAGTTTATGTTGTAATGAATTTCAATATTTTAATTTTCCCAAAAAAAAATTAAATATTTTAAGTTTTGCACCCATTTATGAAAATAAAAAAATTAAATTAAATTAAGTTTAAAAGAATTTAAAGCAATTCATTTTACAAACTAATATTTAATTCCATATTTGATTTGTGCATTTACAAGACAATCTAATTAGCCCCAATGTCCCTCCTTGTAAAGGCTATTATGCCTGTGGTCAATACTAATAATGTTTTTTTTATTTTATAAATAAGTTCGTAGACTTATATTACCAACACAAAAATGCCTAATATCTTTTTTTTTTTTTAATTAAAAGGACAAAAATGCCTAATACCAAGCATTCTAATGTTTTAATTCATATCACTGACAAAAAGTTAATAAATTTAATAATAATTAGTAATTTGCTCATTTTAAAAAATGGGTAATTTATTCAAAGTTGAAATTTTTTTTATCAAGATTGAAACAAATTATAAATATTATTTTAAAAAAAAAATATTTTTTTTTGTTAGAAACAAATGTAGAGTGTGAAAAATTATACGAAATTAGCAAGGAGTACATAGAAGATTTGTATTGAAAAATTTCATCTTTTGAAATCTTATAAGTTCAAGAACACGTACAACACAAATTTTTTACTTTTATAATTTTTAATTAATTTGTATGTTTTGCATTTGAAATTTTATTTATACGAAATTCTAACTGTAATTAATTTATAATCCAAATATAATAGATGCTATTTTATATTGAAATTTTGGTGTTTAAGATTTAATGCGAGCAGTAAGTATTTATAAATTTTGACTTATTTTGCATTTGATCAATTTAAATTCAAATTATAAACTATGAACAATGATGAAAAGTAATTTTTTTTAAAAGAAATCCTATTTAAGTTAAATACAAAATATAACTATTCTGCAAGCAACCAATCTAAATTTTACAATGGTATAATAAAAGGGTTGATTGTTATATTCTTTAAAAAAACGTATCAGCCTTATCATTATGTGATTCATCATCAGTTAACAATATCAGTTCTGATGTGTATTTTTTTTTAAACTAAATGCCTCCATACACATAATTTTCACATTTATGTTAAACTTGGAAAATTTCACTGTATTTAAACTATATTTTAATGGTGTGTTCTATTGAGAAAATTAACAAAGTTGGTGTAACAAAATAATTTTTATAGAGACAATAAAATTACTATAGAAATAATCTAACAAATAAAAAAATAGAAATGATTAAACCAGTCAATGGGTAAGTAAAATAGGTAGTTAAACCGGCCAATAGGTGAGTAAAATAGGCAATAAAACCTACCATAATAATAATAATAATAATAATAATAATAATAATAATACAAATATTTTAACATAATTTACTCTTAATTTTTGGGCTACGTCCATGGGACAAAATCAAAATAATTCTTCCACTATAAAAATAGTAGGTATAAGAGAGAGTATTCTCTATATCAACACTAGAGATACAAAAATTCTCACAAAAATAGTGGCACTTAAAGTGTTTCCCAAACACTTCAAAATAATTTTCTCACTATTTTGCCACTCATCATTTGAGAAAAAAAATTTTCCAAACCCTTTAAAATACTCTCTCCCCTCACAAGCACACATCTCACTCACTTAAGTTTTTTTTTTTCTCTCGCTTTCTATTTTATTTGCCTCTTGCTTGCTTGTGTTGCTTACACTCCTCCTTCATCCAAATGCATATGGCTATTTATAGCCATCAAAAAACAAACAAGATAAAAAAAATTTCCACATTTGTTGCACCAAATTTGGTGCAGCAAAATGGAACCTTTTACTTATATATATATATATATATATATATATATATAAAGCTTGTGGGCTCTATTAGGAGGGACCCACAACAATTCTCCCCCTCCTAACTACGTGAAGGTCATCACCATTCCGATGGCTAATCAATAAAATTTGAACTTCTCATTTGGTAGAGTTTTTTATTAACATGTATGATCCATTTTCATTAGTATGGATCTTCTCTAGCAACAATAGCTTCTTCTCCAATACATCCCGTATCTAGCGATATCTCACATCAATGTACTTTGATTTTGAATGAAAGAAGGAATTTTTACTAAAGTAGGATAGCACTTTAACTATCACAAAATAACTCGTATTTATCTTGCTAAAAACCAAGTTCATTTAAGAACTTCTTCATCCATAGCAACTCTTTACAAGCTTCAATTGTTGCAATAAATTCCGCTTCAGTGGTAGACAAAATAACACATTTTTATAATTTTGATTGACATGATACAGCTCCCCCCGCAAAAGTAATTAGGTAACCAAAGGTTGATTTTCTTGAATCAACATCTCTCACCATATCTACATTTGTGTATCCCGCTAACATAGGCTTGGCATCTCGAAAACACAAACATATTTTGGATGTTCCATAAAGATACATGAAAATTCATTTCACTGCAGCCCAATGCTCCTTTCTAAGATTTGAAAGGAATCGACTCACAACTCCAACTGAGTGTGCAATATCTGGCTGTGTATATACGATGCATACATTAAACTACCAACTATTGAAGCATATGGAACTCTATCCATCTCTTCCTTCTCTTTTATCAATGGAAGGGCTTTGCTGAGAAGTCGATCTAAAGTGATTAGCAAGAGGACAACTAACTGCTTTAAGATTGTGCATGTTAAACTTTTGAAGTACCTTTTCAATGTACTTCTCTTGTGAAAACTATAGTTTCATGACGCCTCTGTCTCTGATAATCTTTATGCCAAGAATCTGCTTTGCTGGTCCTAAGTCTTTCATGGCAAAAGACTTACTCAACTGCTTCTTCAAACTGTTGATTCTGGAAACATTTTGATCAACTATCAATATGTCATCCACATAAAGCAACAATACAATAAAGTCACCATTAGAGAATTTTTGAACAAATACATAATCATTTGAAGTAGTCTTTTTGTAGCCTTGCTCCCCCATAATAGACTCAAACTTGTTATACCATTATCTTGGTGCCAGTTTTAAGCCGTACAAGCCTTTCTTCAATCTACAAACATAGTCCTCTTTTCCCTTTTCTCTAAAACCCTCTAACAGCTCCATAAATATTTTCTTTTCTCAATCACCATGAAGGAAGGCAATTTTAACATTAATTTGCTCAATCTCCATATCAAAACTTACTGCTAAACCCAACACAGTAAGGATGGATGTCATTTTCATGACTGGAGAAAAAATCTCATCAAAGTCTATGCCTTTTCTTTGGTTGAACCCTTTTACAACCAGTCTAGCTTTGAATAATGGCTAGAGACTGTGTTTTTCATGTTTGATCCTGAACACCCACTTCTTCTTCAAAGCTCTCTTGCCTTTAGGAAACTTCATCATCTCAAATGTCTTGTTTTCATTTAAAGATTTCATCTCGTTTTGCATAACTTTAGACCATTTCTGCTTATGTTCATCATTCATAACTTCTTCAAAGCTTTGTGGCTCTCCCTCATCAGTTAGTAACACAAACTAGTCTCGAGGATATATGGTATAAGGTTATCTGATTGTATGAAATCTCCTCAGTGGTACTGAAGAAGCCTCATCTGTCGGTGGTTGATTATGAACACCATCATCATCATTTTCAAATGGAATGTTAAAGGGAGCATCTTCATCACCTCTATCTAATGAAATAGCTTCATTTTCATCTCCAACTTCCCTTGGCACTATTGTTAGAGGAACTAACTTTAAATTTGAATCATCTTCAGAGCTGGGGATGTTCTTTTTAACTCTGGAAATATCTTCAATTGTCTTGTCTTCAATAAACACAGCATCATGACTTCTGACAAGCTTTTTCTGGACTAGATCATAAAATCTATAGCCAAGTTAATATTAACTATAGCCAAAGAACACACACTATCGTGTCTTGACATTAAGCTTAGACCTCTCATCTTTAGGAATATGCACAAAGGCTTTACACCCAAAAACCCATAAATGGCCATAGGAAACATCTTTTCCTGACCACACCCTCTATGGAGTGTCAGACTGTAAAGGAACATATAGTGAAAGGTTCAGCACATGCACTGCTGTAAGTAGAGCTTCACCCTAAAATGTTTTAAGCAATTTGACTGTGAGAGTAGAGCTCTGACTCTCTCAATCAAAGTCCTATTCATCCTTTCAGCTAAACCACTCAACTGCAGCATCTTTGGAGGTGCCATTTGATGTTGTATACCATGCTTTTTACAATAAGCATCAAATGGTCTAGAATACTCCCCACCGTTGTCTATTCAGATGCACTTCAATTTATTGCTAGTTTATCTCTCTACCAGGGTATGAAAATCCTTGAAGACATTTAGTACCTAATCTTTTAACTTTAAGGTATATGCCCACATCTTTTGAGAATGATCATCAATGAAAATTACAAAGTACTGACAACGGCCAAGTGACTTTGGCATTGGCCAACATAAGTTTGAATGAACTAAATCCAACACATTCTTCATTTTGGAAGGAGGAGAACTCCTAAAGGTAACCTTGTTTTGTTTTCTTGCAAGACAATCGACACATTTCTCCAAATGCATAAGATCTACACTAGATAATATATTTTTCTTGGCCAGCATTGTCATCCCTTTCTCACTCATATGGCCAAGTCTTCTATGCCATAACTCAACTATACTATCTTTCTCTAAAGCATTCACTGTGCCTTTGGAGATCTTTGCATGCATAAAGTATAGTGTTGAGTCCTTTTTACCTTTAGCCACCATTAATGAGCCTTTAGTGAGTTTTCATTAGCCGTTATAGAAGGTGTTGCAAAAACCTTCATTATTAAACTTGCATGTAAAGATTAAATTCAGGTGAATATATGGAACATGCTTGACATTCTTCAAGATTAGTTTTGTGTCATTTCTTGTTTCCAAACACACATCTCCTTCACCAGAAACTTTTATTCGATTGCCATTTCCCATCTTCACAAATCCAGAATCTCTTAGAGTATAGGATGAAAAGAATTCTCTTTGAGATGTAGCAGAATGGAAGCACCACTGTCAATCACCCAATTGGTGTCATGGGTAGTAAGATTAACAATATCATCATCAAATAGGACATTGAATTCTTTGAGAAGATTTTCTTCATCATCATCATTATTGTAATCTTTTCTTATATCTTTACCTTTATTCTTGTCCTTAAACTTTTGACAGAACTTCTTGATGTGGCCTTTCTTTTTGCATTAATGGCATTCAATATTGGCATACTTTTTTGACTTTCCTCTGCTCTTATGTAATATCCCGTGTTTTTTTAAAATATTTTTACACTGTACCGGGATATGCAGTGTCAATAATTTTGACTATATATGTGATATTTTTTATGAGTTGATATGTATTTTAAACCTATTTTAATTATTGTCTATTATTTTCAGTATTTTACGTAAAATTTTCCCGGGACTTTCATTTTCGGGGAAATTTTCACGTAAACAATGTATTATTAATTGTTTTAAATGTATTTACGGGTTTGCATGAACTCATACATATTTTTAAATTATTAAATAAAGACTGTGTGTGTATATTTATTTAATTAGGGTTTATTATTACCCTAATATTTTATTATTTATTTATTATTATTTGATTATTTTATTTATTATTAAATTATTAAAATTTATTATTTTATTATTAATTATTTATTAATATTTAATTATTTTAATTTACTTTATTTTTTTTCTTTTTCTTTTTTTTTTCTTTTCCTTTTTCTTTCTTTTTCTTTTCCTTTCTCTTTCCTTTTCTTTCTTTTTCTTTTTCTTCTTCTTCTTCTTCTTCTCCCGTGGGTGCCCGACGCCACCACTTTTCCTCACCGCCATTTCTCCCTCCTCCGGCCACCGTTTTCGACACCGCCGGTCTCTATCTTCTCCTTGAGCTCTGGTGAGTGTTATTCTAGCTTTGGTTTGAGCTAAAATGGTCTAGAATTGCTTAGGTTTTGAGTTGAAGTTTTCGGCCACTTTTGGTTTTTGATTTTTTTGAGCTTCGATTTGGATGATTCATGGAAACTTCCTTCACAAATGTTGTTCCTGGTAGTTTAATCTATATGTATGAATTTTTACAGAATTTTTGGAGGTTGTTTGGATTTTTGGGTATTTTTGAATATTTTAATATTATTTTCTAATTTTCGGAAATTAATTATTTAAATTATGAAATTGGAGTTTATGGTTGAATTAGGTGTTGAAATGAATTATAGAAATTTATTTGGAATTTTTATGAATTTCTAAGTATTTATTTTTAATTATTGAAGTTTATGTGATTTTGTAAAATTAAGTTAATTGTGTTTTTATTTGAATTTAATTGGTTAATTGAGTTTAATTATTGATATTATTGATAAATATGTTGAGAAAATTAATTTTGGATAATTGTATGATTTTTGGTGAATTTTTGAAGTAATTTAGGTATATATATATATATAGGGGTATTTTGGTAATTTTACCCTAAATTGTCTAAAAATGTAATTTAATTGGTTTTAATATTTATTTAAGGTATAAAAATGATTTCTACAAAATATTTAGTATTTTTAACTAATTAAAACTATTTTCCGGGAATTATTTTCAATTATATATATAATATACGGTTTTTCTAATAAAATGAGTTTTAATCGGTTTTTACAGTGTTTCAAGATTTATTATGTAATTTCTACGTATGAAATGTATTTTTGTGATTTAAGGATATTTTTGTTGTATCTGGAATATATATTCTGTGTTTGTGGACCCCGGTCGACAGATTGTAGTCTGGAGTCCGACCGAGGGGTTGTGAGTGATTGTGGTGTTTATTTTTGAAGTGTATTTTCTTTGCAGGGTCGGCTCTACTCTTTTGAGTAGAGAGATGTCCGTTTTACAGGGGAGGTTCTGCCGGATTTCCGGTAGAATTCTCGTAAAACGTGATATCCAGTCGAACCCTAATTTTCGATTCTGTGTTGAATACTCTAGATGGAATTCTAGGATTTCTGTTAGGGTTATTCTGATGTCGAATAATTATTTCTTGTTTAGTTGCGCCGAGACCGAGGGTTAGTGGACCAGGCCCGTCGGACCTGTCTCGTGGAGCGCATTAGGTGAGTTACTATATTATATATATATGCTTAGGATGCATGATTTAGAAAATGCATGTTTTATTTTGACTAAATATGCATAAATAACATGATTTATATTCAAGTATATTTTTGGTATATTTTTCGTATATAATAAATTATATACATGTTTTATTAATAAAATATATTTAAAATGTTTTTAAATATATTTTTAGTTTAATTCATGATTTGATTGAATTTATTTGACGTATATATACTCAAAATATACCTGGTTTATGTTTGGTATATTTTCGGTATATATATGGTTTATATTGTTGATTTATTTAAATTCATGCATCATGTATTTGTGAATGAATGTTTTATTATTTATTACTGAAGGATATCAATAGAACGTGCTACCTAGTGGGCAGCACTAGGATCGAGTACGTACCGGTACGCCTATAGTATTTAGGCTATATTACTAACTTATTTGTGGATATTGATTTGATTATGATTATTGATATGTGTGAGATGTGGTTTGTGGGTGTGATTGCTGGAGATCGGTTGACCAAGTGTCTCGGGGCCAATCACACTGGCAGTCAGACTGCTGGAGCTCGGTTGACTTAGTGTCTCGGGGCCAGTCTACTGTCCATATGGATTAAGTGGATATATTTGGAATCAGTGAGCCTGTATGGCTAGAGTGTTGTTTAACACTATTTTTCTGAGGTTGCGATATTCTAGGGTTCTATGTGATCCTTCATAAAAGTTGATTTTCAGACAAAATATATAAAATGATTTTTCTGCATCTGTATGAACTTGCCTGTATATATACATATTACTCATATACTGTTGACTGTATGCATTATCACTTAGAGTGTATGTATATATACTATAGTAATTCACTCAGTGAGGTCTGACTCCCCTCCGTTGACTATTTTTCAGGAGAGTCAACTTCTTCAGACCTCAGTAGCAGGTCGATATGCCGGATTTCTTCCGCCCCGGCTTCTTTATGTAAATTGTATACTTGAGTCTTATTTATTTTATCTAGACACTGCAGTAGTTGTGATTTTCAGTAGTTGTGAAATAAAGTATTTGTTTTAAAGAGATGTATTATAGTAAAACTGGATTTGTATAAAGATTATATATTTATGAGATGGGATTTTGAATTGAATCCAGTTGATATGGATGATATTGTAATATTTATGATTTTACTTTCCGCTGCATATTATATTTTTATTGTTATTATTGCATATTTATTTTATTTTTAGGCTTGCTACGGGTTCCGGATTCGAAAGAATTCCCGTTCCCTAGCGCCGGTCATGGCCCCTGTTTTGGGTCGTGACATCTTATCTCTTTGCTTTGAGCTTCGAGTCTTACTTCTCCCCCTGGAATTTACAATAAGGATATTTGAATGTATTGAAGAGGCACCCTTTAATCTGCATCTCATCTCTTCATTCAAAATACCGCTTTTGATAATTCCATATTCACTACACCATTTGGTGTAGAGTTTGTAGGTGAAATCCTCAAAGTCTCCCATGACTCTGGTAGAGAAGCCATCACCATAAGAGTAAGAATTTCATTGTCAAAATTTATGCCCATTCCCGACAATTGATCCAGAATCCCTTGCATTTCATTCAAGTGATCGGCGATAGAAAAGTCTTCCCAATATTTTATTTACATTAATTTTATCAGATAAAATAATTTATTATTGCCGGTCTTTGAAGCGTACATCTCCTCAAGCTTGTTCCATAATGTTCGTGCATGAGTTTCATTGCAAATGTGGTTGTACACTTTATCTTCAATGTACTGCTGGATGAAGCCATAAACTTGCTCATGCTCAAATGCTCATTCCTCATCCGTCTTCCTTTCAGATTTTGTTGTAGCAAAAACTGGTAGATGTAATTTCATCACAAAGAAGAGATCCTTTATCTTGTTTCTCCATATGTGGTAATTTGTGCCATTTAAACTGACAATCTTACTAGTCTTAACCTCCATCATTGCAGTATTTAATAATGCCTTCAGAACACAAAACAATAACTCTGATATCACTTGTTCAGAAAATTAATAGAGTTAGCATAGTGGAATAATTTTCATAAAGACAAAATATAATTATTGTAGAAATAATCTAACAAATAAATAAATGGAGGTGGTTAAACCAGCCAATGGGTAAGTAACATAGGCAGTTAAACCGACTAATGATTGAGTAAAATAGGTGATAAAATCTGGCGTATAAATAATAATAATAATAATAATGCTATAAATATTTTAACGTGGTTCACCCTTAATTTTTGAGTTATGTCCACGGGATAAAATCGAAATAATTCTTCTACTATAAAAATAGTAGGTACAAAAGAGAGTTTTCTTTAAATTAATATTAGAGATACAAAAATTCTCACCAAAATAGTGGCACTAAAAGTGTTTCCCAAACACTTCAAAATAATTTTCTCACTATTTTGTCACTCACCCTTAGAGAAAAAAAATTTCCCAAACCCTTTAAAATACTATCTCTCCTCACAAGCACACACTTCACTCACTTGAGTTTTTATTTTTTTTTTTCTCTTGCTCTCTATTTCATTTGCCCCTTGCCTACTTGTGTTGCTTGCACTCCTCCTTCATCCAAATGTAGATGGCTATTTACAGCCATTAAAAAATAAACAAGACAAAAAAATTTTCTACATTTGCTGCAGCAAAATGTGACTTTTTACTTTTTTTTTTTTTTTTTATATATATATAAAGATTGTAAGCTCCATTATGAGGAGACCACAATATGTTCATCTTAAATTTTTGTGAACTAAATATTAGGATTCGAAATCTCTCAATTCAATTATGATTTTTACCCTTATTTTTTATGAAATAAACAATACTTTAGATATATTAATAAATTATCAAAAATAATTTTAAAAAAATTAAATAAATATTAATTTTATAAAATATCTAATTTTTCAGTTCATGGCTACTGTACCATTCCTTGGCGGTCAGATTTTAGTAACTTAAGCAGCTACATGTGAATGTGATTGCCATTGAACAGCTCACGCAAGAGTCACGCCTTATATGAAATTGAAATTGAATTATGTGATCCAATTATTAGGGATATCTCTAAAGCATAGTATTAGTCAAGCTTCAAAAGAATTTTTCCTATAAATAGCTCATGCGAGAGTCGCCCATTATCTTGCGTTGGTCACGTTATTTCTTAGCTTCAAACCACAATTAATGCAATAATTAAGGACATAAAAGATGGATGGATGGATGGTACACAATGAATACATATTCTCATGGGTTTTTTTTTTTTTTAAGACCAAATATAATGAATAAATGTTCTTCGTGTGAAACTGTCCAACATCATACTTAAATAAAACAATGACAAAACAACCCACCTGTGTGACAAAAACAACAAGCACGTTATTTGCGGGTCGATTTGGAATTTACTTCAACGTGTATCTTTACTCGTTGATTTGGAATTTTATTTCAATGTGAGTCATGAACTCACTATGCTCATTCCCACCAGTGCTACATTTAGCAGCAGCAAATGATCCTTACAAATACGTGCAACAACAGCTGGTGCGAGTGCAACTGGTTGCTGATTGTCTTATAAATATTTTGAAAGACTAAACGCAAGAGACTGATTACCAAACTGCTCAAACCATGACCACTTCGTAATCTCCATATGCAAAATTATGTCATTTTCTGTTGTACTGACTGGAATATGGACCAAGTAATTCAATTAATTTAATGCCACCACATACACTATAGTTCAATTTCACAGTTCCTGCCAACTAACCTCACTTCCTAAAATTTCAGTATACAACTTATCAAATATACAAGCTTCCTAATAAATTAAAACAATGGTACCGGAGTATTATTTGCATACGGTGATCGGTCGGTTGGTGGGGAGTGCGAGACATTAGTCTATGATCACGTCTTTGTCTGAGGCTGCAAAATTTATCAATTCTTGCTCTCAAATTTAATTTCAAAGTTGCTTTATTTCCAGAGTAACCACAAAACCATCACAAAAATAAAAATTTCAAATAATTATATAATATTAATAAAAATTCAAATTTTCAATTATTTAGCATAAAATAACAAAATTCACAATTAATTCCGCAAATAGGTTATATATATAATAAAAATAGTTAAAAACCCTTTTAATAACAAAAATAGTAAATAATTTATTATTTGAATATAATTTTTAAAAATTAGTATTAATTAGTTAAAATTAGTAAATGATTTATAAAAATTATTTTAATACCAATTATTATTTTAAAATTATTTAAAACATATTATTTAACAATATTTTCAACAAAAATACACATTTAACCTATAAATCTAATTTTCACATAATATTAAAAATATTTCCAAAAATTATATAAAATTACTAAAAATTATTTTATGAATACTAAAATTACTAACTTAAATTAATAACACTAATTTAACCAAATTTCTATCCAAAATAATTAATTAACATAATTAACAAAAATTCCATTTTTTAATATTAAAATATTAAAAAAAACCCATAATTCAAATTAATTAAAAAATGAAAAAAATTATATTTAGGAAGATTAAGTTGCATATCACAACATTTCTTAAAGGAATTCTCAAGAATCAAACAAGAACAAGCTTAAAAAAAATAAAATCTAAAAAAGGACATAAACTAAACTTAAAGAAAACTCACAATCAAAGAGGTTTAAATTTGAACTGAGCTTGGAAATGGAATCCTCGTAGCTCAAGGAGTCTAGAGAGTCCAAGAACATAAGCTTTTATGGCCGAAAAATCTACCAGCGTTCATGGAGCTTCCCTGTTGCCATTGCTGATCTAGGTAGTTTTCGGCGTGCTCCATGCTCTTTGAAAGTGGTAGTCGATGGCATAAAGAGGCTAGACGTGATGGTGGTATGTGGTGGTGCGGGTGGTGGCTCCAGTGAGGGCTTAGTGGCACTACAAGTGTGACGGAAAGACAGAGAAAGAATAAAGAAAATAAGGAGGGAGAAAAAAAAGAAACCCAATTATATATATATATATAGACACACACAACACATGCACATAATAATAATAACAAATAATAAGAATAATAATGATAGTAATAAAAGTAAAAATAATAATAATAATAGTAATAGTAATAATAATAGTAATAATGATAATAACTTTAATATATTTTTAAATAATAAAACTTCAAAATAAATGGTTTAACATAAGAAAATATTTAACTTAAAATAACGAATATTAGTCATAAATAATTATAATATAATAATATTATTATAAAAATAAATAATACTTCACAATAAACTAATTTTTAAATCTGAATAAAATAATTATAATAAATAGAAATTTAAAATCAACCTTTATTTAAAATCAATTTACTGCTAAACCATACCTAACCTTAATCCAATTTGAGGGTTTCCCTAGAATCATAGGCTTTCCTCCTAAGACAACCCTATGATTAATCAAGTAAATTGACGTTCTTAGATTTAAAGCTCTCGCCTACTAAGCGTTCCCTGGTTTAAGCACCAACCCTTAATCAATATTAGTTGCTTAAGTGTTTCTCAACTAAGAAAGCATCTAACAGGTTATTGTTTAAATCCAATACAACCCATCTCTCGATCAAGTTTTATTGTGTATATTCAATCAAAGGGTGATCAATCCTAAGAAGACATTAAGTTCAATAATAACCAAAGGATCTAGATTAATAGCTTAGGTTTAATTGTGATTAGCCCATGGTTGAATAGCAATAAGAACCCTAACTAAGTATTTAGCTACTCATCTTAATTTTAAGAAATAAAGAGGAATAATAATAGAAATAGACATCATCATTGAATTAAAATTAAGATTGAATAACAACAATTGAATAGAATAAACCCCCTGTTAAATAGGAAGTTTGATGTTCTTCAATTTTTATTCTCCAATCTCCAAACTAACATAAGCAAGAAAAATCTTTGTTTTCTCAAAACTGCTCTAAGAAAAATTGTATCTCCCAAAAAGTGATGATAAGAAAAAGAATAATCCTCTTATTTCTTATGGCTACCCTCTTATAAAACCCTAATTATCAGCCCTAGGGTTACATCCGTGTGAAATCTCCCTTTTGTCCTTCATGAGTCAGCAATTAAATTCGACTTTGACTTTCCTAATCACCAGGTCGCACGGCTGTGTGCAAAATGCGCATGGCCATGCACATCATTTTTTCAGCATTTCAGCATATTGATCTCCATTGCATTTTAGGCTCGCTTCAAGTGCTCACGACTCCCATATAACCTTCCTCTACTGTTCTTTGACTTCCCTAATTACATAAAAATCAACCAAAAATAAACCAACTAATATGTAAAAATAAATAAACACACAAGACATGTAGTAAGTACTCAACTAAATAAAAACTGAATAAAAGAAATGTAAACTTAACTGAAATTGAATTTTTCCTAAAACAAAGACTACTTAATAAAATGCATTTTTCACACTCATGAAATTCCCCTACACTTGAATATTTTCTTGTCCTCAAGCAAAACCTAAAAACACATATCTACCTAAAGAATCATACTCATTAACTAGCTTTAACTTAATTAACTACCATAATCTTCCTTTAATAAAAAGTTTATAAACTCGAAAAGTAAAACAACAACTAAGGTCAAGAATATATTGTTACCATGTGAAGAGCATACTTTTCTAGTGAAAATATGAAAACAAACGATTGACACTCAAGAAAAATAAAAACAAGTAGGAATTGTGCCAACAATAAAGAGGCTAAGAAGTTCATCAATCAATATCTTCCCAATCTCAGCATCCCCCACCTTTCTTGTGTTACTCAGTGTGGAAACATCCAAAAAAGGTCCTTTGGATACTCTTACTCTTAAAGAGCATTGGAGTAGAAGGAGCATTTAAAAGATTTTTCTTTTCAATTTTAAGCTCCAAACGAGTGCGTTTTACGCTCCATCTCACTTCTTGATTGATATTTTTGTTTTTATTTTTTTTATTTTATTTTATTTTTTGAATTTTTATAACCACTTTAAAGCAACCTCAAATTCCTACTCACAAATACTTTTCTTAAATATTAATCATCTAGATTCACTTGTTCAATAGAAAAGTAAGCATTAATGTTCATTAAAATGTAAAAAATTCTTAACCACAAGTTGCTCTTCTAATTTAAAAATTTTTAAAAATCCATTAAGGGAAGATTAAGGCATTTCTTCAAGAAAACTAATATTAATGAATAAGACTCTAAAGGTATATATGTTGCAAAAATTCAAGTGTAAGAGCAAGGCATAAACACACAAAAATAAATAAATAAATAAAGCATGTAGACTCTTAAAGTAAAACAAACACACAAGCATATAGTCATGAAAAGAAAATAAATAAATAAATAAAAGAAAATTAGAGAACAGTATACTCCATTTATTCTGGTGAAACTAGAAGGGGAATATATGGTGTGACCATGATGCACTTTGCAGCTTCATTTATATCTTTAAATCTTTTGCTTTGAGAAAGGATGCGAAAGATTTCATCAATTTGAAATTGCAACTGTTAAGCTCTGGATTCACATCACCTCTCGAACTTCTCTAACTGGTTAGACAAATCTATAACCATGTTCCCAATCCTATTGTCAGAGATATCCATATGCTCTTTGATATTTTCCATGATGTCATCACTCCATTTTTCAGTGTTCCGTCGCTTTCTTGATTGAGCTTCCCTCCCATTATCTCCTTTTTCAACTGCATTAGGGGGTAAAGGTATTTCACCATGTTGCATTGCTAATTGATAGATCATATAGCATCTTCTACCCGTTACATCATGGAACTCATTGAATTCGATGATGATTTTAGCTCACACTAGGTAATCTTCATCAAGAGACTCGGCTTCTAAAGGCTCCAATTTATGTTTGGCAAATTCGAATGGAGCAAAATACAATGCCAATCTAGTAACAATATGCCCCATTGAGATCAACACCTTTTTAGCCTGAGCAACCCACCACATAAAACACAAAACAAAGTATGTACTACATACTTTTGTGTTAGTCTTCAAGCACCACAACATGAATAGTTCATCAGGGGAAACCCTAGTACTATCTTTTCTTCCAAAGATTGTATGTGCCATGAATTTATGCATGATTAAATATGAGTGATCTTTGATCAAACCACTAGTCATTATTTGACCCTTACAAACTTTATCACCTCCAGTGATTTCATGCCAAAAACTATTCATATTATAATCCATAGGAGGTTGACAAACACCTCCTTGAGGAAAACTAAAGATTTGAGACATGATTTCATAATCAAATAAGTATTCTTTCCCAAAGAACCTACATGAAAAGATCCTTAGAGGTGCATCTAAAATCTTAAATGTAGTGTAAAATTCTATTGTGAGTTCAAAGAATACATCATATTGGGTTGTAGCCAATGTAAACCACCCCAATTTATTGCAAAGCATATCTATGTTTGCCTTAATACCCATATTCAACAATACCTCATCATCAAAGTATTTTGGCTTGCTGAATTTTCTCTTGACTAAGGAGTAGAATCTCTTCCTTTCTTTTTCAGAATAAATGGCAAAGAAAGCTTCATAATCATCCCTTATGTCTTTAGGTTTTCCCTCACCATCACTAAGCTTCTTTCCTTGAAATTGTGTCTTTGTTCTAGCCATTATAACAATGTTAGTACTAAAATAAAATAAAAAAAATGAAATTAACGAGAATAAAAAAATAAAAGTCAGCAGAGTTTAAATAAGAAAAACAAAACATTCCAATTTCAGTAAAAATTGCTTACCCATTAATTTAGGAAATTTAGCTTACTTAGAAACTAAAATCAATTAAACCCTCAATGGAATAAGGAAACAAATAAAAATGAATTAAATCACAATTAAAAAAGCTCATAAAATAAATTTATTTATTGATTTATTATTATTATTATTATTTTTATTTCCTCCCCCACACTTAAAATATGCAATGTCCTCATTGCAATGTTTAAAACATGAAAAATTTAGAGGAATTCAACTGTGCCTGTGCATCAAGTCGCATGGTCATGTGCAAAATGCGCATGGTTGTACTACCTGATTGACGTCGTATCATGCACGGCTGTGCACAAAATGCACATGGCCATGCTACCTGCTAGCACAAAATTTTATTTTTTATATTGGTAGGACAAACCTCCCATATTTATTGCACAATTGGAAGAAAAAAATATTAAATGGAAAAATAAGAAAAAGTAACATTCTTAAAATAAAAATCCTTAACAAAAAAACAACTTAAACAAAAACATACTTCAATTTAAAACATGAAACATAACACATAACATTCCATAAAACATCACAAACAAAAACACATAAAGTAAACATTATTCAAGCTAGAGCTAAACACTTCAAAATAAGGTCTTCATTCCTCCCCTTCATCCTCAGAGGAGTACTCTTGTGTTGGCATATCTTCATCATGTGGGAATGACGACGGGATAAAATTTTGAGAGCTAAAATAGGTGTTAAAGTTATGGTTAATCATCTGCAATGTGCAATTCATTTGCCTAGAAGTACGACCCATTCCTACCACTTCAGAATTCAGCTCTCATACGTTGGAATCAATGACTCCAATTTGTAACTCCAAGCTGTCTAGCCTTTCTAACACATTATTCAGTGAGAAATCTTACTCTACAGGTGCAGGCGGGATAAGAAAAGCTCTCCCAGTATGATTAACTCTAACCATTCCCATGGATTCCATCATGCCAGTGTCAATGAAGTGATGACCTAGGACCCTTTCAAAAGGCATATTCTCGATGTCAAAGTTTAAGTACTTGGCTATAGCTGTTACTAGGCCTCCCACTTTAATAGCCCTAGTAGCTTTTGTAGCAACATCTCTCAATTTTTCAGCTAAAGCATGACAGACATTAAGTTTTTTATCTTTCACTATACAATATAAAATGTTTAGCTCAATGGTGGTAATCACAGAGTCACCCTCTTTCCTTGGAAATAAAGAATGTGCCATGAGCCTATAAAGGTACTTGAGTACGAGCAATTGAATCCTTGATTCTTTAGCTGACCAAGCCTCATAGAAAACTCCCCTCTCCTAGGTTAATTCTCTCCAAAATTCATTTCTATCATATGTAACATTAGCATCCTGATTTTTGGGAAAATGAAATACATCATTGAGTTCAAATAAACCTAGAGTATGCTCCTTATTCCCCAAATGAAAAGTTAGCATAAGGGTATAATCATTAAACTCAAAAGAAGAGAGAAATTCATAAGTGGGGATGGCATAAGAAGGATTCTGCATTAAAATAAAATCATTCCACCCCATCCTATGAACATACAAATTAATCTCATCAAACAACCCAATTTTAATCAAGGATGTGGCACTCAAATATCTATTTGGCACAATATTCCTATTCATCATTACTTGAAATTTATTCCTATGCTCACTATGCCTAAATTGAATTTGAGAGGGAAAAGGTTTTACCATTTGTTCCTCTTCAGCACCACTCGGATTATTGGAAGTTCCACCATGTCTTGCTCTTTTGGAAGGATTAGTTTGCTTCCTTACTATGCCCTTCCTTCTTTGATCTTTCTCCATGAGACTTCCTTAAAAAGAATTGAGAGAATATGTAGAGTGGAGAATGGTGTAGGAAATGGTGTAGAGAATGATTTTGTAGAGAGGAAGTGAGTGTTTATATAGAGAGTGGGATGATGGAGAATTGGGTCAAATTTAATAGGAAATTGAAAAGGTGGTCAAGGGTTAGGTTTTCTAGGGCTTGGGAAGTGGAAAAGTGGTCAAAAGTGGAGTCCCTAGGGATTTGGGGAAGTGTGGAGTGTTGGGAAGTGGAAAAATCCACTTAAAACAAAATTTCACATCTTTTCTAAAAGTCAAGTATATCTTGTCACACGGCCATGTGCAAAATTCGCACAGCCATGTGTCAAGTTATAGTGTTGTAAGGCACATGACCGTGTGCAAAATGCGCATGGCCGTGTGACTTGATGGTTCAGAAGTGGTGACACAAGACGCATGGTCATGTGCAAATTGCACATGGCCGTGTGACCTCTATATGCATACTTCGTACATTTACTGAATTAAAAATTCAACACACATAGACAAGTAATGCATCATAAATTTAAATTACAAGTCACTCAAAATAAAAATTCCACTAAACATTTAACTCACAAGACCTCTTCTAGAGCTCCAACCTTTCTTTCATTCCCTGAAATGCACCAGAAACAATCATCAAAAATAGAATAAACTTGCAAAAATGTAAAAAAAAAACCAATAATAAAAACAAAAAAAAATACAAATACAAATACAAATAAAAAAAATCTTAGTTGAGCCCCCAAGAAGCACTCTTTTAATGGTCCATGAGCTAGACCATTAAATTGATCATCCAGTTAATTCCCTCAAGTATGAAACTTGATGGAACTCCTCAAATGTGCTTCCATGGTATAGCTTTAACCTTTGCCCATTCACTTTGAATGTGTCTCCTTTTGTGTTGCTTAATTCCACAGCTCCATGAGGATATGAATGAGTCACTGTATACGGTCCTGTCCATCTGCTTTTCAACTTTCCAGGAAACAATCTGAGCTGTGAGTTGAACAATAAAACTTGATCACCTTCCTTAAACTCCTTGATTCTTACTCTTGCATCATGCCATCTCTTAGTACGTTCTTTATAAATCCTTGAATTTTCATAAGCAGTTTCTCTTATCTCTTCAAGTTCATTCAACTATAACATTCTTCTCTCAGCTGCTTTCCTAGAGTCAAAATTCAAAGCTTTCACTACCCAGTAGGCCTTGTGTTCAATCTCAACGAGAAGATGACATGCTTTGCCATAAACCACCCTAAAGGGAGACATCCCAAGAGGTGTTTTATAAGCTGTTCTATATGCCCACAAAGCATCATCAAGCTTCCTTGCCCATTATTTCCTTAACTTACTTGCTGTTCTCTCCAAAATCTTCTTCAACTCCCTATTATTCACCTCAACTTGGCCATTGGTTTGCGGGTGATAAAGTGTAGCTACCCTGTGCTTCACACCATAACAAGCTAATAAAGCTTCCATATTCTTGTTGCAGAAGTGTATTCCCCCATCACTTATGATGACTCGAGGCATTCCAAATTGAGAGAATAGCTTCTTTAAGAACTTGCAAACAACCCTTGCATCATTGATTATGCATGCTTGAGCTTCCACCCACTTGGAAACATAATCCACACAAACAAGAATATACTTGTTACCATCTAACATTAGAAATGGTCCTATGAAATCAATGCCCCAAACATCAAAAATTTCCACCTCTATAATTCCAGATTGGAGCATTTCATCCTTTTTTGAAATGTTTCCACTCCTTTGGCATGTGCCACAATGCATTACAAAATCTCTAGCATTTTGAAAAATTGTTGGCCAATAGAACCCTGTTTCAAGAACCTTAGCAGCTATTCGTTGTGGTCCATAATGTCCACCATTGACCCTCCCATGAAAGTGTTATAAGATGTCTCTTGCTTCCTCATTTGTTATACATCTCCTGACTATGCCATCGTTGTATAGTTTCCATAAGAATGGCTCATCCCAAATATAGAACTTAGCATCACGAATCAACTTTTTCTTTTGCTGAGGAGTGAACTCTTTTGGAATTTCACCCACTGACAAAAAATTTGCTATATCAGCAAACCAAGGAGCACCCATAAATTCTATATCAAAAAGCATTTCGTTAGGGAACGTCTCCTTGATAGGCTTTGTTTATCACTTTCCTTGTGTTTCAACTACAACCTTGAAAGATGATCAACTACTACATTTTCAGCTCCTTTTTTATCTCTGATCTCAATATTAAACTCTTGCAATAGAAGTACCCATCTCATGAGCCTTAGTATTTGAATCCTTTTTGTTCATTAAATACTTCAATATTGCATGATCTGTATATACAATTGCCTTAGATCCAAAGAGGTACGATCTGAACTTATCAAAAGCAAATATAATAGCAAACATCTCCTTTTCTGTAGTAGCATAATTCAATTGAGTATCTGTCAATGTTCGGCTCGCATAATAGATCACATGTAACCTATTCTCCTTTTTTTTGGCTAAAAATGACTCCTATTTCATGATCACTGGTGTCACACATAAACTCGAATGGTAGACTCCAATCTGAAGCCATCACTGTAGGAGCAGAAACAAGTGCTTTTTTCAACCTGTTAAAAGCTAATTTGCAGTCATCAGTAAAATCAAAAGGTGAATCTTTTTCAAGTAACTTACAAAGAGGTTTTGAGATTTTTGAGAAATCCTTGATAAATCGCCTATAGAAGCCTACATGACTAAGAAAACTCCTAACTCCTTTAACATTTATAGGGTACTGCAGCTTCTCAATTGCCTCCACCTTTGCTTTATCAACTTGAATGCCTTGAACTAAAATCTTGTGTCCAAGTACAACACCTTCATCTACCATGAAGTGGCACTTTTCCCAATTCAACACCAAATTTATTTCCTTACAACATGCTAGAACTTGCTCCAAATTGCTTAGACATCCTTCAAATGAGTTTCCATAGATAGAAAAATCATCCATGAAAACATCCATGATCTCCTCTACTAAATCTTCAAATATAGCCATCATATATCTCTGAAAAGTTACAGGAGCATTACATAACCCAAATGGCATCCTCTTGTATGCAAACGTGCCATAAGGACATGTAAAGGTGGTCTTCTCTTGATCTTCTAGAGCTATTGTAATTTGTTTATAGCCTGAATAACCATCCAGGAAGTAGTAAAAAGCATGTCCTGCTATCCGCTCCAACATTTGATCAATAAAGGGTAATGGGAAATGGTCTTTCCTTGTGGATGAGTTCAGTTTCCTGTAATCAGTGCACACTCTCCATCCATTCACAACTCTTGTAGGGACGAACTCTCCTTTCGTATTTTGCACAATCGTTATTCCCCCCTTCTTCGGCACACACTGAATTGGGCTAACTTAAAAACTATTAAAGATTGGATAAATAATTCCTGCATCAAGGAGTTTGACCACTTCTTTCTTTACCACCTCTTGCATGTTCGGGTTAAGCCTCCTCTGTCTTTCAATGGTTGGCTTGTGTCCATCCTCCATCAAAATCTTATGCATGCAATAAGAGGGACTTATTCCTCTTATATTCGAAATCTACCACCATATTGCCTTTGTTTTTCTCTTTAGCATGTTTACCAATAAATCCTCTTGCTCTTTGCTAAGTTTAGAAGATATAATCACAGGTAAAGTTTGGTCGTCACCAAGAAAAGTGTATCTTAAATATTGAGGTAACGGCTTCAAGTATAGTTTTGGTGGTTTTATGATTGAGGGTGGTGTGGGTTCAGTGTTTGGTAGTTGTATGTGTGGTTGGTTTGGGTATTTGAGAGTCACTTCTTCTTGAAAAGATTGTACCTATAAGCACTTCTCAATATTCTCAACTTCTAAAGACCGTGTTAACCTCCGTTATTGGACTTCATTCACACATTCATCAATGACTTCAACTCGCATGCAAAAATCTTCGTCATAGGGATATTTCATAGTCTTATAGATATTAAACTTACAGCTCTCATCCCCCACTCTTAATATAAGAGTTCCATCATAGACGTCAATTATTGCTCTAGCAGTGTAAAGGAATGGCATACCAAGGATTAGTGGAACCTCCTCGTCTTCTTCAAAGTCAAGGACTACAAAATCCATTGGAAAAATAAATTTTCCAACCCTTACTAACACATCCTCCACTATCCCTTCTGGTTCCTTCACTGTCCTATCTGCAAGTTGTAATTGAATGCTTGTAGGTTTTGCTTCTCCTAATCCCAATTTCCTGTAAACAGATAAAGGCATAAGATTAATTGAAGCTCCAGAATCACATAAAGCTCTTTGAAAATTTAAATTTCCCATAAAATAAGGAATAGTGAGACTCCCTGGATGCTTCCTTTTTAAGGGAAGTTTCTTAGAGATGATAGCGCTACACTCTTTTGTAAGTGTGACGGTCTCACATTCTTGTAACTTCTTTTTATTGGAAATCAGTTCCTTGAGAAATTTAGCGTACTTAGGCATTTGTGAAAGACATTCCACTAGAGGCATGTTGATGTGAAGTGCTTTAAACCTCTCTAGAAATTTAGCAAATTGTTGATCATGCTCCTGTTTCTTCAGTCTTTGAGGATATGGAGCTGGAGGTTTGTAAGGTTTCACTAGTGGTGGTGTAGGTTTCTCTACTACTCGTTCCTTATTATTGTTATCCCCTTGCAGCTTCTCCTCTATTTGCACTTCAACCCATTCATCCTCTTGCTCTTTCTTCTCTTCCTAATTCTTTTCCTGGTCATATTCTATTGTTACTTTTGGGATTTGTATTTCTGTTCCACTTCTCAAGGTGATAGCCTTCAATTGTTCTTTTGGATTCTTCTCAGTGTTGTTTGGCAAAGAACCTTGATTCCTCATTGACAAAGAATTTTCCAATTGCCCTATTTGCACCTCTAAATTATGAATAGAGGAAGAGTGGTTCTTGAACATCAGTTGAGTGTCTTGATACATTTGCTCAAATCTGCCTTCCAACCTTTTTGTAGCTTCATCTTGTTGATTCATTTTTGTCAACATCACATCCATCAACTTCTCCAACTTGCTCTCTAGAGAACTTTTAGAAGATGAAGTTTTTTCTAGGTGGTAATTTGGTTGCTGGTGTTGCACATTATGCCCTATAAAACCAGGTGGTGCTTATGGCCTCCACTGGTTGTTCCCTTGATTACTCCAAGAGAAATTAGGATGAGTTCTCAAACTTGGATTATAGGTGTTGCCATGCACTTGGTTCTATTTTCCTTTAAAGTTGTTCACAAAGTTTACATTCTCCATGGACAAGCTTTGCATCATCTGACACTCTATAGTTGGATGACTACCCTGACATAATTCACAAGAGTAAGACAAGTTAGATATGGCATTGATATTCATTTTATCCATTCTTTTAGATAAAGCATCCATCTTTGCATTTAACATCGTCAAACTGTCAACTTCAATTGCTCCCCCTCTCTTTGGAATAGCTCTCTCACTGGACCAGAGGCTTTGGGTTATTAGCCATTTCTTCAAAAACTCCAAGGCATCTTCTAGTGTTTTAGACATGATAGTTCCTCCTATTGATGCATCTATGTTTGCTCTCACTGCGGGATTGACACCCTTGTAAAAAGATTGTGCCAAATCCCATGAAGGAATCAGTTGTGGTGGACATTGTCGTTGAAGATCCTTAAATCTATCCCAACACTTATAAAAACTTTTATCATCTCTTTGATAGAAAGAGTTGATTTCATTTCTGATTTTAAGTACTTTAGCTGGTGGAAAGTACTTATTGAAAAAGGCTATATAAAGCTCCTGCCATGTGTTTATAGAGTTAGGCGCCAAGCTAGTGAACCATCTTTTTGCTCTATCCATCAATGAAAATGGAAAAAGGATGAGCCTGATTGCTTTTGGATGTACTCCATTCATCTTGAAGGTCGAACAATACTCTAAAAATCTTGTCATGTGACTAATTGGATCCTCATATGGTAAGCCACTAAACTGTGAGTTTTGAATCATTTGGATCATGGCAGGTTTGATTTCAAAGTTGTTTGCATCAACCGCCGGCCTCACAATTGGAGTTTGATCACCTTGGACATTGGGACTCATAAAGTCTCTCATAGTTATGTGGGCAACATGCCTATTTTGGCCATCTTGCTCATTGTGTACTTCCCCTCCATTCATCTTATCCCTATTCTGTCTTCTCCTTCTATGAATAGTTTTCGCAATCTCTAAATCAAGTGGTATTAATTGGACTCCTTGTTTGCTTGCACCACGCGTTGTGTGCATGCAACAAATAGAGTTCCTGTAAAACCAAAAAATAACAAAAACAAAAGTAAAAAATAATGTCTAAATCAAACAACACAAAATTCTCAATAATATCAATTTGGCAATCCCCGACAACAACGCCAAAAACTTGATGGGTTTCTGCAAGTATATGGATTCGTACAAGTAGTAATTAAATATCAATCCCACAGAGATTGCAAATTGATTACAGTGATACTAGTTGTGTTTATTTGTTTAAATAATGAAAAAGGGTATTTTTAATTAAACTAAGACAAAACATAAAAAATCACAATGAAATAACAATCACTTTAGAGAGCTAGGGTTCTTATTACTAATTAAACCTTTATTTAAAATCAATTTACTGCTAAACCATACCTAACCTTAATCCAATTTGAGGGTTTCCCTAGAATCATAGGCTTTCCTCCTAAGACAACCCTATGATTAACCAAGTAAATTGACATTCTTATATTTAAAGCTCTCGCCTACTAAGCGTTCCCCGGTTTAAGCACCAACCCTTAATCAATATTAGTTGTTTAAGTGTTTCTCAACTAAGAAAGCATCTAACAGGTTATTTTTTAAATCCAATACAACCCATCTCTCGATTAAGTTTTATTGTGTATATTCAATCAAAGGGTGATCAATCCTAAGAAGACATTAAGTTCAACAATAACCAAAGGATCTAGATTAATGGCTTAGGTTTAATTGTGATTAGCCCAAAGTTGAATAGCAATAAGAACCCTAACTAAGAATTTAACTACTCATGTTAATTTTAAGAAATAAAGAGGAATAATAATAGAAAATAGACATCATCATTGAATTAAAATTAAGAATGAATAACAACAATTGGATAGAATAAACCCCCTGTTAAATAGGAAACTTGATGTTCTTCAATTTTTATTCTCCAATCTCCAAACTAACGTAAGTAAGAAAAATCTTTGTTTTCTCAAAACTGCTCTAAGAAAAATTATATCTCCCAAAAAGTGATGATAAGAAAAAGAATAATCCTCTTATTTCTTGTGGCCACCCTCTTATAAAACCGTAATTACCAGCCCTAGGGTTACATCCGTGTGAAATCTCCCTTTTGTCCTTCATAAGTCAGCAATTAAATTCAACTTTGACTTTCCTAATCACTAGGTCGCATGGCCGTGTGCAAAATGCGTATGGCCGTGCACATCATTTTTTCAGCATTTCAGCATATTGATCTCCATTGCTTTTTAGGCTCGCTTCAAGTGCTCACGGCTCCCATATAACCTTCCTCTATTGTTCTTTGACTTCCCTAATTACATAAAAATCAACCAAAAATAAACCAACTAATACGTAAAAATAAATAAACACACAAGACATGCAGTAAGTACTCAACTAAATAAAAACTAAATAAAAGAAATGTAAACTTAACTGAACTTGAATTTTTCTTAAGACAAAGACTACTTAATAAAATGCATTTTTCACACTCATCACATTGCATATTATAAAATATATTTTAATAATTTAAAAATATTAGGTCATTACAATTTTCTCTTCTTAAAAGAATTCATCCTCGAATTCAATTAAAAGAACAAAAATAAGAATTTATTGATAAAATAGTTAAGGATAGGCAACTCGTATCTCAATTTCTGTCTCCCAAGTATGCTCCTCCACGTTGTTACTTTGCCACAATACCTTGACCATCAAAATCTACTTCGAATGCAATTGACAAACTTGATAGTCCACTATTGTGACTGGCTCCTCCTTGTACGTCAGGTTTTTGTTCACCTCCACACTATTAGGCTACAACATGTGTGAAGGGTCTGAAATATTCTTCCTTAACATCGAGATATGGAAAACCAAATACACTTGAGACAGATTCGGAGGCAAAGCCAATCGATATGCAACCATGCCCATTCTCTCCAACATCTTGAACGGTCTAATATATCTTGGTGCTAGTTTCCTTTTCTTACTAAATCTCATCACACCCTTCATTGGAGATACTTTTAAAAATGCATAGTCTCTAACCTAAAATTTCACATCTCTATGTCTCGAATTCGTATAACTCTTTTACGTGCTAACTGCGGTCTCTAATCTCCTTTTGATCACATCAACCTTCTTCGCTGCATCCTGAACCATCTCAGGTCCAGTTAATGCTCTCTCTCTAATATCATCCCAAATTAGAGGGGATCTACACTTCCTTCCATATAAAGACTCTTACAATGCCATCCCAATACTGCTATGGTAGCTGTTATTATATGCAAACTTCATAAGTGCAAATGATCATCCCAACTACCTCCAAGATCCAATACAAACATCCTCAACATATCCTCTAATGTTTGGATCTTCCTCTCAGGCTGACCATCTATCTAAGGGTGAAAAGTAGTACTAAAATCAAGCTTGGTGCTCATTGCTTCCTATAGCTTCTGCTAAAACTAAGAGATAAACACTGAACCTCTACCAGATACAATGGACACAGGTACTCCATGAAGGCATATAATATGCTTAACATACAGCTTCACCAACTTAGCTATTGAATAAGTGGCTTTAACAAGTAGGAAATGAGCAAACTTGATTAACCTGTCCACAATTACCCAGATGGAATTGTATCCATCCTTAGAACAAGGTAACCCAACCATAAAATCCATAGCAACTCTCTCCTATTTCCACTCAGGAATAAGAAGAGGCTAAAGCTTCCTATAAGGCTTCTGATGTTTAGTTTTCACTTGCTGACATGTCAAGCACCTAGAAATAAAATCAACTACATCCCTCTTCAGTCTATCCCACCAATACAAGTCTTTGATATTGTGGTACATCTTAATGAATCCTGAATGTATGTTATAGGCTATAGAATTTGCTTCCTCAAGGATCTTTTCTCTCAAATTATCCATATCAGGAATGCACAACCTACCACTGATCCATAAAACACCATAATCATCAAGTGTGAAATCAATGAACTTTTCTGCATGAATATTCTCTATAAGTTCTGCTAGAATAGGATCTTGGCCCTAAGCTACCTTAATCCTATCTCTCAACACAGATCGAACTCTAAACTGAGCTAACGATCCTCTTGATATAGTAATCTTCATCATCAGACCTTGATCCACCAACTAGTGTAACTCTTAGATCAACAGTCTTCTCTCCACACTAATATGAGCAAGACTACCTAAGGACTTCATACTCAAGGCATCTGCTACCACATTTGCCTTGCCTGGATGATAAAGAATCTCACAATCATAGTCTTTTAGGAGTTCTAACCATCCTCTCTACCTCAGATTCAGATCTCTTTGGCTCTTGTGATTAGTGAAAATCTCACAAGTCACCCCATACAGATAATGTCTTAAAATCTTGAGAGCAAAGATCACTGCAGCCATCTTTAGGTCATGAGTAGGATAATTCTGTTCATGCTTCTTCAACTACCTCAAAGCATATGTTATTACCCTACCATTCTGCATCAACACATAACTTAGGCTGACTTTAGAGGCATCACAATACACAGTGAATTTATTTACTCCATTAGGCAACGCTAAAACTAGAGCTGTGGTCATTTCTCCTTCAACAACTAAAAATTGTTCTCATAAGCATCTGACCACTCAAACTTCATATTCTTTTGAGTTAAGTAAGTCATAGAAGCTAAAATTCTTGAGAAATCCTCCATAAATCTCCTATAATACCCAATTAAACCCAAAAAACTCTGAATCTCTATGACTGGCATTGGTTTGGGCCACTCAGACACTACCTCTATCTTTTTATGGATCAATCTAAATACCATATTTATACACTATATGTCTAAGGAATGCAACACTCTCCAACCAAAAAGCACATTTTAAGAATTTAGCATAATGTTCTCTCAATGTTTGCAGTACAGTCCTCAAGTGATATATGTGTTCTTCCATACTCTTTAAATACACTAGTATATCATTAATGAAGAATACTATAAACTAATCTATAAATGGTCTAAATACCTTATTCAGCAAATCCATAAAAGCAGCTAATGCATTAGTCAACCCAAATGACATCACCAGAAACTCATAATGGCTATATCGAGTGCGGAATGTCATTTTAGGAACATCGGCCTCACTGATTATCACTGGTAGTTCTCTACCCCCAATTAACACTGGATAACTAGAAAGAACAACATCGGTATTCAATGAATCACTTAAAGGAGTGGCAACAGACAAAGGAATAGCTATCCTTAAAGCTTGCCAACATAACTTCATAGTAAAAATAGGGGACATGAAAGAGTGTGTAGCACCCGGATCAATCAAAACCCTAGCATCCAAGCAATAGACTAGAATAGTACCTATAATGATAACATTAAATGCCTGATCATCTTGCTGAGTGAGTGGAAAACCCTGGCTTGACCTCGACCTCCCTGCTGACTAGTACATGCCTGGCCAAAACCTCTGGCACCTCCTCTGGTACCTCTTCCATGCCCCTGCTGGGCAACAATATGAGTCATACTCAGATACTGAGCTAGAGGCAACTGAAAAGGTGATGGTGCTACACTGATAATTGACTATTGTGACTGAAAACTAGAGTAAGGACATGCTCTAGCAAAATGTCCTATCTGTCCACATCGAAAGCATGCTCCAGGAGCCATGAAGCACGGTCCCTAATGGACTCTCCTACACATCCAACAAGCATTGGCTGCTAATCTTGTGCTGCCGTAACTAGAACTCTGACCATTGCTACTGCTAGAAGCACATGACCTAAATTTAATAGGTCTACGAGGTCTAGCATGACCATGTTTGATACTCCTATGTACTCTTTACTGCTGCCTCTGACTCTAATGTACAGAGCCTCTATGCTGACTACTAGAACTAATCTAAAAAGTTGAATATGAAGTAGTCTAAAATCCTTCTGACTGAACACCCAACTGATAGTAATCAGGCATAACTCCTTGTATGACTAGTCTCAGCTCTATCTCTTTGGCCAACTCTATCATTGACTCCAGAGTAAGGCCAGCAGTAGGCATCCCAACAAAAGTATAACCCAGACCAGTGACATAAGTCATGATAACAAAATACTAGTCTTGCATTAAATCCACTGCATATCTACCTAGTCAGAGAAACTCTCTAGTATAGTCCTCGACAGATCTGTCACCTCTGGTAATGCTAGTCAATCTGAGTCTGTAGCTTATCCGTAGTGGCTCTAGATAGAATCTCCTCATAAACCTCTCTCGAAACTGAGCCCAGGTCATAATCATCATGTATGGTTGTATCACCTAAACAAACCAATCTAGGGCTAGTCCCTCTACAAATAGCTCGACTATCATGATCCATTAGAACTCGATGTGAGTAGTACGAGTCCTCATCTCAATGGCGTGAAGAAAATCAGTGGATCTGAAGTCCAATCAAAAGCGATATGACCAACTATAGCATATAACAACGCTGCCTCAGGGCCAGACATCCCCTACTAATAGGCAAGCTACATCTACAGTGCAACCAGAGGTATCTCAACTTCCTCATACTCTGGCTTTATAGGTTCCTCATCTTGTAGCTCTTTGTCTACGACAACACGCCACTCCTCGAGGTTTGCCTCTACATTGGCTTCTACGCCTGACTGGCGGCTTAGGAGGTAAAACCTCATCCTGAAAGGACTCATCATCCTCTACCTCAATGACCGGTGGAGCGACACACGCTCACCTCCTTATTTTGAAAAGACAAAAACCAATAAGATTAAGATAAAATAAATAACAGATAGACAATAAACAAACAATCTAACAGTTACACAGAATACTAAATCAAGGAAAACTTATTGAAGACATGATTGAATCTAATTCACTGTAGTAGTTTCAAAGAAAACAAGACTTTGAAAACCTAGGTCCACAACACTAATAACCTAGGGCTCTGATACTAACTTTGTCACAACCTAAAACCCAGGGTCATGACCGACACTAGGAAACGGAAATTCTTTTGAATCTAGAATCCGTAGCAAGTCTTGAAAATAAAATCACATACAATAAATAGATAAAAATAAGTCAAAATTAAAATTTAAATCAATATAAAACTAAATATTTAAATGTCATTTTATAAAATAAAAATATTCATACAATATTCAAAGATAGGTCTATTACTAAAATAATATTATACTGATACAATACACTGTTACTATAGTTTTCTATAATATAATTAAAGTTCAGATAAATAAATTACATAATCTAGTCAGAGTTGGAAAAATTCGGTGTAGAGGTCTACTACTGAAATCTGACAACGAGAAATCTCTTAAAAAAATATTGAAAGAAATCAGACTCCACTAAATAAATTATTATAATATATATACATACAATTTAACTCATATACAATTTAAATATAAAAATTCATTATATGTGTGATTATATATATATATATATATATATTTTCATGACGCCCAACGTAAAAAAAAAAAAAGGACCGCGGATAACATATGTTTATAATTATATAAAATACTTATTGCTCATTTAATATGCTGCAGTGGGTGCTTATCACTCATTTAAATTTTCTTTTTTTTTCCTGTTTTATAGAGAAATAATTGTAGTTTACTTTGAGGCTCCTTTATTCCACAGAGGTTCATTGGTTTTTTTTTTTTTTTCAAATTTCATTGGTATCAATATTATAAATATGGAATAAAAGTGTCCCATTCCTTTATGAGTGGTTGTGAGGGTCTTATTTGCCACTTTAAAGAGTGAGGGTTTGAATCTCACTCCCATTCTTTTTCAATATTCCTTTTAACAATAATTTAATATACTAATTTTAATTGTTGTCGAATTTATCTATAAAAAAAATTAATATTAAATATAAATATAAATTCATTAAGTAGAAATATAAGTAAAAATTGATATTAAATATTACAGGTTCATTATTTTACAAATATAATAATTTTATTAAATAAATTATATAGGTTGATTACTTAACTAACATAGTTCAAATATAATTCTAGCACGCATCACAGTTTGTTTCCTGAAATCAGTGTGACTTCTAGAACTGTTTCTATGTGTACCCATACCTAGTTTACAAATTTGGATGTTGATTTTTGCATATCCATCTTATTACTGAAGTTTGATGCTGCTTATTTTTGCTACCATAGAAATGAACAATTTTGTTTTCCTGTTTATGATAAAAAATTTAATTTGACTAAACTCATAAATAAAAAATTAACTTCAACCACTACAATTAACCTATACTAGTTAAGTAATAAATATGTATTATTTAATATTTATTTTTATTTTTATTTCTATTTAATAAATTTATATTTATATTTAATATAATAATAATAATATTTATTTAATATTAATATATTAAATTAATAATATTAATTAATAATCAATTTAATATTAATTTATTAATATTAATTTTTATTTAATATTAATTTTGATTTAATATTAATATATCAAATTATTAATATTAATTAATAATCTATTTAATATTAATGTATTAAATTAATAATATTATTAAATAATGAACCTTATTATTAAATTGATTGACTTATAAGCAAATACTAATGAATTTGTACGCAAATGCAAATGAACTTGTAAGCATATATTAATCAACTTACAGTTTATTCATAATGAACTTGTATTATTTAAGTAATGAACTTACATTATTTAAGTAATGAACCTATACTAGTTAAGTAATGAATATATATTATTTAATGTTAATTTTAATTTTAACTTTAATTTTTATTTAATAAATTTATACTTATATTTAATATTAATTATTTCTATTTAATATTAATACTAAATTTTATAATATTAAAATTAATAGTTATTTAATTTTAATATGTTAAATTAATAATCTATTTAATATTAATTTTTATTTAAGATTAATATGTTAAATTAATAATTTTAATTAGTATTCTATTTAATATTAATATATTAATATTAATTTTATTTAATATTAATATATTAACTTAAAAATATTAATTAATAATATTGTTAAGTAATTAACCTTATTATGAATTTGATTAACCTCCAGGCAAATACTTATGAACTTGTAGCTAAATATTAATTAACCTATATTTCATTCATAGTGGACCTGCATTCAAATAGTTCCCAACCCCCCCTGGTTAAGTAAGGCTCTCAGTCTCGAGTTTGAACATGTAATTTCACAAGGCTAAAGGTGACCCAGATGCTTCGCAGCCAAAATTTATAATTTCTACATTGTGTTGCACGAGCTTGATGGAGAGGATGCAAGGATATTGATGTAATTTCAGGAACAAGTACTGGAGGTCTAATAGCTGCCATGTTAACTGCTCCAAATGGAGAGGACCGTCCACTATATGCTGCCAAAGATATTGTCCCTTTTTACATTGAACATGGCCCTAAAATCTTCCCACAATTAAAGTACTGATATATATGCGTAGATGTTTTATTCTTTCAAGCAACTTATTGATTGTTTCTATGCATAAGACTAGCATTCAAAACTTTTATTAAGAAAATTTAAATTTTTTATCATTTTCATCAACAGATGTTCTTTATAATGACTCTAGTACTGCTTATTATAAACCAAAACTCATTAGTAAAATGTTTCAATTTCTGTAGGTGAGAGCCCAACTAGTTCTGGATGCTCTACTCTCAGACATATGCATAGCTACATCTACAGCTCCAGTATTCCTTCCTGCTTTTTCCTTCAACAATCAAGATACTGATGGGAAAGTGGAAGAATTTAACGCTATTGATGGTGGCATGGTTGCTAATAACCCTGTGAGAATCTCTCCAAAAGGAAAATTTCAAGTTTATCAGGTTGAAATATATAAAAGTTATCTTATTAGATAATTATATACATACCCATATTATGCAGACTTTGGTAGCCATAAGTGAAGTGACGAAACAGACAATGAAGAAAAACACAGAATTTTTCTCCATCGAGCCCAGGGATTACGTTTTCTTGTGATATCTTTGAGGACAGATTCCAAGACTGATGGAGGAAAGTACAACGCTAAACTAGCTTCAAAATTGGGAGTTTTCAGCTGGTTACGTCACAAGGGTGGCACTCCTTTAATTGATTGCTACAGTAAAGGTAGTGGTGATATGGTTTATTATCACAATTCTGTAGTTTTTCAAGCCCTTGGTTCAGTGCAAAATTACCCCCGAATTGATGTAAGTTCCATCACTATTGCATAGCATAATTTTTGTTTTTTAGCATAACTTGATACGTATATAGCACACATATTTCGTTGAAAAGATTTTTCCTTACAATTACACTCATTGGTTGAATGAGTCACACATATTTCGAATAAATAAAAATGCAGTATATATATATATTACTGTAATACGTCTGAAGGTAAGAACTTTCCGTCAATTCACAATGATTAGATATTTCTAGAATTAGTAGTCATCAAATTTGAAAGGACAATCAGTTGTAGAATGACTTGTATATATAAATTATTTAATAAAAAAAAGAATATAACGTGTTAGATAAGTTAATTTAGGAATTAATTTTGAGACTCATATATGTAAGGCGAGTATATATATATTCCTCAGAATGACTTTATATATATATTTGCTTCTTCTATTCATTATGGAAAGAAGAGATCAAGGTTGTGCCCTGCTTATTCTGTTTCTGAATGGATTATTTACATGACCTTCACTTTGTAAAATTAGGACGATAAGCTGCAAGGAAACTTGACTTCTGTCGACTTACTACAAAACAGACCTTGGATGATCTCATGAAAGTTGGACAAAACTTGTTGAAGAGTCCAGTTTCTTGTGTAAGTTTGGAATATGGATTATATGAACAAAATGAAAACGGTGAAACTTATGAGGAAGCCTTCAAAGGTTATACATTTTTATTTCTTGTAGTTTTGTTAAACTAATAATGCTACAAAATACATCAGTTTCCTAATTACCAACATATTTCTAATCAATGCAGATTTGCGAAAAAACTTTCAAAAGAAAAGAGGACTCGAGAATCATTAAGATCCCCACAATCCAAAATTTCAAAAGAATAAAATAATATAAGTTTGCAATCTTTGTTGAACGTTGATTCAAAGTTACCAAAGTCTTTAGTGTTGCTTTCATTTTCAGATTGTTGTTCCTTATATTTCTGATGTGTTCGTTAGGTGATTTAGTGCCAATAAAGTCTCATGTTAATTGAGTCTTTTTAGCTTATCAGTTTGGTTATAAGCCTATATAAAGTCATTCTGTTTTATGGAATAAAATGCATCAGATTACTTAGCTATTTTCTGTAATATATTGTTAATTTCTCTGCTGCAATATCATTTTGTTTAGCTTTGTTACTTCAAATTCCCAACATTTCTGGTATCAGCGCAATGTTCGGATTTATCTGGACCTGGTGAGTAATTTAGAGTGAGAGAAAAAAAAGCATGGCTGCTAATGGAAGTTCAATTAGTGTTTCACAACTTACCATTCCCATCTTCAATCTGGAATGTTATGTTAGTTATTAAACTTGAAATAAACATATCTATATTTGGTGCATGCTAAGTTTAAATATATTATTATTTGTTTATAACTAATATTGTTTAAAGACTAAATGAGACATTTATTAAACTATGTTAAGCTGCTTATATTTTTAGCATGTAACTATAGTATAAATACCCTATGAATGTTAAATTGTAAAAATGCAATTTTTAGAGAATAAAACATATATATAAATCTCTCTTCTCTTCTTTTTGAGTGTGTACAAACTTTGTGGGTGCCCATCTGCTTCCAACAAAGTGGTATCAAAGCCACAAAAGTGAAAAATGGCATCAAAGGAAACTTCACTTTCCTTCCAATACCCACAACTAAACAAGACCAATTATGAAAATTGGTCAATTAGAATGAAAGCCATCCTTGGTTCTCAAAGACTGTGGGATGTAGTTGAGAAAGGTGTTGAGGAACCACAAATTTAAGAAACAATGAATCAAACTCAAAGGCAAGCTTTGGAGAAGGAGAGGAAGAAAGATCAATATGCGCTTACCATTATTCATCAAGGTTTGGATGATGACACGTTTGAAAAAATTGCTAATGACACCACGTCTAAGAGAGCTTAGGAGACTCTTCGGAACTCTATGATGGGAGTGGATAAAGTGAAGAAAGTTCAGCTTCAAACTCTAAGGACTGAGTTTGAATCACTCTTAATGAAGGAGAGTGAAACGATAACATATGACACCACAAAAGTGTTATCAATGGTGAATCAAATGAAGAGACTCAAAGAAACCAAAAAAGATGTTCATGTGGTTGAGAAGATTTTACGCTCTCTAAATCCTAAATTCAATCATGTCGTGGTTGCTATTAAGGAGTCTAAAGACTTAGAGGCCATGATGATTGATGAGTTGTGTGAATCATTGCAAGCCCACGAAGAGAGAATGAACCGTGGCAAGCAAGCCCAAGTTGATTAAGCCTTGCTAACAAATGCATCAATCAAATCTAAAGGTGATTCTTCCACAAAAGGTGGTCGTGGTCAACCACGTGGGAGAGGTCATGGTCAAGGATGTGAATGTGGATAAGGTCAAGGGAGAGGTGAATAAAACTCTTCCAATAAAAATAAAAATCAAAGAGGCAAAGGAAAAGGAAGAGGTAATTATGAAGGTTACAAAGCATAAGTAGAGTGTCATTCCTATGGTAGACATGGCCATTATTCTTGGGAATGTCAAAATGAAGAGGCAAACGAGGAAACTAAGCTTGCAGAGAAGCAAGAAGATGAAGCAGTTGAAGCTCTATTTCTTTCTCGTAAAGAAGAAACTAGGACTCATAAGAGTGCATGGTACCTTGACAATGGAGCCAGTAATCACATGATGGAGACAAAAGTAAGTTTGTAGAACTTGATACCAGAATTCATGGCAATGTAAGATTTGGAGATAATAGGAAAATGGAGAGTCATGGCAAAGGCACAATCTTACTTGAAACCAAAAATGGAAGTCACAAACTACTATAAGATGTCTACTACATTCCTAAATTAAAAAGCAATATTTTGAGTTATGGCCAGCTTCTGGAGAATGCTTGTAAAATTAACATGGAAGGGTGCACTCTTTGGCTTAAAGATTGTAATGCTAACCTTATTGCTAAGGTAACAATGACAAAGAACCGGATGTTCATACTAGATATGAAAGTAGGTGAAGGTGTGTATCTAAAGACTTGTGTGGAAGATCTATCGTGGATTTGGCATATGAGATTTGGGCATTTGAATTTTGATAGTCTCAAGATTTGGGAAGAAAGAAAATGGTGAAGGGTGTTCCAGTTATTGATAATCCAGAAAAGTTATGTGAAGCCTATTTACTTGGAAAACATTCTAGGAAAAGCTTTTCGAATCATTCTATCTCAAGAGCTACCAAGCCTTTATAACTCATACATATAGATGTTTATGGTCCTATCAGTCCTCCGTCACTTAGTAAAAGCTCTTATTTCCTATTACTCATTGATGATTATATTAGAAAGACTTGGGTTTATTTCTTAAAGAACAAATATGAGGCTTTTGATTATTCTAAAAGGTTCAAAGCAGTTGTTAAGAAAGAGAGCGGGTATATGATTATGAGAACTGATAGAGGTGGAGAGTTTACTTCTAATGAATTTAAAAGCCCTTATGAGTTGTGTGGTATTAGGCAGTTCCTGATAGCTGTTGGATCACCCCAACAAAATGGAGTCATAGAAAGGAAGAACCAAACGATCTTAAATATGGCAAGATTGATGCTGAAAAGTAAGAATATGCCAGAAGAATTTTGAGCTAAAGCAGTTGCTTGTGTGGTGTATGTTTCAAACCGGAGTCCAACCAAAAGCTTGAAGGATGTAACTCCTCAAGAAGCCTGGAGTAGACAAAAGCCAAGTATGTCCCATTTGCGAGTTTTTGGGTCTATTGTTTATGTGCATGTTCCAAAGCAAGAAAGATCCAAACTAAATGATAGAAGTGAGAAGTTTATCTTCATCGGCTATAATGAGAATTCCAAAGGTTACAGGTTGTTCAACCCAGATAGTGGAAAGTTTATCACTAGTAGAGACGTTGAGTTCGATGAAGGAAAATTATGGGACTGGAGTTCACAAAAGGAAGGATCATATGATTTTCTACCTTATTTCAAAGATGATGAACCAGTTGTTTAAGAAGTTAAAGCCACACCACTAACTTCACCAGCTTTATCATCCCATGTGTTATTATCAATAACTTCACCTTCATCAAACTCAAGTGAAGGGCCAAGAAAATATAAGAATCTTACAAACATCTACAATGAAACTGAGAGGTTTAATGAAATAAAGTTATTATATTTTCTTGCTAACATTAAGCCTTTGAGTTTTAAAGAAGTTAGAAAAGATGAGAAGTGGATTCAGGCCATGAATGAGGAGATCTGATCAATAAAAAAATGATACTTGGAATCTTTTTGCTCTTCCAAGTGGTTATTAGCCTATTAGAGTCAAATGGGTGTACAAAATCAAGAAGAATGCCAAAGGTGAGATGGAGAGATACAAGACCAGACTTGTAGTAAAAGAGTACAAACAGAGATAAGGTATCGACTATAAAGAGGTGTTTGCTCCTGTTGCACAATTGGAGACCATTAGACTACTAATTTCACTTGCTGCTCAAAATCATTAGAAAATTCATCAGTTAGATGTCAAATCAACAATTCTAAATGATTACCTTAAGGAGGAGGTATATATCGAACAACCTAAGGGGTATGTCACTCAAGGTTAAGAAGACAAAGTGCTAAAGCTCAACAAGGCACTATATGGGCTCAAGTAAGCACCCAGAGCTTGGAATAGTCGACTCGACAAATACTTGCAAGAAAATGGCTTTTGTAGATGCACATATGAGTTTGCACTTTATGTGAAAGAGCAAGTCAAAGATTTATTGTTTGTTTGTATTTATGTAGATGATCTTATTTTCATAGGTACTATCCTGCAAATGTTCAATGATTTCAAACAGGTGATGGAACAAGAATTTGAGATGAGTGATATGGGGCTTATATCCTATTATCTAGGAATGGAAGTCAAACAAATGAAATATGGGATATTTATCTCACAAGAAGGCTATGCAAAAATAATACTAAAGAAATTCAACATGTCAAATTGCAAGGCTGTCATCACCCCTATGGAAGTCGGAACAAAGCTTTCTAAAGTGGAAGAAGATCCAGAGAATGTGAATCCTATTATGTTCAAAAGTCTTATAGGAAGTTTGAGGTACTTAACATGTATGAGACCAGACATCCTATTTGCAGTTGGACTTGTAAGTCATTTCATATAGAAACCGATAATGTCTCATATGAAAGCAGACAAAGGGATTTTGCATTACCTTAGAGGTACACTTGATTATGGAATTTTTTATTCATCCTCTCAAGATTTAAAGTTAGTGGGTTATTATGACAATGATTTTGTTGGAGATATTAATGATTGAAAAAGCACCACCGGTATTGTGTTCTTAATAGGAAATAATATATTTTCCAGGTGTTTAAAGAAGCAGCCGATTGTCACACTTTCTTCTTGTGATTCAGAATATGTTACTTCTTGTACATGTTATGCTATTTGGTTATGTAGACTACTGAAAGAACTACATTTAGAGTAAAAAGGAGCTACTGTAGTTAGGATTGATAATAAGTATACTTAGGCTTTAGCAAAAAATTTGGTATTCCATGATTGAAGCAAACACATTGATACTAGGCATCATTTCATATGAGAATGTATTGCTAAAAAGGAAGTTGAATTAGAGTATATACGGATGAATGTTCAAATTGATGATATTTTTACAAAGCCACTCAAGTATGATAATTTTCAGGAGTTGAGACAAAAGCTTGGAGTTATAAAGAGTTCAAGTTTACAGGGGGTGTTAGTTATTAAACTTGAAATAAACATATCTATTTTTAGTGCATGATAAGTTTAAATATATTATTATTTATTTATAACTAATATTTTTTAAAGATTATGGAAGACATTTATTTAACTATGTTAAGCTACTTACATTTTTAGCATGCAACTATAGTATAAATACCCTATGAATGTTAAATTGTAAAAATGCAATTTTCAGAGAATAAAACATATATATAAATCTATCCTCTCTTCTTTTTGAGTGTGTGGAATAAAACATATATCTAAATCTCTCTTCTCTTCTTTTTGAGTGTGTGCAAACTTTATGGGTGCCCATCTGCTTCAAACATGTTATAAGTTATGGAGCACTAAAATGAAGGCCTCATTTAAAGTCTCTATATGTTTGGGACTTAGTAAAGAATGTGTATGCTAATCCTAATGAAGAGAATTGGTTGAAGGAGAACACCAAGAAAGACTCGAAAGCTCTCTTCTTCATTTAGCAAGCAATTCATGAATCAATTATCTTAAAAATTTCAGAAGCAACCACATCCTAAATAAGCTTGGACAAAATTGCAGATGGCATTTCAAGGTTCTTCAAAGGTGATCATAGTGAAATTGTAATCACTTTGTTGTGACTTTGAGACCTTATAAATGAAAGGTGGAGAATCAGTGCAAGACTTTCTTACATGAGTAGCTGCAATTATCAATCAAATGAGATCCTATGGAGAAGAAGTTTCATATCAAAGCATTATTGCAAAATTATTAAAGAGTTTAACTACTAAGTTTGATCACATTATGGCTTCAATCTAGGAATCTAAGGACCTTTAATTTTTTCATTTGATGAACTTATGGGTTCTTTGCAAGCCTATGAGGCAAGGCTAAATCGGTCAATTAAGACATATAAAGAAAAGGCATTTTAAGTGAGGGGGGAGAGCTTTAATAGAAAAGAGTATGAAAGAACAATAGGAAATGAATATGGTAGAGGTTTACATCATGGTGGTGGAGACCATGGTAGAAGAAAAGGCAGAGGCAACATGAGTGGCATCCAATACTATCTAAGTAATAAGTATAGGCATGTTCAAGTAGACTATTGGTACAAGAATGATGAAGTCAATTATGTAGAATTATAAGATAAGGAAAGTAAATTATTTATGGCCATTTTTAAGATAAGGAATGTGTGGTTTGTAGATAGTGGCTCCTCCAACCATATGTTAAGCATAAGAGAAATGTTTAGAGAGCTTGATAAATCTTAGAAGATACAGGTCACACTTGGTGATGATAAAGACATTCAAGTAGAAGGAAAAAGGACGGTAGCAATCTAAAGTAGTTATGTTAAAGTCAAACTCCTCTATGATGTTCAATTTGCTCCTAATTTGGCACATAACTTGTTAAGTGTAGGGCAATTGATGGCTAGTGGGTACTCTATATTATTTGGTACTGGAGCATGTGTTATTAAAGACAAACAATGCCTAATATTTGCATGATAAAAAATAGTATATTTCCACTTGAAGTCTCAAAAGTGGAACACTTTACATTAGCTATTCGTGAAAAGAATGAGTCTAAGATATGACATTTGCGATATAGACACTTAAGTATCAAGGGTCTGAGGTTATTGAATTCAAAAGGTATGGTTTTTGGATTGCCAAAAATTGAGTCTTTTGATTTATGTGAGGGTTGTATATATGGAAAACAAACAAGAAAATCATTTCCAATTGAAAGTGCTTGGAGGGTTTCTAGTTATCTTGAATTATTTTAGGTTGATTTATGTGGACAAATGAACACTGAATCATTTAGTGGAAGTTATTTTTTCTCTTAATTGATAACTTTAGTCATATAAGTTGGGTTTATTTTTTGAAAAAAAAAATCAGAAGCTTTTAAGACTTTTAAGAAATTCAAAGCTCTTATTGAGAAGCAAAAGGAGTCTTACATAAAAGCTCTTCGTACAGATATAGGTGGTGAATTCTTATCCAATGAGTTTAATCTTTTTTGTAAAGGGAATGACATTCGTAGGGAATTGACATCCCATTGTACACTAGAGCAGAATGGGGTATCAAAGCATAAGAATTGTACAGTTGTTGAGATGGCCAAAAGTTTACTTAAAGCCAAGGAGATTCCAAATTAGTTTTAGGCATAAGCAATTGTAACCTCAGTCTACTTTTTAAATATTTCACCAACCAAGGCTATGTTGAATTTAACACCATTTAAAGCTTAGAGAGGTACAAAGCCTTCCACTTACAAATTTTCAATTGTATTGCCTATACCTTGGTAAACTCATAAAAGCTATAAAAAATAAATAAAACATTCATTGGTTATTATTCTTAATCTAAAGCATATCGGCTATATAAATCTCTTAGTGGTAAGGTGATTATTAGTAAAAATGTAGTGTTAAATGAAAAGGCAAAGTGGAATTGGAGTAGCAACAGTAAATAAATTCAACTTGAGGCTTTAACAAATAAAGTTCTCGATTCTACACTAGCAAATTCAACATAAAATAATAATAGCTCCACAAGTTCCACTTTAAATACTTGAAGTAGCAATAGCTCATCCTCCACAAATGAGTCTTCTGATGCAATACCTCTAAGAAAATTTAGATTCTTGAGAGAGAGATTTATGAAACTTATGCCTTTGCTTTATTTGTTACAGATCCCACAACTTATAAAGAAGCAGTTGCAAAAGAAGAGTAGAGAAATGCAATTAAAAAACTTATGGTGAATCAAAGGAATGAAACTTAAGAGCTAGTTAAGTTGCCTAATGATAAAAACAGGTGTTCAAAACAAAATACCATGCAGATAGGAAAATTCTAGGTGTTCATATGATAATGAAATATTGAAATAATAATAATATTTTAGTTTAAAATTTCAATAATCAATTGTTTACATTGTCAATTGGCATGTCATAAATTGCATATCAATATCAAATACTCCTATTGGTATGTCAAAACTACACTGTACATGGTTAGAGTTGAGACTTTTCTAAATACTCTAAAGCTGATATATTTTGCATTTTGTACGTATGTATCAAGTGGATTTATAAGCTAGAAATATAGTATGGATGAACAATAAATAGATTAACAAATGAAGATCAAATAAGAGGGAATTCAAATATGGAGGGAACTGAATGTGTTCTTGAATTTTGAATGTAAAGTTGTTGTAATGATTAATATTAAGACTTTTTATTTAGTAGCCAAAATATGTGGCTAAACTTGAATCATATTACTGTTCATGGCTATAATTTTATTTTATATTAACCTTGTATAAATGTAAGGATATGTATATATGAAAAAAAATGAATGGGTTAAGAGAAATTTAAGTGTTAAATTAAGTTATATTTTTCTTTTGTTCTTGATTATAGTTGTTCATGTATAAAATGTTCATGTCTTGATGGTAATTGCTCTAACAATGGTATCAGAACTAATTCTTACGGGCTATGAGGTTTAAACATCAATTTATTAAGAGATTTTGAGAGATTAATGGCTTCAAGTAGCAATGTTACTCTTAGTGTTCCTCAATTTTCTAAGGAAAATTATCAAATATGGGTGGCAAAAATGAAGTCTTATGTGAAGTCTTTGGGTTTATAGGAGATTGTAGATAAAGATAAACAAGTTCCTCCATTAAGAGCTAATCCCACCATAGCTCAAATTAAGCAGCATAAAGAGGAGAAGCAAAAAAAGGACAAAGTTGTAACATGCTTGTATTCAGCTTTGATAAATGGTGTATTTGCAAGTAGTATGTATCTTAAAATTGCATACGGGATAAATTAAAGGAAGGATTTGAAGGTAATGAAAGGATTAAGGTTGTGAAATTGTTAACTCTCATAAGGGAATTTGAAATGTTGAGAATAAATCTGCCAAAGATTATTTTTCAAAGCTAATAGAGTTGGTGAACTAAATAAGGCTTTACAGTGATGTTATAGAAGATCACAAGGTGGTTAAGAAGATGTTGGTTAGCCTACTCAATAAAACTACAAAAAAAATTTATAGAGGAGTTTTATAACCTCAAGTAGCTAACTATTACTGAAATGATCAACAACTTACAAGCTCAAGAGCTAAGAAATTTCATGAAAGCTAGTGATGCGACTGAAGGTGCCTTTCAAGTAAGACAAACAGGTGTGCAAATTTTAACAAAAGATAAAAAATGGCAAAAACATGAAAGAAATTGTGGTGATAAAAAAGAGAAAGGCAAAATGGGTGAGAACTCAATAGGTTCAGCTACAAATGATAAGTTTCCTCTTTATAAATCATTTGGCCAAAGATTATTAGTATAAAAGGAAACCATAAATTATTGAACGATGATTATAGTGTTTATTTCAAAGATGATTATTATTTAATTTTTAATTCATATGGTGATGAGATTATTAAAGTTGAAATGGATGGGGATAGTTTTTATCTAAAGCTTAATGTCATGAAAAATCATGGATGTGATGGTAGAATTAATGGAAGCATGGTCTGTTGTGAGAGGTTTGGAAATGAAAATTCCAAAACTCTTACATGTATGGAAGATTATGGTATGTTTGCTGATTTTTTCAAAATGGTTGAATGTGATGATATGGATGAAGATTGTGATATGGTGAGCAAAGAAGTTCACCTATATGGGTGTGCTTATTTGAATAAGAATAAGCAAAATGTTAAAGATAATGAATTAAATTTTTTTCCTTAACTTAAGTTATGGATGAAGGTATTATTATTATAGAACATATGGAGATTAATGGTTTATGTTTGAAAATCAAGTTAATGGTTGATGTCTATAAAAGAAGGAATTTATATTTAGAAGAATCAATCCACTATGCAAAAATTTTGAACATTCAGGGGGAATATCAAGTACGTGAATGACTTATATGGAGGCATCCAAATATTGGTGTAGCAGAATTAATATGGCAAATAATTTTAGGAGGAGCAAAATTATTTACCATGGAAGTGACAAAATAATAATGGAGTCCATGTATGATGATGATTTTTGGATTATAAATAAAGATGTTCCTAAAATTCAAGAGTTTAATAAGAATGAGAATGCTAATTTGATGTATTTCATGTCTATAATGTTTAGTGTTTTGATAAGCAAGCTTGGAGTCTTTAAGAAAAGTTTCAAAGAGGAGTGTTATAAGGAGGAGTGTTAGAATTAAGACTTTTCTAATACTTTAAAGTCGATATATTTTGTATTTTATATGTACATATCAAGTGGATGTATGAGCTAGAAATACAGTATAGATGAATAGCAAATAAAGGGAAAAATAAAGATTAAATGGGAGGGAATTCAACCATGGAGGGAACTTTGGCCTTTAATCCTAATTTTATATGGCACAGTTTATTAGCTGCACATGATCTACTGCACAGCAAATCCAAAGTATGGATTGGATTAAGAGATAAAGTCAAAATATGAGAAACCCCATGGTTGTTAGATATTGATAATCTATTTATTGAAATTCCTACTCCTAGTGGGTTATGAGATAATACAATCTCTTTATTATTTAAGGTGAATGAACGTGAATTGGACACTAATATTCTGCATGATTTATTCAATAGTCATGATGTGAATAGTATTCTAATAGCCTCATAGTGACTTTCATAATGATGACAGTGTTATTTTTTAGCAAAATCCTACATCGAGATTTTGCAAGAAAATGGAGGAATCCTTTGCCTATAAAAGGACTCATACCCCCTTTAGTTAGATTATCCTAAATTGTCTCTCCTATATATTTAGGCAATTGTATTCTTTTCTCTCTCTTTTGTAATATTTCCTCATTTAGTGAAATATTATTTTGGTAGTGTCCAAGGACGTAGGCATAATTGGTCGAACCTCATTAAATTTAGTGTTCTCTTTTATGTCTATTTAATAGCTATTGTCGGGTATAATTATTGTTAATTATTGTGCTATTAAAATTACTTGTCTTGGTAAAAATTCTATCTAAGGAGAGTATTTTTTAAGTGGGACAATTGTGACTCCTCCACTCTTTCCTGACAATATACCTTAGGGTGATTTGTAGTACAATTATTTATACTCTATTCACCTGTGCAATAGTTCTTAAGGTGATTTTTGTTATTATTAGTGGAAATTAACCCGAATTTAATAACAGACATATGGTATTGGAGTGAAGAGAGAAATAAAGAGTATTCAGTGAAGAGTGGATATATAGAATTCTCAAAAGAGCTACTCAGGTTAGGGATTCTAGTTCATTCAATTGGCATAGCTGCTAGAGTCTAAAGGTTCACTCATAAGTTAAAAAAATTTTATGGAGAGCTTTTTTACGTTGTCTTCCTACACTACATGCTTTAAAGATAGAAAGGGTTATAGAGGAGGAGATTTGTCCTATATGCAACTCATCAATTGAGTCTACATACTATAGCTTGGTTAGTTGTTCTCATGCTCGTAATGTGTGGGTGATGTCATCCTTTGAAGACCTTTCTAGTTAAGCTAATGAGTAGAGGGAGTGTTGGTCTCTGTTAGTGGCGAGATGCACATCTTTTGACTTGCAAATTGATACTTCTATCTTATGGCATTTTTGGAGAAATCATAATGATAACATTTGGAAAGGGAGGAAAAGAGGGCTAAAGAGTATATCACTCCTTAGTAGGAAATTGATATTCTTAAATCTTCTACTAATGTTTTGGCTAGACCTATGTCTTAGGTTAAATGGAAAAAACCTCCTCTGAGCTTTATAAAGTGCAATATGGATGTGAGTTTATTTACTACTTCGAGTCAGATGGGTATTAGTAGTGTGTTGCATGACTCCTCTAGTGCATTTATAATGGCTCAATAAACTCCTAAACAAGGTTCTTTTGATTCTTTTTTTTTTGTAGAGGTAATAGCCTTAAACGATGCTCTTCTTTAGTTACTTCATAAGTATGAGTCCAAAGTGTTGATTGAATCATTCTCTTAGCTATTAGTTACTGATGTTAATGCTAGTTATCATATTGCTTCTCCTGTAGGTCTTCTTATTCAGGATTGTAGGTTTCTCTTGAAAAAAACTGAAAGGATTGTAGGTTTCTCTTGAAAAAATCGAATGATTGTTAGTTGATCTTTGTTAAAAGGTTAGCAAATGTTGTAGCTCACTCTCTAGCTAGAGCAGCTGCTTCCATGTCTGATCAAAAGGAGTGGCATGTTGATTGTCCTTCCCTTACTATTGATGTACTGTAAGTAGATTTGAATTAATGCATATTCTATTTATTTTAAAAAAAATAAAAAGACAAAGGTTGTAACTCCTATAATTTTTTCTAGTCAAATTCTTATAGTCTTGCCCATGGTTATTTCCTTATTTGTTTGAGGTTTTCCATGTTAAAATCTATATATTTCATATTTTCTCCTATTTTATTATTTCAATTCTTTTACCTTCAATAGACCTATTTCGTTCACTACTTAATCTTACACATAGTCTGCCTCAATATTCATAACAAGCTCAATTTGCAACTAATAAATAAGTTAGAATTAATAATATTATACAAAAATTGAAAATGTTACCCTTAGCTTACCATAAATAATATCATCAATTACTACAAGCTATATTTCTTCCACTGCTTGAGCAGAGCAAGACAGAATTTTGGATAAAAAAATTACGATCAAAGGCATTAACTTCCTCTATAACTTCTGTAGCCATTCCTCTACTTGCTAGCTCCTTCATCCCCAGTACAAGCTCATATTTACTCTCCCTATTGTTTAGGTCCAATATGTAATTTTTTTTAACACCTACAGAAAAAAATTCTATTGCTAAATAAGTCCATAAAAAGAAAACATAGTAAATTATAAATGCTATATATGGCTATTTTGACACATTTATGCAGATAACAGTGACATAGTCTTGATCATCCTACCTACCCTTCTTCTCTTACACTCGTGTAGCTCCTACTCCTCCATAAGATTTTAGAAACTCTTGTTTGATGTGATCCACTAGTGCTATAATCTTCACAATTGTTGGCTATCTCACAAGAATATCTTAACTTGGCTTCAATTCCTTATATGCTATTCATATGCACAATATTTTCAGAAGTGTCCATACAAGTGTTTCTTGTGGAAGTTTCACCATCATAATGTTTACTGGTAGCATCAGTAAACACTTCAACAAAAGTGTTTACTGATGAATAATAGCTAGGCTCTGGTTAATTGACTTTTAAAGATTCAGAGAGGGTTTGCACTCCTAAAACATATTAGAAACCTAAAGAGTTAATAAAGAGAGAGAATCATAAAATAGATAAGCTTAAAGTTTAAGACTCACTAAATTGACAAGTAATACCATAATCCATGATGCCCTTATAAACACAGCATTCATGAAAAAGCTTATCAAGAATTGAGACATCCAATATCATCCAACATAACTCGTTCTATGACAAATAGAAACACGCAGAACTAGCAATAAGCTTATATAAAAAAACCACTAAAATGTAATGAGAGTATAATCCCCTTACAGCAAAATAACATCATTAATGAATGCTTTACACAAAAGTGAAGAAATTATGTTAGTGAACTAAAATTTTGAGTATAAAGTTTGCATTCCTTATTGATGTATAGCAACAAATCTTGGAATGAGTTTGCATAACAATGGATTGTAGATATAATTATTATTAGGATTTGATTTTTATTTTAATTTAGTATTGATTAGAAATTGACTTTCCTATATTGTTAGGGATTTGATTTCCTACCTTAGCTAGAATTGTCTTTATTTTTATTTCCTAAATAAAAATTAAGGTTAGTAGGTTTGTGCCACCCTATAAATATGTAAGCCTTAGGACTATGTGAGACAGTTTTTTATTGAATTGATAATTAAATTTCTATTTTCCTAATTTTTGGTATTCCTTTGTGTGAATCAATGAATATTGATGCTTATATCCTAGTATTTATGCGCAAATCAATAGGTTGTAAAAGATTGATTTCTAGCATTTGTGCATGAATCAACAAACTTTAATATTTATCCTTTTATTCTTTTAATTTATTCTTATTTTTATTTCTTTTAAGCTTCTACTACATCAATTGGTTATAGAGCTGAACTGATCCTTCTTAATCATGCTCATAGAGTATTATGAAGAGAGCTTATTCTATGATACTAATGATGGTGAGGATGCAAATGTATTTATTGGAGATGAGCCAATATTTGATGAAGAGGATAAGGGCAATGTTGAATATATTGACTTCATTGGCATCGACAAAATTCTTTACTTTTGTGCTCCTTTAATTTCTATTTTGAAGGAATTACAAGTTGATGGTGATGGCATATCTATGATGTTCTATGCATTTTTGAGTAAATTTGCTTAACAATATTTGGGCAAAATTCAAGGATGAATTTTCTCTACCCTGGAGGGAATAATGCAGAGCAACAAGTATTGGAATGAGTTTGCAGAACAATGGATAGTAGATATAATTTATTATTATTATTATTATTATTATTATTATTATTATTATTATCATCATCATCATCATCATCATCATCATCATCATCATCATCATCATCATTATTAGGATTTGATTTTTATTTTAATTTAGTATTGATTAGAAATTGAATTACCTATATTGTTAGGGATTTGATTTCCTACCTTAGCTAGAATTGTCTTTATTTTTATTTCCTAAATAAAAATTAGGGTTAGTAGGTTTGTGCCACCCTATAATTATATAAGCCTTAAGGCTATGTGAGATAGTTTTTTGTTGAATTGATAATTAAATTTCTATTTTCCCAATTTTTGGTATTCCTTTATGTGAATCAACGAATATTGATACCTATATCCTAGTATTTGTGCACAAATCAACAGGTTATAGAAGATTGATTTCTAGCATACGTGCGTGAATCAACAGACTTCAATATTTATCCCTTTGTTCTTGTATTTTATTCTTATTTTTATTACTTTTAACCTTCCACTACATCACTTAGTAAGATACGAAGCAACCTTGTTTAAGAAAAATAAAAAAAATTTCACATTTTCTCCTCGTTTGAAACAAAATAAGATGCAGAAAGTTTGATCAGAAAAAACAAAATCAGAATTTTTCAGAATAAAATTCTATGCTCCCATAAAATTTCTAGATAGTAGGTGCACTAGATCCATATTAAACAGTTGCATATTAAATATCATCTTTCGTAATATAATAGTATTAGTTTAAAAGGTCAAGAAAAACTAAACTTTCCTAATAAAATAGTGTTGAGTTTAAAAGGTCAAGAAAAACTAAATTTTATTAGATCTATATACAATCAATATATTGGCTAATCATGAACATAATAGTTCCAAAACTATACATTGACGTAAAAGCCTAAATGCAGATAGAACAAAAAGGGAACTTAGGCAACACATACAAAATAATATCATGCCTGGAATGCCTAAAAAAAATCTCTCTTCACAAATCTCAAGCTATCAACTACGCCTGGTCTTATAAGCTCCACAGCATGTGCAAGGACTTGTATATCTACCTGAATCAGCATAAAATACACAAAATCTAAAATGAAGTATATAGGGGAAAATATAGTGTACATAATAAATTTTTAGACTATAGACATTTATTATATGAAAATGGTGGAGGATAATAAAACAAGTTATTGTTGATAGAACTAATGCTAATTAAACACGACATGGTCAACATTTAAAGCACAGTATCCTTTAAAGCGTGACATGACCATGCCGTGTCTTTATCATTAACATGTCGTGTTTGTAATATTTACACGTTAGACTACGGTTGACTTATATTTATCTTATCTATGCTGGTTATTAATTTGTTATTTTATTCTCTTCTTTAGTTCCAATTTTTGTATTCTTTGTATCAGTATAAATACGTCTTGTACTCATGTATTCATGTATATGAAATAGACAATAACATTACAAATCATTTCATGGTTTTGGAGCATGATAATGGTAGGACAAATCATTCCAATTTCTTCCTCTTTTACTCTTTTTGTATCTACTACTAATCATACCCTTCTAATTAAATTTCACCCCTTAAAATTACCTCACCTGGAAAAACCAATTTCAGCCTCTTCACAATTACAAGCTAAGTGGTTTTATTGATGGATTGACTCCTTCACCTTTAACCACAACCTTCAATAATGAATCCAAACACTAAACATCCTAATCCGACATATGTTGAATGGTACCAAAAAGATTAAATCTTACTTTCATGGATTTTTTCTTCACTATCCAAAGAGGGCTTTCCTTATGTAATTGGTATGACTACATCCTATGTAGCATGAAAACCACTAGAAAGTGCATTTGGCTCTATATCACAGAATTAAAAGTTTAGATTCATGTTGAATTATAAGAACTGAGGAAATATGACTTAACTATATCTCAATATCTTTAAAAAGTAAAATAACTGGCTGATGAATTAGCTATCACTAATAGACCTCTCTCAAATGCTAACTAATGCAATTATTTATTGTGATTATTTATCACAATCTCAGACGTCCTCCATCTTCCATGGTGCCACCTTCAATCTCTTCCCCATCTTTCACCAACTTTCAATAATGCCCTTTTATCACTTATTGTAAGCCACAAAGACCTTGCCAAATCTGCGATTGGCATAACCACACTGTAGATAAGTGTCACCAACAATATAAGCAACACCAATCATCCTTCAACCTATAGGTCAATTTTGTAAATATTTTCCATGCTTCACCTTTATTTGGCAATAACACTCCCTTCCATGCTGTTGTGCCTTATTATGCTTGGTATTGAAATACTGGTACTTCACACCATATGGCATCTGATTAATAATTGCTTCACCATGCTATTCCTTATACTAGGTTTGATCAAATAGTTATTAGTAATGGACAATCTATCCCAATTGCAAATACTGAAACATCTTTTTCCTCTTATTCTATAAAAGATTTTATTCTTAAAAATGTGCTTCATGTTCCAAAAATTCAAAAATCTTTACTTTAAGCGTAAAAATTTACTAATGAAAATTCTTGCTTTTTTGAATTTTGGCCATAACACTTTTACATCAAGGATCAGACCACCAAGACACCCTACTACGAGGTCGAAGTAGTAATGGACTATATATGATGCCACCTCCATCCCAGCCTTCTCCAATCGCTTTACTCACTAAAATTATGACTCTTGATGATTAGCATGCTCACTTGGGTCACCTAAATTCTTATATTGTGTCTAAGATAATAAAAAACCATCACTTACCTGTTTCTTCCTCAGTTTTATCTAGCTATTGATCTTATCATCTAAGAAAATTAGCCAAGTTACCTTTTGCTTTAGTTGAACACACCATAGATGCGCCTTTTCAAATTATTCACTATGATGTCTAGGGACCATCCCCAGTTACATCCTATATTGGTTTTAGGTATTTTATTTTGTTTATTGATGACTTTACTAAGTTTACCTAGATTTATTTTCTTAAAAATAAAAGTAATGTTTATTCAACGTTTCTTGCCTTTGAATCTCTTGTTCATTACCAATTTAATTCCAAAATAAAAGCATTTCATTTATACCAGGGCGATGAGTTTCAAAAGTTGCACAAATATTTTAATCAAAATGGCATCGTTCATCGTATTGCCTATCCTTATATGCATGAACAAAATGGTCTCTTAGAAAGAAAAATTTGACATATAGTTGACACAGATTTAACATTATTAGCACATTCTCAAGTCACATACCGACTTTGATCCTATGCATTTTGAACTACCATAAATTCAATAAATGCAATGCTAACTTCAGTTCTTGACAACAAGCCTCCATTTCAAAAATTATTTCTTAAATCACCAAAATATATGGATATAAAAATATGTGGATGTGCAATTTCTCTATATTTACATCTATATAATCATTTTAAATTCTCTTTTAGATGTTGAGATTGTATCTACTTAGGTCATGCTTTTAATCATGTTAGTTATGAATGTTTTTATATATCTAATGATAAGATATATATTATTCATAATGCTAATTTTAATTAGCAAATTTATCCATTCAAATCTCTTGTTCCTGCTGTCCAATCTCCACCACCGACACCAATGTCGTGGCTCACATACACTGCTCTAATATCTTTAGTTTCCAATTTAAGTATGCCTCCTCCTCTTTTTTCTTCTCCAACCAACCCAATCCTACCCAAACTCTATTTACTTTATCTCAACCCACCTCCTCTACTTCTTCTTAATAACTAATTCCATCCTTACCACTTACACTAATCTCTAACCCCAAACTTGATAACATCAATCTTATTATTAATTTCATATAATACAACCAACCTAACTTAATCCTACCCACCCTCCCTCACATCCATCTCCAAACAATAACCTAACCCAAACCCATCCCATGGAATTAAGACTTTGCACCATGTCAAAATGTCAAGAAAATATTATGTTATCCTAAAAATCACTTTTGAATTATTTTGAATATGAACCATTATATTTTAAAGATATAGTCTAATAAGAAAAATGGATGAAAGCTATGGACCATTCAGCATCGAAATCAACCAACACTTGGACTCTTATGTCTCAAATACAAAATGCAAATATTCATTACAAATAAGTGGATATTTCACATCAGAAGAAAGTTAGATTATAGTATTGAATGCTACAAAGCTCAACTTATAGCTAAGCGATTTACATAACTCTCTGGTGTAGATTACACAAAGAAATTTAGTCTAGTCATCAAAGCCATAACTATTTGGGTTATCATTACTCTTGTAACCATGAATAAATGGCCAATGATGCAATTAGATGTTTGCAATGCATTCTTGCATGGACATTTACATGAAGCACTATACATGGCTCAACCACTCGGATATGTTAATTCTTCACATCTCCAATATGTTTACAACTTAAAAAGGTCTATATATGTTCTTTAATAGGTGCCCTATGCATGGTTTGATTGGCTTGATAACTATCTCCAAACACTACACTTTGTCTTATCAAAGGTAGACAATTCTTTATTTATTCTTAAATAAGGAACTAACTATGTATTTCTTTTAGTTTATTTAGATGATATTATTCTTACAGGTTCTTATCCAAAACTACTATGCCATAAAATTGACTCCTTGTAAAGGGAATTCCTAATTTGAGATTTTGGCAAGCGACACTACTTTCTCAGTTTGCAATTGGAATCTTACTCGGATGGAATTTTTCTAAGCTAAACCTAATACCTTACTAATTTACTACGTAAACATGACATGGCTAATTACAAACTTGCTCCACACCTATGCAATTCTCTACTCATTTGTTTAAATTGACAAGTACACCTTTGCCTCAAAGAGAGATTTATCAAAAATAATTGAGGCCCTACAGTATGCCACCATAACTCATCCAAACATAGCTTACAATGCTAACAAGTTATGTTTATTTATGTATAGCCTTACAAATCTCCATTCAAAAGCACTCAAATAATTGCTCAAATACATTCAAAGTACTCATCATATAAGTCTCTTTTATTCTGCTCAAACATCCATAACGCTCTTTTGTTATACAGATAATGATTGGGGTGGGGACCAGATCATCGATCTACATTGGACTATGTTGTTTATCTTAGTTCTTCTTTGACATTATGACTAGCTAAGAAACAACTGACAATTGCAATATCATCAACAGAGAGTGAATATAAGGCCATAGCCAATGCCACTTATGAATTAATTTGGCTTCATGGATTACTCAAAGAACTTGGTTGTCCATCATCTCATATTGCGGTACATCATGACAACATTGGTGCCTTTTATTTGAGCACTAATCTTATGTTTCATGCTCGTACAGAACACATCAAACTGGACTACCACTTTGTTCGTGAACAAGTTGCCAACATATTCTTACACCTTTATTTCATCTATACTATGCTCAACTTGCCAATTTATTTACCAAACCCCTGGCATCTTCTCAATTTCATTCATTACTTCCACTTCTTCACTTTTGAGATGTGTATGGGTTTTTGTGTCACGACCCAAAACAGGGGCCATGACCAGCGCTAGGGAACGGGAATTCTTTCGAATCCGGAACCCGTAGCAAGCCTAAAAATAAAATAAACATGCAATAATAACAATAGTAATATAATATGCAGCGGAAATAAAAATCATAATATCATAATGTTATTCATATCAACTGGATTTAAATCAAAATCTCATCTCATAGATACATAATCTCTTTAATACAAATCCAGTTTCAATATAATACATCTCTTTAAAATAAAATACATGAAATCCAATACTTTAGTTCTCAACTACTGCAGTGTCTAGATAAAATAAATAAGACTCAAGTAGATAATTTACACAAAGAAGCCGGGGCGAAAGAAATCCGGCGTATCGACCTGCTACTGAGGTCTGAGGATGTTGACTCTCCTGAAAAATAGTCAATGGAGGGGAGTCAGACCTCACTGAGTGAATTACTATAATATATATACATACACACTACGTGATGATGCATACAGTCAACAGTATATATATAATATGTATATATACAGGCAATTGCACACAGATGCAATAAAATCATTTTATATATTTTATCTGAAAACATCTTTTATGAAGGATCACATAGAACCCTAGAATATCGCAACCTCAGAAATAGTGTTAAACAACACTCTGGCCATACAGGCTCAGTTATTCCAAATATATCCACTTAATCCATTTGGACAGTAGACTGGCCCCGAGACACTAAGTCAACCGAGCTCCAGCAGTCTGACTGCCAGTGTGATTGGCCCCGAGACACTTGGTCAACCGAGCTCCAGCAATCACACCCAAACCACATCTCACACATATCGATAATCACATTAAATCAATATCCACCAATAAGTTAGTATTACAGCCTAAAGCTATAGGCGTACCGGTACGTACTCGGTCCTAGTGCTGCCCACTAGGTAGCACGTTCTATTGATATCCTTCATCATTAATAATGTAAAACATTCATTCACAAAAATAAATGATGCATGAATGTAAATGAAATAGCAATATAAACCATATATGTATACCGGAAATATACCAAAAGTAAACCAGGTATATTTCGAGTATATATATGTCAAATGAATTCAATCAAATTATAACTTAAGCTAGAAATATATTTAAAAACATTTTAAATATATTTTATTCACAAAACATGCATATAATTTAATATATACCAAAAATAAACAAAAAATATACTTAATGTAAACTTAAGAAATAATCAAATTATTCATGCATATTTAATCAACATAAAACATGCATTTCTAAATCGTGCATCCTAAGTATATATATATAGTATAGTAACTCACCTAATGCGCTCCACGAGACAGGTCCAACGGGCCTGGTCCACTAGCCCTCGGTCTCGGCGCAACTAAACAAGCAATAAATAATCAACATCAGAATAAACCTAACAGAAATCCTAGAATTCAATCTAGAGTATTAAACACAGAATCAGAAATTAGGATTCGACTGGATATCACGTTTTACGAGAATTCTACCAAAAATTCGATAGAACCTCCCCTGTAAAATGGACATCTCTCTACTCAAAAGAGTAGAGCCGACCCTGTAAAGAAATACACTTCGAAAAATAGGCTCAACACAATCAAAATCCCACGGTCGGACTCCCAACTACAGTCCACCGACCGGGGTCCACAAACACAGAACATATTCCAGATACACCAAAAATATCCTCACAACATAGTAATACATCTCATAGGTAAAAATTACATAATTAACCTTGAAACACTGTAAAAACCGATTAAAACTCATTTTATTAGAAAAACCGTATATTATATATATAATTGAAAATAATTCATGAAAAATAGTTTTAATTAGTTAAAAATACCAAATATTTTGTAGAAATCATTTTTATACCTTAAATAACTAATAAAACCAATTAAATTACATTTTTAGACAATTTAGGGAAAATTACCAAAATACCCCTATATATATAAATATACTTAAATTACTTCAAAAATTCACCAAAAATCATACAATTATCAAAAATTAATTTTCTCAACATATTTATCAATAATATCAATAATTAAACTCAATTAACCAATTAAATTCAAATAAAAACACATTTAACCCTAATTTCTCAAAATCACATAAACTTCAATAATTCAAAATAAATACTTAGAAATTCATAAAAATTCCAAAAAAATTCCTATAATTCATTTCAAAACCTAATTTAACCATAAACTCCAATTTCATAATTTAAATAATTAATTTCCGAAAATTAGAAAATAATATTAAAATATTCAAAAATACCCAAAAATCCAAAAAATATCCAAAAATTCTACAAAAATTCATACATGTAGATTGAGCTACTAGGAACAACATTTGTGAAGGGAGTTTCCATGAATCATCCAATTAAAAGCTCAAAAAAATCAAAAACCCTAATAGGCCGAAATTGACAAAATCGAAACCTAAGCAAATCTAGACCATTTTAGCTCAAACCAAAGCTAGAATCACACTCACCGGAGCTCAAGGAGAAGAAAGAGACCGGCGGTGTCGAAAACGGTGGCCGGAATCGACGTGATCGACGGTGGATCGATTTTCGGCTTCTCCGACCAAAATCGACTTCCAGGCGCCGGAAACGGTTACCTCAGGTGGCGAAAATGGTTGGGGAAGGCGGTGGCACACCGGACGGCACACCCACGGTGAAGAAACGGCGGTAGCAGTGACCGAAACGGCGAGGAGAAGGATCGGGAGGAAGAAGAAGATTGGGGGGCAAAATGGTAATTTTCCAATTCTTTTGATTTTTGATGTATATATGTATATATATATACTTTATACTATATATTAAAATAATATTAAATTACACACATCAAATATACACCACACACATAAAATCTAATATTTTAATAATTTATACTAAATAAAATTAATTAAATAACAATAAAACAAATAAATAATTAATAAAATATTAGGGTAATAATAAACCCTAATTAAATAAATATACACACACAGGCTTTATTTAATAATTTAAAAATACACATGAGTTCATGCAAGCCCGTAAATACATTTAAAATAATTAATAATACATTATTTACGTGAAAATTTTCCCGAAAATGAAAGTCCCGGGAAAATTTTACGTAAAACACTGAAAATAATACACAGTAATTAAAATAGGTTTTAAATACATATTAACTCGTAAAAATATCATATAAAATACAGAAATTATTAACACTGCATATCCCGGTACAGTGTAAAAATATTTTAAAAACACGGGATATTACAGTTTGTAAGGGTGATAGAACTAATGTTGGTCAAGCATGACATGGTCAACATTTAAAGCACAGCATAACCATGTTGTATCTTTATGGTCATCATTTCAAGTACCACATAACCATGTTGTGTCTTTATCATTGATATGTCGTGTCTATAATTTACATGTTAGACTATGGTTGGCTTATATATATCTTATCTATGTTGGTTATTAGTTTATTATTTTGTTCTCTTCTTTAGTTCCAATTCTTATACTCTTTGTGTCACTATAAATATGTCTTGTACTCATTTATTCACACAATATCATTACAAATCATTTCAATTATGTTAATCAGTTGTTGGGTTCAAAACCCACCTCCCCCTTCTCTGATTGTAATTGGCAAAAAAAAGAAAAAGACCTAGACCAAATGGTTAAGTTAAGGTCTTAAGACTCAAAGATTTCAGGCTTGATCCTATTAGCAAGGGCTATGCATGGGTTGGCATTCTTCGGACCTAACCTGGAAGTTGAAAAATTCAAAAAATAATTTTCTGAATCTGGCTCTAAAATTTTAAATCTCCATCCTAAATTGCTTTAAAAATTTGGAGCAAAGATTTAGAACAAATGGAGAATTTAAATTGGTTTGTAACAAAATCAAAATTTGGAGATTTATATTAATTTTAGATTATATATTTAAAATTAATATTTAAAAATTCATTATAATAAAGAAATATATATTTAATATTATATTAAATATATTATATTTAACAATAGTACTTTTTTATAAATTTTCTTTTTAAGTTTTATATTTTAATAATTTTATAGTTTGAACATATAAAATAAAATGACCATAAATTTTAGAAACAAATTTTATTTGTAAATTTAAATTTTATTTTATGATTAAACATGTATTGAAAATTAACTATAAACAAATATTCAATTGATGAGTGTGTTTATTTTATTTCAAAAAATTAATTATTATTTAAAATGTCAAATATTATATGATAAGTTAACATTTAATAATAGATTATCTAAAATCTAAAATATAGTATTTAGATATAATTTATTATTAAAATGTTATATATATATATATATATATATATATATATATATATATATATATATATATATAAATGCTATTTGCCTCATGTGTTTTGCCTTTATCCCTGAGATTTACAAAATTGTGTACAATTTCATCCCTAAATAAGGACTTATGAATGTTAACTGTTTCAAATGTCAAGGATGAAGTAGTATAATAAACTTATCATGCATTACTTATCAATTTAATAATAATAATAATATATACATACTATTAATTCTAGTTTCGGTACTATGACAACCCAAACCAGGGGCCATGACCGGTGCTAAGGAATGAGAATTCTTTCAAACCCGGAACCCGTAGCAAGCCTTAAAAGAAAAAAGTATGCAATAAAATAAAATAAATATAAATACAACAGAATTAAAATCTTTAATCATTATATGTAAAAAAATAAATCCTTTTGTCATATCATAGCAAAACATTTAATATAATATTCAGGGACAGGCCTTTAATACAAGATACATGTAACTGACGTATAAATACAAACACTACCAATACAAAATATGACTACTACAGTTTTCTAGAGTACAATAAAGATCAAGTAAGCAGTTTACATAAACAAGCCAGGCCAGAAGAAGTTCGGCGAATCGGCCTACTACTGAGGTCTGAGGAAGAATACTCTCCTGTAAAAATATCAACTGAGGGGAGTCAGACCTCACTGATTGAATTGTTATAATATATACACATGCATTTCCTAATGTCAAATGCAATCAATCATTCATATATAATAAATATATATACAGGCATTTCACACAGATGCTGAAAATCACTATATATAATACTATTGAAAAACATAAGATTATGAAGGATCAAATAGAACCCTATTTAATCACAACCCCAATCAATAATAACATCACTCTAGCCATATAGGCTCACTTAATTCCAAATAAAATCACTTATTCCATATAGACAGTAGACTGGCACCGAGACACTAAGTCAATTGAGCTCCAGCAGTCTGACTGTCAATGTGATTGCCTCTGAGACACTAGGTCAACTGAGCTCCAACAATCACACTCTCAATCACATCAAATCTCAAATCAATCAATCATATATCAAATCATATTTCACCATAAGTGATTCTCACTCAACCCTACATCTATCATACCAATACGTACACGATCCTAGTGCTGCCCATTAGGTAGCACGTTCTATCAATATCCTTCATTTAAAATAAAACATTCATAGAGGAAAATAAATATTGCATAATGTCATTCATAATAACAAAATAAACCATACATATACCAGAAATATATCTAGAATAAACTAAGTATATTTCGAGTATATATATGTGAGATAAATTCAAATCAAACATGAAATATACCAAAAAATAAACTAATAATATACTTAAAAACATGCTAAATATATATTGAAAGTAAAACATGCATTTATTTAGAAATATATAAAAAATATACTAAAAATATACGTAAAGTATACTAAACATTCAATAAAACAATTTATGAATAAATACAATTCAAAACATGTAGATTCTAAAGCATGCAACCTAAGTGCGATGTATATATAAAATAATAACTCACAAGTTTGCGCTTCACGAGACTAATTCGACGGCCCCAATCCACAAAGCCTCGATTTCGGTGCAACTAAAAATAAAATAATGATAATAACCATAATTAATCTAACGTAAATCTCTAAAGAGACTCGATCTAATAATATGGAAATCAAACAAAAATATAGAATTTTAGGATCGAACTAATGTCACGTTTTACGAGAATTTTATCAAAAATTCGACAGAACCTCCTATGTAAAACAGACATCTCTCTACTAAAAAGTAGAGCTGGTCTTGCAAGAAAACACACTTCTAAAGTCAGAATTCACACAATCTTCGGTTGGGACCCCAAACTGCACAATACTCTCAACTGAAGTCCATAATTCACCAACATCCAAATAATATAATAAATATATTAAAAACCAATAAATGCCATAAATATCTTCAAAATATTAAAATATAGCATATTTAACATTAAAACATGAAAAATAATTATTTCCTCAATAATTAAATAAAAATTCTGAAATGATAATATAATATTATCAAAAATCCAATTTCTCGATAATTCAATATAAAATAATAAAAATTCACTTTATATATTCAAATAACTAAAAAAGCCTAAATACATATTAAAAATTATTAAAAACCCATTTAATCATTAATTTAGTAAATAATATATTATTTGAAAATAATTTTCAAAAATTAATATTAATTAGTTAAAAATAGTAATTAATTAATATAAATCATTTTAATACCCTAAATAATTATAAAACCAATTGAAACATAAAATTTAACTATAATTATCATAAAATTACACAATTAACCCTATAATACAAAATTACACATAATATATCTAATATTCCATAAATATTATATAAATGCATGAAAATTATTTTATCAACAAATATTACTTTAATGTTATCTAAAACATATAATTAAACACTAATTTTAACAAAAACTAAACTTTAACCTAATATTTCAATATTCACATAAACTAAAAATATTATTAAAAATTATATAATAATTCCAAAATTTAATTTCTCAACACTAAAATTAATATCAACCTAATATAACACCAAATCAACCAATTTTATAATTTAATAAATTAATTTACAAAAATTCAATAAATAATAATAAAATATTCAAAAATTCACAAAAATTAAAATAAATTCCAAAAATTAAAAAAAAAATATATACATGTAGATTAAGCTACCAAGATAAACTTTTGTAAAGGGAGTTTGCAAGATTCAACAAGATTTGACTTAAAAAAATTAGAAACCCTAATAACTAAAAATCAACAAAACAAAAAAAACGGATGGATTAAGCTAAAATAGAGGTTGGATTCATGCTCATCGATGCTTAGGGAGTCATTAGACACCAAAAATGCAAGAAAAGGTGGCCAGAAGAGGGAGAACAGCTGGTGATTCCACCTACTGCCACTGCTACTATCTCTGTCAATCCACACCAGAGAAAGAGGAGGAGGCGGCGAAGGTGATTGGAAGGTGGTGGAGCTTGCTGGATGTCAGGGAGGCACACTAACTATTTTGTGATTAATTACTATTATTTTATGTTTAATTAAATTTTTTACGTAAATATATTATTTTGAAACTCATTATTTTGGACATTTAAATTGCGTTATTTATATTTACCATTTTCAGATAGTATTATTTTAATAACATAAATTTATGTGCATTATTATTTTAATATTTTTATTTTTATTAAATTACGTTATTGGTATTATTATTATTTATTGTTTATGTAAATGTAATTTTATGTTAATGTATGTGTATATTTGTGTGTGTGTCTATGTATATATATATATATATATATATATATATATATATTATGTGTGGTGGATAAGTTTTTTTTAAAACATAAAGTTAAATTATATTATAATATATAGTTATATTATAAAGTTTATTAATAATATATATATATATATATACATACAAACAAACACATGCCACCCCGTAACCCACCTCCCTCCTCAATGGTGCCCAAATTTGAAGTTCTCAACTCCTCAGCATAATTAAAAAACTAAGCATACTACTCAATATAGTTCCCCTCCATCTCTGTTAACACTTTATGTTTGGCTCTCTTGCACATGGAATACCCAATCTTAAACTTTAATTCAGCTTTGGCCTTTTTCTTTAAATCATTTATCTTGATAGCAGGGTTTTTTGCAATATCATCTTTCAAGAAGTATGCAAGAAATTTGCATTTTACCCTTCTACTTATAGTTGACTTTATGCAGCTATGCTTGGGGATGTATTTTTTCACCTTTAAGTCACCACTACTTCCTTCATTGCTAGAAAATCATAGCAATTAGCAATTAGGAAAATAGTATTTTGCTCTAACTCTATCCTTATTGTTCCTAACAAAATATATGTTAACCCCTCTAGCTACAAAATATTTGGTCACTGCAAACCTAAATTCCTCTACATCCTTGAATGCAAGACCAATAAAAAATGTTGACACCTTAACAGATAGATTATACATTAATTTCTTTGATTTCTTCCTCTTAATTGTACTATTAGCTTCCCCATCTGTTTCTTCTTCATAACTATCAGGTGTATAGTCATCATAGTACTCTTCATCAATTCCAATCTCTTCAGGAATTCCATTACTATTTATAGCTACATTGGCATGCACTTCTTCAGTAACTGGTACATCATCATCAATTTCTTCCTCAGTTTTGTTCTATGCTTCAGCTCTTTTTTCTTCCATATAACTTTTCTTTTTAGCTCTAGTAATCATTAACTAATCATCATCTTCTTCTGTACTTGAGTTATTCTCTCCATTAATCATAAAATCTTCAATATCATTATCATTCACTTTAGATTCATGCATTGCAGGTTCCTCCACTACAGGTTCTCTATTGTTGCTTCCTAAACCTCACCCGCTACATCAATCAAATGAATAACATTTGCTTTAATCGGTACATCAATCCCATGCTCACAATACATGTCTACATTCTCTCCATCTTTCATTGTATTTAGCAAATCAATCATCCCATTATCATCATAAAAAAACCTCAAATCAGTAGCTAAACTGCCTCCAAACTTAAGCCAAAAAAGCCTTGGATTTTGGCAATATCCTAACAATTTCACCATTTTAACTATCCTCATATAGTGAAATTTATCTATATCATAAATTGGAAAAATTTTAACTTTTCCATTAATGTACCTTAACACTGGGTCCCTAACAAAGGTTCCCATATCAATGTGTTGGCCAAAAAACCTAGAAATTAACTTTCTGGCTTATTTAATTAGCAACTTGACATAAATGGATAAAAGACCCCAAAATTGGCCAATGATTTTATTGTATGATTTCTGGGATTATTGTCTTTTTCTTATTTTTTTTTATTGTCTTTTATAACGACACTACATCATATCATAATAAACAAAACACAGGAATCCCAAAAACACCCATTTCTCAAAACCTATATAACTTCTCATAAAATATAACAAAATATAAAAAATATAAAAAATAAACAACACCATAACAAGCACATGTAAACTGCCACTAACCTTCATCTTGTGCAGAATTTCTTTACCAGTTGTCATGGTGTTAAAACTAAAAATTCTTACTTTCAAGAAATAGAAATAAAAATGGAGATTTTGGCATTAAGATAAGAGCAAGAGCAGCTAGAAATGATCACACACACACACACACACACACATATAGATGTTTATGAATATGGTATATATAAGGCAGGATGGCTTTAACTAAACTACACGTGACCTGTCGGTGACTTTATACACAACTCCCACATCGTTTTCTTGATCTGTTCTTCTAAAATCTAATAACATGTTCTTGCTGATGACCTTTCTTTATCACCATTATTATTTCCTCATTTGCTTTTTCTTTTTTTCCTTATAGTCTATTTTGGTTAATAAGTGAATCTATGATTGTATAACTAACAACTGTTAAATGAGTTGTTAGGAAACCTTTTATCGCCTTTATAATTTTATTCAACTTGAACCAAATTAGTTAAGTTAATGTAAGATGAAAATTCAAACATGTTTATTGGTAAAAGAATGTTTTATAGAGAGGTATAAATGGTAATAAATTTAAATTTTGAGTTCAAATTTTATATATGAAAAAAATATTTATTATGAGAGTTTGATAGGAGATACTAAGAGTATCAAATGAAATAAAATGCAATGTTAGTTATTTTCTTATATTTTATTTATATAATTAATTTTTATTTAATTTAAATGAAAATAACGTTTCTTTAATAAATAATATATGAATACTTAGACTATGTTTTTTTTTGTCTAAACAAAAGGGTTGATATATTAATGTATTTGTCACGACCCAAAATCGGGAGTCATGACCGATGCTAGGAAACAGGAATACTTTCAAATTCGGAACCCATATTAAGCCTTGGAAATAAAATCATATATAATAAATAGATAAAAATATGCTATAATTAAAATTTAAATCAATATAAAAATAAATACCTAAATGTCATTTCATAAAATAAAAATATTCATACAATATTCAAATATAGGTCTCTTACTAAAATAACATTCTACTGATACAATACACTACTGTTGCAGTTTTCTAAAATACAATTAAAGTTCAGATAAATAAATTACATAATCTAGCCGGGGCTAAAGAAGTCCAATGTAGAGGTATACTACTAAGGTCTGACGATGAGGAATCTCCTGAAAAAATATTGAGGGGAGTCAGACCTCACTAAGTGAATTATTATAATATATATAGATGCAGTCTAAATCATATATAGTCAAACATCAGTATAATAATATACATATACACACATTTCACACAGATGCTAAACTACGCTTTTATATATATAGTAAATGTAGAAAATATTTATTTAAAAGAATGATTAAATAGAACTCTAGATATCCACAACCTTAATCAAACTATCTCATGCTAACTTAATTCCAAAATAATTCTCTTATTCCATTTTGGACAATAGACTGGCCCTGAGACACTAAGTCAACTAAGCTCCCGTAGTCTCACTGTTAGTGTGATTGGCCCCGAGACACTAGGTCAATTGAGCTCCCATAATCACACTACTCAATCACATTAATTCTCAATAATCGATCAATCAAATGCCACCTTAAATGATTTAATAACTCAACCCTAAAATCTATCGCACCAGTACGTACATGGTCCTAGTGCAGCCCACTAAGTAGCACGTTCTTTCGATATCCTTCATATAAAATAACATATATATATTGGAAATAATAAAATGCAACATTTAAAATATAATGGCATTCTTTTGAAAAGAATATCTCACTTATATACTAAACATATACCATAAATATACCAAATAAATATGCTAAACATATATTAAATTTACTGAATTTATACCAAACAAATACTAACACATATATATGTCACATATATACAAAAGATATACTAAAAATATACCTAGTATACATGTCTCATATATAGCAAATATAACAAAAATAAACCAAAATTATACCAAATCATTTAATAAAAAAAAATCATATTTAAACATATAATGAAAATGTGAAAATCCTTATTCATGCATCCTAACTGCAATGCATATATAGAATAATAACTCACAAGTTTGCGCTCCTCGAGACTGACTCAACGGTCCTAGTTTGATAGGCTTTAGTCTTAGCGCAGCTGGAAAAACAAATAATCATAAAATCAGAATAAATTCTAACTTATACTTCTAAAAATTCTAAACAAAGACTCAATCCAGGAATTCAAAAACTCAATCAAAACATAAAGACTCAGGATCGACCCAACGTCATGTTTTACGAGAATTCTATCAAAAAAGCAATAGAGTTTCCTCTGTAAAATGAATATCTCTCTACTAAAAAGTAGAGCCGATTCTGCAAGAAAACATATTTTTTACGAGAATTCTTTAAACATCAAATCTTTAAAATCTATATAAAATAATAAATGTAATAAAAATCATTAAAATCTATAAGTATCCTTAAATAATCACAATATAATATATGTAAACATCAAAATAGTAAATATAATTATTTTCACAATAATAAAATAAAATCTCAAATACTTATATAATATGAATAAAAATCCAATTTTTCAATTATTTAGCATAAAATAGTAAATTTCACAATTAATTCCTCAAATAGGTTATATATATAATAAAAATAGTTAAATCCCCTTTTAATCACAAAAATAGTAAATAAGTTATTATTTGAATATAATTTTCAAAAATTAGTATTAATTAGCTAAAAATAGTAAATAATTTGTAAAAATTATTATAATACCAATTATTACCAAAATTATTTAAAACATATTATTTAACAATATTTTCAACAAAAATACACATTTAACCCATAAATCCAATGTTCACATAATATTGAAAATATTCCCAAAAATTATATAAAATTAATAAAAATTATTTTATCAAAACTAAAATTACTAACTTAAATTAATAACACTAATTTAACCAAATTTCCATCCAAAATAATTAATTAACATAATTAACAAAAATATAATTTTTTTAATATTAAAATATTCAAAAATACCCATAATTCAAAAAATAAAAAATTATATGTAGGAAGATTAAGTTGCATATAACAACATTTCTTAAGGGAATTCTCAAGAATCAAACAAGAATAAGTTTAAAAAAAAAATAAAACCTAAAAATAGACATAAACTAAACTTAAAGAAAACTCACAATCGAAGAGGTTTAAGCTTAAACCAAGCTTGGAAATGGAGTTCTCGTAGCTCAAGGAGTCCAAAGAGTCCAAGACCGTGAGCTTTGGTGGCCGAAAAAGCTACCGGCATTCATGGAGGTTCCTTGTTGCCACTGCTGATCTAGGTAGTTTTCAACATGCTCCAAGTGCTTTGAAATTGGCAATCGATAGCAGAAAGAGGCTAGCAGTGATAGTGGTAGATGGTGGTGCAAGTGGTGGCTCCAGTGAGGGCTGGGTGGTACTGCAAGTGTGGTGGGAAGACAGAGGAAGAAGAAAGAAAATAAAGGGGAAGAGAAAGAAGAAATCTAATTTTATATATATATATATATACACACACAACACATGCAATAATAAGAATAATAACGATAGTAGTAGTAGTAGTAGTAGTAGTAATAATAATAATAATAATAATAATAATAATAATAATAATATTATTATTATTATTATTATTATTATTATTATTATTATTATTATTATTAATGATAATAACTTTAATATATTTTTAAATAATAAAACTTCCAAATAAATGTTTTACGTAAGAAAATATTTAACTTAAAATAATGAATACTATCACAAATAATTATAATATAATAATATTATTAAACAAATAAATAATACTTAACAATAAACTAACTTTTAAATCTGAATAAAATAATCATAATAAATAGAAATTTAAAATATTATTAACAATACATATCCCAAAATATATTTTAATAATTTAAAAATATTGGGTCATTAAAATCTTCCCCCTTATAAGAATTCATCCTCGAATTCAATTAAAAGAACATAAACAAGAATTTATTGAGGAAAGAGGTAAAGATAGATAACTCACATCTCAGCTTCTGTCTCCCAAATATGCTCCTCCACTTTGTTGCTTCGCCATAATACCTTGACCATCGGAATATGCTTCGAAAGCAACTGACGAACTTGATAGTCCACTATCATGACTAGCTCCTTCTCATACGTCAGGTCTTCATTCACCTCCACATTATCAGGCTACAACACGTATGAAGGGTCTAAAATATACTTCCTCAACATTGAGATATGAAACACTGGATGCATTTGAGATAGATTCGGAGGCAAAGCCAACCGATATGCAACCATGCTCACTCTCTCCAAAATCTCAAATGATCCAATAGATCTCAATGTCACGACCCAAAATGAGAGTCATGACCGGCACTGAGAAACCGAAATTCTTTCGAATCTAGAACCTATAGCAAGCCTTAAAAATAATAATGCATGCAATAAATGAATATAAACACCTAAAATTAAAATTTAAATCAATGTAAAAATAAATATTTAACTGTCATATCATAAAATAAAAATATTTCCATACAATATTCAGAGAAAGGTCTCTTACTAAAATAACATTCTATAGATACAAAGTACTATTACTGCAGTTTTCTAGAATACAATAAAAGTTTAGATAAATGATTTACATAATCTAGTTGGGGTTGAAGAAGTCCGGCGTAGAGGTCTACTACTAAGGTCTGACAACGAGGAATCTTTTGAATAAAAATATTAAGGGGAGTCAGACCTCATTGAGTGAATTATTATAACATATATACATGCAATCTAAAACATATCAAGTCAGGCATCATATATATATATATATATATATATATATATATATATATATATATATATATATATATATATATATATATATATACACACACACACACATGTATTTCACACATGCATCAATATACATATATATATATATACACACACACACACACATGTGTTTCACACAGATGCTAAAATCCACTTTTATATTTGTAAATGCATAAAAAACTTATTTAGATGAAGGATCAAATAGAACCCTAAACCAATCACAACCTTAAACAAATACCTCACTAGCCATGCAGGCTTACATAATTCCAAATAAATTTTCTTATTCCATTTTGGACAGTAGACTGGCCCTGAGACACTAAGTGAACTGACCTCCGGCAATCTTATTATTAGTATGATTAGCCCTGAGATAATAGGACAACCGAGTTTCAACTACCACACTATTCACTCACATTAAATCTCAATAATCAATCAACCAATCAAATTCTCCTCAAATAATTCTTAAAATACAAACTCTAAAGTTTAACAAACCCGTATGTACACAGTCCTAGTGCAACTCACTACGTAGCACGTTCTATTGGTATCATTCGAATAAAATCATATATTTATGGAAAATAAATAAATGCATAATTAAACATAAATGACATTCATAACAAAGAAATATAACATATATATACCAAAGATATATCAAAAAAATATACTGAATATATTTCAAGTATATATATGCTACATATAACCAAAATTAACCACAAATTTACCAAAATATACTAAAAGTATACCGAAATATACTAAACCATTTAATTAAATAATTCATATCAAAACATAATTAATTATAGTCATGCACTCTATGCAATGTATATATAAAATAATAACTCACAAGTTTGCGCTCCTCGAGACTGGCTCGACGGCTTGGTTCGATAAGCCTCGGTCTCAGCACATCTAGAAAATAAATAATAATAGTAATCATAATAAATTTTTAACTTATACTTCTGAGAATTCTAAAGGAGACTTGATCTAAGAATCCCAAAACTCATACAAACACAAAAATTCAAGATCAACCCGACGTCACGTTTTGTAAGAATTCTACCAAAAATTTGGCAGGATCTCCTCTGTAAAATAGATATTTCTCTACTAAAAAATAGACTCGATCCTACAAAGAAAACACGCTTCTAAAACCACAAAGCTCAATACCTTGGGTTGGGACCCCGAACTGCACAAATTCCCAATCGAAGTTCACAATTCACCAAAAATTAATATAATATAATAAATTAATTAAAATCATTAAATTCCATAAATATCCACAAAATACCAAAATATAATATATTTAAACATTAAAACACTAAATATAATTATTTTCACAATAATTAAATAAAAATCTTAAATAATAATATAATATTAATAAAATCAAAATTTTCAATAATTCCACATAAAATAGTAAAAATTCACTTCTATATACTCAAATAGCATAAATATATATTAAAAGTAACTAAAAATCCACTTAATCACCAAAATAGTAAATAATATATTATTTGAATATAATTTTTGAAAATTAGTATTAATTAGTTTAAAATAGTAAATAATTTATAAAAATCATTTTAATACTCTATATAATTTTAAAATCATCTAAAACACATTATTTAACTATAATTTCCACAAAATTACACAATTAACCTATATATACAAAATTCACATAATATAAAAATATTCTCAAAAATTATATAAATTAACTAAAAATTATTTTAAAAATTATAAAATAAGTAACTCAAATTAATAAAACTAATTTAACTAAATTTTCATTAAAAATAGTTAATTAAAATAATTATCAAAAATTCAATATTTAATATTAAAATAATAAAAAAATACCCATAATTCAAATTAATTCAAAAAAATAAAAATAAAATTATTTTTAGGAAGTTTAAGTTGCCATAAACAACATTTGAAAAGCAAGAATCCATGAATCAATCAATATTAAGTTCAAAAAAATAAAAACCCTAAAACACATAAACTAAAAATTAAGGATAACTCAAAATCAAAGGAGATTGAGCTTAAATGGAGCTTAGAATCGAACTCACCAAAGCTTGGAGGTTGGTACAAGATTGGTGCGATGAGCTAGGATGGCCAAAATTAGAGTCACTAGCGTGAAGATCCACTTGCTATCTGTTGCTGTTTTAGGCAGTTCTAGCGACCTTTCGAAATGTTACAAGCAATGGACGACAGCTAGGACGGGAGAGAAGTTGACAATGGTGAGTGGTTGAGGGTAGCTGACGTTTGATGGGACAATGACAGCTACAGGAAGGAGAAGAAGAACAAGAAGAAGAAGGGAAAAAAAAGAAAAGGAAGAGGGAAAGAGAAATAGCTTGACCCGATTTTGACTCTTTTTTATTTATTAGGAAAAGACTAAAATGTCCCTCTATCCAAATTAACAATAATAAAAATAATAATAATAATAATAACAACAATGATATTAACAACAACAATAACAACAATAATAATAATAATAATACTATTTAAATAATAGAAATGATAATAACTTTAATACATTTAATCTTTATAGAGGCATCACCCCCTATCAATGAGGCGATCGCCTCTTCACATAGGCGATTGCCACATTGACAGGTCGACTAGCTATTTAACTCTTTTTCCTTTATGAAATTCAATATAATATTCACTTCACATGCTTTTTCCACCTTTATACATAATTATTTCATTGCATAATGATAATTATTTTGATTATTTAAGGATTTCTTTAGTTAGTAACATGAAAACCCATTTTAGAACATTATTTGTAAATATTATTATGTATAATACTATGTTTTGAAAGAGGAAACTAACCATATGTTATTGCAAGAATTACTTGATGATCCATATCATTGAGTATTCACTGTCATTAGCTAATTCCTTAGACCATTGCGCTTGTGTAAATAGTTTGTTACTAGTTTACTTTTGGTATATGTATGGTTTATTTTCTGTATATTATTCTTTTATTTTTTCTAAAAGCATTGTAATCCTTAATCCTTTTTCCCATTTGATTCGAATGTATGATTGTAAATTATTACTTATTTTATTTTTGTTAAATGTTAGGACATAAAAGCATGAAATTGGATTAATATGAAAACTTGGACTTAACTATAAAATTTGGCAATTATCTGAAGGCAATTATAATATGTGTGGTAATAAGGAAATAATTAAATAATTAAAGGTAATAAAACACAGAACACGAACGGAGGCCAACTGTAAGTTTGGGTGAGCATTCAACCACTCATACCTAGTTTCTAAACCTGTTCTCTGACGACGGCTTTTGGGAACCTCCGTAGAATCTAGTTGCTGTATAATGTGTCCTAGCTTTTATCTGGGTGACAACTCTATCTTCGAATAGTCCCAAGACCTATATCATATTTTCAAGTGGGCCTCGAGCCCACACAGTGCTGTGGTCACCAAATACTTAGGCACATGCTAAACCCCGCCACCTACACTAATATATCTCAATACTAGCTTCCCCTTCTTGCTAAATCTCATCACACCCTTCATCAGAGACACCTTCAAAAACATATAGTCTCCAACCTAGAATTCCACATCTCTACATCTCGGATCTGCATAGCTATTTAGTCTGCTAACTGCGGTCTCTATCTCTTTTTAATCACAGTAACCTTTTTAGCAACATCCTGAACCATCTCAGGTCTAGTCAATACTCTCTCTCCAATCTCATCCCAACTCAGAGGAGATTTACACTTTCTTTTGTACAAAGCCTCATATGGTGCTATCCCAATACTGCTATGGTAGCTGTTATTATTTGCAAACTCCATAAGCGATAAATGATCATTCCAGCTACCTCCTAGATCCAATACACACATCCTCAACATATCTTCAAGTGTTTAGATCATCCTCTAAAACTGACCATCTATCAGAGGGTGAAAAGTAGTACTAAAATCAAGCCTAGTGCCCATCACTTCTTACAACTTTTGCTAAAAATGAGAGGTAAACATTGAACCTCTATCAGATATAATGGACACAGGTACTCCATGAAGGCACACAATATGCTTAACATACAGTTTTACTAATTCAGCTATAGAATATGTGGCTTTAACATGCAGGAAATGAACAAACTTAGTCAACCTGTCCACAGTTACCCAGATGGAATCGTATCCATCCTTCTAACAAGGTAACCCAACCATAAAATCCAAAGTAATTCTCTCCTATTTCCAACTCAGGAATAGGCAGTGACTGAAGCTTCCCATAAGGCTTCTGATGTTCAGCTTTCACCTATTGACAAGTTAAGCATTTAGAAACAAAATGAGCTACATCCTTTTTTAGTTTATCCCACTAATACAAGTCTCTGATACTATGGTACATTTTAGTGACACCTAAATGTACATTATAGGCTGAAGAATGTGCTTCCTCAAGGATCTCTTCTCGTAAATTATCCACATCAGGAATGCATAACTAACCACTAATCCATAAAATACCTTCCTTATCAAGTGTGAAATTAGTGAACTTCCCTGCATGAATCTTCTCTATAAGCTTTGCTAGAATAGGATCTCAGACTTGAGCTACCTTAATCTATCTCGTAGCACTTATCAAACTCTAAACTGAGCTAACAATCCACCAGATCTGCTAATCTTTATCATCATACCTTAATCTACCAACTGGTGCAACTATTGGATCAATGGTCTCCTCTCCACACTAATTTGAGCAAGACTACCTAAGGACTTCCTACTCAAGGTATCTGCTACCACATTAGCCTTGCCTTAATGATAAAGAATCTCGTAATCAAAGTCCTTCAGGAGTTCTAACCATCTCCTTTGCCTCAGATTCAAATCTCTGTAATAAAAAATGTACTTAAGGCTCTTGTGATTTGTGAAAATCTCACAAGTCACCCCGTATAGATAATGTCTCCAAATCTTGAGAGAAAAGATCACTACAACCATCTCTAAGTCGTGGGTAGAATAATTCCATTCATGCTTCTTCAACTTCCTAGAAGCATAAGCTATCACCTATCATTTTGCATCAACACATAACCTAGGTGGACTCTAGAGGCATCATAATACACCATGAATTTATCTACTCCATTAAGCAAAGCTAAAACTGGAGTTGTGGTCAACTTCTCCTTCAACAACTGAAAATTATTCTCACAAGCATCTGACCACTCAAACTTCACATTCTTTTAATTTAAGTGAGTCATAGGATCTGCAAAAATCCTGCACAAATGTCCTATAATACCTAGTTAATCCTAGAAAACTATAAATCTTTGTGACTATCGTTGATCTAGGCCACTCAGATACTGCCTCAATCTTTTGTGGATCACCCTGGATACCATCTTTAGACACTACGTGTCTAAGGAATGCAATGCTCTCCAACCAAAAATCACACTTTCTAGAATTTAACATAAACTTGATGTTCTTTTAATGTCTACAGTATAGTCTTCAAGTGATATACATGCTCCTCCATCCTCTTTGAATACACCAGTATGTCATCAATGAAGACCACTATAAATCGATCCATGAATGGTCTGAATACCTTGTTCATTAGATCCATGAAAGCAGTTAGTGCATTAGTTAACCCAAATGACATCACCAGAAACTCATAGTGGCCATATCGAGTACGGCATGCCATTTTAGGAACATCAGCTTCACTAATCTGCAATTGATGATAACACAACCTCAAGTCAATCTTAGAAAAGAACTGTGCACTTTGAAGCTGATCAAACAAATCATCTATCCTTGAGAGAGGATACTTATTCTTCATTTTCACCTTGTTCAGCTCTCTGTAATCAATGCATAGTCTTATAGTACCATCCTTCTTCCTCATAAATAGGACTAGTGCACTCCAAGGAGAAATACTAGGTCTAATAAAACCCTTATCAAGTAATTCCTGCAACTGGTCCTTCAATTCTTTCAACTTTGCAGGAGCCATTCTATAAGGCAGCATCAAAATATAAGTAGTTCCTGGAACCACATCTATACATAACTCAATCTCTCTGTGAGGTGGTAAATTTGGCAACTCCTCAAGAAAACATTAGGAAACTCATAGGTAATAGGAACATCTGTGGGTGATAACTTCTCTACAGAAGTATCCCTGACTAATGCTAAATATCCCTGACAACCCTTCCTCAACATCTTCCTAGTTGTGATAGCAAAAATGAGATTCTGAGGTGCAAAACTCTTATCACCCACAAACTTAAACTCTTCTTTATCTGGAATTCTAAAATCACCTCTTTATTTTGACAATCCATAATGGCATAGTGCTGAGATAACCAATCCATACCTAGAATCACATTGAACTCCATTACATCCAACAACACTAATTTTGCTAGCAATTCTCTACCTCTAATGAACACTGGACAACTAGAAAGAACAATGTTGGTGTCTAATGAATCGCTTAGAGGAGTGGCAATAGACAAAGGAAAAGCCATCCTTGAAGCTTACTAATATAACTTCAAAGCAAAAATAGGGGATACGAAGGAGTGTGTGGCACCCAAATCAAACAAAACCCAAGCATCCAAGTAACATATAGGAATAATACCAACAATGATGGCATTAGATGCTTGAGCATCTTGTTGAGTTAGGTGGAAACTTTGGCCTGACCTCGACCTCCCTGCTGACTGGTAGAAGTTAGACCAAAACCTTTAGCACCTCCTCTGGTACCTCTCCTACGCCCCTATCGAGATATAATCTATGTTGAACTCAAATGTTGAGCTAGAGGCAATTGAAAAGGAGCTGCTATTGCACTGATAATTGACTGTTATGAAAACTACAAAAATTACTATGGTTGAAAACTTGAATATAGGCATGATTTAGCGGAATGTCCCGTCTGTCCACATCTAAAGCATGTCAGCGACGCTATATAATGGGTTCCTTAATGGATTCAACCATAAGTCTGATAGGCACTGGCTGCTGATCTTATGTTGTCGTATGTCGAACTCCAACCACTACTACTGCTGGAAGCACCCAACCAAAATCTAATAGGTCTATAAGGTCTAGCATGGCCATGTATGCTACTCCTATGTACTCTCTATTACTGCCTCTGGCTCTGCTGTACTAAGCCTCTCTGTTGACTACTGGAAATAATCAGCAAAGTTAAATATAGAGAAGTATGGAATCCTCCTAACTGAATACCTAACTGATAGTAATCAGGTATAGCTCCTTGCCTAACTAGCTTTAACTCTATCTCCTTAGCCAACTCTATCACCGACTCCAGAGTAAAGCCCATAATAGGCATCCTAGTAAATGCAGAACCTAGACCAGTGACACACATTGTGACAATAAAATACTAGTCTCGCATCAAATCTTCTGCATATCTACTAAGTTAAAGAAACTCTTTAGTGTAATCCTCAACAAATCTGCCACCTCTGGTAATGTTCATCAGAAGAAGTCTATAACTCATCCAGAGTGGCTCTAGGCAGAATCTCCTTATAAATCTCTCTCTGAACTAAGCCTAAGTCATCGTAGTCATGTACAACTGAATCACCTGGAAAAACCAATCCAAGGCTAGTCCCTTAATAAAAAACTTGACTATCATGATCCGTTGGTACTCATTGTGAGCAATCCGAGTCCTCGTCTTAATAGCATGAAAAAAATCTAATGGATCTGATGTCCCATCAAAAGCTATCATACCGACTCTGATATAGAATAGTGCTACCTCAGGGTCAGACATAAGCTGCTGATAGGCAAGCTATAATGGCGGTGCAACTAGAGGTATCGCAGCTTCCTCGTATTCTAGCTCTACAGGTTCCTTATCCTATAGCTCTCGTTGTCTATGGTGACTTGTTGCTCCTGCAGGTCTACCTCAACCTCTGTGCCTCATTGGTGGCTCAGAAGGTAAAACCTCATCCTAAAAGGACTCATTATCCTCGACCTCAATGACCAGTGGAATAACACATGCTCAGCTCCTTATTCTAAAAAGATAAAACCAAAAAGATTCAAACAAAATAGACAATCTAACAATTATGCAAAATACTAAATCAAGGAAAACTTATCAAAGAAATACTCAAACCTAATAAAGTGTAGTAGTTTTAAAGAAAAAAAGACTCTGAAAACCTAGGTCTGTAACACTAATAACCTAGGGCTCTGATACCAACTTTGTCATAATGCAAAACGAGAGTCATGACCGACGCTAAGGAACAAGAATTCTTTCAAATCTAGAACCCACAGTAAGCCTTAAAAATAAAAATGCATGCAATAAATGAATAAAAATACCCATAATTAAAATTTAAATCAATATAAAAATAAATTCTTAACTGTCATATCATAAAATAAAAATATTTCCATACAATATTCAGAGAAAGGTTTTTTACTAAAACAACATTCTACAGATACAAAGCATTATTACTGCAATTTTCTAGTTAATAATAAAAGTTTAGATAAATGATTTACATAATCCAGTCGGGGCTAAAGAAGTCTGGTATAGAGGTTTTCTACTAAAGTCTAACAACGAGGAATCTCCTGAAAAAAATATTGAGGGGAGCTAGACCTCACTGAGTGAATTATTATAATATATATACATGCAATCTAAAACATATCCAATCAAGCATAAGTGCATGTGTGTGTGTATGCATTTCACATAGATGTTAAAATCCACTTTTATATTTATAAATGCAGAAAACACTTATTTAGGTGAAGGATCAAATAGAACCCTAAACCAATTGTAAGCTCAAACAAATACCTCACTAGCCATGTAGGATAACTTAACTCCAAATCAATTCTCTTATTCCATTTTGGATAGTAGATTGGCCCCGAGACACTAAGTCAATCGAGCTCCAGCAGTCTCACTGTCAGTGTGATTAGCCCTGAGACACTAGGTCAACCGAGCTCCAGCAACCACACTATTCACTCACATAAAATCTCAATAATCAATCAATCAAATTCTCCTCAAATTATTCTCACAATACAGACTCTAAAGTCTAATGAACCGGTAAGTACAAAGTTCTCGTGCAACCCACTAGGTAGCACGTTCTATTGATATCCTTCGAATAAAATCGTATATTTATGAAAAATAAATAAATGCATAATTAAATATAAATGACATTCATAAAAAATAAATATAATATATATATACCAAAGATATATCAAAAAATATACTGAATATATTTCAAGTATATATATGCTATATATAACCAAAATCAACTATAAATATACCAAAATATACTAAAAGTATACTAAAATATACTAAACCATTTAATGAAACAATTCATATCAAAACATAATTAATTATAGTCATGCACTATATGCAATGTATACATAAAATAATAACTCACAAGTTTGCACTCCTCGAGACTAGCTCGACAGGCCTGGTATGATAGGCCTCGGTCTCGGTACAGTTAGAAAATAAATAATAATAATAATAATAATAATAATAATAGTAATAATAATAATAATAATAATAATAATAATAATAATAATAAAATAAATTTCTAACTTATACTTATAAGAATTCTAAAGGAGACTCAATCTAAGAATCCTAAAACTCAGACAAACATAGAAATTTAGGATTGACCTGACATCACGTTTTACAAAAATTCTTCTAAAATTCGGGAGAACCTCCTCTGTAAAACGGACATCTCTCTACTAAAAAGTAGAGCTGATCTTACAAAGAAAACACACATCTAAATCCACAAAGCTCAACACCTTGGGTTGGGATCCCGAACTGCACAAATTCCTAACCAAGGTTCACAATTCACCAAAAATCAATATAATATAATAAATAAATTAAAAATCATTAAATTCCATAAATATCCACAAAATACCAAAATATAATATATTTAAAAATTAAATCACTAAATATAATTATTTTCACAATAATTCAATAAAAATCTTAAATAATAATTCCATATAAAATAGTAAAAATTCACTTCTATATACTCAAATAGCTTAAATATATATTAAAAGTAATTAAAAATCCATTTAATCACCAAAATAGTAAATAATATATTATTTGAATATAATTTTCAAAAATTAGTATTAATTAGTTAAAAATCATTTTAATACTCTATATAATTCTAAAATCATCTAAAACACATTATTTAACTATAATTTCCACAAAATTACACAATTAACCTATATATACAAAATTCACATAATATAAAAATATTCTCAAAAATTATATAAATTCACTAAAAATTATTTTAAAAATTCTAAAATTATTAACTCAAATTAATAACACTAATTTAACTAAATTTTCATTAAAACTAATTAATTAACATAATTATCAAAAATTCAATATTTAATATTAAAATAATAATAAAATTACCCATAATTCAAATTAATTTAAAAAATAAAAAATTATTTTTAGGAAGATTAAGTTGCCATAAACAACATTTGTAAAGTAAGAGTTCGTGAATCAAAAAATATTTTCTCAAAAAAATAAAAACCCTAAAACACATAAACACAGAAACTAAAAATTGAGGATAACTCAAAATCTAAGGAGATTGAGCTTAAACGGAGCTCAGAATCAAACTCACTGAAGCTTGGAAGTTCGAACAAGACCGATGTGATGAGCTAGGACAGCCAGAATCAGAGTCGCTGGCATAAAGCTCCACTTGTTGTTTGTTGCTGTTGTAGGTAGTTCTGGCAACCTTCTAAAGTGCTACAGGTGGTGGACAATAGATGGGAAGGAAGAGAAGTTGATGGTGGTGAGTGGTTGAGGGTGGTTAACATCCAGCGGCACAGTAACAACTACGGGAAGGTGAAGAAGGAGAAAAAAAAGAGAAGCAAGAGGGAGAGAGAAATAGCTTGACTCAATTTTGACCCTTTATTTATTTATTTATTAGAAAAAGACTAAAATGACCCTCTATCCAAATTAACAACAATAATAATAATAATAATAATAACAACAACAACAATAACAATGGTGATTATAATAATAATAATAATAATAATAATAATAATAATAATAATAATAATAATAATAATATAATAATAATAATAATAATAATAATAATAATAACAACAACAACAACAATAACAACAATAACAATGGCGATTATAATAATAATAATGTTAATAATAATAATAATAATAATAATAATAATAATAATAATAATAATAATAATAATATTTAAATAATAGAAATGATAATAACTTTAATGCATTTAAATAATAAAACCCCTAAATATATTATTTTACGTAAACAAAATTCTTAGAATAAAATAAATAAATAATATTCACAAATAATAATAGTAATATATAAATAAAATTTAAAATTTTATTAACATTGCATATCTTGAAATAGTTTAATATTATTTAAAATACAAGGTCATTACACTCGTGCCATTTTTCCCTTTTCACCAAATCTCATCACACTCTTCATCGGAGACACTTTCAAAAATACGTAGTCTCCAACCTGAAATTACACATCTTAGCATCTCGGATTTGTATAGCTCTTTTACCTGCTAACTACAGTCTCTAGTCTCCTTTTGATCACAACAACCTTCTCTACTGCATCTTGAACCATCTCAGGTCCAGTCAATGCTCTCTCTTCAATCGCATCACAACTCAAAGGGGATATACACTTCTTTTCATACAAAGCCTCATACGGTGTCATCCTAATACTGCTATGGTAGTTGTTATTTTATGCAAACTCCATAAGCGAAAAATGATTATCCCAACTACCTCTAAAATTCAATACACACGTCCTCAACATATCCTTAAGTGTTTGGATCGTCCTCTTAGACTGACCATCTATTTGAGGGTGAAAAGCAGTACTAAAATCAAGCCTGGTGCCCATTGCTTCCTGCAGCTTTTTCCAAAATTGAGAGGTAAACACTAAACCTCTATCAGATACAATGGACACAGGTACTCCATGAAGGCACACAATATGCTTAACATATAGCTTTGCCAACTTAGTTATAGAGTAAGTGCCTTTAACAGGTAGGAAATGAGCAAACTTAGTTAATCTGTCCATAATTACCCAAATGGAATCATATCCGTCCTTAGAACAAGGTAACCCAACCACAAAATCCATAGCAACTCTCTCCCATTTCCACTCAGGAATAGGAAGAGGTTGAAGCTTCCTAGAAGGCTTTTAATGTTTAGCTTTCACTTGCTGCCAAGTCAAGCACCTAGAAACAAAATTAGCTATATCCTTATTTAGTCCATCTCATCAATACAAGTCTCAACTCCTTTCTTAAACACCTAACTGATATTAATTAGGCATAGCTACTTGCTTAACTAGTCTCAACTCTATCTCTTTAGCCAACTCTATTATCGACTCTAAAGTCAGGCCAACAGTAGGCATCCTAATAAAAGCAAAACCCAAACTAGTGACATAAGTCATGACAGCAAAATACTAGTCTCGTATCAAATCCTTTGCATATCTACCCAGTCAGAGAAACTCTCTGGTGTAGTCCTTGATAGATTTATCACCTATGCTGATGCTGGTTAATCTGAGTCTGTAGCTCATCCATAGTGGCTCTGGATAGAATCTCCTCATAAACCTCTTTCAAAACTAAGCCCATGTCATAATTGTCATGTATAGTTGTATCACCTGAACAAACCAATCTAGGGTTGGTCCCTCTATAGACAACTCAACTATCATGATTTAATGGTACTTGGTATGACCATTCTGAGTCTTTATCTCAATAGCGTGCAAAAAATCTAGTGGATCTGAAGTCCCATTAAAAGCGATACGACCAACTCTAGCATAGAACAATGCTACCTCAAAGTCGAACATACCCTGCTGATAGGTAGGCTGCATTTGCGATGTAACTAGAGGTATTTCAGATTCCTCATACTCTGGCTCTATAGGTTCCTCATTATATAGCTCTCTCTGTCTATAATGACCTATCGCTCCTTGAGGTCTACCTCTAACTCGGCCTCTGTGCCTGACTGGTGGCTCATAAGGTAAAACCTCATCCTAAAAGGACTCATCATCCTCGGACTCAATGATCGATGAAGTGACATGCGCTCATCTCCTCATTTTGAAAAGACAAAATCCAATAAGATTCAAATAAAACAGACAATATACAAATAACAAACAAATAATCTAATTAATAAATGGAATACTAAATAAAGGAAAACTTATCAAAGACATGATTAAACCTAATTCACTACAGTAGTTTCAAAAAAAAAAACAAAACTCTAAAAACCTAGGTCCACAACACTAATAACCTAGGGCTTTGATACCAACTTTGTCATGACCCAAATCGGGAGTCATGACTAGTGCTAGGGAATGGGAATTCTTTCGAATCCGAAACCCGTAGCAAGCCTTGAAAATAAAATCACATACAATAAATAGATAAAAATATGCTAGAATTAAAATTTAAATCAATATAAAAATAAATACTTAAATGTCATTTCATAAAATAAAAATATTTATACAATATTTAGGAATAGGTCTCTTACTAAAATAGCATTCTACTGATACAATACACTCTACTGCAGTTTTCTAGAATATAATTAAAGTTCAAATAAATAAATTACATAATTTAGCCAGGACTGAAGAAACCCAGCATAGAGGTCTAATACTAAGGTCTGACGATAAGGAATTTCCTAAAAAAATATTGAGGGGAGTCAAACCTTACTAAGTGAATTATTATATATACATATAATATAAATCATATACAATCAGGCATTAGTGTAATAATATACATATACACACATTTCAAACAGATGTTAATCTTCGTTTTTATATATATAATAAATGCAGAAAATATTTATTTAAAAGAAGCATCAAATAGAACCCTAGATATCCACAACCTTAATCAAAATATCGCACTAGCCATCAGGCTAACTTAATTCCAAAATAATTCACTTATTCCATTTTGGATAATAGACTAGCCCCGAGACACTAAGTTAACCAAGTTCCCGTAGTCTCACTATTAGTGTGATTGGCCCCTAGACACTAGGTCAATTGTGCTCCCACAATCACACTACTCAATCACATCAATTCTCAATAATCTATCAATCAAATGCCACCTCAAATGATTTAATAACTCAACCCTAAAATCTATTGCACCGGTACATACACGATCATTGTGTAGCCCACTAAGTAGCACGTTCTATCGATATCCTTCATATAAAACCACATATATTTATTGGAAATAATAAAATACAATATTTAAAACATAATGGCATTCTTTTGAAAAGAATATCTCACTTATATACTAAACATATACCATAAATATACCAAATAAATATGTTGAACATATGTCAAATATACTGAATTTATAACAAATAAATACTAACATATATATGTCACATATATATAAAAGATATACCAAAAATATACCTAGCATATATGTCTCATATATAGCAAATATACCAAAAATAAACCAAAAGTATACCAAATCATTCAATAAAATAAATCATATTTAAATGTATAATGAAAATGTGAAAATCTTTATTTATGCATCCTATATGCAATGCATATATAGAATAATAACTGACAAGTTTGCGCTCCTCGAGATTAACTCAACGGCCCTGGTCCGATAAGCTTCAGTCTCGGCGTAGTTAAAAAAATAAATAATCATAAAATCAGAATAAATTCTAACTTATACTTCTAAGAATTCTAAAGAAAGACTTGATCTAGGAATTCAAAAACTCAGTCAAAACAAAAAGATTCATGATCGACCAGATGTCACGTTTTACGAGAATTCTATCAAAAAATTAGTAGAACTCTCTACTAAAAAGTAGAGTTGATCCTATAAGAAAACATACTTCAAAAACACAGGTGCTCAACCTCGGGTTGGGACCCCAAACTAGTCAAATTCCCAACCGAAGTTCTCAATTCATCACAAATCAATATAAAATAATAAATGTAATAAAAATCATTAAAACCTATCAATATCCATAAATAATCACAATATAATATATTTAAACATCAAAATAGTAAATATGATTATTTTCACAATAATAAAATAAAAATCTCAAATAATTATATAATATTAATAAAAATCCAATTTTTCAATTATTTAGCATAAAATAGTAAAATTCACAATTAATTCCTCAAATAGGTTATATATATAATAAAAATAGTTAAAAACTCATTTAATCACAAAAATAGTAAATAATTGATTATTTGAATATAATATTCAAAAATTAGTATTAATTAGTTAAAAATAGAAAATAATTTGTAAAAATTATTTTAATACCAATTATTAGTCCAAAATTATTTAAAACATATTATTTAACATTATTTTCAATAAAAATACACATTTAACCTATAAATCCAATATCCACATAATATTAAAAATATTCCCAAAAATTATATAAAATTACTAAAAATTGTCTTATCAATACTAAAATTACTAACTTAAATTAATAACACTAATTGAACCAAATTTCCATCCCAAAATAATTAATTAACATAATTAACAAAAATTCAATTTTTTAATATTAAAATATTCAAAAAAAAACCCATAATTCAAATTAATTCAAAAAAAATTATATTTAGGAAGATTGAGTTGCATATAATAACATTTCTTAAGGGAATTCTCAAGAATCAAACAAGAACACACTTAAAAAAAAATAAAACCTAAAAATGGACATAAACTAAACTTCACAATCGAAGAGATTTAAGACTAAACCAAGCTTGGAAATGAAGTCCTCATAGCTTAAGGAGACCAAAGAGTCCAAGAACGTGAGCTTTGGTGGCTAGAAAAGCTACCGGCGTTCTTGGAGTTTCCCTAATGTTGTTGCAGATTTAGACAGTTTTTGGCATGCTCTAGGTGCTCTGAAAGTGGCAATCGATGGCAGAAAAAGGTTGGAGGTGATGGTGGTGGTGCAGGTGGTGGCTTCGATGAGGGCTAGGTGGTGCAGGTGGTGGCTCCGGTGAAGGCTGGGTGGTGCTGCAAGTGTGACGAGAAGACAGAGGAAGAAGAATGAAAATAATATATATATAGACACATACACACACACAACATATGCACATAATAATAATAATAATAATAATAATAATAATAATAATAATAATAACTTTAATATATTTTTAAATAATAAAACTCCAATGGTTTTGCGTAAGAAAATATTTAACTTAAAATAATGAATACTAGTCACAAATAATTATAATATAATAATATTATTAAAAAAATAAATAATACTTAACAATAAACTAACTTTTAAATATAAATAAAAAAATCATAATAAATATAAATTTAAAATGTTATTAACACTACATATCCAAAATATATTTTAATAATTTACAAATATTGGGTCATTACAGTATTGCTATTTTAAAAGAAGAAGGGTACATCGTGTTTATATTTCCCTATTATTAATAAAGAATTAGTAGTGAATCAGTGTGTTGCATGGACTTTAAATAATATACTTGTTTTGCTATAATTATTAAATAATTTTAATAAATTTAAAATTATAAATTAATTTAATATAAAAATGGTTACTATTATAATTTTATTTAATAATTTTTTATTAAAAGTATAATAATAATAATAATAATAATAATAATAATAATTGAAGAAATAAAATAGAAAATAATTGATAAGTTACACATTTTAACTTACATTAAATAAAAAGAAAAATGTGTTTTTAATTGAATAAAAAGATGGATGTTTTTATTAGAATAAAAGACATGATTTCTAATGAAAAAGAAAAGCAGTATTTTAAATGTAGTATAATTAGAGTCTTTTATGTAAAATAAAACATATATATTTTAAAATAAGACTTTTTATAAAGAGAAAAAGGTAACTAAATAAATTAAATTAAAATATACTATATTAATCTTATTTTCTTTAATTTGTATTAACATTATTTTTAAATATAATAGAATTTTTTTTGAGACTATGAAATTGCTATTGGAATATGTATAATAGTGTTTTAATTAAAAAATTATTAAAAATAGAATTTCTAATGGTTTAGAAAAAATGATTGAGTGATTTGAGATAAAAAAAAAATAAGTATTATATAAAATTTTTAGAATTTGAGTATTATATATATAATAGTTTTTTAGTTTAAAAAAATAATACTAAGAAACTATAATAAATATTTTATTTTTAAGAATTTGATGCATTAGATTTTAGAGTGAGTACTCAAATATGAAAATAGATATTTGTCAAAGTTTTGGTTTAATAATTTTAAAGTTCAGCATTTAATAAATATATAAATTACAAATATGTATGAATTTATTATTTATAATATATTAAATTAAATTTTTCATCATTAAATTTTTCTTTGGAAAATATTTTCTCTAGAATATATATATATATATATATTCACAAATAAACAGAGTCTAAAATACTCAAATTTGAACATCAATTCTTTGTTTGATGGGATAAATAAGAAATAATATTTAGTTTGAAATTAGTGGTAATATATTAAAATTTTGAGTGTAAATAATTTTTTTTGAACAACTAACTTAGATAATTAAGTCTCATAAATTATAAAGTAAAGAGGTTAGGATCAAACTTTGAAAATAGTCCTAGAGGGGGGGTGAATAGGACTATCAAATAAAAATGAGAAATTAAAAGAATTCTTTATAAGAATTAAATAGAAGTTGAGAAGAAAGAATGAAGAATACAAAGATTTAAGGAGTTTGGATTCAATAACAATCATACGTCTCCACCTAACTTATCCCCAAGTTAGGATTTTCAATCACCCACAATCTTATTCACGGGATTAAGATTATACAAGAGTTTTATGGCTCACTCTTATAACCTTACAACATGAGTTTTCAAGGCTCACTCAAAAAACCAAAACCCAAGTGTTTCAATGGACAACACTTAAACCAATTCCTTTAGAAATAAATCTCACTTCCCTTCTAATCTAACCCAAGATTTAAGATGAAGAGAAATTCTATTTCTAACACACACCCAACTCTCACAAGAGTTATACAAACAAAGAATTATTTAAGAGAATTTGAGAGCTCAATGAAAGCTTAAGAGATAATAAAAATGATAAAACAAGTTACTTATCTTCCATTCAGCTCTAGAGGTATTTATACTAAAAAAATATAGCTGTTGGAGGTGCAAATGATGTGTCCAACGTGTATATTTCGAATTATTGAAACTGATGCTGTCAGACAGCTATTCATGGATTGAAACCATAATTGTCTCCTCAGGATGTTTGAATTTGCCCACACTTTCTTCATAAAAGCTATAGATATTTGAATTTTATTTCCATATAAACTTAAATAACCTAAATTGGACTTCTTTAGCTTAAGATATGTCCAAAATACTAAGGGTTGTGTAATCTGTAATGCAGACTACGGTCAGACAACTATACCCAAATTGAAGCCGTGATTTGCTCATGAATAAATTTGAATTTTCTCATACTTTCTTCATGAAAGCTGTAGATATTTGAATTATATTTCCATGAAATTTTTAATCACTTAAATTTGACTTCTGTAGCTTGGGATATGTCCAAATTACTAAGGATTGTGCAATCTGAAATGCAAAATACTGTCAGACAGCTATACACAAGTTGAAGCCGTGATCTGCTCCTGAAGAAATTCGAATTTTCCCATATTTTCTTCATAAAAGTTGTAGATATTTGACTTATATTTTTATATCATTTTGAATCACCTTAATTGGACTTCTTTAACTTAAGATATGTCAAAAATACTAACAGATGTGCAGTCTAAGATGGCAGACGTATACGTGAATTTCAACTCAAAATTTTCATAACCAAATGAACTTGGATTTTCACAAAAAAGCCCAATTCAGAAAGCTCAAGATGTCTACTTCAAATGTTAAGAAGCTCATTTTCTCATTTAAGAGCTCTAAATATGTCAAAAGCCTTCTTTAATCTCAGAGGTTCAATCAGCCCAAAAAGTCACTATACATCCAAAAGTGTATATGCTTGGTATATGTTTGGTATATAATTCCCTACACACTTAATTGAAATTATTAGTATAAAAATTGTTTGTCAAATTCCAAAATTAGGAGTTTGATCATGCAAATGGTCAACAATCTCCCCCTTTTTGGCTTTGACAATCAATTCGAAAAGATGATAAATAATATGTGTGTGTGTGTAAAAAAATAAATAATATGTATAAGCACATTAAATAAAAATAGCTCCCCCTTTCAAATTAAACAGATGCAAAATAAGAAATAATTTTGCTCCCCCTTAACATGTGCATAAATTCAATATTTATCATGTATTAGAGCATATAAATAAATGATTTATCATAGCATGTATAAGGGTTTAACAAATATATTCCTTTAACAAAAATATATTTCTTTATTTCTTCTCCTTTTTGGACATGATAAGAAATATAAATAAATTTCATCATCCTTCTTGTCAAAAATAAAGATAACAAGTTATTAAACGACATGAAGGAAATAATTTCAAACATGTAATGCATCATAAAATAATATGTATGCTACATCAAAACATCACATGATCATGTAGAGTTTAGCTATTCAATCATACATAATCAAGTGGTACTTAGCATATCTTAAACATAATTATTTATCCCCTAATCACATAGCTTCTTTAGCTTCTTCTCCCCCTTTGTCAAAGACAAAAAGAAAAGAGAGAGATATAAGGGGAAATAGACCTAAGGGAGCCAAAAATACTAAAGGGAATAAAAGATCAAGAATCAAAACAATGCAAGCAAAGATATTCAAAATCTTTATGAAATTCATGTCATTTTAAAAGATAAAAGCCATTTAAAAAAAATGTATACATGAATGTTGCATGAATAAGCTCAATTAATAGTCATGCTAAAAAAAAATTCATGTAATATAAAAACAAAGTAAGCAAAACAAGGCTATTTATCATAAGGACAAAACTAGTCATACTTATATTGTTATTATGCATGAGAAAAAGAATTATGTGAAATAAATTCAAATAATTTTCTCCCCCTATTTCAGTGAATTTAAAAAATATTGATATTAAGGACACACTATCACATAGTTATGTCACTTATATAAACACATCTTTGAAAAAAAATTTCCCTTAAAAGAAATTAACTAGGTAAACATGCAAACTTAATTATTTTTCCTCCTTTGTCAAAATGCAAAGATAGACCAAATCTTAAAAATATCCATGCATTATCAAAGATAAAAATAATTTCTAAGAAAACACAAAAATTAAACAAACTCAAAAAAAAAAAATTTTATCTTGATACCAATTGAAAACTTTTATAGGTCATACTCAACCTATATTACCTTTTGTCAAAATGCAAATAAAATTGCATTAAAAAAAATACAATGATATTAAAATACCAATTGTAAACAAGAAATAAAACTAATAGCTCAAGTCTTATATCAAGAAAATATCTAGAAAATAAACTGACGAAAAATAGTCATAAAACACACTTAACAGCTCAAAACTTATATACGAAAAGTATACTGAAAATAAACCAAACTGGTATATATAAAAAAAAAGATTAACAGCTTAAAATTTTGATACTAAAAGTATACTGAAAATAAACCAAACATAAACTATCACGAAAATACACAAAAAAAATTTTGTTAAGGAGGAGGAATATTTATGCAAAATTAAAATAATTAATTAATTGAATTTAGCTCAATAATTAATTATTAATTTGCAAAATAGGAGGGCTTTTGAAAAAAAAAAAATTAATGAATCTAAATAGATCCAAATCAAATAAAATTAGCACAAGGATCATGAAAATGGGAAATACAATATATCATTTATATGAAGTAAATTTGCTAAAGCAAATACTTTTAAAACACAATATAGACATGATGCTGAAAATAATTTTTCTAAAGAACATGATCACATAAGAATCCAAACAACAATTCATCAATTTAGCAAATGATCAAGATAATCTTGACCCATCAATCATACCAAGTTCATGCTTAATAAAATTCAATCTTTCCTCACAAAGAGGCTTGGTAAAGATGTCTGCTAATTGATGTTTGGTATCAACAAAATCAAGAAAAATATCACCATTTTGCACATGATCACGTAAGAAATGATGTCTAATATCAATATGCTTAGTTCTAGAATGTTGAATGGGATTCTTACTAAGGTTTATAGCACTTGTATTATCACACTTAATTGGAATGTGATTAATATTAATGCCATAGTCCAAAAGTTGTTGTTTTTACCATAGAACTTGGGTGCAACAACAACTAGCGCTCACATATTCTGCTTCAGCAGTGGACAAGGCAACAGAAACTTGTTTCTTATTAAATCAAGAAACTAAGCAATTTCCTAAAATTTGACAAGTTCCGAAAGTGCTCTTTCTATCTAGTAGGCTACCGGCAAAATCAGCATCATAATAACTAATCAAGTCAAAGGAAGAACTCCTAGGATACCAAAGTCCTAAATGCAATGTACCACAAAGATATTTAAAAATTCTTTTGATAGCATTTAAATGAGACTCTCTAGGACTTGATTGAAATCTAGCACACAAGCAAGTAGCAAACATAATATCGGGTCTACTAGCATTTAAATAAAGAAGGGATCCGATCATACCTCTAAATCGCTTTTCATCAACCGGTTTACCATTCTCATCCTTATTTAGTTTGGTTGTTGTGCTCATTGGAGTTTTGCTTGATTTAGCTCCATCCATTCCAAACTTCTTAAGAATGTCCCTTGTATATTTGGTTTGATTAATGAAAATCTCATCTTCACATTACTTGATTTGAAGTCCAAGAAAGAACTTGAGTTCTCCCATCATACTCATCTCAAATTCTCCTTGCATTAGCTTAGAAAATTCCTCACACAAGTAATGGTCAGTAGCACCAAAAATAATATCATCAACATAAATTTGAACAATTAATAAATTATGCTTGGATTTCTTTATGAAAAGAGTTGTGTCAACTTTTCCTTTAGAGAAACCTTTCTCTAGTAAAAAGTTACTCAATCTTTCATACCAAGCTCTTGGAGCTTGTTTCAATCCATACAATGCTTTTGACAATTTTAAAACATGATTTGGAGAGTTAAAATTTTCAAAACCCGGAGGTTGTTCAACATATACCTCCTCTTCAATAAAACCATTTAAAAAAGCACTTTTAACATCCATTTGATAAATTTTAAAATTCATGTATGATGCAAATGTAAGTAGCATCCTAATAGCTTCTAACCTTGCAACGGGGGCATAGGTTTCATTATAATCAATGCCTTCCTCTTGATTATAACCTTTAGCTACTAGTCTAGCTTTGTTCCTAATTATGACACCTTGTTCATTCATCTTATTTCTAAACACCCATTTGGTGCCTATAATAGGATGATATTTAGGTCTAGGAACCAAGGTCCAAACCTTATTTCTCTCAAATTGATTTAACTCTTCTTGCATAGCAAACACCCAAAATTCATCACACAAAGCATCATCAATATTTTTGGGTTCAATTTGAGAAATGAAGGCTAAGTTAACAGCAGATTTTAATTAAGATCTAGTAGTTACCCCTTTTGTAGTGTCACTTATAATGAGGTCTTGAGGGTGAGCTTTCTTGAATTGCCAATCCTTTGGAAGTTCCTCCTTCAAGGTAGGTTGAGATGTCTCCTTATTTTCCTTCTTACTTGGCTCTTCAAGTTCCAAAGGCTTACTAGCATTTTCTTCTTGTGTTTCCATAATCTCATTGTCACCTACAAGATCATCAACACTACAAACATCCTTTCTAGGATTAAGTGAGTTTGATTCATCAAATACCACATGCATTGACTCTTCAACTACTAGAGTTCTCTTATTAAAGACCCTATATGCCTTGCTAGAGATAGAATAGCCTAGGAAAATTCCTTCATCAGCTTTGGAATCAAATTTTCCAAGATTATCCTTGGTGTTCAATATAAAGCACTTACATCCAAATACTCTTAGATATGAGATTTTGGGTTTTCTATTGTTCCATAGCTCATAAGACGTTTTATTTAAAATTGGTCTTTTGAAAACTCGATTTGAAATATAACAAGATGTGTTAACGGCTTCCGCCCAAAAGTATAGAGGCAAATTATACTCATGAAGCATTGTTCTAGCCATTTCCACAAGAGTTCTATTTTTTCTTTCAACTACCCCATTTTGTTGAGGAGTTCTAGGAGATGAAAATGTGTGAGAAATACCATTTTCATTACAATAGTTTTTGAAAAACTCATTTTCAAATTCAGTTCCATGATCACTTCTAATATATGAAATATAAAATCCTTTTTCTTTTTGAACTCTTTTTGAAAAAATTTCAAAAGCTTTAAATGCATCATTCTTATGAGCAAGAAAACACACCCAAGTGTATCTAGAGTAATCATCAACCAACACATAAGCATAGTGCATTCCACCAAGACTAGTAACTCTTGTTGGTCCAAACAAATCCATATGTATAAGTTCAAGTGGTCTAGAGGTGGACACTACATTTTTTAGCTTAAATGAGGACTTGGATTGTTTTCCCTTTTGACAAGCATCACAAGGTTTATCTTTAGTGAATTCAAGCTTAGGTAAACCAAGTACAAGTTCATGTTTACAAAGATCATTTAAAAGCTCAAAAATTGCATGTCCTAATCTTCTATGTCATGTCCATGTGTCATGGGAGATAGACACTAAGCATTTTATGTCTTTGTTATTAATTTTATTCAAATCAATGACATAAACATTGTCTATTCTTTCACCACTAAAAATAATTTTACTTTCATCAAGACTACTAACAAAGCAATTTTTAGGATAAAAAGTTACTTTATTTCCCATGTCACATAGTTGACTTATACTAAGCAGATTGTGTTTAAGACCATCAACAAACAACACATGATGTATAGATAAGGATTGAGGATTACCTATTTCTCCAATGCCAATAATTTTTCCTTTTGCATTATCTTTGAAAGTAACATGTCCTCCATCCTTAGCATCAAGTTTATTAAATTGCTCTTTGTCTCCTATCATGTGCCTTGAACATCCACTATCGAGATACCACTTGCTTTTTGTTCTTGTGGATTTCAAGCACATCTACACAATACAATTTAAGTGTTCTTTTGGACCCAAACCTTTCTTGGTTTAGGTTGGTTAGTTTTAAGATAATCCGTAGGAAGTAAGTTCATATACAGTTTTCTATAAAAACACACATTATTGGTATGTCCTTTAATCATGCAATATGAACATACAATATTTTTAAATTTATTTCTCCTAGAATGAAATGCTTTCCTAGTGTGCGCAGCATGCCTTTGGTGTTGTGTGTATCTTTTATTATTTTGTGACATTGAGTGAGACATACATTGGCAACGGTGATGAGCATTTCGATAAGTTTGTGCAATATGTTTATGTGCATTATGTTGTGCAACATGCCTATTATAATTACATCTGGTGTACATATAAGCATGCTTAGGTTGAGGTGCTCTAGTTTGAGACTTACCTTTTTGTGTTAATGAAGGGTTAATCTTATGAGATTTTGCCTTGCTATTTAACACATGAGATTTTTTAGCTTGAATCTCATTTGAGGTTGAAGGAGTAGAATCATGTGAAGCTTTAATAAAAGTAATATGTGATGAGGATGATGAAGACATTCCATTTTTATATCCAATTCCATAGGTATCTCCATGAAATTTTTGAGAGTCAAGAAGACTATCTAAAGTTTCTTTTCCTCTCTTAAATTTAGCAATGGAATTTTTTAATTCTAAGACTTCCTTAGAAAGCTTATGATTTTCATCATTTGCTTTCTTAAGTTGGTCTTCCAAAGAATTACAAGATTTAGCATCACTTACAAGTTTTTCATTTGATGCAACAAGTTTAGCAAAATCAATTTTCAAACATTCAAAATCCTTATTTAAGCTAGCTAACTCATGTTTATATTTTTTCTTCTTAGATAACAAACTTTTGCATTTAGCAAGCAATTTGCTCACAATAGAGCTCTTATCATCATCATCATCATCATCACAATATTCATCATAATCATCAAAAAAGGAGTAAGAAGTGGATGGTACCTCATTTTCATTTTCAATGGCCATAAAGCAAAGATTGGCAACTTCTTGTTGTTCTTCTTCCTCTTCGGATTCGGAGGAATCATCCCAAGTAGCTTTGAATGCCTTCTTCTTATCTTTTGCTCCCTTGCTCTTGAATTTGAGTTTGGGACATTCATTTCTAATGTGTCCTGGTTTCTTGCATTCATAGCAAGTAACCTCTTTTATTTTCTTCCTCCCATCTCCTTTGAACTTCTTGTTAAAGTCCCTTGTTCTTGAGAAATTTTTCTTTCTTAAGAACTTCTTGAAGTTCCTAGTGAGCATGGCAATGTCACCATCTTCATCACTAGAATCTTTAATGCTTTCCTCTTCACTATCTTTTTGAAGAGCTTTTAGAGCAATGCTCTTTTTCTTTTCTTCTTTCTCTTCTTGTTCTTCACCTCTTTGCTTGATGGTGAGCTCATGTGTCAAGAGCTTACCAATGAGCACATCGGTTGATAGAGTGGAGAGGTCTTGAGCTTCCTCAATTGAGGTAACACGAGATTACCAATCTTTCTTTGGTATGATTCCTAGAATCTTGTTGTTTACCTCTTCCTTGGAGAAATGTTTTCCAAGTTTCTTGAGGGTTGTGAGGAGAGCATTGAGACGGTTTATCATCTCCGTGATTGATTCTTGAGGCTTCATTTTAAAGAGTTCATATTCATACATATGAAGTTGAACCTTCTTACTTCTCACTTGAATGTTGCCTTCATAGTGATTCTCCAAGGTCTCCCACATTTCTTTAGCTGAAATGTAATGTTGAAGCTTGCCTCCTTCTTCTCTTATCATGGAGGAGACTAGAGTAATCATAGCCTTTTTATTTTTGTGATTTTCTTCCTTTTGATCAACACTCCATTGGCTTCTTGCAAGTGTAGTTACCACACCATCAATGATAGTTGTAGGTGGTTCCTAACCTTTTTGCACAATATCCCAAAGTTTGATGGAATCACAGTCAAGATATAATTCCATTTTGAATTTCCAATGTGGATAGTCACTACCATTAAAGAATGGTCTAAGAGAAGAGATGTTTTGTGATTCACTCCCCATGATATTGTATTCTAGCAATAAAGTACCTAGAATTCAAGCTCTGATACCAAATGAAAATAGTCCTAGAGGGGGGGTGAATAGGACTATCAAATAAAAATGAGAAATTAAAAGAATTCTTTATAAGAATTAAATAGAAGTTGAGAAGGAAGAATGAAGAACACAAAGATTTAAGGAGTTCGGATTCAATAACAATCCTACGTCTCCACCTAACTTATCCCCAAGTTCGGATTTTCAATCACCCATAATCTTATTCACGGGATTAAGATTATTTAAGAGTTTTATGGCTCACTCTTATAACCTTACAACATGAGTTTTCAAGGCTCACTCAAAAAACTAAAACCCAAGTGTTTCAATGGACAACACTTAAACAAATTCCTTTAGAAACAAATCTCACTTCCCTTCTAATCTAACCCAAGATTTAAGATGAAGATAAATTCCATTTCTAACACACACCTAACTCTCACAAGAGTTATACAAATAAAGAATTATTTAAGAGAATTTGAGAGCTCAATGAAAGCTTAAGAGATAATAAAAATGATAAAAAAAGTTACTTATCTTCCATTCAGCTCTAGAGGTATTTATACTAAAAAAATAGCTGTTGGAGGTGCAAATGATGTGTCCAACATGTATATTTTGAATTATTGAAACTGATGTTGTCAGACAGTTATTCATGGATTGAAACCGTAATTGTCTCTTCAGGAAGTTTGAATTTGCCTACACTTTCTTCATAAAAGCTGTAGATATTTGAATTATCTTTCCATATAAACTTGAATCACATAAATTGGACTTCTGTAGCTTAAGATATGTCCAAAATACTAAGGGTTGTGTAATCTGTAATGCAGACTACGGTCAAACAACTATACCCAAATTGAAGCCGTGATTTGCTCATACTTTCTTCATGAAAGATGTATATATTTGAATTTTATTTTCATTAAATTTTTAATCACTTAAATTTTACTTCTGTAGCTCGGGATATGTCCAAATTACTGAGGATTGTGCAATCTGAAATGCAGAATACTGTCAGACAGCTATACACAAGTTGAAGCCGTGATCTGCTCCTTAAGAAATTCGAATTTGCCCATATTTTATTCATAAAAATTGTAGATATTTGACTTATATTTTCATATCATTTTGAATCACCTTAATTGGACTTCTTTAACTTAAGATATGTCAAAAATACTAACAGATGTGCAGTCTGAGATGGCAGACGTATACGTGAATTTCAACTCAAAATTTTCATAACCAAATGAACTTGGATTTTCACAAAAAAACCCAATTCAGAAAGCTCAAGATATCTACTTCAAATGTTAAGAAGCTCATTTTCTCATTTAAGAGCTCTAAATATGTCAAAAGCCTTCTTCAATCTCAGAGGTTCAATCAGCCCGAAAAGTCACTATACATCCAAAAGTGTATATGCTTGGTATATGTTTGGTATATAATTCCCTACACACTTAATTGAAATTATTAGTATAAAATTTTTTTGTCAAAGTCCAAAATTAGGAGTTTGATCATGCAAATGGTCAACAAATTTTACTCTCAATCAAATATTTTGATTCCATAATTGGATGTTTTACATCCATCTTACATTGGTTTTTTTTTTTTAAAGATCAATCACTTCAGAATAATAATGCACATAAATGTCATAGCCTATAATGTCTTGCATAATGAAATTGCATTGCCTAAGGATATAAACCTTGACCCTACCATACCACTATAACATTTAAAGCACTCCATTTTTAAGGGTAATGTCACCCTCTTAGTTTCTTTTCTTCTTTTTTTTTTAAAAAAAAAAATTATAATTTCATTATATGTAATTGTATATTTATATCAATAAGATCTACCTTTTGCTATTATCATTGAAGGACCTTTATAATGTTACCAACTACCAATTGGACATCTACATCAATTCATATTGAAGTGACCCAAAAGCAAAAAAAAAAAAAAAAGCCAACTTTATAGGGTATTGATATATGGATTAGGAAGCTATGTAAAAATAAAAGATTCACAGCCACAAGCAATCAAGATACTACAAAATGTGAACGCAACCCAACATGAATCATAGGATGACTGGAAACAATCCGCTCATAAATGGCCACATTGCAATATAAAATTGAAATGTAGATTTGTCTTTGCTTTGATTTAAAAGGCAAAGGAAAAAAAAAAACACAATGTTGAGTTGTCATGATTCATGATTTGTAGAATGATGTGGCTGGCTCATAAATTTGTGGCATACCCTTTTAGGCTGATAAGTTGAAAAATGAAAAAAAAAATACAATTTTTCCATTTCAATCTGGTTAGGAAAAATTCTTAATACTTTAACTTCTTAAATTACCAGTAACAAATGAAATAAAAAAAGTTTAAAGTTGACATTAGGTAAAATCATTATAAAATTTCTACTGTATAAAAATATTGTTGTCTTTTTATCTTTTTACAGTACTTGGGATAGATTTTACAAAGTTAAAACTCTTTTATTTCATTAGTTACTAATAGTTTAAAAAGTTGAGGTATGAGAAATTTATGGGTTAAATGTACCGGTGGGTACCCAACTTTGAACTTATTGCATTTTGGATATTAAATTTTAATCGATTTTTTCAAGTAACAAGAATTTTTACATTATATATTATGAGTTTCTATTTCTTTTTAAATTTTAATTAATTATCTAACTATTTTGATGTTTCTGAACTAATATATAATTTATTCTATATAATATAACAAATAAAAATAAAAAATAATTTGTAGAAAAAAAGCTTTTTATGTTTTAGTTTCTATAAAAACACTATACACGTTGCAAATTCTCTTGTTTGATTAATGATAAAGCCAATTGAATATCATTTTAAAAGAAGAGAGAGATTCTCACAATAAAGCAATACAACAACTTTTCTTGTATTGAAGTTTGTTAAAGCAACTTGTGATTGTGCATTATAATGTTTTTGGGCACTATTATAAGAGAAGAAGGAAGAATTCGATACTGAATGAAATCACTTTTTTTTGCGATTTTTTGACCATTAAATCAATAACATAGGATGTTTATACATTATAATTGATCTAAATATCTAGCTAACCATAACACCCCATAGTCATGTATATGTTTTTTCAATGCTAATATGTAAGTTTAAAACTCAAGCTCACATGGCATGGCATGGCATGGCATTTTGATGGAAGAGCATTAACTTGATTTAAGAATTAACATATGGTATGTTCATTGAATAAGCCATATCTTTTAGGAATTGGCATATTTTATTTGGACCTTTGAACCTTTCCTTTCTCTTTTGGCTTTTTCATTGAGTTTTCTTATACGACCTTGACAACATTCCAATGTGTTTTTTTTTTTTTTGAACTATGACAACATTCCAACTTGGAGAGATTCATCATGACTGTCTCTGCTTACATAACGTACACATTGAAGGAAGTACCTAACCATAATCACCATTGAGCACTTCTTATTTTCGTCAGCTGTTGTTGATCCACATAGCAAGATAATAAGAAAAATGATGAAATGAGCCGAACCATTTTTTGTTTTTGATCTTTCAGATTTTGGGTATGTTCTGTTTTGTAAATAAAAGATTAGTAGTTCAATTGAAGCCTGTTATCCAGCATAAAGGTTATGTTCTTCTCCATGAAATTATCCTGTATTTCATAAATTATGTTTGTTTTACATGTAAATGTTATGCTCCTTGAACTCCAAATAGAAGAGGTGAAGTGTGGAAATTTGTGTTATAGGAGTTCTACTATTATGAAATTTGAGTTGGATGGTTTCACAAGGAAGGCAAATTTCTTCCGGTACCTGTTTCTCCATACCTGTAGCTTATCAAACCAATTTATTATCTAGAATAATTGTTGAAGATGTATGTATAGTTGAGTGATCTTAAACTGAGCAATTCTCATTAACAAAAATGAATAAGCTGATATGTTTCTGACATTAGAGCAGGAATGTTTTCAAGAACGAAATAAGGATTTATGTTTGTTGGCCTAGCTGATCCGAAAACGAAGAGGGTAACAATCATAAATGCTACCAGTCGAGTCATTTATGTTTCTGTTAGCTATACAACTTCTTTTGAACACTCCTGTTAGGAGTGTAATGCAATCTGCAGGCTAATATAATGCACCTGAAATGAGTGTTTGGAAGGAGTTCTTCTGCTTTATATCACAAGAAGCTTCCCTGTGTGAGTTGGGACTTTAAGGTTTTCATAAGTGCTGAGTGTTTTACATTCATCAGAACTTATATCTTCCCTTGCTGCACAGCCTCTCAAGAGCCTCCATTCGAGAGATGCGTCTGACGCATGACTGGAAGAGCATTTACTGTCTGGAACAATGAAAGGAAGATCATTTGTTGGTGCACTCATTGCTTTTCTGTGGTTCAGTATGATACTATTGTGCCATATTATTCTCTGTAACTGCTCTTTTTGTTCATTTCATTTTCTTGTTTTACTCATCAATAGTGATATTTTAGGCAGATTCATTGGATTCATATGCTAAAATTAGAGTTTAGAAAATAATTAATCCTTTTGATTGAATCAGACTGCCATAATTAGGAAGATTTTAAAGAATTTTCAAACTTTGTTGATTTTACTAGTTGGGTCATTGCATCGTCAGAGAGAAAATTTAGGAAAACATGATAAATTGCAATCAATGCCTTCCTTCTTTTGCTTTTCAGTTGTTGACTTACCCAATTAGTAAGTCAACAAATTTTTTGTTCGCTTACAGCTTGCGCCAATGCATATTCTGTTTTGGTTGAAGAGAAAATTTAGGATACTACTATAATTTGGGAGCTCTTATATTATAAAATCAAAAACTTGCCGACTGACCTTGTGCAGTCCATCACTAACATCTAAGAAAAAGGAAGGCCTATTCACCAATTCCAAGAAGCACCAATCTGCTAAGCACATAGCCAGTCTAGTTAATTTAAGAACCCATCAGCAATGAAGCCAAAGACTCAGTCACAGTCCTCTCAAGTTAAAGGCTCCAAACCAAAAACTGCAAAAAGGTTTTTAGACAAATTTTCCGTCAAGCTTCTAAAATGCCTTTGTTTGGTACCATATTGTTCTCTTGGCTTGGTTCTCTTGGGCGAAAATGGAATCCCCAAGTGCATTTTTGACATTTGTTTCTATACAATATGGTACCAAACAAAAGCATTTTAGAAGCTTGACGGAAAGTTTGTCTAAAAACCTTTTTGCAGTTTTTGGTTTGGAGCCTTTTAACTTGAGAGGACTGTGACCGAGTCTTTGGCTTCATTGCTGATGGGTTCTTAAATTAACTAGACTGGCTATGTGCTTAGCAGATTGGTGCTTCTTGTTATTTTCTTTTTTTCTGCTTATTCTGCTTGTGAAAATTTTTTTTTTTTCCTTCTCTGTCAAAATTGTGGATGTTTTTTTGCTATGATTAAACGAAATTCGTATCAAAGCTAATTCTAGCCGGTAGTTAATTATTGTTATTTAGTAGTGATTGATTAAACAAAGTTATGTCCTCTCATGTGTATATCATTAGCAACATCACAATCTAAAGCATTTTTTGTTTTTTAGAGTTGGCTTACACAATGATGGTCAATGAAAAATGCGATGTCTAAAGTTTGGGTGTGTTGACAATTGAAATACTATCGGAACACATCCGGGCCATCTCATCTCATCTGTTTCAATGCTATCATCTTCATCGTCTTCGCCAGTTGATAATGAAACAGTACTGTTGAAGGATGCGATTGACCAACGCCTGCCAACTCCTCAAAACAAAGTTGCTGAAGGAGTGATCCATATTGCAAAACTTGCGTTTGGATGCCTGAATGCTAATCCTCAATGTCGACCAACCATGAGACAGGTGCCTTCGCAGATAGTAGCCAGATGGGATCCACTAGCAAGACCAATCTCTGAAATTGAATTGAGAGAAATTCTGGTTCATAATGGTCTCATTGTTAAGACTTATCTTCGTTTGCCAATGTGCTTTCAGTAACTTCTTTTTTTTTTTCCACTTTTTCATATAAAACTTTGCTTGCTTTGTACTATTGTGGTTCTGCGTGGTACATGCTTCTGTTATCATGTGTAAATAATAAAAAGAGTTTGGAGATTTTGCTTTCTTTTTTTTTTCATCTATAATGTTCAAATATTTGTCCAATATATAAAGGTTTGTTTGTTGTTCATTTTAAGTACTATAATGATCTCATTCCTCTGATTTGTTCATTGTAATGGTTTTGTTGGAAATAAAACAACTTTGAAGTTAAATTTGAGAGCAAGAATTGATAAATTTTGCAGACTGAGACAAAGCCGTGATCGTAAACTAATGTCTCCCACTCCCAACCTACACTATTGCCGCCAACCATCCGATCACCGTATGCAACTAATACTCCGGTATTTTGTAAGCTGTGTATCGAAATTTTAGGAAGTGAGGTTAGCTGGCAGGAGCTGCAAAATTGAATCATAATATATATAGTTACGTTAAATTAATTTATTTATTTGGTCCATCTTCCACTCAGCACAACAGAAAATGACTTGATAATCGACCCACAAATAACTTATTTGTTGAAGTAAATTTCAAATCGACCCACAAATAACGTGTTTGTTGTTTTGTCGTTGGTTGACTGAGTTGTTTTATGCAAGTATGGTGTAGGACAATTTCTCATGAGGAACATTTATTCATTTTTTTTTATAATATATCCCAAAAGACATGATAGTTTCCTCCAATTTTTTATCAGATGTATTAAATTCTATTTGCTCTAAACTTGTGTAAAACCAATGAGAATATGTATTCATTGTACGCCATCCATCTATCTCAATTATAAACCAATGACAATAAAATACTCCTATAAATATAAATAAATGATAAATTAATTATCCAAGCTACATATGATGAATTTAACGACTTTTTAATAATGAAATGTATGTTGTTAGAGTAAAAAATGAAAAACTGAATAAAATTTTTTTTGGGGCCAAATTACAAGGATTAGTAGGGAAGGGAAAATTTGTACCACTAATCATTTCGCAAATTATTGAATTGAATTGAAAACAAGAGAAATTACAAGGCTTAGTTGGGAAGGGAAAATTTTTTGCTCAAGACAAATTCAACCAAAAAAAAAACAAGAGAATAATCATTTCGCAATTTATTGAATTGAATTGAAACATTAAACTTACGCTGTAATGAATACAAGTTATAAAATATGAACAGACATATGCTAATCTTCATTTAAGCAATGCTTTAGTAATTCATTCCAAAATGGTGAAATGTTAGGTAGAATAGTGTAATTGAAGTTCAGAATTTCACTCTTAGAAATTATCAAAATGAATTATTCATGTTAACAATCAACAGCAAAATATTATTTCTAATGGAAATATACTGAATGAAGAAGTTCTATGATATACGAGCACTTTCGTCACCATAGTGCATGATCATATTTGACGCTATTAGATTTCATAATTCTCTAGCAAATCATACCAAAATTATTACTAATTTTCTTCCAAAATATATCAATTTTGCTAATATATCTATTGAAAAAGAAAAAAAAAAAGTCTAAAAGCTCATGAAAATATATCACATCTTTTATATCCTTATTACATTATTTGAGGCTTCAAGCAAAGAAATAATGTGCCACAATCATTATGTTTCTGATCCGGAAACGAAGAGGGTAACAATCAGAAATGCTACCAGTCGAGTCATTTATGTTTATGTTAGCTATACAACATCTTTTGAACACTCCTGTTAGGAGTGTAATGCAATCTGCAGGCTAATATAATGCACCTGAAATGAGTGTTTGGAAGGAGTTCTTCTGCTCTATATCACAAGAAGCTTCCCTGTGTGCGTTGGGACTTTAAGGTTTTCATAAGTGCTGAGTGTTTTACTTTTATCAGAACTTATATTTTCCCTTGCTGCACAGCCTGTCAGGAGCCTCCATTCAAGAGATGCGTCTGACGCATGACTGGAAGAGCATTTGCTGTCTGGAACAATGAAAGGAAGATCATCTGTTGGTGCACTCATTGCTTTTCTGTGGTTCAGTACGATACTATTCTGCTATATTATTCTCTGTTACTGCTCTTTTTGTTCATTTCATTTTCTTGTTTTAGTCATCATTAGTGATATTTTAGGCAGATTCATCGGATTCATATGCTAAAAATTAGTGTTTAGAAAATAATTAATCCTTTTGATTGAATCAGATTGCCATAATTAGGAAGATTTTAAGGAACTTTCCAACTTTGTTGATTTTACTAGTTGGGTCATTGCATAGTCAAAGAGAAAATTTAGGAAAATATGATAAATTGCTATCAATGCCTTCCTTCTTTTGCTTTTCAGTTGTTGACTTACCCAATTAGTAAGTCAACAAATTTTTTGTTCGCTTACAGCTTGCGCCAATGCATATTCTGTTTTGATTGAAGAGAAAATTTAGGATACTACTATAATTTGGGAGCTCTTATATTATAAAATCAAAAACTTGCCGACTGACATTGTGCAGTCCATCGGTGACATCTAAGAAAAAGGAAGGCCTATTCACCAATTCCAAGAAGCACCAATCTGCTAAGCACATAGCCAGTCTAGTTAATTTAAGAACCCATCAGCAATGAAGCCAAAGACTCAGTCACAGTCCTCCCAAGTTAAAGGTTCCAAACCAAAAACTGCAAAAAGGTTTTTAGACAAACTTTCCGTCAAGCTTCTAAAATGCCTTTGTTTGGTGCCATATTGTTCTCTTGGCTTTGTTCTCTTGGGCGAAAATGGAATCCCCAAGTGCATTTTTGACATTTGTTTCTATACAATATGGTACCAAACAAAAGCATTTTAGAAGCTTGACGGAAAGTTTGTCTAAAAACCTTTTTGCAGTTTTTGGTTTGGAGCCTTTTAACTTGAGAGGACTGTGACCGAGTCTTTGGCTTCATTGCTGATGGGTTCTTAAATTAACTAGACTGGCTATGTGCTTAGCAGATTGGTGCTTCTTGTTATTTTCTTTTTTTCTGCTTATTCTGCTTGTGAAAATTTTTTTTTTTGTTCCTTCTCTGTCAAAATTGTGGATTTTTTTTTGCTATGATTAAACGAAATTCGTATCAAAGCTAATTCTAGCCGGTGGTTAATTATTGTTATTTAGTAGTGATTGATTAAACAAAGTTATGTCCTCTCATGTGTATATCATTAGCAACATCACAATCTAAAGCATTTTTCGTTTTTTAGAGTTGGCTTACACAATGATGGTCAATGAAAAATGCGATGTCTATAGTTTCGGTGTTTTGGCAATTGAAATACTAATCGGAACACATCCGGGCGATCTCATCTCATCTGTTTCAATGCTATCATCTTCATCGTCTTCGCCAGTTGATAATGAAACAGTACTGTTGAAGGATGCGATTGACCAACGCCTGCCAACTCCTCAAAACAAAGTTGCTGAAGGAGTGATCCATATTGCAAAACTTGCGTTTGGATGCCTGAATGCTAATCCTCAATGTCGACCAACCATGAGATAGGTGTCTTCGCAGATAGTAGCCAGATGGGATCCACTAGCAAGACCAATCTCTGAAATTGAATTGAGAGAAATTCTGGTTCATAATGGTCTCATTGTTAAGACTTATCTTCGTATGCCAATGTGCTTTCAGTAACTTCTTTTTTTTTTCCACTTTTTCATAACTTTGCTTGCTTTGTACTATTGTGGTTCTGCGTGGTACATGCTTCTGTTATCATGTGTAAATAATAAAAAGAGTTTGGAGATTTTGCTTTCTTTTTTTTTTTTCATCTATAATGTTCAAATATTTGTCCAATATATAAAGGTTTGTTTGTTGTTCATTTTAAGTACTATCATGATCTCATTCCTCTGATTTGTTTATTGTAATGGTTTTGTTGGAAATAAAACAACTTTGAAGTTAAATTTGAGAGCAAGAATTTTGCAGACTGAGACAAAGCCGTGATCTTAAACTAATGTCTCACTCTCCCAACCTACACTATTGCCGCCAACCATCCGATCACCGTATGCAACTAATACTCCGGTACCATTGTTTTAATTTATTAGGAAGCCTGTGTATTTAGTAAGCTGTGTATCGAAATTTTAGGAAGTGAGGTTAGCTGGCAGGAGCTGCAAAATTGAATCATAATATATATAGCACAACAGATAATCGACCCATATATAACTTATTTGTTGAAGTAAATTTCAAATCGACCCACAATTAACTTGTTTGTTGTTTTTTCGTTGGTTGACTGAGTTGTTTTATGCAAGTATGATGTAGGACAATTTCTCATGAGGAACATTTATTCATTTTTTTTTATAATATATCCCAAAAGATATGATAGTTTCCTCCAATTTTTTATTCGATATATTAAATTCTATTTGCTCTAAACTTGTGTAAAACCAATGAGAATATGTATTCATTGTACACCACCCATCCATCTCAATTATTGCACTAATTGTGGGTTGAAGCTTAAGAAATAATGTGACCAACACATGATAAAGGGCGACTCTTGCATGAGTAAAAATTGTTTTGAAATTTTTTTTTTTTTTTTGAGAAAGAAAAATGTTTTGAAGTTTTACTAATACAATGTTTTAGAGATATTCTTAATAATCTTTTTTTAACAACTAGTATAAATGATTAATTTTCAATAGTATAAGACGAGAGGGTGGGAAAAAGGGAGTTCAAACCCTATTCTTCTCAATTGAATGTTCACATTTTCAATCACATAATTCAGTTTCAATTTAATTCCTGTCTAATCTCAAATTACCATAGTGCTCACTAACAGTAATAAATTGAGAACAATGATAAGAGGAAAATAACTATCATCTAATTTGAAGGTTTTTGGAGATTATGATAGAAATTTTCATTATGATTTAGTCCAACCAATAATATTTTATATAAAAATAAAAATTATATTCATTACAGCACAATAAATTACTCCTATGAATATAAATAAATGATAAATTAATTTATCCAAGCTACATATGATGAATTTAACGACTTTTTAATAATGAAATGTATGTTGTTAGAGTAAAAAATGAAAAACTGAATAAAATTTTTTTTGGGGCCAAATTACAAGGATTAGTAGGGAAGGGAAAATTTGTACCACTAATCATTTCTCAAATTATCGAATTGAATTGAAAACAAGAGAAGTTGGGAAGGGAAAATTTTTTTATCAAGGCAAATTCAAAAAAAAAAAGAGAGAGAGAATAATCATTTGGCAATTTATTGAATTGAATTGAAACATTAAACTTACGCTGTAGTGAATACAAGTTATAAAATATTAACAGACATATGCTAATCTTCATTTAAGCAATGCTTTAGTAATTCATTCCAAAATGGTGAAATGTTAGGTAGAATAGTGTAATTGAAGTTTAGAATTTCACTCTTGGAAATTATCAAAATGAATTATTCATGTTAACAATCAACAACAAAATATTATTTCTAATGGAAACATATTGAATGAAGAAGTTCTATGATCTACGAGCAGTTTCGTCACCATAGTACATGACCATGTTTGATACTATTAGATTTCATAATTCTCTAGCAAATCATACCAAAATTATTACGAATTTTCTACTAAAATATATCAATTTTGCTAATATATCTATTGAAAAAGAAAAAAAAAAAAGTCTAAAAGCTCATGAAAATATATCACATCTTTTATATCCTTATTGCATTATTTGAGGCTTCAAGCAAAGACATAATGTGCCACAAATAGAAATATATATATATATATATAAGGCGTAACTCTTGTATGAGCTGTTCAATGGCAATCACATTCCCATGTAGTTCCTTGAGTTACAAAAATCTGACCTCGCCGTGAGCCAAGGAATGGTACAGTAGCCATGAAATGAAAAATTAGATATATATTTGACAAAAACAATATTTATTTATTTATTAAAATTATTTTTTTGATAATTGATTAGCATTTCTAAAGCGTTGTCTATTTCATGAAAAAGAAGCAGTGAAAATCGAAATTGAAATTTGAGATTCCGAATTCTAGCGTTTGATTAACTAAAATTTAAGATGATCACACCATTAAAATATAGTCTAAATACACTAAATTTTTACTGAGTTTAACATAAGTTGCAAAAATTTTATGTATGAAGGAATTTAGTTTCAAAAAATATATAACATCAAAACTGATTATTAGCAGATATTCATTGACCTTTAGTTAGTTATCTTTGTTGTAGCAGTATCTTATATATACAATGTTGGACACACCATTTATTCATGGTGAAATACACAATACAGATTTATTCTCATTCAATATTTATAACTTGGTATCAAAGCGTAACCAAGATGTCTTTGTCTTCTTCATCCTTCTCTTTTTCTTCTTCTTCTTCTAATTCTCACTCAACCACATCCGTTTCTTTACCGCTCTATTTTCCAAATCTCCCTTCTTCTACCACCACCCCAACTCAGAGTCAAAAAAGTTTTTCCATTAAGTTAAACTCTAAAAATTACATCCCATGGAAACTCCAATTCACCTCATTTTTGAATTTCTATAATCTCCATGGCATAGTCAATGGAAGTGAACCATGCCCACCCAAAGAAAGAGTCAATTCCGAGATTCAATAACCTGAACCAAACCCTGACTACATTACCTGGTTTTTCAAGGATCAACTACTTTTTTCATGGCTCCTGTCCTCCATTACTGAGGAAATCTATCCACATCTCATCAGTTTGAATTCTTCAGTTGCAATTTGGATTGCTCTTGCTACAGCCTTTGACACCATTAGTCATGCTCAACGCACTTAACTTCACATTGAGCTTCATAACCTCTCCAAGGATGACAAACCAATTTCTCACTTTTATATCAAGCTAAATCTATTGATGGTTCTTTAACACATGTAGGGCAACCGATTTCTGATGCTGAATTTAATGCCAAAAATTTTAGGTAAATTGGAGCTGAATAATCCTATTATTATTGCTCTTCAACAATGAATTGTTCCTCCAGCCTTTCATGATTTACATGGGCAGCTTATTGCACATGAACTCCTTCTTAAAACGCAGCAACCTATAATTCCCTTTGTCAATATTGCACAAAATTTGGCTAGGGGTTCTCCTACTTTCTCTATTTGGGGTCGCTTCCAATATGGTCAAGGTTGAGGTCACATCCAATGTGGTTAAGGTAGAGGTCACAATTATAATACCTCTTATTGGTCCTCAGTTTTTTATCAAATTTATGGATTTTAGAACCATTCCGCTCTTTAATGTCGATACCAATTCAATTCCAACTACACTCCTGCTCATCAACCCGCTTATAGCCGATCAGATTACACTCCTTCACTAGTTCAAGCACATATGGCAACGGTTGACACTTCCTTGGCTTCTAAATCATATGTGACTCCCATTTCCTGGTATCCAGATACGAGAGGTACCCATCATGTCCCTCCTTACTTGAGCTCCCTTTTGATTGCAAATGAATATAAGGGTAAGGATAAATTAGTAAATTTTGGCCTTTAACAAAGCATTTTATGGAATTTGGCATTCAACATCAAATGACATGTCCACATATATATGAATAAAAAGGTACTGTAGAACGAAAAATCTGGAATATTGTTAATATTGGTTTATCTTTGCTTAGTCATTAAGGCTCACCTTTTAAATACTAGCAGTATGCTTTTGCGATAGCAGTATTTCTAATTAATCGGTTGCCAAGTAATTCACTATCCAAGGGAATTCCTTTTTAGAAATTGTTTAAAGCTTCACCAAATTATTTAATTCTCAAAGTATTTAGGTGTAATATCCCGAGTTTTTAAATAATTTTAAACTGCATCGGGATATGCAGTGTTAATAATTTTTTATATAATTATGATATTTTTATGAGTTTGATATTTATTTAAAGTTTATTTTAATTATTTTATGTTATTTTAAGTAATTTACGTAAAATTTTCCTGAGAATTCTATTTTTGGGAAAATTAACACGTAAATAATTTAATATTAATTATTTTAAACAAATTCACGCATTTGCATGAACACATATATATTTTTAAAGTGCTAAAATAAAGTGTATGTATGTGTATTTATTTAAATTAAACTAGGGTTTAATTAATTACCCTAATTTTTATTTTAATATTATTTAATTATTTTTAAGTGTATAAATTATTAGATATATTAAATTATGTGTGTGAAAGTTATATTATTATAATATATAGTGTGAGTATATATATATATATATATATATATATATATATATATACATCATCTATTGAGAAAAATCAAAAACTTTGCCAAATTACCAAATTGCCCCCGACTCCCTCTCCTCCTTCTCTGATCGTCCCACGCCCTACCCTCATTGTGCCTCTCGGATTGGTATGCCAGACCGCCCTTCGCCACCACTAGCTTCCGCCAACCTCCTTCCCCTTCCTTCCTCTTCCTCTCCGACGTGATCAGGTTGCCGGAAGCTCACTGGAATGCATAAAATTTACAGTGGCAGCGTGTGAAGCTCTTCACCGTCAATCACGATTTCAACCACCATTTTGTGCACTGCCGGTCTCCATCGACTCCTTGAGCTCCGGTGGTTCCTATTGAGTGGTTGTTAAGGTTTGAGCTTGATCTTCATTTCGGTCAACTTGAGTTTTTGATTTTTTTTAGCTTTAATTTGATTGATTCATGAAAAATTATTTCACAAAATTTGATCCTAGTAGCTTAATATTCATGCTGGAATTTTTTTGGAATTTTTGGAATTTATTTTGATTTTTGGGTATTTTTGATTATTTTATTATTATTTTCTAATTTTCAAAAATTAATTAATTAAATTATGAAATTGTGTTTTATGGTAATTATAGGTGTTGAAATGAATTATAGAAATTTATTTTTAATTTTTGTGAATTTTTATGTATTTATTTTGAATTTATTTAGTTTATGTAATTTTGAAAAATAGGGTTAATTGGGTGTTTAATTGAAATTAATTGGTTAATTAAGTATATTTATTGATATTACTGAAATATATGTTGAGAAAATTAAATTTGTGCAATTATATTATTTTTGGTGAATTTTTGGATTTATTTTAGTAAATTTATATATATAGGGGTATTTTGATAATTTTACACTAAATTGGCTAAAAATGTAATTAAATTGGTTTTAATAGTTATTTAGGGTATAAAAATGATTTCTACAAATTATTTAGTATTTTTAACTAATTAAAACTATTTTTCGTAAATTATTTTCAAATTATATATATAATATACGATTTTTTTAATAAAATGAGTTTTTATCGGTTTTTACTGTGTTTTAGGGTTAATTACGTAATTTCTACTTAAAAAATGTATTTTTATTATATAAGGGCATTTTTGGTATTTTATAAATATTCCGTGAATTATGAATCTCGGTCGGTGATTTATAGTTTAGAGTCCGACCGAGGGATTTTGATTGTGAATTCTGTGTTTATTTTCGAAGTGTATTTCTTTGCAGGACCAGCTCTACTCTTTGAGTAGAGAGATGTCCATTTTACAGGGGAGGTTCTGCCGAATTTTTGGTAGAATTCTCATAAAATGTGATGTCCGGTCGAATTCTAATTTAATCCTGTGTCTAGTATTCTAAATCGAGTCTTTAGAACTTCTGTTAGATTTATTTTGATTCCTGTCATTATTTGTTTGTTTAGTTGCGCTGAGACCAAGGCCTAGTGGACCAGGCCCATCGGACCCATCTCAAGGAGCGCAATAATTGTGAGTTGCTATTTTATATATATGCTCTAGGGTGCATGATTTTATAAATCTATGTTTTATTTTAATTAAATATGCATAATGGTTTAATTAGTACTTGAGTTTATTTTAGTTTACTTTTGGTTTATTTTTGGTATATTTTAAACTATATGCATGTTTTATTAATGAATTATGTTTAAAATTTTTTTGAATATATTTCTAGTTTACTTTGAAATTAGATTGGATTTATTTGAAGTATATATACTCGAAATATACCTGGTTTACTTTTGGTACATTTCTAGTATATATATGGTTTATATTGCTACTTTATTTAAATTCATGCATCATTTATTTTTATGAATGTATGTTTTACATTTTAATGAAGGATATCAATAGAACGTGCTACCTAGTGGGCAGCACTAGGACCGAGTACGTATCGGTACGCTGATAGCATTTAGGCTATATTACTAACCATTTGTGGATATTGATTGGATTTGATTATTTGTTGTGTGAGATATGATTTGGGAGTGTGATTGCTGAAGCTCGGTTGACCAAGTGTCTCGGGGCCAATCACACTGAAAGTCAGACTGCTGGAGCTCGGTTGATTTAGTGTCTCAAGGCTAGTCTACTATCCAAATGGATTAAGTGAATATATTTGGAATAAGTGAGCCTATATGGCTAGAGTGTTGTCTAACACTGTTTTGAGGTTGCGATATTCTAGGGTTCTATTTGATCCTTCATAAACTGTGATTTTCAGTAAAAAAAATACATAAAATGATTTTATTGCATCTGTTTGTATTTGCTTGTATATATACTTATTATATATATACTATTGACTGTGTGCATTGCCATTTAGTATGCATGTATATATATTATGGCAATTCATTCAATGAGGTCTGACTCCCCTCTGTTGACTATTTTTCAGGAGAGTCATCGTCATCAGACCTCAGTAGCAGACCCTTACGCCGAATTTCTTCCGCCCTGGCTTCATTATGTAAACTGCTCACTTGAGTTTTATTTTTATTAATCTAGACACTACATTAGTTGTAAAATTGAAAAAGGATATTGTATTATATTGGTATAAGTTATGTACTTAAAATATTTGAACTGGATTTGTATTAAAATTTTATTTATATATATTCAAGATGAGTTGTTGATTTAAATCCCATGGTGGATTATTATTTAATTATTTATGATTTTATTTCCGATGCACAATATTTTAATTATGTTATTATTATTATTGCATGTTTTATTTTATTTTAAGGCTTGCTATAGGTTCCGGATTCGAAAGAATTCTCATTCCCTAGCGCTGGTCATGGCCCATGTTTTGGGTCGTGACATTAGGTGTGGTGTTTAGCTATTACTTCAATCATACAACAAGTTTAACTTCATTTTTTGATCCATGCAGTATGTATTTTTAGGAATTCACCACATCATCTGGGTTATAGATGCCTTGACAAAGACACTGGCAAAATTTACATAAACAGGCATGTTCAATTTAATGAGAAAACATTCCCATTTAAGGTGATTTCCTCCCAAGTTACAGGTGAACAACTCAAACCCATATAGCCTGACTCCTCTTGTTGTATTTGTCATATACGATGCTTGTTACCTTCCACCCACCAAAGCTAACATTAGTTGCCCACCTGACACAAGTTGTCCTGCCTCTACCAACTATGCCAAGTCATACAGTAAATAAGTCTTCTTCTTCTATTAAAATTTCATCTTTATCTCCATCAACTTTTGTCTCACCTAAAATCACTTCCAAATCACCTCACCCAATCAAATCCAATCCAATAACCTCTCATCCTATACAAATCTTCAATCTGGAAGGCATCCAACTTTTTGTTGACTTCACCAATCCACAAGGTAAACAACCTGATACATACTTACCCAATACAATAACCACATCAAACATCTCTACCTCCCAGAACCAAAACCCAAAAACTACTAATCTACTCTTATCCTATAACCATAAAGAACCCACACCATGATCTTATGTAATTATTATAAACCAACATCCCATGTCACTCAACTTCAACAAACACTGTATCACACCACCTTATCAACCTTATCTTCTACCCACTCATCTACATCATGTTTTAAAACAAGCCTTTCTTTTCTTTTTCCTTAAACCTGTAACACACCAGACCATTCCTTACCCACTACCAAACCCACTTCGTACACTCAAGCATCTAAATATCCTCAATTTTCATGCTGCTATAGCCTAAGAAATTAATGCATTACACCAAACGAACACCTTGACATTCCCAATGTCAACATTGTGGGCAATAAATGGGTGTACAAAATCAAAAAACATGCAAATGGAACACTTGAAAGATTGAAAGCACATTTAGTGGCTAAAGGTTATACTTAAAAGCATGGGTTACACTACAATGAAACTTTTAATTTGATTATCAAAACCTTCGCCACTCGAATAGTCCTTACTGTTGCTCACTCTCGTGGATGGACATTTAATCAGCTTGATGTAAGTAATGCTTTTCTTCATGGTAATTTGGATAAAATGGTTTACATGCAGTAACCATAAGGCTTTATTAATAAATAATTTCCTCACTATATATGTAAACTATCTAAATCCCTTTATGGTCTCAAACAAGCACCAAGGGCATGGTTTCAAAGACTTGGGAATTTTTTTACTCAAATTGGCTTCATTAGTTCTCAATCGTATCCTTCCATATTTAATTATAATTATCATGGTTCTCAATGCTTCTTACTAGTGTATGTCAATAATGTTTTTGTTAGTGATATGTCATAAGCTAATAATATAATGGCCATACTTTGACAGTGTCATATTTTTATTTTGATAATAAAGAGGCATTTTTATTATTACTAGTTAATTCTAGTATTATCCTTGATTAGTTAATTCTACTAAGATCATCAAATACGTGACTTGATAATAAAATTCTTAGGTGATACTTGAATTCTAATATAAATATCCTTAGTCAATTATTGTTATGGGAATAACAATGAATAAAGACTAGTATGAGGTTAATTGATAATTAAGTTTTACTAATTATATATATGAGATATTAAGTCAAACTCATAGGTACATATTTAGGGAAATGATGTACTAGATCGACCCACTATGAGAACACCACATGGATTATTGGCATAGGTAATTCTCATCACAATAGTATTATTTAAGTCCTCTGACCTAAAATCACCATGGTTTTCTACATGATAAGTTTTGTATTTTGATACTACACCACACTTTAACCGAAAGGTAAAACAGTTATGATTTGATATAGAATGAGTTTTGTGAGGAATGTGAGTGGTTAGGATGGAATTTGTCCTTCAATTATTTTGAGAAGATATCTGTTGGGCCCTGATAGTTAGACTGAAGAGAAATGCATGATCATGCTTGAATGATAAAGAGTTATCAATGTCAGTCTACTAGGATTGAGAAATAATATGATTTAACAATATAAGGATGACATAATCCATGCCTTATGTTCAATCAAGATATCATGTGACAAAAGAATTATAGTACATGTTGTGTATTTGGTTATGTCGGATTATTGGCCTTCACACAACTTGGGTAGTAATAATGTCTTGATATAGACCAATTATGACTTATGGGCTAAAATGGAATTTTAGGCCCACTGCCAATGTTGTGTGAACCTATAAGGTCGTATACTTATAATAAGTCCAAAGCAGACTTGGGTTAAGAAGCCCAATAAATATCTCTATGGAAGATTAAATAAATAAGAAAATAAATGAATAAACACTTATATATATATATATATATATATATATATATATATATAAGTGTTTATTCATTTATTTTCTTATTTATTTAAGGTAAGAGTTATCTAAAATAAATAGAAAATTATTCTAATTTGGAATTAGAATCAAAATAGAAAGAGAACTTTAAACTTACCAAAATTGTTTTGGTAAATGGAGATGTATGAAACCCTAGAAAGGATGGCTATAAATACATCTTATTCTCTTACCACAACACATAGGGTGGCTATATTAAGCCACCTTTTTCTCTTTTTTCTTCTTATACTTCTTTTATGAAAAGAAAAGGCATAAAGAGAAAATGTGTTGTGAGATAATAAAAGTTCTAGCAAACCTACTTTACTTTGGATCATCTTGTTCATGTGGATATTATAGAGGATGTGATCTTTCAGTGACTTCTTAATTCGATAAGAGGATAAGAAAAACTCAAGGTAGGGTGTCATCAGAGTGAACCTCGTCTCTTCCTTCCAACTATCTTGCTATTAAATCATTTTAGTGAGTGTTTGGAAACCATATCAATTAATCTAGTGAATTACATGGATCTAGGTTATGGTTTTTGTAGTTAAAATTTTTATTTTCTGTTGTGTTATGTATCATAAAACCTAGCAGTTTTGCTCATAGGCAATAGTCCTAATGTCATTCAGAGTATTATTCACCAATTATCTCAAGAATTCAAATTAAGAGATCTTGGAAAATTACATTATTTCTTGTGAATTTAGGTTTTTTATCAACCTCATGGCATCATTCTTTCTCAACAGCCTTACATTCAAGATTTGTTAAAAAAAAATGAATACATCCTTCGCAAAACCATGTTTAACACTAATGCCTACTAGCAAAATAGTCTCTTTTCAAATGGGAACTTTATTATCATTGAATGATGCAAGATGTTATAGATAATGTTATGGGAGTTTACAACATGGTAGTATCACTAGGCCTAACATCTCCTTTACAGTTAATAAATTATGTCAGTTTATACATCATCCTGCTAATGCCTATCTTTAAGCTTTAAAATGTGTTCTGCTCTACTTATATGGTATTGTTTCCCTTGGTTTATTTTTTTCTCTATCAATAAATGCTAATTTAATTACATTCAGTGAAGCTGATTGGGTTGGATGTCTAGATAATCATTGATCCACAAGTGGTTATCTTATTTACCTTAGGAACAATCTTATTGCATGGAATTCAAATAAGGAAAAAATTGTTGCTTATTCTTCCATAGAGTCAGAGTTCAAAGCAGTTACTAATGTTTGTGTTGAACTTAAATGGCTTACTTGTCTCTTATAGGAACTTAGAGTAATTTTTACTTCAAGTCCTCATATTTGGTGTGATAATGTTGGTACTATTTTCTTGTCTACAAATTTGGTATTCCATGCTTGGACTCGACATGTAGAAGTTGATTATCATTTTTTTCAATATTTGGTTGCCTTTTAAAAGCTGTCGGTTGGTACTGTTTCTACTACTGACCAACTAGCTGATATTCTAACCAAGCTGCTCAACAAACAGTAATTTTCTTTTTTTGTCTCCAAGCTTTGGCTCGTAGCATATCTGCCTTCATCTTATTGGGGAGTATTAGTAGACATACAGTGACCTTTATTTAGTTATCTTTATGTGATAGTATCTTATATATATACCGTTGTACACACCATTTATTATTAGTGTAATACACAATACAGATTTTTTCTCATTCAATATTTATAACTCTAATGAATTATATGTATGAGTCCCTTGATCCTAAACTCTTGAATAAAACATTTTATAATGATGAGGCTCATATGTATTTTTAAATAATATGATAATCAACCTTTTCATACCATTATAAAAATTAGATTAGTTGTTTGTAGAATAGTTATATTTTGTATTCAACTTAAATGCAATTTCTTATATGTTTTTTAGCTTTTATTGTTTTGCTCTTATGTATGACCTTTTATTTTTATTTTTATTTTTTTTCTTTGGATTTCAAAATCTTTATGATTTTTTACCTCTAAAATTTTACTTAAAAATGGAAAAGTACAAAAAAAAAACCATATGATTTGAACCCTAATAAACTATTATCCTGAGTTTCACTCCATTAGCAAATCATAATAAATCAACTAACATTGTTAACAAAACTTATATGACAAAGGGTATTTTTGTCTTTTTAATGTCTTTTTGGGGGAAAAACACAGCCTCCCTTACTACTTGCTTTTTCTTCTTCTTTTTCTTCTTTTATCTCCTTCGTCACCTGCACCCATACCCTCCCTTACTACTCACTGCATATCTCTAGCTCCATCTCCACTAACGCTGCTTTCGTCCAGCACCAACACTATCTTCACCCACCTCCACTAATGCTGCCTCCACCCACCTCCATCAATCCAATGGTAAATTTAATTTCTTTTCAATTTTTTATTTGAGGTTTTTTTATGGGTTAATGATAGTAGTAAGGTTGTTGATAGTGGTGATGTTGAACAAATGCTATGCAATGATGATAAAAATGTTTGGATGGCACTGGTATGACTTTGGTGACAGTGATGGTGATCTTGGATGTTGCCATTGGTGGTGGGAAATTGTTGATATTGTTATTGAAAATGGCAGACGGTGATGGTGCAAAGGGATGTTTTAGGATTATTTCCAGGCAAAAAAATTTTAAATAGTGATATTAAAGTTGTGGTTGTCTTGGTTGCTATAGTGGTGGTATAGTTGCAATTTTTTTTTTAAGAAAAAAGTGGGTTCTAGCATTTATTTATGAATATTTGAAAATTAACATTTAAAGTATAAACCTTTTTTCTTTCATTTTTTTAGTTTTATTTTTGCCTTCAGCAACCTGAATTAAGATGTTGGTTCACTCAGTTTTCATCTTATTGGCCAAACGATAGGCCATGATGAGTAGATGGTTTGTGGAATTAGAGCTGAATAAGTAAAGAAAAATGAGCTTTGGGTTTTGTTAATTTAGGTTAGCTAAACTATCAAAAGGTCAGTTAATAGATGGAAAACTTAAGTGTCTATATCATTGATGGCAATTTGAAGGAAAAGGTAAATGCATGAAGATACCTCAGTCAGATATCATGTTTCACTATATGCCCTTCTTTGAATGTTCTTGTAATTTTTTTAGTTTAGCCATTGATATTAGTGAGTTCTTGCGTTTCTTAAATTCTTTAGCAAAATGTAAAGAAAAGAAAATGATAAATGAGTTCAAGAATGAAGAAACACTTTAAGCAATGGAAATGGGTGTTATGAATCCTTGAAAATGAATGAGAAATGTGGGCTAGGAGATTTGGGAGGGACTGGAGGTTTTGAGCTACTTTGCCAAAAGTTTCAGTGTTAGCTAAAAATATTGGCATTAAATGTGGTTTTTCTGTGATCTTCATTTCTACTGCTGCATCTTTACTTCATTGTTGGTACCAATAATGCTGCTTTTGCTACTTAAGTCACCGCCCATTTAAGAGCAGCATTTTCTTTTTTCTTTTTCAAAAAAGACATTAAAAAGATGCTGATGTGGTAGAGGTATTAAACAAATGCTATGTGATGAGACGAAAATACCCTCTGCCACAACAGCTTGATTAACAGTGTCAGCTAGTTTGCTATGATTTGCTAACTAAGTGAAACTGAGGGTACCAATTTGTTAAGGTTCAAACCACATGGTGAAAGTTGATTAGAGCACATGATATTTTCTTTGTACTTTTCCCAAAAAAAAAACAAAAAAAAATTACTTTTCATCATTGTTCATAGTTGATAGTTTGAATTTAAATTGATCATATGCAAAATAAGTCAAAATTTTATAAATAGTCACTACTCATATTCTTAACACTAAAATTGCAATATAAAATAGCATCTATTATTTTTGTATTATAAATTAGTTACGATTAGAATTTCATATAAATAAAATTTCAAATGCAAAACATATAAATTAATTAAAAATTATAAAAGTAAAAATTTGTTGTATGTGTTCTTGAACTTATAAGATTTCAAAAGGTGAAATTTTTCAATTCAAATCTTGTATGTACTCCTTCCTAATTTCGTATAATTTTTCACACTCTACATTTGTTTCTAATAAAAAATTATTTTGTTTAAAATAATATTTATAATTTCTTTCAATCTCAATCAAATATTTTTCAACTTTGAGTGAATTACCCAATAAATTACCCATTTTCTAAAATGAGCAAATTGCTAATTATTATTAAATTTATTAATTTTTGTTAGTGCTATGAAATAAAACATTAGAATGCTTCATATTAGGCATTTTTGTGTTGGTAATTAATAAGATCTATGAATTTATTTATAAAATAAAAAACATTATTATTATAGACCATAGGCATAATAGCCTTTACAAGGAGGGAGATTGGGGGTAATTAGATTAATATCTTGTAAATGCACAAATCAAATGTGGAATTAAATATTAGTTTATAAAATGAATTAGTTTAAATGCTTTCGAACTTAATTTAATTTAATTTTAAGTTATTGAAATTCATCACAACATAAACTTTAATATACATCCATCCATTTATGTAGTGCTATTAAAAGATTGTGTTAGGAAATCAACAAAATAAAAGATAAAAAAAATAAACTGAAAACACCAATAGCATATATCCCCTATAACATCAAACATTGCTTTTACAAGAAGTAAATTAGTGGTTGTATTTTCCTCCAATTATCCATCAAATGTATTAATATAAAACCTATGAGAATATATGTTTTTATTGTGCACCATCTGTCATCTTTTATATCCTTAATTATCGCATTATTTGAGGTGTGAAGCTAAAAAATAATGTGACCAATGCAAGATAAATATTATGACTTTAAAGGCGGACACCTACATGAACTACTTATCAGAAAAACTGTTTTGAAGTTTTACTATTACTATGCTTTGAATATATCCCTAATAATTGGATCACATAAGTCAATTTTAATTTAATTATCATCTCAAAGACAAGTGTCGTTTGAAGTGGTTGCATGATGGGGATAGAAATACCAAGTACTATCATGGTCTTTTGGCTAAGAGAAGGCTACAGGTTGGCATTCATAGCATGTGTATTAATGTTACTATCATTTTAGATGGTTCGGTTATTAAGCAACATGTGATTAATTATTTTTCAACTCTTTTTGCAGCTGATAATTCGGATAAGAATATTTCTTATATTCCTTCGATCATTCCTAACTTGGTGACAAATGATTATAATATAGCTCTTTGTCAAATGCCAAGTTTTAAGGAAATTAAGGAAGTGGTATTTGATTTCGATCCTTATAGTGTACTAGGTTTGGATGGATATACTGGCCTTTTCTCTCAGCAGTGCTGGACTTTTATGGGTAGGAATGTCTATAAGGTAGTTTGAAGTTTCTTTCAATCTAGCTATATCTTGAATGGTTTGAATTCAAGTTTTATGATTTTAATTCCCAAAGTGTCTGGTGCTAATTCTGTTGAGAACTTCAGGCCAATAATTTTAAGTAATTTTTTTTAAAAATTATTACTAAAATTTTGAAAAATTGTATAGCTTCTTTCATTGGTGACATTATGACTTCTCCTCACTCTAGTTTGATCAAAGGTCATCATAGCAGTTGCTTCTGAAAATGTTAATCTCCTTAATAAATGAGGTTTTGGAGGGAATATGGCTTTGAAAATTGACATTAGAAAGGCTTTTGACTCTATGGAATAGGATTTTATTACTGTTGTGCTTTATAATTTTGATTTTTCTGATAAATTTTACAGTTGGATTTAAGCACTTTTTAATTCAGCTAGAATTTCTATTTTGTTTAATGGTGCTCCAAGTGGCTATTTTTCTTACTCTCGTGGAGTGAGACAAGGAGATCCTCTCTCCCTTCTACTTTTTTATCAAGTTAAGGAATATCTTAATCGGCACCTCCTGTAGTTATTTGGAGATTTTTCTTTGGTTCCTATGTATGCTGCTCCAAGAGTTTGTTTTCCTTCTCACTTTTTATATGCGAATGACATTTTAGTTTTTACAGAGCTACCCGAGCTAATATTTATAAGCTAACTAGTGTTTTTTAGTAGTAGGGTGTGTTATACAGTCAAAAAGTTAACCGGGGAAAATCAAATATTTATTTTGGTTGTTCAGTCTCTTCTCATCACATTAATTTGCTTAGTAATATTGTTGGAATGTAAATGGCCTCTTTTCCTCTTCATTACTTGGGTATTCCTCTTTTTCAAGGTTCTCCTAAAAGACATTGGTTGTAAGGTTTGGCAGACAAAGTTTTATATAAATTTTTTTTTTGGACCGGTAAAATGCTTTCTATGGTAGGTAGGGTTGCCTTGGTGAAATCAGTGATCTTTGGCACTTTTCTACACTTATTCGTGATTTGTAAATGGCCTTTGATAATGCTTAAAACTTTGGAGAAGTGCCGATTCAATTAATGAGAAGAAGTTTATGGTTATGAAGTGGGATTCTCATTGTACTCCAAAAGAGGAGGGTGGTCTAAACTACACCTTATTAACACTTCCATGCTTTGTAAATTAGCTTGGAAAGTGCATTGTAGCCAAGGATTTGTTTTTCTTTCCTTCAATTAAGATTTTTGAATGCTACTCATATCCCTCTTGCTACCTATATTTACTCTTTGGTTTGGAGCTCTATTAAGAATTGTTTCATGGATATTAAAAACAATTCACAGTGGTTGGCTTTCCATATCTCTAATCTTAATTTTTGGGATGATAATTGGCTTGGGGAATCAATTTTGGATCGGCTTGCAATCCCTCTTTCTTTTTAGAAAAACCTTAAGGCTAGGATTTCTGGTTTTTAATTTCAAAATTCCTACAATTACTACATGAGTTTAAGATGGCCTATCCTATGCTTTGTGCAGATATTGAGAATGTTGTTTTCTCTCATTTTATTAAGGATTCTTTTGTCTTTCATCCTACTAGGAATAGTATGGCTTCTTGTAAAATTTTCTATCAATTTTATCAAGCTAATCATTCTAAAGTGGCTTAGGGAAGAGACCTTTAGAGGCATTACTTGCCCTCATCTTGTTCATTTTTGGTTTACAGAGCGTGAAAGTACCTTAGAGGGAGGGTGAATAAGGCTAATAAGGATTTTAAGAAAAATAAAACTAATTTTAAGGAATTGAGCAAGAATTAAAAGAGAATATAGTAAGAAGAACAATGAACACAATAATTTAAGGAGTTCAGATTCTCAACAATCCTATGTCTCCACCTAACTTATTCCCAAGTTAGGATTTTCAATCTTACACAATCTTATTCACAAGATTGAGATTACATAAGACTTTGAGGCTCACTCTTCAACCTCACAATCAAGAGTTTCTAGGCTTACTCTCAAACCAATTCCTAAGTGTTTTAATGGATAAATACTTAAATCAATTTCTTTAGAATAAATCTCACTTCCCTTCTAATCTATCCCAAGACTTAGATGAAGTAGAAATTCTATTTCTAACACACAACTAATCTCACAAGAGTTAATGAAACTAAGAATGAATAAATTGAAAGTTTGAGAGCTTTGATGAATGTTAAGATAGAGAATTTAAATAAGCAAGTGTCTTAACTTCAATTAAGATTTAGGAGTAGTTTATATAGATAAACAACTCAAAGATATGGTTGTTGGATGTATTAAACATGTCTCTAACATCTCCTATTGGTTTTTGAATCATCTTGGACTTATTTATGTCAGAACGCCACTCACGATCATAAGGAACAACTTCTAGCTCATGAGCAGTGAAATACTAGCCATTACAATTAAAAAATGACCATTTGGAGTTATAAGGATTCCCCTCATGAGATGAGCTCTACTCCTCACGATCATGATAGCAGCTCGTGAAGAGCACTAACCATGTTGTCAAAAATGAGCTCCTGAGGCACTATACAAGGTCAACTTGTGAGGTGCTCATAAGCATACCACTATAAGTCCAAATTTGTATATTTTTTGTATATAATTGTTTCTTAAAGATTAGGGACTTGCATAGATTGAGATAGTACATTGAAATGTATATTTATACTCTTTTAAGGAGTATTTTATTGTCTCCAATCATTAAAAAAAATTATTCTTGATAATCAATCAACTTCTTACACACTTAAAGGAAATTATTAGAATCTAAATTGTTTGTAAAAGTTCAAAATTAGGAGTTTGATCATGTAAATGGTAAATAATCTCCCCCTTTTTGGCTTTGTCAACCAATTTGATAAAATAATAAATAAGGTATATGTGTGTCAATAATAAGTAACATAAATATGTATGCAAAATAACTTCCCCTTTCAAATAAAATAGATGCAACATGAAGAATATTTTCCTCCCCCTTAACATATGCATAAATTCAATAAAATGCATCATGTATTAGAGCCTAAAAGAAATTGAATTGACATGGCATAAATAAGGGATAACAAATAATTGTAAAGAAGATGATTTAAAAAAAATTATCTCCTTTATATAAATATATTTCTTTATTACTCCCCTTTTATAGACATGATAAGAAATAAAAATTTAATACATTATTCCCCTTTTGTTAAAACATAAAATTCAACATGAGGAAAAAAAAGAAACATGGTCTAACATAACAAATTTGTTAAAATATAAAAACATGATAAATGATCATTTAAAAATTGTTAGGCAATATGAAGGAAATAATTTCAAACATATATTCATGTAGTGCTACTAAAATGCATCATAAAAATAGTTTATATAGCACTTGTTTGAAACTTAAAAAACTTAACTATCACATGATCATATAGAGGTTAGCTAGCTAACATACATGATCTTGTAGCACTTAGCATATCACAAATACAATTATCACATAACTTCTTCTCCCCCTTTGTCAAAGATAAAAATAAAAGAGAGAGATATAAAGGAACATGAACCTAAAGGAAGTAAAAATTCTAGAGGGAATAAAAAATCAAGAACCAAAGCAATAAAAACAAAGATACACCAAATCTTTATAAAATCTATGTCATGCATAAACAAAGTAAGCAAAACAAGGTCTTTATCTCAAGAAGAAAATCATCAAAGCATGATTATTAAATTGTGACAAAATTAGCCACACTTACAATGTTACTATGCATGCATAAACAAAATTATGCAAAATATATTCAAATAATTTTATCCCCCTATTTCAAATAATAAAATAGAATAAGGTTTGGAAAAAATTTGATATTAAGGACACACTATCAAGTTTCTTTCCCTTAAAAGAAATTAACTAAATACTCACATAAACTCAAAAGGCAAAAGGAAATTTTGACAAAATATTAATTGCATTCAAAAAAGGATAGAATTACAATGATATTGAAATGTTAGTTGTAAATGAAAAACACAAACAACAAAACACAAGACATAAACTAGCATCTTAAGGCTTAAAAAACTGAAAATAAACAGTAGATAAACCAAACATAAACTTATGAAAAACAAAGAAAATCTAGCCTTGTGGAGGAGGAGGAGGATTCCAAGTGCATTGTATGTTATGGTGAGCATACAATTGATGAATATCATACTCCATGTGACCTATCCTTTACTCAAACTGATAAAGTCTAGTGTCCACTTGATCAAATCTACAGTTGAAGTTCGTTTCAGTAAAGGATAGACAATCAAAAAATCCACCAACCCAAGAAGGCTCATCATTAAAACTTTAAGAAGCAGAAGGTCCTCTTGCTCTTTTTATTTGAGATTGAGAAAGAGCATGCTCTTGAGAGATTTCTTCTTCAATTTGGACACTTTTAAGTCCAAAAGTACCTATGTGCTCAATATCTTCTAAGTCTTGTGTTAGCTCCTTATCAACATCTTCATCTCCTACTTTGTCTTTCTAAACCCAAGAATTTCTAACAAGCTTGAATTGCCTAGTGTTTCTCAAGAGGTTATCATCAAGGAAAGAAGGTGAAATGGAAGGAGTGTTGTTCAAATTAATCCTAAAATGATGAGCAATTTTAGTGATGAAGCCTCCTACTCATAAGGCACCACTAATACTATCACTAGCTAACCAAAACCTCTATTGAAGCCATCTTCCTAGCTTAACATCTATGCCTTTAATAAGACATCTAATAAGGAAAAGATCATAAAAGGAAATAGCTTCATTACTCAAACCCCTAGCATAAATAGAATATGCAATAAACCTATGCATATACCAAAGAGGTTTTGAAGCAAAATTAAATAGTTTAGTGTGTCCCGCTTCAAAAGGTTTTGCATTAGATTTTGTATGTTGAGTCCAAAAATGATTAGGAAGTTAAGAAAAAATAGGAGAAGTTAAACCCCCTTGTCTAAAAATAAAGATACCAACAAATTCTTGAGAGGTAAGGAATCTACCTCTCCCATCCAATCTAAATCTCACATTATTCATAGGATTTTGCTCATTAAAGTGGTGGGTTCTCATGCAATAGGAAGCAAGAAATTCATGGACCAAAGAGGGATAGGTAGGAAAAGCATTGAATGCAAAATCATACAAACCCGCATTCTCAAGTAAAGTTCTAACCTCATTGAAATAACCTATATTCTCCAAAGTAGCTTGAGACATGTACTTGGAGGAAATAATTTTCCTTTCCCTGAATTAAGAAAGCCTTTCCATAAATTGAGTTAAAGTGTAAGACAAAGAAGGTTGCTTCTTAGGTTAATTTTTGGTAGCTCTTTTAAAGAAGGAAGAGGCATCTTGAGTTTTCCTCTTAGGAACCGTGGTGATGAGATGGAAGAGCTAAGAGTAAAAAATTTTAAAAAAGATAAATTTTGTTCAAAAATGAGTTTGAATGAAAAGATAATGATGTGAGGATGAAATGAATAGTTAGGTTAAAATTAATCAAGTAAAGTCCCAAAAATACTCAAAAATTGCAAGTTGTCGTTTTAAGGAAGGAAAGAGTTAAAAAAAAATTGTAATCCCAATAGAATTGGGAATTTTCACTGTTAAACTGCTGCTCACGAGTGGTCCACTAGTGAGCATCGGTCGTAAGCGGCTCCAGACAGGTTGAGCCACAACGGTCACAAGCTTAATGGCTTGTGATGAAAGATGCTGGAAGGTCCTTAAACTTTTAAATTCTTTGTAATTAGGTCCTCAAAATGTGACAAATAGGTCCTTATGCACTAAATTAATCATTAAATCATAACCAAATTAAATACTTTGACAAATATCATCGTAAATTAATAATATCAAGTTAAAAAAAATTAATTTTAAATAATTATTTGAAAATAATTATTAAAAATAAATCATGCAAATGGGAAATCAATAAATTATGTTCATGAAATAAATTTTCTTACTTAAGTAATCAATAAAATTCAATAATTAATTATTTAAATAGCAAATATTTTTTCAAGATAAAATTTTCACATGAAAAAAATATATAAATTTTATTAATAAATAATTATGATAGAGTATTAGACACCAAAAATAAAACTGGAATATATGAATCATGATAAAGCAAGAATTTATATGATGGTATCAAATACGGAAAATAAACTGAAACTAATCATTAGTGAAAAACATGATTACACATGAATCCAATCATCAATTAAGCGATTAAGCAAGTCATCAAGACAAGCTTAAACCATCAATCATACCAAGTTCATGCTTAATAAAATTTAGTCTTTCCTCATAAAGAGGCTTGGTAAAAATGTCTGCTAATTGATTATTAGTATCAACAAAATTAAGAACAATATCACCATTTTGCACATAATCATGCAAGAAATGATGCCTAATATCAATATGCTTAGTTCTTGAATGTTGAATGGGATTCTTGTGAAGGTTAATAGCACTTGTATTATTACATGTAATTGGAATGTGATTAATATCAATGTAATTGTTCAAAAGTTGTTATTTTTGCCATAAAACTTGTGTGCAATAACAACTAGCCGGTATATATTCTGCTTCAGTGGTGGACAATGCAATCGAAACTTGTTTCTTGCTAAACTAAGAAACTAAACATTGTCCTAAAAATTAATAAGTTCTGAAAGTGCTCTTTCTATCTAGTAAGCTACTGGCAAAGTCCGCATTAAAATAACTAATCAAGTCAAAGGAAGAACTCCTATGATACCAAAGTCCTAAATGCATTTTACCATAAAGATATTTAAAAATTCTTTTAATAGCATTCAAATGAGACTCCCTAGGAATAGATTGAACATAAGCAAGTAGCAAACATAATATCGGGCCTACTAACAGTTAAATAAAGAAGGGATTAGATCATACCTCTAAATCACTTTTCATCAATAGGTTTCTTATTCTCATCCTTGTTGAGTTTGGTTATGGTGCTCATTGGAGTTTTTCTTATTTTAGCTCCATCAATGCCAAAATTCTTAAGAATATTTCTTGCTTATTTGGTTTGATTGATGAAAATACTATCTTTACATTACTTGATTTGAAGTCCAAGAAAGAACTTGAGTTCTTCCATCATACTCATCTCAAATTCTCCTTCTATTAACTTTGAGAATTCCTCACACAAGAAATTATTAATAGCAAAGAAAATAATATCATCAACAAATATTTGAACAATTAATAAATCATGCTTGGATTTCTTTATGAAAAAAATTGTGTCAACTTTTCCTATAAGTTACCCTTTCTCTAGTAAGAAGTTGCTCAATCTTTCATACCAAGCTCTTAGAGCTTGTTTCAATCTATACAATGCTTTTAACAATTCAAAAACATGATTTAAAGAATCAAAATTGTCAAAACCCATAGGTTGTTCAACATACACCTCCTCTTTAATAAATCCATTTAAAAATACACTTTTAATATCCATTTGATAAAGTTTAAAATCCATGAAAGATGCAAATGCAAGTAGCATTATAATAGCTTCTAAACTTACAACTAGGGCAAAGGTTTCATCATAATTAATGTCTTCCTCTTAATTATAACATTTAGATACTAGTCTAGCTTTATTCCTAGTCATGACACCTTGTTCATTCATCTTATTTCTAAACACTCATTTTGGTGCCTATAATAGGATGATGTTTAGGTTTAGGAACTAAAGTCCAAACCTTTTTCTTTCATATTAATTTAACTCTTCTTGTATAGCAAGGATCTAAAATTCATCACTCAATGCATCATTAACATATTTTGGCTCAATTTAAGAAAGGAAGGCTAAATTTACAATAGACTTAAGTTTAGATCTAGTAGTTACCCCTTTTGTAGTGTCACGTATGATGAGATCTTGAGGATAAGCTTTCTTGAATTGTCAATCCTTTCAAAATTCATCCTTCAAGGTAGGTTGAGATATCTCTTCATTATCCTTTTTGCTTAGATCTTCAAGTTCTAAAGACTTACCAACATTTTCTTCTTGTGTATCTATAATCACATTTTCACCTACAAGTTCATCAACACTACAAATATCCTTTCTAGGATTAAGTGACTTTAATTCATCAAAGACGACATTCATAGACTCTTCAACTACTGAATTTCTCTTATTAAAAACTCTATATGCTTTGCTATAAGTGGAATAACCTAGGAAAATTTCTTCATCGGCTTTAAAATCAAATTTTCCAAAATTATCCTTGGTGTTTAATATTCTTAGATATGAGATTTTGGGTTTTCTATTGTTTAATAGCTCATAAGAAGTTTTATTTAAAATTGGTCTTTTAAAAACTCTATTTGAAACATAACAAGATGTGTTAACAGCTTCCATCCAAAAGTATAGAAGCAAATTATACTCATGAAGCATTATTCTAGCCATTTCCACAAGAGTTCTAATTTTTCTTTCCACTTCCCCATTTTGTTGAGGAGTTCTAGGAAAAGAAAATATATGTGAAATATCATTTTCGTTGCAATAGGTTTTGAAAAATTCACTTTCAAATTCAGTTCTATGATCACTTTTAATATAAGAAATATAAAAACCTTTTTCTTTTTAAACTCTTTTTGCAAAATTTTTAAAAGATTTAAATGCATCATTCTTATGAGCAAAAAAACAAACCCAAGTGAATCTAGAGTAATCATCAACCAATACATATGGATAGTGTATTCCACTGAGACTAGCAACTCTAGTTGGTCCAAATAAATCCATATGTATAATTTCAAGTGGTCTAAAAGTGGATACTACATTCTTTAGCTTAAATGAGGACTTGGATTATTTTTCCTTTTGATAAACATCTCAAGGTTTATCTTTAATGAATTCAAGCTTAGGTAAACCAATCACAAGTTCATGTTTACAAAGATCATTCAAAAGCTCAAAATTTGCATGTCCTAACCTGCTATGTCATGTTCATATGTCATGGGAAATAGACATTAAGCATTTGATTTTTTGTTATTAATCTTATTTAAATCAATAACATAAACATTGATTGTTCTTTCACCACTAAAAATTACTTTGTCTTTACCAAGACTACTAATAAAATAATTTATAGGATAGAAAGTCACCTTATTTCCCATATCACATAATTGTCTTATTCTAAACAAATTATGTTTAAGACCATCAACAAGCAACACATGATGTATATATAAGGATTGAGGATTACCTATTTCTCCAATGCCTACTATCTTTCCTTTAGCATTGTCTCTAAATGTGACATGTTCTCCATCCTTTGCATCAAGCTTGTTGAACTGCTCCTTATCTCCTATCATGTGCCTTGAACATCCACTATCAAGATACCACTTGTTTTTCATTCTTGTGGATCTCAAGCACACCTACACAAAATAATGTAAGTTTTCTTTTGAACTCAAACCTTTCTTGGTCTAGGTTGGTTAGTTTCAAGATAATTCAAAGGAAGCAAATTCATATGTAGTCTTTTATAGAAGCATACATTGTTGGTGTGTCCTTTGATCATGCAATACGAACATACAACATTTGCAAACTGATTTCTTCTAGGAGCATATGTTTGCTTAGTATGTGAAACATGCTTTTAATGTTGTGGTGGTGTGTGTCTCCTAAAATTATTTTGAGTCATAGTGTGAGACATACATTGATAATAGAAATGTGTATTTTGATAAGTTTGTGTAACATGTTTAGGATCATTATGTTGTGCAACATGCGTATGAGTGTTGTGTCTAGTGTACATGTAAGCATGTTTGGGTTATGTTTCTGTAGCATAAGACTTACCACTTTGTATCATATAGGATTGAGTATTATGAGACTTTCATTTAATATTTGACACGTGAGACTTATTAGCTTTGAAAGCTTGAGTCTTAATCAATTTAGAGGCAGAATGAATGGAATCATGTAAGGCTTTAACAAAATTAATATGTGATGATGATGATGATAAAGGCATTCCATTTTTATATCTAATTCCATGGGTATCTCTATGAAATTTTTGAGCATCAAGAAGGCTATCTAAAGTTTCTTTTTCTCTTTTAAATTTAGCAATGGAATTCTTTAATTCTAAGACCTACTTAGAAAGCTTATAATTTTCATCACTTGCTTTCTTAAGTTGATCTTCCAAGGAATTAGAAGATTTTGCATCACTAACAAGCTTTTCATTTGATTCAACAAGTTTAGCAAAATCATTTTTTAAGCTATAAAATTCCTTGGTTAAGCTAAATAGCTTATGCTTGTAAAGTTTCTTCTTAGAAAGCAAGCTTTTGTATTTAACTAATAATTTATTCACAATAGAGCTCTCATCAATATCATCATCATCATCATAATTGTCACAATCATCAAAGGAAGATTGAAAAATAAATGGTACCTTATTTTCATTTTCAAGAGTCATGAAGCAAAGGTTAGCCATTTCTTGTTGTTCCTCTTATTTTTTGGATTCGAAAGAGTCATCCTAAGTAGCTTTGAAGGCCTTTATTTTTTCCTTTGCTCCTTTGTGCTTCAATTTGAGTTTATAGCACTCACTTCGATTGTGACCCAGTTTCTTGCATTCATAATAATTAACTTCTTTAGTTTTCTTCTTACCTTCCCTTTCATACTTCTTATTAAAGTCTCTTATTCTTGAGAAATTTTTCTTTCTCAAAAAGTTCTTAAAGTTCCTAGTGAGCATGACAATATCACTATCTTCATCACTAGAATCTTCAATATTTTCATCTTCATTTTCTTTTTATGAAACCTTCAATTATGTGCTTTTTTCTTCTCTTCCTTCTCTTCTTACTCTTCACCTTTTTTGCTTAATTATGAGCTCATATATCAAGAGCTTGCCAATAAGCACATCAGTTAAGAGATCTTGAGCTTCGTTAATTGAAGTGACTTGAGATTTCCAATCCTTCTTAGGTGGGATTTTTAGAATCTTGTTATTCACCTCTTCCTTAAAGAAATATTTTCCAAGTTTCTTAAGGGTTGTAAGGAGAGCGTTAAGTCGATTTGTCATCTCCATGATTGACTCTTAAGGCTTTATCTTGAAGAGTTCGTATTCATACATGTGAAGTTAAACCTTCTTACTTCTAACTTGCACGTTGCCTTCATAATGATTTTCTAAGGTCTCCCACATTTCCTTAGCTGATATTCAAAGTTGAAGCTTGTCTCCTTCTTCTCTTGTCATGGAAGAGATTAAAGTGATTATAGCCCTTTTATTTTTATGATTTTCCTCCTTTTGTTCATTATTCCATTGGCTTCTTACAAGAGTAGTTACCACACCAATAATGGTAGTTGTAGGTGGTTTCTAACCTTTTAAGACAATATCCCAAAGTTTGATGGAATCATAATTAAGGTAAAGCTCCATTTTTAACTTCTAATGAGGATAGTCACTACTATTGAAGAATGATCTAAGTGGAGAAATGTTTTGTGATTCACTCCCTATGATCTTGTATTCTAGCAATGAAGTTTCTAGAATACAAACTCTAATATCAACTGAAAGTGCCTTAAAAGGGTGAATAAGGATAATAAGGATTTTAAGAAAAATAAAGATGATTTTAAGGATTTGAGAAAGAATTAAAAGAGAATATAACAGGAAGAATAATAAACACAACGATTTAAAGAGTTCGGATTCTTAACAATCCTACATCCCCACCTAACTTATCCCCAATTTAGGATTTTCAATCTCACACAATCTTATTCACAAGATTAAGATTACATAAAAGTTTAAGGCACACTTTCAACCTTACAATTAAAAGTTTCTAGGCTCATTTTTAAACCAATTCCTAAATGCTTGAATGGCTAAACACTTAAACTAATTCCTTTAGAAATAAATCTCACTTCCCTTCTAATCTATCCCAAGACTTAAATGAAGTAGAAATTATATTTCTAACACACAACCAACTCTCACAAGAGTTAATGAAACTAAGAATGAACAAATTAAAAGTTTAAAAGCTTTAATGAATATTAAAACAAAGAATTTGAATAAGCAAGTGTTTTAACTTTAATTGAGCTCTAAGAGTAGTTTATATAGCTATTGGTTATATAACAAACATGTCTCTAACATCTCTTATTGATTTTTTATTCATCTTGGAATTATTTTTGTCAAAACATTGCTCATGATCTTAAAGAGCAAGTTTTGGCTCATGAGGAGCAAAATATTAGCCATTACATTCAAAAAATGATCATTTGGAGCTCTCAAGACTGCCCTCACAAACTGAGCTTTCCTCCTCACGATCATGAGGGCAGCTTATGAGGAGCACTAACCATTTTGTCAAAAATTAGCTCCTGAGGCACTATAAAAAGTCAACTTGTAAGGGTCTAATGAGGTAACCACTGTAAGTCCAAATTTGTATATTTTTTATATATAATTATTTCTCAAAGATTGGGGACTTGCATATATTGAGATACTACATCAAAATGCATATTTATACTATTTTAAGGAGTATTTCGTTGTCTCTAATCATTAAACAATTATTCTTGATAATCAATTAATTTACTACATACTTAAAGGAAATCATTAGAATCTAAATTTTTGTTAAAGTTCAAAATTAGGAATTTTATCATGCAAATGGTCAACAAAGTGATTTACGCAGCTCTTCCCACTGATGATGTTTTGCACTAATAAGATTAGATTTTTCCATCCCGCTATTGCTTGTGTGCAACAGATTTTGAACCAATTGATCACATTTTATGTTCTTATCATTATGCTACTTCTTTATGGCAAGCATTGAGCAAATTATTTTAAGTGAGTGTTGTTATTCCCAATAATTTTAATGGCCTTTTTAGGATTGTATGGTTTTACCATCATTTTTCTTTAAAAGTTTATGCTTTATAGACAGCTGATGTCGTTGCGATTTTTCAATGCATATGGTATTCAAGAAATCAAGCCATATTTCATGACAGATACGTCTCAGTTTCTACTACAATTCTCATTATTTATTCAGACAATAGAGAGTCATCCACATTTAACGTTAGACATATGAGCAATTTGGTAAAGGATCTTTTAATCCTTTGACATTTTCAATATCATTTGGTTTCAGTTACATGGCTCAAGCCTCTTATTGCTTGGGTTAAAATAAACACTGAAGGAACAACTCGTGGGGCTCCAAGCATGGTGGGAGCTAAAGGTGTCTTTCAAACTCATGATGGAAGGGCTATTACCTCTTTTGTAACTCCTCTTGGTACTTGCTATGCTTTTGCAGTTGAGATTTCAACTATAATTTTTGTGTTAAAAAAAGCATTAGTTATGTCTTTCGTTAATTTTTGTTAGAATATGACTCAACCTTGGTAGTCCATCTTCTTCACCAATAAAGTGCAGCTGTCCTTTGGCATTTACGTAGGAACTAGGAAGTTTGTTTGAGCATAATGAACAAGTTAAATGTTCATATAAGTCATATCTATATGGAAGGGAACAGAACTATTGATGGTCTTTCTGTTATAGGTATTGGGCTTCATGCCTTTCAATGGTGGGATTCATATCTCATGGAAGCTCATTCTGCCATGGTTCATGATGCTATGGGTAGAGAAATTTTTAGATTTTGTTAGCTTTAATTCATTGTTTCTTTTGCCTTTTGGGTTGTTGTTGATACATTGTATTCATTTGTTTTTATTTAATAAGGTAGGAGGATCCAAGTGATGTTGGTGCTATATAGGTGTTAGCCTAACTAGGATATTTTAGTGCACCGTCTGATGTTTCCTTCGCCAATTTTATAAAAAAAAAAAAAATTAATTCCCATCTAAATCTCAAATTACCATAAGACTATTTAGTTCCTTTATAATTTTGTAGTGCTCATTAATAGTAAATAAAATTAGGAAAAAAAGATAAGAAGAAAAACAATTGTCATCCAAGTTGCATGAGATTAGCAAAACTTGGAATCCATACATATCCCAAAATCTAATTTGAAAGTTTTTGGAAATTATGATAGAATTTTTCATTATTGTGTAGTTAAACTCAATTTTTGTATAAAAATAGAAATTTTATTCATTACAACACAATAAAATATTTGTATAAATACAAATAAATGAAAAAAATAAATTTTTTGTCCAAGGCTAATTAATATGATTTAAGGCTTATTGTTAGAGGAAAACATTAAATACCCGCACAATAAAAATATAGTTCAAATCCATCAAATTTTCACTAAATTTAACATAAGTTGAACTTTTTGAAAAGATCAAACTATCAGAAATCACTAATTAACTATATTTATATAGATTTATAAATTTAAAAAATATGAATCCAAAAAATAGAAAAGAATAATATTTCGCAATTTATTGAATTGAACCGAAGACAAATTCCAAAAAAAATTACTAAAGAAAAAATTCCAAAAAGAAAAAAAAAACTATGAAAAGAATAATCATTTGGCAATTTATTGAATTGAATCATTTTGCCTGGACCGAGTAGATGTATAATGATTGAATACAATATATAATTGAATTCATAAATATTTATTTTTATATTAAATTCTTAATTTGTATTCTTTTCACATTGAAAAAAACTATTTCAACATCAAATTAAAGAAACCATAGAAAAAATATTATACATATAAGTAAAAATTAAATTTTTCAAGAATTTAAATATATTAATTTATAAAATATTAATTTTCAGAAAAGATTAATTTATAATATTAATATATTAGGTCAATATATAAAATATGCTATGTTATTTAAAAGTATACGTCCATTTATTATTCATTAGAGATTATATATATTTTCATTGCAACCATATAAATGAAAAAAATACATGAAGAAAACTATATTTCAATTATATTATACTTTTCAACATGTATGAAAATTATTTTAGGAGTGCAGTGTAAGACTTAATTAAAGACCTCATGTCTGATATCTCTGTCAACTGTATATTTTAATAGCTATGGTAAATGGGATATAAAAACAGAACACAACACCAATTAACATAACTTTTTGTTTACTGAAATCAATAATAACATTTGTATCCTATCATCAAATGTTTTTCTGATAACTGATTGTTTCCTGTTTGATGATAGGTTACATTTACGAAGAAAAAAAAAAGGAAGAAGAGAAATGGTTACATTAAAAAGCTCTCTTTCAAAAAAAAAAAAAAAAAAAAACCGTATAAATGAAGTAGAAAAAAAAGTTAAAAGTGAAACAAGAAAAGGTAAAGTGGAAAAAAGTAATCATAATTTTAAAGAAGTTTGGTTAGACAATGGTGTATAGTGTAATTAAAAATTTTGTCAAATTAAATAGGGATTTTAACATAAATGTCCAAAAAATGCCTCTATTCAACAAAATATACCTACTTTTCATATATTACTAAAATGCCCATTTAAAAAAAATAATAATTACACACGTATCTTCATCAACGTCGTTATGTTTTCGCCCTTTTGCAGCAACCTCTTCCTACTCCTCTCAATTCTTCCACAAATCACAATTAAAATCAACTCATCTCCACTTCCCCAATAGATTTTTTATGGCTTTTCTTTCCCTAGTTGTTTTCTTGGCCACAACCATGTTGTTGTTGTTTTTTGTTTCCCTGTTAATCATCTGGCCAAATCCATACACATTGAGTAATTTTATGGTTTTGCTTTGTGAATCCATCTTAACTTGAAAAAAAAAATTCTAAGATGGTTTGGATACAAGGAGCTAAACTGTCTTTAATTTCTTCTTCTGGCCATCATCTTTTGGAATTTGAATCTAGACAGTTGTTCCAGTCGTCGTCATCATCGAAGAAGAAGCTAGGGTTCCTGAAATTCCCCATCGACGATTTATTAAGTAGCTAATATGAGTAATATAATTCACTTGATTGATTCATTTTTCTATTACTTAATTTAAAAAGAAAGACAATACAGTACTGAAACTTATAATTTTGTAAGTTGAAGTTGTGTTTTCACAACAAAATCACAACCATGAATCTTGGATATATATGTTATAATGATTTCATGTGCCAAAAAGGTGTTTTTTTTTTCCTTATGATTTAAACCCTTAAATCACGGATTTATTGGTGATCAAGTGGTCTCTAGCTATGTTCGTTTAGGATGCACAAAAGACACTCGTAACTCGTTTGATGAATTGCCCAAAAAGACTTGATCTCCCGAAATTCTCTAATTTTTTAGTTTTCACATAGAGGATATTTGGGTTACTATTTGAATGCATTTCATAAAAATAATTGGATTCTATTTTTCATTATAGAGACAAATATCTTGTTTAATAAAGATTTGTAAAAGGTTATAAGCAAAACATTTATATAAACTTTTTCTTATTGCTTTTTTTACTAAATAATATTATGGCTAAAAAGAGAATAGATGTATTATTAATTTGGCACCAATGAAAGAGCTATGTGGCCATCCTTGTGCAAAAGAAGGAGATAATGATAATACAACAAAATTAAATTATTTTCAGTTCTCAAAACTTGTAATGAAATGACAAAACCCACAAAGTGCTTTTCCTGAGAAAAGGAGAACACAGCCTGCAAAATCCAAAATTGCCAAAACAATAGGTGTCCGTTTTGTGCACTGACCAATAGAAGATCACACAAGGAGGGAATAAAATCCCATTGTAGGTTAAAGGAAAAAAATGCAAAAGTACATTTTCATTTAAACAATTCCTTTCAAACCACAAAAAAAAAACTAAAAACAGAAAAAATGAATCAAAAACCAAAAATAAATCAAAAGGATTCAAAAATTTCGAAATTTAAATTCTTAACATTTTGTGTCACATAATGAATATTTTCTCATTGAATAAATTAAATTAGTAATGATTTTTCTATTTCTATTGATTACAATTTATAGGTAAAGATTTGAGTAAATTAGTAATGAATGTTTTGTAATAAATACGTAATATTGCAGAACAAAACCAAAAATCTCATATACATTCTTTAAAAAAAACTAAAATAGAAAAACGAATTAGAAACCAAAAACAAACCAAAAGGATACAAAATTATAACATATTAACATCTTCTCATGCGTCATCAACAAAAACATATTCAAAGAAATCACAATAATAAATCTACTTCAACTATAGAATATTTGGACATAAAATAAAGATTGCATAAATACAACAAATATACAAAAAGAAACTTAGTAATATAACTACATTGCCATTAATAAAATAAAAAAGTATCAAAAAAAACCAAGACGATACAAATTAAAACAAAAAAGTACCAGAAACCAAAAAAAAACCAAAATGATACCAAATTTTAAATGCAGCACAAAACTGCAACATCCTTTTACAACTCAACAATACTAAAAAACTTAAAAACATATTTATTTTAAAAATAATTTTGTTAATTTTTTTATATATTGTATATTTAAAAATTGAATATAATACTTTGAAAAAAAATTAATAATTACAATAAAAAATTAAGTATTTTATGTATATGGTTAATAATTAAAATAGAGAATAAAAGTATTTTTCATTTATGATTTGTATATGATCAATTTATGATTTGTATGTAAGAAATTAAATTTAATAATTTATACAAAATAAATTATTAATTTTATTATTGACTTTAAATTATGTTGATAAAGCAATGAACAAATTGTATGCTTTATTAAGGACGGAGTCTCTCTTGGTGATTTGATTTGCGAATCCTAAAACCATAAAATCCTAAACCCTAAATTAAAAAAAAAAAAAAAAAAACACACCAAATTAGAGACCTTCAACACTTCGTCACCATCAACATCATCTTTAGTATTAGAATTAAAACCAACATTCTCAGACAATTTCTTATCACCATTAAAATAGAAACACATAATAAAGTATTAGAAACTAAAAAGAAATTAAAAAATACAAAAATAATAAAACAGAACATATTCCAACAAAATCTTTTAACTCATTATCACCACCAACAGCTTTAATAAAACTTTGAATCATAAGTTTCTTTATTCTCATCATCCCCTCACCTTTACTACCTTTGCATTCGCTTTTCTTATTTTCAACATCCTTTTCAAAACCAACATTATATACTAAACTTGGTTAATAATTACAATAGATAATAAAGTATTTTTTATATATGATCAGTTTATGATCTATATCAGAAAAAAAAAAAAAAGACACAAAAATAATAAAACAGAACATACCCTAAACTCATCACCACCACTACAGCTTAAATAAAACTTTGAATCATAAGTGTCTTTAGTCTCACCATCACCTCCACCTTCACTACCTTTACATTCACTTTTTTTTTTATTTTCAACACCATTTTCTAACAACATCTACTAAACTAGAACTACAAGAACCAGAAGCAGCTTCATCTTTTCATATACATTTAAAATAAGAGCAAAAACAAAAAGTAAATCAAAAAGCAAAAAAATTAAATACCACTACCTAATAATAGAATGGAAATGTGGGGTATCAATTCTTGTACCTCTTGAAAAAATTAATTTGTTTAAAAAAAGGAAAAGGAAAAAGAAAAATAGGAATTAAAAAATAAAGAGAAAATAAAAATTAAAAAAGAAAATAAAAATAAAAATAAAAAAAGAGGAAAATAAGAAAAATGATAAAAAAAATTATAAAAAAAAAAAAGAGGAAAAGAAAAAGAAAGAGAAAATGAACATAAAAAAAGAAGAGGAGGAGAAAAAAATAAAAAATAAAAAATATGAAAATAAAAATAAAAATTTAAATTAATGAAAAAAGAACATAATAATAATAATAATAATAATAATAATAATAACAACAACAACAACAACAATATTGACTATTTCTCCATTAATTAAAAAAAGAAGAAAAGAAAAAAACAAGAAAGAAATGAAAAAATAAAGAGAAAATAAAAATTAAAAAAAATAGATAAGAAAAAATGAAATAAAAAATAAAAATAAAAAAAGAGAGAAAGGAAAATAGAAGGAAAATAGAAAAAATAAAAATAAAAATAAAACAAAAAGAAAAAAAAAAGAGAAAAGTCAGCACCAACTGCTACTGAATATGAAAAAATTGAAGAGATTAACAAAATAAAAATAAAAATTAGTGGAAAAATAATTACATAAAAAATAGTAATAATATTGTCTAAATTTTTATTAATTAAAAAAAGAGAAGAAAACATGAGAGAATGAGAAAAAAAAAAGAAAGAAAAGAATATGAAATAAAATTAAAGAAAAAAAAAAGAAAAAAGATAAAGAGGAAAAGAAAAAAATTTTAAAAATGAGAAAATAATTGATGGTAAAAGAGAAAATAAAAGGTATGGAAGTAAAGATGCTAAAGTAAAAGTGTAATAAATAAAAATTGAGTGTATTTTAGTAAATAAATTTAAAAATAAGATATTTTTGATAAATTTCTCAATTAAATATTAAGTAGTTTATTGTTTGGGCCCAATTTCAAATTTGGGCTAAATTCCATAAAAGTCCATAAAACTCCATGAAGAAATGACATAAGAGCAATCAACTCATTACTGAAAATTAATAATTAACTGAGGATAATTAATAATAGCGGATAAAAATTATGTATTAAATTATGATTAACTGAGCAATCAACTCATCATTCATTAGCAACTAATTATTAATAGCATCAAAGCTTCAATATTTTGTCCTTTTGCAGCTTGTTTGTTTAAGTTCTTGTTATTATTTCATTCAAGTTCACAGATAATTCGTTTCACAAGAATGTCAAATTTTTAATTTATATTCTGCAATTTCATGGATTCTATACAAATTTCTTGTTGAAGTTATTGTTTATTGCACTATTCATCTTTAGTTTTCATTACGTATTTTCTCTTGGTTGACCCAAAGCCACATTATATTTGCAAATGATATTAAAATTCGATCAAATTGATAAAAATGAGCCCAGGTAAGGGTGGCAATATGTCGGTGCGAGCCCTAAACCCGTCCGTAAAAAATTGGCCTGGAATGGGTGAAAATTGATTTTGGGTTGGTTTATCTGTTTAATAGTTCCGAACCAGATTTAAAAAGAAAAATATATATATATATATTTAAATCACAATTATTTTATTTTATTTTTATATATAACTGATTATTTAATAAAAATATTAGAGAATAAATATAGATAAAATAATTTTAATTTAATTAATGGATATTTTGTTTAATAATTTTAAAATATAGATAAAATAATTTTGATAAAATAAAAATTTTAAATTATTTGCAGAAAATAGAAATTTATATATAAATGAAGTGTCAATAATTCATTTATTATTTAAAATTTATTCACTACAATTTTTAATTGCATTAGTGTTTTTTACTTAATTTAAATTATTTTAAAAATTATTACAATATTTAAAATCATTTAAAATTTTATAAAAAATTTAGAACCAGAACCGACTGGTTCTGAAGTTCTAAATCGATCTTGAACCATCCTATTTTCAGTTCAAGTTTAGTTCCATAAACCTTCATACCTGTCACGACCCAAACCAGGGGTCATGACCGGTGTTAGAAAATGAAAATTCTTTCGAATCCGAAACCCGTAGCAAGTCTTAAAATAAAAACATGCAACAATAATAATAAAATATGCACCACAATTAAAAATCTCAAATCAATATAATAAAATAAAACTCTTTCATATCATATCATGAAATATATTAGTATCATATTCAAATAAAATATCTGAATTAAAATCACATACAGTGAATATAAAACACAACACACTGCTGATACCAAATATAACTATTGCAGTTTTTTAGAGTACAATATAAAAATAATTAAGTAGATAATTTACATAAAAGAGTTAGGGCATAAAAAGTCCAGCAGATGGATCTACTGCTGAGGTCTGAGGAAGAAAACTCTCCTGTAAAAATATCAATTGAGGGAGAGTCAGACCTCACTGAGTAAATTATTATAATATATATACATGCATTTACTATATGTCAAATGCAATCAGTCATCAGTATATATAATAAATATATATACATGCATATACATATAGATGTTGAAAATCACTTTATATATAATACTGAAAAACATCAGTTTATGAAGGATCAAATAGAACCATATTTAGTTGCAACCTCAATCAACAATAATATCACTCTAGTCATACAAGCTCACTTAATTCCAAATAAATTTATTTATTCCAAATGGATAGTAGACTGGCCCCAAGACACTTGGTCAATCGAGCTCCAGCAATCACATCATCAATCACATCACATCTCAATCAAATCAATTAAATCATGATTTTCACAAATAAGTTAGTAATTCAACCCTACAATCTATCGCACCGATACGTACTCAATCCTAGTGCTGCCCACTAGATAGCACGTTCTATCGATATCTTTCATTTAAAATAATTCATCCATTCGGAAAATAAATAATGTAGAATGACATTCATAATAGTAAAATAAACCATATATATACCAGAAATATAACTAAAATAAATTAAGTATATTTTGAGTATAAATATGTCAGATGAATTCAAATTAATCATAAAGTATACCAAAAATAAACCAATAGTATACTATAATCATGCAAGTAAAAATCAATAAAACTAACATGCATTTATTTAGAAATATACCTAAGATATAATAAACATTTACTAAAATAATTTATGATTAAACTCAATTAAAACATAAATATGTGCTAAAACATGCATCCTAAATACAATGTACATATAAAATAACATATAATATCCCGAATTTTTAAATATTTTAATACTGCATCGGGATATGCAGTGTTAATAATTTTGTGTATAATTATGGTATTTTTACAAGTTAATATGTATTTAAAATTTATTTTAATTATTGTGTATTATTTTAAGTGCTTTACGTAAAATTTTCCCGGGACTTGCATTTTCGGGGAAATTTTTACGTAAATAATTTACTATTAATTATTTTAAATAGATTTTCGGATTTGCATGAGTTCATATATATTTTTAAAATACTAAATAATGTATATGTGTGTACTTATTTATTTAACTAGGGTTTAATTAATTACCCTAATATTTTATTATTTATTATTAGTTTTAATATTATTTAATTATTTTTATGTGTATTAAATATTTTAAAATATTAAATTATATGTGTGTGGTGTATATTTAATGTGTGTGATTTTATAATATTTTAATATATAGTGTAAAGCATATATATATACATATATACATTTAACATTAAAACAAATTATAAAGTTTGAATTATTTACAAAACTGCCATCCACCCTCCTCCTTCTTCCCGACACACGCCCGATCACCATCCGGCCACTGTCATCCCGTTTCCTCATCGTTGGTGTGCCTCCTGGCGTGCCACCTCCTTCCTTTAGCCATTCCGCTGCCTGTAGAGTCCCTTTCCGGCTTCGGGAAGCTTATTTTGGCCGGAGAAGCCGAAACTTTGGCCATCGTCGTTCACGACGTTTTCGGCCACCATTTTCGACACCGCCAGTCTCTTTCTTCTCCTTGAGCTCCAGTGAGTGTGATTTCAAGCTTTGTTTCACTTAAAATGGTCTTGATTTGCTTAGGTTTTGATTTTTCAAATTCGGCCATTTTAGGGTTCTTGATTTTTTTGAACTTCAATTTGATTGATTCATGAAAAATTACTTCACAAATTTTGATCCTAGTAGCTTAATCTTCATGTGTGAATTTTTGTAGAATTTTTGGGTGTTTTTGAATATTTTATTATTATTTTCTAATTTTCAAAAATTAATTAATTAAATTATGAAATTGTGTTTATTGGTGATTATAGGTGTTAAAATGAATTATAGAAATTTATTTGGAATTTTTATGAATTTCTATGTATTTATTTTGAATTTGTTTAGGTTTATGTAATTTTGGAAAATTAGGTTAATTGTGTTTTTAATTGAAATTAATTATTTAATTGAGTTTAATTATTGATATTATTGATAAAAATGTTGAGAAAATTAATTTTGGATAATTGTACTATTTTTGGTGAATTTTTGGAGTAATTTTAGTATATTTATATATATAGGGGTATTTTGGTAATTTTACCCTAAATTGACTAAAAATGTAATTTAATTGGTTTTAATAGTTATTTAGGGTATAAAAATAATTTCTATAAATTATTTAGTATTTTTAACTAATTAAAACTATTTTCGTGAATTATTTTCAATTATATATAAAATATATGATTTTTCTAATAAAATGAGTTTTATCGGTTTTTACTGTGTTTTAAGGTTAATTACGTAATTTCTACTTATAAAATGTATTTCTATGATATAAGGGTATTTTTGGTATTTTTATAAATATTATGTGAATTGTGGACCTCGGTCGGTAGACTGTAGTTTGGAGTCCGACCGAGAGGTTGTGGTTGTGGTTGTGTTTCTGTGTCTATTTTTCAAAGTGTGTTTCTTTGCAGGGCCGGTTCTACTCTTTTAGTAGAGAGATGTCTATTTTACAGGGGAGGTTCTGTCGAATTTTTGGTAGAATTCTTGTAAAATGTGATATCCGGTCAAACCCTAATGTAATATCCGATGTTTTTAAACATTTTAATATTTCATCGGGATATGCAGTGTTAATAATTTTTTTTTGTATATATATTTATGATATTTTACGAGTTGATATGTATTTAAAACCTATTTTAATTATTGTGTATTATTTTAAGTGTTTTACGTAAAAATTTCCCGAGACTTGCATTTTCGGGGAAATTTTCACGTAAATAATTTACTATTAATTATTTTGAATAGATTTATGGACTTGCATGAACTCATACATATTTTTTAAAAAAAACACTAAATAACATATGTTTGTGTAATTATTTATTTAATTAGGGTTTAATTAATATTACCCTAATATTTTATTATTTATTATTATTTTTAATATTATTTAATTATTTTTATGTGTATTAAATATTTTAAAATATTAAATTATATGTATGTAGTGTATATTTAATGTGTGTGATTTTATATTATTTTAATATATAGTGTAAAGTATATATATATATATATATATATATATATATACATTTATACATTAAATATTAACAAAATTATAAAGTTTGGTTTATTTACGGAATTGCCACCCGAAGCTCCTTCTTCCCCGATCACCTTCCCCACGTAAATCCGGCCACTGCCATCCCGTTTCCTTGCCGTCGGTGTGCCTCCCGGCGTGCCACCTCCTTCCTCAGCCTTCCCCGTCGCCTGTTGCAGCCGTTTCCAGTGTCTGGAAGTCATTTTTTGCCGGAAAGCCGAAAGTGGGAGCTAACGTCATTCACGACGTTTTCGGCCACCATTTTTGACACCGCCGGTCTCTTTCTTCTCCTTGAGCTCCGGTGAGTGTGATTCCAAGCTTTGTTTCACTTAAAATGGTCTTGATTTGCTTAGGTTTTGATTTTTCGAATTCGACCATTTTAGGGTTCTTGAATTTTTTGAACTTCAATTTGATTGATTCATGAAAAATTCCTTCACAAATGTTGTTCCCCTTAGCTTAATCTACATGTATGAATTTTTGCAGATTATTTTGATTTTTGGGTATTTTTGAATATTTTAATATTATTTTCTAATTTTCGAAAATTAATTAAATAAATTATGAAATTGTTTTTTATGATAAATATAGGTGTTTAAATGAATTATAGGAATTTATTTGGAATTTTTATGAATTTCTATGTATTTATTTTGAATTTATTTAGGTTTATGTAATTTTGGAAAATTAGGTTAATTGTGTTTTTAATTGAAATTAATTAGTTAATTGAGTTTAATTATTGATATTATTGATAAATATGTTGAAAAAATTAATTTTGTGCAATTATATGATTTTTGGTGAATTTTTGGAGTAATTTTAGTATATTTATATATATAGGGGTATTTTGGTAATTTTACCATAAATTGACTAAAAATGTAATTAAATTGGTTTTAATAGTTATTTAAGGTATAAAAATGATTTCTACAAATTATTTAGTATTTTTAACTGATTAAAACTATTTTTCGTGAATTATTTTCAATTATATATATAATATACGATTTTTCTAAATAAATGAGTTTTTATTGGTTTTTAATGTGTTTTAGGGTTAATTATGTAATTTCTACTTATAAAATGTATTTCTATGATATAAGGGCATTTTTGGTATTTTTATATTATTTTGTGAATTATGGACCCCGGTCGGTAAACTGTAGTTTGGAGTCCGACCGAGGGGTGATGGATGTAATTCTGTGTCTATTTTTCGAAGTGTGTTTCTTTGCAGGGCCGGCTCTACTCTTTGAGTAGAGAGATGTCCGTTTTACAAGGGAGGTTCTGCCGAATTTTTGGTAGAATTCTCGTAAAACGTGATGTCCGGTCGAACCCTAATTCTAATTCTGTGTCTAATATTCTAGATCGAGTTTGTAGGATTTTTTGTTAGGTTATTTCTAATGTCTGTTATTTATTGTTTGTTTAGTTGCGCCGAGACCGAGGCCTAGTGGACCAGGCCCGTCGGACCCATCTCGAGGAGCGCACTAAGTGTGAGTTACTATTCTATATATATATGTTTTAGGGTGCATGATTTAGAAATGTATGTTTTATTTTGACTAAATATGCATAAATAATTTGATTAGTATTTAAGTTTATTGTTAGTTTACTTTTGGTTTATTTTTGGTTTATTTTTGGTATATATTAAATTATATGCATGCTTTATTAACCATTTATGTTTAAAATGTTTTTGAATATATTTCTAGCTCATTTTGCTATTATATTAGACTTGTTTGACGTATATATACTCGAAATATACCTAGTTTACTTTTGGTATATTTTCAGTATATATATGGTTTATATTGTTATTTTATTTAAATTCATGCATCATTGATTTGTGAATGAATGTTTTATATTTATTAATGAAGGATATCAATAGAACGTGCTACCTAGTGGGCAGCACTATGACCGAGTACGTACCGATACGCTTATAGCATTTAGGCTATATTACTAACCAGTTTGTGGATATTAATTGGATTGATTATTTGATGTGAGATATGGTTTGGAGGTGTGATTGCTGGAGCTCGGTTGACCAAGTGTCTCGGGGCCAATCACACTGACAGTCAGACTGCTGAAGCTCGGTTGACTTAGTGTCTCGGGGCCAGTCTACTGTCTAAATGGAATAAGTGAGCCGGTGTGGCTAGAGTGTTGTCTAACACTGTTTGAGGTCGCGATATTCTAGGGTTCTATTTGATCCTTCGTAAACGATGATTTTCAATAAAATATATAAAATGATTTTACTGCATCTCTGTGTATTTGCCTGTATATATACATATTAATTATATATTGTTAACTGTATGCATTGTCATTTAGTATGCATGTATATATATTATAGTGATTCACTCAGTGAGGTCTGACTCCCCTCTGTTGACCATTTTTCAGGAGAGTCTTCTTCTTCAGACCTCAGTAGCAGGCCTGTACGTCGAATTTCTTCTGCCCCAGCTTCTTTATGTAAACTGCTTATCTGAGTCTTGAGTTTTATTTTTATAATCTAGACACTGCAGTAGTTGTAAATTAATTATGGGTTTTACGTATTATATTTATGTGAATTATGTATTTTAAGAATTTGAACTAGACGTGTATTAAAGGATTTATCTATATATGAGATATGGATTTCTATTTTGATAAATTATGATTTTATTTCCGCTGCATTAAGAGCTGTTATTATTATTATTGCATGTTTATTTTATTTTTAGGCTTGCTACGGGTTCCGGATTCGAAAGAATTCCCGTTCCCTAACGCCGGTCATGGCCCCTGTTTTGGGTCGTGACACCTAATTTTGATTCTGTGTCCAATATTCTAGATCAAGTTTCTAGGATTTTCTGTTATGTTTATTCTGATGTCTGTTATTTTTGTATGTTTAGTTGCGCCGAGACTGAGGCCTAGTGGACCAGGCCTGTCAGACCTATCTCGAGGAGCGCATTAAGTGTGAGTTACTATTTTATATATATATGCTTAGAGTGCATGATTTTAGAAATATATGTTTTATTTTGATAAATATGCATAAATGGTTTAATTATTACTTAAGTTTATTTTTAGTTTATCTTTGGTTTATTTTCTGTATATTTTAAACTATATGCATGTCTTAGTAATGAATTATGCTTAAAATGTTTTTGAATATATTTCTAGCTTATTTTATAATTATATTGGAGTTATTTGACGTATATATACTCGAAATATACCTAGTTTACTTTTGGTATATTTCTAGTATATATATGGTTATTGTTGCTATTATATTTAAATTCATGCATCATTTATTTTTATGAATGTATGTTTTATATTTAAAAATGAAGGATATTAATAGAACGTGCTACCTAGTGGGCAGCATTAGGACCGAGTACGTACCGGTACGCTTATAGCATTTAGGCTATATTACTAACCAGATTGTGGATATTTATTGGATATGATTATTTGATGTGTGATATGATTTGGGAGTGTGATTGCTGGAGCTCGGTTGACCAAGTGTCTCAGGGCCAATCACACTGACAGTTAGACTGCTGAAGCTCGGTTGACTTAGTGTCTCGGGGCCAGTCTACTGTCCAAATGGAATAAGTGAATATTTTGGAATAAGTGAGCCTGTATGGTTAGAGTGTTGTCTAACACTGTTTGAGGTCACGATATTCTAGGATTCTATTTGATCCTTCATAAACTGTGAATTTCAGTAAAAATATATAAAATGATTTTATTGCATATGTGTGTATTTGCCTGTATATATACATATTAGATATATATTGTTGATTGTATGCATTGTCATTTAGTATGCATGTATATATATTATAGTAATTCACTCAATGAGGTCTGACTCCCCTCTGTTGACCATTTTTCAGGAGAGTCATCTTCTTCAGACCTCAGTAGCAAGCTTGTACGCCGAATTTCTTCCACCCCGACTTCTTATGTAAACTGTTTATCTGAGTCTTGAGTTTTATTTTTATAATCTAGACACTGTAGTAGTTGTAAATAAATTATGGGTTTTATGTATTATATTTGTGTGAGTTATGTATTTTAAGAAATTGAACTGAAATTTGTATCAAAGGATTTATCTATATATGAGATATGGATTTTTATTTTGATAATTATGATTTTATTTCTGCTGCATTAAGAGCTGTTATTATTATTATTGCATGTTTATTTTATTTTTTTTAGGCTTGCTACGGGTTCCAGATTCGAAAGAATTCTCGTTCCCTAGCGCCGGTCATGGCCCCTGTTTTGGGTCATGACATAACAACTCACAAGTGTGCGCTCCTCGAGATTGATCTGACGGGCCAGGTCCGTTAGATCTCGATTTCAGCGCAATTAAACAAATAAAATAATTACAGAATTAGAATAAATCTAACTTAACTTCTAGAGACTCAATCTAAGATAACAGAACACAGAAATCAGAATTAACCCGGTGTCATATTTTACGAGAATTCTACGGAAAATTCAGCAGAACCTCCTCTGTAAAACAGATATCTCTCTACTAAAAAGTAGAGCCGATCCTGCAAGAAAAATGCACTTCGAATACTAGAATTCAAACAACCTTGGTTGGGATCCCAAACTGCACAATTTCCCAACCAAGATCCACAATTCACCAAAAATACAAATAATTAAATAAATATATTAAAAATTGATAAATACCATAAATACCCTCAAAATATCAAAATATAGCATATTTAACATTAAAATACCAAAAATAATTATTTTCTCAATAATTACGTAAAAATCCCGAAATAATAATATAATATTATTAAAAATCCAATTTCTCGATAATTCAATATAAATTAATAAAAATTCACTTTATATTTTCAAATAACATAATTAGCCTAAATATATATTAAAAATTACTAACAACCCATTTTATTACCAAAATAATAAATAATATATTTTTTGAAAATAATTTTTTAAAAATTAGTATTAATTAGTTAAAAATAGTAAATAATTTGTAAAAATCATTTTAGTTCCTTAAATAATATTAAAACCAACTAAAATATATTATTTAGCTATGATTAGCACAAAATTACATATTTACCCCTATAATACAAAAATACACATAATATACTAATATTACTCAAAATTTCTATAAAAATTATATAAATGCATAAAAACTATTTTCTCAACTTATATATTTCTAATATTAACTAAAACACATATTTAAACCATAATTTCAACAAAAATCCAACTTAAACCTAATTATCCAATATTAACCTAATATAAAAATAATTATAAAAATTACATAAAAATCACAAAAATTATAATCTCAACTCTAAAATTAATAAAAATTAATAATAACACCAAATATACCAAATTTATAATTTTAATAATTAATTTACAAAAATTAATAAAATAATAATAAAATATTCAAAAATTCACAAAAATTAAAATAAATTCAAAAAATTCAAAAAAAAATGTAGAGGTAGATTAAGCTTCCAGGAATCACTTTTGTAAAGGGAGTTTTCAAGATTCAAGCTATATCATGCTAAAAAAAATTTGAAACCCTAAAGCTCCAAAAACAAAAATTAAGAAAAACTCACAAATGGCTGGATTAGAGCTTAAAAGGAGCTTAGAATCTTCTTGGCTGGAGCTAGGGGAGTCAAATGACACTGGAATTGCGAAGAACGGTGGCCGAACAAATGAGAAACGATGAGGAAAAGTCCACTGCTGTTGCTGCCATTTCTGCCTCCTCCGGTAAGCTTTCAATGAGCAGACGGTGAGGAGAAGATCGAGAAAGATGGTGGTGACTAGCTAGAAGAGAGGGAGGCACAGTAACAGGCTCGGATCAGAACAACGAAAGGGAAGAAGATGCATAGTGTTTTCTTCAGTAAGTATATGTGTTTTTTGTGTTTGTATGTATATAAATATATTTTTATATGCTTATTGAATGTATGTGTATGTATGGGTTTATGCATGATTATATATATATATATATATTATTATAATATTATATAATAAAGTATTATTAAAATAATGTGGTCAACTTTATTTTAGTCAATAATATATATATATATATAAATATATATATATATATATATAATACACATACATATAACCTTTAAAAATAATAATAATAATAATAATAATAATAAATAATATTATGGAATAATTAAATAATAAAAATAATACTCAAAATTAAGTCAATCAATAAAATAATATTAGTACTTAAAATAATATTATTAAAATAATTCTTTTCAAAATAACACTAATAACATAAATCCTAATATAAATTTTAATAACTTCTATAATGCAAATATACATAAAATAATTACTTAACATAAAAATAATAATTAAATAATCACAAATAATAGAAATAAATCTATAAAATCTCTAAATTTTATTAATACTGCATATCTCATTTTAAAATAAAATAATTTAAAAATATGGGTTATAACAAAACTATAATTGTCCGGTTGTGAACCATAGCCGCCCCTACTCAAGAATTCATATTTTTTTATTAGAAATTTTCTTTTTGAGAAAAATTTTCCCTAAGATGATTGCATATTAAACCACCAATTTGCCAAAAAAAAAAAAATAGCAACACTTAAAAGATTAATATTTATCGAATTTCCTAAAAATTATGTTTTACAGTTTATTAATATATATAAGTCTTTTGATTTTTTTATTAAAACTTTGATTTTTTTCTTATCATCATGAAAAAATTATTTTAAAGTTTTATTAATTTTTTGTCAAACATCAAAGGAGAAAGGGAACACTAACATGGGGTATAGGGTCTCAAATTCGAAGCCTACAATGCCATAAAAAACAATTTAGCTGTCTAGGCCAAGCTTCATGGGTAATTTTACTAGTTAGTACTATACTTATTAAGTACATTAAATATTTTATAACAATGATGGATATCCCTAATAATTGAATCACATCATTCAATAATTTAAATGTAATTCACATCTAAATCTCAAATTATAAGACCATTTAGATAGTTTTCTTTTTGTAGTTCTCATTAATGGTAATAAAATAAAGATAAAAAAGATAAAAGTGAAAAATTTTGCAGCAATAACATGAAAATACTTTAATAATTATAGATTTTATAGAATTTTAATATCTTTACGAGCAATAATTATTTGAGTTATGTTATTTTAATATTTATCATTTGTGTAAAGGATAATTTATGAAATTTCTATTGTTGCTGATGATTTTTTTTGACACGAGGGAGGAAATGAAGGGGGATTTGAACCGCTCCCCTTAGATGCCAACCTCATGGAAAATATCATTTTCCCTTAAACAGGCTGACAATAATTTAAATTATAGATACCAATTATGAATAATTGATTCTTCAATTATGGATACCAATAATTTTAATTTATCGATTGATATAGTTTGGTATACACTAATTAATTGCCTATGCACACTAATTAATATAATATGTAAATACTCTCTCTCTCTATATTATTATTATTATTATATCACCCTTTTCATGCCATTGTGAAAATTAGGTAATTTCCTGCGGGCCGGCCTTACTCAAAATGAGGCCATAGCCAAGATAAAACAATAAAGTTGCAATTTTTATTTCTAAAAGATTATTTTTATATATTGTAAAGTGCAAGTTATGTAATGAAGAATTAAATAAAAATCATACTAAGAAAAAGTTGAAAAACATAATTATAAGAAAAAATGAAAAAACTTGAAATATTAGCATTCTATCGCATTGAGACTTATAGATTCTTTGTCATCAATTCATCTTTTTATAAACGTGTTTCCGAATTATTCAAATATTTAATTAAAAATTACTTTTCTTGCCTTTTGAGTTGCAAAATCATTTATTAAATTTTTGTAATCAAGTTTTGATAATAAATCTTTCTCAATAGAAATGATGACCAATCAATTTAATTTTTCTTGTGACATAATTGACTGCAAAAACGATTTTATCAATTTTAATTTTGAAAAATTTCTCTTTATTAAAGCAACTGGGTATAATTAACAATATTTTATTAGCAATTCAAACATTTAAAAATGAATTCATTATTTCTATAAAATTAAGAACTTTTAGTGGTCCTTTTGTTTCTTTATGAAAAACTTCTTTTAAAATCATTAGCTCAGAAAATAAATCCAAACCATTAATATCAAAAGGAAGTGTTTTGTTTTAAAAAAACTTCCAAAATTAAGACAATATATTTTCAAACAATTATCATCTAAAGACTTTAACTTTTTCAAATCATGTAGAAAACCAAAAACATCTTCATATCTTTTAATTTGCTCAAATCTATTCTTAAATGAAGAAATAGCTCGATCAACAATACAAATGAAAGAACTAATTCTAAAATCTTCTTCTGCTAAATGCATTATTTCATTTGTATTGTTTTCATCAAATTGTTTCTTTCTATGCATTATCTATTTCTTTTGCTGAAATAGATGTTGTTACAAATCCATTTTCTCTTTACTTTTCAAGGAAATTTTCCTTACAAAGTAGCTGTTTTTCTGTTCCACGTTAATACAATTTCTTAAAAAATCACATTTCGTTGTTGCTTATAATTGGCAATTCGAATTTTAAATTGATCAAACATAATAAAGTTAAAATTTATGGAATATTTGCTAGGGATAATTACAAATATAACTAAGGTTGATTAAAAGTTTTTCATATATTACGGTCATTTGGTTTTTTTTTCAGCTTTCTATTTTGTTTTTTTTCCAATTTTATCTATTTGCTTCTTTCTTCTTCCTTTTTTTTAATTCTTATTTTCTATTTATTTTTTTCCCTTTTATTCTTTATTCTTTATTTTTTTATTTTTATAATGTTTTTCTTGTTCTTGATTTCATTATTATTACTATTATTATTTCATTATTATTACTATTATTATTTCATAATTATTTTGTTTTGTTTTTACGGTTGTTTTTCTGATTGTTTCTAGTTATTTTTTTATTTTTTTTGTTTTCGCGGTTGTTTTTTCTAATTGTTTTGGTGGTTATTTTTTATTTTTTGTTATTCATTCCCTCATTTTTTTTATTTTCTATTTATGCTTTTTGCAAAAGAACCAACAAAAAATAAAAACAGCCATCAAACACAACCATAAAAACAATTAAAAAAACACCACAAAACAACTAGGTACCAAAAACAATTAGAAAACTAACCATGAGAATAACTAGAAAAACAATTAGAAAACAACTATAAAAAGAAAAATAAAACAACTAAAAAACAACCGCTAGATCAACTAGAAAAAGAAAGCACACACTTATATCAATCTAAACAAATCAAATCAAGATTATTGCAACACTCAAATTTCAATGTCTAAAACTTTTTTTTTTTTTTAAAAAAAGGAAAAACTCAAAATACAATTTAACTCTCTATATCACTTACTTTACTCATGTTTTTCTTTAGCTTTCTCTCTCTCCTATATTTTAAGTTGATCCACCACATTTGAATTTTTTTTAATATGAATTAGATGTGGATTTTTTTTTGTTATGGGATCAAACGTAAAAAAAACAAGAAGAAGAAGAATTAGGTGTTTTTGGTTGTTTATTACTTCTGTGGGTGTTGAGATTCAATGCAAGAAAAAAAAAATAGAGAAGAAGAATAAGATAAAAAGACCATATTTTTTAAAATATTTCACCATTTTTATGTATTTTTGAAACAGTGTTCAAATTTTTTGTATTTTTGAAATTTTTCTTTTTTTGTACATTTCCGAAAAAAAATGTCACGACCCAAACTAGGAGTCATGACCGGCGCTAGGGAATGGGAATTCTTTCGAATCCGGAACCCGTAGCAAGCCTTAGAAAATAAAATCATACAATAATTATATAAAAGTACGACCAAATTAAAATTTTTCTGAATCAATATATAAAATAAATACTCCAAATCCTTTTATAAATGAATACATATTCGTACAATGTTCAAATACAAATTCTCAGAGTAATTAAATATCTAAACAAAATAATACACTTCCAATATAATGACACTACTACTGCAGTTTCTAGAATACAATTCAAAGTTCAGAATATACATTTGCATAAAACAGCCGGGACTGAAGAACACCGGCGATGAACTCTACAACTAAGGTCTGACGATATGGAATCTCCTGAAAAAAATAATTGAGGGGGGTCAGACCTCACTGAGTGAATTATTATACTATATATACATGCAAACTAAACCATAACAATCAGACATTCTTATATATATATGTATATACACACATTTCACACGAATGCCAAACTTTGCTTTTATAAATATACTAAATGTAGAAAACGTTTGTTTTAATTCATGAAGGATCCATAGAACCCTAAATAATAACAACCTCAAATAATCCCATCATCACTCTAGCCATACAGGCTCACTTGATTCCAAATAGAACACTTATTCCAATTTGGACAGCAGATTGGCCCCGAGACACTAAGTCGACCGAGCTCCAGCAGTCTGGCTGTCAGTGTGATTGGCCCCGAGACACTTGGTCAACCGAGCTCCAGCAATCACACTATCCATCACCTCACATCTCAATCAACCCAATAGATCATTCAATTCACTTATGGACAGTAGACTGGCCCCGAGACACTAAGTCAACCGAGCTCCAGCAGTCTGACTGTCAGTGTGATTGGCCCCGAGACACTTAGTCAACCGAGCTCCAGCAATCAAACTACCTAACATACCATTAATCTTAGTCAAATCAATTAAATCAATTATAATCACCCAATTTTAACTCTCACTCAATCCTTATCTACCGTATCGGTACGTACACGGTCCTAGTGCTGCCCACTAGGAAGCACGTTCTATTGATATCCTTCACTTCGAATAAATCATTCATTCAAAAAAATAATTAATGTAGAACCATATTCATAATAGTAAAACCAACCATATATATATATATACCAAAAATATACCTAAAATATACCCAGTATATTTCAGGTATATATATATATATATAGTCAAATAAAATATGAAATAAACTAAAGATAAATCATTAATATAGTTAAAAACAATTTAAATGAGTAACAATAATATAACATGCATTATCTTAAAAATATACTTAAATATGCAAAAGATATACCCTAAGTACTCAAATCATTTAATAAACCATTTATGTATAAATATTCATTTAAGTACGTGTTTGTGTTTAACATATATTCACAAATATACTAAAAATAAACCTAATTATCTAGCATGCATATATCAAAAATAAATCCTAAATATACCACTAATGTGTTAGGTTTAATTTAATAATAAAACATTTATTTATTCGGAAATAAATAAAAAATATACCAAAAATAAACTTAAAAATACTTTAAGTATAGGTTTATAATTTAACATGCAATTATTTAAGATTAAACCTAAAATCTACTGAAACTATACCTAAAGTATACTAATCATTTAATAAAATAATTATGTCTAAGTGTACATTTTAAAACATGTGAATATTACTCAAATGTATTAAACCTAAACCTAATTGTTTAATGTGCATATATCAAACTAACATGCATAATTATCTAATATGCATATATATAAGAATGCAACCCTAGATATACCAAAAATATTATAATTTAAATCATTTTTTAAAACATACAATGAAAATGAAAAATTCTAAATAATGCACCCTATATGCAGTGCATATATATACAGTATAATAACTCACATGTTAGCGCTCCACGAGACAAACTCGACGGGCCTGATCCGTTAGGCCTCGGTCTCGGCGCAGCTAGACAAACAAATGACAACATGAAATCAGAATAAATTTAACAAAAATTCTAAAGACTCGATCTAGAATTTTAGACACAGCTTTAGAATAGGAATTTGACCGGACATCACGTTTTACGAGAATTCTACCGAAAATCCGGCAGAACCTCCCCTGTAAAACGGACATCTCTCTACTCAAAGAGTAGAGCCGGTCCTGCAAAGAAATACACTTCGGAATAAATACAGGATTATAATCAAAATCCCTCGGTCGGACTCTAAACTACAATTCACCGACCGAGGTTTACAATTCACAGAATATTTATAAAATACCGAAAATGCCCTTATATAATAAAAATACATTTTATAAATCCAAATTACGTAATTAACCCTAAAACATACTAAAAATCAATAAAAACCCATTTATTTAGAAAAATAGTATATTATATATAATTTGAAAATAATTTACGAAAAATAGTTTTAATTAGTTAAAAATACTAAAAATTTGCAGAAATCATTTTTTATACCCTAAATAACTATTAAAACCAATTTAATTACATTTTTAACCAATTTAGTGTAAAATTACCAAAATACCCCTATATATATATATTCACTATAAATGTTCAAAAATTCACCAAAAATTATATAATTACTCAAAAATTAATTTCTCAGCATATAATTCAATAATATCAATAAATATACTCAATTTACCAATTTATTTCAATTAAACACATAATTAACCCTATTTTTCAAAATTACCTAAACTTAATAAATTCCAAATAAATACATAAAAATTCACAAAAATTACAAATAAATTTCTATAATTCATTTCAACTCCTATAATCACCATAAAACACAATTTCATAATTTAATTAATAAATTTTCGAAAATTAGAAAATAATAATAAAATAATCAAAAATTCACAAAAATTAAAATAAATTCCAAAAATTCTAAAAAAATTACATCATGTAGATTAAGCTTCCAGGAACAAAGTTTGTGAAGGAAGTTTTCATTAATCAATCAAATTGAAGCTAAAAAAAATTCGAAACCCAAAATGGCTGATTTGAAGAAATTGAAACCTAAGCAATTCTAAACCAAATCAAGTGAAACAAAGCTTGGAATCACACTCACCAGAGCTCAAGGAGAAGATAGAGACCGAAAGCATCAAATTTGGTGGCCGGAATGTGCTTGGTCGGAGTTAAGTTGAATTTTTGGCTCTTTGAAGAAAATCCGGCCAAAACTCACCGGAAAAGAGTGTTTTAGGTGGTGGAAATGGTTGGAGGTGGAAGAGGAAGGCTGAGAGGCATAGTAACAGGAAGAAAACCAGCTTGAAAGTGGCTGGAAATGGAAGAAAACGTTTTGGGAGGAAGAAGATGAAGGAGGGGCAAAATTGTAAATAAATGAAAGTTTTGGTTTTTTGATAAAAATTTATGTATATATGTATATATATATATATATTTACACTATATATTATAATAATATAAAATTTCACACACATTAAATATACACCACACACATATTTTAATATGTTTAATAATTTATAAACTTAAAATTAATTAATTCAAAAATTAAATAATAAAATTAAGGAAATTAATTAAGCTCTAATTAATTTAAATAAATACACATATATTCATTTTATTTTAGCACTTTAAAATTATATATGAGTTCATGCAAATTCATAAAACTAGTCAAAATAAATAGTATTAATTTATTTACGTGTCAATTTCCCCGAAAATATAATTTTCGGGAAAATTTTACGTAAAGTACTTAAAATAATATAAAATAATTAAAATTAGCTTTAAACAAACAACAAACTCATAAAATATCATAAATATATATATAAAAATTATTAACACTGCATATCCCGATGCAGTATAAAAATATTTAAAAATTCGGGATATTACAATCTTCCCCCCTTACAAGAATTCGTCCCCGAATTCCAAAAAGAAAGTTACAAGATCAAGAAAGAAAGAGATACGGGTAAGAAGCTCGTATCTCGACTTCAGTCTTTTACGTAAGCTCTTTCACTTTGTTGCCACGTCACGGAACCTTGATCATCTGAATCTAATTCGAACATAACTATCGAGCTTGATAATTTACAATTACAACTGATTCCTTCTCAAACTTCAGGTCTTCATTCAGTTCTATATTGTTCAACGCGTCTCATCACACCACTTTTCGGAGACATCTTCAGAATTACAGTCTTCGATCTGAAACTCCATATCTCTGCATCTAGGATCCATATCGCTCTTCTGATCACAGCAACTTCTTCACTGTATTCTGAACCATCTCATATCTAATTAAGACTTCTTTCCATAAAAGCTTCAGGTGGTGTCATTCCAATACTGCTATGGTAGCTGTTATTATAAGCGAATTCTATAAGTAGCATATAATCAACCTAGCTACCTTCTAGATCCAAAACACACATCTTCAACATACTATTTAGTGTTTGGATCGTCCTCTCAGACTGTCATCTGTCTGAGGATGAAAAGCAGTATTGAAATCCAATCAGGTGTCTATTACTCTCCATAATCTCTGCCAAAATCGAAAGGTAAACACTGTACCTTTACCATATACAATGGACACAGGTAGTCCATGCAGGCACACAATATGCTTCATATGCAGCTTAGCCCACTTAGCTACTGAATAAGTGGCTTCCACTAGCCAAAAATTAGCTGACTTGGTCAATTTGTCTACAATCATTCCAACGGAATCATATTCACCCTTCGAACGAGGTAACCAACCACAAAAATTATCACAATTCTCTCTTATTTCCACCCAAATTCAAAAGAGATCAAAACTTCCCAGAAGACTTCTGATATTCAGCTTTCACTGACTGGCAATTTTGACACTTAGAAATACAATCAGTCACATCCTTCTATAATCCAACCCACTAGTATTGATCCTGAATATTGTGATAATTCTTGGTAACCATTTGGATGTACACTGCAAGTTCACTTCCACAGCTTATATAAAATCCCGTTCTCAGATTACAACATCAACCCTGTATCATTAACTTGGGCATCTCCTATCAGCAGATCATTCTATGGTGATATGCCATGATGACATGCTATGATGAATGTCATGATGAGATGATCTAATGAAATGTTATGATGAAATGCTAGAATGAAATGTCGTGATGAAATGCTGTAATGAGATGCTATGATGATATGATGAAATGCTGTAATGATATCAGGTCTTATCCTCTAAAGTTCACGTTACCCTCAGATCAATCAGTCTTCTTCAGTACTTGGAAGCTGTTCTAACAAACATTTGTTCACATAATCTTCCCATTCTTCTGAGTTATGAGGGTCATAGGAGCTGTAATTCTAGAGAATTCTATTCATATTTCCTATGATACCCAATTAAGCCCAGAAAATTACAGATCTCAATGGATTCAGTCAGTCTGGGCCACTCAGATGTTATATTGATCTTTTGTGGATCAACTCGAATTCTATCCTTAAACACCATAATTCTAAGAAAAACAACACTCTCCACCCAATGATCACACTTCTTGAATTCAGTATAAAGCTGACATTCTCTTAGTGTCTGTAGTATAGTCCTCAAGTGATATGTGCCCTTTCATTCACTTCGAATACATTAGTATATCATTAATGAAGACTACTACAAACTGATCCACAACTAATGATAACCCGACTTCAAATTAATTTTTAAAAAGAACTGTGCACTCTTTAGCTGATCAGACAGGTCATCTATCCTCAAAAGAGGATACTTGTCCTTCACTGTTACCCTGTTCATCTCTCTACAGTCAATGCATAGTTTCAAGGTACCATCCTTCTTCCTTACAACAGGACTAGTGCACCCCGAAGAGAAACATAAGGTCTGATAAAACCTTGGTCATACAGCTCTCGTAATTGCTCCTACAGCTCTGCAAAAGTCATTTTGTAGGGCTACGTTGAAATAGGAGTTATATCAGGAACCATATCGATATAGAATTCAATCTCTGTAAATTGGTAAACCTGGTAACTCACAGGCAATTAAAACATCTGGGAGAGACAACTTCTCCACTGAAGTATACTCAACTAGAGCCAGATATTCTTGATAACCCTTTCACATCTCATCAAGATTAATTACACCCAAAAGACTGAATTCATAATAACTCTCTGAGTCCTAATTCTATGTTTAGATGCCAATATATTACGCTTAATCCTGTAACATATAATTCCACCAGTCTCCTCTTATACTGTATTACGTCTTCAACATGACGTATCAGATTGAAGAGTTTATAGGTAATCTTCTCAACTGATTGCTCTTCCCTTATTCTGTGCAATAGCCGATACAGGTAATTATCCTCCCTTAAAGGTGGATGGAAGTATCTTAGAAATCCCCCTTTAACTCAAATTATGTGTTGCAATCAGAACTGACAGCTTGCCATAAAGAGTACAAGAGTGCTTCGTCTTCATTAGACATTTTCCAATTCCCCCATCAAAGCATATTCAAACAACTGTCAAACTTGATTAAATGTTATCAAGCTTTTATTAATCTCGGCTATCCTGGCCACAATTGTTGCACGTTCAAGTCCAAAAGGAATGCTTGTACTACTTACAATGACTACCTTAACCCTTGAGTTATAGTTGCCTCTAACCTACCCCTATACTAGGTAGGTGTAGTAGGCTGGAACTATAACCACAACTAGAACTTGAAAAGACTGATTATCAATATTGTCTCTGGAGAAGAAACAATTCACATTCACTGCGCTGAAAAGATATAGAAATCAACAGAATTCAGAATATAGCATATACGCAGAATTGACATGTCTCAAGTTCTCGGTTGAAAAAGAAATTACATCTGCTGAACGATCGAAGGTATCAGCACCGCATCCTGCAAAACTCTTGTTGCAGAAGCAACATCATTGCAATGCTAAGCCACCAGCTCCTCATTCAGTTATTCCCATTGTCAACAGTGATCATCAGGCCTTCTAAATCCATCTCTACCCCTACGCCTAACAAGATGCACAGGGGGTAGAACCTCGTGCTCAGAAGATCAACTATCATCGATCTCATCGATCGATGGAGCGATTCACGCTCAAGGCAATCAATAAGGAGCAAAAATAAACAAATAGTTCAAATAATCACAAACATCAACAGACACCCTAACGGTTACGCGGAATTCCTAATGCAAGGAAGACTTTTCAAAGACATGACCGAACCTAATTCACTGCAGTAGTTTAACAAAAAACACAACTTCGAAAACTAGGGCCACAACTCAAATAACTAAGCCCTGATACAGAACTCAGCTCTGATACCAACTTTGTCACGACCCAAACTAGGAGTCATGACCGGCGCTAGGGAATGGGAATTCTTTCGAATCCGGAACCCGTAGCAAGCCTTAGAAAATAAAATCATACAATAATTATATAAAAGTACGACCAAATTAAAATTTTTCTGAATCAATATATAAAATAAATACTCCAAATCCTTTTATAAATGAATACATATTCGTACAATGTTCAAATACAAATTCTCAGAGTAATTAAATATCTAAACAAAATAATACACTTCCAATATAATGACACTACTACTGTAGTTTCTAGAATACAATTCAAAGTTCAGAATATACATTTGCATAAAACAGCCGGGACTGAAGAACACCGGCGATGAACTCTACAACTAAGGTCTGACGATATGGAATCTCCTGAAAAAAATAATTAAGGGGGGTCAGACCTCACTGAGTGAATTATTATACTATATATACATGCAAACTAAACCATAACAATCAGACATTCTTATATATATATGTATATACACACATTTCACACGAATGCCAAACTTTGCTTTTATAAATATACTAAATGTAGAAAACGTTTGTTTTAATTCATGAAGGATCCATAGAACCCTAAATAATAACAACCTCAAATAATCCCATCATCACTCTAGCCATACAGGCTCACTTGATTCCAAATAGAACACTTATTCCAATTTGGACAGCAGACTGGCCCCGAGACACTAAGTCGACCGAGCTCCAGCAGTCTGGCTGTCAGTGTGATTGGCCCCGAGACACTTGGTCAACCGAGCTCCAGCAATCACACTATCCATCACCTCACATCTCAATCAACCCAATAGATCATTCAATTCACTTATGGACAGTAGACTGGCCCCGAGACACTAAGTCAACCGAGCTCCAGCAGTCTGACTGTCAGTGTGATTGGCCCCGAGACACTTAGTCAACCGAGCTCCAGCAATCAAACTACCTAACATACCATTAATCTTAGTCAAATCAATTAAATCAATTATAATCACCCAATTTTAACTCTCACTCAATCCTTATCTACCGTACCGGTACGTACACGGTCCTAGTGCTGCCCACTAGGAAGCACGTTCTATTGATATCCTTCACTTCGAATAAATCATTCATTCAAAAAAATAATTAATGTAGAACCATATTCATAATAGTAAAACCAACCATATATATATATATACCAAAAATATACCTAAAATATACCCAGTATATTTCAGGTATATATATATATATATAGTCAAATAAAATATGAAATAAACTAAAGATAAATCATTAATATAGTTAAAAACAATTTAAATGAGTAACAATAATATAACATGCATTATCTTAAAAATATACTTAAATATGCAAAAGATATACCCTAAGTACTCAAATCATTTAATAAACCATTTATGTATAAATATTCATTTAAGTACGTGTTTGTGTTTAACATATATTCACAAATATACTAAAAATAAACCTAATTATCTAGCATGCATATATCAAAAATAAATCCTAAATATACCACTAATGTGTTAGGTTTAATTTAATAATAAAACATTTATTTATTCGGAAATAAATAAAAAATATACCAAAAATAAACTTAAAAATACTTTAAGTATAGGTTTATAATTTAACATGCAATTATTTAAGATTAAACCTAAAATCTACTGAAACTATACCTAAAGTATACTAATCATTTAATAAAATAATTATGTCTAAGTGTACATTTTAAAACATGTGAATATTACTCAAATGTATTAAACCTAAACCTAATTGTTTAATGTGCATATATCAAACTAACATGCATAATTATCTAATATGCATATATATAAGAATGCAACCCTAGATATACCAAAAATATTATAATTTAAATCATTTTTTAAAACATACAATGAAAATGAAAAATTCTAAATAATGCACCCTATATGCAGTGCATATATATACAGTATAATAACTCACATGTTAGCGCTCCACGAGACAAACTCGACGGGCCTGATCCGTTAGGCCTCGGTCTCGGCGCAGCTAGACAAACAAATGACAACATGAAATCAGAATAAATTTAACAAAAATTCTAAAGACTCGATCTAGAATTTTAGACACAGCTTTAGAATAGGAATTTGACCGGACATCACGTTTTACGAGAATTCTACCGAAAATCCGACAGAACCTCCCCTGTAAAACGGACATCTCTCTACTCAAAGAGTAGAGCCGGTCCTGCAAAGAAATACACTTCGGAATAAATACAGGATTATAATCAAAATCCCTCGGTCGGACTCTAAACTACAATTCACCGACCGAGGTTTACAATTCACAGAATATTTATAAAATACCGAAAATGCCCTTATATAATAAAAATACATTTTATAAATCCAAATTACGTAATTAACCCTAAAACATACTAAAAATCAATAAAAACCCATTTATTTAGAAAAATAGTATATTATATATAATTTGAAAATAATTTACGAAAAATAGTTTTAATTAGTTAAAAATACTAAAAATTTGCAGAAATCATTTTTTATACCCTAAATAACTATTAAAACCAATTTAATTACATTTTTAACCAATTTAGTGTAAAATTACCAAAATACCCCTATATATATATATTCACTATAAATGTTCAAAAATTCACCAAAAATTATATAATTACTCAAAAATTAATTTCTCAGCATATAATTCAATAATATCAATAAATATACTCAATTTACCAATTTATTTCAATTAAACACATAATTAACCCTATTTTTCAAAATTACCTAAACTTAATAAATTCCAAATAAATACATAAAAATTCACAAAAATTACAAATAAATTTCTATAATTCATTTCAACTCCTATAATCACCATAAAACACAATTTCATAATTTAATTAATAAATTTTCGAAAATTAGAAAATAATAATAAAATAATCAAAAATTCACAAAAATTAAAATAAATTCCAAAAATTCTAAAAAAATTACATCATGTAGATTAAGCTTCCAGGAACAAAGTTTGTGAAGGAAGTTTTCATTAATCAATCAAATTGAAGCTAAAAAAAATTCGAAACCCAAAATGGCTGATTTGAAGAAATTGAAACCTAAGCAATTCTAAACCAAATCAAGTGAAACAAAGCTTGGAATCACACTCACCAGAGCTCAAGGAGAAGATAGAGACCGAAAGCATCAAATTTGGTGGCCGGAAAGTGCTTGGTCGGAGTTAAGTTGAATTTTTGGCTCTTTGAAGAAAATCCGGCCAAAACTCACCGGAAAAGAGTGTTTTAGGTGGTGGAAATGGTTGGAGGTGGAAGAGGAAGGCTGAGAGGCATAGTAACAGGAAGAAAACCAGCTTGAAAGTGGCTGGAAATGGAAGAAAACGTTTTGGGAGGAAGAAGATGAAGGAGGGGCAAAACTGTAAATAAATGAAAGTTTTGGTTTTTTGATAAAAATTTATGTATATATGTATATATATATATATTTACACTATATATTATAATAATATAAAATTTCACACACATTAAATATACACCACACACATATTTTAATATGTTTAATAATTTATAAACTTAAAATTAATTAATTCAAAAATTAAATAATAAAATTAAGGAAATTAATTAAGCTCTAATTAATTTAAATAAATACACATATATTCATTTTATTTTAGCACTTTAAAATTATATATGAGTTCATGCAAATTCATAAAACTAGTCAAAATAAATAGTATTAATTTATTTACGTGTCAATTTCCCCGAAAATATAATTTCCGGGAAAATTTTACGTAAAGTACTTAAAATAATATAAAATAATTAAAATTAGCTTTAAACAAACAAAAAACTCATAAAATATCATAAATATATATATAAAAATTATTAACACTGCATATCCCGATGCAGTATAAAAATATTTAAAAATTCGGGATATTACTAAAAAATCCCTATCTGCTACTCATCTTAAATCTCCACAATCACAATTCAATATGAAATTGCAAATTATTATGTTTGTATTATAAATTAATTAATGTTGGAATTTCATATAAATAAAATTTAAATTAATTAAAAATCATTTGTATGCTATATAAATTTTTGTTTTTAAAATAAATAAAAACATAAAATTATATGCATTTTATATATATATATATATATATATATATATATATAGATATAGATATATATATTAAAAGAAATTTTCAAAAAATTTTATATATGAGAAAAAAATTGTTAAATATAAAATATAAAATTAGTATGAAATAAAAATATACATATAAAAAGTTAAATTAATTAAGTAAGAGTAAATATAAATAAATTAATTATTAAAATAATTAATACGAGGTAATTAACTGTTAATAACTGCTAATATAAGAGAAATATTAATAAATATAAAATAAAAGAATTTTCCACATAAGTAACTAGTTTTTAAATCACTCAGATACTTTTTGTATTTTTTTTTATACGTTATATAGATAAGTGTGTGTATATATATATATATTTACACAGTTTGGAGGGTTTTGAAAATTATGATAGTGTAATTCCAATCACGAAGGAAAAAAAAAATCATTTTGCAATTAATTGAATTGAGTAGATTTAAACTTACATTGTAATGGACATATGATATAGAAAGGGTAAATTTAATTCAACGGTCACTCTCTATCTATATATATATATATATATATATATATATATATTCAATTTAGTATTCTAACTTTTATTATTATTTCAGGTGAACAATATTTTATGAATTTAGATTAATTTGTATTAATATAGCAATCGAAGATAATATATTTAAAATATGCGCCATATCAATAATCACATCATCAACATTATATGTCAAAAAATTTTAAAAATAAATCTAATCATTATATGCGATTCATTACAAATTAATCCTAAAATTAAACTTTTATCCTAAAAGAGTTATTGTCTCTCTTAACCCTACGATATGCCTTTCAAATTCATCTCCTCGTTCACCTGCAACGATCACTCTTTTTATAATCCAGTGATATAATTTTTTAAAAAAAAAAAAAACAAAATTGAGGTGATATGAAAGGTTAAGAGAAATCAAGAATACGATACTTCAGATGAGAGGGAAAAAGAATTTGTCAAGGGGGGTGGGGTGCGGTGACGAAAGCAAGAGGAGGATATCTAAGAGAAGATAGAAAGAGTTATTCTTTTAGGGTGAAAGTTTAATTTTAGGATTAATTTGTAATGGGTCTCACGCATTAATTAGGATTATTTTAAGAATTTTTATCTTACATGTAATGCTGAAGTGACTATTGACATGACACATATTTCAGGAATACATCATCTCTTATTGCCACATAAGGACAAATTGATATGGAAGTCATGGAGTATCCTTCATCTGCAATAATAATGAAAGTCAGGATACTAAATTAAAAAAATTAAAATTATATAACCAAATTGAAACAAAGTTCAAAATTAAGTGATCATTAAAGCAATTTACCCGATATAGAAATATACAACAAAGGCATATGCTTGGCCTAAATTAATTTATAACTTCAAGTACTTTTCATTGTTTTATCAATGATGTTGCAATGAGGACCTACTCATGATATGTTGGTCCCTAAGCTACAAAATGGCATGTCTTTTCATTTTGCATGGACCAACCAAGCAGATATTTTAATTGAATATAAAATCACTTAATATATTATTTAAATTCATGATATTTATTCTCAAATTTAATTTTTAATTTTATATCTTTTTCAAATGCAGAAACTTTTGTGACATCATATTAAACTAACCACAGAAAAATATTAAATATATATAAAAAAAATAAAAAATTTTAGAAAGTTATAATATGTTAGGTTAATACATAAAATATGCTTTATCCATGTTAATATTATATGGGTTTATCCATCATAAATTATACGTTATTTTTCTTTTAAAATAATAATCAATTTATTAATTTACTAAAAATTCTTTAACCATGTATTTTTAGTAAAATTAAAGTTTTTTTTTTGGGAGCACAAATATGAGTTACTTAAAATCAATTGAACTAATATATGAAAAAAATTATATTTAATTATATTAATCAAAAAAGTAGAATTTAAAATTAAATAGTCAAGTGATATAGCTCTCGTTAAGATATCAATAAATAACAGTTTAATTTTTACTTCTTCCATTGGTAAATAAAATAAAAATAAAAATAAAAATAATCAAACTCACTGAAATGGTTATACTAATTTTATTAAAATTATGAATATGTCATGATTTACTCTTTATGTTCACTATGAATAAGAAAATTATAAAATAAAAAAAAGATTATATATATATAATTTACAAGGACTGATAGACAACAACAATACATCTTCTATTTTCCTTTTATTTTAATCTAACACCTTTTTGTCAATGTAAATCAGTTTCTTCGGATTGATATTCCTCTGATTTTCAGATATTTAAAAGTGCAATCAAGGATTAAAAGTTTTGATTTTGATATCCCAAAAATTTGAATCCATGACCGTTAGTCATGGGGCCTTCACTTTGCTATTTTAACTAGGCAAGTGAAGGTGCATTTATTTAAAGGTTAATTTTCTAATTATTACATCAGTTAATTATTAATTCGGGGTTTTTTCATCAATGGGTAAAACACAACCAAACAATAAAAATATCTCAAATTTTCTAAAATTACACGCATGGCATAAAAATAATTATGCGAATGCACTTTTTCCTTTCTTCTTCATTCACGTTTTTTTTCCTCTATTTTTCTTCTTCTTCTTTTTCTATTTCTATTTTCATCTCAATTACTTTCTTCAATCACAACATTCAAATTCTTTCTTTTAAATTTGCTTTTCCAGTTTAAAATTTTCTCTAAATCTAGATCTAAAGTTTTCAACAAATCTTGGAAATTGGTATTTACTTCAACTAGGTTCATCATTTCCCTATAAAATCCCACACATTAATTTAGATAAAATAAGATATGCACACATTGATATCAACACTTGTCACGATCCGAACCCAGAGACATGTGACCGGCATTAGGGAATAAAAAAATATAAAGTTACCAAAACTCATAGTAAGTTTTAAAAGAAAAATTGTGAAATATTTAAACTTTGAAACCTTACAATAAATAATAAAATCACAATGCGTATTATCAAACTGATTTTTCTCAATATAATTTAAGCCATAATATCAATACATAAAACAAATAAACATCAGTTATACAAATAGTATCTCAGTACATAAATTATAAATATATGAAATCCCAAATAAAGTATGCAATTTTTACAATTTTCTCTACTGCGATACACGAAAGTAAATACAATACAACTAAGTAGACCTATGTAGAATAGTTGGTGATGAAACTACATGGCGAAGAGAAGTAGGCCTAATAAAAAACTCCTAAACTCTTAAAAAAATTGAGGGGAATCAGACCTCATTAAGTAAATTAATAAAAAAATAAATGCGGTTTGAAAACCTCATTAAAAATAAATTTTATGGAAATATAATATAATAAAATTTTATTCAAACCATTTGATATACATATAATAAATCCATTTTTTTAAAAGAGAAGAAATAAATATTTAAATGTCTTTTTAAAACGTTTCAATATAAAAAAATTTGGTAGAACCCGATTTATAAATTTTTAACAGTTATAAAACTCACTTATATTCAAGACTGCCTTATCCCGAAAGCAAGACATCACTAGGATACACAGCCACAATCATATCACTTAATCCAATATCATTGGGGGTGTCTGAGAGCAAAACATCACCAGACCATCGACCCTAGTGATTTAATAAATATTTGTCACGACCCAAAACAGGGGTCATGACCGGTGCTAGAGAACGAGAATTCTTTCGAATCCGGAACCCGTAGCAAGCCTAAAAATAAAAATAAAACATGCACTAATAATAATAATAATATCACAGTTAAATAAAATACAGTGCAGTGGAAATAAAAATCATAAATATCGCAATAACATTTCCACCAACTGAATTTAAATTAAATACTCATCTCATATATATATAAACTCTTAATACAAATCCAGTTCAAATATAATACAACATCTCTTTAACAATTTAATGACTACTGTAGTGTCTAGATAAAATAAAACTCAAGACTCAGAGAAGCAGTTTACATAAAGAAGCCGGGGCGGAAGAAATCCGGCGTACAGGCATGCTATTGAGGTCTGAAGATGATGACTCTCCTGAAAAATTAGTCAATGGAGGGGAGTCAGACCTCACTGAGTGAATTACTATAATATATACATGCATACTAAATGACAATGCATACAGTCAACAGTATATATCTAATATGTATATATACAGACAAATACACATAGATGCTATAAAATCATTTTATATATATTTTACTAAAAATCATCATTTATGAAGGATCAAATAGAACCCTATAATATTGCAACCTCAAGAACAGTGTTAGACAACACTCTAGCCATATAGGCTCACTTATTCCAATTATATTCACTTATTCCATTTGGACAGTAGACTGGCCCCGAGACACTAAGTCAACCGAGCTCCAGCAGTCTGACTGCCAGTGTGATTGGCCCCGAGACACTAGGTCAATCGAGCTCCAACAATCACACCTCCAAACCATATCCCACACATTAAATAATCATATCCCATTAATATCCACAAATAGGTTAGTAATATAGCCTAAATGCTATAAGCGTACCGGTACGTACTCGGTCCTAGTGCTGCCCACTAGGTAGCACGTTCTATTGATATCCTTCATTAATAAATATAAAACATTCATTCGCAAGTAAACGATGCATGAATTTAAATAAAATAACAATATAAACCATATATATATACTGGAAATATACCAAAAGTAAACCAGGTATATTTCGAGTATATATACGTCGAATAAATCCAATTAAATTACAAAATAAGCTAGAAATGTATTTAAAAACATTTTAGACATAAATGGTTAATAAAGCATGCATAAAATTTAATATATACCAAAAATAAACTAAAAGTAAACTAAAAATAAACTTAAATACAAATCACATTATTTATGCATATTTAATCAAAATAAAACATATATTTCTAAAATCATGCATCCTAAACACATATATATAAAATAGTAACTCACACTTAGTACGCTCCACAAGATGGATCCGATGGGCCTGGTCCACTAGGCCTCGGTCTCGGCGCAACTAAAAAAAAAATAACGACAGAAATCAGAATAAACCTAACAGAAAATCCTAGAAACTCGATCTAGAATATTAAACACAGAATTAAAATTAGGGTTCGATCAGACATCATGTTTTACGAGAATTCTACCAAAAATTCGGCAGAACCTCCCCTGTAAAACGGACATCTCTCTACTCAAAGAGTAGAGCTGACCCTGCAAAGAAACACACTTTGAAAAATAGGCACAACAACTCATTCACAACCCCTCGGTCGAACTCCAAACTACAGTTTACCGATCGGGGTCCACAATCACAGAACAATTTCAGAATTACCAAAAATGCCCTTATATCACAAAAATACATTTAATAAATAAAAATTACGTAATTAACCTTAAAACACAGTAAAAACCGATAAAAACTCATTTTATTAGTAAAATCGTATATTATATATATAATTGAAAATAATTCACGGAACATAGTTTTAATCAATTAAAAATACTAAATAATTTGTAGAAATCATTTTTATACCTTAAATAACTATTAAAACCAATTAAATTACATTTTTAGCCAATTTAGGATAAAATTACCAAAATGCCCCTCTATATATAAATATACTAAAGTTCATTCAAAAATTCACCAAAAATAGTATAATTATCCAAAATTAATTTTCTCAACATATTTATCAATAATATCAATAATTAAACTCAATTAACCAATTAAATTCAATTAAAAACATAATTAACCTAATTTTCCCAAAATTACATAAACTTAAATAATTCAAAATAAATACTTAGAAATTCATAAAAATTCCAAATAAATTCCTATAATTCATTTTAACACCTATATTTATCATAAAACACAATTTCATAATTTATTTAATTAATTTCCGAAAATTAGAAAATAATATTAAAATATTCAAAAATACCCAAAAATCAAAATAATCTCTAAAAATTCTATAAAAAATTCATACATGTATATTAAGCTACTAGGATCAACATTTGTTAAGGGACTTTTCATGAATCAACCATTTGAAGCTCAAAAAAATTCAAAAATCCTAAGATGTCCGAATTGAATAATTGAGAAAAACCTTACCAAATCAAGTTTTAAGCTTAAAAAAACCTTGGAATCGTCTTCTATGGAGGCTAGGGAGTCCAACGACACCAGAATCACTATATTTGGTGGTCGGGAAGTCAGTGAACGGTGAGGAGGGAAGTTTCGGCCAAAAATGGTGGAAAGGAAGCTAGCCGGCGCCGGGGAAGAAGACAAGGGGCGACGGAGCAGCTGGCTGGGAAGGACGGAGCTGCTGGCGGCACACCGATGGCCTGAGAACAGAGTTAGCAGCGGTGATGGGAAGATGGGGACGTCGGGAAGAAGAAGACCGAAGAAGAAAGAAAGAAAAAGGAAAGAAAAAGAAAAGAAAAGAAAAAGAAAAAGAAAAAAGATAGAAAAAAAATAAAAAAAATAAAATAATAAAATATTTGGAAAAATCACACACCACTCATAATATTTTAACAATTTATATACTACACGAAAATAATTAAATAACAATAAACCAAATAAATAAATAATAAAATAATAAAATATTAGGGTAATACATTAAACCCTAATTAAATAAATATATACACACATAGGCTTTATTTTAGTATTTTAAAGATATGTATGAGTTCATGCAAGTCCGTAAATCTATTTAAAATAATTAATAGTAAATTATTTATGTGAAAATTTCCCCGAAAATACAAGTCCCGGGAAAATTTTACGTAAAGCACTTAAATAATAATAAACAATTAAAATTAGCTTTAATTAAATAACAAACTCATAAAAATTTCATAAATATATACAAAAATTATTAACACTGCATATCCCGATGCAGTATAAAAATATTTAAAAATACGGGATATTACAATATTAATCAAAATTATACTAGCGGTGTCCGGAAGCAAAACATCACCAGACCTTCGACTCCAGTATTTATTAAATAAACAAATATTATACTACTAGCGGTGTCCGAAAGCAAAGCATAACTAGATCATCGGCCCCAGTAATATAATTAAATAATCACATATTTTACCGGTGCGCACACGGTCCTGATGAAACTTATCAGGTAGCCCGTTATACTATGGTTTATTTAAAAATAAAAGAAAATAAATAAAACAATGAAAATTACAATAAATAAAAAATAAAATAAATCAATTATAAATTAAATCATGCAAAAATCCTATGAAGAATGCCAACTACAATCTCATAAAATTAAATTCTAGCACGTTATATCCGACCTCGACTAATAGACGCGACTGAAGGGATAACTAAAAGATAGAAAAGAAAAATGACAATTAGAAAATAAAAACCTAATTTCTAGAGTTTCTAAGAAAGACTTGATTCGAACTCAAATTAACAATTTTTGGATTGATCCGGTGTCATATTTTATGAGAAATCTATCGAATATTCTGTAGAGTTTTCTCTATAAAACGAACATCTCTCTACCGAAGTAGAGTCAACCTTGCAAGTAAACACACTTTAAAATTTCACAGTGGCACAACACCTCAGGTTGGGACCCTAAACTACACAATTCCCAACTAAGATTCACCAAAAATACAATTAAGCAAATATTAAATATTAATATAGTAAATCACCAAAATCATAATATAATTTATTTAATTTTTAAAAAACTAAATAAAATTATTTTCCAACCATAATTTAATAAAATTTCAAATAATAATATAATATTAATAACAATCCAACTTTTCAAATATTTAACATAATATAGTCAATTTCAAACTATAATTGCCCAAATAATTTAAATATACTATAATATTAATTAAAAACTCATTCAAACCACAAAAAAATAAATAATTTAATTTTAAATATATTTTCAAAGATAGTTAGTATTAATTAACTAAAAATAATAAATTATTTATTAAAATTATTTTAATACCACATTTTATCTCAAAATTAACTAAAACATAGTATTCAATTATAATATCAATAAAAACACACCGTTTACCTATTATTTCAAAATTTACATAATAATAATAATTTCTAAAAAAATTAAATAAATTATCAAAAATTATTTTATCACTACTAAAATTACTAACATAATATACTAACACTAATTAACTCAAATATTCAACCAAAAATAATTAATTAATCATATTAACAAAATATAAATAAAACTTAAAATACCTAAATAAATATACAAAAATTCCATAAAAATCAGTTTAATTAATCTAAATTAATTTTGATATACTTTTAACCAAAATTAACCCCAATTAATTTAGATCCACTAATATAAGTATAGATCAACTCAAAAATTAACCACATAATTAAAATAAAATTTTGGGTAATTAGTAAATATAATAAAAATCAACACAAATATTAAATCAACAGAAAATCAACAAAATCAACTAACAACAGCTCTAAACAACTAAAAATCAAACTGACAACTAACTAAAATCAACCAGAAACTAACTGAAATTAACTAGAAATCAACTGAAATCAACTAGAAATCAACTACAACAATTCTAACTAACTAACCTAAAATCTTCTTCTGCTAAATGCATTATTTCATTTGTATTGTTTTCATCAAATTGTTTCTTTCTATGAATTATTCTTTTTTCACAAAAAGACAGGTTCTATCTATTTCTTTTGCTGAAATAGATGTTGTTACAAATCCATTTTCTCTTTGCTTTTCAAGGAAATTTTCCTTACAAAGTATTCCACGTTAATACAATTTCTTAAAAAATCACATTTCGTTGTTCCTTATAATTGGCAATTCGAATTTTAATTTTTTTGGTAAATTAATGCGAATTTTAAATTGATCAAACATAATAAAGTTAAAATTTATGGAATATTTGCTAGGATAATTACAACTATAACTAAGGTTGATTAAAAGTTTTTCATATATTACGGTCATTTGGTTTTTTTTTTTCAGCTTTCTATTTTTTTTTTCCAATTTTATCTACTTAACTGATTGCTTCTTTCTTCTTCCTTTTTTTTAATTCTTATTTTCTATTAATTTTTTTCTATTTTATTCTTTATTCTTTTTATTTTTATAATGTTTTTCTTGTTCTTGATTTCATTATTATTACTATTATTATTTCATAATTATTTTGTTTTGTTTTTGCGGTTGTTTTTCTTATTGTTTCTAGTTATTTTTTTTATTTTTTTTGTTGTTTTTGCGGTTATTTTTCTAATTATTTTGGTGATTATTTTTTTTTATTCATTACCTAATTTTTTTATTTTCTATTTATGTTTTTTGCAAAAAAACCAACAAAAAATAAAAATAGCCATCAAACACAACAATAAAAACAATTAAAAAAACACCACAAAACAACTAGGTACCAAAAACAATTAGAAAACTAACCATGAGAATAACTAGAAAAACAATTAGAAAACAACTATAAAAAAAATTAAAAACAATAAAGCAACTAAAAAACAACCACCAGATCAACTAGAAAAAGAAAGCACACACTTATATCAATCCAAACAAATCAAACCAAAATTATTACAACACTCAAATTTCAATGCCCAAAACTCTTCTTTTTTAGAAAAAGAAAAAACTCAAAATACAATTTAACTCTCTATATCACTCACTTTACTCATGTTTTTCTTTAGCTTTCTCTCTCTCCTATATTTTAAGTCGATCCACCATATTTGAATTTTTTTAATATGAATTAAATGTGGATTTTTTTTGGTTATGGGATCTAACGTAAAAAAAAAAAAAAAAAGAACAAGAACAAGAAGAATTAGGTGTTTTCAGTTGTTTGTTACTTCAAATTAGGTGTGGCTGTTGAGATTCAATGCAAGAAAAAAAAAATAGAGAAGAAGAATAGATAAAAAGATCATATTTTTAAAATATTTCACCACTTTTATGTATTTTTGAAAAAGTGTTCACATTTTTTGTATCTTTGAAATTTTTTTCTTTTTCTGTACATTTCTAAAAAAAAAAAAAAAAATCCCTATCTGCTACTCATCTTAAGTCTCCACAATCACAATTCAATATGAAATTGCAAATTATTATGCTTGTATTATAAATTAATTAATGTTGGAATTTCATATAAATAAAATTTAAATTAATTAAAAATCATTTGTATGCTATATATATGTGTATTAATTAAAAGCAATTTTCAAAAATTTTTATATATGAGAAAAAAATTGTTAAATATAAAATATAAAATTAGTATGAAATAAAAATATACATATAAAAAGTTAAATTAATTAAGTAAGAGTAAATATAAATAAATAAATGATTAAAATAATTAATAAGAGTTAATTAACTGTTACGAACTGCTAATATAAGAGAAATATTAGTAAATATAAAATAAAAGAATTTTCCACATAAGTAACTAGTTTTTAAATCACTCAGATACTTTTTGTATTTTTTTATACGTTTTATATATATATATATATATTGTTTTTCAATTTAGTTTCCTAGCTTTTATTATTATTTGAGGTGAACGGTATTCCATGAATTCAGATTAATTTGTGTTGATGTGGCAATCGAAGATGGCATATTTAAAATATGCGCTGTATCAATAGCCACATCAACATTACATGTCAGAAAATTCTAAAATTAAATAAATGCATAATTAAATATAAATGACATTCGTAACAAAGAAATATAATATATATATACCAAAGATATATCGAAAATAAACTGAATATATTTCAAGTATATATATGCTACATATAACTAAAATCAACTATAAATATATTAAAATATACTAAAAATATATTGAAATATACTAAACCATTTAATGAAATAATTCATATCAAAACATAATTAATTATAGTCATGCATTATATGCAATGTATACATAAAATAATAAGTCACAAGTTTGTGCTCCTCAAGACTAGCTTGACGGGCCTAGTACGATAGACTTTGGTCTCGGTGCAGTTAGAAAATAAATAATAATAATAATCAAAATAAATTTTTAACTTATACTTCTAAAAAATCTAAAGACTCAATCTAAAAATCCCAAAACTCAGACAAACATAAAAATTCAGGATTGACTTGACGTCACGTTTTACGAAAATTCTTCTAAAAATTCGGTAGAACCTCCTTTGTAAAATGGATATCTTTCTACTAAAAAGTAGAGATGATCCTGCAAAGAAAATACACTTCTAAATTCACAAAGCTCAACAACTCAGGTTGGGATCCTGAACTGCACGAATTCCCAACCAAGGTTCACAATTCACCAAAAATCAATATAATATAATAAATAAATTAAAAATCATTAAATTCCATAAATATCCACAGAATACCAAAATATAATATATTTAAACATTAAATCACTAAATATAATTATTTTCACAATAATTAAGTAATAATCTTAAATAATAATTCCACATAAAATAATAAAAATTCACTTCTATGTACTCAAATAGCTTAAATATATATTAAAAGTAATTAAAAATCCAATTAATCACCAAAATAGTAAATAATATATTATTTGAATATAATTTTCAAAAATTAGTATTAATTAGTTAAAAATCATTGTAATACTCTATGTAATTCTAAAATCATCTAAAACACATTATTTAACTATAATTTCCACAAAATTACACAATTAACCTACATATAAAAAATTCGCATAATATAAAAATATTCTCAAAAATTATATAATTCACTAAAAATTATTTTAAAAATTCTAAAATTATTAACTCAAATTAATAACACTAATTTAACTAAATTTTCATTAAAACTAATTAATTAACATAATTATCAAAAATTCAATATTTAATATTAAAATAATAATAAAATTACCCATAACTCAAATTAATTTAAAAAATAAACAAAAATTATTATTAGGAAGATTAAGTTGCCATAAACAACATTTGTAAAGTAAGAATCCATGAATCAATCAATATCTCAAAAAAATAAAAACCCTAAAACACATAAACTAAAAATTGAGGATAACTCAAAATCAAAGGAGATTGAGCTTAAACGGAGCTCAGAATCAAACTCACTGAAGCTTGGAGGTTCAAACAAGACTGATGTGATGAGCTGGGACGACCAAAATCAGAGTCGCCGGCATGAAGCTCCACTTGCTGTTTGCTGCTGTTTTAGGTGGTTCTGGCAGCCTTCCAAAGTGCTACAGGCGGCAGACGACAGATGGGAAGGAAGAGAAGTTGATGGTGGTGAGTGGTTGAGGGTAGTTGACATCCGGTGGCACAGTAATAGCTACAGGAAGGAGAAGAAGAAAAAAAAAAAGAAAAGGAAGAGGGAGAGAGAAATAGCTTAACCCGATTTTGACCCTTTATTTGTTTATTTATTAGGAAAAGACTAAAATGACCCTCTATCCAAATTAACAATAATAATAATAATAATAATAATAATAATAATAATAATAATAATAATAATAATAATAATAACAACAACAACAACAATGATAATAATAATAATAATAATAATAATAATAATAATAATAATAATAATAATACTAATAATACTATTTAAATAATAGAAATGATAATAAATTTAATGTATTTAAATAATAAAACCCCTAAATAAATTATTTTACGTAAACAAAATTCTTAGAAGAAAATAAATAAATAATATTCATAAATAATAATAGTAATATATAAATAAAATTTAAAATTTTATTAACACTGCATATCTCGAAATAGTTTAATATTATTTAAAATACAAAGTCATTACATTTGGTGCCATTTTTCCCTTCTTACCAAATCTCATCACACCCTTCATCAAAGACACTTTCAAAAACACATAATCTTTAACTTGAAATTCCACATCTCAGCATCTTGGATCCACATAGCTCTTTTACCTACTAACTGTAGTCTCTAGTCTCCTTTTGATCACAGCATCCTTCTCTGCTGCATCTTGAACCATCTCAGGTCAAGTCAATGCTCTCTCTCCAATCGCATCCTAACTCAAAGGGGATCTACACTTCTTTCTATACAAAGCCTCATACGGTGCTACTCCTATACTGCCATGGTAGTTGTTATTTTATACGAACTCCATAAGTGAAAAATGATTATCCCAACTACCTCCAAAATCCAATACACACGTCCTCAACATATCCTTAAGTGTTTGGATCATCCTCTTAGACTAAATATCTATTTGAGGGTGAAAAGTGATACTAAAATCAAGTCTTATGCCCATTGCTTCCTGCAGTTTTTGCCAAAATCGAGAGATAAACACTGAACCTCTATCAGATACAATGGACACATTTACTCTATAAAGGTACACAATATGCTTAACATATAACTTCACCAACTTAGCTACAGAGTAAGTGCCTTTAACAGGTAGGAAATGAGCAAACTTAGTTAACTTGTCCATAATTACCCAGATGGAATCATATCCATCCTTAGAACAAGGTAAACCAACCAAAAAAATCTATAGCAACTCTCTCCCATTTCCACTCAGGAATAGGAAGAGGCTGAAGCTTCCTAGAAGGCTTTTGATGTTTAATTTTCACTTGTTGACATATTAAGCACCTAGAAACAAAATCAGCTACATCCTCATTTAGTTTATCCCATCAATACAAGTCTCAACTCCTTTCTTAAACACCTAACTGATAGCAATTAGGCATAACTCCTTGCCTGACTAGTCTCAACTCTATCTCCTTGGCCAACTCTATCATCGACTCTAAAGTAAGGCCAACAGTAGGCATCTCAATAAAAGCAGAACCCAGACCAGTGACATAAGTCATAATTGCAAAATACTGGTCTCGCATCAAATCCTATGCATATCTACCCAGTCAGAGAAACTCTCTGGTGTAGTCCTTGACAGATCTGTCACCTCTGGTGATGCTGGTTAATATGAGTCTGTAGCTCATCCATAGTGGCTCTAGATAGAATCTCCTTATAAACCTCTTTCAAAACTGAGCCCAGGTCATAGTCATCATGTATAGTTGTATCACCTGAACAAACTAATCCAGGGCTAGTCCCTCTATAGACAGCTCAACTATCATAATTCGTTAATACTTTATGAGCATTCCGAGTCTTTTTCTCAATGGCGTGCAAAAAATCTAGTGGATCTGAAGTCTTATCAAAAGTGATACGACAAACTCTAGCATAGAACAATGCTGCCTCAATATCGGAATACCCTGCTGATAGGTAGGCTACATCTACAGTACAACTAGAGATATCTTAGCTTCCTTATACTCTGGCTCTATAGGTTCCTCATTTTATAGCTCTCTCTGTCTACAATGACCTATTGCTCCTCGAGGTCTACCTTTACCTCAGCCTTTGCACCTGACTAGTGGCTCATGAGGTAAAACCTCATCTTGAAAGGACTCATCATCCTCGCCCTCAACGACCGGTGGAGCGACATGTGCTCGCCTCCTCATTCTGAAAAGATAAAATCTAACAAGATTAAGACAAAATAGACAACGGACAGATAACAAGCAAATAATCTAATTGATACATGGAATACTAAATAAAGGAAAACTTATCAAAGACATGATTAAACCTAATTCATTGCAGTAGTTTCAAAGAAAATAAGACTTTGACAACCTAGGTCCACAACACTAATAACCTAGGGCTTTGATGCCAATTTTGTCATGACCCAAAATCGGGAATCATGATCGGTGCTAGGGAATGGGAATTCTTTCGAATTTGAAACCCGTAGCAAGCCTTGAAAATAAAATCACATACAATAAATTATTAAAAATATGCCAGAATAAAAATTTAAATCAATATAAATATAAATACTTAAATGTCATTTCATAAAATAAAAATATTTATACAATATTCAAGGATAGGTCTCTTACTAAAATAACATTCTATTGATACAATATACTCTACTGCAGTTTTCTACAATACAATTAAAGTTCAGATAAATAAATTACATAATTTAGCTGGGGCTAAAGAAGTCCGGAGTAGAGGTCTACTACTGAGGTCTGATGATAAAGAATTTCTTAAAAAAATATTAAGGGGAGTCAAACCTCACTGAATGAATTATTATAATATATATACATGCAATATAAATCATATACAGTTGGGCATTAGTGTAATAATATACATATACACACATTTCAAACAGATGCTAAACTTCATTTATATATATATAATTAATGCAGAAAATATTTATTTAAAAGAAGGATCAAATAGAACCTTAGATATCCATAACCTTAATCAAAATATCTCACTAGCCATCATGCTAACTTAATTCCAAAATAATTCACTTATTCTATTTTGGACAGTAGACTGGCCCCGAGACACTAAGTCAATCGAGCTCCCGTAGTCTCATTATCAGTGTGATTGGCCCCAAGACACTAGGTCAATTGTGCTCTCGAAATCACACTACTCAATCACATCAATTCTCAATAATCGATCAATCAAATGTCACCTCGAATGATTTATAACTCAACCCTAAAATCTATCGCACTGGTATGTATACGGTCCTGGTGCAGCCCACTAGGTAGCATGTTCTATCGATATCCTTCATATAAAATCACATATATTTATTGGAAATAATAAAATGCAACGTTTAAAACATAATGGCATTCTTTTGAAAAGAATATCTCACTTATATACTAAACATATACCATAAATATACCAAATAAATATGTTGAACATATGTTAAATATACTGAATTTATACCAAATAAATACTAACATATATATGTCACATATATACAAAAGATATACCAAAAATATACCTAGCATAGATGTCTCATATATAGCAAATATATCAAAAATAAACCAAAAGTATACCAAATCATTTAATAAAATAAATCATATTTAAATATATAATGAAAATGTGAAAATCCTTATTTATGCATCCTATATGCAATGCATATATAGAATAATAACTCATAAGTTTGTGCTCCTCAAGACTGACTCGACGGCCCTGCTCCGATAAGCTTTGGTCTCAGCGTAGTTAGAAAAATAAATAATCATAAAATCAGAATAAACTCTAACTTATACATCTAAGAATTCTAAAGAAAGACTTGATTTAGGAATTCAAAAACTCAGTTAAAATAGAAAGATTCAGGATCGACCAGATGTCACGTTTTATGAAAATTCTATCAAAAAATTTATAGAACTCTCTACTAAAAAGTAGAGTTGATCCTATAAGAAAACATACTTCAAAAACACAGGTGCTTAACACCTTGGGTTGGGGCCCCAAACTACTCAAATTCTCAACCGATGTTCACAATTCACCACAAATCAATATAAAATAATAAATGTAATAAAAATTATTAAAATCTATAAATATCCATAAATAATCACAATATAATATATTTAAACATCAAAACAATAAATTTGATTATTTTCACAATAATAAAATAAAAATCTCAAATAATTATATAATATTAATAAAAATCCAAAATTTCAATTATTTAGCATAAAATAGTAAAATTCATAATTAATTCCTCAAATAGGTTATATATATAATAAAAATAGTTAAAAACTCATTTAATCACAAAAATAGTAAATAATATATTATTTGAATATAATTTTTAAAAATTAGTATTAATTAGTTAAAAATAGCAAATAATTTGAAAAAATTATTTTAAACCAATTATTATTCCAAAATTATTTAAAACATATTATTTAACAATATTTTCAACAAAAATAAACATTTAACCTATAAATCCAATATTCACATAATATTAAAAATATTCCCAAAAATTAATAACACTAATTGAATGAAATTTCCATCCCAAAATAATTAATTAACATAATTAATAAAAATTCAATTTTTTAATATTAAAATATTCAAAAAAACCCATAATTAAAATTAATTCAAAAAAATAAAAAAATTATATTTAGGAAGATTAAGCTGCATATAATAACATTTCTTAAGGGAATTCTCAAGAATCAAACAAGAACACACTTAAAAGAAAATAAAACCTAAAAATGGACATAAACTAGACTTCACAATCGAAGAGGTTTAAGCTTAAACCAAGCTTGGAAATGGAGTCCTCGTAGCTCAAGGAGTCCAAAGAGTCCAAGAATGTGAGCTTCAGTGGCTAGAAAAGCTACTGACATTCGCTGCTACAGATTTAGGCGGTTTTTGGTGTGCTCTATGTCACGACCCGAACCAAGGGGCACATGACCGGAACTAGGGAATGGGAAAGCATAAAGCCATCGAAACCCATAGTAAGCCTTTAAAGAAAAATCACGGAATTTTTTAACTTTGAAACCTTACAATAAATAATAAAGTCTCAATGCACATTATCAAACTGATTTTTTTCAATATAATTTAAACAATAATATCAGTACATGGAATAAAATGAATAAACATCGATTATACAAATAGTAACTCGTCACATAAGTTATGAATACATGAAATCTCAAATAAAATATGCAGTTATACAATTTTCTCTACTGCGGTACACGAAAGTAAATGCAACATAACTAAATAGACCTACGTAGAATAGCCGGTGATGAAGCTACATGGCGAAGAAAAGTAGGCCTAACAGTAAGCTCCCAAACTCCTGAAAAAATTAAATTGAGGGGAGTCAGACCTCACTGAGTAAGTTAATAAAGAAATGAATGTGATTTGAAAACCTCATTAAAATAAATTTTATGGAAATATAATATAATATAATTTTATTTCAACCATTTGGTATACATATAATAAATCCATTTTTAAAAGAGAAGAAATAAATATTTAAATATCTTTTAAAATCATTTTAGTATAAAAATTTGGTAGAACCCAATTTATAATTTTTTAATAGTCATATGACTCACTTATATCCAAGACTACTGGATCCCGAGAGCAAGGCATCACCAGGATACACAACCACAGTCATATCTCTTAATCCAATATCACTGGTGGTGTCTGAGAGCAAAACATCACCAGACCATCGGCCCCAGTGATTTAATAAATATAAATTAAAATTATACTGGCGGCGTTCGAGAGCAAAACATCACCAGACCTTCGGCCCCAGTATTTATTAAATAAGCAAGTATTATACTACTAGCGGTGTCCAAGAGCAAAGCATCACCAGACCTTCGGCCCCAGTAATATAATTAAATAATCACATGTTTTACCGGTGCGCACACGATCCTGATGAAACCCATCAAGTAGCCCGTTCTACCGTGTTTTATTTTAAAATAAAAGAAAATAAATAAAGCAATGAAAATTACAATAAATAAAAATAAAATAAATCAACTATAAATTAAATAATGCAAAATCCTATGAAGAATGCCGACTAGAATCTCATAAAATTAAATTCTTAAGAATTTAATATAATTTAAATTAAAATACTCGACACTCAAATCAAATATTAACTTACAGGATAAAGGTGCTCCTCTGCCATGTCGTGTTCGACCTCGACTGGAGGGGCAGCTAAAAGACAGAAAAGGAAATGACAATCAGAAAATAGAAACCTAACTTCTAAAGTTTCTAAGGAAGACTCAATTTGAACTCAGAATAAAAATTTTAGGGTTGACCCGGTGTCACGTTTTGCAAGAAATCTATCAAAAATTCGGTAGAGTTTTCTCTGTAAAACGGGCATCCCTCTACCGAAGCAGAGTCAATCCTACAAATAAACGCACTTTAAAATTCACAGTGGCACAACACCTCGGGTTAGGACCCCAAACTACACAATTCCCAACCGAGGTTTACCAAAATACAATAAGCAAATACAAAATATTAATTTAGTAAATCACCAAAAATAATAAAAATTAATAATAAATCATAATATAATTTTTTTAATTTTTTTAAAAATACTATATAAAATTATTTTCCACCATAATATAATAAAATTTCAAATATTAATATAATATTAATAACAATTCAACTTTCTAAATATTCAATATAAAATAGTCAAATTCAAACTATAATTGCCCATCTAGTTTAAATATACTAAAATATTAATTAAAACTCATTCAAACCATAAAACAATAAATAATTTAATTTTGAATAAATTTTCAAAAATGTTAGTATCAATTAACTAAAAATAATAAATAATTTATAAAAATTATTTTAATACCACATTTTGTCTCAAAAATAATTAAAACATAGTATTTAATTATAATATCAACAAGAACACACCATATACCCATTATATGAAAATTTACATAATATAATAATTTCTAATAAAATTTAGATAAATTATCAAAAATTATTCTATCACTACTAAAATTACTAACATAATATACTAACACTAATTAACTCCAATAATCAACCAAAAGTAGTTAATTAATCACATTAATAAAATATACATAATACTTAAAATACTTAAAAAAATATACTAAAATTCCATAAAAATCAATTTAATTAATCTAACTAAATTCTTATACACTCTTAACCAAAATTTACTTCAATAACTTAGACCAATTAATAATCATACATTAATCAACCAAAAATCACCCTAAATAATTAAAATAATTTCTGCAAAATTAAGTAATTAACTCATAATTAACAAAAATTCCAAAACAACCTAAAACTAACCAAATTAACCAACAATCAACTAAATCCAACTAAAAACTAACCTAAAGCTAACTAATTACTAACTCAACTTCAAGTTCAAATCAGGGCAAGGGAGGGGCTGCTGAATTTCCAGGTGACAGTAGGTTGGGGCAGTGGTTATGCTGGTTGTCACGGCAGGAGGAATGGAGGCTGTTACTGCTACACGTTGCTGGATCTGTTCCTACTGCTTCCTCTACTCGTGTTGCTACCTCACATAGCTGTTGCTGCTGTCTCTGTTCATGTTGCTACCACACACAGCTGCTATTGTTGCCTCTGTTCATTTTGCTGCAGAGATGACACTAAAGGAAGAAGAAACAGATGGAGAAGGAGCGAGTGGCTGCTAGTTCAGGCGCATGAAGACAGGGGCAGAGAAAGTGACGTGACAAAAGAAGAAAGAAAGAAAGAAGGAAAGAAAGAAGGGGAAGAGGAAGATGGGCTTAGGAAATTTGGTCTCCAAAATTCCTAAGCCAGACACATACACACACACACACACACACACACACACACACACACACACACACATATATATATATATATATATATATATATATATATATATATATATGTAGATAATTTAAGTATATAATAATGTTATTAATATACCTCTAAATAAAAATAAAACTACCATTATAATAGTCAATAATGGTAGTGCTACAAATAATTATTTAGACAATTTAAAATAATAAAATATGTGCATAAGAATAAAATAATATGAAAGTAATAATATTAATAGTTTCTAATGGAATTTTAAATTTAGTTCTTAAATATAATAATTTAATATATCAATTATAACAATATAAAATAAAGATAATTCGTATTCTTGAAAACCTCAATGTTTATACAAATAATTTAAAATATTCGGGTTATTATAGTCTTCCCACCTTACAGAAATTCATTCCCAAATTTCAAAGAAAAGTTAAGGAATTACGAAGTCTAAGGATGAAAAAGATAGGGATAGATGGCCTGCATCTCAGATTCTGCCTCCCACGTACAGTCTTCTGCTGTGTGGTTATTCCAAAGCACTTTCACCATCGGAATCTCCCGAGAGTGAAGCTAGCGATCCACAATCGCTACTAAATACTCCTCATAAGATAGATCTTCACTGTGCTCCACTACTTAAGGCTGAAGTATGTGAGAAGGATCAGGAATATACTTCCTCAACATAGACACATGGAACACTGGGTGAATTCGAGATAATTCAGGTGGCAAGACTAGTCTATAAGCCACTTCCCCAACTCGTGACCGTATCTTGAAAGGTCCAATGTATCTCGGAGCCAACTTACCCTTCTTACCGAACCTCATAACTCCCTTCATTGGAGATACCTTCAGAAACACCATATCTCCAATTAGAAAGGAAACATCTTTCCTTTTGGGATCAACATAACTCTTATGCCTACTGTATGCTGTCCTTATCCTCTGCTGAATGATAGGAACTTTTTCAGAAGTAATTTGCACTAACTCTAGACCTGTGAGCTATCTCTCACCAATTTCCAAAGGTGATATGCACTTCCTACCATACAATGCTTCATATGGAGCCATCTTAATACTCGCATGATAACTGTTGTTATATGCAAATTCAATCAGTGGCAAATGATTATCCCATTGACCTCCAAAGTCCATCACACACATTCAGAGCATATCCTCTAAAGTCTGAATGGTCCTCTCAGACTGACCATCAGTTTGAGGATGGAATGTTGTGCTGAAGTCAAGTTTGGTACCCAATGCCTTATGAAACTCTTACCAAAAAACTGATGTAAAAGTGGCTCCTCTGTCAAATATTATACTTACTCGAACTCCATGAAGACAAAAAATTTTGTTGACATACAACGTTGCCAACTTGTCAGTGGAGTATGTCTTCTTAACTGGCAGAAAGTGAGCTGACTTAGTTAACCTATCAACAATCACCCAAATAGCATAAAACCCTCCTGTCGTCCGAGGAAAACCAGTCATAAAATCCATAGCAATCATATCCCACTTCCACTCTGGGATAGGCATGGGCTGCAATAATCCTGAGGGCCTCTGATGTTCTAATTTCACCTGATGATATGTGAGACACTTGGATACAGACTCTGCAACATCCTTCTTCATTCCATTCCACTAGTATGTATCCTTCAAACTATGATACATCTTGGTAGAACCTTGATGAATACTGTAAGCAGAAAAATGTGCCTCTTCTAAGATCTCTTTCCTTAGATCATCAACATCTGGCACACACAACCGAGTACCCAAGCGTAGAACTCCCTCAATGTCAATCACAAACTCTTTGGATTGACCCTGTTGCACATCAAACATAATTCTCTATAACTGTGGGTCCCTTTTTTGAGCTGCTTTAACTCTATCCAAGTACACAGATCGTACTTTGAACTGAGCTAAAAGGCACTTCTTAGTCACTTTCCACTGCAAGCCCAGATCAATCAGCTCATACAACTCCTAAATAATCAGTCTCCTCTCAATACTAATGTGGGCAAGACTACCTGTTGATTTTCTACTCAACGCATCAGCTACTACATTTGCCTTGCATGGATGGTAAAGAATCGAACAATCATAGTCTTTCAGAAGTTCCATCCATCTTCTTTGCCTTAAGTTCAAATCCCTCTGCTCGAAGATATACTTTAAGCTTTTATGGTCGGTGTAGATCTCACAAGTGACACCGTACAGATAATGCCTCCAGATCTTCAGTGCGAATACAACTGCAGCCATCTCTAGATCATGAGTGGGGTAATTCTGCTCTTGCTTCTTCAACTACCTTGAAGCATAAGCAACCACTCTGCCATTCTGCATTAGCACACATCCCAAAACCTACACGGGAAGCATCACAATACACTATGTATCCATCCTCACCATAAGGTAATGTCAGTACTGGAGCTGAAGTCAATAAATCCTTAAGCAACTGGAAATGCTCCTCACATCTATCAGTCCATACAAATCTAACATTCTTCTGGGTTAGTCTAGTCAAAGGCACATCAATCTTAGAGAAATCCTTCATAAATCTCCTGTAATAGCCTACTAAACCCAAAAAACTTCTCACTTTAATAACTGTTGTAGGTCTTGGCCATTCAATAATCGCCTCTATCTTCCTGGGGTCCACCTGAATGCCATCTTTAGACACCACATGGCCTAAGAATGCCACTTGGTCTAACCAGAACTCACATTTCAAAAATTTAGCATATAACTGGTGCTCTCTCAAAGTCTGCAGCACCAATCTCAAATGCATCACATGCTCCACCCTATTCCTTGAATAGACCAGAATATCATCAATAAACACGATCATAAATTGGTCTAAGTATAGCCTAAACACACTGTTCATCAAGTCCATAAAGGTTGTTGGGGCATTAGTCAACCCAAAGGACATCACTAAGAACTCATAGTGGCCATATCGAGTCCGAAATGTTGACTTGGGCACATCCTCCTTTCTAATCCTTAGCTGATGATACCCAGATCTCAAGTCAACCTTAGATAAATGTCGAGCTCCTTGTAACTGATCAAAAAAATCATCAATCCTGGGGAGTGGATACTTATTCTTGATGGTAACCTTACTTAACTGTCTGTAGTCAATACAAAGTCGAAGACTACCATCCTTCTTCTTTACAAAGAGAACCGGAGCACCCCAAGGAGATGTACTAGGTCAAATGAACCCCTTATCTAATAGTTCCTGCAATTGCTCTTTTAACTCCTTCAGCTCTGTAGGTGCCATCCTATAAGGTGGCATAGAGATAGGCTCTGTACCTGGGACAACATCAATAAAGAATTCTATCTCTCTATCCAGCGGGAATCCAGGTAACTCCTCTGGAAAAATATATACAAATTCACGTACTACTGGTACCCTCTCCAGTGATCCCATTTTCACGTGAACATCTCTAACTACAGCTAGTTAGCCCTGACATCCTCTACTAAGCATCTTCTTAGCTGTAATGGTAGAAATAAGAATACGGGATATGGATCTCTCAGTACCTTTGAATCTGAATTCCTCATCACTAGTAATTCTAAAAATTACTTCCTTTGCTCGATAATTCACAGAAGCATAATACAGGGATAACTAATCCATTCCAAGAGTCAACTTAAACTCGATCACATCCAAAAGGACCAAGTCTGCCAATAATTCTCTACCCTTTACTAACACGAGATAAGATGGAAAAAAAATGTCTATCTCCAACTCATCACTAAGCGGAGTCAAAACAGATAGAGGAAAACTCATCTTAGAAGGAAGACAAGCCACTTTTAAAGAAAACAAAGGAGATACAAATGAACATGTAGCACCCGGATCAAATAAGACTCTAGTCTCAGAGCAACAGACTGGAATAATACCTACTACCACAGCATTGGATGCCTGTGCATCCTGAGGAGTCAAAGTGAAGACCCTAGCTTGACCACATCCTGGTTGTTGTGACGTGAATGGCTGAGTCTGTCCTCTACCTCGGCCCTGCTGGCTCGCATACTGCATCAGTCGCTGTTGAGAGTACATGGGTGCCTGATACTGTTGAGGCACTTGCTGTAATGGCTGAACAACAGTAGGTGAAAATCCCTAAGAAAAAGATGCTTGGAATCCATAGTTCGAACAAGTTCTAGCAAAATGTCCAAACTGACCACATTTAAAACATGCTCTTGGCATCAAGTGACAAGGACCCTGATGCATTCGACCATAAATGGCAAATGCACTAGCTCTAGACCTAGAACTACCATGCCCAGAGCTCTGCCCACTACTACTGCTGGCGCTACTACCAAATCTAGCGGCCCTACTGCTCCTACGATCCTGAGTAAGGCGGTGCCTACCAGTCTGATATGCCCTAAAATGTTAGCTCTGCTGAGAAGGGCCTGCTAATTGAGAACTCTGACTACCTATCTGAAATACTGGCTGCTACGCCCTCTGGACAGGTCTGAAAATGCCATTATCATATGGGTTAGGTATGGTGTCATGCCGGATGTGTCTGTACTCCAGCTGTCTTGCCTCCTCTACCACACTCTCGAGACTACGACCCTCTGGTCGAATACCAATATAGGCTAGGCCTAATCCTATCACATACAGCTCTACTACCCTGGTGACATCCTGCCTCACGTCCTCAACATGCCTCATCAGTCTGTAGAACTCCCGGGTTTAGTCCTCCACTGATCAATCTCTCCTATCAATGTTAAGCAGCTGCCACCTATAGTTCTCTCGCATAAATGAAGGACAGAAGAATCTCATGAACTACTCCTTAAATCCTAACCATATCATTATCGTCATGAAAGGCTGAATGGACTGCATAAACCAGTCCTGAGCTGCTACTGAGACTGATAGCTCCACGATCATAATCCTCTGGTAGTCAGAATACCTAGATCTAGTCCTAGACTCGATGGTATTAATGAAATCCAATGCATCCCTAGTACCATCAAAGTGAACTTGCCCCACTCTAGAGTATAATAAGGCTGCATCAACATCTGGCATCCCCTGAGTCTGTCATTGAAGCATTTACTGCACAATGGGCATCACTTGATTAAAAACTGCCAAGCCCTGGTTAATACCTGCCATGCCAACTGTAAAGACTGTAGGATCCTCTAATGGAATCTGAGGCTCTATTGGAGGCTGATCCTGCCTCTGAGCTACTGCCACTCTATCTCTACCCCTACCTTTAGGTCGAGGGGCAGGAGGGAGAATCTCATCCTGAAATGACTACTCACCGTTATCAGGTTCTGCATCTATAGTAGGGGCATTCTGAGCATGCCTCATTATGAAAAGACAAGAAAACCAAGATTCAAAACAAGACAAGAATATAGACTCAGATGCTGAAACCAAAAGAAAAAAGATCAACAAACGACATTCAACAACCTAAGTATTGCAATATTATGAGAAAAAGACAGGCATTGACAGTCAAAAGCATGAAAAATGAGCCAAAGCTCTGATACCAACTTTGTCACGACCCGAACCTAGGGGCTCGTGACCAGCATTAGGGAATGGGAAAGCATAAAGCCACCAAAATCCATAGTCAGCCTTTAAAGAAAAATCATAAAATTTTTAACTTTGAAACCTTACAATAAATAATAAAGTCTTAATGCACATTATCAAACTGATTTTTCTCAATATAATTTAAACCATAATATCAGTGCATGGCATAAAATAAATAAACATCGATTATACAAATAGTAACTCGGTACATAAGTTATGAATACATGAAATCTCAAATAAAATATGTAGTTATACAATTTTCTCTACTGTGGTATACGAAAGTAAAGATAACATAACTAAATAGACCTATGTAGAATAGTCGGTGATGAAGCTACACGGCGAAGAGAAGTAGGCCTAACAGTAAACTCCCAAACTCCTGAAAAAATTAAATTAAGGGGAGTTATACCTCACTGAGTAAGTTAATAAAGAAATGAATGTGATTTGAAAACCTCATTAAAATAAATTTTATGGAAATATAATATAATATAATTTTATTTCAACCATTTGGTATACATATAATAAATTCATTTTTAAAAGAGAAGAAATAAATATTTAAATATCTTTTAAAATCATTTTAGTATAAAAATTTGGTAGAACCCAATTTATAATTTTTAACAGTCATATGACTCACTTATATCTAAGACTGTCGGATCCCGAAAGCAAGGCATCACCAGGTTACACAACCGCAGTCATATCTCTTAATCCAATATCACTGGCAGTGTCCGAGAGCAAAGCATCACCAGACCATCAACCTCAATGATTTAATAAATATAAATTAAAATTATACTGGCGGTGTCAGAGAGCAAAGCATCACCAGACCTTCGGCCCCAGTATTTATTAAATAAGCAAGTATTATACTACTAGCGGTGTCCGAGAGCAAAGCATCACCAGACCTTCGGCCCCAGTAATATAATTAAATAATCACATGTTTTATTGGTGCGCACACGGTCCTGATGAAACCCATCAGGTAGCCCGTTCTTCCATGGTTTATTTTAAAATAAAAGAAAATAAATAAAGCAATGAAAATTATAATAAATAAAAATAAAATAAATCAACTATAAATTAAATAATGTAAAATCCTATGAAGAATGCCGACTAGAATCTCATAAAATTAAATTCTTAAGAATTTAATATAATTTAAATTAAAATACTCAACACTCAAATCAAATATTAACTTACAGGATAAAGGTGCTCCTCTGCCACGTCGTGTCCGACCTCGACTGGTAGACGCGACTGGAGGGGCAACTAAAAGACAGAAAAGGAAATGACAATCAGAAAAAGAAAGAAAGAAGGGGAAGAGGAAGATGGGGTTGACTGAAATTTGGTCTCCAAAATTCCTAAGCCACACACACACACACATATATATAAAGTAGTTTAGATAGGATACATCCATGTGTGTGTGTGTATATATATATATATATATATATGTGTGTGTGTGTGTGTGTGTGTGTGTGTTGTAGATAATTTAAGTATATAATAATGTTATTAATATACCTCTAAATAAAAATAAAACTTCCATTATAATTGTCAATAATAGTAGTGCTACAAATAATTATTTAGACAATTTAAAATAATAAAATATGTGCATAAGAATAAAATAATATGAAAGTAATAATATTAATTATTTCTGATGGAATTTTAAATTTAGTTATTAAATATAATAATTTAATATATCAATTATAACAATATAAAATAAAGATAATTCGTATTCTTGAAAACCTCAATGTTTATATAAATAATTTAAAATATTCGGGTTATTACACTCGAGGTGCTCTAAAAGTGGCAGTTGATGGTAGAAAGAGGTTGGAGGTGATGGTGGTGGTGTAGATGGTGGCTCTGCTGAGGGCTGGATGGTGCTGCAAGTGTGACAGGAAGATAGAGGAAGAAGAATGAAAATAAGGGGGGAGAAAAAAGAAACCCGATTTTCTTTATATATATATATATACACACACACACACACAAAACATATGCACATAATAATAATAACAAGTAGTAGTAGTAGTAGTAGTAGTAGTAATAGTAATAGTAGTAGTAGTAGTAGTAATAATAATAATAATAATAATAATAATAATAATAATAATAATAATAATAATAATAATAATAATAACAACAACAACAATAACAACAACAACAACTTTAATATATTTTTAAATAATAAACCTTCCAAATAAATGGTTTTGCATGAGAAAATATTTAACTTAAAATAACGAATACTAGTCACAAATAATTGTAATATAATAATATTATTAAAAAAATAAATAATTCTTAACAATAAACTAACTTTTAAATCTGTATAAAATAATCATAATAAATATAAATTTAAAATATTATTAATACTGTATATCCCAAAATATATTTTCATAATTTATAAATATTGGGTCATTACAGTATTGTTATTTTAAAAGAAGAAGGATACATCATGTTTATATTTTCCTATTATTAATAAAGAACTAGTAATGAATCAGTGCATTGCATGAACTTTAAATAATATACTTGTTTTGCTATAGTTATTAAATAACTTTAATAAATTTGAAATTATAAATTAATTTAATATAAAAATGGTTACTATTATAATTTTATTTAATAATTTTTTTTATTAAAAGTATAATAATAATAATAATAATAATAATAATAATTGAAGAAATAAAATAGAAAATAATTGATAAGTTTCACATTTTTACTTACGTTAAATAAAAAGAAAAATGTGTTTTTAATTGAATAAAAAGATGAATATTTTAATTAGAATAAAAGACATAATTTCTAATGAAAAAGAAAAGTAGTATTTTAAATGTAGTATAATTAGAGTGTTTTATGTAAAATAAAACATATATATTTTAAAATAAGAGTTTTTATAAAGAGAAAAAGGTAACTAAATAAATTAAATTAAAATATACTGTATTAATTTTATTTTCTTTAATTTTATTACCATTATTTTTAAATATAATAGAATTTTTTTGAGACTATTAAATTGCTATTGGAATATGTATAATAGTGTTTTAATTAAAAACTTATTAAAAATAGAATTTTAGAAAAAGTGATTTAGTGATTTGAGATAAAAAAAAAACGTATTATATAAAAACTTTTAGAATTTGAGTATTATTAGAATATATATAACAGTCTTTTAGTTTAAAAAAAATAATACTAAAAAACTATAATAAATATTTTATTTTTAAGAATTTGACGCATTATATTTTAGAGTGAGTACTCAAATAGATAGATATTTGTCAAAGTTTTGGTTTAATAATTTTAAAGCTCAGTATTCAATAAATATATAAATTACAAATATGTATAAATTTATAATTTATAATATATTAAATTAAATTTTTCTTTGGAAAATATTTTCTCTAGAATATATATATATATAATTAGTGGTGATATATTAAAATTTTGAGTATAAATAATTTTTTTTGAACAACTAACTTAAATAATTAAGTCTCATAAATGATAAAGTAAAGGGGTTAAGATCAAACTTTACTCTCAATCAAATATTTTAATTCTATAATAGGATGTTTTACATCCATCTTAGATTGGGTTTTTTTTTTAAAAGATCAATCACTTTAGAATAATAATGCACATAACTGTCATAGCCTATAATGTCTTGCATAGTGAAATTGCATTGCCTAAGGATATAAACCTTGACCCTACCATACCACTACAACATTTAAAGCACTCCATTTTTAAGGGTGATGTCACACTCTTAGTTTCTTTTCTTTTCTTTTTTTTTTTTGAAAAATAATAATTTCATTATATGTAATTGTATATTTATATCAATAAGATCTACCTTTTGCTATTATCATTGAAGGACCTTTATAATGTTACAAACTGCCAATTGGACATCTACATCAATTTATATTGAAGTGACACAAAAGAAAAAAAAAAGCCAACTTTATAGGGTATTGATATATGGATTAGGAAGCCATGAAAAAATAAAAGATTCACAGCCACATGCAATCAGGATACTACAGAATGTGAATGCAACCCAACATGAATCATAGGATGATTGGAAACAATCCACTCATAAATGGCCACATTGCAATATAAAATTGAAATGTAGATTTGCCTTTACTTTGATTTAAAAGGCAAAGGAAAAAAAAACACAGTGTTGAGTTGTCATGATTCATGATTTGTAGAATGATGTGGCTGACTAATAAATTTGTGGCATACCCTTTGAGACCGATAAGTTGAAAACTGAAAAAAAAATACAATTTTTCCATTATAATCTGGTTAGGAAAAATTCTTAATACTTTAACTTCTTAAATTACCAGTAATAAATGAAATAAAAAAGTTTAAAGTTGATATTAGGTAAAATCATTATAAAAGTTCTACTGTATAAGAGTATTGTTGTCTTTTTATCTTTTTACAGTACTTGAGATAGATTTTACAAAGTTAAAAGTCTTTTATTTCATTAGTTACTAATAGTTTAAGAAGTTGAGGTATGAGAAATTTCTAGGTTAAATATACAGGTGGATACCTAACTTTGAACTTATTGCATTTTGGATATTAAATTTTAATCGGTTTTTTTTCAAGTAACAAGACTTTTTATATTATATATTATGAGTTTCTATTTCTTTTTAAATTTTAATTAATTATCTAATTATTTTGATGTTTCTAAACTAATATATAATTTATTCTATATAATATAACAAATAAAAATAAAAAATAATATGTAGAAAAAAAAGCTTTTTATGTTTTAGTTTCTATAAAAACACTATACACGTTGCAAATTGTCTTGTTTGATTAATGATAAAGCCAATTGAATATCATTTTAAAAGAAGAGAGAGATTCTCATAATAAAGCAATACAACAACTTTTATTGTATTGAAGTTTGTTAAAGCAATTTGTGATTGTGCATTATAATGTTTTTGGGCACTATTATAAAAGAAGAAGGAAGAATTCGATACTGAATGAAATCACCTTTTTTTGTGATTTTTTGACCATTAAATCAACAACATAGGATGTTTATACATTATAATTGATCTAAATATCTAGCTAACCATAGCACGCCATAATCATGTATATGTTTTTTCAATGCTCATATGTAAGTCTAAAATTCAAGCTCACATGGCATGGCATGGCATGGCATTTTGATGGAAGAGCATTAACTTGACTTGAGAATAAATTAGTAAATTTTGGCCTTTAACAAAGCATTTTAAGGAATTTGGCATTCAACATCAAATGACATGTCCACATACATATGAATAGAATTTGAAAAAACTGAATGATTGTTAGTTAATCTTTGTTAAAAGGTTAGCAAATGTTATAGCTCACTCTTTAGCTAGAGCAGCTGCTTCCATGTCTGATCAAAGGGAGTGGCATGTTGATTGTCCTTCCCTTATTGTTGATGTACTGTAAGTAGATTTGAATTAATGCATATTCTATTTATTTCAAAAAAAATAGAGAGACAAAGGTTGTAACTCCTATAATTTTTTCTAGTCAAATTATTCTAGTCTTGCCCGTGGTTATTTCCTTATTTGTTTAAGGTTTTCCATGTTAAAATCTATATATTTCATATTTTATCCTATTTTATTATTTCAATTCTTTTACCTTCAATAGATCTATTCCATTCACTACCTAATCTTGCACATAGTCTGCCTCAATTTTCATAACAAGCTCAACCCGCAACTAATAAATAAGTTATAATTCATAATATTATAAAAAAATTGAAAATGTTACCCTTAGCTTACCATAAATAATATCATCAATGACTACAAGCTATATTTCTTCCACTGCTTAAGCAAGACAAAATTTTGGATAAAAAAATTGAGATCAAAGGCATTAACTTCCTCCACAACTTCTATAGCCATTCCTCTACTTGCTAGCTCCTTCATTCCTAATACAAGCTCATATTTACTCTCCCTATTTTTTAGGTCCAATATGTAATTTTTTTTAACACCTACAGAAAAAAATTCTATTGCTAAATGAGTCCATAAAAAGAAAACATAGTAAATTATAAATGCTATACATGTGGCTATTTTGACACATTTATGCAGATAACAGTGACATAGTCTTGATCATCCTACCTACCCCTCCTTCTCTTGCTCTCGTATAGCTCCTGCTCCTCCATAAGATTTTAGAAACTCTTGCTCGATGTGATCCACTAGTGCTATAATCTTCATAATTGCTGGCTGTCTCACAAGAAAATCTTAACTTGGCTTCAATCCTTGTATGCTATTCTTATGCACAATATTTTCAGAAGTGTCCATACAAGTGTTGCTCGTGGAAGTTTAACCATCATAATGTTTATTGGTAGCATCAGTAAACACTTCAACAAAAGTGTTTACTTATGAATAATAGATAGGCTCTGGTTGATTGACTTTTAAAGATTCAGAGCGGGTTTGCACTCCTAAAACATATTAGAAACCTAAAGAGTTAATAAAGAGAAAGAATCATGAAAAAGATAAGCTTGAAGTTTAAGACTCACTAAATCGAGAAGTAATACCAGAATCCACAATGCCCTTATAAACACAGCATTCACGAAAAAGCTAATCAAGAATTAAGACATCTAATATCATCCAACATAACTTGTTCTATGACAAATAGAAACACGCAAAACTAGCAATAAGCTTATATAAACAAACCACTAAAATGTAATGAGAGTATAATCCCCTTACAGCAAAATAACATCATTAATGAATGATTTACACAAAAGTGCAGAAATTATGTTAGTGAACTAAAATTTTAAGCATGAAGTATGTATTCCTTATTGATGCAGAGCAATAAGTCTTGGAGTGAGTTTGCTTAACAATGGATATTAGATATATTTATTATTATTATTATTATTATTATTAGGATTTGATTTTTATTTTTATTTAGTATTGATTAGAAATTCACTTTCCTATATTGTTAAGGATTTGATTTCCTACCTTAGCTAGAATTGTCTTTATTTTTATTTCCTAAATAAAAATTAGGGTTGGTAGGTTTGTGCCACCCTATAAATATATAAGCCTTAGGATTATGTGAGACAGTTTTTTGTTGAATTAATAATTAAATTTCTATTTTCACAATTTTACGGTATTCCTTTATGTGAATCAATGAATATTGATGCCTATATCCTGGTATTTGTGTGCAAATCAATAGGTTGTAGAAGATTGATTTATGGCATTCATGTGTGAATCAACAGACTTCAATATTTATCCCTTTGTTCTTTTATTTTATTTTTATTTTTATTACTTTTAAGCTTCCGCTACATCACTTATTAAGATACAAAGCAACCTTGTTTGAGAAAAATAAAAAAAATCTCACATTTTCTCCTCCTTTGAAACAAAATAAGATGCAGAAAGTTTGATAAAAAAAAAACAAAATCAGAATTTTTCAGAATAAAATTCTATGCTCCCATAAAAGTTCTAGATAGTAGGTGCACTAGATCCATATCAAACAGTTGCATATTAAATATCATCTTTCCTAATAGAATAGTATTAGTTTAAAAGGTCAAGCAAAACTAAACTTTCCTAATAAAATAGTGTTGAGTTTAAAAGGTCAAGTAAAACTAAATTTTATTAAATCCATATACGATCAATATATTGGCTAATCATTAACATAATAGTTCCAAAACTATACATTGACATAAAAGCCTAAATGCAGATAAAACAAAAAGGGAACTTAGGCAAAGGATGAAACAAACATCTATTTACACATACAAAATAATATCATGCCTGGAATGCCTAAAAAAAATCTCTCTTCACAAATCTCAAGCTATCAACTACGCCTTGTCTTGTAAGCTCCACAGCATGTGCAAGCACTTGTATATCTGCCTGAATTAGCATGAAATACACAAAATATGAAATGAAGTATACAAGGGAAAATATAGTGTACATAATAAATTTATAGACCATAGACATCTATTATATGAAAATGGTGGAGGATAATAGAATAAGTTATTGTTGATAGAACTAATGCTAGTTAAGCACAACATGGTCAACATTTAAAGCACAGTATCCTTTAAAGCACCACATGACCATGCCGTGTCTTTATCATTGACATGTCGTGTTTGTAATATTTACACGTTAGACTACAATTGACTTATATTTATCTTATCTATGCTGGTTATTAATTTGTTATTTTATTCTCTTCTTTAATTCCAATTTTTGTATTCTTTGTATCACTATAAATACATCTTGTATTCATGTATTCATGTACATGAAATAGATAATACCATTATAAATCATTTCATGGTTTCGGAGCATCATAATGGCAGGACAAATCATTCCAATTTCTTCCTCTTCTACTCCTTTTGTATCTACTACTAATCATACCCTTCCAATTAAATTTAACCCCTCAAAATTACCTCACCTGGAAAAACCAATTTCAGCCTCTTCACAATTACAAGCTAAGTGGTTTCATTGATGGATTGACTCTTTCACCTTTAACCACAATACCTTCAACAATGAATCCAAACACTGAACATCCTAATTCGACATATGTTGAATGGTACCAAAAAGATTAACTCTTTCTTTCATGGATTTTTTCTTTACTATCCGAAGAGGGTTTTCCTTATGTAATTTGTATGACTACATCCTATGTAGCATGGAAAGCACTAGAAAGTGCATTTGGCTCTATATCACAGAATTAAAAGTTATAGATTCATGTTGAATTATAAGAACTGAGGAAATATAACTTAACTATATCTCAATATCTTTAAAAAGTAAAATCATTGGCTGATGATTTAGCTATCACTAATAGACCTCTCTCAAATGCTAAATTCAATGCGATTATTTATTGTGATTATTTATCACAATCTCAGACGTCCTCCATCTTCCATGGTGCCACCTTCAATCTCTTCCCCATCTTTCACTAACTTTCAATAGTGCCCTTTCATCACTTACTATAAGCCGCGAAGACCTTATCAAATCTGCGATTGGCATAACCACACTATAGATAAGTGTCACCAACAATATAAGCAACACCAATCATCCTTCAACCCATAGGTCAATTTTGTAAATATTGTGCATGCTTCACCTTTATTCGGCAATAACACTCCCTTCCATGCTGTTGTGCCTTATTATGCTTGGTACTCAGATACTGGTACTTTGCACCATATGGCATCTGATTAATAATTGCTTCACCATGCTATTCCTTATACTGGGTCTGATCAGATTGTTGTCAGTAATGGCCAATCTATCCCAATTGCAAATACTGAAACATCTCTCTTTCCTCTTATTCTATAAAAGATTTTATTCTTAAAAATGTGCTTCATGTTCCAAAAATTCAAAAATCTTTACTTTAAGTGCAAAAATTTACTAATGATAATTCTTGCTTTTTTGAATTTTGGCCATAACACTTTAACATTAAGGATCATACCACTAAGGTAACCCTACCATGAGGCCAGAGTAGTAATGGACTATATGTGATGCCACCTCCATTCCAGCCTTCTCCAACTACTTTATTCACTGAAATTATAACTCTTGATGATTAGTATGCTCACTTGGGTCACCTAAATTCTTACATTGTGTCTAAGATAATAAAAAACCATCACTTACCTGTTTCTTCCTCAGTTTTATCTAGCTATTCATCTTGTCATCTAGGAAAATTAGCCAAGTTACCTTTTACTTTAGTTAAACACACCACAGATGCACCTTTTCAAATTATTCACTCTGATGTTTGAGGACCATCCCCAGTTACATCCTATAATGGTTTTAGGTTTTTTGTTTTGTTTATTGATGACTTTACTAAGTTTACCTAGATTTATTTTCTTAAAAATAAAAGTAACGTTTATTCAATGTTTCTTGCCTTTGATTCTCTTATTCCTTACCAATTTAATTCCAAAATAAAAGCATTTCATTTAGATTAGGGCAATGAGTTTCAAAAGTTGCACAAATATTTTAATTAAAATGGCATTGTTCATCGTATTGCCTATCCTTATATGCATGAACAAAATGGTCTCTTAGAAAGAAAAATTTGACATATAGTTGACATAAATTTAACATTGTTAGCACATTCTCAAGTCACATACTGACTTTGATCCTATGCATTTTGAATTGCCATAAATTCAATAAATGCAATGCCAACTTCAGTTCTTGACAACAAGTCTCCATTTCAAAAATTATTTGTTAAATTACCAAAATATATGGATACAAAAATATTTGGATGTGCAATTTCTCCATATTTACATCTATATAATCATTTTAAATTCTCTTTTAGATGTTGAGATTGTATCTACTTAGGTCATGCTTTTAATCATGTTAGTTATGAATGTTTTTGTATATCTAATAATAAGATATATATTATTCATAATGCTAATTTTAATTAGCAAATTTGTCCATTCAAATCTCATGTTCCTGCTGTCCAATCTCCACCACCAACACTAATGTCGTGGCTCACATACACTGCTCCAATATCTTTAGTTTCCAATTTAAGTATGCCTCCTCCTATTTTTTCTTCTCCAACCAACCCAATCCTACCCAAACTCTATTTACTTTATCTCAGCCCACCTCCTCTACTTATTCTCAATAACCAATTCCATCCTCACCACTTACACTAATCTCCAACCCCAAACTTGATAACATCAATCTTATTATTAATTTCACATAATACAACCAACCTAAACTTAATCCTACCCACCCTCCCTCACATTTATCTCTAAACAATAACCTAACCCAAACCCATCCCATGGAATTAAGACCTTGCACCATGTCAAAATGTCAAGAAAACATTACATTATCTTAAAAATCACTTTTGAATTATTTGGAATATGAACCATTGTATTTTAAAGTATAGTCCAATAGGACAAATGGATGAAAGCTATGGACCATTCAGCATCGAAATCAACCAACACTTGGAATCTTATGTCTCCAATACCAAATGCAAATATTCATTACAAATAAGTGGATATTTCATATCAAAAGAAAGTAAGATTGTAGTATTGAATGCTAAAATGCTCGACTTATAGCTAAGGGATTTACACAACTCTCTGGTATAGATTACACAAAGACATTCAGTCTAGTCATCAAAGCCATAACTATTTAGGTTATCATTGCTCTTGTAACCATGAATAAATGGCCAATGATGTAATTAGATGTTTGCAATGCATTCTTGCATGGACATTTACATGAAGTACTATGCATGGCTCAACCACTTGGATATGTTGATTCTTTACATCTCTAATATGTTTACAACTTAAATATGTCTATATATGATCTTTAATAGGTGCCCCATGCATGGTTTGATTAGCTTGATAACTATCTCCAAACACTACACTATTCTTAAATTCTTTATTTATTCTTAAATAAGGAACTAACTATGTATTTCTTTTAGTTTATGTAGATGATATTATTCTTATAGGTTCTTATCCAAAACTACTATGCCATAAAATTGACTCCTTGTAAAGGGAATTCCTAATTTGAGATTTTGGCAAGCTACACTACTTTCTTAGTTTGCAATTGGAATCTTACTTGGATGGAATTTTCTAAGCTAAACCCAATACCTTACTAATTTACTACATAAACATAACATGGCTAATTACATACCTTGCTCCACACCTATGCAATCCTCCACTCCTTTGTTTAAATTGATAGGTACACCTTTGCTTTAAAGAGAGATTTATCAAAAATAATTGAGGCCTTACAGTATGCCACCATAACTCATCCAGACATAGCTTACAGTGCTAATAAGTTATGTTTATTTATGTACAACCCTATAAATCTCCATTCAAAAGTACTCAAATAATTGCTTAAATACATTCAAAGTACTCATCATATAAGTCTCTTTTATTCTCCTCAAACATCCATAACGCTCTCTTGTTATACAGATAATGATTGGGGTAGGGACCCGATCGTCGATCTACATTGGACTATGTTGTTTATCTTAGTTCTTCTTTGACATTATGACTAGCTAAGAAACAACTGACAATTGCAAGATCATCAACAGAGAGTGAATATAAGGCCATAGCCAATGCCACTTATGAATTAATTTGGCTTCATAGATTACTCAAAGAACTTGGTTGTCCATCATCTCATGTTACGGTACATCGTGACAACATTGGTGCCTTTTATTTGAGCACGAATCTTATGTTTCATGCTTGTACAGAACACATCAAACTGGACTACCACTTTGTTCGTGAATAAGTTGCCAACATATTCTTACACCTTTATTTCATCTCTACCATGCTAAACTTGCCAATTTATTTACCAAACCCCTGGCATCTTCTCGATTTCATTCATTACTTCCACTTTTTCACTTTTGAGATGTGTATGGGTTTATAAGGGTGGTAGAACTAATGTTGGTCAAGCATGACATGGTCAACGTTTAAAGCACAACATAACCATGTTGTGTCTTTATAGTCATCATTTCAAGCACGACATAACCATGTTGTGTCTTTATAGTCATCATTTCAAGCATGGCATAACCATGTCATGTTTTTATCATTGATATGTCGTGATTATAATTTACATGTTAGAATATGGTTGGCTTATATATATCTTATCTATGTTGGTTATTAGTTTGTTATTTTGTTCTCTTCTTTAGTTCCAATTCTTGTACTCATTCATTCACACAATATCATTACAAATCATTTCAATTATGTTAATCAATTACTAGGTTCAAAACCCACCTCCCCCTTCTCTGATTGTAATTGGCAAAAAAAAAAAAAAAGATCTAGACCAAATGGTTAAGTTAAGGTCTTAAGACTCAAAGATTTCAGGCTTGATCCTATTAGCAAGGGCTGTGCACAGGTCGGCATTCTTCGGACCTAACCTGGAAGTTGAAAAATTCAAAAAATAATTTTCTGAATCTAGCTCTAAAATTTTAAATCTCCATCCTAAATTGCTTCAAAAATTTGGAGCAAATGGACAATTTACATTGGTTTGTAACAAAATCAACATTTGGAGATTTATATTAATTTTTAGTTTATATATTTAAAATTGATATTTAAAAATTCATTATAATAAAGAAATATATATTTAATATTATATTAAATATATTATATTTAACAATAGTAGTTTTTTATAAATTTTCTTTTTAATCTTTATATTTTAATAATTTTATAGTTTGAACATATAAAATAAAATGAATATAAATTTTATAACACAAATTTTATTTTATGATTAAACATGTCTTGAAAATTAACTATAAACAAATATTCAATTGATGAGTGTGTTTATTTTATTTCAAACAATTAATTATTATTTAAAATGTCAAATATTATATGATAAGTTGACATTTAATAATAGATTATCTAAAATATAGTATTCAGATATAATTTATTATTAAAATGGTATATATATATATATATGTTAACTGTTTCAAATGTCAAGAATGAAGTAGTATAATAATCTTATCATGCATTACTTATCAATTTAATAATAATATATACATACTATTAATTCTGGTTTTGGTACTGTGACGACCCAAACCAAGGGCCATGATCGGCGCTAGGGAATGGGAATTCTTTCGAATCCGGAACCCGTAGCAAGCCTTAAAAGAATAAAACATGCAATAAAATAAAATAAATATAAATACGACGGAATTAAAATCTTCAATCATCATATGTAAAAATATAAATTCTTTTGTTATATCATAGCAAAATATTTAATACAATATTTAGGATAGGCCTCTAATACAAGATACATGTAACTGATGTATAAATACAAATACTACCAATACAAAATATGATTACTGCAATTTTCTAGAGTACAATAAAGATCAAGTAAGCAATTTACATAAATAAGCCAGGACGAAAGAATTTCGGTGAATCGGCCTACTATTGAGGTCTAAGGAAGAAGACTCTCTTGTAAAAATATCAACTGAGGGGAGTCAGACCTCACTGATTGAATTGTTATAATATATATACATGCATTTCTTAATGTCAAATGTAACCAATCATTCATATATAATAAATATATATACATGCATTTCACACAGATGCTAAAAATCACTAATTTTAACAAAACCTAAACTTTAACCTAATATTTCAATATTCACATAAACTAAAAATATTATTAAAAATTATATAATAATCCCAAAAATTAATTTCTCAACACTAAAATTAATATCAACCTAATATAACACCAACCAATTTTATAATTTAATCAATTAATTTACAAAAATTCAATAAATAATAATAAAATATTCAAAAATTCACAAAAATTAAAATAAATTCCAAAAATTAAAATGTATATATATATATATATATATATATATATATATATATATATATATACATGTAGATTAAGCTACGAAAATCAACTTTTGTAAAGGGAGTTTGCAAGATTCAACAAGATTTGACTTCAAAAAATTTGGAAACCCTAATAGCTCAAAAACTAAAAATCAACAAAATAGAAAAACATATGGATTAGAGCTAAAATAGAGGTTGGATTCGTGCTCACCAGTGCTCAGGGAGTCGTTAGACACCGGAAATGCAAGAAAAGGTGGCTAGAAGAGGGAGAACGACCGGTGATTCCACCTACTACCACTGCTACTGTCTCCGTCAATCCACAACGGAGAAGAAGGAGGACGCACACCGAGTATTTTGTGATTAATTACTATTATTTTATGTTTAATTAAATTTTTTACGTAAATATATTATTTTGAAACTCATTATTTGGACATTTAAATTGCGTTATTTATATTTACTATTTTCAGATAGTATTATTTTAATAACATTAATTTATGTGCATTATTATTTTAATATTATTATTTTTATTAAATTACATTATTTGTATTATTATTATTTATTGTTTATGTAAATGTTATTTTATGTTAATGTATGTGTATATTTGTGTGTGTGTCTATGTGTATGTGTGAGTATATTATACATATATATACATATACATATATATACATATACATATATATACATATACATATATATACATATACATATATATACATATACATATATATACATATACATATATATACATATACATATATATACATATATATATATATATATATATATATATATATATATATATATATATATATATATATATATATATATATATATATATATATATTATGTGTGGTGGATAAGTTTTTTTAAACATAAAGTTAAATTGTATTATAATATATAGTTATATTATAAAGTTTATTAATAATATATACATATATACATACAAACAAACACAAACCACCCCGTAACCCACCTCCCTCCTCAATGGTGCCTGAATTTGAAGTTCTAAAATCCTTAGCATAATTAAAAAATTGAGCATAATGCTCAATATAGTTCCCCTCCATCTCTGTTAACACTTTTTGTTTGGCCCTCTTGCACATGGAATACCCAATCTCAAACTTTAATTTAGCGTTGGCCTTTTTATTTAAATCATTTATCTTGATAGTAGGGTTTTTAGTAATATCATATTTGAAGAAGTATGCAAGAAATTTGCATGTTACCCTTCTACTTGTAATTGACTTTATGCAGCTATGCTTAGGGATGTATTTTTTCACCTTTAAGTCACCACTACTTCCTTCCTTGCTAGCAAAGCATAACCATTACCAATTAGGAAAATAGTATTTTGCTCTAACTCTATCCTTATTATTCTTAACAAAATCTATGTCAACCCCTCTAGTTACAGAATATTTGGTCACTGCAAACCTAAATTCCTCTGCATCCTTGAATACAAGACCAATAAAAATTTTTGGCACCTTAACATATAGATTATACATTAATTTCTTTGATTTCTTCCTCCTAATTGTACTATTAGCTTCCCCATATGTTTCTTCGTCATAACTATCAGGTGTATAGTCGTCATGGTACTCTTTATCATTTCCAATCTCTTTAGGAATTCCACTACTATTTGTAGCTACATTGGCATGCACTTCTTCAGTAACTGGTACATCATCATCAATTTCTTCCTCAGTTTTATTCTTTGCTTCAGCTCTTTTTTCTTCCACATAAATTTTCATCTTAGCTCTAATAATCATTAACTCATCCTCATCTTCTTTTGTACTTAAGTTATTCTCTCCATCAATCATAAAATCTTCAATATCATTATCATTCACTTTAGATTCATGCATTGCAAGTTCCTCCACTACGGGGTTCTCCACTATTGCTTCCTAGACCTCACCCGCTATATCAATTAAATAAATAACAGCTGCTTCAATTGATACATCAATCCCATGCTCACAATACATGTCTACATTCTCTCTATCTTTCATTTTATTTAGCAAATCAATCATCCTATTGTCATTATAAAAAAAACCTCAAATTAGTAGTTAAATTACCTCCAAGTTTAAGCCAAAAAAGCCTTGGATTTTGGCAATATCCTAACAATTTCATCATTTTAACTATCCTCATATAGTGAAATTTATCTATATCATAAACTGGAAAAATTTCAGCTTCTCCATTAACATACCTTAACACCGAGTCCCTAACAAAGGTTCCCATATCAACGCGCTGGCCAGAAAACCCAGAAATTAACTTTCTGGCTTATTTAATTAGCAATTTGACATAAATGGATAAAAGACCCCAAAATTGGCCAATGATTTTATTGTATAATTTTTTGGATTATTGTCTTTTTCTTGTTTTTATTTTTATTGTCTTTTATAACGACATTACATCATATCATAATAAACAAAACACAAGAATCCCAAAAACACCCATTTCTCAAAACCAATATAACTTCTCACAAAACATAACAAAATATAAAAAATATAAAAAATAAACAACACCATAACAAGCACATGTAAACTGCTACTAACCTTCATCTTGTGCAGAATTTCCTTACCAGTTGTCATGGTGTTAAAACTAAAAATTCTTACTTTCAAGAAATGGAAATAAAAATGGAGATTTTTGCGTTAAGATAAGAGCAGGAGCAGCTAGAAATGACCACACTTACACACACATATATAGATGTTTATGAATATGGTATATAGAAGGCAGGATGGCTTTGACTAAACTGCACGTGACCTGCCGGTGACTTTATACACAACTCCCACATCCTTTTCTTGATCTCTTCTTCTAAAATCTAATAACATGTTCTTGCTTATGACCTTTCTTTATCACCATTATTATTTTCTCACTTGCTTTTTCTTTTTTTCCTTATAGTTTTTTTTGGTTAATAAGTGAATCTATGAATGTATAACCAACAACTGTTAAATGAGTTGTTAGGAAACCTTTTATCGCCTTTATAATTTTATTCAACTTGAACCAAATTAGTTAAGTTAATGTAAGATGAAAATTTAGATGTGTTTGTTGGTAAAAGAATGTTTTATAGAGAGGTATAAATGGTAATAAATTTAAATTTTGAGTTCAAATTTTATATATGAAAAAAATATTTATTATGAGAGTTTGATAGGAGATACTAAGAGTATTAAATGAAACAAAATGCAATGTTAGTTATTTTCTTATATTTTATTTATATAATTAATTTTTATTTAATTTAAATGAAAATAACGTTTCTTTAATAAGTAATATATGAATACTTAGAGTGTGTTTTTTTTGTCTAAACAAAAGGGTTGATATATTAATTTATTTGTCACGACCTAAAATTGGGAGTCATGAGCGGCGCTCAGGAATGCGAATACTTTCGAATTCAGAACCCGTATTAAGCCTTGAAAATAAAATCATATACAATAAATAGATAAAAATATGCCATAATTAAAATTTAAATCAATATAAAAATAAATACTTAAATGTCATTTCATAAAATAAAAATATTTATACAATATTCAGATATAGGTCTCTTACTAAAATAACATTCTACTGATACAATACACCACTGTTGCAGTTTTCTAAAATACAATTAAAGTTCAGATAAATAAATTACATAATCTAGCCGGGGCTAAAGAAGTTCGGCGTAGAGGTCTATTACTGAGGTCTGACGATGAGGAATCTCCTGAAAAAATATTGAGGGGAGTCAAACCTCACTAAGTGAATTATTATAATTTATATACATGCATTGTGAATCATATACAGTCAAGCATCAATATAATAATATACATATACATGCATTTCACACAGATGCTAAACTTCGCTTTTTATATATATAATAAATGCAGAAAGTATTTATTTAAAAGAATGATCAAATAGAACTCTAGATATCCGCAACCTTAATCAAACTATCTCATGCTAACTTAATTCCAAAATAATTCTCTTATTCCATTTTGGATAGTAGACTGGCCTCGAGACACTAAGTTAACCAAGCTCCCGCAGTCTCACTGTTAGTGTGATTGGCCCCGAGACACTAGGTCAACCGAGCTCCCGTAATCACACTACTCAATCACATCAATTCTCAATAATCGATCAATCAAATGTCACCTTAAATGATTTAATAACTCAACCCTAAAATCTATCGCACCGGTACGTACATGGTCCTAGTGCAGCCCACTAGGTAGCACGTTCTTTCGATATCCTTCATATCAAATAACATATATATATTGGAAATAATAAAATGCAATGTTTAAAACATAATAGCATTCTTTTGAAAAGAATATCTCACTTATATACTAAACATGTACCATAAATATACCAAATAAATATGCTAAACATATATCAAATTTACTGAATTTATACCAAATAAATACTAACATATATATGTCACATATATACAAAAGATATACTAAAAATATACTTAGCATACATGTCTCATATATAGCAAATATAAAAAAAAATAAACCAAAAGTATACCAAATCATTTAATAAAATAAATCATATTTAAACATATAATGAAAATGTGAAAATCCTTATTCATGCATCCTATATGCAATGCATATATAAAATAATAACTCACAAGTTTGCGCTCCTCAAGACTGACTCAACGGTTCTGGTTTGATAGGCTTTAGTCTTGGCATAGCTGGAAAAACAAATAATCATAAAATCAGAATAAATTCTAACTTATACTTCTAAAAATTCTAAAGAAAAACTCGATCAAGGAATTCAAAAACTCAATCAAAACACAAAGACTCAGGATCGATCCAACATCATGTTTTATGAGAATTCTATCAAAAAAGTGGTAGAGTTTCCTCTGTAAAACGAATATCTCTCTACTAAAAAGTAGAGTCAATCCTGCAAGAAAACATACTTTTTACGAGAATTCTTTAAACATCAAATCTTTAAAATCTATATAAAATAATAAATGTAATAAAAATCATTAAAATCTATAAGTATCCATAAATAATCACAATATAATATATTTAAACATCAAAATAGTAAATATAATTATTTTCACAATAATAAAATAAAATCTCAAATAATTATATAATATGAATAAAAATCCAATTTTTCAATTATTTAGCATAAAATAGTAAAATTCACAATTAATTCCTCAAATAGGTTATATATATAACAAAAATAGTTAAAACCCCTTTTAATCACAAAAATAATAAATAATTTATTATTTGAATACAATTTTCAAAAATTAGTGTTAATTAGTTAAAAATAGTAAATAATTTGTAAAAATTATTATAATACCAATTATTATCCAAAATTATTTAAAACATATTATTTAACAATATTTTCAACAAAAATACACATTTAACCCATAAATCCAATGTTCACATAATATTAAAAATATTCCCAAAAATTATATAAAATTACTAAAAATTATTTTATCAAAACTAAAATTACTAACTCAAATTAATAACACTAACTTAACCAAATTTCCATCCAAAATAATTGATTATCATAATTAACAAAAATTTAATTTTTTTTAATATTAAAATATTCAAAAATACCCATAATTCAAATTAATTCAAAAAATAAAAAATTATATTTAGGAAGATTAAGTTGCATATAACAACATTTCTTAAGGGAATTCTCAAGAATCAGACAAAGACAAGTTTTAAAAAAAATAAAACCTAAAAATAGACATAAACTAAACTTAAAGAAAACTCACAATCAAAGAGGTTTAAGCTTAATCCAAGCTTGGAAATGGAGTTCTCGTAGTTCAAGGAGTCCAGAGAGTCCAAGAGCATGAGCTTTGGTGGCAAAAAAAAGCTACCGATGTTCATGGAGGTTCCCTGTTGCCACTGCTGATCTAGGCAGTTTTTGACGTGCTCCAAGCACTCTGAAAGTGGCAATCGATAGTAGAATGAGCCTAGTGGTAATAATGGTAGATGGTGGTGCAGGTGGTGGCTCCGATGAGGGCTGGGTGGTACTGTAATTGTGATGGGAAGACAGAGGAAGAAGAAAGAAAATAAGGGGGAAGAGAATTTTCTTTATATATATATATACACACACACAACACATGCAATAATAAGAATAATAACGATAGTAGTAGTAGTAGTAGTAGTAGTAGTAGTAGTAATAATAATAATAATAATAATAATAATAATAATAATAATAATAATAATAATAATAATAATAATAATAATAATAATAATAATAATAATAATAATAATAATAATAATAGTAATAATGATAATAACTTTAATATATTCTTAAATAATAAAACTTCCAAATAAATGTTTTACGTAAGAAAATATTTAACTTAAAATAATGAATACTATCACAAATAATTATAATATAATAATATTATTAAACAAATAAATAATACTTAACAATAAACTAACTTTTAAATCTGAATTAAATAATCATAATAAATAGAAATTTAAAATATTATTAACACTACATATCCCAAAATATATTTTAATAATTTAAAAATATTGGGTCATTAAAATCCTCCCCCTTATAAGAATTCGTCCTCGAATTCAATTGAAAGAACATAAACAAGAATTTATCGAGGAAAGAGATAAAGATATGTAACTCACATCTCAGCTTCTGTCTCCCAAGTATGCTAGTCCACTTTGTTGCTTCGCCACAATACCTTGACCATCGGAATATGCTGCGAAAGCAACTAACAAACTTGATAGTCCACTATCATGACTGGCTCCTCCTCATACGTCGGGTTTTCGTTCACCTCCACACTATCAAGCTACAACACATGTGAAGGGTCTAAAATATACTTCCTCAGCATCGAGATATGGAATACTGGATGCACTTGAGATAGATTCGGAGGCAAAGCCAACCGATATGTAACCATGCCCACTCTCTCCAAAATCTCAAACAATCCAATAGATCTTGGTGTCACGACCCAAACTGAGAGTCATGACCGGCACTAGGGAACAGGAATTCTTTCGAATCTGAAACCTGTAGCAAGCCTTAAAAATAATAACGCATGCAATAAATGAATAAAAATACCCAAAATTAAAATTTAAATCAATATAAAAATAAATATTTAACTGTCATATCATAAAATAAAAATATTTTCATACAATATTCAGAGAAAGGTCTCTTACTAAAATAACATTCTACATATACAAAGCACTATTGCTGCAGTTTTCTAGAATACAATAAAAGTTCAGATAAATGATTTACATAATCTAGCTGGGGCTGAAGAAGTCCGGCGTAGAGGTTTACTACTAAGTCTAACAACGAGGAATCTCTTGAAAAAAAATATTAAGGGGAGTCAGACCTCATTGAGTGAATTATTATAACATATATACATGCAATCTAAAACATATCAAGTCAGGCATCAATATATATATATATATATATATATATATATATATATATATATATATATACACACACACACACAAACATGTATTTCACACAGATGCTAAAATCCACTTTTATATTTATAAATGCATAAAACACTTATTTAGGTGAAGGATCATATAGAACCCTAAACCAATCGCAACCTTAAACAAATATCTCACTAGCCATACGGGCTTACATAATTCCAAATAAATTCTTTTTTTCCATTTTGGATAGTAGACTGGCCCTGAGACACTAAGTGAACCGAGCTCCAGCAATCTCATTATCAGTGTGATTGGCTCTGAGATAATAGGTTAACCGAGTTCCAACAACCATACTATTCACTCACATTAAATCTCAAAAATCAGTCAATCAATCAAATTCTCCTCAAATAATTTTTATAATACAGACTCTAAAGTCTAACAAACCCGTACATACACAATCCTAGTGTAGCCCACTACGTAGCACGTTTTATTGGTATCCTTTGAATAAATTCGTATATTTATAGAAAATAAATAAATGCATAATTAAACATAAATGCCATTCATAATAAAGAAATATAACATATATATACCAAAGATATACCAAAAAATATACTGAATATATTTCAAGTATATATATGCTACATATAACCAAAATCAAACATAAATATACCAAAATATACTAAAAGTTTACCGAAATATACTAAACCATTTAATGAAATAATTCATATAAAAACATAATTAATTATAGTCATGCACTATATGCAATATATATATGAAATAATAACTCATAAGTTTGCACTCCTCGAGACTGCCTCGATAGCCTGGTTCGATAGGCCTCGGTCTCAGCACAGCTAGAAAATAAATAATAATAGTAATCATAATAAATTTCTAACTTATACTTCTAAGAATTCTAGAGGATACTCGATCTAAGAATCCCAAAACTCAAACAAACACAAAAATTCAAGATCAACCCGACGTCACGTTTTGTAAGAATTCTACCAAAAATTTGGCAGGAACTCCTCTGTGAAACAGATATCTCTTTACTAAAAAGTAAAGTCAATCCTACAAAGAAAACACGCTTCTAAAACCACAAAGCTCAACACCTTGGATTGGGATCTAGAACTGCACAAATTCCCAATCGAAGTTCACAATTCACCAAAAATTAATATAATATAACAAATTATTAAAAATCATTAAATTCCATAAATATCCACAAAATACCAAAATATAATATATTTAAACATTAAATCACTAAATATAATTATTTCATAATAATTAAATAAAAATCTTAAATAATAATATAATATTAATAAAATCAAATTTTTCAATAATTCCACATAAAATAGTAAAAATTCACTTCTATATACTCAAATAGCATAAATATATATTAAAAGTAATTAAAAATCCATTTAATCACCAAAATAGTAAATAATATATTATTTGAATATAATTTTTGAAAATTAGTATTAATTAGTTAAAATTAGTAAATAATTTATAAAAATCATTTTAATACTCTATATAATTTTAAAATCATCTAAAACACATTATTTAACTATAATTTCTACAAAATTACACAATTAACCTATATATACAAAATTCACATAATATAAAAATATTGTCAAAAATTATATAAATTCACTAAAAATTATTTTAAAAATTCTAAAATCATTAACTCAAATTAATAAAACTAATTTAACTAAATTTTCATTAAAACTAGTTAATTAAAATAATTATAAAAAATTCAATATTTAATATTAAAATAATAAAAAATTACCCATAATTCAAATTAATTCAAAAAAATTAAAAAAATTATTTTTAGGAAGAGTAAGTTGTCATAAAAAAACATTTGAAGAGCAAGAATCCATGAATAAATCAATGTTAAGTTCGAAAAAATAAAAACCCTAAAACACATAAATTAAAAATTGAGGATAACTCAAAATCAAAGGAGATTGAGCTTAAATGGAGTTCATAATCGAACTCACCGAAGCTTGGAGGTTGGAACAAGATTGGTGCGATGAGCTGGGATGGCCAAAATTAAAGTCACTAGTGTGAATCTCCACTTGCTATCTGTTGCTGTTTTAGGCAGTTCTAGCGGCCTTTCACCGTGCTACAGGCAACGGACGGCAGCTGGGATGGGAGAGAAGTCGACAGTGGTGAGTGGTTGAGGGTAGCTGATGTCCGATGGCATAGTGACAACTACAAGAAGGAGAAGAAGAAGAAGAATAAGAAGAAGAAAAAAAAAGAAAAGGAAGAGGGAGAGAGAAATAGCTTGACCCGATTTTGACCCTTTTTTATTTATTAGGAAAAGACTAAAATGTCACTCTATCCAAATTAACAATAACAACAACAATAACAACAACAACAACAACAACAACAACAATAACAACAATAATAATAATAATAATAATAATAATAATAATAAACAATGATATTAACAACAACAACAATAATAATAATAATACTATTTAAATAATAAAAATGATAGTAACTTTAATACATTTAAATAATAAAACCCTTAAATAAATTATTTTATGTAAACAAAATTCTTAGAATAAAATAAATAAATAATATTCACAAATAATAATAGTAATATATAAATAAAATTTAAAATTTTATTAACACTGCATATCTCGAAATAGTTTAATGTTATTTAAAATACAAGGTCATTACAATCTTTCCTCCTTGTAAGAATTCATTCTCGAATTCAAAGAAAAGAAATCGTCCCCAAATTCAAAGAAAGGAACAGAAACATGAATTATCAAGGAAAAAGGTAAGGGTAAGAAGCTTGTATCTCTGCTTCCATCTCTTAAGTGTGCACCTCCACATTGTTGCTTCGCCATAACACCTTGACCATCGAAATATGCTTTGAATGCAATTAACAAACTTGATAGTCTACAATCGCGACTGGTTTTTCCTCGTATGTCAGGTCTTCATTCACTTCCACACTATTAGGCAGTAACACGTGTGAAGGGTCTGAAATATACTTCTTCAGCATTGAGAAACAGAACACTGGACGCACTTGAGACAAACTCAGAGAAAAAGCCAACCAATACGCAACCATGCCCACTCTCTCCAGAATTTTGAATGGTCCAATTGTAGACACCCAATTCAATCAGCCCGTAATAGGGGACAAATTAGGGATGCTCAGTTTTATCGACCCATTGTTAAGCCCAATGATAAGAATGTGAAACTTTGACATAAGAACAAAACCTAAATCTTTAATTGGAAATGGACTTGAAAGCCTAAAAGGCTCAAAAGCCCAATTGTCCAAAAATAACCCTGGCCCGAGCTAAAAAGGCGTTACCTCAGTGCAATGAGGTGATCGCCTCTTTGGCAATTACTGCAAAGGTGATCGCCTTATCATAGAGGTACCGCCTCTGTGACAAACCACTTACAACTATATTAAATACAGCTGCAACCATGGTGGCCAAGTGTTGTGGGCCCCACACCCCTAAACCTGATTTTTATGTAAAGAAGAGATTTTTGAGGGGGAGAGAAAGGCAATGAGGGTTTATGATAGGCTAAAGAGCCTAAGGGCATGGGCAAGGTAGGGGATAAAAAGAAAAAGGGGGAGACCCATTTGAAAAATAAGAAAAAAAGAGAAGGGAAAAGCTTTGAAAAATACAGAAAGAGTCATTCTTGAGGGAAGAGGTAGAATCTAAGCAAAAGCAAGTTCATAATCCTTAGGAGAGAAAGGGGAAAAACTTATATCAAAGTGAAACTCATACCCAAGTGGAGATCACACTCAAAAGCACATCTCTGAGGGTCCATTACTTTGGTAAAACTTTGCATCCAAATATACTTTTTTATAACTTCATCATTTGTGTGTTTAGTTTGCATGTGACTAAGTTGTTAGTATACTTTAGGTATATTTCAGGTTTATTTCATTTGGTACACTACCTCATTAATTTGATCTCTTAAACTATTATATATAGTTATAATTTGGCACCTATTGGATGCATGTGTGCATGTATTGCTTACTTAGGGTAGAAGTTTGATTGTTTTAAGAGTCGAGCTAGCATGTTGATCAGGCGATACCTCTTTATAGAGGCGTCATGCCCTATCAATGAGGCGATCGCCTCTTCATAGAGGCGATCGCCACATTGATAGGTCGACTAACTATTTAGCTCTTCTTCTTTTATGAAATTCAATATAATGTTCACTTCACATGCTTTTTCCACCTTTATACATAATTATTTCATTGCATAATGATAATTATTTCAATTATTTGAGGGTTTCTTTAGTTAGTAACATGAAAACTCATTTTAGAACATTATTTATAAATATTATTATGTATAATACTATGTTTTACAAGAGGAAACTAACCGTATGTTATTGCAATAATTACTTGATGATCCACATCATTGAGTATTCATTGTCATTAGCTAATTCCTTAAACCATTGCGCTTGTGTAAATAGTTTATTACTAGTTTACTTTTGGTATACGTATGGTTTATTTTTTGTATATTATTCTTTTATTTTTTCTAAAAGCATTGTAATCCCTAATCGCTTTCCCCATTTGATTCAAATGTATGATTATAAATTATTACTTATTTTATTTTTGTTAAATGTTGGGACTTAAAAGCATGAAATTAGATTAATATGAAAACTTGGACTTAACTATAAAATTTGGCAATTATCTGAAGGCAATTATAATGTGTGGTAATAAGGAAATAATTAAATAATTAAATGTAATAAAACACGGAACACAAACGGAGGCTAACTGCAAGGTTTGGTGAGCATTCAAATACTCATACCCAGTTTCTGAACCTATTCTCTGACAATGGCTTCTGGGAACCTCCGTAGAATCCAATTGTTGTATAGTGTGTCCTGTCTTTTATCTGGGTGGCGACTCCATCTCCGAATAATCCTAAGACCTATATCATATTTTCAAGTGGGCCTCAAGCCCACACAGTGCTGTGGTTGCCAAATACTTAGGCATGCGTTAAACCTCGCCACCTACACTAATATATCTCGATACTAGCTTCCCCTTCTTGCCAAATCTCATCACACCCTTCATTAGAGACACCTTAAAAAACATATAGTCTCCAACCTAGAATTCCACATCTCTACGTCTCGAATCTGCATAGCTCTTCTGTCTGCTAACCACGGTCTCTAATCTCCATTTAATCACAGTAACCTTTTTAGCAGTATCCTGAACTATCTCAAGTCTAGTCAACACTCTCTCTCCAATCTCATCCCAACTCAAAGGAGATTTACACTTTCTTTTGTACAAAGCCTTATACGGTGCTATCCCAATACTACTATGGTAGCTGTTATTATTTGAAAACTCCATAAGCGGTAAATGATCATCCCAGCTACCTCCCAGATCCAATACACACATCCTCAACATATCTTCAAATGTTTAGTTCATCCTCTAAAACTGACCATCTATATGAGGGTGAAAAGTAGCACTAAAATCAAGCCTGTTGCCCATCACTTCTTGTAACTTCTGCCAAAAATAAGAGGTAAACACTGAATCTCTATTAGATATAATGAACACAGGTACTCTATGAAGTCACACAATATGCTTAACATATAGCTTTGCTAATTCAGTTATAGAATAGGTGGCTTTAACATGCAGGAAATTAGCAAACTTAGTCAACCTATCCACAGTCACCCAGATGGATTCGTATCCATTCTTCTAACAAGGTAACCCAACCATAAAATCCAAAGCAATTCTCTCCTATTTCCACTCAAGAATAGGCAGTGACTGAAGCTTCCTATAAGGCTTCTGATGTTTAGCTTTCACATACTGACAAGTCAATCACTTAGAAACCAAATGAGCTACATTCTTCTTCAGTTCATCCCACTAATACAAGTCTCTGATACTATGGTACATTTTAGTGACACCCAGATGTACATTATAGGCTGTAGAATGTGCTTCCTCAAGGATCTCTTCTTGCAAATTATCCACATCAGGAATGCACAACCAACCACTAATCCACAAAATACCTTCCTCATCAAGTGTAAAATCAGTGAACTTCCCTGCATGAATATTCTCTATAAGCTTTGCTAGAATAGGATCTCAGACTTGAGCTACTTTAATCCTATCTCTCAGCACTGATCAAACTCTAAACTGAGCTAACAATCCACCAGATCTACTAATCTTCATCATCAAACCTTAATCTACTAACTGGTGCAACTCTTGGATCAATAGTCTCCTCTCCACACTAATGTGAGCAATATTACCTGAGGACTTCCTACTCAAAGTATCTGCTACCACATTAGCCTTGCCCTAATGATAAAGAATCTCGTAATCAAAGTCCTTCAGGAGTTCTAACCATCTCCTTTACCTCAAATTCAAATCTCTCTACTAAAAAATGTACTTAAGGCTCTTGTGATTTGTGAAAATCTTAAAAATCACCCCGTATAGATAATGTCTCTAAATCTTGAGAGCAAAGATCACTACAGCCATCTCTAAGTCGTGGGTAGAATAATTCTATTCATGCTTCTTCAACTTCCTAGAAGCATAAGTTATCACCTATCATTTTGCATCAACACATAACCTAGGCGGACTCTAGAGGCATCATAATACACCATGAATTTATCTACTCCATTAAGCAAAGCTAAAACTAGAGCTGTGGTCAACTTCTCCTTTAGCAACTGGAAATTGTTCTCACAAGCATCTGACCACTGAAACTTCACATTCTTCTAATTCAAGCGAGTCATAGGAGCTGCAATTTTGAAAAAATCCTGCACAAATCTCCTATAATACCTAGTTAATCCTAGAAAACTATGAATCTCTATGACTATCGTCAGTCTATGCCACTCAGATACTGCCTTGATCTTTTATGGATCACCCTGGATACCATCTTTAGACACTACGTGTCTAAGGAATGCAACACTCTCCAACTAGAAATCACACTTTCTAGAATTTAGCATAAAGTTGATGTTCTTTTAATGTCTACAATATAGTCCTCAAGTGATATACATGCTCCTCCATCGTCTTTGAATACACCAGTATATCATCAATGAAGACTACTATAAACCGATCCCTGTTCATCAGATCCATAAAAGTAGTTGGTGCATTAGTCAACCCAAATGACATCACCAGAAACTCATAGTGGCCATATCGAGTACGGCATGCCATTTTAGGAACAACGACTTCACTGATCCGCCATTAATGATAACACAACCTCAAGTCAATCTTAGAAAAGAACTGTGCACCTTAAAGCTGATCAAATAAATCATCAATCCTCAGGAGAGGATACTTATTCTTCATTGTCACCTTGTTAAGCTCTCTGTAATCAATGCACAGTCTCAAGGTACCATCCTTCTTCCTCACAAATAGGACTAGTGCACCCCAAGGAGAAACACTAGGTCTGAAAGAACCCTTATCTAGCAATTCCTGCAACTGGTCCTTCAACTCTTTTAACTCTATAGGAGCCATTCTATAGGGCAGCATCAAAATATGAGTAGTGCCTGGAACCACATCTATACAGAACTCAATCTCTCTATGAGATGGTAAATTTGGCAAATCCTCAGGAAAACATCAAGAAACTCACAGGTAATAGGAACATCTGTGGGTGACAACTTTTCCATAGAAGTATCCCTGACTAATGCTAAACATCCCTGACAACCCTTCCTCAGCATCTTCCTAGTTGTGATAGCGGAGATAAGATTCTAAGATGCAGAACTCTTATCACCCACAAACTTAAACTCTTTTTCGTCTAGAATTATAAAAATCACCTCTTTACTTTGATAATCCATAATGGCATAGTGTTGAGATAACTAATCCATACCTAGAATCACATTGAACTCCATTACATCCAACAACACTAATTCTGCTAGCAGTTCTCTACCTCTGACAAACACTGGACAACCAGGAAGAACAATGTTGGTGTCTAATGAATCACTTAGAGGAGTAGCAACAGACAAGGAAAAGCCATCCTCAAAGCTTACTAACACAACTTTAAAGCAAAAACAGGGGATACGAAGGAGTGTGTGGCACCCGGATCAAACAAAACCCAAGCATCCAAGTAACAGATAGGAATAACACCAACAATAATGGCATTAGATGCTTGAGCATCTTGCTAAGTTAGGTGGAAAACTCTGGCCTGACCTCGACCTTCCTGTTGATTGGTAGAAGTCTAACCAAAACCTTTGGCACCTCCTCTGGTACCTCTCCCATGCCCCTACCAGGCTATAATCTATGTCGAACTCAGATGCTGAGCTAGAGGCAATTGAAAAGGAGCTGCTATTGCATTGATAATTGACTTTTATGGAAACTATAAAAATTATTGTGGTTGAAAACTCGAATATAGGCATGATCTGGCAGAATGTCCCATCTGTCCACATCTAAAGCATGTCAATGACGCTATATAATAGGTTCCTTAATGGATTCTACCATAAGTCTGATAAGCGCTGGCTGCTGATCCTATGCTGTCGTATCTCAAACTCCAACCACTACTGCTGCTGGAAGCACCCGACCTAAATCTAATAGGTCTATAAAGTCTAGCATGGCCATGTATGCTACTCTTATATACTCTCTATTGCTGCCTCTGGCTCTACTATACTGAGCCTCTCTGTTAACTACTTGAAATAATCAGGAAAGTTGAATATAGAGAAGTCTGGAATCCTCCTAACTGAATACCTAACTGATAGTAATTAGGTATAGCTCCTTGCCTGACTAGCCTTAACTCTATCTCTTTAGCCAACTCTATCATTGACTCCAGAGTAAGGCCCGCAGTAGGCATCCCAGCAAATGCATAACCTAGACTAGTGACATACATTGTGACAATAAAATACTAGTCTCCCATTAAATCTTCTACATATCTACCAAGTCAGAGAAACTCTTTAGTGTAATCCTCGACAAATCTGTCACCTCTAGTGATGCTCATCAAAAGAAGTCTATAACTCATCTGGAGTGGCTCTAGGTAGAATCTCGTTATAAATCTCTCTCTGAACTAAGCCTAAGTCATTGTAGTCATGTACGACTGAATCACTTGGAAAAACCAATCCAAGGCTAGTCCCTCAATAGACAACTCGACTATCATGATCCGCTGGTACGCACTGTGAGCAGTCCAAGTCCTTGTCTCAATAGCATGAAAAAAATCTAATGGATCTAATGTCCTATCAAAAGCTATCCTACTAAATCTGACATAGAATAATGCTACCTTAGGGTCAAATATAAGTTGCTGATAGGCAAGCTGTAATAGCGATGCAACTAGAGGTATCACAGCTTCCTCGTATTCTAGCTCTACAGGTTCCTTATCCTATAGCTCTCGCTATCTATAGTGACTTGCTGCTCCTCGAGGTCTACCTTTACCTTGACCTCTACGCCTCGTTGGTGGCTTAGGAGGTAAAACCTCATCCTAAAAGGACTTATTATCCTCGACCTCAACGACTGGTGGAATAACACATGCTCAACTCCTCATTCTAAAAAGATAAAATCAAAAAGATTCAGACAAAATAGACAATCTAAAGATTACGCAAAATACTAAGTCAAGGAAAACTTATTAAAGACATACTCAAACCTAATAAACTGCAGTAATTTCAAAGAAAAAAAGACTCTGAAAACCTAGGTCTGTAACACTAATAACCTAGGGCTTTGATACCAACTTTGTCACAATGCAAACCGAGAGTAATGATTGGCGCTAAGGAATGAGAATTCTTTCGAATTTGGAACCCATAGTAAGCCTTAAAAATAAAAATGCATGCAATAAATGAATAAAAATACCCATGATTAAAATTTAAATCAATATAAAAATAAATATTTAACTGTTATATCATAAAATAAAAATATTTCCATACAATATTCAGAGAAAGGTCTTTTACTAAAACAACATTCTACATATACAAAGCACTATTAATGCAGTTTTCTAGAATACAATAAAAGTTCAGTTAAATGATTTACATAATCTAGTCGGGGCTGAAGAAGTCCAGCGTAGAGGCTTTCTACTAAGGTCTAACAACGAGGAATCTCTTGAAAAAAATATTGAGGAGAGCCAAACCTCACTGAGTGAATTATTATAATATATGTACATGCAATCTAAAACATATCCAGTCAGGCATAAGTGTGTGTGTGTGTGTGTGTGTATATATATATATATATGCAGAAAACACTTATTTAGGTGAAGGATCAAATAGAACCCTAAACCAATCGTAAGCTCAAACAAATACCTCAATAGTCATGCAAGCTTACTTAACTCCAAATCAATTCTCTTATTCCATTTTGGATAGTAGACTAGCCCCGAGACACTAAGTCAACTGAGCTCCAGCAATCTCACTGTCAGTGTGATTAGCCCTGAGACACTAGGTCAACCGAGCTCTAGCAACCACACTATTCACTCACATCAAATCTCAATAATCAATCAATCAATCAAATTCTCCTCAAATTATTCTCACAATATAGACTCTAAAGTCTAATGAACCAGTATGTACAAAGTCCTAGTGCAGCCCACTAGGTAGCACATTCTATTAAAATCCTTCGAATAAAATCGTATATTTATGAAAAATAAATAAATGCATAATTAAATATAAATGACATTAATAACAAAGAAATATAATTTATATATACCAAAGATATATCAAAAAATATATTGAACATATTTCAAGTATATATATGCTACATATAACCAAAATCAACTATAAATATACCAAAATATACTAAAAGTATACTGAAATATACTAAACCATTTAATGAAACAATTCATATCAAAACATAATTAATCATAGTCATGCACTATATGCAATGTATACATAAAATAATAACTCACAAGTTTGCGCTCCTTGAGACTAGCTCGACGGGCCTGGTACGAATGGCCTCGGTCTTGGTACAGTTAGAAAATAAATAATAATAATAATCAGAATAAATTTCTAACTTATACTTATAAGAATTCTAAAGGAGACTCGATCTAAGAATCCCAAAACTCAGACGAACACAGAAATTCAGGATTGACCTGACATCACGTTTTACGAAAATTCTTCTAAAAATTCGGGAGAACCTCCTCTGTAAAACGGACATCTCTCTACTAAAAAGTAGAGCTGATCCTGCAAAGAAAACACACATCTAAATCCACAAAGCCCAACACCTCAAGTTGGGATCCTGAACTGCATAAATTCCTAACCAAGGTTCACAATTCACCAAAAATCAATATAATATAATAAATTAATTAAAAATCATTAAATTCCATAAATATCCACAAAATACCAAAATATAATATATTTAAAAATTAAATTACTAAATATAATTATTTTCACAATAATTAAATAATAATCTTAAATAATAATTCCATATAAAATAGTAAAAATTCACTTCTATAAACTCAAATAGCTTAAATATATATTAAAAGTAATTAAAATCCATTTAATCACCAAAATAGTAAATAATATATTATTTGAATACAATTTTCAAAAATTAGTATTAATTAGTTAAAAATCATTTTAATACTCTATATAATTCTAAAATCATCTAAAACACATTATTTAATTATAATTTCCACAAAATTACACAATTAACCTATATATACAAAATTCACATAATATAAAAATATTCTCAAAAATTATATAAATTCACTAAAAATTATTTTAAAAATTCTAAAATTATTAACTCAAATTAATAACACTACTTTAACTAAATTTTCATTAAAACTAATTAATTAACATAATTATCAAAAATTCAATATTTAATATTAAAATAATAATAAAATTACCCATAATTCAAATTAATTTAAAAAATAAAAAAATTATTTTTAGGAAGATTAAGTTGCCATAAACAACATTTGTAAAGTAAGAGTCCATGAATCAAAAAATATTTTCTCAAAAACATAAAAACCCTAAAATACATAAACACATAAACTAAAAATTGAGGATAACTCAAAATCAAAGGAGATTGAGCTTAAATGGAGCTCAGAATCAAACTCACCAAAGCTTGGAAGTTCGAATAAGATCGATGTGATGAGCTGGGATAGCCAGAATCAAAGTCATCGACATGAAGCTCCACTTGGTGTTTGCTGCTGTTTTAGGCAGTTCTGGCAGCCTTCCAAAGTGCTACAAGCGGCGGACAATAGATGGGAAGGAAGAGAAGTCGATAGTGGTGAGTGGTTGAGGGTGGTTGACATCTGACGGCACAATAATAGCTATGGGAAGGAGAAGAAGAAGAAAAAAAAAGAGAAGCAAAAGGGAGAGAGAAATAGCTTGACCCGATTTCGACCCTTTATTTATTTATTTATTAGGAAAAGACCAAAATGACCCTCTATCCAAATTAACAATAATAATAATAATAATAATAACAACAACAACAATAACAACAACAACAACAATGGTGGTGATGATGATGATGATGATGATGATGATGATAATAATAATAATAATAATAATAATAATATTTAAATAATAGAAATGATAATAACTTTAATGCATTTAAATAATAAAACTCCTAAATAAATTATTTTACGTAAACAAAATTCTTAGAATAAAATAAATAAATAATATTCATAAATAATAATAGTAATATATAAATAAAATTTAAAATTTTATTAACATTGTATATCTCAAAATAGTTTAATATTATTTAAAATACAAGGTCATTACACTCGGTGCCATTTTTTCCTTTTTTCCAAATCTCATCACACCCTTCATCGGAGACACTTTCAAAAACACGTAATCTCCAACCTAAAATTCTACATCTCAGCGTCTCGGATCCGCATAGCTCTTTTACCTACTAACTGCAGTCTCTAGTCTCCTTTCGATCACAATAACCTTCTCTACTGCATCTTGAACCATCTCAGGTCCAGTCAATGCTCTCTCTCTAATCGCATCCCAACTTAAAGGGGATATAAACTTCTTTCCATACAAAGCCTCATACAGTGCCATCCCAATACTACTAGGGTAGTTGTTATTTTATGCAAACTCCATAAGCAAAAAATGATTACCCTAACTACCTCTAAAATCCAATACACACATCCTCAATATATCCTTAAGTGTTTGGATCATCCTCTTAGACTGACCATCTGTTTGAGGGTGAAAAGCAGTATTAAAATCAAGCCTGGTGCACATTGCTTCTTGCAGCTTCTGCCAAAATTAAGAGGTAAACACTGAACCTCTATTAGATACAATGGACATAGGTACTCCATTAAGGCACACAATATGCGTAACACACAGCTTCACCAACTTAGCTATAGAGTAAGTGCCTTTAATAGGTAGGAAATGAGTAAACTTAGTTAACCTGTCCATAATTACCCAGATGGAATCATATCCATCGTTAGAATAAGGTAACCCAACCGCAAAATCCATAGCAACTCTCTCCCATATCCACTCAAGAATAGGAAGAGGCTGAAGCTTCCTAGAAGGCTTTTAATGTTTACCTTTCACTTTCTGACATGTCAAGCACCTAGAAACAAAATCAGCTACATCCTTATTTAGTCTGTCCCATCAATACAAGTCTCAACTCCTTTCTTAAACACCTAACTGATAGTAATTAGGCATAGCTCCTTGCCTGACTAGTCTCAGCTCTATCTCCTTGGCCAACTTTATTATCAACTCTAAAGTAAGGCCGACAGTAGGCATCCCAATAAAAGCAAAACCTAGACTAGTGACATAAGTCATGACAGCAAAATATTGGTCTCGCATCAAATCCTCTGCATATCTACCCAATCAGAGAAACTCTCTGGTGTAGTCCTCGATAGATTTATCACCTCTGGTGATGCTGGTTAATCTAAGTCTGTAGCTCATCCGTAGTGGCTCTAGATAGAATCTCCTTATAAACCTCTTTTAAAACTGAGCTCAGGTCATAGTCGTCATGTATAGTTGTATCACCTAAACAAACCAATCCAGGCCTGTCCCCTCTATAGATAGCTCAGCTATCATGATTCATTGGTACTTGGTATGAGCATTCTAAGTTTGTCTCAATGGCGTGCAGAAAATCTAATGGATCTGAAGTCCCATCAAAAGTGATACGACCAACTCTAGCATAGAACAATGTTACCTTAAGGTCGAACATACCCTGTTGATAGGTAGGCTGCATTTACGATGCAACTAGAGGTATTTCAGCTTCCTCATACTCTGGCTTTATAGGTCCTCATTCTATAGCTCTCTCTGTGTATAATGACTTATCGCTCCTCGAGGTTTACCTCTACCTCAGCCTCTGTGCCTAACTAGTGGCTCATAAGGTAAAACCTCATCCTAAAAGGACTCATCATCCTCGGCCTTAATGATCGGTGGAGCGACATGCGCTCATCTCCTCATTCTAAAAAAACAAAATCCAACAAGATTAAAACAAAATAGACAACAGACAGATAACAAACAAATAATCTAATTAATACATGGAATACTAAATAAAGGAAAACTTATCAAAGACATGATTAAACCTAATTCACTGCAGTAGTTTCAAAGAAAACAAGACTCTAAAAACCTAGGTCCACAACAATAACCTAGAGCTTTGATACCCCTTTGTCATTACCTAAATCGGGAGTCATGACCAGTGCTAGGGAATGGGAATTCTTTTGAATCCGAAACCCGTAGCAAGCTTTGAAAATAAAATCACATACAATAAATAAATAAAAATATGCTATAATTAAAATTTAAATCAATATAAAAATAAATACTTAAATGTCATTTCATAAAATAAAAATATTTATACAATATTCAGGGATAGGTCTCTTACTAAAATAACATTCTACTGATACAATACACTCTACTGCAGTTTTCTAAAATACAATTAAAGTTTAAATAAACAAATTGCATAATTTAGCCAGGGCTGAAGAAACCCGACGTAGAGGTCTACTACTGAGGTCTGATGACAAGGAATTTCCTAAAACAATATTGAGGGGATTCAAACCTCACTAAGTGAATTATTATAATATATATACATACAATATAAATCATATACAGTCGGCCATTAGTGTAATAATATACATATACACACATTTCAGACAGATGCTAATCTTCATTTTTATATATATAATAAATGCAAAAAATATTTATTTAAAAGAAGGATCAAATAGAACCCTAGATATCCATAACCTCAATCAAAATATCTCACTATCCATCAGGCTAACTTAATTCCAAAATAATTCACTTATTCCATTTTGGATAGTAGACTGGCCCCGAGACACTAAGTCAACCGAGCTCCCGTAGTCTCACTATCAGTGTGATTGGCCTTGAGACACTAGGTCAATTGTGCTCCCATAATCACACTACTCAATCACATCAATTCTCAATAATTGATTAATCAAATGTCACCTCAAATGATTTAATAACTCAACCCTTAAATCTATCACACCGGTACATACACGATCCTAGTGTAGCCCACTAGGTAGCACATTCTATCGATATCCTTCATATAAAACCACATATATTTATTGGAAATAATAAAATGCAACGTTTAAAATATAATGGCATTCTTTTGAAAAGAATATCTCACTTATATAGTAAACATATACCATAAATATACCAAATAAATATGCTGAACATATGTCAAATATACTGAATTTATAACAAATAAATACTAACATATATATGTCACATATATACAAAAGATATACCAAAAATATGCCTAGCATACATGTCTCATATACAGAAAATATACCAAAAATAAACCAAAAATATACTAAATCATTTAATAAAATAAATCATATTTAAATATATAATGAAAATGTGAAAATCTTTATTTATGCATCCTATATGCAATGCATATATAGAATAATAACTGACAAGTTTGCGCTCCTCGAGACTGACTCAACGGCCCTGGTCCGATAAGCTTTGGTCTCAGCGTAGTTAGAAAAATAAATAATCATAAAATCATAATAAATTCTAACTTATACTTCTAAGAATTCTAAAGAAAGACTTGATCTAGGAATTCAAAAACTCAGTCAAAACAGAAAGATTCAGGATCGACCAGATGTCACATTTTACAAGAATTCTATCAAAAAATTGGTAGAACTCTCTACTAAAAAATATAGCCGATCCAGTAAGAAAACATACTTCAAAAACACAGGTGCTCAACAGCTCGGGTTGGGACCCCAAACTACTCAAATTCCCAACCGAGGTTCTCAATTCACCACAAATCAATATAAAATAATAAATGTAATAAAAATCATTAAAATCTATAAATATCCATAAATAATCACAATATAATATATTTAAACATCAAAACAGTAAATATGATTATTTTCACAATAATACAATAAAAATCTCAAATAATTATATAATATTAATAAAAATCCAATTTTTCAATTATTTAGCATAAAATAGTAAAATTCACAATTAATTCCTCAAATAGGTTATATATATATAATAAAAATAGTTAAAAACTCACTTAATCACAAAAATAGTAAATAATTTATTATTTGAATATAATTTTCAAAAATTAGTATTAATTAGTTTAAAATAGAAAATAATTTGTAAAAATTATTTTAATACCAATTATTATTCCAAAATTATTTAAAACATATTATTTAACAATATTTTCAACAAAAATACACATTTAACCTATAAATCCAATATCCACATAATATTAAAAATATTCCCAAAAATTATATAAAATTACTAAAAATTGTCTTATCAATACTAAAATTACTAACTTAAATTAATAACACTAATTGAACCAAATTTCCATCCCAAAATAATTAATTAACATAATTAACAAAAATTCAATTTTTTAATATTAAAATATTAAAAAAACCCATAATTCAAATTAATTCAAAAAAAAATATATTTAAGAAGATTAAGTTGCATATGATAACATTTCTTAAGGGAATTCTCAAGAATCAAACAAGAACACACTTAAAAAAAAATAAAACCTAAAAATGGACATAAACTAAACTTCACAATTGAAAAGGTTTAAGATTAAACCAAGCTTGGAAATGGAGTCCTCGTAGCTTAAGGAGACCAAAGAGTCCAAGAACGTGAGCTTTGGTGGCTAGAAAAGCTACTGGCGTTCATGGAGTTTCCCTGATGTTACCGCAAATTTAGGTAGTTTTTGGCATGTTCTAGGTGCTCTGAAAGTAGCAGTTGATGGCAAAAAAAGGTTGGAGGTGATGGTGGTGGTGCAGGTGGTGGCTCCGATAAGGGTTGGGTGGTGCTGCAAATGTGACGAGAAGACAGAGGAAGAAGAATGGAAATAATATATATGTCACGACTCGAACCCAGGGGCATGTGACCGGCACTAGGGAATGAGAAAGCATAAAGCTACCGAAACCCGTAGTAAGCCTTAAAAGAAAAATTACAGAATATTTAACTTTGAAACTTTACAATAAATAATAAACTAACAATGCACATTATCAAATTGATTTTTCTCAATATAATTTAAACCATAATATCAGTGTATAGAATAAAATAAATAAACCTTGGTCATACAAATAGTATCTCAGTACATAAAATTATAAGTACATGAATTTCCAAATAAAGTATGCAGTTATACAATTTTCTCTACTGCGGTACACGAAAGTAAATACAACACAACTAAATAGACCTACGTAGAATAGTTGGTGATCAAGCTACACGGCGAAGAGAAGTAGGCCTAACAATAAACTCCCAAACTCCTAAAAAAAAAGTTGAGGGGAGTCAGACCTCATTAAGTAAGTTAATAAAGGAATGAATGCGATTTGAAAACCTTATTAAAATAAATTTTATGGAAATATAATATAATATAATTTTATTTCAACCATTTGGTATACATATAATAAATCCATTTTTTTTAAAAGAAGAAATAAATATTTAAATATCTTTTAAAATCATTTCAATATAAAAATTTGGTAGAACCCGATTTATAAATTTTTAACAGTCATATGACTCACTTATATCCAACATTGCCGGATCTCGAGAGCAAGGCATCACCAGGATACACAGCCACAGTCATATCTTTTAATCCAATATCGCTGGTGGTGTCCGAGAGCAAGGCATCACCAAACCATCGGCCCCAGTGGTTTAATATATAAACAAATATTATACTACTGGCAGTGTCCAAGAGCAAAGCATCACCAGACCTTCAGCCCCAGTAATATAATTAAATAATCACATATTTTACTGATGCGCACATGGTCCTAATGAAACCCACTAGGTAACCCATTCTACCATGATTTATTTAAAAATAAAGAAAATAAATAAAACAATAAAAATTACAATAAATAATAATAAATAAAGAATAAATAAAAGTAAAATAAAATAAATCAACTATAAATTACATCATGCAACATCTTATGAATAATGCTGACTAGAATCTCATAAAATTAAATTCATAAGAATTTAATATGATTTAAATTAAAAAATCCGACACTCAAATCAAATTTTAACTTACAAGATAAAGGTACTCCTCTGGCACGTCGTGTCCGACCTCGAATAGTAAACGTGACTGGAGGGACAGCTAAAAGACAGAAAAAATGAAATGATAATCAGAAAATAGAAACCTAACTTCTAGAGTTTCTAAGGAAGACTCAATTCGAACTCATAATAAAAATTTTAGGATTGACCCGGTGTCACGTTTTATGAGAAATCTATTGAAAATTCGATAGAGTTTTCTTTATAAAATGGACATCTCTCTACTGAAGTAAAGTCAACCCTGTAAATAAACATACTTCAAAATTCACAGTGGCACAACATCTCGGGTTGGGACCCCAAACTACACAATTCCCAACCGAGGTTCACCAAAAAAACAAATAAGCAAATACTAAATATTAATTTAGTAAATCACCAAAAATAATATTAAATCATAATAAATCATAATATAATTTATTTAATTTTTAAAACACTAAATAAAATTATTTTCCACCATAATTTAATAAAATTTCAAATAATAATATAATATTAATAACAATCCAACTTTCCAAATATTCAACATAAAATAGTCAAATTCAAACTATAATTGCCCAACTAGTTTAAATATACTATAATATTAATTAAAAATTCATTCAACCCACAAAATAATAAATAATTTAGTTTTGAATAAATTTTCAAAAATAGTTAGTATTAATTAACTAAAAATAATAAATAATTTATAAAAATTATTTTAATACCACATGTTGTCTCAAAATTAATTAAAACATAGTATTAAATTATAATATCAACAAAACACACCATTTACATATTATCTCAAAATTTACATAATATAATGATTTTCTAAAAAAAATTAGATAAATTATAAAAATTTATTTTATAACTACAAAAATTACTAACATAATATACTAAAACTAATTAACTCAATTATTTAACCAAAAATAATTAATTAACCATATTAACAAAATACACATAAAACTTAAAATACCTAAATAAATATACAAAAATTCCATAAAAATCAATTTAATTAATCTAAATTAATTTTGATATACTCTTAACCAAAATTGACCCCAATTAATTTAAATCCACTAATATAAGTATAGATCAACTCAAAAAATTAACCACATAATTAAAAAAATTCTGGGTAATTAGTAAATATAATAAAAATCAACAAAAATATTAAATCAACACAAAATCAACTAACAACAGCCCTAAACAACTAAAAATCAACCTGACAACTAACTAAAATCAACCAAAAACTATTGAAATCAACTAGAAAACTACTACCCTTAACGCATCAACTCACCAAAAACAGAGTCAATGGCAGAAGGAAGACTGCTATTGCTGCTGTGTGTGACTTCAACTGCTCCAGATGGCCTCTTCCAGCAGCTGCCAATGTCCAGATGAAGAGGGAGGTGCCGATGGTCGTCCGGTGGTGAGGCATGGTGGTCTGGCTTGGTTTGGTTGGTGGTCGGGTCGCATGAAGAGAAGTAGAAACAAAGACAAGGAAGAAGAAGAAAATGGCAGGGGAGAGACAGAAAGAAAAGAAATGTAGGGGAAAGAGAAAAAAAAATATGTTGACCCGTATGTCTTTATTTTGACTAACTTATGTCTATATATATATATATACACACACACACACACACACACTAATAATTTAATACACACATAAAATATCCATGCAAATAATGTAGTTTAATAAAATAATAATAATAATAATAATAATAATAATGATAAAAATAAACAATGTCATTTTAAATAATAAAATAATACAAATTCGGAAATTACTTTTAGTAAAATAAAATTGTAATCATTGAATTTGCATTATTAGTAATAAATTTAAATTATACTAAATAATTGTTAATTAGCTAGCTATATTATTATGTTATGGTTATGTAATTATTATTTTAATAAAATATATTCCCTATAGTACTAGCTATTATTTGACTATTTAGTAAGTATAAATTATTTTATGTTAATCTTGCTATTTTAGGCCTAATACATGTATATATAGGGTTTATAATAAATATAAGGTTATTATAATAGTATATGTATATACATATTTATTATAATAGTATGTGTGTGTATATATGTGTGTGTGTGTGTGTGTGTGTGTGTGTGTGTATGTATATACACACACACACATCATCAAACCCCCCATCACCAACCCTCCCTCATTTTCGTCCGACACCCCCCACCATCTTTCCTCTCCCTGTGCCGCTCCCTCCACCACCTGAGACTCCATCTTCGCCGTGAACTGAAGCTTCCAGGTTGTTGCTGCTACTGTCTTTCTTCTTCCTCGCATGGCAGCACTTCTATAATATCCTTTATATTATAACCTATATATATATATATATATATACACACACACACACACATACATACAACATCAAACCCCCCATCACCAACCCTCCCTCATTTCCGTCCAGCACCCCCCACCGTCTCTCCTCTCCTTCCACCGCCTAAGACTCCATCTCCACCGTGAACTGAAGCTTCTAGGTTACTGCTGCTGCTGCCTTTATTCTTCCTCACGTGGCAGTGCTTCTTCTTACCTCGCCAGATAGCCATCCTTCCTCCTTTGCGTGACAATCCCCTGCCAGCTTCGTCCCTCCGCTAGTTGCTACCTCCTGACTCGCCTGAACTGCTCCATCTTCCTCATTTTTCCAGTGGCAGCAAGTTTTCTTCTCTTTCCTTTGTTCTATCCAGTGGGTTGGTGAGTAGCAGCCCCTCATTTCTTCCCTTTTTCTTCTCGAATTTTTTATGTCTTCGGTGGATCCTAGGGTTGTTGTAGTTGTGATTAATGATAATGTTAGTTTTGATTTTTTTAGGGAAAATTTAGTGGATTATTTTACTTATCTAGAATTTTTTTTGTTAAAATTTCTAGATGTTGGTTGGTTATTTTTGGTAGATTTTTAATTAATTGAGGTTTTTAGTGTTTTAGGAGGTTGATTTTTGATTTTGGATAAATTTGGTGAGTTATGTGATTTTTCAGAATTTTATTTGACTTTTATGTGATTTTTATTTGATAATTAGTTGGTTAAGTGGGTGTTAATTGAGGTTAAGTAGTAATTAGGTTAATTAATGTTAATTATTTGTAATGTATTGACTTTTATTTAAGATTTTGGAAATTTTGGTGTTAATTATAAATTTTTGTAAATTTTGGGTATTTAATTAATATTTTTATTAATTTTGAAATTTATTGTTAAAAATTATGAAATTTTGATAATTGATATTATTATTAAATGTTATTAATTTTAGAACTTAAATTATGGTTTTTGTGATTTTTAAACTATTTTTATAAATATTTTTAAGTTTATGTCAAATGTGAATTATTAGGTTAAATTATATTTTTAGAAGAAATTAGTAGTTATTTATATGTTTTAATTATGTTAAGATGTTTAATGTAGAGATAATGATTTTTAGATGTTTGTATAATTTACAAGGAATTTAAAAAGGGATTTTTACAAATTATCTACAAATTTAGACTAATTAATATTAATTTCTCAAAAATCAACTTTTAATAGTATATTAGATATTATTTTGAATATTATGTGTATTTTCCTATTAGTTGGATAATCTTTTATGTGATATGTATTTTTGGGGGAAAAAATAAATAATTTAATTTTGGTTATGATGTTTTGTTGGATTGTGATCTCGATCGGGGCTAAGTGTAGTTCTAGAAGCCTAACTCGAGTGTGAATGTCTGTGAATATTAGAAGTGTGTTTCTATGTAGGTTTGGCTTTACCTTTGGTACAGAGATGTCCATTTTACAGAGGAGACTCAGCCGAAATTTCAGTAGATTTTCTTGTGAAACGTGATATTCATAATAATTTCTACTGTTAATTAGGTTTTTTCCTGTCTATCGAGTCTTGTCTAGTCTTCCTCGAGTCAGCCTAGAATTTCATAATTTTTGTTGATTTTTGATTTTTAATTTCATTGTCATGTTTTAAAATTGATTTGTTAATTTCTTTTCTAAAGCATATCGAAGCAAAAATCGTAAGATCAAGGCAGACGCACGGTCGTCAGCCTTCTCATTCATCTTGTAAGTTGATAAAATGATATGTGCATGTGTTTTATGTAAAGATGTGTGTGCTCATAATTTTAATAGGTATTATATGATTTATTTAATTTAATGATGCTATTTAAGGTTTAAGTGCATTTTATTTATTTAAAATCAGTTTTGAAAAATTTTGGTAGAACGGGCTACTTGGTGGGTTTCACCATGACCGTGTGCACATGGTAAAGGTTGAGAGATGGATTCGAGATATGTATGACTTGTGGATATAAACTGGGATGGGTGCCTCAGTGGAAGCCTTTGCTCTCAGGGACCTCCAATGATTGGAAAGTCAATAATGGACTATGATGGGTGCCTCGCTTGATGCCTTAGCTCTCGGGGACGCCAATGCCATATATTTGGATTAAGTGGATTGTCATGACCCAAAACAGGGGCCATGACCAGCGCTAGGGAATGGGAATTCTTTCGAATTCGGAACCCGTAGCAAGCCTAAAAAAAATAAAATAAAATATGCAATAATAATAACAATATATAATGCAGCGAAAATAAAAATCATAAATATAATAATAGCATAAGCACCAACTGGATTTAAATCAATCCTTATCATTTCATATATATAAATCTTTTGATACAAATCCAGTTCAAATATAATACAACATCTCTTTAAATATCTAACGACTACTGCAGTGTCTAGATAAAATAAACTCAAGACTCAGATAAGCAGTTTACACAAAGAAGCCGGGGCGGAAGAAATCCGGCGTATAGGCTTGCTATTGAGGTCTGAAGATGATGACTCTCCTGAAAAATTAGTCAACGGAGGGGAGTCAGACCTCACTGAGTGAATTACTATAATATATATACATGCACACTAAATGATAATGCATACACTCAACAATATATATCTAATATGTATATATACAGACAAATACACACAGATGCTGTAAAATCATTTTATATATATTTTACTGAAAATCATCGTTTATGAAGGATCACATAGAACCCTAGAATATCGTAACCTCAAAAATAGTGTTAGACAACACTCTAGCCATACAGGCTCACTTAATCCAATTATATTCACTTATTCCATTTGGACAATAGACTGGCCCCGAGACACTAAGTCAACCGAGCTCCAGCAGTCTGACTGTCAGTGTGATTGACCTCGAGACACTTGGTCAACCGAGCTCCAACAATCACACTCCCACATCATATCTCACACATTAAATAATCATATCCAATCAATATCCACAAATGGTTAGTAATATAGCCTAAATACTATAAGCGCACCGGTACGTACTCGGTCCTAGTGCTGCCCACTAGGTAGCACGTTCTATTGATATCCTTTATTTAATAAATAAAACATAAATTCACAATTAAATGATGCATGAATTTAAATAAAATAACAATATAAACCATATATATACTGGAAATATACCAAAAGTAAACCAGGTATATTTCGAGTATATATACGTCAAATAAATTCAATCAAATTATAAATTAAGCTAGAAATATATTTAAAAACATTTTAAATATAATTTATTAATAAAACATGCATATAATTTAATATATACCGAAAATAAACCAAAAATATACTTAAATACTAATCACGTTATTTATGCATATTTAATCAAAATAAAACATATATTCTAAAATCATGCATCATAAAGCACATATATATAACATAGTAACTCACACTTAGTGCGCTCTATGAGATGGGTCCGACGGGCCTGGTCCACTAGCCCTCGGTCTCGGTGCAACTAAACAAACAATAACGATAGAAATCAGAATAAACCTAACAGAAAACCCTAGAAACTCGGTCTAGAATATTAAACACAGAATCGAAATTAGGGTTTGACCGGACATCACGTTTTACGAGAATTCTAGCAAAAATTTGGCAGAACCTCCCTTGTAAAACGGACATCTCTCTACTCAAAGAGTAGAGCCGACCCTGCAAAGAAACACACTTCAAAAACAAGCACAATAATCCATCCACAACCCCAAATTACAGTCTACCGACCGGGGTTCACAATCACAGAACAATATAGAAATACCAAAAATATCCTTATAACATGGAAATTCATTTTATAAATAGAAATTACATAATTAGCCTTAAAACACAGTAAAAACCGATAAAAACTCATTTTATTAGTAAAATCATATATTATATATATAATTGAAAATAATTCACGAAAAATAGTTTTAATTAGTTAAAAATACTAAATCATTTGTATAAATCATTTTTATACCTTAAATAACTATTAAAACCAATTAAATTACATTTTTAGCCAATTTTGGGTAAAATTACCAAAATACCCCTATATATATATAAATATACTATAATTACTTTAAAAATTCACCAAAAATAGTATAATTATCCAAAATTAATTTTCTCAACATATTTATCAATAATATTAATAATTAAACTCAATTAACCAATTAATTTCAATTAAAAACACATTTAACCCTAATTTTCCAAAATTACATAAACTTAAATAATTCAAAATAAATACTTAGAAATTCATAAAAATTCAAAATAAATTCCTATAATTCATTTCAACACCTATATTTATCATAAAACACAATTTCATAATTTATTTAATTAATTTTCGAAAATTAGAAAATAATATTAAAATATTCAAAAATACCCAAAAATCAAAATAATTCCAAAAAATTCTACAAAAATTCATACATGTAGATTAAGCTAAGGGGAACAACATTTGTTAAGGGAATTTTTATGAATCAACCATTTGAAGCTAAAAAAAATTCAAAAACCCTAAGATGGCCGAATTCAAAAATTTGAAACCTAAGCAAATCAAGACCATTTCAGCTTAAAAAAAAGCTAGAATCACACTCACCGGAGCTCAAGGAGAAGAAAGAGACCGACGGTGTCGAAAACGGTGGCCGGAATCACGAGGTGTGAAGAAATTGCAACTTTCGGCCAAAAATGGTTTCCTTGGCTTCGTCGGCGCCGGAGAAGGAGATTGGGGGCGGCGGAGCAGCTGGCTGGGGAGGGCGGAGCTACTGGTGGCACATCGACATCGACGGCAGGTGGTCGGGATTTGCAGCGGGAGGGGGAGAAGGGACGGGCTCGGGAAGAAGAAGGAAGAAGAAGAAAAGAAAAGGAAAAGAAAAGAAAAAAAAAAGAAAAAGAAAGAAAAAAAAAAAAGAAAAAGAAAAAGAAAAAGAAAAAAATAATTTTAATAAAATATTTGGGAAAAATCACACACCACACATTATTATAATAATTTAAAATTTAATAATAAATAAAATAATTAAATAACAATAAAATTAATAAAAAAAATAATAAAATATTAGGGTAATAAATTAAACCCTAATTAAATAAATATATACACACATAGGCTTTATTTAGTAATTTAAAAATACGTATGAGTTCATGCAAGTCCGTAAATCTATTTAATATAATTAATAATAAATTATTTATGTGAAAATTTTCCCGAAAATGTAAGTCCCGGGAAAATTTTACGTAAAGGACTTTAAATAATACACAATAATTAAAATAGGTTTTAAATACACATCAACTCGTAAAAATATCATAATATATATACAAAAATTATTAACATTGCATATCCCGATGCAGTATAAAAATGTTTAAAAACATGGGATATTACATGGATGACTGCGACTTGGTGCCTCAGTTGATGCTACTGCTCTCAGGGACCGACAGTCTAGTTGGAATAAGTGAGCCCGATTAGCCATTTAGAACTTTGGGTTTAGGGTTCTACTGAGATTTTTCAAAAGCTATATCTATACATTATAAATTATTTTCACTATAACTATTTGGTTTTCAAAAAGATTTTCAAACCGTACAGCTCTTTTTATTGACTTACTCAGCGAAGTCTAATTCCCCTCAATTTATTTTTTTTAGGAGCTTGGGAGTTCGACCTCAGACTGCCTTCATGCAGGGCTTCTTCATCACCGACCATTTTATGTAGGTCATTGTAAGTTGTACTGTTGAAATATTCTAGAAAGCTGCAGTAGTAACTGTACTATGAATTATATGACTTAAGTATATTTGTGTATTTTATTTATATGCACCACGTTTATGTATAATGATTTAAGTTTGACTTATGATTTATGACGCTGGGAATATTTTATTTATGTATTCAATTATGTTTCAATTTCAGAAAAATCAGTTTGATAATGTGTTATACTATAAAATAAATTTTTAAATTGTAAGGTTTAATTTTTCTTTTCTTTAAGGCTTACTACGGGTTTCGGGGGCCTTATGCCTACCCATTCCCTAATGCCGGTCACGTGCCCTCGGGTTCGGGTCGTGACAAAAATATAGGGTATTACAATATATATATATATATATATAGACACACACACACACACACAACATAATAATAATAATAATAATAATAATAATAATAATAATAATAATAATAATAATAATAATAATAACAACAACTTTAATATATTTTTAAATAATAAAACTCCAAATAAATGGTTTTGCGTAAGAAAATATTTAACTTAAAATAATGAATACTAGTCACAAATAATTATAATATAATAATATTATTAAAAAAATAAATAATGCTTAACAATAAACTAACTTTTAAATATGAATAAAATAATCATAATAAATATAAATTTAAAATGTTATTAGCACTGTATATCCCAAAATATATTTTAATAATTTATAAATATTGGGTCATTACAGTATTGCTATTTTAAAAGAAGAAGGGTACATCGTGTTTATATTTCCCTATTATTAGTAAAGAATTAGTAGTGAATCAGTGTGTTGCATGGACTTTAAATAATATATTTGTTTTGCTATAATTATTAAATAATTTTAATAAATTTAAATTTATAAATTAATTTAATATAAAAATGGTTACTATTAAATTTTATTTAATAATTTTTTATTAAAAGTATAATAATAATAATAATAATAATAATAATAATAATAATAATAATAATAATAATAATAATAATTGAAGAAATAAATTAGAAAATAGAAAATAATTTATAAGTTACACATTTTTACTTACGTTAAATAAAAAGAAAAATGTGTTTCTGATTGACTAAAAAGATGGATGTTTTAATTAGAATAAAAGACATAATTTCTAATGAAAAAGAAAAGTAGTATTTTAAATGTAGTATAATTAGAGTCTTTTATGTAAAATAAAACATATATATTTTAAAATAAGATTTTTTATAAAGAGAAAAGGTAACTAAATAAATTAAATTAAAATATACTATATTAATTTTATTTTCTTTAATTTTTATTACAGTTATTTTTAAATATAATAGAATTTTTTTGAGACTATTAAATTGCTATTGGAATATGTATAATAGTGTTTTAATTAAAAAATTATTAAAAATAGAATTTCTAATGGTTTAGAAAAAATGATTGAGTGATTTGAGATAAAAAAAAATATGTCTTATATAAAACTTTTAAAATTTGAGTATTATTAGAATATATATAATAGTCTTTTAGTTTAAAAAAATAATACTAAAAACTATAATAAATATTTTATTTTTAAGAATTTGATGCATTAGATTTTAAAGTGAGTACTCAAATATGAAAATAGATATTTGTCAAAGTTTTGGTTTAATAATTTTAAAGCTTAGCATTTAATAAATATATAAATTACAAATATGTATGAATTTATAATTTATAATATATTAAATTAAATTTTTCATCATTAAATTTTTCTTTGGAAAATATTTTCTCTAGAATATATATATATATATATATATATATATATATATATATATATATATATATCCACAAATAAACGGAGTCTAAAATACTCAAATTTGAACATCAATTCTTTGTTTGATGGGATAAATAAGAAATAATATTTAGTTTGAAATTAGTGGTAATATATTAAAATTTTGAGTGTAAATAAATTTTTTTGAACAACTAACTTAGATAATTAAGTCTCATAAATTATAAAGTAAAGAGGCTAGGATCAAACTTTACTCTCAATCAAATATTTTGATTCCATAATAGGATGTTTTACATCCATCTTAGATTGGTTTTTTTTTTTTAAAAAAAAGATCAATCACTTTAGAATAATAATGCACATAAATGTCATAGTCGATAATGTCTTGCATAATGAAATTGCACTGCCTATGGATATAAACCTTAACCCTACCATACCACTACAACATTTAAAGCACTCCATTTTTAAGGGTAATGTCACCCTCTTAGTTTCTTTTCTTTTTTAAAAAAAAATTATAATTTCATTATATGTAATTGTATATTTATATCAATAAGATATACCTTTTGCTATTATCATTGAAGGACCTTTATAATGTTACTAACTACCAATTGGACATCTACATTAGTTCATATTGAAGTGACCCAAAAGCAAAAAAAAAAAAAAAAAAAAGCCAACTTTATAGGATATTGATATATGGATTAGGAAGCTATGTAAAAATAAAAGATTCACAGCCACATGCAATCAGGATACTACAGAATGTGAACGTAGCCCAACATGAATCATAGGATGACTGGAAACTATCCACTTATAAATGGCCACATTGCAATATAAAATTGAAATGTAGATTTGCCTTTGCTTTGATTTAAAAGGCAAAGGAAAAAAAAAACACAATGTTGAGTTGCCATGATTCATGATTTGTAGAATGATGTGGCTGGCTAATAAATTTGTGGCATACTCTTTTAGACTGATAAGTTGAAAAATGAAATTAAAAAAATAATAATAATTTTTCCATTACAATCTGGTTAGGAAAAATTCTTAATACTTTAACTTCTTAAATTACCAATAACAAATGAAATAAAAAAAAAGTTTAAAATTGATATTAGGTAAAATTGTTATAAAATTTCTACTGTATAAGAATATTGTTGTCTTTTTATCTTTTTACAATACTTGGGATAGATTTTACAAAGTTAAAACTCTTTTATTTCATTAGTTACTAATAGTTTAAGAAGTTGAGGTATGAGAAATTTCTGGGTTAAATGTACAGGTGGGTACCCAACTTTGAACTTATTGCATTTTGGATATTAAATTTTAATCGGTTTCTTTCAAGTAACAAGAATTTTTACAATATATATTATGAGTTTCTATTTCTTTTTAAATTTTAATTAATTATCTAATTATTTTGATGTTTCTGAACTAATATATAATTTATTCTATATAATATAACAAATAAAAATAAAAAATAATTTGTAGAAAAAAAGCTTTTTATGTTTTAGTTTCTATAAAAACACTATACACGTTGCAAATTGTCTTGTTTGATTAATGATAAAGCCAATTGAATATCATTTTAAAAGAAGAGAGAGATTCTCACAACAAAGCAATACAACAACTTTTCTTGTATTGAAGTTTGTTAAAGCAACTTGTGATTGTGCATTATAACGTTTTTGGGCACTATTATAAGAGAAGAAGGAAGAATTCAATATTGAATGAAATCACTTTTTTTTTTTGTGATTTTTTGACCATTAAATCAATAACATAGGATATTTATACATTATAATTGATCCAAATATCTAGCTAACCATAGCACCCCATAATCATGTATATGTTTTTTCAATGCTAATATGTAAGTCTAAAACTCAAGCTCACATGGCATGGCATTTTGATGGAAGCGGATTAACTTGACTTAAGAATTAACATATGGTATGTTCATTGAATAAGCCATATCTTCCAGGAATTGGCATATTTTATTTGGACCTTTGAACCTTCCAGGAATTGGCATATTTTATTTGGAAAAAAAAAAACACAATGTTGAGTTGTCATGATTCATGATTTGTAGAATGATGTGGCTGGCTCATAAATTTGTGGCATACCCTTTTAGGCTGATAAGTTGAAAAATGAAAAAAAAAATACAATTTTTCCATTTCAATCTGGTTAGGAAAAATTCTTAATACTTTAACTTCTTAAATTACCAGTAACAAATGAAATAAAAAAAGTTTAAAGTTGACATTAGGTAAAATCATTATAAAATTTCTACTGTATAAGAATATTGTTGTCTTTTTATCTTTTTACAGTACTTGGGATAGATTTTACAAAGTTAAAACTCTTTTATTTCATTAGTTACTAATAGTTTAAAAAGTTGAGGTATGAGAAATTTATGGGTTAAATGTACAGGTGGGTACCCAACTTTGAACTTATTGCATTTTGGATATTAAATTTTAATCGATTTTTTCAAGTAACAAGAATTTTTACATTATATATTATGAGTTTCTATTTCTTTTTAAATTTTAATTAATTATCTAACTATTTTGATGTTTCTGAACTAATATATAATTTATTCTATATAATATAACAAATAAAAATAAAAAATAATTTGTAGAAAAAAAGCTTTTTATGTTTTAGTTTCTATAAAAACACTATACACGTTGCAAATTCTCTTGTTTGATTAATGATAAAGCCAATTGAATATCATTTTAAAAGAAGAGAGAGATTCTCACAATAAAGCAATACAACAACTTTTCTTGTATTGAAGTTTGTTAAAGCAACTTGTGATTGTGCATTATAATGTTTTTGGGCACTATTATAAGAGAAGAAGGAAGAATTCGATACTGAATGAAATCACTTTTTTTTGCGATTTTTTGACCATTAAATCAATAACATAGGATGTTTATACATTATAATTGATCTAAATATCTAGCTAACCATAACACCCCATAGTCATGTATATGTTTTTTCAATGCTAATATGTAAGTTTAAAACTCAAGCTCACATGGCATGGCATGGCATGGCATTTTGATGGAAGAGCATTAACTTGATTTAAGAATTAACATATGGTATGTTCATTGAATAAGCCATATCTTTTAGGAATTGGCATATTTTATTTGGACCTTTGAACCTTTCCTTTCTCTTTTGGCTTTTTCATTGAGTTTTCTTATACGACCTTGACAACATTCCAATGTGTTTTTTTTTTTTTTGAACTATGACAACATTCCAACTTGGAGAGATTCATCATGACTGTCTCTGCTTACATAACGTACACATTGAAGGAAGTACCTAACCATAATCACCATTGAGCACTTCTTATTTTCGTCAGTTGTTGTTGATCCACATAGCAAGATAATAAGAAAAATGATGAAATGAGCCGAACCATTTTTTGTTTTTGATCTTTCAGATTTTGGGTATGTTCTGTTTTGTAAATAAAAGATTAGTAGTTCAATTGAAGCCTGTTATCCAGCATAAAGGTTATGTTCTTCTCCATGAAATTATCCTGTATTTCATAAATTATGTTTGTTTTACATGTAAATGTTATGCTCCTTGAACTCCAAATAGAAGAGGTGAAGTGTGGAAATTTGTGTTATAGGAGTTCTACTATTATGAAATTTGAGTTGGATGGTTTCACAAGGAAGGCAAATTTCTTCCGGTACCTGTTTCTCCATACCTGTAGCTTATCAAACCAATTTATTATCTAGAATAATTGTTGAAGATGTATGTATAGTTGAGTGATCTTAAACTGAGCAATTCTCATTAACAAAAATGAATAAGCTGATATGTTTCTGACATTAGAGCAGGAATGTTTTCAAGAACGAAATAAGGATTTATGTTTGTTGGCCTAGCTGATCCGAAAACGAAGAGGGTAACAATCATAAATGCTACCAGTCGAGTCATTTATGTTTCTGTTAGCTATACAACTTCTTTTGAACACTCCTGTTAGGAGTGTAATGCAATCTGCAGGCTAATATAATGCACCTGAAATGAGTGTTTGGAAGGAGTTCTTCTGCTTTATATCACAAGAAGCTTCCCTGTGTGAGTTGGGACTTTAAGGTTTTCATAAGTGCTGAGTGTTTTACATTCATCAGAACTTATATCTTCCCTTGCTGCACAGCCTCTCAAGAGCCTCCATTCGAGAGATGCGTCTGACGCATGACTGGAAGAGCATTTACTGTCTGGAACAATGAAAGGAAGATCATTTGTTGGTGCACTCATTGCTTTTCTGTGGTTCAGTATGATACTATTGTGCCATATTATTCTCTGTAACTGCTCTTTTTGTTCATTTCATTTTCTTGTTTTACTCATCAATAGTGATATTTTAGGCAGATTCATTGGATTCATATGCTAAAATTAGAGTTTAGAAAATAATTAATCCTTTTGATTGAATCAGACTGCCATAATTAGGAAGATTTTAAAGAATTTTCAAACTTTGTTGATTTTACTAGTTGGGTCATTGCATCGTCAGAGAGAAAATTTAGGAAAACATGATAAATTGCAATCAATGCCTTCCTTCTTTTGCTTTTCAGTTGTTGACTTACCCAATTAGTAAGTCAACAAATTTTTTGTTCGCTTACAGCTTGCGCCAATGCATATTCTGTTTTGGTTGAAGAGAAAATTTAGGATACTACTATAATTTGGGAGCTCTTATATTATAAAATCAAAAACTTGCCGACTGACCTTGTGCAGTCCATCACTAACATCTAAGAAAAAGGAAGGCCTATTCACCAATTCCAAGAAGCACCAATCTGCTAAGCACATAGCCAGTCTAGTTAATTTAAGAACCCATCAGCAATGAAGCCAAAGACTCAGTCACAGTCCTCTCAAGTTAAAGGCTCCAAACCAAAAACTGCAAAAAGGTTTTTAGACAAATTTTCCGTCAAGCTTCTAAAATGCCTTTGTTTGGTACCATATTGTTCTCTTGGCTTGGTTCTCTTGGGCGAAAATGGAATCCCCAAGTGCATTTTTGACATTTGTTTCTATACAATATGGTACCAAACAAAAGCAATTTAGAAGCTTGACGGAAAGTTTGTCTAAAAACCTTTCTGCAGTTTTTGGTTTGGAGCCTTTTAACTTGAGAGGACTGTGACCGAGTCTTTGGCTTCATTGCTGATGGGTTCTTAAATTAACTAGACTGGCTATGTGCTTAGCAGATTGGTGCTTCTTGTTATTTTCTTTTTTTCTGCTTATTCTGCTTGTGAAAATTTTTTTTTTTTCCTTCTCTGTCAAAATTGTGGATTTTTTTTGCTATGATTAAACGAAATTCGTATCAAAGCTAATTCTAGCCGGTGGTTAATTATTGTTATTTAGTAGTGATTGATTAAACAAAGTTATGTCCTCTCATGTGTATATCATTAGCAACATCACAATCTAAAGCATTTTTTGTTTTTTAGAGTTGGCTTACACAATGATGGTCAATGAAAAATGCGATGTCTAAAGTTTCGGTGTGTTGACAATTGAAATACTATCGGAACACATCCGGGCGATCTCATCTCATCTGTTTCAATGCTATCATCTTCATCGTCTTCGCCAGTTGATAATGAAACAGTACTGTTGAAGGATGCGATTGACCAACGCCTGCCAACTCCTCAAAACAAAGTTGCTGAAGGAGTGATCCATATTGCAAAACTTGCGTTTGGATGCCTGAATGCTAATCCTCAATGTCGACCAACCATGAGACAGGTGCCTTCGCAGATAGTAGCCAGATGGGATCCACTAGCAAGACCAATCTCTGAAATTGAATTGAGAGAAATTCTGGTTCATAATGGTCTCATTGTTAAGACTTATCTTCGTTTGCCAATGTGCTTTCAGTAACTTCTTTTTTTTTTTCCACTTTTTCATATAAAACTTTGCTTGCTTTGTACTATTGTGGTTCTGCGTGGTACATGCTTCTGTTATCATGTGTAAATAATAAAAAGAGTTTGGAGATTTTGCTTTCTTTTTTTTTTCATCTATAATGTTCAAATATTTGTCCAATATATAAAGGTTTGTTTGTTGTTCATTTTAAGTACTATCATGATCTCATTCCTCTGATTTGTTCATTGTAATGGTTTTGTTGGAAATAAAACAACTTTGAAGTTAAATTTGAGAGCAAGAATTGATAAATTTTGCAGACTGAGACAAAGCCGTGATCGTAAACTAATGTCTCACACTCCCAACCTACACTATTGCCGCCAACCATCCGATCACCGTATGCAACTAATACTCCGGTATTTAGTAAGCTGTGTATGGAAATTTTAGGAAGTGAGGTTAGCTGGCAGGAGCTGCAAAATTGAATCATAATATATATAGTCACGTTAAATTAATTTATTTATTTGGTCCATCTTCCACTCAGCACAACAGAAAATGACTTGATAATCGACCCACAAATAACTTATTTGTTGAAGTAAATTTCAAATCGACCCACAAATAACGTGTTTGTTGTTTTGTCGTTGGTTGACTGAGTTGTTTTATGCAAGTATGGTGTAGGACAATTTCTCATGAGGAACATTTATTCATTTTTTTTTTATAATATATCCCAAAAGACATGATAGTTTCCTCCAATTTTTTATCAGATGTATTAAATTCTATTTGCTCTAAACTTGTGTAAAACCAATGAGAATATGTATTCATTGTACGCCATCCATCTATCTCAATTATAAACCAATGACAATAAAATACTCCTATAAATATAAATAAATGATAAATTAATTATCCAAGCTACATATGATGAATTTAACGACTTTTTAATAATGAAATGTATGTTGTTAGAGTAAAAACTGAAAAACTGAATAAAATTTTTTTTGGGGCCAAATTACAAGGATTAGTAGGGAAGGGAAAATTTGTACCACTAATCATTTCGCAAATTATTGAATTGAATTGAAAACAAGAGAAATTACAAGGCTTGGTTGGGAAGGGAAAATTTTTTGCTCAAGACAAATTCAACCAAAAAAAAACAAGAGAATAATCATTTCGCAATTTATTGAATTGAATTGAAACATTAAACTTACGCTGTAATGAATACAAGTTATAAAATATGAACAGACATATGCTAATCTTCATTTAAGCAATGCTTTAGTAATTCATTCCAAAATGGTGAAATGTTAGGTAGAATAGTGTAATTGAAGTTCAGAATTTCACTCTTAGAAATTATCAAAATGAATTATTCATGTTAACAATCAACAGCAAAATATTATTTCTAATGGAAATATACTGAATGAAGAAGTTCTATGATATACGAGCACTTTCGTCACCATAGTACATGATCATATTTGACGCTATTAGATTTCATAATTCTCTAGCAAATCATACCAAAATTATTACTAATTTTCTTCCAAAATATATCAATTTTGCTAATATATCTATTGAAAAAGAAAAAAAACAAAAGTCTAAAAGCTCATGAAAATATATCACATCTTTTATATCCTTATTACATTATTTGAGGCTTCAAGCAAAGAAATAATGTGCCACAATCATTATGTTTCTGATCCGGAAACGAAGAGGGTAACAATCAGAAATGCTACCAGTCGAGTCATTTATGTTTATGTTAGCTATACAACATCTTTTGAACACTCCTGTTAGGAGTGTAATGCAATCTGCAGGCTAATATAATGCACCTGAAATGAGTGTTTGGAAGGAGTTCTTCTGCTCTATATCACAAGAAGCTTCCCTGTGTGCGTTGGGACTTTAAGGTTTTCATAAGTGCTGAGTGTTTTACTTTTATCAGAACTTATATTTTCCCTTGCTGCACAGCCTGTTAGGAGCCTCCATTCAAGAGATGCGTCCGACGCATGACTGGAAGAGCATTTGCTGTCTGGAACAATGAAAGGAAGATCATCTGTTGGTGCACTCATTGCTTTTCTGTGGTTCAGTACGATACTATTCTGCTATATTATTCTCTGTTATTGCACTTTTTGTTCATTTCATTTTCTTGTTTTAGTCATCATTAGTGATATTTTAGGCAGATTCATCGGATTCATATGCTAAAAATTAGTGTTTAGAAAATAATTAATCCTTTTGATTGAATCAGATTGCCATAATTAGGAAGATTTTAAGGAATTTTCCAACTTTGTTGATTTTACTAGTTGGGTCATTGCATAGTTAGAGAGAAAATTTAGGAAAATATGATAAATTGCTATCAATGCCTTCCTTCTTTTGCTTTTCAGTTGTTGACTTACCCAATTAGTAAGTCAACAAATTTTTTGTTCGCTTACAGCTTGCGCCAATGCATATTCTGTTTTGATTAAAGAGAAAATTTAGGATACTACTATAATTTGGGAGCTCTTATATTATAAAATCAAAAACTTGCCGACTGACCTTGTGCAGTCCATCGGTGACATCTAAGAAAAAGGAAGGCCTATTCACCAATTCCAAGAAGCACCAATCTGCTAAGCACATAGCCAGTCTAGTTAATTTAAGAACCCATCAGCAATGAAGCCAAAGACTCAGTCACAGTCCTCCCAAGTTAAAGGTTCCAAACCAAAAACTGCAAAAAGGTTTTTAGACAAACTTTCCGTCAAGCTTCTAAAATGCCTTTGTTTGGTACCATATTGTTCTCTTGGCTTGGTTCTCTTGGGCGAAAATGGAATCCCCAAGTGCATTTTTGACATTTGTTTCTATACAATATGGTACCAAACAAAAGCATTTTAGAAGCTTGACGGAAAGTTTGTCTAAAAACCTTTTTGCAGTTTTTGGTTTGGAGCCTTTTAACTTGAGAGGACTGTGACCGAGTCTTTGGCTTCATTGCTGATGGGTTCTTAAATTAACTAGACTGGCTATGTGCTTAGCAGATTGGTGCTTCTTGTTATTTTCTTTTTTTCTGCTTACTCTGCTTGTGAAATTTTTTTTTTTTTTCCTTCTCTGTCAAAATTGTGGATTTTTTTTTGCTATGATTAAACGAAATTCGCATCAAAGCTAATTCTAGCCGGTGGTTAATTATTGTTATTTAGTAGTGATTGATTAAACAAAGTTATGTCCTCTCATGTGTATATCATTAGCAACATCACAATCTAAAGCATTTTTCGTTTTTTAGAGTTGGCTTACACAATGATGGTCAATGAAAAATGCGATGTCTATAGTTTCGGTGTTTTGGCAATTGAAATACTAATCGGAACACATCCGGGCGATCTCATCTCATCTGTTTCAATGCTATCATCTTCATCGTCTTCGCCAGTTGATAATGAAACAGTACTGTTGAAGGATGCGATTGACCAACGCCTGCCAACTCCTCAAAACAAAGTTGCTGAAGGAGTGATCCATATTGCAAAACTTGCGTTTGGATGCCTGAATGCTAATCCTCAATGTCGACCAACCATGAGATAGGTGTCTTCGCAGATAGTAGCCAGATGGGATCCACTAGCAAGACCAATCTCTGAAATTGAATTGAGAGAAATTCTGGTTCATAATGGTCTCATTGTTAAGACTTATCTTCGTATGCCAATGTGCTTTCAGTAACTTCTTTTTTTTTTCCACTTTTTCATAACTTTGCTTGCTTTGTACTATTGTGGTTCTGCGTGGTACATGCTTCTGTTATCATGTGTAAATAATAATAAGAGTTTGGAGATTTTGCTTTCTTTTTTTTTTTCATCTATAATGTTCAAATATTTGTCCAATAGATAAAGGTTTGTTTGTTGTTCATTTTAAGTACTATCATGATCTCATTCCTCTGATTTGTTTATTGTAATGGTTTTGTTGGAAATAAAACAACTTTGAAGTTAAATTTGAGAGCAAGAATTTTGCAGACTGAGACAAAGCCGTGATCTTAAACTAATGTCTCACTCTCCCAACCTACACTATTGCCGCCAACCATCCGATCACCGTATGCAACTAATACTCCGGTACCATTGTTTTAATTTATTAGGAAGCCTGTGTATTTAGTAAGCTGTGTATCGAAATTTTAGGAAGTGAGGTTAGCTGGCAGGAGTTGCAAAATTGAATCATAATATATATAGCACAACAGAAAATGACTTGATAATCATATATAACTTATTTGTTGAAGTAAATTTCAAATCGACCCACAATTAACTTGTTTGTTGTTTTGTCGTTGGTTGACTGAGTTGTTTTATGCAAGTATGATGTAGGACAATTTCTCATGAGGAACATTTATTCTTTTTTTTTTTATAATATATCCCAAAAGATATGATAGTTTCCTCCAATTTTTATTCGATATATTAAATTCTATTTGCTCTAAACTTGTGTAAAACCAATGAGAATATGTGTTCATTGTACACCACCCATCCATCTCAATTATTGCACTAATTGTGGGTTGAAGCTTAAGAAATAATGTGACCAACACATGATAAAGGGCGACTCTTGCATGAGTAAAAATTGTTTTGAATTTTTTTTTTTTTTTTTTTTTTTGAGAAAGAAAATTGTTTTGAAGTTTTACTAATACAATGTTTTAGAGATATTCTTAATAATCTTTTTTTAACAACTAGTATAAATGATAATTTTCAATAGTATAAAACGAGAGGGTGGGAAAAAGGGAGTTCAAACCCTATTCTTCTCAATTGAATGTTCACATTTTCAATCACATAATTCAGTTTCAATTTAATTCCTGTCTAATCTCAAATTACCATAGTGCTCACTAACAGTAATAAATTGAGAACAATGATAAGAGGAAAATAACTATCATCTAATTTGAAGGTTTTTGGAGATTATGATAGAAATTTTCATTATGATTTAGTCCAACCAATAATATTTTATATAAAAATAAAAATTATATTCATTACAGCACAATAAATTACTCCTATGAATATAAATAAATGATAAATTAATTTATCCAAGCTACATATGATGAATTTAACGACTTTTTAATAATGAAATGTATGTTGTTAGAGTAAAAAATGAAAAACTGAATAAAATTTTTTTTTGGGGCCAAATTACAAGGATTAGTAGGGAAGGGAAAATTTGTACCACTAATCATTTCTCAAATTATCGAATTGAATTGAAAACAAGAGAAATTACAAGGATTAGTTGGGAAGGGAAAATTTTTTTATCAAGGCAAATTCAAAAACAAAAAAGAGAGAGAGAATAATCATTTGGCAATTTATTGAATTGAATTGAAACATTAAACTTACGCTGTAGTGAATACAAGTTATAAAATATTAACAGACATATGCTAATCTTCATTTAAGCAATGCTTTAGTAATTCATTCCAAAATGGTGAAATGTTAGGTAGAATAGTGTAATTGAAGTTTAGAATTTCACTCTTGGAAATTATCAAAATGAGTTATTCATGTTAACAATCAACAACAAAATATTATTTCTAATGGAAACATATTGAATGAAGAAGTTCTATGATCTTCGAGCAGTTTCGTCACCATAGTACATGACCATGTTTGATACTATTAGATTTCATAATTCTCTAGCAAATCATACCAAAATTATTACGAATTTTCTTCTAAAATATATCAATTTTGCTAATATATCTATTGAAAAAGAAAAAAAAAAAAAAGTCTAAAAGCTCATGAAAATATATCACATCTTTTATATCCTTATTGCATTATTTGAGGCTTCAAGCAAAGACATAATGTGCCACAAATAGAAATATAGATATATATATAAGGCGTAACTCTTGTATGAGCTGTTCAATGGCAATCACATTCCCATGTAGTTCCTTGAGTTACAAAAATCTGACCTCGCCGTGAGCCAAGGAATGGTACAGTAGCCATGAAATGAAAAATTAGATATATATTTGACAAAAACAATATTTATTTATTTATTAAAATTATTTTTTTGATAATTTATTAGCATTTCTAAAGCGTTGTCTATTTCATGAAAAAGAAGCAGTGAAAATCGAAATTGAAATTTGAGATTCCAAATTCTAGCGTTTGATTAACTAAAATTTAAGATGATCACACCATTAAAATATAGTCTAAATACACTAAATTTTTACTGAGTTTAACATAAGTTGCAAAAATTTTATGTATGAAGGAATTTAGTTTCAAAAAATATATAACATCAAAACTGATTATTAGCAGATATTCATTGACCTTTAGTTAGTTATCTTTGTTGTAGCAGTATCTTACATATACAATGTTGGACACACCATTTATTCATGGTGAAATACATAATACAGATTTATTCTCATCCAATATTTATAACTTGGTATCAAAGCGTAACCAAGATGTCTTTGTCTTCTTCATCCTTCTCTTTTTCTTCTTCTTCTTCTAATTCTCACTCAACCACATCCGTTTCTTTACCACTCTATTTTCCAAATCTCCCTTCTTCTGCCACCACACCAACTCAAAGTCAAAAAAGTTTTTCCATTAAGTTAAACTCTAAAAATTACATCCCATGGAAACTCCAATTCACCTCATTTTTGAATTTCTATAATCTCCATGGCATAGTCAATGGAAGTGAACCATGCCCACCTAAAGAAAGAGTCAATTCCGAGATTCAATAACCTGAATCGAACCCTGACTACATTACCTAGTTTTTCAAGGATCAACTACTTTTTTCATGGCTCCTGTCCTCCATTACTGAGGAAATCTATCCACATCTCATCAGTTTGAATTCTTCAGCTGCAATTTGGATTGCTCTTGCTACAGCCTTTGACACCATTAGTCATGCTCAACGCACTTAACTTCACATTGAGCTTCATAACCTCTCCAAGGATGACAAACCAATTTCTCACTTTTATATCAAGCTAAATCTATTGCTGATTCTTTTACACTTGTAGGGCAACCGATTTCTGATGCTGAATTTAATGCCAAAAGTTTTAGGCAAATTGGAGCTGAATATAATCCTATTATTATTGCTCTTCAACAATGAATTGTTCCTCCAGCCTTTCATGATTTACATGGGCAGCTTATTGCATATGAACTCCTTCTTAAAACGCAACAACCTATAATTCCCTTTGTCAATATTGCACAAAATTTGGCTAGGGGTTCTCCTACTTTCTCTATTTGGGGTCGCTTCCAATATGGTCAGGGTTGAGGTCACATCCAATGTGGTCAAGGTTGAGGTCACAATTATAATACCTCTTATTAGTCCTCAGTTTTTTATCAAATTTATGGATTTTAGAACCATTCCGCCCTTTAATGTCGATACCAATTTGATTCCAACTACACTCCAGCTCATCAACCCGCTTATAGCCGATCTGATTACACTCCTTCACTAGTTTAAGCACATATGGCAACGGTTGACACTTCCTTGGCTTCTAAATCATATGTGACTCCCATTTCCTAGTATCCAGATACGAGAGGTACCCATCATGTCACTCCTTACTTGAGCTCCCTTTTGATTGCAAATGAATATAAGGGTAAGGATAAATTAGTAAATTTCGGCCTTTAACAAAGCATTTTAAGGAATTTGGTATTCAACATCAAATGACATGTCCACATACATATGAATAAAAAGGTACTGTAGAACGAAAAATCTGGAATATTGTTAATATTGGTTTATCTTTGCTTAGTCATTAAGGCTCACCTTTTAAATACTAGCAGTATGCTTTTGCGATAGCAGTATTTCTAATTAATCAATTGCCAAGTAATTCACTATCCAAGGGAATTCCTTTTTAGAAATTGTTTAAAGCTTCACCAAATTATTTAATTCTCAAAGTATTTAGGTGTAATATTCCGAGTTTTTAAATAATTTTAAACTGCATCGGGATATGCAGTGTTAATAATTTTGTATATAATTATGATATTTTTATGAGTTTGATATTTATTTAAAGCTTATTTTAATTATTTTATGTTATTTTAAGTAATTTACGTAAAATTTTCCCGAGAATTCTATTTTTGGGGAAATTAACACGTAAATAATTTAATATTAATTATTTTAAATAAATTCACGCATTTGCATGAACACATATATATTTTTAAAGTGCTAAAATAAAGTGTATATATGTGTATTTATTTAAATTAAACTAGGGTTTAATTAATTACCCTAATTTTTATTATTTATTATTTAGTTTTAATATTATTTAATTATTTTTAAGTGTATAAATTATTAAATATATTAAATTATGTGTGTGAAAGTTTATATTATTATAATATATAGTGTGAGTATATATATATATGCATATATACATCATATATTGAGAAAAATCAAAAACTTTGCCAAATTACCAAACTGCCTCCGACTCCCTCTCCTCCTTCTCCGATCGTCCCACACCCTACCCTCATTGTGCCTCTCGGTTTGGTATGCTAGACCGCCCTTCGCCGCCACCAGCTTCTGCCAACCTCCTTCCCCTTCCTTCCTCTTCCTCTCCGACGTGATCAGGTCGCCGGAAGCTCGATAGAACGCCCAAAATTTGTAGTGGCAGCGTGTGAAGCTCTTCACCGTCGATCGCAATTTCGGCCACCATTTCATGCACCGCCAGTCTCCATCGACTCCCTGAGCTCCGGTGGTTCCTATTCTAAGCTTCTTTTGGCTGGAAAATGAGTGGTTGTTAAGGTTTGAGCTTGATCTTCATTTCGATCAACTTGAGTTTTTGATTTTTTTTAGCTTTAATTTGATTGATTCATGAAAAATTATTTCACAAAATTTGATCCTAGTAGCTTAATATTCATGCTGGAATTTTTTTGGAATTTTTGGAATTTATTTTGATTTTTGGGTATTTTTGATTATTTTATTATTATTTTCTAATTTTCGAAAATTAATTAATTAAATTATGAAATTGTGTTTTATGGTAATTATAGGTGTTTAAATGAATTATATAAATTTATTTGTAATTTTTGTGAATTTTTATGTATTTATTTTGAATTTATTTAGTTTATGTAATTTTGAAAAATAGGGTTAATTGGGTGTTTCATTGAAATTAATTGGTTAATTAAGTATATTTATTGATATTATTGAAATATATGTTGAGAAAATTAAATTTTTGCAATTATATTATTTTTGGTGAATTTTTTGATTTATTTTAGTAAATTTATATATATAGGGGTATTTTGGTAATTTTACACTAAATTGGCTAAAAATGTAATTAAATTGGTTTTAATAGTTATTTAGGGAATAAAAATGATTTCTACAAATTATTTAGTATTTTTAACTAATTAAAACTATTTTTCGTAAATTATTTTCAAATTATATATATAATATACGATTTTTCTAATAAAATGAGTTTTTATCGGTTTTTACTGTGTTTTAGGGTTAATTACGTAATTTCTACTTAAAAAATGTATTTTTATTATATAAGGGCATTTTCGGTATTTTATAACTATTCCGTAAATTGTGGATCTCGGTCGGGGATTTGTAGTTTGGAGTCCGACCGAGGGATTTTCATTATGAATTCTGTGTTTATTTTCGAAGTGTATTTCTTTGTAGGACCAGCTCTACTCTTTGAGTAGAGAGATGTCCATTTTACAGGGGAGGTTTTGTCGGATTTTCAGTAGAATTCTCGTAAAACGTGATGTCCAGTCGAATTCTGATTTAATCCTGTGTCTAGTATTCTAGATCGAGTCTTTAGAACTTCTGTTAGATTTATTCTGATTCCTATCATTATTTGTTTGTTTAGTTGCATTGAGACCGAGGCCTAGTGGACCAAGCCCATCGGACCAATCTCGAGGAGCGCAGTAATTGTGAGTTGTTATTTTATATATATGCTCTAGGGTGCATGATTTTAGAAATCTATGTTTTATTTTGATTAAATATGCATAATGGTTTAATTAGTACTTGTGTTTATTTTAGTTTACTTTTGGTTTATTTTTGGTATATTTTAAACTATATGCATGTTTTACTAATGAATTATGTTTAAAATGTTTTTGAATGTATTTCTAGTTTACTTTGAAATTAGATTGGATTTATTTGAAGTATATATACTCGAAATATACCTGGTTTACTTTTGGTATATTTCTAGTATATATATGGTTTATGTTGCTATTTTATTTAAATTCATGCATCATTTATTTTTATGAATGTATGTTTTACATTTTAATGAAGGATATCAATAGAACGTGCTATCTAGTGGGCAGCACTAGGACCGAGTATATACCAGTACGCTGATAGCATTTAGGCTATATTACTAACCATTTGTGGATATTGATTGGATTTGATTATTTATTGTGTGAGATATGATTTGGGAGTGTGATTGCTGAAGCTCGGTTGACCAAGTGTCTCAAGGCCAATCACACTGAAAGTCAGACTGCTGGAGCTCGGTTGACTTAGTGTCTCGGGGCTAGTCTACTATCCAAATGGATCAAGTGAATATATTTGGAATAAGTGAGCCTATATGGCTAGAGTATTTTCTAACACTGTTTTGAGGTTGCGATATTCTAGGGTTCTATTTGATCCTTCATAAACTGTGATTTTCAGTAAAAAAAATACATAAAATGATTTTATTGCATCTTTGTGTATTTGCTTGTATATATACTTATTATATATATACTATTGACTGTGTGCATTGCCATTTAGTATGCATGTATATATATTATGGCAATTCACTCAATGAGGTCTGACTCCCCTCCGTTGACTATTTTTCAGGAGAGTCGTCGTCATCAGACCTCAGTAGCAGACCCTTACACCGGATTTCTTCCGCCCCGGCTTCATTATGTAAACTACTCACTTGAGTTTTATTTTTATTAATCTAGACACTACAGTAGTTGTAAAATTGAAAAAGGATATTGTATTATATTGGTATAAGTTATGTACTTAAAATATTTGAACTGGATTTGTATTAAAATTTTATTTCTATATATTCGAGATGAGTTGTTGATTTAAATCCCATGGTGGATTATTATTTAATTATTTATGATTTTATTTTCGCTGCATAATATTTTAATTATGTTATTATTATTATTGCATGTTTTATTTTATTTTAAGGCTTGCTACAGCTTCCGGATTCGAAAGAATTCCCGTTCCCTAGCGCTGGTCATGGCCCCTATTTTGGGTCGTGACATTAGGTGTGGTGTTTAGCCATTACTTCGATCGTACAACAAGTATAACTTCATTTTTTTATCCATGCAGTATGTATTTTTAGGGTATTCACCACATCATCTGGGTTATAGATGCCTTGACAAAGACACTGGCAAAATTTACATAAACAGGCATGTTCAATTTGATGAGAAAACATTCCCATTTAAGGTGATTTCCTCCCAAGTTACAGGTAAACAGCTTAAACCCATATAGCCTGACTCCTCTTGTTGTATTTGTCATATACGATGCCTGCTACCTTCCACCCACCAAAGCTGATATTAGTTGCCCACCTGACACAAGTTGTCCTGCCTCTACCAACTATGCCAAGTCATACAGTAAATAAGTCTTCTTCTTCTATTAAAATTTCATCCTTATCTCCATCAACTTTTGTCTCACCTAAAATCACTTCCAAATCACCTACTCCATCTTAATCACCTCACCCAATCAAATCCAATCCAATAACCTCTCATCCTATACAAATCTTCAATCTGGAAGGCATCCAACTTTTTGTTGACTTCACCAATCCATAAGGTAAACAACCTGATACATACTTACCTAATATAACAACCACATCAAACATCTTTACCTCCTAGAACCAAAACCCAAAAACTACTAATCTACTCTTATCCTATAACCATAAAGAACCCACACCATGATCTTATGTAATTATTCTAAACCAACATCCCATGTCACTCAACTTCAATAAACACTTGATCACACCACCTTATCAACCTTATCTTCTACCCACTCATCTACATCATGTTTCAAAACAAGCCTTTCTTTTCTTTTTCCTTAAACTTGTAACACACCAGACCATTCCTTACCCACTACCAAACCCACTTCGTACACTCAAGCATCTAAATATCCTCAATTTTCATGCTGTTATAGCCTAAGAAATTAACGCATTATACCAAACGAACACCTTGACATTCCCAATGTAACATTGTGGGCAATAAATGGGTGTAAAAAATCAAAAAACATGCAAATGGAACACTTGAAAGATTGAAAGCATATTTAATGGCTAAAGGTTATACTTAAAAGCATGGGTTACACTACAATGAAACTTTTAATTTGATTATCAAAACCTTCGCCACTATTGCTCTCTCTCATGGATGGACATTTATTCAGCTTGATGTAAGTAATGCTTTTCTTCATGGTAATTTGGATGAAATGGTTTACATGCGGCAACCATAAGGCTTTATCAATAAATAATTTCCTCACTATATATGTAAACTATCCAAATCCCTTTATGGTCTCAAACAAGCACCAAGGGTATGGTTTCAAAGACTTGGGAATTTTTTTACTCAAATTGGTTTTATTAGTTCTCAATCGTATCCTTCCATATTTATTTATAATCATCATGGTTCTCAATGTTTCTTACTAGTGTATGTCGATAATGTTTTTGTTAGTGATATGTCATAAGCCAATAATGTAATGGCCATACTTTAACAGTGTCATATTTTTATTTTGATAATAAAGAGGCATTTTTATTATTACTAGTTAATTCTAGTATTATCCTTGATTAGTTAATTCTACTAAGATCATCAAATACGTGACTTGATAATAAAACTCTTAGGTGATACTTGAATTCTAATATAAATATCCTTAGTCAATTATTGTTATGGGAATAACAATGAATAAAAACTAGTATGAGGTTGACTGATAATTAAGTTTTACTAATTATATATATGACATATTAAGTCAAACTCATAGGTACATATTTAGGGAAATGATGTACTAGATCGACCCACTATGTAATATCCCGTGTTTTTTTAAAATATTTTTACACTGTACCGGGATATACAGTGTTAATAATTTTTTAATATATTATATGATATTTTTATGAGTTGTTATGTATTTAAAATCTATTTTAATTACTGTGTCTTATTTACAGTCCTTTACGTAAAATTTTCCCGGGACTTGCATTTTCGGGGAAATTTTCACATAAATATTTTATTATTAATTATTTTAAATATATTTTCGGACTTGCATGAACTCATACATATTTTTAAAATATTAAACACCGTGTATACATATAATTATTTATTTAATTAGGGTTTAGTATTACCCCAATATTTTATTAATTATTTATTAGTTTTATTGTTATTTAATTATTTTTATTTAGTATAAATTATTAAAATATTAAATTTTATGTGTGTGGTGTATATTTAATGTGTATAATATAATATTATTTTATTATATAGTGTAAAGTATATATATATACATATATACATTAAAAATCAAAAGGATTTGCCAAATTACCGTTTAGCCCCTCCCTCTCCTTCTTCTCCCCCGATCGTCTACCTTCACTGCGCCTCCCGTTTCAGCATGCCGGACCGCCTTTCGCCGCCACCAGCTGCCGCCAACCTCCTTCCCCTTCCTTCCTCTTCCCCTCCGACGTGACCAGGCCACCGGAAGCCCGCTGGATCACCCAGAATCCGCCATGGCAGCAAGTTGAGCTTCTTACCGTCGACGACGATTTCGGCCACCATTTCGTGCACCGTCGGTCTTCATCGAATCCTTGAGCTCCGGTGATTCCAATTCTAAGCTCCTTTCGGCCTGAAATCAAGTGAATTTTGAGGTTTGAGCTAAAACTCAATTCGGTCACATTAGGGTTTTTGATTTTTTTGAGCTTCGAATTGATTGATTCATGAAAACTCCCTTCACAAATGTTGATCCTAGTAGCTTAATCTACATTTATGAATTTTTGTGGAATTTTTGGAGATTGTTTGGATTTTTGGGTATTTTTGAATATTTTAATATTATTTTCTAATTTTCGGAAATTAATTATTTAAATTATGAAATTGGGGTTTATGGTTAAATTAGGTGTTGAAATGAATTATAGGAATTTATTTTGAATTTTTATGAATTTCTAAGTATTTATTTTGAATTATTGAAGTTTATGTAATTTTGGGAAAATTAGGTTAAATGTGTTTTTAATTGAATTTAATTGGTTAAATGAGTTTAATTATTAATATTATTGATAAATATATTGAGAAAATTAATTTTGGATAATTGTATAATTTTTGGTGAATTTTTGAAGTAATTTTGGTATATTTATATATATATGGGTATTTTGGTAATTTTACACAAAATTGTCTAAAAATGTAATTTAATTGGTTTTAATAATTATTTAAGGTATAAAAATTATTTCCACAAATTATTTAGTATTTTTAACTAATTAAAACTATTTTTCGTGAATTATTTTCAATTATATATATAATATACGGTTTTTCTAATAAAATGAGTTTTTATCGATTTTTATAGTGTTTTAAGGTTAATTATGTAATTTCTATTTATAAAATGAATTTCTATGTTGTAAGGATATTTTTGGTATTTCTAAAATTATTCCGTGTTTGTGGACCCCGGTCGGTGGACTGTAGTTTGGAGTCCGACCGTGGGATTTTGATTGTGTTTTGTGTAGTTTTTCAAAGTGTATTTCCTTGCAGGGTCGGCTCTATTCTTTTGAGTAGAGAGATGTCCGTTTTACAGGGGAGGTTCTGTCGGATTTTTGATAGAATTCTCGTAAAACGTGATATCCGATCGAACCCTGATATCGATTCTGTGTTTTATACTCTAGATCGAATTCTAAGATTTCTGTTAGGGTTATTCTAATGTCTGTCGTTATTTGTTTGTTTAGTTGCGCCGAGACCGAGGGCTAGTGGACCAGGCCCGTCGGATCCATCTCGTGGAGCGCACTAGGTGAGTTACTATATTATATATATATGCTTTAGGATGCATGATTTAGAAATATATGTTTTATTTTGATTAAAATGCATAAATAATGTGATTTGTATTTAAGTATATTTTGGTTTATTTTTGGTATATAATAAATTATATACATGTTTTGTTAATAAATTATATTTAAAAATGTTTTTAAATATATTTCTAGTTTAATTTATGATTTGATTGGAATTATTCGACGTATATATATACTCGAAATATACCTGGTTTACTTTTGGTATATTTCTAGTATATATGTGGTTTATGTTGATATTTTATTGAATTTCATGCATCATTTATTTTTGTGAATGAATGTTTTATATTATTAATGATGAAGGATATCAATAGAACGTGCTACCTAGTGGGCAGCACTAGGACCGAGTACGTACTGGTACGCCTATAGTATTTAGGCTATATTACTAACTTATTCGTGGATATTGATTGAATGTGATTATTGATATGAGTGAGATGAGTTTTGGGTGTGATTGCTGGAGCTCGGTTGACCAAGTGTCTTGGGGCCAATCACACTGGCAGTCAGACTGCTGGAGCTCGGTTGACTTAGTGTCTCGGGGCCAGTCTACTGTCTAAATGGATTAAGTGGATATATTTGGATTAAGTGAGCCCGTATGGCTAGAGTGTTGTCTAACACTATTTCTGAGGTTGCGATATTCTAGGGTTCTATGTGATCCTTCATAAAAGATGATTTTCAATAAAATATATATAAAAATGATTTTTATTGCATCTGTGTGTATTTGCCTGTATATATATTAGATATATATATACTGTTGATTGTATGCATTGTCATTTAGTGTGTATGTATATATATTATAGTAATTCACTCAGTGAGGTCTGACTCCCCTCCGTTGACTATTTTTCAGGAGAGTCAACATCTTCAGACCTTAGTAGCAGCCTGTACGCCAGATTTCTTCCGCCCCGACTTCTTTGTGTAAACTGCTTACTTGAGTCTTATTTTTATAATCTAGACACTGCAGTAGTTGTGAATTAAAGTGTGGGATTTCATGTATTTTATTTAAAGAGATGTATTATATTGAAACTGGATTTGCATTGAAAGATTATATATATATGAGATGAGATTTGATTTAAATCCAGTGATGAGAATGTTATTATTATATTTACGATTTTTATTTTCGCTGCATATATATATTACTGTTATCGTTATTATTGCATGTTTTATTTTATTTTTAGGTTTGATATGGGTTCCGGATTCGAAAGAATTCCCGTTCCCTAGCGCCGGTCATGGCCCCTATTTTGGGTCGTGACAAAGTTGGTATCAGAGCCAGGTTTCTGTGTCAGGGCTTAGTTATGTGAGTTGTGGCCCTAGTTTTCAGAGTTGTATTTTCTGTTGGACTACTGCAGTGTATTAGGTTCGAGTATGTCTTGATAAGTATTCCTTGCTGTAGTTTTCAGCGTTATTCCTCCGTTGTCTGTTTTGTCTGAATATTTTCGTTTATCTTTTCAGTATGAGGAGTCGAGCGCGTGTTGCTCCATCGGTCATTGAGGCCGAGGATGATGAATCTTTTCATGATGAGGTTTTACCTCTTGAGCAGCCAGTTAGACGTAGAGGTCGTGGTAGAGGTAGACCTCAAGGAGCGGCAGGTCGCCGTAGGCAGAGAGAGTTACAGGACGAGGAGCCTATTGAGCTTGAGTTTGATGTTCCTGTTCCTCCAGTCGTTCAGCCTGTTCAGCCTTCCTATCAGTAGGGTATGTCTGACCCTGAGGCAGCTTTGTTATATGTCTGAGTTGGCAGGATTACTTTTGATGGTACTTTTGATCCACTAGATTTTCTGCACGCGATTGAGACTAGGACTCGGACTGCTCATACCGAGTACCAGCGGATCATGATCGTTGAGTTATCTATCGAGGGACCAGCTCTAGATTGGTTCATTCAAATGATCCAGCCTTACATGATGACGATGACGTGGGCTCAGTTTCGTGAGCGATTTATGAGGAGATTTTGTCCAGAGCCTCTTCGTTTGAGCTATCATCTTCGTTTGACCAGTATTTCTCGTGGAGATTGATCTGTAGAGGAGTACACCCGAGAGTTTCTTCATCTGGGTAGATATGCTGAGGATCTGATGTGAGATCAGTATTTTGCGATCACTACATATGTCACTGGTTTGGGTTCTGCTTTTGCTGGTATGCCTACAGCAGGCCTTACTCTGGAGTCTGTGATTGAGTTGGCTAAGGAGATTGAGCTTAGGCTAGTTAGGCAGGGAGCGATGCCTAATTATTACCAGCTAGGAGTTCAGTCGAGTGGATTGCAGGCTACTCCATATTCGAGTTTTCATGTTGGTTCAAGTAGTCAGCAACGAGGTCCGACTCAGTAGAGTCAGAGGCAGCAGCAGCGAGTGCATCAGAGCAGTAGACATGGCCGTGGAGGTCAGTGTAGATCGTTCAGATTTGGATCAGGTGCTTCGAGCAGCAGCAGTGGTCATAGTTCTGGATCAGCGGCCAATGTTTATCAGACTTATGGTAGAGTCCATCAGGGACCGTGTTATCTGACACCACTGACATGCTTCAGATGCGGGCAGACAGGACATTTTGCCAGATCGTGTCCTTATTCCGAGTATCAGCAGTAAAAAATTCTGCGATTCCCACAGCAGTCGATTGCTAGTGCTGCACCCGTGCCATTTCAGTTACCACCAGCTCAGCATCAGAGTTCCACTCAGTTTGTTCCACAGCAGAGTCATGGTAGAGGTACTAGAGGAGGTGCCAGAGGTGTTGGCCAGGCTTTTACCAGTCAGCAGGGAGGTCGAGGTCAAGCCAGAGTTTTTCAACTTACTCAACAGGATGCTCAGGCATCTAATGCAGTCGTGGCAGGTATTGTTTCTGTTTGTTACCTGGATGCTTGGGTTTTGTTTTATCCGGGTGCCATACATTCATTTGTTTCTCCCATTTTTGCTTCTAAATCTTGTTGGCAAGCTTCGAGGATGGCTTTTCCTTTATCTGTTGCCACTCCTCTGAGCGATTCCTTGGACGCCGATATTGTTCTTTCTGGTTGTCCAGTTCTCGTGGGAGATAGAGAATTACCCGCTGATTTGATTTTGTTGGATGTGATGGAATTTGATGTCATTCTGGGAATGGATTGGTTATCTCAGCACTATGCTGTGGTAGATTGCAGGAATAAAGAGGTGACTTTCAGAATTCCTGATGAAGAAGATTTTAAGTTTGTGGGTGATAGGAGTTCAGCACCTCAGAATCTTATTTCTGCTATTACAGCTAAAAAGTTATTGAAGAAAGGTTGTCAGGGATATTTGGCATTGGTCAGGGATACGTCAGTGGTGAAGTTATCACTCACAGATGTTCCTGTTGCTTGTGAGTTTCCTGATGTTTTTCCCGAGGAGTTGCCAGGTTTACCACCTCATAAAGAGATTGAGTTCTGTATAGATGTGGTTCCAGGTACTACTCTTATATCTATGCCACCCTATCGTATGGCTCCTGCAGAGTTGAAAGAATTAAAGGAGCAGTTGCAAGAGTTATTGGATAAAGGTTTCATTAGACCTAGTGTTTCTCCTTGGGGTGCACCAGTCCTGTTTGTGAAGAAGAAGGATGGTACCCTGAGACTGTGCATTGACTACAGGGAGCTTAATAAGGTGACAGTGAAGAACAAGTATCCTCTCCTGAGGATAAATGACTTGTTTGATCAGCTACATGGTGCACAGTTCTTTTCTAAGGTTGACTTAAGGTCGGGTTATCATCAGCTGCGAATTAGTGAAGCTGATATTCCTAAGACAGCGTTTCGCACTAGATATGGTCATTATGAGTTTCTGGTGATGTCCTTTGGTTTGACTAATGCACCAGCAGCTTTTATGGACCTGATGAATAGGGTATTCAAACCGTATGTGGATCAGTTTGTAGTAGTCTTCATTGATGATATACTAGTATATTCGAGGAGTATGGAAGAGCATGTATATCACTTGAGCATTGTACTATAGACACTGAGAGATCATCAGCTTTATACTAAATTCTTGAAGTGTGATTTTTGGATGGAGAGTGTTTCTTTTCTTGGACACGTAATGTCTAAAGAAGGTATTCAGGTTGATCCACAGAAGATTGAGACAGTATCTGAGTGGCCTAGACCTACTTCTGTCACTGAGATTCGAAGTTTTCTGGGTTTAGCCGGTATTATAGGTGGTTTGTGCAAGATTTTTCTAGAATTGCAGCCCCTATGACTCGCTTGACTCAGAAGAATGTTAGATTCAAGTGGTCAGAAGCTTGTGAGAACAGTTTTTAGTTGTTGAAGGAGAAGTTGACCACAACGCCAGTATTAGCTTTGCCTAATAGTGTGCATAAGTTCACAGTTTACTGTGATGCCTCTAGAATTGGTCTTGGTTGTGTGTTGATGCAGAATGGAAGGGTGATAGCCTATGCTTCGAGGCAGTTGAAGAAGCATGAGCAGAACTATCCTACACATGACCTAAAGATGGTTGTAGTGATCTTTGCTTTGAAGATTTGGAGACATTATCTGTACGGGGTGACTTGTGAGATATTTACTGATCACAAGAGCCTTAAGTACATTTTCCAGCAGCGAGATCTGAATCTGAGGCAGAGAAGATGGTTGGAATTGTTGAAGGATTATGATTGTGAGATTCTATATCATCCGAGTAAAGCTAATGTGGTAGCAGATGCCTTGAGTAGGAAGTCCTCAGGCAGTCTTGCTCACATCGGTGTTGAGAGAAGACCATTGATCCAGGAATTGCATTTTTTAGTGGATCATGGTCTGATGATGAAGACTAGTAGATCAGGTGGACTGCTAGCTCAATTTAAAGTGTGATATGTACTGAGGGATAGGATTAAAGCAGCTTAGAGACGAGATCCTATTCTAGAAGAGCTTGCAGAGAATGTCAGAGCAGGGAAGTTCACTGATTTCACACTTGATGATGATGGTGTGTTATGGATCAGTGGTAGATTGTGTGTTCCTGATGTAGATGATTTGAGAGAAGAGATCCTAGAGGAAGCACATTCTACAGCTTATAGCGTACATCCAGGTATTACTAAGATGTACCACAGTATCAGAGGTCTATACTGGTGGGATGGATTGAAGAAGGATGTCACAGATTATGTTGCTAAGTGCTTAATGTGTCAGCAAGTGAAAGCCAAACATCAGAAGCCTTCTGGGAAGCTTCAGCCTCTTCCTATTCCCGAGTGGAAGTGGGAAAGGATAGCTATGGATTTTGTGGTAGGTTTACCTCGTTCGAAGGATGGATACGATTCCATCTAGGTGATCATAGACAGATTGACGAAGTCTGCACATTTCTTGCCTGTGAAAGCCACTTATTCAGTTGCTTGATTGGTGAAGCTATATGTGAAGCATATTGTGTGCCTTCATGGAGTACCTGTGTCCATTGTGTCAGATAGAGGTTCGGTGTTTACTTCTCATTTTTGGCAGAAGTTGCAAGAAGCGATGGGCACTAGGTTGGATTTCAGTACTGCTTTTCATCCTCAGACAGATGGTCAGTCTGAGAGGACGATCCAGACACTGGAAGATATATTGAGGATGTGTGTCTTGGATTTGGGAGGTAGCTGGGATGATCATTTGCCACTCGTTGAGTTTGCATATAATAACAGCTACCATAGCAGTATTGGTATGGCACCGTATGAGGCATTGTATGGAAGGAAGTGTAGATCCCCGTTGAGTTGGGATGAGATTGGTGAGAGAGCTTTGACTGGACCTGAGATGATTCAGGATGCTGCAGAGAAAGTCGCCGTGATTAAGCGCAGATTAGAGACCGCAGTTAGCAGACAGAAGAGTTACGCGGATCCTAAGCGTAGAGATGTGGAGTTTCAGGTTGGAGATTTTATTTTTCTGAAAGTATCTCCGATGAAGGGTGTGATGAGATTTGGTAAGAAGGGTAAGTTAGCACCAAGATATATTGGACCGTTTGAGATTCTGGAGAGAGTTGGCACTGTTGCATATCGGTTGGATTTGCCTCCGAGTATGTCACAGGTGCATCCAGTATTTCATATCTTAATGTTGAGGAAGTATATCTCATACCCTTCACACGTGTTGCAACCTGACAGTGTAGAAGTGAGTGAAGATTTGATGTTTGTGGAAGAACCTGTGGCGATCGTTGATTTTCAAGTTCGACAGTTGCGATCGAAGCAGATTCTGATGGTCAAGGTTCTATGGCGTAGCGACAGAGTCGAGGAGCATACGTGGGAGACTGAAGCTGAGATGTGAGCTTCTTACCCGTATCTCTTTCCTTCCTGATTCTGTAATCTTTTCTTTTTGGAATTCGAGGACGAATTCTTGTAAGGGGGGAAGACTGTAATATCCCGTGTTTTTTTAAAATATTTTTACACTGTACCGGAATATACAGTGTTAATAATTTTTGAATATATTATATGATATTTTTATGAGTTGTTATGTATTTAAAATCTATTTTAATTACTGTGTCTTATTTACAGTCCTTTACGTAAAATTTTCCCGGGACTTGCATTTTTGGGGAAATTTTCACGTAAATATTTTATTATTAATTATTTTAAATATATTTTCGGACTTGCATGAACTCATACATATTTTTAAAATATTAAACACCATGTATACATATAATTATTTATTTAATTAGGGTTTAGTATTACCCTAATATTTTATTAATTATTTATTAGTTTTATTGTTATTTAATTATTTTTATTTAGTATAAATTATTAAAATATTAAATTTTATGTGTGTGGTGTATATTTAATGTGTATAATATAATATTATTTTATTATATAGTGTAAAGTATATATATATACATATATACATTAAAAATCAAAAGGATTTGCCAAATTACCGTTTAGCCCCTCCCTCTCCTTCTTCTCCCCCGATCGTCTACCTTCACTGCGCCTCCCGTTTCAGCATGCCGGACCGCCTTTCGCTGCCACCAGCTGCCGCCAACCTCCTTCCCCTTCCTTCCTCTTCCCCTCCGATGTGACCAGGCCATCGGAAGCCCGCTGGATCGCCAGGAATCCGCCATGGCAGCAAATTGAGCTTCTTGCCGTCAACGACGATTCCGGCCACCATTTCATGCACCGCCGGTCTTCATCGACTCCTTGAGCTCTGGTGATTCCAATTCTAAGCTCCTTTCGGCCTGAAATCAAGTGGATTTTGAGGTTTGAGCTAAAACTCAATTCGGTCACATTAGGGTTTTCGATTTTTTTGAGCTTCGAATTGATTGATTCATGAAAACTCCCTTAACAAATGTTGATCCTAGTAGCTTAATCTACATGTATGAATTTTTGTGGAATTTTTGGAGATTGTTTGAATTTTTGGGTATTTTTGAATATTTTAATATTATTTTCTAATTTTCGGAAATTAATTATTTAAATTATGAAATTGGGGTTTATGGTTAAATTAGGTGTTGAAATGAATTATAGGAATTTATTTGTAATTTTTATGAATTTCTAAGTATTTATTTTGAATTATTGAAGTTTATGTCATTTTGGGAAAATTAGGTTAAATGTGTTTTTAATTGAATTTAATTGGTTAAATGAGTTTAATTATTAATATTATTGATAAATATGTTAAGAAAATTAATTTTGGATAATTGTATAATTTTTGGTGAATTTTTGAAGTAATTTTGGTATATTTATATATATAGGGGTATTTTGGTAATTTTATACAAAATTGTCTAAAAATGTAATTTAATTGGTTTTAATAATTATTTAAGATATAAAAATTATTTCCACAAATTATTTAGTTTTTTAACTAATTAAAACTATTTTTCGTGAATTATTTTCAATTATATATATAATATACGATTTTTCTAATAAAATGAGTTTTTATCGATTTTTATAGTGTTTTAAGGTTAATTATGTAATTTCTATTTATAAAATGAATTTCTATGTTGTAAGGATATTTTTGGTATTTCTAAAATTATTCCGTGTTTGTGGACCCCGGTCGGTGGACTGTAGTTTGGAGTCCGATCATGGGATTTTGATTGTGCTTTGTGTAGTTTTTCGAAGTGTATTTCCTTGTAGGGTCGGCTCTACTCTTTTGAGTAGAGAGATGTCCATTTTACAGGGGAGGTTCTGCCGAATTTTTGGTAGAATTCTCGTAAAACGTGATATCCGGTCGAACCCTGATATCGATTCTGTGTTTTATACTCTAGATCGAATTCTAAGATTTCTGTTAGGGTTATTCTAATATCTGTCGTTATTTATTTGTTTAGTTGCGCCAAGACCGAGGGCTAGTGGACCAGGCCCGTCGGATCCATCTCGTGGAGCGCACTAGGTGAGTTACTATACTATATATATATGCTTTAGGATGCATGATTTAGAAATATATGTTTTATTTTGATTAAAATGCATAAATAATGTGATTTGTATTTAAGTATATTTTGGTTTATTTTTGGTATATAATAAATTATATACATGTTTTGTTAATAAATTATATTTAAAAATGTTTTTAAATATATTTCTAGTTTAATTTATGATTTGATTGGAATTATTCGACGTATATATATACTCGAAATATACCTAGTTTACTTTTGGTATATTTCTAGTATATATGTGGTTTATGTTGATATTTTATTGAATTTCATGCATCATTTATTTTTGTGAATGAATGTTTTATATTATTAATGATGAAGGATATCAATAGAACGTGTTACCTAGTGGGCAACACTAGGACCGAGTACGTACCAGTACTCCTATAGTATTTAGGCTATATTACTAACTTATTCGTGGATATTGATTGAATGTGATTATTGATATGAGTGAGATGTGTTTTGGGTGTGATTGCTGGAGCTCGGTTGACCAAGTGTCTCAGGGCCAATCACACTGGCAGTCAGACTGCTGGAGCTCGGTTGACTTAGTGTCTCGGGGCCAGTCTACTGTCTAAATGGATTAAGTGGATATATTTGGATTAAGTGAGCCCGTATGGCTAGAGTGTTGTCTAACACTATTTCTGAGGTTGCGATATTCTAGGGTTCTATATGATCCTTCATAAAAGATGATTTTCAATAAAATATATATAAAAATGATTTTTATTGCATCTGTGTGTATTTGCCTGTATATATATTAGATATATATATACTATTGATTGTATGCATTGTCATTTAGTGTGTATGTATATATATTATAGTAATTCACTGAGTGAGGTATGACTCCCCTCCGTTGACTATTTTTCAGGAGAGTCAACATCTTCAGACCTTAGTAGCAGCCTGTACGCCGGATTTCTTCCGCCCCGGCTTCTTTGTGTAAACTGCTTACTTGAGTCTTATTTTTATAATCTAGACACTGCAGTAGTTGTGAATTAAAGTGTGGGATTTCATGTATTTTATTTAGAGAGATGTATTATTTTGAAACTAGATTTGTACTGAAAGATTATATATATATGAGATGAGATTTGATTTAAATCCAGTGATGAGAATGTTATTATTATATTTACGATTTTTATTTTCGCTGCATATATATATTACTGTTATCGTTATTATTGCATGTTTTATTTTATTTTTAGGTTTGCTACGGGTTCCGGATTCGAAAGAATTCCCGTTCCCTAGCGCCGATCATGGCCCCTGTTTTGGGTCGTGACACACTATGAGAACACCACATGGATTATTGGCATAGGTAATTCTCATCACAATAGTATTATTTAAGTCCTCTGACCTAAAATCACCATGGTTTTCTACATGATAAGTTTTGTATTTTGACACTACACCACACTTTAACCGAAAGGTAAAACAGTTGTGATTTGATATAGAATGAGTTTTGTGAGGAATGTGAGTGGTTAGGATGGAATTTGTCCCTCAATTATTTTGAGAATATATCTATTGGGCCCTAATAGTTAGACTGAAGAGAAATGCATGGTCTTGCTTGAATGATAAAGAGTTATTAATGTCAGTCTACTAGGATTGAGAAATAATATGATTTAAAAATATAAGGATGACATAATCCAAGCCTTATGTTCAATCAAGATATCATGTGACAAAAGAATTATAACACATGTTGTGTATTTGGTTATGTCGGATTATTGGCCTTCACACAACTTGGGTAGTAATAATGTCTTGATATAGACCAATTATGACTTATGGGCTAAAATGGAATTTTAGGCCCACTGCCAATGTTGTGTGAACCTACAGGGTCGTATACTTAGAATAAGCCCAAAGCAGACTTAGGTTAAGAAGCCCAATAAATATCTCTATGGAAGATTAAATAAATAAGAAAATAAATGAATAAACACTAATATATATATATATATATATATATATATATATATATATATATATATATATATATATATATATATATATATATATATATATATATATATATATATATATATATATATATATATATATATATATATATTAGTGTTTATTCATTTATTTTCTTATTTGTTTAAGGTAAGAGTTATCTAAAATAAATAGGAAATTATTCTAATTTGGAATTAGAATCAAAATAGAAAGAGAACTTTAAACTTACCAAAATTGTTTTGGTAAATGGAGATTATGAAACCCTAAAAAGGATGGCTATAAATACATCTTATTCTCTTACCACAACACATAGGATGGCTATGTTAAGCCACCTCTTCTCTTTTTTCTTCCTATACTTCTTTTATGAAAAGAAAAGGTATAAAGAGAAAATGTGTTGTGAGACAATAAAAGTTCTGGCAAACCTACTTTACTTTGGATCATCTTGTTCATGTGGATATTATAGAGGATGTGATCTTTCGGTGACTTCTTAATCCGATAAGAGGATAAGAAAAACTCAAGGTAGAGTGTCATCAGAGTGAACCCTGTCTCTTCCTTCTAACTATCTTGCTATTAAATCATTTTAGTGAGTGTTTGGAAACCCTCTCAATTAATCTAGTGAATTACATGGATCAAGGTTATGGGTTTTGTAGTTAAAAGTTTTATTTTCTATTGCGTTATGTATCACAAAACCTAGCAGTTTTGCTCATAAGCAATAGTCCCAATGTCATTCAGAGTATTATTCACCAATTATCTCAAGAATTCAAATTAAGAGATCTTGGAAAATTACATTATTTCTTGTGAATTTAGGTTTTTTATCAATCTCATGGCATCATTCTTTCTCAATAGCCTTACATTCAAGATTTGTTAAAAAAAATGAATACATCCTTCACAAAACCATGTTTAACACTAATGCCTACTAGCAAAATAGTCTCTCTTCAAATGGGAACTTTATTATCATTGAATGATGCAAGATGTTATAGATAATGTTGTGGGAGTTTACAACATGCCAGTATCATTAGGCCTAACATCTCCTTTACAGTTAATAAATTATGTCAGTTTATGCATCATCCTGCTAATGCCTATCTTTAAGCTTTAAATTGTGTTCTGCTCTACTTATATGGCACCATTTTCCTTGGTTTATTTTTTTCTCTATCAACAAATGCTAATTTAATTACATTCAGTGAAGCTGATTGGGTTGGATGTCTAGATAATCATTGATCCACAAGTGGTTATCTTATTTACCTTAGGAACAATCTTATTGCATGGAATTCAAATAAGGAAAAAATTGTTGCTTATTCTTCCATAGAGTCAGAGTTCAAAGCACTTACTAATGTTTTTGTTGAACTTAAATGGCTTACTTGTATCTTATAGGAACTTAGAGTAATTTTTACTTCAAGTCCTCATATTTGGTGTGATAATGTTGGTACTATTTTCTTGTCTACAAATTTGGTATTCCATGCTTGGACTCGACATGTAGAAGTTGATTATCATTTTGTTCAAAATTTGGTTGCCTTTTAAAAGCTCTCGATTGGTACTGTTTCTACTACTGACCAACTAGCTGATATTCTAACCAAGTTGCTCAACAAACGGTAATTTTCTTTTTTTGTCTCCAAGCTTTGGCTCGTAGCATATCTGCCTTTATCTTATTAGGGAGTATTAGTAGACATACAGTGACCTTTAGTTAGTTATCTTTATGTGATAGTATCTTATATATATACCATTGTACACACCATTTATTCTTAGTGTAATACACAATACAGATTTTTTCTCATTTAATATTTATAACTCTAATGAATTATATGTATGAGTCCCTTGATCCTAAACTCTTGAATAAAATATTTTATAATGATGAGGCTCATATGTATTTTTAAATAATCTGATAATCAACCTTTTCATACCATTATAAAAATTAGATTAGTTGCTTGTAGAATAGTTATATTTTGTATTCAACTTAAATGCAATTTCTTATATGTTTTTTAGCTTTTATTGTTTTGCTCTTATGTATGACCTTTTATTTTTATTTTTATTTTTTTTCTTTGGATTTCAAAATCTTTATGATTTTTTACCTCTAAAATTTTACTTAAAAAATGGAAAAGTACAAAAAACCATGTGATTTGAACCCTAATAAACTATTATCCTGAGTTTCACTCCATTAGTAAATCATAACAAATCAACTAACATTGTCAACAAAACTTACATGACAAAGGGTATTTTTGTCTTTTTAGGGGGAAAAACACGGCCTCCCTTACTACTTGCTTTTTCTTCTTCTTTTTCTTCTTTTATCTCCTTTGTCACCTACACCCATACCCTCCCTTACTACTCACTGCATATCTCTAGCTCCATCTCCACTAGCGCTGCTTTCATCCAGCACCAGCACTATCTTCACCCACCTCCACTAATGCTGCCTCCACCCACCTCCATCAATCCAATGGTAAATTTAATTTCTTTTCAATTTTTTATTTGAGGTTTTTTTATGGGTTAATGATAGTAGTAAGGTTGTTGATGGTGGTGATGTTGAACAAATGCTATGCAATGATGATAGAAATGTTTGGATGGCACTGGTATGACTTTGGTGACAGTGATGGTGATCTTGGATGTTGCCATTGGCGGTGGGAAATTATTGATATTGTTATTGATAGTGGCAGACGGCGATGGTGCAAAGGGATGTTTTAGGATTATTTCCAGGCAAAAAAATTTAAAATAGTGATATTAAAGTTGTGGTTGTCTTGGTTGCTATAGTGGTGGTATAGTTGCGATTTTTTTTTTAAGAAAAAAGTGGGTTCTAGCATTTATTTGTGAATATTTGAAATTAACATTTAAAGTATAAAACTTTTTTCTTTCATTTTTTTTAGTTTTATTTTTGCCTTCAGCAACCTGAATTAAGATGTTGGTTGACTCAGTTTTCATCTTGTTGGCCAAACGATAGGCCATGATGAGTAGATGGTTTGTGGAATTAGAGCTGAATAAGTAAAGAAAAATGAGCTTTGGGTTTTGTTAATTTAGGTTAGCTAAACTATCAAAAGGTCAGCTAATAGATGGAAAACTTAAGTGTCTATATCATTGATGGCAATTTGAAGGAAAAGGTAAATGCATGAAGATACCTCAGTCAGATATCATGTTTCACTATATGCCCTTCTTTGAATGTTCTTGTAATTTTTTTAGTTTAGCCATTGATATTAGTGAGTTCTTGCGTTTCTTAAATTCTTCAACAAAATGTAAAGAAAAGAAAATGATAAATGAGTTCAAGAATGAAGAAACACTTTAAGCAATGGAAATGGGTGTTATGAATCCTTGAAAATGAATGAGAAATGTGGGCTGAGAGATTTGGGAGGGACTGGAGGTTTTGAGCTACTTTGCCAAAAGTTTCAGTTTTAGCTGAAAATATTGGCATTAAATGTGGTTTTTCTGTGATCTTCATTTCTATTGCTGCATCTTTACTTCATTGTTGGTACCAATAATGCTGCTTTTGCTACTCAAGACACCACCCATTTAAGAGTAGCATTTTCTTTTTTCTTTTTCAAAAAAGAAATTAAAAAGATGCTGATGTGGTAGAGGTATTAAACAAATGCTATGTGATGAGACGAAAATACCCTCTGCCACAACAGCTTGATTAACAATGTCAGCTAGTTTGCTGTGATTTGCTAACTAAGTGAAACTGAGGGTACCAATTTGTTAGGGTTCAAACCACATGGTGAAAGTTGATTAGAGCACATGATATTTTCTTTGTACTTTTCCCAAAAAAACAAAAACAAAAAAAATTACTTTTCATCATTGTTCATAGTTGATAGTTTGAATTTAAATTGATAATATGCAAAATAAGTCAAAATTTTATAAATAGTCACTACTCACATTCTTAACACTAAAATTGCAATATAAAATAGCATCTATTATTTTTGTATTATAAATTAGTTACGATTAGAATTTCATATAAATAAAATTTCAAATGCAAAACATATAAATTAATTAAAAATTATAAAAGTAAAAATTTATTGTACGTGTTCCTGAACTTATAAGATTTCAAAAGGTGAAATTTTTCAATTCAGATCTTGTATGTACTCCTTGCTAATTTCGTATAATTTTTCACACTCTACATTTGTTTCTAATAAAAAATTATTTTGTTTAAAATAATATTTGTAATTTCTTTCAATCTCAATCAAATATTTTTCAACTTTGAGTGAATTACGCAATAAATTACCCATTTTCTACAATGAGCAAATTGCTAATTATTATTAAATTTATTAATTTTTGTCAGTGCTATGAAATAAAACATTAGAATGCTTCATATTAGGCATTTTTGTGTTGGTAATTAATAGATCTATGAATTTATTTATAAAATAAAAAACATTATTATTATAGACCATAGGCATAATGGCCTTTACAAGGAAGGAGATTGGCGGTAATTAGATTAATATCTTGTAAATGCACAAATCAAATGTGGAATTAAATATTAGTTTACAAAATAAATTAGTTTAAATGCTTTCGAACTTAATTTAATTTAATTTTAAGTTATTGAAATTCATCACAACATAAACTTTAATATACATCCATCCATTTATGTAGTGCTATTAAAAGATTGTGTTAGGAAATCAACAAAAGAAAAGATAAAAAATAAACTGAAAACACCAGTAGCATATATCCCCTATAACATCAAACATTGCTTTTACAAGAAGTAAATTAGTGGTTGTAGTTTCCTCCAATTATCCATCAAATGTATTAATATAAAACCTATGAGAATATATGTTTTTATTGTGCACCATCTGTCATCTTTTATATCCTTAATTATTGCATTATTTGAGGTGTGAAGCTACAAAATAATGTGACCAATGCAAGATAAATATTATGACTTTAAAGGCAGACACCTATATGAACTACTTATCAGAAAAACTATTTTGAAGTTTTACTATTACTATGCTTTAAATATATCCCTAATAATTGGATCACATAAGTCAATTTTAATTTAATTATCATCTCAAAGACAAGTGTCGTTTGAAGTGGTTGCATGATGGGGATGGAAATACCAAGTACTATCATGGTCTTTTGGTTAAGAGAAGGCCACAGGCTGGCATTCATAGCATGTGTATTAATGGTACTATCATTTCAGATGGTTCGGTTATTAAGCAACATGTGATTAATTATTTTTCAACTCTTTTTGTAGCTGATAATTCGGATAAGAATATTTCTGATATTCCTTCGGTCATTCCTAACTTGGTGACAAATGATTATAATGTAGCTCTTTGTCAAATGCCAAGTTTTAAGGAAATTAAGGAAGTGGTGTTTGATTTGGATCCTTATAGTGTACTAGGTTTAGATGGATATACTGGCCTTTTCTCTCAGCAGTGCTGGACTTTTATGGGTAGGAATCTCTATAAGGTAGTTTGAAGTTTCTTTCAATCTAGCTATATCTTGAATGGTTTGAATTCAAGTTTTATGATTTTAATTCCCAAAGTGTCTGGTGCTAATTCTGTTGAGAACTTCAGGCCAATAATTTTAAGTAATTTTTTTAAAAAATTATTACTAAAATTTTGAAAAATTGTATAGCTTCTTTCATTGGTGACATTATGGCTTCTCCTCACTTTAGTTTCATCAAAGGTCATCATAGCAGCTGCTTCTGAAAATGTCAATCTCCTTAATAAATGAGGTTTTAGAGGGAATATGGCTTTGAAAATTGACATTAGAAAGGCTTTTGACTCTATGGAATAGGATTTTATTACTGTTGTGCTATATAATTTTTATTTTTCTGATAAATTTTACAGTTGGATTTAAGCACTTTTTAATTCAGCTAGAATTTCTATTTTGTTTAATGGTGCTCCAAGTGGCTATTTTTCTTACTCTCATGGAGTGAGACAAGGAGATCCTCTCTCCCTTCTACTTTTTTATCAAGCTAAGGAATATCTTAATCGGCACCTTCTGTAGTTATTTAGAGATTTTTCTTTGGTTCCTATGTATGCTGCTCCAAGGGTTTGTTTTCCTTCTCACTTTTTATATGCGAATGACATTTTAGTTTTTGCAGAGCTACCCGAGCTAATATTTATAAGCTAACTAGTGTTTTTGAGTAGTAGGGTGTGTTATCCAGTCAAAAAGTTAACTGGGGAAAATCAAATATTTATTTTGGTTGTTCAGTCTCTTCTCATCACATTAATTTGCTTAGTAATATTGTTGGAATGTAAATGGCCTCTTTTCCTCTTCATTACTTGGGTATTCCTCTTTTTCAAGGTGCTCCTAAAAGACATTGGTTGTAAGGTTTGGCAGACAAAGTTTTATATAAATTTGATTTTTGGACAGGTAAAATGCTTTCTATGGTAGGTAGGGTGCCTTGGTGAAATCAGTGATCTTTGGCACTTTTCTACACTTATTCGTGATTTGTAAATGGCCTTTGATAATGCTTAAAACTTTGGAGAAGTGCCGATTCAATTAATGAGAAGAAGTTTATAGTTATGAAGTGGGATTCTCATTGTACTCCAAAAGAGGAGGGTGGTCTAAACTACACCTTATTAACACTTCCATGCTTTGTAAATTAGCTTGGAAAGCGCATTGCAGCCAAGGATTTATTTTTCTTTCCTTCAGTTAAGATTTTTGAATGCTACTCATATCCCTCGTGCTACCCATATTTACTCTTTGGTTTGGAGCTCTATTAAGAATTGTTTCATGGATATCAAAAACAATTCATAGTGGTTGGCTTCCCATATCTCCAATCTTAATTTTTGGAATGATAATTGGCTTGGGGAATCAATTTTGGATCATCTTGCAATCCCTCTTTCTTTTTAGAAAAACCTTAAGGCTAGGATTTCTGGTTTTTAATTTCAAAATTCCTAAAATTACTACATGAGTTTAAGATGGCCTATCTTATGCCTTGTGCAGATATTGAGAATGTTGTTTTCTCTCATTTTATTAAGGATTCTTTTGTCTTTCATCCTACTAGGAATAGTATGGTTTCTTGTAAAATTTTCTATCAATTTTATCAAGCTAATCATTCTAATGTGGCTTAGGGAAGAGACCTTTAGAGGCATTACTTGCCCTCGTCTCGTTCATTTTTGGTTTACAGAGCGTGAAAGTACCTTAGAGGGAGGGTGAATAAGGCTAATAAGGATTTTAAGAAAAATAAAACTAATTTTAAGGAATTGAGCAAGAATTAAAAGAGAATATAGTAGGAAGAACAATGAACACAATAATTTAAGGAGTTCAGATTCTCAACAATCCTATGTCTCTACCTAACTTATCCCCAAGTTAGGATTTTCAATCTTACACAATCTTATTCATAAGATTGAGATTATATAAGACTTTGAGGCTCACTCTTCAACCTCACAATCAAGAGTTTCTAGGCTTACTCTCAAACCAATTCCTAAGTGTTTTAATGGATAAATACTTAAATCAATTTCTTTAGAATAAATCTCACTTCCCTTCTAATCTATCCCAAGACTTAAATGAAGTAGAAATTCTATTTCTAACACACAACTAACTCTCATAAGAGTTAATGAAACTAAGAATGAATCAATTCAAAGTTTGAGAGCTTTGATGAATGTTAAGATAGAGAATTTAAATAAGCAAGTGTCTTAACTTCAATTAAGATTTAGGAGTAGTTTATATAGATAAACAACTCAAAGATATGGTTGTTAGATGTATTAAACATGTCTCTAACTTATTTATGTCAGAACGCCACTCACGATCATAAGGAACAACTTCTAGCTCATGAGGAGTGAAATACTAGCCATTACAATTAAAAAATGACCATTTGGAGTTGTAAGGATTCCCCTCACGAGATGAGCTCTGCTCCTCACGATCATGATAGCAGCTCGTGAGGAGCACTAACCATGTTGTCAAAAATGAGCTCTTGAGGCACTATACAAGGTCAACTTGTGAGGTGCTCATAAGCATACCACTATAAGTCTAAATTTGTATATTTTTTGTATATAATTATTTCTTAAAGATTAGGGACTTGCATAGATTGAGATAGTACATTGAAATGTATATTTATACTCTTTTAAGGAGTATTTTATTGTCTCTAATCATTAAAAAAATTATTCTTGATAATCAATCAACTTCTTACACATTTAAAGGAAATCATTAGAATCTAAATTGTTTGTAAAAGTTCAAAATTAGGAGTTTGATCATGTAAATGGTCAATAATCCCCCCCTTTTTGGCTTTGTCAACCAATTTGATAAAATAATAAATAAGGTATATGTGTGTCAATAATAAATAACATAAATATGTATGCAAAATAACTTCCCCTTTCAAATAAAATAGATGCAATATGAAGAATATTTTCCTCCCCCTTAACATATGCATAAATTCAATAAAATGCATCATGTATTAGAGCCTAAAAGAAATTGAATTGACATGGCATAAATAAAGGATAACAAATAATTGTAAAGAAGATGATTTTAAAAAAAATTGTCTCCTTTATATAAATATATTTCTTTATTACTCCCTTTTTATAGACATGATAAGAAATAAAGATTTAATACATTATTCCCCTTTTGTTAAAACATAAAATTCAACATGAGGAAAAAAAAGAAACATGGTCTAACATAAAAAATGTGTTAAAATATAAAAACATGATAAATGATCATTTAAAAATTGTTAGGCAATATGAAGGAAATAATTTCAAACATATATGCATGTAGTGCTACTAAAATGCATCACAAAAATAGTTTATATAGCACTTATTTGAAACTTAACAAACTTAACTATCACATGATCATATAGAGGTTAGCTAGCTAACATACATGATCGTGTAGCACTTAGCATATCACAAACATAATTATCACATAACTTCTTCTCCCCCTTTGTCAAAGATAAAAATAAAAGAGAGAGATATAAAGGAACATGAACCTAAAGGAAATAAAAATTCTAGAGGGAATAAAAAATTAAGAACCAAAGCAATAAAAACAAAGATACACCAAATCTTTATAAAATCTATGTCATGCATAAACAAAATAAGCAAAACAAGGTCTTTATCTCAAGAAGAAAATCATCAAAGCATGATTATTAAATTATGACAAAATTAGCCACACTTACAATGTTACTATGCATGCATAAACAAAATTATGCAAAATATATTCAAACAATTTTCTCCCCTTATTTCAAATAATAAAATAGAATAAGGTTTGGAAAAAATTTGATATTAAGGACACACTATCAAGTTTCTTTCCCTTAAAAGAAATTAACTAAATACTCACATAAACTCAAAAGGCAAAAGGAAATTTTGACAAAATATTAATTGCATTCAAAAAAGGATCGAATTACAATGATATTGAAATGTTAGTTGTAAATGAAAAACACAAACAACAAAACACAAGACATAAACTAGCATCTTAAGGCTTAAAAAACTGAAAATAAACAGTAGATAAACCAAACATAAACTTATGAAAAACAAAGAAAATCTAGTCTTATGGAGGAGGAGGAGGAGGATTCCAAGTGCATTGTATGTTATGGTGAGCATACAATTGATGAATATCATACTCCATGTGACCTATCCTTTACTCAAACTGATAAATTCTAGTGTCCACTTGATCAAATCTACAGTTGAAGTTCGTTTCAGTAAAGGATAGACAATCAAAAAATCCACCAACCCAAGCAAGCTCATCATTAACACTTTGAGAAGCAGAAGGTCCTCTTGCTCTTTTTCTTTGAGATTGAGAAAGAGCATGCTCTTGAGAGATTTCTTCTTCAATTTGGACACTTTTAAGTCCAAAAGTACCTATGTGCTCAATATCTTCTAAGTCTTGTGTTAGCTCCTTATCAACATCTTCATCTCCTACTTCGTCTTTCTAAACCCAAGAATTTCTAACAAGATTGAATTTCCTAGTGTTTCTCAAGAGGTTATCATCAAGGAAAGAAGGTAAAATGGAAGGTGTGTTGTTCAAATTGATCCTAAAGTGATGACCAATTTTAGTGATGAAGCCTCCTACTCATAAGGCACCACTAATACTATCACTAGCTAACTAAAACCTCTATTGAAGCCATCTTCCTAGCTTAACATCTATGCCTTCAATAAGACATCTAATAAGTAAAAGATCATAAAAGGAAATAGCTTCATTACTCAAACCCCTAGCATAAATAGAATATGCAATAAACCTATGCATATACCAAAGAGGTTTTGAAGCAAAATTAAATAGTTTAGTGTGTCCCGCTTCAAAAGGTTTTGCATTAGATTTTGTATGTTGAGTCCAAAAATGATTAGGAAGCCAAGAAAAAATAGGAGAAGTTGAACCCCCTTATCTAAAAATAAAGATACCAACAAATTCTTGAGAGGTAAGGAATCTACCTCTCCCATCCAATCTAAATCTCACATTTTTCATAGGATTTTGCTCATTAAAGTGGTGGGTTCTCATGCAATAGGAAGCAAGAAATTCATGGACCAAAGAGGGATAGGTAGGAAAAGCATTGAATGCAAAATCATACAAACCCGCATTCTCAAGTAAAGTTCTAACCTCATTGAAACAACCTATCTTCTCCAAAGTAGCTTGAGACATGTACTTGGAGGAAATAATTTTCCTTTCCCTGAATTAAGAAAGCCTTTCCATAAATTGAGTTAAAGTGTAAGACAAAGAAGGTTGCTTCTTAGGTTAGTTTTTGGTAGCTCTTTTAGAGAAGGAAGAGGCATCTTGAGTTTTCCTCTTGGGAACCGTGGTGATGAGATGGAAGAGCTAAGAGTAAAAAATTTTAAAAAAGATAAATTTTGTTCTAAAAGGAGTTTGAATGCAAAGATAATGATGTGAGGATAAAATGAATAGTTAGGTTAAAATTAATCAAGTAAAGTCCCAAAAATACTCAAAAATTGCAAGTTGTCGTTTTAAGGAAGGAAAGAGTTAAAAAAAAAATTGTAATCCCAATAGAATTGGGAATTTTCACTGTTAAACTGCTACTCACGGGCGGTCCACTAGTGAGCATCGGTCGTAAGCGGCTCCAGACAGGTTGAGCCACAATGGTCACAAGCTTAATGGCTTGTGATGAAAGATGTTGGAAGGTCCTTAAACTTTCAAATTCTTTGTAATTAGGTCCTCAAAATGTGACAAATAGGTCCTTATGCACTAAATTAATCATTAAATCATAACGAAATTAAATACTTTGACAAATATCATCGTAAATTAACAATATCAAGTTAAAAAAATTAATTTTAAATAATTATTTGAAAATAATTATTAAAAATAAATCATACAAATGGGAAATCAATAAATTATGTTCATGAAATAAATTTTCTTACTTAAGTAATCAATAAAATTCAATAATTAATTATTTAAATAGCAAATATTTTTTCTAGATAAAATTTTCACATGAAAAAAATATATAAATTTTATTAATAAATAATTATGATAGAGTATTAGACACCAAAAATAAAACTGGAATATATGAATCATGATAAAGCAAGAATTTATATGATGGTATCAAATACGGAAAATAAACTGAAACTAATCATTAGTGAAAAACATGATTACACATGAATCCAATCATCAATTAAGCGATTAAGCAAGTCATCAAGACAAGCTTAAACCATCAATCATACCAAGTTCATGCTTAATAAAATTTAGTCTTTCCTCATAAAGAGGCTTGGTAAAGATGTCTGCTAATTGATAATTAGTATCAACAAAATTGAGAACAATATCACCATTTTGCACATGATCATGCAAGAAATGATGCCTAATATCAATATGCTTAGTTCTTGAATGTTGAATGGGATTCTTGTGAAGGTTAATAGCACTTGTATTATTACATTTAATTGGAATATGATTAATATCAATGTAATAGTTCAAAATTTGTTATTTTTGCCATAAAACTTGTGTGCAATAACAACTAGCCGCCATATATTCTGCTTCAGTGGTGGACAATGCAATCGAAACTTATTTCTTACTAAACTAAGAAATTAAACATTGTCCTAAAAATTAATAAGTTCTAAAAGTGCTCTTTCTATCTAGTAAGCTACCGGAAAAGTCCGCATTAAAATATCTAATCAAGTCAAAGGAAGAACTCCTATGATACCAAAGTCCTAAATGCATTTTACCATAAAGATATTTAAAAAAAAATTTAATAGCATTCAAATGAGACTCCCTAGGACTAGATTGAACATAAGCAAGTAGCAAACATAATATCGGGCCTACTAACAATTAAATAAAGAAGGGATTAGATCATACCTCTAAATCTCTTTTCATCAATAGGTTTGCTATTCTCATCCTTGTTGAGTTTGGTTATGGTGCTCATTGGAGTTTTTCTTATTTTAGCTCCATCAATGCCAAAATTCTTAAGAATATTTCTTGCTTATTTGGTTTGATTGATGAAAATACTATCTTTACATTACTTGATTTGAAGTCCAAGAAAGAACTTGAGTTCTTCCATTATACTCATCTCAAATTCTCCTTCCATTAACTTGGAGAATTCCTCACACAAGCAATTATTAGTAGCAAAGAAAATAATATCATCAACAAATATTTGAATAATTAATAAATCATGCTTGGATTTCTTTATGAAAAAAATTATGTCAACTTTTCCTATAAGTTACCCTTTCTCTAGTAAGAAGTTGCTCAATCTTTCATACCAAGCTCTTAGAGCTTATTTCAATCTATACAATGCTTTTAACAATTCAAAAACATGATTTAAAGAATCAAAATTGTCAAAACCCATAGGTTGTTCAACATACACCTCCTCTTTAATAAATCCATTTAAAAATACACTTTTAATATCCATTTGATAAAGTTTAAAGTCCATGAAAGATGCAAATGCAAGTAGCATTATAATAGCTTCTAAACTTACAACTGGGGCAAAGGTTTCATCATAATTAATGTCTTCCTCCTAATTATAACATTTAGATACTAGTCTAGCTTTATTCCTAGTCATGACACCTTGTTCATTCATCTTATTTTTAAACACTCATTTTGGTGCCTATAATAGGATGATGTTTAGGTTTAGGAACTAAAGTCCAAACCTTTTTCTTTTAAATTAATTTAACTCTTCTTGTATATCAAGGATCCAAAATTCATCACTCAATGCATCATTAACATTTTTGGGCTCAATTTAAGAAAGGAAGGCTAAATTTACAATAGACTTGAGTTTAGATCTAGTAGTTACCCCTTTTATAGTGTCACGTATAATGAGATCTTGAGGATAAGCTTTCTTGAATTGTCAATCCTTTCAAAATTCATCCTTCAAGGTAGGTTGAGATATCTCTTCATTATCCTTTTTGCTTAGATCTTCAAGTTCTAAAGACTTACCAACATTTTCTTCTTGTGTATCTATAATCACATTTTCACCTACAAGTTCATCAATACTACAAATATCCTTTCTAGGATTAAGTGACTTTAATTCATCAAAGACGACATTTATAGACTCTTCAACTACTGAATTTCTCTTATTAAAAACTCTATATGCTTTGCTATAAGTGGAATAACCTAGGAAAATTTCTTCATCGGCTTTAAAATCAAATTTTCCAAAATTATCCTTGGTGTTTAATATTCTTAGATATGAGATTTTGGATTTTCTATTGTTTCATAGCTCATAAGAAGTTTTATTTAAAATTGGTCTTTTAAAAACTCTATTTGAAACATAACAAGATGTGTTAACAGCTTCCATCCAAAAGTATAGAAGCAAATTATACTCATGAAGCATTATTCTAGCCATTTCCACAAGAGTTCTAATTTTCCTTTCCACTTCCCCATTTTGTTGAGGAGTTCTAGGAAAAGAAAATATATGTGAAATATCATTTTCGTTGCAATAGGTTTTGAAAAATTCATTTTCAAATTCAGTTCTATGATCACTTTTAATAGAAGAAATATAAAAACCTTTTTCTTTTTAAACTCTTTTTGCAAAATTTTTAAAAGATTTAAATGCATCATTCTTATGAGAAAAAAAATAAACCTAAGTGAATCTAGAGCAATCATCAACCAATACATATGGATAGTGTATTCCACTGAGACTAGTAACTCTAGTTGGTCCAAATAAATCCATATGTATAAGTTCAAGTGGTCTAAAAGTGGATACTACATTCTTTAGCTTAAATGAGGACTTGGATTATTTTCCCTTTTGATAAACATCTCAAGGTTTATCCTTAATGAATTCAAGCTTAGGTAAACCAATCACAAGTTCATGTTTACAAAGATCATACAAAAGCTCAAAATTTTCATGTCCTAACCTGCTATGTCATGTTCATATGTCATGGGAAATAGACATTAAGCATTTGATTTTTTGTTATTAATCTTATTTAAATCAATAACATAAACATTGATTGTTCTTTCACCACTAAAAATTACTTTGTCTTTACCAAGACTACTAATAAAATAATTTATAGGATAGAAAGTCACCTTAGTTCCCATATCACATAATTATCTTATTCTAAACAAATTATGTTTAAGACCATCAATAAGCAACACATGATGTATATATAAGGATTAAGGATTACCTATTTCTCCAATGCCTACTATCTTTCCTTTAGCATTGTCTCTAAATGTGACATGTTCTCCATCCTTTGCATCAAGCTTATTGAAATGCTCCTTATCTCCTATCATGTGCCTTGAACATCCACTATCAAGACACCACTTATTTTTCGTTCTTATGGATCTCAAGCACACCTACATAAAATAATTTAAGTTTTCTTTTGAACCCAAACCTTTCTTGGTCTAGGTTGGTTAGTTTCAAGATAATTCAAAGGAAGCAAATTCATATGTAGTCTTTTATAGAAGCATACATTGTTGGTGTGTCCTTTGATCATGCAATACGAACATACAACATTTGCAAACTGATTTCTTCTAGGAGCATATGTTTGTTTAGTATGTGAAACATGCTTTTGATGTTGTGGTGGTGTGTGTCTCCTAAAATTATTTTGAGTCATAATGTGAGACATAAATTGACAATAGAAATGTGTATTTTGATAAGTTTGTGTAATATATTTAGGATCATTGTGTTGTGCAACATGCTTATGAGTGTTGTTTCTAGTGTACATGTAAGCATGTTTAGGTTATGCTTCTCTAGTATAAGACTTACCACTTTGTATCATATAGGATTGGGTATTATGAGACTTTCATTTAATATTTGACACATGAGACTTATTAGCTTTAAAAGCTTGAGTCTTAATGAATTTAGAGGCAGAATGAATGGAATCATGTAAGGCTTTAACAAAATTAATATGTGATGATGATGATGATAAAGGCATTCCATTTTTATATCCAATTCCATGGGTATCTCCATGAAATTTTTGAGCATCAAGAAGGCTATCTAAAGTTTCTTTTTCTCTTTTAAATTTAGCAATGGAATTCTTTAATTCTAAGACCTGCTTAGAAAGCTTATAACTTTCATCACTTGCTTTCTTAAGTTGATCTTCCAAGGAATTAGAAGATTTTGCATCACTAACAAGCTTTTCATTTGATTCAAAAAGTTTAGCAAAATCATTTTTTAAGCTATAAAATTCCTTGGTTAAGCTAAATAGCTTATGCTTGTAAATTTTCTTCTTAGAAAGCAAGCTTTTGTATTTAACTAATAATTTATTCACAATAGAGCTCTCATCAATATCATCATCATCATCATCATCATCATAATTGTTACAATCATCAAAGGAAGAATGAAAAATAAATGGTACCTTATTTTCATTTTCAAGAGTCATGAAGCAAAGGTTAGCCATTTCTTGTTGTTCCTCTTCTTTTTTGGATTTGAAAGAGTCATCCTAAGTAGCTTTGAAGGCCTTTATTTTTTCCTTTGCTCCTTTGTGCTTCAATTTGAGTTTATAGCACTCACTTTGATTGTGACCCAGTTTCTTACATTCATAATAATTAACTTCTTTAGTTTTCTTCTTACCTTCCCTTTCATACTTCTTATTAAAGTCTCTTATTCTTGAGAAATTTTTCTTTCTCAAAAAGTTCTTGAAGTTCCTAGTGAGCATGGCAATATCACTATCTTCATTACTAGAATCTTCAATATTTTCATCTTCATTTTCTTTTTATGAAACCTTCAATTATGTGTTTTTTCTTCTCTTCCTTCTCTTCTTACTCTTCACCTTTTTTGCTTAATTGTGAGCTCATATATCAAGAGCTTGCCAATAAGCACATCAGTTAAGAGATCTTGAGCTTCGTTAATTGAAGTGACTTGAGATTTCCAATCCTTCTTAGGTGGGATTTTTAGAATCTTGTTATTCACCTCTTCCTTAAAGAAATATTTTCCAAGTTTCTTAAAGGTTGTAAGGAGAGCATTAAGTCGATTTGTCATCTCCGTGATTGACTCTTGAGGCTTTATCTTGAAGAGTTCGTATTCATACATGTGAAGTTAAACCTTCTTACTTCTAACTTGCATGTTGCCTTCATAATGATTTTCTAAGGTCTCCCACATTTCCTTAGCTGATATGCAAAGTTGAAGCTTGTCTCCTTCTTCTCCTGTCATGGAAGAGATTAAAGTGATTATAGCCCTTTTATTTTTATGATGTTCCTCCTTTTGTTCATTATTCCATTGGCTTCTTGCAATAGTAGTTACCACACCAATAATGGTAGTTGTAGGTGGTTCCTAACCTTTTAAGATAATATCCCAAAGTTTGATGGAATCATAATTAAGGTAAAGCTCCATTTTGAACTTCCAATGAGGATAGTCACTACTATTGAAGAATGATCTAAGTGGAGAAATGTTTTGTGATTCACTCCCTATGATCTTGTATTCTAGCAATGAAGTTTCTAGAATACAAACTCTAATATCAAATGAAAGTGCCTTAAGGGGGTGAATAAGGATAATGAGGATTTTAAGAAAAATAAAGATGATTTTAAGGATTTGAGAAAGAATTAAAAGAGAATATAACAAGAAGAATAATAAACACAATGATTTAAGGAGTTCGGATTCTTAACAATCCTACATCTCCACCTAACTTATCCCTAATTTAGGATTTTCAATCTCACACAATCTTATTCATAAGATTAAGATTACATAAGAGTTTAAGGCACACTTTCAACCTCACAATTAAAAGTTTCAAGGCTCATTTTTAAACTAATTCATAAGTGCTTGAATGGCTAAAAACTTAAACCAATTCCTTTAGAAATAAATCTCACTTCCCTTCTAATCTATCCCAAGACTTAAATGAAGTAGAAATTATATTTTTAACACACAACCAACTCTCACAAGAGTTAATGAAACTAAGAATGAATAAATTAAAAGTTTAAAAGCTTTAATGAATATTAAAACAAAGAATTTGAATAAGCAAGTGTCTTAACTTCAATTGAGCTCTAAGAGTAGTTTATATAGCTATTGGTTATATAACAAACATGTCTCTAACATCTCTTATTGATTTTTTATTCATCTTGGAATTATTTTTGTCAAAACACTGCTCATGATCTTAAAGAGCAAGTTTTGGCTCATGAGGAGCAAAATATTAGCCATTACATTCAAAAAATGACCATTTGGAGCTCTCAAGACTGCCCTCACAAACTGAGCTTTGCTCCTCATGATCATGAGGGCAGCTTATGAGGAGCACTAACCATTTTGTCAAAAATTAACTCCTGAGGCACTATAAAAAGTCAACTTGTAAGGGTCTAATAAGCTAACCACTGTAAGTCCAAATTTGTATATTTTTTATATATAATTATTTCTCAAAGATTGGGGACTTGCATATATTGAGATACTACATCAAAATGCATATTCATACTATTTTAAGGAGTATTTCGTTGTCTCTAATCATTAAACAATTATTCTTGATAATCAATTAATTTACTACACACTTAAAGGAAATCATTAGAATCTAAATTTTTGTTAAAGTTCAAAATTAGGAATTTTATCATGCAAATGGTCAACAAAGTGATTTATGCAGCTCTTCCCACTAATGATGTTTTGCACCAATAAGATTAGATTTTTCCATCCCGCTGTTGCTTGTGTGCAACAGATTTTGAATCAATTGATCACATTTTATGTTCTTATCATTATGCTACTTCTTTATGGCAAGCATTGAGCAAATTATTTTAAGTGAGTGTTGTTATTCCGAATAATTTTAATGGCCTTTTTAGGATTGTATGGTTTTACCATTTTTCTTTAAAAGTTTATGCTTTATAGACAGCTGATGTGGTTGCGATTATTCAATGCATATGGTATTCAAGAAATCAAACCATATTTCATGACAAATATGTTTCAGTTTCTACTACAATTCTCATTATTTATTCAGACAATAGAGAGTCATCCACATTTAACGTTAGACATATGAGCAATTTGGTAAAGGATCTTTTAATCCTTTGACATTTTCAATATCATTTGGTTTCAGTTACTTGGCTCAAGCCTCTTATTGCTTGGGTTAAAATAAACACTGAAGGAACGACTCGTGGGGCTCCAAGCATGGCAGGAGCTGAAGGTGTCTTTCAAACTCATGATGGAAGGGCTATTACCTCTTTTGCAACTCCTCTTGGTACTTGCTATGCTTTTGCAGCTGAGATTTCAACTGTAATTTTTGTGTTAAAAAAAGCATTAGTTATGTCTTTCATTAATTTTTTGTTAGAATATGACTCAACCTTGGTAGTCCATCTTCTTCACCAATAAAGTGCAGTTGTCCTTTGGCATTTACGTAGGAACTAGGAAGTTTGCTTGAGCATAATGAACAAGTTAAATGTTCATATAAGTCATATCTATATGGAAGGGAACAGAACTATTGATGGTCTTTCTGTTATAGGTATTGGGCTTCATGCCATTCAATGGTGGGATTCATATCTCATGGAAGCTCATTCTGCCATGGTTCATGATGCTATGGGTAGAGAAATTTTTAGATTTTGTTAGCTTTAATTCATTGTTTCTTTTGCCTTTTGGGTTGTTGTTGATACATTGTATTCATTTGTTTTTATTTAATAAGGTAGGAGGATCCAAGTGATGTTGGTGCTATAGAGGTGTTAGCCTAACTAGGATATTTTAGTGCACCGTCTGATGTTTCCTTCGCCAATTTTATAAAAAAAAAAAAAAATTAATTCCCATCTAAATCTCAAATTACCATAAGACTATTTAGTTCCTTTATAATTTTGTAGTGCTCATTAATAGTAAATAAAATTAGAAAAAAAAAAGATAAGAAGAAAAACAATTGTCATCCAAGTTGCATGAGATTAGCAAAACTTGGAATCCATACATATCCCAAAATCTAATTTGAAAGTTTTTGGAAATTATGATAGAATTTTTCATTATTGTGTAGTTAAACTCAATTTTTGTATAAAAATAGAAATTTTATTCATTACAACACAATAAATTATTTGTATAAATACAAATAAATGAAAAAAATAAATTTTTTGTCCAAGGCAATTAATATGATGAATTTAAGGCTTATTGTTAGAGGAAAACATTAAATACCCGCACAATAAAAATATAGTTCAAATCCATCAAATTTTCACTAAATTTAACATAAGTTGAACTTTTTGAAAAGATCAAACTATCAGAAATCACTAATTAACTATATTTATATAGATTTATAAATTTAAAAAATATGAATCCAAAAAATAGAAAAGAATAATCATTTCGCAATTTATTGAATTGAACCGAAGACAAATTCCAAAAAAAATTACTGAAGAAAAAATTCCAAAAAGAAAAAAAAAACTATGAAAAGAATAATCATTTGGCAATTTATTGAATTGAATCATTTTGCCTGGACCGAGTAGATGTATAATGATTGAATACAATATATAATTGAATTCATAAATATTTATTTTTATATTAAATTCTTAATTTGTATTCTTTTCACATTGAAAAAAACTATTTCAACATCAAATTAAAGAAACCATAGAAAAAATATTATACATATAAGTAAAAATTAAATTTTTCAAGAATTTAAATATATTAATTTATAAAATATTAATTTTCAGAAAAGATTAATTTATAATATTAATATATTAGGTCAATATATAAAATATGCTATGTTATTTAAAAGCATACGTCCATTTATTATTCATTAGAGATTATATATATTTTCATTGCAACCACATAAATGAAAAAAATACATGAAGAAAACTATATTTCAATTATATTATACTTTTCAAGATGTATGAAAATTATTTTAGGAGTGCAGTGTAAGACTTAATTAAAGACCTCATGTCTGATATCTCTGTCAACTGTATATTTTAATAGCTATGGTAAATGGGATATAAAAACAGAACACAACACCAATTAACATAACTTTTTGTTTACTGAAATCAATAATAACATTTGAATCCTATCATCAAATGTTTTTCTGATAACTGATTGTTTCCTGTTTGATGATAGGTTACATTTACGAAGAAAAAAAAAAGGAAGAGAAATGGTTACATTAAAAAGCTCTCTTTCAAAAAAAAAAAAAAAAACCGTATAAATGAAGTAGAAAAAAAAGTTAAAAGTGAAACAAGAAAAGGTAAAGTGGAAAAAAGTAATCATAATTTTAAAGAAGTTTGGTTAGACAATGGTGTACAGTGTAATTAAAAATTTTGTCAACTTAAATAGGGATTTTAACATAAATGTCCAAAAAATGCCTCTATTCAACAAAATATACCTACTTTTCATATATTACTAAAATGCCCATTTAAAAAAAAATAATAATTACACACGTATCTTCATCAACGTCGTTATGTTTCCGCCCTTTTGCAGCAACCTCTTCCTACTCCTCTCAATTCTTCCACAAATCACAATTAAAATCAACTCATCTCCACTTCCCCAATAGATTTTTTATGGCTTTTGTTTCCCTAGTTGTTTTCTTGGCCACAACCATGTTGTTGTTGTTTTTTGTTTCCCTGTTAATCATCTCACCAAATCCATACACATTGAGTAATTTTATGGTTTTGGTTTGTGAATCCATCTTAACTTGAAAAAAAAAATTCTAAGATGGTTTGGATACAAGGAGCTAAACTGTCTTTAATTTCTTCTTCTGGCCATCATCTTTTGAAATTTGAATCTAGACAGTTGTTCCAGTCGTCGTCATCATCGAAGAAGAAGCTAGGGTTCTTGAAATTCCCCATCGACGATTTATTAAGTAGCTAATATAAGTAATATAATTCACTTGATTCATTCATTTTCTATTACTTAATTTAAAAAGAAAGACAATACACTACTGAAACTTATAATTTTGTAAGTTGAAGTTGTGTTTTCACAACAAAATCACAACCATGAATCTTGGATATATATGTTATAATGATTTCATGTGCCAAAAAGGTGTTTTTTTTCCTTATGATTTAAACCCTTAAATCACGGATTTATTGGTGATCAAGTGGTCTCTAGCTATGTTCGTTTAGGATGCACAAAAGACACTCGTAACTTGTTCGATGAATTGCCCCAAAAAGACTTGATCTCCCGAAATTCTCTAATTTTTTAGTTTTCACATAGAGGATATTTGGGTTACTATTTGAATGCATTTCATAAAAATAATTGGATTCTATTTTTCATTATAGAGACAAATATCTTGTTTAATAAAGATTTGTAAAAGGTTATAAGCAAAACATTTATATAAACTTTTTCTTATTGCTTTTTTTACTAAATAATATTATGGCTAAAAAGAGAATAGATGTATTATTAATTTGGCACCAATGAAAGAGCTATGTGGCCATCCTTGTGCAAAAGAAGGAGATAATGATAATACAACAAAATTAAATTATTTTCAGTTCTCAAAACTTGTAATGAAATGATAAAACCCACAAAGTGCTTTTCCTAGGAAAAGGAGAACACAGCTTGCAAAATCCAAAATTGCCAAAACAATAGGTGTCTGTTTTGTGTACTGACCAATAGAAGATCACACGAGGAGGGAATAAAATCCCATTGTAGGTTAAAGGAAAAAAATGCAAAAGTACATTTTCATTTAAACAATTCCTTTCAAACCACCAAAAAAAAAAACTAAAAACAAAAAAAATGAATCGAAAACCAAAAATAAATCAAAAGGATTCAAAAATTTTGAAATTTAAATTCTTAACATTTTGTGTCACATAATGAATATTTTCTCATTGAATAAATTAAATTAGTAATGATTTTTCTATTTCTATTGATTACAATTTATAGGTAAAGATTTGAGTAAATTAGTAATTAATGTTTTGTAATAAATACGTAATATTGCAGAACAAAACCAAAAATCTCATATACATTCTTAAAAAAAACTAAAATAGAAAAACGAATTAGAAACCAAAAACAAACCAAAAGGATTCAAAATTATAACATATTAACATCTTCTCATGCGTCATCAACAAAAACATATTCAAAGAAATCACAATAATAAATCTACTTCAACTATAGAATATTTGGACATAAAATAAAGATTGCATAAATACAACAAATATACAAAAAGAAACTTAGTAATATAACTACATTGCCATTAATAAAATAAAAAAGTATTAAAAAAAACCAAGACGATACAAATTAAAACAAAAAAGTACCAGAAACCAAAAAAAAACCAAAATGATACCAAATTTTAAATGCAGCACAAAACTGCGACATCCTTTTACAACTCAACAATACTAAAAAAACTTAAAAACATATTTATTTTAAAAATAATTTTGTTAATTTTTTTATATATTGTATATTTAAAAATTGAATATAATACTTTGAAAAAAAATTAATAATTACAATAAAAAAATTAAGTATTTTATGTATATGGTTAATAATTAAAATAGAGAATAAAAGTATTTTTCATTTATGATTTGTATATGATCAATTTATGATTTTTATGTAAGAAATTAAATTTAATAATTTATACAAAATAAATTATTAATTTTATTATTGACTTTAAATTATGTTGATGACCCATTAAAACAAGTTTTATTTTTGATTGGATGCTTCATCATATACAGTTTCTTTTTCATTTTCAAATCTATGTATTTTTATTACTCTACTTAGCAATATTAAGATTTCAATAAAGCAATGAACAAATTGTATGCTTTATCAAGGACAGAGTCTCTCTTGGTGATTTGATTTGCGAATCCTAAACCCTATATATAAAAAAAAAAAAAAAAAAAAAAAAAAAAAAAAAGCACACCAAATTAGAGACCTTCAACACTTCATCACCATCAACATCATCTTTAGTATTAGAATTAAAACCAACATTCTCAGACAATTTCTTATCACCGTTAAAATAGAAACACATAATAAAGTATTAGAAACTAAAAAGAAATTAAAAAAATACGAAAATAATAAAACAGAACATATCTCAACAGAATCTTTTAACTCATTATCACCACCAACAACTTTAATAAAACTTTGAATCATAAGCTTCTTTATTCTCATCATCCCCTCACCTTTACTACCTTTGCATTCGCTTTTCTTATTTTTAACATCCTTTTCAAAACCAACATTATATACTAAACTTGGTTAATAATTACAATAGATAATAAAGTATTTTTTATATATGATCTGAATATGATCAGTTTATGATCTATATCAGAAACAAAAAAGACACAAAAATAATAAAACAGAACATACCCTAAACTCATCACCACCACTACAGCTTAAATAAAACTTTGAATCATAAGTTTCTTTAGTCTCACCATCATCTCCACCTTCACTACCTTTACATTCACTTTTTTTTTTTCTTTTCAACACCATTTTCTAACAACATCTACTAAAGTAGAACTACAAGAACCAAAAGCAGCTTCATCTTTTCATATACATTTAAAATAAGAGCAAAAACAAAAAGTAAATCAAAAAGCAAAAAAATTAAATATCACTACCTAATAATAGAATGGAAATGTGGGGTATCAATTCTTGTACCTCTTGAAAAAATTAATTTGTTTAAAAAAAGGAAAAAGAAAAAGAAAAATAGGAATTAAAAAATAAAGAGAAAATCAAAATTAAAAAAGAAAATAAAAATAAAAATAAAAATAAAAAAAGAGGAAAATAAGAAAAATTATAAAAAAAAGGAGGAAAAGAAAAAAGAAAGAGAAAATGAACATAAAAAAAGAAGAGGAGGAGAAAAAAATAAAAAAAATAAACAAATAATATGAAAATAAAAATAAAAATTTAAATTAATGAAAAAAGAACATAATAATAATAATAATAATAATAATAACAACAACAACAACAACAACAACAACAACAACAACAATATTGACTATTTCTCCATTAATTAAAAAAAAGAAGAAGAAAAAAACAAGAAAGAAATGAAAAAATAAAGAGAAAATAAAAATTAAAAAAAAAGATAAGAAAAAATGAAATAAAAAATAAAAATAAAAAAAGAGAGAAAGGAAAATAGAAGGAAAATAGAAAAAATAAAAATAAAAATACAACAAAAAGAAAAAAAGAGAAAAGTCAGCACCAACTGCTACTGAATATGAAAAAATTGAAGAGATTAACAAAATAAAAATAAAAATTAATGGAAAAATAATTAAATAAAAAATAGTAATAATATTGCCTAAATTTTTATTAATTAAAAAAAGAGAAGAAAACATGAGAGAATGAGAAAAAAAAAAAAGAATATGAAATAAAATTAAAGAAAAAAAAGAAAAAAAAAAGATAAAGAGGAAAAGAAAAAAATTTAAAAAATGAGAAAATAATTGATGGTAAAAGAGAAAATAAAAGGTATGGAAGTAAAGATGCTAAAGTAAAAGTGTAATAAATAAAAATTGAGTGTATTTTAGTAAATAAGTTTAAAAATAAGATATTTTTGATAAATTTTTCAATTAAATATTAAATAGTTTATTGTTTGGGCCCAATTTTAAATTTGGGCCAAATTCCATAAAAATCCATACTTCATTTTAGAATCCACTCCATGAAGAAATGACATAAGAGCAATCAACTCATTACTGAAAATTAATAATTAGCTGAGGATAATTAATAATAGCGGATAAAAATAATGTATTAAATTATGATTAACTGAGCAATCAACTCATCATTCATTAGCAACTAATTATCAATAGCATCAAAGCTTCAATATTTTGTCCTTTTGCAGCTTGTTTGTTTAAGTTCTTGTTATTATTTCATTTAAGTTCACAGATAATTCGTTTCACAAGAATATCAAATTTTTAATTTATATTCTGCAATTTCATGGATTCTATACAAATTTCTTGTTAAAGTTATTGTTTATTGCACTATTCATCTTTAGTTTTCATTACGTATTTTCTCTTGGTTGACCCAAAGCCACATTATATTTGCAAATGATATTAAAATTCGATCAAATTGATAAAAATGAGCCCAGGTAAGGGTGGCAATATGTCGGTGCGACCCTAAACCCGTCCGTAAAAAATTGGCCTGGAATGGGTGAAAATTGATTTTGGGTCGGTTTGTCTGTTTAATAGTTCCAAACCAGATTTAAAATATATATATATATATATTTAAATCACAATCATTTTATTTTATTTTTATATATAACTGATTATTTAATAAAAATATTAGAGAATAAATATAGATAAAATAATTTTAATTTAATTAATGTATATTTTGTTTAATAATTTTAAAATATAGATAAAATAATTTTGATAAAATAAAAATTATAAATTATTTGCAGAAAATAGAAATTTATATATAAATGAAGTGTCAATAATTCATTTATTATTTAAAATTTATTCACTACAATTTTTAATTGCATTAGTTTTTACTTAATTTAAATTATTTTAAAAATTATTACAATATTTAAAATCATTTAAAATTTTATAAAAAATTTAGAACCGGAACCGGCTGGTTCTAAAGTTCTAAATCGATCTTGAACCATCCTATTTTCAGTTCAAGTTTAGTTCCATAAACCTTCATACCTGTCACGATCCAAACCAGGGGTCATGACCGGTGTTAGAGAACGAGAATTCTTTCGAATCCAAAACCCGTAGCAAGCCTTAAAATAAAAACATGCAAAATATGCACCACAATTAAAAATCTCAAATCAATATAATAAAATAAAACTCTTTCATATCATATCATGAAATATATTAGTATCATATTCAAATAAAACATCTGAATTAAAATCACATACAGTGAATATAAAATACAACACACTGCTAATACCAAATATAACTACTGTAGTTTTTTAGAGTACAATATAAAAATAATTAAGTAGATAATTTACATAAAAGAGTTAGGGCATAAAAAGTCCAGCAGATGGATCTACTGCTAAGGTCTGAGGAAGAAGACTCTCCTATAAAAATATCAACTGAGGGAGAGTCAGACCTCACTAAGTGAATTATTATAATATATATACATACATTTATTATATGTCAAATGCAATCAGTCATCAGTATATATAATAAATATATATACAGGCATATACATATAGATGTTGAAAATCACTTTATGTATAATACTGAAAAACATCAATTTATAAAGGATCAAATAGAATCCTATTTAGTTGCAACCTCAATCAACAATAATACCACTCTAGTCATACAAGCTCACTTAATTCCAAATAAATTTATTTATTCCATATGGATAGTAGACTGGCCCCAAGACACATGGTCAATCGAGCTCCAGCAATCACATCACATCTCAATCAAATCAATTAAATCATAATTTTCACAAATAAGTTAGTAATTCAACCCTACAATCTATCGCACCGATACGTACTCAATCCTAGTGCTGCTCACTAGATAGCACGTTCTTCGGTATCCTTCATTTAAAATAATTCATCCATTCGAAAAATAAATAATGTAGAATGACATTCATAATAGTAAAATAAACCATATATATACCAGAATATACCTAAAATAAATTAAGTATATTTTGAGTATAAATATGTCAGATGAATTCAAATTAATCATAAAGTATACTAAAAATAAACCAATAGTATACTATAATCATGCAAGTAAAAATCAATAAAACTAACATGCATTTATTTAGAAATATACCTAAGATATACTAAACATTTACTAAAATAATTTATGATTAAACTCAATTAAAACATAAATATGTGCTAAAACATGCATCCTAAATACAATGTACATGTAAAATAACATATAATATCCCGAATTTTTAAATATTTTAATACTGCATCGGGATATGCAGTGTTAATAATTTTGTGTATAATTATGGTATTTTTACAAGTTAATATGTATTAAAACTTATTTTAATTATTGTGTATTATTTTAAGTGCTTTACGTAAAATTTTCCCGGGACTTGTATTTTCGGGAAAATTTTCACGTAAATAATTTACTATTAATTATTTTAAATAGATTTCCGGATTTGCATGAGTTCATATATATTTTTAAAATACTAAATAACGTATATGTGTGTACTTATTTATTTAACTAGGGTTTAATTAATTACCCTAATATTTTATTATTTATTATTAGTTTTAATATTATTTAATTATTTTTATGTGTATTAAATATTTTAAAATATTAAATTATATGTGTGTGGTGTATATTTAATGTGTGTGATTTTATAATATTTTAATATATAGTGTAAAGTATATATATATACATATATACATTTAATATTAAAACAAATTATAAAGTTTGAATTATTTACAAAACTATCATCCACCCTCCTCCTTCTTCCCGACGCACGCCCGATCACCATCCGGCCACTGTCATCCCGTTTCCTCACCGTTGGTTTGCCTCCTGGCGTGCCACCTCCTTCCTCTAGCCATTCTGCCGCCAACAGAGTCCCTTTCCGGCGTCGGGAAGCTTGTTTTGGCTGGAGAAGCCGAAACTTTGGCCATCATCGTTCACGACGTTTTCGACCACCATTTTCGACACCGCCAGTCTCTTTCTTCTCCTTGAGCTCCGCTGAGTGTGATTTCAAGATTTGTTTCACTTAAAATGGTATTGATTTGCTTAGGTTTCGATTTTTCAAATTCGGCCATTTTTGGGTTCTTGATTTTTTTGAACTTCAATTTGATTGATTCATGAAAAATTCCTTCACAAATGTTGATCCTAATAGCTTAATCTTCATTTGTAAATTTTTGTAGAATTTTTGGGAATTATTTTGATTTTTGGGTATTTTTGAATATTTTATTATTATTTTCTAATTTTCGAAAATTAATCAATTAAATTATGAAATTGTGTTTATTGGTTATTATAGGTGTTAAAATGAATTACAGAAATTTATTTGGAATTTTTATGAATTTCTATGTATTTATTTTGAATTTGTTTAGGTTTATGTAATTTTGGAAAATTAGGTTAATTGTGTTTTTAATTGAAATTAATTATTTAATTGAGTTTAATTATTTATATTATTGATAAAAATGTTGAGAAAAATAATTTTGGATAATTATACTATTTTTGGTGAATTTTTGGAGTAATTTTAGTATATTTATATATATATATGGGTATTTTAGTAATTTTACCCTAAATTGACTAAAAATGTAATTTAATTGGTTTTAATAGTTATTTAGGGTATAAAAATAATTTCTATAAATTATTTAGTATTTTTAACTAATTAAAACTATTTTTCGTGAATTATTTTCAATTATATATAAAATATACGATTTTTCTAATAAAATGAGTTTTATCGGTTTTTACTGTGTTTTAAGGTTAATTACGTAATTTCTACTTATAAAATGTATTTCTATGATATAAAGGTATTTTCGATATTTTTATAAATATTTTGTGAATTGTGGACCCCGGTCTGTAGACTGTAGTTTGGAGTCCGACCGAAGGGTTGTGGTTGTGTTTCTGTGTCTATTTTTTAAAGTGTGTTTCTTTGCAAGGCCGGCTCTACTCTTTGAGTAGAGAGATGTCCATTTTACAGGGGAGGTTCTGCCAAATTTTTGGTAGAATTCTCGTAAAACGTGATATCCGGTCAAACCCTAATGTAATATCCCGTGTTTTTAAACATTTTAATATTTCATCGGGATATGCAGTGTTAATAATTTTTTTTTGTATATATATTTATGATATTTTACGAGTTGATATGTATTTAAAATCTATTTTAATTATTGTGTATTATTTTAAGTGCTTTACGTAAAATTTTTCCGGGACTTGCATTTTCGGGGAAATTTTCACGTAAATAATTTACTATTAATTATTTTAAATAGATTTACGGACTTGCATGAACTCATACATATGTTTTAAAAAAACACTAAATAACGTATGTTTGCGTAATTATTTATTTAATTAGGGTTTAATTAGTATTACCCTAATATTTTATTATTTGTTATTAGTTTTAATATTATTTAATTATTTTTATGTGTATTAAATATTTTAAAATATTAAATTATATGTGTGTGGTGTATATTTAATGTGTGTGATTTTATATTATTTTAATATATAGTGTAAAGTGTATATATATACATTAAATATTAACAAAATTATAAAGTTTGGTTTATTTACGGAATTGCCACCCGAAGCTCCTTCTTCCCCGATCACCTTCCCCACACAAATCCGGCCACTTCCATCCCGTGTCCTTGCCGTCAGTGTGCCTCCTAGAATGCCACCTCCTTCCTCAGCCTTCCTCGCCGCCTGTTGCAGCCATTTCCAGCGTCTGGAAGTCGTTTTTGGCCGGAAAGCCGAAAGTGGGAGCTAACGTCGTTCACGACGTTTCCGGCCACCATTTTCGACACCGAAGGTCTCTTTCTTCTCCTTGAGCTCCGATGAGTGTGATTCCAAGCTTTTTTCACTTAAAATGGTATTGATTTGCTTAGGTTTTGATTTTTCGAATTCGGCCATTTTAGGGTTCTTGAATTTTTTTGAACTTCAATTTGATTGATTCATGAAAAATTCCTTCACAAATGTTATTCCCCTTAGCTTAATATACATTTATGAATTTTTTTAGAATTTTTGGAGATTATTTTGATTTTTGGGTATTTTTGAATATTTTAATATTATTTTCTAATTTTCGAAAATTAATTAAATAAATTATGAAATTGTGTTTTATGATAAATATATGTGTTTAAATGAATTATAGGAATTTATTTGGAATTTTTGCGAATTTCTATGTATTTATTTTGAATTTATTTAGGTTTATGTAATTTTGGAAAATTAGGTTAATTGTATTTTTAATTGAAATTAATTATTTAATTGAGTTTAATTATTGATATTATTGATAAATATTTTGAGAAAATTAATTTTGTGCAATTATATGATTTTTGGTGAATTTTTGGAGTAATTTTAGTATATTTATATATATAGGGGTATTTTGGTAATTTTACCATAAATTGACTAAAAATATAATTAAATTGGTTTTAATAGTTATTTAAGGTATAAAAATGATTTCTACAAATTATTTAGTATTTTTAACTGATTAAAACTATTTTTCGTGAATTATTTTCAATTGTATATATAATATACGATTTTTCTAAATAAATGAGTTTTTATTGGTTTTTAATGTGTTTTAGGGTTAATTATGTAATTTCTACTTATAAAATGTATTTCTATGATATAAGGGCATTTTTGGTATTTTTATATTATTTTGTGAATTATGGACCCCGGTCGGTAAACTGTAGTTTGGAGTCCGACCGAGGGGTGGTGGATGTAATTCTGTGTCTATTTTTCGAAGTGTGTTTCTTTACAGGGCCGGCTCTACTCTTTGAGTAGAGAGATGTGTCCATTTTACAAGGGAGGTTCTGCCGAATTTTAGATAGAATTCTCATAAAACGTGATGTCCGGTCGAACCCTAATTCTAATTATGTGTCTAATATTCTAGATCGAGTTTCTAGGATTTTCTGTTAGGTTATTTCTGACGTCTGTTATTTATTGTTTGTTTAGTTACGTCGAGACCGAGGCCTAGTGGATCAGGCCCGTCGGACCCATCTCGAGGAGCGCACTAAGTGTGAGTTACTATTCTATATATATATGTTTTAGGGTGCATGATTTAGAAATGTATGTTTTATTTTGACTAAATATGCATAAATAATTTGATTAGTATTTAAGTTTATTTTTAGTTTACTTTTGGTTTATTTTTGGTATATATTAAATTATATGCATGCTTTATTAACCATTTATGTTTAAAATGTTTTTGAATATATTTCTAGCTTATTTTGTTATTATATTAGACTTGTTTGACATATATATACTCAAAATATACCTGGTTTACTTTTGGTATATTTGCAGTATATATATGGTTTATATTGTTATTTTATTTAAATTCATGCATCATTGATTTGTGAATGAATGTTTTATATTTATTAATGAAGGATATCAATAGAACATGCTACCTAGTGGGCAGCACTAGGACCGAGCACGTACCGGTACGCTTATAGCATTGTAATATCCCGTGTTTTTAAATATTTTTACACTGTACCGGGATATCCAGTGTTAATAATTTTTGTATATATATTACGATATTTTTACGAGGTTTATAAGTATTTAAAACCTATTTTAATTATTGTGTATTATTTACAGTACTTTACGTAAAATTTTCCCGGGACTTGCATTTTCGGGAAAATTTTCACGTAAATAATTTATTATTAATTATTTTAAATATATTTTCGGACTTGCATGAACTCATACGTATTTTTAAAATACTAAATAAAGCCTATGTGTGCAATATTTATTTAATTAGGGTTTAATATTACCCTAATATTTTATTAATTATTTATTAGTTTTATTGTTATTTAATTATTTTTATTTAGTATAAATTATTAAAAATATTAAATTATATGTGTGTGGTGTATATTTAATGTGTGTAATTTAATATTATTTTAATATATAGTATAAAGTATATATATATACATATAATACATCAAAAATCAAAACTTTTGAAAAATTACACTTTTGCCCCCGACTACTCCTTCTTCCCCGATCTTCCCCCTCACCGCCGTCTGATGCCTGCAACTGCCGATTCCTCACCGTTGGTGTGCCGTCCGGTGTGCTACCACCTTCCCCAGCCTCTTTCGCAGCCTGTAGCAGCTGATTTTTGGCTGGAGAAGCTGAAAGTTGAGCTAACATCGTTCACGAAGATTCCGGCCACCGTTTTCGACACCGCCAATCTCTTTCTTCTCCTTGAGCTCCGTTGAGTGTGATTCTAGCTTTGGTTTGAGCTTAAATGGTCTTGATTTGGTTAGGTTTCGATTTTTCGAATTCGGCCATATTAGGGTTTTCAATTTTTTTGATCTCTGAATTGATTGATTCATGAAAACTCCCTTCACAAATGTTGATCCTAGTAGCTTAATCTACATGTATGAATTTTTTTGGAGATTTTTTGGAATTTTTGGTATTTTTGAATATTTTAATATTATTTTCTAATTTTCGGAAATTAATTATTTAAATTATGAAATTGGGTTTTATGGTTAAATTAGGTGTTGAAATGAATTATAGGAATTTATTTGGAATTTTTATGAATTTCTAAGTATTTATTTTGAATTATTGAAGTTTATGTAATTTGGGAAATTAGGGTTAATTATATTTTTAATTGAATTTAATTGGTTAATTGAGTTTAATTATTGATATTATTGATAGATATGTTGAGAAAATTAATTTTTGATAATTGTATAATTTTTGGTGAATTTTTGAAGTAATTATAGTATATTTATATATATAGGGGTATTTTGGTAATTTTACACAGAATTCGCTAAAAATGTAATTTAATTGGTTTTAATAGTTATTTAAAGTATAAAAATGATTTCTACAAATTATTTGGTATTTTTAACTAATTAAAACTATTTTTTATGAATTATTTTCAATTATATATATAATATACAGTTTTTCTAATAAAATGAGTTTTTATCGGTTTTTAATGTGTTTAAAGGTTAATTATGTAATTTCCACTTATAAAATGTATTTTTAGGTTTTAAGGATATTTTTGGTATTTCTGAAATTATTCTGTGATTGTGGACCCCGGTCGGTGGACTGTAGTTTGGAGTCCGACCGTGGGATTTTGATTGTGCTCTGTGTAGTTTTTCGAAGTGTATTTCTTTGCAGGGTCGGCTCTACTCTTTTGAGTAGAGAGATGTCCATTTTACAGGGGAGGTTCTGCCGGATTTTTGGTAGAATTCTCGTAAAACGTGATATCCGGTCGAACCCTAATTCTGTTTTTGTATTTAATACTCTAGATCGAATTCTAGGATTTCTGTTAGGTTTATTCTGATGTCTATTATTTATTGCTTGTTTAGTTGCGCCGAGACCGAGGCCTAGTGGACCAGGCCCGTCGGACCCATCTCGTGGAGCGCACTAAGTGTGAGTTACTATACTATATATATATGCTTAGGATGCATGATTTAGAAATATATGTTTATTTTGATTAAATATGCATAAATAATGTGATTTGTATTTAAGTATATTTTTTGTTATTTTTGGTTTATTTTTGGTATATATTAAATTATATACATGTTTTGTTAATAAATTATATTAAAAAAATGTTTTTAAATATATTTCAAGCTTAATTTATGATTTAATTGGATTTATTTGACGTATATATACTCGAAATATACCTGGTTTACTTTTGGTATATTTCTAGTATATATATGGTTTATGTTGATAATTTTATTGAACTTCATGCATCATTTATTTGTGAATGAATGTTTTATATTTATTAATGAAGGATATCAATAGAACATGCTACCTAGTGGACAGCACTAGGACCGAGTGCGTACCGGTACGCCTATAGTAATTAGGCTATAATACTAACCATTTACGGATATTGATTGATTATGATTATTTGATGTGTGAGATGTGATTTGGGTGTGATTGCTGGAGCTCGGTTGATCAAGTGTCTCGGGGCCAATCACACTGGCAGTCAGACTGCTGGAGCTCGGTCGACATAGTGTCTCGGGGCCAGTCTACTGTCTAAATGGATTAAGTGGATATATTTGGATTCAGTGAGCCTGTATGGCTAGAGTGTTGTCTAACACTATTTCCAAGGTTGCGATATTCTAGGGTTCTATGTGATCCTTCATAAAAGATGATTTTCAATAAAATATATATATATAATGATTTTATTGCATCTGTGCGTATTTGCCTGTATATATATTAGATATATATATACTGTTGATTGTATGCATTGTCATTTAGTGTGTATGTATATATATTATAGTAATTCACTTAGTGAGGTCTGACTCCCCTCCGTTGATAATTTTTTAGGAGAGTCAACATCTTCAGACCTCAGTAACAGGTCGATACGCCGGATTTCTTCCGCCCCGGCTTCTTTGTGTAAACTACTTACTTGAGTTTTATTTTTATAATCTAGACACTGCAGTAGTTGTAAATTAATTGGGGGATTTTATGTATTATATTTATGTGAGATATTATATTATGTGAACTGGATTTGTATTTAAAGATTTACATATATGAGATGAGATTTAATTTAAATCCAGTTGATGAAATTAATATTATGATATTTATGATTTTTATTTCCGTTGCATTTTATATTATTACTATCGCATGTTTTATTTTATTTTTAGGCTTGCTACGGGTTCTGGATTCGAAAGAATTCACGTTCCCTAGCACCGGTCATGGCCCCTGTTTTGGGTCGTGACAAGCATTTAGGCTATATTACTGTAATATCCCGTATTTTTAAAATATTTTTACACTGTACCGGGATATGCAGTGTTAATAATTTCTGTATATTATATGATATTTTTATGAGTTAATATGTATTTAAAACCTATTTTAATTACTGTGTATTATTTTCAGTGTTTTACGTAAAATTTTCCCAGGACTTGCATTTTCGGGGAAATTTTCACGTAAACAATGTATTATTAATTATTTTAAATGTATTTACGGACTTGCATGAACTCATGCGTATTTTTAAATTATTAAATAAAGCCTGTGTGTGTATATTTATTTAATTAGGGTTTATTATTTTCCTAATATTTTATTAATTATTTATTTGTTTTATTGTTATTTAATTAATTTTATTTAGTATAAATTATTAAAATATTAGATTTTATGTGTGTGGTGTATATTTGATGTGTGTAATTTAATATTATTTTATTATATAGTGTAAAGTATATATATATGCATATATACATTAAAATTTGTCAAATTACAAAAGAATTGGAAAATTACCAAACTGCCCCGACTACTCCTTCTTCCCCGATCACCTTCTCCTCGCCGTCCGGACGCCTGTCACGCCGTTTCTTCACCGTGGGTGTGCCGTCCGGTGTGCCACCGCCTTCCCCAACCATTTTCGCCGCCTGAGGTAGCCGTTTCCGGCGCCTGGAAGTCGATTTTGGCCGGAGAAGCCAAAAATCGATCCACCGTCGATCACGCCGATTCCGGCCACCGTTTTCGACACCACTGGTCTCTTTCTTCTCCTTGAGGTCCGGTGAGTGTGATTCTAGCTTTGGTTTGAGCTAAAATGGTCTAGAATTGCTTAGGTTTCGAATTTTCAATTTCGGCCTATTAGGGTTTTCGATTTTTTTGAGCTTTGAATTGATTGATTCATGAAAACTCCCTTCACAAATGTTGTTCCTAGTAGCTTAATATACATGTATGAATTTTTTTAGAATTTTTGGAGATTTTTTGGATTTTTGGGTATTTTTGAATATTTTAATATTATTTTCTAATTTTCGGAAATTAATTATTTAAATTATGAAATTGGAGTTTATGGTTAAATTAGGTGTTGAAATGAATTATAGGAATTTATTTGGAATTTTTATGAATTTCTAAGTATTTATTTTGAATTATTGAAGTTTATGGAATTTTGGAAAAATTAGGTTAATTGTGTTTTTATTTGAATTTAATTGGTTAATTGAGTTTAATTATTGATATTATTGATAAATATGTTGAGAAAATTAATTTTGGATAATTGTATAATTTTTGGTGAATTTTTGAAGTAATTATAGTATATTTATATATATAAGGGTATTTTGGTAATTTTACCCTAAATTGTCTAAAAATGTAATTTAATTGGTTTTAATAGTTATTTAAGGTATAAAAATGATTTCTACAAATTATTTGGTATTTTTAACTAATTAAAACTATTTTTCGGGAATTATTTTCAATTATATATATAATATACGGTTTTTCTAATAAAATGAGTTTTTAATCGGTTTTTACAGTGTTTCAAGGTTAATTATGTAATTTCTACATATAAAATGTATTTTTGTGATTTAAGGATATTTTTGGTATATCTGGAATTGTTCTGTGTTTGTGGACCCCGGTCGGTGGACTGTAGTTTGGAGTCCGACCGTGGGATTTTGATTGTGTTGAGCTTGTTTTTTTTTTGAAGTGTATTTCTTTGCAGGGTCGGCTCTACTCTTTTGAGTAGAGAGATGTCTGTTTTACAGGGGAGGTTCTGTCGAATTTTCGGTAGAATTCTCGTAAAACGTGATATCCAGTCGAACCCTAATTTCCGATTCTGTGTTTAATACTCTAGATTGAATTCTAGGATTTCTGTTAGATTTATTCTAATGTCTATTATTTATTGCTTGTTTAGTTACGCCGAGACCGAAGGCTAGTGGACCAGGCCCGTCGGACCTGTCTCATGGAGCGCATTAGGTGAGTTACTATACTATATATATATGCTTAGGATGCATGATTTAGAAATGCATGTTTTATGTTGATTAAATATGCATAAATAATTTGATTATTTCTTAAGTTTACATTAAGTACATTTTTGATTTATTTTTGGTATATAATAAATTATATGCATGTTTTGTAAATAAAATATATTTAAAATATTTTTAAATATATTTCCAGCTTAAGTTATAATTTGATGGGATTCATTTGACGTATATATACTCGAAATACACCTGGTTTACGTTTGGTATATTTTCGGTATATATATGGTTTATATTGTTATTTTACTTAAATTCATGCATCATTTATTGTGAATGAATGTTTTATATTTAATGATGAAGGATATCGATAGAACGTGCTACCTGGTGGGCAACACTAGGACCGAGTACGTACCGGTACGCCTATAGTATTTAGGCTATAATACTAACTATTTGTGGATATTAATTGAATGTGATTATTGATGTGTGAGATATGGATTGGAGGTGTGATTGCTGGAGCTCGATTAACCAAGTGTCTCGGGGCCAATCACACTGGCAGTCAGACTGCTGGAGCTCGGTTGACTTAGTGTCTCGGGGCCAGTCTACTGTCTAAATGGATTAAGTGGATATATTTGGAATAAGTGAGCCTATATGGCTAGAGTGTTGTTTAACACTATTTCTGAGGTTGCGATATTCTAGGGTTCTATGTGATCCTTCATAAACTGGGATTTTTCAATAAAATATATAAAAATGATTTTTCTGCATCTGTATGAATTTGCCTGTATATATACATATTATATATATACTGTTGATTGTATGCATTATCACTTAGTGTGTATGTATATATATTATAGTAATTCACTCAGTGAGGTCTGACTCCCCTCCGTTGACTATTTTTCAGGAGAGTCAACTTCTTCAGAGCTCAATAGCAGGTCGATATGCCGAATTTCTTCCGCCCCGGCTTCTTTATGTAAATTATCTACTTGAGTCTTATTTATTTTATCTAGACACTGCAGTAGTTGTGAATTAAAGTATTGGGTTTCATGTATTTTATTTAAAGAGATGTATTATATTAAAACTGGATTTGTATTAAAAAAGATTTATATATCTATGAGATGAGATTTCGACTTAAATCCAGTTGATGTGGATAATATTATGATATTATGATTTTTATTTCCGCTGCATATTATATTGTTATTGTTATTATTGCATGTTTATTTTATTTTTATTTTTAGGCTTGCTACGGGTTCCGGATTCGAAAGAATTCCCGTTCCCTAGCGCCGGTCATGGCCCCTGTTTTGGATCATGACAAAGTTGGTATCAGAGCGGAGTTCTGTGTCAGGGCTTAGTTGTGTGAGTTATGGCCCTAGTTTTAAAGTTGTGTTTTCGGTTGGACTACTGCAGTGTATTAGGTTCGAGTATGTCTTGATAAGTATTCCTTGCTATAGTTTTCTGCGTTATTCCTCCATTGTTTATTTTGTCTGAATTTTTCCATTTGTCTTTTCAGAATGAGGAGGCGAGCGCGTGTCGCTCCACCGGTCGTTGAGGCCGAGGATGATGAGTCTTTTCAGGATGAGGTTTTACCTCCTGAGCAGCCAGTTAGACGTAGAGGTCGTGGCAGAGGTAGACCTTAAGGAGCGGTAGGTCACCGTAGGTAGAGAGAGTTACAGGATGAGGAGCCTGTTGAGCCTGAGTTTGATGTTCCTGTTCCTCCAATTGTTCAGCTTGTTCAGCCTGCCTATCAGCAGGGTATGTCTGACCCTGAGGCAGCTTTGTTCTATGCCAGAGTTGGCAGGATTGCGTTTGATCGTACTTCTGATCCTTTAGACTTTTTGCATGCGATTGAGACTAGGACTCGGACTGCTCATACCGAGTACCAGCGGATCATGATTATTGAGTTGTCTGTTGAGGGACCAGCTCTAGATTGGTTCATTCAGATGATCCAGCCTTATATGATGACGATGACATGGGCTCAGTTTCATGAGCGATTTATGAGGAGATTTTATCCAGAGCCTCTTCATTTGAGCTATCGTCTCCGTCTGACCAGTATTTCTCGTGGAGATCGATCTGTAGAGGAGTATACCCGAGAGTTTCTTCGATTGGGTAGATATGCCGAGGATCTGATGCGAGATCAGTATTTTGCGGTCACTACCTACGTTACTGGTTTGGGTTCAGCTTTTGCTGGTATGCCTACAGCAGGTCTTACTCTGGAGTCCGTGATTGAGTTAGCTAAGGAGATTGAGCTGAGGTTAGTTATGCAGGGAGCGATGCCTGATTATTACCAGCTAGGAGTTCAGTCGAGTGGATTGCAGGCTACTCCATATTTGAGTTTTCATGTTGGTTCGAGTAGTCAACAGCGAGGTTCAACTCAGCAGAGTCAGAGACAGCAGCAGCGAGTGCATCGGAGCAGTAGACATGGCCGTGGAAGTCAGCGTAGATCGTTCAGATTTGGGTCAGGTGCTTCGAGCAGCAGCAGTGGTCGTAGTTCTGGATCAGCGGCCAGTGTTTGTCAGACTTGTGGTAGAGTCCATCAGGGACCGTGTTATCTGACACCACTGACATGCTTCAGATGCGGGCAGACAGGACATTTTGCCAGATCGTGTCCTTATTCCGGGTATCAGCAGCAACAGATTCTGTGATTCCCACAGCAGTCGATTGCTAGTGCAGCACCCGTGCCATTTCAGTTACCACCAGCCCAGCATCAGAGTTCCACTCAGTTTGTTCCACAGCAGAGTCGTGGTAGAGGTACTAGAGGAGGTGCCAGAGGTGTTGGCCAGGCTTCTACCAGTCAGCAGGGAGGTCAAGGTCAGGCCAGAGTCTTTCATCTAACTCAGTAGGATGCTCAGGCATCTAATGCAGTCGTGGCAGGTACTGTTTCTGTTTGTTACCTGGATGCATGGGTTTTGTTTGATCCGGGTGCCACGCATTCATTTGTTTCTCCTATTTTTGCTTCTAAATCTTGTTGGCAAGCTTCGAGGATGGCTTTTCCTTTGTCTGTTGCCACTCCTCTGAGCGATTCCTTGGACGTCGATATTGTTCTTTCTGGTTGTCCAGTTCTCGTGGGAGATAGAGAATTACCCGCTGATTTGATATTGTTGGATGTGATGGAGTTCGATGTTATTCTGGGAATGGATTGGTTATCTCAGCACTTTGCCATGGTAGATTGCAGGAATAAGGAGGTGACTTTTAGAATTCCTGATGAAGTAGAGTTTAAGTTTGTTGGTGATAGGAGTTCAGCACCTCAGAATCTTATTTCTGCTATTACAGCTAGGAAGTTATTGAAGAAAGGTTGTCAGGGGTTTTTGGCATTGGTTAGAGATACTTCAGTGGAGAAGTTGTCACTCACAGATGTTCCTATTGCTTGTGAGTTTCCTGATGTTTTTCTCGAGGAGTTGTCAGGCTTACCACCTCACAGAGAGATTGAGTTCTGTATAGATGTGGTTCTAGGTACTACTCCTATATCTATGCCACCCTATCGTATGGCTCCTGCAGAGTTGAGAGAGTTATTGGATAAAGGTTTTATTAGACCCAGTGTTTCCCCTTGGGGTGCACCAGTCTTATTTGTGAAGAAGAAGGATGGTACCCTGAGACTGTGCATTGACTACAGAGAGTTGAATAAGGTAACAGTGAAGAACAAGTATCCTCTCCCGAGGATAGATGACTTGTTTGATCAACTACAAGGTGCACAGTTCTTTTCTAAGGTTGACTTGAGGTCAGGTTATCATCAGCTGCGGATTAGTGAATCTGATATTCCTAAGACAGCATTCCGCACTAGATATGGTCATTATGAGTTTCTGGTGATGTCTTTTGGTTTGACTAATGCACCAGCAGCTTTTATGGACCTGATGAACAGAGTATTCAGACCGTATGTGGATCAGTTTGTGGTAGTCTTCATTGATGATATACTAGTATATTCAAGGAGTATGGAAGAGCACGTATATCACTTGAGGATTGTACTGCAGACACTGAGAGATCATCAGCTTTATGCTAAATTCTCGAAGTATGATTTTTGGTTGGAGAGTGTTTCTTTTCTTGGACACGTAGTGTCTAAAAAAGGTATCCAGGTTGATCCACAGAAGATTGAAGCAGTATCTGAGTGGCCTAGACCTACTTCTATCACAGAGATTCAAAGTTTTCTGGGTTTAGCCGGGTATTATAGGCGGTTTATGCAGGATTTTTCCAGAATAGCAGCCCCTATGACTCGCTTGACTCAGAAGAATGTTAGATTCGAATGGTCAGAAGCTTGTGAGAATAGTTTTCAGTTGTTGAAGGAGAAGTTGACCACAGCGCCAGTATTAGCTTTGCTTAATAGTGTGGATAAGTTCACAGTTTACTGTGATGCCTCTAGAATTGGTCTTGGTTGTGTGTTGATGCAGAATGGAAGGGTGATAGCCTATGCTTCGAGGCAGTTGAAGAAGCATGAGCAGAACTATCCTACACATGATCTTGAGATGGTTGCAGTGATCTTTGCTTTGAAGATTTGGAGACATTATTTGTACGGGGTGACTTGTGAGATATTTACTGATCATAAGAGCCTTAAGTACATTTTTCAGCAGCGAGATCTGAATTTGAGGCAGAGAAGATGGTTGGAACTATTGAAGGATTACGATTGCGAGATTCTTTACCATCTGGGTAAAGCTAATGTGGTAGCAGATGCCTTGAGTAGGAAGTCCTCAGGTAGTCTTGCTCACATCGGTGTTGAGAGGAGACCATTAATCCAGGAGTTGCATCTATTGGTGGATCAAGGTCTGATGATGAAGATTAGTAGATCAGGTGGACTGCTAGCTCAATTTAAAGTGCGATCTGTACTGAGGGATAGGATTAAAGCAGCTCAGAGCCGAGATCCTATTCTAGAAGAGCTTGCAGAGAATGTTCGAGCAGGGAAGTTCACTGATTTCACACTTGATGATGATGGTGTGTTGTGGATCAGTGGTAGATTGTGTGTTCCAGATGTGGATGATTTGAGAGAGGAGATTTTAGAGGAAGCACATTCTACAGCTTACAGCGTTCATCCAGGTGTTACTAAGATGTACCACAGTATCAGAGATCTATACTGGTGGGATGGATTGAAGAAGGATGTCGCTGATTATGTTGTTAAGTGCTTGACGTGTCAGAAAGTGAAAGCTGAACATCAGAAGCCTTCTGGGAAGCTTCAGCCTCTTCCTATTCCCGAGTGGAAGTGGGAAAGGATAGCTATGGATTTTGTGGTAGGTTTACCTCATTCGAAGGATGGATACGATTCTATCTGGGTGATTGTAGACAGGTTGACGAAGTCTGCACATTTCTTGCCTGTGAAAGCCACATATTCAGTTGCTAGATTGGCGAAGTTATACGTGAAGCATATTGTATGCCTTCATGGAGTACCTGTGTCCATTGTGTCAGATAGAGGTTCGGTGTTTACTTCTCATTTTTGGCAGAAGTTGCAGGAAGCGATGGGCACTAGGTTGGATTTCAGTACTGCTTTTCATCCTCAGACAGATGGTCAGTCTGAGAGGACGATCCAGACACTGGAAGATATGTTGAGGATGTGTGTCCTGGATTTGGGAGGTAGCTGGGATGATCATTTGTCACTTGTTGAGTTTGCATATAATAACAGCTACCATAGCAGTATTGGTATGACACCATATGAGGCATTGTATGGAAGGAAGTGTAGATCCCCTTTGAGTTGGGATGAAATTTGTGAGAGAGCTTTGACTGGACCAGAGATGGTTCAGGATGTTACAGAGAAAGTCGCCATGATCAAGCGCAGATTAGAGACCGCAGTTAGCAGACAGAAGAGTTACGCGGATCCTAGGCGCAGAGATGTGGAGTTTCAGGTTAGAGATTTTGTTTTTTTGAAGGTATCTCCGATGAGGGGTGTGATGAGATTTGGCAGGAAGGGTAAGTTAGCACCGAGATACATTGGACCGTTTGAGATTCTGGAGAGAGTTGGCACTGTTGCATATCGGTTGGATTTGCCTCCGAGTATGTCACAGGTGCATCCAGTATTTCATATCTCGATGTTGAGGAAGTATATCTCAGACCCTTCTCACGTGTTGCAACCTGACAGTGTGGAAGTGAGCGAAGATTTGATGTTTGTGGAAGAACCTGTGGCAATCGTTGATTATCAAGTTCGACAGTTGCGATCGAAGCAGATTCTGATGGTCAAGGTTCTGTGGCGTAGCGACAGAGTTGAAGAGCATACGTGGGAGACTGAAGCTGAGATGCGAGCTTCTTACCCATATCTCTTTCCTTCTTGATCCTGTTTTTTTTTGGAATTCGGGGACGAATTCTTGTAAGAGGGGATGACTGTAATATCCCGTATTTTTAAAATATTTTTACACTGTACCGGGATATGCAGTGTTAATAATTTCTATTTATTATATGATATTTTTACGAGTTAATATGTATTTAAAACCTATTTTAATTACTGTGTATTATTTTCAGTGTTTTACGTAAAATTTTCCTGGGACTTGCATTTTCGGGGAAATTTTCACGTAAATAATGTATTATTAATTATTTTAAATGTATTTACGGACTTGCATGAACTCATGTGTATTTTTAAATTATTAAATAAAGCCTGTGTGTGTATATTTATTTAATTAGGGTTTATTATTTCCCTAATATTTTATTAATTATTTATTTGTTTTATTGTTATTTAATTAATTTTATTTAGTATAAATTATTAAAATATTAGATTTTATGTGTGTGGTGTATATTTGATGTGTGTAATTTAATATTATTTTATTATATAGTGTAAAGTATATATATATGCATATATACATTAAATTTTGTCAAATTACAAAAGAATTGGAAAATTATCAAATTGCCCCCGACTACTCCTTCTTCCCCGATCACCTTCTCCTCGCCGTCCGGACGCCTGTCATGTCGTTTCTTCATCGTGGGTGTGCCGTCCGGTGTGCCACCGCCTTCCCCAACCATTTTCGCCGCCTGAGGTAGCCGTTTCCGGCGCCTGGAAGTCGATTTTGGCCGGAGAAGCCGAAAATCGATCATCGTCGATCATGCCAATTCCGGCCACCGTTTTCAACACCGCCGGTCTCTTTCTTCTCCTTGAGGTCCGTTGAGTGTGATTCTAGCTTTGGTTTGAGCTAAAATGGTCTAGAATTGCTTAGGTTTCGAATTTTCAATTTCGGCCTATTAGGGTTTTTGATTTTTTTGAGCTTTGAATTGATTGATTCATGAAAACTATCTTCACAAATGTTGTTCCTAGTAGCTTAATCTACATGTATGAATTTTTGTAGAATTTTTGGAGATTTTTTGGATTTTTGGGTATTTTTGAATATTTTAATATTATTTTCTAATTTTCGGAAATTAATTATTTAAATTATGAAATTGGAGTTTATGGTTAAATTAGGTGTTGAAATGAATTATAGGAATTTATTTGGAATTTTTATGAATTTCTAAGTATTTATTTTGAATTATTGAAGTTTATGGAATTTTGGAAAAATTAGGTTAATTGTGTTTTTATTTGAATTTAATTGGTTAATTGAGTTTAATTATTGATATTATTGATAAATATGTTGAGAAAATTAATTTTGGATAGTTGTATAATTTTTGGTGAATTTTTGAAGTAATTATAGTATATTTATATATATAAGGGTATTTTGGTAATTTTACCCTAAATTGTCTAAAAATGTAATTTAATTGGTTTTAATAGTTATTTAAGGTATAAAAATGATTTCTACAAATTATTTGGTATTTTTAACTAATTAAAACTATTTTTCGGGAATTATTTTCAATTATATATATAATATACGGTTTTTCTAATAAAATGAGTTTTTAATCGGTTTTTACAGTGTTTCAAGGTTAATTATGTAATTTCTACGTATAAAATGTATTTTTGTGATTTAAGGATATTTTTGGTATATCTGGAATTGTTCTGTGTTTGTGGACCCCGATCGGTGGACTGTAGTTTGGAGTCCAACCGTGGGATTTTGATTGTGTTGAGCTTGTTTTTTTTTGAAGTGTATTTCTTTGCAGGGTCGGCTCTACTCTTTTGAGTAGAGAGATGTCCATTTTACAGGGGAGGTTCTGCCGAATTTTCAGTAGAATTCTCGTAAAACGTGATGTCCAGTCGAACCCTAATTTCCGATTCTGTGTTTAATACTCTAGATTGAATTCTAGGATTTCTGTTAGGTTTATTCTAATGTCTATTATTTATTGCTTGTTTAGTTGCGCCGAGACCGAGGGCTAGTGGACCAGGCCCGTCGGACCTGTCTCGTGGAGCGCATTAGGTGAGTTACTATACTATATATATATGCTTAGGATGCATGATTTAGAAATGCATGTTTTATGTTGATTAAATATGCATAAATAATTTGATTATTTCTTAAGTTTACATTAAGTATATTTTTGGTTTATTTTTGGTATATAATAAATTATATGCATGTTTTGTAAATAAAATATATTTAAAATGTTTTTAAATATATTTCCAGCTTAAGTTATAATTTGATGGGATTCATTTGACGTGTATATACTCAAAATATACCTGGTTTACGTTTGGTATATTTTCGGTATATATATGGTTTATATTGTTATTTTATTTAAATTCATGCATCATTTATTATGAATGAATGTTTTATATTTAATGATGAAGGATATCGATAGAACGTGCTACCTAGTGGGCAGCACTAGGACCGAGTATGTACCGGTACGCCTATAGTATTTAGGCTATAATACTAACTATTTGTGGATATTAATTGAATGTGATTATTGATGTGTGAGATATGGATTGGAGGTGTGATTGCTGGAGCTCGGTTGACCAAGTGTCTCGGGGCCAATCACACTGGCAGTCAGACTGCTGGAGCTCGGTTGACTTAGTGTCTCGGGGCCAGTCTACTGTCCAAATGGATTAAGTGGATATATTTGGAATAAGTGAGCCTATATGGCTAGAGTATTGTTTAACACTATTTCTGAGGTTGCGATATTCTAGGGTTCTATGTGATCCTTCATAAACTGGGATTTTTCAATAAAATATATAAAAATGATTTTTCTGCATCTGTATGAATTTGCCTGTATATATACATATTATATATATACTGTTGATTGTATGCATTATCACTTAGTGTGTATGTATATATATTATAGTAATTCACTCAGTGAGGTCTGACTCCCTTCCGTTGACTATTTTTCAGGAGAGTCAACTTCTTCAGACCTCAGTAGCAGGTCGATACGCCGGATTTCTTCCGCCCCGGCTTCTTTATGTAAATTATCTACTTGAGTCTTATTTATTTTATCTAGACACTGCAGTAGTTGTGAATTAAAGTATTGGGTTTCATGTATTTTATTTAAAGAGATGTATTATATTGAAACTGGATTTGTATTAAAAAAGATTTATATATCTATGAGATGAGATTTCGACTTAAATCCAGTTTATGTGGATAATATTATGATATTATGATTTTTATTTCTGCTGCATATTATATTGTTATTGTTATTATTGCATGTTTATTTTATTTTTATTTTTAGGCTTGCTACGGGTTCCGGATTCGAAAGAATTCCCGTTCCCTAGCGCCGGTCATGGCCCCTGTTTTGGGTCGTGACAATTACTAACCAGTTTGTGGATATTAATTGGATTGATTATTTAATGTGAGATATGGTTTGGAGGTGTGATTGCTAGAGCTCGGTTGACCAAGTGTCTCGGGGTCAATCACACTGATAGTCAGACTGCTGGATCTCGGTTGACTTAGTGTCTCAGGGCCAGTCTACTGTCTAAATGGAATAAGTGAATATTTTGGAATAAGTGAGCCGGTGTGGCTAGAGTGTTGTCTAACACTGTTTGAGGTCGTGATATTCTAGGGTTCTATTTGATCCTTCATAAACGATGATTTTCAATAAAATATATAAAATGATTTTACTGCATCTGTGTATATTTGCATGTATATATACATATTAGTTATATACTGTTGACTGTATGCATTGTCATTTAGTATGCATGTATATACATTATAGTGATTCACTCAGTGAGGTCTGACTCCCCTCTGTTGACCATTTTTCAGGAGAGTCTTCTTCTTTAGACCTCAGTAGCAGGCTTGTACGCCGGATTTCTTCTGCCCCAGCTTCTTTATGTAAACTGCTTATCTGAGTCTTGAGTTTTATTTTTATAATGTAGACACTCCAGTAGTTGTAAATTAATTATGAGTTTTACGTATTATATTTGTGTGAATTATGTATTTTAAGAATTTGAACTGGACGTGTATTAAAGGATTTATCTATATATGAGATATGGATTTCTATTTTGATAAATTATGATTTTATTTTCGCTGCATTAAGAGCTGTTATTATTATTATTGCATGTTTATTTTATTTTTAGGCTTGCTACGGATTCCGGATTCGAAATAATTCCCGTTCCCTAGCGCCGGTCATGGCCCCTATTTTGGGTCGTGACACCTAATTTTGATTCTGTGTCCAATATTCTAGATCAAGTTTCTAGGATTTTCTATTAGGTTTATTCTGATGTTTGTTATTTTTGTATGTTTAGTTGCGCCGAGACCGAGGCCTAGTGGACCAGGCCTGTCGGACCTATCTCGAGGAGTGCATTAAGTGTGAGTTACTATTTTATATATATATGCTTAGGGTGCATGATTTTAGAAATATATGTTTTATTTTGATAAATATGCATAAATGGTTTAATTATTACTTAAGTTTATTTTTAGTTTATCTTTGGTTTATTTTCTATATATTTTAAACTATATGCATGTCTTAGTAATGAATTATGCTTAAAATATTTTTGAATATATTTCTAGCTTATTTTGTAATTATATTGGAGTTATTTGACGTATATATACTCGAAATGTACCTGATTTACTTTTGGTATATTTCTAGTATATATATGGTTATTGTTGCTATTATATTTAAATTCATGCATCATTTATTTTTATGAATGTATGTTTTATATTTAAAAATGAAGGATATCAATAGAACGTGCTACCTAGTGGGCAGCATTAGGACCCGAGTACGTACCGGTACGCTTATAGCATTTAGGCTATATTACTAACCAGATTGTGGATATTGATTGGATATGATTATTTGATGTGTGATTGTTGGAGCTCGGTTGACCAAGTGTCTCAGGGCCAATCACACTGACAGTCAGACTGCTGAAGCTCGGTTGACTTAGTGTCTCGGGGCCAGTCTACTGTCCAAATGGAATAAGTGAATATTTTGGAATAAGTGAGCCTGTATGGTTAGAGTGTTGTCTAACACTGTTTGAGGTCGCGATATTCTAGGATTCTATTTGATGCTTCATAAACTGTGAATTTCAGTAAAAATATATAAAATGATTTTATTGCATCTGTGTGTATTTGCCTGTATATAGACATATTAGATATATATTGTTGATTGTATGCATTGTCATTTAGTATGCATGTATATATATTATAGTAATTCACTCAGTGAGGTCTGACTTCCCTCTGTTGACCATTTTTCAGGAGAGTCATCTTCTTCAGACCTTAGTAGCAAGCCTGTATGCCAGATTTCTTCCGCCCTGGCTTCTTATGTAAACTGCTTATCTGAGTCTTGAGTTTTATTTTTATAATGTAGACACTGCAGTAGTTGTAAATAAATTATGGGTTTTATGTATTATAGTTGTGTGAGTTATGTATTTTGAGAAATTGAACTGAAATTTGTATCAAAGGATTTATCTATATATGAGATATGGATTTTTATTTTGATAATTATGATTTTATTTCCGCTGCATTAAGAGCTGTTATTATTATTATTGTATGTTTATTTTATTTTTTTAGGCTTGCTACGGGTTCCGGATTCAAAAGAATTCCCGTTCCCTAGCGCCGGTCATGGCCCCTGTTTTATGTCGTGACATAACAACTCACAAGTGTGCGCTCCTCGAGATTGATTTGACGGGCCCGATCCGTTAGACCTCGATTTCAGCACAACTAAACAAATAAAATAATTACAGAATCAGAATAAATCTAACTTAACTTCTAGAGACTCGATCTAAGATAACAGAACACAGAAATCAGAATTAACCCGGTGTCATTTTTTATGAGAATTCTACGAAAAATTCAGCAGAACCTCCTCTGTAAAACAGATATCTCTCTACTAAAAAGTAGAGTCGGTCCTACAAGGAAAATGCACTTTGAATACTAGAATTCAAACAACCTTGGTTGGGATCCCAAACTGCACAATTTCCCAACTAAGATCCACAATTCACCAAAAATACAAATAATTAAATAAATATATTAAAAATTGATAAATACCATAAATACCCTCAAAATATCAAAATATAGCATATTTAACATTAAAATACCAAAAATAATTATTTTCTCAATAATTACGTAAAAATCCCGAAATAATAATATAATATTATTAAAAATCCAATTTCTCGATAATTCAATATAAATTAATAAAAATTCACTTTATATTTTCAAATAACATAATTAGCCTAAATATATATTAAAAATTACTAACAACCCATTTTATTACCAAAATAATAAATAATATATTATTTGAAAATAATTTTTTAAAAATTAGTATTAATTAGTTAAAAATAGTAAATAATTTGTAAAAATCATTTTAGTTCCTTAAATAATATTAAAACAACTAAAATATATTATTTAGCTATGATTAGCACAAAATTACATATTTACCCCTATAATACAAAAATACACATAATATACTAATATTACTCAAAATTTCTATAAAAATTATATAAATGCATAAAAACTATTTTCTCAACTTATATATTTCTAATATTAACTAAAACACATATTTAAACCATAATTTCAACAAAAATCCAACTTAAACCTAATTATCCAATATTAACCTAATATAAAAATAATTATAAAAATTACATAAAAATCACAAAAATTATAATCTCAACTCTAAAATTAATAAAAATTAATAATAACACCAAATATACCAAATTTATAACTTTAATAATTAATTTACAAAAATTAATAAAATAATAATAAAATATTCAAAAATTCACAAAAATTAAAATAAATTCAAAAAATTCAAAAAACAAATATGTAGAGGTAGATTAAGCTTCCAGGAATCACTTTTGTAAAGGGAGTTTTCAAGATTCAAGCTATATCATGCTAAAAAAAATTTGAAACCCTAAAGCTCCAAAAACAAAAATTAAGAAAAACTCACAAATGGCTGGATTAGAGCTTAAAAGGAGCTTAGAATCTTCTTGGCTGGAGCTAGGGGAGTCAAATGACACTGGAATTACGAAGAACGGTGGCCGGACAAATGAGAAACGATGAGGAAAAGTCCACTGCTGTTGCTGCCGTTTCTGCCTCCTCCGGTAAGCTTTCAATGAGCAGACGGTGAGGGGAAGATCGGGAAAGATGGTGGTGACTAGCCAAAAGAGATGGAGGCACAGTAACAGGCTCGGATCAGAACAACGGAAGGGAAAAAGATGCATAGTGTTTTCTTCAGTAAGTATATGTGTTTTTTGTGTTTGTATGTATATAAATATATGTTTATATGCTTATTGAATGTATGTGTATGTATGGGTTTATGCATGATTATATATATATATAATATTATAATATTATATAATAAAGTATTATTAAAATAATGTGGTCAACTTTATTTTAGTCAATATATATATATATATATATATATATATATATATATATATATATATATATATATATATATATATATATATATAATACACATACATATAACCTTTAAAAATAATAATAATAATAATAATAATAATAATAATAATAATAATAATAATAATAATAATAATAATAATGATAATAATAAATAATATTATGGAATAATTAAATAATAAAAATAATACTCAAAATTAAGTCAATCAATAAAATAATATTAGTACTTAAAATAATATTATTAAAATAATTCTTTTCAAAATAACACTAATAACATAAATCCTAATATAAATTTTAATAACTTCTATAATGCAAATATACATAAAATAATTACTTAACATAAAAATAATAATTAAATAATCACAAATAATAGAAATAAATCAATAAAATCTCTAAATTTTATTAATATTGCATATCTCATTTTAAAATAAAATAATTTAAAAATATGGATTATAACAAAACTATAATTGTCCGGTTCTGAACCATAGCCGCCCCTACTCAAGAATTCATATTTTTTTATTAGAAATTTTCTTTTTGAGAAAAAATTTCCCTAAGATGATTGCATATTAAACCACCAATTTGCCAAAAAAAAAAAATAGCAACACTTAAAAGATTAATATTTATCGAATTTCCTAAAAATTATGTTTTACAGTTTATTAATATATATAAGTCTTTTGATTTTTTATTAAAACTTTGATTTTTTTCTTATCATCATGAAAAAATTATTTTAAAGTTTTATTGATTTTTTGTCAAACATCAAAGGAGAAAGGGAACACTAACATGGGGCATAGGGTCTCAAATTCGAAGCCTACAATGCCATAAAAAACAATTTAGCTGTCTAGGCCAAGCTTCATGGGTAATTTTACCAGTTAGTACTATACTTATTAAGTACATTAAATATTTTATAACAATGATGGATATCCCTAATAATTGAATCACATCATTCAATAATTTAAATGTAATTCACGTCTAAATCTCAAATTATAAGACCATTTAGATAGTTTTCTTTTTGTAGTTCTCATTAATGGAATAAAATAAAGATAAAAAAGATAAAAGTGAAAAATTTTGCAGCAATAACATGAAAATACTTTAATAATTATAGATTTTATAGAATTTTAATATCTTTACGAGTAATAATTATTTGAGTTATGTTATTTTAATATTTATCATTTGTGTAAAGGATAACTTATGAAATTTCTATTGTTGCTGATGATTTTTTTTGACACGAGGGAGGAAGTGAAGGGGGATTTGAACCGCTCCCCTTAGATGCCAACCTCATGGAAAATATCATCTTCCCCTAAACGGACTGACAATAATTTAAATTATAGATACCAATTATGAATAATTGATTCTTCAATTATGGATACCAATAATTTTAATTTATCGATTGATATAGTTTGGTATACACTAATTAATTGCCTATGCACACTAATTAATATAATATGTAAATACTCTCTCTCTATATTATTATTATTATTATTATTATATCACCCTTTTCATGCCATTGTGAAAATTAGGTAATTTCCTGCGGGCCGGCCTTACTCAAAATGAGGCCATAGCCAAGATAAAATAATAAAGTTGCAATTTTTATTTCTAAAAGATTATTTTTATATATTGTAAAGTGCAAGTTATGTAATGAAGAATTAAATAAAAATCATACTAAGAAAAAGTTGAAAAACATAATAATAAGAAAAAATGAAAAAACTTGAAATGTTAGCATTCTATCGCATTGAGACTTATAGATTCTTTGTCATCAATTCATCTTTTTATAAACATGTTTTCGAATTATTCAAATATTTAATTAAAATTTACTTTTCTTGCCTTTTGAGTTGCAAAATCATTTATTAAATTTTTGTAATCAAGTTTTGATAATAAATCTTTCTCAATAGAAATGATGACCAATCAATTTAATTTTTCTTGTGACATAATTGACTGCAAAAACGATTTTATCAATTTTAATTTTGAAAAATTTCTCTTTACTAAAGCAACTGGGTATAATTAACAATATTTTATTAGCAATTCAAACATTTGAAAATGAATTCACTATTTCTATAAAATTAAGAACTTCTAGTGGTCCTTTTGTTTCTTTATGAAAAACTTCTTTTAAAATCATTAGCTCAGAAAATAAATCCAAATCATTAATATCAAAAGGATGTGTTTTGTTTTAAAAAAACTTCCAAAATTAAGACAATATATTTTCAAACAATTATCATCTAAAGACTTTAACTTTTTCAAATCATGTAGAAAACCAAAAACATCTTCATATCTTTTAATTTGCTCAAATCTATTCTTAAATGAAGAAATAGCTCGATCAACAATACAAATGAAAGAACTAATTCTAAAATCTTCTTCTGCTAAATGCATTATTTCATTTGTATTGTTTTCATCAAATTGTTTCTTTGTATGCATTATCTATTTCTTTTGCTGAAATAGATGTTGTTACAAATCCATTTTCTCTTTACTTTTCAAGGAAATTTTCCTTACAAAGTAGCTGTTTTTGTGTTCCACGTTAATACAATTTCTTAAAAAATCACAATTCGTTGTTGCTTATAATTGGCAATTCGAATTTCAAATTGATCAAACATAATAAAGTTAAAATTTATGGAATATTTGCTAGGGATAATTACAAATATAACTAAGGTTGATTAAAAGTTTTTCATATATTACGGTCATTTGGTTTTTTTTTTCAGCTTTCTATTTTGTTTTTTTCCCAATTTTATCTATTTGCTTCTTTCTTCTTCCTTTTTTTTAATTCTTATTTTCTATTTATTTTTTTCCCTTTTATTCTTTATTCTTTATTTTTTTATTTTTATAATGTTTTTCTTGTTCTTGATTTCTTTATTATTACTATTATTATTTCATAATTATTTTGTTTTGTTTTTACGGTTGTTTTTCTGATTGTTTCTAGTTATTTTTTTATTTTTTTTGTTTTCGCGGTTGTTTTTTCTAATTGTTTTGGTGGTTATTTTTGATTTTTTGTTATTCATTCCCTCATTTTTTTATTTTCTATTTATGTTTTTTGCAAAAGAACCAACAAAAAATAAAAACAGCCATCAAACACAACCATAAAAACAATTAAAAAAACACCACAAAACAACTAGGTACCAAAAACAATTAGAAAACTAACCATGAGAATAACTAGAAAAACAATTAAAAAACAACTATAAAAAGAAAAATAAAAAATAAAACAACTAAAAAACAACCGCTAGATCAACTAGAAAAAGAAAGCACACACTTATATCAATCTAAACAAATCAAACCAAGATTATTGCAACACTCAAATTTCAATGTCTAAAACTTTTTTTTTTTTTTAAAAAAAAGGAAAAACTCAAAATACAATTTAACTCTCTATATCACTTACTTTACTCATGTTTTTCTTTAGCTTTCTCTCTCTCATATATTTTAAGTCGATCCACCACATTTGAATTTTTTTTAATATGAATTAGATGTGGATTTTTTTTTGTTATGGGATCAAACGTAAAAAAAACAAGAAGAAGAAGAATTAGGTGTTTTTGGTTGTTTATTACTTCTATGGGTGTTGAGATTCAATGCAAGAAAAAAAAAATAGAGAAGAAGAATACGATAAAAAGACTGTATTTTTTAAAATATTTCACCATTTTTATGTATTTTTGAAACACTGTTCAAATTTTTTGTATTTTTGAAATTTTTTTTTCTTTTTCTGTACATTTCCGAAAAAAAATCCCTATCTGCTACTCATCTTAAATCTCCACAATCACAATTCAATATGAAATTGCAAATTATTATGTTTGTATTATAAATTAATTAATGTTGGAATTTCATATAAATAAAATTTAAATTAATAAATATATAAATTAATTAAAAATCATTTGTATGCTATATAAATTTTTGTTTTTAAAATAAATAAAAACATAAAATTATATGCATTATATATATATATATATATATATATATATATATATATATATATATATATATATATATATTAAAAGAAATTTTCAAAAATTTTTATATATGAGAAAAAAATTGTTAAATATAAAATATAAAATTAGTATGAAATAAAAATATACATATAAAAAGTTAAATTAATTAAGTAAGAGTAAATATAAATAAATAAATTATTAAAATAATTAATACGAGGTAATTAACTGTTAATAACTGCTAATATAAGAGATATATTAATAAATATAAAATAAAAGAATTTTCCACATAAGTAACTAGTTTTTAAATCATTCAGATACTTTTTGAATTTTTTTTTTACGTTATATAGATAAGTGTGTGTATATATATATATATATATACACAGTTTGGAGGGTTTTGAAAATTATGATAGTGTAATTCCAATCACGAAAGAAAAAAAAATCATTTTGCAATTAATTGAATTGAGTAGATTTAAACTTCCATTGTAATGGACATATGATATAGAAAGGGTAAATTTAATTCGACGGTCACTCTATATATATATATATATATTCAATTTAGTATTCTAACTTTTATTATTATTTCAAGTGAACGGTATTTTATGAATTCAGATTAATTTATATTAATATAGCAATCGAAAATAATATATTTAAAATATGTGCCATATCAATAGCCATATCATCAACATTACATGTCAGAAAATTTTAAAAATAAATCTAATCATTATATGAGATTCATTACAAATTAATCCTAAAATTAAACTTTTATCCTAAAAGAGTTATTGTCTCTCTTAACTCTACCATATACCTTTCAAACTCATCTCCTCGTTCACCTGCAACTATCACTCTTTTTATAATCAAGTAATATAATTTTTTTTTTAAAAAAACAAAATTGAGGTGATATGAAAGGTTAATAGAAATCAAGAATACGATACTTCAGATGAGAGGGAAAAAGAATTTGTCAAGGGTGGTGGGGTGCGGAGACGAAAGCAAGAGGATATCTAAGAGAAGATAGAAAGAGTTATTCTTTTAGGGTGAAAGTTTAATTTTAGGATTAATTTGTAATGGGTCATTAATTAGGACTATTTTAAGAATTTTTATCTTACATGTAATGCTGAAGTGACTATTGACATGACACATATTTCAGGAATACATCATCTCTTATTGCCACATAATATTAAACTAACCACAGAAAAATATTAAATATATATAAAAAAAATAAAAAATTTTAGAAAGTTATAATATGTTAGGTTAATACATAAAATATGCTTTATCCATGTTAATATTATATGGGTTTATCCATCATAAATTATACGTTATTTTTCTTTTAAAATAATAATCAATTTATTAATTTACTAAAAATTCTTTAACCATGTATTTTTAGTAAAATTAAAGTTTTTTTTTTGGGAGCACAAATATGAGTTACTTAAAATCAATTGAACTAATATATGAAAAAAATTATATTTAATTATATTAATCAAAAAAATAGAATATAAAATTAAATAGTCAAGTGATATAGCTCTCGTTAAGATATCAATAAATAATAGTTTAATTTTTACTTCTTCCATTGGTAAATAAAATAAAAATAAAAATAAAAATAATCAAAATCACTGAAATGGTTATACTAATTTTATTAAAATTATGAATATGTCATGATTTACTCTTTATGTTCACTATGAATAAGAAAATTATAAAATAAAAAAAAAGATTATATATATATAATTTACAAGGACTGATAGACAACAACAATACATCTTCTATTTTCCTTTTATTTTAATCTAACACCTTTTTGTCAATGTAAATCAGTTTCTTCGGATTGATATTCCTCTGATTTTCAGATATTTAAAAGTGCAATCAAGGATTAAAAGTTTTGATTTTGATATCCCAAAAATTTGAATCCATGACCTTTAGTCATGGGGCCTTCACTTTGCTATTTTAACTAGGCAAGTGAAGGTGCATTTATTTAAAGGTTAATTTTCTAATTATTACATCAGTTAATTATTAATTCGGGGTTTTTTCATCAATGGGTAAAACACAATCAAAACAATAAAAATATCTCAAATTGTCTAAAATTACACGCATGGCATAAAAATAATTATGCGAATGCACTTTTTCCTTTCGTCTTCATTCACGTTTTTTTTCCTCTATTTTTCTTCTTCTTCTTTTTCTATTTCTATTTTCATCTCAATTACTTTCTTCAATCACAACATTCAAATTCTTTCTTTTAAATTTGCTTTTCCAGTTTAAAATTTTCTCTAAATCTAGATCTAAAGTTTTCAACAAATCTTGGAAATTAGTATTTACTTCAACTAGGTTCATCATTTCCCTATAAAATCCCACACATTAATTTAGATAAAATAAGATATGCACACATTGATATCAACACTTGTCACGATCCGAACCCAGAGACATGTGACCGGCATTAGGGAATAAAAAAATATAAAGTTACCGAAACTCATAGTAAGTTTTAAAAGAAAAATCATGAAATATTTAAACTTTGAAACCTTACAATAAATAATAAAATCACAATGCATATTATCAAACTGATTTTTCTCAATATAATTTAAGCCATAATATCAATACATAAAACAAATAAACATCAGTTATACAAATAGTATCTCAGTACATAAATTATAAATATATGAAATCCCAAATAAAGTATGCAATTTTAACAATTTTCTCTACTGCGATACACGAAAGTAAATACAATACAACTAAGTAGACCTATGTAGAATAGTTGGTGACGAAACTACACGGCGAAGAGAAGTAGGCCTAATAAAAAACTCCTAAACTCTTGAAAAAAAAAATTGAGGGGAGTCAGACCTCACTAAGTAAATTAATAAAAAAAATAAATGCGGTTTGAAAACCTCATTAAAAATAAATTTTATGGAAATATAATATAATAAAATTTTATTCAAACCATTTGATATACATATAATAAATTCATTTTTTTAAAAGAGAAGAAATAAATATTTAAATGTCTTTTTAAAACGTTTCAATATAAAAAAATTTGGTAGAACCCGATTTATAAATTTTTAACAGTCATAAAACTCACTTATATTCAAGACTGCTGAATCCTGAAAGCAAGATATCACTAGGATACACAACCACAATCATATCACTTAATCCAATATCACTGGGGGTATCCGAGAGCAAAACATCACCAGATCATTGACCCCAGTGATTTAATAAATATTTGTCACGACCCAAAACAGGGGCCATGACCGGTGCTAGGGAACGAGAATTCTTTCGAATCTGGAACCCGTAGAAAACCTAAAAATAAAAATAAAACATGCACTAATAATAATAATAATATCATAGTTAAATAAAATACAGTGCAACGGAAATAAAAATCATAAATATCGCAATAACATTTCCACCAACTGAATTTAAATTAAATACTCATCTCATATATATATAAACTCTTAATACAAATCCAGTTCAAATATAATACAACATCTCTTTAACAATTTAATGACTACTGCAGTGTCTAGATAAAATAAAACTCAAGACTCAGAGAAGCAATTTACATAAAGAAGCCGGGGTGGAAGAAATCTGGTGTACAGGCCTGCTACTGAGGTCTGAAGATGATGACTCTCCTGAAAAATTAGTCAACGGAGGGGAGTCAGACCTCACTGAGTGAATTACTATAATATATACATGCATACTAAATGACAATGCATACAGTCAACAATATATATCTAATATGTATATATACAGACAAATACACACAGATGCTGTAAAATCATTTTATATATATTTTACTAAAAATCATCGTTTATGAAGGATCAAATAGAACCCTATAATATCGCAACCTCAAGAACAGTGTTAGACAACACTCTAGCCATACAGGCTCACTTATTCCAATTATATTCACTTATTCCATTTGGACAGTAGACTGGCCCCGAGACACTAAGTCAACCGAGCTCCAGCAGTCTGACTACCAGTGTGATTGGCCCCGAGACACTAGGTCAACCGAGCTCCAGCAATCACACCTCTAAACCATATCCCACACATTAAATAATCATATCCCATTAATATCCACAAATAGGTTAGTAATATAGCCTAAATGCTATAAGCGTACCGGTACGTACTCGGTCCTAATACTGCCCACTAGGTAGCACGTTCTATTGATATCCTTCATTAATAAATATAAAACATTCATTCGCAAGTAAATGATGCATGAATTTAAATAAAATAACAATATAAACCATATATATATACTGGAAATATACCAAAAGTAAATCAGGTATATTTCGAGTATATATACGTCGAATAAATCCAATTAAATTACAAAATAAGCTAGAAATGTATTTAAAAATATTTTAGACATAAATGGTTAATAAAGCATGCATAAAATTTAATATATACCAAAAATAAACCAAAAGTAAACTAAAAATAAACTTAAATACAAATCACATTATTTATGCATATTTAATCAAAATAAAACATATATTTCTAAAATCATGCATCCTAAACACATATATATAAAATAGTAACTCACACTTAGTGCGCTCCACGAGATGGATTCGACGGGCCTGGTCCACTAGGCCTCGGTCTCTGTCACGACCCAAAACAGGGGCCATGACCGGCGCTAGGGAACGGGAATTCTTTCAAATCCGGAACCCGTAGCAAGCCTAAAAATAAAATAAATATGCAATAATAACAATAAAAATATAATATGCAGCGGAAAATAAAAATCATAAATATTACAATATCATCCATATCAACTGGATTCAATTCAAAACTCATCACATCGCATATATAATCTCATAAATGTATAATCTTTATACAAATCCAGTTTTAACATAATACATCTCTTTAAAACAAATACATAAAATCCAATACTTTAATTTACAACTACTGCAGTGTCTAGATAAAATAAATAAGACTCAAGTATACAATTTACATAAAGAAGCCGGGGCGGAAGAAATCCGGCGCATCGACCTGCTACTGAGGTCTGAGGAAGTTGACTCTCCTGAAAAATAGTCAACGGAGGGGAGTCAGACCTCACTGAGTGAATTACTATAATATATATACATACACTCTAAGTGATAATGCATACAATCAACAGTATATGAGTAATATGTATATATACAGGCAAGTTCATACAGATGCAGAAAAATCATTTTATATATTTTGCTGAAAAATCAACTTTTATGAAGGATCACATAGAACCCTAAAATATCGCAACCTCAGAATAATAGTGTTAAACAACACTCTGGCCATACAGGCTCACTTATACCAAATATATCCACTTAATCCAATTAGACAGTAGACTGGCCCCGAGACACTAAGTCAACCAAGCTCCAACAGTCTGACTGCCAGTGTGATTGGCCCCGAGACACTTGGTCAACCGAGCTCCAGCAATCACACCCACAAACCACATCTCACATATCAATAATCATAATCAAATCAATATCCACAAATAGTCAGTAATAAAGCCTAAATACTATAGGCGTACCGGTACGTACTCGGTCCTAGTGCTGCCCACTAGGTAGCACGTTCTATTGATATCCTTCATTAATAATATAAATCATTCATTCACAAAAATAAATGATGCATGAATGTAAATGAAATAACAATATAAACCATATATATACCGAAAATATACCAAACATAAACCTGGTATATTTTGAGTATATATATGTCAAATAAATCCAATCAAATCATGAATTAAACTAAAAATATATTTAAAAACATTTTAAATATATTTTATTAATAAAACATGTATATAATTTATTATATACTAAAAATATACCAAAAATATACTTGAATATAAATCATGTTATTTATGCATATTTAGTCAAAATAAAACATGCATTTTCTAAATCATGCATCCTAAGCATATATATATAATATAGTAACTCACCTAATGCGCTCCACGAGATGGGTCCGACGGGCCTGGTCCACTAACCCTCGGTCTCGGCGCAACTAAACAAGAAATAATTAATCGACATCAAAATAACCCTAACAGAAATCCTAGAATTCAATCTAGAGTATTCAACACAGAATCGGAAATTAGGGTTCGACTGGATATCACGTTTTACGAGAATTCTACCGGAAATTCGGCAGAACCTCCCCTGTAAAACGGACATCTCTCTACTCAAAAGAGTAGAGCCGACCCTGCAAAGAAAATACACTTCAAAAATAAACACCACAATCAATCACAACCCCTCGGTCGGACTCCAGACTACAATCTGTCGACCGGGTCCACAAACACAGAATATATATTCAAATATACCAAAAATATCCTTAAATCATAAAAATACATTTCATACGTAGAAATTACATAATAAATCTTGAAACACTGTAAAAATCGATTAAAACTCATTTTATTAGAAAAACCGTATATGATATATATAATTGAAAATAATTCCCGGAAAATAGTTTTAATTAGTTAAAAATACTAAATATTTTGTAGAAATCATTTTTATACCTTAAATAAATATTAAAACCAATTAAATTACATTTTTAGACAATTTAGGGTAAAATTACCAAAATACCCCTATATATATATATATACCTAAATTACTTCAAAAATTCACCAAAAATCATACAATTATCCAAAATTAATTTTCTCAACATATTTATCAATAATATCAATAATTAAACTCAATTAACCAATTAAATTCAATTTAAAACACAATTAACTTAATTTTACAAAATCACATAAACTTCAATAATTAAAAATAAATACTTAGAAATTCATAAAAATTCCAAATAAATTTCTATAATTCATTTCAACACCTAATTCAACCATAAACTCCAATTTCATAATTTAAATAATTAATTTCCGAAAATTAGAAAATAATATTAAAATATTCAAAAATACCCAAAAATCCAAACAACCTCCAAAAATTCTGTAAAAATTCATACATGAAGATTAAGCTACCAGGAACAACATTTGTGAAGGAATTTTCCATGAATCATTCAAATCGAACCTCAAAAAAATCAAAAACCCAAAGAGGCCGAAATTTTCAAATCGAAACCTAAGCAATTCTAGACCATTTTAGCTCAAACCAAAGCTAGAATCACACTCACCGGAGCTCAAGGAGAAGATAGAGACCGGCGGTGTCGAAAACGGTGGCCGGAGGAGGGAGAAACGGAGGTGAGGAAATGGTGGTCGGCGTCGGGCGCGGGAGAGAAAGAAGAAGAAGAAGAAAAAGAAAAAGAAAGAAAAGGAAAGAAAAAGAAAAAGAAAAAGAAAGAAAAAGGAAAAGAAAAAAAAAAGAAAAAAAATAAAATAAATTAAAATAATTAAATATTAATAAATAATTAATAATAAAATAATAAATTTTAATAATTTAATAATAAATAAAATAATCAAATAATAATAAATAAATAATAAAATATTAGGGTAATAATAAACCCTAATTAAATAAATATACACACAGGCTTTATTTAATAATTTAAAAATATGTATGAGTTCATGCAAACCCGTAAATACATTTAAAATAATTAATAATACATTGTTTACGTGGAAATTTCCCCGAAAATGAAAGTCCCGGGAAAATTTTACGTAAAACACTGTATATAAGACACAGTAATTAAAATAGGTTTAAAATACATATTAACTCATAAAAATATCGTATAATGCATAAAAATTATTGACACTGTATATCCCGGTACAGTGTAAAAATATTTAAAAAAAAACACGGGATATTACAGTCTTCCCCCCTTACAAGAATTCGTCCCCGAATTCCAAAAAGAAAAGATCAAGAAGGAAAGAGATACGGGTAAGAAGCTCGCATCTCAGCTTCAGTCTCCCACGTATGCTCTTCAACTCTGTCGCTACGCCACAAAACCTTGACCATCGGAATCTGCTTCGATCGCAACTGTCGAACTTGAAAATCTACGATCGCCACAGGTTCTTCCACAAACGTCAAATCTTCACTCACTTCCACACTGTCAGGTTGCAACACGTGTGAAGGATCTGAGATATACTTCCTCAACATCGAGATATGAAATACTGGATGCACCTGTGACATACTCGGAGGCAAATCCAACCGATATGCAACAGTGCCAATTCTCTCCAGAATCTCAAACGGTCCAATATATCTCGGTGCTAACTTACCCTTCCTGCCAAATCTCATCACACCCTTCATCGGAGATACTTTCAGAAAAACGAAATCTCCAACCTGAAACTCCACATCTCTGCGCCTAGGATCCGCATAACTCTTCTGTCTACTAACTGCGGTCTCTAATCTACGCTTGATCACGGTGACTTTCTCTGCAACATCTTGAACCATCTCTGGTCCAGTTAAAACTCTCTCACCAATCTCATCCCAACACAACGGGGATCTACACTTCCTTCCATACAACGCCTCATATGGTGCCATGCCAATACTGCTATGGTAGCTGTTATTATATGCAAACTCAACAAGCGACAAATGATCATCCCAGCTACCTCCCAAATCCAAGACACACATCCTCAACATATCTTCCAGTGTCTGGATCGTCCTCTCAGACTGACCATCTGTCTGAGGATGAAAAGCAGTACTGAAATCCAACCTAGTGCCCATCGCTTCTTGCAACTTCTGCCAAAAACGAGAAGTAAACACCGAACCTCTGTCTGACACAATGGACACAGGTACTCCATGAAGGCATACAATATGCTTCACGTACAACTTCGCCAATCTAGCAACTGAATATGTGGCTTTCACAGGCAAGAAATATGCAGACTTCGTCAATCTGTCTACAATCACCCAGATGGAATCATATCCATCCTTCGAACGAGGTAAACCGACCACAAAATCCATAGCTATCCTTTCCCATTTCCACTCAGGAATAGGAAGAGGCTGAAGCTTCCCAGAAGGCTTCTGATGTTCGGCTTTCACTTGCTGACACGTCAAACACTTAGCAACATAATCGGCAACATCCTTCTTCAATCCATCCCACCAGTATAGATCTCTGATACTGTGGTACATCTTAGTAACACCAGGATGAACGCTGTAGGCTGTAGAATGTGCTTCCTCTAGGATCTCTTCTCTCAAATCATCCACATCAGGAACACACAATCTACCACTGATCCACAACACACCATCATCATCGAGTGTGAAATCAGTGAACTTCCCTGCTCTGACATTCTCTGCAAGCTCTTCCAGAATAGGATCTCGGCTCTGAGCTGCTTTAATCCTATCCCTTAGCACAGATCGTACTTTAAACTGAGCTAACAGTCCACCTGATCTACTGATCTTCATCATCAGACCTTGATCCACCATCAGATGCAACTCCTGGATCAATGGTCTCCTCTCAACACCGATGTGAGCAAGACTACCTGAGGACTTCCTACTCAAGGCATCTGCTATCACATTAGCTTTACCCGGATGGTAAAGAATCTCGCAATCATAATCCTTCAACAGTTCCAACCATCTTCTCTGCCTCAAATTCAAATCTCGCTGCTGGAAAATGTACTTAAGGCTCTTGTGATCAGTAAATATCTCACAAGTCACCCCGTACAAATAATGTCTCCAAATCTTCAAAGCAAAGATCACTACAGCCATCTCAAGATCATGTGTAGGATAGTTCTGCTCATGCTTCTTCAACTGCCTCAAAGCATAGGCTATCACCCTTCCATTCTGCATCAACACACAACCAAGACCAATTCTAGAGGCATCACAGTAAACTGTGAACTTATCCACACTATTAGGCAAAGCTAATACTGGCGCTGTGGTCAACTTCTCCTTTAACAACTGAAAACTATTCTCACAAGCTTCTGACCACTCGAATCTAACATTCTTCTGAGTCAAGCGAGTCATAGGGGCTGCTATCCTGGAAAAATCCTGCACAAACCGCCTATAATACCCGGCTAAACCCAGAAAACTCCGAATCTCAGTAACTGAAGTAGGTCTAGGCCACTCAGATACTGCTTCAATCTTCTGTGGATCAACCTAAATACCTTCTTTAGACACTACGTGTCCAAGAAAAGAAACACTCTCCATCCAGAAATCACACTTCGAGAATTTAGCATAAAGCTGATGATCTCTCAGTGTCTGTAGTACAATCCTCAAGTGATATACGTGCTCTTCCATACTCCTCGAATATACTAGTATATCATCAATGAAGACTACCACAAACTGATCCACATACGGTCGGAATACTCTGTTCATCAGGTCCATAAAAGCTGCTGGTGCATTAGTCAAACCAAAAGACATCACCAGAAACTCATAATGGCCATATCTAGTGCGGAACGCTGTCTTAGGAATATCAGCTTCACTGATCCGCAGCTGATGATAACCCGACCTCAAGTCAACCTTAGAAAAGAATTGTGCACCCTGGAGCTGATCAAACAAATCATCTATCCTCGGGAGAGGATACTTGTTCTTCACTGTCACCTTATTCAGCTCTCTGTAGTCAATGCACAGTCTCAGGGTACCATCCTTCTTCTTCACAAACAAGACTGGTGCACCCCAAGGGGAAACACTAGGTCTGATGAAGCCTTTATCCAACAACTCTTGCAACTGCTCCTTCAACTCTCTCAACTCTGCAGGAGCCATACGATAGGGTGGCATAGATATAGGAGTAATACCTGGAACCACATCTATACAGAACTCAATCTCTCTATGAGGTGGTAAACCTGGCAACTCCTCGGGAAAAACATCAGGAAACTCACAAGCAACAGGAACATCTGTGAGTGACAACTTCTCCACTGACGTATCCCTAACCAATGCCAAAAACCCCTGACAACCTTTCCTCAACAACTTCCTAGCTGAAATAACAGAAATAAGATTCTGAGGTGCTGAACTCCTGTCACCAACAAACTTAAATTCTACTTCACCAGGAATTCTGAAAATCACCTCCTTATTCCTGCAATCAACCACGGCATAATGCTGGGATAACCAATCCATTCCCAAAATAACATCAAACTCCATCACATCCAACAAAATCAAATCAACGGGTAATTCTCTATCTCCCACGAGAACTGGACAACCAGAAAGAACAATATCGGCGTCCAAAGAATCACTCAGAGGAGTGGCAACAGACAAGGGAAAAGCCATCCTCGAAGCTTGCCAACAAGATTTAGAAGCAAAAACAGGAGAAACAAACGAATGCGTGGCACCCGGATCAAACAAAACCAAAGCATCCAGGTAACAAATAGAAAGAATACCTGCCACGACTACATTAGATGCCTGAGCATCCTGCTGAGTCAGATGAAAAACTCTCGCCTGGCCTCGACCTCCCTGCTGACTGGTAGAAGCCTGGCCAACACCTCGGGTACCTCCTCTCGTACCTCTACTACGACTCTGCTGTGGAACAAACTGAGTAGAACTCTGATGCTGAGCTGGTGGTAACTGAAATGGCACGGGTGCTGCACTAGCAATCGACTGCTGTGGGAATCGAGGAATCTGCTGCTGCTGATATCCGGGGTAAGGACACGATCTGGCAAAATGTCCTGTCTGCCCGCATCTGAAACATGTCAACGGTGTCAGATAACACGGTCCCTGATAGACTCTACCACAAGTCTGACAAACACTGGCCGCTGATCCAGAACTACGACCACTGCTGCTGCTCGAAGCACCTGACCCAAATCTAAACGATCTACGCTGACCTCCACGACCATGTCTACTGCTCTGATGCACTCGCTGCTGCTGTCTCTGACTCTGCTGAGTCGAACCTCGCTGCTGACTACTCGAACCAACATGAAAACTCGAATACGGAGTAGCCTGCAATCCACTCGACTGAACTCCCAACTGGTAATAATCAAGCATCGCTCCCTGCCTAACTAATCTCATCTCAATCTCCTTAGCTAGCTCAATCACCGACTCGAGAGTAAGACCTGCTGTAGGCATACCAGAAAAAGCTGAACCCAAACCAGTAACATAGGTAGTAACAGCGAAATACTGATCTCGCATCAGATCCTCAGCATATCTTCCTAGACGAAGGAACTCTCGGGTATACTCCTCTACAGATCGATCTCCACGAGAAATACTAGTCAATCGAAGACGATAGCTCAAACGAAGAGGCTCTGGACAAAATCTCCTCATGAATCGCTCTCGAAACTGAGCCCACGTCATTGTCATCATATAGGGCTGGATCATCTGAATGAACCAATCCAAGGCTGGTCCCTCGACAGACAACTCAATGATCATGATCCTCTGGTACTCGGTATGAGCAGTCCGAGTCCTAGTCTCAATCGTATGCAGAAAGTCTAAAGGATCAGAAGTACCATCAAAAACAATCCTGCCAACTCGGGCATAGAACAAAGCTGCCTCAGGGTCAGACATACCCTGCTGATAGGCAGGCTGAACAACTGGAGGAACAGGAACATCAAACTCAGGCTCAACAGGCTCCTCGTCCTGTAACTCTCTCTGCCTACGGCAACCTGCCGCTCCTCGAGGTCTACCTCTGCCACGACCTCTACGTCTAACTGGCGGCTCAGGAGGTAAAACCTCGTCCTGAAAAGACTCATCATCCTCGGCCTCAACGACCGGTGGAGCGACACGCGCTCGCCTCCTTATTCTGAAAAGACAAACGAAAAGATTCAGACAAAACAGACAACGGAGGAATAACGCTGAAAACTACAGCAAGGAATACTCATCAAGACATACTCGAACCTAATACACTGCAGTAGTCCCACAGAAAACACAACTTTAAAACTAGGGCCACAACTCACATAACTAAGCCCTGACACAGAACTCCACTCTGAAACGAACTTCGCTCTGATACCAACTTTGTCACGACCCAACACAGGGGCCATGACCGGCGCTAGGGAACGGGAATTCTTTCGAATCCGGAACCCGTAGCAAGCCTAAAAATAAAATAAATATGCAATAATAACAATAAAAATATAATATGCAGCGGAAAATAAAAATCATAAATATTACAATATCATCCATATCAACTGGATTCAATTCAAAACTCATCACATCGCATATATAATCTCATAAATGTATAATCTTTATACAAATCCAGTTTTAACATAATACATCTCTTTAAAACAAATACATAAAATCCAATACTTTAATTTACAACTACTGCAGTGTCTAGATAAAATAAATAAGACTCAAGTATACAATTTACATAAAGAAGCCGGGGCGGAAGAAATCCGGCGTATCGACCTGCTACTGAGGTCTGAGGAAGTTGACTCTCCTGAAAAATAGTCAACGGAGGGGAGTCAGACCTCACTGAGTGAATTACTATAATATATATACATACACTCTAAGTGATAATGCATACAGTCAACAGTATATGAGTAATATGTATATATACAGGCAAGTTCATACAGATGCAGAAAAATCATTTTATATATTTTGCTGAAAAATCAACTTTTATGAAGGATCACATAAAACCCTAAAATATCGCAACCTCAGAATAATAGTGTTAAACAACACTCTGGCCATACAGGCTCACTTATACCAAATATATCCACTTAATCCAATTAGACAGTAGACTGGCCTCGAGACACTAAGTCAACCGAGCTCCAGCAGTCTGACTGCCAGTGTGATTGGCCCCGAGACACTTGGTCAACCGAGCTCCAGCAATCACACCCACAAACCACATCTCACATATCAATAATCATAATCAAATCAATATCCACAAATAGTCAGTAATAAAGCCTAAATACTATAGGCATACCGGTACGTACTCGGTCCTAGTGCTGCCCACTAGGTAGCACGTTCTATTGATATCCTTCATTAATAATATAAATCATTCATTCACAAAAATAAATGATGCATGAATGTAAATGAAATAACAATATAAACCATATATATACCGAAAATATACCAAACATAAACCTGGTATATTTTGAGTATATATATGTCAAATAAATCCAATCAAATCATGAATTAAACTAAAAATATATTTAAAAATATTTTAAATATATTTTATTAATAAAACATGTATATAATTTATTATATACCAAAAATATACCAAAAATATACTTGAATATAAATCATGTTATTTATGCATATTTAGTCAAAATAAAACATGCATTTTCTAAATCATGCATCCTAAGCATATATATATAATATAGTAACTCACCTAATGCGCTCCACGAGACGGGTCCGACGGGCCTGGTCCACTAACCCTCGGTCTCGGCGCAACTAAACAAGAAATAATTAATCGACATCAAAATAACCCTAACAGAAATCCTAGAATTCAATCTAGAGTATTCAACACAGAATCGGAAATTAGGGTTCGACTGGATATCACGTTTTACGAGAATTCTACCGGAAATTCGGCAGAACCTCCCCTGTAAAACGGACATCTCTCTACTCAAAAGAGTAGAGCCGACCCTGCAAAGAAAATACACTTCAAAAATAAACACCACAATCAATCACAACCCCTCGGTCGGACTCCAGACTACAATCTGTCGACCGGGGTCCACAAACACAGAATATATATTCAAATATACCAAAAATATCCTTAAATCATAAAAATACATTTCATACGTAGAAATTACATAATAAATCTTGAAACACTGTAAAAATCGATTAAAACTCATTTTATTAGAAAAACCGTATATGATATATATAATTGAAAATAATTCCCGGAAAATAGTTTTAATTAGTTAAAAATACTAAATATTTTGTAGAAATCATTTTTATACCTTAAATAAATATTAAAACCAATTAAATTACATTTTTAGACAATTTAGGGTAAAATTACCAAAATACCCCTATATATATATATATACCTAAATTACTTCAAAAATTCACCAAAAATCATACAATTATCCAAAATTAATTTTCTCAACATATTTATCAATAATATCAATAATTAAACTCAATTAACCAATTAAATTCAATTTAAAACACAATTAACTTAATTTTACAAAATCACATAAACTTCAATAATTAAAAATAAATACTTAGAAATTCATAAAAATTCCAAATAAATTTCTATAATTCATTTCAACACCTAATTCAACCATAAACTCCAATTTCATAATTTAAATAATTAATTTCCGAAAATTAGAAAATAATATTAAAATATTCAAAAATACCCAAAAATCCAAACAACCTCCAAAAATTCTGTAAAAATTCATACATGAAGATTAAGTTACCAGGAACAACATTTGTGAAGGAATTTTCCATGAATCATCCAAATCGAAGCTCAAAAAAATCAAAAACCCAAAGAGGCCGAAATTTTCAAATCAAAACCTAAGCAATTCTAGACCATTTTAGCTCAAACCAAAGCTAGAATCACACTCACCGGAGCTCAAGGAGAAGATAGAGACCGGCGGTGTCGAAAACGGTGGCCGGAGGAGGGAGAAACGGAGGTGAGGAAATGGTGGTCGGCGTCGGGCGCGGGAGAGAAAGAAGAAGAAGAAGAAGAAGAAAAAGAAAAAGAAAGAAAAGGAAAGAAAAAGAAAAAGAAAAAGGAAAAGAAAAAAAAAAGAAAAAAAATAAAATAAATTAAAATAATTAAATATTAATAAATAATTAATAATAAAATAATAAATTTTAATAATTTAATAATAAATAAAATAATCAAATAATAATAAATAAATAATAAAATATTAGGGTAATAATAAATCCTAATTAAATAAATATACACACACAGGCTTTATTTAATAATTTAAAAATATGTATGAGTTCATGCAAACCCGTAAATACATTTAAAATAATTAATAATACATTGTTTATGTGGAAATTTCCCCGAAAATGAAAGTCCCGGGAAAATTTTACGTAAAACACTGTATATAAGACACAGTAATTAAAATAGGTTTAAAATACATATTAACTCATAAAAATATCGTATAATGCATAAAAATTATTGACACTGTATATCCCGGTACAGTGTAAAAATATTTTAAAAAAAACACGGGATATTATAGTCTCGGCGCAACTAAACAAACAATAACGACAGAAATCAGAATAAACCTAACAGAAAATCCTAGAAACTCGATCTAGAATATTAAACACAAAATCAAAATTAGGGTTCGACCGGATATCACGTTTTACGAGAATTCTACCAAAAATTCGGCAAAATCTCCCCTGTAAAATGGACATCTCTCTACTCAAAGAGTATAGCTGACCTTGCAAAGAAACACACTTCGAAAACACAGGCACAACAACTCATTCACAACCCCTCGGTCGAACTCCAAACTACAGTCTACCGACCGGGGTCCACAATCACATAACAATTTCAGAATTACCAAAAATGCCCTTATATCACAGAAATACATTTAATAAATAGAAATTACGTAATTAACCTTAAAACACAGTAAAAACCGATAAAAACTCATTTTATTAGTAAAATCATATATTATATATATAATTTAAAATAATTCACGAAAAATAGTTTTAATCAATTAAAAATACTAAATAATTTGTAGAAATCATTTTTATACCTTAAATAACTATTAAAACCAATTAAATTACATTTTTAGCCAATTTAGGATAAAATTACCAAAATGCCCCTCTATATATAAATATACTAAAGTTCATTCAAAAATTCACCAAAAATAGTATAATTATCCAAAATTAATTTTCTCAACATATTTATCAATAATATCAATAATTAAACTCAATTAACCAATTAAATTCAATTAAAAACATAATTAACTTAATTTTCCCAAAATTACATAAACTTAAATAATTCAAAATAAATACTTAGAAATTCATAAAAATTCCAAATAAATTCCTATAATTCATTTTAACACCTATATTTATCATAAAACATAATTTCATAATTTATTTAATTAATTTCCGAAAATTAGAAAATAATATTAAAATATTCAAAAATACCCAAAAATCAAAATAATCTCTAAAAATTCTACAAAAATTCATACATGTAGATTAAGCTACTAGGATCAACATTTGTTAAGGGAATTTTCATGAATCAACCATTTGAAGCTCAAAAAAATTCGAAAACCCTAAGATGGTCGAATTGAATAATTGAGAAAAACCTTACCCAATCGAGTTTTAAGCTTAAAAAAAGCTTGGAATCGTCTTCTATGGAGGCTAGGGAGTCCAACGACACCGGAATCACTAGATTTAGTGGTCGGGAAGTCAGTGAACCGTGAGAATGGAAGTTTCGGCCAAAAATGGTGGAAAGGAAGCTAGCCGGTGCCGGGGAAGAAGACAAGGGGCGGCGGAGCAGCTGGCTGGGAAGGGCGGAGCTGCTAGCGGCACACCGACAGCCTGAGAACGGAGTTAGCAGCGGTGATGGGAAGATGGGGACGTCGGGAAGAAGAAGAAAGAAAAGAAAAAGAAAGAAAGAAAAAGAAAAGAAAAGAAAAGAAAAAGAAAAAAGAAAAAGAAAGAAAGAAAGAAAATAATAAAAATAATAAAATAATAAAATATTTGGAAAAATCACACACCACTCATAATATTTTAATAATTTATATACTACATGAAAATAATTAAATAACAATAAACCAAATAAATAAATAATAAAATAATAAAATATTAGGGTAATACATTAAACCCTAATTAAATAAATATATACACACATAGGCTTTATTTAGTATTTTAAAGATATGTATGAGTTCATGCAAGTCCGTAAATTTTTTTAAAATAATTAATAGTAAATTATTTATGTGAAAATTTCCCCGAAAATACAAGTCCCGGAAAAATTTTACGTAAAGTACTTAAATAATAATAAACAATTAAAATTAGCTTTAATTAAATAACAAACTCATAAAAATTTCATAAATATATACAAAAATTATTAACACTGCATATCCCGATGCATTATAAAAATATTTAAAAATACAGGATATTACAATATTAATCAAAATTATACTAGTGGTGTCCGGAAGAAAAACATCACCAGACCTTCGACTCCAGTATTTATTAAATAAACAAATATTATACTACTAGCGGTGTCCGAAAGCAAAGCATCACCAGATCGTCGGCCCCAGTAATATAATTAAATAATCATATATTTTACCGGTGCGTACACGGTCCTGATGAAACTTATCAGATAGCTCGTTGTACTGTGGTTTATTTAAAAATAAAAGAAAATAAATAAAACAATGAAAATTACAATAAATAAAAAATAAAATAAATCAATTATAAATTAAATCATGCAAAATCCTATGAAGAATGCCAACTACAATCTCATAAAATTAAATTCTAGCATGTTATCTCCGACCTCGACTAATAGACGCGACTGGAGGGACAACTAAAAGATAGAAAAGAAAAATGACAATTAGAAAATAAAAATCTAATTTCTAGAGTTTCTAAGAAAGACTTGATTCGAACTCAAAATAAAAATTTTAGGATTGACTCGGTGTCATATTTTATGAGAAATCTACCGAAAATTTTGTAGAGTTTTCTCTATAAAACGAACATCCCTCTACCGAAGTAGAGTCAACCTTGCAAGTAAACACACTTCAAAATTTCACAGTGGCACAACACCTCAAGTTGAGACCCTAAACTACACAATTCCCAACTAAGATTCACCAAAAATACAATTAAGCAAATATTAAATATTAATATAGTAAATCACCAAAATCTATAAAAATTAATAATAAATCATAATATAATTTATTTAATTTTTAAAAAACTAAATAAAATTATTTTCCAACCATAATTTAATAAAATTTCAAATAATAATATAATATTAATAACAATCCAACTTTTCAAATATTTAACATAATATAGTCAATTTCAAACTATAATTGCCCAAATAATTTAAATATACTATAATATTAATTAAAAACTCATTCAAACCACAAAAAAATAAATAATTTAATTTTAAATATATTTTCAAAGATAGTTAGTATTAATTAACTAAAAATAATAAATTATTTATAAAAATTATTTTAATATCACATTTTATCTCAAAATTAACTAAAACATAGTATTCAATTATAATATCAATAAAAACACACCGTTTACCTATTATTTCAAAATTTACATAATAATAATAATTTCTAAAAAAATTAAATAAATTATTAAAAATTATTTTATCACTACTAAAATTACTAACATAATATACTAACACTAATTAACTCAAATATTCAACCAAAAATAATTAATTAATCATATTAACAAAATATAAATAAAACTTAAAATACCTAAATAAATATACAAAAATTCCATAAAAATCAGTTTAATTAATCTAAATTAATTTTGATATACTTTTAACCAAAATTAACCCCAATTAATTTAGATCCACTAATATAAGTATAGATCAACTCAAAAATTAACCACATAATTAAAATAAAATTTTGGGTAATTAGTAAATATAATAAAAATCAACACAAATATTAAATCAACAGAAAATCAACAACATCAACTAACAACAGCTCTAAACAACTAAAAATCAATCTGACAACTAATTAAAATCAACCAGAAACTAACTGAAATTAACTAAAAATCAACCAGAAATCAACTACAACAATTCTAACTAACTAACCTAAAATCTTCTTATGCTAAATGCATTATTTCATTTGTATTGTTTTCATTAAATTGTTTCTTTCTATGAATTATTCTTTTTTCACAAAAAGACAGGTTCTATCTATTTCTTTTGCTGAAATAGATGTTGTTACAAATCCATTTTCTCTTTGCTTTTCAAGGAAATTTTCCTTACAAAGTATTCCACGTTAATACAATTTCTTAAAAAATCACATTTCGTTGTTGCTTATAATTGGCAATTCGAATTTTAATTTTTTTGGTAAATTAATGCGAATTTTAAATTGATCAAACATAATAAAGTTAAAATTTATGGAATATTTGCTAGGATAATTACAACTATAACTAAGGTTGATTAAAAGTTTTTCATATATTACGGTCATTTGGTTTTTTTTTTCAGCTTTCTATTTTTTTTTTCCAATTTTATCTACTTAACTGATTGCTTCTTTCTTCTTCCTTTTTTTTAATTCTTATTTTCTATTTATTTTTTTCTATTTGATTCTTTATTCTTTTTATTTTTATAATGTTTTTCTTGTTCTTGATTTCATTATTATTACTATTATTATTTCATAATTATTTTGTTTTGTTTTTGCGGTTGTTTTTCTTATTGTTTCTAGTTATTTTTTTTTTATTTTTTTTGTTGTTTTTGCGGTTATTTTTCTAATTATTTTGGTGATTATTATTTTTTTTATTCATTCCCTAATTTTTTTATTTTCTATTTATGTTTTTTGCAAAAAAACCAACAAAAAATAAAAATAGCCATCAAACACAACAATAAAAACAATTAAAAAAACACCACAAAACAACTAGGTACCAAAAACAATTAGAAAACTAACCATGAGAATAACTAGAAAAATAATTAGAAAACAACTATAAAAAAAATTAAAAAAAATAAAGCAACTAAAAAACAACCACCAGATCAACTAGAAAAAGAAATCACACACTTATATCATTCCAAACAAATCAAACCAAAATTATTACAACATTCAAATTTCAATTCCCAAAACTCTTCTTTTTTAGAAAAAGAAAAAACTCAAAATACAATTTAACTCTCTATATCACTCACTTTACTCATGTTTTTCTTTAGCTTTCTCTCTCTCCTATATTTTAAGTCGATCCACCATATTTGAATTTTTTTAATATGAATTAAATGTGGTTTTTTTTTTGGTTATGGGATCTAACGCAAAATTAATAAAAAAAAAAGAACAAGAACAAGAAGAATTAGGTGTTTTCAGTTGTTTGTTACTTCAAATTAGGTGTGGGTGTTGAGATTCAATGCAAGAAAAAAAATAGAGAAGAAGAATAGATAAAAAGATCATATTTTTTAAAATATTTCACCACTTTTATGTATTTTTGAAAAAGTGTTCACATTTTTTGTATCTTTGAAATTTTTTTCTTTTTCTGTACATTTCTAAAAAAAAAAAAAAAATCCCTATCTGCTACTCATCTTAAGTCTCCACAATCACAATTCAATATGAAATTGCAAATTATTATGTTTGTATTATAAATTAATTAATGTTGGAATTTCATATAAATAAAATTTAAATTAATTAAAAATCATTTGTATGCTATATATATGTGTATTAATTAAAAGCAATTTTCAAAAATTTTTATATATGAGAAAAAAATTGTTAAATATAAAATATAAAATTAGTATGAAATAAAAATATACATATAAAAAGTTAAATTAATTAAGTAAGAGTAAATATAAATAAATAAATGATTAAAATAATTAATAAGAGTTAATTAACTGTTACGAACTGCTAATATAAGAGAAATATTAGTAAATATAAAATAAAAGAATTTTCCACATAAGTAACTAGTTTTTAAATCACTCAGATACTTTTTGTATTTTTTTATACGTTATATATATATATATATGTATATATATATATATATATATATATATATATATATATATATATTGTTTTTCAATTTTGTATCCTAGCTTTTATTATTATTTGAGGTGAACGGTATTCCATGAATTCAGATTAATTTGTGTTGATGTGGCAATCGAAGATGGCATATTTAAAATATGCGCCGTATCAATAGCCACATCAACATTATATGTCAGAAAATTCTAAAATTAAATAAATGCATAATTAAATATAAATGGCATTCGTAATAAAGAAATATAATATATATATACCAAAGATATATCGAAAATAAACTGAATATATTTCAAGTATATATATGCTACATATAACCAAAATCAACTATAAATATATTAAAATATACTAAAAATATACTGAAATATACTAAACCATTTAATGAAATAATTCATATCAAAACATAATTAATTATAGTCATGCACTATATGCAATGTACACATAAAATAATAACTCACAAGTTTGTGCTCCTCGAGACTAGCTTGACGGGCCTGGTACGATAGACCTTGGTCTCGGTGCAGTTAGAAAATAAATAATAATAATAATCAAAATAAATTTTTAACTTATACTTCTAAAAAATCTAAAGACTCAATCTAAAAATCCCAAAACTCAGACAAATATAAAAATTCAGGATTGACCTGATGTCACATTTTACGAAAATTCTTCTAAAAATTAGGTAGAACCTCCTTTGTAAAATGGATACCTTTCTACTAAAAAGTAGAGATGATCCTACAAAGAAAACACACATCTAAATTCACAAAGCTCAACAACTCAGGTTGGGATCCTGAACTGCACGAATTCCCAACCAAAGTTCACAATTCACCAAAAATCAATATAATATAATAAATAAAATAAAAATCATTAAATTGCATAAATATCCACAGAATACCAAAATATAATATATTTAAACATTAAATCACTAAATATAATTATTTCACAATAATTAAGTAATAATCTTAAATAATAATTCCACATAAAATAATAAAAATTCACTTCTATGTACTCAAATAGCTTAAATATATATTAAAAGTAATTAAAAATCCAAATAATCACCAAAATAGTAAATAATATATTATTTGAATATAATTTTCAAAAATTAGTATTAATTAGTTAAAAATCATTGTAATACTCTATGTAATTCTAAAATCATCTAAAACACATTATTTAACTATAATTTCCACAAAATTACACAATTAACCTACATATACAAAATTCACATAATATAAAAATATTCTCAAAAATTATATAAATTCACTAAAAATTATTTTAAAAATTCTAAAATTATTAACTCAAATTAATAACACTAATTTAACTAAATTTTCATTAAAACTAATTAATTAATATAATTATCAAAAATTCAATATTTAATATTAAAATAATAATAAAATTACGCATAATTCAAATTAATTTAAAAAATAAACAAAAACTATTATTAGGAAGATTAAGTTGCCATAAACAACATTTGTAAAGTAAGAATCCATGAATCAATCAATATCTCAAAAAAATAAAAACCCTAAAACACATAAACTAAAAATTGAGGATAACTCAAAATCAAAGGAGATTGAGCTTAAACGGAGCTCAGAATCAAACTCACTGAAGCTTGGAGGTTCGAACAAGACTGATGTGATGAGCTGGGATGGCCAAAATCAGAGTCGCCGGCATGAAGCTCCACTTGCTGTTTGCTGCTGTTTTAGGTGGTTTTGGCAGCCTTCCAAAGTGCTACAGGTGGCAGACGACAGATGGGAAGGAAGAGAAGTTGATGGTGGTGAGTGGTTGAGGGTAGTTGACATCCGGTGGCATAGTAACAGCTACAGGAAGGAGAAGAAGAAGAAAAAAAAAAGAAAAGGAAGAGGGAGAGAGAAATAGCTTAACCCAATTTTGACCCTTTATTTGTTTATTTATTAGGAAAAGACTAAAATGACCCTCTATCCAAATTAACAATAATAATAATAATAATAATAATAATAATAATAATAATAATAATAATAATAATAATAATAATAATAATAATAATAACAACAACGACAACAACAACAACAATGATGATGATAATAATAATAATAATAATAATAATAATAATAATAATAATAATAATAATAATAATAATAATAATAATAATAATAATAATAATACTATTTAAATAATAGAAATGATAATAACTTTAATGTATTTAAATAATAAAACCCCTAAATAAATTATTTTATGTAAACAAAATTCTTAGAAGAAAATAAATAAATAATATTCACAAATAATAATAGTAATATATAAATAAAATTTAAAATTTTATTAACACTGCATATCTCGAAATAGTTTAATATTATTTAAAATACAAAGTCATTACACTCGGTGCCATTTTTCCCTTCTTACCAAATCTCATCACAACCTTCATCGAAGACACTTTTAAAAACACATAGTCTCTAACTTGAAATTCCACATCTCAGCGTCTCGGATCCACATAGCTCTTTTACCTACTAACTGCAGTCTCTAGTCTCCTTTTGATCACAACAACCTTCTCTGCTGCATCTTGAACCATCTCAGGTCCAGTCAATGCTCTCTCTCAAATCGCATCCTAACTCAAAGGGGATCTACACTTCTTTCTATACAAAGCCTCATACGGTGCTACTCCCATACTGCTATGGTAGTTGTTATTTTATACGAACTCCATAAGTGAAAAATGATTATCCCAACTACCTCCAAAATCCAATACACACGTCCTCAACATATCCTTAAGTGTCTGGATCATCCTCTTAGACTAACCATTTATTTGAGGGTGAAAAGCGATACTAAAATCAAGTCTTATGCCCATTGCTTCCTGCAGTTTTTGCCAAAATCGAGAGGTAAACACTGAACCTCTATCAGACACAATGGACACATTTACTCTATAAAGGTACACAATATGCTTAACATATAGCTTCACCAACTTAGCTACAGAGTAAGTGCCTTTAACAGGTAGGAAATGAGCAAACTTAGTTAACTTGTCCATAATTACCCAGATGGAATCATATCCATCCTTAGAACAAGGTAAACCAACCAAAAAAATCCATAGCAACTCTCTCCCATTTCCACTCAGGAATAGGAAGAGGCTGAAGCTTCCTAGAAGGCTTTTGATGTTTAATTTTCACTTGTTGACATATTAAGCACCTAGAAACAAAATCAGCTACATCCTCATTTAGTCTATCCCATCAATACAAGTCTCAACTCCTTTCTTAAACACCTAACTGATAGCAATTAGGCATAGCTCCTTGCCTGACTAGTCTCAACTCTATCTCCTTGGCCAACTCTATCATCGACTTTAAAGTAAGGCCAACAGTAGGCATCTCAATAAAAGCAGAACCCAGACTAGTGATGTCACGACCCAAAACATGGGCCATGACCGGCGCTAGGGAATGGGAATTCTTTCGAATCCGGAACCCGTAGCAAGCCTAAAAAAAAAAATAAACATGCAATAGTAATAATAACATTATATATTACAGCGGAAATAAAAATCACAAATATAATAATAATATATACACCAACTGGATTTAAATCAAATCCTCATCTCATGTATATATAAACTCTTTTAATACAAATCCAGTTCAAATATAATACAACATCTCTTTAAATATTTAACGACTACTACAGTGTCTAGATAAAATAAAGCTCAAGACTCAAAGAAACAGTTTACATAAAGAAGCCGGGGCGGAAGAAATCCGACGTACAGGCCTGCTACTGAGGTCTGAAGATGATGACTCTCTTGAAAATTAGTCAACGGAGGGGAGTCAGACCTCACTGAGTGAATTACTATAATATATACATGCATACTAAATGACAATGCATACAGTCAATAGTATATATCTAATATGTATATATACAGACAAATACACATAGATGCTGTAAAATCATTTTATATATATTTTACTAAAAATCATCGTTTATGAAGGATCAAATAGAACCCTATAATATCGCAACCTCAAGAATAGTGTTAGACAACACTCTAGCCATACAGGCTCACTTATTCCAATTATATTCACTTATTCCATTTGGACAATAGACTGGCCCCGAGACACTAAGTCAACCGAGCTCCAGTAGTCTGACTGCCAGTGTGATTAACCCCGAGACATTAGGTCAATCGAGCTCCAGCAATCACACCTCCAAACCATATCTCACACATCAAATAATCATAAATATATCAATATCCACAAATGGTTAGTAATATAGCCTAAATGCTATAGGCATACTGGTACGTACTCGGTCCTAGTGCTGCCCACTAGGTAGCACGTTCTATTGATATCCTTCATTAATAAATATAAAACATTCATTCACAAATAAATGATGCATGAACTTAAATAAAATAGTAACATAAACCATATATATACTGAAAATATACCAAAAGTAAACCAGGTATATTTCGAGTATATATACGTCAAATAAATTCAATCAAATTATAAATTAAGCTAGAAATATATTTAAAAACATTTTAAATATAATTTATTAACAAAACATGCATATAATTTAATATATACCAAAAATAAACTAAAAATATACTTAAATACAAATCACATTATTTATGCATATTTAGTCAAAATGAAACATGTATTTCTAAAATCATGCATCCTAAAGCACATATATATAAAATAGTAACTCACACTTAGTGCGCTCCACGAGATGGATCTGATGGGCCTGGTCCACTAGGCCTCGGTCTCGGTGCAACTAAACAAACAATAACGACAGAAATCAGAATAACCCTAACAGAAAATCCTAGAATTCGATCTAGAATATTAAACACAGAAACAGAAGTAGGGTTCAATCGGATATCACGTTTTACGAGAATTCTACCAAAAATTCAGCAGAACCTCCCCTGTAAAATGGACATCTCTCTACTCAAAGAGTAGAGCTGACCCTGCATAGAAACACACTTCAAAAAATGAGCTCAAAACAAATCAACAACCCCTCGGTCGGACTCCAAACTACAGTCTACCGACCGGGGTCCACAATTCACAGAATAATTATAAAAATACCAAAAATACCCTTATAACATAGAAATTCATTTTATAGGTAAAAATTACATAATTAACCTTAAAACACAATAAAAAACCGATAAAAACTCATTTTATTAGAAAAACCGTATATTATATATATAATTGAAAATAATTCATGAAAAATAGTTTTAATTAATTAAAAATACTAAATAATTTGTAGAAATCATTTTTATACCTTAAATAACTATTAAAACCAATTAAATTACATTTTCAGCCAATTTCATGTAAAATTACCAAAATACCCTTATATATTTAAATATACTAAAATTACTTCAAAAATTCACCAAAAATTATATAATTATCCAAAATTAATTTTCTCAACATATTTATTAATAATATCAATAATTAAACTCAATTAACCAATTAATTTCAATTAAAAACACATTTAACCCTAATTTTCCAAAATTCCATAAACTTAAATAATTCAAAATAAATACTTAGAAATTCATAAAAATTCCAAATAAATTCCTATAATTCATTTTAACACCCATAATTATCATAAAACACAATTTCATAATTTATTTAATTAATTTCTGAAAATTAGAAAGTAATATTAAAATATTCAAAAATACCCAAAAATCAAATTAATCTCCAAAAATTCCAAAAAAATTCATACATGTATATTAAGATACTAGGATCAACATTTGTGAAGGGAGTTTTCATGAATCAAGCAATTCGAATCTCAAGAAAATAAAAAACCCTAATGTGGCCGAAATCATAAATTCGAAACCTAAGCAAATCAAGACCAATTCAGCTCAAACCAAAGCTATAATCACACTCACCGGAGCTCAAGGAGAAGAAATAGACTGGCAGTGTCAAAAATGGTGGCCAAAATCGTTGTGATCGACGGTGGTTCGACTTTCGGCTTCTCCGGCCAAAAATGGCTTCCAAGCACCGGAATCAGCTACTACAGGCGGCGAAAGAGGCTGGGGAAGGTGGTGGCACACCGGACGGGACACCAACGGTGAGAAATCGACAGTTGCAGGCGTCGGACGACAGTGAGGGTGAAGACCGGGGAAGAAGGATAGATCGGGGGCAAAATGGTAATTTTTCCAAAAGTTTGATTTTTGATATATTATATGTATATATATATACTTTATACTATATATTAAAATAATATTAAATTACACACATTAAATATACACCACACACATATAATTTAATATTTTAGTAATTTATACTAAATAAAAATAATTAAATAACAATAAAACTAATAAATAATTAATAAAATATTAGGGTAATATTAATTAAACCCTAATTAAATAAATAAGTACACATAGGCTTTATTTAGTATTTTAAAAATACGTATGAGTTCATTCAAGTCCGAAAATATATTTAAAATAATTAATAATAAATTATTTACATGAAAATTTCCCCGAAAATGAAAGTCTCGGGAAAATTTTACGTAAAGCACTTAAAATAATAATAAACAATTAAAATTCAATTTTAATTAATCAATAACTTATGAAATATCAATATCATATTTAAAAATTATTAACACTGCATATCCCGATACAGTGTAAAAATATTTAAAAATACGGGATATTACAAGTGACATAAGTCATAATAGCAAAATACTGGTCTCGCATCAAATCCTATGCATATCTACCCAGTCAGAGAAACTCTCTGGTGTAGTCCTTGACAGATCTGTCACCTGTGGTGATGCTGGTTAATATGAGTCTGTAGCTCATCCATAGTGGCTCTAGATAGAATCTCCTTATAAACCTCTTTCAAAACTGAGCCCAGGTCATAGTCGTCATGTATAGTTGTATCACCTGAACAAACCAATCCAGGGCTAGTCCCTCTATAGACAGCTTAACTATCATGATTCGTTAATACTTTATGAGCATTCTGAGTCTTTTTCTCAATGGCGTGCAAAAAATCTAGTGGATCTGAAGTCTCATCAAAAGCGATACGACCAACTCTAGCATAGAACAATGCTGCCTTAATATCGGAATACCCTGCTGATAGGTAGGCTGCATCTGCAGTGCAACTAGAGATATCTCAGCTTCCTTATACTCTAGCTCTATAGGTTCCTCATTTTATAGCTCTCTCTGTCTATAATGACCTATTGCTCCTCGAGGTCTACCTTTACCTCAGCCTCTGCACTTGACTAATGGCTCATGAGGTAAAACCTCATCTTGAAAGGACTCATCATCCTTGCCCTCAACGACCGGTGGAGCGACATGTGCTCGCCTCCTCATTCTGAAAAGACAAAATCTAACAAGATTCAGACAAAATAGACAACAGATAGATAACAAAAAAATAATCTAATTGATACATGGAATACTAAATAAAGGAAAACTTATCAAAGACATGATTAAACCTAATTCACTACAGTAGTTTCAAAGAAAAAAAGACTTTGACAACCTAGGTCCACAACACTAATAACCTAGGGCTTTGATGCCAATTTTGTCATGACCCAAAATCGGGAGTCATGATCGGTGCTAGGGAATGGGAATTCTTTCGAATTCGGAACCCGTAGCAAGCCTTGAAAATAAAATCACATACAATAAATTATTAAAAATATGCCAGAATAAAAATTTAAATCAATATAAATATAAATACTTAAATGTCATTTCATAAAATAAAAATATTTATACAATATTCAGGGATAGGTCTCTTACTAAAATAACATTCTATTGATACAATATACTCTACTGCAGTTTTCTACAATACAATTAAAGTTCAGATAAATAAATTACATAATTTAGCTGGGGCTAAAGAAGTCCGGAGTAGAGGTCTACTACTGAGGTCTGATGATAAAGAATTTCTTAAAAAAATATTAAGGGAAGTCAAACCTCACTGAATGAATTATTATAATATCTATACATGCAATATAAATCATATACAATTGGGCATTAGTGTAATAATATACATATACACACATTTCAAACAGATGCTAAACTTCGTTTATATATATATAATAAATGCAGAAAATATTTATTTAAAAGAAGGATCAAATAGAACCTTAGATATCCATAACCTCAATCAAAATATCTCACTAGCCATCATGCTAACTTAATTCCAAAATAATTCACTTATTCTATTTTGGACAGTAGACTGGCCCTGAGACACTAAGTCAATCGAGCTCCCGTAGTCTCATTATCAGTGTGATTGGCCCCGAGACACTAGGTCAATTGTGCTCTCAAAATCACACTACTCAATCACATCAATTCTCAATAATCGATCAATCCAATGTCACCTCAAATGATTTATAACTCAACCCTAAAATCTATCGCACCGGTACGTACACGATCCTGGTGCAGCCCACTAGGTAGCATGTTCTATCGATATCCTTCATATAAAATCACATATATTTATTGGAAATAATAAAATGCAACGTTTAAAACATAATGGCATTCTTTTGAAAAGAATATCTCACTTATATACTAAACATATACCATAAATATACCAAATAAATATGTTGAACATATGTCAAAGATACTGAATTTATACCAAATAAATACTAACATATATATGTCACATATATACAAAAGATATACCAAAAATATACCTAGCATACATGTCTCATATATAGCAAATATATCAAAAATAAACCAAAAGTATACCAAATCATTTAATAAAATAAATCATATTTAAATATATAATGAAAATGTGAAAATCGTTATTTATGCATCCTATATGCAATGCATATATAGAATAATAACTCATAAGTTTGTGCTCCTCAAGACTGACTCGACGGCCCTGATCCGATAAGCTTTGGTCTCGGCGTAGTTAGAAAAATAAATAATCATAAAATCAGAATAAACTCTAACTTATACATCTAAGAATTCAAAAGAAAGACTTGATTTAGGAATTCAAAAACTCAGTTAAAACAGAAAGATTCAGGATCGACCAGATGTCACGTTTTACGAAAATTCTATCAAAAAATTTATAGAACTCTCTACTAAAAAGTAGAGTTGATCCTATAAGAAAACATACTTCAAAAACACAGGTGCTTAACACCTCGGGTTGGGGCCCCAAACTACTCAAATTCCCAACCGATGTTCACAATTCACCACAAATCAATATAAAATAATAAATGTAATAAAAATCATTAAAATCTATAAATATCCATAAATAATCACAATATAATATATTTAAACATCAAAACAATAAATTTGATTATTTTCACAATAATAAAATAAAAATCTCAAATAATTATATAATATTAATAAAAATCCAAATTTTCAATTATTTAGCATAAAATAGTAAAATTCACAATTAATTCCTCAAATAGGTTATATATATAATAAAAATAGTTAAAAACTCATTTAATCACAAAAATAGTAAATAATATATTATTTGAATATAATTTTTAAAAATTAGTATTAATTAGTTAAAAATAGCAAATAATTTGTAAAAATTATTTTAAACCAATTATTATTCCAAAATTATTTATAACATATTATTTAACAATATTTTCAACAAAAATAAACATTTAACCTATAAATCCAATATTCACATAATATTAAAAATATTCCCAAAAATTAATAACACTAATTGAATGAAATTTCCATCCCAAAATAATTAATTAACATAATTAACAAAAATTCAATTTTTTAATATTAAAATATTCAAAAAAACCCATAATTCAAATTAATTCAAAAAAATAAAAAAAATTATATTTAGGAAGATTAAGCTGCATATAATAACATTTCTTAAGGGAATTCTCAAGAATCAAACAAGAACACACTTAAAAGAAAATAAAACCTAAAAATGGACATAAACTAGACTTCACAATCGAAGAGGTTTAAGCTTAAACCAAGCTTGGAAATGGAGTTCTTGTAGTTCAAGGAGTCTAAAGAGTCCAAAGAGTCCAAGAATGTGAGCTTTAGTGGCTAGAAAAGCTACCGACATTCGCTGCTACAGATTTAGGCGGTTTTTGGTGTGCTCTATGTCACGACCCGAACCAAGGGGCACGTGACTGGAACTAGGGAATGGGAAAGCATAAAGCCACCAAAACCCATAGTAAGCCTTTAAAGAAAAATCACGGAATTTTTTAACTTTGAAACCTTACAATAAATAATAAAGTCTCAATGCACATTATCAAACTGATTTTTTTTCAATATAATTTAAACCATAATATCAGTACATGGAATAAAATGAATAAACATCGATTATACAAATAGTAACTCGTCACATAAGTTATGAATACACGAAATCTCAAATAAAATATGCAGTTATACAATTTTCTCTACTGCGGTACACGAAAGTAAATACAACATAACTAAATAGACCTACGTAGAATAGCCGGTGATGAAGCTACACGGTGAAGAAAAGTAGGCCTAATAGTAAACTCCCAAACTCTTGAAAAAATTAAATTGAGGGGAGTCAGACCTCACTGAGTAAGTTAATAAAGAAATAAATGTGATTTGAAAACCTCATTAAAATAAATTTTATGGAAATATAATATAATAAAATTTTATATCAACCATTTGGTATACATATAATAAATCCATTTTTAAAAGAGAAGAAATAAATATTTAAATATCTTTTAAAATCATTTTAGTATAAAAATTTGGTAGAACCCAGTTTATAATTTTTTAGTAGTCATATGACTCACTTATATCCAAGACTATCGGATCCCGAGAGCAAGGCATCACCAGGATACACAACCACAGTCATATCTCTTAATCCAATATCACTGGTGGTGTCTAAGAGCAAAACATCACCAGACCATCGGCCCCAGTGATTTAATAAATATAAATTAAAATTATACTGGCGGCGTCTGAGAGCAAAGCATCACCAGACCTTTGGCCCCAGTATTTATTAAATAAGCAAGTATTATACTACTAGCGGTGTCCGAGAGCAAAGCATCACCAGACCTTCAGTCCCAGTAATATAATTAAATAATCACATGTTTTACCGGTGCACACACGGTCCTGATGAAACCCATTAGGTAGCCCGTTCTACCGTGGTTTATTTTAAAATAAAAGAAAATAAATAAAGCAATGAAAATTACAATACACAAAAATAAAATAAATCAACTATAAATTAAATAATGCAAAATCCTATGAAGAATGCCGACTAGAATCTCATAAAATTAAATTCTTAATAATTTAATATAATTTAAATTAAAATACTCGATACTCAAATCAAATATTAACTTACAGGATAAAGGTGCTCGTCTGCCACGTCGTGTCCGACCTCGACTGGTAGACGCGACTGGAGGGGCAGCTAAAAGACAGAAAAGGAAATGACAATCAAAAAATAGAAACCTAACTTCTAGAGTTTCTAAGGAAGACTCAATTTGAACTCAGAATAAAAATTTTAGGGTTGACCCGGTGTCACGTTTTGCAAGAAATCTACCAAAAATTCGATAGAGTTTTCTCTGTAAAACGGGCATTCCTTTACCGAAGCAGAGTCAATCCTGCAAATAAACGCACTTCAAAATTCACAATGGCACAACACCTCGGGTTGGAACCCCAAACTACACAATTCCCAACCGAGGTTCACCAAAATACAATAAGCAAATACAAAATATTAATTTAGTAAATCACCAAAAATAATAAAAATTAATAATAAATCATAATATAATTTTTTTAATTTTTTTAAAAATACTATATAAAATTATTTTCCACCATAATATAATAAAATTTCAAATATTAATATAATATTAATAACAATTCAACTTTCTAAATATTCAATATAAATTAGTCAAATTCAAACTATAATTGCCCATCTAGTTTAAATATACTAAAATATTAATTAAAACTCATTCAAACCATAAAACAATAAATAATTTAATTTTGAATACATTTTCAAAAATAGTTAGTATCAATTAACTAAAAATAATAAATAATTTATAAAAATTATTTTAATACCACATTTTGTCTCAAAAATAATTAAAACATAGTATTTAATTATAATATCAACAAGAACACACCATATACCCATTATATGAAAATTTACATAATATAATAATTTCTAATAAAATTTAGATAAATTATCAAAAATTATTCTATCACTACTAAAATTACTAACATAATATACTAACACTAATTAACTCCAATAATCAACCAAAAGTAGTTAATTAATTACATTAATAAAATATAAAAAATACTTAAAATACTTAAATAAATATACTAAAATTCCATAAAAATCAATTTAATTAATCTAACTAAATTCTTATACACTCTTAACCAAAATTTACTTCAATAAATTAGACCAATTAATAATCATACATTAATCAACCAAAAATCACCCTAAATAATTAAAATAATTTATGCAAAATTAAGTAATTAACTCATAATTAACAAAAATTCCAAAACAACCTAAAACTAACCAAATTAACCAACAATCAACTAAATCCAACTAAAAACTAACCTAAAGCTAACTAATTACTAACTCACTTCAAGTTCAAATCAGGGTAGGGGAGGGGCTGCTGAATTTCCAGGTGACAGCAGGTTGGGGCAGTGGTTATGCTGGTTGTCACAACAGGAGGAATGGAGGCTGCTACTGCTACACGTTGCTGGATCTATTACTACTGCTTCCTCTACTCGTGTTGCTACCTCACGCAGCTGTTGCTGCTGTCTCTGTTCGTGTTGCTACCACATGCAGCTGCTGCTGTTGCCTCTGTTCATTTTTCTGCAGAGATGACATTAAAGGAAGAAGAAACAGATGGAGAAGGAGCGAGTGGCTGCTAGTTCAGGCGCATGAAGACAGGGGCAGAGAAAGTGGCGTGATAAAAGAAGAAAGAAAGAAAGAAAGAATGAAAGAAAGAAGGAAAGAAAGAAGGGGAAGAGGAAGATGGGGTTTACTGAAATTTGGTCTCCAAAATTCCTAAGCCAGACACACACACACACACACACACACACACATACACACACACACACACACATATACATATATATGTAGATAATTTAAGTATATAATAATGTTATTAATATACCTCTAAATAAAAATAAAACTACCATTATAATAGTCAATAATGGTGGTGCTACAAATAATTATTTAGACAATTTAAAATAATAAAATATGTGCATAAGAATAAAATAATATGAAAGTAATAATATTAATAGTTATAAAATAATATGAAAGTAATAATATTAATAGTTTCTAATGGAATTTTAAATTTAGTTCTTAAATATAATAATTTAATATATCAATTATAACAATATAAAATAAAGATAATTCGTATTCTTGAAAACCTCAATGTTTATATAAATAATTTAAAATATTCGGGTTATTACAGTCTTCCCACCTTACAGAAATTCATTCCTGAATTTCAAAGAAAAGTTAAGGAATTACGAAGTCTAAGGATGAAAAAGATAGGGATAGACGGCCTGCATCTCAGATTCTGCCTCCCACGTACAGTCTTCTACTGTGTGGTTACTCCAAAGCACTTTCACCATCGGAATCTCCCGAGTGTGAAGCTGGTGATCCACAATTGCTACTAAATACTCCTCATAAGATAGATCTTCACTGTGCTCCACTACTTAAGGCTAAAGTACATGAGAAGGATCAGGAATATACTTCCTCAACATAGACACATGGAACACTGGGTGAATTCCAGATAATTCAGGTGGCAAGACTAGTCTATAAGCCACTTCCCCAACTCGTGACCGTATCTTGAAAGGTCCAATGTATCTCGGAGCCAACTTACCCTTCTTACTGAACCTCATAACTCCCTTCATTGGAGATACCTTCAGAAACACCATATCTCCAATTAGAAAGGAAACATCCTTCCTTTTGGGATTAACATAACTCTTCTGCCTGCTGTATGCTGTCCTTATCCTCTGCTGAATGATAGGAACTTTTTCAGAAGTAATCTGCACTAACTCTAGACCTGTGAGCTGTCTCTCACCAATTTCCCAACACAAAGGTGATATGCACTTCCTACCATATAGCGCTTCATACGGAGCCATCTCAATACTCGCATGATAACTGTTGTTATATGCAAATTCAATTAGTGGCAAATGATTATCCCATTGACCTCCAAAGTCCATCACGCACATTCAGAGCATATCCTCTAAAGTCTGAATGGTCCTCTCAGACTGACCATCAGTTTGAGGATGGAATGTTGTGCTGAAGTCAAGTCTGGTACCCAATGCCTTATGAAACTCTTACCAAAAAATTGATGTAAAAGTGGCTCCTCTGTCAAATATTATACTTACTGGAACTCCATGAAGACAAAAAATTTTATTGACATACAACGTTGTCAACTTGTCAGTGGAGTATGTCTTCTTAACTGGCAGAAAGTGAGCTGACTTAGTTAACCTGTCAACAATCACCCAAATAGCATAAAACCCTCCTGTCGTCCGAGGCAAACCAGTCATAAAATCCATAGCAATCATATCCCACTTCCACTCTGGGATAGGCATGGGCTGCAATAATCCTGAGGGCCTCTGATGTTCTAATTTCACCTGATGACATGTGAGACACTTGGATACAGACTCTGCAACATCCTTCTTCATTCCATTCCACTAGTATGTATCCTTCAAACTATGATACATCTTGGTAGAACCTTGATGAATACTGTAAGTAGAAAAATATGCCTCTTCTAAGATCTCTTTCCTTAGATCATCAACATCTGGCACACACAACCGAGTACCCAAGCGTAGAACTCCCTCATTGTCAATCACAAACTCTCTGGATTGACCCTGTTGCACATCAAACATAATTCTCTATAACTGTGGGTCCCTTCTTTGAGCTGCTTTAACTCTATCCAAGTACACAGATCGTACTCTGAACTGAGCTAAAAGGCACTTCTTAGTCACTTTCCACTGTAAGCCCAGATCAATCAGCTCATGCAACCCCTGAATAATCGGTCTCCTCTCAGTACTAATGTGGGCAAGACTACCTGTTGATTGTTTACTCAACGCATCAGCTACTACATTTGCCTTGCCTGGATGGTAAAGAATCGAACAATCGTAGTCTTTCAGAAGTTCCATCCATCTTCTTTGGCTTAAGTTCAAATCCCTTTGCTCGAAGATATACTTTAAGCTTTTGTGGTCGGTGTAGATCTCACAAGTGACACCGTACATATAATGCCTCCAGATCTTCAGTGCGAATACAACTGCAGCCATCTCTAGATCATGAGTGGGGTAATTCTACTCGTGCTTCTTTAACTACCTTGAAGCATAAGCAACCACTTTGCCATTCTGCATTAGTACACATCCCAAAACCTACACGGGAAGCATCACAATACACTGTGTATCCATCCTCACCAGAAGGTAATGTCAGTACTGGAGTTGAAGTCAATAAATCCTTAAGCAACTGGAAATGCTCCTCACATCTATCAGTCCATACAAATCTAACATTCTTCTGGGTTAGTCTAGTCAAAGGCACATCAATCTTAGAGAAATCCTTTATAAATCTCCTGTAATAGCCTACTAAACCCAGAAAACTTCTCACTTTAATAACCGTTGTAGGTCTTGGCCATTCAATAATCGCCTCTATCTTCCTGGGGTCCACCTGAATGCCATCTTTAGACACCACATGGCCTAAGAATGCCACTTGGTCTAACCAGAACTCACATTTCAAAAATTTAGCATATAACTGGTGCTCTCTCAAAGTCTGCAGCACCAATCTCAAATGCATCGCATGCTCCACCCTATTCCTTGAATAGACCAGAATATCATCAATAAACATGATCATAAATTGGTCTAAGGATGGCCTAAACACCCTGTTCATCAAGTCCATAAAGGCTGTTGGGGCATTAGTCAACCCAAAGGACATTACTAAGAACTCATAGTGGCCATATCGAGTCTGAAATGCTGACTTAGGCACATCCTCCTTTCTAATCCTTAGCTGATGATACCCAGATCTCAAGTCAATCTTAGATAAATGTCGAGCTCCTTGTAACTGATAAAAAAAACCATCAATCTTGGGGAGTGGATACTTATTCTTGATGGTAACCTTATTTAACTGTCTGTAGTCAATACAAAGTCGAAGACTACCATCCTTCTTCTTTACAAAGAGAACCGGAGCACCCCAAGGAGATGTACTAGGTCGAATGAACCCCTTATCTAATAATTCCTGCAATTGCTCTTTTAACTCCTTCAGCTCTGCAGGTGCCATCCTATAAGGTGGCATAGAGATAGGCTATGTACCTGGGACAACATCAATAAGGAATTCTATCTATCTATCCACCGAGAATCCAGGTAACTCCTCTGGAAAAACATCTGCAAATTCACATACTACTGGTACCCTCTCCACTGATCCCATTTTCACTTGAACATCTCTAACTACAGCTAGATAGCCCTGACATCCTCTACTAAGCATCTTCCTAGCTGTAATGGTAGAAATAAGAATACGGGATATGGATCTCTCAGTACCCTTGAATTTGAATTCCTCATCACTAGTAATTCTAAAACTTACTTCCTTTGCTCAATAATTCATAGAAGCATAATACAGGGACAACCAATCCATTCCAAGAGTCACATTAAACTCGATCACATCCAAAAGGACCAAGTCTACCAACAATTCTCTACCCTCTACTAACACGAGACAAGATGGAAAGAAAATGTCTATCTCCAACTCATCACTAAGCGAAGTCAAAACAGATAGAGGAAAACTCATCTTAGAAGCAAGACAAGCCACTTTTGAAGAAAACAAAGGAGATACAAACGAACATGTAGCACTCGGATCAAATAAGAATCTAGTCTCAGAGTAACAGACTGGAATAATACCTACTACCATAGCATTGGATGCTTGTGCATCCTGAGGAGTCAAAGTGAAGACCTTAGCTTGACCACATCCTAGTTGCTGTGAGGTGAATGGCTGAGTCTGTCCTCTACCTCGGCCCTACTGGCTCGCATACTGCATCGATCGCTATTGAGAGTACATGGGTGCCTGATACTGCTGAGGCACTTGCTGTAATGGCTGAACAACAGTAGGTGAAAATCCCTAAGAAAAAGATGTTTGGAATCCATAGTTCGAACAAGTTCTAGCAAAATGTCCAAACTGACCACATCTAAAACATGCTCTTGATATCAAGTGACAAGGACCTTGATGCATTCGACCATAAATGGCACATGCACTAGCTTTAGACCTAGAACTGCCATGCCCAGAGCTCTGCCCACTACTACTGCTGGTGCTACTATCAAATCTAGTGGCCCTACTGCTCCTACGATCCTGAGTAAGGCAGTGCCTACCAGTCTGATATGCCCTAAAATGTCTGCTCTGCTGAGAAGGGCCTGCTAACTGAGAACTCGAACTACTTATCTGAAACACTGGTTGCTACACCCTCTGGACAGGTCTGAAAATGCCATTATCATATGGGCCAGGTATGGTGTCGTGCCGGATGTGTCTGCACTCCAGCTGTCTTGCCTCCTCTACCACACTCTCGAGACTATGACCCTCTGGTCGAATACCAATATAGGCTGGGCCTAATCTCGTCACATACAGCTCTACTACCCTGGCGACATCCTGCCTCACGTCCTCAACATGCCTCATAAGTCTGTAGAACTCCCGGGTTTAGTCCTCCACTGATCGATCTCTCCTATCAATGTTAAGCAGCTGCCACCTGTAGTTCTCTCGCATAAATGAAGGACAGAAGAATCTCATGAACTGCTCCTTAAATCCCAACCATATCAGTATCATCACGAAAGGCTGAACGGACTGCATAAACTAGTCCTGAGCTGCTACTGAGACTGATAGCTCCACGATCATAATCCTCTGGTAGTCAGAATAACTAGATCTGGTCCTAGACTCGATGGTATTAATGAAATCCAATGCATCCCTAGTACCATCAAAGTGAACTTGCCCCACTCTAGAGTATAATAAGGCTGCATCAACATCTGACATCCCCTGAGTCTATCGCTGAAGCATTTGCTGCACAATGGGCATCGCTTGATTAAAAACTGTCAAGCCCTAGTTAATACCTGCCATGCTAACTGTAAAGACTGTAGGATCCTCTAATGGAATCTGAGGCTCTATTGGAGGCTGATCCTGCCTCTGAGCTACTGCCACTCTAGCTCTACCCCTACCTTTAGGTCGAGGGGTAGGAGGGAGAATCTCATCCTGAAATGACTGCTCACCGTTATTAGGTTCTGCATCTACAGCAGGGGCATTCTGAGCATGCCTCATTATGAAAAGACAAGAAAACCAAGATTCAAAACAAGACAAGAATACAGACTCAGATGCTAAAACCAAAAGAAAAAAGATCAATAAACGACATTCAACAACCTAAGTACTGCAGTATTATGAGAAAAAGACAGACATTGACAGTCAAAAGCATGAAAAATGAGCCAAAGCTCTGATACCAACTTTGTCACGACCCGAACCCAGGGGCTCGTGACCGACACTAGGGAATGGGAAAGCATAAAGCCACCAAAATCCATAGTTAGCCTTTAAAGAAAAATCATAAAATTTTTAACTTTGAAACCTTACAATAAATAATAAAGTCTTAATGCACATTATCAAATTGATTTTTCTCAATATAATTTAAACCATAATATCAGTGCATGGCATAAAATAAATAAACATCGATTATACAAATAGTAACTCGGTACATAAGTTATGAATACATGAAATCTCAAATAAAATATGTAGTTATACAATTTTCTCTACTGTGGTATACGAAAGTAAATATAACATAACTAAATAGACCTATGTAGAATAGTCGGTGATGAAGCTACACGACGAAGAGAAGTAGGCCTAACAGTAAACTCCCAAACTCCTGAAAAAATTAAATTAAGGGGAGTTATACCTCACTGAGTAAGTTAATAAAGAAATGAATGTGATTTGAAAACCTCATTAAAATAAATTTTATGGAAATATAATATAATATAATTTTATTTCAACCATTTGGTATACATATAATAAATTCATTTTTAAAAAGAAGAAATAAATATTTAAATATCTTTTAAAATCATTTTAGTATAAAAATTTGGTAGAACCCAATTTATAATTTTTTAATAGTCATATGACTCACTTATATCTAAGACTGCCGGATCCCGAAAGCAAGGCATCACCAGGATACACAACCGCAGTCATATCTCTTAATCCAATATCACTGGCAGTGTCCGAGAGCAAAGCATCACCAGACCATCAGTCCCAGTGATTTAATAAATATAAATTAAAATTATACTGGCGGCGTCCGAGAGCAAAGCATCACCAGACCTTCGGCCCCAGTATTTATTAAATAAGCAAGTATTATACTACTAGCGGTGTCCGAGAGCAAAGCATCACCAGACCTTCAGCCCCAGTAATATAATTAAATAATCACATGTTTTATTGGTACGCACATGGTCCTGATGAAACCCATCAAGTTGCCCATTCTTCCGTGGTTTATTTTAAAATAAAAGAAAATAAATAAAGCAATGAAAATTACAATAAATAAAAATAAAATAAATCAACTATAAATTAAATAATGCAAAATCCTATGAAGAATGCTGACTAGAATCTCATAAAATTAAATTCTTAAGAATTTAATATAATTTAAATTAAAATACTCGACACTCAAATCAAATATTAACTTACAGGATAAAGGTGCTCCTCTGCCACGTCGTGTCCGACCTCGACTGGTAGACGCGATTGGAGGGGCAGCTAAAAGACAGAAAAGGAAATGACAATCAGAAAAAGAAAGAAAGAAGGGGAAGAGGAAGATGGGGTTGACTGAAATTTGGTCTCCAAAATTCCTAAGCCACACACACACACACATATATATAAAGTAGTTTAGATAGGATACATCCATGTGTGTGTGTATATATATATGTGTGTGTGTGTGTGTGTGTTGTAGATAATTTAAGTATATAATAATGTTATTAATATACCTCTAAATAAAAATAAAACTTCCATTATAATAGTCAATAATAGTAGTGCTACAAATAATTATTTAGACAATTTAAAATAATAAAATATGTGCATAAGAATAAAATAATATGAAAGTAATAATATTAATTATTGCTGATGGAATTTTAAATTTAGTTCTTAAATATAATAATTTAATATATCAATTATAATAATATAAAATAAAGATAATTCGTATTCTTGAAAACCTCAATGTTTATATAAATAATTTAAAATATTCGGGTTATTACACTCTAGGTGCTCTAAAAGTGGCAGTTGATGGTAGAAAGAGGTTGGAGGTGATGGTGGTGGTGTAGGTGGTGGCTCTGGTGAGGGCTGGATGGTGCTGCAAGTGTGACAGGAAGATAGAGGAAGAAGAATGAAAATAAGGGGGGAGAAAAAAGAAACCCGATTTTCTTTATATATATATATATACACACACGCAAAAAACATATGCACATAATAATAATAACAAGTAATAATAGTAGTAGTAGTAGTAGTAGTAGTAGTAGTAGTAGTAGTAGTAGTAATAATAATAATAATAATAATAATAATAATAATAATAATAATAATAATAATAATAATAATAATAACAACAACAACAACTTTAATATATTTTTAAATAATAAAACTTCCAAATAAATGGTTTTGCATGAGAAAATATTTAACTTAAAATAAGGAATACTAGTCACAAATAATTGTAATATAATAATATTATTAAAAAAATAAATAATTCTTAACAATAAACTAACTTTTAAATATGTATAAAATAATCATAATAAATATAAATTTAAAATATTATTAATACTGTATATCCCAAAATATATTTTCATAATTTATAAATATTGGGTCATTACAGTATTGTTATTTTAAAAGAAGAAGGGTACATCGTGTTTATATTTTCCTATTATTAATAAAGAACTAGTAATGAATCAGTGCATTGCATGAACTTTAAATAATATACTTGTTTTGCTATAGTTATTAAATAACTTTAATAAATTATAAATTATAAATTAATTTAATATAAAAATGGTTACTATTATAATTTTATTTAATAATTTTTTTATTAAAAGTATAATAATAATAATAATAATAATAATAATAATAATAATAATAATAATAATAATAATAATTGAAGAAATAAAATAGAAAATAGAAAATAATTGATAAGTTTCACATTTTTACTTACGTTAAATAAAAAGAAAAATGTGTTTTTAATTGAATAAAAAGATGAATATTTTAATTAGAATAAAAGACATAATTTCTAATGAAAAAGAAAAGTAGTATTTTAAATGTAGTATAATTAGAGTGTTTTATGTAAAATAAAACATATATATTTTAAAATAAGAGTTTTTATAAAGAGAAAAAGGTAACTAAATAAATTAAATTAAAATATACTGTATTAATTTTATTTTCTTTAATTTTATTACCATTATTTTTAAATATAATAGAATTTTTTTGAGACTATTAAATTGCTATTGGAATATGTATAATAGTGTTTTAATTAAAAACTTATTAAAAATAGAATTTTAGAAAAAGTGATTTAGTGATTTGAGATAAAAAAAAATACGTATTATATAAAAACTTTTAGAATTTGAGTATTATTAGAATATATATAACAGTCTTTTAGTTTAAAAAAATAATACTAAAAAACTATAATAAATATTTTATTTTTAAGAATTTGACGCATTATATTTTAGAGTGAGTACTCAAATAGATAGATATTTGTCAAAGTTTTGGTTTAATAATTTTAAAGCTCAGTATTCAATAAATATATAAATTACAAATATGTATGAATTTATAATTTATAATATATTAAATTAAATTTTTCTTTGGAAAATATTTTCTCTAGAATATATATATATATATATATATATATATATATATATAATTAGTGGTGATATATTAAAATTTTGAGTATAAATAATTTTTTTTGAACAACTAACTTAGATAATTAAGTCTCATAAATGATAAAGTAAAGGGGTTAAGATCAAACTTTACTCTCAATCAAATATTTTAATTCTATAATAGGATGTTTTACATCCATCTTAGATTGGTTTTTTTTTTTTTTTTTTAAGATCAATCACTTTAGAATAATAATGCACATAACTGTCATAGCCTATAATGTCTTGCACAGTGAAATTGCATTGCCTAAGGATATAAACCTTGACCCTACCATACCACTACAACATTTAAAGCACTCCATTTTTAAGGGTGATGTCACACTCTTAGTTTCTTTTCTTTTTTTTTTTTAAAAATAATAATTTCATTATATGTAATTGTATATTTATATCAATAAGATATACCTTTTGCTATTATCATTAAAGGACCTTTATAATGTTACAAACTGCCAATTGGAGATCTACATCAATTCATATTGAAGTGACACAAAAGCAAAAAAAAAAAAAAAGCCAACTTCATAGGGTATTGATATATGGATTAGGAAGCCATGTAAAAATAAAAGATTCACAGCCACATGCAATCAGGATACTACAGAATGTGAATGCAACCCAACATGAATCATAGGATGATTGGAAATAATCCACTCATAAATGGCCACATTGCAATATAAAATTGAAATGTAGATTTGCCTTTGCTTTGATTTAAAAGGCAAAGGAAAAAAAACACAATGTTGAGTTGTCATGATTCATGATTTGTAGAATGATGTGGCTGACTAATAAATTTGTGGCATACCCTTTTAGACCGATAAGTTGAAAACTGAAAAAAAATACAATTTTTCCATTATAATCTGGTTAGGAAAAATTCTTAATACTTTAACTTCTTAAATTACCAGTAACAAATGAAATAAAAAAGTTTAAAGTTGATATTAGGTAAAATCATTATAAAAGTTCTACTGTATAAGAGTATTGTTGTCTTTTTATCTTTTTACAGTACTTGAGATAGATTTTACAAAGTTAAAAGTCTTTTATTTCATTAGTTACTAATAGTTTAAGAAGTTGAGGTATGAGAAATTTCTAGGTTTAATATACAGGTGGATACCTAACTTTGAACTTATTGCATTTTGGATATTAAATTTTAATCGGTTTTTTTTCAAGTAACAAGACTTTTTATATTATATATTATGAGTTTCTATTTCTTTTTAAATTTTAATTAATTATCTAATTATTTTGATGTTTCTGAACTAATATATAATTTATTCTATATAATATAACAAATAAAAATAAAAAATAATTTGTAGAAAAAAAAGCTTTTTATGTTTTAGTTTATATAAAAACACTATACATGTTGCAAATTGTCTTGTTTGATTAATGATAAAGCCAATTGAATATCATTTTAAAAGAAGAGAGAGATTCTCATAATAAAGCAATACAACAACTTTTCTTGTATTGAAGTTTGTTAAAGCAATTTGTGATTGTGCATTATAATGTTTTTGGGCACTATTATAAAAGAAGAAGGAAGAATTCGATACTGAATGAAATCACCTTTTTTTTGTGATTTTTTGACCATTAAATCAATAACATAGGATGTTTATACATTATAATTGATCTAAATATCTAGCTAACCATAGCACGCCATAATCATGTATATGTTTTTTCAATGCTCATATGTAAGTCTAAAACTCAAGCTCACATGGCATGGCATGGCATTTTGATGGAAGAGCATTAACTTGACTTGAGAATAAATTAGTAAATTTTGGCCTTTAACAAAGCATTTTAAGGATAAATTAGTAAATTTTGGCCTTTAACAAAGCATTTTAACGAATTTTGCATTCAACATCAAATGACATGTCCACATACATATGAACAGAATTTGAAAAAACTGAATGATTGTTAGTTGATCTTTGTTAAAAGGTTAGCAAATGTTATAGCTCACTCTTTAGCTAGAGCAGCTGCTTCCATGTCTAATCAAAGGGAGTGGCATGTTGATTGTCCTTCCCTTACTGTTGATGTACTCTGCAAGTAGATTTGAATTAATGCATATTCTATTTATTTCAAAAAAAATAGAGAGACAAAGGTTGTAACTCCTATAATTTTTTCTAGTCAAATTATTCTAGTCTTGCCCGTGGTTATTTCCTTATTTTTTAAGGTTTTCCATGTTAAAATCTATATATTTCATATTTTCTCCTATTTTATTATTTCAATTCTTTTACCTTCAATAGATCTATTCCATTCACTACCTAATCTTGCACATAGTCTGCCTCAATTTTCATAACAAGCTCAACCCGCAACTAATAAATAAGTTATAATTCATAATATTATAAAAAAATTGAAAATGTTACCCTTAGCTTACCATAAATAATATCATCAATGACTACAAGCTATATTTCTTCCACTGCTTAAGCAAGATAGAATTTTGGATAAAAAAAATTAAGATCAAAGGCATTAACTTCCTCCACAACTTCTATAGCCATTCCTCTACTTGTTAGCTCCTTCATTCCCAATACAAGCTCATATTTACTCTCCCTATTGTTTAGGTCCAATATGTAATTTTTTTTAACACCTAGAGAAAAAAATTCTATTGCTAAATGAGTCCATAAAAAGAAAACATAGTAAATTATAAATGCTATACATGTGGCTATTTTGACACATTTATGCAGATAACAGTGACATAGTCTTAATCATCCTACCTACCCCTCCTTCTCTTGCTCTCGTATAGCTCCTGCTCCTCCATAAGATTTTAGAAACTCTTGCTCGATGTGATCCACTAGTGCTATAATCTTCACAATTACTGGCTGTCTCATAAGAATATCTTAACTTGGCTTCAATTCCTTGTATGCTATTTATATGCACAATATTTTAAGAAGTGTCCATACAAGTGTTGCTCGTGGAAGTTTAACCATCATAATGTTTATTGGTAGCATCAGTAAACACTTCAACAAAAGTGTTTACTTATGAATAATAGCTAGGCTCTAGTTGATTGACTTTTAAAGATTCAGAGTGGGTTTGCACTCCTAAAACATATTAGAAACCTAAAGAGTTAATAAAGAGAAAGAATCATGAAAAAGATAAGCTTGAAGTTTAAGACTCACTAAATCGAGAAGTAATACCAGAATCCACAATGCCCTTATAAACACAATATTCACGAAAAAGCTAATCAAGAATTGAGACATCTAATATCATCCAACATAACTCGTTCTATGACAAATAGAAACACGCAGAACTAGCAATAAGCTTATATAAACAAACCACTAAAATGCAATGAGAGTATAATCCCCTTACAGCAAAATAACATCATTAATGAATGATTTACACAAAAGTGCAAAAATTATGTTAGTGAACTAAAATTTTAAGCATGAAATATGTATTCCTTATTGATGCAGAGCAATAAGTCTTGGAATGAGTTTGCTTAACAATGGATATTAGATATATTTATTATTATTATTATTACTATTATTATTATTATTATTATTATTATTATTATTATTATTATTATTATTATTATTATTATTATTATTATTATTAGGATTTGATTTTTATTTTTATTTAGTATTGATTAGAAATTCACTTTCCTATATTGTTAAGGATTTGATTTCCTACCTTAGCTAGAATTGTCTTTATTTTTATTTCCTAAATAAAAATTAGGGTTGGTAGGTTTGTGCCACCCTATAAATATATAAGCCTTAGGGCTATGTGAGACAGTTTTTTGTTGAATTAATAATTAAATTTCTATTTTCCCAATTTTACGGTATTCCTTTATGTGAATCAATGAATATTGATGCCTATATCCTGGTATTTGTGCGCAAATCAACAGGTTGTAGAAGATTGATTTATGGTATTCATGTGCGAATCAACAGACTTCAATATTTATCCCTTTGTTCTTTTATTTTATTTTTATTTTTATTACTTTTAAGCTTCCGCTACATCACTTATTAAGATACAAAGCAACCTTGTTTGAGAAAAATAAAAAAAATCTCACATTTTCTCCTCCTTTGAAACAAAATAAGATGCAGAAAGTATGATAAAAAAAACAAAATCAGAATTTTTCAAAATAAAATTCTATGCTCCCACAAAAGTTCTAGATAGTAGGTGCACTAGATCCATATCAAACAGTTGCATATTAAATATCATCTTTCCTAATAGAATAGTATTAGTTTAAAAGGTCAAGCAAAACTAAACTTTCCTAATAAAATAATGTTGAGTTTAAAAGGTCAAGTAAAACTAAATTTTATTAGATCCATATACGATCAATATATTGGCTAATCATTAACATAATAGTTCCAAAACTATACATTGACATAAAAGCCTAAATGCAGATAAAACAAAAAGGGAACTTAGGCAAAGGATGAAACAAACATCTATTTACACATACAAAATAATATCATGCCTGGAATGCCTAAAAAAAATCTCTCTTCACAAATCTCAAGCTATCAACTATGCCTTGTCTTGTAAGCTCCACAGCATGTGCAAGCACTTGTATATCTGCCTGAATCAACATGAAATACACAAAATATGAAATGAAGTATTCAAGGGAAAATATAGTGTACATAATAAATTTATAGACCATAGACATCTATTATATGAAAATGGTGGAGGATAATAGAATAAGTTATTGTTGATAGAACTAATGCTAGTTAAGCACAACATGGTCAACATTTAAAGCACAGTATCCTTTAAAGCACGACATGACCATGCCGTGTCTTTATCATTGATATGTCGTGTTTGTAATATTTACACGTTAGACTACAGTTGACTTATATTTATCTTATCTATGCTGGTTATTAATTTGTTATTTTATTCTCTTCTTTAATTCCAATTTTTGTATTCTTTGTATCACTATAAATACATCTTGTACTCATATATTCATGTACATGAAATAGACAATACCATTATAAATCATTTCATGGTTTCAGAGTATGATAATGGCAGGACAAATCATTCCAATTTCTTCCTCTTCTACTCCTTCTGTATCTAATACTAATCATGCCCTTCCAATTAAATTTAACCCCTCAAAATTACCTCACCTGGAAAAACCAATTTCAGCCTCTTCACAATTATAAGCTAAGTGGTTTCATTGATGGATTGACTCTTTCACCTTGAACCACAATACCTTCAACAATGAATCCAAACACTGAACATCCTAATCCGACATATGTTGAATGGTACCAAAAAGATTAACTCTTTCTTTCATGGATTTTTTCTTTACTATCCGAAGAGGGTTTTCCTTATGTAATTTGTATGACTACATCCTATGTAGCATGGAAAGCACTAGAAAGTGCATTTGGCTCTATATCACAGAATTAAAAGTTATAGATTCATGTTGAATTATAAGAACTAAGGAAATATAACTTAACTATATCTCAATATCTTTAAAAAGTAAAATCACTGGCTGATGATTTAGCTATCACTAATAGACCTCTCTCAAATGCTAAATTCAATGCGATTATTTATTGTGATTATTTATCACAATCTCAGACGTCCTCCATCTTCCATGGTGCCACCTTCAATCTCTTCCCCATCTTTCACCAACTTTCAATAGTTCCCTTTCATCACTTACTGTAAGCCACGAAGACCTTATCAAATCTACGATTGGCATAACCACACTATAGATAAGTGTCACCAACAATATAAGCAACACCAATCATCCTTCAACCCATAGGTCAATTTTGTAAATATTGTGCATGCTTCACCTTTATTCGGCAATAACACTCCCTTCCATGCTGTTGTGCCTTATTATGCTTGGTACTCAGATACTGGTACTTTGCACCATATGGCATCTAATTAATAATTGCTTCACCATGCTATTCCTTATACTGGGTCTGATCAGATTGTTTTCAGTAATGGCCAATCTATCCCAATTGCAAATACTGAAACATCTCTCTTTCCTCTTATTCTATAAAAGATTTTATTCTTAAAAATGTGCTTCATGTTCCAAAAATTCAAAAATCTTTACTTTAAGTGCAAAAATTTACTAATGATAATTCTTGCTTTTTTGAATTTTGGCCATAACACTTTAACATCAAGGATCATACCACTAAGGCAACCCTACTATGAGGCCAGAGTAGTAATGGACTATATGTGATGCCACCTCCATTCCAGCCTTCTCCAACTGCTTTACTCACTGAAATTATAACTCTTGATGATTAGTATGCTCACTTGGGTCACCTAAATTCTTACATTGTGTCTAAGATAATAAAAAACCATCACTTACCTGTTTCTTCCTCAGTTTTATCTAGCTATTCATCTTGTCATCTAGGAAAATTAGCCAAGTTACCTTTTACTTTAGTTGAACACACCACAGATGCGCCTTTTCAAATTATTCACTCTGATGTTTGGGGACCATCCCCAGTTACATCCTATAATGGTTTTAGGTATTTTGTTTTGTTTATTGATGACTTTACTAAGTTTACCTAGATTTATTTTCTTAAAAATAAAAGTAATGTTTATTCAATGTTTCTTGCCTTTGATTCTCTTATTCCTTACCAATTTAATTCCAAAATAAAAGCATTTCATTTAGATTAGGGCAATGAGTTTCAAAAGTTGCATAAATATTTTAATTAAAATGGTATTGTTCATCGTATTGCCTATCCTTATATGCATGAACAAAATGGTCTCTTAGAAAGAAAAATTTGACATATAGTTGACACAAATTTAACATTGTTAGCACATTCTCAAGTCACATACTGACTTTGATCCTATGCATTTTGAATTGCCATAAATTCAATAAATGTAATGCCAACTTCAGTTCTTGACAACAAGTCTCCATTTCAAAAATTATTTCTTAAATTACCAAAATATATGGATACAAAAATATTTGGATGTGCAATTTCTCCATATTTACATCTATATAATCATTTTAAATTCTCTTTTAGATGTCGAGATTGTATCTATTTAGGTCATGCTTTTAATCATGTTAGTTATGAATGTTTTTGTATATCTAATAATAAGATATATATTATTCATAATGCTAATTTTAATTAGAAAATTTGTCCATTCAAATCTCATGTTCCTACTGTCCAATCTCCACCACCAACACTAATGTCGTGGCTCACATACACTGCTCCAATATCTTTGGTTTCCAATTTAAGTATGCCTCCTCCTATTTTTTCTTCTCCAACCAACCCAATCCTACCCAAACTCTATTTACTTTATCTCAGCCCACCTCCTCTACTTCTTTTTAATAACCAATTCCATCCTCACCACTTACACTAATCTCCAACCCCAAACTTGATAACATCAATCTTATTATTAATTTCATATAATACAACCAACCTAAACTTAATCCTACCCACCCTCCCTCACATCCATCTCTAAATAATAACCTAACCCAAACCCATCCCATGGAATTAAGACCTTGCACCATGTCAAAATGTCAAGAAAAAATTACATTATCTTAAAAATCACTTTTGAATTATTTGGAATATGAACCATTGTATTTTAAAGTATAGTCCAATAGGACAAATGGATGAAAGCTATGGACCATTCAACATCGAAATCAACTAACACTTGGAATCTTATGTCTCCAATACCAAATGCAAATATTCATTACAAATAAGTGGATATTTCATATCAAAAGAAAGTTAGATTGTAGTATTGAATACTAAAATGCTCGACTTATAGCTAAGGGATTTACACAACTCTCTAGTATAGATTACACAAAGACATTCAGTCTAGTCATCAAAGCCATAACTATTTAGGTTATCATTGCTCTTGTAACCATGAATAAATGGCCAATGATGTAATTAGATGTTTGCAATGCATTCTTGCATGGACACTTACATGAAGCATTATGCATGGATCAACCACTTGGATATGTTGATTCTTTACATCTCCAATATGTTTACAACTTAAATACATCTATATATGATCTTTAATAGGTGCCCCATGCATGGTTTGATTAGCTTGATAACTATGTCCAAACACTACACTATTCTTAAATTCTTTATTTATTCTTAAATAAGGAACTAACTATGTATTTCTTTTAGTTTATGTAGATGATATTATTCTTATAGGTTCTTATCCAAAACTACTATGCTATAAAATTAACTCCTTGTAAAGGGAATTCCTAATTTGAGATTTTGGCAAGCTACACTACTTTCTTAGTTTGCAATTGGAATCTTACTTGGATGGAATTTTCTAAGCTAAACCCAATACCTTACTAATTTACTACATAAACATACCATGGCTAATTACATACCTTGCTCCACACCTATGCAATCCTCCACTCCTTTGTTTAAATTGATAGGTACACCTTTGCTTTAAAGAGAGATTTATCAAAAATAATTGAGGCCTTACAGTATGCCACCATAACTCATCCAGACATAGCTTACAGTGCTAATAAGTTATGTTTATTTATGTACAACCCTACAAATCTCCATTCAAAAGTACTCAAATAATTGCTTAAATACATTCAAAGTACTCATCATATAAGTCTCTTTTATTCTCCTCAAACATCCATAACGCTCTCTTGTTATACAGATAATGATTGGGGTGGGGACCCGATCGTCGATCTACATTAGACTATGTTGTTTATCTTAGTTCTTCTTTGACATTATGACTAGCTAAAAAACAACTGACAATTGCAAGATCATCAACAGAGAGTGAATATAAGGCCATAGCCAATGCCACTTATGAATTAATTTGGCTTCATAGATTACTCAAAGAACTTGGTTGTCCATCATCTCATGTTGTGGTACATCGTGACAACATTGGTGCCTTTTATTTGAGCATGAATCTTATGTTTCATGCTCGTACAGAACACATCAAACTGGACTACCACTTTGTTCGTGAATAAGTTGCCAATATATTCTTACACCTTTATTTCATCTCTACCATGCTCAACTTGCCAATTTATTTACCAAACCCCTGACATCTTCTCGATTTCATTCATTACTTCCACTTTTTCAGTTTTGAGATGCGTATGGGTTTGTAAGGGTGATAGAACTAATATTGGTCAAGCATGACATGGTCAATGTTTAAAGCACAGCATAACCATGTTGTGTCTTTTAGTCATTATTTCAAGCACGACATAACCATGTTGTGTCTTTATAGTCATCATTTCAAGCACGACATAACCATGTCGTGTCTTTATCATTGATAAGTCGTGATTATAATTTACATGTTAGACTATGGTTGGCTTATATATATCTTATCTATGTGGGTTATTAGTTTGTTATTTTGTTCTCTTCTTTATTTCCAATTCTTGTACTCATTTATTCACACAATATCATTACAAATCATTTCAATTATGTTAATCAATTACTAGGTTCAAAACCCACCTCCCCCTTCTCTGATTGTAATTGGCAAAAAAAAAAAAGATCTAGACTAAATGGTTAAGTTAAGGTCTTAAGACTCAAAGATTTCAGGCTTGATCCTATTAGCAAGGGTTGTGCACGGGTCGGCATTCTTCGGACCTAACCTGGAAGTTGAAAAATTCAAAAAATAATTTTCTGAATCTAGCTCTAAAATTTTAAATCTCCATCCTAAATTGCTTCAAAAATTTGGAGCAAAGATTTAGAGCAAATGGACAATTTACATTGGTTTGTAACAAAATCAACATTTGGAGATTTATATTAATTTTTAGTTTATATGTTTAAAATTGATATTTAAAAATTCATTATAATAAAGAAATATATATTTAATATTATATTAAATATATTATATTTAACAATAGTAGTTTTTTATAAATTTTCTTTTTAATTTTTATATTTTAATAATTTTATAGTTTGAACATATAAAATAAAATGAATATAAATTTTATAACACAAATTTTATTTTATGATTAAACATGTCTTGAAAATTAACTATAAACAAATATTCAATTGATGAGTGTGTTTATTTTATTTCAAACAATTAATTATTATTTAAAATGTCAAATATTATATGATAAGTTGACATTTAATAATAGATTATCTAAAATATAGTATTCAGATATAATTTATTATTAAAATGGTATATATATATATATATATATATATATATATATATGTTAACTGTTTCAAATGTCAAGAATGAAGTAGTATAATAATCTTATCATGCATTACTTATCAATTTAATAATAATATATACATACTATTAATTCTGGTTTCGGTACTATGACGATCCAAACCAAGGGCCATGATCGGCGCTAGGGAACGGGAATTCTTTCGAATCTAGAACCCGTAGCAAGCCTTAAAAGAATAAAACATGCAATAAAATAAAATAAATATAAATATGACAGAATTAAAATCTTGAATCATCATATGTAAAAAAATAAATCCTTTTGTCATATCATAGCAAAATATTTAATACAATATTCAAGACAGGCCTCTAATACAAGATACATGTAACTGATGTATAAATACAAATACTACCAATACAAAATATGATTACTGCAATTTTCTAGAGTACAATAAAGATCAAGTAAGCAATTTACATAAATAAGCCAGGGCGGAAGAAGTTCGGTGAATCGGCCTACTATTGAGGTCTAAGGAAGAAGACTCTCTTGTAAAAATATCAATTGAGGGGAGTCAGACCTCACTGATTGAATTGTTATAATATATATACATGCATTTCCTAATGTAAATGTAATCAATCATTCATATATAATAAATATATATACATGCATTTCACACAGATGCTAAAAATCACTAATTTTAATAAAACCTAAACTTTAACCTAATATTTCAATATTCACATAAACTAAAAATATTATTAAAAATTATATAATAATCCCAAACATTAATTTCTCAACACTAAAATTAATATCAACCTAATATAACACCAACCAATTTTATAATTTAATAAATTAATTTACAAAAATTCAATAAATAATAATAAAATATTCAAAAATTCACAAAAATTAAAATAAATTCCAAAAATTAAAATGTATATATATATATATATATATATATATATATATATATATATACATGTAGATTAAGCTACGAAAATCAACTTTTGTAAAGGGAGTTTGCAAGATTCAATAAGATTTGACTTCAAAAAAATTAGAAACCCTAATAGCTCAAAAACTAAAAATCAACAAAGCAGAAAAACATATGGATTAGAGCTAAAATAGAGGTTGGATTCGTGCTCACCGGTGCTCAGGGAGTTGTTAGACACCAGAAATGCAAGAAAAGGTGGCTAGAAGAGGGAGAACGGCCGGTGATTCCACCTACTACCACTGCTACTGTCTCCGTCAATCCACATCGGAGAAGAAGGAGGACGCATACCAAGTATTTTGTGATTAATTACTATTATTTTATGTTTAATTAAATTTTTTACGTAAATATATTATTTTGAAACTCATTATTTGGACATTTAAATTGCGTTATTTATATTTACTATTTTCAGATAGTATTATTTTAATAACATTAATTTATGTGCGTTATTATTTTAATATTATTATTTTTATTAAATTACATTATTGGTATTATTATTATTTATTTTTTATGTAAATGTTATTTTATGTTAATGTATGTGTATATTTGTGTGTGTGTCTATGTGTATGTGTGAGTATATTATATATATATATATTATGTGTGGTGGATAAGTTTTTTTAAACATAAAGTTAAATTGTATTATAATATATAGTTATATTATAAAGTTTATTAATAATATATAAATATATACATACAAACAAACACAAACCACCCCATAACCCACCTCCCTCCTCAATGGTGCCTGAATTTGAAGTTCTAAACTCCTTAGCAAAATTAAACAATTGAGCATACTGCTCAATATAGTTCCCCTCCATCTCTGTTAACACTTTTTGTTTGGCCCTCTTGCACATGGAATACCCAATCTCAAACTTTAATTTAGCGTTGGCCTTTTTATTTAAATCATTTATCTTGATAGTAGGGTTTTTAGCAATATCATCTTTGAAGAAGTATGCAAGAAATTTGCATGTTACCCTTCTACTTGTAATTGACTTTATGCAGCTATGCTTAGGGATGTATTTTTTCACCTTTAAGTCACCACTACTTCCTTCCTTGCTAGCAAAGCATAACCATTACCAATTAGGAAAATAGTATTTTGCTCTAACTCTATCCTTATTGTTCCTAACAAAATCTATGTCAACCCCTCTAGTTACAGAATATTTGGTCACTGCAAACCTAAATTCCTCTGCATCCTTGAATACAAGACCAATAAAAAATTTTGGCACCTTAACATATAGATTATACATTAATTTCTTTGATTTCTTCCTCCTAATTGTACTATTAGCTTCCCCATATGTTTCTTCTTCATAACTATCAGGTGTATAGTCGTCATGGTACTCTTTATCATTTCCAATCTCTTTAGGAATTCCACTACTATTTATAGCTACATTGGCATGCACTTCTTCAGTAACTGGTACATCATCATCAATTTCTTCCTCAGTTTTGTTCTTTGCTTCAGCTCTTTTTTCTTCCACATAACTTTTCTTCTTAGCTCTAATAATCATTAACTCATCCTCATCTTCTTCTGTACTTGAGTTATTCTCTCCATCAATCATAAAATCTTCAATATCATTATCATTCACTTCAGATTCATGCATTGCAGGTTCCTCCACTATAGGGTTCTCCACCATTGCTTCCTAGACCTCACCCGCTATATCAATTAAATAAATAACAGCTGCTTCAATCGATACATCAATCCCATGCTCACAACAAGTCTACATTCTCTCTATCTTTAATTTTATTTATCAAATCAATCATCCTATTGTCATCATAAAAAAACCTCAAATTAGTAGTTAAATTACCTCCAAGTTTAAGCCAAAAAAGCCTTGGATTTTGGCAATATCCTAACAATTTCATCATTTTAACTATCCTGATATAGTGAAATTTATCTATATCATAAACTGGAAAAATTTCAACTTCTCCATTAACGTACCTTAACACCGGGTCCCTAACAAAGGTTCCCATATCAACGCGCTGGCCAGAAAACCTAGAAATTAACTTTTTGGCTTATTTAATTAGCAATTTGACATAAATGGATAAAAGACCCCAAAATTGGCCAATGATTTTGTTGTATAATTTTTTGGATTATTGTCTTTTTCTTGTTTTTATTTTTATTGTCTTTTATAACGACACTACATCATATCATAATAAACAAAACACAAGAATCCCAAAAACACCCATTTCTCAAAACCAATATAACTTCTCACAAAACATAACAAAATATAAAAAATATAAAAACTAAACAACACCATAACAAGCACATGTAAACTGCTACTAACCTTCATCTTGTGCAGAATTTCCTTACCAGTTGTCATGGTGCTAAAACTAAAAATTCTTACTTTCAAGAAATGGAAATAAAAATGGAGATTTTTGCATTAAGATAAGAGCAGGAGCAGCTAGAAATGACCACACTTACACACACACATATAGATGTTTATGAATATGGTATATAGAAGGCAGGATGGCTTTGACTAAACTGCACGTGACCTGCCGGTGACTTTATACACAACTCCCACATCCTTTTCTTGATCTCTTCTTCTAAAATCTAGTAACATGTTCTTGCTTATGACCTTTCTTTATCACCATTATTATTTTCTCACTTGCTTTTTCTTTTTTTCCTTATAGTTTTTTTTTGGTTAATAAGTGAATCTATGAATGTATAACCAACAACTGTTAAATGAGTTATTAGGAAACCTTTTATTGCCTTTATAATTTTATTCAACTTGAACCAAATTAGTTAAGTTAATGTAAGATGAAAATTTAGACGTGTTTGTTGGTAAAAGAATGTTTTATAGAGAGGTATAAATGGTAATAAATTTAAATTTTGAGTTCAAATTTTATATATGAAAAAAATATTTATTATGAGAGTTTGATAGGAGATACTAAGAGTATTAAATGAAACAAAATGCAATGTTAGTTATTTTCTTATATTTTATTTATATAATTAATTTTTATTTAATTTAAATGAAAATAACATTTCTTTAATAAGTAATATATGAATACTTAGAGTGTGTTTTTTTTTGTCTAAATAAAAGGGTTGATATATTAATTTATTTGTCACGACCTAAAATTGGGAGTCATGAGCGGCGCTCAGGAACGGGAATACTTTCGAATTCAGAACCCGTATTAAGCCTTGAAAATAAAATCATATACAATAAATAGATAAAAATATGCCATAATTAAAATTTAAATCAATATAAAAATAAATACTTAAATGTCATTTCATAAAATAAAAATATTTATACAATATTCAGATATAGGTCTCTTACTAAAATAACATTCTACTGATACAATACACCACTATTGCAGTTTTTTAAAATACAATTAAAGTTCAGATAAATAAATTACATAATCTAGCCAGGGCTAAAGAAGTCCGGCGTAGAGGTTTATTACTGAGGTTTGACGATGAGGAATCTCCTGAAAAAATATTGAGGGGAGTCAGACCTCACTAAGTGAATTATTATAATATATATACATGCAATGTAAATCATATACAGTCAAGCATCAGTATAATAATATACATATACATGCATTTCACACAGATGCTAAACTTCGCTTTTTATATATATAATAAATGTAGAAAGTATTTATTTAAAAGAATGATCAAATAGAACTCTAGATATCCGCAACCTTAATCAAACTATCTCATGCTAACTTAATTCCAAAATAATTCTCTTATTCCATTTTGGATAGTAGACTGGCCCCGAGACACTAAGTTAACCAAGCTCCTGCAGTCTCACTGTCAGTGTGATTGGCCCCGAGACACTAGGTCAACCGAGCTCCCGTAATCACACTACTCAATCACATCAATTCTCAATAATCGATCAATCAAATGTCACCTTAAATGATTTAATAACTCAACCCTAAAATCTATCGCACCGGTACGTACATGGTCCTAGTGCAGCCCACTAGGTAGCACGTTCTTTCGATATCCTTCATATCAAATAACATATATATATTGGAAATAATAAATGCAATGTTTAAAACATAATGGCATTCTTTTGAAAAGAATATCTCACTTATATACTAAACATGTACCATAAATATACCAAATAAATATGCTAAACATATATCAAATTTACTAAATTTATACCAAATAAATACTAACATATATATGTCACATATATACAAAAGATATACTAAAAATATACCTAGCATACATGTCTCATATATAGCAAATATAAAAAAAATAAACCAAAAGTATACCAAATCATTTAATAAAATAAATCATATTTAAACATATAATGAAAATGTGAAAATCCTTATTCATGCATCCTATAAGCAATGCATATATAAAATAATAACTCACAAGTTTGCGCTCCTCAAGACTAACTCAACGATTCTGGTTTGATAGGCTTTAGTCTTGGCATAGCTGGAAAAACAAATAATCATAAAATCAGAATAAATTCTAACTTATACTTCTAAAAATTCTAAAGAAAAACTCGATCAAGGAATTCAAAAACTCAATCAAAACACAAAGACTTAGGATAGATCCAACATCATGTTTTACGAGAATTCTATCAAAAAAGTGGTAGAGTTTCCTCTGTAAAACGAATATCTCTCTACTAAAAAGTAGAGTCAATCCTGCAAGAAAACATACTTTTTATGAGAATTCTTTAAACATCAAATCTTTAAAATCTATATAAAATAATAAATGTAATAAAAATCATTAAAATCTATAAGTATCCATAAATAATCACAATATAATATATTTAAACATCAAAATAGTAAATATAATTATTTTCACAATAATAAAATAAAATCTCAAATAATTATATAATATGAATAAAAATCCAATTTTTCAATTATTTAGCATAAAATAGTAAAATTCACAATTAATTCCTCAAATAGGTTATATATATAATAAAAATAGTTAAAACCCCTTTTAATCACAAAAATAGTAAATAATTTATTATTTGAATACAATTTTCAAAAATTAGTGTTAATTAGTTAAAAATAGTAAATAATTTGTAAAAATTATTATAATACCAATTATTATCCAAAATTATTTAAAACATATTATTTAACAATATTTTCAACAAAAATACACATTTAACCCATAAATCCAATGTTTACATAATATTAAAAATATTCCCAAAAATTATATAAAATTACTAAAAATTATTTTATCAAAACTAAAATTACTAACTCAAATTAATAACACTAATTTAACCAAATTTCCATCCAAAATAATTGATTAACATAATTAACAAAAATTTAATTTTTTTTAATATTAAAATATTCAAAAATACCCATAATTCAAATTAATTCAAAAAATAAAAAATTATATTTAGGAAGATTAAGTTGCATATAACAGCATTTCTTAAGGGAATTCTCAAGAATCAAACAAAAACAAGTTTTTAAAAAAATAAAACCTAAAAATAGACATAAACTAAACTTAAAGAAAACTCACAATCAAAGAGGTTTAAGCTTAATCCAAGCTTGGAAATGGAGTTCTCGTAGTTCAAGGAGTCCAGAGAGTCTAAGAGCGTGAGCTTTGGTGGCCGAAAAAGCTACCAATGTTCATGGAGGTTCCCTGTTGCCATTGCTGATCTAGGCAGTTTTTGACGTGCTCCAAGCACTCTGAAAGTGGCAATCGACAGCAGAATGAGGCTAGTGGTAATAATGGTAGATGGTGGTGCAGGTGGTGGCTCCGATGAGGGCTGGGTGGTACTGTAAGTGTGATGGGAAGATAGAGGAAGAAGAAAGAAAATAAGGGGGAAGAGAATTTTCTTTATATATATATACACACACACAACACATGCAATAATAAGAATAATAACGATAGTACTAGTAGTAGTAGTAGTAGTAGTAGTAGTAGTAGTAGTAGTAGCAGTAATAATAATAATAATAATAATAATAATAATAATAATAATAATAATAATAATAATAATAATAATAATAATGATAATAACTTTAATATATTCTTAAATAATAAAACTTCCAAATAAATGTTTTACGTAAGAAAATATTTAACTTAACATAACGAATACTATCACAAATAATTATAATATAATAATATTATTAAACAAATAAATAATACTTAACAATAAACTAACTTTTAAATCTGAATTAAATAATCATAATAAATAGAAATTTAAAATATTATTAACACTGCATATCCCAAAATATATTTTAATAATTTAAAAATATTGGGTCATTAAAATCCTCCCCCTTATAAGAATTCGTCCTCGAATTCAATTGAAAGAACATAAACAAGAATTTATCGAGGAAAGAGATAAAGATATGTAACTCACATCTCAGCTTCTGTCTCCCAAGTATGCTCGTCCACTTTGTTGCTTCGCCACAATACCTTGACCATCGGAATATGCTTTGAAAGCAACTAACGAACTTGATAGTCCACTATCATGACTGGCTCCTCCTCATACGTCAGGTTTTCGTTCACCTCCACACTATCAAGCTACAACACATGTGAAGGGTCTAAAATATACTTCCTCAGCATCGAGATATGGAACACTGGATGCACTTAAGATAGATTCGGAGGCAAAGCCAACCGATATGTAACCATGCCCACTCTCTCCAAAATCTCAAACAATCCAATAGATCTTGGTGTCACGACCTAAACTGAGAGTCATGACCGACACTAGGGAACATGAATTCTTTTGAATCTAAAACCTGTAGCAAGCCTTAAAAACAATAACGCATGCAATAAATGAATAAAAATACCCAAAATTAAAATTTAAATCAATATAAAAATAAATATTTAACTGTCATATCATAAAATAAAAATATTTTCATACAATATTCAGAGAAAGGTCTCTTACTAAAATAACATTCTACATATACAAAGCACTATTGCTGCAGTTTTCTAGAATACAATAAAAGTTCAGATAAATGATTTACATAATCTAGCTGGGGCTGAAGAAGTCCGGTGTAGAGGTTTACTACTAAGGTCTAACAACGAGGAATCTCTTGAAAAAAAAATATTAAGGGGAGTCAGACCTCATTGAGTGAATTATTATAATATATATACATGCAATCTAAAACATATCAAGTCAGGCATCAATATATATATATGTATATATATATATATATACACACACACACACATGTATTTCACACAGATGCTAAAATCCACTTTTATATTTATAAATGCAGAAAACATTTATTTAGGTGAAGGATCAAATAGAACCCTAAACCAATCACAACCTTAAACAAATATCTCACTAGCCATGCGGGCTTACATAATTCCAAATAAATTCTCTTATTCCATTTTGGACAGTAGACTGGCCCTGAGACACTAAGTGAACCGAGCTCCAGCAATCTCATTATTAGTGTGATTGGCCCTGAGATAATAGGTCAACCGAGTTCCAACAACCATACTATTCACTCACATTAAATCTCAATAATTAGTCAATCAATCAAATTCTCCTCAAATAATTTTTATAATATAGACTCTAAAGTCTAACAAACCCGTACATACACAATCCTAGTGTAGCCCACTACGTAGCACGTTTTATTGGTATCCTTTGAATAAATTCATATATTTATAGAAAATAAATAATTGCATAATTAAACATAAATGCCATTCATAATAAAGAAATATAGCATATATATACCAAAGATATACCAAAAAATATATTAAATATATTTCAAGTATATATATGCTACATATAACCAATATCAAACATAAATATACCAAAATATACTAAAAGTATACCGAAATATACTAAACCATTTAATGAAATAATTCATATCAAAACATAATTAATTATAGTCATGCACTATATGCAATGTATATATGAAATAATAACTCATAAGTTTGCGCTCCTCGAGACTGCCTCAATGGCCTAGTTCGATAGGCCTCAGTCTCAACACAGCTAGAAAATAAATAATAATAGTAATCATAATAAATTTCTAACTTATACTTCTAAGAATTCTAAAGGATACTTGATCTAAGAATCCCAAAACTCAGACAAACACAAAAATTCAAGATCAACCCGATGTCACGTTTTGTAAGAATTCTACCAAAAATTTGGCAGGAACTCCTCTATGAAACAGATATCTCTTTACTAAAAAGTAAAGTCAATCCTACAAATAAAATACGCTTCTAAAACCACAAAGCTCAACACCTTAGATTGGGATCTAGAACTGCACAAATTCCCAATCGAAGTTCACAATTCACCAAAAATTAATATAATATAACAAATTATTAAAAATCATTAAATTCCATAAATATCCACAAAATACCAAAATATAATATATTTAAACATTAAATCACTAAATATAATTATTTCATAATAATTAAATAAAAATCTTAAATAATAATATAATATTAATAAAATCAAATTTTTCAATAATTCCACATAAAATAGTAAAAATTCACTTTTATATACTCAAATAGCATAAATATATATTAAAAGTAATTAAAAATCCATTTAATCACCAAAATAGTAAATAATATATTATTTGAATATAATTTTTGAAAATTAGTATTAATTAGTTAAAATTAGTAAATAATTTATAAAAATCATTTTAATACTCTATATAATTTTAAAATCATCTAAAACACATTATTTAACTATAATTTCTACAAAATTACACAATTAACCTATATATACAAAATTCACATAATATAAAAATATTCTCAAAAATTATATAAATTCACTAAAAATTATTTTAAAAATTCTAAAATCATTAACTCAAATTAATAAAACTAATTTAACTAAATTTTCATTAAAACTAGTTAATTAAAATAATTATCAAAAATTCAATATTTAATATTAAAATAATAAAAAATTACCCATAATTCAAATTAATTCAAAAAAATTCAAAAAAATTATTTTTAGGAAGAGTAAGTTGTCATAAAAAACATTTGAAGAGCAAGAATCCATGAATAAATCAATGTTAAGTTCGAAAAAATAAAAACCCTAAAACACAAACTAAAAATTGAGGATAACTCAAAATCAAAGGAGATTGAGCTTAAATGGAGTTCATAATCGAACTCACCGAAGCTTGGAGGTTGGAACAAGATTGGTGCGATGAGCTGGGATGGCCAAAATTAAAGTCACTAGTGTGAAGCTCCACTTGCTATCTGTTGCTATTTTAGGCAGTTCTAACGGCCTTTCGCCGTGCTACAGGCGACGGACGGCAGCTGGGATGGGAGAGAAGTCGACAGTGGTGAGTGGTTGAGGGTAGCTGATGTCCGATGGCACAGTGACAACTACAGGAAGGAGAAGAAGAAGAAGAATAAGAAGAAGAAAAAAAAAGAAAAGGAAGAGGGAGAGAGAAATAGCTTGACCCGATTTTGACCCTTTTTTATTTATTAGGAAAAGACTAAAATGTCACTCTATCCAAATTAACAATAACAATAATAATAATAATAATAATAATAATAATAATAATAATAATAATAATAATAATAATAATAATAATAATAATAATAATAATAATAATAATAATAATAATAAACAATGATATTAACAACAACAACAATAATAATAATAATACTATTTAAATAATAGAAATGATAGTAACTTTAATACATTTAAATAATAAAACCCTTAAATAAATTATTTTACGTAAACAAAATTCTTAGAATAAAATAAATAAATAATATTCACAAATAATAATAGTAATATATAAATAAAATTTAAATTTTTATTAACACTGCATATCTCGAAATAGTTTAATGTTATTTAAATTACAAGGTCATTACAATCTTTCCTCCTTGTAAGAATTCATTCTCGAATTCAAAGAAAAGAAATCGTCCCCAAATTCAAAGAAAGGAACAGAAACATGAATTATCAAGGAAAAAGGTAAGGGTAAGAAGCTCTTATCTCTGCTTCCATCTCTTAAGTGTGCACCTCCACATTGTTGCTTTGCCATAACACCTTGACCATCAAAATATGCTTTGAATGCAATTAACAAACTTGATAGTCTACAATCACGACTGGTTTTTCCTCGTATGTCAGGTCTTCATTCACTTCCACACTATTAGGCAGTAACACGTGTGGAGGGTCTGAAATATACTTCCTCAGCATTGAGAAATGGAACACTGGACACACTTGAGACAAACTCAGAGAAAAAGCCAACCAATACGCAACCATGCCCACTCTCTCCAGAATTTTGAATGGTCCAATTGTAGACACCCAATTCAATCAGCCCGTAATAGGGGATAAATTAGGGATGATCAGTTTTATCGACCCATTGTTAAGCCCAATGATGAGAATATGAAACTTTAACATAAGAACAAAACCTAAATCCCCAATTGGAAATGGACTTGAAAGGCTAAAAGCCTCAAAAGCCCAAGACTTAGCCCAATTGTCCAAAAATAACCCTGGCCCGAGCTAAAAAGGCATCACCTCAGTGCAATGAGGTGATCGCCTCTTTGGCAATTACTGCAAAGGTGATCGCCTTATCATAGAGGTATCGCCTCTATGACAAACCACTTACAACTACATTAAATGCAGCTGCAACCATGGTGGCCAAGTGTTGTGGGCCCCACACCCTTAGACCTGATTTTTGTGTAAAGAAGAGATTTTTGAGGGGAAGAGAATGGCAATGAGGGTTTATGATGGGCTAAAGAGCCTAAGGGCATGTGCAAGGTAGGGGATAAAAAGAAAAAGGGGGAGATCCATTTGAAAAATAAGAAAAAAAAGAAGGGAAAAGCTTTGAAAATATAGAAAGAGTCATTCTTGAGGAAAGAGGTAGAATCTAAGCAAAAGCAAGTTCATAATCCTTAGGAGAGAAAGGGGAAAAACTTATGTCAAAGTGAAACTCATACCCAAGTGGAGATCACACTCAAAAGCACATCTCTGAGGGTCCATTACTTTGGTAAAACTTTGCATCCAAATATACTTTTTTATAACTTCATCATTTGTGTGTTTAGTTTGCATGTGACTAAGTTGTTAGTATACTTTAGGTATATTTCAGGTTTATTTCATTTTGTACACTACGTCATTGATATGATCTCTTAAGCTATTATATATAGTTGTAATTTGGCACCTATTGGATGCATGTGTGCATGTATTGCTTACTTAGGGTAGAAGTTTGATTGTTTTAAGAGTCGAGCTAGCATGTTGATCAGGCGATACCTCTTTATAGAGGCGTCACACCCTATCAATGAGGCAATCGCCTCTTCACAGAGGCGATCACCATATTGACAGGTCGACTAACTATTTAGCTTTTCTTCTTTTATGAAATTCAATATAATGTTCACTTCACATGCTTTTTCCACCTTTATACATAATTATTTCATTGCATAATGATAATTATTTCAATTATTTGAGGGTTTCTTTAGTTAGTAACATGAAAACTCATTTTAGAACATTATTTGTAAATATTATTATGTATAATACTATGTTTTAAAAGAGGAAACTAATCGTATGTTATTGTAATAATTACTTGATGATCCACATCATTGAGTATTCACTGTCATTAGCTAATTCCTTAGACCATTGCGCTTGTGTAAATAGTTTGTTACTAGTTTACTTTTGGTATACGTATGGTTTATTTTTTGTATATTATTCTTTTATTTTTTCTAAAAGCATTATAATCCCTAATCCCTTTCCCCATTTGATTCGAATGTATGATTGTAAATTATTTACTTATTTTATTTTTGTTAAATGTTGGGACTTAAAAGCATGAATTGGATTAATATGAAAACTTGGACTTAACTATAAAATTTGGCAATTATCTGAAGGCAATTATAATATGTGTGGTAATAAGGAAATAATTAAATAATTAAATGTAATAAAACACGGAACACAAACGGAGGCTAACTGCAAGGTTGGGTGAGCATTCAAATACTCATACCCAGTTTCTGAACCTATTCTCTGACAACGGCTTCTGGGAACCTCCGTAGAATCCAATTGTTGTATAGTGTGTCCTGTCTTTTATCTGGGTGGCGACTCCATCTCCGAATAATCCCAAGACCTATATCATATTTTCAAGTGGGCCTCGAGCCCACACAGTGCTGTGGTTGCCAAATACTTAGGCACGCGTTAAACCTCGCCACCTACACTAATATATCTCGATACTAGCTTCCCCTTCTTGCCAAATCTCATCACACCCTTCATTAAAGACACCTTAAAAAACATATAGTCTCCAACCTAGAATTCCACATCTCTACGTCTCGAATCTGCATAGCTCTTCTGTCTGTTAACCGCAGTCTCTAATCTCCTTTTAATCACAGTAACCTTTTTAGCAGCATCCTGAACTATCTCAGGTCTAGTCAACACTCTCTCTCCAATCTCATCCCAACTCAAAGGAGATTTACACTTTTTTTTGTATAAAGCCTTATACGGTGCTATCCCAATACTACTATGGTAGCTGTTATTATTTGAAAACTCCATAAGCGGCAAATGATCATCCCAGCTACCTCCTAGATCCAATACACACATCCTCAATATATCTTCAAATGTTTAAATCATCCTCTAAAACTGACCATCTATCTGAGGGTGAAAAGTAGTACTAAAATCAAGAGTGGTGCCCATCACTTCTTGCAACTTCTGCCAAAAATGAGAGGTAAACACTGAACCTCTATCAGATATAATGAACACAGGTACTCTATGACGACACACAATATGCTTAACATACAACTTTGCTAATTCAGCTATAGAATAGGTGGCTTTAACATGCAGGAAATGAGCAAACTTAGTCAACCTATCCACAGTCACCCAGATGGAATCATATCCATTCTTCTAACAAGGTAACCCAACCATAAAATCCAAAGCAATTCTCTCCTATTTCCACTCAAGAATAGGTAGTGACTAAAGCTTCCCATAAGGCTTCTGATGTTTAGCTTTCATATACTGACAAGTCAATCACTTAAAAACCAAATGAGCTACATTCTTCTTCAGTTCATCCCACTAATACAAGTCTCTGATACTATGGTACATTTTAGTGACACCCAGATGTACATTATAGGCTATAGAATGTGCTTCCTCAAGGATCTCTTATCACAAATTATCCACATCAGGAATGCACAACCAACCACTAATCCACAAAATACCTTCCTCATCAAGTGTGAAATCAGTGAACTTCCCTGCACGAATATTCTCTATAAGCTTTGCTAGAATAGGATCTCAGACTTGAGCTACCTTAATCCTATCTCTCAGCACTGATCAAACTCTAAACTGAGCTAACAATCCACCAGATCTGCTAATCTTCATCATCAAACCTTAATCTACTAACTGGTGAAACTCTTGGATCAATAGTCTCCTCTCCACACTAATGTGAGCAATACTACCTGAGGACTTCCTACTCAAAGTATCTGCTACCACATTAGCCTTGCCTTAATGATAAAGAATCTCATAATCAAAGTCCTTCAGGAGTTCTAACCATCTCCTTTACCTCAAATTCAAATCTCTCTACTAAAAAATGTACTTAAGACTCTTGTGATTTGTGAAAATCTCACAAATCACCCCGTATAGATAATGTCTCTAAATCTTGAGAGCAAAGATCACTGCAGCCATCTCTAGGTCGTGGGTAGAATAATTCCTTTCATGCTTCTTCAACTTCCTAGAAGCATAAGTTATCACCTATCATTTTGCATCAACACATAACCTAGGCGGACTCTAGAGGCATCATAATACACCATGAATTTATCTACTCCATTAAGCAAAGCTAAAACTAGAGCTGTGGTCAACTTCTCCTTTAGCAACTGGAAATTGTTCTCACAAGCATCTGACCACTGAAACTTCACATTCTTCTTATTCAAGCGAGTCATAGGAGCTGCAATTCTGAAAAAATCTTGCACAAATCTCCTATAATACCTAGTTAATCCTAGAAAACTATGAATCTCTATGACTATCGTCAGTCTAGGCCACTCAGATACTACCTTGATCTTTTATGGATCACCCTGGATACCATCTTTAGACACTACGTGTCTAAGGAATACAACACTCTCCAACCAGAAATCACACTTTCTAGAATTTAGCATAAAGTTGATGTTCTTTTAATGTCTATAATATAGTCCTCAAGTGATATACATGCTCCTCCATCCTCTTTGAATACACCAGTATATCATCAATGAAGACTACTATAAATCGATCCCTATTCATCAGATCCATAAAAGTAGTTGGTGCATTAGTCAACCCAAATGACATCACTAGAAACTCATAGTGGCCATATCGAGTACGGCATGCCGTTTTAGGAACAACGACTTCACTGATCCGCCATTAATGATAACACAACCTCAAGTCAATCTTAGAAAAGAACTGTGCACCTTAAAGCTGATCAAACAAATCATCAATCCTCAGGAGAGGATACTTATTCTTCATTGTCACCTTGTTCAGCTCTCTATAATCAATGCACAGTCTCAAGGTACCATCCTTCTTTCTCACAAATAAGACTAGTGCACCCCAAGGAGAAACACTAGGTCTGAAAGAACCCTTATCTAGCAATTCCTACAACTGGTCCTTCAACTCTTTTAACTCTACAAGAGCCATTCTGTAGGGCAGCATCAAAATATGAGTAGTGCCTGGAACCACATCTATACAGAACTCAATCTCTCTGTGAGATGGTAAATTTGGCAACTCCTCAGGAAAACATCAAGAAACTCACAGGTAATAGGAACATCTGTGGGTGACAACTTTTCCATAGAAGTATCCCTGACTAATGCTAAACATCCTTGATAACCCTTCCTCAGCATCTTCCTAGCTGTGATAGAAGATATAAGATTCTGAGGTGCAGAACTCTTATCACCCATAAACTTAAACTCTTTTTCATCTAGAATTATAAAAATCACCTCTTTACTTTGATAATCCACAATGGCATAGTGCTGAGACAACTAATCCATACCTAGAATCACATTGAACTCCATTACATCCAACAACACTAATTATGCTAGCAGTTCTCTACCTCTGACAAACACTAGACAACCAGAAAGAACAATGTTGGTGTCTAATGAATCGCTTAGAGGAGTAGCAATAGACAAGGAAAAGCCATCCTCGAAGCTTACTAACACAACTTCAAAGCAAAAACAGGGGATACGAAGGAGTGTGTGGCACCCAGATCAAACAAAACCCAAGCATCCAAGTAACAGATAAGAATAACACCAACAATAATGGCATTAGATGCTTAAGCATCTTACTGAGTTAGGTGGAAAACTCTGGCCTGACCTCGACCTCCCTGTTGACTGGTACAAGTCTGACCAAAACCTTTGGCACCTCCTCTGGTACCTCTCCCATGCCCCTACCAGGCTATAATCTATGTCGAACTCAGATACTGAGATAGAGGCAATTGAAAAGGAGCTGCTATTGCACTGATAATTGACTTTTATGGAAACTATAAAAATTATTGTGGTTGAAAACCCAAATATAGGCATGATTTGGCAGAATGTCCCATCTGTCCACATCTAAAGCATGTCAATGACGCTATATAATAGGTTCCTTGATGGATTCTACCATAAGTCTGACAAGCGCTGGTTGCTGATCCTATGCTGTCGTATCTTAAACTCCAACCACTACTGCTACTGGAAGCACCCGACCCAAATCTAATAGGTCTATAAAGTCTAGCATGGTCATGTATGCTACTCCTATATACTCTCTATTGCTGCCTCTGGCTCTACTGTACTGAGCCTCTCTGTTGACTACTTAAAATAATCAGGAAAGTTGAATATGGAGAAGTCTGGAATCCTCCTAACTGAATACCTAACTGATAGTAATCAGGTATAGCTCCTTGCCTAACTAGCCTTAACTCTATCTCTTTAGCCAACTCTATCACTGACTCCAGAGTAAGGCCCGCAGTAGGCATCCCAACAAATGCAGAACCTAGACTAGTGACATACATTGTGACAATAAAATACTAGTCTCCCATCAAATCTTCTGCATATCTACCAAGTCAGAGAAACTCTTTAGTGTAATCCTCGACAAATCTATCACCTCTAGTGATGCTCATCAAAAGAAGTCTATAACTCATCTGGAGTGGCTCTAGGCAGAATCTCCTTATAAATCTCTCTCTGAACTAAGCCTAAGTCATTGTAGTCATGTACGACTGAATCACCTAGAAAAACCAATCCAAGGCTAGTTCCTCAATAGACAACTCGACTATCATGATCCGCTGGTACTCACTGTGAGCAGTCCAAGTCCTTGTCTCAATAGCATGAAAAAAATCTAATGGATCTAATGTCCTATCAAAAGCTATTCTACTAACTCTGATATAGAATAATGCTACCTTAGGGTCAGATATAAGCTGCTGATAGGCAAGCTGTAATAGCGATGCAACTAGAGGTATCACAGCTTCCTCATATTCTAGCTCTACAGGTTCCTTATCCTATAGCTCTCGCTATCTATGGTGACTTGCTGCTCCTTGAGGTCTACCTTTACCTCGACCTCTGTGCCTCATTGGTGGCTCAGGAGGTAAAACCTCATCCTAAAAGGACTCATTACCCTTGACCTCAATGACCGGTGGAATAACACATGCTCAACTCCTCATTCTAAAAAGATAAAACCAAAAAGATTCAGACAAAATAGACAATCTAAAGATTACGCAAAATACTAAGTCAAGGAAAACTTATTAAAGACATACTCAAACCTAATAAACTGCAGTAATTTCAAAGAAAAAAAGACTCTGAAAACCTAGGTCTGTAACACTAATAACCTAGGGCTTTGATACCAACTTTGCCACAATGCAAACTGAGAGTAATGACCGGCGCTAAGGAATGAGAATTCTTTCAAATTTGGAACCCATAGTAAGCCTTAAAAATAAAAATGCATGCAATAAATGAATAAAAATACCCATGATTAAAATTTAAATCAATATAAAAATAAATATTTAACTGTTATATCATAAAATAAAAATATTTCCATAAAATATTCAGAGAAAGGTCTTTTACTAAAACAACATTCTACATATACAAAGCACTATTAATGCAGTTTTCTAGAATACAATAAAAGTTCAGATAAATGATTTACATAATCTAGTTGGGGCTGAAGAAGTCCAGCGTAGAGGCTTTCTACTAAGGTCTAACAACGAGGAATCTCTTGAAAAAAAATATTGAGGAGAGCCAAACCTCACTGAGTGAATTATTAAAATATATGTACATGCAATCTAAAACATATCCAGTCAGGCATAAGTGTGTGTGTGTATATATATATATGCAGAAAACACTTATTTAGGTGAAGGATTAAATAGAACCCTAAACCAATCGTAAGCTCAAACAAATACCTCACTAGTCATGCAAGCTTACTTAACTCCAAATCAATTCTCTTATTCCATTTTGGATAGTAGACTGGCCCCGAGACACTAAGTCAACTGAGCTCCAGTAGTCTCACTGTTAGTGTGATTAGCCCTGAGACACTAGGTCAACCGAGCTCTAGCAACCACACTATTCACTCACATCAAATCTCAATAATCAATCAATCAATCAAATTCTCCTCAAATTATTCTCACAATACAGACTCTAAAGTCTAATGAACCAGTACGTACAAAGTCCTAATGCAACCCACTAGGTAGCACGTTCTATTGATATCCTCCGAATAAAATCGTATATTTATGAAAAATAAATAAATGCATAATTAAATATAAATGACATTCATAACAAAGAAATATAATATATATACCAAAGATATATCAAAAAATATATTGAATATATTTCAAGTATATATATGCTACATATAACCAAAATCAACTATAAATATACCAAAATATACTAAAAGTATACTGAAATATACTAAACCATTTAATGAAACAATTCATATCAAAACATAATTAATCATAGTCATGCACTATATGCAATGTATACATAAAATAATAACTCACAAGTTTGCGCTCCTTGAGACTAGCTCGACGGGCCTAGTACGAATGGCCTCGGTCTTGGTACAGTTAGAAAATAAATAATAATAATAATCAGAATAAATTTCTAACTTATACTTATAAGAATTCTAAAGGAGACTCGATCTAAGAATCCCAAAACTCAGACAAACACAGAAATTCAGGATTGACCTGACGTAACGTTTTACGAAAATTCTTCTAAAAATTCGAGAGAACCTCCTCTGTAAAACAGATATCTCTCTACTAAAAAGTAGAGCTGATCTTACAAAGAAAACACACATCTAAATCCACAAAGCCCAACACCTCGAGTTGGGATCCTGAACTGCATAAATTCCTAACCAAGGTTCACAATTCACCAAAAATCAATATAATATAATAAATTAATTAAAAATCATTAAATTCCATAAATATCCATAAAATACCAAAATATAATATATTTAAAAATTAAATTACTAAATATAATTATTTTCACAATAATTAAATAATAATCTTAAATAATAATTCCATATAAAATAGTAAAAATTCACTTCTATAAACTCAAATAGCTTAAATATATATTAAAAGTAATTAAAATCCATTTAATCACCAAAATAGTAAATAATATATTATTTGAATACAATTTTCAAAAATTAGTATTAATTAGTTAAAAATCATTTTAATACTCTATATAATTCTAAAATCATCTAAAACACATTATTTAATTATAATTTCCACAAAATTACACAATTAACCTATATATACAAAATTCACATAATATAAAAATATTCTCAAAAATTATATAAATTCACTAAAAATTATTTTAAAAATTCTAAAATTATTAACTCAAATTAATAACACTACTTTAACTAAATTTTCATTAAAACTAATTAATTAACATAATTATCAAAAATTCAATATTTAATATTAAAATAATAATAAAATTACCCATAATTCAAATTAATTTAAAAAATAAAAAAATTATATTTAGGAAGATTAAGTTGCCATAAACAACATTTGTAAAGTAAGAGTCCATGAATCAAAAAATATTTTCTCAAAAAAATAAAAACCCTAAAACACATAAACACATAAACTAAAAATTGAGGATAACTCAAAATCAAAGGAGATTGAGCTTAAACGGAGCTCAGAATCAAACTCACCGAAGCTTGGAAGTTCGAACAAGACCGATGTGACGAGCTGGGATAGCCAGAATCAAAGTCATCGACATGAAGCTCCACTTGGTGTTTGCTGCTGTTTTAGGCAGTTCTGGCAGCCTTCCAAAGTGCTACAAGTGGTGGACAATAGATGGGAAGGAAGAGAAGTCGATGGTGGTGAGTGGTTGAGGGTGGTTGACATCCGACGGCACAATAATAGCTATGAGAAGGAGAAGAAGAAGAAAAAACAAGAGAAGCAAAAGGGAGAGAGAAATAGCTTGACCCGATTTTGACCCTTCATTTATTTATTTATTAGGAAAAGACCCAAATGACCCTCTATCCAAATTAACAATAATAATAATAATAATAATAATAATAACAACAACAACAATAACAACAACAACAACAATGGTGGTGATGATGATGATGATGATGATGATGATGATGATGATGATGATGATGATAATAATAATAATAATAATATTTAAATAATAGAAATGATAATAACTTTAATGCATTTAAATAATAAAACCCTAAATAAATTATTTTACGTAAACAAAATTCTTAGAATAAAATAAATAAATAATATTCACAAATAATAATAGTAATATATAAATAAAATTTAAAATTTTATTAACATAGTATATCTCAAAATAGTTTAATATTATTTAAAATACAAGGTCATTACACTCGGTGCCATTTTTTCCTTTTTACCAAATCTCATCACACCCTTCATCGGAGACACTTTCAAAAACACGTAATCTCCAACCTAAAATTCTACATCTCAGCGTCTTGAATCCACATAGCTCTTTTACTTGCTAACTGCAGTCTCTAGTCTCCTTTCGATCACAATAACCTTCTCTACTGCATCTTGAACCATCTCAGGTCCAGTCAATGCTCTCTCTCCAATCGCATCCCATCCTAAAGGGGATATAAACTTCTTTCCATACAAAGCCTCATACAGTGCCATCCCAATACTACTATGGTAGTTGTTATTTTATGCAAACTCCATAAGCAAAAAATGATTACCCTAACTACCTCTAAAATCCAATACACACATCCTCAATATATCCTTAAGTATTTGGATCGTCCTCTTAGACTGACCATCTGTTTGAGGGTGAAAAGCAGTATTAAAATCAAGCCTGGTGCACATTGCTTCCTGCAGCTTCTGCTAAAATTGAGAGGTAAACACTAAACCTCTATCAGATACAATGGACATAGGTACTCCATTAAGGCACACAATATGCGTAACACACAGCTTCACCAACTTAGCTATAGAGTAAGTGCCTTTAATAGGTAGGAAATGAGTAAACTTAGTTAACCTGTCCATAATTACCCAGATGGAATCATATCCATCATTAGAATAAGGTAACCCAACCGTAAAATCCATAGCAACTCTCTCTCATATCCACTCAAGAATAGGAAGAGGCTGAAGCTTCCTAGAAGGCTTTTGATGTTTAGCTTTCACTTTCTGACATGTCAAGCACCTAGAAACAAAATCAGCTACATCCTTATTTAGTCCGTCCCATCAATACAAGTCTCAACTCCTTTCTTAAACACCTAACTGATAGTAATTAGGCATAGCTCCTTGCCTGACTAGTCTCAGCTCTATCTCCTTGGCCAACTTTATTATCAACTCTAAAGTAAGGCCGACAGTAGGCATCCCAATAAAGGCAAAACATAGACCAGTGACATAAGTCATGATAGCAAAATACTGGTCTCGCATTAAATCCTCTGCATATCTACCCAATCAGAGAAACTCTCTGGTGTAGTCCTCGATAGATTTATCACCTCTGGTGATGCTGGTTAATCTAAGTCTGTAGCTCATCCGTAGTGGCTCTAGATAGAATCTACTTATAAACCTCTTTCAAAACTGAGCCCAGGTCATAGTCGTCATGTATAGTTGTATCACCTAAACAAACCAATCCAGGCCTGTCCCCTCTATAGACAGCTCAACTATCATGATTCGTTGGTACTTGGTATGAGCATTCTGAGTTTGTCTCAATGGCGTGCAGAAAATCTAATGGATCTGAAGTCCCATCAAAAGTGATACGACCAACTTTGGCATAGAACAATGTTACCTCAAGGTCAAACATACCCTATTGATAGGTAGGTTGCATTTACGATGCAACTAGAGGTATTTCAGCTTCCTCATACTCTGGCTTTATAGGTTCCTCATTCTATAGCTCTCTCTATCTATAATGACTTATCGCTCCTCGAGGTTTACCTCTACCTCAGCCTCTGTGCCTGACTAGTGGCTCATAAGGTAAAACCTCATCCTAAAAGGACTCATCATCCTTGGCCTTAATGACTGGTGGAGCGACATGCGCTCATCTCCTCATTCTAAAAAGACAAAATCCAACAAGATTCAAACAAAATAGACAACAGACAGATAACAAACAAATAATCTAATTGATATATGGAATACTAAATAAAGGAAAACTTATCAAAGACATGATTAAACCTAATTCACTGCAGTAGTTTCAAAGAAAACAAGACTCTAAAAACCTAGGTCCGCAACAATAACCTAGAGCTTTGATACCCCTTTGTCATTACCTAAATCGGGAGTCATGACCAATGCTAGGGAATGGGAATTCTTTTGAATCCGAAACCCATAACAAGCTTTGAAAATAAAATCACATACAATAAATAAATAAAAATATGCTAGAATTAAAATTTAAATCAATATAAAAATAAATACTTAAATGTCATTTCATAAAGTAAAAATATTTATACAATATTCAGGGATAGGTCTCTTACTAAAATAACATTCTACTGATACAATACACTCTACTACAGTTTTCTAAAATACAATTAAAGTTTAAATAAATAAGTTGCATAATTTATCCAGGGCTGAAGAAACCCGACGTAGAGGTCTACTACTGAGGTATGACGATAAGGAATTTCCTAAAACAATATTGAGGGGAGTCAAACCTCACTAAGTGAATTATTATAATATATATACATACAATATAAATCATATATAGTTGGCCATTAGTGTAATAATATACATATACACACATTTCAGACAGATGCTAATCTTCATTTATATATATATAATAAATGCAGAAAATATTTATTTAAAAGAAGGATCAAATAGAACCCTAGATATCCATAACCTCAATCAAAATATCTCACTAGCCATCAGGCTAACTTAATTCCAAAATAATTCACTTATTCCATTTTGGATAGTAGACTGGCCCTGAGACACTAAGTCAACCGAGCTCCCGTAGTCTCACTATCAGTGTGATTGGCCTTGAGACACTAGGTCAATTCTGCTCCCATAATCACACTACTCAATCACAGCAATTCTCAATAATTGATCAATCAAATGTCACCTCAAATGATTTAATAACTCAACCCTAAAATCTATCACACCGGTACATACACGATCCTAGTGTAGCCCACTAGGTAGCACGTTCTATCGATATCCTTCATATAAAACCACATATATTTATTGGAAATAATAAAATGCAACGTTTAAAATATAATGGCATTCTTTTGAAAAGAATATCTCACTTATATACTAAACATATACCATAAATATACCAAATAAATATGCTGAACATATGTCAAATATACTGAATTTATAACAAATAAATACTAACATATATATGTCACATATATACAAAAGATATACCAAAAATATGCCTAGCATACATGTCTCATATATAGCAAATATACCAAAAATAAACCAAAAGTATACTAAATCATTTAATAAAATAAATCATATTTAAATATATAATGAAAATGTGAAAATCTTTATTTATGCATCCTATATGCAATGCATATATAGAATAATAACTGACAAGTTTGCGCTCCTCGAGACTGACTCAACGGCCCTGGTCCGATAAGCTTTGGTCTCGGTGTAGTTAGAAAAATAAATAATCATAAAATCATAATAAATTCTAACTTATACTTCTAAGCATTCTAAAGAAAGACTTGATCTATGAATTCAAAAACTCAGTCAAAACAGAAAGATTCAGGATCGACCAGATGTCACATTTTACAAGAATTCTATCAAAAAATTAGTAGAACTCTCTACTAAAAAATAAAGCCGATCCAATAAGAAAACATACTTCAAAAACACAGGTGCTCAACAGCTCGGGTTGGGACCCCAAACTACTCAAATTCCCAACCGAGGTTCTCAATTCACCACAAATCAATATAAAATAATAAATGTAATAAAAATCATTAAAATCTATAAATATCCATAAATTATCACAATATAATATATTTAAACATCAAAACAGTAAATATGATTATTTTCACAATAATACAATAAAAATCTCAAATAATTATATAATATTAATAAAAATCCAATTTTTCAATTATTTAGCATAAAATAGTAAAATTCACAATTAATTCCTCAAATAGGTTATATATATATAATATAAATAGTTAAAAACTCACTTAATCACAAAAATAGTAAATAATTTATTATTTGAATATAATTTTCAAAAATTAGTATTAATTAGTTTAAAATAGAAAATAATTTGTAAAAATTATTTTAATACCAATTATTATTCCAAAATTATTTAGAACATGTTATTTAACAATATTTTCAACAAAAATACACATTTAACCTATAAATCCAATATCCACATAATATTAAAAATATTCCCAAAAATTATATAAAATTACTAAAAATTGTCTTATCAATACTAAAATTACTAACTTAAATTAATAACACTAATTGAACCAAATTTCCATCCCAAAATAATTAATTAACATAATTAACAAAAATTCAATTTTTTAATATTAAAATATTAAAAAAACCCATAATTCAAATTAATTCAAAAAAAATTATATTTAGGAAGATTAAGTTGCATATGATAACATTTCTTAAGGGAATTCTCAAGAATCAAACAAGAACACACTTAAAAAAAATAAAACCTAAAAATGGACATAAACTAAACTTCACAATTGAAGAGGTTTAAGATTAAACCAAGCTTGGAAATGGAGTCCTCGTAGCTTAAGGAGACCAAAGAGTCCAAGAACGTGAGCTTTGGTGGCTAGAAAAGCTACTGGCGATCATGGAGTTTCCCTAATGTTACCACAAATTTAGGTAGTTTTTGGCATGTTCTAGGTGCTCTGAAAGTAGCAGTTGATGGCAAAAAGAGGTTGGAGGTGATGGTGGTGGTGCAGGTGGTGGCTCCGACAAGGGTTGGGTGGTGCTGCAAATGTGATGAGAAGACAGAGGAAGAAGAATGAAAACAATATATATGCCACGACTCGAACCCAGGGGCATGTGATCGGCACTAGGGAATGAGAAAGCATAAAGCTACCGAAACCCGTAGTAAGCCTTAAAAGAAAAATTACAGAATATTTAACTTTGAAACTTTACAATAAATAATAAACTAACAATGCACATTATCAAACTGATTTTTCTCAATATAATTTAAACCATAATATCAGTGTATAGAATAAAATAAATAAACATTGGTCATACAGATAGTATCTCAGTACATAAAATTATAAGTACATGAATTTCCAAATAAAGTATGCAGTTATACAATTTTCTCTACTGCGGTACACGAAAGTAAATACAACACAACTAAATAGACCTACATAGAATAGTTGGTGATCAAGCTACACGACGAAGAGAAGTAGGCCTAACAGTAAACTCCCAAACTCCTAAAAAAAAGTTGAGGGGAGTCAGACCTCATTGAGTAAGTTAATAAAGGAATGAATGCGATTTGAAAACCTCATTAAAATAAATTTTATGGAAATATAATATAATATAATTTTATTTCAACCATTTGGTATACATATAATAAATCCATTTTTTTAAAAAAAGAAGAAATAAATATTTAAATATCTTTTAAAATCATTTCAATATAAAAATTTGGTAGAACCCGATTTATAAATTTTTAACAGTCATATGACTCACTTATATCCAAAACCGTCGGATCTCGAGAGCAAGGCATCACCAGGATACACAGTCGCAGTCATATCTTTTAATCCAATATCACTGGTGGTGTCCGAGAGCAAGGCATCACCAGACCATCGGCCCCAGTGGTTTAATATATAAACAAATATTATACTACTGGCAGTGTCCAAGAGCAAAGCATCACTAGACCTTCGGCCCCAGTAATATAATTAAATAATCACATATTTTACCGATGCGCACACGGTCCTGATGAAACCCACTAAGTAACCCATTCTACCGTGATTTATTTAAAAATAAAGAAAATAAATAAAATAATAAAAATTACAATAAATAATAATAAATAAAGAATAAATAAAAGTAAAATAAAATAAAATAAATCAACTATAAATTACATCATGCAACATCTTATGAATAATGCTGACTAGAATCTCATAAAATTAAATTCATAAGAATTTAATATGATTTAAATTAAAAAATTCGACACTCAAATCAAATTTTAACTTACAAGATAAAGGTACTCCTCTGGCACGTCGTGTCCGACCTCGACTAGTAAACGCGACTAGAGGGACAGCTAAAAGACAGAAAAAATGAAATGACAATCAGAAAATAGAAACCTAACTTCTAGAGTTTCTAAGGAAGACTGAATTCGAACTCATAATAAAAATTTTAGGATTGACCCGGTGTCACGTTTTACGAGAAATCTACTGAAAATTCGATAGAGTTTTCTTTATAAAATGGACATCCCTCTACTGAAGTAAAGTCAACCCTGCAAATAAACATACTTCAAAATTCATAGTGGCACAACATCTCGGGTTGGGACCCTAAACTACACAATTCCCAACTAAGGTTCACCAAAAAAACAAAAAAGCAAATACTAAATATTAATTTAGTAAATCACCAAAAATAATAATAAATCATAATATAATTTATTTAATTTTTAAAACACTAAATAAAATTATTTTCCACCATAATTTAATAAAATTTCAAATAATAATATAATATTAATAACAATCCAACTTTCCAAATATTCAACATAAAATAGTCAAATTCAAACTATATTTGCCCAACTAGTTTAAATATACTATAATATTAATTAAAAACTCATTCAACCCACAAAATAATAAATAATTTAGTTTTGAATAAATTTTCAAAAATAGTTAGTATTAATTAACTAAAAATAATAAATAATTTATAAAAATTATTTTAATACCACATGTTGTCTCAAAAATAATTAAAACATAGTATTAAATTATAATATCAACAAAACACACCATTTACATATTATCTCAAAATTTACATAATATAATGATTTTCTAAAAAAAATTAGATAAATTATCAAAATTTATTTTATAACTACAAAAATTACTAACATAATATACTAAAACTAATTAACTCAATTATTTAACCAAAAATAATTAATTAACCATATTAAAAAAATACACATAAAACTTAAAATACATAAATAAATATACAAAAATTCCATAAAAATCAATTTAATTAATCTAAATTAATTTTGATATACTCTTAACCAAAATTTAACCCCAATTAATTTAAATCCACTAATATAAGTATGGATCAACTCAAAAAATTAACCACATAATTAAAAAATTCTAGGTAATTAGTAAATATAATAAAAATCAACAAAAATATTAAATCAACACAAAATCAACTAACAACAGCCCTAAACAACTAAAAATCAACCTGACAACTAACTAAAATCAACCAAAAACTATTGAAATCAACTAGAAAACTACTACCCTTAACCCATCAACTCACCAAAACAGAGTCAATGGCAAAAGGAAGGCTGCTATTGCTGCTGTGTGTGACTTCAACTGCTCCAGATGGCCTCCTCCAGCAGCTGCCAACGTCCAGATGAAGAGGGAGGTGCTGGTGGTCGTCCGGTGGTGAGGCATGGTGGTCTGGCTTGGTTTGGTTGGTGGTCGGGTCGCATGAAGAGAAGCAGAAACAAAGACAAGGAAGAAGAAGAAAATGGTAGGGGAGAGACAGAAAGAAAAGAAATGTAGGGGAAAGAGAAAAAAAAATATGTTGACCCGTATGTCTTTATTTTGACTAACTTATGTCTATATATATATACACACACACACACACACACACACACACTAATAATTTAATACACACATAAAATATCCATGCAAATAATGTAGTTTAATAAAAAAAAAAGAAATAATAATAATAATGATAAAAATAAACAATGTCATTTTAAATAATAAAATAATACAAATTCGGAAATTACTTTTATTAAAATAAAATTGTAATCATTGAATTTGCATTATTAGTAATAAATTTAAATTATACTAAATAATTGTTAATTAGCTAGCTATATTATTATGTTATGGTTATGTAATTATTATTTTAATAAAATATATTCCCTATAGTACTAGCTATTATTTGACTATTTAGTAAGTATAAATTATTGTATGTTAATCTTGCTATTTTAGGCCTAATACATGTATATATAGGGTTTATAATAAATATAAGGTTATTATAATAGTATATGTATATACATATTTATTATAATAGTATGTGTGTGTATATATATATATATGTGTGTGTGTGTGTGTGTGTATGTATATACACACACACACATCATCAAACCCCCCATCACCAACCCTCCCTCATTTCCGTCCGACACCCCCCACCATCTTTCCTCTCCCTGTGCTGCTCCCTCCACCGTCTGAGACTCCATCTTCACCGTGAACTGAAGCTTCCAGGCTGTTGCTGCTGCTGTCTTTCTTCTTCCTCGCATGGCAGCACTTCTATAATATACTTTATATTATAACCTATATATATATATATATATATATATATATACACACACACACACACACACACACACATACATACAACATCAAACCCCCCATCACCAACCCTCCCTCATTTCCGTCCTGCACCCCCCACCGTCTCTCCTCTCCTTCCACCGCCTGAGACTCCATCTCCGCTATGAACTGAAGCTTCCAGGTTGCTGCTGCTGCTGCCTTTCTTCTTCCTCGCGTGGCAGTGCTTCTTCTTGCCTCGCCAGATAGCCAGCCTTCCTCCTTTATGCGACAGTCCCCTGCCAGCTTCGTCCCTTCGCTAGTTGCTACCTCCTGACTCGCCTGAACTGCTCCATCTTCCTCATTTTTCCAGTGGCAGCAAGTTTTCTTCTCCTTCCTCTGTTCTGTCCAGTGGGTTGGTGAGTAGCAGCCCCTCATTTCTTCCCTTTTTCTTCTCGAATCTTTGATGTCTTCGGTGGATCCTAGGGCTGTTGTAGTTGTGGTTAATGATAATGTTAGTTTTGATTTTTTTTAGGGAAAATTTAGTGGATTATTTTACTTATGCAGAATTTCTTTTGTTAAAATTTCTAGATGTTGGTTGATTATTTTTGGTAGATTTTTAATTAATTGAGGTTTTTAGTGTTTTAGGAGGTTGATTTTTGATTTTGGATAAATTTGGTGAGTTATGTGATTTTTCAGAATTTTATTTGACTTTTATGTGATTTTTATTTGATAATTAGTTGGTTAAGTGGGTATTAATTGAGGTTAAGTAGTAATTAGGTTAATTAATGTTAATTATTTGTAATGTATTGACTTTTATTTAAGATTTTAGAAATTTTGGTGTTAATTATAAATTTTTGTAAATTTTGGGTATTTAATTAATATTTTTATTAATTTTGAAATTTATTGTTAAAAATTATGAAATTTTGAAAATTGATATTATTATTAAATGTTATTAATTTTAGAGCTTAAAGTATGGTTTTTGTGATTTTTAAACTATTTTTATAAATATTTTTAAGTTTATGTCAAATGTGAATTATTAGGTTAAATTATATTTTTAGAAGAAATTAGTAGTTATTTATATGTTTTAATTATGTTAAGATGTTTAATGTAGAGATAATGATTTTTAGATGTTTGTATAATTTACAAGGAATTTAAAAAGGGATTTTTACAAATTATCTACAAATTTAGACTAATTAATATTAATTTCTCAAAAATCAACTTTTAATAGTATATTAGATATTATTTTGAATATTATGTGTATTTTCCTATTAGTTGGATAATCTTTTATGTGATATGTATTTTTGGGGGAAAAAATAAATAATTTAATTTTGGTTATGATGTTTTGTTGGATTGTGATCTCGATCGGGGCTAAGTGTAGTTCTGGAAGCCTGACTCGAGTGTGAATGTCTGTGAATATTAGAAGTGTGTTTCTATGTAGGTTTGGCTCTACCTTTGGTAAAGAGATGTCCATTTTACAGAGGAGACTCAGCCAAAATTTCAGTAGATTTTCTTGTGAAATGTGATATTCATAATAATTTCTACTGTTAATTAGGTTTTTTCCTATCTATCGAGTCTTATCTAGTCTTCCTCGAGTTAGCCTAGAATTTCATAATTTTTGTTGATTTTTGATTTTTAATTTCATTGTCATGTTTTAAAATTGATTTGTTAATTTCTTTTCTAGAGCATATCGAAGCAAAAATCGTGAGATCAAGGCAGACGCACGGTCGTCAGCCTTCTCATTCATCTTGTAAGTTGATAAAATGATATGTGCATGTGTTTTATGTAAAGATGCGTGTGCTCATATTTTTAATAGTTATTATATGATTTATTTAATTTAATGATGTTATTTAAGGTTTAAGTGCATTTTATTTATTTAAAATCAGTTTTGAGAAATTTTGGTAGAACGGGCTATCTTGTGGGTTTCACCATGACCGTGTGCACATGGTAAAGATTGAGAGATGGATTCGAGATATGTATGACTTGTGGATATAAACTGGGACGGGTGCCTCAGTGGAAGCCTTTGCTCTCGAGGACCGCCAGTGATTGGAAAGTCAATAATGGACTAGGATGGGTGCCTCGCTTGATGCCTTAGCTCTCGGGGACGCCAGTGCCATATATTTGGATTAAGTGGATTATCATGACCCAAAATAGGGGCCATGACCGACGCTAGGGAATGGGAATTCTTTCGAATCCGAAACCTGTAGCAAGCCTAAAAAAAATAAAATAAAACATGCAATAATAATAACAATATATAATGCAGTAAAAATAAAAATCATAAATATAATAATAGTATAAGCACCAACTGGATTTAAATCAATCCTCATCATTTCATATATATAAATCTTTTGATACAAATCCAGTTCAAATATAATACAACATCTCTTTAAATATCTAACAACTACTGTAGTGTCTAGATAAAATAAACCCAAGACTCAGATAAGCAGTTTACACAAAGAAGCCGGGGCGGAAGAAATCCGGCGTATAGGCCTGCTACTGAGGTCTGAAGATGATGACTCTCTTGAAAAATTAGTCAACGGAGGGGAGTCAGACCTCACTGAGTGAATTACTATAATATATATACATGCACACTAAATGATAATTCATACACTCAACAATATATATCTAATATGTATATATACAGACAAATACACACAGATGCTGTAAAATCATTTTATATATATTTTACTGAAAATCATCGTTTATGAAGGATCACATAGAACCCTAGAATATCACAACCTCAAAAATAGTGTTAGACAACACTCTAGCCATACAGACTCACTTAATCCAATTATATTCACTTATTCCATTTGGACAGTAGACTGGCCCCGAGACACTAAGTCAATCGAGCTCCAGCAATCTGACTGTCAGTGTGATTGGCCCCGAGACAGTTGGTCAACCGAGCTCCAGCAATCACACTCCCACATCATATCTCACACATCAAATAATCATATCCAATCAATATCCACAAATGGTTAGTAATATAGCCTAAATGATATAAGCGCACCGGTATGTACTCGGTCCTAGTGTTGCCCACTACGTAGCACGTTCTATTGATATCCTTCATTTAATAAATAAAACATACATTCACAATTAAATGATGCATGAATTTAAATAAAATAACAATATAAACCATATATATACTGGAAATATACCAAAAGTAAACTAGGTATATTTCGAGTATATATACGTCAAATAAATTCAATCAAATTATAAATTAAGCTAGAAATATATTTAAAAATATTTTAAATATAATTTATTAATAAAACATGCATATAAATTAATATATACCAAAAATAAACCAAAAATATACTTAAATACTAATCACGTTATTTATGCATATTTAATCAAAATAAAACATATATTCTAAAATCATGCATCCTAAAGCACATATATATAAAATAGTAACTCACACTTAGTGCACTCCATGAGATGGGTCCGACGAGCCTGGTCCACTAGCCCTCGGTCTCGGCGCAACTAAACAAACAATAACGATAGAAATCAGAATAAACTTAATAGAAAACCCTAAAAACTCGGTCTAGAATATTAAACACAAAATCAAAATTAGGGTTCGACCGGACATCACGTTTTACAAGAATTCTACCAAAAATTTAGCAGAACCTCCCCTGTAAAACGGACATCTCTCTACTCAAAAAGTAGAGTCGACCCTACAAAGAAACACACTTCAAAAACAAGCACAACAATCCATCCACAACCCCAAACTACAGTCTATCAATCGGGGTTCACAATCACATAACAATATAGAAATACCAAAAATACCCTTATAACATGGAAATTCATTTTATAAATAGAAATTACATAATTAGCCTTAAAACACAATAAAAATCGATAAAAACTCATTTTATTAGTAAAATAATGTATTATATATATAATTGAAAATAATTCACGAAAAATAGTTTTAATTAGTTCAAAATACTAAATAATTTGTAGAAATCATTTTTATACCTTAAATAACTATTAAAACCAATTAAATTACATTTTTAGCCAATTTTGTGTAAAATTACCAAAATACCCCTATATATATAAATATACTATAATTACTTTAAAAATTCACCAAAAATAGTATAAATATCCAAAATTAATTTTCTCAACATATTTATCAATAATATTAATAATTAAACTCAATTAACCAATTAATTTCAATTAAAAACACATTTAACCCTAATTTTCCAAAATTACATAAACTTAAATAATTCAAAATAAATACTTAGAAATTCATAAAAATTCCAAATAAATTCCTATAATTCATTTAAACACCTATATTTATCATAAAACACAATTTCATAATTTATTTAATTAATTTTCGAAAATTAGAAAATAATATTAAAATATTCAAAAATACCCAAAAATCAAAATAATTCCTAAAAATTCTAAAAAAATTCAAAAATTTTCATGAATCAACCATTTGAAGCTCAAAAAAATTCAAAAACCCTAAGATGGCCGAATTCAAAAATTTAAAACCTAAGCAAATCAAGACCATTTCAGCTCAAAAAAAAGCTAGAATCACACTCACCAGAGCTCAAGGAGAAGAAAGAGACTGGCGGTGTCGAAAATGGTGGCTGGAATCGCGAGGTGTGAAGAAATTGCAACTTTAGGCCAAAAATGGTTTCCTTGGCTTCGCCGGCGCCGGAGAAGGAGATTGGGGGAGCGGAGCAGCTGGCTGGGGAGGGCGGAGCTGCTGGTGGCACACCGATGGTAGGTGGTCGGGATTTGCAGCGGGAGGGGGAGAAGGGACGGGCTCGGGAAGAAGAAGGAAGAAGAAGAAAAAAAAAAGGAAAAGAAAAGAAAAGAAAAAGAAAAAGAAAGAAAAGAAAAAGAAAAAGAAAAAAGAAAAAGAAAAAATAATTTTAATAAAATATTTGGGAAAAATCACACACCACACATTATTATAATAATTTAAAATTTAATAATAATTTAAAATTTAATAATAAATAAAATAATTAAATAACAATAAAATTAATAAACAAATAATAAAATATTAGGGTAATAAATTAAACCCTAATTAAATAAATATATACACACATAGACTTTATTTAGTAATTTAAAAATACGTATGAGTTCATGCAAGTCCGTAAATCGATTTAATATAATTAATAATAAATTATTTACGTGAAAATTTCCCCGAAAATGTAAGTCCCAGGAAAATTTTACGTAAAGGACTTTAAATAATACACAATAATTAAAATAGGTTTTAAATACAAACCAACTCGTAAAAATATCATAATATATATACAAAAATTATTAACACTGCATATCCCGATGCAGTATAAAAATGTTTAAAAACACGGGATATTACATGGATGACTGCGACTTGGTGCCTCAGTTGATGCCACTGCTCTATGGGACCGACAGTCTAGTTGGAATAAGTGGGCCCGATTAGCCATTTAGAACTTTGGGTTTAGGGTTCTACCGAGATTTTTCAAAAGCTATATCTATACATTATAAATTATTTTCACTATAACTATTTGGTTTTCAAAAAGGTTTTCAAACCGTACAGCTCTTTTTATTGACTTACTCAGCGAAGTCTAATTCCCCACAATTTATTTTTTTTAGGAGCTTGGGAGTTCGACCTCAGACTGTCTTCATGCAGGGTTTCTTCATCACCGACCATTTTATGTAGGTCATTGTAAGTTGTACTGTTGAAATATTCTAGAAAGCTGCAGTAGTAACTATACTATGAATTATATGACTTAAGTATATTTGTGTATTTTATTTATATGCACCACGTTTATGTATAATGATTTAAGTTTGACTTATGATTTATGACGCTGGTAATATTTTATTTATGTATTCAATTATGTTTCAATTTCAGAAAAATCAGTTTGATAATCTGTTCTACTATAAAATAAATTTTTAAATTGTAAGGTTTAATTTTTCTTTTCTTTAAGGCTTACTACGGGTTTCGGGGGCCTTATGCCTACCCATTCCTTAGTGCCGGTCACGTGCCCTCGGGTTCGGGTCGTGACAAAAATATAGGGTATTACAATATATATATAGACACACACACACACACACACACACAACATAATCATAATAATAATAATAATAATAATAATAATAATAACAACTTTAATATATTTTTAAATAATAAAACTCCAAATAAATGGTTTTGCGTAAGAAAATATTTAACTTAAAATAACGAATACTAGTCACAAATAATTATAATATAATAATATTATTAAAAAAATAAATAATACTTAACAATAAACTAAATTTTAAATATGAATAAAATAATCATAATAAATATAAATTTAAAATGTTATTAGCACTGTATATCCCAAAATATATTTTAATAATTTACAAATATTGGGTCATTACAGTATTGCTATTTTAAAAGAAGAAGGGTACATCGTGTTTATATTTCCCTATTATTAGTAAAGAATTAGTAGTGAATCAGTGTGTTGCATGGACTTTAAATAATATACTTGTTTTGCTATAATTATTAAATAATTTTAATAAATTTAAATTTATAAATTAATTTAATATAAAAATGGTTACTATTAAATTTTATTTAATAATTTTTTATTAAAAGTATAATAATAATAATAATAATAATAATAATTGAAGAAATAAATTAGAAAATAGAAAATAATTTATAAGTTACACATTTTTACTTACGTTAAATAAAAAGAAAAATGTGTTTTTAATTGACTAAAAAGATGGATGTTTTAATTAGAATAAAAGACATAATTTCTAATGAAAAAGAAAAGTAGTATTTTAAATGTAGTATAATTAGAGTCTTTTATGTAAAATAAAACATATATATTTTAAAATAAGAGTTTTTATAAAGAGAAAAGGTAACTAAATAAATTAAATTAAAATATACTATATTAATTTTATTTTCTTTAATTTTTATTACCATTATTTTTAAATATAATAGAATTTTTTTGAGACTATTAAATTGCTATTGGAATATGTATAATAGTGTTTTAATTAAAAAATTATTAAAAATAGAATTTCTAATGGTTTAGAAAAAATGATTGAGTGATTTGAGATAAAAAAAAATACGTCTTATATAAAACTTTTAAAATTTGAGTATTATTAGAATATATATAATAGTCTTTTAGTTTAAAAAAATAATACTAAAAACTATAATAAATATTTTATTTTTAAGAATTTAATGCATTAGATTTTAAAGTGAGTACTCAAATATGAAAATAGATATTTGTCAAAGTTTTGGTTTAATAATTTTAAAGCTCAGCATTTAATAAATATATAAATTACAAATATGTATGAATTTATAATTTATAATATATTAAATTAAATTTTTCATCATTAAATTTTTCTTTGGAAAATATTTTCTCTAGAATATATATATATATATATATATCCACAAATAAACGGAGTCTAAAATACTCAAATTTGAACATCAATTCTTTGTTTGATGGGATAAATAAGAAATAATATTTAGTTTGAAATTAGTGGTAATATATTAAAATTTTGAGTGTAAATAAATTTTTTTGAACAACTAACTTAGATAATTAAGTCTCATAAATTATAAAGTAAAGAGGTTAGGATCAAACTTTACTCTCAATCAAATATTTTGATTCCATAATAGGATGTTTTACATCCATCTTAGATTGGTTTTTTTTTTAAAAAAAAAGATCATTCACTTTAGAATAATAATGCACATAAATGTCATAGTCTATAATGTCTTGCATAATGAAATTGCACTGCCTATGGATATAAACCTTGACCCTACCATACCACTACAACATTTAAAGCACTCCATTTTTAAGGGTAATGTCACCCTCTTAGTTTCTTTTCTTTTTTTAAAAAAAAAAATTATAATTTCATTATATGTAATTGTATATTTATATCAATAAGATATACCTTTTGCTATTATCATTGAAGGACCTTTATAATGTTACCAACTACCAATTGGACATCTACATCAGTTCATATTGAAGTGACCCAAAAGCAAAAAAAAAAAAAAAAAAAAACCAACTTTATAGGATATTGATATATGGATTAGGAAGCTATGTAAAAATAAAAGATTCACAGCCACATGCAATCAGGATACTACAGAATGTGAACGTAGCCCAACATAAATCATAAGATGACGAGAAACTATCCACTTATAAATGGCCACATTGCAATATAAAATTGAAATGTAGATTTGCCTTTGCTTTGATTTAAAAGGCAAAGGAAAAAAAAACACAATGTTGAGTTGCCATGATTCATGATTTGTAGAATGATGTGGCTGGCTAATAAATTTGTGGCATACTCTTTTAGACTGATAAGTTGAAAAATGAAATTAAAAAAACAATTTTTCCATTACAATCTGGTTAGGAAAAATTCTTAATACTTTAACTTCTTAAATTACCAATAACAAATGAAATAAAAAAAGTTTAAAGTTGATATTAGGTAAAATCATTATAAAATTTCTACTGTATAAGAATATTGTTGTCTTTTTATCTTTTTACAATACTTGGGATAGATTTTACAAAGTTAAAACTCTTTTATTTCATTAGTTACTAATAGTTTAAGAAGTTGAGGTATGAGAAATTTTTGGGTTAAATGTACAGGTGGGTACCCAACTTTGAACTTATTGCATTTTGGATATTAAATTTTAATCGGTTTCTTTCAAGTAACAAGAATTTTTACATTATATATTATGAGTTTCTATTTCTTTTTAAATTTTAATTAATTATCTAATTATTTTGATGTTTCTGAACTAATATATAATTTATTCTATATAATATAATAAATAAAAATAAAAAATAATTTGTAGAAAAAAAGCTTTTTATGTTTTAGTTTCTATAAAAACACTATACACGTTGCAAATTGTCTTGTTTGATTAATGATAAAGCCAATTGAATATCATTTTAAAAGAAGAGAGAGATTCTCACAACAAAGCAATACAACAACTTTTCTTGTATTGAAGTTTGTTAAAGCAACTTGTGATTGTGCATTATAACGTTTTTGGGCACTATTATAAGAGAAGAAGGAAGAATTCGATATTGAATGAAATCACTTTTTTTTTGTGATTTTTTGACCATTAAATCAATAACATAGGATATTTATACATTATAATTGATCCAAATATCTAGCTAACCATAGCACCCCATAATCATGTATATGTTTTTTCAATGCTAATATGTAAGTCTAAAACTCAAGCTCACATGGCATGGCATGGCATGGCATTTTGATGGAAGCGGATTAACTTGACTTAAGAATTAACATATGGTATGTTCATTGAATAAGCCATATCTTCCAGGAATTGGCATATTTTATTTGGACCTTTGAACCTTTCCTTTTTCTTTTGGCTTTTTCATTGAGTTTTCTTATACGACCTTGACAACATTCCAATGTGTTTTTTTTTTTTTGAACTATGACAACATTCCAACTTGGAGAGATTCATCATGACTGTCTCTGCTTACATAACGTACACATTGAAGGAAGTACCTAACCATAATCACCATTGAGCACTTCTTCTTATTTTCGTTAGTTGTTGTTGATCCACATAGCAAGATAATAAGAAAAATGATGAAATGAGCCGAACCATTTTTTGTTTTTGATCTTTCAGATTTTGGGTGTGTTCTGTTTTGTAAATAAAAGATTAGTAGTTCAATTGAAGCCTGTTATCCAGCATAAAGGTTATGTTCTTCTCCATGAAATTATCCTGTATTTCATAAATTATGTTTGTTTTACATGTAAATGTTATGCTCCTTGAACTCCAAATAGAAGAGGTGAAGTGTGGAAATTTGTGTTATAGGAGTTCTACTATTATGAAATTCGAGTTGGATGGTTTCACAAGGAAGGCAAATTTCTTCCGGTACCTGTTTCTCCATGCCTGTAGCTTATCAAACCAATTTATTATCTAGAATAATTGTTGAAGATGTATGTATAGTTGAGTGATCTTAAACTGAGCAATTCTCATTAACAAAAATGAATAAGCTGATATGTGTCTGACATTAGAGCAGGAATGTTTGCGAGAACGAAATAAGGATTTATGTTTGTTGGCCTAGCTGATCCGGAAACGAAGAGGGTAACAATCATAAATGCTACCAGTCGAGTCATTTATGTTTCTGTTAGCTATACAACTTCTTTTGAACACTCCTGTTAGGAGTGTAATGCAATCTGCAGGCTAATATAATGCACCTGAAATGAGTGTTTGGAAGGAGTTCTTCTGCTTTATATCACAAGAAGCTTCCCTGTGTGAGTTGGGACTTTAAGGTTTTCATAAGTGCTGAGTGTTTTACATTCATCAGAACTTATATCTTCCCTTGCTGCACAGCCTCTCAAGAGCCTCCATTCGAGAGATGCGTCTGACGCATGACTGGAAGAGCATTTACTGTCTGGAACAATGAAAGGAAGATCATCTGTTGGTGCACTCATTGCTTTTCTGTGGTTCAGTATGATACTATTGTGCCATATTATTCTCTGTAACTGCTCTTTTTGTTCATTTCATTTTCTTGTTTTACTCATCAATAGTGATATTTTAGGCAGATTCATCGGATTCATATGCTAAAAATTAGAGTTTAGAAAATAATTAATCCTTTTGATTGAATCAGACTGCCATAATTAGGAAGATTTTAAAGAATTTTCCAACTTTGTTGATTTTACTAGTTGGGTCATTGCATAGTTAGAGAGAAAATTTAGGAAAGCATGATAAATTGCAATCAATGCCTTCCTTCTTTTGCTTTTCAGTTGTTGACTTACCCAATTAGTAAGTCAACAAATTTTTTGTTCGCTTACAGCTTGCGCCAATGCATATTCTGTTTTGGTTGAAGAGAAAATTTAGGATACTACTATAATTTGGGAGCTCTTATATTATAAAATCAAAAACTTGTCGACTGACCTTGTGCAGTCCATCACTAACATCTAAGAAAAAGGAAGGCCTATTCACCAATTCCAAGAAGCACCAATCTGCTAAGCACATAGCCAGTCTAGTTAATTTAAGAACCCATCAGCAATGAAGCCAAAGACTCAGTCACAGTCCTCTCAAGTTAAAGGCTCCAAACCAAAAACTGCAAAAAGGTTTTTAGACAAATTTTCCGTCAAACTTCTAAAATGCCTTTGTTTGGTACCATATTGTTCTCTTGGCTTGGTTCTCTTGGGCGAAAATGGAATCCCCAAGTGCATTTTTGACATTTGTTTCTATACAATAAAATGACTTGATAATCGACCCATATATAACTGCGTATATTTAGTAAGCTGCGTATCGAAATTTTTGGAAGTGAGGTTAGCTGGCAGGAGCTGCAAAATTGAATCATAATATATATAGCACAACAGAAAATGACTTGATAATCGACCCATATATAACTTATTTGTTGAAGTAAATTTCAAATCGACCCACAATTAACTTGTTTGTTGTTTTGTCGTTGGTTGACTGAGTTGTTTTATGCAAGTATGATGTAGGACAATTTCTCATGAGGAACATTTATTCATTTTTTTTTTTATAATATATCCCAAAAGATATGATAGTTTCCTCCAATTTTTTATTCGATATTTTAAATTCTATTTGCTCTAAACTTGTGTAAAACCAATGAGAATATGTATTCATTGTACACCATCCATCTCAATTATTGCACTAATTGTGGGTTGAAGCTTAAGAAATAATGTGACCAACACATGATAAAGGGCGACTCTTGCATGAGTAAAAATTGTTTTGAAAAATTTTTTTTTTTTTTGAGAAAGAAAAATGTTTTGAAGTTTTACTAATACAATGTTTTAGAGATATTCTTAATAATCTTTTTTTAACAACTAGTATAAATGATTAATTTTCAATAGTATAAGACGAGAGGGTGGGAAAAAGGGAGTTCAAACCCTATTCTTCTCAATTGAATGTTCACATTTTCAATCACATAATTCAGTTTCAATTTAATTCCTGTCTAATCTCAAATTACCATAGTGCTCACTAACAGTAATAAATTGAGAACAATGATAAGAGGAAAATAACTATCATCTAATTTGAAGGTTTTTGGAGATTATGATAGAAATTTTCATTATGATTTAGTCCAACCAATAATATTTTATATAAAAATAAAAATTATATTCATTACAGCACAATAAATTACTCCTATGAATATAAATAAATGATAAATTAATTTATCCAAGCTACATATGATGAATTTAACGACTTTTTAATAATGAAATGTATGTTGTTAGAGTAAAAAATGAAAAACTGAATAAAATTTTTTTTTGGGGCCAAATTACAAGGATTAGTAGGGAAGGGAAAATTTGTACCACTAATCATTTCTCAAATTGTCGAATTGAATTGAAAACAAGAGAAATTACAAGGATTAGTTGGGAAGGGAAAATTTTTTTATCAAGGCAAATTCAAAAAAAAAAAAAGAGAGAGAGAATAATCATTTGGCAATTTATTGAATTGAATTGAAACATTAAACTTACGCTGTAGTGAATACAAGTTATAAAATATTAACAGACATATGCTAATCTTCATTTAAGCAATGCTTTAGTAATTCATTCCAAAATGGTGAAATGTTAGGTAGAATAGTGTAATTGAAGTTTAGAATTTCACTCTTGGAAATTATCAAAATGAATTATTCATGTTAACAACAAAATATTATTTCTAATGGAAACATATTGAATGAAAAAGTTCTATGATCTACGAGCAGTTTCGTCACCATAGTACATGACCATGTTTGATACTATTAGATTTCATAATTCTCTAGCAAATCATACCAAAATTATTACGAATTTTCTTCTAAAATATATCAATTTTGCTAATATATCTATTGAAAAAGAAAAAAAAAAGTCTAAAAGCTCATGAAAATATATCACATCTTTTATATCCTTATTGCATTATTTGAGGCTTCAAGCAAAGACATAATGTGCCACAAATAGAAATATATATATATATATATATATATATATATATATATATATATATATAAGGCGTAACTCTTGTATGAGCTGTTCAATGGCAATCACATTCCCATGTAGTTCCTTGAGTTACAAAAATCTGACCTCGCCGTGAGCCAAGGAATGGTACAGTAGCCATGAAATGAAAAATTAGATATATATTTGACAAAAATAATATTTATTTATTTATTAAAATTATTTTTTTGATAATTTATTAGCATTTCTAAAGCGTTGTCTATTTCATGAAAATGAAGCAGTGAAAATCGAAATTGAAATTTGAGATTCCGAATTCTAGCATTTGATTAACTAAAATTTAAGATGATCACACCATTAAAATATAGTCTAAATACACTAAATTTTTACTGAGTTTAACATAAGTTGCAAAAATTTTGATGTATGAAGGAATTTAGTTTCAAAAAATATATAACATCAAAACTTATTATTAGCAGATATTCATTGACCTTTAGTTAGTTATCTTTGTTGTAGCAGTATCTTATATATACAATGTTGGACACACCATTTATTCATTGTGAAATACACAATACAGATTTATTCTCACTCAATATTTATAACTTGGTATCAAAGCGTAACCAAGATGTCTTTGTCTTCTTCATCCTTCTCTTTTTCTTCTTCTTCTTCTAATTCTCACTCAACCACATCCGTTTCTTTACCACTCTATTTTCCAAATCTCCCTTCTTCTGCCACCACACCAACTCAGAGTCAAAAAAGTTTTTCCATTAAGTTAAACTCTAAAAATTACATCCCATGGAAACTCCAATTCACCTCATTTTTGAATTTCTATAATCTCCATGGCATAGTCAATGGAAGTGAACCATGCCCACCCAAAGAAAGAGTCAATTCTGAGATTCAATAACCTGAACCGAACCCTGACTACATTACCTGGTTTTCCAAGGATCAACTACTCTTTTCATGGCTCCTGTCCTTCATTACTAAGGAAATCTATCCACATCTCATCAGTTTGAATTCTTCAGCTGCAATTTGGATTGCTCTTGCTACAGCCTTTGACACCATTAGTCATGCTCAACGCACTTAACTTCACATTGAGCTTCATAACCTCTCCAAGGATGACAAACCAATTTCTCACTTTTATATCAAGCTAAATCTATTGCTGATTCTTTAACACTTGTAGGGCAACCGATTTCTGATGCTGAATTTAATGCCAAAAGTTTTAGGCAAATTGGAGCTGAATATAATCCTATTATTATTGCTCTTCAACAATGAATTATTCCTCCAGCCTTTCATGATTTACATGGGTAGCTTATTGCACATGAACTCCTTCTTAAAACGCAGCAATCTATAATTCCCTTTGTCAATATTGCACAAAATTTGGCTAGGGGTTCTCCTACTTTCTCTATTTGGGGTCGCTTCCAATGTGGTCAAGGTCAAGGTCACATCCAATGTGGTTAAGGTTGAGGTCACAATTATAATACCTCTTATTGGTCCTCAGTTTTTTATCAAATTTATGGATTTTAGAACCATTCCGCTCTTTCATGTCGATACCAATTTGATTCCAAATACACTCCTGCTCATCAACCCGCTTATAGGCGATCTGATTACACTCCTTCACTAGTTCAAGCACATATGGCAACGGTTGACACTTCCTTGGCTTCTAAATCATATGTGACTCCCATTTCCTGGTATCCAGATACGAGAGGTACCCATCATGTCACTCCTTACTTGAGCTCCCTTTTGATTGCAAATGAATATAAGGGTAAGGATAAATTAGTAAATTTTGGCCTTTAACAAAGCATTTTAAGGAATTTGGCATTCAACATCAAATGACATGTCCACATACATATGAATAAAAAGGTACTGTAGAACGAAAAATCTGGAATATTGTTAATATTGGTTTATCTTTGCTTAGTCATTAAGGCTCACCTTTTAAATAGTAGCAGTATGCTTTTGCGATAGCAGTATTTCTAATTAATCGGTTGCCAAGTAATTAACTATCCAAGGGAATTCCTTTTTAGAAATTGTTTAAAGCTTCACCAAATTATTTAATTCTCAAAGTACTTAGGTGTAATATCCCGAGTTTTTAAATAATTTTAAACTGCATCGGGATATGCAGTGTTAATAATTTTGTATATAATTATGATATTTTTATGAGTTTGATATTTATTTAAAGCTTATTTTAATTATTTTATGTTATTTTAAGTAATTTACGTAAAATTTTTCGGAGAATTCTATTTTTGGAAAAATTAACACGTAAATAATTTAATATTAATTATTTTAAATAAATTCACGCATTTGCATGAACACATATATTTTTAAAGTGCTAAAATAAAGTGTATATATGTGTATTTATTTAAATTAAACTAGGGTTTAATTAATTACCCTAATTTTTATTATTTATTATTTAGTTTTAATATTATTTAATTATTTTTAAGTGTATAAATTATTAGATATATTAAATTATGTGTGTGAAAGTTTATATTATTATAATATATAGTGTGAGTATATATATATATATATATGCATATATACATCATCTATTGAGAAAAATCAAAAACTTTGCCAAATTACCAAACTGCCCCCGACTCCCTCTCCTCCTTCTCCGATCGTCCCACGCCCTACCCTCATTGTGCCTCTCGATTTGGTACGCCAGACCGCCCTTCTCTGCCACTAGCTTCCGCCAACCTCCTTCCCCTTCCTTCCTCTTCCTCTCCGACGTGATCAGGTCGCCGGAAGCTCGCTGGAACGCCCAAAATTTGTAGTGGCAGCGTGTGAAGCTCTTCACCGTCGATCGCGATTTCGGCCACCATTTCATGCACTGTCGGTCTCCATCGACTCCCTGAGCTCTGGTGGTTCCTATTCTAAGCTTCTTTTGTCCAAAAAATGAGTGGTTGTTAAGGTTTGAGCTTCATCTTCATTTCAATCAACTTGAGTTTTTGATTTTTTTTTTTACTTTAATTTGATTGATTCATGAAAAATTATTTCAAAAAATTTGATCCTAGTAGCTTAATATTCATGCTGGAATTTTTTTAGAATTTTTGGAATTTATTTTGATTTTTGGGTATTTTTAATTATTTAATTATTATTTTCTAATTTTTGAAAATTAATTAATTAAATTATGAAATTATGTTTTATGGTAATTATAGGTGTTGAAATGAATTATAGAAATTTATTTGTAATTTTTTTGAATTTTTATGTATTTATTTTGAATTTATTTAGTTTATGTAATTTTGAAAAATAGGGTTAATTGGGTGTTTAATTGAAATTAATTGGTTAATTAAGTATATTTATTGATATTATTGAAATATATGTTGAGAAAATTAAATTTTTGCAATTATATTATTTTTGGTGAATTTTTGGATTTATTTTAGTAAATTTATATATATAAGGGTATTTTGGTAATTTTACACTAATTGGCTAAAAATGTAATTAAATTGGTTTTAATAGTTATTTAGGGTATAAAAATGATTTCTACAAATTATTTAGCATTTTTAACTAATTAAAACTATTTTTCGTAAATTATTTTCAAATTATATATATAATATACGATTTTTCTAATAAAATGAGTTTTTATCGGTTTTTACTGTGTTTTAGGGTTAATTACGTAATTTCTACTTAAAAAATGTATTTTTATTATATAAGGGCATTTTTGGTATTTTATAAGTATTCCGTGAATTATGGATCTCAGTCGGTGATTTGTAGTTTGGAGTCCGACCGAGGGATTTTGATTGTGAATTCTGTGTTTATTTTCGAAGTGTATTTCTTTGTAGGACCAGCTCTACTCTTTGAGTAGAGAGATGTCCATTTTACAAGGGAGGTTCTGCCGGATTTTCGATAGAATTCTCGTAAAACGTGATGTCCGGTCGAATTCTAATTTAATCCTGTGTCTAGTAGTCTAGATCAAGTCTTTAGAACTTCTGTTAGATTTATTTTGATTCCTGTCATTATTTTTTTGTTTAGTTGCACTGAGACCAAGGCCTAGTGGACCAGGCTCATCGGACCCATCTCGAGGAGCGCAATAATTGTGAGTTGCTATTTTATATATATGCTCTAGGGTGCATGATTTTAGAAATCTATGTTTTATTTTGATTAAATATGCATAATGGTTTAATTAGTACTTGAGTTTATTTTAGTTTACTTTTGGTTTATTTTTGGTATATTTTAAACTATATGCATGTTTTATTAATGAATTATGTTTAAAATGTTTTTGAATATATTTCTAGTTTACTTTGAAATTAGATTGGATTTATTTGAAGTATATATAGTTGAAATATACCTGGTTTACTTTTGGTATATTTCTAGTATATATATGGTTTATATTGCTACTTTATTTAAATTCATGCATCATTTATTTTTATGAATGTATGTTTTACATTTTAATGAAGGATATCAATAGAACGTGCTACCTAGTGGGTAGCACTAGGACCGAGTACGTATCGGTACGCTGATAGCATTTAGGCTATATTACTAACCATTTGTGGATATTGATTGGATTTGATTATTTTTTGTGTGAGATATGATTTGGGAGTGTGATTGCTGAAGCTCGGTTGACCAAGTGTCTCGGGGCCAATCACACTAAAAGTCAGACTACTGGAGCTCGGTTGATTTAGTGTCTCGGGGCTAGTCTACTATCCAAATGGATTAAGTGAATATATTTGGAATAAGTGAGCCTATATGGCTAGAGTGTTGTCTAACACTGTTTTGAGGTTGCGATATTCTAGGGTTCTATTTGATCCTTCATAAAAAATATATAAAATGATTTTATTGTATCTGTGTGTATTTGCTTGTATATATACTTATTATGTATATACTATTGACTGTGTGCATTGCCATTTAGTATGCATGTATATATATTATGGCAATTCACTCAATGAGGTCTGACTCCCCTCTGTTGACTATTTTTCAGGAGAGTCATCATCATCAGACCTCAGTAGCAGACCCTTACACCGGATTTCTTCCGCCCCGGCTTCATTATGTAAACTGCTCACTTGAGTTTTATTTTTATTAATCTAGACACTACAATAGTTGTAAAATTGAAAAGGATATTGTATTATATTGGTATAAGTTATGTACTTAAAATATTTGAACTGGATTTGTATTAAAATTTTATTTATATATATTCAAGATGAGTTGTTGATTTAAATCCCATGGTGGATTATTATTTAATTATTTATGATTTTATTTCTAATGAACAATATTTTAATTATGTTATTATTATTATTGCATGTTTTATTTTATTTTAAGGCTTGCTACAGGTTCCGAATTCGAAAGAATTCCCATTCCCTAGCGCTGGTCATGGCCCCTGTTTTGGGTCGTGACATTAGGTGTGGTGTTTAGCCATTACTTCAATCATACAACAAGTATAACTTCATTTTTTGATCCATGCAGTATGTATTTTTAGGGTATTCACCACATCATCTGGGTTATAGATGCCTTGACAAAGACACTGGCAAAATTTACATAAACAGGCATGTTCAATTTAATGAGAAAACATTCCCATTTAAGGTGATTTCCTCCCAAGTTACAGGTGAACAGCTCAAACCCATATAGCCTGACTCCTCTTGTTGTATTTGTCATATACGATGCTTGCTACCTTCCACCCACCAAAGCTGACATTAGTTGCCCACCTGACACAAGTTGTCCTGCCTCTACCAACTATGCCAAGTCATACAGTAAATAAGTCTTCTTCTTCTATTAAAATTTCATCTTTATCTCCATCAACTTTTTTCTCACCTAAAATCACTTCCAAATCACCTACTCCATCTTAATCACCTCACCCAATCAAATCCAATCCAATAACCTCTCATCCTATACAAATCTTCAATCTGGAAGGCATCCAACTTTTTGTTGACTTCACCAATCCACAAGGTAAACAACATGATACATACTTACCCAATACAACAACCACATCAAACATCTCTACCTCCCAGAACCAAAACCCAAAAACTACTAATCTACTCTTATCCTATAACCATAAAGAACCCACACCATGATCTTATGTAATTATTCTAAACTAACATCCCATGTCACTCAACTTCAACAAACATTTTATCACACCACCTTATCAACCTTATCTTCTACCCACTCATCTACATCATGTTTCAAAACGAGCCTTTCTTTTCTTTTTCCTTAAACCTGTAACACACCAGACCATTCCTTACCCACTACCAAACCCACTTCGTACACTCAAGCATCTAAATATCCTCAATTTTCATGCTGCTATAGCCTAAGAAATTAACGCATTACACCAAACGAACACCTTAACATTCCCAATGTCAACATTGTGGGCAATAAATGGGTGTACAAAATCAAAAAACATGCAAATGGAACACTTGAAAGATTGAAAGCACATTTAGTGGTTAAAGGTTATACTTAAAAGCATGGGTTACACTACAATAAAACTTTTAATTTGATTATCAAAACCTTCACCACTCGAATAGTCCTTACTGTTGCTCTCTCTCGTGGATGGACATTTAATCAGCTTGATGTAAGTAATGCTTTTCTTCATGGTAATTTGGATAAAATGGTTTACATGCAGTAACCATAAGGCTTTATTAATAAATAATTTCCTCACTATATATGTAAACTATCCAAATCCCTTTATGGTCTCAAACAAGCACCAAGGGCATGGTTTCAAAGACTTGGAATTTTTTTACTCAAATTGGCTTCATTAGTTCTCAATCGTATCCTTCCATATTTAATTATAATTATCATGGTTCTCAATGCTTCTTACTAATGTGTGTCGATAATGTTTTTGTTAGTGATATGTCATAAGCTAATAATGTAATGGCCATACTTTGACAGTGTCATATTTTTATTTTGATAATAAAAAGGCATTTTTATTATTACTAGTTAATTCTAGTATTATCCTTGATTAGTTAATTCTACTAAGATCATCAAATACGTGACTTGATAATAAAATTCTTAGGTGATACTTGAATTCTAATATAAATATCCTTAGTCAATTATTGTTATAGGAATAACAATGAATAAAGACTAGTATGAGGTTGATTGATAATTAAGTTTTACTAATTATATATATGAGATATTAAGTCAAACTCATAGGTACATATTTAGGGAAATGATGTACTAGATCGACCCACTATGAGAACACCACATGGATTATTGGCATAGGTAATTCTCATCACAATAATATTATTTAAGTCCTCTGACCTAAAATCACCATGGTTTTCTACATGATAAGTTTTGTATTTTGATACTACACCACACTTTAACCGAAAGGTAAAACAGTTGTGATTTGATATAGAATGAGTTTTGTGAGGAAATTGAGTGGTTAGGATGGAATTTGTCCATCAATTATTTTGAGAAGATATCTGTTGGGCCCTGATAGTTAGACTGAAGAGAAATGCATGGTCATGCTTGAATGATAAAGAGTTATCAATGTCAGTCTACTAGGGTTGAGAAATAATATGATTTAACAATATAAGGATGACATAATCCATGCCTTATGTTCAATCAAGATATCATGTGACAAAAGAATTATAGTACATGTTGTGTATTTGGTTATGTCAGATTATTGGCCTTCACACAACTTGGGTAGTAATAATGTCTTGATATAGACCAATTATGACTTATGGGCTAAAATGGAATTTTAGGCCCATTGCCAATGTTGTGTGAACCTACAGGGTCGTATACTTAGAATAAGCCCAAAGCAGACTTGGGTTAAGAAGCCCAATAAATATCTCTATGGAAGATTAAATAAATAAGAAAATAAATGAATAAACACTAATATATATATATATATATATATATATATTAGTGTTTATTCATTTATTTTCTTATTTATTTAAGGTAAGAGTTATCTAAAATAAATAGGAAATTATTCTAATTTGGAATTAGAATCAAAATAGAAAGAGAACTTTAAACTTACCAAAATTATTTTGGTAAATGGAGATGTATGAAACCCTAGAAAGGATGGCTATAAATACATCTTATTCTCTTACCACAACACATAGGATGGCTATGTTAAGCCACCTTTTCTCTTTTTTCTTTCTATACTTCTTTTATGAAAAGAAAAGGCATAAAGAGAAAATGTGTTGTGAGATAATAAAAGTTCTAGCAACCTACTTTACTTTGGATCATCTTGTTCATGTGGATATTATAGAGGATGTGATCTTTCGGTGACTTCTTAATCCGATAAGAGGATAAGAAAAACTCAAGGTAGGGTGTCATCAGAGTGAACCTCGTCTCTTCCTTCCAACTATCTTGCTATTAAATCATTTTAGTGAGTGTTTAGAAACCATCTCAATTAATCTAGTGAATTACATGGATCTAGGTTATGGTTTTTGTAGTTAAAATTTTTATTTTCTGTTGCGTTATGTATCACAAAACCTAGCAGTTTTGCTCATAGGCAATAGTCCTAATGTCATTCAGAGTATTATTCACCAATTATCTCAAGAATTAAAATTAAGAGATCTTAGAAAATTACATTATTTCTTGTGAATTTAGGTTTTTGATCAACCTCATGGCATCATTCTTTCTCAATAGCCTTACATTCAAGATTTGTTAAAAAAAATGAATACATCCTTCACAAAACCATGTTTAACACTAATGCCTACTGGCAAAATAGTCTCTCTTCAAATGGGAACTTTATTATCATTGAATGATGCAAGATGTTATAGATAATGTTATGGGAGTTTACAACATGCCAGTATCACTAGGCCTAACATCTCCTTTACAGTTAATAAATTATGTCAGTTTATGCATCATCCTGCTAATGCCTATCTTTAAGCTTTAAAATGTGTTCTGCTCTACTTATATGGTATTGTTTCCCTTGGTTTATTTTTTTCCCTATCAACAAATGCTAATTTAATTACATTCAGTGAAGCTGATTGGGTTGGATGTCTAGGTAATCATTGATCCACAAGTGGTTATCTTATTTACCTTAGGAACAATCTTATTGCATAGAATTCAAATAAGGAAAAAATTGTTGCTTGTTCTTCCATAGAGTCAGAGTTCAAAGCAGTTACTAATGTTTGTGTTGAACTTAAATGGCTTACTTGTCTCTTATAGGAACTTAGAGTAATTTTTACTTCAAGTCCTCATATTTGGTGTGATAATGTTGGTACTATTTTCTTGTCTACAAATTTGGTACTCCATGCTTAGACTCGACATGTAGAAGTTGATTATCATTTTGTTCAATATTTGGTTGCCTTTTAAAAGCTCTCGGTTGGTACTGTTTCTACTACTGACCAACTAGCTGATATTCTAACCAAGCTGCTCAATAAATAGTAATTTTCTTTTTTTGTCTCCAAGCTTTGGCTCGTAGCATATCTGCCTTCATCTTATTGGGGAGTATTAGTAGACATACAATGACCTTTATTTAGTTATCTTTATATGATAGTATTTTATATATATACCGTTGTACACACCATTTATTGTTAGTGTAATACACAATACAGATTTTTTCTCATTCAATATTTACAACTCTAATGAATTATATGTATGAGTCCCTTGATCCTAAACTCTTGAATAAAACATTTTATAATGATGAGGCTCATATGTATTTTTAAATAATATGATAATCAACCTTTTCATACCATTATAAAAATTAGATTAGTTGTTTGTAGAATAGTTATATTTTGTATTCAACTTAAATGCAATTTCTTATATGTTTTTTAGCTTTTATTGTTTTGCTCTTATGTATGACCTTTTATTTTTATTTTTATTTTTTTTCTTTGGATTTCAAAATCTTTATGATTTTTGACCTCTAAAATTTTACTTAAAAATGGAAAAGTACAAAAAAACCATGTGATTTGAACCCTAATAAACTATTATCCTGAGTTTCACTCCATTAGCAAATCATAACAAATCAACTAACATTGTTAACAAAACTTACATGAAAAAGGGTATTTTTGTCTTTTTAATGTCTTTTTGGGGGGAAAAACACAGCCTCCCTTACTACTTGCTTTTTCTTCTTCTTTTTCTTCTTTTATCTCCTTCGTCACCTGCACCCATACCCTCCCTTACTACTCACTGCATATCTCTAGCTCCATCTCCACTAGCGCTGCTTTCGTCCAGCACCAGCACTATCTTCACCCACCTCCACTAATGCTGCCTACACCCACCTCCATCAATCCAATGGTAAATTTAATTTCTTTTCAATTTTTTATTTGAGGTTTTTTATGGGTTAATGATAGTAGTAAGGTTGTTGATGGTGGTGATGTTAAACAAATGCTATGCAATGATGATAGAAATGTTTGGATGGCACTGGTATGACTTTGGTGACAGTGATGGTGATCTTGGATGTTGCCATTGGTGGTGGGAAATTTTTGATATTGTTATTGAAAGTGGAAGACGGCGATGGTGCAAAGGGATGTTTTAGGATTATTTCCAAGTAAAAAAATTTGAAATAGTGATATTAAAGTTGTGGTTGTCTTGGTTGCTATAGTGGTGGTATAGTTACGATTTTTTTTAAAGAAAAAAGTGGGTTCTAGCATTTATTTGTGAATATTTGAAAATTAACATTTAAAGTATAAACCTTTTTTCTTTCATTTTTTTAGTTTTATTTTTGCCTTCAACAACCTGAATTAAGATGTTGGTTCACTTAGTTTTCATCTTATTGGCCAAACGATAGGCCATGATGAGTAGATGGTTTGTGGAATTAGAGCTAAATAAGTAAAGAAAAATGAGCTTTGGGTTTTGTTAATTTAGGTTAGCTAAACTATCAAAAGGTCAGCTAATAGATGGAAAACTTAAGTGTCTATATCATTGATGGCAATTTGAAGGAAAAGGTAAATGCATGAAGATACCACAGTCAGATATCATGTTTCACTATATGCCCTTCTTTGAATGTTCTTGTAATTTTTTTAGTTTAGCCATTGATATTAGTGAGTTCTTGCATTTCTTAAATTCTTCAGCAAAATGTAAAGAAAAGAAAATGATAAATGAGTTCAAGAATGAAGAAACACTTTAAGCAATGGAAATGGGTGTTATGAATCCTTGAAAATGAATAAGAAATGTGGGCTGGGAGATTTGGGAGGGACTGGAGGTTTTGAGCTACTCTGCCAAAAGTTTCAGTGTTAGCTGAAAATATTGGCATTAAATGTGGTTTTTCTATGATCTTCATTTCTACTGCTGCATCTTTACTTCATTGTTGGTACCAATAATGCTGCTTTTGCTACTTAAGTCACTGCCCATTTAAGAGCAGCATTTTTTTTCTTTTTCAAAAAAGACATTAAAAAGATGCTGATGTGGTAGAGGTATTAAACAAATGCTATGTGATGAGACGAAAATACCCTCTGCCACAACAACTTGATTAACAGTGTCAGCTAGTTTGCTATGATTTGCTAACTAAGTGAAATTGAGGGTACCAATTTGTTAAGGTTCAAACCACATGGTGAAAGTTGATTAGAGCACATGATATTTTCTTTGTACTTTTCCCAAAAAAAAAACAAAAAAAATTACTTTTCATCATTATTCATAGTTGATAGTTTGAATTTAAATTGATCATATGCAAAATAAGTCAAAATTTTATAAATAGTCACTACTCACATTCTTAACACTAAAATTGCAATATAAAATAGCATCTATTATTTTTGTATTATAAATTAGTTACGATTAGAATTTCATATAAATAAAATTTCAAATGCAAAACATATAAATTAATTAAAAATTATAAAAGTAAAAATTTGTTGTACGTGTTCCTGAACTTATAAGATTTCAAAAGGTGAAATTTTTCAATTCAGATCTTGTATGTACTCCTTGCTAATTTCGTATAATTTTTCACACTCTACATTTGTTTCTAATAAAAAATTATTTTGTTTAAAATAATATTTATAATTTCTTTCAATCTCAATCAAATATTTTTCAACTTTGAGTGAATTACCCAATAAATTACCCATTTTCTAAAATGAGCAAATTGCTAATTATTATTAAATTTATTAATTTTTGTCAGTGCTATGAAATAAAACATTAGAATGCTTCATATTAGGCATTTTTGTGTTGGTAATTAATAATATCTATGAATTTATTTATAAAATAAAAAACATTATTATTATAGACCATAGGCATAATAGCCTTTACAAGGAGGGAGATTGGGGGTAATTAGATTAATATCTTGTAAATGCACAAATCAAATGTGGAATTAAATATTAGTTTATAAAATGAATTAGTTTAAATTCTTTCGAACTTAATTTAATTTAATTTTAAGTTATTGAAATTCATCACAACAGAAACTTTAATATACATCCATCCATTTATGTAGTGCTATTAAAAGATTGTGTTAGGAAATCAACAAAAGAAAAGATAAAAAATAAACTGAAAACACCAGTAGCATATATCCCCTATAACATCAAACATTGCTCTTACAAGAAGTAAATTAGTGGTTGTAGTTTCCTCCAATTATCCATCAAATGTATTAATATAAAACCTATGAGAATATATGTTTTTATTATGCACCATCTATCATCTTTTATATCCTTAATTATCGCATTATTTGAGGTGTGAAGCTAAAAAATAATGTGACCAATGCAAGATAAATATTATGACTTTAAAGGTGGACACCTACATGAACTACTTATCAGAAAAATTGTTTTGAAGTTTTACTATTACTATGCTTTAAATATATCCCTAATAATTGGATCACATAAGTCAATTTTAATTTAATTATCATCTCAAAGACAAGTGTCGTTTGAAGTGGTTGCATGATGGGGATAGAAATACCAAGTACTATCATGGTCTTTTGGCTAAGAGAAGGCTACAGGCTGGCATTCATAGCATGTGTATTAATGGTACTATCATTTTAGATGGTTCGGTTATTAAGCAACATGTGATTAATTATTTTTCAACTCTTTTTGCAGCTGATAATTCGGATAAGAATATTTCTTATATTCCTTCGGTCATTCCTAACTTGGTGACAAATGATTATAATATAGTTCTTTGTCAAATGCCAAGTTTTAAGGAAATTAAGGAAGTGGTGTTTGATTTGGATCCTTATAGTGTACTAGGTTTGGATGGATATACTGGCCTTTTCTCTCAGCAGTGCTGGACTTTTATGGGTAGGAATGTCTATAAGGTAGTTTGAAGTTTCTTTCAATCTAGCTATATCTTGAATGGTTTGAATTCAAGTTTTATGATTTTAATTCCCAAAGTGTCTGGTGCTAATTCTGTTGAGAACTTCAGGCCAATAATTTTAAGTAATTTTTTAAAAAAATTATTACTAAAATTTTGAAAAATTGTATAGCTTCTTTCATTGGTGACATTATGGCTTCTCCTCGCTTTAGTTTGATCAAAGGTCATCATAGCAGCTACTTCTGAAAATGTCAATCTCCTTAATAAATGAGGTTTTGGAGGGAATATGGCTTTGAAAATTGACATTAGAAAGGCTTTTGACTCTATGGAATAGGATTTTATTACTGTTGTGCTTTATAATTTTGATTTTTCTGATAAATTTTGTAGTTGGATTTAAGCACTTTTTAATTCAGCTAGAATTTCTATTTTGTTTAATGGTGCTCCAAGTGGCTATTTTTCTTACTCTCGTGGAGTGAGACAAGGAGATCCTCTCTCCCTTCTACTTTTTTATCAAGTTAAGGAATATCTTAATCAGCACCTCCTGTAGTTATTTGGAGATTTTTCTTTGGTTCCTATGTATGCTGCTCCAAGAGTTTGTTTTCCTTCTCACTTTTTATATGCGAATGACATTTTAGTTTTTACAGAGCTACCCGAGCTAATATTTATAAGCTAACTAGTGTTTTTGAGTAGTAGGGTGTGTTATCCAGTCAAAAAGTTAACCGGGGAAAATCAAATATTTATTTTGGTTGTTCAGTCTCTTCTCATCACATTAATTTGCTTAGTAATATTGTTGGAATGTAAATGGCCTCTTTTCCTCTTCATTACTTAGGTATTCCTCTTTTTCAAGGTGCTCCTAAAAGACATTGGTTGTAAGGTTTGGCAGACAAAGTTTTATATAAATTTTATTTTTGGACCGGTAAAATGCTTTCTATGGTAGGTAGGGTTGCCTTGGTGAAATCAGTGATCTTTGGCACTTTTCTACACTTATTCGTGATTTGTAAATGGCCTTTGATAATGCTTAAAACTTTGGAGAAGTGCCGATTCAATTAATGAGAAGAAGTTTATGGTTATGAAGTGGGATTCTCATTGTACTCCAAAAGAGGAGGGTGGTCTAAACTACACCTTATTAACACTTCCATGCTTTGTAAATTAGCTTGGAAAGCGCATTGCAGCCAAGGATTTGTTTTTCTTTCCTTCAGTTAAGATTTTTGAATGCTACCCATATTTACTCTTTAGTTTGGAGCTCTATTAAGAATTGTTTCATGGATATCAAAAACAATTCACAGTGGTTGGCTTCCCATATCTTTAATCTTAATTTTTGGGATGATAATTGGCTTGGGGAATCAATTTTGGATCAACTTGCTATCCCTCTTTCTTTTTAGAAAAACCTTAAGGCTAGGATTTCTGGTTTTTAATTTCAAAATTCCTACAATTACTACATGAGTTTAAGATGGCCTATCCTATGCTTTGTGCAGATATTGAGAATATTGTTTTCTCTCATTCTATTAAGGATTCTTTTGTCTTTCATCCTACTAGGAATAGTATGGTTTCTTGTAAAATTTTCTATCAATTTTATCGAGCTAATCATTCTAAAGTGGCTTAGGGAAGAGACCTTTAGAGGCATTACTTGCCCTCGTCTCGTTCATTTTTGGTTTACAAAGCGTGAAAGTACCTTAGAGGGAGGGTGAATAAGGCTAATAAGGATTTTAAGAAAAATAAAACTAATTTTAAGGAATTGAGCAAGAATTAAAAGAGAATATAATAGGAAGAACAATGAACACAATAATTTAAGGAGTTCAGATTCTCAATAATCCTATGTCTCCACCTAACTTATCCCCAAGTTAGGATTTTCAATCTTACACAATCTTATTCGCAAGATTGAGATTACATAAGACTTTGAGGCTCACTCTTCAACCTCACAATCAAGAGTTTCTAGGCTTACTCTCAAACCAATTCCTAAGTGTTTTAATGGATAAATACTTAAATCAATTTCTTTAGAATAAATCTCACTTCCCTTCTAATCTATCCCAAGACTTAGATGAAGTAGAAATTCTATTTCTAACACACAACTAATCTCACAAGAGTTAATGAAACTAAGAATGAATAAATTGAAAGTTTGAGAGCTTTGATGAATGTTAAGATAGAGAATTTAAATAAGCAAGTGTCTTAACTTCAATTAAGATTTAGGAGTAGTTTATATAGATAAACAACTCAAAGATATGGTTGTTGGATGTATTAAACATGTCTCTAACATCTCCTATTGGTTTTTGAATCATCTTGGACTTATTTATATCAGAACGCCACTCACGATCATAAGGAACAACTTCTAGCTCATGAGGAGTGAAATACTAGCCATTACAATTAAAAAATGACCATTTGGAGTTATAAGGATTCCCCTCATGAGATGAGCTCTACTCCTCACGATCATGATAGCAGCTCGTGAAGAGCACTAACCATGTTGTCAAAAATGAGCTCCTGAGGCACTATACAAGGTCAACTTGTGAGGTGCTCATAAGCATACCACTATAAGTCCAAATTTGTATATTTTTTGTATATAATTGCTTCTAAAGATTAGGGACTTGCATAGATTGAGATAGTACATTGAAATGTATATTTATACTCTTTTAAGGAGTATTTTATTGTCTCCAATCATTAAAAAAAATTATTTTTGATAATCAATCAACTTCTTACACACTTAAAGGAAATTATTAGAATCTAAATTGTTTGTAAAAGTTCAAAATTAGGAGTTTGATCATGTAAATGGTCAATAATCTCCCCCTTTTTGGCTTTGTCAACCAATTTGATAAAATAATAAATAAGGTATATGTGTGTCAATAATAAATAACATAAATATGTATGCAAAATAACTTCCCCTTTCAAATAAAATAGATGCAATATGAAGAATAGTTTCCTCCCCCTTAACATATGCATAAATTCAATAAAATGCATCATGTATTAGAGCCTAAAAGAAATTGAATTGACATGGCATAAATAAGGAATAACAAATAATTGTAAAGAAGATGATTTTAAAAAAAAATTGTCTCCTTTATATAAATATATTTCTTTATTACTCCCCTTTTATAGACATGATAAGAAATAAAAATTTAATACATTATTCCCCTTTTGTTAAAACATAAAATTCAACATGAGGAAAAAAAAGAAACATGGTCTAACATAACAAATGTGTTAAAATATAAAAACATGATAAATGATCATTTAAAAATTGTTAGGCAATATGAAGGAAATAATTTCAAACATATATGCATGTAGTGCTACTAAAATGCATCATAAAAATAGTTTATATAGCACTTATTTGAAACTTAACAAACTTAACTATCACATGATCATATAGAGGTTAGCTAGCTAACATACATGATCGTGTAGCACTTAGCATATCACAAATACAATTATCACATAACTTCTTCTCCCCCTTTGTCAAAGATAAAAATAAAAGAGAGAGATATAAAGGAACATGAACCTAAAGGAAATAAAAATTCTAGAGGGAATAAAAAATCAAGAACCAAAGCAATAAAAACAAAGATACACCAAATCTTTATAAAATCTATGTCATGCATAAACAAAGTAAGCAAAACAAGGTCTTTATCTCAAGAAGAAAATCATCAAAGCATGATTATTAAATTGTGACAAAATTAGCCACACTTACAATGTTACTATGCATGCATAAACAAAATTATGCAAAATATATTCAAACAATTTTCTCCCCCTATTTCAAATAATAAAATAGAATAAGGTTTGGAAAAAATTTGATATTAAGGACACACTATCAAGTTTCTTTCCCTTAAAAGAAATTAACTAAATACTCACATAAACTCAAAAGGCAAAAGGAAATTTTGACAAAATATTAATTGCATTCAAAAAAGGATAGAATTACAATGATATTGAAATGTTAGTTGTAAATGAAAAACACAAACAACAAAACACAAGACATAAACTAGCATCTTAAGGCTTAAAAAACTAAAAATAAACAGTAGATAAACCAAACATAAACTTATGAAAAACAAAGAAAATCTAGTCTTGTGGAGGAGGAGGAGGAGGATTCCAAGTGCATTGTATGTTATGGTGAGCATACAATTGATGAATATCATACTCCATGTGACCTATCCTTTGCTCAAACTGATAAAGTCTAGTGTCCACTTGATCAAATCTACAATTGAAGTTCGTTTCAGTAAAGGATAGACAATCAAAAAATCCACCAACCCAAGCAGGCTCATCATCAACACTTTGAGAAGCAGAAGGTACTCTTGCTCTTTTTCTTTGAGATTGAGAAAGAGCATGCTCTTGAGAGATTTCTTCTTCAATTTGGACACTTTTAAGTCCAAAAGTACCTATGTGCTCAATATCTTCTAAGTCTTGTGTTAGCTCCTTATCAACATCTTCATCTCCTACTTCGTCTTTCTAAACCTAAGAATTTCTAATAAGCTTGAATTGCCTAGTGTTTCTCAAGAGGTTATCATCAAGGAAAGAAGGTGAAATGGAAGGAGTGTTGTTCAAATTGATCCTAAAGTGATGAGCAATTTTAGTGATGAAGCCTCCTACTCATAAGGCACCACTAATACTATCACTAACTAACCAAAACCTCTATTGAAGCCATCTTCCTAGCTTAACATCTATGCCTTCAATAAGACATCTAATAAGGAAAAGATTATAAAAGGAAATAGCTTCATTACTCAAACCCCTAGCATAAATAGAATATGCAATAAACCTATGCATATACCAAAGAGGTTTTGAAGCAAAATTAAATAGTTTAGTGTGTCCCGCTTCAAAAGGTTTTGCATTAGATTTTGTATGTTGAGTCCAAAAATGATTAGGAAGCCAAGAAAAAATAGGAGAAGTTGAACCCCCTTGTCTAAAAATAAAGATACCAACAAATTCTTGAGAGGTAAGGAATCTACCTCTCCCATCCAATCTAAATCTCACATTATTCATAGGATTTTGCTCATTAAAGTGGTGGGTTCTCATGCAATAGGAAGCAAGAAATTCATGGACCAAAGAGGGATAGGTAGGAAAGCATTGAATGCAAAATCATACAAACCCGCATTCTCAAGTAAAGTTCTAACCTCATTGAAACAACCTATCTTCTCCAAAGTAGCTTGAGACATGTACTTGGAGGAAATAATTTTCCTTTCCCTGAATTAAGAAAGCCTTTCCATAAATTGAGTTAAAGTTTAAGACAAAGAAGGTTGCTTCTTAGGTTAATTTTTGGTAACTCTTTTAAAGAAGGAAGAGGCATCTTGAGTTTTCCTCTTAGGAACCGTGGTGATGAGATGGAAGAGCTAAGAGTAAAAAATTTTAAAAAAGATAAATTTTGTTCAAAAATGAGTTTGAATGCAAAGATAATGATGTGAGGATGAAATGAATAGTTAGGTTAAAATTAATCAAGTAAAGTCCCAAAAATACTCAAAAATTGCAAGTTGTCGTTTTAAGGAAGGAAAGAGTTAAAAAAAATTGTAATCCCAATAGAATTGGGAATTTTCACTGTTAAACTGCTGCTCACGGGCGGTCCACTAGTGAGCATCGGTCGTGAGCAGCTCCAGACAGGTTGAGCCACAACGGTCACAAGCTTAATGGCTTGTGACGAAAGATGCTGGAAGGTCCTTAAACTTTCAAATTCTTTGTAATTAGGTCCTCAAAATGTGACAAATAGGTCCTTATGCACTAAATTAATCATTAAATCATAACCAAATTAAATACTTTGACAAATATCAACGTAAATTAACAATATCAAGTTAAAAAAAATTAATTTTAAATAATTATTTGAAAATAATTATTAAAAATAAATCATGCAAATGGGAAATCAATAAATTATGTTCATGAAATAAATTTTCTTACTTAAGTAATTAATAAAATTCAATAATTAATTATTTAAATAGCAAATATTTTTTCTAGATAAAATTTTCACATTAACAAAATATATAAATTTTATTAATAAATAATTATGATAGAGTATTAGACACCAAAAATAAAACTGGAATATATGAATCATGATAAAGCAAGAATTTATATGATGGTATCAAATACGAAAAATAAACTGAAACTAATCATTAGTGAAAAACATGATTACACATGAATCCAATCATCAATTAAGCGATTAAGCAAGTCATCAAGACAAGCTTAAACCATCAATCATACCAAGTTCATGCTTAATAAAATTTAGTCTTTCCTCATAAAGAGACTTGGTAAAGATGTCTGCTAATTGATGATTAGTGTACTATCCCGTGTTTTTAAAAATATTTTTTTTACACTGTACCGGGATATGCAGTGTCAATAATTTTGAATATATATGTGATATTTTTACGAGTTAATATGTATTTAAAACCTATTTTAATTACGGTATATTATTTACAGTGTTTTACGTAAAATTTTCCCGGGACTTGCATTTTCGGGGAAATTTTCACGTAAACAATTTATTATTAATTATTTTAGATGTATTTACGGACTTGCATGAACTCATACATATTTTTAAATTATTAAATAAAGCCTGTGTGTGTATATGTATTTAATTAGGGTTTATTATACCCTAATATTTTATTAAGTATTTAATTGTTTTAATTGTTATTTAATTAATTTTATTTGGTATAAATTATTAAAATATTAATATTTTTATGCGTGTGGTGTATATTTGATGTGTGTAATTTAATATTATTTTAATATATAGTATAAAGTATATATATACATATATTTGTCAAAATTACACAAGAATTGGAAAATTACATTTTAGCCCCCGAGTCTCCTTCTTCTTCTCCGACCGTTCCTTCACCGTCCGGGCGTCTGTCACGCCGTTCCTTCACCATGGGTGTGCCGTCCGGTGTGCCACCATCTTCCCCGACCAATTTCGCCGCCTGAGGAGGCCGTTTCCGGCGTCGGGAGATCGATTTTGGCCGGAGAAGCCAAAAATCGATCCACCGTCGATCACGCCGATTCCGACCACCGTTTTCGACATCGCCGGTCTCTTTCTTCTCCTTGAGCTCCGGTGAGTGTGATTCTAGCTTTGGTTTGAGCTAAAATGGTCTAGAATTGCTTAGTTTTCGATTTGTAAATTTCGGCCTATTAGGGTTTTCGATTTTTTTGAGCTTCAAATTGATTGATTCATGGAAACTTCCTTCACAAATGTTGTTCCTAGTAGCTTAATCTTCATGTATGAATTTTTGTAGAATTTTTGGAGATTGTTTGGATTTTTGGGTATTTTTGAATATTTTAATATTATTTTCTAATTTTCGGAAATTAATTATTTAAATTATGAAATTGGAGTTTATGGTTAAATTAGGTGTTGAAATGAATTATAGGAATTTATTTGGAATTTTTATGAATTTCTAAGTATTTATTTTTAATTATTGAAGTTTAGGTGATTTTGGAAAATTAGGTTAATTGTGTTTTAAATTGAATTTAATTGGTTAATTGAGTTTAAATATTGATATTATTGATAAATATGTTGAGAAAGTTAATTTTGGATAATTGTATAATTTTTGATGAATTTTTGAAGTAATTTAAGTATATTTATATATATAGGGGTATTTTGGTAATTTTACCCTAAATTGTCTAAAAATGTAATTTAATTGGTTTTAATATTTATTTAAGGTATAAAAATGATTTCTACAAATTATTTAGTATTTTTAACTAATTAAAACTATTTTTCGGGAATTATTTTCAATTATATATATAATATACGGTTTTTCTAATAAAATGAGTTTTAATCGACTTTTACAGTGTTTCAAGGTTAATTATGTAATTTCTACGTATGAAATGTATTTTTGTGATTTAAGGATATTTTTGTTGTATCTGGAATATTGTTCTGTGTTTGTGGACCCCGGTCGGTGGACTGTAGTTTGGAGTCCGACCGTGGGATTTTGATTGTGTTGAGCTCGTTTTTCGAAGTGTGTTTCTTTGCAGGGTCGGCTCTACTCTTTTGAGTAGAGAGATGTCCGTTTTACAGGGGAGGTTCTGCCGAATTTTCGGTAGAATTCTCATAAAACGTGATATCCAGTCGAACCCTAATTTTCGATTCTGTGTTAAATACTCTAGATTGAATTCTAGGATTTCTGTTAGGTTTATTCTAATGTCGGTTATTTATTGCTTGTTTAGTTGCGCCGAGACCGAGGGCTAGTGGACCAGGCCCGTCGGACCTGTCTCGTGGAGCGCATTAGGTGAGTTACTATATTATATATATATACTTAGGATGCATGATTTAGAAAATGCATGTTTTATTTTGACTGAATATGCATAAATAATGTGATTTATATTCAAGTATATTTTTGGTATATTTTTGGTATATAATAAATTATATACATGTTTTGTTAATAAAATATATTTAAAATGTTTTTAAATATATTTTTAGTTTAATTCATGATTTGATTGGATTTATTTGACATATATATACTCAAAATATACCTGGTTTATGTTTGGTATATTTTCGGTATATATATGGTTTATATTGTTGTTTCATTTACATTCATGCATCATTTATTGTGAATGAATGATTTATATTATTAATGAAGGATATCAATAGAACGTGCTACCTAGTGGGCAGCACTAGGACCGAGTACGTACCGGTACGCCTATAGCTTTAGGCTATGTTACTAACTATTTGTGGATATTGGTTTGATATGATTATTGATATGTGAGATGTGGTTTGTGGGTGTGATTGATGGAGCTCGGTTGACCAAGTGTCTCGGGGCCAATCACACTGGCAGTCAGACTGCTGGAGCTCGGTTGACTTAGTGTCTCGGGGCCAGTCTACTGTCCATATGGATTAAGTGGATATATTTGGTATAAGTGAGCCTGTATGGCCAGAGTGTTGTTTAACACTATTTTCTGAGGTTGCGATATTCTAGGGTTCTATGTGATCCTTCATAAACTGGGATTTTTCAGTAAAATATATAAAAAAATGATTTTTCTGCATCTGTATGAATTTGCCTGTATATATACATATTATATATATACTGTTGACTGTATGCATTAGCACTTAGTGTGTATGTATATATATTATAGTAATTCACTCAGTGAGGTCTGACTCCCCTCCGTTGACTATTTTTCAGGAGAGTCAACTTCCTCAGACCTCAGTAGCAGGTCGATACGCCGGATTTCTTCCGCCTCGGCTTCTTTATGTAAATTGTCTACTTGAGTCTTATTTATTTTATCTAGACACTGCAGTAGTTGTAAATTAAAGTATTGGATTTTATGTACTTTATTTTAAAGAGATGTATTATATTGAAACTAGATTTGTATTAAAGATTATATACATCTATGTGATGAGATGAGATTTAGTTTAAATCCAGTTGATATGATATTATGATATTATGATTTTTTTTATTTCCGCTGCATATTATATTTTTATTGTTATTATGGCATGCTTTATTTTATTTTTAGGCTTGCTACGGGTTCCGGATTCGAAAGAATTCTCGTTCCCTAGCGCCGGTCATGGCCCCTGTTTTGGGTCGTGACAAAGTTGGTATCAGAGCGAAGTTCGTATCAGAGTGGAGTTCTGTGTCAGGGCTTAGTTATGTGAGTTGTGGCCCTAGTTTTAAAGTTATGTTTTCTGTTGGACTACTGCAGTGTATTAGGTTCGAGTATGTCTTGATGAGTATTCCTTGCTGTAGTTTTCAGCATTATTCCTCCGTTGTCTGTTTTGTCTGAATCTTTCCGTTTGTCTTTTCAGAATGAGGAGACGAGCACGTGTCGCTCCACCGGTCGTTGAGGCCGAGGATGATGAGTCTTTTCAGGACGAGGTTTTACCTCCTGAGCAGCCAGTTAGACGTAGAGGTCGTGGCAGAGGTAGACCTCGAGGAGCGGCAGGTCGCCGTAGGCAGAGAGAGTTACAGGATGAGGAGCCTGTTGAGCCTGAGTTTGATGTTCCTGTTCCTCCAGTTGTTCAGCCTGTTCAGCCTGCCTATCAGCAGGGTATGTCTGACCCTGAGGCAGCTTTGTTCTATGCCAGAGTTGGCAGGATTGCTTTTGATGGTACTTCTGATCCTTTAGATTTTCTGCATGCGATTGAGACTAGGACTCGGACTGCTCATACCGAGTACCAGCGGATCATGATCGTTGAGTTGTCTGTTGAGGGACCAGCTCTAGATTGGTTCATTCAGATGATCCAGCCCTATATGATGACGATGACATGGGCTCAGTTTCGAGAGCGATTCATGAGGAGATTTTATCCAGAGCCTCTTCGTTTGAGCTATCGTCTCCGTTTGACTAGTATTTCTCGTGGAGATCGATCAGTAGAGGAGTATACCCGAGAGTTTCTTCGATTGGGTAGATATGCTGAGGATCTGATGCGAGATCAGTATTTCGCGGTTACTACCTATGTTACTGGTTTGGGTTCAGCTTTTGCTGGTATGCCTACAGCAGGTCTTACTCTGAAGTCTGTGATTGAGCTAGCTAAGGAGATCGAGCTGAGGTTAGTTAGGCAGGGAGCGATGCCTGATTATTACCAGTTGGGAGTTCAGTTGAGTGGATTGCAGGCTACTCTATATTTGAGTTTTCATGTTGGTTTGAGTAGTCAGCAGCGAGGTTCGACTCAGCAGAGTCAGAGACAGCAGCAGCGAGTGCATCGGAGCAGTAGACATGGCCGTGGAGGTCAGTGTAGATCGTTCAGATTCGGGTCAGGTGCTTCGAGCAGCAGCAGTGGTCGTAGTTCTGGATCAGCGGCCAGTGTTTGTCAGACTTGTGGTAGAGTCCATCAGGGACCGTGTTATCTGACACCACTGACATGTTTCAGATGCGGACAGACAGGACATTTTGCCAGATCGTGTCCTTATTCCGGATATCAGCAGCAGCAGATTCCGCGATTCCCACAGCAGTCGATTGCTAGTGCAGCACCCGTGCCATTTCAGTTGCCACCAGCCCAACATCAGAGTTCTACTCAGTTTGTTCCACAGCAGAGTCGTGGTAGAGGTACTAGAGGAGGTGCTAGAGGTGTTGGCCAGGCTTCTACCAGTCAGCAGGGAGGTCGAGGTCAAGCCAGAGTCTTCCATCTGACTCAGCAGGATGCTCAGGCATCTAATGCAGTCGTGGCAGGTATTCTTTCTGTTTGTTACCTGGATGCTTTGGTTTTGTTTGATCCGGGTGCCACGCATTCGTTTGTTTCTCCTGTTTTTGCTTCTAAATCTTGTTGGCAAGCTTCGAGGATGGCTTTTCCTTTGTCTGTTGCCACTCCTCTGAGCGATTCCTTGGACACCGATATTGTTCTTTCTGGTTGTCCAGTTCTCGTGGGAGATAGAGAATTACCCGCTGATTTGATTTTGTTGGATGTGATGGAGTTTGATGTTATTCTGGGAATGGATTGGTTGTCTCAGCACTTTGCCGTGGTTGATTGCAGGAATAAGGAGGTAATTTTCAGAATTCCTGGTGAAGTAGAATTTAAGTTTGTTGGTGATAGGAGTTCAGCACCTCAGAATCTTATTTCGGCTATTGCAGCTAGGAAGTTGTTGAAGAAAGGTTGTCAGGGGTTTTTGGCATTGGTTAGGGATACGTCAGTGGAGAAGTTGTCACTCACAGATGTTCCGGTTGCTTGTGAGTTTCCTGATGTTTTTCCCGAGGAGTTGCCAGGTTTACCACCTCACAGAGAGATTGAGTTCTGTATAGATGTGGTACCAGGTACTACTCCTATATCTATGCCACCCTATCGTATGGCTCCTGCAGAGTTGAGAGAACTGAAGGAGCAGTTGCAAGAGTTGTTGGAGAAGGGTTTTATCAGACCTAGTGTTTCTCCTTGGGGTGCACCAGTCCTGTTTGTGAAGAAGAAGGATGGTACCCTGAGACTGTGCATTGACTACAGAGAGTTGAACAAGGTGACAGTGAAGAACAAGTATCCTCTCCCGAGGATTGATGATTTATTTGATCAGTTACAAGGTGCACAGTTCTTTTCTAAGGTCGACTTGAGGTCGGGTTATCATCAGCTGCGGATCAGTGAATCCGATATTCCTAAGACAGCATTCCGCACTAGATATGGTCATTATGAGTTTCTGGTGATGTCTTTTGGTTTGACTAATGCACCAGCAGCTTTTATGGACCTGATGAACAGAGTATTCAGACCGTATGTGGATCAGTTTATGGTAGTCTTCATTGATGATATACTGGTATATTCGAGGAGTATGGAAGAGCATGTATATCACTTGAGGATTGTACTACAGACACTGAGAGATCATCAGCTTTATGCTAAATTCTCGAAGTGTGATTTCTAGATGGAGAGTGTTTCTTTTCTTGGACACGTAGTGTCTAAAGAAGGTATTCAGGTTGATCCACAGAAGGTTGAGGCAGTATCTGAGTGGCCTAGACCTACTTCTGTTACGGAGATTCGGAGTTTTCTGGGTTTAGCCGGGTATTATAGGCGGTTTGTGCAGGATTTTTCCAGGATAGCAGCCCCTATGACTCGCTTGACTCAGAAGAATGTTAGATTCGAGTGGTCAGAAGCTTGTGAGACTAGTTTTCAGTTGTTGAAGGAGAAGTTGACCACAGCGCCAGTATTAGCTTTGCCTAATAGTGTGGATAAGTTCACAGTTTATTGTGATGCCTCTAGAATTGGTCTTGGTTGTGTGTTGATGTAGAATGGAAGGGTGATAGCCTATGCTTCGAGGCAGTTGAAGAAGCATGAGCAGAACTATCCTACACATGATCTGGAGATGGCTGCAGTGATCTTTGCTCTGAAGATTTGGAGACATTATTTGTACGGGGTGACTTGTGAGATATTTACTGATCACAAGAGCCTTAAGTACATTTTTCAGCAGCGAGATCTGAATTTGAGGCAGAGAAGATGGTTGGAACTGTTGAAGGATTATGATTGCGAGATTCTTTACCATCCGGGTAAAGCTAATGTGGTAGCAGATGCCTTGAGTAGGAAGTCCTCAGGTAGTCTTGCTCACATCAGTGTTGAGAGGAGACCATTGATCTAGGAATTGCATCTGATGGTGGATCAAGGTCTGATGATGAAGATCAGTAGATCAGGTGGACTGTTAGCTCAGTTTAAAGTGCGATCTGTGCTAAGGGATATGATTAAAGCAGCTCAGAGCCGAGATCCTATTCTAGAAGAGCTTGCAGAGAATGTCAGAGCAGGGAAGTTCACTGATTTCACACTCGATGATGATGGTGTGTTGTGGATCAGTGGTAGATTGTGTGTTCCTGATGTGGATGATTTGAGAGAGGAGATTTTAGAGGAAGCACATTCTACAGCCTACAGCGTTCATCCAGGTGTTACTAAGATGTACCACAGTATCAGAGATCTATACTGGTGGGATGGATTGAAGAAGGATGTTGCTGATTATGTTGCTAAGTGCTTGACGTGTCAGCAAGTGAAAGCCATATATTCAGTTGCTAGATTGGCGAAGTTGTACGTGAAGCATATTGTGTGCCTTCATGGAGTACCTGTGTCCATTGTGTCAGACAGAGGTTCGGTGTTTACTTCTCGTTTTTGGCAGAAGTTGCAGGAAGCGATGGGCACTAGGTTGGATTTCAGTACTGCTTTTCATCCTCAGACAGACGGTCAGTCTGAGAGGACGATCCAGACACTAGAAGATATGTTGAGGATGTGTGTCTTGGATTTGGGAGGTAGCTGGGATGATCATTTGTCGCTTGTTGAGTTTGCATATAATAACAGCTACCATAGCAGTATTGGTATGGCACCATATGAGGCGTTGTATGGAAGGAAGTGTAGATCCTCGTTGAGTTGGGATGAGATCGGTGAGAGAGTTTTGACTGGACCAGAGATGGTTTAGGATGCTGCAGAGAAAGTCGTCGTGATCAAGCGCAGATTAGAGACCGCAGTAAGCAGACAGAAGAGTTATGCGGATCCTAGGCGCAAAGATGTGGAGTTTCAGGTTGGAGATTTCATTTTTCTGAAAGTATCTCCGATGAAGGGTGTGATGAGATTTGGCAGGAAGGGTAAGTTAGCACCGAGATATATTGGACCGTTTGAGATTCTGGAGAGAGTTGGCACTGTTGCATATCGATTGGATTTGCCTCCGAGTATGTCACAAGTGCATCCAGTATTTCATATCTCGATGTTGAGGAAGTATATCTCGGATCCTTCACACGTGTTGCAGCCCGACAGTGTAGAAGTGAGTGAAAATTTGACTTTTATGGAAGAACCTGTGGCGATCGTTGATTTTCAAGTTCGACAGCTGCGATCGAAGCAGATTCCGATGGTCAAGGTTCTGTGGCGTAGCAACAGAGTTGAAGAGCATACGTGGGAGACTGAAGCTGAGATGCGAGCTTCTTACCCGTATCTCTTTCCTTCCTGATTCTGTAATCTTGTTTTCTGGAATTCGGGGACGAATTCTTGTAAGGGGGGAAGACTGTAATATCCCGTGTTTTTAAAAATATTTTTTTTACACTATACCGGGATATGCAGTGTCAATAATTTTGAATATATATGTGATATTTTTACGAGTTAATATGTATTTAAAACCTATTTTAATTACGGTATATTATTTACAGTGTTTTACGTAAAATTTTCCCGGGACTTGCATTTTCGGGGAAATTTTCACGTAAACAATTTATTATTAATTATTTTAGATGTATTTACGGACTTGCATGAACTCATACATATTTTTAAATTATTAAATAAAGCCTGTGTGTGTATATGTATTTAATTAGGGTTTATTATACCCTAATATTTTATTAAGTATTTAATTGTTTTAATTGTTATTTAATTAATTTTATTTGGTATAAATTATTAAAATATTAATATTTTTATGTGTGTGGTGTATATTTGATGTGTGTAATTTAATATTATTTTAATATATAGTATAAAGTATATATATACATATATTTGTCAAAATTACACAAGAATTGGAAAATTACATTTTAGCCCCCGAGTCTCCTTCTTCTTCTCCGACCGTTCCTTCACCGTCCGGGCGTCTATCACGTCGTTCCTTCACCGTGGGTGTGCCGTCCGGTGTGCCACCATCTTCCCCGACCAATTTCACCGCCTGAGGAGGCCGTTTCCGGCGTCGGGAGATCGATTTTGGCCGGAGAAGCCAAAAATCGATCCACCGTCGATCACGCCGATTCCGACCACCGTTTTCGACATCGCCAGTCTCTTTCTTCTCCTTGAGCTCCGGTGAGTGTGATTCTAGCTTTGGTTTGAGCTAAAATGGTCTAGAATTGCTTAGTTTTCGATTTGTAAATTTCGGCCTATTAGGGTTTTCGATTTTTTTGAGCTTCAAATTGATTGATTCATGGAAACTTCCTTCACAAATGTTGTTCCTAGTAGCTTAATCTTCATGTATGAATTTTTGTAGAATTTTTGGAGATTGTTTGGATTTTTGGGTATTTTTGAATATTTTAATATTATTTTCTAATTTTCGGAAATTAATTATTTAAATTATGAAATTGGAGTTTATGGTTAAATTAGGTGTTGAAATGAATTATAGGAATTTATTTGGAATTTTTATGAATTTCTAAGTATTTATTTTTAATTATTGAAGTTTAGGTGATTTTGGAAAATTAGGTTAATTGTGTTTTAAATTGAATTTAATTGGTTAATTGAGTTTAAATATTGATATTATTGATAAATATGTTGAGAAAGTTAATTTTGGATAATTGTATAATTTTTGATGAATTTTTGAAGTAATTTAAGTATATTTATATATATAGGGGTATTTTGGTAATTTTACCCTAAATTGTCTAAAAATGTAATTTAATTGGTTTTAATATTTATTTAAGGTATAAAAATGATTTCTACAAATTATTTAGTATTTTTAACTAATTAAAACTATTTTTCGGGAATTATTTTCAATTATATATATAATATACGGTTTTTCTAATAAAATGAGTTTTAATCGACTTTTACAGTGTTTCAAGGTTAATTATGTAATTTCTACGTATGAAATGTATTTTTGTGATTTAAGGATATTTTTGTTGTATCTGGAATATTGTTCTGTGTTTGTGGACCCCGGTCGGTGGACTGTAGTTTGGAGTCCGACCGTGGGATTTTGATTGTGTTGAGCTCGTTTTTCGAAGTGTGTTTCTTTGCAGGGTCGGCTCTACTCTTTTGAGTAGAGAGATGTCCGTTTTACAGGGGAGGTTCTGCCGAATTTTCGGTAGAATTCTCATAAAACGTGATATCCAGTCGAACCCTAATTTTCGATTCTGTGTTAAATACTCTAGATTGAATTCTAGGATTTCTGTTAGGTTTATTCTAATGTCGGTTATTTATTGCTTGTTTAGTTGCGCCGAGACCGAGGGCTAGTGGACCAGGCCCGTCGGACCTGTCTCGTGGAGCGCATTAGGTGAGTTACTATATTATATATATATACTTAGGATGCATGATTTAGAAAATGCATGTTTTATTTTGACTGAATATGCATAAATAATGTGATTTATATTCAAGTATATTTTTGGTATATTTTTGGTATATAATAAATTATATACATGTTTTGTTAATAAAATATATTTAAAATGTTTTTAAATATATTTTTAGTTTAATTCATGATTTGATTGGATTTATTTGACATATATATACTCAAAATATACCTGGTTTATGTTTGGTATATTTTCGGTATATATATGGTTTATATTGTTGTTTCATTTACATTCATGCATCATTTATTGTGAATGAATGATTTATATTATTAATGAAGGATATCAATAGAACGTGCTACCTAGTGGGCAGCACTAGGACCGAGTACGTACCGGTACGCCTATAGCTTTAGGCTATGTTACTAACTATTTGTGGATATTGGTTTGATATGATTATTGATATGTGAGATGTGGTTTGTGGGTGTGATTGCTGGAGCTCGGTTGACCAAGTGTCTCGGGGCCAATCACACTGGCAGTCAGACTGCTGGAGCTCGGTTGACTTAGTGTCTCGGGGCCAGTCTACTGTCCATATGGATTAAGTGGATATATTTGGTATAAGTGAGCCTGTATGGCCAGAGTGTTGTTTAACACTATTTTCTGAGGTTGCGATATTCTAGGGTTCTATGTGATCCTTCATAAACTGGGATTTTTCAGTAAAATATATAAAAAAATGATTTTTCTGCATCTGTATGAATTTGCCTGTATATATACATATTATATATATACTGTTGACTGTATGCATTAGCACTTAGTGTGTATGTATATATATTATAGTAATTCACTCAGTGAGGTCTGACTCCCCTCCGTTGACTATTTTTCAGGAGAGTCAACTTCCTCAGACCTCAGTAGCAGGTCGATACGCCGGATTTCTTCCGCCTCGGCTTCTTTATGTAAATTGTCTACTTGAGTCTTATTTATTTTATCTAGACACTGCAGTAGTTGTAAATTAAAGTATTGGATTTTATGTACTTTATTTTAAAGAGATGTATTATATTGAAACTAGATTTGTATTAAAGATTATATACATCTATGTGATGAGATGAGATTTAGTTTAAATCCAGTTGATATGATATTATGATATTATGATTTTTTTTATTTCCGCTGCATATTATATTTTTATTGTTATTATGGCATGCTTTATTTTATTTTTAGGCTTGCTACGGGTTCCGGATTCGAAAGAATTCTCGTTCCCTAGCGCCGGTCATGGCCCCTGTTTTGGGTCGTGACAAAGTTGGTATCAGAGCGAAGTTCGTATCAGAGTGGAGTTCTGTGTCAGGGCTTAGTTATGTGAGTTGTGGCCCTAGTTTTAAAGTTATGTTTTCTGTTGGACTACTGCAGTGTATTAGGTTCGAGTATGTCTTGATGAGTATTCCTTGCTGTAGTTTTCAGCATTATTCCTCCGTTGTCTGTTTTGTCTGAATCTTTCCGTTTGTCTTTTCAGAATGAGGAGACGAGCACGTGTCGCTCCACCGGTCGTTGAGGCCGAGGATGATGAGTCTTTTCAGGACGAGGTTTTACCTCCTGAGCAGCCAGTTAGACGTAGAGGTCGTGGCAGAGGTAGACCTCGAGGAGCGGCAGGTCACCGTAGGCAGAGAGAGTTACAGGATGAGGAGCCTGTTGAGCCTGAGTTTGATGTTCCTATTCCTCCAGTTGTTCAGCTTGTTCAGCCTGCCTATCAGCAGGGTATGTCTGACCCTGAGGCAGCTTTGTTCTATGCCAGAGTTGGCAGGATTGCTTTTGATGGTACTTCTGATCCTTTAGATTTTCTGCATGCGATTGAGACTAGGACTCGGACTGCTCATACCGAGTACCAGCGGATCATGATCGTTGAGTTGTCTGTTGAGGGACCAGCTCTAGATTGGTTCATTCAGATGATCCAGCCCTATATGATGACGATGACATGGGCTCAGTTTCGAGAGCGATTCATGAGGAGATTTTATCCAGAGCCTCTTCGTTTGAGCTATCGTCTCCGTTTGACTAGTATTTCTCGTGGAGATCGATCAGTAGAGGAGTATACCCGAGAGTTTCTTCGATTGGGTAGATATGCTGAGGATCTGATGCGAGATCAGTATTTCGCGGTTACTACCTATGTTACTGGTTTGGGTTCAGCTTTTGCTGGTATGCCTACAGCAGGTCTTACTCTGGAGTCTGTGATTGAGCTAGCTAAGGAGATCGAGCTGAGGTTAGTTAGGCAGGGAGCGATGCCTGATTATTACCAGTTGGGAGTTCAGTTGAGTGGATTGCAGGCTACTCTATATTCGAGTTTTCATGTTGGTTTGAGTAGTCAGCAGCGAGGTTCGACTCAGCAGAGTCAGAGACAGCAGCAGCGAGTGCATCGGAGCAGTAGACATGGCCGTGGAGGTCAGCGTAGATCGTTCAGATTCGGGTTAGGTGCTTCGAGCAGCAGCAGTGGTCGTAGTTCTGGATCAGCGGCCAGTGTTTGTCAGACTTGTGGTAGAGTCCATCAGGGACCGTGTTATCTGACACCACTGACATGTTTCAGATGCGGACAGACAGGACATTTTGCCAGATCGTGTCCTTATTCCGGATATCAGCAGCAGCAGATTCCGTGATTCCCACAGCAGTCGATTGCTAGTGCAGCACCCGTGCCATTTCAGTTGCCACCAGCCCAACATCAGAGTTCTACTCAGTTTGTTCCACAGCAGAGTCGTGGTAGAGGTACTAGAGGAGGTGCTAGAGGTGTTGGCCAGGCTTCTACCAGTCAGCAGGGAGGTCGAGGTCAAGCCAGAGTCTTCCATCTGACTCAGCAGGATGCTCAGGCATCTAATGCAGTCGTGGCAGGTATTCTTTCTGTTTGTTACCTGGATGCTTTGGTTTTGTTTGATCCAGGTGCCACGCATTCGTTTGTTTCTCCTGTTTTTGCTTCTAAATCTTGTTGGCAAGCTTCGAGGATGGCTTTTCCTTTGTCTGTTGCCACTCCTCTGAGCGATTCCTTGGACACCGATATTGTTCTTTCTGGTTGTCCAGTTCTCGTGGGAGATAGAGAATTACCCGCTGATTTGATTTTGTTGGATGTGATGGAGTTTGATGTTATTCTGGGAATGGATTGGTTGTCTCAGCACTTTGCCGTGGTTGATTGCAGGAATAAGGAGGTAATTTTCAGAATTCCTGGTGAAGTAGAATTTAAGTTTGTTGGTGATAGGAGTTCAGCACCTCAGAATCTTATTTCGGCTATTGCAGCTAGGAAGTTGTTGAAGAAAGGTTGTCAGGGGTTTTTGGCATTGGTTAGGGATACGTCAGTGGAGAAGTTGTCACTCACAGATGTTCCGGTTGCTTGTGAGTTTCCTGATGTTTTTCCCGAGGAGTTGCCAGGTTTACCACCTCACAGAGAGATTGAGTTCTGTATAGATGTGGTACTAGGTACTACTCCTATATCTATGCCACCCTATCGTATGGCTCCTGCAGAGTTGAGAGAACTGAAGGAGCAGTTGCAAGAGTTGTTGGAGAAGGGTTTTATCAGACCTAGTGTTTCTCCTTGGGGTGCACCAGTCCTGTTTGTGAAGAAGAAGGATGGTACCCTGAGACTGTGCATTGACTACAGAGAGTTGAACAAGGTGACAGTGAAGAACAAGTATCCTCTCCCGAGGATTGATGATTTATTTGATCAGTTACAAGGTGCACAGTTCTTTTCTAAGGTCGACTTGAGGTCGGGTTATCATCAGCTGCGGATCAGTGAATCCGATATTCCTAAGACAGCATTCCGCACTAGATATGGTCATTATGAGTTTCTGGTGATGTCTTTTGGTTTGACTAATGCACCAGCAGCTTTTATGGACCTGATGAACAGAGTATTCAGACCGTATGTGGATCAGTTTATGGTAGTCTTCATTGATGATATACTGGTATATTCGAGGAGTATGGAAGAGCATGTATATCACTTGAGGATTGTACTACAGACACTGAGAGATCATCAGCTTTATGCTAAATTCTCGAAGTGTGATTTCTAGATGGAGAGTGTTTCTTTTCTTGGACACGTAGTGTCTAAAGAAGGTATTCAGGTTGATCCACAGAAGGTTGAGGCAGTATCTGAGTGGCCTAGACCTACTTCTGTTACGGAGATTCGGAGTTTTCTGGGTTTAGCCGGGTATTATAGGCGGTTTGTGCAGGATTTTTCCAGGATAGCAGCCCCTATGACTCGCTTGACTCAGAAGAATATTAGATTCGAGTGGTCAGAAGCTTGTGAGACTAGTTTTCAGTTGTTGAAGGAGAAGTTGACCACAGCGCCAGTATTAGCTTTGCCTAATAGTGTGGATAAGTTCACAGTTTATTGTGATGCCTCTAGAATTGGTCTTGGTTGTGTGTTGATGTAGAATGGAAGGGTGATAGCCTATGCTTCGAGGCAGTTGAAGAAGCATGAGCAGAACTATCCTACACATGATCTGGAGATGGCTGCAGTGATCTTTGCTCTGAAGATTTGGAGACATTATTTGTACGGGGTGACTTGTGAGATATTTACTGATCACAAGAGCCTTAAGTACATTTTTCAGCAGCGAGATCTGAATTTGAGGCAGAGAAGATGGTTGGAACTGTTGAAGGATTATGATTGCGAGATTCTTTACCATCCGGGTAAAGCTAATGTGGTAGCAGATGCCTTAAGTAGGAAGTCCTCAGGTAGTCTTGCTCACATCAGTGTTGAGAGGAGACCATTGATCCAGGAATTGCATCTGATGGTGGATCAAGGTCTGATGATGAAGATCAGTAGATCAGGTGGACTGTTAGCTCAGTTTAAAGTGCGATCTGTGCTAAGGGATATGATTAAAGCAGCTCAGAGCCGAGATCCTATTCTAGAAGAGCTTGCAGAGAATGTCAGAGCAGGGAAGTTCACTGATTTCACACTCGATGATGATGGTGTGTTGTGGATCAGTGGTAGATTGTGTGTTCCTGATGTGGATGATTTGAGAGAGGAGATTTTAGAGGAAGCACATTCTACAGCCTACAGCGTTCATCCAGGTGTTACTAAGATGTACCACAGTATCAGAGATCTATACTGGTGGGATGGATTGAAGAAGGATGTTGCTGATTATGTTGCTAAGTGCTTGACGTGTCAGCAAGTGAAAGCCATATATTCAGTTGCTAGATTGGCGAAGTTGTACGTGAAGCATATTGTGTGCCTTCATGGAGTACCTGTGTCCATTGTGTCAGACAGAGGTTCGGTGTTTACTTCTCGTTTTTGGCAGAAATTGCAGGAAGCGATGGGCACTAGGTTGGATTTCAGTACTGCTTTTCATCCTCAGACAGACGGTCAGTCTGAGAGGACGATCCAGACACTAGAAGATATGTTGAGGATATGTGTCTTGGATTTGGGAGGTAGCTGGGATGATCATTTGTCGCTTGTTGAGTTTGCATATAATAACAGCTACCATAGCAGTATTGGTATGGCACCATATGAGGCGTTGTATGGAAGGAAGTGTAGATCCTCGTTGAGTTGGGATGAGATCGGTGAGAGAGTTTTGACTGGACCAGAGATGGTTTAGGATGCTGCAGAGAAAGTCGTCGTGATCAAGCACAGATTAGAGACCGCAGTAAGCAGACAGAAGAGTTATGCGGATCCTAGGCGCAAAGATGTGGAGTTTCAGGTTGGAGATTTCATTTTTCTGAAAGTATCTCCGATGAAGGGTGTGATGAGATTTGGCAGGAAGGGTAAGTTAGCACCGAGATATATTGGACCGTTTGAGATTCTGGAGAGAGTTGGCACTGTTGCATATCGATTGGATTTGCCTCCGAGTATGTCACAAGTGCATCCAGTATTTCATATCTCGATGTTGAGGAAGTATATCTCGGATCCTTCACACGTGTTGCAGCCCGACAGTGTAGAAGTGAGTGAAAATTTGACTTTTATGGAAGAACCTGTGGCGATCGTTGATTTTCAAGTTCGACAGTTGCGATCGAAGCAGATTCCGATGGTCAAGGTTCTGTGGCGTAGCAACAGAGTTGAAGAGCATACGTGGGAGACTGAAGCTGAGATGCGAGCTTCTTACCCGTATCTCTTTCCTTCCTGATTCTGTAATCTTGTTTTCTGGAATTCGGGGACGAATTCTTGTAAGGGGGGAAGACTGTAATATCCCGTGTTTTTAAAAATATTTTTTTTACACTGTACCGGGATATGCAGTGTCAATAATTTTGAATATATATGTGATATTTTTACGAGTTAATATGTATTTAAAACCTATTTTAATTACGGTATATTATTTACAGTGTTTTACGTAAAATTTTCCCGGGACTTGCATTTTCAGGGAAATTTTCACGTAAACAATTTATTATTAATTATTTTAGATGTATTTACGGACTTGCATGAACTCATACATATTTTTAAATTATTAAATAAAGCCTATGTGTGTATATGTATTTAATTAGGGTTTATTATACCCTAATATTTTATTAAGTATTTAATTGTTTTAATTGTTATTTAATTAATTTTATTTGGTATAAATTATTAAAATATTAATATTTTTATGTGTGTGGTGTATATTTGATGTGTGTAATTTAATATTATTTTAATATATAGTATAAAGTATATATATACATATATTTGTCAAAATTACACAAGAATTGGAAAATTACATTTTAGCCCCCGAGTCTCCTTCTTCTTCTCCGACCGTTCCTTCACCGTCCGGGCGTCTATCACGTCGTTCCTTCACCGTGGGTGTGCCGTCCGGTGTGCCACCATCTTCCCCGACCAATTTCACCGCCTAAGGAGGCCGTTTCCGGCGTCGGGAGATCGATTTTGGCCGGAGAAGCCAAAAATCGATCCACCGTCGATCACGCCGATTCCGACCACCGTTTTCGACATCGCCGGTCTCTTTCTTCTCCTTGAGCTCCGGTGAGTGTGATTCTAGCTTTGGTTTGAGCTAAAATGGTCTAGAATTGCTTAGTTTTCGATTTGTAAATTTCGGCCTATTAGGGTTTTCGATTTTTTTGAGCTTCAAATTGATTGATTCATGGAAACTTCCTTCACAAATGTTGTTCCTAGTAGCTTAATCTTCATGTATGAATTTTTGTAGAATTTTTGGAGATTTTTTGGATTTTTGGGTATTTTTGAATATTTTAATATTATTTTCTAATTTTCGGAAATTAATTATTTAAATTATGAAATTGGAGTTTATGGTTAAATTAGGTGTTGAAATGAATTATAGGAATTTATTTGGAATTTTTATGAATTTCTAAGTATTTATTTTTAATTATTGAAGTTTAGGTGATTTTGGAAAATTAGGTTAATTGTGTTTTAAATTGAATTTAATTGGTTAATTGAGTTTAAATATTGATATTATTGATAAATATGTTGAGAAAGTTAATTTTGGATAATTGTATAATTTTTGATGAATTTTTGAAGTAATTTAAGTATATTTATATATATAGGGGTATTTTGGTAATTTTACCCTAAATTGTCTAAAAATGTAATTTAATTGGTTTTAATATTTATTTAAGGTATAAAAATGATTTCTACAAATTATTTAGTATTTTTAACTAATTAAAACTATTTTTCGGGAATTATTTTCAATTATATATATAATATACGGTTTTTCTAATAAAATGAGTTTTAATCGACTTTTACAGTGTTTCAAGGTTAATTATGTAATTTCTACGTATGAAATGTATTTTTGTGATTTAAGGATATTTTTGTTGTATCTGGAATATTGTTCTGTGTTTGTGGACCCCGGTCGGTGGACTGTAGTTTGGAGTCCGACCGTGGGATTTTGATTGTGTTGAGCTCGTTTTTCGAAGTGTGTTTCTTTGCAGGGTCGGCTCTACTCTTTTGAGTAGAGAGATGTCCATTTTACAGGGGAGGTTCTGCCGAATTTTCGGTAGAATTCTCGTAAAACGTGATATCCAGTCGAACCCTAATTTTCGATTCTGTGTTAAATACTCTAGATTGAATTCTAGGATTTCTGTTAGGTTTATTCTAATGTCGGTTATTTATTGCTTGTTTAGTTGCGCCGAGACCGAGGGCTAGTGGACCAGGCCCGTCGGACCTGTCTCGTGGAGCGCATTAGGTGAGTTACTATATTATATATATATACTTAGGATGCATGATTTAGAAAATGCATGTTTTATTTTGACTGAATATGCATAAATAATGTGATTTATATTCAAGTATATTTTTGGTATATTTTTGGTATATAATAAATTATATACATGTTTTGTTAATAAAATATATTTAAAATGTTTTTAAATATATTTTTAGTTTAATTCATGATTTGATTGGATTTATTTGACATATATATACTCAAAATATACCTGGTTTATGTTTGGTATATTTTCGGTATATATATGGTTTATATTGTTGTTTCATTTACATTCATGCATCATTTATTGTGAATGAATGATTTATATTATTAATGAAGGATATCAATAGAACGTGCTACCTAGTGGGCAGCACTAGGACCGAGTACGTACCGGTACGCCTATAGCTTTAGGCTATGTTACTAACTATTTGTGGATATTGGTTTGATATGATTATTGATATGTGAGATGTGGTTTGTGGGTGTGATTGCTGGAGCTCAGTTGACCAAGTGTCTCGGGGCCAATCACACTGGCAGTCAGACTGCTGGAGCTCGGTTGACTTAGTGTCTCGGGGCCAGTCTACTGTCCATATGGATTAAGTGGATATATTTGGTATAAGTGAGCCTGTATGGCTAGAGTGTTGTTTAACACTATTTTCTGAGGTTGCGATATTCTAGGGTTCTATGTGATCCTTCATAAACTGGGATTTTTCAGTAAAATATATAAAAAAATGATTTTTCTGCATCTGTATGAATTTGCCTGTATATATACATATTATATATATATTGTTGACTGTATGCATTAGCACTTAGTGTGTATGTATATATATTATAGTAATTCACTCAGTGAGGTCTGACTCCCCTCCGTTGACTATTTTTCAGGAGAGTCAACTTCCTCAGACCTCAGTAGCAGGTCGATACGCCGGATTTCTTCCGCCCCGGCTTCTTTATGTAAATTGTCTACTTGAGTCTTATTTATTTTATCTAGACACTGCAGTAGTTGTAAATTAAAGTATTGGATTTTATGTACTTTATTTTAAAGAGATGTATTATATTGAAACTGGATTTGTATTAAAGATTATATACATCTATGTGATGAGATGAGATTTAGTTTAAATCCAGTTGATATGATATTATGATATTATGATTTTTTTTATTTCCGCTGCATATTATATTTTTATTGTTATTATGGCATGCTTTATTTTATTTTTAGGCTTGCTACGGGTTCCGGATTCGAAAGAATTCCCGTTCCCTAGCGCCGGTCATGGCCCCTGTTTTGGGTCGTGACAATTAGTATCAACAAAATTAAGAACAATATCACCATTTTGCACATGATCATGCAAGAAATGATGCCTAATATCGATATGCTTAGTTCTTGAATGTTGAATGGGATTCTTGTGAAGGTTAATAGCACTTGTATTATTACATGTAATTGGAATGTGATTAATATCAATGTAATAGTTCAAAAGTTGTTATTTTTGCCATAAAACTTGTGTGCAATAACAACTAGCCGCTATATATTCTACTTCAGTGGTGGACAATGCAATCGAAACTTATTTCTTGCTAAACTAAGAAACTAAACATTGTCCTAAAAATTAATAAGTTTTGAAAGTGCTCTTTCTATCTAGTAAGCTACTGGCAAAGTCCACATTAAAATAACTAATCAATTCAAAGGAAGAACTCCTATGATACCAAAGTCCTAAATGCATTTTACCATAAAGATATTTAAAAATTCTTTTAATAGCATTCAAATGAGACTCCCTAGGAATAGATTGAACATAAGCAAGTAGCAAACATAATATCAGGCCTATTAACAGTTAAATAAAGAAGGGATTAGATCATACCTCTAAATCACTTTTCATCAATAGGTTTGTTATTCTCATCCTTATTGAGTTTGGTTATGGTGCTCATTGGATTTTTTCTTATTTTAGCTCCATCAATGCTAAAATTCTTAAGAATATTTCTTGCTTATTTGGTTTGATTGATGAAAATACTATCTTTACATTACTTGATTTGAAGTCCAAGAAAGAACTTGAGTTCTTCCATCATACTCATCTCAAATTCTCCTTCTATTAACTTGGAGAATTCCTCACACAAGCAATTATTAGTAGCAAAGAAAATAATATCATCAACAAATATTTGAACAATTAATAAATCATGCTTGGATTTCTTTATGAAAAAAATTATGTCAACTTTTCCTATAAGTTACCCTTTCTCTAGTAAGAAGTTGCTCAATCTTTCATACCAAGCTCTTAGAGCTTGTTTCAATCTATACAATGCTTTTAACAATTCAAAAACATGATTTAAAGAATCAAAATTGTCAAAACCCATAGGTTGTTCAACATATACCTCCTCTTTAATAAATCCATTTAAAAATACACTTTTAATATCCATTTGATAAAGTTTAAAATCCATGAAAGATGCAAATGCAAGTAGCATTATAATAGCTTCTAAACTTACAACTAGGGCAAAGGTTTCATCATAATTAATGTCTTCCTCTTAATTATAAAATTTAGATACTAGACTAGCTTTATTCCTAGTCATGACACCTTGTTCATTCATCTTATTTCTAAACACTCATTTTGGTGCCTATAATAGGATGATGTTTAGGTTTAGGAACTAAAGTCCAAACCTTTTTCTTTCAAATTAATTTAACTCTTCTTGTATAGCAAGGATCCAAAATTCATCACTCAATGCATCATTAACATTTTTTGGCTTAATTTAAGAAAGGAAGGCTAAATTTACAATAGACTTAAGTTTAGATCTAGTAGTTACCCCTTTTGTAGTGTCACGTATGATGAGATCTTGAGGATAAGCTTTCTTGAATTGTCAATCCTTTCAAAATTCATCCTTCAAGGTAGGTTGAGATATCTCTTCATTATCCTTTTTGCTTAGATCTTCAAGTTCTAAAGACTTACCAACATTTTCTTCTTGTGTATCTATAATCACATTTTCACCTACAAGTTCATCAACACTACAAATATCCTTTCTAGGATTAAGTGACTTTAATTCATCAAAGACGACATTCATAGACTCTTCAACTACTGAATTTCTCCTATTAAAAACTCTATATGCTTTGCTATAAGTGGAATAACCTAGGAAAATTTCTTCATCAGCTTTAAAATTAAATTTTCCAAAATTATCCTTGGTGTTTAATATTCTTAGATATGAGATTTTGGGTTTTCTATTGTTTCATAGCTCATAAGAAGTTTTATTTAAAATTGGTCTTTTAAAAACTCTATTTGAAACATAACAAGATGTGTTAACAGCTTTCATCCAAAAGTATAGAAGCAAATTATACTCATAAAGCATTATTCTAGCCATTTCCATAAGAGTTCTAATTTTTCTTTCCACTTCCCCATTTTGTTGAGGAGTTCTAGGAAAAGAAAATATATGTGAAATATCATTTTCGTTGCAATAGGTTTTGAAAAATTCATTTTCAAATTCAGTTCTATGATCACTTTTAATAGAAGAAATATAAAAACCTTTTTTCTTTTTAAACTCTTTTTATAAAATTTTTAAAATATTTAAATGCATCATTCTTATGAGCAAAAAAACAAACCCAAGTGAATCTAGAGTAATCATCAACCAATACATATGGATAGTGTATTCCACTAAGACTAGCAACTCTAGTTGGTCCAAATAAATCCATATGTATAATTTCAAGTGGTCTAAAAGTGGATACTACATTCTTTAGCTTAAATGAGGACTTGGATTATTTTCCTTTTTGATAAACATCTCAAGGTTTATCCTTAATGAATTCAAGCTTAGGTAAACCAATCACAAGTTCATGTTTACAAAGATCATTCAAAAGCTCAAAATTTGCATGTCCTAACCTGCTATGTCATGTTCATATGTCATGGGAAATAGACATTAAGCATTTGATTTTTTGTTATTAATCTTATTTAAATCAATAACATAAACATTGATTGTTCTTTCACCACTAAAAATTACTTTGTCTTTACCAAGACTACTAATAAAATAATTTATAGGATAGAAAGCCACCTTATTTCCCATATCAACTAATTGTCTTATTCTAAACAAATTATGTTTAAGACCATCAACAAGCAACACATGATGTATATATAAGGATTGAGGATTACCTATTTCTCCAATGCCTACTATCTTTCCTTTAGCATTGTCTCTAAATGTGACATGTTCTCCATCCTTTGCATCAAGCTTGTTAAACTGCTCCTTATCTCCTATCATGTGCCTTGAACATCCACTATCAAGATACCACTTGTTTTTCGTTCTTGTGGATCTCAAGCACACCTACACAAAATAATTTAAGTTTTCTTTTGAACCCAAACCTTTCTTGGTCTAGGTTGGTTAGTTTCAAGATAATTCAAAGGAAGCAAATTCATATGTAGTCTTTTATAGAAGCATACATTGTTGGTGTGTCCTTTGATCATGCAATACGAACATACAACATTTGCAAACTAATTTCTTCTAGGAGCATATGTTTGTTTAGTATGTGAAACATGCTTTTAATGTTGTGGTGGTGTGTGTCTCCTAAAATTATTTTGAGTCATAGTGTGAGACATACATTGACAATAGAAATGTGTATTTTGATAATTTTGTGTAACATGTTTAGGATCATTGTGTTGTGCAACATGCTTATGAGTGTTGTGTCTAGTGTACATGTAAGCATGTTTGGGTTATGCTTCTCTAGCATAAGACTTACCACTTTGTATCATATAGGATTGAGTATTATGAGACTTTCATTTAATATTTGACACATGAGACTTATTAGCTTTGAAAGCTTGAGTCTTAATGAATTTAGAGGCAGAATGAATGGAATCATGTAAGGTTTTAACAAAATTAATATGTGATGATGATGATGATAAAGCAATTCCATTTTTATATCCAATTCCATGGGTATCTCCATCAAATTTTTGAGCATCAAGAAGGCTATCTAAAGTTTCTTTTTCTCTTTTAAATTTAGCAATGGAATTCTTTAATTCTAAGACCTGCTTAGAAAGCTTATAATTTTCATCACTTGCTTTCTTAAGTTAATCTTCCAAGGAATTAGAAGATTTTGCATCACTAACAAGCTTTTCATTTGATTCAACAAGTTTAGCAAAATCATTTTTTAAGCTATAAAATTCCTTGGTTAAGCTAAATAGCTTATGCTTGTAAAGTTTCTTCTTAGAAAGCAAGCTTTTGTATTTAACTAATAATTTATTCACAATAGAGCTCTCATCAATATCATCATCATCATCATCATAATTGTCACAATCATCAAAGGAAGAATGAAAAATAAATGGTACCTTATTTTCATTTTCAAGAGTCATGAAGCAAAGGTTAGCCATTTCTTGTTGTTCCTCTTCTTTTTTGGATTCGAAAGAGTCATCCTAAGTAGCTTTGAATGCCTTTATTTTTTCCTTTGCTCCTTTGTGCTTCAATTTGAGTTTATAGCACTCACTTCGATTGTGACCCAGTTTCTTGCATTCATAATAATTAACTTCTTTAGTTTTCTTCTTACCTTCCCTTTCATACTTCTTATTAAAGTCTCTTATTCTTGAGAAATTTTTCTTTCTCAAAAAGTTCTTAAAGTTCCTAATGAGCATGGCAATATCACTATCTTCATCACTAGAATCTTTAATATTTTCATCTTCATTTTCTTTTTATGAAACCTTCAATTATGTGCTTTTTTCTTCTCTTCCTTCTCTTCTTACTCTTCACCTTTTTTGCTTAATTGTGAGCTCATATATCAAGAGCTTGCCAATAAACACATCAGTTAAGAGATCTTGAGCTTCGTTAATTGAAGTGACTTGAGATTTCCAATCCTTCTTAGGTGGGATTTTTAGAATCTTGTTATTCACCTCTTCCTTAAAGAAATATTTTCCAAGTTTCTTAAGGGTTGTAAGGAGAGCATTAAGTCGATTTGTCATCTCCATGATTGACTCTTGAGGCTTTATCTTGAAGAGTTCGTATTCATACATGTGAAGTTAAACCTTCTTACTTCTAACTTGCACGTTGCATTCATAATGATTTTCTAAGGTCTCCCACATTTCCTTAGCTGATATGCAAAGTTGAAGCTTGTCTCCTTCTTCTCCTATCATGGAAGAGATTAAAGTGATTATAGCCCTTTTATTTTTATGATTTTCCTCCTTTGTTCATTATTCCATTGGCTTCTTACAAGAGTAGTTACCACATCAATAATGGTAGTTGTAGGTGGTTCCTAACCTTTTAAGACAATATCCCAAAGTTTGATGGAATCATAATTAAGGTAAAGCTCCATTTTGAACTTCTAATGAGGATAGTCACTACTATTGAAGAATGATCTAAGTGGAGAAATGTTTTGTGATTCACTCCCTATGATCTTGTATTCTAGCAATGAAGTTTCTAGAATACAAACTCTAATATCAACTGAAAGTGCCTTAAAAGGGTGAATAAGGATAATGAGGATTTTAAGAAAAATAAAGATGATTTTAAGGATTTGAGAAAGAATTAAAAGAGAATATAACAGGAAGAATAATAAACATAATGATTTAAAGAGTTCAGATTCTTAACAATCCTACATCTTCACCTAACTTATCCCCAATTTAGGATTTTCAATCTCACACAATCTTATTCACAAGATTAAGATTACATAAGAGTTTAAGGCACACTTTCAACCTCACAATTAAAAGTTTCTAGGCTCATTTTTAAACCAATTCCTAAATGCTTGAATGGCTAAACACTTAAACCAATTCCTTTAGAAATAAATCTCACTTCTCTTCTAATCTATCCCAAGACTTAAATAAAGTAGAAATTATATTTCTAACACACAACCAACTCTCACAAGAGTTAATGAAACTAAGAATGAACAAATTAAAAGTTTAAAAGCTTTAATGAATATTAAAATAAAGAATTTGAATAAGCAAGTGTCTTAACTTTAATTGAGCTCTAAGAGTAGTTTACATAGCTATTGGTTATATAACAAACATTTCTCTAACATCTCTTATTGATTTTTTATTCATCTTGGAATTATTTTTGTCAAAACACTGCTCATGATCTTAAAGAGCAAGTTTTGGCTCATAAGGAGCAAAATATTAGCCATTACATTCAAAAAATGACCATTTGGAGCTCTCAAGACTGCCCTCACAAACTGAGCTTTGCTCCTCACGATCATGAGGGCAGCTTATGAGGAGCACTAACCATTTTGTCAAAAATTAGCTCTTGAGGCACTATAAAAAGTCAACTTGTAAGTGTCTAATGAGCTAACCACTGTAAGTCCAAATTTGTATATTTTTTATATATAATTATTTCTCAAAGATTGGGGACTTGCATATATTGAGATACTACATCAAAATGCATATTTATACTATTTTAAGGAGTATTTCGTTGTCTCTAATCATTAAACAATTATTCTTGATAATTAATTAATTTACTACACACTTAAAGGAAATCATTAGAATCTAAATTTTTGTTAAAGTTCAAAATTAGGAATTTTATCATGCAAATGGTCAACAAAGTGATTTATGCAGCTCTTCCCACTGATGATGTTTTGCACCAATAAGATTAGATTTTTCCATCCCGCTGTTGCTTGTGTGCAGCAGATTTTGAATCAATTGATCACATTTTATGTTCTTATCATTATGCTACTTCTTTATGGCAAGCATTGAGCAAATTATTTTAAGTGAGTGTTGTTATTCCCAATAATTTTAATGGCCTTTTTAGGATTGTATGGTTTTACCATTTTTCTTTAAAAGTTTATGCTTTATAGACAGCTGATGTCGTTGCTATTTTTCAATGCATATGGTATTCAAGAAATCAAGCCATATTTCATGACAGATACGTCTCAGTTTCTACTACAATTCTCATTATTTATTCAGACAATAGAGAGTCATCCACATTTAACGTTAGACATATGAGCAATTTGGTAAAGGATCTTTTAATCCTTTGACATTTTCAATATCATTTGGTTTCAGTTACATGGCTCAAGCCTCTTATTGCTTGGATTAAAATAAACACTGAAGGAACGACTCGTGGGGCTCCAAGCATGGCGGGAGCTGAAGGTGTCTTTCAAACTCATAATGGAAGGGCTATTACCTCTTTTGCAACTCCTCTTGGTACTTGCTATGCTTTTGCAGCTGAGATTTCAACTATAATTTTTGTGTTAAAAAAAGCATTAGTTATGTCTTTCGTTAATTTTTGTTAGAATATGACTCAACCTTGGTAGTCCATCTTCTTCACCAATAAAGTGCAGCTGTCCTTTGGCATTTACGTATGAACTAGGAAGTTTGCTTGAGCATAATGAACAAGTTAAATGTTCATATAAGTCATATCTATATGGAAGGGAACAGAACTATTGATGGTCTTTCTGTTATAGGTATTGGGCTTCATGCCATTCAATGGTGGGATTCATATCTCATGGAAGCTCATTCTGCCATGGTTCATGATGCTATGGGTAGAGAAATTTTTAGATTTTGTTAGCTTTAATTCATTGTTTCTTTTGCCTTTTGGGTTGTTGTTGATACATTGTATTCATTTGTTTTTATTTAATAAGGTAGGAGGATCCAAGTGATGTTGGTGCTATAGAGGTGTTAGCCTAATTAGGATATTTTAGTGCACCGTCTGATGTTTGCTTCGCCAATTTTATAAAAAAAAAAATTAATTCCCATCTAAATCTCAAATTACCATAAGACTATTTAGTTCCTTTATAATTTTGTAGTGCTCATTAATAGTAAATAAAATTAGGAAAAAAAGATAAGAAGAAAAACAATTGTCATCCAAGTTGCATGAGATTAGCAAAACTTGGAATCCATACATATCCCAAAATCTAATTTGAAAGTTTTTGGAAATTATGATAGAATTTTTCATTATTGTGTAGTTAAACTCAATTCTTGTATAAAAATAGAAATTTTATTCATTACAACACAATAAATTATTTGTATAAATACAAATAAATGAAAAAAATAATTTTTTTGTCCAAGGCTAATTAATATGATGAATTTAAGGCTTATTGTTAAAGGAAAACATTAAATACCCGCACAATAAAAATATAGTTCAAATCCATCAAATTTTCACTAAATTTAACATAAGTTGAACTTTTTGAAAAGATCAAACTATCAGAAATCACTAATTATGTCACGACCCGAACCCGAGGGCACGTGACCGGCACTAGGGAATGGGTAGGCATAAGGCCACCGAAACCCGTAGTAAGCCTAAGGGAAAAGAAAATAAAACCATTCACATTTTATCTTTAATTAAAAACAGAACATATTATCAAACTGATTGTTCTTCAATTTACACAAATTTAACTGTTTAATAAAAAATATGATTCAACATCTCATATTATAAATTGAATTTACGTCATATACATAAATGTATTTCGTACAGATAAACTACATAATTTGGTTAAACCATACAAATTCTCAATACATATACTACTGCAGCATCCTAGATTAATACACAGTACAGCTTATAATGACCTACGTAAAATAGCCGGTGAAGAAGAAATCCGGCGTAGAGGTAGTCTGAGGTCGAACTCCCAAGCTCCTGAAAAAAAATAAATTGAGGGGAATCAGACCTCACTGAGTAAGTCAATAAAAGAGCTGTACGGTTTGAAAACCCCTTTTTTTTTTTTGAAAACTACATATATTTATAGTGAAAATATTTTATAATACATATATAAGTATAGCTTTGGAAAAATCTCGGTAGAACCCTAAACCCAAGTCTAAATGGCCAACTGGGCCCACTTATTCCAACTAGACTACCGGTCCCCGAGAGCAAGGGCATCAACCGAGGCACCAAGCCGTAGTCATTCACTTAATCCAAATATATGGCTCTGGCGGTCCCCGAGAGCTAAGGCATCAACCGAGGCACCCATCCCAGTCCATTATTGACTTTCCAATCACTGGCGGTCCCCAAGAGCAAAGGCATCTACCGAGGCACCCGTCCCAGTTTAACATTCATCAATCATACAGTTATCGGATTCATCTCTCAATCTCTACCATGTGCACATAGTCCTGGTGAGGCCCACCAGGTAGCTCGTTCTACCAAAATTTCTCAAATCGATTTTTTAATAAATAATTTGCATTTAAATCGTAAATGATAGCATTAAATTAAATAAATCATATGATCAATATAATAGAAATACGAGCGCATGCATTCTTTAAACAAACATACGCACAGATCATTTTATCGACTTACAGGATGAATGCGAAGGCTGACGACCACGCGTCTGCCTCGGCCTCACGGCTTCTGCTCCGATATGCTCTAAAAAAAAAACAATGAATCGACTTTTTAAAACATGACTAAGGAATCGGAATCAGGAATCAGCAAAATAATAAAATTCCAGACTAACTCGATGAAAACCGGACGAGACTCGACAGACAGGAGTTAACCTAAGTAACGGTAGGAAATTTTACAGATATCACGTTTTACGAGAAAATCTATCGAAATTTCGGCAGAGTCTCCTCTGTAAAACGGACATCTCTCTACCAAAAGTAGAGCCAGACCTGCATAGAAAATGCACTTCTAATTCCAAAACCATTCACACTCGAGTCGGGCTCCCAAAACACAATTTGCCCCGACCGAGATCACAACTCAAATACAATATCAAAAATTAATAATATGCGTTCCTTAAATACATATATCGCATACATACATACTAGAATAGATAAAAATTATACAAAATCTCCATTATTCAAAATTGAGCAATTAAATTTGTATTCCAATCATATTAAAATTATAATTATAGCCCAAATTAAAACTAGTGCAATGTATTATATGTATATATATGTATATTGGGAATTTGATAATCAAAATTTACATTACCTAGGAAATTATGTCAATTAATTTATAAAAATTATCTAAACCCTTTAATTATTAATAAAACTAATTAAAATATATATTTATCATATTTAGTGTAAAATTACATTTTTACCCCCCTAAAATACATAATTTACTTAATGAGTTTTTAATACTGAAAATAATTCCTTAAAATTATTTAATCATGTCAAAAATTCATTTTCTCAAGATACATTTTCTTAATATAATTAAAACATTTAATTAACCAACAAATTTCCTCCCAAAAATATTATTTACCCTAAAAATCAAATTTGGCATAAACTCAAATATAGTTATAAAAATAGTATAAAAATCTCAAAAATTATAATTTGAGTCCTAAAATTCATATTATTTACTAATAGCCTCATTTATCAAATTTCATAATTTTTCACAATAATTTCCAAAAATTTACATAAACACCAATTATATACCTAAAATTTATAAAATCTATAATTACTCCAAAAAAATTTCTAAAACCCTAGATAAAATTAATAAACTCAAAATAACTTAACTATATTTAACTTATTCACTAATTTCACTTAAAATAAAATAAAATCAAGTAATTAAAATGGCAAAATTTCAAATAAAAATTCTGGAAATTCAAGAAAAATGCCCAAAAATAACTCAAATGGGCAATTATCTTCCTCATAGCACAACCACACCCTATATAGAATTCTCAACGGAAGGAATTTCAAGATCAAGGAAGAAATGAGGGCATCGAGTGAGCATTACTTACCCCTAGCTGCTGGACGGAACAGAGGGAGGGGAAGGAACTTGTTGTCGTCGGTGAAGATGGGGGAGATAAAGCTGTTCAGGCGGAGGCGAAGGGCTGGTTGACACTTCCAGGAGATGGCACAACCGAACGTCGAAGCTGTGCAGAACGAGATGCAGGGCTGCTGCTGCGCGAGGAGAGAAAGAAGCTGCTTCGCGAGGAAGAGGAGAGCAGCTACCAGGCGAGAAGAGAAGAAGAAGAAGAAGAAGAAGAAGAAGAAGAAGAATCAGCAGCAGCAGAGAGGGCTGGGTGAGGATGGTGAGTGAGGGAGGAAGACGGGGATGGGACAGAGAAATCCTCTGCTGCTCTCTTCTCTATTTTTTTTTTTTTTTCTCCTTTGTTTCCGGTTGGGTCCCTTCTATATGTATACTCACGTATATATATATATATATATATATATTATAACTATTAATTTATATAATTATACACATATATGTATAGGCAATTATTGGTATGTATACATATACTACATACACATATGCATATACACTAGTTATTCTAATGCACACACCTAAATAATACTTCACCTTAAATATACACATAAGTGTGAATATATATATATATATATATATACATGTACATAGAAACACATATATAACCTTAAAGTTAATATAGTTTAAAATAGCAATAATAATAATAATGATAATAATAGACAATACATAAATAATAATCACATAAATTAGTAACCCTAAAATTATATTAACCTAAATATATATATATATGTATATAATTTATACCTTATACTTTATTATATACATATATCTATATATACATATATATATACACACATGTGAATTGACATGTACATTTAAATTAATATTTAACCTAAAATATAATGTTAACAAAATTTTATACTTTAATATAATGCAAATTAACTATTACTAGTACTACTCGAGAAAAATATGCCCCTTTATATTAAAATAATCATTTATATATATATAGGGTATTACAAATTAACTATATTTATATAGATTTACAAATTTAAAAAATATGAATCCAAAAAATAGAAAAGAATAATCATTTCGCAATTTATTGAATTGAACCGAAGACAAATTCCAAAAAAAATTACTGAAGAAAAAATTCCAAAAAGAAAAAAAAAACTATGAAAAGAATAATCATTTGGCAATTTATTGAATTGAATCATTTTGCCTGGACCGAGTAGATGTATAATGATTGAATACAATATATAATTGAATTCATAAATATTTATTTTTATATTAAATTCTTAATTTGTATTCTTTTCACATTGAAAAAAACTATTTCAACATCAAATTAAAGAAACCATAGAAAAAATATTATACATATAAGTAAAAATTAAATTTTTCAAGAATTTAAATATATTAATTTATAAAATATTAATTTTCAGAAAAGATTAATTTATAATATTAATATATTTGGTCAATATATAAAATATGCTATGTTATTTAAAAGTATACGTCCATTTATTATTCATTAGAGATTATATATATTTTCATTGCAACCATATAAATGAAAGAAATACATGAAGAAAACTATATTTCAATTATATTATACTTTTCAACATGTATGAAAATTATTTTAGGAGTGCAGTGTAAGACTTAATTAAAGACCTCATGTCTGATATCTCTGTCAACTGTATATTTTAATAGCTATGGTAAATGGGATATAAAAACAGAACACAACACCAATTAACATAACTTTTTGTTTACTGAAATCAATAATAACATTTGTATCCTATCATCAAATGTTTTTCTGATAACTGATTGTTTCCTGTTTGATGATAGGTTACATTTACGAAGAAAAAAAAAAGGAAGAAGAGAAATGGTTACATTAAAAAGCTCTCTTTCAAAAAAAAAAAAAAAAACCGTATAAATGAAGTAGAAAAAAAAGTTAAAAGTGAAACAAGAAAAGGTAAAGTGGAAAAAAGTAATCATAATTTTAAAGAAGTTTGGTTAGACAATGGTGTATAGTGTAATTAAAAATTTTGTCAAATTAAATAGGGATTTTAACATAAATGTCCAAAAAATGCCTCTATTCAACAAAATATACCTACTTTTCATATATTACTAAAATGCCCATTTAAAAAATAATAATAATTACACACGTATCTTCATCAACGTCGTTATGTTTCCGCCCTTTTACAGCAACCTCTTCCTACTCCTCTCAATTCTTCCACAAATCACAATTAAAATCAACTCATCTCCACTTCCCCAATAGATTTTTTATGGCTTTTCTTTCCCTAGTTGTTTTCTTGGCCACAACCATGTTGTTGTTGTTTTTTGTTTCCCTGTTAATCATCTGGCCAAATCCATACACATTGAGTAATTTTATGGTTTTGGTTTGTGAATCCATCTTAACTTGAAAAAAAAAATTCTAAGATGGTTTGGATACAAGGAGCTAAACTGTCTTTAATTTCTTCTTCTGGCCATCATCTTTTAGAATTTGAATCTAGACAGTTGTTCCAGTTGTCGTCATCATCGAAGAAGAAGCTAGGGTTCCTGAAATTCCCCATCGACGATTTATTAAGTAGCTAATATAAGTAATATAATTCACTTGATTGATTCATTTTCTATTACTTAATTTAAAAAGAAAGACAATACAGTACTGAAACTTATAATTTTGTAAGTTGAAGTTGTGTTTTCACAACAAAATCACAACCATGAATCTTGGATATATATGTTATAATGATTTCATGTGCCAAAAAGGTGTTTTTTTTCCTTATGATTTAAACCCTTAAATCATGGATTTATTGGTGATCAAGTGGTCTCTAGCTATGTTCGTTTAGGATGCACAAAAGACACTCATAACTTGTTCGATGAATTGCCCCAAAAAGACTTGATCTCCCGAAATTCTCTAATTTTTTAGTTTTCACATAGAGGATATTTGGGTTACTATTTGAATGCATTTCATAAAAATAATTGGATTCTATTTTTCATTATAGAGACAAATATCTTGTTTAATAAAGATTTGTAAAAGGTTATAAGCAAAACATTTATATAAACTTTTTCTTATTGGTTTTTTTACTAAATAATATTATGGCTAAAAAGAGAATAGATGTATTATTAATTTGGCACCAATGAAAGAGCTATGTGGCCATCCTTGTGCAAAAGAAGGAGATAATGATAATACAACAAAATAAATTATTTTCAGTTCTCAAAACTTGTAATGAAATGATAAAACCCAAAAAGTGCTTTTCCTGGGAAAAGGAGAACACAGCCTGCAAAATCCAAAATTGCCAAAACAATAGGTGTCCGTTTTGTGTACTGACCAATAGAAGATCACACGAGGAGGGAATAAAATCCCATTGTAGGTTAAAGGAAAAAAATGCAAGAGTACATTTTCATTTAAACAATTCCTTTCAAACCACCAAAAAAAAAACTAAAAACAGAAAAAATGAATCGAAAACCAAAAATAAATCAAAAGGATTCAAAAATTTTGAAATTTAAATTCTTAACATTTTGTGTCACATAATGAATATTTTCTCATTGAATAAATTAAATTAGTAATGATTTTTCTATTTCTATTGATTACAATTTATAGGTAAAGATTTGAGTAAATTAGCAATGAATGTTTTGTAATAAATACGTAATATTGCAGAACAAAACCAAAAATCTCATATACATTCTTAAAAAAAACTAAAATAGAAAAACGAATTAGAAACCAAAAACAAACCAAAAGGATACAAAATTATAACATATTAACATCTTCTCATGCGTCATCAACAAAAACATATTCAAAGAAATCACAATAATAAATCTACTTCAACTATAGAATATTTGGACATAAAATAAAGATTGCATAAATACAACAAATATACAAAAAGAAACTTAGTAATATAACTACATTGCCATTAATAAAATAAAAAAGTATCAAAAAAAACCAAGACGATACAAATTAAAACAAAAAAGTACCAGAAACCAAAAAAAAACCAAAATGATACCAAATTTTAAATGCAGCACAAAACTACAACATCCTTTTACAACTCAACAATACTAAAAAACTTAAAAACATATTTATTTTAAAAATAATTTTGTTAATTTTTTTATATATTGTATATTTAAAAATTGAATATAATACTTTGAAAAAAAATTAATAATTACAATAAAAAAATAAGTATTTTATGTATATGGTTAATAATTAAAATAGAGAATAAAAGTATTTTTCATTTATGATTTGTATATGATCAATTTATGATTTGTATGTAAGAAATTAAATTTAATAATTTATACAAAATAAATTATTAATTTTATTATTGACTTTAAATTATGTTGATGACCCATTAAAACAAGTTTTATTTTCGATTGGATGCTTCATCATATACAGTTTCTTTTTCATTTTCAAATCTATGTATTTTTATTACTCTAATTAGCAATAACAAGATTTCAGTAAAGCAATGAACAAATTGTATGCTTTATTAAGGACGGAGTCTCTCTTGGTGATTTGATTTGCGAATCCTAAAACCATAAAATCCTAAACCCTAAATAAATAAATAAAAAAAAAGCACACCAAATTAGAGACCTTCAACACTTCATCACCATCAACATCATCTTTAGTATTAGAATTAAAACCAACATTCTCAGACAATTTCTTATCACCGTTAAAATAGAAACACATAATAAAGTATTAGAAACTAAAAAGAAATTAAAAATATATAAAAATAATAAAACAGAACATATCCCAACAAAATCTTTTAACTCATTATCACCACCAACAACTTTAATAAAATTTTGAATCATAAGCTTCTTTATTCTCATCATCCCCTCACCTTACTACCTTTGCATTCGCTTTTCTTATTTTCAACATCCTTTTCAAAACCAACATTATATACTAAACTTGGTTAATAATTACAATAGATAATAAAGTATTTTTTATATATGATCCGAATATGATCAGTTTATTATCTATATCGGAAACAAAAAAGACGCAAAAATAATAAAACATAACATACCCTAAACTCATCACCACCACTACAGCTTAAATAAAACTTTGAATCATAAGTTTCTTTAGTCTCACCGTCATCTCCACCTTCACTACCTTTACATTCACTTTTTTTTATTTTCAACACCATTTTCTAACAACATCTACTAAACTAGAACTACAAGAACCAAAAGCAGCTTCATCTTTTCATATACATTTAAAATAAGAGCAAAAACAAAAAGTAAATCAAAAAGCAAAAAAATTAAATACCACTACCTAATAATAGAATGGAAATGTGGGGTATCAATTCTTGTACCTCTTGAAAAAATTAATTTGTTTAAAAAAAGGAAATGAAAAAGAAAAATAGGAATTAAAACATAAAGAGAAAATAAAAATTAAAAAAGAAAATAAAAATAAAAAAAGAGGAAAATAAGAAAAATGATAAAAAAAAATTTATAAAAAAAAAAGAGGAAAAGAAAAAAGAAAGAGAAAATGAACATAAAAAAAGAAGAGGAGGAGAAAAAAATAAAAAATAAAAAATATGAAAATAAAAATAAAAATTTAAATTAATGAAAAAAGAACATAATAATAATAATAATAATAATAATAATAACAACAACAACAACAACAATATTGACTATTTCTCCATTAATTAAAAAAAGAAGAAAAGAAAAAAAAACAAGAAAGAAATGAAAAAATAAAGAGAAAATAAAAATTAAAAAAAAAACAGATAAGAAAAAATGAAATAAAAAATAAAAATAAAAAAAGAGAGAAAGGAAAATAGAAAAAATAAAAATAAAAATAAAACAAAAAAAAAGAGAAAAGTCAACACCAAGTGCTATTGAATATGAAAAAATTGAAGAGATTAACAAAATAAAAATAAAAATTAATGGAAAAATAATTAAATAAAAAATAGTAATAATATTGCCTAAATTTTTATTAATTAAAAAAAGAGAAGAAAACATGAGAGAATGAGAAAAAAAAAAAGAAAGAAAATAATATGAAATAAAATTAAAGAAAAAAAAGAAAAAAAAAAGAAAAAAGATAAAGAGGAAAAGAGAAAAATTTTAAAAATGAGAAAATAATTGATGGTAAAAGAGAAAATAAAAGGTATGGAAGTAAAGATGCTAAAGTAAAAGTGTAATAAATAAAAATTGAGTGTATTTTAGTAAATAAGTTTAAAAATAAGATATTTTTGATAAATTTCTCAATTAAATATTAAGTAGTTTATTGTTTGGGTCCAATGTCAAATTTGGGCCAAATTCCATAAAAGTTCATAATTCATTTTAGAATCCACTCCATGAAGAAATGACATAAGAGCAATCAACTCATTACTGAAAATTAATAATTAACTGAGGATAATTAATAATAGCGGATAAAAATTATGTATTAAATTATGATTAACTGAGCAATCAACTCATCATTCATTAGCAACTAATTATTAATAGCATCAAAGCTTCAATATTTTGTCCTTTATGATTATTTAATAAAAATATTAGAGAATAAATATAGATAAAATAATTTTAATTTAATTAATGGATATTTTGTTTAATAATTTTAAAATATAGATAAAATAATTTTGATAAAATAAAAATTATAAATTATTTGCAGAAAATAGAAATTTATATATAAATGAAGTGTCAATAATTCATTTATTATTTAAAATTTATTCACTACAATTTTTAATTGCATTAGTGTTTTTTACTTAATTTAAATTATTTTAAAAATTATTACAATATTTAAAATCATTTAAAATTTTATAAAAAATTTAGAACCGGAACCGGCTGGTTCTAAAGTTCTAAATCGATCTTGAACCATCCTATGTTCAGTTCAAGTTTAGTTCCATAAACCTTCATACCTGTCATGACCCAAACCAGGGGTTATGACCGGTGTTAAAGAATGAAAATTCTTTCGAATCCGGAACCCGTAGCAAGCCTTAAAATAAAAATATGCAACAATAATAATAAAATATGCACCACAATTAAAAATCTCAAATCAATATAATAAAACAAAACTCTTTCATATCATATCATGAAATATATTAGTATCATATTCAAATAAAATATCTAAATTAAAATCACATACAGTGAATATAAAACACAACACACTGCTGATACCAAATATAACTACTACAGTTTTTTAGAGTACAATATAAAAATAATTAAGTAGATAATTTATATAAAAGAGTTAGGGCATAAAAAGTCCAGCAGATGAATCTACTACTGAGGTCTGAGGAAGAAGACTCTCCTGTAAAAATATCAACTGAGGGAGAGTCAGACCTCACTGAATGAATTATTATAATATATATACATGCATTTACTATATGTCAAATGCAATCAGTCATCAGTATATATAATAAATATATATACAGGCATATACATATAAATGTTGAAAATCACTTTATATATAATACTGAAAAACATCAGTTTATGAAGGATCAAATAGAACCCTATTTAGTTGCAACCTCAATCAACAATAATACCACTTTAGTCATACAAGCTCACTGAATTCCAAATAAACTTATTTATTCCATATGGATAGTAGACTGGCCCCAAGACACTTGGTCAATTGAGCTCCAACAATCACATCATCAATCACATCACATCTCAATCAAATCAATTAAATCATAATTTTCACAAATAAGTTAGTAATTCAACCCTACAATCTATCGCACTGATACGTACTCAATCCTAGTGCTGCCCACTAGATAGCACGTTCTATCGATATCCTTCATTTAAAATAATTCATCCATTCGGAAAATAAATAATGTAGAATGACATTCATAATAGTAAAATAAACCATATATATACCAGAAATATACCTAAAATAAATTAAGTATATTTTGAGTATAAATATGTCAGATGAATTCAAATTAATCATAAAGTACACCAAAAATAAACCAATAGTATACTATAATCATGCAAGTAAAAATCAATAAAACTAACATGCATTTATTTAGAAATATACCTAAGATATAATAAACATTTACTAAAATAATTTATGATTAAACTTAATTAAAACATAAATATGTGCTAAAACATGCATCCTAAATACAATGTACATATAAAATAACATATAATATCCCGAATTTTTAAATATTTTAATAATGCATCGGGATATGCAGTGTTAATAATTTTGTGTATAATTATGGTATTTTTACGAGTTAATATGTATTTAAAACTTATTTTAATTATTGTGTATTATTTTAAGTGTTTTACATAAAAAATTTTCGGGACTTACATTTCGGGGAAATTTTCACATAAATAATTTACTATTAATTATTTAAAATAGATTTCTGGATTTGCATGAGTTCATATATATTTTTAAAATACTAAATAACGTATATGTGTGTACTTATTTATTTAACTAGGGTTTAATTAATTACCCTAATATTTTATTATTTATTATTAGTTTTAATATTATTTAATTATTTTTATGTGTATTAAATATTTTAAAATATTAAATTATATGTGTGTGGTGTATATTTAATGTGTGTGATTTTATAATATTTTAATATATAGTGTAAAGTATATATATATACATATATACATTTAATATTAAAACAAATTATAAAGTTTGAATTATTTACAAAACTGCCATCCACCCTCCTCCTTCTTCCCGACGCACGCACGATCACCATCCGGCCACTGTCATCCCGTTTCCTCACCATTGGTGTGCCTCCTGGCGTGCCACCTCCTTCCTCTAGCCGTTCCGCCGCCTGCAGAGTCCCTTTCCGACTTCGGGAAGCTTATTTTGGTCGGAGAAGCCGAAACTTTGGCCATCGTCGTTCACGACGTTTTCGGCCACCATTTTTGACACCGCCAGTCTCTTTCTTATCCATGAGCTCCGGTGAGTGTGATTTCAAGCTTTGTTTCACTTAAAATAGTCTTGATTTGCTTAGGTTTCGATTTTTCAAATTCAGCCATTTTAGGGTTCTTGATTTTTTTGAACTTTAATTTGATTGATTCATGAAAAATTCCTTAACAAATGTTGATCCTAGTAGCTTAATATTCATGTGTGAATTTTTTTAGAATTTTTGGGAATTATTTTGATTTTTGGGTATTTTTAAATATTTTATTATTATTTTCTAATTTTCGAAAATTAATTAATTAAATTATGAAATTGTGTTTATTGGTGATTATAGGTGTTAAAATGAATTATAGAAATTTATTTGGAATTTTTATGAATTTCTATGTATTTATTTTGAATTTATTTAGGTTTATGTAATTTTGGAAAATTAGGTTAATTGTGTTTTTAATTGAAATTAATTAGTTAATTGAGTTCAATTATTGATATTATTGATAAAAATGTTGAGAAAATTAATTTTGGATAATTATACTATTTTTGGTGAATTTTTGGAGTAATTTTAGTATATGTATATATATAGGGGTATTTTGGTAATTTTATCCTAAATTGACTAAAAATGTAATTTAATTGGTTTTTATAGTTATTTAGGCTATAAAAATAATTTATATAAATTATTTAGTATTTTTAACTAATTAAAACTATTTTTCGTGAATTATTTTCAATTATATATAAAATATACGATTTTTCTAATAAAATGAGTTTTATCGGTTTTTACTGTGTTTTAAGGTTAATTACGTAATTTATACTTATAAAATGTATTTCTATGATATAAGGGTATTTTCAGTATTTTTATAAATATTCTGTGAATTGTGGACCCCGGTCGGTAGACTGTAGTTTGGAGTCCGACCGAGGGGTTGTGGTTGTGTTTCTGTGTCTATTTTTCAAAGTGTGTTTCTTTGCAGGGCTGGCTCTACTCTTTGAGTAGAGAGATGTCCATTTTACAGGGGAGGTTCTGCCAAATTTTTGGTAGAATTCTCGTAAAACGTGATATCCGGTCGAACCCTAATGTAATCTCCGGTGTTTTTAAACATTTTAATATTTCATCGGGATATGCAGTGTTAATAATTTTTTTTGTATATATATTTATGATATTTTACGAGTTGATATGTATTTAAAACCTATTTTAATTATTGTGTATTATTTTAAGTGCTTTACGTAAAATTTTCCCGGGACTTGCATTTTCAGGGAAATTTTCACGTAAATAATTTACTATTAATTATTTTAAATAGATTTACGGACTTGCATGAACTCATACATATTTTTTTAAAAAAAACTAAATAACGTATGTTTGTGTAATTATTTATTTAATTAGGGTTTAATTAATATTACCCTAATATTTTATTATTTATTATTAGTTTTAATATTATTTAATTATTTTTATGTGTATTAAATATTTTAAAATATTAAATTATATGTGTGTGGTGTATATTTAATGTGTGTGATTTTATATTATTTTAATATATAGTGTAAAGTATATATATATATACATTTATACATTAAATATTAACAAAATTATAAAGTTTGGTTTATTTACGGAATTGCCACCCGAAGCTCCTTCTTCCCCGATCACCTTCCCCACGTAAATCCGGCCACTGCCATCCCGTTTCCTTGCCGTCGGTGTGCCTCCCGGCGTGCCACCTCCTTCCTCAGCCTTCCCCGCCGCCTGTTACAGCCGTTTCCGACATCTGGAAGTCATTTTTTGCATCTGTGTGTATTTGCCTGTATATAAAATGATTTTACTGCATCTGTGTGTATTTGCCTGTATATATACATATTAGTTATATATTGTTGATTGTATGCATTGTCATTTAGTATGCATGTATATATATTATAGTGATTCACTCAGTGAGGTCTGACTCCCCTCTGTTGACCATTTTTCAGGAGAGTCTTCTTCTTCAGACCTCAGTAGCAGGCCTGTACGCCGGATTTCTTCCACCCCAGCTTCTTTATGTAAACTGCTTATCTGAGTCTTGAGTTTTATTTTTATAATCTAGACACTGCAGTAGTTGTAAATTAATTATGGGTTTTACGTATTATATTTGTGTGAATTATGTATTTTAAGAATTTGAACTGAACGTGTATTAAAGGATTTATCTATATATGAGATATTGATTTCTATTTTGATAAATTATGATTTTATTTCCGCTGCATTAAGAGCTGTTATTATTATTATTGCATGTTTATTTTATTTTTAGGCTTGCTACGGGTTTCGGATTCGAAAGAATTCCCGTTCCTTAGCGCCGGTCATGGCCCCTGTTTTGGGTCATGACACCTAATTTTGATTCTGTGTCCAATATTCTAGATCAAGTTTCTAGGATTTTCTGTTATGTTTATTCTAATGTCTGTTATTTTTGTATGTTTAGTTGTGCCGAGACCGAGGCCTAGTGGACCAGGCCTGTCGGACCTATCTCGAGGAGCGCATTAAGTGTGAGTTACTATTTTATATATATATGCTTAGAGTGCATGATTTTAGAAATATATGTTTTATTTTGATAAATATGCATAAATGGTTTAATTATTACTTAAGTTTATTTTTAGTTTATCTTTGGTTTATTTTCTGTATATTTTAAACTATATGCATGTCTTAGTAATGAATTATGCTTAAAATGTTTTTGAATATATTTCTAGCTTATTTTGTAATTATATTGGAGTTATTTGACGTATATATACTAGAAATATACCTGGTTTACTTTTGGTATATTTCTAGTATATATATGGTTATTGTTGCTATTATATTTAAATTCATGCATCATTTATTTTTATGAATGTATGTTTTATATTTAAAAATGAAGGATATTAATAGAACGTGCTACCTAGTGGGCAGCACTAGGACCGAGTACGTACCGGTACGCTTATAACATTTAGGCTATATTACTAACCAGATTGTGGATATTGATTGGATATGATTATTTGATGTGTGATATGATTTGGGAGTGTGATTGCTGGAGCTCGGTTGACCAAGTGTCTCGGGGCCAATCACACTGACAATCAGACTGCTGAAGCTCGGTTGACTTAGTGTCTCGGGGCCAGTCTACTGTCCAAATGGAATAAGTGAATATTTTGGAATAAGTGAGCCTGTATGGTTAGAGTGTTGTCTAACACTGTTTGAGGTCGCGATATTCTAGGATTCTATTTGATCCTTCATAAATTGTGAATTTCAGTAAAAATATATAAAATGATTTTATTGCATCTGTGTGTATTTGCCTGTATATATACATATTAGATATATATTGTTGATTGTATGCATTGTCATTTAGTTTGCATGTATATATATTATAGTAATTCACTCAGTGAGGTCTGACTCCCCTCTGTTGACCATTTTTCAGGAGAGTCATCTTCTTCAGACCTCAGTAGCAAGCTTGTACGCCGGATTTCTTCCGCCCCGGCTTCTTATGTAAATTGCTTATCTGAGTCTTGAGTTTTATTTTTATAATCTAAACACTGCAGTAGTTGTAAATAAATTATGGGTTTTATGTATTATATTTGTGTGAGTTATGTCTTTTGAGAAATTGAACTGAAATTTGTATGAAAGGATTTATCTATATATGAGATATGGATTTTTATTTTGATAATTATGATTTTATTTCCGCTGCATTAAGAGCTGTTATTATTATTATTGCATGTTTATTTTATTTTTTTTAGGCTTGCTACGGGTTCCAGATTCGAAAGAATTCTCGTTCCCTAGCACTGGTCATGGCCCCTATTTTGGGTCGTGACATAACAACTCACAAGTGTGCGCTCCTCGAGATTGATCTGACGGGCTCGGTCCGTTAGACCTCGATTTCAGTGCAACTAAACAAATAAAATAATTACAGAATCAGAATAAATCTAACTTAACTTCTAGAAACTCGATCTAAAATAACAGAACACAGAAATCATAATTAACCCGGTGTCATATTTTACGAGAATTCTACGAAAAATTCAGCAGAACCTCCTGTGTAAAATAAATATCTCTCTACTAAAAAGTAGAGCCGGTCCTGCAAGAAAAATACACTTCGAATACTAGAATTCAAACAACCTTGGTTGGGATTCCAAACTGCACAATTTCCCAACCAAGATCCACAATTCACCAAAAATACAAATAATTAAATAAATATATTAAAAATTGATAAATACCATAAATACCCTCAAAATATCAAAATATAGCATATTTAACATTAAAATACCAAAAATAATTATTTTCTCAATAATTACGTAAAAATCCCGAAATAATAATATAATATTATTAAAAATCCAATTTCTCGATAATTCAATATAAATTAATAAAAATTCACTTTATATTTTCAAATAACATAATTAGCCTAAATATATATTAAAAATTACTAACAACCCATTTTATTACCAAAATAATAAATAATATATTATTTGAAAATAATTTTTTAAAAATTAGTATTAATTAGTTAAAAATAGTAAATAATTTGTAAAAATCATTTTAGTTCCTTAAATAATATTAAAACCAACTAAAATATATTATTTAGCTATGATTAGCACAAAATTACATATTTACCCCTATAATACAAAAATACACATAATATACTAATATTACTCAAAATTTCTATAAAAATTATATAAATGTATAAAAACTATTTTCTCAACTTATATATTTCTAATATTAACTAAAACACATATTTAAACCATAATTTCAATAAAAATCCAACTTAAACCTAATTATCCAATATTAACCTAATATAAAAATAATTATAAAAATTACATAAAAATCACAAAAATTATAATCTCAACTCTAAAATTAATAAAAATTAATAATAACACCAAATATACCAAATTTATAATTTTAATAATTAATTTACAAAAATTAATAAAATAATAATAAAATATTCAAAAATTCACAAAAATTAAAATAAATTCAAAAAATTCAAAAAAAAATATTTAGAGGTAGATTAAGCTTCCAAGAATCACTTTTGTAAAGGGAGTTTTCAAGATTCAAGCTATATCATGCTAAAAAAAATTTGAAACCCTAAAGCTCCAAAAACAAAAATTAAGAAAAACTCACAAATGGCCGGATTAGAGCTTAAAAGGAGCTTAGAATCTTCTTGGCTGGAGCTAGGGGATTCAAATGACGCTGGAATTGAGAAGAACGGTGGCCGGACAAATGAGAAACGATGAGGAAAAGTCCACTGCTATTGTTGCTGTTTCTGCCTCCTCCGGTAAGCTTTCAATGAGCAGACGGTGAGGAGAAGATCGGGAAAGATGGTGGTGACTAGCCAGAAGAGAGGGAGGCACAGTAACAGGCTCGGATCAGAACAACGGAAGGGAAGAAGATGCATAGTGTTTTCTTCAGTAAGTATATGTGTTTTTGGTGTTTGTATGTATATAAATATATGTTTATATGCTTATTGAATGTATGTGTATGTATGGGTTTATGCATGATTATATATATATATATATAATATTATAATATTATATAATAAAGTATTATTAAAATAATGTGGTCAACTTTATTTTAGTCAATAATATATATATATATATATAATACACATACATATAACCTTTAATAATAATAATAATAATAATAATAATAATAATAATAATAATAATAATAATAATAATAATAATAATAATAATGATAAAAATAAATAATATTATGGAATAATTAAATAATAAAAATAATACTCAAAATTAAGTCAATCAATAAAAAAATATTAGTACTTAAAATAATTCTTTTCAAAATAACACTAATAACATAAATCCTAATATAAATTTTAATAACTTCTATAATGCAAATATACATAAAATAATTACTTAACATAAAAATAATAATTAAATAATCACAAATAATAGAAATAAATCAATAAAATCTCTAAATTTTATTAATACTGCATATCTCATTTTAAAATAAAATAATTTAAAAATATGGGTTATAACAAAACTATAATTGTCCGGTTCTGAACCATAGCCGCCCCTACTCAAGAATTCATATTTTTTTATTAGAAATTTTCTTTTTGAGAAAAAATTTCCCTAAGATGATTGCATATTAAACCACCAATTTGCCAAAAAAAAAAAAATAGCAACACTTAAAAGATTAATATTTATCGAATTTCCTAAAAATTATGTTTTACAGTTTATTAATATATATATATATATATAAGTCTTTTGATTTTTTATTAAAACTTTGATTTTTTTCTTATCATCATGAAAAAATTATTTTAAAGTTTTATTGATTTTTTGTCAAACATCAAAGGAGAAAGGGAACATAGGGTCTCAAATTCGAAGCCTACAATGCCATAAAAAACAATTTAGCTGTCTAGGCCAAGCTTCATGGGTAATTTTACTAGTTAGTACTATACTTATTAAGTACATTAAATATTTTATAACAATGATGGATATCCCTAATAATTGAATCACATCATTCAATAATTTAAATGTAATTCACATCTAAATCTCAAATTATAAAACCATTTAGATAGTTTTCTTTTTGTAGTTCTCATTAATGGTAATAAAATAAAGATAAAAAAGATAAAAGTGAAAAATTTTGCAGCAATAACATGAAAATACTTTAATAATTATAGATTTTATAGAATTTTAATATCTTTACGAGTAATAATTATTTGAGTTATGTTATTTTAATATTTATCATTTGTGTAAAGGATAACTTATGAAATTTCTATTGTTGCTAATGATTTTTTTTGACACGAGGGAGAAAGTGAAGGGGGATTTGAACCGCTCCCCTTAGATGCCAACCTCATGAAAAATATCATCTTCCCCTAAACGGGCTATATAGATACCGATTATGAATAATTGATTCTTCAATTATGGATACCAATAATTTTAATTTATCGATTGATATAGTTTGGTATACACTAATTAATTGCCTATGCACACTAATTAATATAATATGTAAATACTCTCTCTCTATATATTATTATTATTATTATATGTGAAAATTAGGTAATTTCCTGCGGGCCGGCCTTACTCAAAATGAGGCCATAGCCAAGATAAAATAATAAAGTTGCAATTTTTATTTCTAAAAGATTATTTTTATATATTGTAAAGTGCAAGTTATGTAATGAAGAATTAAATAAAAATCATACTAAGAAAAAGTTGAAAAACATAATTATAAGAAAAAATGGAAAAACTTGAAATGTTAGCATTCTATCGCATTGAGACTTATAGATTCTTTGTCATCAATTCATCTTTTTATAAACGTGTTTCCGAATTATTCAAATATTTAATTAAAATTTACTTTTCTTGCCTTTTGAGTTACAAAATCATTTATTAAATTTTTGTAATCATCTAAAGACTTTAACCTTTTCAAATCATGTAGAAAGCCAAAACCATCTTTATATCTTTTAATTTGCCCAAATCTATTCTTAAATGAAGAAATAGCTTGATCAACAATACAAATGAAAGAATTAATTCTAAAATCTTCTTCTGCTAAATGCATTATTTCATTTGTATTGTTTTCATCAAATTGTTTCTTTCTATGAATTATTCTTTTTTCACAAAAAGACAGGTTCTATCTATTTCTTTTGCTGAAATAGATGTTGTTACAAATCCATTTTCTCTTTACTTTTCAAGGAAATTTTCCTTACAAAGTAGCTGTTTTTGTGTTCCACGTTAATACAATTTCTTAAAAAATCACATTTCGTTGTTGCTTATAATTGGCAATTCGAATTTTAAATTGATCAAACATAATAAAGTTAAAATTTATGGAATATTTGCTAGGGATAATTACAAATATAACTAAGGTTGATTAAAAGTTTTTCATCTATTACGGTCATTTGGTTTTTTTTTTTCAGCTTTCTATTTTGTTTTTTTTCCAATTTTATCTATTTCCTTCTTTCTTCTTCTTTTTTTTAATTCTTATTTTCTATTTATTTTTTCCCTTTTATTCTTTATTCTTTATTTTTTTATTTTTATAATGTTTTTCTTGTTCTTGATTTCATTATTATTACTATTATTATTTCATAATTATTTTGTTTTGTTTTTACGGTTATTTTTCTGATTGTTTCTAGTTATTTTTTTATTTTTTTTGTTTTCGCGGTTGTTTTTTCTAATTGTTTTGATGGTTATTTTTGATTTTTTATTATTCATTCCCTCATTTTTTTATTTTCTATTTATGTTTTTTGCAAAAGAACCAACAAAAAATAAAAACGGCCATCAAACACAACCATAAAAACAATTAAAAAAACACCACAAAACAACTAGGTACCAAAAACAATTAGAAAACTAACCATGAGAATAACTAGAAAAACAATTAAAAAACAACTATAAAAAGAAAAATAAAAAATAAAACAACTAAAAAACAACCGCTAGATCAACTAGAAAAAGAAAGCACACACTTATATCAATCTAAACAAATCAAACCAAGATTATTGCAACACTCAAATTTCAATGTCTAAAACTTTTTTTTTTTTTTAAAAAAGGAAAAACTCAAAATACAATTTAACTCTCTATATCACTTACTTTACTCATGTTTTTCTTTAGCTTTCTCTCTCTCCTATATTTTAAGTCGATCCACCACATTTGAATTTTTTTTAATATGAATTAGATGTGGATTTTTTTTTGTTATGGGATCAAACGTAAAAAAAACAAGAAGAAGAAGAATTAGGTGTTTTTGGTTGTTTATTACTTCTGTGGGTGTTGAGATTCAATGCAAGAAAAAAAAAAATAGAGAAGAAGAATACGATAAAAAGACCGTATTTTTTAAAATATTTCACCATTTTTATGTATTTTTGAAACAGTGTTCAAATTTTTTGTATTTTTGAAATTTTTTTTTCTGTACATTTCCGAAAAAAAATCCCTATCTGCTACTCATCTTAAATCTCCACAATCACAATTCAATATGAAATTGCAAATTATTATGTTTGTATTATAAATTAATTAATGTTGGAATTTCATATAAATAAAATTTAAATTAATAAATATATAAATTAATTAAAAATCATTTGTATGCTATATAAATTTTTGTTTTTAAAATAAATAAAAACATAAAATTATATGCATTATATATATATATATATATATATATTAAAAGAAATTTTCAAAATTTTTTATATATGAGAAAAAAATTGTTAAATATAAAATATAAAATTAGTATGAAATAAAAATATACATATAAAAAGTTAAATTAATTAAGTAAGAGTAAATATAAATAAATAAATAAATTATTAAAATAATTAATACGAGGTAATTAACTGTTAATAACTGCTAATATAAGAGATATATTAATAAATATAAAATAAAAGAATTTTCCACATAAGTAACTAGTTTTTAAATCACTCAGATACTTTTTGTATTTTTTTTATACGTTATATAGATAAGTGTGTGTGTATATATATATATATACAGTTTGGAGGGTTTTGAAAATTATGATAGTGTAATTCCAATCACGAAAGAAAAAAAAAATCATTTTGCAATTAATTGAATTGAGTAGATTTAAACTTACATTGTAATGGACATATGATATAGAAAGGGTAAATTTAATTCAACGGTCACTCTATATATATATATATTCAATTTAGTATTCTAACTTTTATTATTATTTCAAGTCAACGGTATTTTATGAATTCAGATTAATTTATATTAATATAGCAATCGAAGATAATATATTTAAAATATGTGCCATATCAATAGCCCCATCATCAACATTACATGTCAGAAAATTTTAAAAATAAATCTAATCATTATATGGGATTCATTACAAATTAATCCTAAAATTAAACTTTTATCCTAAAAGAGTTATTGTCTCTCTTAACTCTACCATATGCCTTTCAAACTCATCTCCTCATTCACCTGCAACGATCACTCTTTTTATAATCAAGTAATATAATTTTTTTTTTAAAAAAACAAAATTGAGGTGATATGAAAGGTTAATAGAAATCAAGAATACGATACTTCATATGAGAGGGAAAAAGAATTTGTCAAGGGTGGTGGGGTGCGGAGACGAAAGCAAGAGGATATCTAAGAGAAGATAGAAAGAGTTATTCTTTTAGGGTGAAAGTTTAATTTTAGGATTAATTTGTAATGGGTCTCACGCATTAATTAGGACTATTTTAAGAATTTTTATCTTACATGTAATGCTGAAGTGACTATTGACATGACACATATTTCAGGAATACATCATCTCTTATTGCCACATAATATTAAACTAACCACAGAAAAATATTAAATATATATAAAAAAAATAAAAAATTTTAGAAAGTTATAATATGTTAGGTTAATACATAAAATATGCTTTATCCATGTTAATATTATATGGGTTTATCCATCATAAATTATACGTTATTTTTCTTTTAAAATAATAATCAATTTATTAATTTACTAAAAATTCTTTAACCATGTATTTTTAGTAAAATTAAAGTTTTTTTTTTTGGGAGCACAAATATGAGTTACTTAAAATCAATTGAACTAATATATGAAAAAAATTATATTTAATTATATTAATCAAAAAAATAGAATATAAAATTAAATAGTCAAGTGATATAGCTCTCGTTAAGATATCAATAAATAATAGTTTAATTTTTACTTCTTCCATTGGTAAATAAAATAAAAATAAAAATAAAAATAATCAAACTCACTGAAATGGTTATACTAATTTTATTAAAATTATGAATATGTCATGATTTACTCTTTATGTTCACTATGAATAAGAAAATTATAAAATAAAAAAAAAGATTATATATATATAATTTACAAGGACTGATAGACAACAACAATACATCTTCTATTTTCCTTTTATTTTAATCTAACACCTTTTTGTCAATGTAAATCAGTTTCTTCGTATTGATATTCCTCTGATTTTCAGATATTTAAAAGTGCAATCAAGGATTAAAAGTTTTGATTTTGATATCCCAAAAATTTGAATCCATGACCTTTAGTCATGGGGCCTTCACTTTGCTATTTTAACTAGGCAAGTGAAGGTGCATTTATTTAAAGGTTAATTTTCTAATTATTACATCAGTTAATTATTAATTCGGGGTTTTTTCATCAATGGGTAAAAGACAACCAAAACAATAAAAATATCTCAAATTTTCTAAAATTACACGCATGGCATAAAAATAATTATGCGAATGCACTTTTTCCTTTCTTCTTCATTCACGTTTTTTTTCCTCTATTTTTCTTCTTCTTCTTTTTCTATTTCTATTTTCATCTCAATTACTTTCTTCAATCACAACATTCAAATTCTTTCTTTTAAATTTGCTTTTCCAGTTTAACATTTTCTCTAAATCTAGATCTAAAGTTTTCAACAAATCTTGGAAATTAGTATTTACTTCAACTAGGTTCATCATTTCCCTATAAAATCCCACACATTAATTTAGATAAAATAAGATATGCACACATTGATATCAACACTTGTCACGATCCGAACCCAGAGGCATGTGACCGACATTAGGGAATAAAAAAATATAAAGTTACCGAAACTCATAGTAAGTTTTAAAAGAAAAATCATGAAATATTTAAACTTTGAAACCTTACAATAAATAATAAAATCACAATGCATATTATCAAACTGATTTTTCTCAATATAATTTAAGCCATAATATCAATACATAAAACAAATAAACATCAGTTATACAAATAGTATCTCAGTACATAAATTATAAATATATGAAATCCCAAATAAAGTATGCAATTTTAACAATTTTCTCTACTGCGATACACGAAAGTAAATATAATACAACTAAGTAGACCTATGTAGAATAGTTGGTGACGAAACTACACGACGAAGAGAAGTAGACCTAATAAAAAACTCCTAAACTCTTGAAAAAAAAAATTGAGGGAAGTCAGACCTCACTGAGTAAATTAATAAAAAAATAAATGCGGTTTGAAAACCTCATTAAAAATAAATTTTATGGAAATATAATATAATAAAATTTTATTCAAACCATTTGATATACATATAATAAATCCATTTTTTTAAAAGAGAAGAAATAAATATTTAAATGTCTTTTTAAAACGTTTCAATATAAAAAAATTTGGTAGAACCCGATTTATAAATTTTTAACAGTCATAAAACTCACTTATATTCAAGACTGCCGAATCTCGAAAGCAAGACATCACTAGGATACACAACCACAATCATATCACTTAATCCAATATCACTGGGGGTATCCGAGAGCAAAACATCACCAGACCATTGACCCCAGTGATTTAATAAATATTTGTCACGACCCAAAACAGGGGCCATGACCGATGCTAGGGAACGAGAATTCTTTCGAATCTGAAACCCGTAGCAAACCTAAAAATAAAAATAAAACATGCACTAATAATAATAATAATATCACAGTTAAATAAAATACAGTGCAGCGGAAATAAAAATCATAAATATCGCAATAACATTTCCACCAATTGAATTTAAATTAAATACTCATCTCATATATATATAAACTCTTAATACAAATCCAGTTCAAATATAATACAACATCTCTTTAACAATTTAATGACTACTGCAGTGTCTAGATAAAATAAAACTCAAAACTCAGAGAAGCAGTTTACATAAAGAAGCCGGGGTGGAAGAAATATGGCGTACAGGCCTGCTACTGAGGTCTGAAGATGATGACTCTCCTGAAAAATTAGTCAACGGAGGGGAGTCAGACCTCACTGAGTGAATTACTATAATATATACATGCATACTAAATGACAATGCATACAGTCAACAGTATATATCTAATATGTATATATACAGACAAATACACACAGATGCTGTAAAATCATTTTATATATATTTTACTAAAAATCATCGTTTATGAAGGATCAAATAGAACCCTATAATATCGCAACCTCAAGAACAGTGTTAGACAACACTTTAGCCATACAGGCTCACTTATTCCAATTATATTCACTTATTCCATTTGGACAGTAGACTGGCCCGGAGACATTAAGTCAACCGAGCTCCAACAGTCTGACTACCAGTGTGATTGGCCCCGAGACACTAGGTCAACCGAGCTCCAGCAATCACACCTCCAAACCATATCCCACACATTAAATAATCATATCCCATTAATATCCACAAATGGATTAGTAATATAGCCTAAATGCTATAAGCGTACCGGTACGTACTCGGTCCTAGTGCTGCCCACTAGGTAGCACGCTCTATTGATATCCTTCATTAATAAATATAAAACATTCATTTGCAAGTAAATGATGCATGAATTTAAATAAAATAACAATATAAACCATATATATATACTGGAAATATATCAAAAGTAAACCAGGTATATTTCGAGTATATATACGTCGAATAAATCCAATTAAATTACAAAATAAGCTAGAAATGTATTTACAAATATTTTAGACATAAATGGTTAATAAAGCATGCATAAAATTTAATATATACCAAAAATAAACCAAAAGTAAACTAAAAATAAACTTAAATACAAATCACATTATTTATGCATATTTAATCAAAATAAAACATATATTTCTAAAATCATGCATCCTAAACACATATATATAAAATAGTAACTCACACTTAGTGCGCTCCACGAGATGGATTCGACGGGCCTGGTCCACTAAGCCTCAGTCTCGGCGCAACTAAACAAACAATAACGATAGAAATCATAATAAACCTAACAGAAAATCCTAGAAACTCGATCTAGAATATTAAACACAGAATCAAAATTAGGGTTCGACCGGACATCACGTTTTACGAGAATTCTACCAAAAATTCGGCAAAACCTCCCCTGTAAAACGGACATCTCTCTACTCAAAGAGTAGAGCTGACCCTGTAAAGAAACACACTTCGAAAAACAGGCACAACAACTCATTCACAACCCCTCGGTCGGACTCCAAACTACAATCTACCGACCGGGGTCCACAATCACACAACAATTTCAGAATTACCAAAAATGCCCTTATATCACAGAAATACATTTAATAAATAGAAATTACGTAATTAACCTTAAAACACAGTAAAAACCGATAAAAACTCATTTTATTAGTAAAATCGTATATTATATATATAATTGAAAATAATTCACGAAAAATAGTTTTAATCAATTAAAAATACTAAATAATTTGTAGAAATCATTTTTATACCTTAAATAACTATTAAAACCAATTAAATTACATTTTTAGCCAATTTAGGATAAAATTACCAAAATGCCCCTCTATATATAAATATACTAAAGTTCATTCAAAAATTCACCAAAAATAGTATAATTATCCAAAATTAATTTTCTCAACATATTTATCAATAATATCAATAATTAAACTCAATTAACCAATTAAATTCAATTAAAAACATAATTAACCTAATTTTCCCAAAATTACATAAACTTAAATAATTCAAAATAAATACTTAGAAATTCATAAAAATTCCAAATAAATTCCTATAATTCATTTTAACACCTATATTTATCATAAAACATAATTTCATAATTTATTTAATTAATTTCCGAAAATTAGAAAATAATATTAAAATATTCAAAAATACCCAAAAATAAAAATAATCTCTAAAAATTCTACAAAAATTCATACATGTAGATTAAGCTACTAGGATCAACATTTGTTAAGGGAATTTTCATGAATCAACCATTTGAAGCTCAAAAAAATTCGAAAACCCTAAGATGGTCGAATTGAATAATTGAGAAAAACCTTACCGAATCGAGTTTTAAGCTTAAACAAAGCTTGGAATCGTCTTCTATGGAGGCTAGGGAGTCCAACAACACCGGAATCACTAGATTTGGTGGTCGGGAAGTCAGTGAATGGTGAGAAGGGAAGTTTCGGCCAAAAATGGTGGAAAGGAAGCTAGCCGGTGCCGGGGAAGAAGACAAGGGGCGGCGGAGCAGCTGGCTGGGAAGGGCGGAGCTGCTAGTGGCACACCGACAGCCTGAGAACGGAGTTAGCAGTGGTGATGGGAAGATGGGGACGTCGGGAAGAAGAAGAAAGAAAAGAAAAAGAAAGAAAGAAAAAGGAAAGAAAAAGAAAAGAAAAGAAAAGAAAAAGAAAAAAGAAAAAGAAAGAAAGAAAAAAATAAAAATAATAAAATAATAAAATATTTGGAAAAATCACACACCACTCATAATATTTTAACAATTTATATACTACATGAAAATAATTAAATAACAATAAACCAAATAAATAAATAATAAAATAATAAAATATTAGGGTAATACATTAAACTCTAATTAAATAAATATATACACACATAGGCTTTATTTAGTATTTTAAAGATATGTATGAGTTCATGCAAGTCCGTAAATCTATTTAAAATAATTAATAGTAAATTATTTATGTGAAAATTTCCCCGAAAATACAAGTCCCGGAAAAATTTTACGTAAAGTACTTAAATAATAATAAACAATTAAAATTAGCTTTAATTAAATAACAAACTCATAAAAATTTCATAAATATATATAAAAATTATTAACACTGCATATCCCGATGCATTATAAAAATATTTAAAAATACAGGATATTACAATATTAATCAAAATTATACTAGCGGTGTCCGGAAGCAAAACATCACCAGACCTTCGACTCCAATATTTATTAAATAAACAAATATTATACTACTAGCAGTGTCCGAAAGCAAAGCATCACCAGATCGTCGGCCCCAGTAATATAATTAAATAATCACATATTTTACCGGTGCGTACACGGTTCTGATGAAACTTATCAGGTAGCTCGTTGTACTGTGGTTTATTTAAAAATAAAAGAAAATAAATAAAACAATGAAAATTACAATAAATAAAAAAATAAAATAAATCAATTATAAATTAAATCATGCAAAATCCTATGAAGAATGCCAACTACAATCTCATAAAATTAAATTCTAGCACGTTATATCCGACCTCGACTAATAGACGCGACTGGAGGGACAACTAAAAGATAGAAAAGAAAAATGACAATTAGAAAATAAAAATCTAATTTCTAGAGTTTCTAAGAAAGACTTGATTCGAACTCAAAATAACAATTTTAGGATTGACCCGGTGTCATATTTTATGAGAAATCTATCGAAAATTCTGTAGAGTTTTTTCTATAAAACGAACATCCCTCTACCGAAGTAGAGTCAACCTTGCAAGTAAACACTTCAAAATTTCACAGTGGCACAACACCTCAAGTTGGGACCCTAAACTACACAATTCCCAACTAAGATTCACCAAAAATACAATTAAGCAAATATTAAATATTAATATAGTAAATCACCAAAATCTATAAAAATTAATAATAAGTCATAATATAATTTATTTAATTTTTAAAAAACTAAATAAAATTATTTTCCAACCATAATTTAATAAAATTTCAAATAATAATATAATATTAATAACAATCCAACTTTTCAAATATTTAACATAATATAGTCAATTTCAAACTATAATTGCCCAAATAATTTAAATATACTATAATATTAATTAAAAACTCATTCAAACCACAAAAAAATAAATAATTTAATTTTAAATATATTTTCAAAGATAGTTAGTATTAATTAACTAAAAATAATAAATTATTTATAAAAATTATTTTAATACCACATTTTATCTCAAAATTAACTAAAACATAGTATTCAATTATAATATCAATAAAAACACACCGTTTACCTATTATTTCAAAATTTACATAATAATAATAATTTCTAAAAAAATTAAATAAATTATCAAAAATTATTTTATCACTACTAAAATTACTAACATAATATACTAACACTAATTAACTCAAATATTCAACCAAAAATAATTAATTAATCATATTAACAAAATATAAATAAAACTTAAAATACCTAAATAAATATACAAAAATTCCATAAAAATCAGTTTAATTAATCTAAATTAATTTTGATATACTTTTAACCAAAATTAACCCCAATTAATTTAGATCCACTAATATAAGTATAGATCAACTCAAAAATTAACCACATAATTAAAATAAAATTTTGGGTAATTAGTAAATATAATAAAAATCAACACAAATATTAAATCAACAGAAAATCAACAACATCAACTAACAACAGCTCTAAACAACTAAAAATCAATCTGACAACTAATTAAAATCAACCAGAAACTAACTGAAATTAACTAAAAATCAACCAGAAATCAACTACAACAATTCTAACTAACTAACCTAAAATCTTCTTATGCTAAATGCATTATTTCATTTGTATTGTTTTCATTAAATTGTTTCTTTCTATGAATTATTCTTTTTTCACAAAAAGACAGGTTCTATCTATTTCTTTTGCTGAAATAGATGTTGTTACAAATCCATTTTCTCATTGCTTTTCAAGGAAATTTTCCTTACAAAGTATTCCACGTTAATACAATTTCTTAAAAAATCACATTTCGTTGTTGCTTATAATTGGCAATTCGAATTTTAATTTTTTTGGTAAATTAATGCGAATTTTAAATTGATCAAACATAATAAAGTTAAAATTTATGGAATATTTGCTAGGATAATTACAACTATAACTAAGGTTGATTAAAAGTTTTTCATATATTACGGTCATTTGGTTTTTTTTTTCAGCTTTCTATTTTTTTTTTCCAATTTTATCTACTTAACTGATTGCTTCTTTCTTCTTCCTTTTTTTTAATTCTTATTTTCTATTTATTTTTTTCTATTTGATTCTTTATTCTTTTTATTTTTATAATGTTTTTCTTGTTCTTGATTTCATTATTATTACTATTATTATTTCATAATTATTTTGTTTTGTTTTTGCGGTTGTTTTTCTTATTGTTTCTAGTTATTTTTTTTTTATTTTTTTGTTGTTTTTGCGGTTATTTTTCTAATTATTTTGGTGATTATTATTTTTTTTATTCATTCCCTAATTTTTTTATTTTCTATTTATGTTTTTTGCAAAAAAACCAACAAAAAATAAAAATAGCCATCAAACACAACAATAAAAACAATTAAAAAAACACCACAAAACAACTAGGTACCAAAAACAATTAGAAAACTAACCATGAGAATAACTAGAAAAATAATTAGAAAACAACTATAAAAAAAATTAAAAAAAATAAAGCAACTAAAAAACAACCACCAGATCAACTAGAAAAAGAAATCACACACTTATATCAATCCAAACAAATCAAACCAAAATTATTACAACATTCAAATTTCAATGCCCAAAACTCTTCTTTTTTAGAAAAAGAAAAAACTCAAAATACAATTTAACTCTCTATATCACTCACTTTACTCATGTTTTTCTTTAGCTTTCTCTCACTCCTATATTTTAAGTCGATCCACCATATTTGAATTTTTTTAATATGAATTAAATGTGGTTTTTTTTTTGGTTATGGGATCTAACGCAAAATTAAAAAAAAAAAAGAACAAGAACAAGAAGAATTAGGTGTTTTCAGTTGTTTGTTACTTCAAATTAGGTGTGGGTGTTGAGATTCAATGCAAGAAAAAAAATAGAGAAGAAGAATAGATAAAAAGATCATATTTTTTAAAATATTTCACCACTTTTATGTATTTTTGAAAAAGTGTTCACATTTTTTGTATCTTTGAAATTTTTTTCTTTTTCTGTACATTTCTAAAAAAAAAAAAAAATCCCTATCTGCTACTCATCTTAAGTCTCCACAATCACAATTCAATATGAAATTGCAAATTATTATGTTTGTATTATAAATTAATTAATGTTGGAATTTCATATAAATAAAATTTAAATTAATTAAAAATCATTTGTATGCTATATATATGTGTATTAATTAAAAGCAATTTTCAAAAATTTTTATATATGAGAAAAAAATTGTTAAATATAAAATATAAAATTAGTATGAAATAAAAATATACATATAAAAAGTTAAATTAATTAAGTAAGAGTAAATATAAATAAATAAATGATTAAAATAATTAATAAGAGTTAATTAACTGTTACGAACTGCTAATATAAGAGAAATATTAGTAAATATAAAATAAAAGAATTTTCCACATAAGTAACTAGTTTTTAAATCATTCAAATACTTTTTGTATTTTTTTATACGTTATATATATATATATATATATATATATATATATATATATTGTTTTTCAATTTAGTATCCTAGCTTTTATTATTATTTGAGGTGAACGGTATTCCATGAATTCAGATTAATTTGTGTTGATGTGGCAATCGAAGATGGCATATTTAAAATATGCGCCGTATCAATAGCCACATCAACATTATATGTCAGAAAATTCTAAAATTAAATAAATACATAATTAAATATAAATGGCATTCGTAACAAAGAAATATAATATATATATATATACTAAAGATATATCGAAAATAAACTGAATATATTTCAAGTATATATGTGCTACATATAACCAAAATCAACTATAAATATATTAAAATATACTAAAAATATACTGAAATATACTAAACCATTTAATGAAATAATTCATATCAAAACATAATTAATTATAGTCATGCACTATATGCAATGTACACATAAAATAATAACTCACAAGTTTGTGCTCCTCGAGACTAGCTTGACGGGCCTGGTACGATAGACCTTGGTCTCGGTGCAGTTAGAAAATAAATAATAATAATAATCAAAATAAATTTTTAACTTATACTTCTAAAAAATCTAAAGACTTAATCTAAAAATCCCAAAACTCAGACAAACATAAAAATTCAGGATTGACCTGATGTCACATTTTACGAAAATTCTTCTAAAAATTCGGTAGAACCTCCTTTGTAAAATGGATACCTTTCTACTAAAAAGTAGAGATGATCCTGCAAAGAAAACACACTTCTAAATTCACAAAGCTCAACAACTCAGGTTGGGATCCTGAACTGCACGAATTCCCAACCAAAGTTCACAATTCACCAAAAATCAATATAATATAATAAATAAATTAAAAATCATTAAATTCCATAAATATCCACAGAATACCAAAATATAATTGTAATATCCCGTGTTTTTTTTAAATATTTTTACACTGTACCGGGATATACAGTGTCAATAATTTTTATGCATTGTACGATATTTTTATGAGTTGATATGTATTTTAAACCTATTTTAATTACTGTGTTTTATATACAGTGTTTTACGTAAAATTTTCCCGGGACTCTCATTTTCGGGGAAATTTCCACGTAAACAATGTATTATTAATTATTTTAAATGTATTTACGGGTTTGCATGAACTCATACATATTTTTAAATTATTAAATAAAGCCTGTGTGTGTATATTTATTTAATTAGGGTTTATTATTACCCTAATATTTTATTATTTATTTATTATTATTTGATTATTTTATTTATTATTAAATTATTAAAATTTATTATTTTATTATTATTTATTTATTAATATTTAATTATTTTAATTTATTTTATTTTTTTTTCTTTTTTCTTTTTTTTTTTTCTTTCTTCTTTTCCTTTTTCTTTCTTTTTCTTTTTCTTTCTCTTTCCTTTTTCTTTCTTTTTCTTTTTCTTCTTCTTCTTCTTCTTTCTTTCCCGCGCGCCGGCCACTTTTCCTCATCGCCGTTTCTCCCTCCTCCGGCCACCGTTTTCGACACCGCCGGTCTCTATCTTCTCCTTGAGCTCCGGTGAGTGTTATTCTAGCTTTGTTTTGAGCTAAAATGGTCTAGAATTGCTTAGGTTTTGATTTGAATATTTCGGCCACTTTTGGTTTTCGATTTTTTTGAGCTTCAATTTGGATGATTCATGGAAACTTCCTTCACAAATGTTGTTCCTGGTAGCTTAATCTTCATGTATGAATTTTTACAGAATTTTTGGAGATTGTTTGGATTTTTGGGTATTTTTGAATATTTTAATATTATTTTCTAATTTTCGGAAATTAATTATTTAAATTATGAAATTGGAGTTTATGGTTGAATTAGGTGTTGAAATGAATTATAGAAATTTATTTGGAATTTTTATGAATTTCTAAGTATTTATTTTTAATTATTGAAGTTTAGGTGATTTTGTAAAATTAAGTTAATTGTGTTTTTATTTGAATTTAATTGGTTAATTGAGTTTAATTATTGATATTATTGATAAATATGTTGAGAAAATTAATTTTGGATAATTGTATGATTTTTGGTGAATTTTTGAAGTAATTTAGGTATATATATATATATAGGGGTATTTTGGTAATTTTACCCTAAATTGTCTAAAAATGTAATTTAATTGGTTTTAATATTTATTTAAGGTATAAAAATGATTTCTACAAAATATTTAGTATTTTTAACTAATTAAAACTATTTTCCGGGAATTATTTTCAATTATATATATATAATATACGGTTTTTCTAATAAAATGAGTTTTAATCGATTTTTACAGTGTTTCAAGATTTATTATGTAATTTCTACGTATGAAATGTATTTTTATGATTTAAGGATATTTTTGGTATATTTGAATATATTTTCTGTGTTTGTGGACCCCGGTCGGTGGACTGTAGTTTGGAGTCTGACCGTGGGATTTTGATTGTGTTGAGCTTGTATTTCGAAGTGTATTTTCTTTGCAGGGTCGGCTCTACTCTTTTGAGTAGAGAGATGTCCGTTTTACAGGGGAGGTTCTGCCGGATTTTCGATAGAATTCTCGTAAAACGTGATATCCAGTCGAACCCTAATTCTGTTTTCGTATTTTAATACTCTAGATTTAATTCTAGGATTTCTGTTAGGGTTATTCTGATGTCGATTAATTATTTCTTGTTTAGTTGCGTCGAGACCGAGGGTTAGTGGACCAGGCCCGTCGGACCTGTCTCGTGGAGCGCATTAAGTGAGTTACTATATTATATATATATGCTTAGGATGCATGATTTAGAAAATGCATGTTTTATTTTGACTAAATATGCATAAATAACATGATTTATATTCAAGTATATTTTTGGTATATTTTTGGTATATAATAAATTATATACATGTTTTATTAATAAAATATATTTAAAATGTTTTTAAATATATTTTTAGTTTAATTCATGATTTGATTGGATTTATTTGACATATATATACTCAAAATATACCTGGTTTATGTTTGGTGTATTTTCGGTATATATATGGTTTATATTGCTATTTCATTTATATCCATGCATCATTTATTTTTGTGAATGAATGTTTTATATTTAAGAATGAAGGATATCAATAGAACGTGCTACCTAGTGGGCAGCACTAGGACCGAGTACGTACCGGTACGCCTATAGTTTTAGGCTATATACTAACTATTTGTGGATATTGAATTGATTATGATTATTGATATGTGTGAGATGTGGTTTGTGGGTGTGATTGCTGGAGCTCGGTTGACCAAGTGTCTCGGGGCCAATCACACTGGCAGTCAGACTGCTGGAGCTCGGTTGACTTAGTGTCTCGGGGCCAGTCTACTGTCCATATGGATTAAGTGGATATATTTGGAATCAGTGAGCCTGTATGGCTAGAGTGTTGTTTAACACTATTTTCTGAGGTTGCGATATTCTAGGGTTCTATATGATCCTTCATAAAAGTTGATTTTCAGACAAAATATATAAAATGATTTTTCTGCATCTGTATGAACTTGCCTGTATATATACATATTACTCATATACTGTTGACTGTATGCATTATCACTTAGAGTGTATGTATATATACTATAGTAATTCACTCAGTGAGGTCTGACTCCCCTCCGTTGACTATTTTTCAGGAGAGTCAACTTCCTCAGACCTCAGTAGCAGGTCGATACGCCGGATTTCTTCCGCCCCGGCTTCTTTATGTAAATTATATACTTGAGTCTTATTTATTTTATCTAGACACTGCAGTAGTTGTGATTTTCAGTAGTTGTGAATTAAAGTATTTGTTTTAAAGAGATGTATTATAGTAAAACTGGATTTGTATAAAGATTATACATTTATGTGATTATATATGCGATGTGATGAGTTTTGAATTAAATCCAGTTGATATGGATGATATTGTAATATTTATGATTTTATTTTCCGCTGCATATTATATTTTTATTGTTATTATTGCATATTTATTTTATTTTTAGGCTTGCTACGGGTTCCGGATTCGAAAGAATTCCCGTTCCCTAACGCCGGTCATGGCCCCTGTTTTGGGTCGTGACAATAATATATTTCAACATTAAATCACTAAATATAATTATTTTCACAATAATTAAGTAATAATCTTAAATAATAATTCCACATAAAATAATAAAAATTCACTTCTATGTACTCAAATAGCTTAAATATATATTAAAAGTAATTAAAAATCCAAATAATCACCAAAATAGTAAATAATATATTATTTGAATATAATTTTCAAAAATTAGTATTAATTAGTTAAAAATCATTGTAATACTCTATGTAATTCTAAAATCATCTAAAACACATTATTTAACTATAATTTCCACAAAATTACACAATTAACCTACATATACAAAATTCACATAATATAAAAATATTCTCAAAAATTATATAAATTCACTAAAAATTATTTTAAAAATTCTAAAATTATTAACTCAAATTAATAACACTAATTTAACTAAATTTTCATTAAAACTAATTAATTAATATAATTATCAAAAATTCAATATTTAATATTAAAATAATAATAAAATTACGCATAATTCAAATTAATTTAAAAAATAAACAAAAACTATTATTAGGAAGATTAAGTTGCCATAAACAACATTTGTAAAGTAAGAATCCATGAATCAATCAATATCTCAAAAAAATAAAAACCCTAAAACACATAAACTAAAAATTGAGGATAACTCAAAATCAAAGGAGATTGAGCTTAAACGGAGCTCATAATCAAACTCACTGAAGCTTGGAGGTTCGAACAAGACTGATGTGACGAGCTGGGATGGCCAAAATCAGAGTCGCCGGAATGAAGCTCCACTTGCTGTTTGTTGCTGTTTTAGGTGGTTTTGGCAGCCTTCCAAAGTGCTACAGGCGGCAGACGACAGATGGGAAGGAAGAGAAGTTGATGGTGGTGAGTGGTTGAGGGTAGTTGACATCCGGTGGCACAGTAACAGCTACAGGAAGGAGAAGAAGAAGAAAAAAAAGAAAAGGAAGAGGGAGAGAGAAATAGCTTAACCCGATTTTGACCCTTTATTTGTTTATTTATTAGGAAAAGACTAAAATGACCCTCTATCCAAATTAACAATAATAATAATAATAATAATAATAATAATAATAATAATAATAATAATAATAATAATAATAATAATAATAATAACAACAACAACGACAACAACAACAATGATGATGATAATAATAATAATAATAATAATAATAATAATAATAATAATAATAATAATAATACTATTTAAATAATAGAAATGATAATAACTTTAATGTATTTAAATAATAAAACCCCTAAATAAATTATTTTACGTAAACAAAATTCTTAGAAGAAAATAAATAAATAATATTCACAAATAATAATAGTAATATATAAATAAAATTTAAAATTTTATTAACACTGCATATCTCAAAATAGTTTAATATTATTTAAAATACAAAGTCATTACACTCGGTGCCATTTTTCCCTTCTTACCAAATCTCATCACACCCTTCATCGAAGACACTTTTAAAAACACATAGTCTCTAACTTGAAATTCCACATCTCAGCGTCTCGGATCCACATAGCTCTTTTACCTACTAACTGCAGTCTCTAGTCTCCTTTTGATCACAGCAACCTTCTCTGCTGCATCTTGAACCATCTCAGGTCCAGTCAATGCTCTCTCTCCAATCGTATCCTAACTCAAAGGGGATCTACACTTCTTTCTATACAAAGCCTCATACGGTGCTACTCCCATACTGCTATGGTAGTTGTTATTTTATACGAACTCCATAAGTGAAAAATGATTATCCCAACTACCTCCAAAATCCAATACACACGTCCTCAACATATCTTTAAGTGTCTGGATCATCCTCTTAGACTAACCATTTATTTGAGGGTGAAAAGCGATACTAAAATCAAGTCTTATGCCCATTGCTTCCTGCAGTTTTTGCCAAAATCGAGAGGTAAACACTAAACCTCTATCAGATACAATGGACACATTTACTCTATAAAGGTACACAATATGCTTAACATATAGCTTCACCAACTTAGCTACAGAGTAAGTGCCTTTAACAGGTAGGAAATGAGCAAACTTAGTTAACTTGTCCATAATTACCCAGATGGAATCATATCCATCCTTAGAACAAGGTAAACCAACCAAAAAAATCCGTAGCAACTCTCTCCCATTTCCACTCAGGAATAGGAAGAGGCTGAAGCTTCCTAGAAGGCTTTTGATGTTTAATTTTCACTTGTTGACATATTAAGCACCTAGAAACAAAATCAGCTACATCCTCATTTAGTCTATCCCATCAATACAAGTCTCAACTCCTTTCTTAAACACCTAACTAATAGCAATTAGGCATAGCTCCTTGCCTGACTAGTCTCAACTCTATCTCCTTGGCCAACTCTATCATCGACTTTAAAGTAAGGCCAACAGTAGGCATCTCAATAAAAGCAGAACCCAGACTAGTGATGTCACGACCCAAAACATGGGCCATGACCGACGCTAGGGAACGGGAATTCTTTCGAATCCGGAACCCGTAGCAAGCCTAAAAAAAAAAATAAACATGCAATAGTAATAATAACATTATATATTGCAGCGGAAATAAAAATCACAAATATAATAATAACATATACACCAACTAGATTTAAATCAAATCCTCATCTCATGTATATATAAACTCTTTTAATACAAATCCAGTTCAAATATAATACAACATCTCTTTAAATATTTAACGACTACTACAGTGTCTAGATAAAATAAAGCTCAAGACTCAAAGAAACAGTTTACATAAAGAAGCTGGGGTGGAAGAAATCCGACGTACAGGCCTGCTACTGAGGTCTGAAGATGATGACTCTCTTGAAAAATTAGTCAACGGAGGGGAGTCAGACCTCACTGAGTGAATTACTATAATATATACATGCATACTAAATGACAATGCATACAGTCAATAGTATATATCTAATATGTATATATACAGACAAATATACACAGATGCTGTAAAATCATTTTATATATATTTTACTAAAAATCATCGTTTATGAAGGATCAAATAGAACCCTATAATATCGCAACCTCAAGAATAGTGTTAGACAACACTCTAGCCATACAGGCTCACTTATTCCAATTATATTCACTTATTCCATTTGGACAGTAGACTGGCCCCGAGACACTAAGTCAACCGAGCTCCAGCAGTCTGATTGCCAGTGTGATTGGCCCTGAGACACTAGGTCAATCGAGCTCCAACAATCACACCTCCAAACCATATCTCACACATCAAATAATCATAAATATATCAATATCCACAAATGGTTAGTAATATAGCCTAAATGCTATAGGCGTAATGGTACGTACTCGGTCCTAGTGCTGCCCACTAGGTAGCACGTTCTATTGATATCCTTCATTAATAAATATAAAACATTCATTCACAAATAAATGATGCATGAACTTAAATAAAATAGCAACATAAACCATATATATACTGAAAATATACCACAAGTAAACCAGGTATATTTCGAGTATATATATGTCAAATAAATTCAATCAAATTATAAATTAAGCTAGAAATATATTTAAAAACATTTTAAATATAATTTATTAACAAAACATGCATATAATTTAATATATACCAAAAATAAACTAAAAATATACTTAAATACAAATCACATTATTTATGCATATTTAGTCAAAATGAAACATGTATTTCTAAAATCATGCATCCTAAAGCACATATATATAAAATAGTAACTCACACTTAGTGCGCTCCACGAAATGGATCCGATGAGCCTAGTCCACTAGGCCTCGATCTCGGTGCAACTAAATAAACAATAACGACAGAAATCAGAATAACCCTAACAAAAAATCCTAGAATTCGATCTAGAATATTAAACACAGAAACAGAAGTAGGGTTCAATCGGATATCACGTTTTATGAGAATTCTACCAAAAATTCAGCAGAACCTCCCCTGTAAAACGGACATCTCTCTACTCAAAGAGTAGAGCCGACCCTGCAAAGAAACACACTTCAAAAAATGAGCTCAAAACAAATCCACAACCCCTCGGTCGGACTCCAAACTACAGTCTACCGACCGGGGTCCACAATTCACAGAATAATTATAAAAATACCAAAAATACCCTTATAACATAGAAATTCGTTTTATAGGTAAAAATTACATAATTAACCTTAAAACACAATAAAAAACTGATAAAAACTCATTTTATTAGAAAAACCGTATATTATATATATAATTGAAAATAATTCATGAAAAATAGTTTTAATTAATTAAAAATACTAAATAATTTGTAGAAATCATTTTTATACCTTAAATAACTATTAAAACCAATTAAATTACATTTTCAGCCAATTTCATGTAAAATTACCAAAATACCCCTATATATTTAAATATACTAAAATTACTTCAAAAATTCACCAAAAATTATATAATTATCCAAAATTAATTTTCTCAACATATTTATTAATAATATCAATAATTAAACTCAATTAACCAATTAATTTCAATTAAAAACACATTTAACCCTAATTTTCCAAAATTCCATAAACTTAAATAATTCAAAATAAATACTTAGAAATTCATAAAAATTCCAAATAAATTCCTATAATTCATTTTAACACCCATAATTATCATAAAACACAATTTTATAATTTATTTAATTAATTTCTGAAAATTAGAAAATAATATTAAAATATTCAAAAATACCCAAAAATCAAATTAATCTCCAAAAATTCCAAAAAAATTCATACATGTATATTAAGATACTAGGATCAACATTTGTGAAGGGAATTTTCATGAATCAAGCAATTCGAATCTCAAAAAAATAAAAAACCCTAATGTGGCCGAAATCAAAAATTCGAAACCTAAGCAAATCAAGACCAATTCAGCTCAAACCAAAGCTATAATCACACTCACCGGAGCTCAAGGAGAAGAAATAGACTAGCAGTGTCAAAAATGGTGGCCAAAATCGTCGTGATCAACGGTGGTTCGACTTTCGGCTTCTCCGGCCAAAAATGGCTTCCAAGCACCGGAATCAGCTGCTACAGGCGGCGAAAGAGGCTGGGGAAGGTGGTGGCGCACCGGACGGGACACCAACGGTGAGAAATCAACAGTTGCAGGCGTCGGATGGCGGTGAGGGTGAAGACCGGGGAAGAAGGAGAGATCGGGGGCAAAATGGTAATTTTTCCAAAAGTTTGATTTTTGATATATTATATGTATATATATATACTTTATACTATATATTAAAATAATATTAAATTACACACATTAAATATACACCACACACATATAATTTAATATTTTAGTAATTTATACTAAATAAAAATAATTAAATAACAATAAAACTAATAAATAATTAATAAAATATTAGGGTAATATTAATTAAACCCTAATTAAATAAATAAGTACACATAGGCTTTATTTAGTATTTTAAAAATACGTATGAGTTCATGCAAGTCCGAAAATATATCTAAAATAATTAATAATAAATTATTTACATGAAAATTTCCCCGAAAATGAAAATCTCGGGAAAATTTTACGTAAAGCACTTAAAATAATAATAAACAATTAAAATTCAATTTTAATTAATCAATAACTTATGAAATATCAATATCATATTTAAAAATTATTAACACTGCATATCCCGATACAGTATAAAAATATTTAAAAATACGGGATATTACAAGTGACATAAGTCATAATAGCAAAATACTGGTCTCGCATCAAATCCTATACATATCTACCCAGTCAGAGAAACTCTCTGGTGTAGTCCTTGACAGATCTGTCACCTCTGGTGATGCTGGTTAATATGAGTCTGTAGCTCATCCATAGTGGCTCTAGATAGAATCTCCTTATAAACCTCTTTCAAAACTGAGCCCAGGTCATAGTCGTCATGTATAGTTGTATCACCTGAACAAACCAATCCAGGGCTAGTCCCTCTATAGACAGCTCAACTATCATGATTCGTTAATACTTTATGAGCATTCTGAGTCTTTTTCTCAATGGCGTGCAAAAAATCTAGTGGATCTAAAGTCTCATCAAAAGCGATACGACCAACTCTAGCATAGAACAATGCTGCCTCAATATCAGAATACCCTGCTGATAGGTAGGCTGCATCTACAGTGCAACTAGAGATATCTCAACTTCCTTATACTCTGGCTCTATAGGTTCCTCATTTTATAGCTCTCTCTGTCTACAATGACCTATTGCTCCTCTAGGTCTACCTTTACCTCAGCCTCTGCACCTGACTAGTGGCTCATAAGGTAAAACCTCATCTTGAAAGGACTCATCATCCTTGCCCTCAACGACCGATGGAGCGACATGTGCTCGCCTCCTCATTCTGAAAATACAAAATCTAACAAGATTTAGACAAAATAGACAACAGACAGATAACAAACAAATAATCTAATTGATACATGGAATACTAAATAAAGGAAAACTTATCAAAGACATGATTAAACCTAATTCACTACAGTAGTTTCAAAGAAAAAAAGACTTTGACAACCTAGGTCCACAACACTAATAACCTAGGGCTTTGATGCTAATTTTGTCATGACCCAAAATCGGGAGTCATGATCGGTGCTAGGGAATGGGAATTCTTTCGAATTCGGAACTCGTAGCAAGCCTTGAAACTAAAATCACATACAATAAATTATTAAAAATATGCCAGAATAAAAATTTAAATCAATATAAATATAAATACTTAAATGTCATTTCATAAAATAAAAATATTTATACAATATTCAGGGATAGGTCTCTTACTAAAATAACATTCTATTGATACAATATACTCTACTGCAGTTTTCTACAATACAATTAAAGTTCAGATAAATAAATTACATAATTTAGCTGGGGCTAAAGAAGTCCAGAGTAGAGGTCTACTACTGAGGTCTGATGATAAAGAATTTCTTAAAAAAATATTAAAGGGAGTCAAACCTCACTGAATGAATTATTATAATATCTATACATGCAATATAAATCATATACAGTTGGGCATTAGTGTAATAATATACATATACACACATTTCAAACAGATGCTAAACTTCGTTTATATATATATAATAAATGCAGAAAATATTTATTTAAAAGAAGGATCAAATAGAACCTTAGATATCCATAACCTCAATCAAAATATCTCACTAGCCATCATGCTAACTTAATTCCAAAATAATTCACTTATTCTATTTTGGACAGCAGACTGGCCCCGAGACACTAAGTCAATCGAGCTCCCGTAGTCTCATTATCAGTGTGATTGGCCCCGAGACACTAGGTCAATTGTGCTCTCGAAATCACACTACTCAATCACATCAATTCTCAATAATCGATCAATCCAATGTCACCTCAAATGATTTATAACTCAACCCTAAAATCTATCGCACCGGTACGTACACGGTCCTGGTGCAGCCCACTAGGTAGCATGTTCTATCGATATCCTTCATATAAAATCACATATATTTATTGGAAATAATAAAATGCAACGTTTAAAACATAATGGCATTCTTTTGAAAAGAATATCTCACTTATATACTAAACATATACCATAAATATACCAAATAAATATGTTGAACATATGTCAAAGATACTGAATTTATACCAAATAAATACTAACATATATATGTCACATATATACAAAAGATATACCAAAAATATACGTAGCATACATGTCTCATATATAGCAAATATATCAAAAATAAACCAAAAGTATACCAAATCATTTAATCAAATAAATCATATTTAAATATATAATGAAAATGTGAAAATCCTTATTTATGCATCCTATATGCAATGCATATATAGAATAATAACTCACAAGTTTGTGCTCCTCAAGACTGACTCGACGGCCCTGATCCGATAAGCTTTGGTCTCGGCGTAGTTAGAAAAATAAATAATCATAAAATCAGAATAAACTCTAACTTATACATCTAAGAATTCTAAAGAAAGACTTGAATTAGGAATTCAAAAACTCAGTTAAAACAGAAAGATTCAGGATCGACCAGATGTCACGTTTTACGAAAATTCTATCAAAAAATTTATAGAACTCTCTACTAAAAAGTAGAGTTGATCCTATAAGAAAACATACTTCAAAAACACAGGTGCTTAACACCTCGGGTTAGGGCCCCAAACTACTCAAATTCCCAACCGATGTTCACAATTCACCACAAAACAATATAAAATAATAAATGTAATAAAAATCATTAAAATCTATAAACATCCATAAATAATCACAATATAATATATTTAAACATCAAAACAATAAATTTGATTATTTTCACAATAATAAAATAAAAATCTCAAATAATTATATAATATTAATAAAAATCCAAATTTTCAATTATTTAGCATAAAATAGTAAAATTCACAATTAATTCCTCAAATAGGTTATATATATAATAAAAATAGTTAAAAACTCATTTAATCACAAAAATAGTAAATAATATATTATTTGAATATAATTTTTAAAAATTAGTATTAATTAGTTAAAAATAGCAAATAATTTGTAAAAATTATTTTAAACCAATTATTATTCCAAAATTATTTATAACATATTATTTAACAATATTTTCAACAAAAATAAACATTTAACCTATAAATCCAATATTCACATAATTTTAAAAATATTCCCAAAAATTAATAACACTAATTGAATGAAATTTCCATCCCAAAATAATTAATTAACATAATTAACAAAAATTCAATTTTTTTAATATTAAAATATTCAAAAAAACCCATAATTCAAATTAATTCAAAAAAATAAAAAAAAATTATATTTAGGAAGATTAAGCTGCATATAATAACATTTCTTAAGGGAATTCTCAAGAATCAAACAAGAACACACTTAAAAGAAAATAAAACCTAAAAATGGACATAAACTAGACTTCACAATCGAAGAGGTTTAAGCTTAAACCAAGCTTGGAAATGGAGTCCTCGTAGCTCAAGGAGTCTAAAGAGTCCAAGAATGTGAGCTTTAGTGGCTAGAAAAGCTACCGACATTCGCTGCTACAGATTTAGGCGATTTTTGGTGTGCTCTATGTCACGACCCGAACCAAGGGGCACGTGACCGGAACTAGGGAATGGGAAAGCATAAAGCCACCGAAACCCATAGTAAGCCTTTAAAGAAAAATCACGGAATTTTTTAACATTGAAACCTTACAATAAATAATAAAGTCTCAATGCACATTATCAAACTGATTTTTTTTCAATATAATTTAAACCATAATATCAGTACATGGAATAAAATGAATAAACATCGATTATACAAATAGTAACTCGTCACATAAGTTATGAATACACGAAATCTCAAATAAAATATGCAGTTATACAATTTTCTCTACTGCGGTACACGAAAGTAAATACAACATAACTAAATAGACCTATGTAGAATAGCCGGTGATGAAGCTACACGGTGAAGAAAAGTAGGCCTAACAGTAAACTCCCAAACTCTTGAAAAAATTAAATTGAGGGGAGTCAGACCTCACTGAGTAAGTTAATAAAGAAATAAATGTGATTTGAAAACCTCATTAAAATAAATTTTATGGAAATATAATATAATAAAATTTTATTTCAACCATTTGGTATACATATAATAAATCCATTTTTAAAAGAGAAGAAATAAATATTTAAATATCTTTTAAAATCATTTTAGTATAAAAATTTGGTAGAACCCAATTTATAATTTTTTAATAGTCATATGACTCACTTATATCCAAGACTATCGGATCCCGAGAGCAAGGCATCACCAGGATACACAACCACAGTCATATCTCTTAATCCAATATCACTGGTGGTGTCTAAGAGCAAAACATCACCAGACCATTGGCCCCAGTGATTTAATAAATATAAATTAAAATTATACTGGCGGCGTCTGAGAGCAAAGCATCACCAGACCTTTGGCCCCAGTATTTATTAAATAAGCAAGTATTATACTATTAGCGATGTCCGAGAGCAAAGCATCACCAGACCTTCGGCCCCAGTAATATAATTAAATAATCACATGTTTTACCGGTGCGCACACGGTCCTGATGAAACCCATCAGGTAGCCCGTTCTACCGTGGTTTATTTTAAAATAAAAGAAAATAAATAAAGCAATGAAAATTACAATACATAAAAATAAAATAAATCAACTATAAATTAAATAATGCAAAATCCTATGAAGAATGCCGACTAGAATCTCATAAAATTAAATTCTTAATAATTTAATATAATTTAAATTAAAATACTCGATACTCAAATCAAATATTAACTTACAGGATAAAGGTGCTCCTCTGCTACGTCGTGTCCGACCTCGACTGGTAGACGCGACTGGAGGGGCAGCTAAAAGACAGAAAAGGAAATGAAAATCAGAAAATAGAAACCTAACTTCTAGAGTTTCTAAGGAAGACTCAATTCGAACTCAGAATAAAAATTTTAGGGTTGACCCGGTGTCACGTTTTGCAAGAAATCTATCAAAAATTTGATAGAGTTTTCTCTGTAAAACGGGCATCCCTTTACCGAAGCAGAGTCAATCCTGCAAATAAACGCACTTCAAAATTCACAATGGCACAACACCTCGGGTTGGAACCCCAAACTACACAATTCCCAACCGAGGTTCACCAAAATACAATAAGCAAATACAAAATATTAATTTAGTAAATCACCAAAAATAATAAAAATTAATAATAAATCATAATATAATTTTTTTAATTTTTTTAAAAATACTATATAAAATTATTTTCCACCATAATATAATAAAATTTCAAATATTAATATAATATTAATAACAATTCAACTTTCTAAATATTCAATATAAATTAGTCAAATTCAAACTATAATTGCCCATCTAGTTTAAATATACTAAAATATTAATTAAAACTCATTCAAACCATAAAACAATAAATAATTTAATTTTGAATAAATTTTCAAAAATAGTTAGTATCAATTAACTAAAAATAATAAATAATTTATAAAAATTATTTTAATACCACATTTTGTCTCAAAAATAATTAAAACATAGTATTTAATTATAATATCAACAAGAACACACCATATACCCATTATATGAAAATTTACATAATATAATAATTTCTAATAAAATTTAGATAAATTATCAAAAATTATTCTATCACTACTAAAATTACTAACATAATATACTAACACTAATTAACTCCAATAATCAACCAAAAGTAGTTAATTAATCACATTAATAAAATATAAAAAATACTTAAAATACTTAAATAAATATACTAAAATTCCATAAAAATCAATTTAATTAATCTAACTAAATTCTTATACACTCTTAACCAAAATTTACTTCAATAACTTAGACCAATTAATAATCATACATTAATCAACCAAAAATCACCCTAAATAATTAAAATAATTTCTGCAAAATTAAGTAATTAACTCATAATTAACAAAAATTCCAAAACAACCTAAAACTAACCAAATTAACCAACAATCAACTAAATCCAACTAAAAACTAACCTAAAGCTAACTAATTACTAACTCACTTCAAGTTCAAATCAGGGTAGGGGAGGGGCTGCTGAATTTCTAGGTGACAGCAGGTTGGGGCAGTGGTTATGCTGGTTGTCACAGTAGGAGGAATGGAGGCTGCTACTGCTACACGTTGATGGATTTGTTACTACTGCTTCCTCTACTCGTGTTGCTACCTCACGCAGCTGTTGCTGCTGTCTCTATTCGTGTTGCTACCACACGCAGCTGCTGTTGTTGCCTCTGTTCATTTTTCTGCAGAGATGACACTAAAGGAAGAAGAAACAGATGGAGAAGGAGCGAGTGGCTGCTAGTTCAGGCGCATGAAGACAGGGGCAGAGAAAGTGGCGTGACAAAAGAAGAAAGAAAGAAAGAAAGAACGAAAGAAAGAAGGAAAGAAAGAAGGGGAAGAGGAAGATGGGGTTGACTGAAATTTGGTCTCCAAAATTCCTAAGCCAGACACATACACACACACACACACACACACACATATACATATATATGTAGATAATTTAAGTATATAATAATGTTATTAATATACCTCTAAATAAAAATAAAACTACCATTATAATAGTCAATAATGGTGGTGCTACAAATAATTATTTAGACAATTTAAAATAATAAAATATGTGCATAAGAATAAAATAATATGAAAGTAATAATATTAATAGTTATAAAATAATATGAAAGTAATAATATTAATATTTTCTAATAGAATTTTAAATTTAGTTCTTAAATATAATAATTTAATATATCAATTATAACAATATAAAATAAAGATAATTCGTATTCTTGAAAACCTCAATGTTTATATAAATAATTTAAAATATTTGGGTTATTACAGTCTTCCCACCTTATAGAAATTCATTCCTGAGTTTCAAAGAAAAGTTAAGGAATTACGAAGTCTAAGGATGAAAAAGATAGGGATAGACGGCCTGCATCTCAGATTCTGCCTCCCACGTACAGTCTTCTGCTGTGTGGTTACTCCAAAGCACTTTCACCATCGGAATCTCCCGAGAGTGAAGCTGGCAATCCACAATCGCTACTAAATACTCCTCATAAGATAGATCTTCACTGTGCTCCACTACTTAAGGCTGAAGTACGTGAGAAGGATCAGGAATATACTTCCTCAACATAGACACATGGAACACTGGGTGAATTCCAGATAATTCAGGTGGCAAGACTAGTCTATAAGCCACTTCCCCAACTCGTGACCGTATCTTGAAAGGTCCAATGTATCTCGGAGCCAACTTACCCTTCTTACCGAACCTCATAACTCCCTTCATTAGAGATACCTTCAGAAACACCATATCTCCAATTAGAAAGGAAACATCCTTCCTTTTGGGATTAACATAACTCTTCTGCCTGCTGTATGCTGTCCTTATCCTCTGCCGAATGATAGGAACTTTTTCAGAAGTAATCTACACTAACTCTAGACCTGTGAGCTGTCTCTCACCAATTTCCCAACACAAAGGTGATATGCACTTCCTACCATATAGCGCTTCATACGGAGCCATCTCAATACTCGCATGATAACTGTTATTATATGCAAATTCAATTAGTGGCAAATGATTATCCCATTGACCTCCAAAGTCCATCACGCACATTCAGAGCATATCCTCTAAAGTCTGAATGGTCCTCTCAGACTGACCATCAGTTTGAGGATGGAATGTTGTGCTGAAGTCAAGTCTGGTACCCAATGCCTTATGAAACTCTTACCAAAAAATTGATGTAAAAGTGGCTCCTCTGTCAAATATTATACTTACTGGAACTCCATGAAGACAAACAATTCTGTTGACATACAACATTGCCAACTTGTCAGTGGAGTATGTCTTCTTAACTGGCAGAAAGTGAGCTGACTTAGTTAACCTGTCAACAATCACCCAAATAGCATAAAACCCTCCTGTCGTCCGAGGCAAACCAGTCATAAAATCCATAGCAATCATATCCCACTTCCACTCTGGGATAGGCATGGGCTGCAATAATCCTGAGGGCCTCTGATGTTCTAATTTCACCTGATGACATGTGAGACACTTGGATACAGACTCTGCAACATCCTTCTTCATTCCATTCCACCAGTATGTATCCTTCAAACTATGATACATCTTGGTAGAACCTTGATGAATACTGTAAGCAGAAAAATGTGCCTCTTCTAAGATCTCTTTCCTTAGATCATCAACATCTGGCACACACAACCGAGTACCCAAGCGTAGAACTCCCTCACTGTCAATCACAAACTCTCTGGATTGACCCTGTTGCACATCAAACATAATTCTCTATAACTGTGGGTCCCTTCTTTGAGCTGCTTTAACTCTATCCAAGTACACAGATCATACTCTGAACTGAGCTAAAAGGCACTTCTTAGTCACTTTCCATTGTAAGCCTAGATCAATCAGCTCATGCAACCCCTGAATAATCAGTCTCCTCTCAGTACTAATGTGGGCAAGACTACCTGTTGATTTTTTACTCAACGCATCAGCTACTATATTTGCCTTGCCTGGATGGTAAAGAATCGAACAATCGTAGTCTTTCAAAAGTTCCATCCATCTTTTTTGGCTTAAGTTCAAATCCCTTTGCTCGAAGATATACTTTAAGCTTTTATGGTTGGTGTAGATCTCACAAGTGACACCGTACAAATAATGCCTCCAGATCTTCAGTGCGAATACAACTGCAACCATCTCTAAATCATGAGTGGGGTAATTCTGCTCGTGCTTCTTTAACTACCTTGAAGCATAAGCAACCACTCTGCCATTCTGCATTAGCACACATCCCAAAACCTACACGGGAAGCATCACAATACACTGTGTATCCATCCTCACCAGAAGGTAATGTCAGTACTGGAGCTAAAGTCAATAAATCCTTAAGCAATTGGAAATGCTCCTCACATCTATCAGTCCATACAAATCTAACATTCTTCTGGGTTAGTCTAGTCAAAGGCACATCAATCTTAGAGAAATCCTTTATAAATCTCCTGTAATAGCCTACTAAACCCAGAAAATTTCTCACTTTAATAACCGTTGTAGGTCTTGGCCATTCAATAATCGCCTCTATCTTCCTGGGGTCCACCTGAATGCCATCTTTAGACACCACATGGCCTAAGAATGCCACTTGGTCTAACCAGAACTCACATTTCAAAAGTTTAGCATATAACTGGTGCTCTCTCAAAGTCTGCAGCACCAATCTCAAATGCATCGCATGCTCCACCCTATTCCTTGAATAGACCAGAATATCATCAATAAACACGATCATAAATTGGTCTAAGTATGGCCTAAACACCCTGTTCATCAAGTCCATAAAGGCTGTTGGGGCATTAGTCAACCCAAAGGACATTACTAAGAACTCATAGTGGCCATATCGAGTCTGAAATGCTGACTTGGGCACATCCTCCTTTCTAATCCTTAGCTGATGATACCCAGATCTCAAGTCAATCTTAGATAAATGTCGAGCTCCTTGTAACTGATAAAAAAAATCATCAATCCTAGGGAGTGGATACTTATTCTTAATGGTAACCTTATTTAATTGTCTGTAGTCAATACAAAGTCGAAGACTACCATCCTTCTTCTTTACAAAGAGAACCGGAGCACCCCAAGGAGATGTACTAGGTCGAATGAACCCCTTATCTAATAATTCCTGCAATTGCTCTTTTAACTCCTTCAGCTCTGCAGGTGCCATCCTATAAGGTGGCATAGAGATAGGCTCTGTACCTGGGACAACATCAATAAAGAATTCTATCTCTCTATCTAGCGGGAATCCAGGTAACTCCTCTGGAAAAACATCTACAAATTCACTTACTACTGGTACCCTCTCTACTGATCCCATTTTCACTTGAACATCTCTAACTACAGCTAGATAGCCCTGACATCCTCTAATAAGCATCTTCCTAGCTGTAATGGTAGAAATAAGAATACGGGATATGGATCTCTCAGTACCTTTGAATTTGAATTCCTCATCACTAGTAATTCTAAAACTTACTTCCTTTGCTCGATAATTCATAGAAGCATAATACAGGGACAACCAATCCATTCCAAGAGTCACATTAAACTCGATCACATCCAAAAGGACCAAGTCTACCAACAATTCTCTACCCTCTACTAACACGAGACAAGATGGAAAGAAAATGTCTATCTCCAACTCATCACTAAGCGGAGTCAAAATAGATAGAGGAAAACTCATCTTAGAAGGAAGACAAGCCACTTTTGAAGAAAATAAAGGATATACAAATGAACATGTAGCACTTGGATCAAATAAGACTCTAGTCTCAGAGCAACAGACTGGAATAATACCTACTACCATAGCATTGGATGCCTGTGCATCCTGAGGAGTCAAAGTGAAGACCTTAGCTTGACCACATCCTAGTTGCTGTGAGGTGAATGGCTGAGTCTGTCCTCTACCTCGGCCCTGCTGGCTCGCATACTGCATCGATCGCTGCTGAGAGTACATGGGTGCCTGATACTGCTGAGGCACTTGCTGTAATGGCTGAACAACAATAGGTGAAAATCCCTAAGAAAAAGATGTTTGGAATCCATAGTTCGAACAAGTTCTAGCAAAATGTCCAAACTGACCACATCTAAAACATGCTCTTGACATCAAGTGACAAGGACCCTGATGCATTCGACCATAAATGGCACATGCACTAGCTCTAGACCTAGAACTGCCATGCCCAGAGCTCTGCCCACTACTATTGTTGGTGCTACTACCAAATCTAGTGGCCCTACTGCTCCTACGATCCTGAGTAAGGCGGTGGCTACCAGTCTGATATGCCCTAAAATGTCTGCTCTGCTGAGAAGGGCCTGCTAACTGAGAACTCGAACTACTTATCTGAAACACTGGCTGCTACACCCTCTGGATAGGTCTAAAAATGACATTATCTTATGGGTCAGGTATGGTGTCGTGCCGGATGTGTCTGCACTCCAGCTGTCTTGCCTCCTCTACCACACTCTCGAGACTATGACCCTCTGGTCGAATACCAATATAGGCTGGGCCTAATCTCGTCACATACAGCTCTACTACCCTGGCGACATCCTGCCTCACGTCCCCAACATGCCTCATAAGTCTGTAGAACTCCCGGGTTTAGTCCTCAACTGATCGATCTCTCCTATCAATGTTAAGCAGCTGCCACCTGTAGTTCTCTCGCATAAACGAAGGACAAAAGAATCTCATGAACTGCTCCTTAAATCCTAACCATATCATTATCATCATGAAAGGCTAAATGGACTGCATAAACTAGTCCTGAGCTGCTACTGAGACTGATAGCTCCATGATCATAATCCTCTGGTAGTCAGAATAACTAGATCTGGTCCTAGACTCGATGGTATTAATGAAATCCAATGCATCCCTAGTACCATCAAAGTGAACTTGCCCCACTCTAGAGTATAATAAGGCTGCATCAACATCTGACATCCCCTGAGTCTATCGCCGAAGCATTTGCTGCACAATAGGCATCGCTTGATTAAAAACTGCCAAGCCCTGGTTAATACCTGCCATGCCAACTGTAAAGACTGTAGGATCCTCTAATGGAATCTGAGGCTCTATTGGAGGCTGATCCTACCTCTGAGCTACTGCCACTCTAGCTCTACCCCTACCTTTAGGTCGAGGGGCAGGAGGGAGAATCTCATCCTGAAATGACTGTTCACCGTTATCAGGTTCTGCATCTACAGCAGGGGCATTCTGAGCATGCCTCATTATGAAAAGACAAGAAAACCAAGATTCAAAATAAGACAAGAATACAAACTCAGATGCTAAAACCAAAAGAAAAAAGATCAACAAACGACATTCAACAACCTAAGTACTGCAGTATTATGAGAAAAAGACAGACATTAACAGTCAAAAGCATGAAAAATGAGCCAAAGCTCTGATACCAACTTTGTCACGACCTGAACCCAGGGGTTCATGACCGGCACTAGGGAATGGGAAAGCATAAAGCCACCAAAATCCATAGTCAGCCTTTAAAGAAAAATCATAAAATTTTTAACTTTGAAACCTTACAATAAATAATAAAGTCTTAATGCACATTATCAAATTGATTTTTCTCAATATAATTTAAACCATAATATCAGTGCATGGCATAAAATAAATAAACATCGATTATACAAATAGTAACTCGGTACATAAGTTATGAATACATGAAATCTCAAATAAAATATGTAGTTATACAATTTTCTCTACTGTGGTATACGAAAGTAAATATAACATAACTAAATAGACCTATGTAGAATAGTCGGTGACGAAGCTACACGGCGAAGAGAAGTAGGCCTAACAGTAAACTCCCAAACTCCTGAAAAAATTAAATTAAGGGGAGTTATACCTCACTGAGTAAGTTAATAAAGAAATGAATGTGATTTGAAAACCTCATTAAAATAAATTTTATGGAAATATAATATAATATAATTTTATTTCAACCATTTGGTATACATATAATAAATTCATTTTTAAAAGAGAAGAAATAAATATTTAAATATCTTTTAAAATCATTTTAGTATAAAAATTTGGTAGAACCCAATTTATAATTTTTTAACAGTCATATGAATCACTTATATCTAAGACTGCCGGATCCCGAAAGCAAGGCATCACCAGGATACACAACCGCAGTCATATCTCTTAATCCAATATCACTGACAGTGTCCGAGAGCAAAGCATCACTAGACCATCAGTCCCAGTGATTTAATAAATATAAATTAAAATTATACTGGCGGCGTCCGAGAGCAAAGCATCACCAGACCTTCGGCCTTAGTATTTATTAAATAAGCAAGTATTATACTACTAGCGGTGTCTGAGAGCAAAGCATCACCAGACCTTCGGCCCCAGAAATATAATTAAATGATCACATGTTTTACTGGTACGCACATGGTCCTGATGAAACCCATCAAGTTGCCCGTTCTTCCGTGGTTTATTTTAAAATAAAAGAAAATAAATAAAGCAATGAAAATTACAATAAATAAAAATAAAATAAATCAACTATAAATTAAATAATGCAAAATCCTATGAAGAATGCTGACTAGAATCTCATAAAATTAAATTCTTAAGAATTAATATAATTTAAATTAAAATACTCAACACTCAAATCAAATATTAACTTACAGGATAAAGGTGCTCCTCTGCCACGTCGTGTCTGACCTCGACTGGTAGACGCGACTGGAGGGGCAGCTAAAAGACAGAAAAGGAAATGACAATCAGAAAAAGAAAGAAAGAAGGGGAAGAGGAAGATGGGGTTGACTGAAATTTGGTCTCCAAAATTCCTAAGCCACACACACACACATATATATAAAGTAGTTTAGATAGGATACATCCATGTGTGTGTGTGTATATATATATATATATATATATGTGTGTGTGTGTGTGTGTGTGTGTGTTGTAGATAATTTAAGTATATAATAATGTTATTAATATACCTCTAAATAAAAATAAAACTTCCATTATAATAGTCAATAATAGTAGTGCTACAAATAATTATTTAGACAATTTAAAATAATAAAATATGTGCATAAGAATAAAATAATATGAAAGTAATAATATTAATTGTTTCTGATGGAATTTTAAATTTAGTTCTTAAATATAATAATTTAATATATCAATTATAACAATATAAAATAAAGATAATTCGTATTCTTGAAAACCTCAATGTTTATATAAATAATTTAAAATATTCGGGTTATTACACTCTAGGTGCTCTAAAAGTGGCAGTTGATGGTAGAAAGAGGTTGGAGGTGATGGTGGTGGTGTAGGTGGTGGCTCTGGTGAGGGCTGGATGGTGCTGCAAGTGTGACAGGAAGATAGAGGAAGAAGAATGAAAATAAGGGGGGAGAAAAAAGAAACCCGATTTTCTTTATATATATATATATACACACACAAAAAAACATATGCACATAATAATAATAACAAGTAATAATAGTAGTAGTAGTAGTAGTAGTAGTAGTAGTAGTAGTAATAATAATAATAATAATAATAATAATAATAATAATAATAATAATAATAACAACAACAACAACTTTAATATATTTTTAAATAATAAAACTTCCAAATAAATGGTTTTGCATGAGAAAATATTTAACTTAAAATAACGAATACTAGTCACAAATAATTGTAATATAATAATATTATTAAAAAAATAAATAATTCTTAACAATAAACTAACTTTTAAATCTGTATAAAATAATCATAATAAATATAAATTTAAAATATTATTAATACTGTATATCCCAAAATATATTTTTATAATTTATAAATATTGGGTCATTATAGTATTGTTATTTTAAAAGAAGAAGGGTACATCATGTTTATATTTTCCTATTATTAATAAAGAACTAGTAATGAATCAGTGCATTGCATGAACTTTAAATAATATACTTGTTTTGCTATAGTTATTAAATAATTTTAATAAATTTGAAATTATAAATTAATTTAATATAAAAATGGTTACTATTATAATTTTATTTAATAATTTTTTTTATTAAAAGTATAATAATAATAATAATAATAATAATAATAATAATAATAATAATAATAATAATAATAATTGAAGAAATAAAATAGAAAATAGAAAATAGAAAATAATTGATAAGTTTCACATTTTTACTTACGTTAAATAAAAAGAAAAATGTGTTTTTAATTGAATAAAAAGATGAATATTTTAATTAGAATAAAAGACATAATTTCTAATGAAAAAGAAAAGTAGTATTTTAAATGTAGTATAATTAGAGTGTTTTATGTAAAATAAAACATATATATTTTAAAATAAGAGTTTTTATAAAGAGAAAAAGGTAACTAAATAAATTAAATTAAAATATACTGTATTAATTTTATTTTCTTTAATTTTATTACCATTATTTTTAAATATAATAGAATTTTTTTGAGACTATTAAATTGCTATTGGAATATGTATAATAGTGTTTTAATTAAAAACTTATTAAAAATAGAATTTTAGAAAAAGTGATTTAGTGATTTGAGATAAAAAAAAAATACGTATTATATAAAAACTTTTAGAATTTGAGTATTATTAGAATATATATAACAGTCTTTTAGTTTAAAAAAATAATACTAAAAAACTATAATAAATATTTTATTTTTAAGAATTTGACGCATTATATTTTAGAGTGAGTACTCAAATAGATAGATATTTGTCAAAGTTTTGGTTTAATAATTTTAAAGCTCAGTATTCAATAAATATATAAATTACAAATATGTATGAATTTATAATTTATAATATATTAAATTAAATTTTTCATCATTAAATTTTTCTTTGGAAAATATTTTCTCTAGAATATATATATATATATATATATATATATATATATATATATATATATATATATATATATATATATATATATAATTAGTGGTGATATATTAAAATTTTGAGTATAAATAATTTTTTTTGAACTACTAACTTAGATAATTAAGTCTCATAAATGATAAAGTAAAGGGGTTAAGATCAAACTTTACTCTCAATCAAATATTTTAATTCTATAATAGGATGTTTTACATCCATCTTAGATTGGTTTTTTTTTTTTAAGATCAATCACTTTAGAATAATAATGCACATAACTGTCATAGCCTATAATGTCTTGCACAGTGAAATTGCATTGCCTAAGGATATAAATCTTGACCCTACCATACCACTACAACATTTAAAGCACTCCATTTTTAAGGGTGATGTCACACTCTTAGTTTCTTTTCTTTTTTTTTTTTAAAAAAAATAATAATTTCATTATATGTAATTGTATATTTATATCAATAAGATCTACCTTTTGCTATTATCATTGAAGGACCTTTATAATGTTACAAACTGCCAATTGGACATCTACATCAATTCATATTGAAGTGACACAAAAGCAAAAAAAAAAAAGCCAACTTTATAGGGTATTGATATATGGATTAGGAAGCCATGTAAAAATAAAAGATTCACAGCCACATGCAATCAAGATACTACATAATGTGAATGCAACCCAACATGAATCATAGGATGATTGGAAATAATCCACTCATAAATGGCCACATTGCAATATAAAATTGAAATGTAGATTTGCCTTTGCTTTGATTTAAAAGGCAAAGGAAAAAAAACACAATGTTGAGTTGTCATGATTCATGATTTGTAGAATGATGTGGCTGACTAATAAATTTGTGGCATACCCTTTTAGACCGATAAGTTGAAAACTGAAAAAAAAAAACAATTTTTCCATTATAATCTGGTTAGGAAAAATTCTTAATACTTTAACTTCTTAAATTACCAGTAACAAATGAAATAAAAAAGTTTAAAGTTGATATTAGGTAAAATCATTATAAAAGTTCTACTGTATAAGAGTATTGTTGTCTTTTTATCTTTTTACAGTACTTGAGATAGATTTTACAAAGTTAAAAGTCTTTTATTTCATTAGTTACTAATAGTTTAAGAAGTTGAGGTATGAGAAATTTCTAGGTTAAATATACAGGTGGATACCTAACTTTGAACTTATTGAATTTTGGATATTAAATTTTAATCGGTTTTTTTTCAAGTAATAAGACTTTTTATATTATATATTATGAGTTTCTATTTCTTTTTAAATTTTAATTAATTATCTAATTATTTTGATGTTTCTGAACTAATATATAATTTATTCTATATAATATAACAAATAAAAATAAAAAATAATTTGTAGAAAAAAAAGCTTTTTATGTTTTAGTTTATATAAAAACACTATACACGTTGCAAACTGTCTTGTTTGATTAATGATAAAGCCAATTGAATATCATTTTAAAAGAAGAGAGAGATTCTCATAATAAAGCAATACAACAACTTTTCTTGTATTGAAGTTTGTTAAAGCAATTTGTGATTGAGCATTATAATGTTTTTGGGCACTATTATAAAAGAAGAAGGAAGAATTTGATACTGAATGAAATCACCTTTTTTTTTGTGATTTTTTGACCATTAAATCAACAACATAGGATGTTTATACATTATAATTGATCTAAATATCTAGCTAACCATAGCATGCCATAATCATGTATATGTTTTTTCAATGCTCATATGTAAGTCTAAAACTCAAGCTCACATGGCATGGCATGGCATTTTGATGGAAGAGCATTAACTTGACTTGAGAATAAATTAGTAAATTTTGGCCTTTAACAAAGCATTTTAAGGATAAATTAGTAAATTTTGGCCTTTAACAAAGCATTTTAAGGAATTTGGCATTCAACATCAAATGACATGTCCACATACATATGAACAGAATTTGAAAAAACTGAATGATTGTTAGTTGATCTTTGTTAAAAGGTTAGCAAATGTTATAGCTCACTCTTTAGCTAGAGCAGCTGCTTCCATGTCTAATCAAAGGGAGTGGCATGTTGATTGTCCTTCCCTTACTGTTGATGTACTCTGTAAGTAGATTTGAATTAATGCATATTCTATTTATTTCAAAAAAAATATAGAGACAAAGGTTGTAACTCCTATAATTTTTTCTAGTCAAATTATTCTAGTCTTGCCTATGGTTATTTCCTTATTTGTTTAAGGTTTTCCATGTTAAAATCTATATATTTCATATTTTCTCCTATTTTATTATTTTAATTCTTTTACCTTCAATAGATCTATTCCATTCACTACCTAATCTTGCACATAGTCTGCCTCAATTTTCATAACAAGCTCAACCCGTAACTAATAAATAAGTTATAATTCATAATATTATAAAAAAATTGAAAATGTTACCCTTAGCTTACCATAAATAATATCGTCAATGACTACAAGCTATATTTCTTCCACTTCTTAAGTAAGACAGAATTTTGGATAAAAAAAATTAAGATCAAAGGCATTAACTTCCTCCACAACTTCTATAGCCATTCCTCTACTTGCTAGCTCCTTCATTCCCAATACAAGCTCATATTTACTCTCCCTATTGTTTAGGTCCAATATGTAATTTTTTTTAACACCTACAGAAAAAAATTCTATTGCTAAATGAGTCCATAAAAAGAAAACATAGTAAATTATAAATGCTATACATGTGGCTATTTTGACACATTTATGCAGATAACAGTGACATAGTCTTAATCATCCTACCTACCCCTCCTTCTCTTGCTCTCGTATAGCTCCTGCTCCTCCATAAGATTTTAGAAACTCTTGCTCGATGTGATCCACTAGTGCTATAATCTTCATAATTGCTGGCTGTCTCATAAGAATATCTTAACTTGGCTTCAATTCCTTGTATGCTATTCATATGCACAATATTTTAAGAAGTGTCCATACAAGTGTTGCTCGTGGAAGTTTAACCATCATAATGTTTATTGGTAGCATCAGTAAACACTTCAACAAAAGTGTTTACTTATGAATAATAGCTAGGCTCTAGTTGATTGACTTTTAAAGATTCAGAGTGGGTTTGCACTCCTAAAACATATTAGAAACCTAAAGAGTTAATAAAGAGAAAGAATCATGAAAAAGATAAGCTTGAAGTTTAAGACTCACTAAATCGAGAAGTAATACCAGAATCCACAATGCCCTTATAAACACAACATTCACGAAAAAGCTAATCAAGAATTGAGACATCTAATATCATCCAACATAACTCGTTCTATGACAAATAGAAACACGCAGAACTAGCAATAAGCTTATATAAACAAACCACTAAAATGCAATGAGAGTATAATCCCCTTATAGCAAAATAACATCATTAATGAATGATTTACACAAAAGTGCAGAAATTATGTTAGTGAACTAAAATTTTAAGCATGAAGTATGTATTCCTTATTGATGCAGAGCAATAAGTCTTGGAATGAGTTTGCTTAACAATGGATATTAGATATATTTATTATTATTATTATTATTATTATTATTATTATTATTATTAGGATTTGATTTTTATTTTTATTTAGTATTGATTAGAAATTCACTTTCCTATATTGTTAAGGATTTGATTTCCTACCTTAGCTAGAATTGTCTTTATTTTTATTTCCTAAATAAAAATTAGGGTTGGTAGGTTTGTGCCACCCTATAAATATATAAGCCTTAGGGCTATGTGAGACAGTTTTTTGTTGAATTAATAATTAAATTTCTATTTTCCCAATTTTACGGTATTCCTTTATGTGAATCAATGAATATTGATGCCTGTATCCTGGTATTTGTGCGCAAATCAACAGGTTGTAGAAGATTGATTTATGGTATTCATATGCGAATCAACAGACTTCAATATTTATCCCTTTGTTCTTTTATTTTATTTTTATTTTTATTACTTTTAAGCTTTCGCTACATCACTTATTAAGATACAAAGCAACCTTGTTTGAGAAAAATAAAAAAAATCTCACATTTTCTCCTCCTTTGAAACAAAATAAGATGCAGAAAGTTTGATAAAAAAAAACAAAATCAGAATTTTTCAAAATAAAATTCTATGCTCCCACAAAAGTTCTAGATAGTAGGTGCACTAGATCCATATCAAATAGTTGCATATTAAATATCATCTTTCCTAATAGAATAGTATTAGTTTAAAAGGTCAAGCAAAACTAAACTTTCCTAATAAAATAGTGTTGAGTTTAAAAGGTCAAGTAAAACTAAATTTTATTAGATCCATATACGATCAATATATTGGCTAATCATTAACATAATAGTTCCAAAACTATACATTGACATAAAAGCCTAAATGCAGATAAAACAAAAAGGGAACTTAGGCAAAGGATGAAACAAACATCTATTTACACATACAAAATAATATCATGCTTGGAATGCCTAAAAAAAATCTCTCTTCACAAATCTCAAGCTATCAACTATGCCTTGTCTTGTAAGCTCCACAGCATGTGCAAGCACTTGTATATCTGCCTGAATCAGCATGAAATACACAAAATATGAAATGAAGTATACAAGGGAAAATATAGTGTACATAATAAATTTATAGACCATAGACATCTATTATATGAAAATGGTGGAGGATAATAGAATAAGTTATTATTGATAGAACTAATGCTAATTAAGCACAACATGGTCAACATTTAAAGCACAGTATCCTTTAAAGCACGACATGACCATGCCGTGTCTTTATCATTGATATGTCGTGTTTGTAATATTTACACGTTAGACTATAGTTGACTTATATTTATCTTATCTATGCTGGTTATTAATTTGTTATTTTATTCTCTTCTTTAATTCCAATTTTTGTATTCTTTGTATCACTATAAATACATCTTGTACTCATATATTCATGTACGTGAAATAGACAATACCATTATAAATCATTTCATGGTTTCGGAGTATGATAATGGCAGGACAAATCATTCCAATTTCTTCCTCTTCTACTCCTTCTGTATCTACTACTAATCATGCCCTTCCAATTAAATTTAACCCCTCAAAATTACCTCACCTGGAAAAACCAATTTCAGCCTCTTCACAATTATAAGCTAAGTGGTTTCATTGATGGATTGACTCTTTCACCTTGAACCACAATACCTTCAACAATGAATCCAAACACTGAACATCCTAATCCGACATATGTTGAATGGTACCAAAAAGATTAACTCTTTCTTTCATGGATTTTTTCTTTACTATCCGAAGAGGGTTTTCCTTATGTAATTTGTATGACTACATCCTATGTAGCATAGAAAGCACTAGAAAGTGCATTTGGCTCTATATCACAGAATTAAAAGTTATAGATTCATGTTGAATTATAAGAACTGAGGAAATATAACTTAACTATATCTCAATATCTTTAAAAAGTAAAATCACTGGCTGATGATTTAGCTATCACTAATAGACCTCTCTCAAATGCTAAATTCAATGCGATTATTTATTGTGATTATTTATCACAATCTCAGACGTCCTCCATCTTCCATGGTGCCACCTTCAATCTCTTCCCCATCTTTCACCAACTTTCAATAGTTCCCTTTCATCACTTACTGTAAGCCGCGAAGACCTTATCAAATCTGCGATTGGCATAACCACACTATAGATAAGTGTCACCAATAATATAAGCAACACCAATCATCCTTCAACCCATAGGTCAATTTTATAAATATTGTGCATGCTTCACCTTTATTCGGCAATAACACTCCCTTCCATGCTGTTGTGCCTTATTATGCTTGGTACTCAGATACTGGTACTTTGCACCATATGGCATCTAATTAATAATTGCTTCACCATGTTATTCCTTATACTGGGTCTAATCAGATTGTTGTCAGTAATGGCCAATCTATCCCAATTGCAAATACTGAAACATCTCTCTTTCCTCTTATTCTATAAAATATTTTATTCTTAAAAATGTGCTTCATGTTCCAAAAATTCAAAAATCTTTACTTTAAGTGCAAAAATTTACTAATGATAATTCTTGCTTTTTTGAATTTTGGCCATAACACTTTAACATCAAGGATCATACCACTAAGGCAACCCTACTATGAGGCCAGAGTAGTAATGGACTATATGTGATGCCACCTCCATTCCAGCCTTCTCCAACTGCTTTACTCACTGAAATTATAACTCTTGATGATTAGTATGCTCACTTGGGTCACCTAAATTCTTATATTGTGTCTAAGATAATAAAAAACCATCACTTACCTGTTTCTTCCTCAGTTTTATCTAGCTATTCATCTTGTCATCTAGGAAAATTAGCCAAGTTACCTTTTACTTTAGTTAAACACACCACAGATGCCTTTTCAAATTATTCACTCTGATGTTTGGGGACCATCCCCAGTTACATCCTATAATGGTTTTAGGTATTTTGTTTTGTTTATTGATGACTTTACTAAGTTTACCTAGATTTATTTTCTTAAAAATAAAAGTAATGTTTATTCAATGTTTCTTGCCTTTGATTCTCTTATTCCTTACCAATTTAATTCCAAAATAAAAGCATTTCATTTAGATTAGGGCAATGAGTTTCAAAAGTTGCACAAATATTTTAATTAAAATGGTATTGTTCATCGTATTGCCTATCCTTATATGCATGAACAAAATGGTCTCTTAGAAAGAAAAATTTGACATATAGTTGACACAAATTTAACATTGTTAGCACATTCTCAAGTCACATACTGACTTTGATCCTATGCATTTTGAATTGCCATAAATTCAATAAATGTAATGCCAACTTCAGTTCTTGACAACAAGTCTCCATTTCAAAAATTATTTCTTAAATTACCAAAATATATGGATACAAAAATATTTGGATGTGCAATTTCTCCATATTTACATCTATATAATCATTTTAAATTCTCTTTTAGATGTCGAGATTATATCTACTTAGGTCATGCTTTTAATCATGTTAGTTATGAATGTTTTTGTATATCTAATAATAAGATATATATTATTCATAATGCTAATTTTAATTAGAAAATTTGTCCATTCAAATCTCATGTTCCTGTTGTCCAATCTCCACCACCAACACTAATGTCGTGGCTCATATACATTGCTCCAATATCTTTGGTTTCCAATTTAAGTATGCCTCCTCCTATTTTTTCTTCTCCAACCAACCCAATCCTACCCAAACTCTATTTACTTTATCTCAGCCCACCTCCTCTACTTCTTTTTAATAACCAATTCCATCCTCACCACTTCCACTAATCTTCAACCCCAAACTTGATAACATCAATCTTATTATTAATTTCATATAATACAACCAACCTAAACTTAATCCTACCCACCCTCCCTCACATCCATCTCTAAATAATAACCTAACCCAAACCCATCCCATGGAATTAAGACCTTGCACCATGTCAAAATGTCAAGAAAAAATTACATTATCTTAAAAATCACTTTTGAATTATTTGGAATATGAACCATTGTATTTTAAAGTATAGTCCAATAGGATAAATGGATGAAAGCTATGGACCATTCAACATCGAAATCAACCAACACTTGGAATCTTATGTCTCCAATACCAAATGCAAATATTCATTACAAATAAGTGGATATTTCATATCAAAAGAAAGTTAGATTGTAGTATTGAATGCTAAAATGCTCGACTTATAGCTAAGGGATTTACACAACTCTCTGGTATAGATTACATAAAGACATTCAGTCTAGTCATCAAAGCCATAACTATTTAGGTTATCATTGCTCTTGTAACCATGAATAAATGGCCAATGATGTAATTAGATGTTTACAATGCATTCTTGCATGGACACTTACATGAAGCACTATGCATGGCTCAACCACTTGGATATGTTGATTCTTTACATCTCCAATATGTTTAAAACTTAAATATGTCTATATATGATCTTTAATAGGTGCCCTATGCATGGTTTGATTAGCTTGATAACTATCTCCAAACACTACACTATTCTTAAATTCTTTATTTATTCTTAAATAAGGAACTAACTATGTATTTCTTTTAGTTTATGTAGATGATATTATTCTTATAGGTTCTTATCCAAAACTACTATGCTATAAAATTGACTCCTTGTAAAGGGAATTCCTAATTTGAGATTTTGGCAAGCTACACTACTTTCTTAGTTTGCAATTGGAATTTTACTTGGATGGAATTTTCTAAGCTAAACCCAATACCTTACTAATTTACTACATAAACATAACATGGCTAATTACATACCTTGCTCCACACATATGCAATCCTCCACTCCTTTGTTTAAATTGATAGGTACACCTTTGCTTTAAAGAGAGATTTATCAAAAATAATTGAGGCCTTACAGTATGCCACCATAACTCATCCAGACATAGCTTACAGTGCTAATAAGTTATGTTTATTTATGTACAACCCTACAAACCTCCATTCAAAAGTACTCAAATAATTGCTTAAATACATTCAAAGTACTCATCATATAAGTCTCTTTTATTCTCCTCAAACATCCATAACGCTCTCTTGTTATACAGATAATGATTGGGGTGGGGACCCGATCGTCGATCTACATTGGACTATGTTGTTTATCTTAGTTCTTCTTTGACATTATGACTAGCTAAGAAACAACTGACAATTGCAAGATCATCAACAGAGAGTGAATATAAGGCCATAGCCAATGCCACTTATGAATTAATTTGGCTTCATAGATTACTCAAAGAACTTGGTTGTCCATCATCTCATGTTGCGGTACATCATGACAACATTGATGCCTTTTATTTGAGCACGAATCTTATGTTTCATGCTCGTACAGAACACATCAAACTGGACTACCACTTTGTTCGTGAATAAGTTGCCAATATATTCTTACACCTTTATTTCATCTCTACCATGATCAACTTGCCAATTTATTTACCAAACCCCTGGCATCTTCTCGATTTCATTCATTACTTCCACTTTTTCACTTTTAAGATGCGTATGGGTTTGTAAGGGTGATAGAACTAATGTTGGTCAAGCATGACATGGTCAACGTTTAAAGCACAGCATAACCATGTTGTGTCTTTATAGTCATTATTTCAAGCACGACATAACCATGTTGTGTCTTTATAGTCATCATTTCAAGCACGACATAACCATGTCGTGTCTTTATCATTGATATGTCGTGATTATAATTTACATGTTAGACTATGGTTGGCTTATATATATCTTATATATGTTGGTTATTAGTTTGTTATTTTGTTCTCTTCTTTATTTCCAATTCTTGTACTCATTTATTCACACAATATCATTACAAATCATTTCAATTATGTTAATCAATTACTAGGTTCAAAACCCACCTCCCCCTTCTCTGATTGTAATTGGCAAAAAAAAAGAAGATCTAGACTAAATGGTTAAGTTAAGGTCTTAAGACTCAAAGATTTCAGGCTTGATCCTATTAGCAAGGGTTGTGCACGGGTCGGCATTCTTCGGACCTAACCTGGAAGTTGAAAAATTCAAAAAATAATTTTCTGAATCTAGCTCTAAAATTTTAAATCTCCATCCTAAATTGCTTCAAAAATTTGGAGCAAAGATTTAGAGCAAATGGACAATTTACATTGGTTTGTAACAAAATCAACATTTGGAGATTTATATTAATTTTTAGTTTATATATTTAAAATTGATATTTAAAAATTCATTATAATATAGAAATATATATTTAATATTATATCAAATATATTATATTTAACAATAGTAGTTTTTTATAAATTTTCTTTTTAATTTTTATATTTTAATAATTTTATAGTTTGAACATATAAAATAAAATGAATATAAATTTTATAACACAAATTTTATTTTATGATTAAACATGTCTTGAAAATTAACTATAAACAAATATTCAATTGATGAGTGTGTTTATTTTATTTCAAACAATTAATTATTATTTAAAATGTCAAATATTATATGATAAGTTGACATTTAATAATAGATTATCTAAAATATAGTATTCAGATATAATTTTTTATTAAAATGGTATATATATATATATATATGTTAACTGTTTCAAATGTCAAGAATGAAGTAGTATAATAATCTTATCATGCATTACTTATCAATTTAATAATAATATATACATACTATTAATTCTGGTTTCGGTACTGTGACGATCCAAACCAAGGGCCATGATCGGTGCTAGGGAACGAGAATTCTTTCGAATCCGGAACCCGTAGCAAGCCTTAAAAGAATAAAACATGCAATAAAATAAAATAAATATAAATATGACGGAATTAAAATCTTCAATCATCATATGTAAAAAAATAAATTGTTTTGTCATATCATAGCAAAATATTTAATACAATATTCAGGACAGGCCTCTAATACAAGATACATGTAACTGATGTATAAATACAAATACTACCAATACAAAATATGATTACTGCAATTTTCTAGAGTACAATAAAGATCAAGTAAGCAATTTACATAAATAAGCCAGGGCGGAAGAAGTTCGGTGAATCGGCCTACTATTGAGGTCTAAGGAAGAAGACTCTCTTGTAAAAATATCAACTGAGGGGAGTCAGACCTCACTAATTGAATTGTTATAATATATATACATGCATTTCCTAATGTAAATGTAATCAATCATTCATATATAATAAATATATATACATGCATTTCACACAGATGCTAAAAATCACTAATTTTAACAAAACCTAAACTTTAACCTAATATTTCAATATTCACATAAACTAAAAATATTATTAAAAATTATATAATAATCCCAAAAATTAATTTCTCAACACTAAAATTAATATCAACCTAATATAACACCAACCAATTTTATAATTTAATAAATTAATTTACAAAAATTCAATAAATAATAATAAAATATTCAAAATTTCACAAAAATTAAAATAAATTCCAAAAATTAAAATGTATATATATATATATATATATATATATATATATATATACATGTAGATTAAGCTACGAAAATCAACTTTTGTAAAGGGAGTTTGCAAGATTCAATAAGATTTGACTTCAAAAAAATTGGAAACCCTAATAGCTCAAAAACTAAAAATCAACAAAACAGAAAAACATATGGATTAGAGCTAAAATAGAGGTTGGATTCGTGCTCACCAATGCTCAGGGAGTTGTTAGACACCGAAAATGCAAGAAAAGGTGGCTAGAAGAGGGAGAACGGCCGGTGATTCCACCTACTACCACTGCTACTATCTCCATCAATCCACACCGGAGAAGAAGGAGGACGCACACCGAGTATTTTGTGATTAATTACTATTATTTTATTTTTAATTAAATTTTTTATGTAAATATATTATTTTGAAACTCATTATTTGGACATTTAAATTGCGTTATTTATATTTACTATTTTCAGATAGTATTATTTTAATAAAATTAATTTATGTGCATTATTATTTTTATTAAATTACATTATTGGTATTATTATTATTTATTGTTTATGTAAATGTTATTTTATGTTAATGTATGTGTATATTTGTGTGTGTGTCTATGTGTATGTGTGAGTATATTATACATATATATATATATATTATGTGTGGTGGATAAGTTTTTTTAAACATAAAGTTAAATTGTATTATAATATATAGTTATATTATAAAGTTTATTAATAATATATACATATATACATACAAACAAACACAAACCACCCCGTAACCCACCTCCCTCCTCAATGGTGCCTGAATTTGAAGTTCTAAACTCCTTAGCATAATTAAACAATTGAGCATACTGCTCAATATAGTTCCCCTCCATCTCTGTTAACACTTTTTGTTTGGCCCTCTTGCACATGGAATACCCAATCTCAAACTTTAATTTAGTGTTGGCCTTTTTATTTAAATCATTTATCTTGATAGTAGGGTTTTTAGCAATATCATCTTTGAAGAAGTATGCAAGAAATTTGCATGTTACCCTTCTACTTGTAATTGACTTTATGCAGCTATGCTTAGGGATGTCTTTTTTCACCTTTAAGTCACCACTACTTCCTTCCTTGCTAGCAAAGCATAACCATTACCAATTAGGAAAATAGTATTTTGCTCTAACTCTATCCTTATTGTTCCTAACAAAATCTATGTCAACCCCTCTAGTTACAGAATATTTGGTCACTGCAAACCTAAATTCCTCTGCATCCTTGAATACAAGACCAATAAAAAATTTTGGCACCTTAACATATAGATTATACATTAATTTCTTTGATTTCTTCCTCCTAATTGTACTATTAGCTTCCCCATATGTTTCTTCTTCATAACTATCAGGTGTATAGTCGTCATGGTACTCTTTATCATTTCCAATCTCTTTAGGAATTCCACTACTATTTGTAGCTACATTGGCATGCACTTCTTCAGTAACTGGTACATCATCATCAATTTCTTCCTCAGTTTTGTTCTTTGCTTCAGCTCTTTTTCTTCCACATAACTTTTCTTCTTGACTCTAATAATCATTAACTCATCCTCATCTTCTTCTGTACTTGAGTTATTCTCTCCATCAATCATAAAATCTTCAATATCATTATCATTCACTTCAGATTCATGCATTGTAGGTTCCTCCACTATAGGGTTCTCCACCATTGCTTCCTAGACCTCACCCGCTATATCAATTAAATAAATAACAGCTGCTTCAACCGATACATCAATCCCATGCTCACAACATGTCTACATTCTCTCTATCTTTCATTTTATTTAGCAAATCAATCATCCTATTGTCATCATAAAAAAACCTCAAATTAGTAGTTAAATTACCTCCAAGTTTAAGCCAAAAAAGCCTTGGATTTTGGCAATATCCTAACAATTTCATCATTTTAACTATCCTCATATAGTGAAATTTATCTATATCATAAACTGGAAAAATTTCAACTTCTCCATTAACGTACCTTAACACCGGGTCCCTAACAAAGGTTCCCATATCAACGCACTGGCCAGAAAACCTAGAAAGTAACTTTTTGGCTTATTTAATTAGCAATTTGACATAAATGGATAAAAGACCCCAAAATTGGCCAATGATTTTGTTGTATAATTTTTTGGATTATTGTCTTTTTCTTGTTTTTATTTTTATTGTCTTTTATAACGACACTACATCATATCATAATAAACAAAACACAAGAATCCCAAAAACACCCATTTCTCAAAACCAATATAACTTCTCACAAAACATAACAAAATATAAAAAATATAAAAAATAAACAACACCATAACAAGCACATGTAAACTGCTACTAACCTTCATCTTGTGCAGAATTTCCTTACCAGTTGTCATGGTGCTAAAACTAAAAATTCTTACTTTCAAGAAATGGAAATAAAAATGGAGATTTTTGCATTAAGATAAGAGCAGGAGCAGCTAGAAATGACCACACTTACACACACACATATAGATGTTTATGAATATGGTATATAGAAGGCAGGATGGCTTTGACTAAACTGCACGTGACCTGCCGGTGACTTTATACACAACTCCCACATCCTTTTCTTGATCTCTTCTTCTAAAATCTAGTAACATGTTCTTGCTTATGACCTTTCTTTATCACCATTATTATTTTCTCACTTGCTTTTTCTTTTTTTCCTTATAGTTTTTTTTTGGTTAATAAGTGAATCTATGAATGTATAACCAACAACTGTTAAATGAGTTGTTAGGAAACCTTTTATCGCCTTTATAATTTTATTCAACTTGAACCAAATTAGTTAAGTTAATGTAAGATGAAAATTTAGACGTGTTTGTTGGTAAAATAATGTTTTATAGAGAGGTATAAATGGTAATAAATTTAAATTTTGAGTTCAAATTTTATATATGAAAAAAATATTTATTATGAGAGTTTGATAGGAGATACTAAGAGTATTAAATGAAACAAAATGCAATGTTAGTTATTTTCTTATATTTTATTTATATAATTAATTTTTATTTAATTTAAATGAAAATAACATTTCTTTAATAAGTAATATATGAATACTTAGAGTGTGTTTTTTTTGTCTAAACAAAAGGGTTAATATATTAATTTATTTGTCATGACCTAAAATTGGGAATCATGAGCGGCGCTCAGGAACGGGAATACTTTCGAATTCAGAACCCGTATTAAGCCTTAAAAATAAAATCATATACAATAAATAGATAAAAATATGCCATAATTAAAATTTAAATCAATATAAAAATAAATACTTAAATGTCATTTCATAAAATAAAAATATTTATACAATATTCAGATATAGGTCTCTTACTAAAATAACATTCTACTGATACAATACACCACTATTACAATTTTCCAAAATACAATTAAAGTTCAGATAAATAAATTACATAATCTAGCCGGGGCTAAAGAAGTCCGGCGTAGAGGTTTATTACTGAGGTTTGACGATGAGGAATCTCCTGAAAAAATATTGAGGGGAGTCAGACCTCACTAAGTGAATTATTATAATATATATACATGCAATGTAAATCATATACAGTCAAGCATCAGTATAATAATATACATATACATGCATTTCACACAGATGCTAAACTTCGCTTTTTATATATATAATAAATGTAGAAAGTATTTATTTAAAAGAATGATCAAATAGAACTCTAGATATCCGCAACCTTAATCAAACTATCTCAAGCTAACTTAATTCCAAAATAATTCTCTTATTCCATTTTGGATAGTAGACTGGCCCCGAGACACTAAGTTAACCAAGCTCATGCAGTCTCACTGTCAGTGTGATTGGCCCCGAGACACTAGGTCAACCGAGCTCTCGTAATCACACTACTCAATCACATCAATTCTTAATAATTGATCAATCAAATGTCACCTTAAATGATTTAATAACTCAACCCTAAAATCTATCGCACCGGTACGTACATGGTCCTAGTGCAACCCACTAGGTAGCACGTTCTTTCGATATCCTTCATATCAAATAACATATATATATTGGAAATAATAAATGCAATGTTTAAAACATAATGGCATTCTTTTGAAAAGAATATCTCACTTATATACTAAACATGTACCATAAATATACCAAATAAATATGCGAAACATATATCAAATTTACTGAATTTATACCAAATAAATACTAACATATATATGTCACATATATACAAAAGATATACTAAAAATGTACCTAGCATACATGTCTCATATATAGCAAATATAAAAAAAATAAACCAAAAGTATACCAAATCATTTAATAAAATAAATCATATTTAAACATATAATGAAAATGTGAAAATCCTTATTCATGCATCCTATAAGCAATGCATATATAAAATAATAACTCACAAGTTTGCGCTCCTCAAGACTGACTCAACGATTCTGGTTTGATAGGCTTTAGTCTTGGCATAGCTGGAAAAACAAATAATCATAAAATCAGAATAAATTCTAACTTATACTTCTAAAAATTCTAAAGAAAAACTCGATCAAGGAATTCAAAAACTCAATCAAAACACAAAGACTTAGGATAGATCCAACATCATGTTTTACGAGAATTCTATCAAAAAAGTGGTAGAGTTTCCTCTGTAAAACGAATATCTCTCTACTTAAAAGTGGAGTCAATCCTGCAAGAAAACATACTTTTTATGAGAATTCTTTAAACATCAAATCTTTAAAATCTATATAAAATAATAAATGTAATAAAAATCATTAAAATCTATAAGTATCCATAAATAATCACAATATAATATATTTAAACATCAAAATTGTAAATATAATTATTTTCACAATAATAAAATAAAATCTCAAATAATTATATAATATGAATAAAAATCTAATTTTTCAATTATTTAGCATAAAATAGTAAAATTCACAATTAATTCCTCAAATAGGTTATATATATAATAAAAATAGTTAAAACCCCTTTTAATCACAAAAATAGTAAATAATTTATTATTTGAATGCAATTTTCAAAAATTAGTGTTAATTAGTTAAAAATAGTAAATAATTTGTAAAAATTATTATAATACCAATTATTATCCAAAATTATTTAAAACATATTATTTAACAATATTTTCAACAAAAATACACATTTAACCCATAAATCCAATGTTTACATAATATTAAAAATATTCCCAAAAATTATATAAAATTACTAAAAATTATTTTATCAAAACTAAAATTACTAACTCAAATTAATAACACTAATTTAACCAAATTTCCATCCAAAATAATTGATTAACATAATTAACAAAAATTTAATTTTTTTTAATATTAAAATATTCAAAAATACCCATAATTCAAATTAATTCAAAAAATAAAAAATTATATTTAGGAAGATTAAGTTGCATATAACAACATTTCTTAAGGAAATTCTCAAGAATCAAACAAAAACAAGTTTTAAAAAAAATAAAACCTAAAAATAGACATAAACTAAACTTAAAGAAAACTCACAATCAAAGAGGTTTAAGCTTAATCCAAGCTTGGAAATGGAGTTCTCGTAGTTCAAGGAGTCCAGAGAGTCCAAGAGCGTGAGCTTTGGTGGCCGAAAAAGCTACCGATGTTCATGGAGGTTCCCTGTTGCCATTGCTGATCTAGGCAGTTTTTGACGTGCTCCAAGCACTCTGAAAGTGGCAATCGACAGCAGAATGAGGCTAGTGGTAATAATGGTAGATGGTGGTGCAGGTGGTGGCTCCGATGAGGGCTGGGTGGTACTGTAAGTGTGATGGGAAGACAGAGGAAGAAGAAAGAAAATAAGGGGGAAGAGAATTTTCTTTATATATATATATATATATATATATATATATATATACACACACACAACACATGCAATAATAAGAATAATAACGATAATAGTAGTAGTAGTAGTAGTAGTAGTAGTAGTAGTAGTAGTAGTAATAATAATAATAATAATAATAATAATAATAATAATAATAATAATAATAATAATAATAATAATGATAATAACTTTACTATATTCTTAAATAATAAAACTTCCAAATAAATGTTTTACGTAAGAAAATATTTAACTTAAAATAACGAATACTATCACAAATAATTATAATATAATAATATTATTAAACAAATAAATAATACTTAACAATAAACTAACTTTTAAATCTGAATTAAATAATCATAATAAATAGAAATTTAAAATATTATTAACACTGCATATCCCAAAATATATTTTAATAATTTAAAAATATTGGGTCATTAAAATCCTCCCCCTTATAAGAATTCGTCCTCGAATTCAATTGAAAGAACATAAACAAGAATTTATCGAGGAAAGAGATAAAGATATGTAACTCACATCTCAGCTTCTGTCTCCCAAGTATGCTCGTCCACTTTGTTGCTTCGCCACAATACCTTGACCATCGGAATATGCTTTGAAAGCAACTAATGAACTTGATAGTCCACTATCATGACTAGCTCCTCCTCATACGTCAGGTTTTCGTTCACCTCCACACTATCAAGCTACAACACATGTGAAGGGTCTAAAATATACTTCCTCAGCATCGAGATATGGAACACTGGATGCACTTGAGATAGATTCGGAGGCAAAGCCAACCGATATGTAACCATGCCCACTCTCTCCAAAATCTCAAACAATCCAATAGATCTTGGTGTCATGACCCAAACTGAGATTCATGACCGACACTAGGGAACATGAATTCTTTTGAATCTGAAACCTGTAGCAAGCCTTAAAAACAATAACGCATGCAATAAATGAATAAAAATACCCAAAATTAAAATTTAAATCAATATAAAAATAAATATTTAACTATCATATCATAAAATAAAAATATTTTCATACAATATTCAGAGAAAGGTCTCTTACTAAAATAACATTCTACATATACAAAGCACTATTGCTGCAGTTTTCTAGAATACAATAAAAGTTCAGATAAATGATTTACATAATCTAGTTGGGGCTGAAGAAGTCCGGTGTAGAGGTTTACTACTAAGGTCTAACAACGAGGAATCTCTTAAAAAAAAATATTAAGGGGAGTCATACCTCATTGAGTGAATTATTATAATATATATACATGCAATCTAAAACATATCAAGTCAGACATCAATATATATATATATATATATATATATATATATATATATATATATACACACACACACATGTATTTCACACAGATGCTAAAATCCACTTTTATATTTATAAATGCAGAAAACACTTTATTTAGGTGAAGGATCAAATAGAACCCTAAACCAATCGCAACCTTAAACAAATATCTCACTAGCCATGCGGGCTTACATAATTCCAAATAAATTCTCTTATTCCATTTTGGACAGTAGACTGGCCCTGAGACACTAAGTGAACCGAGCTCCAGCAATCTCATTATTAGTGTGATTGGCCCTGAGATAATAGGTCAACCGAGTTCCAACAACCATACTATTCACTCACATTAAATCTCAATAATTAGTCAATCAATCAAATTCTCCTCAAATAATTTTTATAATATAGACTCTAAAGTCTAACAAACCCGTACATACACAAACCTAGTGTAGCCCACTACGTAGCACATTTTATTGGTATCCTTTGAATAAATTCGTATATTTATAGAAAATAAATAATTGCATAATTAAACATAAATGCCATTCATAATAAAGAAATATAGCATATATATACCAAAGATATACCAAAAAATATACTGAATATATTTCAAGTATATATATGCTACATATAACCAATATCAAACATAAATATACCAAAATATACTAAAAGTATACCGAAATATACTAAACCATTTAATGAAATAATTCATATCAAAACATAATTAATTATAGTCATGCACTATATGCAATGTATATATGAAATAATAACTCATAAGTTTGCGCTCCTCGAGACTGCCTCAATGGCCTAGTTCGATAGGCCTCAGTCTCAGCACAGCTAGAAAATAAATAATAATAGTAATCATAATAAATGTCTAACTTATACTTCTAAGAATTCTAAAGGATACTTGATCTAAGAATCCCAAAACTCAGACAAACACAAAAATTCAAGATCAACCCGACGTCACGTTTTGTAAGAATTCTACCAAAAATTTGGCAAGAACTCCTCTATGAAACAGATATCTCTTTACTAAAAAGTAAAGTCAATCCTACAAATAAAATACGCTTCTACAACCACAAAGCTCAACACCTTAGATTGGGATCTAGAACTGCACAAATTCCCAATCGAAGTTCACAATTCATCAAAAATTAATATAATATAACAAATTATTAAAAATCATTAAATTCCATAAATATCCACAAAATACCAAAATATAATATATTTAAACATTAAATCACTAAATATAATTATTTCATAATAATTAAATAAAAATCTTAAATAATAATATAATATTAATAAAATCAAATTTTTCAATAATTCCACATAAAATAGTAAAAATTCACTTTTATATACTCAAATAGCATAAATATATATTAAAAGTAATTAAAAATCCATTTAATCACCAAAATAGTAAATAATATATTATTTGAATATAATTTTTGAAAATTAGTATTAATTAGTTAAAATTAGTAAATCATTTATAAAAATCATTTTAATACTCTATATAATTTTAAAATCATCTAAAACACATTATTTAACTATAATTTCTATAAAATTACACAATTAACCTATATATACAAAATTCACATAATATAAAAATATTCTCAAAAATTATATAAATTCACTAAAAATTATTTTAAAAATTCTAAAATCATTAACTCAAATTAATAAAACTAATTTAACTAAATTTTCATTAAAACTAGTTAATTAAAATAATTATCAAAAATTCAATATTTAATATTAAAATAATAAAAAATTACCCATAATTCAAATTAATTCAAAAAAATTAAAAAAAATTATTTTTAGGAAGAGTAAGTTGTCATAAAAAACATTTGAAGAGCAAGAATCCATGAATAAATCAATGTTAAGTTTGAAAAAATAAAAACCCTAAAACACATAAACTAAAAATTGAGGATAACTCAAAATCAAAGGAGATTGAGCTTAAATGGAGTTCATAATCGAACTCACCGAAGCTTGGAGGTTGGAACAAGATTGGTGCGATGAGCTGGGATGGCCAAAATTAAAGTCACTAGTGTGAAGCTCCACTTGCTGTTTGTTGCTGTTTTAGGCAGTTCTAGCGGCCTTTCGCCGTGCTACAGGCGACGGACGACAGCTGGGATGGGAGAGAAGTCGACAGTGGTGAGTGGTTGAGGGTAGCTGATGTCCGATGGCACAGTGACAGCTACAGGAAGGAGAAGAAGAAGAAGAATAAGAAGAAGAAAAAAAAAGAAAAGGAAGAGGGAGAGAGAAATAGCTTGACCCGATTTTGACCCTTTTTTATTTATTAGGAAAAGACTAAAATGTCACTCTATCCAAATTAAGAATAACAATAATAATAATAATAATAATAATAATAATAATAATAATAATAATAATAATAATAATAATAATAATAATAATAATAATAATAATAATAAACAATGATATTAACAACAACAATAATAATAATAATAATACTATTTAAATAATAGAAATGATAGTAACTTTAATACATTTAAATAATAAAACCCTTAAATAAATTATTTTACGTAAACAAAATTCTTAGAATAAAATAAATAAATAATATTCACAAATAATAATAGTAATATATAAATAAAATTTAAATTTTTATTAACACTGCATATCTCGAAATAGTTTAATGTTATTTAAAATACAAGGTCATTACAATCTTTCCTCCTTGTAAGAATTCATTCTCGAATTCAAAGAAAAGAAATCGTCCCCAAATTCAAAGAAAGGAACAGAAACATGAATTATCAAGGAAAAAGGTAAGGGTAAGAAGCTCGTATCTCTGCTTCCATCTCTTAAGTGTGCACCTCCACATTGTTGCTTTGCCATAACACCTTGACCATCGAAATATGCTTTGAATGCAATTAACAAACTTGATAGTCTACAATCGCGACTGGTTTTTCCTCGTATGTCAGGTCTTCATTCACTTCCATACTATTAGGTAGTAACACGTGTGAAGGGTCTGAAATATACTTCCTCAGCATTGAGAAATGGAACACTAGACGCACTTGAGACAAACTCAGAGAAAAAGCCAACCAATACGCAACCATGCCCACTCTCTCCAGAATTTTGAATGGTCCAATTGTAGACACCCAATTCAATCAGCCCGTAATAAGGGACAAATTAGGGATGCTCAGTTTTATCGACCCATTATTAAGCCCAATGATGAGAATGTGAAACTTTGACATATGAACAAAACCTAAATCCCCAATTGGAAATGGACTTGAAAGCCTAAAAGCCTCAAAAGCCCAAGACTTAGCCCAATTGTCCAAAAATAACCCTGGCCCGAGCTAAAAAGGCATCACCTCAATGCAATGAGGTGATCGCCTCTTTGGCAATTACTGCAAAGGTGATCGCCTTATCATAGAGGTACCGCCTCTGTGACAAACCACTTATAACTACATTAAATGCAGCTGCAACCATAGTGGCCAAGTGTTGTGGGCCCCACACCCTTATACCTGATTTTTATGTAAAGAAGAGATTTTTGAGGGGAAGAGAAAGGCAATGAGGGTTTATGATGGGCTAAAGAGCCTAAGGGCATGTGCAAGGTAGGGGATAAAAAGAAAAAGGGGGAGATCCATTTGAAAAATAAGAAAAAAAAAGAAGGGAAAAGCTTTGAAAATATAGAAAGAGTCATTCTTGAAGGAAGAGGTAGAATCTAAGCAAAAGCAAGTTCATAATCCTTAGGAGAGAAAGGGGAAAAACTTATGTCAAAGTGAAACTCATACCCAAGTGGAGATCACACTCAAAAGCACATCTCTGAGGGTCCATTACTTTGGTAAAACTTTGCATCCAAATATACTTTTTTATAACTTCATCATTTGTGTGTTTAGTTTGCATGTGACTAAGTTGTTAGTATACTTTAGGTATATTTCAGGTTTATTTCATTTGGTACACTACCTCATTAATCTGATCTCTTAAGCTATTATATATAGTTGTAATTTGGCACCTATTGGATGCATGTGTGCATGTATTGCTTACTTAGGGTAGAAGTTTGATTTTTTTAAGAGTCGAGCTAGCATGTTGATCAGGCGATACCTCTTTATAGAGGCGTCACACCCTATCAATGAGGCGATCGCCTCTTCACAGAGGCGATCGCCACATTGACAGGTCGACTAACTATTTAGCTTTTCTTCTTTTATGAAATTCAATATAATGTTCACTTCACATGCTTTTTCCACCTTTATACATAATTATTTCATTGCATAATGATAAGTATTTCAATTATTTGAGGGTTTCTTTAGTTAGTAACATGAAAACTCATTTTAGAACATTATTTGTAAATATTATTATGTATAATACTATGTTTTACAAGAGGAAACTAACCGTATGTTATTGTAATAATTACTTAATGATCCACATCATTGAGTATTCACTGTCATTAGCTAATTCCTTAGACCATTGCGCTTGTGTAAATAGTTTGTTACTAGTTTACTTTTGGTATACGTATGGTTTATTTTTTATATATTATTCTTTTATTTTTTCTAAAAGCATTATAATCCCTAATCCCTTTCCCCATTTGATTCGAATGTATGATTGTAAATTATTTACTTATTTTATTTTTGTTAAATGTTGGGACTTAAAAGCATGAAATTGGATTAATATGAAAACTTGGACTTAACTATAAAATTTGGCAATTATCTGAAGGCAATTATAATATGTGTGGTAATAAGGAAATAATTAAATAATTAAATGTAATAAAACACGGAACACAAACGGAGGCTAACTGTAAGGTTGGGTGAGCATTAAAATTCTCATACCCAGTTTCTAAACCTATTCTCTGACAACGGCTTCTAGGAACCTCCGTAGAATCCAATTGTTGTATAGTGTGTCCTGTCTTTTATCTGGGTGGCGACTCCATCTCCGAATAATCCCAAGACCTATATCATATTTTCAAGTGGGCCTCGAGCCCACACAGTGATGTGGTTGCCAAATACTTAGACACGCGTTAAACCTCGCCACCTACACTAATATATCTCGATACTAGCTTCCCCTTCTTGCCAAATCTCATCACACCCTTCATTAAAGACACCTTAAAAAACATATAGTCTCCAACCTAGAATTCCACATCTCTACGTCTCGAATCTGCATAGCTCTTCTGTCTGTCAACCGCAGTCTCTAATCTCCTTTTAATCACAGTAACCTTTTTAGCAGCATCCTGAACTATCTCAGGTCTAGTCAACACTCTCTCTCCAATCTCATCCCAACTCAAAGGAGATTTACACTTTCTTTTGTATAAAGCCTTATACGGTGCTATCCCAATACTACTATGGTAGCTGTTATTATTTGAAAACTCCATAAGTGGCAAATGATCATCCCAGCTACCTCCTAGATCCAATAAACACATCCTCAATATATCTTCAAATGTTTAGATCATCCTCTAAACTGACCATCTATCTGAGGGTGAAAAGTAGTACTAAAATCAAGCCTGGTGCCCATCACTTCTTGTAACTTCTGCCAAAAATGAGAGGTAAACACTGAACCTCTATCAGATATAATGAACACAAGTACTCTATGACGACACACAATATGCTTAACATACAGCTTTGCTAATTCAGCTATTGAATAGGTGGCTTTAACATGCAGGAAATGAGCAAACTTAGTCAACCTATCCACAGTCACCCAGATGGAATCGTATCCATTCTTCTAACAAGGTAACCCAACCATAAAATCCAAAGCAATTCTCTCCTATTTCCACTCAAGAATAGGCAGTGACTGAAGCTTCCCATAAGGCTTCTGATGTTCAGCTTTCATATACTGACAAGTCAATCACTTAGAAACCAAATGAGCTACATTCTTCTTCAGTTCATCCCACTAATACAAGTCTCTGATACTATGGTACATTTTAGTGACACCCAGATGTACATTATAGGCTGTAGAATGTGCTTCCTCAAGGATCTCTTCTTGCAAATTATCCACATCAGGAATGCACAACCAACCACTAATCCACAAAATACCTTCCTCATCAAGTGTGAAATCAGTGAACTTCCCTGCACGAATATTCTCTATAAGCTTTGCTAGAATAGGATCTCAGACTTGAGCTACCTTAATCCTATCTCTCAACACTGATCAAACTCTAAACTGAGCTAACAATCCACCAGATCTGCTAATCTTCATCATCAAACCTTAATCTACTAACTGGTGAAACTCTTGGATCAATAGTCTCCTCTCCACACTAATGTGAGCAATACTACCTGAGGACTTCCTACTCAAAGTATCTGCTACCACATTAGCCTTGCCTTAATGATAAAGAATCTCGTAATCAAAGTCCTTCAGGAGTTCTAACCATCTCCTTTATCTCAAATTCAAATCTCTCTACTAAAAAATGTACTTAAGGCTCTTGTGATTTGTGAAAATCTCACAAATCACCCCGTATAGATAATGTCTCTAAATCTTGAGAGCAAAGATCACTGCAGCCATCTCTAGGTCGTGGGTAGAATAATTCCATTCATGCTTCTTCAACTTCCTAGAAGCATAAGTTATCACCTATCATTTTGCATCAACACATAACCTAGGCGGACTCTAGAGGCATCATAATACACCATGAATTTATCTACTCCATTAAGCAAAGCTAAAACTAGAGCTGTGGTCAACTTCTCCTTTAGCAACTGGAAATTGTTCTCACAAGCATCTGACCACTGAAACTTCATATTCTTCTAATTCAAGTGAGTCATAGGAGCTGCAATTCTGAAAAAATCCTGCACAAATCTCCTATAATACCTAGTTAATCCTAGAAAACTATGAATCTCTATGACTATCGTCAGTCTAGGCCACTCAGATACTACCTTGATCTTTTATGGATCACCCTGGATACCATCTTTAGACACTACGTGTCTAAGGAATGCAACACTCTCCAACCAGAAATCACACTTTCTAGAATTTAGCATAAAGTTGATGTTCTTTTAATGTCTACAATATAGTCCTCAAGTGATATACATGCTCCTCCATCCTCTTTGAATACACCAATATATCATCAATGAAGACTACTATAAACCGATCCCTATTCATCAGATCCATAAAAGTAGTTGGTGCATTAGTCAACCCAAATGACATCACCAGAAACTCATAGTGGCCATATCGAGTACGGCATGCCGTTTTAGGAACAACGACTTCACTGATCCGCCATTAATGATAACACAACCTCAAGTCAATCTTAGAAAAGAACTGTGCACTTTAAAGCTGATCAAACAAATCATCAATCCTCAGGAGAGGATACTTATTCTTCATTGTCACCTTGTTCAGCTCTCTATAATCAATGCACAGTCTCAAGGTACCATCCTTCTTCCTCACAAATAAGACTAGTGCACCCCAAGGAGAAACACTAGGTCTGAAAGAACCCTTATCTAGCAATTCCTGCAACTGGTCCTTCAACTCTTTTAACTCTACAGGAGCCATTCTGTAGGGCAGCATCAAAATATGAGTAGTGCCTGGAACCACATCTATACAGAACTCAATCTCTCTGTGAGATGGTAAATTTGGCAACTCCTCAGGAAAACATCAAGAAACTCACAGGTAATAGGAACATCTGTGGGTGACAACTTTTCCATAGAAGTATCCCTGACTAATGCTAAACATCCCTGATAACCCTTCCTCAGCATCTTCCTAGCTGTGATAGAAGATATAAGATTCTGAGGTGCAGAACTCTTATCACCCATAAACTTAAACTCTTTTTCATCTAGAATTATAAAAATCACCTCTTTACTTTGATAATCCACAATGGCATAGTGCTGAGACAACTAATCCATACCTAGAATCACATTGAACTCCATTACATCCAACAACACTAATTATGCTAGCAGTTCTCTACCTCTGACAAACACTGGACAACCAGAAAGAACAATGTTGGTGTCTAATGAATCGCTTAGAGGAGTAGCAATAGACAAGGAAAAGCCATCCTCGAAGCTTACTAACACAACTTCAAAGCAAAAACAGGGGATACGAAGGAGTGTGTGGCACCCAGATCAAACAAAACCCAAGCATCCAAGTAACAGATAGGAATAACACCAACAATAATGGCATTAGATGCTTGAGCATCTTACTGAGTTAGGTGGAAAACTCTGGCCTGACCTCGACCTCCCTGTTGACTGGTACAAGTCTGACCAAAACCTTTGGCACCTCCTCTGGTACCTCTCCCATGCCCCTACCAGGCTATAATCTATGTCGAACTCAGATGCTGAGCTAGAGGCAATTGAAAAGGAGCTGCTATTGCACTGATAATTGACTTTTATGGAAACTATAAAAATTGTTGTGGTTGAAAACCCGAATATAGGCATGATCTGGCAGAATGTCCCATCTGTCCACATCTAAAGCATGTCAATGACGCTATATAATAGGTTCCTTGATGGATTCTACCATAAGTCTGACAAGCGCTGGCTGCTGATCCTGTGCTGCCGTATCTTAAACTCCAACCACTACTGCTACTGGAAGCACCCGACCCAAATCTAATAGGTCTATAAAGTCTAGCATGGCCATGTATGCTACTCCTATATACTCTCTATTGCTGCCTCTGGCTCTACTGTACTGAGCCTCTCTGTTGACTACTTGAAATAATCAGGAAAGTTGAATATGGAGAAGTCTAGAATCCTCCTAACTGAATACCTAACTGATAGTAATCAGGTATAGCTCCTTGCCTAACTAGCCTTAACTCTATCTCTTTAGCCAACTCTATCACTGACTCTAGAGTAAGGCCCGCAGTAGGCATCCCAACAAATGCAGAACCTAGACTAGTGACATACATTATGACAATAAAATACTAGTCTCCCATCAAATCTTCTGCATATCTACCAAGTCAGAGAAACTCTTTAGTGTAATCCTCGACAAATCTGTCACCTCTAGTGATGCTCATCAAAAGAAGTTTATAACTCATCTGGAGTGGCTCTAGGCAGAATCTCCTTATAAATCTCTCTCTGAACTAAGCCTAAGTCATTGTAGTCATGTACGACTGAATCACCTGGAAAAACCAATCCAAGGCTAGTTCCTCAATAGACAACTCGACTATCATGATCCGCTAGCACTCACTGTGAGCAGTCCAAGTCCTCGTCTCAATAGCATGAAAAAAATCTAATGGATCTAATGTCCTATCAAAAGCTATTCTACTAACTCTGATATAGAATAATGCTACCTTAGGGTCAGATATAAGCTGCTGATAGGCAAGCTGTAATAGCGATGCAACTAGAGGTATCACAGCTTCCTCGTATTCTAGCTCTACAAGTTCCTTATCCTATAGCTCTCGCTATCTATAGTGACTTGTTGCTCCTTGAGGTCTACCTCTACCTCGACCTCTGTGCCTCATTGGTGGCTCAGGAGGTAAAACCTCATCCTAAAAGGACTCATTACCCTCGACCTCAATGACCAGTGGAATAACACATGCTCAACTCCTCATTCTAAAAAGATAAAACCAAAAAGATTCAGACAAAATAGACAATCTAAAGATTACGCAAAATACTAAGTCAAGGAAAACTTATTAAAGACATACTCAAACCTAATAAACTGCAGTAATTTCAAAGAAAAAAAGACTTTGAAAACCTAGGTCTGTAACACTAATAACCTAGGGCTTTGATACCAACTTTGTCACAATGCAAACTGAGAGTAATGACCGGCACAAAGGAATGAGAATTCTTTCAAATTTGGAACCCATAGTAAGCCTTAAAAATAAAAATGCATGCAATAAATGAATAAAAATACCCATGATTAAAATTTAAATCAATATAAAAATAAATATTTAACTGTTATATCATAAAATAAAAATATTTCCATACAATATTCAGAGAAAGGTCTTTTACTAAAACAACATTCTACATATACAAAGCACTATTAATGCAGTTTTCTAGAATACAATAAAAGTTCAGATAAATGGTTTACATAATCTAGTTGGGGCTGAAGAAGTCCAGCGTAGAGGCTTTCTACTAAGGTCTAACAACGAGGAATCTCTTGAAAAAAAAATATTGAGGAGAGCCAAACCTCACTGAGTGAATTATTAAAATATATGTACATGCAATCTAAAACATATCCAGTCAGGCATAAGTGTGTGTGTGTATATATATATATGCAGAAAACACTTATTTAGGTGAAGGATCAAATAGAACCCTAAACCAATCGTAAGCTCAAACAAATACCTCACTAGTCATGCAAGCTTACTTAACTCCAAATCAATTCTCTTATTCCATTTTGGATAGTAGACTGGCCCCGAGACACTAAGTCAACTGAGCTCCAGCAGTCTCACTGTCAGTGTGATTAGACCTGAGACACTAGGTCAACCGAGCTCTAGCAACCACACTATTCACTCACATCAAATCTCAATAATCAATCAATCAATCAAATTCTCCTCAAAATATTCTCACAATACAGACTCTAAAGTCTAATGAACCAGTACGTACAAAGTCCTAGTGCAACCCACTAGGTAGCACGTTCTATTGATATCCTTCGAATAAAATCGTATATTTATGAAAAATAAATAAATGCATAATTAAATATAAATGACATTCATAACAAAGAAATATAATATATATACCAAAGATATATCAAAAAATATATTGAATATATTTCAAGTATATATATGCTACATATAACCAAAATCAACTATAAATATACCAAAATATACTAAAAGTATACTGAAATATACTAAACCATTTAATGAAACAATTCATATCAAAACATAATTAATCATAGTCATGCACTATATGCAATGTATACATAAAATAATAACTCACAAGTTTGCGCTCCTTGAGACTAGCTCGACGGGCCTGGTACGAATGGCCTCGGTCTTGGTACAGTTAGAAAATAAATAATAATAATAATCAGAATAAATTTCTAACTTATACTTATAAGAATTCTAAAGGAGACTCGATCTAAGAATCCCAAAACTCAGACAAACACAGAAATTCAGGATTGACCTGACGTCACGTTTTATGAAAATTCTTCTAAAAATTCGGAAGAACCTCCTCTGTAAAACAGACATCTCTCTACTAAAAAGTAGAGCTGATCCTACAAAGAAAACACACATCTAAATCCACAAAGCCCAACACCTCGAGTTGGGATCCTGAACTGCATAAATTCCTAACCAAGGGTCACAATTCACCAAAAATCAATATAATATAATAAATTAATTAAAAATCATTAAATTCCATAAATATCCATAAAATACCAAAATATAATATATTTAAAAATTAAATTACTAAATATAATTATTTTCACAATAATTAAATAATAATCTTAAATAATAATTCCATATAAAATAGTAAAAATTCACTTCTATAAACTCAAATAGCTTAAATATATATTAAAAGTAATTAAAATCCATTTAATCACCAAAATAGTAAATAATATATTATTTGAATACAATTTTCAAAAATTAGTATTAATTAGTTAAAAATCATTTTAATACTCTATATAATTCTAAAATCATCTAAAACACATTATTTAATTATAATTTCCATAAAATTACACAATTAACATATATATACAAAATTCACATAATATAAAAATATTCTCAAAAATTATATAAATTCACTAAAAATTATTTTAAAAATTATAAAATTATTAACTCAAATTAATAACACTACTTTAACTAAATTTTCATTAAAACTAATTAATTAACATAATTATCAAAAATTCAATATTTAATATTAAAATAATAATAAAATTACCCATAATTCAAATTAATTTAAAAAATAAAAAAATTATATTTAGGAAGATTAAGTTGCCATAAACAACATTTGTAAAGTAAGAGTCCATGAATCAAAAAATATTTTCTCAAAAAAATAAAAACCCTAAAACACATAAACTAAAAATTGAGGATAACTCAAAATCAAAGGAGATTGAGCTTAAACGGAGCTTAGAATCAAACTCACTGAAGCTTGGAAGTTCGAACAAGACCGATGTGATGAGCTGGGATAGCCAGAATCAAAGTCATCGACATGAAGCTCCACTTGGTGTTTGTTGCTGTTTTAGGCAGTTCTGGCAGCCTTCCAAAGTGCTACAAGCGGTGGACAATAGATGGGAAGGAAGAGAAGTCGATGGTGGTGAGTGGTTGAGGGTGGTTGACATCCGACGGCATAATAATAGCTATGGGAAGGAGAAGAAGAAGAAAAAAAAGAGAAGCAAAAGGGAGAGAGAAATAGCTTGACCCGATTTTGACCCTTCATTTATTTATTTATTAGGAAAAGACCAAAATGACCCTCTATCCAAATTAACAATAATAATAATAATAATAATAATAACAACAACAACAATAACAACATGGTGATGATGATGATGATGATGATAATAATAATAATAATAATAATAATAATAATAATAATATTTAAATAATAGAAATGATAATAACTTTAATGCATTTAAATAATAAAACCCCTAAATAAATTATTTTACGTAGACAAAATTCTTAGAATAAAATAAATAAATAATATTCACAAATAATAATAGTAATATATAAATAAAATTTAAAATTTTATTAACATTGTATATCTCAAAATAGTTTAATATTATTTAAAATACAAGGTCATTACACTCGGTGCCATTTTTTCCTTTTTACCAAATCTCATCACACCCTTCATCGGAGACACTTTCAAAAACATGTAATCTCCAACCTAAAATTCTACATCTCAGCGTCTTGAATCCGCATAGCTCTTTTACCTGCTAACTACAGTCTCTAGTCTCCTTTCGATCACAATAACCTTCTCTACTATATCTTGAACCATCTCAGGTCCAGTCAATGCTCTCTCTCCAATCGCATCCCAACTTAAAGGGGATATAAACTTCTTTCCATACAAAGCGTCATACAGTGCCATCCCAATACTACTATGGTAGTTGTTATTTTATGCAAACTCCATAAGCAAAAAATGATTACACTAACTACCTCTAAAATCCAATACACACATCGTCAATATATCCTTAAGTATTTGGATTGTCCTCTTAGACTGACCATCTGTTTGATAGGGAAAAGCAGTATTAAAATCAAGCCTGGTGCACATTGCTTCCTGCAGCTTCTGCCAAAATTGAGAGGTAAACACTAAACCTCTATCAGATACAATGGACATAGGTACTCCATTAAGGCACACAATATGCGTAACACACAGCTTCACCAACTTAGCTATAGAGTAAGTGCCTTTAATAGGTAGGAAATGAGTAAACTTAGTTAACCTGTCCATAATTACCCAGATGGAATCATATCCATCGTTAGAATAAGGTAACCCAACCGTAAAATCCGTAGCAACTCTCTCCCATATCCACTCAAGAATAGGAAGAGGCTGAAGCTTCCTAGAAGGCTTTTGATGTTTAGCTTTCACTTTCTGACATGTCAAGCACCTAGAAACAAAATCAGCTACATCCTTATTTAGTCCGTCCCATCAATACAAGTCTCAACTCCTTTCTTAAACACCTAACTGATAGTAATTAGGCATAGCTCCTTGCCTGACTAGTCTCAGCTCTATCTCCTTGGCCAACTTTATTATCAACTCTAAAGTAAGGCCGACAGTAGGCATCCCAATAAAGGCAAAACCTAGACCAGTGACATAAGTCATGATAGCAAAATACTGGTCTCGCATCAAATCCTCTGCATATCTACCCAATCGGAGAAACTCTCTGGTGTAGTCCTTGATAGATTTATCACCTCTGGTGATGCTGGTTAATCTAAGTCTGTAGCTCATCCATAGTGGCTCTAGATAGAATCTACTTATAAACCTCTTTCAAAACTGAGCCCAGGTCATAGTCGTCATGTATAGTTGTATCACCTAAACAAACCAATCCAGGCATGTCCCCTCTATAGACAGCTCAACTATCATGATTCGTTGGTACTTGGTATAAGCATTCTGAGTTTGTCTCAATGGCATGCAGAAAATCTAATGGATCTGAAGTCCCATCAAAAGTGATACGACCAACTTTGGCATAGAACAATGTTACCTCAAGGTCAAACATACCCTATTGATAGGTAGGCTGCATTTACGATGCAACTAGAGGTATTTCAGCTTCCTCATACTCTGGCTTTATAGGTTCCTCATTCTATAGCTCTCTCTATCTATAATGACTTATCGCTCCTCGAGGTTTACCTCTACCTCAGCCTTTGTGCCTGACTAGTGGCTCATAAGGTAAAACCTCATCCTAAAAGGACTCATCATCCTTGACCTTAATGACCGGTGGAGCGACATGCGCTCATCTCCTCATTCTAAAAAGACAAAATCCAACAAGATTCAAACAAAATAGACAACAAACAGATAACAAACAAATAATCTAATTGATATATGGAATACTAAATAAAGGAAAACTTATCAAAGACATGATTAAACCTAATTCACTGCAGTAGTTTCAAAGAAAACAAGACTCTAAAAACCTAGGTCCGCAACAATAACCTAGAGCTTTGATACCCCTTTGTCATTACCAAAATCGGGAGTCATGACCAGTGCTAGGGAATGGGAATTCTTTTGAATCCGAAACCCATAGCAAGCTTTAAAAATAAAATCACATACAATAAATAAATAAAAATATGCTAGAATTAAAATTTAAATCAATATAAAAATAAATACTTAAATGTCATTTCATAAAATAAAAATATTTATACAATATTCAGGGATAGGTCTCTTACTAAAATAACATTCTACTGATACAATACACTCTACTACAGTTTTCTAAAATACAATTAAAGTTTAAATAAATAAATTGCATAATTTAGCCAGGGCTGAAGAAACCCGACGTAGAGGTCTACTACTGAGGTCTGACGACAAGGAATTTTCTAAAACAATATTGAGGGGATTCAAACCTTACTAAGTGAATTATTATAATATATATACATACAATATAAATCATATACAGTTGGCCATTAGTGTAATAATATACATATACACACATTTCAGACAAATGCTAATCTTCATTTATATATATATAATAAATGCAGAAAATATTTATTTAAAAGAAGGATCAAATAGAACCCTAGATATCCATAACCTCAATCAAAATATCTCACTAGCCATCAGGCTAACTTAATTCCAAAATAATTCACTTATTCCATTTTGCATAGTAGACTGGCCCCGAGACACTAAGTCAACCGAGCTCCCGTAGTCTCACTATTAGTGTGATTGGCCTTGAGACACTAGGTCAATTATGCTCCCATAATCACACTACTCAATCACATCAATTCTCAATAATTGATCAATCAAATGTCACCTCAAATGATTTAATAACTCAACCCTAAAATCTATCACACCGGTACATACACGATCCTAGTGTAGCCCACTAAGTAGCACGTTCTATCGATATCCTTCATATAAAACCACATATATTTATTGGAAATAATAAAATGCAACGTTTAAAATATAATGGCATTCTTTTAAAAAGAATATCTCACTTATATACTAAACATATACCATAAATATACCAAATAAATATGCTGAACATATGTCAAATATACTGAATTTATAACAAATAAATACTAACATATATATGTCACATATATACAAAAGATATACCAAAAATATGCCTAGCATACATGTCTCATATATAGCAAATATACCAAAAATAAACCAAAAGTATACTAAATCATTTAATAAAATAAATCATATTTAAATATATAATGAAAATGTGAAAATCTTTATTTATGCATCCTATATGCAATGCATATATAGAATAATAACTGACAAGTTTGTGCTCCTCGAGACTGACTCAACGGCCCTGGTCCGATAAGCTTTGGTCTCGACGTAGTTAGAAAAATAAATAATCATAAAATCATAATAAATTCTAACTTATACTTCTAAGCATTCTAAAGAAAGACTTGATCTAGGAATTCAAAAACTCAGTCAAAACAGAAAGATTTAGGATCGACCAGATGTCACATTTTACAAGAATTCTATCAAAAAATTGGTAGAACTATCTACTAAAAAAAAGTTGATCCAATAAGAAAACATACTTCAAAAACACAGGTGCTCAACAGCTCGGGTTGGGACCCCAAACTACTCAAATTCCCAACTGAGGTTCTCAATTCACCACAAATCAATATAAAATAATAAATGTAATAAAAATCATTAAAATCTATAAATATCCATAAATTATCACAATATAATATATTTAAACATCAAAACAGTAAATATGATTATTTTCACAATAATACAATAAAAATCTCAAATAATTATATAATATTAATAAAAATCCAAATTTTCAATTATTTAGCATAAAATAGTAAAATTCACAATTAATTCCTCAAATAGGTTATATATATATATAATAAAAATAGTTAAAAACTCACTTAATCACAAAAATAGTAAATAATTTATTATTTGAATATAATTTTCAAAAATTAGTATTAATTAGTTTAAAATATAAAATAATTTGTAAAAATTATTTTAATACCAATTATTATTCCAAAATTATTTAAAACATATTATTTAACAATATTTTCAACAAAAATACACATTTAACCTATAAATCCAATATCCACATAATATTAAAAATATTCCCAAAAATTATATAAAATTACTAAAAATTGTCTTATCAATACTAAAATTACTAACTTAAATTAATAACACTAATTGAACCAAATTTCCATCCCAAAATAATTAATTAACATAATTAACAAAAATTCAATTTTTTAATATTAAAATATTAAAAAAACCCATAATTCAAATTAATTCAAAAAAAATTATATTTAGGAAGATTAAGTTGCATATGATAACATTTCTTAAGGGAATTCTCAAGAATCAAACAAGAACACACTTAAAAAAAATAAAACCTAAAAATGGACATAAACTAAACTTCACAATTGAAGAGGTTTAAGATTAAACCAAGCTTGGAAATGGAGTCCTCGTAGCTTAAGGAGACCAAAGAGTCCAAGAATGTGAGCTTTGGTGGCTAGAAAAGCTACTGGCGGTCATGGATTTTCCCTGATGTTACCACAAATTTAGGTAGTTTTTGGCATGTTCTAGGTGCTCTGAAAGTAGCAGTTGATGGCAAAAAGAGGTTGGAGGTGATGGTGGTGATGCAGGTGGTGGCTCCGACAAGGGTTGGGTGGTGCTGCAAATATGACGAGAAGACAGAGGAAGAAGAATGAAAATAATATATATGCCACGACTCGAACCCAGGGGCATGTGACCGGCACTAGGGAATGAGAAAGCATAAAGCTACTGAAACCCATAGTAAGCCTTAAAAGAAAAATTACAGAATATTTAACTTTGAAACTTTACAATAAATAATAAACTAACAATGCACATTATCAAACTGATTTTTCTCAATATAATTTAAACCATAATATCAGTGTATAGAATAAAATAAATAAACATTGGTCATACAGATAGTATCTCAGTACATAAAATTATAAGTACATGAATTTCCAAATAAAGTATGCAGTTATACAATTTTCTCTACTGCGGTACACGAAAGTAAATACAACACAACTAAATAGACCTACGTAGAATAGTTGGTGATCAAGCTACACGACGAAGAGAAGTAGGCCTAACAGTAAACTCCCAAACTCCTAAAAAAAAGTTGAGGGGAGTCAGACCTCATTGAGTAAGTTAATAAAGGAATGAATGCGATTTGAAAACCTCATTAAAATAAATTTTATGGAAATATAATATAATATAATTTTATTTCAACAATTTGGTATACATATAATAAATCCATTTTTTTTAAAAAAGAAGAAATAAATATTTAAATATCTTTTAAAATCATTTCAATATAAAAATTTGGTAGAACTCGATTTATAAATTTTTAACAGTCATATGACTCACTTATATCCAAAACTGCCGGATCTCGAGAGCAAGGCATCACCAGGATACACAGCCGCAGTCATATCTTTTAATCCAATATCACTGGTGGTGTCCGAGAGCAAGGCATCACCAGACCATCGGCCCCAGTGGTTTAATATATAAACAAATATTATACTACTAGCAGTGTCCAAGAGCAAAGCATCACCAGACCTTCGGCCCCAATAATATAATTAAATAATCACATATTTTACCGATGCGCACACAGTCCTGATGAAACCCACTAGGTAACCCATTCTACCGTGATTTATTTAAAAATAAAGAAAATAAATAAAACAATAAAAATTACAATAAATAATAATAAATAAAGAATAAATAAAAGTAAAATAAAATAAATCAACTACAAATTACATCATGCAACATCTTATGAATAATGCTGATTAGAATCTCATAAAATTAAATTCATAAGAATTTAATATGATTTAAATTAAAAAATCCGACACTCAAATCAAATTTTAACTTACAAGATAAAGGTACTCCTCTGGCACATCGTGTCCGACCTCGACTAGTAAACGCGACTGGAGGTACAGCTAAAAGACAGAAAAAATGAAATGACAATCAGAAAATAGAAACCTAACTTCTAGAGTTTCTAAGGAAGACTCAATTCGAACTCATAATAAAAATTTTAGGATTGACCCGATGTTACGTTTTACGAAAAATCTACTGAAAATTCGATAGAGTTTTCTTTATAAAATGGACATCCCTCTACTGAAGTAAAGTCAACCCTGCAAATAAACATACTTCAAAATTCACAGTGGCACAACATCTCGGGTTGGGACCCTAAACTACACAATTCCCAACTGAGGTTCACCAAAAAAACAAAAAAGCAAATACTAAATATTAATTTAGTAAATCACCAAAAATAATAATAAATCATAATATAATTTATTTAATTTTTAAAACACTAAATAAAATTATTTTCCACCATAATTTAATAAAATTTCAAATAATAATATAATATTAATAACAATCCAACTTTCCAAATATTCAACATAAAATAGTCAAATTCAATCTATATTTGCCCAACTAGTTTAAATATACTATAATATTAATTAAAAACTCATTCAACCCACAAAATAATAAATAATTTAGTTTTGAATAAATTTTCAAAAATAGTTAGTATTAATTAACTAAAAATAATAAATAATTTATAAAAATTATTTTAATACCACATGTTGTCTCAAAAATAATTAAAACATAGTATTAAATTATAATATCAACAAAACACACCATTTACATATTATCTCAAAATTTACATAATATAATGATTTTCTAAAAAAAATTAGATAAATTATCAAAATTTATTTTATAACTACAAAAATTACTAACATAATATACTAAAACTAATTAACTCAATTATTTAACCAAAAATAATTAATTAACCATATTAACAAAATACACATAAAACTTAAAATACATAAATAAATATACAAAAATTCCATAAAAATCAATTTAATTAATCTAAATTAATTTTGATATACTCTTAACCAAAATTTAACCCCAATTAATTTAAATCCACTAATATAAGTATGGATCAACTCAAAAAATTAACCACATAATTAAAAAAATTCTAGGTAATTAGTAAATATAATAAAAATCAGCAAAAATATTAAATCAACACAAAATCAACTAACAACAGCCCTAAACAACTAAAAATCAACCTGACAACTAACTAAAATCAACCAAAAACTATTGAAATCAACTAGAAAACTACTACCCTTAACCCATCAACTCACCAAAACAGAGTCAATGGCAGAAGGAAGACTACTATTGCTGCTGTGTGTGACTTTAACTGCTCTAGATGGCCTCCTCCAGCAGCTGCCAACGTCCAGATGAAGAGGGAGGTGCTGGTGGTCGTCCGGTGGTGAGGCATGGTGGTCTGGCTTGGTTTGGTTGGTGGTCGGGTCGCATGAAGAGAAGCAGAAACAAAGACAAGGAAGAAGAAGAAAATGGTAGGGGAGAGACAGAAAGAAAAGAAATGTAGGGGAAAGAGAAAAAAAATATGTTGACCCGTATGTCTTTATTTTGACTAACTTATGTCTATACACACAGACACACACACACACACACACACTAATAATTTAATACACACATAAAATATCCATGCAAATAATGTAGTTTAATAAAAAAAAGAAATAATAATAATAATGATAAAAATAAACAATGTCATTTTAAATAATAAAATAATACAAATTCGGAAATTACTTTTATTAAAATAAAATTGTAATCATTGAATTTGCATTATTAGTAATAAATTTAAATTATACTAAATAATTGTTAATTAGCTAGCTATATTATTATGTTATGGTTATGTAATTATTATTTTAATAAAATATATTCCCTATAGTACTAGCTATTATTTGACTATTTAGTAAGTATAAATTATTTTATGTTAATCTTGCTATTTTAGGCCTAATACATGTATATATAGGGTTTATAATAAATATAAGTTTATTATAATAGTATATGTATATACATATTTATTATAATAGTATGTGTGTGTGTATATATATATATGTGTGTGTGTGTGTGTGTGTGTGTGTGTGTATGTATATACACACACACACATCATCAAACCCCCCATCACCAACCCTCCCTCATTTCCGTCCGACACCCCCCACCATCTTTCCTCTCCCTGTGTCGCTCCCTCCACTGCCTGAGACTCCATCTTCGCCGTGAACTGAAGCTTCCAGGCTGTTGCTGCTGCTGTCTTTCTTCTTCCTCGCATGGCAGCACTTCTATAATATACTTTATATTATAACCTATATATATATATATATATATATATATATATATATATATATATATATACACACACACACACACACATACATACAACATCAAACCCCCCATCACCAACCCTCCCTCATTTTCGTCCTGCACCCCCCCATAGTCTCTCCTCTCCTTCCACTGCCTGAGACTCCATCTCCGCCGTGAACTGAAGCTTCCAGGTTGCTGCTGCTGCTGCCTTTCTTCTTCCTCATGTGGCAGTGCTTCTTCTTGCCTAGCCAGATAGCCAGCCTTCCTCCTTTATGCGACAGTCCCCTGCCAGCTTCGTCCCTTCGCTAGTTGCTACCTCCTGACTCGCCTGAACTGCTCCATCTTCCTCATTTTTCCAGTGGCAGCAAGTTTTCTTCTCCTTCCTCTGTTCTGTCCAGTGGGTTGGTGAGTAGCAACCCCTCATTTCTTCCCTTTTTCTTCTCGAATCTTTGATGTCTTCGGTGGATCCTAGGGCTGTTGTAGTTGTGGTTAATGATAATGTTAGTTTTGATTTTTTTTAGGGAAAATTTAGTGGATTATTTTACTTATGCAGAATTTTTTTTGTTAAAATTTCTAGATGTTGGTTGGTTATTTTTGGTAGATTTTTAATTAATTGAGGTTTTTAGTGTTTTAGGAGGTTGATTTTTGATTTTGGATAAATTTGGTGAGTTATGTGATTTTTCAGAATTTTATTTGACTTTTATGTGATTTTTATTTGATAATTAGTTAGTTAAGTGATTGTTAATTGAGGTTAAGTAGTAATTAGGTTAATTAATGTTAATTATTTGTAATGTATTGACTTTTATTTAAGATTTTAGAAATTTTGGTGTTAATTATAAATTTTTGTAAATTTTGGGTATCTAATTAATATTTTTATTAATTTTGAAATTTATTGTTAAAAATTATGAAATTTTGATAATTGATATTATTATTAAATGTTATTAATTTTAGAGCTTAAATTATGGTTTTTGTGATTTTTAAACTATTTTTATAAATATTTTTAAGTTTATGTCAAATGTGAATTATTAGGTTAAATTATATTTTTAGAAGAAATTAGTAGTTATTTATATGTTTTAATTATGTTAAGATGTTTAATGTAGAGATAATGATTTTTAGATGTTTGTATAATTTACAAGGAATTTAAAAAGGGATTTTTACAAATTATCTACAAATTTAGACTAATTAATATTAATTTCTCAAAAATCAACTTTTAATAGTATATTAGATATTATTTTGAATATTATGTGTATTTTCCTATTAGTTGGATAATCTTTTATGTGATATGTATTTTTGGGGGAAAAAATAAATAATTTAATTTTGGTTATGATGTTTTGTTGGATTGTGATCTCGATCGGGGCTAAGTGTAGTTCTGGAAGCCTGACTCGAGTGTGAATGTCTGTGAATATTAGAAGTGTGTTTCTATGTAGGTTTGGCTCTACCTTTGGTAGAGAGATGTCCATTTTACAAAGGAGACTCAGCCGAAATTTCAGTAGATTTTCTTGTGAAACATGATATTCATAATAATTTCTACTGTTAATTAGGCTTTTTCCTATCTATCGAGTCTTGTCTAGTCTTCCTCGAGTCAGCCTAGAATTTCATAATTTTTGTTGATTTTTGATTTTTAATTTCATTGTCATGTTTTAAAATTGATTTGTTAATTTCTTTTCTAGAGCATATCGAAGCAAAAATTGTGAGATCAAGGCAGACGCACGGTCGTCAGCCTTCTCATTCATCTTGTAAGTTGATAAAATGATATGTGCATGTGTTTTATGTAAAGATGCGTGTGCTCATATTTTTAATAGTTATTATATGATTTATTTAATTTAATGATGTTATTTAAGGTTTAAGTGCATTTTATTTATTTAAAATCAGTTTTGAGAAATTTTGGTAAAACGGGCTACCTTGTGGGTTTCACCATGACCGTGTGCACATGGTAAAGATTGAGAGATGGATTTGAGATATGTATGACTTATGGATATAAACTGGGACGGGTGCCTCAGTGGAAGCCTTTGCTCTCGGGGACCGCCAGTGATTGGAAAGTCAATAATGGACTAGGATGGGTGCCTCGCTTGATGCCTTAGCTCTCGGGGACGCCAGTGCCATATATTTGGATTAAGTGGATTGTCATGACCCAAAATAGGGGCCATGACCGGCGCTAGGGAACGGGAATTCTTTCAAATCCGGAACCCATAGCAAGCCTAAAAAAAATAAAATAAAACATGCAATAATAATAACAATATATAATGCAGCGGAAATAAAAATCATAAATATAATAATAGCATAAGCACCAACTGGATTTAAATCAATCCTTATCATTTCATATATATAAATCTTTTGATACAAATCCAGTTCAAATATAATACAACATCTCTTTAAATATCTAATAACTACTGTAGTGTCTAGATAAAATAAACCCAAGACTCAGATAAGCAGTTTACACAAAGAAGCCGGGGCGGAAAAAATCCGGCGTATAGGCCTGCTACTGAGGTCTGAAGATGATGACTCTCCTGAAAAATTAGTCAACGGAGGGGAGTCAGACCTCACTGAGTGAATTACTATAATATATATACATGCACACTAAATGATAATGCATACACTCAACAATATATATCTAATATGTATATATACAAACAAATACACACAGATGCTGTAAAATCATTTTATATATATTTTACTGAAAATCATCGTTTATGAAGGATCACATAGAACCCTAGAATATCGCAACCTCAAAAATAGTGTTAGACAACACTCTAGCCATACATACTCACTTAATCCAATTATATTCACTTATTCCATTTGGACAGTAGACTGGCCCGGAGACACTAAGTCAATCGAGCTCCAGCAATCTGACTGCCAGTGTGATTGGCCCCGAGACACTTGGTCAACCGAGCTCCAGCAATCACACTCCCATATCATATCTCACACATCAAATAATCATATCCAATCAATATCCACAAATGGTTAGTAATATAGCCTAAATGCTATAAGCGCACCGGTATGTACTCGGTCCTAGTGTTGCCCACTAGGTAGCACGTTCTATTGATATCCTTCATTTAATAAATAAAACATACATTCACAATTAAATGATGCATGAATTTAAATAAAATAACAATATAAACCATATATATACTGGAAATATACCAAAAGTAAACCAGGTATATTTCGAGTATATATACGTCAAATAAATTCAATCAAATTATAAATTAAGCTAGAAATATATTTAAAAATATTTTAAATATAATTTATTAATAAAACATGCATATAATTTAATATATACCGAAAATAAACCAAAAATATACTTAAATACTAATCACGTTATTTATGCATATTTAATCAAAATAAAACATATATTCTAAAATCATGCATCCTAAAGCACATATATATAAAATAGTAACTCACACTTAGTGCGCTCCACGAGATGGGTCCGACGAGCCTGGTCCACTAGCCCTCGGTCTCGGTGCAACTAAACAAACAATAACGATAGAAATCAGAATAAACTTAACATAAAACCCTAAAAACTCGATCTAGAATATTAAACACAGATTCAAAATTAGGGTTCGACCGGACATCACGTTTTATGAGAATTCCACCAAAAATTTGGCAGAACCTCCCCTATAAAATGGACATCTCTCTACTCAAAGAGTAGAGCCGACCCTGCAAAGAAACACACTTCAAAAACAAGCACAACAATCCATCTACAACCCCAAACTACAGTCTACCGACCGGGGTTCACAATCACATAATAATATAGAAATACCAAAAATACCCTTATAACATGGAAATTCATTTTATAAATATAAATTACATAATTAGCCTTAAAACACAATAAAAATCGATAAAAACTCATTTTATTAGAAAAATCATATATTATATATATAATTGAAAATAATTCATGAAAAATAGTTTTAATTAGTTCAAAATACTAAATAATTTGTAGAAATCATTTTTATACCTTAAATAACTATTAAAACCAATTAAATTACATTTTTAGCCAATTTTGTGTAAAATTACCAAAATACCCCTATATATATAAATATACTATAATTACTTTAAAAATTCACCAAAAATAGTATAAATATCCAAAATTAATTTTCTCAACATATTTATCAATAATATTAATAATTAAACTCAATTAAACAATTAATTTCAATTAAAAACACATTTAACCCTAATTTTCCAAAATTACATAAACTTAAATAATCCAAAATAAATACTTAAAAATTCATAAAAATTCCAAATAAATTCCTATAATTCATTTAAACACCTATATTTATCATAAAACACAATTTCATAATTTATTTAATTAATTTCGAAAATTAGAAAATAATATTAAAATATTCAAAAATACCCAAAAATCAAAATAATTCCCAAAAATTCTAAAAAAATTCATACATATAGATTAAGCTAAGGGGAACAAAATTTGTTAAGGGACTTTTCATGAATCAACCATTTGAAGCTCAAAAAAAAATTCAAAAACCCTAAGATGGCCGAATTCGAAAATTTAAAACCTAAGCAAATCAAGACCATTTCAGCTCAAACCAAAGCTAGAATCACACTCACCAGAGCTCAAGGAGAAGAAAGAGACCGGCGGTGTCAAAAATGGTGGCTGGAATCACGAGGTGTGAAGAAATTGCAACTTTAGGCAAAAAATGGTTTCCTTGGCTTCGCCAGCGCTGGAGAAGGAGATTGGGGGAGCGGAGCAGCTGGCTGGGGAGGGCGGAGCTGCTGGTGGCACACCGACGGTAGGTGGTCGGGATTTGCAGCGGGAGTGGGAGAAGGGACGGGCTCGGGAAGAAGAAGGAAGAAGAAGAAAAGAAAAGGAAAAGAAAAGAAAAGAAAAAGAAAAAGAAAGAAAAGAAAAAGAAAAAGAAAAAGAAAAAAGAAAAAGAAAAAAATAATTTTAATAAAATATTTGGGAAAAATCACACACCACACATTATTATAATAATTTAAAATTTAATAATAAATAAAATAATTAAATAACAATAAAATTAATAAATAAATAATAAAATATTAGGGTAATAAATTAAACCTAATTAAATAAATATATACACACATAGGCTTTATTTAGTAATTTAAAAATACGTATGAGTTCATGCAAGTCCGTAAATCTATTTAATATAATTAATAATAAATTATTTACGTGAAAATTTCCCCGAAAATATAAGTCCCGGGAAAATTTTACGTAAAGGACTTTAAATAATACACAATAATTAAAATAGGTTTTAAATACAAGTCAACTCGTAAAAATATCATAATATATATACAAAAATTATTAACACTGCATATCCCGATGCAGTATAAAAATGTTTAAAAACACAAGATATTACATGGATGACTGCGACTTGGTGCCTCAGTTGATGCCACTGCTCTCGGGGACCGACAGTCTAGTTGGAATAAGTGGGCCCGATTAGCCATTTAGAACTTTGGGTTTAGGGTTCTACCGAGATTTTTCAAAAGCTATATCTATACATTATAAATTATTTTCACTATAACTATTTGGTTTTCAAAAAGGTTTTCAAACCGTACAGCTCTTTTTATTGACTTACTCAGCGAAGTCTAATTCCCCTCAATTTATTTTTTTTAGGAGCTTAGGAGTTCGACCTCAGACTGCCTTCATGCAGGGTTTCTTCATCACCGACCATTTTATGTAGGTCATTGTAAGTTGTACTATTGAAATATTCTAGAAAGCTGCAGTAGTAACTGTACTATGAATTATATGACTTAAGTATATTTGTGTATTTTATTTATATGCACCACGTTTATGTATAATGATTTAAGTTTGACTTATGATTTATGACGCTGGTAATATTTTATTTATGTATTCAATTATGTTTCAATTTCAGAAAAATCAGTTTGATAATGTGTTCTACTATAAAATAAATTTTTAAATTGTAAGGTTTAATTTTTCTTTTCTTTAAGGCTTACTACGGGTTTCGGGGGCCTTATGCCTACCCATTCCCTAGTGCCGGTCACGTGCCCTCAGGTTCGGGTCGTGACAAAAATATAGGGTATTACAATATATATATATATATAGACACACACACACACACATAATCATAATAATAATAATAATAATAATAACAACTTTAATATATTTTTAAATAATAAAACTCCAAATAAATGGTTTTGCGTAAGAAAATATTTAACTTAAAATAACGAATACTAGTCACAAATAATTATAATATAATAATATTATTAAAAAAATAAATAATACTTAACAATAAACTAACTTTTAAATATGAATAAAATAATCATAATAAATATAAATTTAAAATGTTATTAGCACTGTATATCCCAAAATATATTTTAATAATTTACAAATATTGGGTCATTACAGTATTGCTATTTTAAAAGAAGAAGGGTACATCGTGTTTATATTTCCCTATTATTAGTAAAGAATTAGTAGTGAATCAGTGTGTTGCATGGACTTTAAATAATATACTTGTTTTGCTATAATTATTAAATAATTTTAATAAATTTAAATTTATAAATTAATTTAATATAAAAATGGTTACTATTAAATTTTATTTAATAATTTTTTATTAAAAGTATAATAATAATAATAATAATAATAATAATAATAATTGAAGAAATAAATTAGAAAATAGAAAATAATTTATAAGTTACACATTTTTACTTGCGTTAAATAAAAAGAAAAAAGTGTTTTTAATTGACTAAAAAGATGGATGTTTTAATTAGAATAAAAGACATAATTTCTAATGAAAAAGAAAAGTAGTATTTTAAATGTAGTATAATTAGAGTCTTTTATGTAAAATAAAACATATATATTTTAAAATAAGAGTTTTTATAAAGAGAAAAGGTAACTAAATAAATTAAATTAAAATATACTATATTAATTTTATTTTCATTAATTTTTATTACCATTATTTTTAAATATAATAGAATTTTTTTGAGACTATTAAATTGCTATTGGAATATGTATAATAGTGTTTTAATTAAAAAATTATTAAAAATAGAATTTCTAATGGTTTAGAAAAAATGATTGAGTGATTTGAGATAAAAAAAAATACGTCTTATATAAAACTTTTAAAATTTGAGTATTATTAGAATATATATAATAGTCTTTTAGTTTAAAAAAATAATACTAAAAACTATAATAAATATTTTATTTTTAAGAATTTGATGCATTAGATTTTAAAGTGAGTACTCAAATATGAAAATAGATATTTGTCAAAATTTTGGTTTAATAATTTTAAAGCTCAGCATTTAATAAATATATAAATTACAAATATGTATGAATTTATAATTTATAATATATTAAATTAAATTTTTCATCATTAAATTTTTCTTTGGAAAATATTTTCTCTAGAATATATATATATATATATATATATATATATATATATCCACAAATAAACGGAGTCTAAAATACTCAAATTTGAACATCAATTCTTTGTTTGATGGGATAAATAAGAAATAATATTTAGTTTGAAATTAGTGGTAATATATTAAAATTTTGAGTGTAAATAAATTTTTTTGAACAACTAACTTAGATAATTAAGTCTCATAAATTATAAAGTAAAGAGGTTAGGATCAAACTTTACTCTCAATCAAATATTTTGATTCCATAATAGGATGTTTTACATCCATCTTAGATTGGTTTTTTTTTTTAAAAAAAGATCAATCACTTTAGAATAATAATGCACATAAATGTCATAGTCTATAATGTCTTGCATAATGAAATTGCACTGCCTATGGATATAAACCTTGACCCTACCATACCACTACAACATTTAAAGCACTCCATTTTTAAGGGTAATGTCACCCTCTTAGTTTCTTTTCTTTTTTTAAAAAAAAATTATAATTTCATTATATGTAATTGTATATTTATATCAATAAGATATACCTTTTGCTATTATCATTGAAGGACCTTTATAATGTTACCAACTACCAATTAGACATCTACATCAGTTCATATTGAAGTGACCCAAAAGCAAAAAAAAAAAAAACCAACTTTATAGGATATTGATATATGGATTAGGAAGCTATGTAAAAATAAAAGATTCACAGCCACATGCAATCAGGATACTACAGAATGTGAACGTAGCCCAACATGAATCATAGGATGACTGGAAACTATCCACTTATAAATGGCCACATTGCAATATAAAATTGAAATGTAGATTTGCCTTTGCTTTGATTTAAAAGGCAAAGGAAAAAAAAACACAATGTTGAGTTGCCATGATTCATGATTTGTAGAATGATGTGGCTGGCTAATAAATTTGTGGCATACTCTTTTAGACTGATAAGTTGAAAAATGAAATTAAAAAAAAAACAATTTTTCCATTACAATCTAGTTAGGAAAAATTCTTAATACTTTAACTTCTTAAATTACCAATAACAAATGAAATAAAAAAAAGTTTAAAGTTGATATTAGGTAAAATCATTATAAAATTTCTACTGTATAAGAATATTGTTGTCTTTTTATCTTTTTACAATACTTGGGATAGATTTTACAAAGTTAAAACTCTTTTATTTCATTAGTTACTAATAGTTTAAGAAGTTGAGGTATGAGAAATTTCTGGGTTAAATGTACAGGTGGGTACCCAACTTTGAACTTATTGCATTTTGGATATTAAATTTTAATCGGTTTCTTTCAAGTAACAAGAATTTTTACATTATATATTATGAGTTTCTATTTCTTTTTAAATTTTAATTAATTATCTAATTATTTTGATGTTTTTGAACTAATATATAATTTATTCTATATAATATAACAAATAAAAATAAAAAATAATTTGTAGAAAAAAAGCTTTTTATGTTTTAGTTTCTATAAAAACACTATACACGTTGCAAATTGTCTTGTTTGATTAATGATAAAGCCAATTGAATATCATTTTAAAAGAAGAGAGAGATTCTCACAACAAAGCAATACAACAACTTTTCTTGTATTGAAGTTTGTTAAAGCAACTTGTGATTGTGCATTATAACGTTTTTGGGCACTATTATAAGAGAAGAAGGAAGAATTCGATATTGAATGAAATCACTTTTTTTTTTTATGATTTTTTGACCATTAAATCAATAACATAGGATATTTATACATTATAATTGATCCAAATATCTAGCTAACCATAGCACCCCATAATCATGTATATGTTTTTTCAATGCTAATATGTAAGTCTAAAACTCAAGCTCACATGGCATGGCATGGCATTTTGATGGAAGCTGATTAACTTGACTTAAGAATTAACATATGGTATGTTCATTGAATAAGCCATATCTTCCAGGAATTGGCATATTTTATTTGGACCTTTGAACCTTTCCTTTCTCTTTTGGCTTTTTCATTGAGTTTTCTTATACGACCTTGACAACATTCCAATGTGTTTTTTTTTATTTGAACTATGACAACATTCCAACTTGGAGAGATTCATCATGACTGTCTCTGCTTACATAACGTACACATTGAAGGAAGTACCTAACCATAATCACCATTGAGCACTTCTTCTTATTTTCGTTAGTTGTTGTTGATCCACATAGTAAGATAATAAGAAAAATGATGAAATGAGCCGAACCATTTTTTGTTTTTGATCTTTCAGATTTTGGGTGTGTTCTGTTTTGTAAATAAAAGATTAGTAGTTCAATTGAAGCCTGTTATCCAGCATAAAGGTTATGTTCTTCTCCATGAAATTATCCTGTATTTCATAAATTATGTTTGTTTTACATGTAAATGTTATGCTCCTTGAACTCCAAATAGAAGAGGTGAAGTGTGGAAATTTGTGTTATAGGAGTTCTACTATTATGAAATTCGAGTTGGATGGTTTCACAAGGAAGGCAAATTTCTTCCGGTACCTGTTTCTCCATGCCTGTAGCTTATCAAACCAATTTATTATCTAGAATAATTGTTGAAGATGTATGTATAGTTGAGTGATCTTAAACTGAGCAATTCTCATTAACAAAAATGAATAAGCTGATATGTGTCTGACATTAGAGCAGGAATGTTTTCGAGAACGAAATAAGGATTTATGTTTGTTGGCCTAGCTGATCCGGAAACGAAGAGGGTAACCATCATAAATGCTACCAGTCAAGTCATTTATGTTTCTGTTAGCTATACAACTTCTTTTGAACACTCCTGTTAGGAGTGTAATGCAATCTGCAGGCTAATATAATGCACCTGAAATGAGTGTTTGGAAGGAGTTCTTCTACTTTATATCACAAGAAGCTTCCCTGTGTGAGTTGGGACTTTAAGGTTTTCATAAGTGCTGAGTGTTTTACATTCATCAGAACTTATATCTTCCCTTGCTGCACAGCCTCTCAAGAGCCTCCATACGAGAGATGCGTCTGACGCATGACTGGAAGAGCATTTACTGTCTGGAACAATGAAAGGAAGATCATCTGTTGGTGCACTCATTGTTTTTCTGTGGTTCAGTATGATACTCTTGTGCCATATTATTCTCTGTAACTGCTCTTTTTGTTCATTTCATTTTCTTGTTTTACTCATCAATAGTGATATTTTAGGCAGATTCATCGGATTCATATGCTAAAAATTAGAGTTTAGAAAATAATTAATCCTTTTGATTGAATCAGACTGCCATAATTAGGAAGATTTTAAAGAATTTTCCAACTTTGTTGATTTTACTAGTTGGGTCATTGCATAGTTAGAGAGAAAATTTAGGAAAGCATGATAAATTGCAATCAATGCCTTCCTTCTTTTGCTTTTCAGTTGTTGACTTACCCAATTAGTAAGTCAACAAATTTTTTGTTCGCTTACAGCTTGCGCCAATGCATATTCTGTTTTGGTTGAAGAGAAAATTTAGGATACTACTATAATTTGGGAGCTCTTATATTATAAAATCAAAAACTTGCCGACTGACCTTGTGCAGTCCATCACTAACATCTAAGAAAAAGGAAGGCCTATTCACCAATTCCAAGAAGCACCAATCTGCTAAGCACATAGCCAGTCTAGTTAATTTAAGAACCCATCAGCAATGAAGCCAAAGACTCAGTCACAGTCCTCTCAAGTTAAAGGCTCCAAACCAAAAACTGCAAAAAGGTTTTTAGACAAATTTTCCGTCAAGCTTCTAAAATGCCTTTGTTTGGTACCATATTGTTCTCTTGGCTTGGTTCTCTTGGGCGAAAATGGAATCCCCAAGTGCATTTTTGACATTTGTTTCTATACAATATGGTACCAAACAAAAGCATTTTAGAAGCTTGACGGAAAGTTTGTCTAAAAACCTTTTTGCAGTTTTTGGTTTGGAGCCTTTTAACTTGAGAGGACTGTGACCGAGTCTTTGGCTTCATTGCTGATGGGTTCTTAAATTAACTAGACTGGCTATGTGCTTAGCAGATTGGTGCTTCTTGTTATTTTCTTTTTTTCTGCTTATTCTGCTTGTGAAAAGTTTTTTTTTTCCTTCTCTGTCAAAATTGTGGATTTTTTTTTGCTATGATTAAACGAAATTCGTATCAAAGCTAATTCTAGCCGGTGATTAATTATTGTTATTTAGTAGTGATTGATTAAACAAAGTTATGTCCTCTCATGTGTATATCATTAGCAACATCACAATCTAAAGCATTTTTTGTTTTTTAGAGTTGGCTTACACAATGATGGTCAATGAAAAATGCGATGTCTAAAGTTTCGGTGTGTTGACAATTGAAATACTATCGGAACACATCCGGGCGATCTCATCTCATCTGTTTCAATGCTATCATCTTCATCGTCTTCGCCAGTTGATAATGAAACAGTACTGTTGAAGGATGCGATTGACCAACGCCTGCCAACTCCTCAAAACAAAGTTGCTGAAGGAGTGATCCATATTGCAAAACTTGCGTTTGGATGCCTGAATGCTAATCCTCAATGTCGACCAACCATGAGACAGGTGCCTTCGCAGATAGTAGCCAGATGGGATCCACTAGCAAGACCAATCTCTGAAATTGAATTGAGAGAAATTCTGGTTCATAATGGTCTCATTGTTAAGACTTATCTTCGTATGCCAATGTGCTTTCAGTAACTTCTTTTTTTTTTCCACTTTTTCATAACTTTGCTTGCTTTGTACTATTGTGGTTCTGCGTGGTACATGCTTCTCTTATCATGTGTAAATAATAAAAAGAGTTCGGAGATTTTGCTTTCTTTTTTTTTTTTCATCTATAATGTTCAAATATTTGTCCAATATATAAAGGTTTGTTTGTTGTTCATTTTAAGTACTATCATGATCTCATTCCTCTGATTTGTTTATTGTAATGGTTTTGTTGGAAATAAAACAACTTTGAAGTTAAATTTGAGAGCAAGAATTGATAAATTTTGCAGACTGAGACAAAGCCGTGATCTTAAACTAATGTCTCACTCTCCCAACCTACACTATTGCCGCCAACCATCCGATCACCGTATGCAACTAATACTCCGGTACCAATGTTTTAATTTATTAGGAAGCCTGTGTATTTAGTAAGCTGCGTATCGAAATTTTTGGAAGTGAGGTTAGCTGGCAGGAGCTGCAAAATTGAATCATAATATATATAGCACAACAGAAAATGACTTGATAATCGACCCATATATAACTTGTTTGTTGTTTTGTCGTTGGTTGACTGAGTTGTTTTATGCAAGTATGATGTAGGACAATTTCTCATGAGGAACATTTATTCATTTTTTTTTTATAATATATCCCAAAAGATATGATAGTTTCCTCTAATTTTTTATTCGATATTTTAAATTCTATTTGCTCTAAACTTGTGTAAAACCAATGAGAATATGTATTCATTGTACACCATCCATCTCAATTATTGCACTAATTGTGGGTTGAAGCTTAAGAAATAATGTGACCAACACATGATAAAGGGCGACTCTTGCATGAGTAAAAATTGTTTTGAAATTTTTTTTTTTTTTGAGAAAGAAAAATGTTTTGAAGTTTTACTAATACAATGTTTTAGAGATATTCTTAATAATCTTTTTTTAACAACTAGTATAAATGATTAATTTTCAATAGTATAAGACGAGAGGGTGGGAAAAAGGGAGTTCAAACCCTATTCTTCTCAATTGAATGTTCACATTTTCAATCACATAATTCAGTTTCAATTTAATTCCTGTCTAATCTCAAATTACCATAGTGCTCACTAACAGTAATAAATTGAGAACAATGATAAGAGGAAAATAACTATCATCTAATTTGAAGGTTTTTGGAGATTATGATAGAAATTTTCATTATGATTTAGTCCAACCAATAATATTTTATATAAAAATAAAAATTATATTCATTACAGCACAATAAATTACTCCTATGAATATAAATAAATGATAAATTAATTTATCCAAGCTACATATGATGAATTTAACGACTTTTTAATAATGAAATGTATGTTGTTAGAGTAAAAAATGAAAAACTGAATAAAATTTTTTTTCGGGCCAAATTACAAGGATTAGTAGGGAAGGGAAAATTTGTACCACTAATCATTTCTCAAATTATCGAATTGAATTGAAAACAAGAGAAATTACAAGGATTAGTTGGGAAGGGAAAATTTTTTTATCAAGGCAAATTCAAAAAAAAAAAGAGAGAGAGAATAATCATTTGGCAATTTATTGAATTGAATTGAAACATTAAACTTACGTTGTAGTGAATACAAGTTATAAAATATTAACAGACATATGCTAATCTTCATTTAAGCAATGCTTTAGTAATTCATTCCAAAATGGTGAAATGTTAGGTAGAATAGTGTAATTGAAGTTTAGAATTTCACTCTTGGAAATTATCAAAATGAATTATTCATGTTAACAATCAACAACAAAATATTATTTCTAATGGAAACATATTGAATGAAGAAGTTCTATGATCTACGAGCAGTTTCGTCACCATAGTACATGACCAAAATTATTATTAGATTTCATAATTCTCTAGCAAATCATACCAAAATTATTACGAATTTTCTACTAAAATATATCAATTTTGCTAATATATCTATTGAAAAAGAAAAAAAAAAGTCTAAAAGCTCATGAAAATATATCACATCTTTTATATCCTTATTGCATTATTTGAGGCTTCAAGCAAAGACATAATGTGCCACAGATAGAAATATATATATATATATATATAAGGCGTAACTCTTGTATGAGCTGTTCAATGGCAATCACATTCCCATGTAGTTCCTTGAGTTACAAAAATCTGACCTCGCCGTGAGCCAAGGAATGGTACAGTAGCCATGAAATGAAAAATTAGATATATATTTGACAAAAACAATATTTATTTATTTATTAAAATTATTTTTTTGATAATTGATTAGCATTTTTAAAGCGTTGTCTATTTCATGAAAAAGAAGCAGTGAAAATCGAAATTGAAATTTGAGATTCCGAATTCTAGTGTTTGATTAACTAAAATTTAAGATGATCACACCATTAAAATATAGTCTAAATACACTAAATTTTTACTGAGTTTAACATAAGTTGCAAAAATTTTATGTATGAAGGAATTTAGTTTCAAAAAATATATAACATCAAAACTGATTATTAGCAGATATTCATTGACCTTTAGTTAGTTATCTTTGTTGTAGCAGTATCTTATATATACAATGTTGGACACACCATTTATTCATGGTGAAATACACAATACAGATTTATTCTCATTCAATATTTATAACTTGGTATCAAAGCGTAACCAAGATGTCTTTGTCTTCTTCATCCTTCTCTTTTTCTTCTTCTTCTTCTAATTCTCACTCAACCACATCCGTTTCTTTACCACTCTATTTTCCAAATCTCCCTTCTTCTACCACCACCCCAACTCAGAGTCAAAAAAGTTTTTCCATTAAGTTAAACTCTAAAAATTACATCCCATGGAAACTCCAATTCACCTCATTTTTGAATTTCTATAATCTCCATGGCATAGTCAATGGAAGTGAACCATGCCCACCCAAAGAAAGAGTCAATTCCGAGATTCAATAACCTGAACCAAACCCTGACTACATTACCTGGTTTTTCAAGGATCAACTACTTTTTTCATGGCTCCTGTCCTCCATTACTGAGGAAATCTATCCACATCTCATCAGTTTGAATTCTTCAGTTGTAATTTGGATTGCTCTTGCTACAGCCTTTGACACCATTAGTCATGCTCAACGCACTTAACTTCACATTGAGCTTCATAACCTCTCCAAGGATGACAAACCAATTTCTCACTTTTATATCAAGCTAAATCTATTGATGATTCTTTAACACATGTAGGGCAACCGATTTCTGATGCTGAATTTAATGCCAAAAGTTTTAGGTAAATTGGAGCTGAATAATCCTATTATTATTGCTCTTCAACAATGAATTGTTCCTCCAGCCTTTCATGATTTACATGGGCAGCTTATTGCACATGAACTCCTTCTTAAAACGCAGCAACCTATAATTCCCTTTGTCAATATTGCACAAAATTTGGCTAGGGGTTCTCCTACTTTCTCTATTTGGGGTCGCTTCCAATATGGTCAAGGTTGAGGTCACATCCAATGTGGTTAAGGTAGAGGTCACAATTATAATACCTCTTATTGGTCCTCAGTTTTTTATCAAATTTATGGATTTTAGAACCATTCCGCTCTTTAATGTCGATACCAATTCGATTCCAACTACACTCCTGCTCATCAACCCGCTTATAGCCGATCTGATTACACTCCTTCACTAGTTCAAGCACATATGGCAACGATTGACACTTCCTTGGCTTCTAAATCATATGTGACTCCCATTTCCTGGTATCCAGATACGAGAGGTACCCATCATGTCCCTCCTTACTTGAGCTCCCTTTTGATTGCAAATGAATATAAGGGTAAGGATAAATTAGTAAATTTTGGCCTTTAACAAAGCATTTTATGGAATTTGGCATTCAACATCAAATGACATGTCCACATATATATGAATAAAAAGGTACTGTAGAACGAAAAATCTGGAATATTGTTAATATTGGTTTATCTTTGCTTAGTCATTAAGGCTTACCTTTTAAATACTAGCAGTATGCTTTTGCGATAGCAGTATTTCTAATTAATCGGTTGCCAAGTAATTCACTATCCAAGGGAATTCCTTTTTAGAAATTGTTTAAAGCTTCACCAAATTATTTAATTCTCAAAGTATTTAGGTGTAATATCCCGAGTTTTTAAATAATTTTAAACTACATCGGGATATGCAGTGTTAATAATTTTGTATATAATTATGATATTTTTATGAGTTTGATATTTATTTAAAGCTTATTTTAATTATTTTATGTTATTTTAAATAATTTAAGTAAAATTTTCCCGAGAATTCTATTTTTGGGAAAATTAACACGTAAATAATTTAATATTAATTATTTTAAACAAATTCATGCATTTGCATGAACACATATATATTTTTAAAGTGCTAAAATAAAGTGTATATATGTGTATTTATTTAAATTAAACTAGGGTTTAATTAATTACCCTAATTTTTATTATTTATTATTTAATTTTAATATTATTTAATTATTTTTAAGTGTATAAATTATTAGATATATGAAATTATGTGTGTGAAAGTTTATATTATTATAATATATAGTGTGAGTATATATATATATATGCATATATACATCATCTATTGAGAAAAATCAAAAACTTTGCCAAATTACCAAACTGCCCCCGACTCCCTCTCCTCCTTCTCCGATCGTCCCACGCCCTACCCTCATTGTGCCTCTCGGTTTGGTACGCCAGACCGCCCTTCACCACCACTAGCTTCTGCCAACCTCCTTCCCCTTCCTTCCTCTTCCTCTCCGATGTGATCAGGTTGCCGGAAGCTCGCTGGAACGCCCAAAATTTGAAGTGGCAGCGTGTGAAGCTCTTCACCGTCGATCGCGATTTCAGCCACCATTTAGTGCACTGTCGGTCTCCATCGACTCCCTGAGCTCTGGTGGTTCCTATTCTAAGCTTCTTTTGTCCGAAAAATGAGTGGTTGTTAAGGTTTGAGCTTGATCTTCATTTCGGTCAACTTGAGTTTTTAATTTTTTTTTTAGCTTTAATTTGATTGATTCATGAAAAATTCTTTCACAAAACTTGATCCTAGTAGCTTAATATTCATGCTGGAATTTTTTTTGGAATTTTTGGAAATTATTTTGATTTTTGGGTATTTTTTATTATTTTATTATTATTTTCTAATTTTCGAAAATTAATTAATTAAATTACGAAATTGTGTTTTATGGTAATTATAGGTGTTGAAATGAATTATAGAAATTTATTTGTAATTTTTGTGAATTTTTATGTATTTATTTTGAATTTATTTAGTTTATGTAATTTTGAAAAATAGGGTTAATTGGGTGTTTAATTGAAATTAATTGGTTAATTAAGTATATTTACTGATATTATTGAAATATATGTTGAGAAAATTAAATTTGTGCAATTATATTATTTTTGGTGAATTTTTGGATTTATTTTAGTAAATTTATATATATAGGGGTATTTTGGTAATTTTACACTAAATTGGCTAAAAATGTAATTAAATTGGTTTTAATAGTTATTTAGGGTATAAAAATGATTTCTACAAATTATTTAGTATTTTTAACTAATTAAAACTATTTTTCGTAAATTATTTTCAAATTATATATATAACATACGATTTTTCTAATAAAATGAGTTTTTATCGGTTTTTACTGTGTTTTAGGGTTAATTACGTAATTTCTACTTAAAAAATGTATTTTTATTATATAAGGGCATTTTTGGTATTTTATAAATATTTCGTGAATTATGGATCTCGGTCGGTGATTTGTAGTTTGGAGTCCGACCGAGGGATTTTGATTGTGAATTCTGTGTTTATTTTCGAAGTGTATTTCTTTGCAGGACCAGCTCTACTCTTTGAGTAGAGAGATGTCCATTTTACAGGGGAGGTTCTGCCGGATTTTTGGTAGAATTCTCGTAAAACGTGATGTCCGGTCGAATTCTAATTTAATCCTGTGTCTAGTATTCTAGATCGAGTCTTTAGAACTTCTGTTAGATTTATTTTGATTCCTGTCATTATTTGTTTGTTTAGTTGCGCTGAGACCAAGGCCTAGTGGACCAGGCCCATTGGACCCATCTCGAGGAGCGCAATAATTGTGAGTTGTTATTTTATATATATGCTCTAGGGTGCATGATTTTAGAAATCTATGTTTTATTTTGATTAAATATGCATAATGGTTTAATTAGTACTTAAGTTTATTTTAGTTTACTTTTGGTTTATTTTTGGTATATTTTAAACTATATGCATGTTTTATTAATGAATTATGTTTAAAATGTTTTTGAATATATTTCTAGTTTACTTTGAAATTAGATTGGATTTATTTGAAGTATATATACTCGAAATATACATGGTTTACTTTTGGTATATTTCTAGTATATATATGGTTTATATTGATACTTTATTTAAATTCATGCATCTTTTATTTTTATGAATGTATGTTTTACATTTTAATGAAGGATATCAATAGAACGTGCTACCTAGTGGGCAGCACTAGGACCGAGTACGTATCGGTACGCTGATAGCATTTAGGCTATATTACTAACCATTTGTGGATATTGATTGGATTTGATTATTTTTTGTGTGAGATATGATTTGGGAGTGTGATTGCTGAAGCTCGGTTGACCAAGTGTCTCGGGGCCAATCACACTGAAAGTCAGACTGCTGAAGCTCGGTTGATTTAGTGTCTCGGGACTAGTCTACTATCCAAATGGATTAAGTGAATATATTTGGAATAAGTGACCCTATATGGCTAGAGTGTTTTCTAACACTGTTTTGAGGTTGCGATATTCTAGGGTTCTATTTGATCCTTCATAAACTGTGATTTTCAGTAAAAAAAATACATAAAATGATTTTATTGCATCTGTGTGTATTTGCTTGTATATATACTTATTATATATATACTATTGACTGTGTGCATTGCCATTCAGTATGCATGTATATATATTATGGCAATTCACTCAATGAGGTCTGACTCCCCCTCTGTTGACTATTTTTCAGGAGAGCCATCGTCATCACACCTCAGTAGCAGACCCTTACACCGGATTTCTTCCGCCCCGGCTTCATTATGTAAACTGCTCACTTGAGTTTTATTTTTATTAAGCTAGACACTACAGTAGTTGTAAAATTGAAAAAGGATATTGTATTATATTGGTATAAGTTATGTACTTAAAATATTTGAACTGGATTTGTATTAAAATTTTATTTATATATATTCAAGATGAGTTGTTGATTTAAATCCCATGGTGGATTATTATTTAATTATTTATGATTTTATTTCCGATGCACAATATTTTAATTATGTTATTATTATTATTGCATGTTTTATTTTATTTTAAGGCTTGCTACAGGTTCCGAATTCGAAAGAATTCCCGTTCCCTAGAGCTGGTCATGGCCCCTGTTTTGGGTTGTAACATTAGGTGTGGTGTTTAGCCATTACTTCGATCATACAACAAGTATAACTTCATTTTTTGATCCATGCAGTATGCATTTTTAGGGTGTTCACCACATCATCTGGGTTATAGATGCCTTAACAAAGACACTGGCAAAATTTACATAAACAGGCATGTTCAATTTAATGAGAAAACATTCCCATTTAAGGTGATTTCCTCCCAAGTTACAGGTGAACAGCTCAAACCCATATAGCCTGACTCCTCTTCTTGTATTTGTCATATACGATGCCTGCTACCTTCCACCCACCAAAGCTGACATTAGTTGCCCACCTGACACAAGTTGTCCTGCCTCTACCAACTATGCCAAGTCATACAGTAAATAAGTCTTCTTCTTCTATTAAAATTTCATCTTTATCTCCATCAAATTTTGTCTCACCTAAAATCACTTCCAAATCACCTACTCCATCTTAATCACCTCACCCAATCAAATCCAATCCAATAACCTCTCATCCTATACCAATCTTCAATCTGGAAGGCATCCAACTTTTTGTTGACTTCACCAATCCACAAGGTAAACAACATGATACATACTTACCCAATACAACAACCACATCAAACATCTCTACCTCCCAAAACCAAAACCCAAAAACTACTAATCTTTTCTTATCTTATAACCATAAAGAACCCACACCATGATCTTATGTAATTATTCTAAACCAACATCCCATGTCACTCAACTTCAATAAACACTCTATCACACCACCTTATCAACCTTATCTTCTACCCACTCATCTACATCATGTTTCAAAACAAGCCTTTCTTTTCTTTTTCTTTAAACCTGTAACACACCAGACCATTCCTTACATACTACCAAACCCACTTCGTACACTCAAGCATCTAAATATCCTCAATTTTCATGCTGCTATAGCCTAAGAAATTAACGCATTACACCAAACGAACACCTTGACATTCCCAATGTCAACATTGTGGGCAATAAATGGGTGTACAAAATCAAAAAACATGAAAATGGAACACTTGAAAGATTGAAAGCACATTTAGTGGCTAAAGGTTATACTTAAAAGCATGGGTTACACTACAATGAAACTTTTAATTTGATTATCAAAACCTTCGCCACTCGAATAGTCCTTACTCTTGCTCTCTCTCGTGGATGGACATTTAATCAGCTTGATGTAAGTAATGCTTTTCTTCATGGTAATTTGGATAAAATGGTTTACATGCAGCAACCATAAGGCTTTATCAATAAATAATTTCCTCACTATATATGTAAACTATCCAAATCCCTTTATGGTCTCAAACAAGCACCAAGGGCATGGTTTCAAAGACTTGGAATTTTTTTACTCAAATTGGCTTCATTAGTTCTCAATCGTATCCTTCCATATTTAATTATAATTATCATGGTTCTCAATGCTTCTTAATAGTGTATGTCGATAATGTTTTTGTTAGTGATATGTCATAAGCTAATAATGTAATGGCCATACTTTGACAATGTTATATTTTTATTTTGATAATAAAGAGGCATTTTTATTATTACTAGTTAATTCTAGTATTATCCTTGATTAGTTAATTCTACTAAGATCATCAAATACGTGACTTGATAATAAAATTCTTAGGTGATACTTGAATTCTAATATAAATATCCTTAGTCAATTATTGTTATGGGAATAATAATGAATAAAGACTAGTATGAGGTTGATTGATAATTAAGTTTTACTAATTATATATATGAGATATTAAGTCAAACTCATAGGTACATATTTAGGGAAATGATGTACAGGATCGACCCACTATGAGAACACCACATGGATTATTGGCATAGGTAATTCTCATCACAATAGTATTATTTAAGTCCTATGACCTAAAATCACCATGGTTTTCTACATGATAAGTTTTGTATTTTGATACTACACCACACTTTAACCGAAAGGTAAAACAGTTGTGATTTGATATAGAATGAGTTTTGTGAGGAATGTGAGTGGTTAGGATGGAATTTATCCCTTAATTATTTTGAGAAGATATTTGTTGGGCCCTAATAGTTAGACTGAAGAGAAATGCATGGTCATGCTTGAATGATAAAGAGTTATCAATGTCAGTCTACTAGGATTGAGAAATAATATGATTTAACAATATAAGGATGACATAATCCATGTCTTATGTTCAATCAAGATATCATGTGACAAAAGAATTATAGTACATGTTGTGTATTTGGTTATGTTGGATTATTGGCCTTCACACAACTTGGGTAGTAATAATGTCTTGATATAGACCAATTATGACTTATGGGCTAAAATGGAATTTTAGGCCCATTGCCAATGTTGTGTGAACCTACAGGGTCGTATACTTAGAATAAGCCCAAAGCAGACTTGGGTTAAAAAGCCCAATAAATATCTCTATGGAAGATTAAATAAATAAGAAAATAAATGAATAAACACTAATATATATATATATATCAAATTGGTATTAAAAAATGACCATTTGTATATTTTTTGTATATAATTGTTTCTTAAAGATTAGGGACTTGCATAGATTGAGATAGTACATTGAACTGTATATTTATACTCTTTTAAGGAGTATTTTATTGTCTCCAATCATTAAAAAAAAATATTCTTGATAATCAATCAACTTCTTACACACTTAAAGGAAATTATTAGAATCTAAATTGTTTGTAAAAGTTCAAAATTAGGAGTTTGATCATGTAAATGGTCAATAATCTCCCCCTTTTTGGCTTTGTCAACCAATTTGATAAAATAATAAATAAGGTATATGTGTGTCAATAACAAATAACATAAATATGTATGCAAAATAACTTGCCCTTTCAAATAAAATAGATGCAATATGAAGAATATTTTCCTCCCCCTTAACATATGCATAAATTCAATAAAATGCATCATGTATTAGAGCCTAAAAGAAATTGAATTGACATGGCATAAATAAGGGATAATAAATAATTGTAAAGAAGATGATTTTAAAAAAAAAATTGTCTCCTTTATATAAATATATTTCTTTATTACTCCCCTTTTATAGACATGATAAGAAATAAAAATTTAATACATTATTCCCCTTTTGTTAAAACATAAAATTCAACATGAGGAAAAAAAAGAAACATGGTCTAACATAACAAATGTGTTAAAATATAAAAACATGACAAATAATCATTTACAAATTGTTAGGCAATATGAAGGAAATAATTTCAAACATATATGCATGTAGTGCTACTAAAATGCATCACAAAAATAGTTTATATAGCACTTATTTGAAACTTAACAAACTTAACTATCACATGATCATATAGAGGTTAGCTAGCTAACATACATGATCGTGTAGCACTTAGCATATCACAAATACAATTATCACATAACTTCTTCTCCCCCTTTGTCAAAGATAAAAATAAAAGAGAGAGATATAAAGAAACATGAACCTAAAGGAAATAAAAATTCTAGAGGGAATAAAAAATCAAGAACCAAAGCAATAAAAAAAAAGATACACCAAATCTTTATAAAATCTATGTCATGCATAAACAAAGTAAGCAAAACAAGGTCTTTATCTCAAGAAGAAAATCATCAAAGCATGATTATTAAATTGTGAAAAAATTAGCCACACTTACAATGTTACTATGCATGCATAAACAAAATTATGCAAAATATATTCAAACAATTTTCTCCCCCTATTTCAAATAATAAAATAGAATAAGGTTTGGAAAAAAATTGATATTAAAGACACACTATCAAGTTTCTTTCCCTTAAAAGAAATTAACTAAATACTCACATAAACTCAAAAGGCAAAAGGAAATTTTGACAAAATATTAATTGCATTCAAAAAAGGATAGAATTACAATGATATTGAAATGTTAGTTGTAAATGAAAAACACAAACAACAAAACACAAGACATAAACTAGCATCTTAAGGCTTAAAAAACTGAAAATAAATAGTAGATAAACCAAACATAAACTTATGAAAAACAAAGAAAATCTAGTCTTATCGAGGAGGAGGAGGAGGAGGATTCCAAGTGCATTGTATGTTATGGTGAGCATACAATTGATGAATATCATACTCCATCTGACCTATCCTTTGCTCAAACTGATAAAGTCTAGTGTCCACTTAATCAAATCTATAGCTGAAGTTCATTTTAGTAAAGGATAGACAATCAAAAAATCCACCAACCCAAGCAGGCTCATCATCAACACTTTGAGAAGCAGAAGGTCCTCTTGCTCTTTTTCTTTGAGATTGAGAAAGAGCATGCTCTTGAGAGATTTCTTCTTTAATTTGGATACTTTTAAGTCCAAAAGTACCTATGTGCTCAATATCTTCTAAGTCTTGTGTTAGCTCCTTATCAACTTCTTCATCTCCTACTTCGTCTTTCTAAACCCAAGAATTTCTAACAAGCTTGAATTGCCTAGTGTTTCTCAAGAGGTTATCATCAAGGAAAGAAGGTGAAATGGAAGGAGTGTTGTTCAAATTGATCCTAAAGTGATGAGCAATTTTAGTGATGAAGCCTCCTACTCATAAGGCACCACTAATACTATCACTAGCTAACCAAAACCTCTATTGAAGCCATCTTCCTAGCTTAACATCTATGCCTTCAATAAGACATCTAATAACGAAAAGATCATAAAAGGAAATAGCTTCATTACTCAAACCCCTAGCATAAATAGAATATGCAATAAACCTATGCATATACCAAAGAGGTTTTGAAGCAAAATTAAATAGTTTAGTGTGTCCCGCTTCAAAAGGTTTTGCATTAGATTTTGTACGTTGAGTCCAAAAATGATTAGGAAGCCAAGAAAAAATAGGAGAAGTTGAACCCCCTTGTCTAAAAATAAAGATACCAATAAATTCTTGAGAGGTAAGGAATCTACCTCTCCCATCCAATCTAAATCTCACATTATTCATAGGATTTTGCTCATTAAAGTGGTGGGTTCTCATGCAATAGGAAGCAAGAAATTCATGGACCAAAGAGGGATAGGTAGGAAAAGCATTGAATGCAAAATCATACAAACCCGCATTCTCAAGTAAAGTTCTAACCTCATTGAAACAACCTATCTTCTCCAAAGTAGCTTGAGACATGTACTTGGAGGAAATAATTTTCCTTTCCCTGAATTAAGAAAGCCTTTCCATAAATTGAGTTAAAGTGTAAGACAAAGAAGGTTACTTCTTAGGTTAATTTTTGGTAGCTCTTTTAAAGAAGGAAGAGGCATCTTGAGTTTTCATCTTAGGAACCGTGGTGATGAGATGGAAGAGCTAAGAGCAAAAAATTTTAAAAAAGATAAATTTTGTTCAAAAATGAGTTTGAATGCAAAGATAATGATGTGAGGATGAAATGAATAGTTAGGTTAAAATTAATCAAGTAAAGTCCCAAAAATACTCAAAAATTGCTAGTTGTCGTTTTAAGGAAGGAAAGAGTTAAAAAAAAAATTGTAATCCCAATAGAATTGGGAATTTTCACTGTTAAACTGCTGCTCACGGGCGGTCCACTAGTGAGCATCGATCGTAAGAGGCTCCAGACAGGTTGAGCCACAACGGTCACAAGCTTAATGGCTTGTGACGAAAGATGCTGAAAGGTCCTTAAACTTTCAAATTCTTTATAATTAGGTCCTCAAAATTAGGTCCTTACCTTTAATAAATCCATTTAAAAATACACTTTTAATATCCATTTGATAAAGTTTAAAATCCATGAAAGATGCAAATGCAATTAGCATTATAATAGCTTCTAAACTTACAACTGGGGCAAAGGTTTCATCATAATTAATGTCTTCCTCTTAATTATAACATTTAGATACTAGTCTAGCTTTTTTCCTAGTCATGACACCTTGTTCATTCATCTTGTTTCTAAACACTCATTTTGGTGCCTATAATAGGATGATGTTTAGGTTTAGGAACTAAAGTCCAAACCTTTTTCTTTCAAATTAATTTAACTCTTCTTGTATAGCAAGGATCCAAAATTCATCACTCAATGCATCATTAACATTTTTTGGATCAATTTAAGAAAGGAAGGCTAAATTTACAATAGACTTAAGTTTAGATCTAGTAATTACCCCTTTTGTAGTGTCACGTATGATGAGATCTTGAGGATAAGCTTTCTTGAATTGTCAATCCTTTCAAAATTCATCCTTCAAGGTAGGTTGAGATATCTCTTCATTATCCTTTTTGCTTAGATCTTCAAGTTCTAAAGACTTACCAACATTTTCTTCTTGTGTATCTATAATCACATTTTCACCTACAAGTTCATCAACACTACAAATATCCTTTCTAGGATTAAGTGACTTTAATTCATCAAAGACGACATTCATAGACTCTTCAACTACTGAATTTCTCTTATTAAAAACTCTATATGCTTTGCTATAAGTGGAATAACCTAGGAAAATTTCTTCATCGGCTTTAAAATCAAATTTTCCAAAATTATCCTTGGTGTTTAATATTCTTAGATATGAGATTTTGGATTTTCTATTGTTTCATAGCTCATAAGAAGTTTTATTTAAAATTGGTCTTTTAAAAACTCTATTTGAAACATAACAAGATGTGTTAACAGTTTCCATCCAAAAGTATAGAAGCAAATTATACTCATGAAGCATTATTCTAGCCATTTCCACAAGAGTTCTAATTTTTCTTTCCACTTCCCCATTTTGTTGAGGAGTTCTAGGAAAAGAAAATATATGTGAAATATCATTTTCATTGCAGTAGGTTTTAAAAAATTCATTTTCAAATTCAGTTCTATGATCACTTTTAATAAAAGAAATATAAAAACCTTTTTCTTTTTAAACTCTTTTTGTAAAATTTTTAAAAGATTTAAATGCATCATTCTTATGAGCAAAAAAACAAACCCTAGTGAATCTAGAGTAATCATCAATCAATACATATGGATAGTGTATTCCACTGAGACTAGCAACTCTAGTTGGTCCAAATAAATCCATATGTATAATTTCAAGTGGTCTAAAAGTGGATACTATACTCTTTAGCTTAAATGAGGACTTGGATTATTTTCCCTTTTGATAAACATCTCAAGGTTTATCCTTAATGAATTCAAGCTTAGGTAAACCAATCACAAGTTCATGTTTACAAAGATCATTCAAAAGCTCAAAATTTGCATGTCCTAACCTGCTATGTCATGTTCATATATCATGGGAAATAGACATTAAGCATTGGATTTTTTGTTATTAATCTTATTTAAATCAATAACATAAACATTGATTGTTCTTTCACCACTAAAAATTACTTTGTCTTTACCAAGACTACTAATAAAATAATTTATAGGATAGAAAGTCACCTTATTTCCCATATCACATAATTGTCTTATTCTAAACAAATTATGTTTAAGACCATCAACAAGCAACACATGATGTATATATAAGGATTGAGGATTACCTATTTCTCCAATGCCTACTATCTTTCCTTTAGCATTGTCTCTAAATGTGACATGTTCTCCATCCTTTGCATCAAGCTTGTTGAACTGCTCCTTATCTCCTATCATGTGCCTTGAACATCCACTATCAAGATACTACTTGTTTTTCGTTCTTGTGGATCTCAAGCACACCTACACAAAATAATTTAAGTTTTCTTTTTAACCCAAACCTTTCTTGGTCTAGGTTGGTTAGTTTTAAGATAATTCAAAGGAATAAAATTCATATGTAGTCTTTTATAGAAACATACATTGTTAGTGTGTCCTTTGATCATGCAATACGAACATACAACATTTGCAAACTGATTTCTTCTAGGAGCATATGTTTGTTTAGTATGTGAAACATGTTTTTAATATTGTGGTGGTGTGTGTCTCCTAAAATTATTTTGAGTCATAGTGTGAGACATAAATTGACAATAGAAATGTGTATTTTGATAAGTTTGTGTAACATATTTAGGATCATTGTGTTGTGCAACATGCTTATGAGTGTTGTGTCTAGTGTACATGTAAGCATGTTTGGGTTATACTTCTCTAGCATAAGACTTACCACTTTGTATCATATAGGATTGATTATTATGAGACTTTCATTTAATATTTAACACATGAGACTTATTAGCTTTGAAAGCTTGAGTCTTAATCAATTTAGAGGCAGAATGAATGGAATCATGTAAGGCTTTAACAAAATTAATATGTGATGATGATGAAGATAAAGGCATTCCATTTTTATATCCAATTCCATGGGTATCTCCATGAAATTTTTGAGCATCAAGAAGGCTATCTAAAGTTTCTTTTTCTCTTTTAAATTTAGAAATGGAATTCTTTAATTCTAAGACCTACTTAGAAAGCTTATAATTTTCATCACTTGCTTTCTTAAGTTGATCTTCCAAGGAATTAGAAGATTTTGCATCACTAACAAGCTTTTCATTTGATTCAACAAGTTTAGCAAAATCATTTTTTAAGCTATAAAATTCCTTGGTTAAGCTAAATAGCTTATGCTTGTAAAGTTTCTTCTTAGAAAGCAAGCTTTTGTATTTAACTAATAATTTATTCACAATAGAGCTCTCATCAATATCATCATCATCATCATCATAATTGTCACAATCATCAAAGGAAGAATGAAAAATAAATGGTACCTTATTTTCATTTTCAAGAGTCATGAAGCAAAGGTTAGCCATTTCTTGTTGTTCCTCTTCTTTTTTGGATTCGAAAGAGTCATCCTAAGTAGCTTTGAAGGCCTTTATTTTTTCCTTTGCTCCTTTGTGCTTCAATTTGAGTTTATAGCACTCACTTCGATTATGACCCAGTTTCTTGCATTCATAATAATTAACTTCTTTAGTTTTCTTCTTACCTTCCCTTTTATACTTCTTATTAAATTCTCTTATTCTTGAGAAATTTTTCTTTCTCAAAAAGTTCTTAAAGTTCCTAGTGAGCATGGCAATATCACTATCTTCATCACTAGAATCTTCAATATTTTCATATTCATTTTCTTTTTATGAAACCTTCAATTATGTGCTTTTTTCTTCTCTTCCTTCTCTTCTTACTCTTCACCTTTTTTGCTTAATTGTGAGCTCATATATCAAGAGCTTGCCAATAAGCACATCAGTTAAAAGATCTTGAGCTTCGTTAATTGAAGTGACTTGAGATTTCCAATCCTTCTTAGGTGGGATTTTTAGAATCTTGTTATTCACCTCTTCCTTAAAAAAATATTTTCCAAGTTTCTTAAGGGTTGTAAGGAGAGCATTAAGTCAATTTGTCATCTCCATGATTGACTCTTGAGACTTTATCTTGAAGAGTTCGTATTCATACATGTGAAGTTAAACCTTCTTACTTCTAACTTGCATGTTGCCTTCATAATGATTTTCTAAGGTCTCCCACATTTCCTTAGCAGATATGCAAAGTTGAAGCTTGTTTCCTTCTTCTCCTGTCATGGAAGAGATTAAAGTGATTATAGCCCTTTTATTTTTATGATTTTCCTCCTTTTGTTCATTATTCCATTGGCTTCTTGCAAGAGTAGTTACCACACCAATAATGGTAGTTATAGGTGGTTCCTAACCTTTTAAGACAATATCCCAAAGTTTGATGGAATCATAATTAAGGTAAAGCTCCATTTTGAACTTCTAATGAGGATAGTCACTACTATTGAAGAATGATCTAAGTGGAGAAATGTTTTGTGATTCACTCCCTATGATATTGTATTCTAGCAATGAAGTTTCTAGAATACAAATTCTAATATCAACTGAAAGTGCCTTAAAAGGGTGAATAAGGATAATGAGGATTTTAAGAAAAATAAAGATGATTTTAAGGATTTGAGAAAGAATTAAAAGAGAATATAACAGGAAGAATAATAAACACAATGATTTAAAGAGTTTGAATTCTTAACAATCCTACATCTCCACCTAACTTATCCCCAATTTAGGATTTTCAATCTCACACAATCTTATTCACAAGATTAAGATTACATAAGAGTTTAAGGCACACTTTCAACCTCATAATTAAAAGTTTCTAGGCTCATTTTTAAACCAATTCCTAAATGCTTGAATGGCTAAACACTTAAACCAATTCCTTTAGAAATAAATCTCACTTCCCTTCTAATCTATCCCAAGACTTAAATGAAGTAGAAATTATATTTCTAACACACAACCAACTCTCACAAGAGTTAATGAAACTAAGAATGAACAAATTAAAAGTTTAAAAGCTTTAATGAATATTAAAACAAAGAATTTGAATAAGCAAGTGTCTTAAATTTAATTGAGCTCTAAGAGTAGTTTATATAACTATTGGTTATATAACAAACATGTCTCTAACATCTCTTATTGATTTTTTATTCATCTTGGAATTATTTTTGTCAAAACACTGCTCATGATCTTAAAGAGCAAGTTTTGGCTCATGAGGAGCAAAATATTAGCCATTACATTCAAAAAATGACCATTTGGAGCTCTCAAGACTGCCCTCACAAACTGAGCTTTGCTCCTCATGATCATGAGGGCAGCTTATGAGGAGCACTAACCATTTTGTCAAAAATTAGCTCCTGAGGCACTATCAAATGTCAACTTGTAAGGGTCTAATGAGCTAACCACTGTAAGTCCAAATTTGTATATTTTTTATCTATAATTATTTCTCAAAGATTGGGGACTTGCATATATTGAGATACTACATCAAAATGCATATTTATACTATTTTAAGGAGTATTTCGTTGTCTCTAATCATTAAACAATTATTCTTGATAATCAATTAATTTACTACACACTTAAAGGAAATCATTAGAATCTAAATTTTTGTTAAAGTTCAAAATTAGGAATTTTATCATGCAAATGGTCAACAAAGTGATTTATGCAGCTCTTCCCACTGATGATGTTTTGCACCAATAAGATTAGATTTTTCCATCCCGCTGTTGCTTGTGTGCAGCAGATTTTGAATCAATTGATCACATTTTATGTTCTTATCATTATGCTACTTCTTTATGGCAAGCATTGAGCAAATTATTTTAAGTGAGTGTTGTTATTCCCAATAATTTTAATGGCCTTTTTAGGATTGTATGGTTTTACCATTTTTCTTTAAAAGTTTATGCTTTATAGACAGCTAATGTCATTGCGATTTTTCAATGCATATGGTATTCAAGAAATCAAGCCATATTTCATGACAGATACATATCAGTTTCTACTATAATTCTCATTATTTATTCAGACAATATAGAGTCATCCACATTTAATGTTAGACATATGAGCAATTTGGTAAAGGATCTTTTAATCCTTTGACATTTTCAATATCATTTAGTTTCAGTTACATGGCTCAAGCCTCTTATTTCTTGGGTTAAAATAAACACTGAAGGAACGACTCGTGGGGCTCCAAGCATGGCAGGAGCTGAAGGTGTCTTTCAAACTCATGATGGAAGGGCTATTACCTCTTTTGCAACTCCTCTTAGTACTTGCTATGCTTTTGCAGCTGAGATTTCAACTATAATTTTTGTGTTAAAAAAAGCATTAGTTATGTCTTTCGTTAATTTTTATTAGAATATGACTCAACCTTGGTAGTCCATCTTCTTCACCAATAAAGTGCAGCTGTCCTTTGGCATTTACGTAGGAACTAGGAAGTTTGCTTGAGCATAATGAACAAGTTAAATGTTCATATAAGTCATATCTATATGGAAGGGAACAGAACTATTGATGGTCTTTCTGTTATAGGTATTGGGCTTCATGCCATTCAATGGTGGGATTCATATCTCATGGAAGCTCATTCTACCATGGTTCATGATGCTATGGGTAGAGAAATTTTTAGATTTTGTTAGCTTTAATTCATTGCTTCTTTTGCCTTTTGGGTTGTTGTTGATACATTGTATTCATTTGTTTTTATTTAATAAGGTAGGAGGATCCAAGTGATGTTGGTGTTATAGAGGTGTTAGCCTAACTAGGATATTTTAGTGCACCATCTCATGTTTCCTTCGCCAATTTTATAAAAAAATAAATAAATAATTCCCATCTGAATCTCAAATTACCATAAGACTATTTAGTTCCTTTATAATTTTGTAGTTCTCATTAATAGTAAATAAAATTAGGAAAAAAAGATAAGAAGAAAAACAATTGTCATCCAAGTTGCATGAGATTAGCAAAACTTGGAATCCATACATATCCCAAAATCTAATTTGAAAGTTTTTGGAAATTATGATAGAATTTTTCATTATTGTGTAGTTAAACTCAATTTTTGTATAAAAATAGAAATTTTATTCATTACAACACAATAAATTATTTGTATAAATACAAATAAATGAAAAAAATAAATTTTTTGTCCAAGGCTAATTAATATGATGAATTTAAGGCTTATTGTTAGAGGAAAACATTAAATACCCGCACAATAAAAATATAGTTCAAATCCATCAAATTTTCACTAAATTTAACATAAATTGAACTTTTTGAAAAGATCAAACTATCAGAAATCACTAATTAACTATATTTATATAGATTTATAAATTTAAAAAATATGAATCCAAAAAATAGAAAAGAATAATCATTTCGCAATTTATTGAATTGAACCGAAGACAAATTCCAAAAAAAATTACTGAAGAAAAAATTCCAAAAAGAAAAAAAAAACTATGAAAAGAATAATCATTTGGCAATTTATTGAATTGAATCATTTTGCCTGGACCGAGTAGATGTCTAATGATTGAATACAATATATAATTGAATTCATAAATATTTATTTTTATATTAAATTCTTAATTTGTATTCTTTTCACATTGAAAAAAACTATTTCAACATCAAATTAAAGAAACCATAGAAAAAATATTACACATATAAGTAAAAATTAAATTTTTCAAGAATTTAAATATATTAATTTATAAAATATTAATTTTCAGAAAAGATTAATTTATAATATTAATATATTAGGTCAATATATAAAATATGCTATGTTATTTAAAAGTATACGTCCATTTATTATTCATTAGAGATTATATATATTTTCATTGCAACCATATAAATGAAAAAAAAATACATGAAGAAAACTATATTTCAATTATATTATACTTTTCAACATGTATGAAAATTATTTTAGGAGTGCAGTGTAAGACTTAATTAAAGACCTCATGTCTGATGTCTCTGTCAACTGTATATTTTAATAGCTATGGTAAATGGGAGATAAAAACAGAACACAACACCAATTAACATAACTTTTTGTTTACTGAAATCAATAATAACATTTGTATCCTATCATCAAATGTTTTTCTGATAACTGATGGTTTCCTGTTTGATGATAGGTTACATTTACGAAGAAAAAAAAAAGGAAGAAGAGAAATGGTTACATTAAAAAGCTCTCTTTCAAAGAAAAAAAAAAAAAAAACCGTATAAATGAAGTAGAAAAAAAAGTTAAAAGTGAAACAAGAAAAGGTAAAGTGGAAAAAAGTAATCATAATTTTAAAGAAGTTTGGTTAGACAATGGTGTATAGTGTAATTAAAAATTTTGTCAAACTAAATAGGGATTTTAACATAAATGTCCAAAAAATGCCTCTATTCAACAAAATATACCTACTTTTTATATATTACTAAAATGCCCATTTAAAAAAAAATAATAATTACACATGTATCTTCATCAACGTCGTTATGTTTCCGCCCTTTTGCAGCAACCTCTTCCTACTCCTCTCAATTCTTCCACAAATCACAATTAAAATCAACTCATCTCCACTTCCCCAATAGATTTTTTATGGCTTTTCTTTCCCTAGTTGTTTTCTTGGCCACAACCATGTTATTGTTGTTTTTTGTTTCCCTGTTAATCATTTGGCCAAATCCATACACATTGAGTAATTTTATGGTTTTGGTTTGTGAATCCATCTTAACTTGAAAAAAAAAATTCTAAGATGGTTTGGATACAAGGAGTTAAACTGTCTTTAATTTCTTCTTCTGGCCATCATCTTTTGGAATTTGAATCTAGACAGTTGTTCCAGTCGTCGTCATCATCGAAGAAGAAGCTAAGGTTCCTGAAATTCCCCATCGACGATTTATTAAGTAGCTAATATAAGTAATATAATTCACTTGATTGATTCATTTTCTATTACTTAATTTAAAAAGAAAGACAATACACTACTGAAACTTATAATTTTGTAAGTTGAAGTTGTGTTTTCACAACAAAATCACAACCATGAATCTTGGATATATATGTTATAATGATTTCATGTGCCAAAAAGGTGTTTTTTTTTTCCTTATGATTTAAACCCTTAAATCACGGATTTATTGGTGATCAAGTGGTCTCTAGCTATGTTCGTTTAGGATGCACAAAAGACACTCGTAACTTGTTCGATGAATTGCCCCAAAAAGACTTGATCTCCCGAAATTCTCTAATTTTTTAGTTTTCACATAGAGGATATTTGGGTTACTATTTGAATGCATTTCATAAAAATAATTGGATTCTATTTTTCATTATAGAGACAAATATCTTGTTTAATAAAGATTTGTAAAAGGTTATAAGCAAAACATTTATATAAACTTTTTCTTATTGCTTTTTTTACTAAATAATATTATGGCTAAAAAGAGAATAGATGTATTATTAATTTGGCACCAATGAAAGAGCTATGTGGCCATCCTTGTGCAAAAGAAGGAGATAATGATAATACAATAAAATTAAATTATTTTCAGTTCTCAAAACTTGTAATGAAATGATAAAACCCACAAAGTGCTTTTCCTGGGAAAAGGAGAACACAGCCTGCAAAATCCAAAATTGCCAAAACAATAGGTGTCCGTTTTGTGTACTGACCAATAGAAGATCACACGAGGAGGGAATAAAATCCCATTGTAGGTTAAAGGAAAAAATGCAAAAGTACATTTTCATTTAAACAATTCCTTTCAAACCACCAAAAAAAAACTAAAAACAGAAAAAATGAATCGAAAACCAAAAATAAATCAAAAGGATTCAAAAATTTTGAAATTTAAATTCTTAACATTTTGTGTCACATAATGAATATTTTCTCATTGAATAAATTAAATTAGTAATGATTTTTCTATTTCTATTGATTACAATTTATAGGTAAAGATTTGAGTAAATTAGTAATGAATGTTTTGTAATAAATACGTAATATTGAAGAACAAAACCAAAAATCTCATATACATTCTTAAAAAAAAACTAAAATAGAAAAACGAATTAGAAACCAAAAACAAACCAAAAGGATACAAAATTATAACATATTAACATCTTCTCATGCGTCATCAACAAAAATATATTCAAAGAAATCACAATAATAAATCTACTTCAACTATAGAATATTTGGACATAAAATAAAGATTGCATAAATACAACAAATATACAAAAAGAAACTTAGTAATATAACTACATTGCCATTAATAAAATAAAAAAGTATCAAAAATAACCAAGACGATACAAATTAAAACAAAAAAGTACCAGAAACCAAAAAAAAAAACCAAAATGATACCAAATTTTAAATGCAGCACAAAACTGCAACATCCTTTTACAACTCAACAATACTAAAAAACTTAAAAACATATTTATTTTAAAAATAATTTTGTTAACTTTTTTATATATTGTATATTTAAAAATTGAATATAATACTTTGAAAAAAAAATTAATAATTACAATAAAAAATTAAGTATTTTATGTATATGGTTAATAATTAAAATAGAGAATAAAAGTATTTTTCATTTATGATTTGTATATGATCAATTTATGATTTGTATGTAAGAAATTAAATTTAATAATTTATACAAAATAAATTATTAATTTTATTATTGACTTTAAATTATGTTGATGACCCATTAAAACAAGTTTTATTTTCGATTGGATGCTTCATCATATACAGTTTCTTTTTCATTTTCAAATCTATGTATTTTTATTACTCTACTTAGCAATAATAAGATTTCAGTAAAGCAATGAACAAATTGTATGCTTTATTAAGGACGGAGTCTCTCTTGGTGATTTGATTTGCGAATCCTAAAACCATAAAATCCTAAACCCTAAATAAAAAAAAAAAAAAAAAAAAAAAACACACCAAATTAAAGACCTTCAACACTTCATCACCATCAACATCATCTTTAGTATTAGAATTAAAACCAAAATTCTCAGACAATTTCTTATCACCATTAAAATAGAAACACATAATAAAGTATTAGAAACTAAAAAGAAATTAAAAAATACAAAAATAATAAAACAGAACATATCCCAACATAATCTTTTAACTCATTATCACCACCAACAACTTTAATATAACTTTAAATCATAAGCTTCTTTATTCTCATCATCCCCTCACCTTTACTACCTTTGCATTCGCTTTTCTTATTTTCAACATTCTTTTCAAAACCAACATTATATACTAAACTTGGTTAATAATTACAATAGATAATAAAGTATTTTTTATATATGATCCGAATATTATCAGTTTATGATCTATATCAGAAACAAAAAAGACACAAAAATAATAAAACAGAATATACCCTAAACTCATCACCACCACTACAGCTTAAATAAAATTTTGAATCATAAGTTTCTTTAGTCTCACCGTCATCTCCATCTTCACTACCTTTACATTCACTTTTTTTTATTTTTAACACCATTTTCTAACAACATCTACTAAACTAGAACTACAAGAACCAAAAGCAGCTTCATCTTTTCATATACATTTAAAACAAGAGCAAAAACAAAAAGTAAATCAAAAAGCAAAAAAATTAAATACCACTACCTAATAATAGAATGGAAATGTGGGGTATCAATTTTTGTACCTCTTGAAAAAATTAATTTGTTTAAAAAAAGGAAAAGGAAAAAGAAAAATAGGAATTAAAAAATAAAGAGAAAATAAAAATTAAAAAAGAAAATAAAAATAAAAAAAGAGGAAAATAAGAAAAATGATAAAAAAAATTTATAAAAAAAAAAAAGAGGAAAAGAAAAAAGAAAGAGAAAATGAACATAAAAAAAGAAGAGGAAGAGAAAAAAATAAAAAATATGAAAATAAAAATAAAAATTTAAATTAATGAAAAAAGAACATAATAATAATAATAATAATAATAACAACAACAACAACAATATTGACTATTTCTCCATTAATTAAAAAAATAAGAAAAGAAAAAAAACAAGAAAGAAATGAAAAAATAAAGAGAAAATAAAAATTAAAAAAAATAGATAAGAAAAAATGAAATAAAAAATAAAAATAAAAAAAGAGAGAAAGGAAAATAGAAGGAAAATAGAAAAAATAAAATAAAAAGAAAAAAAAAAGAGAAAAGTCAGCACCAACTGCTACTTAATATGAAAAAATTGAAGAGATTAACAAAATAAAAATAAAAATTAATGGAAAAATAATTAAATAAAAAATAGTAATAATATTGCCTAAATTTTTATTAATTAAAAAAAGAGAAGAAAACATGAGAGAATGAGAAAAAAAAAGAAAGAAAAGAATATGAAATAAAATTAAAGAAAAAAAAAAGATAAAGAGGAAAAGAAAAAAAATTTAAAAATGAGAAAATAATTGATGGTAAAAGAGAAAATAAAAGGTATGGAAGTAAAGATGTTAAAGTAAAAGTGTAATAAATAAAAATTGAGTGTATTTTAGTAAATAAATTTAAAAATAAGATATTTTTGATAAATTTCTCAATTAAATATTAAGTAGTTTATTGTTTGGACCCAATTTCAAATTTGGGCCAAATTCCATAAAAGTCCATAATTCATTTTAGAATCCACTCCATGAAGAAATGACATAAGAGCAATCAACTCATTACTGAAAATTAATAATTAGCTGAGGATAATTAATAATAGCGGATAAAAATAATGTATTAAATTATGATTAACTGAGCAATCAACTCATCATTCATTAGCAACTAATTATTAATAGCATCAAAGCTTCAATATTTTGTCCTTTTGCAGCTTGTTTGTTTAAGTTCTTGTTATTATTTCATTCAAGTTCACAGATAATTCGTTTCACAAGAATGTCAAATTTTTAATTTATATTCTGCAATTTCATGGATTCTATACAAATTTCTTGTTAAAGTTATTGTTTATTGCACTATTCATCTTTAGTTTTCATTACGTATTTTCTCTTGGTTGACCCAAAGCCACATTATATTTGCAAATGATATTAAAATTCGATCAAATTGATAAAAATGAGCCCAGGTAAGGGTCGGTGCAACCCTAAACCCATCCGTAAAAAATTGGCCTGGAATGGGTGAAAATTGATTTTGGGTCGGTTTGTCTGTTTAATAGTTCCGAACCAGATTTTAAAAAAAAAAATATATATATATATATATATATTTAAATCACAATCATTTTATTTTATTTTTATATATAACTGATTATTTAATAAAAATATTAGAGAATAAATATAGATAAAATAATTTTAATTTAATTAATGGATATTTTTTTAATAATTTTAAAATATAAATAAAATAATTTTGATAAAATAAAAATTATAAATTATTTGCAGAAAATAGAAATTTATATATAAATGAAGTGTCAATAATTCATTTATTATTTAAAATTTATTCACTACAATTTTTAATTGCATTAGTGTTTTTTACTTAATTTAAATTATTTTAAAAATTATTACAATATTTAAAATCATTTAAAATTTTATAAAAAATTTAGAACCGGAACCGACTGGTTCTAAAGTTCTAAATCGATCTTGAACCATCCTATTTTCAGTTCAAGTTTAGTTCCATAAACCTTCATACCTGTCACGACCCAAACCAGGGGTCATGACCGGTGTTAGAGAACGGGAATTCTTTCAAATCCGGAACCCGTAGCAAGCCTTAAAATAAAAACATGTAACAATAATAATAAAATATACACCACAATTAAAAATCTCAAATCAATATAATAAAATAAAACTCTTTCATATCATATCATGAAATATATCAGTATCATATTCAAATAAAACATTTGAATTAAAATCACATACAGTGAATATAAAACACAACACACTACTGATATCAAATATAACTACTGCAGTTTTTTAGAGTACAATATAAAAATAATTAAGTAGATAATTTACATAAAAGAGTTAGGGCATAAAAAGTCCAGCAGATGGATCTACTACTGAGGTCTGAGGAAGAAAACTCTCTTGTAAAAATATCAACTGAGGGAGAGTCAGACCTCACTGAGTGAATTATTATAATATATATACATGCATTTACTATATGTCAAATGCAATCAGTCATCAGTATATATAATAAATATATATACAGGCATATACATATAGATGTTGAAAATCACTTTATATATAATACTGAAAAACATCAGTTTATGAAGGATCAAATAGAACCCTATTTAGTTGCAACCTCAATCAACAATAACACCACTCTAGTTATACAAGCTCACTTAATTCCAAATAAATTTATTTATTCCATATAGATAGTAGACTGGCCCCAAGACACTTGGTCAATCGAGCTCCAGCAATCACATCACATCTCAATCAAATCAATTAAATCATAATTTTCACAAATAAGTTAGTAATTCAACCCTACAATCTATCGCACCGATACGTATTCAATCCTAGTGCTGCCCACTAGATAGCACGTTCTATCGATATCCTTCATTTAAAATAATTCATCCATTCGGAAAATAAATAATGTAGAATGACATTCATAATAGTAAAATAAACCATATATATACCAGAAATATACCTAAAATAAATTAAGTATATTTTGAGTATAAATATGTCAGATGAATTCAAATTAATCATAAAGTATACCAAAAATAAACTAATAGTATACTATAATCATGCAAGTAAAAATCAATCAAACTAGCATGCATTTATTTAGAAATATACCTAAAATATACCTAAGATATACTAAACATTTACTAAAATAATTTATGATTAAACTCAATTAAAACATAAATATGTGCTAAAACATGCATCCTAAATACAATGTACATATAAAATAACATATAATATCCCGAATTTTTAAATATTTTAATACTGTATCGGGATATGCAGTGTTAATAATTTTGTGTATAATTATGGTATTTTTACGAGTTAATATGTATTTAAAACTTATTTTAATTATTGTGTATTATTTTAAGTGCTTTACGTAAAATTTTCCCAGGACTTGCATTTTCGGGGAAATTTTCACATAAATAATTTACTATTAATTATTTTAAATAGATTTCCGGATTTGCATGAGTTCATATATATTTTTAAAATACTAAATAACGTATATGTGTGTACTTATTTATCTAACTAGGGTTTAATTAATTACCCTAATATTTTATTATTTATTATTTATTATTAGTTTTAATATTATTTAATTTTTTTATGTGTATTAAATATTTTAAAATATTAAATTATATGTGTGTGGCGTATATTTAATGTGTGTGATTTTATAATATTTTAATATATAGTGTAAAGTATATATATATATACATATATACATTTAATATTAAAACAAATTATAAAGTTTGAATTATTTACAAAACTGCCATCCACCCTCGTCCTTCTTCCCAACGCACGCCCGATCACCATCCGGCCACTGTCATCCCGTTTCCTCACTGTTGGTGTGCCTCCTGGCGTGCCACCTCCTTCCTCTAGCCGTTCCGTCGCCTGCAGAGTCCCTTTCCGGCTTCGAGAAGCTTGTTTTGGCCGGAGAAGCCGAAACTTTGGCCATCGTCGTTCACGACGTTTTCGGCCACCATTTTCGACACCGCCAGCCTCTTTCTTCTCCTTGAGCTCCGATGAGTGTGATTTCAAGCTTTGTTTCACTTAAAATGGTCTTAATTTGCTTAGGTTTCGATTTTTCAAATTCGGCCATTTTAGGGTTCTTGATTTTTTTGAACTTAAATTTCATTGATTCATGAAAAATTCCTTCACAAATGTTGATCCTAGTAGCTTAATCTTCATGTGTGAATTTTTGTAGAATTTTTAGGAATTATTTTGATTTTTGAGTATTTTTGAATATTTTATTATTATTTTCTAATTTTCGAAAATTAATTAATTAAATTATGAAATGTTGTTTATTGGTGATAATAGGTGTTAAAATGAATTATAGAAATTTATTTTGAATTTTTTTAGGTTTATGTAATTTTGGAAAATTAGGTTAATTGTGTTTTTAATTGAAATTAATTAGTTAACTGAGTTTAATTATTGATATTATTGAGAAAATTGTTGAGAAAATTAATTTTGGATAATTATACTATTTTTGATGAATTTTTGGAGTAATTTTAGTATATTTATATATATAGGGGAATTTTGGTAATTTTACCCTAAATTGACTAAAAATGTAATTTAATTGGTTTTAATAGTTATTTAGGGTATAAAAATAATTTCTATAAATTATTTAGTATTTTTAACTAATTAAAACTATTTTTCGTGAATTATTTTCAATTATATATAAAATATACGATTTTTCTAATAAAATGAGTTTTATCGGTTTTTACTGTGTTTTAAGGTTAATTACGTAATTTTTACTTATAAAATGTATTTCTATGATATAAGGGTATTTTTGGTATTTTTATAAATATTCTGTGAATTGTGGACCCCGGTCGGTAGACTGAAGTTTGGAGTCCGACCGAGGGGTTGTAGTTGTGTTTCTGTGTCTATTTTTTAAAGTGTGTTTCTTTGCAGGGCTAGCTCTACTCTTTGAGTAGAGAGATGTCCATTTTACAGGGGAGGTTCTGTCGAATTTTTGGTAGAATTCTCGTAAAACGTGATATCCGGTCGAATCCTAATGTAATATCCGGTGTTTTAAAACATTTTAATATTTCATCGGGATATGCAATGTTAATAATTTTTTTTTGTATATATATTTATGATATTTTACGAGTTGATATGTATTTAAAACCTATTTTAATTATTGTGTATTATTTTAAGTGGTTTACGTAAAATTTTCCCGAGACTTGCATTTTTGGAAAAATTTTCACGTAAATAATTTACTATTAATTATTTTAAATAGATTTACGGACTTGCATGAACTCATACATATTTTTTAAAAAAACACTAAATAAAGTATGTTTGTGTAATTATTTATTTAATTAGGGTTTAATTAATATTACCCTAATATTTTATTATTTATTATTAGTTTTAATATTATTTAATTATTTTTATGTGTATTAAATATTTTAAAATATTAAATTATATGTGTGTGGTGTATATTTAATGTGTGTGATTTTATATTATTTTAATATATAGTGTAAAGTATATATATATATACATTTATACATTAAATATTAACAAAATTATAAAGTTTGGTTTATTTACGGAATTGCCACCCGAAGCTCCTTCTTCCCCGATCACCTTCCCCACGTAAATCCGGCCACTGCCATCCCGTTTCCTTGCCGTCGGTATGCCTCCCGGCATGCCACCTCCTTCCTCAGCCTTCGTCGCCGCCTGTTACAGCCGTTTTCGGCGTCTGGAAGTTGTTTTTTGCCAGAAAGCCGAAAGTGGGAGCTAACGTCGTTCACGACGTTTTCGGCCACCATTTTTGACACCGCCGGTCTCTTTCTTCTCCTTGAGCTCCGGTGAGTGTGATTCCAAGCTTTGTTTCACTTAAAATGGTCTTGATTTGCTTAGGTTTTGATTTTTTGAATTTGGCCATTTTAGGATTCTTGAATTTTTTGAACTTCAATTTGATTGATTCATGAAAAATCCCTTCACAAATGTTGTTCCCCTTAGCTTAATCTACATGTATGAATTTTTGTAGATTATTTTGATTTTTGGGTATTTTTGAATATTTTAATATTATTTTCTAATTTTTGAAAATTAATTAAATAAATTATGAAATTGTGTTTTATGATAAATATAGGTGTTGAAATGAATTATAGGAATTTATTTGGAATTTTTATGAATTTCTATGTATTTATTTTGAATTTATTTAGGTTTATGTAATTTTGGAAAATTAGGTTAATTGTGTTTTTAATTGAAATTAATTAGTTAATTGAGTTTAATTATTGATATTATTGATAAATATGCTGAGAAAATTAATTTTGTGCAATTATATGATTTTTGGTGAATTTTTGGAGTAATTTTAGTATATTTATATATATAGGGGTATTTTGGTAATTTTACCATAAATTGACTAAAAATGTAATTAAATTGGTTTTAATAGTTATTTAAGGTATAAAAATGATTTCTACAAATTATTTAGTATTTTTAATTGATTAAAACTATTTTTCGTGAATTATTTTCAATTATATATATAATATACGATTTTTCTAAATAAATGAGTTTTTATTGGTTTTTAATGTGTTTTAGGGTTAATTATGTAATTTTTACTTATAAAATGTATTTCTATGATATAAGGGCATTTTTGGTATTTTTATATTATTTTATGAATTGTGGACCCTGGTCGGTAAACTGTAGTTTGGAGTCCGACCGAGGGGTGGTGGATGTAATTCTGTGTCTATTTTTCGAAGTGTGTTTCTTTGCAGGGCCGGCTCTACTCTTTGAGTAGAGAGATGTCTATTTTACAGGGGAGGTTCTGCCGAATTTTTGATAGAATTATCGTAAAACGTGATATCCGGTCGAACCCTAATTCTAATTCTGTGTCTAATATTCTAGATCAAGTTTCTAGGATTTTCTGTTAGGTTATTTCTGATGTCTGTTATTTATTATTTGTTTAGTTGCGCCGAGACCGAGGCCTAGTGGACCAGGCCTGTCGGACCCATCTCAAGAAGCGCACTAAGTGTGAGTTACTATTATATATATATATATATATATGTTTTAGGGTGCATGATTTAGAAATGTATGTTTTATTTTGACTAAATATGCATAAATAATTTGATTAGTATTTAAGTTTATTTTTAGTTTACTTTTGGTTTATTTTTGGTTTGTTTTTGGTATATATTAAATTATATGCATGTTTTATTAACCATTTATGTTTAAAATGTTTTTGAATATATTTCTAGCTCATTTTGCTATTATATTAGACTTGTTTGACGTATATATACTCAAAATATACTTGGTTTACTTTTGGTATATTTTCAGTATATATATGGTTTATATTGTTATTTTATTTAAATTCATGCATCATTGATTTGTGAATGAATGTTTTATATTTATTAATGAAGGATATCAATAGAACGTGCTACCTAGTAGGCAGCACTAGGACCGAGTACGTATCGGTATGCTTATAGCATTTAGGCTATATTACTAAGCAGTTTGTGGATATTAATTGGATTGATTATTTGATGTGAGATACGGTTTGGAGGTGTGATTGCTGGAGCTCGGTTGACCAAGTGTCTCGGGGCCAATCACACTGACAGTCAGACTGCTGGAGCTCGGTTGACTTAGTGTCTCGGGGCCAGTCTACTGTCTAAATGGAATAAGTGAGCCGGTGTGGCTAGAGTGTTGTCTAACACTGTTTGAGGTCGCGATATTCTAGGGTTCTATTTGATCCTTCATAAACGATGATTTTCAATAAAATATATAAAATGATTTTATTGCATTTGTGTGTATTTGCCTGTATATATACATATTAGTTATATAATGTTGACTGTATGCATTGTCATTTAGTATGCATGTATATATATTATAGTGATTCACTCAGTGAGGTCTGACTCCCCTCTGTTGACCATTTTTCAGGAGAGTCTTCTTCTTCAGACCTCAGTAGCAGGCCTGTACACCGGATTTCTTCCGCCCCAGCTTCTTTATGTAAACTGCTTATCTAAGTCTTGAGTTTTATTTTTATAATCTAGACACTGCAGTAGTTGTAAATTAATTATGGTTTTACGTATTATATTTGTGTGAATTATGTATTTTAAGAATTTGAACTGGACGTGTATTAAAGGATTTATCTATATATGAGATATGGATTTCTATTTTGATAAATTATGATTTTATTTTTGCTGCATTAAGAGCTATTATTATTATTATTGCATGTTTATTTTATTTTTAGGCTTGCTACGGGTTTCGGATTCGAAAGAATTCCCGTTCCCTAGCGCCGGTCATGGCCCCTGTTTTGGGTCGTGACACCTAATTTTGATTCTGTGTCCAATATTCTATATCAAGTTTCTAGGATTTTCTGTTATGTTTATTCTGATGTCTGTCATTTTTGTATGTTTAGTTGCGTCGAGACCGAGGCCTAGTGGACCAGGCCTGTCGGACCTATCTCGAGGAGCACATTAAGTGTGAGTTACTATTTTATATATATATATGCTTAGAGTGCATGATTTTAGAAATATATGTTTTATTTTGATAAATATGCATAAATGGTTTAATTATTACTTAAGTTTATTTTTAGTTTATCTTTGGTTTATTTTTTGTATATTTTAAACTATATGCATGTCTTAGTAATGAATTATGCTTAAAATGTTTTTGAATATATTTCTAGCTTATTTTGTAATTATATTGGAGTTATTTGACGTATATATACTCAAAATATACCTGGTTTACTTTTGGTATATTTCTAGTATATATATGGTTATTGTTGTTATTATATTTAAATTCATGCATCATTTATTTTTATGAATGTATGTTTTATATTTAAAAATGAAGGATATTAATAGAACGTGCTACCTAATGGGCAACACTAGGACCGAGTACGTACCGGTACGCTTATAACATTTAGGCTATATTACTAACCAGATTATGGATATTGATTGGATATGATTATTTGATGTGTGATATGATTTGAGAGTGTGATTGCTGGAGCTCGGTTGACCAAGTGTCTCGGGGCCAATCACACTGACAGTCAGACTGCTGAAGCTCGATTGACTTAGTGTCTCGGGGTCAGTCTACTGTCCAAATGGAATAAGTGAATATTTTAGAATAAGTGAGCCTATATGGTTATAGTGTTGTCTAACACTGTTTGAGGTCGCGATATTCTAGGATTCTATTTGATCCTTCATAAACTGTGAATTTCAGTAAAAATATATAAAATGATTTTATTGCATCTGTGTGTATTTGCCTGTATATATACATATTAGATATATATTGTTGATTGTATGCATTGTCATTTAGTTTGCATCTATATATATTATAGTAATTCACTCAGTCAGGTCTGACTCCCCTCTGTTGACCATTTTTCAGGAGAGTCATCTTCTTCAGACCTCAGTAGCAAGCCTGTACGTCGGATTTCTTCCGCCCCGGCTTCTTATGTAAACTGCTTATCTGAGTCTTGAGTTTTATTTTTATAATCTAAACACTGCAGTAGTTGTAAATAAATTATGGGTTTTATGTATTATATTTGTGTGAGTTATGTATTTTGAGAAATTGAACTGAAATTTATATCAAATGATTTATCTATATATGAGATATGGATTTTTATTTTGATAATTATGATTTTATTTCCGCTGCATTAAGAGCTGTTATTATTATTATTGCATGTTTATTTTATTTTTTTTTAGGCTTGCTACGGGTTCCGGATTCGAAAGAATTCCCGTTCCCTAGTGCCGGTCATGGCCCCTGTTTTGGGTCATGACATAACAACTCACAAGTGTGCGCTCCTCGAGATTGATCTGACGGGTCCGATCCGTTAGACCTCGATTTCAGTGCAACTAAATAAATAAAATAATTACAGAATCAGAATAAATCTAATTTAACTTCTAGAGACTCGATCTAAAATAACAGAACACAGAAATCAGAATTAACCCGATGTCATATTTTACGAGAATTCTACGGAAAATTCAGCAGAACCTCCTCTGTAAAATAGATATCTCTCTACTAAAAAGTAGAGTCGGTCCTGCAAGAAAAATGCACTTCGAATATTAGAATTCAAACAACCTCGGTTGGGATTCCAAACTGCACAATTTCCCAACCAAGATCCACAATTCACCAAAAATACAAATAATTAAATAAATATATTAAAAATTGATAAATACCATAAATACCCTCAAAATATCAAAATATAACATATTTAACATTAAAATACCAAAAATAATTATTTTCTCAATAATTACGTAAAAATTCCGAAATAATAATATAATATTATTAAAAATCCAATTTCTTGATAATTCAATATAAATTAATAAAAATTCACTTTATATTTTCAAATAACATAATTAGCCTAAATATATATTAAAAATTACTAACAACCCATTTTATTACCAAAATAATAAATAATATATTATTTGAAAATAATTTTTTAAAAATTAGTATTAATTAGTTAAAAATAGTAAATAATTTGTAAAAATCATTTTAGTTCCTTAAATAATATTAAAACCAACTAAAATATATTATTTAGCTATTATTAGCACAAAATTATATATTTACCCCTATAATACAAAAATACACATAATATACTAATATTACTCAAAATTTCTATAAAAATTATATAAATGCATAAAAACTATTTTCTCAACTTATATATTTCTAATATTAACTAAAACACATATTTAAACCATAATTTCAACAAAAATCCAACTTAAACCTAATTATCCAATATTAACCTAATATAAAAATAATTATAAAAATTACATAAAAATCACAAAAATTATAATCTCAACTCTAAAATTAATAAAAATTAATAATAACACCAAATATACCAAATTTATAATTTTAATAATTAATTTACAAGAATTAATAAAATAATAATAAAATATTCAAAAATTCACAAAAATTAAAATAAATTCAAAAAATTCAAAAAAAAATATGTAGAGGTAGATTAAGCTTCCAGGAATCACTTTTGTAAAGGGAGTTTTCAAGATTCAAGCTATATCGTGCTAAAAAAAATTTGAAACCCTAAAGCTCCAAAAACAAAAATTAAGAAAAACTCACAAATGGCCGGATTAGAGCTTAAAAGGAGCTTAGAATCTTCTTGGCTGGAGCTAGGGGAGTCAAATGACACTGGAATTGCAAAGAACGGTGGCCGGACAAATGAGAAACGATGAGGAAAAGTCCACTGCTGTTGCTGCCGTTTCTGCCTCCTCCGGTAAGCTTTCAAAGAGCAGACGGTGAGGAGAAGATCGGGAAAGATGGTGGTGGCTAGCTAGAAGAGAGGGAGGCATAGTAACAGGCTCAGATCAGAACAACGGAAGGGAAGAAGATGCATAGTGTTTTCTTCAGTAAGTATATGTGTTTTTTATGTTTGTATGTATATAAATATATGTTTATATGCTTATTGAATGTATGTGTATGTATGGGTTTATGCATGATTATATATATATATATATAATGTTATAATATTATATAATAAAGTATTATTAAAATAATGTGGTCAACTTTATTTTAGTCAATAATATATATATATATATATATATATATATATATATATATATATATATATATACACACTATATATATATATATATATATATATATAATACACATACATATAACCTTTAAAAATAATAATAATAATAATAATAATAATGATGATGATGATGATGATGATAATGATAAAAATAAATAATATTATGGAATAATTAAATAATAAAAATAATACTCAAAATTAAGTCAATCAATCAAATAATATTAGTACTTAAAATAATATTATTAAAATAATTCTTTTCAAAATAACACTAATAACATAAATCCTAATATAAATTTTAATAACTTCTATAATGTAAATATACATAAAATAATTACTTAACATAAAAATAATAATTAAATAATCACAAATAATAGAAATAAATCAATAAAATCTCTAAATTTTATTAATACTGCATATCTTATTTTAAAATAAAATAATTTAAAAATCTGGATTATAACAAAACTATAATTGTCCGGTTCTGAACCATAGCAGTCCCTACTCAAGAATTCATATTTTTTTATTAGAAATTTTCTTTTTGAGAAAAAATTTCCCTAAGATGATTGCATATTAAACCACCAATTTGCCAAAAAAAATAAAAAATAGCAACACTTAAAAGATTAATATTTATCGAATTTCCTAAAAATTATGTTTTACAGTTTATTAATATATATAAGTCTTTTGATTTTTTATTAAAACTTTGATTTTTTTCTTATCATCATGAAAAAATTATTTTAAAGTTTTATTGATTTTTTGTCAAACATCAAAGGAGAAAGGGAACACTATAGGGTCTCAAATTCGAAGCCTACAATGCCATAAAAAACAAGTTAGCTGTCTAGGCCAAGCTTCATGGGTAATTTTACTAGTTAGTACTATACTTATTAAGTACATTAAATATTTTATAACAATGATGGATATCCCTAATAATTGAATCACATCATTCAACAATTTAAATGTAATTCACATCTAAATCTCAATTATAAGACCATTTAGATAGTTTTCTTTTTGTAGTTCTCATTAATGGTAATAAAATAAAGATAAAAAAGATAAAAGTGAACAATTTTGCAGCAATAACATGAAAATACTTTAATAATTATAGATTTTATAGAATTTTAATATCTTTACGAACAATAATTATTTGAGTTATATTATTTTAATATTTATCATTTGTGTAAAGGATAACTTACGAAATTTCTATTGTTGCTGATGATTTTTTTTTGACACGAGGGAGGAAGGGAAGGGACATTTGAACCGCTCCCCTTAGATGCCAATCTCATGGAAAATATCATCTCTCCCTAAACGGGCTGATAATAATTTGAATTATAGATACCAATTATGAATAATTGATTCTTCAATTATGGATATTATGGATACCAATAATTTTAATTTATCGATTGATATAGTTTGGTATACACTAATTAATTGCCTATGCACACTAATTAATATAATATGTAAATACTCTCTCTATATATATTATTATTATTATTATTATATCACCCTTTTTATGCCATTGTGAAAAATAGGTAATTTCCTCCGGGCCGGCCTTACTCAAAATGAGGCCATAGCCAAGATAAAATAATAAAGTTGTAATTTTTATTTCTATAAGATTATTTTTATATATTGTAAAGTGCAAGTTATGTAATGAAGAATTAAATAAAAATCATACTAAGAAAAAGTTCAAAAACATAATTATAAGAAAAAATGAAAAAACTTGAAATGTTACTATTCTATCGCACTGAGACTTGAAATTTTTTGTTATCAATTCATCTTTTTATACACGTGTTTCCGAATCATTCAAATATTTAATTAAAATTTACTTTTATTGCTTTTTGAGTTGCAAAATCATTTATTAAATTTTTGTAATCAAGTTTTGATAGTAAATCTTTCTCAATAGAAATGATGATCAATCCATTTAATTTTTCTTGTGACATAATTGACTGCAAAAATGATTTTATCAACTTTAATTTTGAAAAATTTCTCTACTAAAGTAACGGGGTATAATTAACAATATTTTATTAGCAATCCAAACATTTGAAAATGAATTCATTTTTTCTATAAAACTAAGAACTTCTAGTGGTCCTTTTGTTTCATTATGAAAAATTTCTTTCAAAATCATTAGCTCAGAAAATAAATCCAAACCATTAAGATCAAAGGATGTGTTTTGTTTTAAAAAAACTTCCAAAATTAAGACAATATATTTTCAAACAATTATCATCTAAAGACTTTAACCTTTTCAAATCATGTAGAAAGCCAAAACCATCTTTATATCTTTTAATTTGCCCAAATCTATTCTTAAATGAAGAAATAGCTTGATCAACAATACAAATGAAAGAATTAATTCTAAAATCTTCTTCTGCTAAATGCATTATTTCATTTGTATTGTTTTCATCAAATTGTTTCTTTCTATGAATTATTCTTTTTTCACAAAAAGACAGGTTCTATCTATTTCTTTTGCTGAAATAGATGTTGTTACAAATCCATTTTCTCTTTACTTTTCAAGGAAATTTTCCTTACAAAGTAGCTGTTTTTGTGTTCCACGTTAATACAATTTCTTAAAAAATCACATTTCGTTGTTGCTTATGATTGGCGATTCGAATTTTAATTTTTTTTGGTAAATTAATACGAATTTTAAATTGATCAAACATAATAAAGTTAAAATTTATGGAATATTTGCTAGGATAATTACAAATATAACTAAGGTTGATTAAAAGTTTTTCATATATTACGGTCATTTGGTTTTTTTTTTTTTTCAAGCTTATTTTTTTTCAGCTTTCTATTTTTTTTTTCCAATTTTATCTACTTAACTGATTGCTTCTTTCTTTTTCCTTTTTTTTTAATTCTTATTTTCTATTTATTTTTTTCTATTTTATTCTTTATTCTTTTTATTTTTATAATGTTTTTCTTGTTCTTGATTTCATTATTATTACTATTATTATTTCATAATTATTTTGTTTTGTTTTTACGGTTGTTTACTGATTGTTTCTAGTTATTTTTTTTAATTTTTTGTTGTTTTTGCAGTTGTTTTTTCTAATTGTTTTGGTGGTTATTTTTGATTTTTTATTATTCATTCCCTCATTTTTTATTTTCTATTTATATTTTTTGTAAAAGAACCAACAAAAAATAAAAACAGCCATCAGACACAACTATAAAAACAATTAAAAAAACACAACAAAACAACTAGATACCAAAAACAATTAGAAAACTAAACCAAGATTATTACAACACTCAAATTTCAATGTCTAAAACTCTTCTTTTTTAAAAAAAGAAAAAACTCAAAATACAATTTAACTCTCTATATCACTTACTTTACTCATGTTTTTCTTTAATTTTCTCTCTTTTCTATATTTTAAATCGATCCACCACATTTGAATTTTTTTTTAATATGAATTAGATGTGGATTTTTTTTGTTATGGGATCTAATGTAAAAAAAAAAAAAAAAAAACAAGAAGAAGAAGAATTAGGTGTTTTTGGTTGTTTGTTACTTCAAATTAGGTGTGGGAGTTGAGATTCAATGCAAGAAAAAAAAAATAGAGAAGAAGAATAAGATAAAAAGACCATATTTTTTAAAATATTTCACCGTCTTTTTGTATTTTTGAAACAGTGTTCACATTTTTTGTATTTTTGAAATTTTTTTTCTTTTTCTGTACATTTCCGAAAAAAAATCCCTATCTGCTACTCATCTTAAATCTCCACAATCACAATTCAATATGAAATTGCAAATTATTATGTTTGTATTATAAATTAATTAATGTTGGAATTTCATATAAATAAAATTTAAATTAATAAATATATAAATTAATTAAAAATCATTTGTATGCTATATAAATTTTTGTTTTTAAAATAAATAAAAACATAAAATTATATGCATTATATATATATATATATATATAAAGAAATTTTCAAAAATTTTTATATATGAGAAAAAAATTGTTAAATATAAAATATAAAATTAGTATGAAATAAAAATATACATATAAAAAGTTAAATTAATTAAGTAAGAGTAAATATAAATAAATAAATTATTAAAATAATTAATACGAGGTAATTAACTGTTAATAACTGCTAATATAAGAGAAATATTAATAAATATAAAATAAAAGAATTTTCCACATAAGTAACTAGTTTTTAAATCACTCAGATACTTTTTGTATACGTTATATAGATAAGTGTGTGTGTATATATATATATATTTACACAGTTTGGAGGGTTTTGAAAATTATGATAGTGTAATTCCAATCACGAAAGAAAAAAAAAATCATTTTGCAATTAATTGAATTGAGTAGATTTAAACTTACATTGTAATGGACATATGATATAGAGAGGGTAAATTTAATTCAACGGTCACTCTATATATATATATATATATATATATATATATATATATATATATATATTCAATTTAGTATTCTAACTTTTACTATTACTTTAGGTGAACGGTATTCCATGAATTCAGATTAATTTGTATTAATATAGCAATCGAAGATAATATATTTAAAATATGCGTCATATCAATAACCACATCATCAACATTACATGTCAGAAAATTTTAAAAATAAATCTAATCATTATATGGGATTCATTACAAATTAATCCTAAAATTAAACTTTTATCCTAAAAGAGTTATGGTCTCTCTTATCCCTGTCATATACCTTTCAATTTCATTTTCCCGTTCACATGCACCGATTACTCTTTTTATAATCAAGTGATATAATTTTTTTTTAAAAAAAAAAAACAAATTTGAGGTGATATGAAAGGTTAAGAGAAATCAAGAATACGATACTTCAGATGAGAGGGAAAAAGAATTTGTCACGGGTGGTGGGGTGCGGAGACGAAAGCAAGAGGATATCTAAGAGAAGATAGAAAGAGTTATTCTTTTAGGGTGAAAGTTTAATTTTAGGATTAATTTGTAATGGGTCTCACGCATTAATTAGGATTATTTTAAGAATTTTTATCTTACAAGTAATGCTGAAGTGACTATTGACATGACACATATTTCAGGAATACATCATCTCTTATTGCCACATAAGGACAAATTGATATGGAAGTCATGGAGTATCCTTCATCTGCAATAATAATGAAAGTCAGGATACTAAATTAAAAAAATTAAAATTATATAACCAAATTGAAACAAAGTTCAAAATTAAGTGATCATTAAAGCAATTTACCCGATATAGAAATATACAACAAAGGCATATGCTTGGCCTAAATTAATTTATAACTTCAAGTACTTTTCATTGTTTTATCAGTGATGTTGCAATGAGGACCTACTCATGATACGTTGGTCCCTAAGCTACAAAATGGCATATCTTTTCATTTTGCATGGTCCAACCAAGCAGATATTTTAATTGAATATAAAATCACTTAATACATTATTTAAATTCATGATATTTATTCTCACATTTAATTTTTAATTTTATATCTTTTTCAAATCAGAAACTTTTGTGACATCAAATTAAACTAACCACAGAAAAATATTAAATATATATATATAAAAATAAAAAATTTTAGAAAGTTATAATATGTTAGGTTAATACATAAAATATGCTTTATCCCTGTTTATATTATATTGGTTTATCCATCATAAATTATACATTATTTTTCTTTTAAAATAATAATCAATTTATTAATTTACTAAAAATTCTTTAACCATGTGTTTTTAGTAAAATTAAAGTTTTTTTTGGGGGCAGAAATATGAGTTACTTAAAATCAGTTGAACTAATATATGAAAAAAATTATATTTTAATTATATTAATTAACAAAATAGAATATAAAATTAAGTAGTCAAGTGATATAGTTCTCGTTAAGATATCAATAAATAACAGATGTGCATCCAATTATATCGATCGTATTCATGAGTTCAGAACTCTAAAATAAGTACCTAGTATTGAAAATATGCAATCGGAACATTGGATAACATGTTCAAAACCATTTGTAAATAAATTTGCACGAGTTCAAGTTTTGCGTTCAAAGATTTGCAAATGTGCACAAATTGTGTATTCAATCTTGTCAATTGTATTCAAGAGTTTTGAATTCTAGAATAAGTAATTAGTACTGTAAAAATGCAATTGGAGCATTGGATGACACGTTCAAAACCATTTGTGTCTAAATTTGCACAAGTTCACGTTTTGCGTTCAAACATGAGCATATATGCACAAATTGTGCATTCAATAATGTCAATTTTTACTTCTTCCATTGGTAAATAAAATAAAAAAAAAAAATCAAACTCACTGAAATGGTTATACTAATTTTATTAAAATTATGAATATTTCATGATTTACTCTTTATGTTCACTATGAATAAGACAATTATAAAATAAAAAAAATATTATATATATATTTAATTTACAAGGACTGATAGACAACAACAATACATCTTCTATTTTCCTTTTATTTTAATCTAACACCTTTTTGTTAATGTAAATTAGTTTCTTCGGATTGATATTCCTCTGATTTTCAGATATTTAAAAGTGCAATCAAGGATTAAAAGTTTTAATTTTGATATCCCAAAAAATTGAATCCATAACCTTTAGTCATAGGGCTTTTACCTTGCCATTTTAACTAGGCAAGTGAAGGTGCATTTATTTAGAGTTTAATTTTCTAACTATTACATCAGTTAATTATTAACTCGGGGTTTTTTCATCAATGGCTAAAACACAACCAAAATAATAAAAATATCCCAAATTTTCTAAAATTACATGTGTGGCGTAAAAATAATTATGTTAATGCACCTTTTTCTTTTTTTTTTCATTCACATTTGTTTTCGTTTGTTTTTCTTCTTCTTCTATTTCTATTTTTATCTCAATTACTTTCTTCAATCACAACATTCAGATTCTTTCTTTTGAATATACTTTTTCATTTTAAAATTTTCTCTAGATCTAGATCTAAGGTTTTCAACAAAACTTGAAAATTGGTATTTGCTTCAATTAGGTTCATCATTTCCTTATAAAATCCCACACATTAATTTAGATAAAATAAGATATGCACACATTGATATCAACGCTCTTATAAAAAAATAAAAAGAAGAAAAGGGTCAATCACTTATTGCCTAAGATTTGAGGAGGAAAAAGATTCAAATGTTGAACTTCTACAGCTATGAGGAGAGAAAATAAAAAGGAAAATGATGCAAGATGATGTTGCTCGTGCTGCTATGGCTTGCAATTTGTATGCCTTTCAAGCCTTTTCTTAACAAAGCTTGTGTTGCCACAGGCAAATATGATCCTCAAAGCGAGCTAGATGATGTCAACGACATATGGAGTTATATGAAGTTTCACTTCTTCAACTATCTTATTCTTTCTTGTGTGTTTTCAACATATATGCTTTTGGGTTTTTGATTTTGCAATAAAAAGTTTAGATTTTTATGCGTAGGAATGTGGGTTTAGTTGAGAGATTGGATTATTAGTCCTAATTTTTTCTGTTTAAATTTCTATTCGTACCATTCAAATTAGTTTATATTTTCAATTATGGTGCCACTGTGGAGTTTTATTTTCAACAGCATATAAGGTGTTTGAATAATTGCCTCACAGGAATTTCAATATTGATTATCCTTTTTGTTCCATGTTAGCTGCATTTTTTGTTCTTTTTGGCATTTGAGCTTTGACATTGGACCAATTTAAGTTAATTAGACAGTAATTAGGCCTCTAGGATGGGTGAGCAGGAGGTTGGGTCGTAAGTGTTTTAACAAGCTTTCTTCTACTTCCCAATTACATTCACATGTAATTGAGCAAAATGACACATGAATTGAGCTAAAAATTAATGGTTTCCACTCGTTGACCTATGTATATCTTTTTTTCCCTTAATCTAACTACCTAATTGCTAATTTATGGGTAAAAAATTCAATAAATTATATTAGAAATTGAGCTTTCGTTTCATTGGACATCTACAACTTGTTGAGAACAAGCTATTCTTCAACTAAGGATGGATCATAATTTTTCATGTCTATATTTGCTTTAAAAAAAAATTAAGGAATCATTTTTAAATGGGAAGTGAACTAAAAAAAATTATAATTATTCAAATGGTGTATTCATAAAAAAAATTCATGCTATGTATAAAATAATAGATTATACCATCATCTTGATAAATAAGCTTCAATTCTCTCTGATAAAACTCATAACAGGGAATAATATTTATGTTAGCATAGCACTTTAATTTGTACCTTTTTTTCTAGTGTAACCATCAAAATATTAACTTTCGGTCGACATTTTGAGTGGGATCATCATCATGATCTACATATATAAAATAATATAAAAAATCAAACATAAACAAAAAGCAACATAAATAAATCACACATAAAAGATCTTAAAAATACCAAAGAAGCATGCTTAAAACTCTGTCTACCAATAACATCAAATTAATTATAAAGAAACATAGAATCACTTTTTTCAATAATCTATTCAAACAAAAAAAGTCAACCATAAACAAAACACAAAAAAAATAAAATAAAAAACTAAAACATAAATCTCCACTCAAACCACAAGTAGCTTTTATGGTAGAATAAAATAACATTGAAAAGATTATCAACATCATCAAGTATAGTCTCTTCACCTTAAAAATAAAACAACACATCAAAAGAAAAATTAGAAACCAAAACGAAACAAAAAAGATACTAAATTAGTATATAGAAAAAACATGCCAAATTATCCTTCAACACTTCATCACCATCATCGTCATCTTTAACAAAACTATCTTTAATATTAGAATTAAAATCAATATCTTTAGATAATTTCTTATCACCATTAAAACAAAAACACTTCATCACCATCATCGTCATCTTTAACAAAACTATCTTTAATATTGGAATTAAAACCAATATCTTTAGACAATTTCTTATCACCATTAAAACAAAAACTCAAAACAAAGTATCATAAACCAAATAGAAACCAAAACGATACAAAAATAAGATAACAAAATGTACCCCAATAAAATTCTTTAACTTATCACCACCACCAACAGTTTCAATAAACTTTGAATCATAAACACCTTTTTCACAACAAGCAACATCTCCTAAATCAAAATTAGAAGCACCAAAAGCACATCTACCTTTCCTTGCACTTTTAAAACAAGATCAGAAACTAAAAGTAAATAAAAACCAACAAAATTAAAATGCATGTTGCCTAATAAAAAGAATCTTTGTGATTGTTATTTATTTAATTTAACTTGATCAATTAATGTGTAAATTTGACCAAATTATCTCTTATATATTATGTACTGAATACATAATATTATAAAACATAATAAAAAATCTCGTATACATTCTTAAAAAAAAAAACTAAAATCAGAAACCAAAAATTAACCCAAAGGATACAAAATAAATGAATCAAAAACTAAAAATAAAACAAAAAGATACAAAAAAAGAATCTAAAGCCAAAAATAAAAAATAAAACCAACATAAATTAATATAATAAAAAAACACACCAAATTAGAATCTTTCAACACTTAGTCTCCATTAACACCCTTTTACCAGAACTATCTTTAATATTGGAATGAAAACTAACATCGTTAGACAATTTTTTATCACCACAAAACAAAGTATCTAAAACTAAACAGAAACCAAAACGATACAAAAATAATAAAACAAAACATATCCCAACAAAATCTTTTAACTCATCACCACCATTAATATTTTCAACAAACTCTCAATTATAAACACCCTCTTCACAACCAGCAACATCTTCTAAATCAAAACTAAAAACACCAAAAGCACATCCACGTTTCCTTGCTTTTTTTAAAACAAGTTAAAAAATTAAAAGTAAATCAAAAAGTAATAAAATTAAAATACATTATACCTAATAAAAGAAATTTTTTAACTCATCACCACCACCAATATTTTCAACAAACTCTAAATCATAAGCACATTTTTTCACAACCAACAACATCTCCTAAATCCAAACTAGAAGTACTAAAAGCACATCTACCTTTCCCTGCACTTTTAAAATAAGATAAAAAATTAAAAGTAAACCAAAAAGCAACAAAATTAAATACATGTTAACTAATAATATAATGAAAATGTAGGGTATTGATTATTGTACCTCTTGCATGCTAAGCATGCTAAGTAAGTGCTCTATCATTTAAGCTACAACCATCATCATATTTCATTTATTGATACATTATTAAATTAGGTTATGATCTGTTTCGAGATTGGTTCTTCAATTTGAAGTTATAAGATATTATTTTGCATTTTACAAACGCATTAGACTACTTGAAATCTTAAAAATGCTAAAATTATATTTTTCATGCTTAAAATATATTAATAAAATTGATTCTATTTTAGAATCATTAGAAATTTAAATTATGACTATATTTTCCTTACCTAAAGTTCTATTATCGCTTTTTAGAAATAGTCATGTTGGTTCAATTATAATGAATGTTACATTTTTTTTCACATTAATAACTTGAATAATCAATTATGTACAAAAAAATTGTTGCATGTGAGTTGCTTGTATTTTGTCTATCACATTTTGTTTATTTTTATAACCTACTTGAGAAATTTATGAAATAAAATCCCTATATATATATATATTGACTAATGCTTCACTAATAAAATACAAGCAACTCACATGCAATAATTTTTTATTATACATTTATTTATACATAAACTATTTTTGAAAATATATAAAACTAATAATTGGTTGAAGGAATTAAAGAATAAAAATAAAAATGTATAAGAAAAAAGAGAAAATAAAAAAAATAAAGAATAAAAAATAAAAAAAGAGAAAATAAAAATAAAAAAGAATAAAAAAAAGGAAAGGGAAAAAATATAAGAAAAAAGGATAAAACAAAAATTTATAAAAAGAGTAAAGAATTTTTAAAAAATTAAAACTGTTAAAAAATTAATGAAAAAATAAATGAAAAATGTATAGAAATGCAAGAGAAATTAAAAAGAAAAAAATGAGTGCTTTTTTGAAAATACAAAAGACACACTTATAATTATTATAAGATAGAATTGTAAAAAAATAAAAAAATTGGGATATTTTTATTGACAACATTTTAAATTGAGGTATTTTTGTAAATGTCTCAATTAACTTAGCAAATAGTCTAAATTGTCTGTTAGAAGTGAGATTATTACTTTCTTGTTTCTTGTTAACTGTTGTTTTAGATTGAATTTTTTTAAGTTGAATTTTTTGTTCCAATTTATTTGACGTTTTCAATTATTAATATATTTTAATTACTTTTTTTATTATACATAAACTATTTTTAAAAATATATAAAACTAATAATTGGTTGAAGGAATTATCATAAAAGTAGTTTAGTATTTTACAAATATATCAATTAAATTTCTTAATTTATGTGTATAATTCTTAAAATTTCAATTAAAAAAGAACAAAAAAATTTATTAATATATTTTTTACACTGGCATACGTGTACTTTCAAATAACTGAAGAGCCAAAGAAATTAATATATCTATATTTTGGTTTGAATAGATCAGATTTAGAATTTATTAAATTTTAAACAATTCAATTCTATAGAATAAAATTAAAAAAGTATTTATTTTTAAAAAAAATTAACTTAATATAATTAATGACTTGAATTTAAAAAATCTCTATCAGGTGGTTTTAATTAATAATTTGCTGGTGAAAATAATATAATTTTAACGAGCAAAATATTTAATTTTTTAGTAACAGGGTTTTAACCCCGGTTTTTTTTTCTACAATATAGAAAAATTTGAGATTTTAATATCGAAAATATCAGAAAAAGATGTAAGAAAGGAATAGGTCCACAGTGCAAAAGAAAAAAGAAACGAAAAAAAGTGACGAATGACAAAAAGAAAATATTGAAGATCTGACTATGGCATGGAAGCCACTTGCAATGCAATGGCTGAACTTTCTGGTGTATTCTACGCCCTTCGAATTCTATCTCTTCACAGCCTGTGTTTGCGTCAACACTTCCTTTCTAGATATTTTTCCACTTTGATATTTTATCTATACATCTTTAGAGTCTTTGCTCGTGATCCTCTACATCCAGATTGTTTTGTCCTTGCTTGCTCTCTCCTCTATTGACCGTTGGATTCAACTTTTTTCCTTTAATAACTCCTTCTGTTAATTAACGTTCGTTTTTCTGCCAAGAAATGCCTGCCAAAAAAAAGAGATTTATTAGCATAAATCTATGCAACTTTTTAATAACTTGAGCGGATGAGTCAATTTGAATATCTTTACAGTAGTTTTTTTAATTCTAAATGATTATTGTATTAAGAATTATTATTTCAACAGCAAATATTTTTTTAGCAATTAATTAATTGATTATGAAAAATAATAACTGAAAATTATAATAGTATAAAAAGAATTATTAAAATAGAAAATATTAAAATAATAACTAATAATAGCATTTAAAAATAATTCTTTTTTAAAAAATATAAATTATGTTAACATTTACTTCAATTAATATCCACCAAATTATAACTACATGTATTATAATTTAAATTTAAAATATTATTTAAATGAAAATAATTTTCTACTAAATTGTAGAGGTATTAGTTTGATAATGGTTGAAGCAGCAAACTCGGATTTAATTTCAATAACGTTAAAAATGTATACTTTATTTGGTTCAATAGTGACTTTATTTTAATTGATTGAAATAGTTTAATCCTTCATTTTTATATGTTGATTCTATTTAACGGGAGAAAAAGAGTTGGAGTTCCAATCATACTCTCCACATTTATAGACGTATATACGAGCTGAACTTTAACTAGTTCGAATTTAGTTAGTTTATAATTTAATCGAGCTCGAGTTGAGTTCACTATGTCACTTGATGTTCTTGAGATGTTAGCAAACTTAAATGATCCTAATTTTTTTTAAAAAAAATACAAATTATACATTAAAAATTATAAAAATATTTACTAAATAAGTTATAATATATTTAATAAAAAATATAATTTTATTCTAATAATATATATTTTAAATATTTTTATAATAAAAATTTATATATTATATATCTTTTTTTGAAAAGTATATATTATACATCTAAAATTAAATTATTAAACATTAAAATTATGAATTTATAATTGAGTTTGTTTATGAATTTTGTATAGCTTGAACTTGATTTATTTATTAAACAAATTTAAATATATGAATTTGAATGATCTTTACAGCTCGATAAAAAATGAACAGTTCAATTCATTTACAATTCTACATATTTTAATGTTGACCTTTTTTATCACTCCAATTAGCTATAGCAACATTCAATGATGACTTTTTTAAATATATAATTTTTTGTTTATATATATATATATATATATGCTACAAAAATATCAGATTTTACAGCAAAGAAACAGGTCCACCGTTGGATTATACTTTGAAACTGTTGTTTTAACTTTAAACACCGTCAGTCAGCTAGGTTCTCCGTTCTGAACAATGACAAAACCAACGTCTTTGCTGTAAAATCTGATATTTTTGTAGCACCATCATCATCTACTCTGCTTTTTAGCTCAATAAATACTCACTCGCCCCTTCATTTCTTTCTCGTCCTTCGCTTTCAAAACCCCTTCAACAGAGAAAGAGAACCAGAGAATTTTAAATCATGGCAACCATGGCAACCATGGCAACAGCACTCACATCTCTCTCAGCCAAACCCCAGAAGACCACTCTTTTCGAGTCCTCATCCTTTTATGGCACCCCAGTTGCTGCACCTTCTCTTCGCATGCAACCATTAGCTAAAACCAATGCACTTCCTGTTTCTATGTCGGCTTCTACACCATCTTACAATCTCAATTCTTTCAAGTTTGATCCTATCAAAGAGTCTATAGTTTCACGAGAGATGACTCGTAGATATATGACTGATATGGTCACTCATGCTGATACTGATGTTGTGATTATTGGTGCTGGCTGTGCTGGTTTGTCTTGTGCTTATGAACTTAGCAAGAACCCTTCTGTTAAAGTTGCTATTGTTGAACAATCTGTCAGCCCTGGTGGTGGCGCTTGGCTCGGTGGCCAGCTCTTCTCTGCCATGGTAAAATATTCCGAACCTTCATTTTCTTTTAAAAATTTTCTACATGCACCCAACAAATGTTCCTGCTATTACTTCTTTTAAAAATTTCTACCTGCACCCAATAAATGTTCCTGCTATTACTCTGCATGTTTTTGGCTTCATCTTCATATAATTTTACCTCAATTTTGTTGTTAAACATGTTGGAATTTTTGAGCTGAATAGTCTGCTCGTGCTAGATTAAACAAAATTTTAGTAAAAGTTGGTGAAAGTTCTTGCCTTTTTTAAAAAATCTTAGGTGAAATTGATATAATTGACCCACCAATAAAAATTATGTGTATCAGGCATAGTCCACTATTGCTGAGGCTTCTTGACAAAAACAGGGCACATGGATGATTCAATAGTGTTTTATTGGTAGAAGTGTGAGGATACAAGTATGTATTAACTAAAATTTGGATTTGCGTGTTTATATCAGGTTGTAAGGAAACCAGCACATCGCTTCCTTGATGAGCTGGGCATTGAGTACGACGAAGCAGACAACTATGTTGTAATCAAGCACGCTGCCCTGTTCACCTCAACAATTATGAGCAAACTCCTTGCCAGACCAAACGTGAAGCTTTTCAACGCTGTGGCTGCTGAGGATTTGATAGTGAAGGAAGGAAGAGTGGGTGGTGTTGTTACCAACTGGGCTCTAGTGTCAATGAACCATGACACACAATCCTGCATGGACCCTAATGTGATGGAGGCTAAGGTGGTTGTCAGCTCTTGTGGGCATGACGGACCTTTTGGTGCTACTGGTGTGAAGAGGCTTAAGAGCACTGGTATGATTGATAGCGTTCCCGGGATGAAAGCTTTGGATATGAACACTGCTGAAGATGCCATTGTGAGGCTTACTAGGGAGATCGTCCCAGGAATGATTGTTACCGGTATGGAAGTTGCTGAGATTGATGGTGCCCCAAGAATGGTAAGTATCTATTTTCCTATTTGTGGAGAGTTGAGATTGTTCTTATTATATTCACTTGCAGACCTAAATAGTTAGCCTGAGCCTGAACAATAACTGAAGGTGAACAAAAGAAAAATCCTTTAGTTTTAAAGGGAAGGCGCTTTAGAAGCGCATATGCCAACAAGTTGAATGGCTGTCTCATTTGTGGTCCTGTCTGACAATTTTGTCTTGCAAAAAGCTATCATCTAAGTCAAAAAATTTACTAGAGGGACCATTTATAACTCACATTGAAGTTAGACATGGGCCCTTGAATATTTGTCCATTATGCATGTAGTTTGCAAGAGGAGCTATAGCAAAGAAGGCAAAAATGCTTTCAACAAAGTGGTTGTATGATACTGATGAAATTGTGTACAATGGTAATGCAGGGACCAACATTTGGAGCAATGATGATATCAGGGCAGAAGGCAGCACACCTTGTTTTGAGGTCCCTGGGGTTGCCCAATGCTCTTGATGGAACCTTCACTCTTACTCCAGAGTTGATGCTAGCTGCAGCTGAATCCGGTGAGATTGCTGATGCTTGAATGGTGGCAACAGCAGCATATGCGAATGCATAAAAAATGATGAGATATCAGATAAATAATAATAAAATATATTGTAGAAATGAGTTTGGCTGTAGAAGTATGCCCTGGGGGGATTATGGTTGAATTTGAGTATTGTTAGGTTTTGTTCATAGTCTTGGTATCTCAACTCTCAAAAGTTTGGTTGGAACTTTGCTGGTGATAAGAAAAGTAAAGAAAAAAAAACCATTAGTCTTTTGCTCTTTTTGTAATTTTTTATCTTTTCCTTGCCCCTCTTGGCTGCATGATGTCTCTTGCTCTTTTCTTTACCTGTTCTATCTCTTCTTGAAAATGCTTCCTTGCTTAGAGCGGCGGTAGGGGCAGAGGGGGCTGCATATCTGGGCAGCTCTCCTCTCGTATTTTTGCCGCGCATCGAAAGAACGTAACTCTACCTGTTGCGCTTAAAGCTCTCTTTGCCATTGCTAGAAAGCAGTTCTGTTTTTTTTGTTCTTATCTTTTGCATAACTTGCATAAATTTTGTCATGTTTTTAGATAAGTTGTTAAATTGTTATGAGAAGAACCTCACGTTGTCACTCAAAGGCAGATCATAATTTTTTTTTCAGGGTATTCTTAGTCCAATTTAAGATTATGTGTCTGATTGATTTTAAAAGCCAACATTAGTGTATGGACCTAATGTGTTTAGTACCTTCTAAAAGTATTGAATTTTATCCAATAGAAAAAGTATGTTCAGTTAAATGGAGCAGCGCTCACAAATAGTGACAAATCCGTTATTAATTAAATTTTTTGAAGTTAATGGATTTGGGAGCACTGGATTAGCTCTGAACTGTTGCCAATTATTTCTCTTAATTCTACTTTATTTCTACCCTGCACTACTTCAATGTTTTCAAGGTTCACACAGATCTTTTGTTTCCTTCATGTTCCTGTTTACTCTTTTTCTTGGCCCACTGTCCATTTTGATAGGCTGGTGACTCAAATTAATCCCACTACTATCATTGCAAAAGCATGATTGAAACTTTCCAATATTTTAAGCAGCATTCAGGCCACCTCTTATGCTTCAATGCTGGATGAATCAGGAATCATAAATTCTGTTAGTTTACTTAAACTTAGGCTGCTTTCTAGCAAGAATGCCACAAGCAATTGTTACTGAGCATCTCCAGATAAATAATCACACCACTCTAAAAAAGTAGTTTTTACAACAATCTTGATATTTTACGCCCATAAAATATCTTCATTTTTTGCTGTAATAAATTCCTTCAAAAAAAAAAAAAAAAAGCTACTTTATATGCGAACTCAAAATCTCAGACTTGATATAATTGAGTTAAACTGCAAAAGTTCATATGGATAATGCCGAATCATGACTCAGTGAAATCTGAGGCGATCCTATCGCTTATGCTTTCTTCATGCTTTTAGTCTTCCCTATAAAAGTAAGCAAACTAAGAACCGATGCATACTTACGGATAGACAAGCAATAGCAAGAGTCTACATACTTCACCATGCGTTCTCTTGTCGATCAACCTATGCTAAACTCTTCTAGCAACACCAATTTTAGCTCCAAAATCTTTATCTTTTTCCTGTTGCTATCTACAAGTATATTTTCCAGTGTTTTTGTTGCTAGCCACTCTGACCCCATTCGTCTTGCGCATATATGTGAGAGAGCTCATGATCCCCAAGCTTGCTCGGTAATGGTATCTGAAGCTGTTGCTGGCATTGATGGAGAGCAAGAATCAAATGATATCAGCGTACAAAAAAATTTCTTGATAGAATCTCTTCCACAAATAAGAATGGCAATGGAATCTGCTCGTCATAAAATTCGAGGCACCAATGGTTACAAGGGTCAACCTCCTCTAGTTGATTGTTTGGAGCTAATGGACTTGTCAACGGATCGAATTGATCATACATTAGCTGCTATAACCAACTGGAGCACAAAAGCTGATGTTGATAATGCACATACGTGGCTTAGTGGAGTACTCACCAACCAGGTTACATGCTTAGATGGGATTGAGCATACAAGCCAACAATCCATGAAGAGCTTGTTTCAAGATTTGATCTCAAGAACAAGAACATCTCTAGCAGTTCTTGCCAGTCTTTCAGCTTCAGATAAAGCTAATCTCCAGCCACTAAATGAGGGATTTCCGCATTGGATCTTGGCCAAAGATCAAGTACTTTTGGAAAGTTGTTCAGACAATATTCGGGCAGATGTAGTGGTGGCACAAGATGGAAGTGGAGACTATAGGACAGTTAAAGAAGCTGTTGCATCAGCTCCAAATAAGAGTAAGACCAGGTATGTGATATATGTTAAGCAAGGCACTTATAAGGAGAATGTAGAGATTGGTAAAAAGAAGAAAAATTTGATGATTTTGGGTGATGGTATGAATTTGACCATCATTACTGGTAGCCTCAATATTGTTGATGGATCATCAACTTTCAGATCTGCTACACTTGGTACTCATCTCAGACTTCTATACCATCAACTTTCTACCAATTTATTTAATGCCCACCATTATAGATGTCTAAAGCTTTTGTCCCACAAATGCAGCTGTTGCAGGGGATGGATTCACACTACAAGATATATGGATACAAAACACAGCAGGACCACAGAAGCACCAAGCAGTGGCACTCAGAGTTAGTGCTGACCAATCTGTTATAAACCGTTGCAAAATTGATGCATATCAGGATACACTCTATGCACACAGCTACAGACAGTTCTATAGAGAATGTTTTATACTTGGAACCATTGATTTCATATTTGGTAACGCAGCTGTAGTACTTAGATTATTGCCAGAAAGCCAATGTCGCACCAAAAGAACATGGTGACTGCACAAGGTAGAGTGGACCAAAATCAAAACACGGGGACTTCAATTCAAGGTTGTAGAATTATTCCAAGCCAAGACTTGGAACCAGTACAAAACATGTTCCCCACATATCTTGGTAGGCCATGGAAACAGTACTCACGGACTGTAGTGATGGAATCTTACATTGACAGCCATATTAATCCTGCTGGTTGGGCAGAGTGGAATGGGGATTTTGCATTAAAGACATTGTATTATGGGGAGTATGCAAATAGAGGGCCGGGTGGAGGTACTAGTGCGCGAGTGAAATGGCAGGGCTTTCATGTGATTAGTGATCCATGTGAGGCCTGGAATTTTACTGTGGGAGAATTGATACAAGGAGGAGAATGGTTGGGTTCTACAGGAGTGTCTTTTACTGAAGGACTATAGCCTTTGATTTTCCTTGTGGAACTGTTTTATTCATGTCTTGCATGTAAGTTTGTGTAATGGCCAGGACTACTCATGAATTATCCTAAATGTTATAAATTCTTGATCCATGTTATTGAAAATCCCCTTGAAAGAAAAATTAAAACCCTGTAAACTAATATGTTTTCTTCCACAAAAACCAAATTCAAAAAAATCAATACCCATGCTTGCAAAATTAATTGCTGATCAAAACAAGAGAAAGCTAACTGCACAAAAATTAGATGTATATTAGGGTCGTAAATTAATACGGGTTAGCATCTTCTTAAGTGATGATAGGGCCTTTGCCTCGTCAGCAAATTTGATGATGTGGACTATGCCTGGATATGCTATGACATGGTTTAGTGTATTTTTTGACATGGCATTGATGATATGGTCTGTGCTGCATGTGTGTGTTAGCTCAGGTGGCCTTTGGCAATAGCCGCGTGTAATATATGCTAAACGCCTTTGCTTGATGAGGTCTTGGCAAGGTTTAGGATGTAATCCACAGTAAAATTTGAGTTTAATTCCACTCTTGAAATTGAAATTTAAAATTCAATTCGAGTTTACTTGAATTTTTTTAAAGTTCAAATTCAATTTAATTAAGTAATTTTTATATTTAATTTCAATTCAATTTAATTTAATTTGATTGGATTAATTAGATCAAATCTTAAAATATATATTAAAAAAATCAAATTTTACTTTTTTTGAAAATAAATAATTTATTAATTCAAACTAACAGTATATCGATAGAAACACAGATACAAATTTGCTAAAAATTATAAAGAATAAAACAATGTACAAGTTAATAGCATAATAAATCAATTTAAAGTCTACAAATTTGATAATACTATTGTAGACACCTGATTCGATCGGCCCATATTAGGGGACGAATTAGGGTTACTCAGTTTGACCGGCCCATTGTCAAGTCTAATGATGAGAGTGTGAACTTGGACATGGGAATGAAGTTTGAATCTCTAAGTGGAAAGTGGACTTGAAAACCTAGAAGCTTGAAAAACCCAAAACAGAGCCCAACTATCCAAATTCGGCCCAAGCCCGCTCGGCTCAGCGCAGGCCCGGTCCAAAGGGGCATCGCCTTAGTGTAATGAGGCGATCGCCTCATCATAGAGGCGATTGCCTCATCGATGAGGTGTCGCCCCTATAGTAGCCCACTTGCAGTTGCATTTAATGCAGCTGCAATCATGACAGCCAAGTGGTGCGGGTCCCACTCTCCAGACCTCTTTCTTGATGAGGAAAAGATTTTTAGGGAAAGAAAAAAGGCTATGAGAGCTTATGATGGGCTATGAGGCTTAAGGGCATGGGAAAGCTAAAGAAATAAAAGAAAAAAAGAGGAAAAAAAGGGGGGGATTGAAAAAAAGGAAGGGGGGAGGAAGCTCTGGAAAAAAAAATAGAGAGAAAAAAAAGGAGAAACGTCCTGGAAGGAAGAAGGAGAGGAGGAAGCAAAAGAAGCCACATCTCCACAAGAGAAGAAGGAAAAAACTTATGTCAAAGATAAATACCACATCCTAACAAGGATCTCAATCAAAAACACCTCTGAGGGCCTCTCACTTTTGGTAAAAAACTTGCACTTGAATCTAACATATGCATCATTTTGTGAGTTCTTACTTGTGTGACTAAATTTCTAGTACATTTTAGGTTTATCTCTAATGTGTCTAGCTTGGTATCTCACTTTATTGATGGGTCTTTGAATACCATTTGCGTGTAGTCATAGTCTGACGATTGTAGAGTGTGTGTATGCATGTATTGTTGCTTAGAGTGGAAGTCTGAATGCCTTGAGAGTCATAACTAGCCTTTTGATCAGGCGACGCCTCTTCCTCATCTCAATGAGGCGATCGCCTCATCACAAAGGTGATCACCCCATTGGCAGGCCCCTCAAAAAGCCCTTTTTTGTGCGTGTCTTTTGTTCTCGCATCAAGGGAATGGGAACCCTGTTGGTGAGGCGTCCGCCTCATCAATGAGGCGACTGCCTCATCTATGAGGCGACTGCCTCATCTTAATAAGGCGACCGCCTTATTGATAGTTTCAGCTTGTTTTCTGTCCTATTTTCCTTTCATGCTCGTCGTGATTTCCGCTTTGGTTTGCATTCCTTTAACCTTAAATATGCCTGTATGATTGCATGATGGTGATTATCTTGATTATTTGATGGTTTCTTTGGGTCCATAATGTGAAAACCCTTTTTTTATAAGGCCTTTTGTAAGTATCGTTATTTGTGATTTCTTTTTTCTTGAAAGGAAGGGCTAACCGTGTGTTATTTACAGGAATTACTTGATGGTTCTTGTCATCGAGTAGTCACTGTTACTAGTTACCCCTTGTATATTGCCGTTTTTATGTTATTTTAATAGTTTATTTTCGTATATGTTTGGTTTATTTTCTGTATATTATTCATTTATTTAGCTAAAAAGTGTTGTAATCCTTAATCCATTTCCCCATCTAATTTTGAATGTATGGTTGTAAATTATTATTTATTTTATTTACTGCATTTTTTAGGACTTAAAGGCATGAAATTGGACTAATGTGCAAACTCAGACTTAATTATAAAATCTAGCAATTATCCGAAGGCAATTTCATTATGTGTGGTAAATGAGGAAATAATTAAATAATTAAATGGTAATAAAATGCAAAGAACAAATGGAGGCCAACCGCTAGGTTGGGTGAGCATTCAAACGCTCATACCCAGTTTCCGAACCCGACCTCTGATGACGGCTTCTGGGAACCTCCGTGGGATCCAATTATTGTAAAGTGTGTCCCGACTTTTATTTGGGTGGTGACTCCATCTCCGAATAGGCTTAAGACCTATATTGTATTTCCTAGTGGGCCTCGAGCCCGCACAGTGCCGTGGTTGCCAAACACTTCGGTGATAGCTAAACCCCGCCGCCTACAGTGGTGGCTCCACTAGGGATAGAGAAACTGATTCCAGTGTTTTGCGTTTTATCATCTTTAATTATTTTCTTATTTCTCCCTGCATTTATGCATTCACTACACATTTTGCACACAACGAGCACTTCAGTCCTGAATAAACCCGACAATAGTTAGTACTTCGCTACCTACGTTTCACTCAAACCTGGTGGTGGAATATTTGATTATTATCACTCACGACACGTACTAATCCATGTTGTTTGACCCTTGAGTGGGGAGACATATATGGATGTATATCGTTGTGGGAGCCAAAGCCTTTTTTACCCAAGACTCAAGCCCATGTAATGACTTAACAACCATCCTTAGGAATTTTTCCACATGCATGTATGTTATGCCATAAAATAGACCTTTAAAATAAATCTTGAGCCCATCAATAAGCAGTCCAAAATAAAATGAGCCCTCGTGTCCAACCAAAGCCCATTATAAATAAGCTAGTCAACAAAGGCCTTTCATGCTTACTCATAACCCATTTCAAATGGGCCTTGACAAGTAAGTTTTTGGTGTTAAGGATCTTGGCTCATAGAAAGTGGACTCGGGCTTTATTTAAAGGACCTATTGCTTGTTTGAATCATTTTGAGAGTTTTCTTACATACGTCGATTTTATTATCCCCCGCTGATAATTAAAACCCAGGCCAAAAATCCTAAGACAAGATATTCACCATTGAATGCGTGTGTGGGAGAAATAAGGGTGGAAGTTTGCACGTTTAAGTTCCATGTTTTGATTTTATATACCTTTTTGTGTGCGACCTTTTATTTCTAAATAAAATGAACTTGCATATCATGCATACACGTCATGCATCATTCTAACCAACTATTTTGCAGCACTATAGATCCTTTAAGCTTAGTAGGGTGGGTCCGAGCTAGTTCAGGTCATTTGGTCAGAAATTTAGAATTAGGAATGGCAGGAGGGTTCGATCTAGGATCATTTGGGACACGGTGGAAAGAGGAAGTAATAATAGAAACCCGGGCTATGATGAGAGAAATGATAGGTGAGATTACTAAGCTTATCAGAGAAAGTCAGCCAACACAGCCACCCAATGTACTGCCAATCGATCCGATCAATCTTGATGAGGAAATACCAATTAGAGGAAGGGAAGAAGACGAGGTGACGATATTGGCTGAAGAGGAGTCTAAACAAGATGAAGCTACTTCGGAGCAGAAAGGCGTTGATGATCAGAATAAAGACTTAGACTTTGAGACCTACATCCTCAACTCCATCGTAGATACTTTTTATAATGACTTTAATGTTTCCTTAGCTTCTCTGTTTGAAACTGACGATCTTTTCTTTTCAAAAGTGAATGTAATGAAATCTGAATTTGCTTATTTGTGTGATGTGTTCCCTAATGGTTATTTTATTTATGATGATCATTTCATGCATATGTTTGACATTAATTCCACACAAACTGAATCATTTAATTTAGGCACAGATGATAATCTTAAAAATATACTACTTGCTTCTAGTTTAACTCATGGTGAGAGAGAAAAAATGAAAGAAATCTTTAAAAAGAGACAAAAAGTATTTGCTTGGGGTTATGAAGACATGCCCAGAATTGATAAGGAGATCTCAGAACACAGAATCCCCACATACCCTCACATAGCACTAATAAAATAGAAGCAAAAGAGGCTAATGCCAGAATGGGCTCTCTTGGTTAAGGAAGAAGTCGAAAAGCAGCTGAAAGCAAAGTTTTTAGAAGTGGTAAAGGACACTCAGTGGTTAGCAAATATAGTTCCAGTTCCCAAGAAGGATGAAAGGGTCAGAGTGTGTATGGACTACCGAGATTTGAATAAAGCCTGCCCTAAGGATGACTTTCCCCTACTGCATATTGACACATGAATTGATAATGCGACTTCTAATGCAATGTACTCTTTTATGGATGGATTTTTGGGATACAATCAGATCATGATAGCAGTAATGGATAGATTAAAGACATCATTCATCACCGAATGGGGCATGTACTGTTACCAAGTGATGCCCTTTGGGTTGAAGAATGCGAGGGCCACTTATCAGAGGATGGTGACTGCCTTACTGCATGACATGATCCATAAAGAGGTCAAAGTGTATGTGGATGATATGATGGTGAAATCTGCAACCAGGGAAGGGCATTTTTAAGCACTAGACAAGTTTCTGGCTAGAGCAGAAAAATATAATCTCAGACTGAACCCAAAAAAGTGTGTTTTTGGGGTCACATCTAGGAAACTGGTGGGACACATTATCAGCCAGAAAGGAATATAGATGGATCCAGATAAGATCAGAGCAATCAGGGATATGCCTACACCAAAGAATGAAAAAGAGGTCCGAGGGTTTCTGGGGCATTTACAGTATATCAGCAGATTCATAACCAAACTAACAACAATCTGCAACCCTATCTTTAAGCTTCTGAAGAAAGAACAACTTGTTATGTGGAACGAGAAATGTCAACAGGCTTTTGAAACTATTAAGGATTATTTGATGAATCCCCTTGTCTTGCAACCGCCGAGACCAGGTAAAGTGTTAATCTTGTATCTGGTAATTGAAAAGGATGCAATAGGGGCGATGCTAGCATAGGAAGGTGAAAGGAAGACAGAGCATGCTGTATATTACCTGAGTAAAAAGCTTCTACCCTATGAAGCTACTTATAGTTTAGTAGAGAAAACTTTTCTAGCAGTGATTTGGGCAATGAGGAAACTCCGACATTACTTCCAATCTTATGAAGTGCAAGCAGTTTCCAAACATGATCCCCTCAGGTACCTCTAATAGACCCCGTCTCTTATAGGAAAATTGGCTAGGTGGCTTGTTTTGCTCACAGAATTTGATATAGAGTATGTGGCCAAAAAGACAATAAAAGGAAGAGTAGTAGTAGACTTCTTGGTGCAAAGTCCGGTAGGGGATACCCAAAAGTGGAAGCTAAAGTTCCCTGATGAGCATTTAGGGACGATAGAGATACAAGATTGGGAAATGTACTTTGACGGAGCTGTCAATGACAAAAGGGCCGGGATAGGAGTAATTTTGGTTACGCCAGAAGGAGAAATGATCCCGATGGCAAAAAGGCTCGAATTTGAAGCAACCAATAACCAAGCAAAATATGAAGCCTGCATCTTTGGCTTAGAAGCATTGCGTAGTGCAGGGGCAGAAAATGTCACTGTCTATGGGGATTCCATGTTAGTTATAAAACAAGCCACTAAAGAATGGGAGATAAAAGAAGACAGATTACGGCTGTACTATGAATACTTGACCACCATCTTGTATTCCTTTACACAGTGTAAATTCATTTATTTGCCAAGGGAAGGAAACCAGGTAGCTGACGCCCTAGCCACACTGGCCTCCATGTGGGAAAGTGGGAAACAACCAAAGGTCAGACCCTTAATTCTCATAAAGTCTCGAGCCCCCTGTTACGAAGAGGTGAGAGTAACGCCAGTTAATGCCATTGAGAAACCTTGGTTCTATGATTTACAAAGGTATCTAGAAACTGGGCAATTTCTGGATGATGCTGATAAAAAAGAAAGGATATCCCTACAAATGTTGTCTCGACAGTTCATAAGCCACGAGAGGATGTGATACAAAAGAATACCAGTCGGGGTACACCTCAGATGCATCGACAAGGATGAAGGTCAGAAGCTTATGGAAGCAATTCATGAAGGGGTGTGCGGACCATACATGAATGGGATTGTCTTGGCAAAGAAAATAGCCCGCCAGGGGTACTTTTGGCTCACCATGGAAGCGGATTGTGTTGGATTTATGAAGAAATGTCACAATTGCCAAACATATGGTGATGTTAGCCACCTACTGTCTATGGAACTTTAAGGAATGACGTCTCCTTGGCCATTTGCTGTATGGGGAATTGACATCATAGGGGAGGTAAGGCCAAAAGCAACTAATGGCCATTGGTACATCATTGTGGCCATCGACTACTTCTCCAAGTGGGTTGAGGCTGAATCTTATGCTACCGTGGGGGCGAGGCAGATGTCGGGGTTCATCGAAAAGAACATAATCTGCAGGTATGGTCGGCCATGCCACGTAATTACATACAATGGTGTTCAGTTTCGAGCAGAGATGGCCACACTACTAAAGGACTATAAGATTGAATGTAATATCCAGTGTTTTTAAATATTTTTATATTGCATCGGGATATGCAGTGTTAATAATTTTTGTATATATTTATGATATTTCATGAGATGTTATTTAATTAAAATTTATTTTTTATTATTTTATGATATTTTAAGTATTTTACGTAAAATTTTCCTGGGACTTGCATTTTTGGGAAAATTTTTATGTAAATAATTTACTATTAATTATTTTAACTAGATTTATGCATTTGCATGAACTCATATATATTTTTAAAGTACTAAATAACGTATATGTGTATTTATTTAATTAGGGTTTAATTAATTACCCTAATATTTTACTATTTATTAATTAGTTTTATTGTTATTTAATTATTTTTATTTAGTATATAAATTATTAAAATATTAAATTATATGTGTGTGGTGGGTAATTTTTTCCAAGTATTATATTAATATACTATATTATAAATTATTATTAATATTATAATATATATAATTCTTTTTTTTTTCTTTCCTTTCTCTTCTATTTTCTTCTCCTTCCCCCGACTTCCCTCCATTAACCCTCACCTCATCGGTGCTACTTTCGATCATCGGCCGTCAGACTGCCTCCCAGCGTGCCACCGTCTTCTCCAGCAGCTCCGCCGTTCCGGTCGTCTTCCCCGGCGCCGATCAGCTTGTCTTCCACCATTTTTGGTCGAAAGTTTCATTTTCTTCACACCTCACGATTCCGGCCACCAAATTCCCTCATTCTAGTGTCGTTGGACTCCCCTGAAGCCATAGAAGATGATTCCAAGCTTTTTTTAAGCTTAAAACTTGATTTGGTATGGTTTTTCTCAATTTTTCCAATTTGGCCGAAATTGATTTTCAAATATTTTTTGAATTTTTCGTTGTGATTCATGAAAAATCCCTTAACAAATGTTGATCCTAGTAGCTTAATCTTCATGTGTGAATTTTTGTAGAATTTTTGGGAATTATTTTGATTTTTGGGAATTGTTGAATATTTTATTATTATTTTCTAATTTTCGAAAATTAATTAATTAAATTATGAAATTTTGTTTTATGGTAATTATAGGTGTTGAAATGAATTATAGAAATTTATTTGGAATTTTTATGAATTTCTATGTATTTATTTTGAATTTAATTAGTTTATGTAATTTTGATAAAATAGGGTTAATTTTGTTTTTAATTGAAATTAATTAGTTAATTGAGTTTAATTATTGATATTATTGATAAATATAATGCAAAAATTAATTTTATGTAATTATATTATTTTTGGTGAATTTTTGGAGTAATTTTAGTATATTTATATATATAGGGGTATTTTGGTAATTTTATTCTAAATTGACTAAAAATGTAATTAAATTGGTTTTAATAGCTATTTAAGGTATAAATATGATTTCTATAAATTATTTAGTATTTTTAATTAATTAAAACTATTTTTCGTGTATTATTTTTAAATTATATATATAATATATGATTTTTCTAAATAAATGAGTTTTTATTGGTTTTTAATGTGTTTTAGGGTTAATTATGTAATTTCTACATATAAAATGTATTTCTATGATATAAGGGTATTTTCGATATTTCTGTATTATTCTGTGAATTGTGGACCCCGGTCGGTGAACTGTAGTTTGGAGTCCGACCGAGGGGTTGTGGATGTGTTTCTATGTTTATTTTTCAAAGTGTGTTTCTTTGCAGGGCCGGCTCTACTATTTGAGTAGAGAGATGTCCGTTTTACAGGGGAGGTTCTGTCGAATTTTTGGTAGAATTCTCGTAAAACGTGATGTCCGGTCAAACTCTAATTTTAATTCTGTGTCCAATATTCTAGATTGAGTTTTTAGGATTTTCTGTTAGGTTTATTCTGATGTCTATTATTTTTTGTATGTTTAGTTGCGCCAAGACCGAGGCTTAGTGGACCAGGCCCATCGGACCCATCTCGAGGAGCGCACTAATTGTGAGTTACTATTCTATATATATATATGCTTTAGGGTGCATGATTTAGAAACGTATGTTTTATTTTGATTAAATATGCATAAATGGTTTAATTATTACTTAAGTTTATTTTTAGTTTATCTTTGGTTTATTTTCTATATATTTTAAACTATATGCATGTCTTATTAATGAATTATGCCTAAAATGTTTTTGAATATATTTCTAGCTTATTTTGTAATTATATCGAATTTATTTGACGTATATATACTCAAAATATACCTGATTTACTTTTGATATATTTCTAGTATATATATGGTTATTGTTGCTATTATATTTAAATTCATGCATCATTTATTTTTATGAATGAATGTTTTATATTTCAATGAAGGATATCAATAGAACGTGCTACCTAGTGGGCAGCACTAGGACCAAGTACGTATCGATACACTTATAGCATTTAGGCTATATTACTAACCTGCTTGAGGATATTGATTGGATCTGATTATTTGATATGTGAGAAAGGATTTGGGAGTGTGATTGCTGGAGCTCAGTTGACCAAGTGTCTCGGGGCCAATCACACTGACAGTCAGACTGCTGGAGCTCGATTGACTTAGTGTCTCGGGGTCAGTGTACTGTCCAAATGGATCAAGTGATTATATTTGGAATAAGTGAGCCTGTATGGCTAGATTTTTGTCTAACATTGTTTTTGAGGTTGCGATATTGTAGGGTTCTATTCGATCCTTCATAAACAGTGATTTTCAATAAATATATATAAAATAATTTTATTGCATCTGTGTGTATTTGCTTGTATATACATACATTATATATATATATATATACTTTTGATTGTGTGCATTTGCATTTAGTATGCATGTATATATATTATAGTAATTCACTCAGTGAGGTCTGACTCCCCTCTATTGACCATTTTTCAGGAGAGTCTTCGTCTTCAGACCTTAGTAGCAGGCCTATACGCCGAATTTCTTCCGCCCCGACTTCTTTATGTAAACTGCTTATCTGAGTCTTGAGTTTTATTTTTTATAATCTAGACACTGCAGTAGTTGTATAAAGTCGTGAGATTTGTACTTTAAATATTTGAATTGAAACTTGTATTAACGAATTTATTTATATATATGAGATATGGATTTGATTTAAATCCCGTGGTGAAATATTATTTTGATACTTATGATTTTATTTCCGCTGCATTAAAAGTTGTTGTTATTATTATTGCATGTTTATTTTATTTTTAGGCTTGCTACGGGTTCCAAATTCGAAAGAATTCCCGTTCCCTAGCGCCGGTCATGACCCATGTTTTAGGTCGTGACATTGAACACCACAGATCATCTCCATATAGGCCATAGGCAAATGGAGCGATGGAAGCAACAAATAAGAATGTAAAAAAGATCTTGGCCAAGACACTAGAAAATTATCGAGATTGGGCTGAATACTTACAGTTCTCATTGTGGGGGTATCGAACTACTGCTAGGACTTTCACAGGAGCTACTTTGTACTCTTTAGTCTATGGGTGTGAGGCTGTTTTACCAGTGGAGGTTGAGATGAGGTCATTAAAAGTCCTTATGGAATCTAAACTCCCTGAGTATTAGTGGGTCGAAAGTCGGTTGGCTTTGTTGACACTACTGGATGAAAAGAGGATGAAGGCTATGTATCATTCTCAGTTGTATCAGAGAAGAATAGCCCGTGCCTACAATAAGAAGATCAAGCCGGGCAAGATTCGAGAAGGGGATCTGGTGTTGAAAATTACGAGATCACTCATGATCGACCCTCGGGGGAAATTCAGGCCCAATTGGGAGGGACCCTATTTGGTAAAAAAGTTATTTTTGAAGGCGCTGCCATTTTATTTGACATGGAGGGGAACGAGTTCAAGGAACCTATCAACCTAGACAAGCTCAAGAAATACTTTATGTAAAAAGTCTCGCTGGGGAGAAAACCTTGAAAAGAGGCTATCTAGGCAAAAGTTGGAGACTCAAAAAAAATAAAAAAAACAAAAAGAAAAAAAGGGGTCCTGCTGGACTGAAAACCTCGAAAGAGGCGGTCTAGGCAAAAGTTAAGGACGTATAAAAGGGGAAGGAGAGGCATAAAATGGTTAGTTAGAAAACTTGCGAGGGCAAGCCAACTAATAACATGAGATGTACTAGAAGCGAAATGTATATACATTTTGCGCTTAAATGAAATGAAATGGATTGCTTTAATTGTCGTTAAACATTGTGTAATGTGCCCATTACAAGCTGTTTAACTAGTACAAAAGGGAAAACGATGACTTCATTCCATGAGCTAGTTTTGTTTTCTCTTCTTTTATTGCCTACCTTGTGAACTTAACATTTTTAATTCTCTTGTCTTTTTATATTTAATAAATTTGTCTCTTTTTGTCTATTGCAAGCAAACTCACGCTTTGTAATGATCATCAGTGGTCTGATCACCATCGTAGCTTAAGTTTCTTTCAATGACTCTTCGAGGCCAAGTCGCCACTAGGTGGTCTAGGAAATTCTGAGAAAGCGGCCTTGGCTCGAACTCATGAACAGGCTCCATAATCAATTGTTTATGACCGTATTGGCGATAGAGGCAGGCTGGATTGTAGAAAGTGGCAAAATAGAGATCGACAGTTGGGACACAATATGTATAAGACCAAAGGGTCACATGCTGTAACCCCCACCAGGGACACATCCAGTGAATCAGTGTATCAGGGAATGTTGATAGCCAACCACGAATGTCTGCAGGGATGGGATGTAGTTTCCTTATTCGATAATGCTTGGCTTGATAATGCTTAATGTCTTGGGGAGGTTTGATCAAGCCCAAATTTTCATAAAACCACATCTGTGGGATTGAAAATGTTTAGGTACAAGTAGTATTGGCAATTGAAAGTAAAGGAGGGGCAATGGGAAACTTACCTCCAGCAAAAAGGGGCTTTTGGAGAATCGTCGCGTCCTTGTGAAGTCATCCAATCCAATGATGGTTTCTGCTAAGATGAGAGGGAAGGAATTGAGCCCTGACTCCACTTGATCGAGGATGGAGAGGACCTTCGTATCGCAGTGCCCTAAAGGGGAAACCAACAGAAATTGAGCATACAAATCATGATGACTTCGAGGAGGGACTCTAATTTGATTTCTGAGTTAGAGATACAGTGGAAGGAAGACCGAGGTGGAAGATTGAACATACGCACCATTTATTGCTGAATGGAGCGAGAATCCGGGTTTTCAAGAGCAGGAATTGCAAGTTGGCAAGCAAAATCTGTATAATGGCCGAGAATTGCCTTAAATTCCTCTGATAGGGGACATATTTCTATTGTGTTGAGCCAAAAAATGTGTTTTTGGGGATCCTAAAATTGAACCATGGCATGGAGAAAAGGGTAATTAATTCTCCTAGTATGGAGTGATTTAAAGACCGCGAGATGAAATGGCTCTAACCTGGCCTAAGATTTATTGTCCAAACCTTTTAAATTCAACTGTAGGGACCTCAGACTTTGTTCCGTCGTGTTTGTGGCTTTTCAGAGACACCTAGAGGGAGAAATAGAAAGGGAAGGACGAAGGGGATTCAAAAATTAGGTCAAACACAGGAATGTGGGTCTTATAGGGGTAGGACTGCCTGCTGCTGAGGTGGTCGCCTCATCAATGAGGCACTACCTCAACAGCAAGAGGCAATCGCCTCTTCACCAGGGTTCGATGAGGCGATCGCCTCATCAGCAGTACGGGCCGATTGCGTTTCTTTGAATCACACAGTCTAAACAGGTGCCATTGGAATATAGTGGTACAATTACGCATGCAAACATTAAAATCAACTCACATGTGAAGAAATGAGAAAAGCAAAACAAATGAATTTAATCAAGGAAAATGTTGAGTTCTACAAACATTTTGTTCATAAATTCTAAAACCAAAGTTTTGCGTTCACTACTCAAAGACTACACAAATTTTAACCCTGGAACATCAAGCATCTGATCCCATACCCTCAGGGTCATCTTCTCCCCCGGCGCCGCTGCTGCTCCTGTCTTCATCCTCGTCATCCTCATTAATCTGAAATACATCAATCTGATGCTCGAGAGTAGTGATCCTCACCCTGCTAGCCACGTCTCGATCCTGTTTAGACAGATCACAGGTTAGCAAGCCATGCGAGCATGCATACATGTGTGAAAATAATGAAATTCTTACCCTCCACTGTTGGGTGACCTCCAATATATAGTCTCTCTGGGCCTCTATCATGCGATACATATATAGGCTTTGCTCCAGCAGAATCTGCATTATAGAAATAAATATTGGAACTAACATTTAGTTTGAGAATTATAGTAAAAGCAGGTCAGGAAAAGAACATACATGAGTAGCACTACCAGGGGTGCATACAGGGTCAGGTCCCCATCCAAGGTCAAAAATTGACGTGATAACTCCCCAGGAGGGACCTAACATTAGACTAGGGGGTCGGGGACGTGGATAAAGCTGCCTGGGACAAACTCAGAATCGGGGGCAGTAGCCGACCTGGCTTCCTCGCTAGCTGTAGAAGTCTCCTCCTTGCCCGGATCCAGTCGACGCCTCAAGGGCTCTCTCTCTTGTACTCAGGACCTAACCAGGGCCATGGGCCTAGCAGGCACAGCCTGACGATGAAAATAGGAGGAACATGTTAAGAATACAATCAATTCACAACAAAAAGGGGAACTTACAAGGATTTACCTGAGAGGTAGAAGCGGCCTGAAAGGGGACAATCAACAGAAGGTGGGTACGGATGAACTCCATATACCAGCTCTTCATGCGAACTGTGTGATCCATAACTAGCGAGCTCACAACAGCTTGAGTGAGGTCGTCGCCTTCCAGCTTATGAGCCCAAAGCATACTGTCAGGAGGGGACCTGGGGACCCGCCTAGCTCTAATGCCTGCCCTCCAGTTCAAGACCCGCTCCCCCAAGTACCAAGCTCGATACCCAGGGCCATAGAAAAGTACCCTCTTCCGAGATAAGGGCCTGGAGTGAGTCATCTTAATGGTCCAAGTGTCCTCGGACCCCCCACAAGTTATTCCAGATCTGAAAAGAAAAGAGACGTCGATATGTAAGTAAATTGAATATGAGTAATGTACTAATAAATAGGTTTATGCTTTGCAGGTACCGCATTTTATGTCAGTGAGTTCAGGTGCTGCCTATGGATGTGAACTCGCGCAAGGTGCCTCTTTATGACGCGGTTGGCGCCCCACCTGCCGAGGGCCGGGAAGTGATCCCCCACTCGTGTAATGCCCACAAGCAGCTCTAGCTCCAGAGCCCAAACCTGAAAAAAAATGAAAATGACAACAAACAAATAAAGCAGGAGAAGTTGAGAAAATTACTATAAGTAATAGGAGTCAGAATAAGATAAAGAAAAAAGGGGATCGTGATGTACCAGAACAACATGTCAAAAGCCGTAAAACCTCATAGCCCCTTGGACCACCTCGTCCATGCTCCGGTACAAGTATGCCAGGGCGCAGCTACCCCAGTCGAATGTGGGAACCTGGTCAAGATCCCGAAGGGCCGGTAAGAACATCAAATCGATGGAGTTGGCGGTGTCAGCAAAGAGGGTGGTACCGAGCAGGTAGAGCAAAAAAGCCCTCACCACCTGGTCAATCTCAAGGGGGGAGACCATCGTTGTGGCCCGATCCTGGGTGTAGAAGCTCCTAATCGAGTCCAATTTAAGGGTATGAGTCCCCTTCATGTCAGGAGTCATCCCCAAAAGTCGCTTAATATATGCGGCCTTATCCGGAGACAATTGATGTAGACTCGCATCAAAGGGCACAAGATCCCTAGCATAGGCAATCCCCATGATAGTAGAAAATGATACCAGGTCCAGAGTAAGCTCACCGAATGGGAGGTGTGGGTCGTATCAAACCACCTCTCCATCAGGGCATGCAGTGGTTGGTAATCCGTGTGCCCTTGCTCGGGTGGAAGTGAGAGTACGAAGTCCTCGAACCCCATCTCCTGAATTCGATCCCTCTGATTGTCAGTCAAGTCACTGAAGAAGACTCGGACTCCATGAAAATTCCCAGCACCCTTGAACGTCTGAGTGTCATGCTACAAACAATAGATAGGGAAGTGAAATTTATGCATGTTATGGTTTCAAGAGAGGAATTCAGAATGAATGAACTTTTAGACAGTACGGTTTGCCCTGTTGATGAAACGATCACCTTATCATAGAGGCAGTCGCCTCATCACAGAGGCATTCGCCTCTTTGGAGAGGAGATTGGCTCTATGAAAGGGCGATAGGTTATCACCTCTTCGCAGAAGCTGATCATCTCATCGTAGAGGCGATCGCCTCATCAATGAGATGATCGCCTCTACAATGAGGCGATCACCTCTGTAAGGTGAAATGGGCATAGTCCCAGATTTCTGGCAATCAAAACATGGATTTCTCATTTGCTTAATGAATTAATGTCCTGAGTTGATAATTATGTTTGATTAATCACTGACCCAATGTAATTTTGTAAAAAATTATAGGGTACTAACCTCTCCGGATGCAGATGAACAAATGTGGGACCCTAGGTCTGCCAAAAGAGGAATCGAGTCTCCGTGGGTCAATCCCAAGCTCTTAAAAGCACTAACAGGAGGCAGGATGTGATCCCACTCAGGGACAGGGGGTGTTCTCTCATTCTCCATTGATTGTAAAGAGGGGGAAGGTGCAAGGAGTACAAGAAGTGTAAGGAGAAAAAAAAGAGAGGAAAAGAAAAGGTGACAAAAATAGAAGGGAGAAAGGACAAAAGGAAGAAGTTGTTTTTATAAGAAGCAAAGATGTAGGGTTTTCCCCTAAAAAAATGAAAATGAATGATGATGAAATAAAATGATGGGTGGAAATTAGTGCCGTATGCTAGGGAGGCAGAATTCAGAGTACGGATTTTTGAAATAAAGTTTTTAGAGGAAAGGGTTGTTCGGGTTTGAATCCCCGAAGCTCAAAGAAAGGGCTATTAAGGTTTGAATTCCCAAAGCTCAAAGAAAGGGGCTATTCATGTTTGAATCCCCGAAGCTCAAAGAAGGGGCTGTTCGAGTTTGAATCCCCAAAGCTCAAAGAAAGGGTTGTTCGGGTTTGAATCCCCAAAGCTCAAAGGATTGAGATGACTGTTCGGGTAGTATTCTCGAAGTCGAAAGCAAAGGACAATTGGGCCAGGACAACCCGGAAGTCTACGTCCCCAAAGGAGTGATAATCAGACTAAGAAACTCTAAAAACCACATCCCCAGTGAGATCGGGCCAGGAAAATCTAAGAATCAAGCTTCGGTGTTGCAAAGACTGGGCCAGGAAAACTCGAGAATCGAATTCCAATGTTGTAAGGGTCGGGCCAGGAAAACCCAAAGTTAACAGTTTTCAAATATCTCTATCAAATATTAATGAGTGGTTGATCGAGCCAAGAAAACCCGAGGATCACAGTCACGTTTCAGAATGGAAGGATTCATCTCTCAGGTAAAACCCGAGAGTCAGGTATGTTGCTCACCTTATTGTTTATTTGTTGTTGTGCACGTGATTTTTTTAAAAAATGATCATTGCATGCATTTGATTTTTCAAAAAAATCAGGGGACAAACTATAGACATCCGATTTGGTCGGCTCGTGTTAGGGGACGAATTAGGGTTACTCAATTTGACTGGCCCGTTGTCAAGCCCAATGATGAGAGTGTGAACTTGGACATGGGAATGAAGCCTGAATCTCTAAGTGGAAAGTGGACTTGAAAACCTAGAAGCCTGAAAAACCCAAAATCGAGCCCAACTATCCAAATTCGGCCCAAGCCCGCTCGGCCCAGTGCAGGCCCGATCCAAAGGGGCATCACCTTAGTGTAATGAGGCGATCACCTCTTTGGTAGCTGCCAATGAGGCGCTGCCCGTATGGCAGCCCACTTGCAGCTACATTTAATGCAGCTGCAATCATGACGACCAAGTGGTGTGGGCCCTACTCTCTAAACTTCTTTCTTACATAAGGAAAAGATTTTTGGGGAAAGAAAAAGGCTATGAGAGCTCATGATGGGCTAGGAGGCTTAGGGGCATGGGAAAGCTAAAGAAATAAAAGAAAAAAAGAGGAAAAAAAAGGGGGATTGAAAAAAAGGAAGGGGGGAGGAAGCTCTGGAATAAAAAAACAGAGAAAAAAAAGGAGAAACGTCCTGGAAGGAAGAAGGAGAGGAGGAAGCAAAAGAAGCCATATCTCCACAAGAGAAGAAGGAAAAAACTTGTGTCAAAGGTAGATACCACATCCTAACAAGGATCTCAATCAAAAACACCTCTGAGGGCCTCTCACTTTTGATAAAAAACTTGCACTTGAATCTGACATATGCATCATTTTGTGAGTTCTTACTTGTGTGACTAAATTCCTAGTACATTTTAGGTTTATCTCTAATGTGTCTAGCTTGGTATCTCACTTTATTGATGGGTCTTTGAATACTATTTGCATGTAGTCATAGTCTGACGATTGTAGAGCGTGTGTATGCATGTATTGTTGCTTAGAGTGGAAGTCTGAATGCCTTGAGAGTCGTAACTAGCTTTTTGATTAGGTGACGCCTCTTCCTCTTCATAGAGGCGTCGCCTCATCACAGAGGTGATCGCCCCATTGGCAGGACCCCAAAAGGCCCTTTTTTGTGCGTGTCTCGTGTTCTTGCATCAAGGGAATGGGACCCCCTGTTGGTAAGGCATCGCCTCATCAATGAGGCGACCGCCTCATTGATAGTTTCAGCTCTGTCCTATTTTCCTTTCATGCTCGTCGTGATGTTCGCTTTGGTTTGCATTCCTTTAACCTTAAATATGCCTGTATGATTGCATGATGGTGATTATCTTGATTATTTGATGGTTTCTTTGGGTCCATAATGTGAAAACCCTTTCTTTATAGGGCCTTTTATAAGTATCGTTATTTATGATTTCTTTTTTCTTGAAAGGAAGGGCTAACCGTGTGTTATTTGTAGGAATTACTTGATGGTTCCTGTCATCGAGTAGTCATTGTTACTAGTTACCCCTTGTATATTGCCGCTTTTATGTTATTTTAATAGTTTATTTTCAGTATATGTTTGGTTTATTTTCTGTATATTATTCATTTATTTAGCTAAAAAGCGTTGTAATCCTTAATCCCTTTCCCCATCTAATTTTGAATGTATGGTTGTAAATTATTATTTATTTATTTTATTTACTGCGTTTTTTGGGACTTAAAGGCATGAAATTGGACTAATGTGTAAACTTGGACTTAATTATAAAATCTGGCAATTATTTGAAGGCAATTTCATTACGTGTGGTAAATGAGGAAATAATTAAATAATTAAATGGTAATAAAACGCAAAACACAAACGGAGGCCAACCGTAAGGTTGAGTGAGCATTCAAACGCTTATACCCAGTTTCCGAACCCGACCTTTGATGACGACTTTTGGGAACCTCCGTGGGATCCAGTTGCTGTAAAGTGTGTCCCGACTTTTATCTGGGTGGCAACTCCATCTTCGAATAGACTTAAGACTTATATCGTATTTTCTAGTGGGCCTCAAGCCCGCACAGTGTCGTGGTAGCCAAACACTTGGGCGCGCGCTAAACCCCGACGCCTACAACTATAGTAATTAGAATACCTACAATTTCAGTTCTATAACATACTGACGACAATAATCTGATTTGGACAACTAAGATGATGAATAACTAAGTGACACAACAAGATGATTAAATTACAAAAAATAAAAGAAAATTTAGATTTATGTGGAATAACTACTTATTTAACAAATAAATTAATAAAAAAAATATAGATGAGTGATTTCAAGCAAAGCATGATAAAAAATCACCTATCCTTATTTAAGAAAGATGAGTGGTTAGAAAAAAAAATTGAAAAAAAAAGAGATTAGGGTTAGAAAATTTTTTAAAAAGTTAATACAAATTTGACTTAATTTGTTAAAATATTTTTATATTTATATTACAATAAAAAATAAATTAATAAATATTACAAATTTAATTAGATTGGATAGATTCATAAACTTAATAAATTAAATATAAAAAAGATTGAATTCAACATATTAATCTACGTATGTTTGAGTTCAATCCTTTGTGAATTGATTTCAAAATTTTTTTCGATTTTGAGCATGTCACAGCAAAAATAATGCATTCAATGATCTTGCTTTTGCCACCTTAGCAAATTTGACTAGTCTTTCACCATGTTGGCATTTATGATCATGTGGCCCTCGCCACATCTGCATATATGATTACGTGGCCTCAGCCGAAGTATTTGAGATCTGTGAACGTGACAGACGACACAGTCGTTTCATTTATCGTCCTGTTTCTTTCCGGTCCACCTCTTCAAAATTCCTCACTCGCAAGAAAACACTTCTAGAATCGAAATTCAAGGAAGGTATGCATGTGTGGGTAGAAGCCTCATTTCCTGTTCGATTCCTGGGAAAATACGGGAAAATAAAGAATTTATTTTAATTGTTATTTAGGAAGAAATTGCGACCTCTATTTTCTGAGCAGCCAAACACACTTTACAAGTTATAGGTTTCATTTTTAACTGTAAATGTTTTATTTTTGATTGCAGGTTGAGAAAATGGAGGAATTATTTGTTGCAATAATCTCAATGCTTCTTGTTGCATCTCTAATTCCGTTGTATATATGGAGACGCCGTCAAGATTCTCGATCACCTGATGGAGAAGACCGTCAGGTTTATTATCATTTTCCCATAGAGATCTGGATGTTTATGCGATTAGTGAAGAGTTAGAAGGATGAAATATTTTAGGTGAATTTAAAATATTGATGGTGAATTTCAGGTTCCACAGAGAGAAACTGTGGCGCGTGCCACTGGTGCTCGCCGGATGCGTAGAAGACCTGCAGCTGGTGCTGCTAGCTCATCTAGAGCTGCAGAAGCAGTTGTTGAAGGTTTGTCATTTTATGTTCTGCATCACTTTTCTATTTTATAAATTTGGGGTTTTTATTTTAAGCATGCTTAATTTGTGTTACTCTTCGAGGAGTAGTTGTAGTTAGTACTAATTAATAAAAAAGAAAAGAGTAGAAAAAGCAACTGCAGTTGAAATTTAGCTAGAATAACAATGAAAAAACGTGTCCTTGAAAAAAAATTATTTTGGTGTGTATGCCAAGGAATTAATGATGAGCGATGGCCATTGGCCGACTTTTTTGGAAAGTTTCTTTAAATGTTGTAGTGTTGCTGTGTTTGATTGAGTTGTCATTTTTTTCTTTGTTAGGTGAAAACTGTAAAACTGGAAAATCTCCAAAGAAATGTAATCACTGTTCGTCAAGTAACTTTCTATTGTAATGGAGGGATTGCTATGTTTCATTTGTTGTTGCATGCTAGGGGTATTGTTAGCATTATTGTGATGATGATGGAGATTCATTGTCTATATTACAATAGAATCTTGACTTTCTTGCTTGCTGTCTGTCTCTTTGTTTGTAGTTATAAATGTTAAGGCAGATATAATAATATTGAGACAGTTATTATTAAGTCTTGATAAATGGAATCCTGGATGTAGAAACGTTTGATGAAAGTGATGATGAGGCTGTTGCGGGTGAACAAAATGAGGATGGAGGATCAAGAAAGAAAGAGAAGAAGCGGCAAGAGAGGGAAGCTCAGAGACAGGTGCAGAATTACAATCCTTATTATTTTTTCAGATAAACAAATAAATAATTCTTATTTTGTTCTAAATCTAACTTTTCTTATTCTGTTTTGGGCATAAAGTGGTCATGATTACTGTCCTATCATTGTAGATTCTCATTGAATCTGAGAGTTAAGTGAAAGCAAACTTCTTCACTTTGAAATGTTTTGGAGCAGTGGTCTTCTTGGTAATCTTAGGCGCATATTAAGATCTAACCAATCTTCAGTAGGCTATGTGTTTCTATTCGTAATTGTTATTCTTCTTTGTGAAGAAAAAGATGAGGTTCTGATTTGTCTGAGTGGTAAAAAAAAAAAAAAAAAAAAAAAAAAAAGAGTGGTCCTATGGTAGTGTCTCCTTCCAAACTTTTTAAGGTCCTGGTGTTTTTTTTCTATTTTACTTTCATTGTTCTTTCTTGCGGGATGTTGGTAGTTTTATCTGCTGAGTTGGACATAATTGTTTTCAAGGCTGAGGAAGCTGCACGTGAATCAAGGCAGACCAAGCAAGACCGCTATGCAGAAATGCGTAGAAGGAAGGATGAAGAGCGTGAGGCAAAGGAGCGTATGCTGGTAGCTCCTCTTTCTTTTGGTATTTCTGAATATCTATACTTGAGTTTGCAGTTAATGAAATTTCTGATTTTTCATATAGGAAGAAGAAGCCGAGGCTCGAAAGGCCAAAGAGGAGGAAGCTGCCGCATTAGAGTTTGAGAAATGGAAAGGGGAGTTCTCAATTGATGCCGAAGGAACAACAGAAAATGAAGTGCAAGATGGAAATCAGGGTTTGCTGTCTGAGTTTGTGGAATACATAAAGGTACTATGAATCTGCAGTTATTAGATTGTTTTATCTTCAAGGATTTTATCAGTTTATTTTTATATGCAAGGTGAGTTTTCTCATTGATATCTTGTGAAAATCATGTGTTGGATTAATTTAGGTTTTTATTTTTTATTTTCACACTGGAAATGAATACCTCCATTAAATTGTGAAGTGCAAGTATGTTAAGAAGCAATTATAAACATCTTAATTAATAGGAATTTTATACAATGTTGCGCTCTCAATCTAAAAATGAGTTTATGAAATGATTACATATGGTAAAGATAAGGTTACTGACTCTGGGTGTTTTATAGCTGACCCTTTCATTGCTTTTTTTTTTTTTTTCTTTTGTGAATGTCATCTTGCAGAAACATAAATGTGTTCCCCTGGAAGACCTTGCTGCAGAGTTTACAATGAGGACCCAGGTACTCTCAACAGAGCAGCAGTCTAATTGCATTTAATTAGTTTGAACAATAGTTCTGGGTTGACTTTAACTATGATAGAACTGAATTCACCTTTCTGAAATTCTTATTATTTTTACATCTGGCTTTTGCATTGAGTAGGAGTTATGTGTGTAATTTTGGTTGCCTCATTATTTTTATTAACTGCAAATATTTGGCTTTAACTTTTACATGTGATTTTTGGTTATGCAGGAATGTATTAATCGGATAACCTCCCTAGAAAGCATGGGTATGTGTTGCATAGTATCTATTTCTTTGTTTAAAGGAAAAAGAAGATATGTTTTGACCATTCTGTAGTTTTTCGCTGTAATTTTCATGGCTGAAGTGACAATATTTTCTTATTTTTAGAATATTAAAATGTCATATTAAAAAACCATATCTAATATATTTTCTTAGCTTATTTGTTGTTTAGTGGTTGCATCTAGATCATAATTTTCCACGGAAGCTAAATTTTATCTTCAGAACTGCAACCTGTTTCTCTTCACTGTTACCATTGTAAGCCTAGTGTGCTCTATTCTATTATGCCTCAGTTTAAGGTTTAACCCTCATCTTATGTCAACAGGGTTGAGTTTCTGGTTAAGCATAGTTTTATGGCTCGCAGAGTTGGACGTCTTGATGAGCAATTTAACTTATGATTTATTTGTTTCATTTTAGGTCGACTTTCAGGTGTCATGGATGATAGAGGGAAATATATATACATCTCTCAGGAAGAAATGAAAGCTGTTGCCGATTATATTAAGCGTCAAGGGAGGGTTAGCATCTCACATCTTGCCAGCAAATCCAACCAGTTCATACATTTGGAGCCAAAGGAACAGTTTGTTGATGAAATTGGTCATGTGGATGAGATGAATACCGCATGACTCTGAATGCCTCTGTTTTTCAACTTGTCCATCAGAGAAGACTATACTTGGAGCAAAATCAAAATTAGTGGTAGAAACTGACTTACACTGTGTAAATACCGAGTAAAACAAAAAAGACGTTGAAGCTCTCCACATCAACGTAAAGTGGGTTGACATGGAAAGGTTTATGAGGATGTGATTGTGAGCTGAATATGGTTGTGCTTAATGGATTGAAAACATTTGACATCTAAGTAGGGGGAACTAAAAATGAAAAATCGTCCTTCCTCAATTATTTGTTATTTGTCATCTCTGGGCCGCATAATTAATAGAGATTTCCATGGTGACTAAATTGATCATTTTTATCAATTTGGCAGAGTTTAGTTAAAACTTCCTGCTAAGAATATAAAGACTTCCTGATAGGTCTCTGCAGAGATTTTCATTTCTGCACAAGATGAACAGAAGTGATGCGAATGTGGTTATTTTTTTTTCTTGCTATTTCTGGATCTTTGGTTGCAATAAACAGCAAATGAAACCTTACAAATTCGTATTATGTACATAGGCGATCATGGTGTTTCTTTTAATTTCTATAATGGAAAAGGCAACCAATTAACCAAGAAGAAGATGAGAAAAAGATCATAAATGTATGATAATCATATGTCCAGCAATCCATTTTGTTTTGCTTCCAAATGTTCAGTTAGCAAGAACTTTTTTCAGTTCCCAAACGTTAGTTGTATCTAACATCTGCTGCCCATCATATTAGCATATCGTGACCCCATACAGCTCGGAATAACAATTAGCAAACTCCACTCGTGCAGCAATGGTGCAATATGAACCTTTCATTTTGGTGAAAACTGTGACACATTAGTAAAAAAAAAAAAAAAAACTAAAAGAAAAAACTAATGTTCATGCACAAATTAGGTCAGAAACATAACAATCCTGATATGGCCTGGAACTAAAACTATCTATTTTTGTCTTCACAATAACAACAACAACAACAACAACAATAATAATAAAAAAACTTATTTTTCTCCTCCTATTAACATGCAAAAATTATAGGAAAAGAATTCAGCTTGGCTCAGCTCTCTATCAATCTTCTTCATTTTATATAACCTTCTTCACACATTCTAAAATGGGTTTCCCTCCTTAGCGACTCCGCTTTCCTCCACCTCATGCTGCGTTCCTTTTCGAACGCGGCAGGGCCGCCACCAGTGCAACCATCGCCACCAGTAAACTTTATCCTGAAACTAATGGATATGGAGATTTCTTGGCAGTTTATTCTCATATTATATTTATCTTTCTTCTTTAGTATCACCTATGCCCAAACAAATGATAACTCTGATTCAGCTCTTGTAGCAGCTCCGCCACCCGCCCTGGAATCTTGCAACGGAGTGTTTCTCTCGTATGATTTCAATTCTCGCGAAAAAGAATTCCCACGCGTAAAGAACGCATCAGCTCAAGCATGGGCTTTCAATGCTACAGCTACCATAATCAATACAGGGGAATATGATATCGAGAAGTGGCAAATGCATATTGGATTTCAGTATAAGGAACTCTTGGTTTCAGTCAGTGGTGCATTTCCTGAAGACGCTGTTGATTTTCCTGTTGATGTTAGTAATGGAACCACCTTTTCTGGAGATTCAAAGCCTGACTTGAAGACATCGATCGAGACCGCTGGGGATATGGAGCAGATCTCAGCGAAGATTGACATCCTTGGCACCCAGTTTGGCGTTAAACCTCCTGCTGTGCCAATGCCAAAAGATATCAAGCTTGTCAATGATGGTTATCGCTGTCCCAAGGCCACTAAGCAAGGTGAATGAATATATTATTATTATTAAATATAGCAACAAATTATTCTTTACAATCATACAATATTATAATTAGAATCTAATTAGTTTAATAAAGAAATATATAATTTTTTAAAAATTTAGTTATTTATTTTTTTTAGAAAAAACCTATAAAAGATATATTTTTAAAGTTAGAATGTTTGCTAGTTTTTTAAACCTAACATTTTCAAAATGTTGCATAAAGTTTCTAAAATTTCGGATATAAAAATATTTCTAAAACATGAAAATGTCTATTAATAATTTTTTTTAATACATTCTAAGTTTAATTTATGGATTAAGCCAAGGAATAATCATTCTTATTGATTTTTTTTTTTCAGGAAAAGCTTATATGTATGTATGCTGCAAGAGGGATCCAAAGTTGAAGGCAAAAGCAATGAAAAAAGTCAAATTCATGCCTCGTCAACATGGTGATCTTTTTCTCACGTACGATGTGCTTCAAGCCTATTCAAACAACTATCTTGCCCAAGTTACCATTGAAAATAAACATCCCTTGGGCCGTCTTGATCACTGGAACTTAACTTGGGAATGGCAGAATGATGAGTTCATTTCTTCCATTAGAGGAGCCTATGCTCGTGAAAAGGACTCTTCTTATTGTTTTTATGGCCCTCCTGGAAAACATTACCCAGATTATGATTTCTCTCAAGTTGAGACCTGCAATCTGAATCCAATTATCTCCGATCTTCCACGAGAGAAGGCTAATGACACAAAACTTGGCAAGTTGCCTTACTGTTGTAGGAATGGTACCCTTCTGCCATCTTTGATGGATGAAAGTAAAGCAAAGAGCGTCTTCCAATTAGATGTCTATAAGATGCCTCCTGACTTGAACAGAACTTCAATTCTTCCGCCAAATAAATGGAAGATTGAGGGAGTTCTTAATCCTCAATATACTTGTAGGAATCCTATCAGGGTAGAGCCTACAGAATTTCCTGATCCTGACGGGCTTCAGGCTACGTTCAGTGCTATTGCTACTTGGCAAGTATCATGCAATATTACCCGTCGGAAGGAGAAGCAATCCAGGTGTTGTGTTTCTTTCTCGGCTTACTATAATGACTCTGTCATTCCTTGCAATACTTGCGCCTGCGGCTGCAATGGAACTACACAATGCAGCGATACAGCAAGAGCGATGCTTCTACCCCCCGAAGCTCTTCTCGTGCCTTTTGAAAATAGAACCAGCAAGGCACTAGCATGGGCTAAACTCAAGCACTTTAAAGTTCCGAATCCAAGGCCTTGTCCTGATAATTGTCCGGTTAGTATAAATTGGCACCTTAACACAGATTACAAGACTGGCTGGACTGCTAGGATCACACTTTTCAATTGGGAAAAGGATCCTTTTGAAGATTGGTTCGCAGCAATCGAAATGGACAAGGCATATCCTGGCTTTGAAAATGTCTACTCCTTTAATGGAACTAAGCATGGTAGCCTCAACAACACCATCTTCATTCAGGGTTTACCAGATTTAAATTTCTTGATGGGAGAAGTGAATGGGACTAAAGGAGGTCCTAGAGTGCCCGGAAAGCAGCAATCTGTGATTTCATTCACTAAGAAACAGACTCCAGGGATTAACATACCTGGGGGCGATGGATTCCCGACGAGAGTGCTTTTTAATGGAGAAGAATGCGCCTTGCCTACTCAACTTCCCACAAAGAGCAGAGGAAATAAATCTCATATTAACTTGCTGGTAGTCATATTAATCACAATCATGTCTTTGGTGCTAATGACAGATCTTCACTTGTAAACTGTTTAGGAAGTACTGCCTCTGCAACAGCATTGGTTATGTACTTGTGTCCGTAGGGAATTAGTTTAATTGCTTGGTGAGATTTACCTGATATATTATTTAATTTTTGGATTCATTTATTAATAACGTGCATATGTTTTAGCATCCATAAATAATAATCATCTTATTATGTATTAGTTAGCACTCGTTTTCTTATACAGCAATATGCTTTTTCTGCCTGTCCAACTAAAGAAAATTGAGAAAACATGTGCAGACTATAGAATAACTAGACATAAGTTGCGCAATTTTGAGGGTGATATAAAAATACGAATAAAAATATTGTGTTAAAAATATTTTGATTTCTTAAAAAAAAAAATTAATAAATATTATTGAAAAAAAATCATATATTGTGTTACAACTTAAAAAAAATGAAAATTTCTTTTTAATGTTGACAAATTGATTTATATAAAAAGGTGAAAAATTTAAGTGATTTATAGAAAAAGGTGAAAAATAACTTTTGTTTAATCTGCTGACAATTATTGTATTGTATTTATTGATCTCTCTAGAGCCCTTGAATCATATGTTTGACATTAAAATTCATAACTTAAAACTCCTCATCATGTAAGACCACTTACTTAAATCCAGCAACTTTGCTGAACCAAATAGAAAATAAAAAAAAAAGAAAAAATCAAATCATTAATCAGTTCCTGTAGTTCATAACCGATCAGTCATGGCATTGTGATTATTAATTACATTCAACAAAATTTCACAATCCATTGTTTCTAAATAATGAAAAAATTTAATTTATTCAGTCAAGTAAATTAAAATTTTAGTTTACATCTTCACTAAATTTTGTTATCGATTAAATTTAATAGGCCACTACAAACAAATCAAAAAAGATTTTCTAAAGAAAGGCCTTTACCTATCCTAAATTCCTATGTCAGCAGGAACCATGGCCGATACATCTCCAGGAAGGTGTTTTTGTTTGCAGCAATATGAACAGCTTCTAGTACCTTTTCAATTTTGGAGACATCAATACCCTGATACCACGAAAATATTAGCACCATCATAGTTTTCATGATTAATGTCTAGTAAGTTAACAATCATCGGACGGGCAACATTTATCACAGCCTATTGGCATAGGTAGAATAGTCTAAAAGCAAACTCAAGCATTTATTGGTTAATATTCAAAAGCAATTCTATCAGGTGGTCAAATAAGAAAAAAAAAACCTCTACCTTGTTCTTAAAATTGACCAAAACTAAACGTTTCTCAATTCTACCAGACACAAGTTCACAACCCTTCTTAGCTAATGTCTGCAGGGATGGTAAAGATTAAAGTTGTCAAGGCACTGGAAGCAATCAATGCTTTGATGAGAGAATATTGGAGCACATTCCCAGCAGTAAGATAAATATATGCTTATTTAATCTTGTTTCAGTAACAAATGTTGTGGCATTTAATAGTGTGATACATGTGTGAATTTTTCACAGTTGTTGAAAACTTGTTCTTGTTAGCCTCTATATTCTGGAGTTGTAGCTTGCATAATATGGTAGACACAAATGAAGAGATATATGACCAATAGAAGTAAAGAAGTATTGAAGTGAATTACAGTACTAATTTCTAACTAAAGCAAATGAGGAGAGAGTGTGCTAGCATACATTTATTTTCTTTAGTAAATCATCGCATGCCATGCTAGGCATACAGTGGTTTGTTATAATAACGTTCACTTTCACTTTCCTAAAAGTAATAAAATAACAAAAAAAAAAAAAAAAAAAAAAACCAAGGAAGAAAATGACTTAATAAGATTTCCTCCCAATTAGAATGTTACTTGCCTTCTGATTGCCAATACGAATCAGCACCATGTCCATGGGATTAGGAATCCTCTTTGGGCAGCATAATTGAAAGAGTAGTAGAGTTGCCCAATTTTCAAGAAAGGATATAATATTACAATTCCAAGCTATTTAAGGGCTTATCATAAGCACGTTGTAGGAAGCTAAAGATAATATATAATTGAATCCAGTGATTATAATCAGCATAGCTGAAAATTCTCAAACACTATACAATAATAAGAAAGAAACATGCCATCAGATTCAGTGAACTGTAGAAGAGTATTTGATAAGTCCCTAATCTCAGATGGTGCAAAATTGTTCTACTTTAGTTAAAGTTCATAGAATTATTTTTCACATAAGCGTTTCCTTCTTTTTCAGTATTATAATGGCACAAAATTAAACATCCATAGAAGGCACAAAAGAAAAGAAATACAATGAAATTGATAGATGTCCAAAGAGGGATCTAAAACTCACATTATATTGTATCAGCTTGAACTTGAAATGACTCAGGCTCCGACCCAAGTTTCATGAACTCCATTTTGCTAAATAAAGATTAGCTCATATGCTTCCCTTTCAAGACTCCATTTTCCAAGTTCTTTTGAATCCATAAATTTAGCTAAACAAAATCACTAAGAAGGATCAAGAGAAGGGAATAAATGAAATAACACCATCAAAATAGACCAATAGCATAGTTCAGGCCAAAGATGAATGGATCAGAAATAGATTGATGATAAGTTGCCAAGTATAACCGAATCTTGCCCAAAAAGCAAGGACAGGGTGGGAAAAAGCAAGAACTGAATTAATGAATATAGTATGATTTTTGATAGAATCAAAGTCAAGAATGTGACACAGAAACCAACTTAATAATTTAATTTATTTAGATATTTCTATTTCTTTTTGACCTCAACAAGAATCAAACACTTCAAATATGTATTTTACAATGCAAAAAAAAAAAAAACCAAGAAGCTGAACAATCCCAATGCATTTTTTAAGAGCAAATTACATTTACTTCCCAAAGATTTGACCTAATTCCAACTCTACTCCCTCTTATTTGAAAATCAAACATTTACATTCCTCAATTTTAATTTTGTCAACATTTAAGTTTCTTTGTTAACTTTTCCGTTAGTATCTTAATGAAGAGGACATTTTACTCCCCTATTTTATACAAACTAAACATTTTACTCCCTTTGTTTTGTAAAAATTAACACTTTAATCCTTTTTATTTTAATAAAATAAAAATTGTTGTTCTTTAATTTTCAAATTTAAAATCACAATTTTTACTAAATTAATTAATTTTTATCAATTTTATTTTATATTTATTTTTTTAATGTTTGGTTTCATTAATTTTACCTTCTTTTAAAGTAATTCATTTTTTTTATATTACTTTAGTTTTAGATAATACTAATTTTAAATGGAGCAAAAATTAATAAAATTAAATAAAAAATGAATATAAAATAAATTTATGAATATTTGGAGATTTATTAAAATTACAACTTGACTTTTGAGTTAGTGTGTATTTTGTACAATTCAAAAAAATATATTGATGGAAATATGTGTACATGTCCAAAATTTAGTTAATATTGAAATTTCAAATTTTAAATAATTAAAAAGTTGAAAGACTAAATTATTTTATTATATTATAACTAAGGGATTAAACAACTTTATTTTTATAAATAGAGGGAGTTAAATGTATTTTGATATAAAAAACCTAATGGAAGAGTTAATGGAGGGACTTAAATATTGACGGAATTAAAAATAAGGGATGTAAATGTTCAATTTTCAAACAAGAGGGAGGAGAGTTGGAATTAGGTCAAACCTTAGGGAGGTAAATATAATTTTCTCTTTTTTTAATCTCAATTTTAGAACATAACAAACCCATACTAAACATCAACTAATATAAAAAAATCATCTCACAATTTCTCTAAAAAATAATCCCAAACATTATTTTTTAAAAAAAAAACAAAGAGAGTAGAGCTTATTGATAGCAATAAAAGGTTAAGAAGGAATTCCAAAAGGTTGCCAAAGAATCATATTTTCAATAAGAAACTCAAAAGATGGAACCCCAACAGCAAATGCAGAGTAAAACTCCACTTGATATGCATTGAATTACAATGGTTACCTTTTATACTTGGAGACAATTTGAAAAAGAGGAACATAAAGAACTTTAATTCAATTTGAAATTCTTTTGATAGTAAGAATGAAACATATGTCGCTTTATTGAAAAGAGAGTAGTACAACCAATAATAAAGTGAGAAAAAATGGTTGCCAATCAAATGTTACAAAAGATACAGAAAAAGTAGAAAAAATGACTCCTAGAGCACAAATCAGCTCTCCCTGCACAATCAATAAAAAACCAATCAAAACATGTCACATTTATATAATAGTACAAATAAAAAGTGTCACATTTATTCAGCTAATCATTTAGCATCAATATTTAATCATACACCGAAATCCTCAAACCTTAAGCTTTGCTCTCAACCAAATAAAAGTAAGAGAAGCATCTATAACATGATTTTGGCCTTTTTTTATCAACTTAATATGAATATTTATTGCTTTTAATTTCTATAAGCAATAGATTCCTCTCCGTCCTATCAATGACATTTTTGAACTAAAAAAAAAAAAAAAATTGATAAAAAAGAAAAAAATAGAACACTTATATATTTAAAGACGAATGTTACAAGGTAAAAACAAAAAGAAATTGATGTAATAACCCATAAATATTTAAATAAATAATGATATGTTACGGTTGTTATCATGTTGTTTTTGGGTTGCTGGTTGGTTTTTGATTATAGGTATGATGTTAACACAGTTAATTGCTAGTAACTTTTTAGTATGAAAGGGATTAACTCAATTAATTGTTAGTAGTCATCTAGACCTTCAAAGTAGAAGGATCAAATTGAAATTTTTACAAAATGCAAGGATCAAAGTGGGAATTTTCTATCCTCTCTTCTTTCTTATAGTTGTAGATGCAAAAAAACTTCATTTAAGCCCCTGAACTCCTCTGTTGAGCACTATAGCACCTAAAAACTTCTCCTTCTTTGATCATTGGCCAAATCATCTCTGTTGGCCGTGGAATTTGAACCATCGAATCTTTATAACCTCCTCTATAAGTCTATAATTTTTATTTTATGAAAATTGACCTGGAATTGATGAGTTAAACTTTCAAAGTTTCAGTTTGAACTTTTAGTGTTCGAAACTCCATTTTCGACAATCTTTAATGGCTGTAACCATCACCATTGTATTAGAATTAATGATCCATAATGCAAGGGAAAAATAAAACTTTTAACCATAAAATCCATAACCTAGATCCATGTAATTTGAATTAGATCGATTGAGAGGGTTTTTCAAAACTCACCAAGATGATTTCTAAGCAAGAACGTTGGAAGGAAGAGAGGGGGTTCACATCGGTGACGCCTATGTTGAGCTTTACGTATTCCTTTGTCGAATTGAGATGTCACTAAAAGGTCACACCCTTTACGATATCCACACGAACAAGATGATCTAAAACGGTGTTAGTGTGCTAGCACTTATGCTATCACACAACTTAGTTTTTCTTTATATGTTTTTCTTTTCACAAAAGACATAGTAGAAGGAGGAGGAGAATGAATAGCTTAGCAAACCCCAGAGAAAGAGATGTTTATATATACATCCTATTTAGGGTTTCTCTTACCAAAACAGTTTTGGTAAGATTAGACTTCCTTTTCTACTTCTAATTCCAAATTAGAATCATTTCTTATTTATTTAGACAACGCTTACCTTAAATAAATTAGGAAATAAATAAATACTAACATAAATATGTATGTATATAGATATATATTTACTTATTTATTTATTTACTTATTTATTTAATCTTACATAGAAATAATTATTGGACCTATTAACCCAAGACTGCTTTGGGCTTGTTCTAAGTGTGCGACCCTATAGGTTCACACAACGTTAGCAGTGGGCCTAAAATCTCATTTTAGCTTACAAGTTATAATTGGTCTCTAGCAAGACATTATAACTACCCAAGTTATGTGAAGGCCAATAATTTGACATAACTTAATACATAGCGTGTACTATAGTCCTTTTGTCATATAATATCCTAATTAAACATAAGGTATGGATTATGTCAACCTTGTATTGTTCGATTATATTGTTTATCAATCCCAAGTAGACTGATATTAATAACTCTTTATCATTCTATAATGGCCATGCATGTCTCTTTAGTTTAACTCATCGAGGGGCCTAACATGTATCTTCTGAAAATAACTGAGGTAAAAATTTCATCTTAACCACTTTCATTCCTCACATAACTCATTCTATATCCAATTACAACTTGTTTTACCATCCGGTTAAAGATGACATAGGGATGTGTTAAAATACAAAACTTATCATGTAGGAAACCATAGTGATCTTAGGTTAGAGGACTCAAATAATAGTATTGTGATGAGAATTACCCATAACAATAATCCATGTGGTATTCTTATACTGGGTCAATCTAGTACATCATTTCTCTAAATATGTACTTATGAGTTTGACTTAATATCTCATATACATGATCAGTAAAACTTAATAATCAGTTAACCTCATACTAGTCTTTATTCATTTTTGTTCCCATAATAATAATCGATTAGTGATACTTAGATTGGAATTCAAGTATCATCTAAGAGTTTTACTATCAATTCACGTACTTGATGATCTTAGTAGAATTTACTAATAAAGGATAATACTAGAATTAGCTAGTAATAATAAAAATGCCTCTTTATTATTAAAATAGAAATATAACAATGTCAAAGTATGGACATTACATAATTGGCCTAGGCATAACACTAACACATTGGACTCATTTTGCTGTCAAGAGTTGAAAGAGGCTAACCACACGTCTAATCGTAGTCGTTTAGTACCTCGTCAGAGTTTGATTAGTAAGTTTATATTTTGACTTGATCTACAAATCTGACCACATCTTTGAGTGTTTGAATATGTTTTTAGGTTCTCCTTGATGTTGTAAAAATTTGTATATATCTGTCTTATGTTAAGTACATTTTTCAGTGAGAAAATTTGATAAGTCCCAACCGGATTCCATAGAGGAAGAGTGACCAGTCTAGAAAATTATGATTTTATTTTTAATAGTATTGTAAATTATGAGGATTAATTTTTATAACTAGAGCTAGGTCTGATTCATCACAGATTTTGAGATAAAAATTCTGGAAGTGTTTTAGTGGAAATTTCATAATTTCCATTTAAATTGTTTTAGCTTATCAAAATAATTCTTTTAGTCTCAAATGATATGTTTAAGGTGTTTTCCAGTTAGTTTTAATAATTCTTTGATTTTATTATTGTTTCTAGAATTTTGAGCAAACTATTATGGATTTATTTGTATTTATAAGCATATTTTTGAATATTAATTATGTTACAGAGTTCGGGAGTAGGAGGTGCCGAGTTGAGGTAGCTGTGGACATGTCAGCCTGTGCGCACCACTTGTGAGTTAATTTTATAAAATGTTAGTTAAAATTATATAAAATAAGAATTTTTATATGATAAAGATAATAATTAAATTAAGTTTATGTTTGATCATGCTTATGAACTTTGCCTACAAGCACGCTTAGTTATTTTATCATTGTTAAGGATTTTAGAAATGCTTTAGCTTGATTTCATTTATTTATTTCATTTTTGAAATAAGCGTGTTTTGGAGAAAGTGGTAGAACATGCTACTTAGTAGGTGTCACTAGGATTATATGCGCACTAATATTGAATAAATGTGCATTATGGATTGTGAGCCATAGTCAAGCTTTGCTCTCTGGGTGGATGTATGTTTGTAGTTGAGCCCTAGTCAAGGGCAGAGATATATTTGCTAGTTGGACCTTGGTCAAGCTTGCTCTATAAGCGCTAGTGAACACTAGGAATAAGAGATTGACTGTGGCTGGACCCTGGTTGAGCTTGCTCATTGGGATTGACAGTCATTTAGACTTAAGAGAACCAAAAGTCTAATAGATTTTGAGGTTTAGGGTTCTACCATGATTTCTGCTAAAATTTTATTTTATACGAAATTCAAATGAGAAGTTTTGCATAAATAGATTTATGAATGTTTGAAAGATATTTTTATAAAACTTATTATAATAAAATAAATGATTGTTAAATATTTATCTATTTCCTAAATTTATTAGTTTTAAATAAGATTTTTAAAATCAATATGCATTTTATAACATTAATTCACTTAGCGAGGTCTGACTCTCCTCAATTATTTTTTTAAGATCTTGGGAGTTTTTTGTTAGTTCTTCTTCTCTACATTGGGTTCATTCTTCACTAGCTATCTTATATATGTTCTTGTAATGATATTAATATTTTTAATATAATTTATAGTAAATCAAGACACCACAGTAGTATTGGAGGAATTGGTTGTTAATGTGTTTGTAAGGTTATTTGTATGATTTTATCATACATATCATGTTATACTTGAGTTGAGATGTTGTTGACTATGGTGATAATGGGGTTGTTATGGTTGAATTATATCTTTAGGAGTGTATTTCTTTATTTTATAAGTTTTTGTTTATTCCCGGTACAAAGGAAACTTTGTCAAATTTTCATTAAATTTTTAAAGTGAGTTAATTTTAATGTAATAAATCTTTTAGGCGTACAGGTTTGGAAGCTTCATGCTTTTGCATTCCCTAGTGCCAGTCACATGCCCCTCATTTTCATGTTGTGACAAAGTTAATATTAGAGCAATGGTTCATTCCTTGTTCTTTTGGTCATTAGTATCTATCTTTTCTTGAAACTACTGTGGTGATTAGGTTGATAAATGTCACTTGGTGTCATTATTGCTTTTAGAATTTCTTGTATATGATAGTTTCCTTATAATGTCTTGAATCTTGTTAACCTCTATGTCTTTTTGAAATAAGATTAATGAAAACTGCTTATACTATAAAGACAACATATAATGATAAGTAGGCCTTTCAAAATGAAGTTCCAATTCTAGTTTTAGCCCTTACTTCACCTGTCTACTATAAAGGTAGGCTAGAGGTAGTTGCAACTTAAAGGTTAGAGTAGTTATCGCAAGCGATGAAGGTAACTTCTAAACTAGGACTTATAGCATTGTTTGGAGGCATAGCCAAGATTAACGAGGGCTTGGTAGCACTTAACCAAGCATGGCAATGGTTTAGTAAATGTTTTAATGGAGGAATCAAAAGATGTTTATTATTGATGTAGCACTTTTGTGCTCTATGATGGGTAGAGTTCATTTTGATAAAACAATAGATGCTTTAGATTTTATTAACATAATTGAGTTATGGACAAAGATAAGATACGTGGACTATAAAAGTATAATGATTGTGGAGCTATCAATTTAAGCTGTAGCTCAGGACTAGTTTATATAGTTGATCCAACCATATATGGCTACTATAGCATGGTTGGAGTTTAAAGAATGATTTCTGAGATACTTTTGTTTACCTTCAATGAGAAATGATTATAGATGATAGCTATTAAACAAACCTAGAGGTGAGTGGTTAGTTAAGGGGTACACTTGTGAATTCTTCAAACTATTATGTCATGCTATAGAAATGATACAGTAAAAGAGGAGAGTGGTAGAGCTAGATATTACAAAATTGGGTCCAGCTTATATTAGCATCCAAGCTGAGGACCAGAGTTTAGAGAATTGCTGATAGATTGAGTCTTACCAGATGTAACAAATTTCAATGTGATTTTATGAATGGATTGGTTGGCTCAATACTATGCCACATTGGATTATCGAGAGAAGGAAGTGATTTTCAAAATTCCAAATGATGTTAAATTCTGATTCAGAGCTAATAAGAGTTCAATGCCTCAGAGTCTCATTTTTGCAATCACAGCTAGAAAGATAGTTAGAAAGGGGTGTCAAGGCTATTTAGCTATGGCTAGAGATTCAAAGGAAAATAAGGAAGTAGTTGATAATGTGTCAGTGGTGCATGAGTTTCCTGATGTTTTTCCTAAAGAATTACTAGGCTTGCCACTAGAGAGAGATGGAGTTTTAGATCGATGTCATACTTAGTACAGATCTTATCTCTATGCCACCTTATAGGATGGTGGATATAGAGCTAAAAGAGCTTAAAGAGCAATTGTAAGAGTTGCTAGATAAGGATTTCATCAGACCCAACACATCTCCTTGGGGTGCTCTAGTGTTATTTATGAAAAGGAAAGATGGTAGTCTTCAACTTTGTATTGACTGCAGACAGTTGAATTAAGTCACCATTAAGAACAAGTATCCTCTTCCAAGGATTGATAACTTGTTTAACTAATTACAAGGGGCATGATGTTTCTCTAAGATTGACTTAAGGTCAGGGTATCATCAATTGAGAATCAGAAGTGAAGATATACCTAAGACTGCATTTCGGACAAGATATGACCATTATGAGTTTTTAGTGATGTCCTTTGGGTTAACTAATGCCCCAGCAGCCTTTATATACTTGATGAATATGGTGTTTAGGCTATTCTTAGACAACTTTGTTATAGTGTTTATTGATGATATCTTAGTGTATTATAAGAATGAGCAGGAACATGCCATGCATTTGAGGATAGTGCTTTAGACTTTGAGGGAGCGTCAATTCTATGATGAGTTCTCAAAGTGTGAGTTTTGGTTGGATCAAGTGGCATTCTTAGGCCATATGGTATCCAAAGAAGGCATAAAAGTGGATCCCAAAAAGATTGAAGCCATTATATAGTGGTCAAGACCTATAACAATCACTAAAGTAAAGAGTTTTCTAGGTTGAGCTGGCTACTATAAGAGGTTTATAAAGGGTTTCTCAAAGATAGCTGCACCTTTAACAAGGTTGACCTAGAAGAATATGAAGTTGGTATAGACTGATAAATGTGAGGAGCACTTTTAGATGCTCAAAGATGGGTTAACTTCAGCTCCAGTGTTGACTTTAACTTTAGGGAATGAATAGTATATAATGTAATGTGATGCTTCATGAGTAGGATTGAGATGTGTATTAATACAACATGGAAGAGTGGTTGCTTATACTTCATTTTAGTTAAAGAATTATGAGCCCTACTCATGAATTAAAAATGGTAGCAGTGGTGTTCACATTAAAGATTTAGAGGCATTACTTCTATTGTGTAGCTTGTGAAATATACACTGACCACATGAGCCTAAAGTATATTTTCCAATAAAGAGACTTGAATTTGAGGTAGAGAAGATGGATGGAACTTTTGAAAGATTATGATTGTTCTATTTTGTACCATTCAGGTAAAGCTAATATGGTAGCTGACGCTTTGAGTAGAAAGTCAATGAGCAGCCTTGCTCACATTTGCATGAAAGGAGGCCAATCATTAAAGAATTACATGAGCTAATTGATCAAGGGTTGTAATGGAAGGTATCTAAGAAGTTTCTTTTAGTTTAATTCAGGGTATGATCATTATACCTAGATAGAGTTAAAACAGCCCAGAGGAGAGACCCATAATTACAAAGAATTATGACAGAAGTTAAGCAAGGCCAGTCTAAGGAGTTTATAATTAATAATGAGGGTGTATTATGCTTGGGCACTAGGCTTTGTATGTCAAATGTGGATGAATTGAGGAAAGAGATCATGGAAGAGGCATACTTCTCTACTTATAGTGATCATCCAGGTTCTACTAAGATGTATCATGATTTGAAAGATACATATTGGTGGAATGGAATGAAAAGGGAGATTATAGAATTTATATCCAAGTGTTTGATATGTCAGCAGGTGAAATTAGAACACCAGAGGCCCTTAAGATTACTGTAACAACTACCTATTCCTGAATGGAAGTGGGACATGATTGTGATGGACTTTATTTCTAGATTCCTCGCACATCTAGTGGCTATGATTCTATATGGGTGATAGTGGATAGGTTAACCAAGTTAGCTAAATTTTTGCCAATTAAAAAGACATATATTACAAGCAAGTTGGCTAGATTGTATATTAATTGAATTGTCTGTCTATATAGTGTGCGAGAGAGTATGGTGTCTAACATAGGAGCTACTTTTACTTTAGTTTTTTAGCAAGAATTGAACAAAGTTGAAAAGATTCCTAGAGGGGGGGGGGGGGTGAATAGGACTATCAAATAAAAATGAGAAATTAAAAGAATTCTTTGTAAGAATTGAATGGAAGTTGAGAAGGAAGAATGAGGAACACAAAGATTTAAAGAGTTAAGATTCAACAACAATCCTACATCTCCACCTAACTTATCCCTAAGTTAGGATTTTCAATCACCCATAATCTTATTCACAAGATTGAGATTACACAAGAGTTTTATGGCTTACTCTTATAACCTTACAACATGAGTTTTCAAGGCTCACTTAAAAAACCAAAACCCAAGTGTTTCAATGGACGACATTTAAACCAATTCCTTTAGAAATAAATCTCACTTCCCTTCTAATCTAATCTAAGATTTAATATGAAGAGAAATTATATTTCTAACACACACCCAACTCTCACAAGAGTTATACAAACAAAGAATTGTTTAATAGAATTTGAGAGCTCAATGAATGCTTAAGAAAGAATGAATGGTAAACAATTTTCTTAACTTTCATTCAGCTCTAGAGGTATTTATACTTAAAAATATAGTTGTTGGAGGTGCAAATGATGTGTCCAACATCTATATTTTAAATCATTGAAAGTGATGCTATTAGATAACTATTCATGGATTAAAATCGTGATTGGCTGCTCAAGACGTTTGAATTTGCCCATACTTTCTTCATAGAATCTGTATATATTTGAATTATATTTCTATATCATTTTGAATCATCACCCAAATTGGATCTCTATAGCTTAGGATATGTCCAAAATACTAAGAGCTCTGCAATTTGAAATGCAAAATACTATCAGACAACTATACCTAAGTTGAAGCCGTGATTTTCTCATGAAGAAATTTGAATTTGCCTATACTTTCTTCATGAAAGTTGTATATATTTGACTTACATTTCCATATCATTTTTATTCACCTAAATTAGACTCCTGTAGCTCAGGATATGTCCAAAATACTAAGAGTTATACAATCTAAAATGCATAATATTGTCAGACAGCTATACATAAGTTGAAGCAGTGATTTGCTCTTGAAGAAATTTGAATTTGCCCAGACTTTCTTCATGAAAGTTATTCATATTTGAATTATCTTTCTATATCATTTAGAATCACATTAATTAGTCTTCTACAACTCAAGATTGTCCAAAATACTAAGAGATGTGCAATCTAAGAGGGCAGACGTATACGTGGATTTTGACTCAAAATTTGCATACCAAAATGAACTCATATTTTCACAAATAAGCCTAATTCAGAAAGCTCAAGAGGTCAAATTCAAATGTGAAGAAGATAACTTTCTCATTATAAAGCTCTAAGGATGTCAAAAGCCTCCTTGAATCTCAAAGGTCCAATCAGCCCAAGATAATCATACTTCATTTTAACTTCCAATAGAGTCCTAACATATACACACTTAAATAAACAAATTAAATGCTCAAAATTAAGTTTGTTAAGATCAAAATTAAGATTGATTATTGCTAAGGTCAACAATCTCCCCCTTTTTGATTTTGACAAACTTATTTTGAGTTTGATTAAAAAATAATACAAAATAAAGTGTGTGATAATATTTATGATAATAATGATACCAAATGTATTAAAATATATTTCTTTATTTCTCCCCCTACGAATATGGACATAATAAAAAATATAAATTTATAGATTATTCCCCTTGATAAAAAAATATAAACAACATAAAATATAACAGGACAGATAAAAACATGACATTCTTATGAAAAATATATTAAAAGTATAAAATATGATAATATGATAACATGATAATTTAAATAAATATTAGGAAATGTGAGGAAATAATTTCAAACATATATACATATAGTGCCACTAAAATGCATCACTTCTTATAAAAACAAAGCAAAGATACACCAAATCTTTGTAAAAATTATCAAAGATCAAAACAATTCCTAAGAAGATATTTATGCCTTATCAAAGATAAAAACAATTCCTAAAAAGAAATTATATATGAATTATGCATGTATAAACACAATAATAAAATATTATACACATGTATAGTAATGAACAATTAACTCAAATATATTTCTCCCCCTTTGTCAAAAGCAAAAAGTAAAGAGAGAGATATAAAATGAAAATGAAAAACAAAGATATTCAAAATATTTATAAAATCTATGTCGTACATAAAGTAAGCAAAATAAGACCTTTCGTAACATATGATGTACGAAAAAATTAATCATAATGTTAATATGCATGCAACAATTTAAATAAATTTTCTCCCCCTATATCAAATAAAAATTTAATGTCATAACATAAACACATTTTTTAAGGGAGTTTTAAAATTAAAAATAAACGAAGTACACATGTTGAAAAAAAATTAACTAAGTACACATTTTTTAAAATAAAAAATAAACTAAGTACACATTTTTTAAGGGAGTTTTAAAATTAAAAATAAACTAAGTACACATGTTAAAAAAAAATTAACTAGGTACACATGCAAACTCAAATTATTTCTCCTCCTTTGACAAAATGCAAAAGGAAATTCAAAAAGATAAACCAAATATAAGCTGACGAAAAAAAAAATTTAAGATTAAAATCAAAATATTTATCAATCAAAAGTAATCAATAAGCACGACATGATTTCATATGAAAAAAATTCAACCATTAATTAAACATAAAATCAAAATAAACTAGAACCATCAATCATGCCTAGTTCATGCTTAATAAAATTTAATCTCTCTTCATTGGGAGGTCTGGTGAAGATATCTGCAAGTTGACTATTTATATCAACAAATTCAAGTGAGATATCATCAATTTGAACATGATCATGCAAGAAATGATGTCTAATGTCTATATGCTTAGTTCTAGAATGCTGAATGAGATTTTTGCTAAGGTTGATAGCACTTGTATTATTATATTTGATTGGAATGTGATTAAGTTTTACACCATAGTCTAACAACTATTGTTTTTGCCATAAAACTTGTGAACAACAAAGACTTGCTGTAATATATTCAGCTTCAACAGTGGATAAGGCAATCGAAACTTGTTTCTTGCTAAACCAAGAAACTAAAGATTATCCTAAAACTTGACAAGTTCTAGAAGTGCTTTTTCTATCTAGTAAACTACTAGCAAAGTTTGCATCAGAATAACTAATTAAGTCAAAGGATGAAATCTTAGGATACCAAAGTCCTAAATGCATTGTACCACAAAGATATTTGAAAAATCTTTTGATAGCATTCAAATGAGACTCTCTAGGACTTGATTAAAATCTAGCACACAAGTAAGTAGCAAACATAATATTGAGTCTACTAGTAGTTAAATAAAGAAAAGATTCGATCATACCTATAAATCACTTTTCATTAACCGGTTTACCATTCTCATCTTTGTTAAGTTTGGTTATGGTGCTTATTGGAGTTTTACTTATCTTAGCTCCATCCATGCCAAACTTGTTAAGAACATCTCTTGCATACTTTGTTTGATTAATGAAAATCCCATTTTTGCATTGCTTGATTTGTAGTCCAAGAAAGAATTTGAGTTCACCCATCATACTCATATCAAATTCTCTTTGCATTAAATTCAAGAATTCCTCACACAAGCAATGGTTAGTAGCACCAAATATAATGTCATCAACATATATTTGAAGAATTAATAAATCATGTTTGGATTTCTTTATAAAAAGAGTTGTGTCAACCTTTCATTTAGAGAAACCTTTCTCTAGTAAAAGTTACTCAATCTTTTATACCAAGTTCTTGGAGCTTGTTTTAATCTATATAATGCTTTTGAAAGTTTAAACAAATGATTTGGAGAGTTAAAATTTTCAAAACTTGGAGGTTGTTCAACATATACCTCCTCTTCAATAAAACCATTTAAAAATACACTTTTAACATCCATTTGATAAAGTTTAAAATCCATGTATGATGCAAATTCAAGTAGTATCCTAAAAGCTTCTAACCTTGCAACGGGGGCAAAGGTTTTATCATAATCAATGCCTTCCTCTTGATTATAACCTTTAGCTACTAGTTTAGTTTTTTTCCTAGTTATGACACCTTATTCATTCATCTTATTTCTAAACACCCATTTGGTGCCTATAATAGGATGATGTTTAGGTCTAAGAACCAAGGTCTAAACCTTATTTCTCTCAAATTGATTTAACTCTTCTTGTATAGCAAGGACCCAAAATTCATCACACAAAGCATCATCAATATTTTTGGGTTTAATTTGAGAAATAAAGGCTAAATTAACAATAGAGTTACCCCTTTTATAGTGTCACCTATAATGAGGTTTTGAGGGTAAGCATTTTTGAATTGCCAATCCTTTGGAAGTTCATCCTTCAAGGTAGGTTGAGATGTCTCCTCATTTTCCTTATTGCTTGGATCTTCAAGTTCCAAAGACTTACTAGCATTTTCTTCTTGTGTTTCCATAATCTCATTGTCACCTATATGATCATCAATACTACAAATATCATTTCTAGGATCAAATGAGTTTTATTCATCAAATACCATATGCATTGACTCTTCAACTACTAGAGTTCTCTTATTAAAGACCTTATATGCTTTATTAGAAATAGAATAGCCTAGGAAAATTCTTTCATCAGCTTTAGAATCAAATTTCCCAAGATTGTCCTTGGTGTTCAATATAAAGAACTTGTATCCAAATACTCTTAGATATGAGATTTTAGGTTTTCTATTGTTCCATAGCTTATAAGATGTTTTATTTAAAATTGGTCTTTTGAAAACTCGATTTGAAATATAACAAGATGTGTTAACAACTTTTGCCCAAAAGTATAGAGGCAAATTATACTCATGAAGCATTGTTCTAGCCATTTCCACAAGAGTTCTATTTTTCCTTTTAACTACCCCTTTTTTTAGGAGTTTTAGGAGATGAAAATATATGAGAACTACCATTTTCATTACAATAGTTTTTGAAAAATTCATTCTCAAATTCGATTCCATGATCACATCTAATTGAAGAAATATAAAAGCCTTTTTCTTTTTGAACTCTTTTTACAAACTTTTCAAAAGCTTTAAATTCATCATTCTTATGAGCAAGGAAACATACCCATGTAAATCTAGAGCACCATCAACCAATACATATGCATAGTGCATTCCACTGAGACTAGCAACTCTAGTTGGTTCAAATAAATCCATATGTATAAGTTCAAATGGCCTAGAGGTGGACACTTTATTTTTTAGCTTAAATGAGGACTTGGATTATTTTCCTTTTTAGCAAGCATCACAAGGTTTATCTTTAGTGAATTCAAGCTTAGGTAAACCAATTACAAGTTCATATTTATAAAGATCATTCAAAAGCTCAAAATTTGCATGTCCTAATCTTCTATGCCATGTCCATGTGTCATGGAAGATAGACACTAAGCATTTTATGTCTTTGTTATCAATTTTATTCAAATCAATGACATAAACATTGTCTACTCTTTCACCACTAAAAATAACTTTGTTTTAATCAAGACTACTAACAAAATAATGTTTAGGATATAAAGTTACTTTATTTCCCATGTCATATAATTGACTTATACTAAGTAAATTATGTGTAAGACCATCAATAAACAACACATGATGTATAGATAAGGATTTAGGATTACCTATTTCTCCAATGTCAATAATTTTTCCTTTTACATTATCTTTGAAAGTAACGTGTCCTCCATTCTTAGCATCAAGTTTGTTAAATTGCTCTCTGTCTCCTGTCATGTGCCTTGAATATCCACTATCGAGATACCACTTGCCTTTTGTTCTTGTGGATTTCAAGCATATCTACATAGTACAATTTAAGTGTTCTTTTGGACCCAAACATTTCTTGGTATAGGTTGGTTAGTTTTAAGATAATCCATAGGAAGTAAATTCATATGCAGTCTTCTATAGAAGCACACATTGTTAGTATGTCCTTTGATCATGCAATACGAACATACTATATTTTCAAATTTATTCATCCCAGGATGAAATGCTTTCTTAGTGTGTGCAACATGCCTTTGGTGTTGTATGTATCTCCTATTGTTTTGTGTCATTAAGTGAGACATGCATTGGAAATGGTGATGTTTATTTTGATAATTTTGTGCAACATGTTTATGTGCATTGTATTATGTAGCATGCCTATTATAATTATGTCTAATGTACATATAAGCATGCTTGGGTTTAGGTTCTCTAGTTTGAGCCTTACCTCTTTGTGTTAATGAAGGATGAATATCATAAGACTTTCCCTTGCTATTTAACTCATGAGATCTTTTAGCTTTGAAAGCTTGAGTCTTATTTGATTTAGTGATTGAAGGAATGGAATCATGTAAAGCTTTTACAAAATTAATATGTGATGAAGATGATGAAGACATTCCATTCTTATATCCAATTCCATGGGTATCTTCATGAAATTTTTGAGAGTTAAGAAGACTACATAAAGTTTCTTTTTCTCTCTTAAATTTAGCAATAGAATTCTTTAATTCTAAGACCTCCTTAGAAAGCTTATGATTTTCGTTATTTGCTTTCTTAAGTTGATTTTCCAAAGAATTAGAAGATTTTGCATCATTAATAAGTTTTTCGTTTGATTCAACAAGTTTAGCAAAATTAATTTTTAAAATTTCTAATTCTCTATTTAAGCTACCTAACTTATGCTTATAATGTTTCTTCTTAGATAGTAAACTTTTGCATTTAATAAGTAATTTACTCACAATAGATCTCTCATCATCATAATCATTATCACAATAATTATCATAATCATCAAAGGAAGAATATGAAGTAGATGGTACCTTATTTTCATTTTCAAAGGCCATGAAGCAAAGATTAGCCACCTTTTGTTGTTTCTCTTCCTCTTTGAATTTGGAGGAATCATCACAAGTAGCTTTGAATGCCTTCTTTTTATCTTTTGCTCCCTTGTTCTTGAATTTGAGTTTGGGACACTCACTTCTAATATGTCTCAGTTTCTTACATTTATAGCAAATAACCTCCTTAATTTTCTTCTTCCCATCTCCTTCGAACTTCTTTTTGAAGTCCCTTATTCTTGAGAAGTTTTTCTTTCTAAAAAACTTCTTGAAGTTCCTATTGAGCATGGTAATGTCACAATCTTTATCACTAGAATCTTTGATGCTTTCCTCTTCACTATCTTCTTGAAGAGCTTTTAGAGCAATGCTCTTTTTCTTTTCTTCTTTTCCTATTTTTGTTTTTCATCTCTTTGCTTGGTAGTGAGCTCATGTGTTAAGAGCTTACCAATGAGCACATCGGTTGATAGAGTGGATAGGTCTTGAGCTTTATTAATTGAAGTAATATGAGATTCCTAATCCTTCTTAGGTAGGATTCTTAGAATCTTGTTATTTACTTCTTCCTTGGAGAAATGTTTTCCAAGTTTCATGAGGGTTGTGATGAGAGCATTAAGACGATTTGTCATCTTCATGATTGATTCATGAGGCTTCATTTTGAAGAGTTCATATTCATACATCTGAAGTTGAACCTTCTTGCTTCTTACTTAAATGTTGTCTTTATAGTTGTAACGATCTATATTTTTAAATTATTTTATTTTAAAAAGGGATATGCAGTGTTAATAAAAATTTAAAGTTAAATTTGATTATTTTATTCTTATTTTACTATTTTACGATTAATTATTATTATTCTGCGTTTAAATAAATTTCCTACATAAAAATAGTATTTTTGGTCATTTGATTTGCATGATTATTTTAGTATTTTTATTTTATTATTTTTTATTATTTTCCCTAATTATTTTATTAATAGATTATTTTATTAATTTCATTATTTTATGTGTTATATATTATAATAATTAGGGTTACTATTTTATGTGTGTGTTATATATGTGTGTGTGTGTGTATATATATATATATATGTATATACTTGTGGTGGAGAATTTTTATGTATAAAGTTAAAATAATATTATAATATAATATAATATTATAATGTTTATTAACTATGATATATACATATATTTATACATATATACATTCAACAAAAAAAAAACATAAAACATAGAGCTTACCTCCCTCTTCTCGCACGTCCCGATCCTTGCCCGTCGGTGTGCCTCTCGCTGTTCTGACGTCAGAGAGCCAACCTCCTCCCTTCGTCCTTCATTGCTGTCGCTTCCTCTACCCTCTCCGATCACCGGTTTCGCAGAAATGGCAGCAGCAGCAGTGGAAAGCTTCCCCGCGGTCGACTGTTTTCCAGCCACCTCTTCACATGATTCCGGTGCCGTTCGACTCCTAGAGCCACGGGGAGGTCGAATCCTAGCTTGGTTCAAGTTCAATCTTCCTCATTTGTGAGTTTTGTTGATTTTTAGTTTTTGAACATTAGGGTTTTCCAATTTTTTTTAGGTTGATTTTGATTAATTCACATAATCCACCTTAACAATTATTGTTCTTGGAAGCTCAATCTACATCTATATATATATATATATATATATATATATATATATATATTATTTTTAGAATTTATTTTGATTTTTTTATGAATTTTTGAATATTTTATTATTTTTCATAAATTAATTATATAAATTATGAATTTTTGATTTTTGGTGTTACTATTAATTATTATTAATTTTAGAGTAGAGTTTATAATTTTTGTGATTTTTATGTAATTTTTATAGTTATTTTAAGTTTATGTCAATTTTGAAAAATTAGGTTAAATATATATTTTGGTAGAAATTATTGGTTAATTATATATTTTTGTTGATAATAATGAGATATATGTTGAGAAAATAATTTTTGTGTATTTATATAATTTTTGTTGAATTTTTGAGTAATATTAGTATATTATGTGTAATTTTTGAATATTAGGGTTAATTGTGTAATTTGATGACAATTTTAGTTAAATATTATGTGTAATTGGTTTTAATATTATTTGAGGTATAAAAATGATTTTTTACAAATTATTTACTAATTTTAACTAATTAATACTAATTTTCAAAAATTATTTTCAAATAATATATTATTTACTATTTTTATAATAAAATGGATTTTTAGTAATTTTTAAAATGTATTTGGACTAATTAAGCTATTTGGATTAGTAAAGTGAGTTTTTATTAAATTATATTGAATTATCAAGAAAATGGATTTTTAATATTAATATTATATTATTATTTAGGGTTTTTAAGTAATTATTGAAAAAGTAATTATTTTGGTGTTTTAATGTTAAATATACTATATTTTGATATTTTGAGGGTATTTATGGTAATTATTGATTTTTAATATATTTTATTATAGTATCTGAATTTTGGTAAATTGTAAACCTCAGTTGGGGAATTTTGTAGTTCGGGATCCTAATCGAGGGTTATGTGAATTTCTATATTTGAAGTGTAATTTTCTTGCAGGATCGGCTCTACTTTTAATAAAGAGTTGTCTATTTTATAGAGGAAGTTTTGCTGAATTTTGGTAGAATTCTCATAAAACGTGACATCAGGTCAATTATGTGTCTATCTGTGTTTAGTAATTCTAGATCGAGTCTCTAGAATTTTAAGTTAGATTTATTCTAATCTTCATATTTAATTGATTTATTTAGTTGCACCGAGATCAAGGCCTAACGAACCAAGCCCGTCGGACTGTCTCAAGGAGCGCATCCATGTGAGTTGTTATTCTATATATACATTGCACTTAGGTGCATGTTTTAGAATTATATGTTTTAAATGTATAATTTTGCATAATTGTTTTATTAAATGCTTAAAGTATATTTTAGTTATATTTTTAGTATATTCTTGGTATATTTTGAAATAAATGCATGTTTTACTTTTGATTTATATTTAAATTATTTTTAAGTATATTATTGGTTTATTTTGAGTATATTTCATGATTTATTTGAATTTATTTTACATATATATACTTGAAATATACTTAGTTTATTTTAGGTATATTTCTGGTATATATATGGTTTATTTGATTATTATGAATGACTTTATGCATTATTTGTTTACTTGAATGTATGTTTTATTTTAAATGAAGGATATTGATAGAATGTGCTTCCTAGTGGGCAGCACTAGGACTGAGTACGTACCGGTGCGATAGATCGTAGGGTTAAATTACTAACTTATTTTAGGAAATATGACATGATTGATATGATTGAGATTGATGTGATTGAGGGTATGATTGCTGGAGCTTGGTTGACCAAGTGTCTCGGGGCCAATCACATTGATAGTCATGTTGCTGGGGCTTGATCGACTTAGTGTCTCAGAGTCAATCTACTGCCCAGATGGATTAAGTGAATTTACTTGGAATTAAGTGAGCCAACATGGCTAGAGTGTTTTCTACTGTTAATTGAGGTTACGATCATTAAGGTTCTATTTGATCCTTCAAAACTTATATTTTTTAGTATTATGAAATAAAGTGATTTTCAGCATCTGTGTGCATATGCCTATATAATTATTTATTATTTACATATGATTGTTTACATTTGACATATAGTAATGCGTGTATATATATTATAACAATTCACTCAGTGAGGTCTGACTCCCCTCAGTTGATATTTTTACAGGAGAGTCTTCTTCTTTAGACTTCAACAGTAGGCCTATCTGCTGGATTTCTTTTGTCTCGGCCCTATTATGTAAATTACCTATTTAATTATTTATTATTGTACTCTAGAAAACTGCAGTAGTTATATTATGTATCAGTAGTAAGTTTTATTTTATTTTGTTGTATGATATTTTAATTCAGATGTTTAATCTGAATATTGTATTAAATCATTTCATGATATGAAGAAGTTTTATTTTATCTTATTAAATTGAAATTTTAATATTGGTATATTTATTTTATTACATTTATTATATGTTTTTATTCTTTTAAGGCTTGCTATGAGTTTCGAATTCGAAAGAATTCCCGTTCTTTAGCGCCGCTCATGGCCCCCAGTTTGGGTCATGACAATAGTGGTTTTCTAACATCTCCCACATTTCTTTGGCCGACATACAATGTTGAAGCCTGACTCGTTCTTCTCTTATCATTAAAGAGACTAGAGTAATCATAGCTTTTTTATTTTTATGATTTTCTTCCTTTTGAATAATACTCCATTGGCTTCTTGCAAGAGCAGTTACCATACCATTAATGATAGTTGTAGGTGGTTCCCAACCTTTTAGGACAATGTCCCAAAGTTTGATGGAATCACAATCAAGATATAATTCCATTTTGAATTTCCAATGTGGATAGTCACTACCATCAAAGAATGGTCTAAAAGAAGAGATGTTTTGTGATTTAGTCCCCATGATCTTGTATTCTAGCAATGAAGTACCTAGAATTCAATCTCTGATACCAAATGAAAAGAGTCCTAGAGAGGGGGTGAATAGGACTATTAAATAAAAATAAGAAATTAAAAGAATTCTTTACAAGAATTGAATGGAAGTTGAGAAGGAAGAATGAAGAGCACAAATATTTAAGGAGTTTAGATTCAACAACAATCCTACGTCTCCACCTAACTTATCCGCAAGTTAGGATTTTCAATCACCCACAATATTATTCACAAGATTGAGATTACACAAGAGTTTTATGGCTTACTCTTATAACCTTATAACATGAGTTTTCAAGGCTCACTCAAAAAATCAAAACCCAAGTGTTTCAATGGACAACACTTAAACTAATTCCTTTAGAAATAAATCTTACTTCCTTTCTAATCTAACCCAAGATTTAAGATGAAGAGAAATTTTATTTCTAACACACCCAACTCTCACAAGAGTTATACACACAAAGAATTGTGTAAGAGAATTTGAGAGCTCAATGAATGCTTAAGAAAGAATGAATGGTAAATAAGTTTCTTAACTTTCATTCATCTCTAGAGATATTTATACTTAAACATATAGCTGTTGGAGGTGAAAATGATGTGTCCAACATCTATATTTTGAATCATTGAAAGTGATGCTGTCAAACAGTTATTAATGGATTGAAACCGTGATTAGATACTCAAGAAGTTTGAATTTTCCCACACTTTCTTCATAAAAGTTGTAGATATTTGAATTAAATTTCCATATCATTTTGAATAATCTAAATTGGACATCTGTAGCTCAGGATATGTCCAAAATACTAAGAGCTATATAATTTGAAATATAGAATACTATCAGACAACTATACCTAAGTTGAAGCCGTAATTTTCTCCTGAAGCAATTTGAATTTACCTATATGTTTTTCATGAAAGTTGTATATATTTAACTTATATTTCCATATCATTTTGAATCACCTAAATTGGACTTCTATAGCTCAGGATATGTTTAAAATACTAAGAGCTGTGCAATCTAAAATGCAGAATACTGTAAGACAGCTATACACAAGTTGAAGTCATGATTTGCTCCTGAAGAAATTTGAATTTGCCCATACTTTCTTCATAAAAATTTTAGATATTTGAATTATCTTTCCATATCATTTTGAATCACCTTAATTGGTTTGTAACTCAAGATTATCCAAAATACTAAGAGATGTGCAATCTGAGATGGCCGACGTAAACGTGGATTTAGAATCAAAATTTTCATACCAAAATGAACTTATATTTTCAAAAATAAGCCCAATTCAAAAAGCTCAAGATGTCTACTTTAAATGTGAAGAAGATAACTTTCTTATTATAAAGCTCTAAGGATGTCAAAAGCCTCATTGAATCTCAAAGGTCTAATCAGCCCAAGATAATCATACTTCTTTTTAACTTCCAATAGAGTCCTAACTTATACACACTTAAATAAAAAAGATTAAATGCTCAAAATTAAGTTTGTAAGATCAAAATTAAGATTGATTATTGCTAAGGTCAACAAAAGCTCTAGGCACAAGACTTGATTTTATCATAGCTTTCCATCCTCAAATTGATGGTCAATCAAAAAAGACCATTCGGACATTAGAGGATATGCTATGAATGTGTGTTATGGATTTTAGTAGCCAATGGGATATGCACTTGCCATTGATTGAATTTGCATACAACAATAATTATCATGAAAGTATTAAGATGACCTTACATGAAGCATTATATGGTAGGAAGAGTAGATCTTCTTTATGTTAAAAAGTTGGGGAGTAATGAGATTTAGTTAGAAGGGTAAGTTAGCACCAAGATCCATTGGACCCTTTGAGATTTGGTTAAGAGTTGGTGATGTGGCTTATAGGCTAGTGTTACCACCAAAATTATCTTAGATTCACCTAATATTTCATGTTTTTATATTGAGGTGGTACATTTTTTATCCCTCTCATTTTCTTTAACCTCAGGCAGTGGAGCCTAATGAGGATTTTTCATACGAAGAGTATCTAGTTGCGATAGTGGATTAACAAGTTCGCTAATTTTGCACAAAAGCAATTCTTATGGTAAAAGTGTTATAGAATAACCACACAGTAGAGGATTGTACTTATGAAATTGAAGCATATATAAGAAGTCGATATCCTTACTTGTTTGGAAACTGATGTAAGATTTTAAAATTCGAGGATGAATTTTTTTAAGGGGGGAAGAATATAATATAACCCATAAATATTTAAATAAATAAAGATATGTTACTGTTGTTAATAGGTTGTTTTTAGGTTGTTAGATGGTTGTTGATATGAGGTATGGTGTTGACACAGCTAATTGCTAGCAACTTTCTAGTATAAAAGGGATTAACTCAATTAATTGCTAGCAGTTATCTAAACCTTCAAAGTGGAAGGACCAAATGGAAATTTTTATAAAAATATAGGGACTAAAGTGGTAATTTTCCATTATTTATTCTTTCTTATAACTATATATGCAAAAAAAAAAACTTCATTTAAGCCCTTAAACTCCTTTGTTGAGCACTGTAGCACTTAAAAACTTCTCCTTCTCTAATCATCGGCCAAACGACTTTTGTTGGCCATGAAATTTGAACCACTGAACCTTGTTAACCTCTTCCATAAGTCTGGAATTTTTTTTTTTGTGAAAATTGACCCAGAATTGATGAGTTAAACTTTCAAAGTTCTATTTTGAACTTTTTGCATTTGAAACTCCATTTTTGGTAACCTTCAGTAGCTATAACCACCACCATTAGACTCGTCTTGCTGTCAGGAGTTGAAAGAGGCCAACCATGCATCTGGGTGTAGTCGTTTAGTACCTTCAAAACCCGATCTACAAATCTGATCACTTCTTTGAGTGTTTGAATATGTTTTTAGGTTCTCTTTGATGTTGTAAACATGTGTATATTCCAGTGAGAAAATTTGGCTAGTCTCAACTCGATTCCCATTAGGAATAGTGACCAGTCCAAAAAATTGTGATTTTATTTTTAATAAATAGTATAAATTATGAGGATTAATTTCTATAACTGGAGCTAGGTTTGATTTATCACAGATTTTGAGATAAAAAGTTTAGAAGTATTTTAGCGAAAGTTTCATAATTTCCATTTAAATTGTTTTAGCTTATCAAAATAATTCTATTAGTCTCAAATGATATGTTTAAGGTGTTTTCAAGTCAGTTTTAATAATTCTTTGATTTTATTATTTTTTTGGAATTTTGAGAAAACTATTATGGATTTATTTGTATTTATAATCATATTTTTGAATATTAATTATGTTAGAGAGTTTGGGAGCAAGAGGTATTGAGTTGAGGCAGTTGCGGGCACGTCGGCCACCATGCACCACCAGTGAGTTAATTTAATAAAATTTTTATTGAAATTATATAAAATGAGAATTTTTATGTGATAAAGATAATAATTAAATTGAGTAAATGTTTAATCATGCTTATGAACTTTGCATACAAGCATGCTTGCTTATTTTTATCACTGTTAAGGATTTTAGAATTGCTTTAGCTTGATTTCATTTATTTATTTATTCATTTAAAGAAGCATGTATTTGAGAAAGTGGTAGAACATGTTACCTGGTGGGTGTCACCAAAAACTATGTGCACACTAGTATAGAATAAATGTGCATTATGGATTCTGATCCTTGGTTGAGCTTTGCTCTTTGGGTGGATGTATGTTTGTAGTTAAGCCTTGGTCAAGCTTGCTCTTTGGGTAGAAGTACGTTGCTGGTTGGACCCTGGTCGAACTTGCTCTTTGGGCACCAGTAAACACTTGGAATAGAGATCTGATGTGGCTGGACCTTAGTTGAGCTTGCTCTTTGGGACCGACAGTCATTTAGACTTAAGAGAGCTAAAAAACAAGTAGATTTTAAGGTTTAGGGTTCTACCATTATTTTTGCTAAAGATTTTATTTCATATGAATTTCAAATGAGGAGTTTTGAATAAATCGTTTTATGAATGTTGGAAAGATATTTTTATAAAACTAATTTTAATAAACTAAATGATTTTTAAATATTTATCTATTTCTTGAATTTATTGGTTTTAAATTAGAGTCTTAAAACTAATATGCATCTTATAACAATAATTTACTCAGTGAGATCTGACTTCCCTCAATTATTTTTTTAGGATCTTGGGAGTTTTATGTTAGTTCTCCTTCTCTGCGCCAGGTTCATTTTTCACTGGCAGTCTTATGTAGGTTCTTGTAATGATATTAATATTTGTGATATACTTTTTAGTAAATCTAGACACCACAATAGTATTGGAGGAATTGGTTGTTAATGTGTTTGTAAGGTTATTTGTATGACTTTATCATACGTATCATTTTATACTTGAGTTAAGATGTTGATTATGGTGATAATGGGTTGTTATGGTTGAAGTATATCTTTGGGAGTGTATTTTTTTATTTTACAGGTTTTGGTTTGTTCCTGGTATAAAGAAAACTCTACTAGATTTTTGTTAAATTTTTGAGGTGAGTTAATTTTAATGTAATAAATTTTTTAGGCTTACTACGGGTTTCGAAAAGTTTCATGATTTTCCATTCTTTATTGCCTAGCACGTGCCCCTTGTGTTCGGTTTGTGACAATTGAATTAAAATTTCTACTCTGTACCTTGAAAAAAACCTAATTAAACTAAACAAACCTTGATTCCTTTTATTTTCAAATTAAAGGTGGGAAAAATCCTAACTAAACTAAAACAAACCAAATTCAAGAGTAAAAAAGTGACTACAAAAATTCATTGTCCGTATGCTTCACTCAAATGCAAATCCAAAAACTAATAGTTGATAGCAACAGAAACAGAAAACTTCCAACCTAACTATATGCATATATACAAAATTAACTTCCAACCTTTGTTATGGTAGAAATTTCATGAACAACACTTATGTATGTAAGACAAAACTTACTTACCATGACAATACCATCTCTTGCTAAAAGAGCGATATTATCAGCACGAGAGACTGTGAGAGGAGAGGACATTCTTTTCAAGAGCCTCTTTGATTGTGTTCACGTATTGTCTCTAACAAGAGCGGTGCATCACATGACTACACCATTAACAGTGAAAAAAACCTCTTAATCTTAATTAATTGCCATAGGCAATCAAGCAATATAGTTAAAACTACTTTTAAATGGGTTAAATTAAACCAATAATTAAGAAAATACACACCTTAACTATGAAATCATGAAAGAGATTCCTAACCCAAGAAACAACTGTATTTCCATACTATTTTATAGGTTGATCACTTGTTCTTTGGTGATCTCTTCAACTCTTGGGAAACTTTGTGTATAGTAGTTTATCATTTGATTTATGATTGAAATACAAGATATACCTTTATTCTCCGTCTCCAATTTTGAGCAACTCACCATGACTATATCAACTCCATAAAAAATTATAAAAAAACCCCACTAAAATTAATAATAATTGCAATAACCCAAAAATTATCTTAAGGTGAACAATCAATACACATATTAAAATTAGATTAACACAAACACAATATTAAAAGAAAAAAACGATAATTGAAAAGCAAGAATTAATAATCCAGTACCAATTGCAGCATAAACCAAAAATAAATTACAACGCAAAAGAAATTCCATAAAATTAAGTAAACCTGAAAAAGACGATCATATAAAAATGACTATAAAGGAAAAACCAACCTCAATCTTTTGAATGGTGAAAAATTTAGTGACATTAGTGATGTTGATAGAAAACCTGGATTTGGCTAGAAGGAGCAGAAGAATTTAGGTTACTAGATAGAGAAGCCATGGTGCACATCAGAACGAGATGGTGATGGCAAATTTATGCTCTGCTATCAAATGAATGCATATTATTATGGTAAAAAAGGATGCAACTTGCAAGAAAAGGGTTAAAGGCTAGCTAAGTCCTGTCATAAAGGTGATTAATCCTGCTTTATACCTCAGCTTAGATACAAGATAAGGGTGTAGCTAAGAAGTAAAAGGGATAAAAATATACATTTAAAAAATAGTGTTCAGATTCCTTAAAAAAAAAAACATAGGTTTCAGTAGCAAAAAAATGCTACAAAAAATTTTCTTTTTAAAAGAATAAAAAAATAACTTATATGTTTAATTATTAAATTAAAAGAATCGAATATAATTGAAAAGAAATGCAGTAGGTTATGTTTTGGATGAATTCATGAACAAGCGAAAAAAGAAAATAAAACAAAAAGAAGAATTGTTTCGTTCCATTTTATAGATTTTGTCAAAAAATTCTATAAATATTTGTCGTTCAGAAAACAAAATTTACTTTACTATCCAATTGAAAAAAATAAATTATTAAAGTAATAGAAAAACAAAGTAATGTTAAAAAACACCAATTTTATCATCCAGTCCAATTGATTGAAACATAACAAAGTAATTTTAAAAAATAAAATTATGGTAAAAATCATCAATTTTATCTTATGATGCAATTGCTATTTATTAAAATAAAAATCGTAAATCAACAATTGTTGGAATTAACTGGTAAGAGTTGTCACAACTTAAGCAAGGTTTAGGGTTCAAATATTGGTGTATGCAATCACGTTAAATTAGTTATTATGAAACTTTTGTCGCTCTTGTTATTTTGCCCGAGTCAAACTATATTAGTCAGAGTTTAGTGGACTTTGGATACCGGTGGTTCATATCAACAAATCGGATTAGACAGAATTCAGTGGGCTATGGATATCAATTATTCATATCAAACAAAAAAATAATACATAATAAATTTATGAGGATAGCATAACCAAGAAAAAAATAAAAGTCATATATTTATGAGGATAACATAATAATATAAAAGAAAATCATAGATTTAGCTAGAGTCCATTGAACTCTAAATATTGATGGTTAAAAAAAAGGATAGTATAGTAATATAAAAGAAAATCATAGATTTTACACATTCAACCACAAAATTAATATACCGACAAAAAATTTTCTCATAGGGAAAAGATAAGAGATATATATTCCTAACAAATTTAGGAATTTTATAGAATTTAAAAAGGGAAGTTGTTTATATTGTGCAATCCATTGAAATTTCACTAATATATATATATATATATATATATATATATATATATATATATATATATATATATATATATATATATAAGTCGACGACCACGACGAGTACAAGGGATGTGCTGCCTGAAGAATTAATATTAATACTAGTAAGGTTATAATTTTTTTTGATAGAAAAATAATTTTTATTAATTCAATAGAGGGGAAAAACCACTTGTATAGAAATAAAAGTGATGAAAAAATCCCTCCTTAAAACTAAAAGATACAAGAAAAACAAACCAAAACAGGACAAACTGATGTGGATGAGGCAGTATTGAAGTTTATGGATGGATTTGATAGAGTGGGCTTGCGCACTTGGGCTTCAAATGGACATTTGTAGCGGCATAGGTTGACCCACGAGGCCGATAATATATCAAATTGAAGCTGACTCAAAAAACTATAATGGGTGCTACATACTTCATTTGTAGTAATCCATCTTCGGGTCCAAATTCCTTTATTTAGACCTTTAAATTTGACTTTAAAGTTTATGTTCCTTTTTTAGAGTTTTTGTCTTTTCCTTTTTGGTTTTAGGGTTTTTCCCTAGGCACTATTTATTTTCCTTTTTGAGTTGTTTTAAAACAATTTTTTTTATGAATTAAAATAAATTACAGATGTAATTCTTCCAATTCCTTTGAAATTCTTTGAATCAATAAGGTTTTCGATTATTATTTTTGGGTATTCTTAGAATCAATGAATTTAATTCTCTCTCAAAGCTTGCGCTACATTACAAACCCAAAAGAGTTAAAGAACGACAGAAGAAAGAACTAAGGTTGGAGACTAACAATAAATCCATTTAGACCTAAGAAGCAAATCAATAGTAGATAGAGAAAATGTAGAAGTAGAAGCCTTCATTTATAGCGAAACATGCAAAAAGAAGGTATTCTCAAGCTAAAGAAAAGAAGAAGTACCCAAAGAAAAGACAATATTATTACGATGATTCCACAGAGATTAGCTAATAGCAAAAAATAACATCATCCAGAATTTTTATAATTTTTGTTGAAAGACACTATACACCAAGCCACACCACTGCTGATAAAATGATCAAAATTGATTTGGGACAACAAAAGAAATGTCCCACCAATGCAAAAAGTAAGACCAAATCTTCATAGAAAAGGTGCAAAGGAAAAGAAAATGATCAAATGTTTCACTAAAAAAACCATAGAAGGGACACCAATTCTAGGAAATAAGGCAAATATTGAGCAGAAATAAGCGATCTCTAGTAGGTGATTGATCCAATATAGCAAACCAAGAGAACATAGAAAATTGAAACTCAAATAATTGAAATGATAAAATTGAAAAAAAATATATAACACAACCTTTAAAACTATAGCACATGTGATTAGAGTCTAAAATGACTGTACTAAAAATCACCGCAAGGTAAATTTTCAAGAAAGTATGGTCGGGTCATAATGGTCTACTTAAGTGCCACACTCCTAGACATAATTTTACCAGGACATGTAATTTAATAGTACAATAATTTGTGACAACTAAACCTAATATAGCAAAAGAGAACACATAAATTTTACGTGGAAAACCCTAAATAAATTGGTGAAAAACCACAGGCAAGACTAGAAGAATTTCACTATGAAAAATAATAGAGGTTTTACAAAATAATTTCTCTCTATACCTTAAGGAGAAAAAAAATAAATTCTCTCTATAATATAGGAGATAACCCACTCTCTATATATTTTTCTTCACAAGGAGATTATTCACAATTACTCACCAAATCATTAACTCTTACTCATACAATGCTCACTCAGCACACTCTCTTCCTGTTGCTATGCTTGTGTTTCTATTTTGGTTACATAAAATGGTAAAGTAAATGGCCTTTATATATCCAAAAAGGATGGCTATTTTTCAATCCTTTTGTTAGCACCGAATTCTATCCTGACTTTTTTTTAAAAAAAAATTTGCACCATTTGTTACTTTAACTTTGACAATCTCCCACTTGAAGATTTGATCCTCAATCACATCTTTATACCATTCTTTCTATCTTGACCTTTCATATTGCTTACATTTCTGTTAGGCTGCATGAGGATCGACACTAAATAAACTTATCATTGTTGATAGTTTTTGTCAATAAATCTGCAAGATTTTCTTTAGTATGAATTTTTTGCTTTCCACATTCTCTCGAATGAAGTAATATTGAACTTGAATGTTTTTTGACTTTGAATGAAAGGCTGGATTTTTTATGAGATGTAAGGCACTCTGATTATCACTAAATAAAGAAACTTTCTCCTATTTGTGCCTGAGTTCTTCCATTGCCATCTTCAACCAAATTACTTCTTTACTGGCTTATGTAGCTGCCACATATTCGGCTTCCATTATTGACATAGCCACAACTGATCGCAATTTTAATACCTAACTTATAGCACTGTCAGCAAGTATAAACACATAACCCATTGTAGATTTGCTTTTATCCAAATCACCTATATAATGTGAGTCAATATATCCTCTTATAATAAAGTCTGATCCTCCATAACATAATGCAACATCTTAGGTTCTTTTAATATATCTTAGGACCCTTTTCATAGTATTCCAATGCTCTACCAGGATTCGCCATGTATTGACCAACCACTCCCACTGCATGTGTGATGTCTGGTCTTGTACATATCATAGCGAACATTAAACTTACCATTGCTGATGCATACGGTACTTGAGACATTTCTATTATCTCTGATTTATTACTAGGACTCATACTAGAGGATAACTTGAAATTAGTATCAAGTGGGGTTAAAATTGGCTTACAATCTTACATGTTGAATCATCATAAGACTTTCTTCAAGTAGTTTTTCTAGAGTAGCCAAATATTCCTATTATTTATGTCTTTGTGAATTTGCATATATAGAATCTTATTTGATGGTCCTAAGTCCTTTATCTCAAATTCCCTAGCCAATTTTGCCTTTAATTCTTTGATGTGATCTTTGTTGGGGCCTATAACTAACATGTCATCAATATACAATAGCCAAATAACGAAGTCATTTTCACTAAACCTCTTAAAATATGTACAAGGATATGCATTAAGTTTATTGCATACAAGGCTCATGATGAAGGAGTTAAATCTCTTTTGCTAACACCTCAGTGCCTGTTTTAAGCCATATAGAGATTTGTTTAACCTACAAACCAAGTTCTCTTCTCCTTGTTCTTCAAAACCTTCTGGTTAGAGCATATAAATCCCTTCCTCAAGATTTCTATAAAGAAAATTAGTTTTCACATATAATTGCTCTAAATGTAAATCAAATGTAGCATACATCGCCAAGACCACTCGAATTGTTGTAAGTCAGACCACAAGGAAAAAGATTTTATTGAAGTTAATGCCTTCTTTCTGAGCATACCCTTGCATCACTAATCTTGAACAATACTGCTCCACTTGATCATCACTGTTATACTTGATCTTGTAGACCCATTTGTTACTAATTGGCTTCCTTCCTTGTGGTAATAGCATAAATTTTGAAGTCTGACTCTTATGCAAAGCTTCAATTTCTTCCTTCATTGTTGCCTTCCATTGAGATGTTTTTAAACTCTCCATTGCTTCTTGAGGAGTAATAGCTTTCCATCCTCTGTTAGAAAGTTGTATGCAACATTACTCTTTATAATATAATCAGAATGCCAAGATGGTACTTTTCTACTATAAGTTGACTGTCGAACTCTAGGTTCTTCAAACTCAACTAGTTCTCGTTCTTCATTTTCTAGTGATGCTTCAGAAGAATCCTCTTGTTCCACATATATCATTGTAGTCTCTAAATTTTCTTTTAATGTTTCTTGCAGCTTATTTTTTTGTAAACATGATATCTCTACTAATGATGACTTTATGGGCAGTGGGATGTAAGCGATGACCATTAACTCCTTATATATAACCCGATAATATGCATTTTCTAGATTTTGAATCTAGCTTTGTCATTTATTAGGCATTATACATCACGTATGCAGGGCTTCCAAATATATAAAGGTTTGAATAATCAATAGGCTTACTAGTCCACATCTCCATAGGTGTCTTCAGCTCAATTATAGTTGATGATGACCTATTTATCATATAATAGGCAGTGTTGACTACTTCTACCCAGAATGAACTTTCTAGACTTGCAGATCCTAACATTTCCACTTTATTATATTGAGGAGTGTATGCTATAGTGAATTGCCTTTTGATGCATTCCTACTTGTAGAATTTATTAAATTCTTCACTAGTATATTCTCCTTCATTATCTGTCCTTAAACACTTTATCTTATTTCCAAAATCAAGTTCCACTTGTGCTTTGAATACTTTGAAGACTTTAAACACATTAGCTTTCCTCTTGATAGGATATACTAAACATCTCCTAAAGTAGTCATCAATAAAGGACACAAAGTACTTTGCTCCTCCTAAGGATGGTACTGTTGCTTGCCACACATCAGGGTGAACCAATTCTAGAATAATTTTTCTTTTAGAATTAGATGTGTTGAACTTCACACGGTGCTACTTACTTGTAACACAATGCTCATAAAAGGGTAAAGATACCTTTGTGAGACCAAGAAGTAGCTTCTGCTTGGCAAGAATTTTCATTCCTTGTTCTGACATATGGCCAAGTTTGTGGTGCCACACCATTGTAGATTTTTCACTTAAATCTTTTAAAGCAATACATGCTTCTACCTCTTACAAAGTCTCTCCCAACAGCATATATAAATTTGCAGCTATCTTTTGTGCCTTCATTAGTAAGAGCGCACCTTGAATTATTGTTATAATCCCATTTTCAATTTTAACCCTATACTTGAGATCATCTAATACTCCTATAGATAATAAATTTTTATTTGAGCCCTCTACATGTCATACATTTTGCATAGTGCGAGTTGTGCCATTATGCATCCTCAATTTGATGGTTCCAAAACCAATGATCTTTAAAGGATGATCATCAATTGTGTACACTGATCCTTTTGAGATAGGTTCATAATGAGAAAACCAATCTCTTCGACCAGTCATGTGCCAAGTAGTTGTTATGTCCAGAATCCACATATCAAAAATTTTTTTTTTATATGTGCCAGTCGTCATCACTTTATTGCATGAAGTGATGCCATCATTTGATATACATGCAACATTGCCTTGAAGTTTTGAATCTTTTAGATTCTGAAAATCCTTCTTCAAGGGATCCTTTTTGTTATAGTTGTAGCACTTAAAATTCTTCTTGCTTTTTGATTTTGATCTTCCTTATCTCTACCTCCCACTAGAGCCAAGGTTTCATTGATCTCCCTCTCATCACCATTAAGCCTCCGCTTGTTGCAAATACACCATCTCATCTTCTTTATTTTTATGCCTGCTTACTTCCTCCAGTATAGCAGCTGCAATTTCATCGAAGACTAGATAATCTGTGAGAAGATTATTTGTCAAGTTGATGATGAGTTGATCAAATGAATCAGGCAGACTTTGAAGTAGAAGTTCAGCACATTCATTTGCCTCTACTTTATATCCTAATGAAGCGAGTTGGGAAAATAAAGTATTCAGAGTATTTATGTGCTCCATCACTAAAGTAGATTCTGCCATTCGAAGAGTGTAAATCTTACTCTTAAGGAATAAGAGCAAAGATTACTCATCAAGACATACTCGAACCTAATTCACTGCAGTAGTTCAAAAGAAAATGTAACACTGAAAACTAGGGCCACAACTCATATAACTAAGCCCTGACACAGAAATCTGCTCTGATACCAACTTAGTCACGACCCAAAAAAGGGGCCATGACCGGCGCTAGGGAACGAGAATTCTTTCGAATTTGGAACCTGTAGCAAGCCTCAAAATAAAATAAAATAAAACATGCAATGATAACAATAATAACATAAATAACATAATTTTGCAGCGAAAATAAAATCATCAATATAATATAATAAATATCCATCACTAGAATTAAGTCGAACAATTCATCTTATATAATAAAATTTTAATACAAATCCAGTTCAAATTTTTAAAATATACAACTCACATAATATAGTACAAGAATCCCTTTAATAATTTTACAACTACTACAGTGTCTAGATCATAAAATGAAACTCAGGTAAGCAGTTTACATAGTGAAGCCGGGGCGGAAGAATTTCGGCGTACAGGTCTGCTACTGAGGTCTGAAGACGATGACTCTCTTGAAAAATAGTCAACGGAGGGGAGTCAGACCTCACTGAGGGAATTGCTATAATATATATACATGCATACTAAATGACAATGCACACAGTCAATAGTATATATAATAAATATATATACAAGCAATTACATACAGATGCAGCAAAATCATTTTATATATTTACTGAAAATCACTGTTTATGAAGGATCAAATAGAACCCTAGAAAATCGCAACCTCAGAACAGTGTTAAACAACACTCTAGCCATACGGGCTCACTTATTCCAAATATATTCACTTGTTCCATTTGGACAGTAGATTGGCCCCGAGACACTCAGTCAATCGAGCTCCAGCAGTCTGACTGTCAGTGTGATTGGCTCCGAGACACTTGGTCAACCGAGCTCCAGCAATCACACTCCCAAATCATATCTCACATATCAAAAATCAAATCAATATAATCAACATCCACAAATAGGTTAGTAATATAGTCTAAATGCTATCGGCGTACCGGTACGTACTTGGTCCTAATACTGCCCACTAGGTAGCACGTTCTATTGATATCCTTCATTTAAAATATAAAACATATATTCATAAATAAATGATGCATGAATTTCAATAAAATAGCCACATAAACCATATATATAATAGAAATATACCAAAAGTAAACCAGGTATATTTTGAGTATATATATACATCAAATAAATCCAATATAAATGCAAAATAAACTAGAAATATGTTTAAAAACATTTTAAGTATAAATGATTAACAAAACATGCATATAATTTAAAATATACCAAAATAAACCAAAAATAAACCTACGTACTAATTAAATCATTTATGCATATTTTATCAAAATAAACCATTCATTTCTAAAACATGCACCCTAAAACATATAAATATAAAATAACAACTCATTGTTTATTGCGCTCCACGAGATGGTTGACGGGCCTGGTCCACTAGGCCTCGGTTTCGGTACAACTAAACAAACAAACGATAATAGAAAATCAGAATAAATCTAACGGAAATTCTAGAAACTCGATTTAGAATACTAGACATAGAATTAGAATTAGAATTCGACCGGATATCACATTTTATGAGAATTCTACCGAAAATCCGGCAGAACCTCCCCTGTAAAATGGACATCTCTCTACTCAAAGAGTAGAGCCGGTCCTGCAGGAAACACACTTCAAAAATAGACACATAATTCATAATCAAAACTCCTCAGTCGGACTCCAAATTACAATTCACCGACCGAAGTCCACAATTTTCAGAATATTCACAAAATACCAAAATACCCTTATGTAATAGAAATACATTTTATCAATTCAAATTACTTATTTAACCCTAAAACATGTTAAAAACCGATGAAAACTCATTTATTTAGAAAAATTGTATATTATATATATAATTTGAAAATAATTTACGAAAAATAGTTTTAATTAGTTAAAAATACTAAATAATTTGTGGAAATCATTTTTTTATACCCTAAATAACTATTAAAACCGATTTAATTACATTTTTAGCCAATTTAGTGTAAAATTACCGAAATACCCCTATATATATTTACTAAAATTACTCAAAAATTCACCAAAAATAATATAATTGCAAAAAATTAATTTTCTCAACATATAATTCAATAATATCAATAAATATACTCAATTAACCAATTTATTTCAATTAAACACATAATTAACCCTATTTTTCAAAATTACATAAACTTAATAAATTCCAAATAAACATATAAAAATTCACAAAAATTAAAAATAAATTTCTATAATGCATTTCAACATCTATAATTACCATAAAACACAATTTCATAATTTAATTAATTAATTTTCGAAAATTAGAAAATAATAATAAAATAATAAAAAATACCCAAAAATCAAAATAAATTCCAAAAATTCTACAAAAATTACAGCATGTAGATTGAGCTTCCAGGATCAAATTTTGTGAAGGGAGTTTTCATGAATCAATCAAATTGAAGCTCAAAAAAATTTGAAACCCTAAATGACCGAAATGAAGAAATTGAAACTTAGGAAAATCTAGACCATTTTAAGTGAAAAAGAAGCTTGAAATCACACTCACCGGAGCTCAAGGAGAAGATAGAGACCGGTGGCGTTGAGTTTGGTGGCCGGAATCATGTCGATCGGAGCTTGATCGATTTTCGGTTTTTTTAAGAAAAATCGATCAAAACTCGTCGGAAATGGGAGCTTCAGGTGTCAGGAATGGCTGAAAAGGGAGGAGGAAGAAGGAGAGGCACACCGACGTCAAGAAAACCAACTTGAATCAGCCGGAAATGGGAGAAACCGATCGGGAGGGAAGAAGATGAAGATAGTGGCAAAACTGTAAATAAAGCAAACTTCTGATTTTTGATAAATAATAATGTATATATATATATATATATATATATCCACACTTATATTATAATAATATATATATTCCCACACACAAATAATTCTCACCACACAAATATTTTATTATATTTAATAATTTTTACACATATAATTAATTAATTAATATTAAAGCTAAATAATAAAATTAAAGAAATTAATTAAACTCTAATTAATTTAAATAAATACACATATATACATTTTATTTTAGCGCTTTAAAAATTATGTATGAGTTCATGCAAATTCATAAAATTAGTCAAAATAATTAATATTAAATTATTTACGTATCAATTTCCCCGAAAATATAATTTCCGGGAAAATTTTACGTAAAGTACTTAAAATAATGTAAAACAATTAAAATTAGTTTAAAAAAAATAACAAACTCATAAAATATCATAAATATATACAAAAATTATTAACACTGCATATCCCGATGCAGTTTAAAAATATTTAAAAAACTTGGGATATTACACTTGGACTCATAAAGTCTAGTGAGTTAATCCCAAATCTCCTTTGCAGTTTTCTTTTCTTCTACACTTGACAGTAACTCATCTATTAATGCTAGATGAAGATTTGCAACAACATTCTCGTCCATCTCTTTCCATTTGTTGTCATCTGTGAATTCTTCCGGCCTTCCTCTGATAACCACCAAGCAATTTTCTTTTCTCAATATTGCCTGTTCAATTTTCATAGTGAGAAAATTCTCTTGTTAAATTTTTTAATCTCATATTTTGTCGCCATTGCTTCTATCGCTATTCACGAACCAGATGCTCTGATACCACTTGTCATAAAAATTGAGGATCAGACTGTAAATATTATAGAGCAAATTGTAGCTCAAATAATTAAAATGATAAAATTGAAGAAAATATATAACACAACCTTTAAAACTATTGCACATGTGATTAAAGTCTAAAATGATTGTACTAAAAATCACAATAAGATAAATTCCCAAGAAAGTATGGTGGGTCACAATGGTCCACTTAAGTACCACATCTCAAGACATAATTTTACCAGGACATGTAATTTAATAGTACAATAATTTATGACAACTAAACCCGATAATAGCAAAAGAGAACAAACAAATTTTACATAAAAAATCCCAAATAAATTAGGAAAAAACCACGGGTAAGACTGGAAGAATTTCATTATGAAAAAGAATAGAAATTTCAAAATGTTTCGTTCTATACGCCAAGGAGAATACAATAAAATTCTCTTTATAATATAAGAAATAACCCATTCTTTATATATTTTTTCCCATAAGTAGATCACTCACAATTACTCACCAACTCACTAACTCTTATTCACGCAATACTCACACAACACACTCTCTTTCTGTTGCTATGCTTGTGTTTTTATTTTGGTTGCATAAAACGGTAGAGTAAATTATAGCCATGAAGGATGACTATTTTCAACTCTTTTGTTAGCACCAAATTTGGTGCTGACTTCTCTTTTTTCTAATTTATATGGCTGCACATTTTTGAACTTTAACAGCAGGAACCATATGCAACCATATTTGTTGTAAGGTTATCGAATCAACAGACTTAAGATGGAGCACAAAATGGCGATACATGCTGTTAACAGAAAAAGGAGGAGGTTTAGCTGACCAAAGAAGATGATCTTAAACTCCTAGTAAGATGGAAATATGCCGAATAGTATCAAGCAAAAACTGTTCAGCAAAAGAAAAAGACCGCTGCCACTTAAGATGCCCAAGAATCTGCAGACCATTCACCTATATTAGATAAAGACCTAAATTGAGAATGCGAGAGGTAGTACAACACTGGAAACAAAGACCGTAATGAAGTAGGGCCACACCACTTGTCAGACAAGAACAAAATTATAGAACCATCACGAACTTGAAAATGAAAACAATCTAAAATAAGAAGAGTATAAAGGAGTTGTCTAAGACAACGTTAGCCATTGAGCACCAAATAATAGATGAATGGTGGACATAAGTGATGAAAATATTATCAGCACAAACCACGTTATATTTATTTTTGACAACAGCACTTCAAAGACAATCAGAGTCATTCAGCACTCCACTTTATATTTATTTTTTAACGAGTTCATCTCTCGTGCTTCTATTTTGGATGTTTAACTTTGTGGCTCTTTATTTACTTGGAGTAACCTAGTATGTCAGAGTAGACATGATAGAGCCTTGGTAAGCTCGAAATGGCTTGAGGCCTACTGCTCCTTTATTTATTATCTTTATCCAGGGGCCCTTTTGATCACAACCCTATTTGCCTCTCCAGTATCCATCCTTTAAACCGTCCGAAGCCTTTTCACTCACTTGATTGCTGGTGGGATGTCCCAGGCTTTGATAAAACAGTTTCCCATATGTGGAGCTCTGTTTCTCCTTCTCTTCGGCTTCACCATAAGCTTAAATGCTTGAGGAATTCTTTCCGTTGTTGGAATCGTGATGTGTTTGGAGATATCAATTCCTCTCTTTCTCAAGTTCAGCAGCAGCTTGATAAATTTGATTTCTTATGACAACAGCGCCCCCCTTTGGCTTTGGAGGAATTTGATTTTCTTCATCTGACCCATTGTCATTTGTCTTTATCTTCTCAGCTTGAGTTTGCTTGGAAGCAAAAGTCTCACATTCAATGGTGTCTGCTGGGTCAAGAATACTCACTTCTTTCATTTGCAAGCTTTTAATAGAAGAAGGAAGAATTTTATTTCTTAAATCAGGCATGAAGGTCGTTTATTTACTGATGAAGTGGGCATCTCTAATGCTATTGTTTCTCACTTCAAGCACCATTTTAGTAAATTTTCTTCCGTGGATGGCATTATTTCTGACCTTCCTTTTGCGAAGTTATCCTCTTCCTAGGCCTATTTTTTAGAGCATCCTTTCATCATGGAAGAGGTGCGCCAAGTAGTCTGGGGTGGTGAAAACTCTTGGTCCAGACGGCCTGAATTTTTTATTTTATAAAACATTTTGGTCTGCCCTTAAGTCTGATATTTTCTCCTTAGTTACTGATTTTTATAATTTTAGGAAATTGCCTAGGGCATTAAAAACTTCCTTCACCACTTTGGTGCCCAAATCTCTTAATCTAATGAAGGTGGAAGATTACTGTCCTATTTGTCTTGTTTATGGTATCTACAAGATTGTGGCTAAGTTGTTAACAAATAGATTGACAGGAGGCTGGAACACCTTATAGGTAAAACTCAAATGTCTTCTATCCCTTTAGTAAGGGTACCAGTTGAAACACTTTTGCATTGCACCAGCGTTTGCAAATCATGGAGCTTTCTCATCAAAATTTCTGCTTTCATTTCCGTGTAACTTAAGCATGTTACTACCAAACACCCACTCGCTTTCTATTTTTACCACCATAGCCCCAACAACTACAGTTCTTATCATACTTTTCTTGATAAAAACAATCCTGATTCTCATGATGCTTATGCTTACAAATTCATCAACCTCCACAAGCCCATCGATTTCCTCTTTGACAGTGAAAGAGAAAGCTTTCGTGTCATTGATTCTATCAATGGCATTGTTTGCCTCGTGGGTGAGAATCGACATAGATTTTCTTCTCCTTCAGACTACGTACTTCACCATAACTAGAGTTATTTACCATTTTATGGTAAAAAATAAAAGGGATTCCCTTTTATAGTAATTTTTAAAATATATTTTTTTTTTGGTGATTTTAAATTGCGGAAAGAAAAAAAAAAAAATATATATATATATATATTTATTTATTTGTGTCCATTCCACCAAAGTGAGTGGTGGAATGTACAAAACAATGCAAACCCCATTTGATGAATGGATGGATGAAATAATTGTATTATGATTCTGTTAATAATTTTAAAATTACATAATAATATAATTATGATGATGATTATTATTAATAGTATTACTATTATTTAGGGTTGTTATTAAGACTGCAAACAAGTCGAACTATTTGTAAGTAACTTAGTGTTCGACTAGATAAAAACTCATTCGAGTTCGAATATTGAACCGAGCTCAAATCATATAAAATTTTGCTAGTGACGCTCATAAAGAAATTCGAATAAAAACTCGTGAGTTAGTTTGAAATTTTATTGTTTAATAATTTGATTTTAGATATATATTTATTTAAAAAAAATATAATATTAAAATAAAATCATAACTTTTTTAAATATATTATAATTTATTTAATAATTTATAATTTTAATTTATAATTGACATTTTTAAAATTTTATAGACTCGTTTAATCTCATGAATTACCTATGAACACTAAACACTAAGTAACACAATAAGTTTAGTTTGATTACATCCTTAATTGTTATTATTATTGTTATTTTTATTATCACCAAAGAATAGAAAACTAAAAACTAAAAATTAAGAATAGAAATGATAACCAACAGAAAAAATATAGAGCCCATGCATATGGTACAAAAAAAAAAATGCCAAGTCCCATGCATATGGTACAAAATAGAGCCTAACATATAGAAGGGAGAGCTTTTAAAACCAAAAATTTTCACCCATTTCGCCGCTCATAATGCGAAATGAGGTCATTCTCCTCTAGCGTGTGTCTTGTCTTGTCCCTGGCAGGGGTGGCAGACTTTGGCAAACTCTTCCGCCATTCCCAATGGCAACATGTAAATAAATATTTTTTAGTTCCGCCTTTTATATTAGCGGAATGGAGTAAGTAATTTTTGTCAGTTCCGCCATTTGAAATGAAATTTTTTTTTAAATTATTATAAAAAGAGAAATAGTTTTAAAACGACCACAAATTATTTTAAATTTTGCCATAAAATGGTCCCTTAATCTCACATACTTTGGAACCCGTCCATTCGACGATTTATCCAACTTTCCTATCATAATCTTGTAATGAAAAATTGAGGCTTTGTTGGGTTCGGCTACGATTTCGGCAGTGGTGACTACAAGTTAGTGAGGATGAGCAATCCATCTTCTGTGGATGGAGGTGATCCCCATTTGACAGCAGTAGCAGTAACAGAGATTTTCTCACTTAATGCTGGTGGTTGGAGCAACGTAATTGTACCACAGTATAACACCAATGTTAATAAACAGGCAGTTGTTAATGGAATCATCCATTGGGTTGTTCATGGAGATGGGTTTAATTTGTGATTAGCATTTGACATGAATGATGACAAGCTAAATATTTGGAGAAGTTCTCAAGATATTCATCAATAGATCCAATGGTGTATAACATTAACGGTTCAACCACTATTGCTTTGCTTCATAAAGATTATATGAATTATAATCATTATGGAGTATGGATAATGAAAGAATATGGTGTGGAAAGTTCTTGGATTAAGGCTTTAAGTTTTAATAATGGTGAAATATATGGAAGAGTTTTCCAAGTATTATGGATTAGAAGGGAAGGTGGAGAGATAATAGCGTCCGATGTTACCTGTAGACAATTTTTGTGCATTAACCTAGTCATAGGCCAAATTAGACGGCACCAATTTCCTCGATATGCTTTCTACAATTTCATTAGTCCTTATGTTGAAAGTTTAGTGTTCCTCAGTAAATGAGCCATATAGACAAATCATTTGTTGGAATTATTCTTATGTTAAAAGTTGGGGTCAATTTAAAAAATTAAAATTCTATTTGGTCCCTGAACTTATAATATAATTTTAAATTCATTCAATTTTTATCAAATTAATATGAATTTTTAAATCTATTATGTTTCTATTGTAATAATAATTATAATATCTTAATAATTTATAGTTTTAATATAAAAATAAGTTTAAAACATATTAATTTAGAATTTTCACTACTCCAATATGACTATATAATCAATACTATATTAATTAGAATTTATCATATTGATATAGATTTAAATATCAAATTTCATCAAAATTATTTTAGTGTCTGTACACACTATTTATAAGTCTATCGAGAATTACAATGATAAAATCTCATTACAAAATTTATTTCAGAATGGTAAGATTCATTTAGGGTGCAATGACAATCATAAAAATTGAGTTCATATTAGTATGGTAAACCTTAATTGATGGACACCAATTACATAAATTGCATCGATATGATGCCAATTACAAAATTGAGTACATACTTATATGATAAATTATAATCAATGTAATACCGATTACATAATGTAACGGTAACAATCAATAAAATTGAGTTCAAATTAATATAATATTGATTACATATTCCTATTGGAGTAGTGTTAATTTTAAATCAATATGTTTTAATTTTTTTTTCATGTCAAAATAGAAATTATTATTGTAATACAAATGCAATAAATTAAAAAAATCTATATATTTAATAAAAGAATGAATTTGAAACTATATTGTACATTTAGAGATCAAATAGAACTTTTAATTTTTACAAATTGGTCTATTTAATGGTAAATTAAATAGTAACTATGTAATAGTTTAACAGAGCAAAATCTTAGGGATATTATAGTTAGTAATTATTGAAAACACAGGGACCTAGTAATAATAAATCAAACCTTAGAGATGTTATAGTAATTAATCCTAAAAGTTATTCAATTGTAACATTAATTTTTTTCAAAAAAAAAAAACTCTTTAATATAATGTAAATTAATAATTTTTATTTAATAATAAAAGGAAATTTTCAAGTTCACACACACACATACACACACATATATATGTTGAGCTTGTGACATGAATTTTATGGAGAATTAATGGTTTTGAGGTTTTGGATCTTGCCACAGCCTTGCTTAGGCCATGTTGAGGTGTTTGTTATGTCCAGAACAAGCACGGCCTAAGCATGGGTGTATTGGTGCCTATGTCAGGATCTACAAGTTTGTCTAGAAAGTTGCACGACCAAAAGCATGGTCGTGTCATGGCTGTGTCAAGGTGTCCAAAACGTGGCATGACTTGAAGTATGGCCATGTCATGTCTGCAATGTTGGTCCAGATTAACCTCAATTTAGGAAGCTATTTTTCTCTTTGTTTTGACTCCACTTTTACACTATTAGTATAAATACCTACTTTAGGGGTTTGGCAATTAAGGTTCTTAAGAAGTTCTTCATATTGTTAATCGCCCTAACACTCTTTTGTATGCACTTTTATAACATAATGAAATCCTCTCCTCTGCATGTGGTTTTTCCTCGTCTTAGGGTTTTCCTTATAAATCTTGTGTGTTGTTTTCTCTACTTCTTTATTTTACCATTATTATTTTGTGTTTAATTATTTTTTATGCACTTTGATTGCTTTACTACGCAATAAACTAGTATCAGAGCTAAGATTTTATTAGGTTTATTAATCTTAGCGATTCTGATTTGAATAATGGCTTTAATAAAGTATGACATTCCACTCTTAGATTGCAACACAAGACTTTTGTTATGACATGTAAAGATGCACATTGTATGCAAATGGACTTGGATGATGCTATTTTGGGGGTTGATCATATGCTCGCCTTGTGGACAAGTGAAGAAAAGTAGTGTAAAGATTAGAAAGCCTTGGCTTAAATACATTTACATTTGTCCAATAATATATTACAAGATGTATTGAAAGAGAAGACCACTACTTCATTATGGATGAAGTTTGAGCAGTTACACATGAAGAAGACCCTCACCAGTAAAATACATTTGAAGCAGCTTTTGTATTATCATCATATAATAGAAGGTACATCCCTTGAGGATCATTTAACTATTTTTAAAGAGATAGTTTATAACCTAGAAAGTATTGGGCTAAAGGTGGAGAATGGGGATTTGGCATTAATTCTTCTTTGTTCCCTACCTTTGTCTTATGCAACTTTTGTTAATACTTTATTGTATAGTCATGATAAGATTTCTCTTGAAGAGGTGTATGATGCTTTATTTTCTAAATAGCAAATTAAACAGTTAGTGGTTAATCCTGAGACTTAAGCCGAGAGTCTTATGATTTGTGGTAGGACACTTGAGAGAGGTACTGGTGATGATAGAAATGGTAGATTGAAGTTTAGGAATAAAATTGTAAAGTGTTAGTACTACAAGAAAAAGGGTCATATCAAGGCAGAGTGTTTAAAATTAAAGAATAGAACTAAGAGAGGTGATAAAAAAGGTGGTGTGGCTAGTGTTGTTGACAATATAAAAGATCTTAACAATTAAGAGGATCTTCTCATTATCGTTGATAGTAAGGTCAATTCAATAAATGACTGGATTTTTGATATAACATGCACATTCCACTTGACTCGTAATCGGGAATGGTTTACAACCTATGTACTGAGGGATATGAGGACTGTTTTAATGGGGAATAATGCTCCTTGTAAGATTATCGACATTGGTTCAGTAAGAATAAAGATGCATAATGGGATTATTATGTCACTTTAGGGTGTTTGGCAACTTCCTAATTTAGACTAAAATCTTATTTCTATTTCTACCTTTGATAGTAAAGATTACAGTTACTCGGGTGGAGGTGGAGTGTTGAAGATCACTAAGGGCTCTCTCATTTTGATGAAGGGGCATTTGAGATATGCTAAGTTATATGTCTTAGAGGGATTGACCATTACAGGTGATGTAGCCATCACTTCCTCTAAGTTGGATAATACTACACTTTGGCATTTGTGCCTAAGCCATATGAGTGAGAATGGCTTAGCAGAGTTGAGCAAAAGAGGACTGATTGATGGTCGAATTGGGAAATTGGAGTTTTATGAGCACTATATATTTAGGAAACAAAAAAGGGTGAGTTTTAGTAAGGGCATTCACAACACTAAAGAGACATTTGACTATGTTCATTTAGACCTTTAGGGGCCATCCAAAGTTCCTACTATGGGTGGTGCAAGTTACATATTGATAGTCATTGATGATTTCTCAAGGAAAGTTTAGGTGTTCTTTTTTTAAAGCAAAAGAGTGATGTGTTTGCTACTTTCAACCAATGGAAGACCATGATTGAGAAATAGATTGGGAAGCAGCTGAAGAATCTTTACACGGATAATGGTTTGGAGTTTTATTAGGATGAGTTTAACTCATATTGTAAGTTTGAAAGGATTGTTAGACATTTGATAGTTTTGAGTACTCCATAGCAGAATAGTGTGGCTAAGTAGATGAATAGGACATTAATGGAGAAAGTATATTGCTTGCTTTTAAATTTAGGGTTGCTGAAGTCATTTTGGATTGAAGCTGCTATTACAACCTATTTTTTATTAGCCATTCTCCCTCAATGGCGATTGATAAGAAAACTCCAAAAGAGGTATGATTTGGTACTCATGCTAGTTATTCCAACTTAAAAATATTTAGTTGTCCTGCTTATGCTGATGTTGATAATGGTAAATTGGAACCTAGATCTAGAAATTATGTCTTTCTTAGGTATATATCTGGTGTTAAAGGTTATAAGCTTTGGTGTCCCGAGTTGAGAAAGATTATTGTTAGTCATAATGTAATCTTTTATGAAACTTCTATGCTTTGTAACTCGTCTTCTAGAGGCATTTATGATGAGTTTGTGCAACATTAGAATATAGAGATAAAGATGGAGTTTCAAATTGGGACAGAATCCACATTAAAAGCTACATCAGATGAGAGTTCAGAGGTGCCTAATGATGATGAAGCTACCACACCTTAGTACTTTATTACAAGGGATAGATCTAGGAGGACCATTAAGCCACCATAAAGATACATTAAAGCAGATATAATGGCTTATAGATTGAATATGACTGAAGATATATAAGCTAGCAAGGAACCATCTACCTATAAAGAGGCAATCAATTGTGTGGATTCATAATAGTGGGTGATTTCCATGCATGAGGAGATAGTTTCTCTATAAAAGAATAGCACATGGGAGTTAGTGAAGTTACCTAAAGGCAAGAAATCTGTTTAGTGTAAGTGGGTGTTCAAAAGGAAAGAAGACACTTTGAGTGTTGATGATGCTAGATACAAGGCTAGGCTTATTATTAAAGGCTATAGTTAGATTTCAGGTGTGGACTTCATACATGTGTTCTCTCCTATTGTAAAACATAGCTTTATTCGAGCTTTACTTAGGATTGTGGCAAGGCATGATCTTGAGTTGGAATAATTGGATGTGAGAATAACATTCTTACATGGAGAGGTTAAGGAGGACATCTAAATGCAATAACTAGAGGGTTTTATTACTTTAAGCGAGGAAGACTATGTGTGTTTTTTAAAGAAATATCTCTATAGGTTGAAACAATCTCCAAGGAAATGGTATAAGAGGTTTGATGCTTTTATGATTTCTTATGGCTTTAAATGGAGCCGCTATGATAGTTTTATTTATTTTAAGAAGAACCATGATGGATCTTTTGTGTATCTTCTTCTTTATATTAATGATATATTGATTGCATCTAAAAATAGAAAAAAGATTAAAAAGGTTTAAGCTCAACTTAGTGCCGAGTTTGAGAAAAAGGATTTGGGTAATGCAAAGAAAATTCTTGTCATAAAGATTGTAAGAGATAGAAAGCCAACTCATTATATCTTAGTTAGAAGGGGTACATTGAGAAAGTATTGCCCAGGTTTAAAATGCATAATTGTAAACCTATAAGTACTCCATTGGATTCACATTTTAAGCTCTCAGCATTGTTATGTCCATAGTCAGATGAGGAGATTGAGTATATGTCTCGAGTTCCTTACTCTAGTCCAGTGGGTTCCCTTATGTATGCTATGGTTTGCACACTTTCGAATTTATCGCATGCCATGAGTTTAGTTAGTAGATATATGGAAAATATAGGGAAAGAGCATTAGAAGGTAGTTTAGTGAATCCTTCATTATCTGTGTGGCTCTTCAGGGGTGTGTTTGCATTTTGGGAAAAGTAAGGATGAGATTATAGGTTTTGTGGACTTTGATTTTACTAGTGATCTTGATAAAAAAAGATAATTGATCAGGTTTATGTTTTGCATTAGTGGTTGTGCAATTAGTTCGAAGGCAACATTACAAGCTTTAGTTGCATTGTCTACCATGGAGGCTAAGTACATGGCCATTACTGAAGTAATAAAGGAGGCCATTTGGTTAAAGGGGTTGTTGGGTAAGCTTTTGATGATTTGAAGCTCATGACATTGTATTGTTATAGTTAGAGTGATATTTACCTCACTAAAGATTAGATGTTCCATGAGAAAACCAAGCACATTGATGTTCACTATTACTTTATTCGAGAAATTGTAGCTAAGGTTGACATTATTGTAGAAAAGGTTACTACTCTTTATAATCTAGCTGATATGATTACCAAGTCACTTCCTTTGTCTAAGTTTGTTCATTGCTTGGACTTGATTGGTGTTTCTCATTGATTAGCACCCTAGGGGCTTTATAGAATAGTGGAGTTTTATATTGTTATTGCGCTGTGGAGTGTTTTGGGGCTAATTTTTTAGTACCTTGGTAATTCATATCAAGGTGGAGATTGTTGAGTTTGTGATGTGAATTTTATGGAGAATTAATGGTTTGAGGTATTGGGTCTTGCCACAGTCATGCTTAGGCCATGTTGAGGTGTTTGTTATGTCTAAAAGCAAGCACGACCTAAGTATGGGCATATTGGTGCCTATGTTAGGATCTACCAATTTATCCAAAAGGTTGCACGACTAGAAGCACGACTGTGTCATGGTTGTCTATATGTCATGACCCAAACCGGGAGTCATGACCGGCGCTAGGGAATGAGAATTCTTTCGAATCTAGAACCTGTAGTAAGCCTTAGAAAATAAAAAGCATGTAATAAGTAAATAAAAATACACTAGAATTAAAATTTAAGTTGATATAAAAATAAATATTTAAATGTCATATTATAAAATAAAAATATTTTATACAATATTCAGAGAAAGGTCTCATATGTTAAAAACAACATTCTACCGATACAAAGCACTACTACAGCAGTTTTCTAAAATACAAAAAAAGTTCAGATAAATAATTTACATAATCTAGCCGGGGCTGGAGAAGTCCAGTGTAGGGGTTTACTATTGAGGTCTGAAGACGAGGAGTCTCCTAAAAAATATTGAGGGGAGTCAGACCTCATTGAGTGAATTATTATAATATATATACATGCAATCTAAAACATATACATTCAGGCATCAGTATATATATATATACACACACACACACACACGCATTTCACACAGATGCAAAAATCTAATTTTATATTTATTGGAATGCAGAAAACTTTTATTTAGGTGAAAGATCAAATAGAACCCTAATTATTCGCAACCTCAAACAAATATCTCACTAGCCTTGCAGACGTACTTAATTCCAAATAAATTCTCTTCATACATTATGGACAATAGACTGGCCCCGAGATACTACGTCAACCGAGCTCCAACAGTCTCACTATTAGTGTGATTGACCCCGAGACACTAGGTCAACCAAGCTCCAACAACCAGACTATTCACTCACAATAAATCTTAAATAATCAATTAATCAAATTCTCCTTAAATAATTCTCACAATACAGACCCAAAAGTCTAACGAACTACTACGTACATAGTCCTAGTGCAGCCCACTAAGTAGCACGTTCTATTGATATCTTTCGAATAAAAAAATTTATATTTATGAAAAATAAATAAATGCATAATTAAACATAAATAACATTCACAACAACGAAATATACCATATATATACCAAAAAAATACTAAATATATTTCAACTATATATATGCAACATATAACCAAAATCAACCATAAGTATACTGAAAATATACAGAATATATATGACATATACATACCAAATATATACTAAAAACAATTAAGCATATATGTCACATATATGTCAAATACACTAAAAGTATACTAAAAATATACTTATTCATTTAATAAAATAATTCATTTTAAAACATGAAAACTCATAATCATGCATCTACATGTAATGTATATATAAAATAATAACTCACAAGTTTGTGCTCCTCAAGACTGGCTCGACAGGCACAGTCCGATAGGCCTTGGTCTTGGCACAACTAAAAAATCAAATAATAATAATAATCAGAATAAATTCCTAACTCATACTTCTAAAGGAGACTCGATCTAGGAATGTATAATCCAAACAAATATAGAAATTCAAAATCGACCCGACGTCACATTTTACGATAATTCTATCGAAAATTCGGCATAACTTTCTCTGTAAAACGAACATCTCTCTACTAAAAAGTAGAGCTGATCTTGCAAGAAAAATACACTTCTAAAACATAAGGCTCAACACCTTGGGTTGGGACCTTGAACTGCACAAATTTCCAATCGAGATTTATAATTCACCAAAAATATAAATAAAATAATAAATATATTAAAAATCATTAAATTCCATAAATGTCCACAGATACCAAAATATAATATATTTAAACATTAAAACACTAAATACAATTATTTTCACAATAATTAAATAAAAACTCAAATAATAATATAATATTAATAAAAATTTATTTTTTCATTAATTCAACATAAAATAGTAAAATTTCACTTTTATATATTCAAATAGCTTAAATAGCCTAAATATGTATTAAAAATAATTAAAAATCCATTTAATCATCAAAATAGTAAATAATATATTATTTAAATAAAATTTCAAAAATTAGTATGAATTAGTTAAAAATAGTAAATAATTTATAAAAATCATTTTAATACCATATACAATTCTAAAATCATTTAAAACATATTATTTAATTATAATTTCCATGAAATTACACAATTAACTCATAAATATAAAATTTACATAATACAAATAATATTCTAAAAAAATATTTAAATCCACCAAAAATTATTTTAAAAATTCTAAAATTATTAACTCTAATTACTAACACTAATGAAACTAAATTCTCATTAAAACTAATTAATTAACATAATTATCAAAAATTCAATATTTAATATTAAACTAATGAAAAATATCCAAAAATTCAAATTAAGTAAAAAAATACACAAAAAATATATTTGAGAAGCTAAAGCTACCACAAACAACATTTGTGAAGCAAGTTTCCATGAATCAAACATTATCAAGTTCGAAAAAAATAAAAACCTAAAACACATAAACTAAAAATCGAAGGGATTTGAGCTCAAACGGAGCTTGAAAATGACTCACCGGAGCAGGAGCTTTCAAAAGAGACTGGTGTGGCGTCCTAAGGTGGCTGGAATCCTCACTGGCGTTGTTGAAGCTCACTCTTGGCAAGGTGAAGCTCGGGTAGTTTCCGGTGTCTTCCCAGCAAGTTGAAGGTGGTGGATAGTGTATGGAAGTTACTGGAGGTGGTGGCGGTTGGTGGTGACAGCTAGGGCGGCTCTAGTGACGCTAGCAAGGTCTCGGGTGGAGAAGACAAAGAAGAAGAAAAAGGAGCTTTGACTCGATTTTGATTTTTTTGACTTTTCTATTTTTTTAATTTAATTATAAAATGACTAAAATGATCTTTAATAATAATAATAATAATAATAACAACAACAACAACAACAACAACAACAACAACAACAACAATGTTAACAATAATAATACTAATAATAATATTAATAACAATGATAATAATAATAATAACTTTAATAGTATCAAGTAATAGAACTTCCACGTAAAATAAATTATTTTACGTAAACAATTTCTTAGAATAAAATACATAAATAATATTAGCAAATAACAATAATAATATATAAATAAAATTTAAAATTATTAACATTGCATATCTTAAAGTAATTTAATATTATTTAAAATACATGGTCATTACACCAAAAGGTGGCATAGCTTGAAGCATGACCATGTTATGTTTGCAATGTTAGTTCATAAAGGAGCATGTTTTGGAGCTCGTCATGTCACGAGAAGTATTTTTAACCTCAATTTAGGAAGCTATTTTTATCTTTGTTTTCACTCCACTTTTACCTTATTAGTATAAATGCCTACTTTTAGGGGTTTGACAATTAAGGTTCTTAAGAAGTTCTTTATATTATTAGCCACGCTAACACTCCTTTGTATGCTCTTTCATAACAAAGTGAAATCCTCTTTAATGCCCGTGGTTTTTCCTTATCTTGAGGTTTTCCATGTAAATCTTGTGTGTTGTTTTCTCTACTTCTTTATTTTGCCATTATTTTTTTTGTCTTTAATTGTTTGTTTGTGCACTCTAATTGCTTTCACTGCACAATAATATATATATATATATATATATATATATATATAAAATCAACCACTATTTTAATTTTTATACCTACAATTTTATATAACTAGACAATTTTAACCTTTTAGGGCTAAAATCATTATAACTAGCTAGCTATAAAATCATTTATGTCTATAGCCATTAGTAACTATTAGCTACAATTTTAGTAATTGTAGCCAACAATCATATATATACAACAATTATTTACTGTCTATATAGCTTTTAATTTATATAATTTTTTTAATTGTCCTAGAGGGGGGGGGGGGGGGTGGGGGTGAATAGGTCTTCTTGAAATTTAAAAGAGAATTGAAAGAATTAAATAGGGATTAAGAGAAAATTAAGAGGGTAGAAAATCAAACACAAGTGATTAAAGAGCTTAAAATGCCTGAGGACGAGAAGGAGGAGGCCAAGTGCATTGCAAATTATGATAAACATAAAGATGGTGGATTCCATACTCCACATGGTCCATCCTCCTATCAAAGTGATCAAGTCTAAAGTCAACTTAATCAAAACAATTGTTAAAGTTATACTCAACAATTGAAATATGATCAAAGAACCCACCAACCCATGGGGTTCATCATCCATGCCTTGAGATGTGGAAGGACCTTTTGCTTTTTTCCTTTAAAGCATAAGAGGAAGTTGAGGGTGAGTCTCTTGTTCTTCTTTAATTCCAACACCTTCAAGGCTAAGATTCTATTTGTTCTCAATGTCCTCCAAGTCTTGAGCAAAGTCTTCATCCACTTCTTCTTCCTCATGCTTCCAAACCCATAAATTGTTCACCTTATTGAATTGATTGAAATTTTTAAGGAATTTTTCATCAAGGAGAGAATAGGGAAGGGACTTAAGATGATCAAGGTCAAGGCAAAAGTGTTGTGCAAGTTTGGTCATTATTCCCTTAATACATATTGCACCACTTACACTATCACTAACCAATAAAATCCTCCATTGCAACCACCTTCCTAAGGCAACATCAACATTATTTTGAATTCAATGAAGAAGAAAGATGTCATAAAAGGAAATGGCTTCATTACTTAAAACCTTAGCATTAAAGGAATAAGTTATGAATTGATGGATGTACCAAGATTTTTATAAGAAAACAGGAGCATTTGGAATGACCCACAAAGAATTATCCCATATGTTGTTTGACATTTTGGTTCCAAAAAGTGTTAGTAGACTAAAGTGTGTTTGGGGATTCAAGTTCCTCATATTTGAATCCAAAGAGAGTATTAAAATCTTCTTTGGTGAGAAAACTATCCCTTCCCCCTAATTTAAAATGCATGTTATAAAAAGGATTTTGCTCACTTATGTTTTGAGTTCTCAAGCAAAAGGAAGAGAGAAACTCAATCACAAGAGAGGGGATAGTGATGAGAGGAGTAAAGACAAAGGCTAGCATACTAATTCTTTCAAAGAGAGAAACCATTTGATCATAACATCCAAGAGATTCCAAGGCCATCTTGGATATATAGCAGGATGGAATGATCTTGCTCTTGGAAAATTGGGATACCCTTTGTTTGATTTCAGAGCTAGTGTAGGAAAGGGGTGGATTTTTCTTAGGTTGATCCTTAGTTTGCCTTCTTGTTTAAGAAGATTGAGAAGAGGAGGGGGCTTGTGAAGTGGTTTTCTTCTTTAGGGCCATGATCAAGCAAAACAACAAGAGAGAGTGCAAGTGTTTGAAGATGGAAAAGATGAAAAGATAGCCAAATTGCAAAAGAGAGATGAATGTGGATAAAAGGGAAGGAGAAGATATTTATATATAGTTAAAGAGAATGAAACATGGTTAAAATTGAATTAAAAAAGGTTTTGAATGCTAGTGTTTGTTTGGAATTGGAATTGGAGAAGAGGAGTTACAATTCCAAGTGAATTGTGACTTTTCACATGTTAGATTGCTCCTCATAGTCATGTCACGTCTGTGAGGGGCATTGATAGTCATGAAATGAAACTTCATGAGCTGTTGTAGCCTTTACAATGGCTTGTGACCAAAATGCCCCTTGGATTATGAACTTTTGAAATTCTTTCAATTAAGTGAAGAAAACGTGTCAATTAGATCCCTGTGAACCAAATTAACTCCAAATTGAAGGAAATTAAATGGAAATTCAATTCTTTCATGAAACAAAGTAATAAATGCATTAAATAAAGCATAAAAATAGGTATTTTGATCAAAAAGAATATTTTGCTAACATTAAAAATAATTAATTCATTGAATTAACTTTAATAATCAATTATTAAACACTAATTGGAAAAAAAATTCAAAAGGAGAACTATAATTTCAAAAATTGAATATGACATTAATGATGTAGAAGTAATAACTAAGCATTAATGTGAAAAAAATTACAATTTCACATTCATATGAGATCAAGTGCATATGTAGCTTAACCTTATGAAAAGCATGGCACATATTGCACACAAAACTAACATTGAATCTAACAAGAATATGAAATATTTTCAAAGAACAAAAAATAGAAATTACTTAAAAATAGAACATTTAGCAAACAAGTTACATACATTAATGCAAGCTAGATCCATCAATCATTCCAAGTTCATGCTTAATGAAATTTAATATCTACTCATTTAGAGGTTTGGAGAAAATATCTATAATTCTTTCAAGAAACATAGTAATAAATGTATTTAATAAAGCATAAAAATAGGCATTTTGATCAAAAAGAAAATTTTGCTAACATTAAAAATAATTAATTCATTGAATTAACTTCAATAATCAATTATTCAACATTAATTGGCAAAAAAAAAAAAATTCAAAAAGATAACTTTAGAATTTTAAAAATGTTAATGTAGAAGTAATAGCTAAGCATTAATGTGAAAAAAAAAATTACACTTTCACATTCATATGAGGTCAAGTGCATATGTAGGTTAACCTCATGAACAACATGGCACATATTGCACTCAAAACTAACAAGCATATGAAATATTTTCAAAGAACACAAAATATAAATTACTTAAAAATAGAATATTTAGCAAACAAGATACATACATTAATGCAAGCTAGACCCATCAATCATTCCAAGTTCATGCTTAATAAAATTTAATCTCTCCTCATTAAGAGGTTTGGAGAAAATATTCGTAAGTTAATTATTTTTATCAATAAATTCAAATAAGATATCACCACATTGCACATAATCTCTAAAAAAATGATATCTAATATCTATATGCTTGGCTCTAGAATGTTAAATGAGATTTTTGCTAAGATTTATAGCACTTGTACTATCACATATGATAGGAATATGATCAAGTTTTATGCCATAGTCCCTAAGTTGTTGTTTTTGCCGCAATATTTATGAGCAACAATAACTAGCCACCATATATTCAACTTTGATAGTGGATAAGGCAAATAAAACTTATTTCTTGCTAAACCAAGAAACTAAACATTGTTCTAAGAATTGACAAGTTTTAAACATGCTCTTTCTATGTAGCAAGATACTAGCAAAATCCGCATTTGAATAGCTAACTAAGTCAAACGTTGAACTCCTAGGGTACCAAAGTCTTAAATGCATAGTTCCACTATGATATATGAAAATTCCCTTAATGAAATTTAAATGAGACTCTCTAGGACATGATTGAAACCTAACACACAAGCATACAACATAATATCTAGTCTACTTCTAGTTAAATAGAGAAGGGATCCGATTATACCTCTATATTGCTTTTCATCAACCAGTTTGCCATTCTTGTCCTTATTGAGTTTGGTCATGGTGCTCATAGGTGTCTTGCTTGACTTAGCTCCATCCATGCCAAGCTTCTTGAGAATGTCTCTAATATACTTGGTTTGGTTGATGAAGATCCCATCCTTGCATTTCTTGATTTGAAGTCCAAGGAAAAACTTGCGCTCAGCTATTATGGTAATCTCAAATTTTCCTTGCATCAACTTAGAAAATTCCTCACATAAGTAATTATTAGTAGCACCGAAAATGATATCATCAACATATATTTGTATAATAAATAAATCATGATTGGATTTCTTTACGAATAGAGTTATGTCAACTTTTCCTTTAGAGAACCCTTTCTCTAAAATAAAAAAATTACTTAACCTTTTATACCAAGCTCTAGGAGCTTGCTTCAATCCATATAATGCTTTTGAATGATTAAACACATGATTAGGAAAGTCAAAACTTTTGAAACCTGGAAGTTGTTCAACATAAACCTCATTTTCAATGAAACCAATTAAAAATGCACTTTTAACATCCATTTGAAAGATTTTAAAATCAATGTAAGATGTAAATGTAAGTAGCATTCTAATAGCTTCTAACCTTATAACGGGGCAAAGGTTTCATTATAATCAACACATTCTTTTTTATTATAACCTTTAACTACTAGTCTAGCTTTGTTCCTAGTTATCACACCTTATTCATTTATCTTATTTCTAAACACTTTGTTGGTGCCTATAATAGGATGACATTTAGGTCTAGGAACTAAGGTCCATACATTGTTTCTCTCAAATTGATTTAGCTCTTCTTGCATAACAAAGACCCAAACTTTATTGCTCAATGCATCATCAACATTTTTAGGTTTAATTTGAGAAATGAAAGCTAAATTAATAATAGATTTAAGTTAAGATCTAGTAATAACCCCATTTGTAGTGTCTCTAATGATAAGGTACTGAGGATGTGTTTTCTTAAAATGCCATTCCTTTAGAAGTTTATCCTTCAAGGTAGGTTGCCTATATCTTCATTGCTACGACCTTCAAGATCTAAAGGTTTGCTAGCATTTTCTTGTTGAATATTCATATCCACAAGCTCATAAACAACATCATCAACACTACAAAAATCCTTTCTAGGATTAAGTGGGTTAGATTTATTAAATACAACAAGCATTGACTCTTTAACTACTATAGTTTTTAGTTAAAGACTCTATAAGCCTTGTTAGTGGTGACATAGCCTAGGAAAATTCCTTCATCAGCTTTGGAATTAAATTTCCTAAGGTTGTCCTTAGTGTCAATATAAAGCACTTGCATCCAAATACTCTTAGATATGAGATTTTAGGTTTTCTATTATTCCAAAGCTCATAAGAAGTTTTATTTAAAATTGGTCCTCTAAAAACTCTATTTACTATCTAGTAAAAAGTGTTAACAACTTCCACCAAAAATTATTAAGGTAAATTATACTCATGAAGCATGGTCCTAGCCATTTCCACTAGAGTTCTATTTTTCCTTTCAATAACCCAATTTTTTAGGTGTTCTAGGAGTAGAGAAGGTATGTGAAATTCCATTTTCATTGCAAAAGGTTTTAAACCATTCATTTTCAAATTCAGTTCCATGATCACTTCTAATAGTTGAAATTCAAAAACCTTTTTCTTTTTGAACGCTTTTTGAAAAACTTTTAAATGCCTTAAAAGCATCATTCTTATGAGTAAGAAAACACTCCTAAGCGTATCTAAAGTAAACCAAGACATATGTATAGTGTATTCCACCTAAACTAGCAGCTTTAATAGGTTCAAATAAATCCATGTGAATAAGTTTAAGTGGCCTAGAAGTGGACACTGCATTCTTGAGTTTAAAGGAAGATTTATATTGTTTTCCTTTTTAAAAAGCATCACAAGACTTTTCCTTAGTGAACTTAAGTTTAGGCAATCCAACTGCAAATTCATGTCTACTAAGATTATCCAAAAGCTTAAAGTTTGCATGTCTTAATCTTTTATGCCAAGTCCATGTGTCATGGGAAGAAAAATTAAGCATTTAATGTCTTTGTTATCAACTTTGTTCAAATCAATGACATAGAGATTGTCAACTCTTTCACCATTAAAAACTACTTTGTCTTCATCTAAGCTACTAACAAAGCAATTGCTAGGATAGAAAGTGACTTTATTTCCCATGTCCTACAATTGACTAATACTTAGAAAATTATGCTTAAGACCATCAACAAGCCATATATGATGAATAGATAAGGATTGAGGGTTACCAATTTCTCTAATGCTTACTATCTTTCCTTTGACTTTGTCTCTAAATGTGACATGACCTCCATCCTTAGTAATAAGCTTGTTGAATTGTTCATTGTCTCCTGTCATGTGTCTTGAACATCCACTATCAAGATACCACTTGCTTTTAGCTTTTGTGGACTTTAAGCACAATTACATAAAACAATTTAAGCATTCTTTTAAACCCAAACCTTAGTTATTCTAGGTTGGTTAGTCTCAAAGAAATCTAAAGGAAGTAATTACAAGTGTAGTCTTCTATAGAAGCATACATTGCTAATGTGACATTTGGTCATGCAATAGAAGCATTCAACATTGGCAAATCTATTTCTTCTAGGAATATATAGTTGCCTAGTGTATGAGACATGACTTTTATGTTATTGTTGTGTGGGGCTTCCTAAAGGTTCTTTGTGCCATAGGAGGAGAATGTGACATACATTGGCAATGACATTGTATATTGTGAGATGGTTGTGTAGCATGCTTAGGAGTTTTGTATCTAGTGTACATGTAAGCATGTCTAGTTTGGGGCTTTTTGGCTTATACGTTGGCCCTTTGTTTCAAGGAAGGTTGTGTCTTGTGAGACTTACCCTTGTCATTTGACATATAAGACTTTTTAGCTATGAAGGCTTAAGTCTTAAGGGATTTAGAAGTGGAAGGAATAGGATCAAATTTAACAAATTTAATATGAGATGATGATGAGGAAGAAGAACGTAATAACCAGAATTTATATAGTTATTAATATTATTATTTTATTATTATTACTACTGCTATTCTACTTATTATTATTATTATTACTACTACTACTACTACTACTACTACTGCTATGGTTATTGTATATATATATATATATATATATATATATATATATATATATATATATATATATATATATATATATATATATATATATATATATATACACACATATAAAGAAAAGAAAAGAAGAGAAAAGTCAAGCCAAGTGGGATCGGGTGTGGTTGAATTTAAATGGAAGGAAGTCTCTGTAGCGGGGAGAAGAAGAAACTATGGGAATGAATCAGTTTTGGGTGGTAAATTTCATTTTGGTACTTGAACTTTTCTTCTCTTTTGTTAACTATACAAACGACTTCTGATTAACCCCAAATTTGAACCATAGCTTCTTCTCACTTTCTTCTTCATACCAGTAGCTTTTATTTTACAAAAATTAGCCCATAAGTGTTGAGTTTTGGCCAAGAATAGTCAGCCCAAATTTCACCATTTCTCACTAGTTTAGTGACTTTCAGCTTCCAGGATTGCTGCCATTGTATTCCTCTCATCATTAGGAGTTTATAGGCACTAGAATATTATGTGAATTTTTTAGAGAATTTCCTTTTATATTCTAATCTCTTTATTCAGTGCCTATTTTGGATTGTTTGAGTCTTTAAATGTGTTTTAAAAATTGTGGGAAATGTTTTCATATAATTTTTTTGGTCGGGTGCTGTGTTTTACGGTGAGAATCTGATGGATCCCACCTGAATTCCGGTGATGAACAATAAATAGCCTGAAAAATTTTGAGTTTATTTTTAATATATAGTATAAATTGTGTTAATCAATTTCTATAAATAGATTGAAGTCCAATTCCTTATGGATTTTTAAAATTACGGGGGAAAATTATTTATTTTCACATTAATTAGTTTAATTCATTAGAAGTATTCTTTGAAGTTCAAATTTATTTATTTTAGTATTTTTAAGGTTATTTTGATCATTTCTTGATTTTTATAAATTTTCTAAGATTTTTAAGTATTTATTTAAAACTATTTATTAAGTAAATATTTTTATTATTTTAGAGAATTTGAGAGCTAGAGGTGCCGAGCATAGGCAGCTGAGGATGCATCGGCCATCACACTCTACCTGTGAGTTAATTTTATAAAATGATTGTTGAGAGTATATAAACTAGAATTTTATGTGGTAAATCTAATAGTAAAATGAATATATAGATTTAGTTATGATTATAAATCTTACCACATGCATACCTTATTTATTTTATTATCGTGAATAATTTTGGGAATACGCTTTGGTTGGTTTTAGTTTAGTTTATTTTATTTTACTTTCTATATGATATGAATATAGTTTGGAGGAAAAAATTATAGAACGTGCTACTTAGTGGGTGTCACTAAGACCACATGCACACTAGTTAATATCTTGAGTCTGCGAAATATTTAGAATAGCTCAGCTGAGTTTATTCTCTTAGGCAGTGTTATGGTTTAGGCTCAGTTGAGCTTGTTCTCTCAGAAAGTGTTATGGTTTAGGCTTAGTTGAGCTTGTTCTCTCATGTAGTATATGAATTGAGCTCGGTGGAGCTTATGCTCTCGAGCCAAAATTGAGATGCAACTAGGTTGAGCTTGCTCTCAGGAAATAACAAATGGACTAAATAATAGGACTGTGGTTGTAACTTAGTTGAGCTTGATCTCCTAGGATAAAAATCACTTGGATTTAAGAGAGCTTGAAAGCTACTTGGATTGAGGTTTAGGGTTCTACCATGTTTTCCACCAAAGGTTTTAAATTGTATGATTTTCGTATGAGTGATTTTGTATTAAAGATATTTCTAATTTTGAAAGGGTATTTTATAAAGATAGTTTTCATCAAAATAAAAGGGGATTTAGATATTTAAATTATTTAATTATTTTAAATAAGTGTTTTAAAACCAACATGTACTCTATATTATTAATTCAGTTAGTGAGGTCTGATTCCCTTCAATTTTATTTCTCCCCATGATCTCATCGTCAGACCAATATTCCTCTTCATTTGCACTAGACTTGTTCTTCCCCGACTATTTTATCTAAGTCTTTTTAATGTTTATTGTCTTATATTAGTACTTTAGATACTGCAGTAGTAGTTTGAATATTGGATAAAAGTATTTATGATTTAATTAGTTTAATTTGTGTTTATGCATTATTATGATGATATAATATGGTGAACATATATTTGGTGTTATTGTGAAGTAATAATGATTAAAGAATATTTTTGGGAGTGTTATTTGCATTTTTCAGGTTTTGATTTGTTCCTTGTATAGAGGAAACTCTACCAGATTTTCATTAAAATTTTGAAAAGTGAGTTAATTTTATTATGAAAAATATTTTGGGCTTACTATGGGTTTCAAAAGCTTCATGCTTTTCTATTCCCTACTGCCAGTCATATGCCCATAGGGTTCAAGTTATGATAACATTGCTATTAGAGCAATGGTTTATTTCCTATTCTTTTGGTTGTTGGTATCTATCTTTTCTTAAAACTACTGCGGTGATTAAGTTGATAAATGTCATTATTATTTCTAGAATTTTGCGTATATGTTAGTTCCTTTGCTGTGTTTTGAATCTTGTTCAAGATAAAACTCCCCCTTACCCCATAAGGTAGAAGAAGGGGTAGGCCTAGGGTAGCAGAAGCTCAGAGACAAGAGTAGCAACCGCAAGTAGAATCAAAAACTCCAAAGGTGGATCCTATAGTCTTTGCAGCTGGAATGTCAAGAATAAATTGAGGTTCAGCTATACTTAATCAGGCCATGCCATTGGTGTAGTAGGTGCTCTAACAAAGTAACCAAGGGATGACAGATGCTAATGCTTTTCTTTTATACTCAAGAGTTAGAAGAATTTCTTTTCATGGGACTGGAGATGCATTGGACTTTATTAATACCATTTAGTCTAGGATTAGAACTGAGTATACAAACTACTAAAAGATCCTCATTGTGGAGTTGTTAGTCCAAGCAGTAGCTCAAGATTGGTTCATGTAGCCTAATATGGACATTATCAATTGGATAAAGTTTAAGAGGTGCTTCGTACAATTTTTTTATTCACCTGCTATGAGGGATGCATGCAGATGGTAGTTATTGCATATCAGTAGGGGAGATAGATCAGTTGAAGACTACACTAGGGAGTTTCTCAAGTAATCACATCATGCTAAGGATGTGATGAGAGATGAGAGTAGAGCATCGGATTTGTATATAACTAGATTAAGACTAGATTATATGGGATTCATACAGAGGGTCGCACTTTGGAGAGTGTTATTGATAAGGCTAGATAGTTGGAGAGGTGACACATAAGGTACAATACCATCCTAGACCTTTATATAAATGGAGATGGTAGGGCAGCTAGTGTTTATGAGACTTCCCAACCATTATTTCAAATGGATAGTGTTAGTTTTTAAACTATTAGTACCTTCTAATAAGCTACAGAGGTCACCATAAGCATAAGAGTAGGAGACATAATTGACCTATTAGATTCAGGCCTAGGGCTAACATTAGTAGTAGTGGTCAAAGTTTTAGGTATAGTAGTGTAGGCTCAAGGCCGAGTGGATGTCCTAACTATGGCTGAGTACATCAAGGCCCTTAGTAGTTACCATCAGGAGCATGTTTCAGATGTGGTCAGATTATGTATTTTATTAGATCATGCTTGAATTCTAGTTATCAGTAGGCATACCCTCATGGTTCATTAACTATAGTTTCTCAGCCAGTATAACAGACTCCACAGTTTCATGCACTATTGTATCCTCAGTAAAGTGGTACTCAGTTTATGGGCTTGTAGGGCTGTGGTTCAGGAGTTAGTTTTAGAGGGAGATTTAGTGGTAGAGGATTTATGTAGCCATATACTTTACATCAGGCAGGTCATGGGCATGCTAGAGTTTTTACACTAACTCCTCAGGATGCTTAGGCATCAAATGTAGTTGTGGCAAGTACTTTTTCGATTTGTTATTTTGATGCCATAATTTCGTTTGATCCTGGTGCATTGCATTTTTTTGCATCTCCTATTTTTACTTCAAGAATGGGATTGTAACCATCCAAGTTGTTAATTCCATTATTTGTAACAACTCCTCATAGTGATGAGTTAGAAATAGATATATGTTTTCCATCTTGTATAGTATTGATGGAAGGTAGAGAGTTACTTGCAGATCTAGTTTTATTAGATGCAATAGATTTTGATGTAATTTTAGGAACAGATTGGTTAGCTTAATACTGTGCTACATTAGATTGTTGGGAGAAGAAAGTAATTTTCAAAATCTTGAATGACGTGAAATTTTGATTTAGAGATGACAAGAGTTCAATGACTCAGAATCTCATTTCTACAATCACATCTAGGAATATGCTTAAAAGGGGTTGTTAAGGCTACTTAGTTGTGATCAGAGATTTAAAAGCAAATAAGGGGGTAGTTGAGAATGTGCCTATTGTGTGTGAATTTTTGAATGTTTTCTTGAGGAATTGCCAGGTTTACCACCGAGAAAAGAGATAGAAATTTGTATCGATGTTGTTCTTAGTATGAATCCTATCTCTGTGCCACCTTATAAAATGGCACTTGTAGAATTAAAAAAGCTTAAAGAGCAATTGAAAAAGTTACTTGATAAGAGTTTCATCAAACCCAACATATCTCTTTGGGGTGCCCTAGTGTTATTTGGGAAGAAGAAAGATAGTAGTCTTTGACTTTGTATTAACTATAAACAATTGAATAAAGTTACCATCAAGAGCAAATATCCACTCCTAAGGATTGATGATTTGTTCGATCAATTTCAAGGAACTTGGTGTTTTTCTAAAATTGACTTGAGGTCAGGATATCATTAGTTAACAATCTGAAAGTGGGGACATATGCATAATTGCATTTTATATGAGATATGGCCATTTTGAATTTTTATTGTTGTCCTTTAGGTTGAGTAGTGCCCTAACAACATTTATAGACTTGATGAATTGAGTGTTTAGGCCACTTTTGGATCGATTTATGATATTCATTATTGATGACATCTTGGTATATTCCAAGGGTGAGGCAAAACATGCTATGCATTTTAAGAATGGTGTTTCAAACTTTGAGAGAGCACTAATTGTATGTCAAGTTCTCAAAGCATGAGTTTGGTTAGGTTAAGTTGCATTTTTAGGCCATATGGTATCTAAAGATGGCATACAAGTTGATCCCAAAGAGGTAGAAGCCATTTGCGGAATGGTTGAGACCCATAATAGTTACTTAAATAAAGGGGTTTTTAAGTTTAGTTGGATACTATAGGAGATTGGTAAAGGATTTCTTCAAGATAGCCACATCTTTAAAAAGGTTAACCTACAAGAATGCTAAGTTCGTATGGATGGACAAGTGTGAGGAGCACTTTTAGTTACTTGAGGACATGTTGACTTTAACTCTAGTTTTGACTTTACCTTCAAGAAACAAAAGGTATACATTGTATTTTGATGCTTCCTGAGTGGGATTGAGGTGTGTATTAATGCAAAATGGAAGAGTAGTTGCTTATGCTTCACATCAGCTATAGAAGCACGAGCAAAACTACCCTACTCATGATTTAAAAATGGTAGCATTGGTGTTTGTACTAAAGATTTAGAGGCATTACTTATATGGTATAACTTTTGAAATATATACTAACCATAAGAGCTTGAAGTATATTTTCCAACAAAGATTTGAACTTGAGGTAGAGGAAATGGATGGAGCTTTTGAAAGACTATGATTACTCAATTTTATGCCATCCAGGTAAAACTAATATGGTAGCTGATGCATTGAGTAGAAAATTAGGAGGAAGCCTTGCTCACATTGGCTTGGAGAGGAGCTAATCATTAATGAATTGATTGATCAAAGGTTACAGTGGAAGGTAACCAAGTCATGTTTATTGGCTTAATTCAAAGTATGATTAATGTACTTTGATAGAGTCAAAGTAGCTTAAAAAAGGGCCCACAGTTGCAAAGGATAAGTTTAAAGTACAAAAAGGTCAATCTAGAGATTTTGTTATTGATAGTAAGGGTGTATTATGTTTGGGCACTAGGTTATATGTGCTAGATATGGATGAGCTGAGAATGCAGATTATAAAGGAAGCTCACTTTTCTACTTATAGTGTTCATCAAGGTTATACTAAGATGTATTATAATTTGAAAGATACATATTGTTGGGATGGGATGAAAAGAGACATTGCAAAGTTTGTAACTAGGTGTCTCACATGTCAGCAATTGAAATTGGAACATCAGAGGCCCTTGGGATTGTTGCAACAGTTGCCCTGTCAACGGCAGGGATTAGTATGTCTCTAAGATTTTAGCAATCGCAACACTATTTGAGCTTAGGGCTTTAAAGAACATACTACTATATCACAAAGACATAGTGTGGAGATGAGGAGTCACCACCTAGGGTAATAACTAGGACAATTGATGAGTGGTGGTAACTCGATTCTCTAAAAGAAAGTTAGCACCACAACTAGGAGATTCTGGGTATGGAATATCAACTTCTTTCAGTCTTGTGTTCATTTAGAATTAGTTTATTAATTACTAAGTTATTCCCTATTTATATACAATTTCATTTAAACCCTATTTAATATCCATCTAATTTTAAGGTAACTAGTCATGAAAGAGTACATAAAAGATGCATTCATAAAGCATAATGTCCCTAAATTAGTCTAATCTATATTAATTTTAATTAAATGAGATAAATCTACATGTTTTATTTACAAATGAGTCCAAAAGCTAATGGGCCTAATTCCTATTTAATTTTAATTTAAATGAGCCTAAGTCTATTGATTTTAATTATAAAGGAATCAACTTAAGTCTATTAAATTTTAAAGAAAAAGAAATTGTATAAGTGGGCCTAGTTCTAATTAATTTTAAATTAAAAGAAGTGATTTTAAATCTATTTATTTTAAAGGAAATGCTTTAATGGGCTGAATTAAGTCTAAGTTAATTTTAATTAAACTAAAATGGGCCTAAGTCTATTAACCTAAATGGGCCTAAATTTTTAAAGTTAATTTAACCTACAAACCAATTTTAAAGGGCCTATTATTAGATGGGTTAGAGCCTAACGTGGGCTTGGGGCCCAAAGTGAAAAAAAAATCCAACAAAACAAATAATCAAACAAAACATCCACATGTGATTTCTAAACCTTATATCAATTACATGCAACCTTAATTGATTTGTTGCCTCATTAATTTTAATTAGAACTTACCCGAACCCTAATTTACTTATCATTTTTTAGAGAGCAGAAAATTAAAGAGTTTCACTATTGCCAATATCGGTGCTACTAGAAAATCTACCAAAAATAATAAAGAAAATAAAATTAAAATTATAACCCATAAGAAAATAAATTAACAAAATTCAAAACCTAAAAAAATAAATTAGATAGAACAAAATAAAAAATACATAAAAACTAAATTGGGATCTTGATTCCTAGTTTTCATTCATAGATTCTTCATGGGTTTTTCATGGTTCAATCATGTGTTCATCATCACAGAAACATGCAACACAATAAAAAAAAGAAAAAGATTAGAATTAATTAAAATAATAATCAAAGAAAATTAAATTAAATAATGAAATAAAATTAAAATAAAGAAAAAAAATATCAAAGAATTAAACTAATAAATATAGGAAAGCAACAACACTAATAATAAATGGAACAAACAAATGAAAATCAATAAAAAAAAAAAGTAAGAAACAATTAACAAACAAACAAAAGAAATAAAACCCAAAAAAAATAACAAATTATACTTCTAATCATAAATTGATTTTTTCGATTGGAAATAAAAAAATCTATAGTTAAATGAAATTAAATCAAATTAAAATGAAATTAAAAAAAGAAAGGAGTAGATGAAGATTATTTAATGGATGCAGTATTGATTCCTCTCAGAGTTTGATCAACCTTTGATGGAAGTTTGTGGTTTTTTTGTATTGTCTGTGAGTATTAGTTTTAATTGGATATAATTTTATGATAAATAACTAAAAAGTACATAAAAAATAAAGAAGAATAGACTATATTTTGGCCCTTGGCTCAAATCAGAAGATTAGAGGAAAAAGAATAAAAACCCTTGGAGCCTTCCCTATGAAAAGAGAAAATATCGTATTTATAAATAAAACACCCAGTAACCCAAATTGGTTATAGGATAAAAATAAAATAATATATAAAAAAATCTATTTATCAATTAAAACAAACACATTTATCAAATAAAATAAAAACAACAACCAATAAAAATCATGACAAATAAATAAATTAACCAATATATAAAAAAATTTAAAAAAATTGTTGGACCATTGGAAAAATTTATTTCTGATCAAAAACCAAAAGAGTTGAAAATGGCCATTTATGGCCTACTTTGGCAACTGTTGGGTAATCAAATCTTTTTTCTTTCTTGGCTGAAGTGGCCATTTCTTAATTTTGCAATTCACTTTGCAAATTGAATGGGCCATCTTTGACCTATTCTTTTCCTTTTTTTTTTTAAATTTCTTTTCTTTTCTTTTTTTGTTTGAAATTTTTTAAACAAAAAAATAATTAAAAATAAATAAAATTTAAAAATGGGTCCTAAAAATAATTTATAATTAGTTCAAAACCAATAAATTAGATTCGATAAATCTAATTTCACAGTTAATTTTCATCATTAGGTCTTATGTCGCATCCAAACTCAAATCATCCGAAAATTAGGTGCTTACAGTTGCCCCTCTTTGTCGATGTTTGCTTGACAAATTGCGACAAAGAAGTAAGCATATAATTTCAAAGCAAATAGTTAGGATACTTACTCGTGTTCCATGACTATACATGACACTATGTAGTGTTGAATGATATGTAAGGAACACAAGAATTCTAGTGGAATTTCTAGTTATAATGCTATCACTATGTTCAGTGAATAATGATTGACACTATGTTCAATGCATTTTGAAAATAGACTATAGTTCTAATGGAACGTATAATGGTGATGTTATCACTGTGTTCAGTCAATAGTAGTTGACACTGCGATCAGTGTATTTTTAAAACAGGCCATAGTTTCAATGCAACATATAATGGTGATGCTATCACTGTGTTTAGTGAATAATAGTTGATACTATGTTCAGTGTATTTTGAAAACACGCTATAGTTATAGTGGAACATATAGCGGTGATGCTATCACTATGTTTAATGAATAGTAGTTGACACTATGTTTAGTGTATTTTGAAAACATGTTATAGTTCCGATGAAACATATAGCGGTGATGCTATCACTATATTCAATGAATAGTGATTGACATTGCATTCAATGCATTTTTCTATATTCCTTATGAAATGTTTAACAGGTGACACTATATTCCCTGTGGGATGTTTAATGATCATGATTTTCACTATATTCCCTATGGGACGTCTAGTGATTATGATTTTCATTATATTCCTTGTGGGATGTTTAGTGAAAATATGCTATAACTATTATGTAGTCTCTAGCTAATTGTATTATAGTTCCTATGGAATGTTTAGTAACTATGACTAAAAGTTTTGCTATATTTAATATGGAAAATTTAACAAAAATATGCTATAACTACTATGTAGTGTCTAGCTAAAGTGATTAAAGAAAAGTGTTATAACTACTATACAGTGTCTAGTGAATTGTGTTTTGAAAGTGATCAGATGCAATCCATCCATTGCTCACCTTTGGTTGTAATTTGTATCTTTAGCTATTCGATTCGAATACTTGAATTTTTTATCTTAATTGATTGGAATTTATGCTGATTTCTTTGAATTTTTGTGTTAATTACTTTGATTAACTACCTTCATTGTAGCTAATTTTGATTAACTTGATAGCGCTAGTACTGATTCCACATATTAGATTTATCTTCTTTTAGACTTGCTATTTCTAAACACTTGTTGAAGTTAGTTTCAGCATGATAATTGTAAAAAAGTACATTATATTTTTAAAAATTTATGAAAAAATTCATCATTTATCATGAGATAGCGTGCACTCAATGAATCTCACTAATTTTGATTTTCATGACTATTATTTATTTGCCATTCGCAAAGGTCAGAGGTACCATTAAACATCTTATACTAAGAGCATATTTTTTACCAAGTGAAGAGCTTACTTCCACACCTAATTTTAGTGAGAATTTGTTAAACAAAACTTATGGAAATTGAGCATAAGAAGATTAAATTCTAAGTATAAAAATAATCTTTGAGTTATTTTTGTGATTTCCATCCCTATCCAAGTATTCCCATGCCTTTCTAATATTACTCAGTGTGGATACCATTGGAAAGATCCTTTGGATACTTCTACTCTTATAGAGCTTTGGAGTAAATAGAGCAAATTTTAATATAGTCCGCTTTTAGTATTCCCCCACCTTTTTTGTATTACTCAATATGGATACTGCCGGAGGTTTCACATTTATACTCTTACTCATTTTTGAGCATTAGAGTAGATTATGCTTACTCTTATTTTGATTCTCCTCTTAGTATTCTCCCACCTTTCTCATATTACTCAATGTGGATACCGTCAAGGGATTCTGTACTCATACTCATTTCTGAGCATTATAGTAAATTTTATGCATATTTATTATTCAAAAGACTAAAATAATACTCTAAAATGCAAGCAATTTATGCTTTAGGTCCAAAAATTTTATTTTTGCATTTTCTTCCCTTCATTCGGGTACAAAGAAAGCATTAGATTGATTAGAGTTTATAAACTCTCAATGCAAAAATGTTAACTAAACATCTAAATTCTATAAGGCTAATAAAAGAGAGTCATTAAGATCAACATTCATGAGGTAAGTTTTTGCACATGATCTCATGAAGTGGATGAATTTACTTTCAATTTGTAAATTTTCTTATTGAGATTGTACTTTATCACAAAATATAAGGAAATAGAGTTCTATTACTTCCTTCGATTATTTTAATGAGAGTTCGACAAGTGGTTTTTCATACAGGGTGATATTCTGATGAGCGATTGGTGTTTGCCTTCTTACTCAGTCTTACTAACATATTAGTTCCTTTCTTTTTCTTTATTCTCTTTTATTTTTCTTGAATAAAATACCATAAGTTAGTCATGTCTATTTGTAGGTAGGTGAAGAAATTTTATCAAAATGTAATGTTGTTCTTTTGTACTCCCTTTTAATTATGATGATGATGTCTCTGATTACAAAGTTCATGGTACTCCACCATTGAGGTCATGGCCTAGTGCTGAATTTGTCTTTTTGTCATTCTATTGATGCTATGGTGGAGGCCTTTGTTCCTCTTCTTGATATCTCCTATAAAAAAGGTTTAGGAGTTAGATCTTTGATTTCATGACTAAATAAATTTTTAGATTGCATTCATTTTAAGTTTCAAGTGCATCCTTCCCTTTTTAGGGTTGACAAATGTATTACTAGTATGTTAGAGCTTTTGATCAAGAATTAAGAGAGGTGTTTCAAGGATTTGATGCTTTTTATTTATTTGAGCATTATCATGGCTATCAGAGATACATTTAGGAGCATCTATTAGGGCAGATTCCCATTGACCCATCTGAGGTATGCTTGTCTTTTGTTACTCCTCATGTTATTGATTGTCTTTTACTTTTACAGTTTATGGGAGTAGGTTTTCCCCTTGTTGAGGCTTTAGGTACTATTCCAGATTATTCTCTAGATGAAGTTATGGAAATGGATGTTGAATCTGAGGAGCTTGAGTATCTTATCCAACCTCTTAAGGTTTCCGGGATAAAGCTTCTTTAAGTACCACTGTAGGTGATATCTCCTTGTTGGATAGGCCCATAATTTATTAGGCTCCTATGGTCTAGAGTCTTGTTGAGCATCAAGTTCACCTTGATAGTGTTGCCCTTTTTCCAACAGATGCTTCACATGTGAATACTTTGACTACTTTTCAATAATTTTACAAGACTAATCTTGAATGTTATTAGTAAAGTATTTGTATAATCTTATCTGGACTTAAAGGCTTTATTATGCAAAATAAGTATTTCACAATCAATTTATGCAAGTGTATGCATGTTATGTATCATATGCATGACTTTAATAGGTCTTATGTTTAGAATAAAGCTATGTTGTTGATCTTGGAGTGTAAGAATAAGGTGCTTCATCAATATCTTCTAGGTTTGAGCTTTGAATGCTTCAAGATTAGTACTTACGATGTTAGAGCTTTTAATACAGTTTTTCAGATAAATGACCAGGCTAGTAAGTGGGGTCCATGGCTTGACACTAGAGCTTGTGATTGATCGATGCGCTATTAAACTTTTCTTTTTGCTATTGCTTTTGTTGTATGATCTGTATGCTTATAGTTTACTTCTTTCTGCTCTGAGATCTCTTTTGCTAACTCATGTATTTAAGTGTTCCATCTTCAAATGCATATTTAGTATTCTACATTTTTTCCCCCAAAGCTACATTTTGCCCCTAGTTTCATTTTGAATTAATTCATGATATTGTAGCAGTCTTTTTTCTTTATGTGTATTGAAGATGTAGAGGAATGAGTGAACTGACTAAAGAGAGTTCTTGAAACTAAATTTAACTAGACTTACTCCTGTTGGAAGAACTCTTAAACAAAATATGAGGTTTGATGCTAATGCAATGATTGATGATAGTTACAATGTATGAGTTGCAACATGAATCATTGAGCCACCTAAATTGTTTATGTATAAGAGGATACTAGACTTACAAAAAAAATCACAAATAGGTGGTAAAAAAAGAAAACATAACTAAAATAGTGATCTTTTATTATGTATTATCTTTCCATTTAGATACTTATGCAGTATGATAAAGATGAATATGTGATATTTGAACAAAAAATTCAAATTCAATTTTACTCATTCATTAGTGAAAAAATGAGAACATTCATTATATCACATGATTCAACTCTTATTATCAGTAAATTCTGAATTTTTTCTCTCTAATTTTTACCTTACTATTCTTTTTTCTTTCTTTTTCTCTCTTTTTACTCTTTAGAAGTTATATCACGTGAAATATGAATGTTCTTTGAATTTCCATGTGTGCCCACACTGAATGAATCTAATTGAATTGAATTTATGTCAAACAAGCAGATGCAATCAATATCATAAAGCAAAATACCATTAGGATGCACATTCCATAATTAAGCATGATCACAATTCATATCATCGACCAATAAAATAAAATTTCTAAAAACACTAAAATGTTATTCAAATAAAATGATAAGAAATTTATTTCCTAATCTAGATGCCAAGGATGCTAAGTTTCGTAGTGGTTGTCCTTCAAGTAATTAATATAATAGCTATTCTTGCATCTCCTTACCAATTGTTCCCATAACTTCATTTTTCTGTACCTAAACTATGCATGTTTCTTTCTTGTCTAGTAGATTCTTATTATTAAAATCATCACCCCATCTTGTAAGCATGATTAACTCGAAGGGTATATCAAAAGAAGGTGATTTGGAGTAAAACACCTTATAGTCAAATTGGCCTGAAGATTGTCTTAAAAAATCTTCTACTCTTTCCATATCTTTAGGGACATTAGGAGATTTCTCATTTGTTTCTAGGTTTATGCTCTTAAAGGAGCTTAGCACTTCATCCTCACTAACTCCTAAGTTTATCATCATGGTGGTTGGGGAAGGTACATTTTAGTAATTTAGGAAAGCATTATTTTTTGTGCTGGGGTTTTCTAGGTTTATGATTCTTCCAACATCTATGAGGTTTTGAATTTCATTTTTAGGTGAATACATGTGTCTGTGGAGTGTTTAATGACTTGATGGAATTTGCAGTAACTGTTTGGATAATAGCTAGGGACATTTAAGTTTAGTGGTTTGGAAAGGTTAATGGTCGAAGCAAGCCTTTTTGCATTAGGCGGTCTTAGACTTAGTAGAATCTCCTTGGTGTTTGAACATCATACACTTCCACAGCCCGTCTAGTGCTTATTTATTGTGTTCCCCCAGTTTGGTAATTCCTTTTTATTACATTTCTTGTGTTTTCCTTTTTGTCATTCTTAAAGGATTGCAATCCATCATTTAAATCTACAAATGTCTTAGGATTCATCCTTTATAACCTTTCAACCAAATTTGGTAATACATCCCAAACAATCAACCCTACTTGATCTTTTTCAGCTAGCTTATACTTTATTAAATCTGCCTTGTTCATGAACCTTGTCAAGAAATTTAAAAATTCTAAGTCCCTAATAGACACCTATGGCTTAGTATCATAGTCATACTGCTTTAAGAAAGCCTTAGACAACTCTCTCTAGTTAGTTTGAGTATGACTTTCTAGCCTTTGTTACTAGTTAACTGCTATGCCTTTTAAAGATAGCACAAATAATCTAGTGACCATTGCTAAAGGAGCTTTGATACTGTTCAAGGCAATTGAATACTTATAAAGATGTGTTCTTAGGTCCCCAGTACCATTAAATTTCTGTAGCTTAAGCATTTTGAATTTATCTAGCATATCATCAAAGTCAAATGAATAGCCCATGCCTTGCACTCTCATCAACTCATCCATCTTGGACATTTTCTAAGTCAGTGCTTGCATCTGCTTGGACTCAAGTTCCTGAACTAGCTTAAGTGATTCTATTTTGGGTTTCTCTATAGTGTTATTCTCAGCATCCTCAAATTTTATTTCCACAACAAGTACATTTCTAGCAGCATTTAGTTATGGTTCCCTAGCATTGTCATTGTTAATAGGTTGATCATCCATGATAGGTGGGACATTAGCAATAGGTGGTATAGTAGTAGTAGGGGCAATTGTAGGAGGTTGCATTAATCTAGCTAAGGCTTGTCTCAATTCATCTTGCATCATGGCTCTCATGTATCCATCAAAGCTCCTTTAATGTCTTCTAAGGTCCAGTTTCCTCCTTGTTGTTTTTCCATTTCTGTTAGCTTGGTCAGAGTTAATTTAACTTCTAAGTAACGTGGATTAATAGGACTCTTCTCTAAAATTTGAAGGATCTCTTTAGCTACTGATCTTAGACTTAGGTCAGTTTTGACTAGTCTACCACCTTTTCGTTCTCAAACATGAGAAGATCCAGATGAATCTATGATGGTTGTAAAACAAAGTGTTAGTAAGATGCATGAAGCATATGCATGAATGCATAATGCATGTGCCATGCAACAAGTAGCAAGTAACAATCAAGTGTACAATATCCTTTTAAACTTATTCCTCCCATACAAGTATTCAATGGCAAGTCTCTTTTCCTAGAATTTTTAGTCTTGGCCTTAATATTAATAGGGGATATTAAGAACTGATGAACATGCCAAATCTCTCAAAGTAATAAAACATAAAAATAATATTTCTAATTATAAAAGTTTAGCCCAATCTTTATTTGTTTAAATAGGCTCCAAAAGTATGAACTTGGGCTCTTATAAATAGAAATACTTCATGGCAACAATCACAAGCAATTTGGGTAAATCCCAAGGGAAATAACTAGACCATTATATATGGTTAAGTTTGGTGAAAAGTCAAGGTCCTCTTTGCAAGATGTGCTTCTTTAAGACTTGAGTTATAGACCAAGGTTAGAGGGGCCCAACATCCTTTACAAACTCAAGAGAAGACTAGCCCCCTTTAGGACTTGGGTTACAGACTTTAGTTAGATGAGCTTGGTAATCTCTCTTAGACTGAGTTAAGACTAAGAGTGATGGTTAGCCAATATACAATCCTATGAAGCTATTGGAATCATAGAACCATAATCCAATGCCATCAGCTAATAGGGACATGCAAAAATGAATGCAAGAATAAAATAATAATTAATAAAATGATTCTAAAGAACACAAGTAGAATCATTATCTCTTATCCCTAGTAGAGTCGCCACTATAGATGGTGGGGTTTAGCACATGTCCAAGATTTTAGCAACCGTGAAATTGTTTAAGCTTAGGGCTCTAGAAAACACACTACGATATCACAAAGGCATAGCGTGGAGATGAGGAGTCACCACCCAGAGTAATAACTGGGACAATTGATGAGTGGTGGTAACTCGATTCTCTAAAAGAAAGTTAGCACCACAACCAAGAGATTCTGGATACGGAATACCAAGTTCTTTCAATTTTGTGTTTATTTAGAATTACTTTATTAATTACTAAGTTATTCCCTATTTACATAAAATTTCATTTAAACCCTACTTAACATCCATATAACTCTAAAGCAACTAGTCATGAAAGAGTATACAAAAAATGCATTCATAAAGCACAATGTCCCTAAATTAGTCCAATCTACATTGATTTTAATTAAATGGGCTAAATATACATGCTTTATTTACAAATGATTCTAAAAGCTAATGTGCATAATTCCTATTTAATTTTAATTTAAATGAGTCTAAGTCTATTGATTTTAATTCTAAAGGAATCAGCTTAAGTCTATTAAATTTTAAAGAAAAAGAAATTGGATTAGTGGGCCTAGTTCTAATTAATTTTTAATTAAATGAAGTGATCCTAAATCTATTTATTTTAAAGGAAATGCTTTAATGGGCTGAACTAAGTCTAAGTTAATTTTAATTAAACTAAAATGGGCCTAAGTCTATTAACCTAAATGGGCCTAAATTTTTAAAGTTAGTTTAACCTGCAAACCAATTTTGAAGGGCCTATTATTAGATGGGTTATAGCCTAACATGGGCTTAAAGCCTAAAACTGAATAAAAAAACCCAACAAAATAAATAATCAAACAAAACATCCACACATGATTTCTAAACCCTATATCAATTACATGCAACTCTAATTAATCTATTGCCTCATTAATTTTAATTAAAGTTTACCAAATGAACCTTAATTTACTAATAATTTTTTAAAGTGCAAAAAATTAAAGAGTTTCACTATTGCCACTATCGGTGCTATTACAAAATCTACCAAAAATAATAAAGAAAAAACTTAAAATTACAACCCTTAAGAAAATAAATTAAACAAATTCAAAACCCAAAAAAATAAATTAGATTGAACAAAATAAAAAATACATAAAAATTAAATTGGGATTCTAATTCTTGGTTTTCATTCATGGATTTTCCATGGGTTTTCCTTGGTTCAATCATGTGTTCATCATCACAGAAACATGAAACACAAAGAATAAAAAAAAGAAAAAGATTAGAATGAATTAAAATAAATAATCAAAGAAAATTAAATTAAATAAAGAAAAACAATATCAAAGAATTAAACTAATAAACATAGGAAAACAACAACACTAATAATAAATGGAACAAACAAATGAAAATCAATAAAAAAAAAAAGTAAGAAACAATTAAAAAACAAACAAAAGAAACAAAACCCAAAAAAATAACAAATTATACTTCTAATCAGAAATTGAATTTTTTGATTGGAAATAAAAAAAATTAGTAGCTTAACAAAATTTTAAAAATTAAAATCAAATAAAAAAAAAGAAAGAAGTAGGTGAAGATTATTTAATGGATGCAGTATTGATTTCCCTCAGAGTTTGATCAACCTTTGATGGAAGTCTGTGACTTTTTTATATTGTCTGTGAGTATTAATTTTAATTGGATATGATTTTATGATAAAAAACTAAAAAGTAAATAAAAAAATAAAGAAAAATAGACTATATTTTAGCCCATGCCTCAAATCAAAATATTAGAGGAAAGAGAACAAAAGCCTTCAGCGCCTCCTATGTGAAAAGAGAAAATATCGTATTTATAAATCAAAAACCTGGTAACCCAAATTGGTTATAGGATAACAACAAAATAATATATAAAGAAATTTGTTGGACCATTAGAAAATGGTCGGAAATATAATTTTCCAACCAAAAGAGTTGAAAATGGCCATTTATGGCCAACTTTTGCCACTGTTGACCAATCAAATATTTGTTTTCTTGGCCGAAGTGGCCATTTATTAATTTTGCAATTTACTTTGGAAATTGAATGGGTCGTCTTCGGCCCAGTCTTTTTTTTTTTTAATTTCTTTTCTTTTCTTTTTTTTGTTTGAAAATTTTTAAACAAAAAAATAATTAAAAATAAATAAATAAATAATATTTAAATATGGGTGTTGAAAATAATTTATAAATATATAAAAAAAGTGTCCTAAAAAATAATTTACAATTATTTCAAAACTAATAAGTTAGATCAAAAAAATCTAATTTTACAATCAATTTTTATCATTGGGTCTTCTATCTCATTCAAACTCAAATCATCTCAAATTGGGAGCTTACAATTGCCCCATTTTGTCGCTGTTTGCTGAATAAATACAACAAAGCAAATAAGCACACAATTTTAAAGTAAAGAGTTAGGATGCTGACCTGTGTGCCATGACTATGCATGATACTATGCAGTGTTGAATGCCATTTAAGGAATGCTAGAATTTCTGTGGAATTTCTAACTGTGATGCTATCACTGTGTTCAGTGAATAACGATTAACACTATGTTCAGTACATTTTGAGAACAAACTATAGTTATGGTGAAACATATAACGGTGATGTTATCACAGTGTTTAGTGAATATCAGTTAACACTGTGTTCAGTGTATTTTTAGAACAGACTATAGTTCCGGTGGAACATATAATGGTGATGCTATCACTGTGTTCAGTGAATAGCACTTGACACTGTGTTCAGTGTATTTTGAAACTAGGCTATAGTTGCGATGGAACATATATCAATGATGCCATCAATGTGTTCAGTGAATAGCACTTGACACTATGTTTAGTGTATTTTAAAAACAAGCTATAATTCTGATGGAACATATAGCGATGATGCTATCATTGTGTTTAGTAAATAGAGGTTGACACTGTGTTTAGTGCATTTTGCTACATTTCCTGTAGGACATTTAGCAGGTGACACTATATTCCCTATGGGTCATTTAGTGATCGTGATTTTCACTATATTCCGTATGGGACATCTAATGATTGTGATTTTCACTATATTCCCTATGGGACATTTAGAGAAAATATGCTATAACTACTATGTAATGTCTAGTTAATTGTACAATAGTTCTTGTGGAACGTCTAGTAATTATGACTAAAATTTTTGCTATATTTCATGTGGAATATTTATTGAAAATATGTTATAACTACTGTGTAGTGTCTAGCTAAAGTGATTGAAGAAAAGTACTATAACTACTATGTAGTGTCTAGTGAATTGAGTTTTGAAAGTGATCAACCGTAATCCATCCATTACTCGCCCTTGCTTGTGATTTTTATCTTTGGCTATTTGATTCGAATGCTTGAGTTTTTTATGCTAACTTATTGGAATTTGTGTTGATTTCTTTGAATTTCTACACTGATTACTTTGATCAACTACCTTTGTTATAACTAATTTTAATTTACTTGATAGCACTAGTGCTGATTCTACTTATTAGGTTTATCTTCTTATGGACTTATTATTCCTAAAGACTTGTTGAAGTTAGTTTCAGCATGAAAATTGTAAAAAAGTACATTATATTTTTAAAAATTTATGAGAAAATTCATCACTTTATCTTGAGATAGCATGCACTCAACAATCTCACTAATTTTAATTTTCATGACTATTATTTATTTGTCATTCCCAAAGGTTAGAGGTATCATTAAACAACTTATGCTGAGAGCATATTTTTTACCAAGTGAAGAGCTTACTTCCACACCTAATTTTTGGGAGAATTTAAACAAAACTTATGGAAATTGAGCATAAAAAGATCGAATTCTAAGTATCAATACAGTTTTTGAGTTATTTTTATTCTTTTCTTCCTTATCTAAGCATTCCCCCACCTTTCTAATATTGCTCAACATGGATACTATTAGAAAGGTCCTTTGAATACTCATACTCTTATAGAACATTAGAGTAAATAGAGCAAAGTTTGACGCGGTCGTCTTTTAGTATTCCTTTGCCTTTCTTGTATTACTTAGTGTGGATACCGCCAAAGGTTTCACGTTGATACGCTTACTCATTTCTGAGCATTGGAGTAGATTATGCTCACTCTTATTTTGATTCTCCTCTTAGTATTCCCCTTCCTTTCTTGTATTACTCAGCGTGGATACCATTAAGGGATTTTATACTCAAACTCATTTATGAGCATTAGAGTAGATTTTATGCATATTTGTTATTCAAAAGACTAAAATAATACTCTAAAATTCAAACAATTTATGCTTCAAGTCCATAGATTTTATTTTTGCATTTTCTTCCCCTCATTCAAGTACAGAGTGAACATTAGATTGATTAGAGTTTACAAACTCTCAGTGCAAAATTATTAACTAAACATCTAAATTCTGCAAGGCTAACAAAAGAGAGTCATTAAGATCAAAATTCATGAGATAAGTTTTCGCACATGATCTTATGAAGCGGATGAATTTACTTTCAATTTGTGAATTTTATTATTGAGATTGTACTTTATTATAAAATCTAAGGAAATAGAGTTATGTTGCTTCCCTTGATTATTTTGATGAGTTTTTGACAAGTTGTTTATCATGCAGGGTGATATTCTGATGAGTGATTAGTGTTTACCTTCTTACTCATTCTTATTATTATATTAATTCCTTTCTCCTTCTTCATTCTCTTTTATTTTTTTGCCTAAAATACCATAAGTTAGTCATGTCTATTTGTAGGTAGGTGAAGAAATTTTATCAAAATGTAATGCCATTCTTTTACACTCCCTTTTAATTATGATAATGATTTCTCTGATTACAAAGGTCATGATACTCATAATGGCCTAGGGCTGAATTTATCTTTCTTTCATTCCATTGATGCTATGGTAGAGGGTTTGTTCCTCTTCTTGATATCTCCTGTAAAAAAGGTTTAGCAGTTTGATGTCTTATTTCATTATCAAATAATTTTTTAGAGTGCATTCATTTCAAGTTTCAAGTGCATCCTTCCATTTTTAGGGTTGATGAATGCATCACTGGTATGTTGGACCTTCTGATAAGGAATTAAGAGGTGTTTCAAGGATTTAATGCCTTGTCTTTGTTTGAGCATTCTTATGGCTATTAGAGATACATTCAAGAGCATATGTTGGGGAAGATTTGTTTGAGCATTCCCATTGACCCATTTGAGGTATGCTTGTCTTTTGTTACTCCTTATGTTATTGACTGTCTTTTGCTTTTACAATTTATAGGAGTAGGTTTTCCTCTTGTTGAGGCTCCAGGAACTATTCCAGATAATTCTCCAGATGAGGTTATGGAGATGGATGTTGAATTTGAGGAGCTTGAGCGTCCTATCCAACCTCTTAAGGTTGCTAGGATGAAGCTTTTACAAGTACCATTGTCAATGATATCTCCTTATTGGATGGGCCCATAATTTATTGGGCTCTTGTAATCTATAGGCCCATTGAGCATCCGGTTCACCTCGATAGTGTTGCCCTTTTTTCGATAGATACTTCATATATGAATACTTTGACTACTTTTTTGCACTTTTACAACACTAATCTTGAATGTTAGTAGTAAAGTATTTAGGCTCAAAGAGTTTATTATGCAAAGCAAGTATTTTATAATAAATGTATGCAAGTGTGTGTATGTTATGTATAACATACATAATCATAGTTGGTCTTCTGTTTGGAACAAAGCTATGTTGTTGATCTTGGAGTGTAAGAATGAGGTGCTTTATCAACATATTGTAGGTTTGAGCTTTGAATGCTTTAAGATTAGTACCTATGATGTTAGAGATTCTAATCCATGGCTTGACACTAGAGCTTGTGATTAATTGATGCGCTGTTGAACTTTTCTTTTTACTACTGCTTTTACTATATGATTTGTATGCTTGTAATTTACTTCTTTCTACCCCAAGATCTCATTTACTAACTCTTGTATTTAACTGTTTCATCTTCAAATGCATATTTACTATTTTTCATTTTTTCCCCCAGCGCTACATTTTGCCCCCAATTTCATTCTAAATTCATTCACGCTATTCTAGTAGTCTTTTTTCTTCATGTGTATTAAAGATGTAGAGAAATGAGTGAACTAACTGAAGAGAGTTCTTGAAGCTTAATTCAATTAAACTTGAAGAGCATTGAAAGAACTATTAAGCAGAATATGAGGTTTGATGTTGATTCAATAATTGATGATAGACACAATGTATGGGTTGCAATGTGAATCATTGAGCCATTGAATTATTTATGTATAAGAGGACACTAGACTTACAAATAAAATCACAAAGGGGTGGCAAAAGGAGAAAAAATAACTAAAATAGTGATCGCATAGCTCTAATTTTATCTTTCATTATGTATTATCTTTCTATTCAGATACTTATATAGTATGCTAAAGACGAATATGCAATATTTGAACAAAAATTTCAAATTCAATTTTACTCATTCATTAGGGTAAAAATGAGAACATTCATTATATCATATGATACAACTCCTGTTATCAGTCAGTCTTGAATTTTTTTCTCTCTAATTTTTACTTTATTGTTCTTTTTTCTTTCTTTTTCTCTCTCTTTATTCTTTCTTTCTTTTTTTACTGTTTAGAAGTTATATCATGTGAGACATGAATGTTCTTTAAATTTTCATTTATGCCCATACTAAATGAATCTGATTAATTTGAATTTATGTTAACTATGTAGATGCAATCAAAATCACAAGGCATAATACCATCAGGTTGACCATTCCATAAATAAGCATGATCAGAATTCATATCATCAATCAATAAAACAAAATTTCTAAAGAAACTAAAATGTTATTAAAAGAAAATAATAAGAAATTTATTTCCTATTGTAGATGCTAAGGATGCTAAGTTTTATAGTGGTTGTCCTTCAGGTGGCTGATATAACAGCTATTCTTACATCTCCTCATCAGCTATCTCTATGACTCCATCTTTTTATACCTCAACTGTACATGTTTCTTTTCTACCTAGTAGCTTGTCATTATCAAACTCATCAACCCATTCTGTAAGCATGATTGACTTGAAGGGTATATTAAAAGAAGGTAGTTTGGAGTAAAACACCTTATAGTCAAATTGGCCTGAAGGTTGTCCTAACAAATCTTATACTCTTTCTATATCTTTAGGGAAATTAGGATATTTCTCACTTGTTTCTAGGTTTATATTCTCAAAAGAGCTTAACACTTCATCCTCACTAACTCTTAAGTTGATCATCAGGGTGGTTAAAGAAGGTATATTTTAGTAATTTGGGAAAGGGTTATTTTTAGTGCTTGGGTTTTCTAGGACTATGATTCTTCCAGCATCTATGAGGTTTTAAATTTCATTTTTGAGGCCAATACATGTGTTTATGTAGTGTCCAATGACTTAATGGAATTTGTAGTAACTGTTTGGATCATAGCTAGGGACATTTGGGTTTGGTGGTTTGGGAAAGGTTAATGGCCGAAGCAAGCCTTTTTGCATTAGGCAATCTAGGACTTTAGACAAAGGTTGGTTAAATTTAGAGAATCTCTTTAGTTTTTGAACAACATGCACTTCCACAAACTGGCTAGTGCTTCCTTGCTCTGTGCCCCCAGTTTGGTAATTCCTTTTTATTACACTTCTTATGTTTTCCTTTTTCTCATTCTTAATATATTGCAATCCATCATTTAAGTCTACAAACATCTTTGGATTCATCCTCTATAACCTTTGAACTAGATTTGGTAATACATCCCAAACAATCATCCTTACCCAATCTTTCTCCGCTAGCTTGTTCTTTATTAAATTTGCCTTGTTCATAAACCTTGTCAAGAAATTTAAAAATTCTAACTCCCTAATAGACACCTCTGGCTTGGTATTATGGTCATACTACTTTAAGAAAGCATTAGACAACTCTCTCAAGTATGTTTGAGTATGACTTTCCAACCTTTGATACCAATTGACTACTATGCCTTCTAAAGATAGCACAAATAGTCTAGTGACCATTCCTAAAAGAGCTTTGATAGTGTTCAAGGTAATTGAATACTTATAAAGATATGTTCTTAGGTCCCCAGTAATATTAAATTTCTACAGCTGAAGCATTTTGAATTTATCTAGCACATCATCAAAGTTAAATGAATAGTCCATGCCTTGCACTCTCATAAGCTCATCCATCTTGGACATTTTCTAAGTCAGTGCTTGTATATGCTTGGACTCAAGTTCCTAAACTAGCTCACGTGATTCTTTTTTGGCTTTTTCTATAGTGTAGTTCTCAACATCCTTAAATTTCATTTCCACAACATGTACATTCCTAGCAGCATTTAGTTCAATAGCAGTAGATGTAGCTGCAAGAGGTTGCATTAATCTAGCTAAGGCTTGTCTTAGTTCATCTTGCATTATGGCTTTTATGTCATCCATCAAAGCTCCCTTAATTTCTTCTAAGGTCTAGTTTCCTCCTTATTGTTGTTCCATTTATGTTTTCTTGGTTGGAGTTAATTTAGCTTTAAAGTAAAGTGGATTAATAAGACTCTTCTCTAAACTTTGAAGGATCTTTTGAGCTACTAATCTTAGACTCAAGTCAGTTCTAACTAGTCTATTACCTTTTCATTCTCAAACATGAGACGATCAGAATGAATCTATGATGGCTACAAAACAAAGTGTTAGTATGATTCATGAAGCATATGCATGTATGCATGATGCACATGCCATGCAACAAGTAGTAAGTAACAAGTAACAATCAAGTGTATAATATTATTCCAACCTTATTCCTCCCACACACATATTCAATGGCAAGTCTTTTTTCCTAGAATTTTTGGTTTTAGCCTTAGTATCAATAGGGGATATCAAGAATTGACACACATGCCAAATCTCTCAAAGCAATAAAGCGTAGAATTAACATTTCTAAGTATAAAAGTTTAACCCAATCTTTATTAGTCCAAATGAATAGAATTACCTCATGGAAATAATCACAAACAATTTGGGTAAATCCTAAGGGAAATAACTAGGCCATTATATGTGGTTAATTTTAGTGAAAAGTCAAGGTCCTCTTAGAAAGAAGTCATCCTTTAACACTTAAGTTACAGGCCAACGTCAAAGGGGCCTGGCATCCTTTACAAACTCGAGAGAAGACTACCTCCTTTAGGACTTGGATTACAAACTCTGGTTAGATGAGCCCAATAGTCTTTCTTAGATTGAGTTAGGGCTAAGAGTGATGGTTAGCCAGTTTATAATCCCATAAAGCTAGTGGAATCATGGAACCATAAACTAACACCATCAGCTAGTAGGGACATGTAAAATGTAAGAATAAAATAATAATTAATAAAATGATTATAAATAACACAAGTAGAATCATTATCTCGTATCCCCAATAGAGTCACCATTATAGAAGGTAGGGTTTAGTATGCATCTAAGATTTTGCCAACCGCAATACTGTTTGATCTCTGGGCTCTAGAAAATACAGTACTATATCACAAAGACATAGTGTGAAGATGAGGAATTACTACTCGGGGTAATAACTAGGACAATTGATGAGTGGTGGTAACTCGATTCTCTAAAAGAAAGTTAGCACCACAACTAGGAGATTCTGTATACGAAATACCAACTTCTTTCAGTCTTGTGTTCATTTAGAATTACTTAATTAATTACTAAGTTATTCCCTATTTACATACAATTTCATTTAAATCCTATTTAACATCCATCTAACACTAAGGCAACTAGTCATGAAAGAATACATAAAAAATGCATTCATAAAACACAACATCCTTAAATTAGTCTAATCTACATTGATTTTTATTAAATGGTCTAAATCTATATGTTTTATTTATAAATGAGTCTAAAAGCTAATGGGCCTAATTATTATTTAATTTAAATATAAATGAGTCTAAGTCTATTTATTTTAATTCTAAAGGAATCGACTTAAATCTATTAAAATTTAAAGAAAAAGAAATTGGATTAGTGGGCCTAGTTCAAATTAATTTTAAATTAAATGAAGTGATCATAAATCTATTTATTTTAAAGGAAATGCTTTAATGGGCTAAGATAAGTCTAAGTTAATTTTAATTAAACTAAAATGGGCCTAAGTCTATTAACCTAAATGGGCCTAATTTTTTAACGTTAATTTAACCTACAAACCAATCTTAAAGGGCCTATTATTAGATGGGTTAGAGCCTAACGTGGGCTTGGGGCGCAAAGCGAATAAAAATAAATAAATAAAAACCCAACATCAAATAATAAAACAAAACATCTACACGTGATTTCTAAACCCTATATCATTTACATGCAACCCTAATTGATATATTGCCTCATTAATTTTAAAATGCAGAAAATTAAAGATTTTTACTATTCCCACTATCAAGGTTATTACAAAATCTACCAAAACTAATAAAGAAAAAAAATTAAAATTACAACCTTTAAGAAAATAAATTAAACAAATTCAAAACCTAAAAAAATAAATTAGATAGAACAAAATAAAAAAATACATAAAAATTAAATTGGGATCCTGATTCTTAGTTTTCATTCATGAATTCTCTATGGGTTTTCCTTGGTTTAATTATGTGTTCATCATCATAGAAACATGAAACACAAAGAATGAAAAAAGAAAAAGATTAGAATAAATTAAAATAATAATCAAAGAAAATAAAATAAAATAATGAAATAAAATTTAAATAAAGGAAAACAACATCAAAGAATTAAACTAATAAACATAGGAAAGCAACAACACTAATAATAAATGGAACAAACAAACGAAAAATAAAAAAAGTAAGAAACAATTAACAAATAAACAAAAGAAACAAAACCCAAAAAATAAACAAATTATACTTCCAATAAGAAATTTATTTTTCCGATTGGAAATAAAAAAAAATAGTAGTTAAACAAAATAAATAAAATTAAAATCAAATAAAAAAAAGAAAGGAGTAGATGAAGATGATTTAATGGACATAGTATTGATTCCCTTCAGAGTTTGATTAACATTTAATGGAAGCTTGTGGGTTTTTTGTATTGTCTGTGAGTATTAGTTTTAATTGGATATGATTTTATGACAAAGAACTAAAAAGTACGTAAAAAAAAATAAAGAAGAAAAGACTATATTTTGGCTTTTGGCTCAAATCAGAAGATTAGAGGAAAAAGAATAAAAACCATCAGAGACTCCCCTATGAAAAGAGAAAATATCATATTTATAAATAAAACACTCAATAACCCAAATTGGTTATAGGATAAAAATAAAATAGTATATAAAAAAAATCTATTTATCAAATAAAAAAACACATTTATAAAATAAAACAAAAATAACAACCAATAAATATCAGGATAAATAAATAAATAAATTAAACAATATGTAAAAAAATTTTAAAAAATTTACTAGACCATCGGAAAATTATATTTCCAATAAGAAATGAACATAAATATAGTTTTTCGACCAAAAGAGTTGAAAATGGCCAAAATGGCCATTGTTAGCCAATTAGGTCTTTTTTTTTTTCCTTGGTTGAAGTGGCCATTTGTTCATTTTGCAATTTACTTTGAAAATTGAATGGGCCATCTTATGCCCATTCTTTTCTTTTTTTAATTTCTTTTCTTTTCTTTTTTATTGTTTGAAATTTTTTAAACAAAAAAATTAAAAATAAATAAATAAATAAAATTTAAAAATGCGTCTTAAATATAATTTATAAATAAATAAAATAAAAAAGGTCCTAAAAATAATTTACAATTAGTTCAAAACTAGTAAATCAGATCCAATAAATCTAATTTCACATTCAATTTTCATCATTAGGTCTTCTGTCGCATCCAAACTCAAATTATTCTGAAATTGGGTGCTTACATGCCCATTCCAGAATGGAATGGGATATGATTGCTTTGGATTTTGTGATTGGATTACCTTATACAATTAGAGGTTATGATGCCATTTGGGTGATAATTGACAAGCTAACCAAGTAGCTTACTTTTTGCTAATTAAGAAGGCAAACTATCATACCTCAAATTTAACTATCCCCAAAAAAGGTCTAATAATGAAATGAATCTTCGAAATGACTAGAGTCTACTTGTTCATAACACCTTTGAAGTATGTAACTCTGAAAATCCTAACTAATTCCACCAGTGTGCAAAATCAATCATCAAGTCATTAAGTTGTTCTTTAACCTGATGAAATATGAACTATCAGAAAAATAAGAGGCTTATTTCGAGAAATTTTCTCTCAGAACGTGCAACTTGTTAAACCGGTATTCATTTCACTAGACTAGAACCCAACTTTGTAAAAAAAATGAAAATTGATTTTAATAAAACAAACTTTGGAAACATGTTTGGAAGGCTTTAAAACCTCTGGAAATGGTCCCGAAATAGTAAAAAAGAACCTAAGGAATAGCGTACGTCAAAATGGAGGTGGGTTTCTGGGGTCTTTGGGCCTTTCAAATGCATTTTTGAAGTCCATTTTGTCTAATAGTTTGAAAGGCCCAAAGACCCTAGAAACCCACCTCAAAATAGCCTGAAAGAGCCTCAATTTGCGCATTCATCATGCGAAAGTGTGCGTGACCACCAAGTGAGTGACCATGCACTTTATCTTAGGGACACGCACGTGACCACACATATACCCCCCTTCCTCAAATTTTGCACTATAAATAGGGGTCTCCACACCTCATTTTAGGGAGGGGGGAGTAAGAGAAAAACACACACACACTCAAACATCTATCAATTTAAAGACACTGGAAACCCACTTCTAGATAGTTTTAGCTCTCCCACTATATTTTTCTTTGGTTATTAGATCTCCTTGCCATTAAACCTAGCCTTATATTTGTCAAAGCATGCATAAAAGGTATATAAACTAGCAACATTCTACACATCCTTTTGAACCTTTCATTGAGAAAAGCTTGATAATCCCTCAAATCTAAAGCTTCAAAACTCACACAAGCTCAATAAAATTTGAGGACCACATAATTATTTTAGCATGTTGCACTGCATTTTACTTTATTATTGTCAGCATTTATGAAATTTATTGTGCTTGCATGATGAGATTGGCAATTTGCATGTTATATGAATAATTTATGCTTTATGTTGCTCATCTCATATAATCATTCTGCATCCTCTAGTTTCAAAATATGAAAGCGTACCATGCATATAAGTAATGTGAAAAGTTCATATTCTAGACTCGAGTCACCATGTTCTTGGTTCAACGATATCATCGTGCATCCCTTATATCGTCATCATATATCATCATAGCATAATAATCAATGCAAACATGCATGATTATGTACATTTTTCTTACTCTTTCGAATGACTGAGTGTCCATTGTTTATCCCGTTATTCATATGATCAAGAAGTTATATGCATAGTTATGCTAACCTTGTAAGTTTATTATATCTAAGCTAGATTTACTTTTCCATAATCTTTTTCCTTTTATATGTATTTTATTAGGAAAGAGATGTAATAATGATATTTTAGCTTTATTATCTTCCATTATTTGATGTATTGTGTGAATGCTATATAAACTGTTATTACCAAAACTAGGGTGTTACAGTAGCTATACATTGAATATCGTATAATGAGAAATAGTCAAAAAGTAGATGCGATCTCTTGAACCCGAAAATCTCTAGTGGGGGCAATACTCATTGAGTGACATGATGCTGCCCCTTTCTTTTCCTGATTTTCTAAAAATCAGGTGGCGACTCTGTAAAATTAAAAAGCATCTCATTACTCTTAAGATCAATCATTAGTCCCTATTTGGTAAAGTTTCCATGTCCCTCGAAAATACAAAATCCTAGATCCCTCCTTCACTCATCCTAAAGAGAGGGAGGAAAGACAATCTAAGGTCACTCATAATGGCGACTCCACTGGGGACTTCTAAGTAAGAGAGATAAACTCAAAAATGACTATTTCTCATTATGCAATACTCAATTGTATAGAGCACCTCACCACTACATTTGCAATACACATCACATGTGCACCAATGGTCCCTAAACCCTCGATAATATTGAATGACATTGCCACCATGATTACACTCGAGTCATAGGGCAATGAAGATAGGTATTATCACCTTTAGTCTTTACTTATGCATTCATCAAGCTCATCTGACTAGAGCCTATAACCCAAGTTCTAAAAGGGGGCAACTGAGTTATTAAAAGAATGCTAGACTCATTGATCGGAGTCCATAACCCTAGTCATATAAGGGCATTCTCGCTAAAGGAACCCTTAGCCTTTAACCTTGACTCAGCCCATGTAGATAAACCAGTAGTAACTTCTACTAGGATGTTTATGTATGCTATCTTTATCCTAATGTTATTTGTTTAACCTGAAATTTACAAAATGACATGACTCTCCTAGTGCCTATCATTGAATGATGTCGTAATGTCAGTTTTCATCAGAATGTTTATGCTTAGATCCATATGATTTGCATCGTGATGAATGATAAGAATTATGTACCTTAGTTTGAATAGTCTATACAAACTAACAATAACGACATCCCTCGATGACGGAACCTATAAGAGGTCATCCATTTATTCTTATCAGATCAAATAAATAGGTTAGGAATTTAACTAGATTATGGACTTTTATGTCAAAAAAATCAAACTATAAATTTTTAAATGATACTTTCATGACTCTTAGTAAATATATCAAATATCGATATGAGGGGCAAGAACTCAGGCTCCTTTTGATTGACCTTAGCCCTATGCATACAGGCGTATACAGGCTTTGGACATCATTTGAAGCTTGACAATTAACCCATATTGACATCACATGGTTACCTTAAGTACATTTTAGTATCATTCCTCATCTTACCTTTTGGTTCTAATTAACATAAATTGAAATAGCCTAGTTTCAAGAGAAGAACCATAGTTTCTCAATGACTATAGGTTCAAAACCCGCCTAGGGAAGAGACTGAACGACCTCATGGAGAAATAAGGTTGGAAGTGAGAGCTTTCTTGTGATTAGTTTGTTTACTATATAGGAAAAACTAACCAAATTTCTAGATTAATCATGCATACATAACATACATGTAGATAGCACACACTAACAACTGTTTCTTATAGCAAAGATTATCTTTTATTATAGAATTTTGCATCCACTCTATGTATACATACTCACCCTTTTCTTTTGTAGGCACATGTCATGCATCATTCATTTAGCTAACCTTAATAAATGCATAGGAATATGACATTTAAACATGAGTGACCAAGAAGAAACTTCCCATCAATAATTCAAAGATAGACTAAAAGAGGAGATCCAAAAATTGCTCACAGCCTAAATCATAACTAGAAATGCTCAAGATGAGAATAATACACCACTGAATGAAGCTTCTACATATGTTCACCCAAAGGTAGATAAGGCAAAGGGAATTCCCCACACTTCAGTTCAAGCTGATAATGATAATGACTACTACCAGGATCTCAAAAATGCACCAAAAGCTGCAAAAATTACTGACATGAGCAAGCCTGAATTATCAAGGGAGGTTAAATCATTGGCTAACAAATTGGCTTAGTTAGAATTTGCCTTTAAAGACAAGGGGGCTCATGGTTTTAAAAACTTCACTAACATGGCATTGTTCAAAGATGAACCACTTCTAGATGATTTTAAAATGCCAAAATTTATGGGATCCAAGGGTCCATCTAAGGAAATACGCTACCTTCAAGGCTATTATGAAGCTTATAGAATCAAATTGTTTAATTCTTCTTCATATCACTTGAGGAAGGGCTAAGAGCATGGTTCTTTGACCTTAAAGATGAAATTAAAAGTCATTGGCTATTGCTAACTCAGAAGTTCATCAAGCGATATGAATACAATACACAGTTAGACATCACTTATAGAGATCTTGAGACTACGAGACAAAAACTCAGTGAAGCTTTTTCTGATTACATCATAAGATGGCGAGGTAAGGTAATCAAAATGAGGAAATGTCCTCCTAAAGATGAACAAATAGAACTAATAATCAAAGGAGCATTACCACACTTTAGAAAATAAATGATCTTTGCCCATTATTCTGACTTCTAAGCTCTCCATCAGGCTGGGATCAAAATTGTAGATGAGGAGCCTCAGTAAGCTAGAAACACCTTCTACCATAATACCCAATCAAACATCCAAAATATCTTCACCTGAGCTGCAGAAATAAATATAATCCAACCTAACACTCACAACCCATCATCCATTGATGCCATTAAACCACTAAGAAAGTTTTCAAGCTTCAACCTCTAACTATCTAAAGTATTTTAGAGACTTCAACAAAAGAACCTCTCACACCCTCGAGAGCCTAAGCCTCTTCCAAACCTTGCCTCTTTAGATTGACCAAAACCTATTCTACCATTTTCACCAGATGCCCAACACACCACTCACGCATGTAGAATCCTTAAGAATGCAATCTAAGACCTCATTAACTTTGGAAAATTGATGACCTAGAAAAATGACCAAGCATCAAGACTAATCCTCTCCTAAATTATTAAAACATGCCTCCTTCAACCATCAGCATGATCTCCTCTAACCTACCAGAGGCTCTTGTTGAACAATCAATCTAAACCATCCAAGAAACCTAAGATAAGCTTTATGAAAAAAAAAAGAGAAAGAGCTCTTGATGATCATAAGAGACAAATTTTCAAGCCTTATTCTTGAACCTCATAATTCTAGTACAACTCTCCCTATAAACTATGAAGTGATTAATTACCCTTACTCATAAGAAGCAGACATAGGTGACCATGAAGTATGGGATTTATTAGGCCAACCATCTAGAAAGTTCAACTAGAAAACTAAGTACATATCACCCCCTACTACTCACATTCACTTAGAAGACATAGTACCCTTAAGATAAGTAAAGGAGATTGACAATAAAGATGGGGTAGTTATTATTGTTCAACTTCATAATCCATATGTCATAGGGATCAATATATGTTATGACTTTGATGATCCTCAACTCATTATTTGGGACCATAACAGTAGACAAAAGTAGATGAGCAAGCAGTTAAGAAGCTGTCACTAGTAGTCAATCATGTAACTCGTTACGAGTAGGTATATCAACCTTTTGAGAAAGAGAAAGATCCCTCTAAAGGAAAAAAGTGACAAGTAGTGAAGCTCCAGTCAAAGAGGAAGACATTGTCCTTTAACAACTTAAGAAGACTCAGGCATAAGCCAATATCTGGTACCTACTCATGGCCTTTAAGAAGCACAGGGAAGCCTTAGTAGAACACTAGATGAAGCAAAGATTACCATTGATGCCTCACTTTGTGAGATGATAGCCTTTCTAATGAAAGCACCCTCAAATGCAATCAATTTCTTATATGAAGATTTGCCCCTTAAAGGAAGGGTGCACAACTGCCCTTTCTTCATACAAGCGATTGTCAAGTCTAAGAAAACTCTATGCATTATGGTGGATAACAAATCTACTATTAATGTTTGCCCCTTGATGCTACTACATAAATTCAAGATGACTATTAATAACTTGGAAGAATCTAACATGGTCATACGAGCCTATCATGATTAAAAAAGCCAGTCATTAGGACTTTCAAAGTAGTAGTTACAGTGGGTGATATCAAATCAGTAACAAAATTTACTATCTTAGAGATTCCTTTGACTTTGCTTTACTGCTAGGAACACCTTAGTTCCACCCACTAGCAGGCATACCCTCCAATATGCATCAAAAGATTAAGTTCCTACTGAATGGAAAATTTGTTACCATACCTGCTAAAATAAACAACATTATTACCTGCCTAAATGTGGTCCCACTAAAATTTCAAGTTTCTATAATCAATGACAGTCATGTTGATCCTAAAGTTGCTGCCATAATGAAGAAGATGCAATACTTACATGGAACGGGATTAGGAAAAAGGTAAATTAGGTCATAGAATTCCCTGACTTCCAAGGACTAAGAAGTCGATCTCTTTTGTGGCTAAAAGCTCAACTAAAGTCTATAAAGGACAAGCTGAGAAGTGGGTAAGCAACAAAATCGAGAAACCAGGATTCGAGATCTTCAATGACACCTATAGACGACGGAGTTTAGCGCGTGTCCAAGATTTTAGTAACCACGACACTGTTTAGGCCAGGGCCTTAGAGAACACACTAACCACTGTCATAAAGACATGGCATGGAGATGAGGAGTCGCCACCCAGGGTAATAACTCGGACAAATTGAAAAGGTGGTACTCGATTCTCTAAAAGAAAGCTAGCACCACAATCACGAGATTCTGGATACGGAATACTAACTTCTCTTAATCTCGTGTTCTTTTAGAATAATTTTATAAATGATTATTTCATCCTCTAATTACATGTAATTTTATTAAACCCTGATTAACATCCATCTAACCCAAAAGGCAACAAGTCAATAAAATTACAAGTAAAAAATGCATAAAAAGGTAATGTCCTTATGTCTAAACTATGTTAATTTTATTTTATAAGTTAGATAAGTCTACATATTATTTACAAATGAGAAATGGACTATAGGTGGGCCTACATTTTTATTTTTATTAATTAGTGAGCCTATATCTATTTATTTTAATTTTTCTAAGAAATGAGCTTAAGTCTATTTAATTTTAAAGGAAAATTAAATTAGTGGGCCTAAGTATAAATTAGTTTTATTTTAAGTTTCATGTGGGCTTAGGTCTATTTATTTTAAAAGAAATGAAATTAAGTGGGTTGAGCTAAGTCTAGACAAGTTTTAATTAACTAAGTGGGCCTAAATCTAATTAACCTAATGGCCCTAAATTGATTTTAATTATTTAAAGTCCTAAACCATTTTTTAAACCTATTTATTAAGTGGGTTAGACCTAAACATGGGCTTCGAGCCCATAAGGATAAAAACATAAAAAAAACAAGCCCAAAACAAATAAAACATAAAAAATGGATCAAATAAACATTATAGTGACTTTTTAAAAAAACCCTAAATTAAGTACATGCAAACCCTAATTTAAGCTACTGCCACCATTGATTTTAATTGATTTTTTTACCCAGTTGAACCTAATTACTAATCAATTTTAAAGTATAGAAAATTAAAATTTTCACTATTCCTACTACTGGGGCTATTACAAACTACGTACAAAATTAAAATTAAATGATTATACACCCAGAAATCAAAATAACTACACAAAACACCAAAAATAAAAAAATAAAAAAATCCTAAGAACTATTGAAAAAATAATACAGGTTTATCCATGGCATTCCATGGATCTTCTATTCAATTCTTAGATTTTAGACTGTTTCCTTCTCAATCCATAATCGAGCATCAAATAAAAACACATAAAAAATTAGATTAGTAATGAAATAAGAAAAAAAAAACAAAATAAAAAATAAAAAAGTTTACAAGAAGAGAAGAGAAGAAAGAAAAAATGTTGAGCATATGCTTTGGCCCCTCAGACTAGGATTTTCACTATTGAAACTGTTGCCAATTTTGGACTCAGGCTTAAAAAAAATAGTGCTGGACCGTTCTAGTTGAAAGAATTGTATAGAAAAGAGCTTTGACAAAATTAAAGTTTTTTAGTGCCCCAGCGTTCTTAGTAATGTCTCAGTTTTTTTAGGGTTTCTACACAGTCAAGTTTCTGCATCAAAGAAAAAAAAAAAAACCTCCTCCAAAAAAATCCCCCTTCCGCACGCATGCAGACTTTGTTTTTAAATACAGAGTCTACGCATACTAAACTTCCTCCAAAGGAGGAACAGATTGATGATCAGATAGTGTTTGGTTTTTTTTTTATTTCAAAAATCTTCTGCATTTAAAAAAAAAACCTTATCAGGTAAAATTTGAATTTTCCACCAATCAAAACACTGAAAAAATTGATAAAAAATATGCAAAAAATAAAAAAAAGGGACTTATTGCACGTCGGCACTATGCAATACCGACCGGCATTGTATAATGCTAATCCTAAATTTTTTTTAACTTTTAATTACCAAAAGACCCTTGAAAAAATGACTTATTTGCAATCAAACTCTAAAAAAATGTTGCAATTTAGTCCTTAAAGTCTAGAAAATCGACAATCAAGTTCAATTTTTGAATGAATTTCATTATAGGGGCTTACGTCGCAATTGTGCACAATTGCATCCCAAAATTGGGTGCTTATAACACCCTTAAAGGAAATCACTTAATAGATATGGTCATTGAAACTGACATCAATGAGCTGATGAAAATTATAGAGCTAGAATCTAAGAGTAATACCCTTAATTATGCCCAAGTTGCTTCTATCCTTGAATCAAGCATCGATGACATCCTATTTGGAGGCACTGCTGATGATGATCTCTGAACTTTTCTTTGTTTAAAACTGATGATGTAATGAACTCTAAAGTTAATGCAGTGAAATCAGATTTTGCTTACTTGTTTAATATCTTTCCTAATGGTATATGCATTACATTGATAAAAACATTAGCATATTTAACATTAATTCCATATGCACTGAATCATTTAACATTGGCACATAATCTAAACCATGCATTTTGTATATTTTAAAAGATGTTACCCCTGAAGAGAGGAGAGAAATTAAAAAAAATATTAATAAAATATTCAAAAGTATTTGCCTGGACATACAACGATATGTCTAGTATTGATAGAGACATTGCTTAACACTTCATTACTGTTAAAGATGGGTGAAAACCAATAAAGCAGAAACTAAGAAGACTCAGACTAGAATGAGCCTAAAAAGTAAAAGAAGACATCGAGAAGAAGATTAAAGAAAAATTCCTAAAGATAGTAGACTATCCATAATGGTTAATGACAGTGGTGCCAATACAAAAGAAAGATTGGTGCTAGTACAAAAGAAAGATAAAAGGGTTAGAATCTGTGTTGACTACAGAGATTTGAACAAGGCTTGCCCAAAAGATGATTTCTTGCTACCTCACATAGATATATTGGCTGACAACACCATCACATGTGCAATGTACTCCTTAGTGGATGGATTCTCTGGGTATAATAAGATCCTGATGACCATTATTAATAAAGTGAAGACAACTTTCATAATAGAATAGGGCACTTATTGCCTTAGAGTAATGCCCTTCAATTTAAAAAATGCAAGAGCAACTTACCAGAGAATGGCAACTACAATGTTCCATGACATGATACACAAAGAAGTTAAAGTGTACATCAATGACATGATGGTCAAGTAAAAAACCAGAGAAGAACACTTGTTTGATCTTAAAAAATTCCTCAAAAGAGTAAAAAAGTATAGTCTGAGACTTAATATAAAGAAATGTGTATTCAAGGTCACTTTAGGAAAGATGTTAGGGTATGTTGTTAGTCAAAATGGGGTTGAAATGGATCCAGATAAAGCAAAAGCAGGTAGAGATATGTTAGTGCTAAAAACAAAAAAAGAGATCAGAGGGTTTATAAGGAAACTACAATTCATTAGTAAATTTATTGCGAAGTTGATAGTAGTGTGTGAATCGATCTCCATGCTACTCAAAAAAGATCAGCTAGTTGAGTGGAACAAATAATGTCAGCCGGTATTCGACAAGATAAGAAGCTACCTAGCTAACCCATAGATTTTGAAATTGCCTAAACTAGGGATACCTTTAACCTTGTATTTGGCCATTGAAGGAAATGTCATCGGTGCAATATTAGCCCAAGAAGGAGAAATGAAAGTGAAACATACAGTCTACTACTTAAGTAAGAAGATGTTACCATATGAGGAAAAGTACAGCCAAGTTGAGCATATATTCTTAGCAATGGTATGCGCAATGAAGAAACTCAAATATTACTTTTAGTTATATAAAATTCAAGCAATGTATAAAATGGATTCAATGAAATACCTCTAAGAAGCCCCCTATGTGGTAGGAAAACTTGTCAAGTGGCTCGTGTTATTGTCAGAATTTGATGTGCAGTATCTGACTAAAAAATAGTAAAGGGAAGAGCAATGGCTAAATTTCTAGCTCTTAACCCCATTCTAGACTCAGAAGAAATCCAACTAGATTTCCCAGATGACCATAGTTCAGCCATCGAGATTTAAGGATGATAAATGTATTTTGACGAAGCAATTAATTAGTTTGGTGTAGGAATCGAGGTCATATTACAATCTCTAAAAGGAAAACTACCAATTGCCAAAAAGCTTGAGTTCAAAGTCATAAATAATGAAGCAAAATATGAGGCATGCACACTCATGATAGAAGTGCTAATAGCCCTTGATGTTACAGAAGTTGAAATCTTCAGAGATTCCATGCTAGTAATCAATCATGCCATAGAAGAGTGGGAATTGAAGGAACAACACTTAAAGCCTTACCTGGATCACTTGAGGTTGCTTGCCATGTTGTTTCAAAAATGCAGATTCATTCATCTCCTTAAGAACCAGAATCATGATGGCAGATGCACTTGCTTCCTTAGCATCGATGTGGGGAGGACCATTTGAAATACCTATAAAGCCTTTAATCCTACTTATATTAGGATAACCTTGTTATAAGAACTACAGAATAGCAAAGATAGAAATGACTAAAAAACCTTGGTTCTATAACATCTAGAGATATCTGAGAAAATGAACCTATCTCGATTAGGCAAATGAAAAAGATAAAGTAGTCATCCGACGATTAGCATTGAAATTCACATTGCACAAGGGTGTGTTATACAAAAGATCTTTAGATGGGTTGCAACTCCGATGCCTAGATAGAATAGGCTGCAAAAGCAATAGAAGAGGTATACAAAGGTGTTCATGGTCCACACATGAATGGAACAATGCTAGCTAAGAAGCTAGTTAGACAAGGGTTCTTCTAGATGATGATGATAGAAGACTATATCAAATTTGGTATGTCATAAGTTTCAAATTCACGGGGATGTCAGTCACCTTCTTCAATAGAATTACATTGCATCTCCTCTCCATGGCCCTTCTCAGTATGGGGACTAGAGATAATTGGGGAAATTCACCCAGCAGCCTCAAATGGACACAGGTTCATCTTAGTAGCAATAATTTACTTCACAAAGTGGGTCAAAGTAGAATCATTTAACAAGGATAGGAGCCAAGCAAGTGGCCAAATTTATCAAAAGAAATCTATTCTATTAATATGGGATCCCCCATCATATCATCTCCAATAATGGTATTCAATTCCAAGTGGAAGTCAGAGAACTACTAAGGAGTTATAAGGTGGAACATCACAAATCTTCACAAGCAAATGGGGTCGTCAAAGTTGTAAACAAGAACATTAAGAAGATTTTATCAAAAATGACTCAAACTTGAGACTGGGGATATAAATTACCATATGCTTTATGGGGGTGCCAAATGATAATTAGAACCTAAATTGGAGAGTAAAATCTAAATTGCTAGAAGTACAATGGCCTCAAAAAGTGCATGATAATCTCACTCTCTTAGATAGTCAAAGGCTTAAGGCCTTATACCACACATAGTTGTATCAGGCTCGACTAGCTAAAACCTTCAATAGAAAGGTAAAACGCAAAAGTGTGAAAGCAAGAGACTGGGTGTTAAAGTAAGATAGAACATTCCAGACCTTAGAAGGAAATTCAGACCAAACTAAGAAGGCCTATACTTGGTCAAACATGTCTTATCAAAAAGAGCAGTTAAACTGATGGAGTTAAAGGTAATGAATTCTTTAAACCTATCAATACAGACTGCCTGAAGAAGTACTACATCTAGAGGAAAAACTCAATGAGTTGAAAACCTAAAAATGGCAGCTCATGCAAAAGTTAAGGATTTCCCACTAGGTTAAAAAGAATGCATGGGCAACTTAGGCAAAAAGTAGGGAAAGAGAGAAAATATTTGACTATAAAACCTGAGAAGGCTAGTTAGGGATAATAGTAACCTTAAATTCAAAATTTTTATGAACGCACATGTGCTTTTCTTAAATGATTTCAGTAAAATAAGAATGATTGCCAATTTATGTGAAATCTCTTTGAAAAGTGCAATACATTTTTATCATCATGAATTGCATTAAGCATGCTTTGCATTCTCTTTCATTACATGACCACGGTTCTTACCATCTTCTTTAAACTCTCTCTTTGAGGTCAGCCACTATCATTGAAGCCTTAAAAAAAACAAACCTAGCTAGTCATGAAAAGCTTTGAAAGGAGACACCCTAGGCAAAAGAGGGAAGAAAAAAAAGAAAACCTAGCTAAGTGCAAAAAGCTCCGAAAGGAGACGACTTAAGGAAAAGAAGGAAAAATAAAAGAGGCAGACAATAGCAATGGCAAACATCACCAGGCATAAAAATGACACACAGCAAGAAACATAAACACTACAAATCATCATCATACATGTATCGTACAACACATATGGGAGAAATACCCAAATATAATACCTAGATCTAATGACCTCGGGAAAATAATACAACAAAGCAACCATAAGCCAAAAAAGCCTTACACTTAGCCCTTAAAACAACTACATCAGCCACGGTTGCCATCATAAGCAAGAATTAATCCTACTTAAGCATCCCTATCATCCGATCCAGGCTCCTCATCATTCATCATAAGGGATGCTAGCCATGACTCCAACTCTCTAATACGATCATGATAAGTTGTGCGCTCCCACTCTCACTTATGATTAGCATGGAGATGTTCAGCCACCATTACATTAAAATTACATATCATACATGCATACATAAAACATGTGCATAAATAAATAGGTGCAATAAAGAAGGCACACCTTTTGATTACTTGTAAACTCTAAAAAGTACTGTTGTGCACTCCCTGCAACAATATACTAGTACTAACCATAAGATATTAGAATCTATGAAGAATAAGCAAATAAGTCAAGCACCAGTCATCAGATAAATTAGACAAAGGAAAAATAACTAAAATAAAGCATGAATATAGGAAGCATTAGGAGGGATAACATTTGATTGAGGATAGTCAGGATGAGGCAAATTAAAACACACTCCTCCACCAAAGTTGTCCATCCTAAATAAAACTAGGGATGATTTGGCTGCCAAATCTCCAAGAATAGTACTACTAGAAGCCACACCACTAGCATGAACAGTTGCCTTAGTACAAAATGTGTCCTCATCTTCCTCAAGGTGGGATCCTAATATCTTCTAGAGAGATCCTTATCGCTACAGATAAGTCTCCATAACGATATCATTTATAGCTTATTGCTAACAAAGTTTGTTACACATTTATAAAAAATAAGAATAAAAGCTTACCAGACCAGAAGAAGCAACTCTTAAAAATCTACGTGATGCCCTAGTCCTCGAATCTAAGAAACAAGCCTCATCCGCTTAAGGAGGTGGAGGTGGAGGAATGAAGCCACTAGCCATAACATCAATCAGTTGTGGGATCAACATATTAGCATAAGGAAGGCCTGCACCATCTAGGAGACTCTCAGAAGGATATCTTATCATGGTAGTAGTGAGCTCATTCACACTAATATCATGACTCTAGAACATGTCACTAGGAGGATGAATAGGGGCTCTCCTCACAACCGGACCACCCCATTAATGATGGACTCACTCACCTAAATACCACACCTTGCTAGCAAGACTAGGTAGCAACACTCACCTCTTTGTCAGCTACAATACTGCCACCATCTCCATCGACCAATGTAATGCTATCACCCACCAAAGAAGCATAATATACTTAAAAAGAAAAAATCAATAAAAGAATCTCCATGAAATGGGATAACTAACACAACAGGAATCAAGCATACTTATTTAGGGGACAGCTGACCCATGTAATCCCGAGCCTTTACATAATCTTCAATCAAGTTAGTGGTCTTCCTAATCCAACAGGAATAATGAGGAAAACCATCCTCTAGAAAATGATCGATAGTTGGATGAGGAAGAACCCCAAACTCGTAAGACTATATCTATCAGAATTAGAATGTAGAGAGTCAAAAAAAAAAGTAAGAGTAAAAAACAAAATGACATAAACAATAACTTTTACTCACATCTAGCACAAATAAGCATCCATAAATCCTTAAGTCACCTCTGTATGCTACGTTTAAAACCAAGTACATATAGGTAAAGGTAGCAGTACCCCAGCTATATCTTGATAAACTATCAAAGTCCCTCAGAACATGCAACAACTGCAGACTACTCGTACCTAAAGGATTTGAGAAGATGACATCACTTAATAAATAGAATAAGAAGCAATGGGCTAACTGCTCTAGCAAAATGAGGTCAGTGGCATACATTGTCCGTAGAGTAGAGATAAACTTAGTGTAATGAGTGAGGTATGAATAACCAGATTTCATAGGGGTAACCACCCCAAGCAATTCCATAGTAAGGTACCTCCTCGCCATCGCAGAAGGGCACTCCTCCTCACTAAAGGGAACAAGCTCCTTAGAAAAACTCATCCTATGATAGTGGCAAAGACTAAAGGAGTGATGATCATTTCTCTAATAGGAAAGTGAAAAGTATGCATCGTATCCATCCACTGCTCAACCAATGCATACATAACGATCTGACTAATCGTATATGAGTCATAAGACAGTGCGTCAATAATCCCATCAAAGCCCTTCTTGACAACCATTTGCTTCATACACAGCAAGAGACCCTGATAGTATATGCTGACCTTATTAAACCTACCAGGCAATACAATGGCAGACCTATAAGGCTACCAATAATAAGTACTCTATCAAGTATTTGCTCATTTACTAAATACTAACACATCTTTCTTTTTGTCATTTAACAAGATAAAAATAATAATAATAATAACAAAAGTTAAAAAGAACATTATGAAAAGCATAAATAAATAGTTACAACAAGCATTATAAAGCTACGAACAAAAGCCATAGCAACCTCAATTGAAAAACATAATAAGTACGGTAAGAGCTAACAAGTAACAAAGCAGCACAGATAGTTAAATAACTTCAGAGAAAATATAGGACAAATGAGAACCTACATAGTGATAATGATGAACCCAAGCATGAGTCTCTAGACTATGGGGATAAGATCTCCTACAAAATGCTTAGATGGTTGAGGACCCTGAATGCTGGACAGACCATCAGTACTAGTCCTCGCAGTGGAAGTCCTTACTCTAGTAGCCTCTATGAAGCCACCCTCAACATCCAAATCAATAAGGATATCCTTCAGACCCTTAGGATTATTAGAGAACTCTATCTTATGAAAAGAAAAGATAAATTTAGAAGAAAAAATGGAGCAAAAAACACTAAAAAACTCAAAAGGGGTCAAGAAAAGGCAAAAAACACTTAGGGAAGATTGGAAGAAGGCTCCTTAAGCCTAAAAAATGTGCGTTGATATAGACCAAGAAAGGGGAAGGAGCATGACCAAATTCCAGGTGAGTGATCATATGCTTAATGGGTGACCACACATGGCCATACACACTTCGCCCCCCTATGCGCTCCTGTGCAGTTACATGCGCACTCTGAGACTTTACCCACTAATTTCTTTGGTCATAAACCTTTGTTTGAGCATAAAACATTCACCAAAATTGCACAAAATTTACATTGATATGGGCTCCACTATCTAAAGACACTACGCAAGCCTCACAATTTTCAAAGAACTCAGTACTTCCTAAAAGAAGAAAAATAGGGAAGAATCACTATAAGGATATCCTACTCAAAATCATCAAAATAACATATGCAACATGACAAGTGATGCCACAATCACCTTATTATTACTGCATCATCATTACCACCTCATCAGCACTATTTAAGAGCATTTGCATTTAGTAGCATTTTTACATTGCTTAGGAGCATTCACATTACTTAGTAGCATTTCTACGTTGCTTAGTAGCATTTTTCTTAGTAGCATCTTCATTCATTTGCACAACACCTAAAGAGGTTATAGTCGCATCTTCATCTCCACTTGTATGACACCTAAAGAGGTTATAGTTGCATTTTCATTTTGCTTAGTAGCATCTCCACTCGCATGACACCTGAAGAGGTTATAGTCACATCTTTTTTTGCTTAAAAGCATTTTCATTTGCATGACACCTAAAAAGGTTATAGTTGCATCTTTATTATTGCTCAGTAGCATCTTCATTTGTGTAACACTTAAAGAGCTTATAGTCGTATCTCTTTTCACTTAGAAGCATTTTCACTTGCGTGACACCTAAAGAGGTTATAGTCACATCTCTTTTCACTTAGAAGCATTTTCATTTGCGTGACACCTAAAAAGGTTATAGTCACATATGCATTTTGCTTACTAGCATCTTCATTTGTGTAACACCTAAGAAGGTTATAGTTGCATCTCTTTTTGCTTATAAGCATTTTCATTTGTGACACACCTAAAAAAGTTATAGTCACATCCACCTTTTGCTTAGTAGCATCTTCATTTGTGTAACACATAAGAAGGTTATAGTCGCATCTTTTTTTACTTAGAAGCATTTTCATTTGTGTAACACCTAAGAAGGTTATAGTCGCATCTCTTTTTACTTAGAAGCATTTTCATTTGCGTGACACCTAAAAAGGTTATAGTCATATTTGCATTTTGCTTAGTAGCATCTTTATTGCATAACACCTAGGAAGGTTATAGTCGCATCTTCATATTGCTTAGTAGTATTTTGCATCTTTATTTGCGTAATACCTAAGAGCATTATAGTCGCATCTTCATATTGCTTAGTAGCATTTTACATCTTCATTTATGTGACACTTAAGAAGTTTATAGTCACATTTCTTTTTGCTTATAGCACTTTCATTTGCATAACACCTAAAGAGATTATAGTTGCATACTCATTGCACACCCGCCATTCATATAGAAATCATATCTTTGCATGAATCACATATATACCTTGCATGGATTCTGAAATCACATCCTTGCATAAAACCAAATATTGCACAGCAACCAAATAATAAGTTTGATCACGACATAACAACAGTAGTCAAATCTCAATAAGATGTCTAAAGAAGACCTATAAGTAAGTACCTCTCTCCCTACTAAATAATTTTTGCATCATTGCATTTGCTTCATGTGTATTGACACTAGCACTAGGTGGCTATGTAGCACACACGAAGTAGGGGCAACTATTATACCTCAAATTTAACAATCCCTAAAAAGGTCTAATAATGAAATGAATCTTCAAAATGACTAAAGTTTGTTAGTTTGTAACACCTCTAAAGTGTGTAACCCCAAAAACCCTAACTGATTTCACCAGTGTGCAAAATCAATCATCAAGCCATTATGTTGTGCTCGGACTGATGAAATATGAACTATCAGAATAATAAAAGGCTTATTTTGAGCAATATCCTCTTAAAACACATAGTTTGTTGAGTCTGAATTCATTTCACCAAACTAGTACCTAACTTCGTGAAAAATGAAAATTGATTTTGATAAAATAGATTATAGAAACACATCCAGAAGGCTTTAAAACCTTTGAAAGTAGTCCCATAATAGTCCAAACAACCCCTAGGAATAGTATACGTCATTTAGAAGTGCATGTATATGAACACCCCTAGGCGTCACGTGTTAAATTTAAGGTTGAATTAGACAAAATGAACTTTGGAAACATGTCTAAAAGGCCCAAAAACCCTAGAAACCCATCTTGAAATAGCCCGAAAGAGCCTCAAATTACACGCGCATCACATGAAAGTGCATGTGACCACGCACCAAGTGCACAGTCACGTGCACTTCGCATGGCCACGTGCTTCGTCCTAGGGATAAGTGCATGACCACGCACACACCCCTCCTTCCTTGAATTTTTCACTATAAATAAGGGTCTCCACACCTCATTTTAAGGGGGGAACAAGAGAAAAACACTCACACACTCAAAAATATATCCATTTGAAGACATTAGAAACCTACTTCTAGATAGTTTTAGCTCTACCACCATATTTTTCTTCGATTATTAGATCTCCTTTCCATCAAACCTAGCCTCATCTTTGCCAAAGCATGCTTCAAAGGTATATAAACTAGCATCATTCTACATGTCATTTTGAACCTCTTAACAAGGAAAGTTTGATAATCCCTTAAAGCTAAAGCTTCAAAACTCATACAACCTCATTCGAATATAAGGACCACACAATAATTTTAGTATGTTTATTTTATTGCACTGCGTTTTACTTTATTATCGCCAACATTTATGAAATTTATTATACTTGAGTGATGAGACTGGCAATTTGCATGCTATATGAATAATTTATGCTTTATATTGCTCATCTCATATTACCATTCTGCATCCTCTAGTTTTGAAGCATGAAATCACACTGTGAATATTAATAATGTGAAAAGTTCATATTTTGGACTAAAGTCACCATGTTCTCAATCCATTGATGTCATCATGCATCACTTATATCATCATCATATATTGTCATAACATAATAATCACTACAAACATGCATGATTATGTACATTTTGCTTACTCTTTCAAATGATTGAATATTGTATAATAAGAAATAGTCAAAAAGCATATACGATCCCCTGAACTCAGAAATCTTTGCTGGGGGCAATACTCGTTAAGTGACTTGATGCTACCCCTTTCTTTTCTTGATTTTCTAAAAATCAGGTGCTGACTCCACAAAATCAAAAAGCACTTCATTCCTCCCGAGACCAATCATTTATCCCTATTCAATAAAGTTACCATGTCCCTCGGAAATGAAAAATCTATGTCATCCCTTCACTCACCCTGAAGTAAGGAAAAAAAAAGAAAGTCACTCACACATACTCTATTAACAAGTAAGAAAAATTGTATATTAATCAAATTGTTTACCTTTATGGGGTACTAGAAAGTATAGTGTCTGACAGAGGAGCCATTTTTACTTCGATCTTTTGGCAAGAGTTGCATAAGGCCTTAGGTATAAGACTTGACTTTAGTATGGCATTTCATCCTCAAACAAATGCTCAATTAGAAAGGATCATTTAGATATTAGAAGATATGCTAAGAATGTGTTTGATAGATTTTGGTGATCAATGGGATTTACACTTACCTTTGATTGAATTTGCAAATAACAATAGTTATCATGAAAGTATTGGAATGGCTCCATATGAAGCATTGTATAGAAGGAAGTGTAGATCACCTTTGTGTTAGGAAGTTGGAGAGAGGCAGGTAACATGCCTATAATTGGTGCAAGTGACTTTTGAAAAGGTTCCTCTTATTCAACAGAGATTGAGAACAACTTTTAGCGGACAGAAAAACTATGTTGATCCTAAAAGAAAAGATGTATCATTTTTTAATAGAGAAATCGTGTTTCTCAAGGTGTCTCTAATGAAGGAATTAATGAGATTTGGAAAGAAGGGTAAGCTAGCTCTAAGGTATATCAAACCCTTTAAGATTTGCTCAAGAGTTGGTAATGTGGCTTACCGATTGTTGTTGCCACCATAGTTGTCGTAAATTCATCCAGTATTTCATGTCTCCATGTTAAGGAAGTATGTCTCTGATCCTTCATATATTCTTCAATCACATATAGTGGAGCTCAGTGAAGATTTGACATATAAAGAATGCCCTGTTGATTGACAAGTTCGCCAACTATGTACCAAAGAAATTCCTATAGTGAAGGTACTATGAAACAACCATGCAGTGGAAGATTGCACTTAGGAGACAGAGGCTAATATGCAGAGCCGATACCTTTATCTGTTTTAATATTGATCTAAAATTCGAGGATGAATTTTTTAAAGGGTAAGACTGTAATAATCTAAATTTATGTGGTTATTAATATTATTATTTTTTTATTATAACTATTGGTATTTTACTTATTATTATTATTGTAATTATTATTATTATTATTATTATTATTATTATTATTATTATTATTATTATTATTATATATAAAAAAGAAAAGAAGAGAAAAGTCAAGTCAAGTGGGATTAGGTCTAACTGAATTTAAGAGGAAGGAAGTCTCTGCAGTGGGGAGACGAAGAAACAACGAGAATGAAGTAGTTTTGGGTAGTAAATTTCTTTTTGGTACATGAACTTTTCTTTTCTTCTATTAACCACCCAAATGACTTCCGATTAACCCCAAATTGGAACCATCACTTCTTCTTTCTCTCTTTTTCATACTAGTAGCTTTTATTTGCAAAATTAGCTTAGAAGTGTTCAATTTTGGCCAAGAACTTTAGCCTAAATTCCATTATTTCTCACTATTTCAATGACTTTCAGCTTTCGGGATTACTTCTATTGTGTTCCTCTCATCATCAGGAGTCTACAGGTGTTGATCCTATATCCAATCTTCATCTTTAGACTATTCTGTGAATGTTTTATATAAATTCACTTTTATTTTTTGATCTCTTTGTTCAGTGCCTATTTTGGGTTGTTTAAGGCCTTAGATGTGGTATATAAATTATAGGGAGCATTTTGGAATAATTTTTTTGGTTAGGTGTTGTGTTTTCTAGTGAGAATTTGGCAAGTCCCACCCGAATTCCAATGATGAATAGTAGATAGTTTATTTTTACTAAATAATATAAATTGTGCTAATTAATTTTTGTAACTTGATTGAAGTCCAATTCCTTATAGATTTTAAGATAAATTTTTCAGAAGGATTATGAGGTAAAAATATTTATTTTCACATAAATTAGTTTACTTCATTCAAAGTATTCTTTGAGCTTTAAAATTATTTATTTTAGTGTTTTTAAGATTATTTTGTTCATTTCTTGATTTTTATAATTTTATAAGAATTTTAAGAATTTTTTAAAGCTATATATTAAGTAAAAATTTTGATTATTTAAAGAAGTTGAGAGCTAGAGGTGCCGAGCATAGGCAGCCAAGAAAGTGTCCGCCTTCACGCTCCAATTTTATAAAATGATTGTTGAGAGTACATAAACTAGAATTTTATGTGGTAAATATAATAGTAAAATGAATATATAGATTTAGTTATGATTATAAATCTTACCACATGCAAACCTTATTTATTTTATTATCATGAATAATTTTGGAAATATGCTTTAGTTGGTTTTAGTTTAGTTTATTTTATTTTACTTTCTATGTGATATGAATATATTTTGGAGAAAAAATTGTAGAACGTGCTACCTGGTGGGTGTCACTAGGACCACATGGGCACTTGTTAATATCTTAAGTTTGAGAAATATTTAGATTAGATCGGTTGAGCTTATTCTCATAAGAAATGTTATGGTTTAGGCTCAATTAAACTTATTTTTTTGGGCATTATATGAATTAAGCTCAATGGAGCTTGTGCTCTTACGTCGAAATTGAGATGTAACTTGGTTGAGCTTGCTCTCAGGATATAAAAATGAACTAAGTAATAGGACTGTGGCTATAACTTAGTTGAGCTTCATTTATTAGGATGATGGTCATTTGGATTTAAAAGAGCTTGAAGGCTATTTGAATTGAGGTTTAGGGTTCTACAATAAACCAGAGGTTTTCCACCAAAGGTTTTAAGTGATTTTGTATTAAAGATATTTCTGATTTTGAAAGGGTAGTTTTCATTAAAATAAAAAGGGGATTTAAATATTAAATTATTTAATGGTTTTAAATAAGTGTTTTAAAACTAATATGCATTTTGTATTATTAATTCACTCAGTGAAGTCAGATTCCCCTCAATTTTATTTTTCCCCATGATCCTATTGTCAGACTAATATTCTTCTTCATTTGTGCCAGACTTGTTTGTCCTTGACTATTTTATATAGGTCTTATTAATGTTTATTGTCTTATATTGGTACTTTAGACACCATAGTAGTAGTTTGAATATTAAATAAATATATTTATGATTTAATTAGTTTAATTTGGGTTTATGTATTATTATGATGATATAATGTAATGATCATATATTTGGTGTTGTGGTGAAGTAATTATGATTAAAAAATATTTTTGGGAGTGTTATTTGCATTTTTCAGGTTTTAGTTTATTCCATGTACATGGGAAACTCTACATGATTTTCATTAAAATTTTTAAAAGTGAGTTAATTTTATTGTGATAAATCTTTTAGGCTTACTATGGATTTCAGAAGCTTCATGTTTTTCCATTCCTTAGTGTCAATCATATGATTGTGACAAAAAAATTCCATTTTTATCCAATTCCATGAGTATTCCCTTACAGTTTTTGAGAGTCAAGTAGTTATCTAAAGTCTCTTTTTTCCTTTTTGAATTTTGAAATGGAATTATTTAGCTCTAGTATCTCTTTAGAAAGCTTAAGATTTTCATCATTAGCTTTCTTGAGTTGGTCCTCTAAGGAATTAGAAGATTTCAAATCACATGTAAGTTTTTCTTTTGATTCAATCATTTTTCAAGTTTTTTTAATTCCTTGGACAAGCTAGATAATTCATGCTTGTAAAGCTTCTTCTCAGAGAATAAGCTTTTACATTTAAGTATAAGTTTGCTCACAACAGAGCTCTCATTATCACAAGAAGAATGAGAAATGGATAGTACCTCATTTTTATCTTTAAGAGCCATGAAGCAAAGGTTGGCCACTTCTTGTTGCTCCTCTTCTTTTTTTTTGATTTAGAGGAGTCATCCTATGAAGCTTTAAAGGCCTTCTCTTTGTCCTTTGCTCCTTTGTTCTTGAATTTGAGCTTACGATACTCACTTCTAATGTATCTCGATATCTTGCATTTATAGTAAGTAACCTCATTGTTCTTCTTGCCTTCATACTTCTTATTGTCTCTCTGCCTTAAAAAGCCTTTTTTCTTTAAGAACTTCTTAAATTTGCTGGTGATCATTACTATCTCATCATCATCTTCACTAGAGTCCACTAAGCTTTCATCTTCACTTGCCTCTTGTATAGCCTTCAATGTTGTTCCTTTTTTTTTCCTCTTTTTCATTCCTCTCATCTCCTCTTTACTTTATAATAAGCTCATGTGTAAAGAGCTTCCTAATGAGAACATCAGTTAAGAGAGTTGAAAGGTCTTGAACTTCCTCAATTAAAGTGACTCTAGATTCCCGATCCTTCTTAGGTATGATTCTTAGAATCTTATTATTCAACTCTTCCTTGGAAAAATGTTTTCCAAGCTTTCTAAGAATAGTGAGAAAAGCATTGAGGTGATTTGTCATTTTGGTTATTGATTCTTAAGGCTTCATTTTAAAGAGTTCATCATACATGTGGAGTTGGACCTTCTTGCTCTTTACTTGCACATTACCCTCATAATGGTTATTAAGTGTCTCCTAAACTTCTTTTATAGATTGGTAATGTTCATATTTGAACCTTCTTCTCTTGATATAGAGGCTAGAAAGATTTTCATTGCTTTATTATTCTTGTAGTTTTCTTCTTTTTGCTCATTTTTCCATTGACTTCTTGCAAGAGTAGTCCCTACACCATCAATTGTGACTTTAAAAGGATCCCAGCCCTTTAGAAAAACATCCCAAAGTATAATAGGATCACTATCTAAATACAATTCCATTTTAAACTTCCAATGTGGGTAATCATTACCATCAAAGAAGGGTCTGAGAGATGAAAAATTAAGAGATTCACTCACTATGATCTTGAATTCTAGCATTTAAGTACCTAGAACCCAAGTTCTTATACCAATTATAATTGCCCTAAAGGGGGGTGAATAGGGCTTCTTAAAATTTAAAAGAAAATTAAAAGAATTAAATAAAAATTAAGATAAAATTAAAGGAGTAGAGAATCAAACACAAGTGATTAAAGAGTTTGATTCACAAATGAATCTATGTCTCCACCAATGTTATCCCCAAGTTAGGATTTTCAATCCCCACACTAATCTTATTCACAAAGATTAAGATTACAAGAGTTTTAAGGATCAACTCTAAACCATACAATAATGAGTTTTTGACTAGGCTAAGCTCTAACCACAATCCCAATTGTTTTGATGATTAAATACTTAAACCAATTCCCTTAGAAACAAGTCTCACTTCTCTTCTAATCTATCCCAAGAATTAGATGAAGTAGAAGTCCTATTTCTAACACACAATCAACTCTCAAAGAGTTTAATGAACAATAAAAAAATTAGATGAAAATTTAAGAGCTTAATGAATACTAAGATAGAAGAGTTCAACAACCAAGTCTAACTCTTCAATGAAGCTCTAGGAGTTATTTATATACATTAATAACTCAAATATGGTTGTTAGGGGCATTAACTTCATCCCCGACCTACTGTAGCTTCATTTAAAGTAAAATAGCCTTTTGTAGGATTTTTATTGCTCACGATTATGAGGGCATGCTCACAATCATGACTTGTGAAAATATAGCTATTACTCTTACAAGTGACCATTATGTCTTGTAGAGTAGCCTGGTCATGAGTTGCTCCCTGTCATGAGGGTAGCCTATAAGCATCTTAGGCTTTTTTGCTCACTTAAATAAATGGGTCATGATCGGGATGAGCTCTCATGAGCTAGTCAAGGCTGCTTATGGTCACTCCATGATTATAAGGGTAGATTGTGAGGGGCTCGATCCTCTTTTCATGTTGAAGCCTCTTTGAAGATTTGAGCTTGTGAGCAAGGCTCTCAGATGTGAGTGTTACTTATAAGGGACCTCTTCAAGCTTGATTTGAGCATGCTTTGAACCTTGCAATGTCCCAATTGAGTCTTGAACTTTATAGAGACATCTTGATGACATTTTAATGAATTTAGGTCTTCAACAACTTCACTTTGGTTTTTTGGTAAATATTTAAGTCTAAAACACACTTAAATAAACACATTAGTTTATTCAAATTATTTGTTAAAGTCAAAACTTTAGATATTGAATAATGCTAAGGTCAAAAATATTATAATATTCAATTTGCACAATCAACTATATAATTTTTATGGTTATAAATTATATTTAGTTTTGACTTTATATTTATAATTAAATTTAAAATTATATGTATATATTATTGGCTGATAATAGATGTTGCTACATGTACAATGTGTTATAATACATTAGGAGATAAAAAGAATTTATGGTTTTTTTTTTAATTTTTGCCCCTACATTTTTCTAATGGCCCATTAAATAGGAAAGGAAAAAAATAATTGCGTAAATGTAGCGACACACTATAGATATCACATGTAGCTGCATCTAACATTTTTGTATACTATTATAACATTACAATGCATTTGTAAAGTAAAATAAACTATTATAAAGATAATTGAAAGATGTACACTTAGAGATTAGTCATTGGATGCTATTAATAGTAGGTGCATTCTTCTCCATTAAAAAGCACTGTCATGGGGAATCCATAGCTGCCAGGTATGTTAATCCCTGAAATTTATTTCTTGGTGAATGGAATTGAAAATTGCTACTTTATGGGCACTCTATGAGCTCTTTTAGTCCTGTTCACTTCCCCTATTAATAAATTTAGATCATGCAGACCTTGAAGGAAGATAGTGTTGTTGCGGCTATCATTCTTATATAGTTTCATTGCCAGTGAGGGAGTAGTCAAGTGATAACTCATCTCTAATGGCATCTTATAGTGTAGAGTTTGAATATTGTCATTATCAATTGTCCTTTTGAGGAATGCCCTTATTGTGCAGTCCATTGATACCTAGGTCATATGATCTTCCTATTAAAAAAATGGAGCATACATTTTCATAATCAGGACATACCTTGTCCATTTTGATTATTGCAAACCAAGATTTAAAAGGATCTTTTTCCCAATTGAAAAGTGTGATCATAGTAGTCCAGCCAGTCTTATGATTTGTATTAAGGTGCCAATTTATACTAACCAAACAATTATCCAGACAAGGCCTTGGATTTGAAAATTTTCAAGTGCTTAAGTTTAGCCCATGCTAGTGCCTTACTACTGGTTTTATTTTTAAAAGATAGAATTGCTTATATGGGGTAAATTGTACTAGAGGTGTTTAATAAATTTCTTGAATTTTTGACCCATAATATCATTTAAATTTTTGTCATAATATATAATTCACTATTAATCATAAAATAAAATATGAAAATATATTGTATCATTACAAAAAATTATTTAACTCATGTGACAATATATTAAAAACTTGTTAAAAATTATATTAATAAAATCTAGGGATATAACTTGTTATGACAATTATATGTTTCTATCACTAAAAATATTTTAACAGCATGTTAAAATTGTCATATAAGAAGTACACAAATTAATATTATCACTGTCATACCTTAAATATGATTGTCCCTATAAAGGTCTAATGATGAATGAATCTTCAAAGTGACTAGAGTCTGCTCATTCGTAACACCTCTAAAGTGTGCAACCTTAAAAACCCTAACTAATTCCATCGGTGTTCAAAATCAATCACCAAACCATTAAGTTGTGCTCTGACCTTACAAAATATGAACTATCATAATAATAAGAGGCATATTTCAAACAATATTCTCTCAAAACGCATAGCTTGTTGAGTCAATGTTCATTTCATCAGACCAAGACCCAACTTCATGAAAATTGATTTGGAAAAAGTGGACTTCGAAAACACATTTGACAGGCTTCAAAACCTCTAGAAGTGGTTTTGGAATAGTCCAAAATAACCCAAGGAATAGCGCATGTCACTTAGAAGGGCGCATATAGCCACGAACACCCCTAGGTGTCATTAGACAAAATGAACAAAATAGACAAAACAGACTTCAAAATCATGTCTGGAAGGCTTCATATCATCATTTTGCATCCTCTAGTTTCAAAACATGAAATATCACTATGCATATCAATAATGTGAAAAGTTCATATTTTGAACTAGAGTCATTTTTTTCCCGATCCAATGATGTCATCATGCATCCCTTATATCGTCATCATATATTTTCATAGCATAATAATCATTGCAAACCTGCATGACTATATACATTTTCCTTACTCTTTCAAATGATTGAGTGTCCATTGCTTATCCTATTTTTTATGTGATCGAGCAAGCTACGCGTATAGTTGTGCTAACCTCATAGTTTTATTATATCTAGGCTAGATTTATTATTCCACAATCTTTTTTTTCCTTTATATGTATTATATTAGGAAAGCAATTTCATAATGATATTTTAGCTTTATTAGCTTCTATTATCTGATGTATTGTGTGAATGCTATATAAACTATCATAACCGAAACTAGGGTGTTACAGTAGCTATACATTAACTATTCTATAATGACAAATAGTCAAAAAGTAGATGCAATCTCCCAAACTTAGAAATCTCTACTGGGGGTAATACTTATTGAGTGACCCGATACTACCTCTTTCTTTTCCTAATTTTCTAAACATTGGGTTGTAACACCATAAAATTAAAAAAAAAGCACCTGGTTCCTCTTGAGACCAATCATTTATCTCTATTCAGTAAAGTTTCCATGTCCCTCAGAAATACAAAATCCTAGATCCCTCCTTCACTCATCTATGAAGTGAGGGAGGAAGAAGGTTGATCATAATGGTGACTCCACTAGGGACTTCTAAATGAGAGAGATCAATTTGAAAATGACTATTTCTCATTATGTAATACTCAATCATATAAAGCCCCTTGCCACTACATTTGCTCTCCACATCACACTTGCACCAATGGCCCCTAAACCCTTAATACTAAATGACATTGCCACCATGACTCCACCCGAGTCACGAGGTGATGAAGATAGGTATTATTACCTTTAGTCTTTACTCTTGCATTCACTAGGCTATCTAACCAGAGTTTGTAAACTAAGTCCTAAAAGGGGGCGATCGAGTTATTAAAAGAATGCTAGAATCAGTAATCTAGTCATATGGGAGCATTCTTGGTAAAGGAACCTTGAGCCTTTCACCCTGACTTAGCCTATATAAATAAACCAGTAGTAACTTCTACTAGGATCCTACCAAGCTTTGCATGCTATCTCATCCTAATGCTATCAGTTTAACCTGACATTTACAAATGATATGACTCTCGTAGTGTCTATCATTGAACAATGTCGTAATGTCAATTTTTGTAAACTGTCCATGCTTAGGCCCATGTGATTCTCATCTACTTTCTACAAGCCCAAAGCATGAGGAATGATAAGAATCATATACCTACACTTAAATAGTCTATGTAAACTAGCAAATAATGACATCTCTTGATGACAGAACCTATGAGACGTCATCCATTTATTCTTATTAGATCAAATGAATGGGTTAGGAATCCAATTAGATTATGGACCTTTATGTTAATAAAATCAACCTATAAATTATTGAATGATACTTTTATAACTCCTGATAAACATATCGAACATTGATATAGGGGAAAGAACTCGAACCCCTTTTGATTAACCTTGGCCCTTTGCATACGAGTGCATATAGGCTCTAGATATCATTTGAGGCCCAACAATTAACCCTTACATCAACATCATATAATTACCTCAAGTACAATTGAGAATCATTCCTTAATTTACCTTTGGGTTCTAAACAATATAAACTGAAATAGCCTAGTTTTGAGAGTGAAATCATAGTCCCCTAATGACTATAGGTTCAAAAATTACCTAGGAAAGAGACTAAATAACCTCACAAAGTAATAAGGTTAGAAGCAAGCACTTGCCTGTGATTGGTTTATTCAATGTGTAGGAAAGACTAACCGATCTTCAAAATTTTTTATCATGCATACATAACATACATGTAAATAGCAAGTACTAACCATTACTTCTTATAGCAATAAACATTATTTATAATAGGATTTTGAATGCACTCCATGCATACATGATAATTGCATTTTACTATTAAAATTTACACTCTTTAGTCTCTTTTTTAATTTAATAACATTTCATTTTAGTTGCATAATTTTCCATTTTCTTCAAAATAATTAATAAATTTAGCAATTTGAAAAATTAGGACATTTAAATAAAATATAGATATAATCATGCATTAATTAAATAAATTAGGAGTTTTATGTTTTCTGTCTAATTTTTTTATTCTTCTCACTGAGTTTCTATTTTATCTATAGAAATTAAATGTGTGAAGAAGAGTCAAAGATCAAGGAAGTTAAAGAATAGAATACGAGCATGCAAAACTCAGGCTTGAAGAATGCACGGTCATGCCAAGAAATGAAGGAAATAGCACACGGCCATGTGAAGCATCACACGACCGTACCATTATGAGGCATGCAAGATGCACGACCGTGCAAGGCATGACACGACCATGTCATATTTTCATTACAAGGTAGCATGGTCGTGCAAGGCATGACACGGCCGTGTCATTCTTTCCCTATAAGTGTCCACGATCGTGCAAGTCTAGCTATGCTTGTACATTTAGAGAATTTCCACTCGGATGCATGCATCACACACAACCCTATTTTTGAGGGGGGTAATGGGAGGTGGAGAAGGAAGAAGCAAAAAATAAGAGACAGAGAAAAATAGAGAGAGACAGAGACAAAGAGACAGAGAGATGGGGAAGAGGATTAAAGAAATAGAGACTATTTCTCCAAACTTCTTTTTCTTATATTCATTTATTCCTATCTTTAATAATTTACATTATGTGTAAACTCTTTTAGAGTTTGGATTCATGTAGCCAAGATTACTGCTTGTTTGGATAATGTTTTATTGCAGTTAATTATCATCGATCAATTTCTTAGGTTTTGCTTCATTAATCTTGTGTTTAATTTAATCCTGATTAAATGCATGCTTGTGGATAAATTTATGATAACAGAAGTTGCATGATTTGTTAGCTCATAAAACTTGTGATTTTAGGAATCCTTGATCACGAAAGTAGACAAGACCATAGGGGATTAATAGACTGTTAAAGAACTTAGTAAACCTGAGTAATTCATTAGACCATGAGAATAGGCTGTGTTTGCTTTATGTATGCTTAAGTGACTTTGAAAGAAGCCTTAGGAATTTATGAACAGCTTACCCTTAACTAAGATTTATTAATTGAATTAATAAAATCCTGTAATTCAAGCAAGTGCTTGGTGAATGAATCTAAGCTCTAGTTTTTAAATCCTGAATTTCTTTAAATATAATCTGTTTACATTAGCATTCTATTTATTTATTAATTTAATTTTCCAATTTAAAAATCATTCATTCTATTAGCTTGTAAGAGGCAAGATCACACTTAGTGCTAGAATTTCTCATCTCCCTGTGGGAACGATACTCACTCATCATATATTACTTGTAACAAGCCATACACTTGCAAAAATCGCTCAATAAGTTTTTGGTGTCGTTATCAAGGAGATTGGTGAATACCTACATTAGGATAGACTTTTGTTTCTGTAAGACTAATAGTTTTATTCTTGTTTTATTAATTGCATTTAAATTTTTATTTTTAGGAACCTTATTTTTTATGCAAACAATGTCTCAGAATCCTAAATTAAAAGAGCTTAATCCAAAGACTGAAAAAACTTGCAAACAGAATAGGAGGAGAGAAAGACTCAGAGCAATGTTAGGACAGGGAGCTCCAGCTAGAGCTTTAGAAGAATATGGTGTACCTAGTCTAATGGGAAGTTAAAATTTCATAGTGAAACCCAGCATTGAAGCCAACACCTTTAAAATCAAACCAGCCTACATCCAGATGGTTTCACAATACTAGGTTGCAAGACTACCTTTGAAGGACCCTAATGCCCACCTGGCTTCATTCTTGGATATCTATAATGGGGATGAATGGAGTCGGTCCAGACATAATTAAACTCAGATTATTTCCATTTTCCTTAAAGGATAAAGCCAAGCTATGGTTGCGTTCATTAACCCCAAATTCAATCACTTCATGGGACCTTCTCTCTAAGGCTTTCCTAAAAAAAGTATTATCCACCTAGAAAGACTGCTAGGTATTATCAGGAATTGGTTGGATTTAAGCAGCGACATGGTGAATCACTGTATGAAGCCTAAGAGAGATTTAAAGATTTACAAAGAAATTATCCTCACCATGAATTCCAGACTAGTTATTGATGCAAACCTTTTACCAGGGACTATCAGAATCTTTGCAGATTATAATAGATGCCACTGCTCAAGGCTCTTTTATAAGTAAAACACCAGCAAATGCATATGCACTTTTAGAGAAGATGGCATCCAATAACTACTAATGGCATGGAGAGAAACACCAACTAAAGAAAGTTGCTAGGCTTTTATGAAGTCAATGTTTTAAGCATGGTGAATGCCAAATTGGACTCTCTTACAAAAAAAAAATTGGAGAAGCTAAATTTTATAGGACATCCATCTTAGGTACTCTGTTGTGAGGTATACGAAGTAGGGTATGCTACAGTAGACTGTTAGCAAGGCAATCCTTACTCTTAGGGTTCCTCAATTGAGCAACTCAATGCTTTAAACAATTATAATGGCAGACCCTAACAAAACCCTTACTCTAACACTTATAACCCAGGATAGAGAAATCACCTGAATTTTTCATGGATAAATTAAGGTGGACACTAAGCTCCAAATTTATAATAGGGATATAAGCCTCCACCCCCACCGGGTTTTCAACAGAAGAATATGGCTTCTCAATCTAAACCCAAATCCAATATGGAATTAATAATGGAAAATTTCATCCAAACACAAAACAAGATAATGCAGATGGTTCAGGATAGCCTCAAACATCATGAGGAAAATTTCAAGCGATACAATGCTAGGATGGAACAGTTGATAACACATGTTAAATTACTAGAGAATAAAGTCACTTCTTAGGCAAATTCCTCCAATTTTTGCCAATCAGTTGACTTTCCAAGTCATCCTTAAACCCAAGAGAGCAAGCCCAAGCAGTAACTCTACGAAGTGGGAAGAATGTACCAAAGGCTGAATCCAAGAATAAAGAATAGGAAGTTAAGCCAGAGACCACTCAGCAACCACAGGTAAAAGCACAGGAGCCAAAGATAGCCAAGACTCCTTGCTTACCAATCCCTCAGAGGATGCACAACTCTGCTCTGAATAAACAATTCCAGAAAGTCTTGAAGGTGTTTAAACAACTGGACATCACCATTCCTTTCTTAGAAGTAGTTACTCGAATGCCCAAGTACGCCAAATTTTTAAAAGACATTATGTCCAATAAAAGGAATTGGGATAATTATGATACTATTCCAATAAATGAGGAGTGCAATACAGTGATTAGAAATAAGCTTCCTCAAAAGCTTAAGGATCCAGGGAGTATCACTATACCTTGTGTTATTGGTAAATTTTCTATTAGTAGAGCTCTTTGTGATCTAGGAGCTAGTGTCACTATAATGCCTTTTATCTCTTTACAGGAAATTAAACATAGGTGAACCCAAATCAATAAATATTTCTTTGCAGCTTGCTGATAGGTCTATTGTCTACCTCGAAGGGATCTTGCAAGACATACCAATCAAGGTTAGAGGATTTTATGTGCCATATGACATTATGGTATTAAAGATGGAAGAAGATTCTTAAATTCCTATAATTTTGGGAAAGCCATTCTTAGCCATTGCTGGTGCTATAATTGAAGTAAAGTGGGGTAAAATGAAAATCAAAATTGGAGAAGACACATTTGAGTTTGATGTATTCCAAATGAAAAAAGATCCTTTATTAACAAAGACCTGCTTCAAAGTAGATGTTATCCAAAGCTGTGTAGAGAAAATATTCAAGAAGAAATACCCTAAAGATCCACTAAAAGTAAGCCTCACCTGAGATACAGATTCTAATGAAGAAGATCCTGAGGTAGTAGCTTTTATAAACACCCTAAATGCCTCTCTTGCACTGCCTAAAGGTAAGTCAGTAAGGTATGACCCCTTACCCCCTCGTGATTTCTATGTTGTATGTGCTTTAAAAGAGGAAGACACACCAAAAGTTGAACTTAAACAACTTCCTCCTAATTTAAGGTATGCTTTTCTATGACCTAATTCTACTTATCCAATTATTGTTAATGCACAGTTAAATGGTGAACAAGTGGATAGGTGGCTTAGAAGAGTCAGAGACCATAGGAAGATCATAGGGTATACCATTGATGAACTAAAAGGGATTAGCCCTTCTTTTTGCTTGCATAGGATCCATTTAAAGGAAGGTTGTTCAACCTCCGTTGAGCATCAAAGAAGACTTAATCCTAATATGAAGGAAGTGGTTAAAAAGGTAATAATGAAATTGTTAGATGCTAGTATAATTTACCCAATCTCTAACAATAATTGGGTCAACCCTATCCATATGGTCCCAAAGAAAGGTGGTATAAATGTGATTAAAAATGAACATAATTAATTGATCCCTTCTATGATAGTTATAGGATGGAGGATGTGTATAGATTATAAGAAACTGAACAAGGCTACTAGTAAAGACCATTTTCCTCTTCCATTCATTGATCAGCTTTTAGAGAGACTTGCACAAAACTCATTTTTCTGTTATCTAGATGGATACTCTGGATTTTTCTAGATTCTTATACACCCTGAGGACCAAGAAAAGACCACATTCACATGTCCCTATGGTACTTTTGCTTATAGAAACATGCCATTTGGGCTATGCAATGCCCCTGCAACCTTTCAAAGGTACATGATGACAATCTTTTCTGAATTTATTGAAATTTTATGGCAGTGTTCATGGATGACTTCTCTGTATATGGTTCTTTATTTGATGATTGCCTTAACAATTTATCTAGATTTTTGTAGAGATGTGAAGAGGTCAATTTGGTTATAAACTGGGAGAAATGCCACTTCATGGTCATAAAAGGAGTTGTTCTGGGACACTTAGTATCTAACAAGGGCATAGAGGTGGATAGAGCAAAAGTTGAAGTCATTGAAAAGCTTCCACCTCCCACTAGTGTTAAAGGAATACACAGTTTCCTAGGACATATAGGGTTATACAAAAGATTCATTAAGGATTTCTTAAAGATTACAAAACCCCTTACTAATATGCTTGCTAAAGATGCCCTTTTTTTTTAATAAAGATTTTTTGGATGCATTTTGTAGGATAAAGGAGGCTCTAATATCTTCTCCAATTCTGCAACCACCTAACTGGAACCTCCCCTTTGAAGTAATGTGTGATGCCAGTGACTATATTGTTGGTGCTATTTTAGGGCAGAGGATAGACAGATAGGCATATGCCATTTATTATGCCAACCATACCCTGGATGAAGCTTAACTGAATTATGCCACCACTGAGAAAGAGCTTCTTGTTGTTATTTTCACTATTGATAAATTTTGCTCTTATTTGACAGACAGCAAAGTGATTGTGTTCACTAATCATGCAGCTTTGAAGTACCTCCTCTCCAAGAAAGATGTCAGACCTCATTTGATAAGGTGGATACTGCTCCTACAAGAACTTGACTTGGAGATTAAGGATAAGAGTGGAGCAGATAATGTTGTAGCTAACCACCTGTCTAGGTTGGAACTACCAAGGAAAGGTACTGAATTACTAATTGATGACTATTTCAAAGGAGAACATTTGATGCAAATGCAACTTTCAGTACCCTAGTATGCAGATTTTGTCAATTTCCTAGTATGTGGAGTGTTACCACCTAATCTTACCTACTAGTAAAAGAAAAAGCTTTTCTCTAATGTTAAGTATTATTATTGGGAGGAACCTCTTCTATATAAGAGATGTGGAGATGGAAAGATGCCTTCCAAAGGATGAGATTTAGGCCGTCTTAACACATTATCATTCCCTTGAATGTGGAGGACATTTTAGCTCCATTAAGACTGCAACTAAGGTCCTCCAAAGTGGTTTTTACTGGCCAACTCTTTTCCAAGATGCCATATGGTTTATGGTGAATTGTGACAGATGCCAAAGAATGAGGAACATAGGAAGAAGGAATGAAATGCCTTTGATTGGAAAATTGGAAATTAAAATTTTTGATGTTTGGGGACTGGATTTCATAGGGCCCTTTCCAAGCTCACTAGGGAACAAATATATATTAATTGGGGTAAACTATGTATCTAAGTGGGTAGAAGCTTTAGCATCCCTAACTAATGATGATAGGATAGTAACCATATTTCTCAAAAAGAATATATTTTCCAGATTTGGGACACCAAGGGCAATTATCAGTGATGGGGGTATACACTTCTGTAACCACTAATTTGAGAGCTTATTGAAGAAATATGGTGTGACATACAAAGTTGCTACTCCTTATCACCCTCAGACTAGTGCATAGGTTAAGATTTCTAATAGAGCCATCAAGTCCATTCTGGAGAAGATAGTATCAGCAGTAAGAAAAGACTGGTCTTCTAAGTTAGATGATGCTCTATGGGCCTACAGAACTACATTTAAGATGCCCATTGGTGCTTCTCCATTCAGACTCCTCTATGGAAAATCTTGTCATCTACCAGTGGAATTAGAACACAGAGCTTTTTAGGCTATAAAAGTTTTAAACTTTGATCTACAGAAGGCTAGTAATCAGAGACTTCTCCAGCTGAATGAACTTAAGGAATTCAGATTGACTTCTTATGGGAATGCCAAGATTTATAAGGAAAGAACAAAAACATGGCATGATAAGCATATTCTGAAAAGAGAGTTTAAAGCAGGAGACCAAGTTCTATTGTTTAACTCTAGACTGAAACTGTTTCCAAGAAAGTTGACACCAAGGTGCTCAGGACCTTTTACTGTTAAACAGGTCTATCCACATGGATTAGTAGAGATATAGAGTCATAACTTTGGTTCATTTAAATTCAATGGTCAGAGGTTAAAGCTTATCATCAGCGTGAGGAAATTCTAGAAAAAGCATCTTTTACACTTTTGTCACCTACCTGACCTCTACTATATTAAGTCGAGCTTATGACTTTAAATAAAGCACTTCTTAGGAGATAACCCAAGTGCTATTTATTTGTTCTTTTCAATTGTTTTTAGTTCATTTGATTCCCCTGAGGAGCTCTATTCTTTATGCAGATTTTTGAATACCTAGGATATACATGCAGCAAAGCTTATTCTCAAGTTATCAATGATATCCATAATACATATTACTACAACATCAGGAAATAAATTAGGGAAGTTTTCTTTATTTTTGTTTTTATTTATATCTTTTTTTTTTATTTTGTGTGTGTGCTTAAATGTTTTGTTGACTTTGAAAATATTTGGAGTGATTTTGAATGATAATTTTAAGTATGGACATATGTTACTATATTTCACGTTGTATGCATGCATATTGAGGGCCAAGCTTCATTAACATAACATGGGCATGCCATAAAATGACACACCCGTGCAAATGGGTAATATGGTCGTGTGATATTTATGCCTTCAATAAGCATGGCCATGCCCCTAAAGCATGATTGTGTCATTCTCATACACACATTTTGCACGGTCGTGCCCTCACCAACACGGCCATGCCATTCTCGTGCTCACAATATGCACGGCCATGCCTCACCAAACACAGTTATGTGATTTTTAAGCTTCTAGTGTGCATGAGCATGTTCATTATCCATGCATTTACACATAGCATGGGCATGTAGATTCCACAGGCATGTGACTTTTCATTTTCATGTTAACCATCTAACACCCCTTTTTTGACATCCACTGTCCCAAAACCTCCAAAACACCTTTTCAAATTCCTTTTGTGTCAACTTTTCATTTTATATTTTATTATCTATTTTTTTTATTTCTGTTTTCTTTTCATGGATTTCAAACACTTCCTTTCACTTGTAGTGCAATACATTGAGGATAATGTAAAATTCAAGTGTGGGGGAGTATTTACTTACTTTATCTTTTTAGTATTTTATCTTATTAATTTTAAGTAATTTGTCATTTATTTATTTCATTTCTAAAAAAAATCGCACACTTTTATTTTTGCTAACTTGTTATAATTATAAGCTTTGTATATTAAAATTAAAATTAGCTAGTCTAGTTAATGCAGTATGTGGTTAATTCTTGTAGAATATGGTTTAAAGCTTTGTTCATATTTAAGAATTAGACTTTTTAACATTTAATTAACCTAAATATATACCTCTCTTTTTTTATTTAAAAAGGATTTTTGGATAAAATTTTTGCAATCAAGAGATTTGGATAAATTTGTAATATTAGGAAAACCTTTTTTCTATTATATGATAATTCAGCTATAAAAAAAAAAAGGATTAGACGAGCAAAAATCTTCATTCTACTCCAATGCTTAAATTGAGTATAAGTAATCCAAAGGTACCTAACGGCGGTATTCATGCTCAGTAATACAGGAACGGTAGGGAATACCAAAGTTAGGAAGGATTCTAATCCAACATAAATAAATAAAAATAAAATAAAATAAAAATTCAACTAGTTATCATATCTAGCTTAAGGGTTGACTAATAATTTAAATATATTTGACTTTTCTTGGTTTATAAGTTTTAGTTCATCAATTCTTATAAATAATTCATTTAAGAGATATGCTTCACTTAGTAATATTTGTAGCCTTTTTCTCAATTTATTAACTTAGTTTTGCTAAATAATACTTGTATTAACCCATTACTGTATTGATTAAACTATCTATAATTTTATTTTAATATGCTCATATTATTGTTATAATAAGGTTCTTGCTTGAGGATAAGCAAAAGTTCAAGTGTGGGAGTATTTGATAATTGCACTTTACTATTAAAATTTACACTCTTTAGTCTCTTTTTAATTTAATAACATTTCATTTTAGTTTCATAATTTTCCATTTTCTGCATAATAATTAATAAATTTAGCATTTAGAAAATATTAGGACATTTAAATAAAATATAGATATAATCATGCATTAAGTAAATAAATTAGGAGTTTTATATTTTTTGTCTAATTTTTGTATTCTTCTCACTGAGTTTCTATTTTGTCTATAGAAATTAAATGCATGAAGAAGAGTCAAAGATCAAGGAAGTCAAAGAATAGAACATGGGCGTGCAAAACTCAAGCTTGAAGAATGCACGGCCATGCACAACCATACCAAGAAATGAAGGAAATAGCACACAGCCATGTGAAGCATCACACGGCCGTGCCATTTTAAGGCATGCAAGATGCACGATCGTGCAAGGCATGACACGACCATGTCATATTTGCACTACGAGGTAGCATGGCCGTGCAAGGCATGACACAACTGTGTCATTCTTTCCTTATAAGTGTGCATGGTCATGCAAGTCCAACTATGCTTGTACAATTAAGAAATTTCCACTCGGATGCATACATCACATGAAACACTATTTTTAAGGATATAAGAGCATCCTAAATGAGGGGTAGTAGGAGGTGGAGAAGGAGGAGAGCAAAAAATAGGAGATAAAGCAAAATAGAGAGAGACAAAGATAGAGAGACGAAGAGACGGAGAAGAGGATTAAAGAAACAGAGACAAGTAACATAGACTATTTCAACAGACTTCTTTTTCTTATATTCATTTATTCCGATCTTTAATAATTTACATTATGTGTAACTAAACTCTTTTAGACTTTTGGGTTCATGTAGCCAGGATTACTGTCTATCTAGATATTGTTTTATTGTAGTTAATTATCATCGATCAATTTCTTAGGTTTTGCTTTATTAATCTTATATTTAATTTAGGCCTAATTAAATGCATGCTTGTGGATAAATTTATGACAATGAAAGTTGCATCATTTGTTAGCTCATATAACCTATGATTCTAGGGATCCTTGATCACGAAAGTATACAAGACCTTAGGGGATTAATAGACTGTTAAGGAACTTAATAAACCTAAGTAATTCATTAGACCATAGGAATAGGCTGTGTTTTCTTTAGGTATGCTTGAGTGACTTTGAAAGAAGCCTTAGGAATTTATGAACAGCCTACCCTTGATTGAGATTTATTAATTAAATTAACAAAATCCTGTAATTCAAGCAAGTGCCTAGTGAATGAATCCAAGCTCTAGTTTTTAAATCCTAAATTTCTTTAGATATAATATGTTTACATTAGCATTCTGTTTATTTATTAATTCAATTTTCTAGTTTAAAAATCATTCATTTTATTAGTTTGTAAGAGGCAAAATCACACTTAGTGCTAGAATTTCTCATCTCCCTGTGGGAATGATACTCACTCATCATAAATTACTTGTAACAATTTGTACATTTACGAAAATCTCTCAACAATACATACTCACCCTTTTCTTTTATAAGAGCATACCACGCATCACTTATCATTTACTTATCTAACATTAATAAATGTACAAGAAACACTAAATGATTTTCTTAAAATCCATTTTGAAGCCATTTTGCATCTTTACATAAACATATCACACATATATTCTCACCCTATTCCTTTACATAGGCACATTATACACACATGATAATAACTTTTCAGCCTATAACATGACAAGTATCCATGTTTCTCTATTTTAACTCATTTTATTTTACTAAACCTTTCTCTTTTGTTATGTTTCCTTCTCATGTACAAAGTACAAGTGCATTATATGCACTTCTAATAAGGTCCCATGCATTAATAAATTTCATGTAGAACATAGCATAACATGCATCCATTACATCTTCTTCCTTCACATTAATCTTGCATCCTTTTGCATAACATTACATACATGCATTTCATAATAATCATACCAGATCATACATCTTATAATAGTAGTAATTATGCATACATGCATTTCATAATAATCTCCAGGATCTCATAATTTTTACAGCCTTGACCTTAAAAGCAACCCTAAAGGGAGAGTCAGCAATGGTTAGAATTTGAAATGGTTGAGCAATTAGGGAATCAAAGCCTCAATAACCAATTCAAAGAGCATAAGAAAAAACTTATAGCTAATTGTGGCTTAACTGACATCCTTCGAGCTAAGATTATGGCTATTCTTCAGGTTGAAATTAAGAACATCCTCAATCAACCCCCAAACCCCGAGGAAGAGATAATCTTCTTAAATGGTGCTCTTAGTGATAAGGGGGCACTTGGCTCTCCTAATTCAAAGTTGAATAAAGGAAAGAAGGTCTTAAGCATACTTGAAGATATTAAAGATGATTGTGGGTTTTACCAAGAAGAATCCTCATTTGGGATAGCAAGCATTGATAATGAATATCCAAGAACTAACTTACAGGATCACTCAGCTTGAGGTTCTAGTGAAACAAAACACTAATACCATGACCAAAGGCTTCAACCAACTTTTCATGTTCATTAATGAGCTCTTGTGAGATTACTCTAAGCCACCCTTCAGTTCTCAACTGGATGAAACCAAAAGTCCAAAAATGGGATATGATCCATTACATCCAGAATTCCTAAAACTGCTTACAGTTAACCTCCGTTCAACCTATAAAAAATATGCAGAGTTCAACCAACCTCTCTCTAAGATATTCTAAAAGCTTCGACAAAAGGACCTCCTCCAGCCTCGAGAACCAAAAATGTTGCCAAAACCTCTACCCCCTCAAATCGACCCAAACCTTAATTGTCACTTCCATTAAATGTTTGGCCATACCATTAACACCTGTAGAACTCTCAAAAAAACAATCCAAGACCTTATTAACTCCAAAAAAAATTAAATATCCTTAAAAAAATACTTAATGTCAAAACTAACCCTTCACCCAATTATCGAGACATAACTTATACTAAAAATAAATCACTACCTAATTATTCAATTGCACTGCAACCACCCTCAAATCTAAATATTGTCTCTTTTGGTTCATATGAATCCTAGAAAAGTGATAAGGCACTTACCTCACAAATCCTACCTACCTTTTGGAACCATGCATTTTATTATTATGAGAGGGGAGAGCGAAAAGGAACCATGGAAACCTATCCTCTCTAAATAACATGAGTAAGCTAGACTGAAGCAACTATAATAAAGAAGACTAATAAACTCACTTTTTGGATATAATAGCCAGATTAGAACAATGACCTCTTGCTTTTGTTATTTTATTAATAATGTATATCTAAATGGTTTATCAAACAGCTTGATGGAATGCTAAGTTTTTTGTTTATTAGCATCCTACAATCTATTGATTATCTTCATTGAAATTGCAAGTGTTCAATTCTCATCATAGCCTTATTAAAAAAAACGTGTTTGAATGAATACCAGCTATAACCGACTCTTCGATTCACCACTCGATTATAAATAGACAATCAAACGAACTTGCATCCTGCCTAGCACACATTTAATATAAGTCAATCCTCATAAAAGGGCAATAAAAGTGTCGAACACATGCTAGTTCAAACCTAGAAGACTTGAAGTTTTGCACATAGGTTTAAGACGCTCAACAATTTAACATGCTAGGTGTACTTTAGCCTCACTGAATCTTGATGCTCACCAAGGCATATTGGAACTCATAAGATCTACCAACCACTACTGACGGTCATTTAAAAGCCTAAGAGGCTGAATTAGAAAAAACAGACTTTGAAAACATGTCCGATAGGCTTCAAAACTTTCAGAAGTGGTCCTGAAATAGTCCAAAATAACCTGAGAAATAGCGTGCATTGCTTAGAAGTGCGCATGTAGCCACGAACACCCCTAGGTGTCATGTGCTAAAATATAGGTTGAATTAGACAAAATGAACTTTAGAAATGCATTCAGAAAGGCCCAAAACCCCAAGAAACTGACCCTGAAATAGCCTGGAAGAGCGTTAAATTGTGCGCATGTCATGCAAAAGTGCCTGTGACCATTCATCAAGTGTGCAGTCACACGCACTTCATATGTCCAAGCACTTTTTCCTAGGAACACGCACATAACCACACATACAACCCCCCCCCTTCCTCAAATTTTACACTATAAATAAGGGTCTCCACACCTCATTTTTGGTGGACAGTAAGAGAAAAACACACACACACTCAAAAATCTATCCGTTCGAAGATGCTAGAAACCCACTTTTAAATAGTTTTAGCTCTCCCACCGTATTTTTCTTAGGTTATTAGATCTTCTTTCCATAAAACCTAGCCTTATCTTTGTCAAAGCATGCTTCAAAGGTATATAAACTAGCATAATTCTACATGTCATTTTAAACCTGTTGACGAGGAAAGCTTGATAATACCTCGAAACTAAAGCTTCAAAACTCATACAAGCTCAGTCAAATTTGAGGACCACACAATCATTTTAGCACGTTTATTTTATCACATTGCATTTTATTTTATTATCACCAATATTTTTGAAATTTATTATGCTTGTATGATGAGACTGACAATTTGCATGCTATATGAGTAATTTATGTTTTATGTTGCTCATCTCATATCATCATTCTACATCCTCTAGTTTTGAAACATGAATTATCACCATGCATATCAATAATATGAAAAGTTCATATTCCGGACTAGAGTCATCATGTTTCCGATCAAATGATGTCATCATGCATCCCTTATATTGTCACAGCATAATAATCATTGCAAACATGCATGACTATGTACATTTTGCTTACTCTTTCAAATGACTGAATGTCCATTGCTTATCCCATTTTTTATATAATCGAGCAAGCTATGTGCATAGTTGTGCTAACCTCGCAGGTTTATTATATCTAAGCTAGATTTACTTTTCTACAATCTTTTTTTCCTTTATATGTATTTTATTAGGAAAGCGATGAAATAATGATATTTTATCTTTATTATCTTCTATTATCTGATGTATTCTATGAATGCTATATAAACTATTATAATCGAAACTAGGGTGTTGTGGTATCTATACATTGAATATCATATACTGAGAAATAGTCAAAAAGTATATGCGATCTCCCGAACCCAGAAATCTCTACTAGGGGCAATACTCATTGAGTATCCCGGTACTGCCTCTTTCTTTTCTCAAGTGACGACTCGACATAATAAAAAAAAACGTCTCGTTCCTCTCGAGACCAATCATTTGTCCCTATTCGATAAAGTTGCCATGTCCCTCAAAAATACAAAATCCTAGATCCCTCCTTCACTCATCTATGAAGTGAGGGAGGAAGAAGGTCACTCACAGTCACAACAATTTTCAAGTTTACACAAAATTTAATTTTATATTAGGTGACAATAATCAACTATCACTACTACATATTCAAAACACTTCTTGTTACAACAAATTTTTTTATCATTGATTAAAAATATATATATATTAAGATATGAGATTTGAATCTCACATAGCTAGTCAGTAAACAAATGGTTCAAACTTTTCTCTATAAATTGTTCTAACTAAACAAGTTTCAAGTTGTTATTTTTTTTATGGTAGTTATGATAAATATTGAATTAAAATTTATATGTTGATGGTGATAAAATTAAATATAAGAATGAGATGCTTATTAATTTATGTTGATGTATACTGTTACTAATATATAATTTTTAATTTGTGACAATAAAGCATTGTCACTATTAGTACTCATTGTGATAACAATCAAAATTGTCATGAATTTGACTTTGATTATATATACAATTTGTAACAATATTATGTTTAACGTGATAAGTGTGATATTTTGCATTGCAACACAAACTGCCATAAAATATAATTGATGTGGCAACAATTTTATTATTATATATAAGATTTTATTATGACAATTTTTTATTATCACTATTGTCCAATGACTTTTAGCAAAACAGTTTTAGGTGATATTCCCATGACAATTTTTTATTGCAATTAAAAAAAATTTATGACAATATTTAAATTTAAATGATAATTTTTATTGTCATAAATTCAATAATTTTATGATAAATTCATTTGGAGTATTTTACACATTCAATATTGAAGGCCTGTAATCTATATTGAAAGGACTAAGGTTAATTGCAAGTCATGACGTGAATTGTGATACAGTTACAGAATATATCTATATATATATATATATATATATATAATTCAAGGTTTTTGGAGGAATAAATAATTAAAAACACTACGAGTAACAAATTAAAATATATTTTATTCAAAAAATGTTAAATACATTAAATTCTTTTAGTAAAGTTAATTAATAATTATGGAAATTATCACTTTGACTTACGAATATGTAATCCATAAGATAATTTTAAATAATCGATATATAACTTAGTTTAAACTGATACATACTTCCTGTAGAAAGGAGATGAACAGCTTACTGCTGATTAATGATGAGGAAGCTTACTGTCAATTACAAGAAGTTCGCAAGGAATATCTTTCTGTCCTTATTCAACAGGAAGATTTTTGGCGACAGAGGGCCAAACAATGTTGGCTTCAGAATGCTGATTGTAATTTCCAGTTTTTCCACTCATTTGCGTCATTCAGGAAGAGACAGAATGCTATGGTTGAGTTTCGTGATAGTACGGGTAAGTGGAGGAGTTATGATAATGGTCTAAATTCTTTGATTATTGATTATTTTGGCTCTCTCTTCACTTCTTCAGCGTCAAAAGGTACAAAGGTGATCGATTCTGTCCAGAGTTGTGTCATAATTCATTATAATACATTGTTGTTAGTTGATTTTACAGAGTAGGAGATTAAATCTATTGTGTTTTCTATGCATTATGACAAGTCTCCTGGTCCTTGTGGTATAAACCCAGCCTTTTATCAGCATTTTTTGTCTGTGGTGGGTAAGCATGTTACTGTGGCTTGTTTATCTTTCTTGAATTCTGGTACTCTTCCTCTGGGTCTTAATGACACTGCCATCACTCTTATTCCGAAGAAAGGTAATCCAGAACTCATCACTGATCTGAGAACCATATCTCTATGTAATGTGATTTTATAAAGTGTTGCTAAGGTTCTTGCCAACCGGCTAAAATAGGTCCTTCTTGATATTATCTCTGAATATCAAAGTGCTTTTTGTGAAGGGGCGTTTAATTACATATAATATTCTTGTTGCCTTTGAAGTGGCCCATTTTCTGAAAAGAAAATCTCAAGGCAAAGAGAGTATAGCAGCTCTCAAAGTGGATATGAGCGAGGCTTATGATCATTAATATGGTCTTTTTTTAGGAATATTATGGTTAAAATGGGGTTTAACTCCCGTTGGATTAATTTGACAATGATGTGTATTACAACAGTTCATTATAATATTGTTTGTGGTGATCAAATTTTGGGTCCTATTATTCCGAAGAGAGGGATACGTCAAGGGGATCCCCTCCCATTATTTATTTATCATTTGTGCTGAAGGGCTCTCTTATCCTCTTAAATTGCAAATGGATTTGGGTCTTATTCACGGGTGTTAGGTTGCTCACTGTAATATCCTAGCTCTAGGTTGAAAATAAAATATTGATAAATGAATTAATAAGAAAATTAATAAATAAATAAACAGTTAGCTATAGAATGAAAGTTAAGGGATTATAAGTGTAAAAAACATTAAGAATGTGCTAGAATTTCAATAGGTGGCAACATTTAATCAATTTAAAAAAAATAATAATTAATTAAGAATATGCTAGAAGATAGATATGTGGCAACGAGAAGGATAAGAAGAAGCATCTAGACTATGGAAGAGAGGAGAGAAATAAAAAGGAAAAGTAAAGGGGAACTCTTACTCTCTTGAACTCAAGAGCACCAAAAGAAATGGAAATCAAAAGTCGTGAGCTTGCATGTTTAAAGGAAGACTCAATTTATCAATCTAAAATTCTTATATCAAGATTATAAGGCTCCAACAAGGCCGAGCTCAGTGAATTAGAGGCTATTTTAGAGGGGAAAGCAAGTCAAGTGCAAAGCTGCCATCTTTTGGAGTAACTAGTGAACTAAGGTGTTTTGGGAGAGTAACTGAACTCCAATTTCAACTAAATTGTGTAAGTGATTTCTTGAGAGCCTTATAGACATTTTATATTATGTGTATGTCAATTTTGAAGTCACTTTGAGCATTTGAAAGGTGGAAACTTTATTGGGATTGGAAGCTGCAAATTCACGAATGTTTTCCTAAATTTTATAGCTTATGTATTTTGTTTATATATTGAGCTATAAAACTTCAAATTAGGTGTAGTTTGATTCGATGGAAACTTTGAAGAGCCTTGTAAAATTTTTTAGCTTTGAAGTTTAGCTGATTCTATATTTAAGTAGGTCTAAATTGAGAAAGCTTAAAATTGCTCAATCTATCAGAAATAGTTGAGTTGGTTGTGTTCATCCATTAGTGTCTCTCTTTGTAGTTATCTAATTAAGGTGAAATTTTTAAAGCATATAGTAGACAAATATATTTAATATTTTTTAAAAATTTAAGTTTCAAATTTTATTTCTACAATTTCCAATTATTTTTCAAAGCTACCCTTAAAATCTGCCACAACAAGGTAAGGGAGATAGAGCTGAAAATTTAGTTTGCATTAGCATAAAAAAAGGCATATCAAAAAGGTTGAGTAGAATTTTGTTAGTGAGCTTAGAATCTCATTTTATTACTTCTTACATGTCTCTATAGGAGTCTTTAACACCCCTTTCCTATTAACACCCTCTCTGCTTATTATCACAATATAATGGCACATCAAAGGCATCAACATGGAGGAATTGTTACCTAAAACTACCTCCAATGTTTTCATCAATTCAATATCACTTAAAAATAATCATCCAACAATATGTAACATAACTAGCCTAAATAATCAACAATAATTTAAGATGTTTACATAAGATGGCAAGAGAGATATTGACTGTAGATACATATCATAATATTGTCCATATTACCAAAATACCAAAAATACATAGCTCTCTCCCTTTTACACACTACATTGGTACTAAACCAAAATTACTTATGTACTTTCAAAAGGTCATACACTAATTCCAAACATGCACTTCCATTACATTTCTAGCACCTATTTTAATGTCCTTATTCACTTCCACGCTTAAGCCATTAACAGTTATTCTATAAAAATTATGTTAGGAGAGTGGTGAGAACTTCTGGGAAAATACTCAGTGAGTGAACTACAAAGGAAAGTAACAAATGGTATATGAAAATGAGAAGTAAACAGATCATGGATATTTATATACATACTTATAGTTCAGTGAGGGTTTGTTTTGTTATCAGTCATTAATTTATTTCAAATAACTTTTATATTGCATTTTTTTATGTATTTAACTATTCCAATATAATCACAATTTGAAATAAATTCTCATCATTTTAAAAAATAAGTAATATCAATTTACTCAAAAATATTTTGTAGTAAGTCATTTATACAAAATAGTCCATAATGTTATACTCTCAAAATCTCAAGTAATCGCAATAATATAATCCATAATAAAATAACTTACTGCAATGTAATATTATAGCTTCATGAAATAATTCATCATAAGAGTAGTATCATAGTAAACTACACAATATAATAATGACATTAGATATAGTGTGGACTAGCACTACACTGAAAGCAATATAAAGTTAATATGCATACGACGACTTAAGTGTGATAAGCACTTAAGCCAATAAATATATATATCTCATTTTCGTCAATTTCTCTCGAATGCCAAACCTTCAACAAAATATGTATCCGGCCCCAAGCAATGGCTATACACATTTACAAGCTTTACCATGTCCCAGACATGGTCTTACTGTCACAAACATACAATGTTTACTCGTTATTATTTTTCAAGGCATTACAAAAATACTTTAAATTCATTACCTATGGTGATATTTGACTTCCTTGTAGAGCTTATATTATCGCTAACAATCATATACAACAACAGCCATTTTACTCTACATTTCAATAAAAATCCTAATTAATATACATGCATGTATTGTCCTCTTAAACTTCATGCCTATCAAAGACCCAGAATTAACCTTAATATTAGCATGTTCACATTTGGATATGATTATCATTGATCCATTAGCATGACATCAACATTCCATAGCCAAACCCCACCATTTACTCCACCAAAACTCAATTGAACTAGATAAAAGGATTTTGCCAAGGCAGATTCACAAGGCTAATTTTGAAAAATTCCTGAGAATTGTAGGAAAAGAGTTAGAAGCTCAAATTTTATACAATATCATATCTATGTGTCTAATACATTCCAAAAAAAATTCACTTCAAATTGATAACTACAAAGAAATTATAAAGGTCAAACCATAATCATCTCAATTACTCTGGCAGATTGAGCATTAAAAAGTATGGCTTCTTTGCTAAATTAGCTCTTAACTCAAAACTAAAATGTTATAAATGACTCTTAAAAGTTTCTTTAAAATCAAACCAATTTTAATTTATAGTTGCATAGCCAAAGGTATGGGCTTTTTAAGTTTGCTATTTCTACTCAATAGATTGTCAACTTGAAAAAATTCATAGGGTGCAATAAAAAATTTATCAAAAATTATATGCTTTATATTATTAAACAAAAGTCTCCATATTTAAATTTGGGTATGTCTATAGTGGTTTCCAAATTGCTTCAAACTAATTGGATGTGCATATAAGGAGTAACATCAATACTAAGTGAGCATGGTCAAGCTGTCTATAGAGTGTGCGCATCATAAAAATGGCAAAATTGAGTTTTTCTTATTTCTAGGAAATTTAAAGGGGACACCTTTAGTTTTTTTATAGACAGAAGGTATTTTAGGGTTACTATGCTCGCATCCCCTAACTAAAAATTGAAGTGGTCTCGTGCTTCCCCCCCCCCTGGAAAGAATGAAATCCGTAGGGGACCATCCTTTTATTATGGCATGCTCTTCAGATTTACAGATTTGAAGGGGGCCTCAAGTATAAATTGCTTCTAATTTAGAGTTATAGAGCTTCAAATATGGATTTCATAATTTTACTATTCACAGGTGCATAGAATTTTTGAATCTTTAATGGTAAATCTTTTAGTTCTTAAATGGATTCTCACCAAGTATAAACCAATATTTACATAACTTTTACACAAATTATACTTAAAAAATTAACTTCAGCAAGTAATTCTGGAACATTAAATTGCATAAATTTTTTTTCCAAGAATCAAAATTCAACTAAATAAAGAGTTCTAAAAATATACTTTTTTTTGAAATAAGTATACGCTTGATTTTCACTCACCAACAAAAAGATATTCAATTAAATACAAATTATGAGATTAATCTAAAGAAAGAGAAGGAAAATTCTACTCATTTTTGCTAGAACTCCTTCATCCCTTTTCTTTTAATTTCATTATTCTAAGTCTTTCAAAGTGTTTTCAACTGGAAAAATAAGACTCCCACGTACTTAAAAAACATTTTCATTCCTTCTTTGCTAAGCCAAATCTTAATGACTTGTTGACCCCACTTTCTTACATGTTAACACCACTTTCTTCCACTCAATTCCTCTTTGCTGACTTAGTCATAACTTCCTAATTCCATTTGTACTCTCTTATTTATTCATTTATCTTCTTAAAATCCCTCTTAAATATCCACGTTAGTCCTCATTTTCAAGCTCAATTGATCACCCATCTTCTTTTAATTTGTTTAATTGTGGCTTCAACTTTCTTAACATCTAAGTCCTTAATCTTTTACTTCACTTTTAATTTAATATTCACCTTTTTCTATTAATTTTACTAATTTTGAGTACTATCAAAATTCAAAAATTCCTACACCTTGCTCAAGTATAGGTCACAACTTGATTCTTAACTCTAGTCTAGATATACACATCATTCAATGCATGTTCAAAGGCAAGGGCATTACAGAGTTGTTGGGATACATGATACAAACGCAGTGAAAAAATTAAAAATTCATCACATTCCCACACTTGGATCCATTTAATTCGACTACTTGATTAAATCTAGGGTTTCAAGAATCTCACCAAAATGCAGAAGAGGCAAGATTTTCTAGAAGGATGAGAGGAGGTTCACACTAGTGACACCTTACCTCGAGCTTTTTACTTTGGTTGTTCATATCTAAACGTCTCTAAAAGGATGCGTCCTCTATAGGTATCCACATGAATAGCCCTTCACAAAACGAATTAGAATGTGTGCTAGCAACTTTGAATGTCAATATATAATGTTACTTTAGTTTTGATGCTATTATATGAGAAATGAGTTTAAATGATATTTGGAATAATAGTATACACTCAATGATGTTGCCTATAAAATCACACTTTGAATATCAGGTACAAAATAGAAAATATACTAACTTTGGGTATTGTCTCTACACATGCGTAAGATGAGGATTTGCACTATAGGATGCAAAGTGAGACATTCAACGCCTAAAGTTACTAGGGATTTATAGGACACAACTATAAGTGTATACAAGTTAATGTTTGACTTGGTTTTGATTTAAGCTCTTGATAAGATTGAGTTTATGATAAAAATGCTTTAAAGAGCTTGTTAATGATCTTATTGACCTTTTAACATGTTTATGACCTTATTTAAGAATGAGTTTGTGAACTAATTTGCCTTATAGTGTGCTAATGAATTCATTATTGTTTTTAATGTATTTATTGTGATTCAAGTCATTTAAAGTGATTTCAGTTTGTTTATATGAAACTAATTCTTAATATATAATATAATAACTCATTGTATGTTCTCTTTTGTTATTCTCTTATCTTCTTACTAAGTAGTCGTACTCAATCCCTCTATTTTATTGTTTTTCAAACTCTTTTTATGGACTGATAGATCCTTGTATAATTTTGTTCTTAAGTGCACCTCAGTTATTAGTTTTAGTGGAGGTTGAGTCAATAAACTCTGGCTGGATTGGATAATTTTGCTTAAAGAAGCCTTAAAGGCTATTGTATAATTAAATAAACAGTTACTCTTAACTGTAATTATGCATAGTAAGCCTTGTAATGATACCTAATAGCATTTTTTTATAATGAACTTGGCTATTCCAAAAATTTTAGTTTATAGTCATACTCATCCTTATAATTAATAATGGGGTGTGACACTCAAAGTGCTCCAATTATCCTATCTATTTTTTACTAATGATAGTTTCCTCTGTTTTAGAGCTTGATAAAAGGATTGTATAAAAGTTAAGTAGTGCTTGAAGTTATATGAACTAGTATCATGTCAGAGTATTAATTTCCAAAAATTGGTTATCTTCTTCAACATAAATACCAAGCAAAACTTTTGGTATTGCTTAGTATTTAAGGATGTTCCATTTGCTCATATTTAGGGGGTGTTTGTTCCTCTTAGTCATGGGCATTATCTAGGCCTTCCTTCTTTAGTGGGTAGAAATAAGAAGAAAAGTTTTTCTTTTCTCAAAGATCTTGTGCAAAAGATAATTAGAGGCTGCAGTAATAAGCTTCTCTCTAAGGTTGGTAAGGAAATTTTGGTTAAATCTATCGCTCAGTTAATCCTTACATATACTATAAGTATGTTTTTGATCCCTCTAGAGCTTTGCACAAACCTAGAGAAGATAATGAATTCTTTTTTGTAGGGTTTCAAAAGAAACAATCTTAGAGGTATTCGTTGGTTAAAGTGGGACAAACTTTGTTCGCATAAATTCCAAGGTGGTCTTGGCTTCTGTAATGTTCATAAATTTAATTTTTCTCTTCTTAGTAAACAATCTAACATCTCTTATCTAGTTCTAATTCATTTGCAAGTAGAATTTTTAAAGCTCAATATTTCCCAAACTCTTCTTTTTTTATGCCCATCTTGGTAGTAATTCGAGCTACGCTTAGAGAAGTTTTATGGCAATTTATAATATTATTATAATCATACCATCTGAGCTATATTGGGGATAGTAGTAATTTGATTCTTAGGGTGAGATCCTTGGGTTCCAGATGCCCTTCATCCCTATGTAATTTCTAATTCGAGTGATGATGTATGTTCAGGCTTTATGTGTTCTTTGAGGGTTGGGAGTCATTATTGTTAGGATCAGGATAAGATCAAGGCTCTTTTTTATAATAACAATGCTAATATCATCTTGGGAATTAATCATGTGAATAGTTAATTTTGGTCTTTAAATAGGAACAGTTTTTTCATTGTCAAGTTTGCCTATTGTTTATTGGCTAATTCTTACAATCAAGATTCATGTCAAGTTGATTGCAATTTATGGAATTTTCTTTGGTCTCTCAAAGTACCTCCAAAAATTAAATCTTTTATATGGAGATCCTACGTAAATTGTCTTTCAACTATGGAAAACTTATTTTAAAGTTGGGTTGATATTAGGATTGTAGCCGGTAGGGTTTAGCGTGCGTCTAAGATTTTAGCAACCTCGACATTGTTTGAGCTCAGGACTCTAGAGAACAAACTACTATGTCACAAAGACATAGCATGGAGATGAGGAGTCACTACCTAGGGTAATAACTAGGACAATTCGAAGGTGGTGGTAACTCGATTCTTCAAAAGAAAGTTGGCACCACAACCAGACATTCTAGATATGGAATACCAACTTCTTTTAGTCTTATGTTCTTTAAAATTAGTTTATGAATTATTATCTTATTCTCTTATTACATGCAATTTCATATTAAACCCTATTTTAATATTCAACTCCAAAGGCAACTAATCATGAAATAGCATATAAAAGTTGCATTCATACAAATTGATACATTCCTAAATTAGTATAATCTATGTTAATTTTATTTAAGTTAGCTAATTCTACATATTTTATTTACAAATGGAATAGAATTAAAGTGGGCCTATATCTTGATTAATTTAATGAGCCTAAATCTATTAATTTCAATTTTAAGAAAATGAGCTTAAATCTCCTAATTTTAAGGAAGCTGAATTGGATTGGGCTTAATTCTAATCAATTTTAATTTAAATGAAATGATCCAAAATCTATTTATTTTAAAAGAGTGCTTTGATGGGCTGAGCTAAGTCTAATTAATTTTTAATTAAAACTAAAATAGCCTTAAAGTCTAAATTAACCTAAATGACCTAAATTAATTATAAGTTAGTTAACCTAAAAACCAATTATTATGGACCTATTATAGTGAGTTTAAACTAAATGTGGGCTTGAGGCCCACAACGATAAAAAAAAATACAAAAAAAGCCCAAATAACAAATAAACAAATAAAATAAAATAATAAACATACATCCAGCGATTCTAACCCTAATTTAATTTATATGCAACCTAAATTAATCTACTGCCCCATTAATTTTAACTAGGGTTTTTACTAAGTGAACTTAATTTACTAACCAATTTTAATGTGCAGAAAAGTAAATGGCTTCACTATTATCCAATTACTGGGGTTATTACAACCTATATATAAAAATAATTACAAAACCAAAGCTAAATTAAATACACAATGAAAATACCATGAAACAATAAAACATAGAAATAACAAAATAAATAAATAAAATACTCAGAAACCTAAAATCTATGTGAAATTAAATACAGAAATTAAAACAAAAGGAACAAAACAAGTGAAAGCAAAATTTGGTCCAAAAGAAACAATAAAAAACAAAGCAAAAAGTGAATGAAATGGTAAAGTATCGATTTGAAATTGATTCTTCCAATACAAATGAATAATAAAGAATTCAAAAATAAAATAAATAAGGATAGGCAAACAAACGAAATTAACATTAGCATTAAACAAAATTACAATCAAATAAAATAAAATAAAAGAATCAAACAAAATAAAAATAGAGTAGAGACTAGATGTTTAATGGATGCAGTATTAATTTCCCTCAAATGGATGATCACCATTGCTAGAAAGTCTGTGACTTTTGTTTTATTTTTGATTTTAGTTTATTTGAATCTGATTATGGCAAAAAACCAAAAAAATAATATGAAAATAAAAAAAGGATAGCTTTTTTGGCCCACGACTAAAAATCAGAAAGTAGAGAAAAAGTATTAAAGCACAGGAGCCCTCCACCTATGTTAAAAAGAAAATCACGCGTTTATAAAAGGGTTCTTTGCATAAAAAAAAATGATTTTAAACACTTTTTTCTATTTAATCACAACATTTCAATCTTGGCAAATTAAAATATGAATTTCCAAAGCTTTGCAATTCGAATCACTAATCAAATAAATCAAATAACAACCGATCAAAATAAAATAAAATAAATAAAAATAAAAATAGGGACACTTTATTTTTTATCGGAACTTACTTAATTTCGATCAGAATTATGTAATTCCAATCGGAATTGCATAATTTCAGTCGGAATTATAGCAAAATTGAAGACAATGGCCATATTTGGCCACTCTCTTATTTGATTGGCCATTGGTGGCCTATATGGTAACTTGTGACTATTTTAAATTCATTTGCCCATCTTATGCCGAAGTTGGCTTGCTTTTATTTTTTAATTTTTCTTTTCTTTTTTTTTCAATTTTTTGTTTCTTTGTAATTTTTTCCCTTTTTTGAATTTTCTCCTTCTTTATTTTTTGAAAATTTACTTAAATAATAATAACAAATAAATAAAATTTAAAATGAGTCCTAAAAATAATTTACAATTTAATTCAAAACTAATAAATTAGATTTAATAAATCTAATTTCATAGTTAATTTTCAAGATTGGGTTTTCTATCGCATCCAAACTCCAATCATCCCAAAATTGGGTGCTTACAGTTGCCCCTCTTTATTGTTGTTTGCTTAATAAATTGCAGTAAAGAAAATACGCACACAATTTCAAATTAAAGTGTAATGATAAGGATACTTACCTCTATGTAGATTGCAATATCTAGATTAGTGATTAATGATGCTTTAGTCATTGTGCAGCATCAAATGAAGCGTGCTATAGCTACTATGTAGTGTCTAGTGAATTAGGCTATCTAGTTGCCATACAACATCTAAATAAACTGTGATATCTAACTGCCAAGTAGTGCCTAAGTGAAAAATATTGTCTAGTTGCCATGCAATGTCTAAGCAAACAGTGTTTTAAAAAGTGTTATAGGTCCTATGGAATGTCTAGCAAGAAAGTATTTGAAATTAAGTTATAGCTACCACGTAGCATATAACTAAGTGAATTTGAAATTGAGTTATAGCTACCACGTAGCGTATAACTGAGTGAATTGAGTTATAGCTACCATGTAGCATATAACTGAGTGAATTGAGTTATAGCTAGCACGTAGTGTATAACTGAGTGAATTGAGTTATAGCTACCACGTAGTGTATAACTGAGATTGAGCTATAGCTACCATGTAGTGTATAATTGAGATTGAGTTATAACTACCACGTAGTATATAACTACGTGAATTGAGTTATAGCTACCACGTAGCGTATAAGTAAGTGAATTGAGTTATAGCTACCATATAGCGTATAACTGAGTGAATTGACTTATAGCTACCATGTAGCATATAACTGAGGTTAAGTTATAGCTACTACATAGCATATAACTGAGTGAATTGAATTATAGCTACCATGTAGCGTATAACTGAGATTGAATTATAGCTATCATATAACGTATAACTGAGATTGAGTTATAGCTACCACATAGCGTATAACTGAGTGAATTAAGTTATAGCTACCACATAGCATATAACTAAGATGGAGTGCAATGTATGTAAAATGTAGACATCATATTGGAATTTGGTATTGATTAGGATGTCTAGATTTTGTGTTGATCAACTGTGCTAACTTATTGGAATTTTTTATTGATTATCTTTGAATTTTTGCTGATTGACTCTAATCAACTGCCTTCATTACTTAATGACCTTGATTAACTTGATGGTGCTAATGCTGACTCTAAATGTTAGGTGCATCTCCTTCTGGATTTAAAAAAATTTATTGAAGTTAGTTTCAGTATGATGATTGTACAAAAAGTACATGATATTGAGCAAATTCATCAATTTATCACACAGCAATATGCATTCAATGAATCTCACTAATCTTGACTTTTATGACTATCATTTATTTACCATTCACAAAGTTAGAGGTTTCATTAACCATCTTATGCTTAGAGCATATTATTTTACCAAGTGAAAAGCTTACTTTCAAACCTAAATTTAGGGAAAATCTGCTAAATAAAAGTCATGGAAATTGAGTATAAACAAATCAAATTCTAAGTATAAAAATAGTCTTTGAGTTATTTTTGTGCTTTACTTCCTTATCCAAGTATTGCCCCACCTTTCTGATATTACTCAACATGGATATCGTTAGAAAGGTCCTTTGGATACTCATACTCTTTTTAGAGCATTAGAGTAAATAGAGCAACTTTTGGCATGGTCCTCTTTTAGTATTCCCCTATGTTTCTTATATTACTTAGTGTGGATCTGCTAGAGGTTTTACATTGATACTCTTACTCATTTTTAGCATTGGAGGATATTAAAAATGCATTTTGTCACGTGCTCTTATTTTAATTCTCCTTTTATTATTCTCCTACCTTTCTCGTTTTACTCAGCATGAATACCATCAAGGAATTTTATACTCATAATCATTTATGAGAATTAGAGTAGATTATATGCACAATTATTATTTAAAAAGACTAAAATAATACTCTAAAATTCAAGCAATTTATACTACAAGTCCACAAACTTTATTTTTTTATATTCTTCCTCTCGTTCGAGTGCAAAGTGAGCATCTCACATAGAGTTGTTAACTACACATCTAAATTATGTAAGGCTAACAAAAGAGAGTCATTATGATCAAAAGTCATGAGATAGGCTTTCACATATGATCTCGTGAAGTGGATGAGTTTACTCGTAATTTTATGAATTTTATTATTGATATTATACTTTATTATAGAATCAAATGAGATAGAGTTATACTACTTCCCTTTGGTATTTATCATGCAAGATGATATTCTAATGAGTGATTGGCATTTGCTATCTTTCCCATTCTTATTAATGTATCAGTTCCTTTCCCCTTTTTCATTCTCTTTTATTTTTTTATGCACAAAGTGCCATAAGTTAGTCAGGTTTGTTTGCAGGTAAAGAAAGTTTATCAAAATGCAGTGTTATACTCTTCCCTTTTGATTATGGTGATGATGTTCCTAATCATAAGGATATTCCACCATTAAGGTTGTGGTTTTAGGCTGCATTCGTATTTCTGTCATTCTCATTGATGCTATGGCAAAGGACCTTGTTTCTCTTCTTGACATCTCCAACCAAAAAAATTTTAAGAGTTGGAGATCTTATTTCATGATAAAAGAGGTTTTAAAGTGCATTCATTTTAATTTTTAAGTGCATTCTTCCCTTTTAAAGCCAATGTGTGTATCACTAGCATACTGGACCTTCTCATCAATGCATTCCATATCTTATATTAGTCTCAAGGTTGTGAAGTTCTTCTTTGACTGATTGGGATTGACAAAGGGTCTCTAAGGATTTGCTTGAGCATTCTTATAGCTATCAGAGGTGCCTTCAAGATTATCTTTTGAAGTAGGTCTTCCTTTTATTAAGATTTTGTTTGATTTTCTAAATAAAACTTCAAATGATGCTATGGAGATGGATGTTGAGTCTAAGGAGCTTAAGCCTCCTATCCATCTTCCTAAGGTTAGGTGAAATGAGGTTTCTTAGTAGCATTTCCCTTCCTATTTTATTATTTCAAATGCTTCACCTGTGAAAATTCTTACTACTTTTTTGCACTTTACAACACTGATTTTGGATGTTACTAGTAGAGTATTTGTACAATCTTATCTAGGCTTAAAGACTTTTATTATGCAAAGCAAGTATTTCACAATAGATGTATGCAAGTGTATGCATGCTATGTATGATATGCGTGATCCTAATAGGTCTTTTGTTTGGAGCATAACTATGTTGCCTATCTTCGAGTATGAAAATGAGATACTTCTACATCATCTTCTATACTAAAACATTGGATGTTTTGGTGTTGGTACTTCTGATGTTAGAACTTGTAATATAGTTTGTCAAATCGATGACCATGTTAGAAGGTGGGGTTAATGACTTGACACTAGAGCTCCTTGATTGACTGATGCCCTGTTAAACTTTTCCTTTTGTTACTACTTTCACTGTATGATAACTAATGCATTAGTATGCTTGTAGTTTGCTTATTTCTACCCCTAAAACCCTTATACCGACTCCTATGTTTTAGTGTTCCATCTTTAATATTTAAATATAGATTTACCATTTTGCCCTAAATTGCCCCGAGAGCTACATTTACCCTTCAGTTTCATTATAACTTCATCAACACCATTCTGGCAGTCTTTTTCATGTGTGCAAGAAACTTAGTTTGTTCACTATTTCTATTAATCTAACCCCATTAGTTACAATCTCATGCATTGAAGATACAGAGGAGCGAGATACTAAAATCAATTGGACTTATTCTTAGTGGAGGTTAAACAATGTGAGGAATCTGTAGCTTTAAAGAACTCTTAAGCATAATCATGAGGTTTGTTGCTAATGCTATGATTGATGAAAAATACAAGGTACAGATCACAATGCAAGTTATTAAGCCACCTGAATTCTCTAAGTACAAGAGGACACCGGATTTACAAATAGAATCACAAATGGGTGACAAGATGAGAAAACATAACTAAAATAGTGATCTCATAGCTCTGATTGTTTAGCTTACATTATATTTTGTCTTTCCATTCATATACTTATTTAATATGATAAAGACAAATATGTGATATTTAAACAAAAATTTCAAACTCAATCTTATTCATTCATTAGGGCAAAAATGAGTACATTCATTACATCACATGATACAACTCCTTTTATCAATTAGACTTTTTGTATTTTCCCATTAAAGATTTTTCCCTCATTTTTACTTGACTAACCCTTTCAAGTGTTCTAGTCATGCAGACTTATTCATTTTTCTTTTTCTTTAGTTTTCTCTCTTTATCCTCTCTCTTTATTTTTATTTTACCCTTAAACTTTCCTCTCTTTAAAAGTTATGTCATATGATATAGGAATGTTCTTTAAATTTTCATTTGTGCCCATGATGAATGAATCTAATTGAATGGAATTTATATTAAACATGCATATACGATCAATATTATAATACACAGTATATCAGGATGCACATCACATTAGGATGCACATCATATAAGTAAGCAAAATCAAAATTTAGATCATAAATCATTAACATAAATGTTATTCAAAAAAAGCATCAACAATATTATTTCTAATTCTAAATGCTAAGGATGTTAAGTCTTGTGATGGCTTTCTTTCAAATGGCAAACACATAAGCTATTCTTGTATTTCTTCAATGACTTCCTCGATCACCTCTTCCTTGTTGTGCCAATAAATCATCATTCCCTCTTTAATCTTTTTTTCATTCTCTTTATCTGCTTCCTCTCTTTGTGTTGCTTTTTCTGCCTTCCTTTCAGCCGGCTTGTAACCCTTAACACTTCTAATAACATGGTTCACTTCTAGATTGTCAATTTATACATTATGGCCTTTATCATCTTCTTCTTCAGAATTGTACCAAATGTCAATGATTCCAATGGTTCGGTCCTTCTTTCCATCTTTCCAAACTTTAACCATACATGTTTCTTTCTTTAGTAATTCCTCATTAAACTTATTACCCCATCTTGTAGGCACAATTGCTTTAATATGAATGTCATATGAAAGTGATTTAAAGTAAAACACCTTGAACTCAAATTTGCCTAAGGGCTATCACAATAAATCTTCTACTCCTTTAGGGGGCTTAGCACTTCTTCCTCACTAGCTCCTAAATTGGCCATCATAGTGGTTGGTGGTGGAACATTTTGGTAATTTAGGAAAGGGTTATTTCTAATGCTTAGGTTTTCAAGGTCTATGATTTTTCCAGCGTCTATGAGGTCTTGAATTTCATGTTTAAGGAGGATATAGGTGTGTATGGGATGTCTAATGGCTTAGTGGAAGTTGCAATAGCTTTTTGAGTCATAACTGAGGCTATTTGGGTTTAGTGCTCTACAATTGGTTATAGGTTAAAGTAAGCCCTTTTGCACTAAATGGTCAAGACTTTTGACAAAGGTTAGTTAAAGTTTAAGAATCTCCTTATCTGTTGTAGTGCATGGATATCTACAATTTAGTTAATATTTCTTTATTGTGTGCCCCCAATTTGGTAATTCTTCCCTCTTGTAATTCTTGTGTTCTTCTTCTTTTCATTTTCAATCTCCTCATCTTGCAAACCATCATCATACAAATCCATAAAAGTCTTATGATTCATCATTTATAGCCTTTCAACCAAATTAGGTGAAACATTTCACACAATCATCCTTACCTGATCTTTCTCAGCCAACTTATTCTTCATTAACCATACCTTATTCATGAACCTCGTTAAGAAATTTGAAAAAGATTAATTCAGCTTTGGCTTAGTTAACTCCAGGTCTCTGATAGACACCTCCAACTTGGTATTATACTCATACTGCTTTAGTAAAGTTGTGCACAATTCTTTCCAATCAACTCGAATTTATTTTTCTAATCCATGGTACTAGTTTACAGCTATGGCTTCCAAGGATAGTACAAACAACTTTATGACCACAGATAATGGAGCTTCATAATTATTGTGTATTGGCTAAAGTGAATCCTTGGATCTCCAGTACCATTAAACTTCTATAACTGAGGCATTTTGAACTTGTCAAGTAGCTTATCACTTTCCATGCACATTATGTCATCAAAGTCAAATGAATATCCTATTCCTTGCCCTCTTATCAGCTTTTCCATCTTAGACATTTCCTAAGTCAATGTTTGCATCTACTTAGACTCAAGTTCCTAAGTCAGCATTTGCATCTGCTTAGACTCAACTACCTGAACCAACTCAAGTGATTCTTTTTTGGCTTTTCCTACCATGTAATTCTCAACATCTTCAAGTTTTACAACATTAGCGGGTATATTTCTAACAGCAATCAATGGTTATCCCTCAGTATTGTCATTGTTAGCTACTGGATCACCCTCAACTAGTGGAACAACAGGTGGTATAACAATAGCAGATGGTGGTGCTAACCCAACTAAGACTTATCTTAGTTCATCTTGTATCAGGGCTCTTATGTCATTCTTCAATGCTTCCTTAATATCCTTTAAGGTCTAGTTTCCTCCATGTTGTTATTCCATCTCTTTTATTTGATTAATTAGAGTTGGTGTAGCTTCTAGGTAAAGCTAAACTATAAATGATCTATTTAGCTATCGATTTTGGACTCAAATCAATTCTCACTAGTCTGCCACTACTCCATTTCTTAACACAAGAAGATCTCAATGAATCTATGATGGCTGAGAAATAAGGTGTTAATATGATGCATGAGATGCATATGTAATGCAAAGTTAAGTAACAAATAACAAGTTAAGTCAAGTATACTAATCAAGTTAAGTGTATAGCATACATCCTTCTAACTTTATTCCTCCCACTCATGAATTCAATGGCGAGTCTCTTTCTTAGAATTTTTTGTCTTAGCCTTAATGTCAATAGGGGCTATTAAGAACTAACGCACATGTTAAACCTCTTAAAGTAGTAAAGGATAGAAATAACATTTTTATGTATAAAAGTTTAGCTCAATCTTTATTAGTCCAAATGGGCTTTTAAAGTATGGGGTTGGGCTTTTATAGATAGAAATACCTCATGGAAACATTCACAAGTAATTTGGGTAAATCCTAAAGGAAATTACTAAGCCACTACATGAGCTTGGTCTGGTGAAAAAGTCAATGTTCTCTTAGCAAGATGCCCTCCTTTAAGACTTAAGTTATAGGCCAAGGTCAGAGAGGCTCGATATCCTTTGTAAAATTCAGAGAAAACTACCGCCCTTTAAGAATTAGGTCACAAATTATGGTCAGAGGAGCCCGGTATTCTCTCTTAAATTGAGTTAAGACTAAGAGTGATTGTTAACCAATTTATAATCCCATGAAACTAGTAAAATCATGGAACTATAAGCCAACGACATCAATTAGTACAGACATGCAAAATGAATGTAAGAATAAAATAATAATTAATAAAATAATTCTAAAGAACACAAGTAGAATTAGTATCTTTTATCCCTAGTGGAGTCGCTACTATAGCCGGTAGGGTTTAGCGCGCATCCAAGATTTTAGCAACCTCAACACTGTTTTAGCTTAGGGCTTTAAAGAACATATTACTATATAAGAAAGAAATAATGTAGAGAAGAGGAGTTGTCACCTAGGGTAATAACTTGGATAATTTAAAGGTGGTGGTAACTTAATTCTCTAAAACAAAGTTAGCACCACAACCCTGTTGGGATTCGTGATTCAAAAATGCAACGAAAATTGAAACTTTTAATCATAAACCCTAACCCGAATCCAAGTAATTCAATTAATTTATTTAAAACTAGGGTTTTCAAATCTTACCATAAACGCAAAAGAGGCAAGATTTTGAAAAGGCAGAGGAGGTTCACTCCAGTGACACCTTACCTCGAGCTTTTGATTTTGGTAGTTCGGATCAAGACATCTCCAAAAGAATTCTTCCTCCATAGGAGTCCACACAAACAGCCCTTGATTAAAATGAAAACTTTATGTGCTAGCACTTCTCTTGATTTCTCATAAATCAAGAAAAAAATCACTCTGATTTTTAGTTTTTCTAAGAGAATAAAAATGATTTTTTTATGGCTTATGATTGAGTTAGTGAAACCCTAAAGAATATAACATATTTATAGACCTCTAATTAGGGTTTCACTTACCAAAATAACTTTTTAGTAATTTCTCCATTATTATTGTTCTGATTTTTTCTAAATTAAATCAGAAATAATATTCTATTTATTTAAGATAACCTTTATCTTAAATAAATAAACTATTTATTTATTTCCATAGAGCATATTTAGGCTTCTCAAACCCATATCCGTTTTTGGGCATATTATAAGTGTGTGACCCTGTAGGTTCACATGACGTTGGTAGTGGGCCTTAAATCTCTATTTAGGCCTACAAGCCATAAGTGGCCTCTAGCAAGACATTATTACTACTCAAGTCATGTGAAGTTAATAATCCAACATAACCTAATTTATAATAAATATTGTAATCCCTTTGCCACATGATATCTTGATTGAATATAAGACATAGTTTCTATCATCCTTATATAATTCAATCATATTATTTTTTGACTCTAAGTAGACTAAGAATGATAACTCTTTATCAATTCACTTTAGCATGGCCATGCATTTTTTCTCAATCTATCTTATCAAGGGGCCCATAGATACCTTACTCATATTAAATGAGGGATAAATTCCTTCTCAATCACTCACATTCCTCATATAACTCATTTCATATCCAACAACAATCTATTTAATCATCCTGTTAAAGACAATGTTAGATTGTGTCAAAATATATAATAGTTATGTAAAAATCCATGATGATTTCAAGGTCAAAGGACTAAATCAATATTATTATGATAAGAATTACTTATGATAATTATATATGTAGTATTCTCATGATGGGTCAATCCAATACATTATTTTCCAAATAAGTACCTATAAGTTTACTTAATATCTCATATTCATTATCAGTAAAATATAATCATCAATCAACATCATAGTAGCCATAACATATTATTATAACTAGGGATAATTTGAATAGAACTCATATTTAATCTAAGGATTTTACTATCAAGTCACATACTTAATGACCTTAGTAAGAATTAACTATTCAAGTAATTATCATAATACAAAATGATAATGAAAAATGCCTCTTTATTAAATAAAATGATAAAGTCAAAACATGGTCATACATGATTAACCTAGTGCATATCACAAACCAAGGGATTCTGGATCCAGAATACCAGTTTCTTTTAGTCTTGTGTTCTTTAAAACTAGTTTATGAATTAATATCTTATTCTTTAATTACATGCAATTTCATATTAAACCCTACTTTAATATTTAACTCCAAAGGCAACTAGTCATGAAATAGCATATAAAAATTGCATTCATACAAAGTGATACGTCCATAAATGAGTCTAATTTATGTTAATTTTAATTAAGTTAGCTAATTCTACATATTTTATTTTCAAGTGAAATGGAACTAAAGGTGGACCTATATCTTGATTAATTTAATGAGTCTAAATCTATTTATTTTAATTTTAAGAAAATGAGATTAAATCTACTAATTTTAAGGAAGTTGAATTGGACTGACCTTGAATTAGTGGGCTTAATTCTAATCAATTTAAATTTAAATGACATGATCCAAAATCTATTTATTTTAAAAGAGTGCTTTGATGGGCTGAGCTAAGTCTGACTAATTTTTAATTAAAACTAAAATGGGCCTAAAGTCTAAGTTAACCTAAATGGGTCTAAATTGATTAACCTAAAAACTAATTTTTATGTATTTATTGTAGTGAATTTAATCTAAATGTGGGTTTGGAGCCCACAACGATAATAAAAAAAAAAACCCAAATAACAAATAAAACAATAAACATACATTCAGTGATTCTAACCCTAATTTAATTTACATACAATCTAAATTCATTTATTGTCCCATTAATTTTAATTAGAGTTTTTACCAAGTGGACCTAATTTACTAACCAATTTTATTGTGCAGAAAAGTAAATGGCTTCACTATTATCCCACTACTGGAGCTATTACAATCTACGTATAAAAATAATTACAAAACCAAAGCTAAATTAAATACACAATGAAAATACCATGAAACAATAAAACATAGAAATAACAAAAATAAATAAATAAACAAATAAAATACTCAAAAACTTAAAATCTATGTGAAATTAAATACAAAATTTAGTCCATGACATTCCTTAGATTTTCATGCGTTTTCCTTGATTCAGTCATGTGTTCATCATCACAGAAAGTCATCCCACCTTCATAAACATAAAAAAAAAATAAAATAAAATAAATATTAGTAATTAAACAAAATTAAATTAAATTAATAAATCTAATTTTACAATTATTTTTCACCGTTGTATTATCTACGACATTCAAACTTAAATCTCACAGGTATTTTTTTCCTCTTTATTGCGACTGAATCGGTTGAACATGCTTTCATTGACTGTGAATATGGCTAAAGAGGCTTGGCATTCTTCACCTATTGGTTATAGAAGAGCTTCCTTGAGCTCTTTCCTTGCTTGATTTGGTGCTCTTATTCATCGAAGCAACAGAGATTATCAGAATGTTGCTGCTACTATCATTTAGTCTATTTGGAACAATCATAATTGTTTAGTCTGGGAAGGCAGATGTAAGTCAGCTCTGAGTATTGTTAGAGCTCTGAGTATTGTTAGAGCTCTGACTAGGTTATTGAATAGTTGGTCATCTACTCAATATCAGCACCCTGTCAAAGCCAACGCTTATGTTCCTTCTACTCCTTCTCGATGGTCTAAGCCCGATAATGGCTTTTTGAAATGCGATGTAGATGCAGCGGTTTTTTCAAACAAAAATCAGTTTAGTCTGGGTTTCATCATTAGAAATAGTGCATGTTCATTTGTGGTTGCAAGTTCTCAGTATCCTATGTCCTTCTTTGGCTGAAGGTTTGAGTTTTCGAGAGGCGTTGAGTTAGATTAAAAATTCTGGGCTATCGCGGGTGGAGCTGGAATCAGATTCACATATTGTTGTGAATGCTATAATTTAATCACTGCATGATCCGTCTCCCTTTGGATTGGTAATCTATGATTGTATTTCTCTTGTTAATGAGATCCCCATATGTAAGATCTCTTTTTGCTACTGATCAGCGAATCAGTCGGCCCATCGTTTAGTTAGGTCCGCTGTTTCCTTGCCTGGTCCTAGTGAGTGGAGTGTTGTTCCTCCTCAGGTGATGTTATCTCTACTGATAATGAATAATAATCCTTTTTTAGACTAAAAAAAATTGATAATATTTATATTTTTTTAAAAGAAAAAATAAATCATTCTTTTATTAAAATTAAAGATATATCTTAATAAAAAATAATATAAATAAAAGTACAACTTATACATATGGAAACAAAATTTTATTATAATGAAATTTTTTATCGATATTTTCAATATTTTTAATAGAATTTTTTTAGGTTAATAATTTTGATCAGCCGTAAATCTATTTTTTAATTTTAAATAAGTTCAATTATAAAAATATTAATCAAATTTTCACACCAACAAAATATTTAAAATTCATAAAACAATATCAAACAAAAACTCTATGGATGAAGATTTAAAAGTTTCACTAAAAAGATAAATATTTATATTTCGCTTCATTTATATACCCTAAAATATTTATTTTACACTTTGATTTTTGCTCTCTACGCTCGGCAACTACTTTTATTGGTTGCTAAAGATCTTGCTTGGAAGATTCAATTGAATTAAAACTATGTTATCCCATAAACTGATTATTTAGTCCACATAATGTTTTTCAAAGAAAAAAAAAAAAAAAAAAAAAAGGAAACAACCGTCTACGTAAAAGCCACTCCATGCATCTCAGAATCACCATCAGCCATTGCTTTTCAATTTGATAATACCATTAGTAAAGCAAAGTATAAGTTTTAAATTTTAAATAAGTTTTTTAAAAATCAATTATTCATAACTATGGATTAAAAAAAATCGTAGAGTAGAAGAAATATAATTAATCATTCAACAAATACATACAAAAAATAAAAGAGCAACTATTAGAAAAACTTCTTTTGAAGTTTTAACAATTTTGTTCTTCTATTCTTGATTTTTAAATCTCCATTAAATTTTTTTTTTTCAAATTTGATAATCTATTTATTTATTTTTTATTCCTCTTGAATATAGCTCTTTAAAGCGGCCTTCAAAATATCTCTTTTTTTTTCCTTCTAATTTATCTTCAATTTATACTATTTATTAATTAAGGACAGGAGATTTTTTTTGTTCCTAAAATATTCAGCTGAAAAATGACTCAGACAAACTGAGGGAAAATTCTGAAGATTTCATGCGGGCTAGAGGCACAAAATCAGTAGCTATATAAAGAAAATCAACATTCTAACAAAAACAAATTCAATTCTAATCAAATCCTAACAATTTTCTATTGAAAATTTTAAACTAAAAACAAGTAAAAACCATATATAATTACTTTTATTTTTATTTAAAACAAGTTTGATTCAATCAAATATGAAAAATTTTGTGGTACTAATAAATTTGAGCATAGAATCAAAAGAATTTGATAGGATCCCACTTGTTATGATGTAAGTGGACAGAGGACTTGGAATAGAATATAGCCACATTTGGTTGGGAAGATGACATAAACTTAGACAAGTTGATGATACAGTCACATCGATCCATTAATTCTTAGACTTAAAATTCCAATTTTGTAAAATATTATGATTTTACATTTCAAAATTTCATTGAAAAATGTTTTATCTATGTTGCTTCAGTTTTATTAACATATTTATATTTTTATCGAAGTATTTAGCTATAAATATGAAGTGTATTATTTATTATTTATAAATTCATGTATAGCTATAAATATAAAGTGTATTCATTATTAAAAATTAAAGATATATCTTAATAAAAAAAATAGTATAAATAAAAGTAAAATTTATAAATATTAAATAAAATTTCAATATAAATCAAACCTTACATTTTAGGATATCTCTGAAAAAGTATTACTTGACTATCTTTTTACAAACTTAATTATTTATAAATCAATTTTTTGATCTTTAAATAAGTATGATTATAGATATATCATTTTCACGGAAGAAAAACATTTAAAATCTATAAAAGAATATTATTTCATAAAGAGTAAAAACTCTACCCTCTAAGCTCGGCAACCACGTTTACTAGTTCCAAAAGATCTTGCTTGGAAACAATCTTCTACATAAAAGCCACTCTATGCATCCCATAATCACCAGCAGTCATTACTTTTCAATTCAATAATACCATTAGTAAATCAAAGTATTAGTTTTAATTTAAAATAATTTTTTTAAAAATTAATTACTCATAACTATGGATTAAAAAACGTAAAATAAAAGAACTAGAAATTAATTATTCAACAAATAAATACAAAAAATAAAAGACAACTGTTAGAAAAACTTCTTTAGAGGTTTTAATAATTTTGTTCTTCTATTCTTGATTTTTAAATCCCCATTAATTTTTCTAAATTCTTTGATCAAATTCTTTTATATCTCTTGAATATAGCTCTTTAAAGTGGCCTTAAAATAAATATATATATATATATATATATATTCAATTTATACTTTTTATTAATAAGGACAGAAGAGATTTTTCTTTCCCGAAATTTTCAGCTGAAAAGGGACTCAATGAAACTCTAAAAATCTGAAGATTTTGGGGTTTTACTTATAAATTTGAGCATAGAATCAGTCTTTGAAAAGAATTTGATAATTTTAAATTTCTCTTCAATTTATACTTTTTATTAATTAAGGACCAAAGAGATTTTTTTTTCCTAAAGTTTTCAACTGAAAAGGAACTCAATGAAACTTTAAAAATCTGAAGATTTTGTGGTTTTGAACATAGAATCGGTCTTTGAAAAGAATTTGTTATGATGTAGGTGGACAGAGGACTTCGAATATAAAATAGCCACATTTGGCTGGGAAGATGACATAAACTTAGACAAGTTGATGATATAGTCACATCGATCCATTAATTCTTAGACTTAAAATTCCAATTTTGCAAAATATTATGATTTTACATTTCAAAATTTCTTTGAAAATATAATTAAACATAAAAAAAATTAATCTTTTATCTATATTGCTTCAGTTTTATTAACATATTTATATTTTTATCTAAGTATTTAGCTATAAATATGAAGTGTATTATTTATTATTTATAAATTCATGTGTAGTTGTAAATACGATGTGTATTATTTATTTTTTGTAAATTAATGTATAGACTCAACGATCAACTTCCAATCTAAATTACATATTTTGATTTTGTAATTTTACATTTAATATTTTTTATATTTCATTTTTGAGATAATATATTTCAATATATTATATTAATATATATTATCAGGTGTCGCGTTAACGTTAATTTCATACGGCATATGGCGCTGTCGTCATAATAATTGATGCTACAGTGACATTTGTTATATTTGTCACAAAATATATATATTACTAAATGAAACACTTTATTAAAAAAATTATTTAATTTATGATATATAATAAATAAATAATTAAACATATTATCATTAAATAAAAAATTTTAAAAATAATTACAGTATTATTTATTTTTAGAGATAATTACTATTACCCTTGAAGTTTGAACATAATTACAACTCCACCCATTATTTTGAAAAACTAACTAAAAACTCCCTCAATTTTCATTATATCCCCCTCATTAAAAATAGAGTTAAATGATATAAAAAGATATATTTACCCTCATACTTAATTAAATTCGTAATATTATACCATATATAATTAATTTTTTACTTTTTCCTCACGCATCCTGTTACTCACTGTGAAATTCTGAACTCAAGTTAGTCAGCTACCTCATTTAACATTTTTTTTTAATTTTCTTAGTCTTTTTTGTAATAATAATAACGATAAATTTATAATGATAGAAAAATAATTTATTTATTTATTATTTTGACTGATTATAAACCATATTTATTAATTTATTTTTTAAATTGTACATTTTTTGCATTGTTACAATATAAAAGTATATAAAATTTAAATTATTCTTTAATTAATTAAATTAAAAAAATTTCTTAACAAAACAGTAAATTATTACTTAAAATTTTTAACCAAACACTAAATTGCATACATATTTGTATTTTATTTTCAAGAATATTTGTAAATTTAAATTATAATTAAAGTAAATTCAAATGTAAGGGTATTTTTGGCAATATTGACAATTTGACCTTATACTAACAGTATATTGCAATAATATTCCTATACTTTTTAAGAGAGGAGGAAAATTGTTTAACGAATCTAAAATTGAGGGAGTTTTTAGTTAGCTTTTCAAAATAGGATGTAGCAATTATGATCAAATCTTAATAGTAATTATTTCTTTTTTTTTTATAACAATTTGATATTAACTTTAATATTTTTTATAATTAATTTTCCTCAACCCTAAAACTGATTTCATATAAAAAAATATTATCATCGTAATTAATCAAGATATAATAAAAAAACTGTTAATTATCTGTTAATTAAAAATTTAAAAATAATAAAAGTTATATTTTCTTTATATCACAATTTAAGTATTATAACCCATTAAACTTATAATTTATTAAAATTTTAGTAAATTTGTTATTTAAGCTATGCCACTTAATTTTTTCAATATTTTTAATATTGATTTTTTTATTTGCACAAAAATTAATTTAATGTAATTTTTTAAGTTCAAATAATAAATATTAATAAATTTAATTTTAACTCTTTTTGTTAAATTTTATAAAGGTATCTAAAAACAATAATTATATTACTTTTCTTGCAAAATATACTTTGGAATAAATTATACGCTTTATTTTTTATTTATTAATTTTTAATTTGTAAAAATATCTACTTTTAAAACAAATTATATCCTCTTCCTATTTTCATAAAATTTATTAATTTGGGTTTTATTTATTTACTTATTAAATTTAATATAATAAGACTTATAAAATAAGGTTATCTAATTTGATTTATATTAGATAAAATATAAGTAATTAAAATAATTAAAATTACATTTTAATTTAATTTAATTCTATTAGAGATAAAATAGAAGTTAATCTAATTAAAATATAAAATATACTTTCAATTATATTAAAATTAATTTTTATTAGAGATAAAATAAAAGTTAATCTATTTAGAATAGAAAATATACTTTCAATTAAATTAGAATTTTTGTTAGATATGAGATAAAAAAAATCTTAATTAAAATAAAAAATATACTTTCAATTAAATTATAATTATATTTTAACTAATTTAATTTTGGTTAGAGATAAAATAGAAGTTAACCTAATTAAAATAGGAAATAGACTTTAAAGTAAATTAAAATTATATTTTAATTAATTTAATTTTACTAATAACCTCACGTGTATATATATAGAGAGAGAGAGAGATTGACAAGAAAATAAACTTCATTAAACAGCAGAAGAAACAATTACAGGTACAAGATATCTAATACAATCTGGGGGGAAATTAAAGACATTGAACCCAGTATGTAATCGTGAGGCTCTTGCCAATGAGTGAACTACAATGTTAGCCTGTCACCTAACTAATTGGACTGAAAAATTACAACCCTGCGGCAGAAGAGACTTACAATCAGCAATAATAGCACCAAATTTAGAGAATCTGTAGCAGCAAACTGCATTGCATCCACCACCACCTTGGCATCACATTCAAAAACAACGTTAGCCTTGCCCATTGACAACACCCACTAAACGGCCTCCTTGAACCAATAGCTTCGATTACTCGAGCATCAAACAACCCAGGTAACACACCTCACGAATGACCATGCCAAATCTTGACCTTTTCTCTTTATTAAACACTGGCCCGTCAACATTACACTTCACATAACCAGTTTGCGAAAGCACCCAACTCATAACCTCCCTCACCAACACCACCTCCCTCTCGCCTCTTTGCAAAGGACGAGCTGCTGCCCAATCACAAAAGAAGGTCATCACGCCAAAAACTGTTTGAGCAGGTGGCTGTAACACTCCTTCCCAAAGACACTTGTTGCGTTGCTTCCAAATTCCAAAAATCAAAACATATAAACTTAGCAAAATTGATAGTATTCAGATTATGCATGCTGTGAAAGAACCAGTCCCTGAAATTACTAAAGCCTTCAGAGACAACATTGAGCCTCGCTTCTGCCATACAAGCCTTTGCATACTCACATTCGGCAAGAATATGAAGAGAGGATTCATTTGGAGCATCTCAAATGACACAAACATTTTCAACTTCCATACCTCTATACTGCAATCTCTCCTTTGTCATGGAATTCAGATTAATTTCCATCAATAATAATAAATTCACCTTGAAAACTATTGCAAATGTAACTAGAATATAAATGATTGTATTAAAAATCACTTGAAAGGTAGATTCCCAAAAAATAGTGCTGAGATCACAATAGTCTTACTTAAAAACCACATTTTTTAGACAGAATTTTATTAAAATAAGTAATTTTAATAACACAATAATTAACAATAACTATACCCAACAATAGTTATTAAATAGACATAAAAAGAACACCAAAGATTTAATGAGATTCGGCAAATTATGCTTATGTCCTCGGATACTACCAAAATTATATTTCACTAATTAGAGGAAATATTACAAAAGAAAGAGAAAGAATACAAATAGCCTAAATATTGAAGAAGGCTAATATTTTGTGGGATGAATTTAACTAAAGGGGGAAGGGAGAAGAGTCCTTTTATAGCCTAAGGACTCCATTTTTTTTCTTCACGGTGTGGGATTGAATATTTTTCCAAAACAACAAATCTCCACCTTAGCAAAATTTCATAAAATGCCCTCCTAAATCCAACCTTTAGTAGTGTCTATAAATTTCATCTTTCAATTTGTAACAATATTGATCAAATCTAAACAATGTTTAAACTTGACTGAAGTTACTACTTTTGTCATCATATTAGTAGGATTCTCAGTAGTCTGAATCTTTTAGATTATGACTCCACCTTCTTCTAGAATCTCCAGTACAAAGTGACATCAAACATCAATATGCTTCATCCTTGCATGATAAACCTAGTTCTTTGCTAAATGAATAGCACTCTAACTATCACAATGCACTTTGATGTGCTTCTACTCCATTCCCAGTTCACAAAACAACCCTTGAAGCCCAATTGCCTCCTTTATAGCCTTTGTAACTACCATATACTCTGCCTCTGTAGTAGATAAAGCAACTATTGACTATAAAGTGGATTTCCAATTGACTGGTGCCTTTACAAAAGTAAACACATAATCAGTAGTTGATTGACACTTATCCAAATCTCTAGCATAGTCAGAATCACAATATCCAACTACATACTGATCATCTTGTCTATCCTGTTGAAATACTAAACCAATATCTATAGTGTTCAAAATATACCGTAGAATCCACTTCACAGTTTGCCAATGTTCCTTTCCAGGATCATGCATGTACTTGTTCACAACCCCAATTGCTTGTGAAATATTAGGCCTCTTACACACCATTGCATACATCAAACTACCAATAGCACTTGCATACGGTACTTTTGACATGTGCTCTTGTTCTGCATCATTCTTTGGTGACATGGATGCACTAAGCTTGAAATAAGGAGCAAATGGTGTACTAACTAGTTTTAACTTTTCATTCATGCCAAAACGTTATAGTACCTTCCTCAAATATTCTTTCTAAGACAAACAAATCCTCCCCAATTTCCTATCTCTTGATATTTCCATGCCAAGAATCTTATTTGCTTCATTAAGATCCTGCATCTCAAACTCCTTGTTCAATTGAGTCTTTAATTTCTCAATCTCTGTCTGACTCTTGGAAGCTATCAGCATATCATCAATATAAAGAAGAAGATATATATAGGATCTATCTTGTAACTTGTGCAAATATATATAATGATCATATTTGCTTTTCATGTATTTTTGCCCTGCCATAAACTAATCAAATCGCTTGTACCACTGCCTTGGAGATTGCTTTAATCCATATAGCAATTTTTCCAATTTACAAACCATTTTTTCTCTAGCAGCAACTGTGAATCCATCTGGTTGAGTCATGTAGATTTCTTCATCCAAGTCTCTATATAAAAATGCAATTTTTACATCCATCTGAACTAGTTCCATATCTAACTGTGCTACCAAAGCCAATAAAATTCTAATGGAGGAATGCTTTATAATTGGAGAAAATACTTTATTATAATTAATTCCCTCCGTTTGTGTGTAGCCTTTAGCCATTAATCTTGCTTTGTAGTGAGTATTATATTTGTCAAAAAATTCATCTTTCTTTGTATATACCCATTTGCACCCAATTACCTTCTTTCCCTTCAGAAGACTAGCTAGTTTCTATATCTGATTCTTTTGAAGGGACTGCATTTCTTTATTCATGGCGATGCTCCACTTTTCATGTTTTGAACTTTGGACTACTTCATTATAATTGGCAAGAATGTTATCAATGGCAATTAGTGATGCAGAAGAGATCATATCATTATAGTGAGCAGGTTTTCTAATGGTCCTCTTTCCCTTCCTTAATGCAATTGATTTATATTGTTGTAGAGGTTCTTATTGGGTCTGAACCTCTTCTTCATTTGACTCTTCTTCTACCATAGGAGATTCATCATCAGTTTTTATATTAGCTGGGACAATTCTATTGCCATCAAACTCCACCTGTTTGGGAGTACCATCTTTCTGTTCCATTTTTTTGAAGTCACCTTTCTCAACATAGTAGATTCATCAAAGATAATATCCTTGCTGAAGATTACTTTCTTTGTTTCTGGACACCAAAGATAATAGCCTTTCACACCAAAAGTGATCCCCATAAAGATTACCTTCTTTACTCTTGGGTCCAGCTTTGACTCCTTAATATAGTAATATGCAGTGGAACCAAACATATGTAAGGAATCATAATTTTTCGTAAGTTTTCCAAAACATTTCTCCAATGGTGATTTACCACTAATAGCAGTCAATGGTAAGTGATTGATAAGGTGACAAGCATAGACTACAGCCTCAACCCAAAATTCTTTGCCCAACCCAACATTGGACAACATACATCAAACCTTCTCCAGCAATGTCCATTTTATATACTCTACGACCCCATTTTATTGTAGTGTATATCTGATAGTGAAGTGCCTAACAACACCTTCATTTTATAGACTTTAAAAAAATGGATCATTTTTTGACTCTCCACTATTGTCTGTGTGGAGCCGTTTGACTTTTTTGCTTGTTTGAGTCTCCATTATTTTTTTTTCATTTAAGGAAAATTCCTAGCACCTCATCTTTTGTCTTTTTTATATACACCAAAATTGTTCGAGAAAAATCATCAACAAAAGAAACATAATAGTGTTTTCCTCCCAATGAAGCGTTCTTAGAAGGCCCCCCCACATATCTAAATGAACATAATCCATAATAACCTCAGTATCATGGATAGTTATTCTAAATTTCACGCTTGTCTTCTTCCCTTTAATACAATGCTCACAAAAATCCAATTTGCAAGCTTAAGCTCCTTTCAATAATCCTTGATCTATTAGCAATTTCAAGGATTTTTCTCTAGCATGCCCCAAGTGCATATGTCATAACCTGGTTGCTTTTGACTCCTAATCATCAGTAGAAGCTACCGTTACTGCTTTCCTAATAATTTTACTATCTAGAAAGTAATACACATTATTTCTTTCTCGAATCCCCTTCATTATCACAAGTGCACCAGAGATGATTCTCATTATCCCATCTTTCACCCTTACTTTGAAACCTTTTAACTCTAAGGTTCCCATAGAAATGAGATTCCTCATTAAATCTGACATATAATGAACCCTGTTAAGGTTCTAATTGATCCATCTTAATTGCTTAAGCAAATTGAACTAATCTAATGTGTGTTAAGAAGGGCATTATTATTGTGTAGACAACTCCACATTTTAGTTCTTTAAAGTTAAAGACCCATTCTCGATTGGGAGTTATATGGTGACTATAAGTTGAATCTTACAAAAATGAACTCAAATAGCTACTTAATAGTGTAGCAACAATTGAAAGATCTAAATTTGTATCATCACACTCAGCTACATTTGAATTTGAGATAGCATTTCCCTTTCCAGGTTTCCCTTTTTCCTTTAGCTTAGGACAATCTTTCTTCCAGTGCGCTTTTTTTTTTTAACAAAAGGCACATTAATCTTTGCTCAATTTGGACTTTGACTTTGATCTCCCTCTCCTTCCTTTATTCCAATTCTGCGAATGGCCTCTAACAATAAGAGCTTCTGCTTCAACACTTGTATTTTATTTCTTTTCTTTCTTTTGTAATTCATAACTATACAAGGCTGCAATTACTTCACTTAAAGACATAGCAACCTTCCTATGAAGTAAAGTAGTTTCAAGATACTTAAACTTATCAGGAAGCTATCCCACCAAAATTAGAGCAAGATCTTCATCATTAAAAGTCACGTCCATATTCATCAAATTAGTTACTAGCTAATTAAAGTTAGTAATGTAATAATTCATTGTGGTACCTGGGACATAGTTAAATAGGAATAATCTCTTTTTCATGTAGAGTTTGTTCTAATTGCTTTTCTTCAAGAATTTCTCCTCTAGTGCCTTCTATAATTTACTTGCAGAAATTTCTTTAGAAAATGCATACTTCTGCTCTTTAGAAAGACATGATCAAATTATACCACATGCCAATCTATTGATCACCTTTCATTCTTTCTCCTCAACATCATTTGGTTTCTCTCCTTCAATAGCAATGTCTAGAACCTATTGAAAGAGGGCATCTAGAACCTCAATTTGCCACATGCCAAAATGACCAGTGCCATAAAAAATCTCCACCCTAAATCTCACATTGGTCACAGCATTTTCTTGCTAAAATTGAAGATGAATAAGTTTTTGACACCAATGTGGATACTTTTGTGTCGTCTGCCATTTCTGCTATAAATTCTATTTAATAGCTATCAATGCAGACTGCTAATTGGCCCAAGGATATTTTTTCTGATATGGAAGATTAAACTAAGCCACAACCATAGAGTATAATAAAATAAACCAAATGCTTTGATACCAATTATTGTGGAATTCAAGTTAATTTCCACCAATAATAATAAATTCACCTTGAGAACTATTACACAGGTGACTAGAGTGTAAACAATTGTATTAAAAATCACCCCAAGGTAGATTTCCAAGAAAGAGTGCTAGGGTTACAATGGTCCCACTTAAAAACCACATTCCTTATATAGAATTTTACCAAGATAAGTAATTTCAATAGCATAATAATTAATAATAACTATACATGATAATAGCTATTAAATAGATATAAAAAGAACACCAAAGATTTAACAAGGTTTAGCCAATTATGCCTACGTCTTTAGACACTACCAAAATAATATATCATTAATTGGAGGAAATATTACAAAGGAGAGAGAAAGAATACAAATAGCCTAAATATTGGAGAAGGCTAATATTTTGTGGGATAGATTAAACTAAAGGGGGAGGAGTCCTTTTATAGCCTAAGGACTCCTCCATTTTTTTTCTTCCCAATATGGGATTAAATATTTTGTCAAAACAACATCCTTCATGGGCAAGCAGTCCCTATAAGCCTACTAAGCATCATTTTAACTGGAGGAAGGATCTTCAATCTCTAGAGCTTCATCCATTCCCTAATAACTTGATCCTCCACCATGTCATAAAACATATCCATGGTAGCTCTGTATCTCGATTTTACTGAATACAACCCATTTTTAGTAAAGTGCCAAATTCTAGTATCACACTCAGGAGATCTTTAGAGAGGAATGTTTAAAATAGTAGAAAGACAACAACTCTTTTAGTAATTCGATATCCCACTCTTGAGTCATAAGAGTCATAAGGTCTTTCATGCACATACTCTTAAAACCAAGTATTAATGGTGTTTTCAAATAAAAATTATTCCAGTCCATCAGCTAAGGCTCAATCCAAACATTAATCCTGCTATTATCTCATATTCACCACCTGTAATCTTTATCTAGCACTACCCGAGAACTCAGAATACTCCTCTAAGTGAAGCTCGGGTTTGAACCCAACTTAGCTTTCAAAACTTCCCCTTGAAAGAAATATTTAGCTTTGTAAACCCTATACATCAGAGTATTAGGCTCGAAAACCAACTTCCATGCCTGTTTCCCAAGTATAGCTAGATTAAAATAATGCAGTTGTCTATATACCAACCCATTATGGTCCTTCCTATTGCATAACATTTGCCACTCAATCTAATTAAACCCTTTTCAGCTATTCTGTATCCTGTCCCACTAAAATGAATTGAGCATCTATTGAATATCCTCACGCAGTGAAGTGGGAAGGAGAAAAGAGCTCATACAATAAGAAAGGATGGTTTGTGCAACATTTCTTACTAGAACATCCTACCCCACTATAAACAAAAGCTTATTTTTCCATCCTTGAATCCTACTCCACATCTGATCTTAAATATATTGGAATACAACTTTCTTGCTTCTACCAATCAAGGATGGGAGACCTAAGTACCAGCCATAATTAAGGGGAGAAACAACACTGAGAGAGTTCGAGATAGTCGCCTTTAACTCATTAGTAACATTAGGGCTGAAGAAAATTCTAGGCTTTTAAAAATTGACACCTTGTCGAGAAGCTGTCTCATAGGTCTCCAAGATCCTCTTAATAATCAAAGCCTTATTAACTGATGTAACAGAAGTCTAGAATAAAAGAGATAAATGTTGCAAGTCATTAATTACACATGATTGGCAATCTAACAACCTTTTATAACCTATTTATTTAAACCTAAATGCTAGGAAATAGGAATTCAATAATTTGTTAATTCACAAAGAATATCAAATTCAGGAAAACAACAATTCTAATTAATCAATTCAATAAAAACTATCTTAAAACAACTCAATGAGATCAATAAATAGTGTTTAGGGAAAACCTTAGCTAAAACAATGCAAAAGATTAAAAAACCTTAAAAATAACATAAAAGTTAAAACTAAAATATAAAGCCCTAAATAATGGAATTTGAGCCTGAAGATAGCTTATAACATCTATTGCAAAGCTCTGAACTATCTTCGTTTTGATATATTATGGGCCTTGCAGTTCCTCCAGACCTAAAATTTGATACAGCATCGTCATCAGAAGAATCTTTAGTGAAAGGAATCATATTCTTCACATCAAACACATTTACAGTGCGAACAAGCTAGGTAGCTTCAAATGATAAGCATTGGAATTGATCTTCTCCACTACCTCCACTAATCTAATCTTCTTTGTAGACAGTTTGTTATAATCCCTAGTTAGAAAGTGATCCTTAGTCAAGACTGCTCATACAAAATCACCTACCTCAAACTCTAAATGCCTGCATTTTTTTATCTATAATCTGCTTGTATTTAGAGTTGGCAATAGACATATTTTCAAAAATTTTCTTATGTACATTATAAGCACCCAATTTCAGAATGCAATTATGCACAATTGCGACGTAAGCCCCTATGATGAAATTTATTCAAAAAATTGAACTTGGTTGTTGATTTTCTAGACTTTAGGGACTAAATTGTAACCTTTTTTAGGATTTGATTGTAAATAAGTCATTTTTTAGGGGTCTTTTGGTAATTAAAAGTTAAAAAAAAAGTTGGCATTTAATGTCGATCGGCATTACACAATTCTGACTCGTAAAGTTGATTTTTTTCGTGTATTTTTATCGATTTTCAGCGTTTTGATTGGTTGAAAAATTCAAATTTTTATCTGATAAGGATTTAAAAAAAAGAAACGCAGAGGATATTTTTTTGAAATAAAAACAAACGCTATCTTATCATATAGGTTGTTCCTCCTGTGGAGGAAGTTCAGTACGCGCAGACTCTGCATTTTAAAGCTGAGTCTGCGTGTGTGCTGGGGAGGTTTTTTTTTTTTGGAGGAGAGCTTAGACACAAAAACACAGAAACCTTAAAAAATCCCAATTTTGGATATTGTCGGTGTTCTTAAACGCAATCAAGTCTGAGTCCAGAATCAATAAACAATTTAATTTCACCGGTGAAAATCCTAATCTGAGGGGCCAAAAAAGAGCATTTGCATAGCATCTAAACCTCCAGTGATATTTTTTCTATTTCCTTTTCACTCTTTTCTATTGTTTTCTTTTTGTGATTTTTCTTTTATTATGTTATTCTTTTTTTTATTGTTTAATTTCATTGCTAATCTGATTACTTATTTTTTTTTGTTTTGATATGTGCATATGGATTGAGGAGGATACCGCCTATATTTGAATTGAACAGAAGGTCCATGGAATACCATGGATGAACCTGTATTATTTCTTCAATAGTTCTTAGGATTTTTTTATTTATTATTTTTTAATTTTTGGTGTTCTGTGTAGTTATTTTAGTTTTGGGTGTATAATTTTAATTTTGTACGTACTATGTAATAGCCCATAGTGGGAATAGTGAAATTTTTATTTTCTGTATTTTAAAATTGATTAGTAATTAGGTTCAATTGGGTAAAAAATCAATTAAAATCAATGGTGGCAGTAGCTTAAATTAGGGTTTGCATGAAATTAATTTAGGGTTTTTTTTAGAAAATCACTATAATGTTTGTTTGATTTATTTTTTGTGTTTTATTTATTTTGGGGTCGTTTTTTTATGTTTTTTTAATGTTTTTGGGCCCCAAGCCCACGTTTAGGTGTTACCCACTAAATAAACAGGCTTAAAAAATGATTTAGGTTTTTTAAATAATTAAAATCAACTTAGGCCCATTAGGTTAATTAGATTTTAGGCTCACTTAGTTAATTAAAAATTGTTTAGACTTAGCTCAACCCACTTAATTGCATTTCTTTTAAAATAAATAGACTTAGGCTCACATTTCACTTAAAATAAAACCAAGTTAGACTTAGGACCACTAATTTAATTTTCCTTTAAAATTGAATAGACTTAAGCCCATACCTTAGAAAAACTAAATAGATTTAGGCTCACTAATTAATAAAATGTAGGCCCACCTTTAGTCCATTTAACTTGTAAATAAAATGTCGATTAGCTAACTTATTTAATAAAATTAACATAGTTTAGACTTAGGGACAACGTGATCTTGAGTGCATTTTTTACTTGTAATTTTATTGACTTATTGCCTTTTTGGGTAGATGGATGTTAATTAGGGTTTAATAAAATTTCATGTAATTAGAGGATGAAATAGTCATTTATAAAATTATTCTAAATGAACACGAAACTAAGAGAAGTTAGCATTTCGTATCCAGAATCTCTTGGTTGTGGTGCTAATTTTCTTTTAGAGAATCGAGTCCCACCAATCAAATTGTCCCAGTTATTAGCCTGGGTGGCGACTCCTCATCTCCATGCCATGTCTTTGTGAAAATGGTTAGTGTGTTCTCTAAGGCCTTGAGCCTAAACAGTGTCGCGATTGCTAAAATCTTGGATGCGCACTAAACCCCGCCATCTACATACATCCTACAATCCTATAGTAAAATATGGTACGTTCCCATGGACCCTCGTCTTGCTAGGCAGGGACATCAAGTCAAGAGGACCTCTAGGCTAAACCAAATAAACAACCTAAAAAGGACCAAAACCTATGCTTTGATTAACAACATAGTTATGAGCAAATTTCGCCTGACATAGTTTCTGATCCTAACACTTTACATGATCCCTAACTGCGCAACATAGTAAGTTTCCTAATGATTTATTCACCACCTTACTCTACCCATCTGTTTGAGGATGATAAGCATTGTTGAAATTTAGTTGAGTATTAACCATCTTCCATAGGCTGCACCAGAAGTGACTAAGGAAACGAGTATCTCCATCAAAGACAATAGAGGCAGGCGACCTATAAAAACGATAAACATCTCAAAAGTACAGCATATGTAGTCTTCTTGTAAGAAATAAAGTGAACTATCTTAGAAAATCTATCAACAACAATAAAGATGGGATCATTACCTTGCTATGTTCATGGCAACCCTAACACAAAATCCAAGCTAATATCAGTCTAAGGTTAAGAAAGGGACTACTAAAGGCATATAAAACCTTGCATTTATGGCTGACCCCTTGGAAACTTCACAGATATTGCACTTTTGCACATACTTTTCAACCTCTTTATGAATTTAAGGCCAAAAGTAGGATGCCTAAATCAATTGCAAATTCCTATCTCTACTAATGTGCCCTTTTCTGTGCAATTCCTTAATTATCTATAAGCAAAGGATGCAATCTTGAATACACATCTGGTTACCCTTAAATAAAAACCCATCATGCAGCTAAAATTCTATTTTCCTCCCAACCTACACATCTTATATCCCCACCAAAAAATAAGGGTCAGAAATAAGCATATCATGAAAAGAATCAAACCTAGGCACCTCGAACCTTATAGTAACTAGTAAACAACTTCTGCGGCTTAAAGCATCAGCCACTAGATTAGCAACTCGAGACTTATGTTTCACCATATAAGTAAACCTCTCTAAATAAGCCACCCATCTTACATGATGAGGTGACACCTTATCCTATTGATGCGAATGCCTTAAGGAATTATGATCTGTATACAAAATAAATTCTCTATGAAATAGATAATGACGCCAATGCCTTATTGCTTGCACTACTACATAAAAATCAATATCATAAGTGTTGTAATTGAGTTTTGAACCCAATAATTTCTCACTAAAAAAGGCCACAGGTCTACCATTTTGACTCAGTACTACTCCAATTCCCACCTTAGAAGCATTTGTATATAACTCAAAGGGTTGAGAAAAATCTAGAAGCATAAAGGTCGGTGTTGTTGTAAGGCATTTTTAATCAATTTAAAAGCTACCTCTGCATCATTTGTCCACTCAAGCCTATTGCCTTTCATGCAATCTATGATTGGAGCCATAATGGTGCTAAAATTAGCAATAAAAAGCCTATAGAATGATGTCAGGCTATGGAAACTCCTCACTTCTATCAAGGTTGTTACCTAGGCCACTCTTTTACTACTATAACCTTTATTTCATCAACTCTAAACTAGCTCCTGAAACCACATACCCCAAATACAGCACCTTAGAGGCCATAAATATATATTTCTTCATTGCAGCATAGAACTTCTCCCTATGTAACACACTAAAAACCTCCATAACATGTTGTATATGCTCATCATGGTTAGCACTATATATCAGAATATCATCAAAATACACCACAATGAATCTACCAATAAAAAGCCTTAATAACTGATTCATGACATGCATAAAAATCCTAGGAGCATTAGACAAGCCAAATGGCATTACCAACCATTCATACAACCCCTTTTTAGTCTTAAATGTTGTTTTCCACTCATCCCCAGGCCTAACATGAATTTGATAATACTCACTCTTCAAATCAAGCTTAGTGAAAATAGTAGAATCACTCATCTGATCAAGCAAATCATTTAAATGAGGAATTGGAAATCTATACCTTACAGTAATTTTTTTGATGGATTTGCTATCCATACACATATGCTACGAACCGTCCTTTTTAGGTGTCAAAAAGGGCTCTCTCTAATATGGCCCTTAACTAGCAACTCCTCTACTTGCCTACCCAATTCCTCATGCTCATTGGGGCTCATCCTATAATGTGGTGTGTAAGGCAAGGCTACTCCAAGCACCAAATCAATGTGGTGCTGAATGTCACGTAGTGGGGGCCAACCCTCTAAAAGCTCTTCGGGAAATAGGTCACCAACTTCTACAATAAGTGGAGCCATAATCTCTGGAACATGAACTAAATCTATCACTTCCTTCCCCACCAACATATACCCTATGTCTGATTCTTCCAACTCCTCATTAAATTAGGCCAAAGATAGTAGGGCATTGACTTCACCTACATGCTTAGGCTTCTCTAACACCTGTCTACTAAATAGCAATACAATTTTAACTCCATCAAATATAAAACTGTATGTGTTAGTTTGCCTATTATGAGTAACATCCCTATCATATTGCCAAGGCCTACCCAAAAGTAAGTGAAATGCATCTATAGCAACTATATCACATCAAACAGTGTCTTTGTATTTTAGGCCAATTGAGAAAGGAACCAAGGCATGTTTAGACACTGATATTTCACGACCCTTTTTAAGCAAAGCTAGCTTATGGGGCTTGGGATTTTTTCAATTTGAATTTTTCATTTTTCATTTTTGGATGGCCTCATCAAACATAATAGTTTTATAACTACCACTATCAATTATAAAATGACATACCTTATTCTGGATGGTACATGTGGACTAAAAAATTATTGCTATGTTGCCAATCATCCTCATCTACAACTTTTGGAGTTAAGAAAAACCAATAATGCAGTCCCAACATCTCCCTCCAATTGCACCTCTTCAGTTACTACCTCATCATATACAGCTTCACCTTCAATCTCCACCTCGTCTTCATCATAGTCATCTATTTCAGTAAATAAAGCTTTCTTTACATCTGCCTTTTTACATTCAGCTTGCCTATGGCCAGGTTCCCTATAACTGAAGCATCTTATACCATTGTTGCTTGTTATTCTATTAAGTTGCACAGTACCCTTAATAGTGCTAGAACCACTACTGCTGATTACTATTTTATTTACGCCACCACCACTACCAGTGCCAATGTTTACACTTACAGTATTAGCAATACGTCCCGACTATTTCTCCACTATTAGCGCCCTTCAATGAGTAGGAGAAATAAAGATAGGATCAAACATGTTCACAGTATCCTAAATCTGCAACTTCAGACCCCCAATGTATTATGACACAAACTAGTCCACTGTAGCAATTTGTTGGTAGAATTTAGTAGTATAATCATCCCCTAATTTTAGACCCTATTTTAGATTCTACAATTACTGGTACATCAACCTCTGATAATTATATGGCAGGAATATGGCTCCATATGTTTCTTTATTTTCACCTAGGTATTGATTTTCTCCTTACCTAGCCTAATGCGAGTCAATTTTAACTACTGCCACCACACTATAGCCCTTCCACATAATCTAGATGCCACTAGAGGCACATGTTTATCTTCTAGCACTCCTTTAAATTCTAAGATCTTTTTAACCGTAGCTAGCCAACTAAGGAAATCTTCATGTTGAAGGTAGTCATGGAATTCTAGAATTTTAGTTTGCATTCCACCCTCCCAACACCTCTAATCCTCTTCTGCAATAGCCCTCTAACAGATGCGAGGCACTTCTTCCTCGTACCCTTCCTCATCCTCATCAAAACTCCCATCAATAGATGCCCTGTGGTGAGTTTGGTTATCATTGATTTCATTTTGGTTGGCCATTAGGGCAGCCATCCTTTTATTCATCTACTTAATCATCTGCCTTATTATCTGCTTAACTTGCTCAAATCACTACTCGACTCGCTGATCCATCTCACACTCATAAACTTCTTCAACATATTATTGTCTCCTGCATGCCATTTTTTTAACATAAACTGAACGAATGAATTACGGCTCTAATACCAACTGACATTATGAAAGTCTAGAATAAAAAAGATAAATGTTGTAAGTCATTGAATTATGCACTATTTATGATCTAGCAACCTTTTATAATCTATTGATTTACGCATAAATGCTAGGAAATAGGCATCCAAGAATTCATTGATTCACAAAGAATATCAAATTTAGAAAAATAATAATTCTAATTAATTAATTCAATAAAAACTATCTCAGAACAACCTAAAGAGATAAATAAATAGTATTTATGGAAAACCCTAGCTAAAAAATGCAAAAGATAAAAATAACATACAATTTCAAACTAAAATATAAAGCCCTAAATAATGAATTTGGGCCTGAAGATGGGATGTTATAGGCATAGCATGTAATCCTTATTGTAGAGCTTTAAACTAGCTTTGTTTTGATATATTATAAGCCTCACAATTCCTCCAGACCTAGAAGTTAGAACCATTAGAAGCTCAAGTGTGCACTCTCCTTTTATCAAGCCCATCCATGAATGTCAAAGCAATCTAGCCCACATCATTAACCCTTGCTTTAAAAAAGAAAAAGTTATCATCAGTAAAAAGGAGGTGAGATATATTCGGTGCTCCTCTCGAAATATGATAGCCAAAGAGATCCCTACTCTTATTAGCTTTGCGAAATAATGTTGGCAACCCCTCTATACACAATATAAACAAATATAAGTTGAAAGGGTTACCCTGCTGCAAGCCTCTCCTAGGCACAATAGGTCCTACCTTTCTATAATTTAACAAAAAGAGTATTATAGTGTAGTAACACACAACATCATCAATTCCATCCAATTAGAAGAGGAGCCTAACCTCAAGAGGAGAGTCTTGAGATAACCCCAGTCAACTCGGTCATAGATTTTTCTAATGTCGATCTTCAAAGCCACTTCCCCCTTCCTACCATGAGTCTTTTGCTTTATGTAATGCAATAATTCAAAGACCACTATTACATTATCCATCATAGTCCTTCCCAGTACAAAAGGCAATTGAGAAGCTGAAATCAACTTAGGTAAAATACTTTTTAATTCATTAGCCAGTACTCTGGAAATCATTTTGTACAAAACATTACACAAAGAATTGGTCTTAAGTCCTTCATAGTGCTCGGGGCTGCACACTTTAGAATAAGAATAAGTAAAGTATCATTTAGTGAAGCCAGGAATTCTTTTCTGTTAAGCCAGCCCATAGCTATTGTAAACACATAATGTCCAACCAAATGCCAAAAATAATGGAAAATACTGGATTAAAACTATCTGGGTCAGGAGATTTATTTGGGTGCATTTGTGAGATAGCATCTTGAAACTCCTTTTCAATGAATGGAGCGTCCATCATATTATTCTCTTCCTTAGACACCAAAGGTTCAACACAAATTAGCACTAGGTCATAAGTCCTTGCACTATCAGAGAATAAATGTTTAAAGTAATCTTTCATAATGTTTCCAATATCTTCCATTGAATCATACCAGATGTTGTCCTCTCCTACAACCTTTTTATAGAATTAGTATTCTCCTCACAATAGTAGAGGTATGAAAATATTGAGTATTTATATCACCTTCTGCTAACCAAAAAGATTTGGAATGCTACTTCTAGTGAACTTCTTCCTTTTTTAGCAAATTAGATAATTATTTTTTAGATGGCACTATTGCATGAACTTGATCAGGATCCATGCTACCCTTTAGCCTATCTACCTTAGCTTTACACATATTGATCTAATTTTGAAATTGCTTAGCAAGCTGAGAGACCCAGCTACCTAAATCCCTTGCACAACCCTCAAGCTTTCCCATAAGATTGGACCTATTGTGAGATTGCCAACTCTGTTCTACAACCCCACTCAAAGTGTCTTCATTTAGCCATTTATTTTCAAATCAAAAGTGTCTTTGAATAGCAACAAAACCTTAAATTTTAGTTTGGAGGAAAATAAGGAGTGGTCGAATACTGGCGCAACTAAATTTATTAGGCAAGTGTTAAGGAACATTGTTGCCCAAGCATTTGAAACAAACACTCGATCCAATCATTCCTCCACAAAATGGCTAGACCTTATCCCTCTCTCCCAAGTATAGGGATACCTATTCAAAGGAATTTCTTAGAGGAAACATTCAGAAATTACCTCTTAGAAGCCTCAAAAACACCAATTAGGGTGTTCACAACCACCTCACTTATCCTTAACATGTAGTAAATCATTAAAATCCTTACACACACACCATGGTAACTCAGATATTCTAGCAAGCTCATGTAATAAAGCTCAAGACTCTCGATGTCTATACCTCTCTAGGTAACTGTAGAAGCATGTTAGTTTCCATTTAGAGTGGACACCTTCTTTTACCTTCATATCAATAAATTTTAGAGCATACCCAACCACTATATGTACATTTTTCTTCTTCTATAGCACTGTCAAACCTCTACCTCGACCAATCTGTCCATAACAAATGCACCCTCAAAACCCAATCGCATTTTTAGAGCCTCAACTTTAGAAGACAGGACTAAGGTTTAAATTAAAAAAATGATATCTGGTTTATGAGCCTTGACCAGGTCGAGCTCAAAGCTTGGATTGCTTGAGGTTTTCCCAACCCCTGATAATTCTAGCCTAACAACTGCTCTCTATGTAGAGCATTATTGTCTAAGTGATGACATTCGTCATAGTATGTTAATTTATGATATTGGATTAATACATCTAATGTTTTTTAATTACATAATCCCAACTCAAAAAAATTACAACAGTTGTTTACAATTACAGTAATTTATCAAAAACTATTAATACTATTAAAAATTAGTATAAACTATATAAAATATATTTATATGTAAGGTCTAGTAGGGGAGGGACAAAATATGAAATCCTTGGCGATCTCACCAATGATTTAACTTGCTAAAATAAAAATTATACCTTTTTTTTCTGAAAGGAAAAGTTATACATCTTAATTTATCAAAACAAAATACATATTAAAAATTATTAAAATATAAAACCATATAATATATTTTCTTACTTTTCATTAAGAGTGTGTTTGGTTCAAATGAAGTTACATAATTTTTTAGTATTCATTTGCAAATCCAAATGCATGTGTTTAGTCTAAATGAAAACTTTTTGAAATTCATTTTTATTTCTAATAATTTTATGAATTGCTTAATACTAAATTCATTTTTATTGATGAAATGTGTTTGGTTCAAATGAATTTGGAATTCATTTACAAATGAATCATATTTAAAAATCATTTGGAAATGAAATCAACTCCTTAATAAAATTAAACCAAATAAGAGGTAAACTAACTTTCAAATTAATGTATGAATAATGACAAAATATAGCAACGTAAAATGTTGTCTTCTCATTTATTAGTTTAAAGAGTTTTTTTTATTATTATTGTTAGGAGGTGTTTAGTATAGCTTTCTCAACTAGTTACGTTTTAGGTGTTTTATGAGATTCCCAAATCGACAACTGATAATTATTTTTATTCAAAACAGTTATGAATTTGATCAATTTCATTTTGAAGATTTTTCCATTAGTTAATAGATGATTTAAATTTATTTTGTATTTAGATTATATTACTCTTATTAAAAACAATTAATAACATCTAGTTTATTTTTAAATTAAATGCATCTAATTGATTTTTATAATTTATAATAAATTAATATTTTTAAGATTATAGCTAGTAATTAAATAATTATAATATTTGATTATTAGTATATCATTTCTTCTACCCATGATGATTTTGATGTTTGTGTGTGGACAAAATCACTTGATGGTGTCCATTCAGTAAAGCAGATGTATAATTGTCTTCAGTTTTCTTGACATGTAGTACCCTGGTCTTCTTTCATTTGGAAAGAATTTTTTCCACCTTCTAGATCTTTGATTTGTTTAAGAGTAGTACTGGGTTACCTCGTAATGGATGATAAATTATGGGAGAAACCTTTTAGATGCTCTCTTTGTGTTGCTATTATAGAAGATGAAAAACACTTATTTCTTTAATGTAATTTTTTTAAAATTATTTGGCTTTCTATTTCTATGCTATTTGGCCAAAATTTAGTGGTCTCAGGTTCCCTCTCAAACCTGATTCTAGATGCTATAAAGAATGCTTTCAGTTCTCAAGTTGTAGCACTCTAGTGTGTTGCCATTGTTAATGGCTTATGAGTGATTTGGATGACGAGAAATGTCATAATTTTTAATATAGACATTCCTAATATTCATACTACATTGCATCTTATATAGAAAGGTATTAAAAAAGTCGATTTCTTTTGGGTGGGTTGCATGTTTAATTCGACTAAGGAACTTTCTATCCTTCACTTACTATACATTTATGGAATCCCTCGTAGATCTCCTTAGATCATCCCAGTTTTATGGCATCATCCTCCATCTAGTTGGACTAAGGTCAATACTAATGGTTTAGCATTGATCAGACCAAGTCCAGCAAGGGCGGGTGGAATTTTCAGAACTGCTAGCTAGAGGTTTTCTTAGAGGGGCTTTTGCTTTTAGTCTTGGCTCTAGCATTACTTTTTTAGCTAAATTCATAAAAATATTTATGTAGTTGAGATTGGTTGGAATCGTGGATGGTATTACTTGTGGTTAGAGTGTGATTCCTCATATGTGGTTCATCTATTTCATTTGAAGACAAAGCAAGTACCTTGGATGATCAAGCCAAAATGGCTTCAGTGCTTGAACTTTACTACTCATATGGAATTGCGAGTTTCTCATATCTTTAGAGAGGGTAATGCTATTGTTGATTTGCTCATAAACATGGTGTCTTTACTATTGCACCTTTATGGTAGGACTCGGCTCCTTCTTTTTATTCTTATGCACTTTGTAGTGATTTTAATAGAATATCTATTTATGGGTTTAGTTAGATCTTTTGTTTTCTTGTAATCACTATTCTTGTATCACTTTATTATTTTTAATTTATATTTTATTTTAGATTTTGGAAGTGTGATGCAAATGCTAAGGGTGTGTCAACCTATTTAAGATGCTTGAGTATGTTTACTAATTTTCATTCTCCATCTTTTCATCATAAAATTATTGTAATATTTATATCTATAATATTTTTTAAAATAAATTTATTAACAAGATTTATATTTTAACATTAATTTTTAAATATTTTATATTAATAATTTAAAAAATAAATAAAACAAAAACATCTCAAAACAAGACAGAGCATGAATTAGCATATATATATATATACTCATGTCTTTGGCAACCACGACACTGTGTGGACTCAAGGCTGACTAGAAAATACAATATGGGGCTTTAAGCCTCTATTGGAGATAAGAGTCACCACTCAGATGAGACATGAGACACTTTTACAGTAACTAGATCCTATAAAAGACCCCCAGCAGCCCTCATTAGTGATTGAGCTTAGAAATTGGGTACGCGCTTTTGAATGCCCACCCAACCTTATGATTGGCCTTCATTTGTGTTTTGTACTTTATTACCTTTAATTATTTAATTATTTCTTTTTAATTACATACAAATGCAATTTCCATCATGAAATTCCAATATTATTATTAAGCCCCAATTTACACATTAGTCCAATTTCATGCCCATTAAGTCTAAATGATAACAACATAAATAAATAACATAAGATAAAAAAAAATTACACATAAGATAAAATAAAACCAAATAAACATAAGAAAAGGAAAGAAAAGAAAATTCACATGCAAAGAAATGTGGGGAGGAGAAATGAATTACAACCTTTTATCATGCAAGCAAATAAAGCATAATAAAAATCAATAAATAAATGAACAGACAAAGAAATAGAGAAGGTGAAAGGAATTACAACCCTTGTACACACACAAAAGTAAATTGCAAAATGAATAACATTAAATAAAAAAATTCTTCTAAATTGGGGTAATAATGTGGTGATAAACAATCACGCTAATAATTCCTAAAAAGAAAATGAATTAACTCCATCGAATAAAAAGCCTACAAAACAAACCACTAAGTTATTAAAATGAATTACAAATGAAAATAATAATAAATTTAAGCAAAAGGTTAATTCATAAATATTAAAACAACAAAATAAATTAAAGAGGAATAAACTATAGAAATATTGAAATGTGGCAACATAAATTTAACCGAATGCAAAAAAATTAAAATTAAAATCAAAAGTAAAATAGTCACAAACCTAGCAATTACAAAATATAATCCAAAATATTAATAAATACATGCAAAAATCTTAAAGGAAATGCTCTATAACTAAATAAATTACATAACACAAAAATAAATCATAGAACATGCATGAATTAAAACAGAATCAACATCTGATAATTCAGATAAAATACATGAAATAAACTAAGAACTGAAATAATGTGGCGATGCCTCTTTTAGGTCATTAAGGTGATGGTAAATTGTCTTAGAACACTGAGGTGATGTCACTTCGATGGGGCGTTGCCTAAACTCTAATTCACGAAATGAATTCACTTGAATTTCCTTCTTTTTTAGTCAAGTATAAACTAGAAATATTATAAGCAAACTTCAAGCTAGCTACTCATGCATGAATCTACAAAGCTATGTTCCAATATAAGAAATTCACTTAAGTCATGTGGAATAAATTATATAAACCATAAAATTGATATGAAATGAAGAATCTCACTATTTTAAATTGGTTTGATTTATAAAATGTTTAGCCCTCAGAGGTAGAATTTTACTGCAACACTATTATAATGCAAAGGTAGCCTCTTTCCTCTTGAAAGTGAACCTCGAAGACCCTCCTTTCCTTAATGCTTATCTTCTTCACCTTTGTTTCCTCAGCTTTTCAGTGCAATTCCCTTGTTTTTCATTCTATCTTCCTTTTTATTAAAAAGTCCCTTCTTCTTTCCTCCCCTATTTCTTTTTAATCACTCTTCCCATTTAATTTCATTCAAGTGTCTTCCCCTCTTCCTATTCTATCAGAAACATCCCTAATTACTCCTAGAGGATGTTCGACGTATAGAGACATTAATTCAAAAGTAATGCAAGTGTTTCCTCTATTATTAGTGCTCTATTTTTAAAACTAGATGATAATACTAAGGTGGAACCTCCATAAAGAGGTGTCGCCTCATCAAACACTACCATAGAGGTGACACCTCTTCGGTTAGGCATCACCTTGTTGGCCTCAACTAAGGCAGTCCTCTTAATGGGCCTCATAGGCCTTGGGCTTCTTAAGCTCAATTTTGAGCCTATAGTCTGATAAGCCAATCAAGTAGTTACATTTATATCACTAATGCTCATCATGTCGTTAATGTTGATTATTCTTTTGTAATTAAGTTATACTCAAACTCTTATAACCTACACCTGATATTTGTATATTAATATGCCTATGTACATCTAATTATTCAATCAATACAATACACCAATTATTTCATGGTATGAGAGCTATAAATGGTCTTACAACCTATCTCAACCATGTCATCATCAAGTACTAAATCAGTTGTAATCTCTTCAAACGTGTCTTCAATAATGAGTTAGTCCAACATCCAAACACTACCCAATGTTGCACATCAGTTGTCCATATGACTGAACTCAATAAACTATCTATTATGGTGAGCTCAATTAATGCCTCTCTTGCATAGCTACGATCTCGCAAAGCACATTAATGGAAGCTATACTCCACCATCGCCATCTTTACTAGATGATCAACTAAATTTAGTGCACAAGCTTTAGTTCCAACACGACCAGCTCATTCTTAGCTGGATTATAGGCTCAATGACTGAGAGCTATATACCTCAGGTAGTTAGTGCTGCCAATGCACATTAAGCTTGGGTTTAACTCAAAAGCACATACACGTCTAGCTCAAAGACTCAAATCTGCACTATCAAATTGAATTTTTATCAACCATAAAAAGAAATTAGTGAGTCCATTACTCAATACATACAAGAAGCCAAAGGTATGTAACACCAATTTCAAGCTTTAAGGAGCCCTATCATGGAGGAAGATCTTATTCATGTTATTACAAACCGTTTAGGGGCTGTTTATCACCCATTTACTCAATCACTTAAGAATGGAACCATTGACATCTGTTTTGATGACCTATACAGACTGCTCCTAAGTGAAGAATTTAATCTTACTAATGAATAGATGCAAAAAAAAGCTATTCCTCCTATAGTGTTTTACTTACCATTTGGTAATTTTCAATGCCAAAACAATAGATATAGAGGCAGAGGCAACTCTTATCAATAACAAGGAACAGGGAGAGCCCGATACCCTAATTCCTCATTCAATACTTGCTAATAGCAAGCCTCTTTTTCATCACAGAATTCTCAGCATTTTAATTATTAAAGTCTAGTTTGTCATAACTGTCAAGGCTTTAAATATATTGTTTATTAATGCCCAACACCTAGAGTTTTCATACCTCAATCACAACCCTCCACAAATCTTGCCACTACGACCTCCACATATGCTTTCACCCAACCTTAGATCATAGATTCTAGCGCCACCCATCATTTGACACTGGAGCTAGAAAATTTGTCTATACCCTTTGAATATACTAGACGCAATGAAATAAAAATTAATAACGGCACTACTATCCCTATAACTCATACTGGTCTTCATCTTTTCATTCTTGTAATCGTCTTTTTCATTTACATGACATTCTTTATGTTCCTAATGCATCTAATAATTTACTTTCCATATATTCTTTTACTAACTCTAATGGTGTTTTGATTTAATCCTTTCCTAACCATTTTGAAATTAAGGACATACGAACGATGGATTTGCTACTTTTAAGTTTGAATGATCATGGCCTATACTCTTTTTTTCTCTTTATGGTTCAACTCTCCAGTCTACGCAAAGTTGCATTTAGTTGTTCTCTCCAACAATGGCATGTACAACTTGGCCATGCCTCAATTCCTGTTGTCTATAAGGCTCTTCTTAAAAATAAACTTTGTTTCTAATAAGCCCTCTTTTTTATATGTAGCATGTTACATAAGCAAGAGTCACAAATTGCCATTTTCTAAGTCTATTTCTAATGTACAAGGACATCTAGACTTTATTTGTTTTGATTTATAGGGCCCTTCTCTTATTCCTTCAATTGACAGACATCATTATTATATCTTATTTTATGACTATTACTCCTATCTTTATGAACATAGCATTACTTAACGTACTGCCTATGCCAAAACCCCTAAACAAAATGGTTATGCTGAGTGCAAACACAAACACATAGTTAAAAATGGATGTGCCCTCTTACGCCATTCCCATGTACTAAATGAATATTAGCATTACGCTTTTGACACCATTGTATATATCATCAATCATTTGCCAATACCCATTCTCAATCATGATAGCCCTTTTTATAAATTATTCAACTCTCATCCTCAATACAAAGAATTAAAAGTTTTTGGGTGCCTTTACTACCTTTATCTCAAACCTTATACACCAAATAAGCTAGCTCCTAGAAGTAAACAGTGTGTTTTTCTTGGGTACAGTAAAATTCATAAAGGTTACTATTGTATAGATTTTTCTATAAAAAAAAAACTAATTTCTAGACATGTTTTTTATGAACAGGTTTTCCTTTCTCCACAAATGATAGGTCAAGCTCTGGTCCAAGTTCTAATTCACAAGTAACCATTTTTCTACCCTCTACCTTACCTCAAGCAAGCACATAATCTCTAAACCATCAAGCACCTAAATTTTCTTCTACCAAACCCATACACACTTCCTCTCCCAGCTTTTCTTCCATAGCCACCTCACTTATGCCCAACAACATTCTCTTATTGTAGATTTATCCAATTCATCTCAACCTCCCTAGTCCACTACCCCTTTTACTTAATGCACCCACACCATGGTTACCCAATCCTAAATAGGATCTCTCAAGCCTCACACTTTCCTTACCAAAACTAACATCGACTTTGAACACACCACATTTAAACCAGCTAATAAATACCCACATTGCCACCAATAAATAGCCAATGAGATACAAGCTTTAGTCATAAATAATATATGGGAACTAGTGCCTCATTCACCTAATATAAATCTAATCAGTTATAAATGGATTTATCATATCAAACCCAAACCCAATGGTTCTGTTGATCGCTATAAAGCTAGGATCATTGCAAAGGGCTTTCACCCACACCCAGGATGTGATTTCAATGACACTTATAGTTTAGTCATCAAACTAACTAGCATTCGGGTTCTCCTTTCTCTTGCTATATCAAACAATTAGGTAATAAAGCAATGGGATGTCTCTAACACCTTTCCACATGGTGATATTAATGAACCAGTATTCATGCAATAGCCATCTAGATTTCTAAATCCTCAATTACCTTCTCATGTGTGTAGACGACAGGGCTTAGTGCGCATCTAAGATTTTAGCAACTGCAATACTGTTTAGGCTTAGGACCTTAGAGAACACACTACTATGCCACAAAGTCATAGCATGGAGATGACGAGTTGCCCCCTAGGGTAATAACTAGGATAATTTGATTGGTGGTACTCGATTCTCTAAAGGAAAGTTAGCACCACAATCAGGAGATTCTAGGAATGGAATACTAACTTCTTTTAGTCTCATGTTCATTTAGAATTACTTTAAAATTTGCATAGTTTGGCCTTTTCAAAATTTTTCTTCTCTTGGCTTTTTAAAGCCAAAAAATAACCTCCAGCCCTATGATCACAGAAAGAGGTTGCACGATCCTAAGAGCTAGAGAACAACTGCTCTCCATTTTCAAAAATCAAAACCCTGAGATAAAGAAAGTGATGAGGGTTAAAACAAAATCACAGATTCATGCACGTGTATGTGCAAAACTAATTAAAATTTGACAACACACTCAAAATTATATTTTTTTATGAAAAAATATTAAAACAGTGAAGGAAAATATGGGTCAGCATTGTATAATGTTGATCGGCATTATGTAATGTCGATTGACATCATGCCTGTATTTGTCAAAATTTTGTTAAAACTCCCAAAATTCACTTTTCTATAATTTAGACCTTAAAACATTTTAACTCTTATAATTAAATCCAAAAAAGGCTACAATTTAGTCTTTTAAATTTTGAAACTCGACACAAAAGATTGATTCTTGACTAATTTTCATCATAAGGGCTTTTGTCTCACTTTGTCACTTACAGTTACATTCCAAAATTAAGTGCTTACAGTTGCCCACTTTTGTCGCTGTCTGCTTGACAAATTACGACAAAGCAATAGTAGCACACAATTTCGATAAAAAGAATTAGGACACTTAATTGCATCCTAATTGACAGATCAATGCTTAAATTGTTATGCAATTTTAAGTAAGATGTAAAGTTGGACAAGTCTTAATATATTTCCTACAAAACGTCTAATGAACTTTATGCAAATGAGTTTCGCTATATATCCTGTGGAACATTTAGTGATGATGAATTGAAAATCTATTATAGTTCCTGTGGAACTATAGCGATAATACCATAACTATTTTGTAGTGTCTAGTGAACTACACTATATTCCTTGTGGGACATCTAGTGACAATATATTTCATTATATTCCTTGTCGGACATCTAATAATGCACACTATATTCCCTATGGGAAGTTTAGTAAGAATGAGTTTCATTATATTCCCTGTAGGATATATCCCTATGGTACATTTAGTGAGAATGAGTTTCGTTATATTCCTTGTGGGATGTTTAACGATGCACACTATATTCCCTATGGGACATCCAACAATGATAAATTTAAAGACTTATGTCACAACTACTATGTAGTATATAACATAGTGACAGTTATGACTACTATGCAGTACATAGCATAATGATTTAAAGTTTATGTCATAGCTACTGTGTAGCATATAATTTTAAAATCCTTTGATTCAATGATGCATGTAAAATGCAAAAAATGAAATTTGTAATTTCGTTATACATTCTGTACTTGGCAGAGAACTCATAATTACAGACTGGTTATGCATATTAACAATTCTATGAATTATTAATTTGATAGATACCATGATTTAATTAGGAATGATTTCCTAATCAAAATGTAATTATGGACCAAATTACAACTAGAGAACTTAGATCCCTATGCAAACAAAAGTAGTGGATCAAAGTGGATATTTTTCACTTTATATATTCCTTCCTTCTTGCATGTCTCAATTCATTTTCTCTTCTCTTTCATTCTTTTTCCCTTCATTTTCTCTTTTTATATTGATTCTTCTTTCTTTGATTTCTTAATCATCCGAAATATGATACATGATCCGTCAGATTCTATGGCCTCTCCGCAGCACAGACAATATAAGAGATTAAAAATTTTTAAACATCAACAGATTCTGCCTCCTCATTTTCCTCAGAATGATCTTGGAATTCAAGAGAGCTCATCCATCTTTCCTTTGACTCATTTACACACCCGCAGGTGCAGAGATATGGGTAATGAGGTAACATTTCACCTTCTCAGTTTTATTTCTACAAAATATTACCTATATAGTTAATAATCAGAATCAATTTCAGGGTAGATACTAGCATGCATGTTGATTAGATTAAATGAGAAAATTAGCTGAAAATGTATGATAGAATTAAAATTAAGCTAAAAAAACATGAAATTTAGCTCCTGGGTAGCCTGTTTGTCTTACTAGATATGTCTAGAATTCCAATCGAAATTCTAGATATCTAATTGACAAAGGAGAAGGGCTGATCGGCATAGTGGAATGCCGATCAGTAATCCAGAATGCCGATTGACATTTTAGATTGCTAATCAGTAATCGACATTACCGATGTAAAATTTTTTTAATCACCATTTTTATCATTTTATTAACAAGATTAACTAGTTAATTAATTGATCAATTAATCATCATTTCTTGTTAACATAATTAATTAATTACTTAATTAAGTAACCGTCATTTTTAATAATTAAGTCCTTTAAACTTAACCAATGTCCTATGAAATTCATGAGATGTTTTAATCTAGCTAGGGAATTATTTCATGGGTTGTTGAAGCATGTGACACCTCTAATTTGGGCCTCCAAGTTCAAGTGATTCATTGTTGCGCTTTTGACTGCTCGAGGCTAGTCTGACTATTATTCTTTTTTTCCCTTGATCGAGCGGTGGATGGATACTACCCACACTTTTCATACTCGCATAGGTAAGTTGACTATTTCTCCTATGAGCTTCTCTACTATTCTCGGTATTACCTTCGAAGGGTCCCTAGTTCCCTTTGATGTGAGCTATTTCAATCTTTCTGAAGACGCATGGAGTCAGTATGTGCGCAACCTGATAGGGTTCGTTCCAATGTGGAAGAATCGAAAGAATGTTCATCTTTCATCCTTAGTTCAGGGGTTTAGATGTCTACCTACTACTACTCCTCGTCAGATTACCCAGAAGGTGAGGTGTCTTCTTCTGATATTGTTAGGTATGACCCTCTTTTTCCAAACCGATCATGAGGTCAGTATTACTCTACTTGGTCCACTTCATAACTTGGACATGGTTGCCACACTTGACTAGGGATTTATTGCACTTGCTTACCTTTACTATAGACTGGACATTGTTTGTAGAGGTGCTATCATAATGTATGGCTTTTGGCACATCTTACATGTACGTTCTCCTTTTTTTAATCTTTATTATCTTGCTTTCCTTTTCCTTTCACTAATATGCTCTCTTCCTTTCATATCTGGAGCTTAGAGATCAAGTTAATTTGAGGCTTCAGTGCTATTCGCTCTGATAAGAGCTTTCCTCTGATGATGAGATAGGGTTCTTCTTGCCTTACTAGCAATAAGAACACTTTGCAGATGTATCATGATCAATTGAACACCATTGAATGGCATCTAGTACGAAAAATAAAATTATTAGTATCTTATAATTTAATGTGAGTTAAACTTAATTAACCTAAATTGTAGATAAACTCTAATTAGCTGAAGGGTGCCAATGACATCCAACTATATAATTTCATGGATATTGAAGTACGCCTTGAGCCCATGAGTGTTCTGCTCCCTAGATATGGCTGTTTGATGTGGTATTTAGGGGAGCAAGTGTATCACTGGTCTTCTGAGCCTTCTTGACACTATATTCCATCTTATATCCCTTCCTCTATACTCTGCAACTCGCATTTGATGGGTTCTAAGCTAAGAGATGCAATACAGGGATACACTACCTTGAATTTTCTTGAGCGTTCTTGACATTATTAGCAGTTCATTCATGAGAGCATTTTGGAGCATATTCCTATTGAGGATACTGAGGTAATTTCTTGTTGTCTCAGCTACTTCCCTTAGAATCTATAAATCACTCTTTCTTTCTTTTAGTTTGAGGAGATTCACTCTCCTGATGATGAGGCGATGGAGGAAGAGACTGAGATTGCTCAAGAGGCTGAGGCTACTCCTGATAAAGAGAGGTCTGAGCCCAGACCTAGCCCTACACATTATACTTAGCATGTTAGGACTAGTCACGATGGTGCTTTTACAAGTGTTACCCTTAGTGATATCTCTCTCCCAGATAGGTCCATGTTCTATTGGGCTCTTACTGTTCAGACTCCAATTGAGCAGCATATGCACTTAGTGATGATCAGCTTCTCATCCTTTCTCCAGCAGATGCTTCTCATGTGAGTCTTTCTGCCTTATTCCTTACATGATTTATAGACTTGACACTAATTTTAGTAAATTTACAAAACAAGCTCCTCAGACACAGGTGAAGTACTTGGATGGACTCACCTCATCTCGGAGGTTATTCACTATGTAAGTCACAGACAGTTCGAGGGTAAGTATATACACTGGAAGTGTAAATGTATGCATGTTATGCATGAAATGCATATGACATATTATTTCTTATATATACAAAGCTACTCTAGTGATCTGAAATATGAGAGCGAGATGCTTCATCGACAGCTTATAGGTTTAGGCATTGATCCTTATAGTGCTAGGACTTCATCTATCAGACCTCCAGATACCTTTCATCGGGATGATCCTACCAGAGGATGGAGCCCGTGGCCGAATTCTGGAGCTCAGGATGACTAATCTAGGCTATCTTTATTTTTTACTTCTATTTGTATCGGATTGTTTCTATCATACTATTGTGTTCTGAGTCCTATACTATTTGTATGCATTGTGTTAAAATGATCTCAAACTTAGATACGTGGACTTAAGTAGAGTAAAGGTTTTTTTTTACCTAAGCTGCCCTTTTAAGTTTTCAACTTAGCAAGCTTGTCCTAACTTTTGCCTAAGTCACCCTTTCAAGTTTTCAACTTAGCAAGATTGCCCCAACTTTTGGCTAAGTTGCCCTTTTGAGTTTTTAACTTAGCAGGCTTGCCCTAATGTTTGCCTAAGCTACCCTTTCAGGTTTTCAACTTAGTAGGCTTTATTTCTTGTATAGATATGGCTATATGGGGAGTTGAGCTTATTTACTATTTTTGATAATCAAGCTATAGAGCCATCAGGATTTCAAGCTTTGCATGATGAGTCATAAGAGAAGAAACACATACATCACTAGGAAATGGTCTCATAGAGCTAATTTTTAAGCTTTCATGTTCTATACTCCTTTCTAGTACCTATGCATTATAAACAAGATAGAACATGCAATGCTAAAAAAAAAATTCAATTTCAAGAGGATTCATTAATTAGCGCCAAAATGAGTACATTTATTACATCATATGATATTATTCATGTTATCAGCTAGTCCTTTTGAATTTTCTAGCTTAATATTTTTCTCTCATTTATTTGCCTTAATTTTTTCCTGACTAGCCCTTTGTGGGTTTTGTAGCTAACAAGGCCATCTCATTTTATTTTTATTCCCTAATTTTTTCTTGCCAGCCCTTTATAGTTTTTCTGAATAGCGAGAATGTCTTAACTTTTGCCTAACTAGACTTTTCAGATTTTCTAATCAGCAGACTTTATTTTCTTTTTACTACTTTTATTTTATTCTTACAAGTAGTATCTTTTGAGGTGATCCATATTAATAGTCTCCATGAATTCATTCCCTTCCAAGTATGATATCTTCATAGCTCCTTTAGGCAAAATCAGTTTGACTAAATATGGTCCTTCCCAGTTTTGTTTGAACTTTCCTCTCGGATCAAACACCACTGCCCTGGACTATTTTAACACCATGTCCCCAACTTTTATCTTTCCAGGATTAAATTTCTTATTGAATGATCTTGCTATCCTCCTCTATTATATTTGAGTGTGAAACAAAGAATTCATCCTCTTCTCATCCAGAGATGCAAGGTGATCATATCTCTTTTATGTCCATTCACTCTCGGGTGTTTTCACTTCCATAACTACTCTTAAGGATTTGATCTCTGTTTCTATTGGCAAGACTGCTTCACAACCATACACTAAGGAGAATGGAGTTTGGCTCGTGGCAGTTCTAGTTATAGTCCTATATCCCCCATAAAGCAAATGGGAGAAACTCAGACTAATCTTTGTAAGTCTTTACCATTTTAGAGAGAATCTTCTTGACATTTTTATTAGCTGCTTCTACCGCTCCATTGGCTTAAGGATGATATGGCGAAGACTTATGATGTTCAATCCTATACTTCTGCAATAATTTCACTATTTCTACCTAAAATTGGACACCATTATCCATCACAATATGATGTGGAACCCCATACCTACAAATGAAGCTCTTCTCAGTAAACTGGGCCATCTGTTTTGCTTTCATGGCACTGAAGGATTCAGCCTCTACCCATCTAGAAAAGTAATCTATTGCTATAACAATGTACTTATGCCCATTTGATGTTGTCGACCTTATTTCTCCTATAATATCAATCCCCTGGGTTGCAAAAGGCAAGGGTGACAATAAACTATTTAGCACCATAGGAGGTAGATGGTTAAGATTTCCATGAATTTAGCATTGATGACACTATCTCAATTTTTTTATTTTATCCTTTTCCATACTTATCCAATAATACCCTTGCTTGATTACCTTCTTTGCTAAGATCATCCTGTTCATGTGAGAACCACAAGCTCCTGTATGAATTTCTTTCATTACCTCTTCAGCTTCATCCTTCTTAAGGCATCTGAGCTGCATTCCATTTGACATTCTTTTATATAATACTCCATTATGACTTGTATAGTTACGTGTAAGAACATGAAGAGCATATCTCTCTTTTGAGATCACTTCATCAGGATACTTTCTTTCTTTGATAAACCTTTGAATATTATAAAATGATGGCTTCTCTTGAGGCCCTATTTGAACACTCATAATATGCTCTCCTCCATAATAGGGAGCTCTTGATTTCATAATTACCAAAGGCTTCATAGTTGATCCTGTCACACTATCCTACATCGAAGAGAGTGTTGCCAATTCATCTACCTTCTAATTATCATCTCTTGATAAATGGATAAAGAGACATTTATTGAAGTTCTTTATTAAAGCTTTCAAATAGTAGATATATGGTTTCAGTTTTTCCTCTTTCACTTCCCATTCCTTATTAACTTGGCTAACTACTAACAGTGAATCCCTATAAACTAGTAATTCCTTTGCCCTAGCTGTTTGAGCTACTTCAATTCCATAAATGCATGCCTCATACTCAGCCATATTGTTTGTTACCTTGAAGACTAATTTCTTGGCCATTGGTATAGTCTCTCCTTCTAGCATAATAAGAATTACTCCTAATCCAGCTCCTCTATTATTTACAACCCTATTAAAATAAAGCTTCTACTCCTTATGCTCTATGACTGCCAAGTTCTTATCTAAAAACTCTAAATTCCAATATTCATCACCCTCTACTACATTCTAATCTAGAAATTTTTCTACTGCCCTCCTTTTAATGACCTTTGTGGTGATGTATTTTATATTAAATTTAGTCAGGATTCCTAGCCATTAAGACATTCTTCTAATCAAAGTGGGTGCTTGGAATAAGTACCTTAAGGGATCTATCTTTGAAATAGCTTGAACCCTATAGGACTGAAAATAATGCCTTAATTTTCTTGTTGCCAAGATCATGATTAAACACATCTTCTCTACCAAGTCATACTTTTCCTCATATGGTAGGAACTTCTTGCTAAGATAATACATTGCATGCTCTTTCCCTTTTGGTCCTTCTTGTTCTAGCATTGCCCCTATTACATTATCCTCTAAGGCCAGATATAGGATCAATAGCTCCCCTCGCCTTGGTGGCTTTAGTATGGATTAGTGAGATATTCTTTAATTGTGTCAAAGGCCTTCTGACAATCATCATTCCACTTCACAGGCTAGTCCTTTCTCAGGAGTTTAAAGATAAGGTCACAAATATTAGTAAGCTTTACAATAAATCTACTAATATATAATAACCTACAATGAATCCTCTCATGTCTTTCTCTTTCTTCGATGCTAGAATTTCCTGAATAGGTTTCACTTTATCTGGATCTATTTTAATTCCTCTACTGCTAACTATATGCCCTAGTAGTTTTCCTAAAGTAACCATAAAAATTGTATTTCTTCGGATTGAGTCTCAAATTGTACTTCTTAATTCAAACCAAGAACTTATCCAAAGCTCCAAAGTGTCCCTCTCTTATTTTTGACTTGATCATCATATCATCCATATACACCTCAACCTCTTTATGCATTATGTCATGGAAAAGAGCGGTGGCTGCCCTTTGATATGTTGCACCTTTATTCTTCAACCTGAAAGGCATAAACTTGTAGCAATATATCCCTCATTCCATGATGAAAGTTGTCTTGATCTTATCCATAACTATCACCATCATCTAATTATATCCTGAGAACCCATCCATGAAGGAATACATTACACTAGATGTTATGTTGTCTACTATTACATCAATGTATAGTAAAGGAAAATTATCTTTTGGGCATACTTTATTTAGATCCCTAAAATCTACACACATATGCACCTTACCATCTTTCTTGGGTACCGGTACTATATTTGCTAACCATTGAGGATAATCTAATACTTCTAGAAAGTTAGCCTGAATTTGTTTAGCAATTTCTTCTTTTATCTTTTAAGTCCATTGTGGTCTGATCCTGCGCATTTTTTTTTAATTGGTTTTATTTCTGAATAAGTTGGAATATGGTGCTCTACAATGTCCCTGTTTAAACCCGGCATGTCTTCATAGGTCCAAGCAAATACTATCTTTCTTTTTATTAATATTCCCTCAAAATTTTTCCTCCATTTAGGAGTTAACTCATGTGATATATAAATGTTCTTAGGTTTATCATTTGTGCCCATGTTAAATGAATCAAATTGAATTGAATTAATGTCAAACATGCATGAACAATCAAAATTATAATGCACAAAACTATCAGGATACACATCATATAAGTAAGCAAAACCAACATTCATATCATTGACCATGGAAAAAATAGAGTTTTCATCCTCAAACAGACTAGACATTATTACATAAGTTTCCTCATAAAAAACATCAATAAAGCTATCATTAATGACAGTAGCTAAATCCTAGGGTGGCTCCTAGACAGTAGTATTGCTCATCCTCTCAGCTGCCAACTTTATCACTTCCTCCTTATTGTCTTTTACCAGGTTCTCCATATTCTGCTCTTTGAAGATCTCAAACCCTAGAACATCTCCTCTAACAACATTGATTGATTCCTTAGCTCCTAAATAATATTTGCCTTTCCCTAACTTGATGAAATTCTCACTTATTGACCTAATTTTCTTTAAGAGCTTCCTTTGTTTGGCATGAAACCTCTTCTTTACTCTTTTGTTTATTAGCTTTGTTTCTTCAATATAACCCAAACCAGTTGTGTTGCCTTAGCTTTTGAACTATGGGTGACTAAGGCTTCCTTGCTCATTCTTCCCTAGCCCTGGTCAAGGCTGGTAATTCATACTCTTCATCATTTTTGCTATTCTCATATCCATTTCAGCTTCGTCAAATATCCAAGTAATTTAGAAACTAGGGGTTGCACACATTTGTTACTATTTGTCTAATATAGCTACCACAGTAGCATTAGTCCTAGCTTCTATAGTCACAACCTATCCTTTATAAGGGAATTTTATCTTTTGGTTCAAAGTTGAGGGTACCCATCCCAAAGCATGGAACCATGGCCTTCCCAACAACAGGGCATAAGTAATAGGTATATCCAGCACGGTGAACTTAATAGTTGATTCCACAAGTCCTATTTTAACCAGAGCTTAGAATGTCCATTCCACATTCCTAGTGCTATCATCATAGGCTCTGATTATGAGGTTTGAATCTGTTAGGTCATCAACCTTCAAACCTAAATTAGATAGGATTTTCAAGGGACACACGATAATAGCAGATCCATCATTAACCATAGAAAAATTATTTCTCTTTCCCCTCACCTCAGTTAGGATAAATAATGATTTATTATGGTTTCTTCCTTCCAAAGGCAGGTCATCATCTGAGAACGTTATCTTCTCGTGTTTCTTTTCTATCACCTTTGCCACCATAGCCTCAGGTGTGGTTGTTGTTTTAATGTTCATGTTTAACAAAGCTTTGAAAAGAGCTCTTCTATAGCTGCCTGAATGCATCAATAATTCCCAAATGCTGATATTTACCTTAGCCTTCTTCAATTGTTCCATAATCAGGTTTTCTTTCTATTCTTCCTCTACTTTTGTATCTTCCATTTCTTTTCTTTTTATGACTCTCTCAGTTTTCTTTTCAGCTGCTTTGTAATTCATTCCACTCCTAGTGATATGATTCACTTTAGTATCATCACTCCACACATCAAGACCATTTGGGTTTTCTTCATCAGAGTCATACCAAATGTCAATAACTCCAATGATTTGATCTCTTTTCCCATCTTTCCATACTTCCACTGTGCATATTTCTTTCTCCTTCAACTCTTCCATATTGAGCTTAACTAAGTGCTTATTCAATAGACCTTTAACTCCCTCTTGAGACTGTTCGGGAGCTAAAGGTCTTTTATCATATCCAAACTCGTCACCCCCATCCTATAGACACAATCCCTTCGATTGGTATATAAGCTAAAGTGGGCTTAGAGTAGAATACTCTATAATCAAACTTACCTGAAGGTTATCCCAGTAAATCTCCTCTCTATAGCTGTTTAGAAGTTTCAGGTTCTTTCTCTTCCTTTATTGGCTCATCATCAAATTAATCACCCCAACCTAAAGGCTCAATTGATTCAATAGGAATATTAGCAGCGGGTGGTTTGGAATAGAACACTTTGTAATCAAATTTACCTTAGGGCTATCCCAGTAAATCCTCTACTCCTCTAGAGGTATCAAGAGATTCTCCATTGGTTGTAGGGTTTAGGCTTTTTAGCACTTCTTCTTCACTAACTCCCGAGTTAATCATCATGGTGGCCGATGGTGGGACATTTCGATAGTCTAGGAAAGGATTGTTTATAGTGTTTGGGTTGGAGTTAGATTTTTTAGGGTCAATGATTTTTCAGAGTCTATTAGGTTTTGGATATCGTGTTTGAGGCAAATATAGGTATCTATAGAGTGGCCAGCTACTTGATGAAACTTGTAGTAGCTATTAGGGTCGTAGCCTAGGACATTCGGGTTAGGCAATTTAGAGAAGGTAAGGGGTGGAGTAAGCCTTTTTGGATCAATCATTTTAAGACTTTGGAAGGTGGTTGGTTGAAGTTAGAGAATCTCCAGGGTTGTTGAACTACGCACTCCTCCACAGCTCTACCAGTGTTCCCCTGTTGCGTGCCCCCGGTTGGGTAGTTTTAGGTTCAAGTGCCTCTAGAACTTCTTTTATTGTTATTCTCAATCAATTCTACTTGCAAACCATGATCATATAGGTCTATGAAATTTTTGGGGTTCATCATCTACAACCTCTCAACCAGATTAGGTAACACATTTTGAATGATCATCCTAACCTGATCCTTCTCAGCCAACTTATTTTTCACCAGCCTTGATTTATTCATGAATCTAGTAAGGAAATCATAGAAAGATTCATTGGGTTTCTGCTTTTTCAGTTCTAGATCTCTGATGGACAGTTCCAATCTAGTGTTATAGTCATACTATTTCAAAAAGGCAGTACATAATTCTTTCTAGTTAGTTCTCACAGATTTTTACAGCCCATGATACTAATTTACAGCCATTCCCTCTAAAGATAATACAAATAACCAAGTGATCACTTCTAATGGTGCTTTAGTAGTGCTCATAGTTATTGTGTACTGGCTGAGATGAATCCTTAAATCTCCTCTCCCATCAATTTTTTATAATTGTGGCATCTTGAACTTGTCGGGCAACTTATCATCTCCCATCTGTAGCATGTCATCAAAGTCAAATGAATACCCCATGCCTTGTCCTCTGATTAGCTCTTCTATCTGGACATCTTCTAGGTCAGTGCTCGCATCTTCTTGGACTCATGGTCTTGTACCAATTAAGTGATTCTTTCTTTTCCTTTTCTATCATGTAGTTCTAAATATCCTTAGGCTGCACCTCGATAGCAGGTGGGTTTCTAGTAACAGGTTACCCCTACCATTGTTGGCAACAGGTGGAGCATCCACATTAGGTAGGACAGTAGCAGTAGTAGGTGGTTGTTCAATTGTAGGTGGTGGTATGATAGCAGCAGGTTGCATCAGTCCAGATAGTGCTTGTCTTAGCTCATCTTACATCATAGCCCTCATGTCATCCATCAGAGCTCCCTTGATGTCTTCTAAGGTCCAGTTCCCTTATTGTTGTTCCATTTGTTCAGATTCAAGTGAAGTTGGTTCAGCTTCCAAGTAAAGTGGGTTAATAGGGCTTCTTTCTAGTCTATCTAGTCTATTCATGATTTCCTTTGCTAAGGTTTTAGAACTCTAACTCATTCTTCTTAGTCCGCAACCTTATCGTCCCCAAATATGAGAAGACCCTAGTGAATCTATGATGGCTACAAAACAAGGTATTAGTATGATGGATGAAGTGCATGTATGCATATATGCATGATGCACGTTCTATGCAACAAGCATCAAGTAGTAAGTATCAATCAAGTGTACAACATACATCCTTCCACCCTTATTCCTCTCGCACATATGTTCAATGGTGAGTCTCTTTCCTTAGGATTTTTAGTCTTGGTCTTAATATCAACTAGGGATATCAAGGACTATGTGCATGCCAAATCTCTTTTAAATCAGTAAAGCATAAAAACAACATTTTTAAGTATAAAGGTCTAGCCCAATCTTTATTACCCCAAGGGGCTTCAAAAGTATGGGTCTGGGCTTTTATAGATAGAAATACCTCATGGAAATAAGTATAGAAATAGCATTTCTAAGTCTAAAAATCTAGCCCAATCTTTATTACCCCAAGGGGCTTCAAATGTATGGGCCTAGGCTTTTATAAATAGAAATACCTCATAGTAAAAAATCATACAAACAATTTTTAGTAGACCATAGGGGAAATAACTAAGCCATTATAAATGGTTAGGGTTTGGTAAAAAGGTCAAGGTTCCATTAGCAAAATGCCCTCCTTCAAGACTTAAGTTATAGGCCAAAGTCAAAGAGGCCCAACATCCTTTACAAACTCGAGAGAAGACTATTCCCCCTTTAGGACTTAGGTTACAGACTCTAGTCAGATGAGCCCAATAATCTCTCTTGAACAGAGTTAATGCTAAGAGTGATGGTTAGCCAATTTACGACCCCATAAAGCTAGTGGAATCATGGAATTATAAACCAAGGCCATCGGTTTAATAGGGACATGCAGAATGAATGCAAGAATAAAATAATAATTAATAAAATATCTCTAAAGAACACAAGTAGAATCAGTATCTCTTATCCCTAGTGGAGTTACCACTGTAGATAGCTGGTGTGCATCTAAGATTTTAGCAACCACGATACTGTTTAGGCTCAAGGCGTTAGAGAACACACTACTATGCCACAAAGTCATAGCGTGGAGATGAGAAGTCACCACCCAGGGTAATAACTGGGACAATTCGATTGGTGGTATTTGATTCTCTAAAAGAAAGTTAGCACCACAACTAGGAGATTCTAGGAATAGAATAGTAACTTCTTTTAGTCTCGTGTTCATTTAGAATTACTTTATAAATTATTACTTCATTCTCTAATTACATGCAATTTTATTAAAACCTATTTGAACATCCATCTAAACCTAAGGCATCTAGTTAATAAAGTCACACATAACAAATGTTTTCAAATGCATCGTCCCTAAGTTTAAACTATGTTAATTTTATTGAAAGTTAGCTAGATCTACATTTTTTACTTACAAGTGAAAATGGACTAAAGGTTGGCCTACATTTTTATTAGTTAGTAAGCTTAAGTCTATTGATTTTAATTATCTAAAAATGGGCTTAAATCTATAATTTTTTAAAGAAATTAAATTTTATAAGTGGGCCTAAGTCTATTTGTTTTATTTAAAATTGGAAGTGGGCCTAAGTCTATTTATTTTTAAAAGGAAATAAAATTAAATGGGATGTGCTAAGACTGGGTTGGTTTTATTAATTAAAAAGGTGGTCTTAAGTCTATTTAACCTAAAATGGGCTTAAATTGATTTTGAGTTAAATTAAAATTTAGACCAATTTTAAGGCTATTAATTGAGTGGGTTAGACCTAACGTGGGCTTGGACCCAAAAGGATAAAAACCCAAAAATGCAACTAAACAAATAATGACATGCCAAAGCAGATCAAACATACAAACACACGTGATTTCTTAAAGCCGTAATTCAATTCCATGCAAACCCTAATTTACTACTGCCATCATCGATTTTAAAGTTTTACCCAATGATCCTGATTAATAATCCATTTTAAATGCATAAAAGTAAAATTTTACTATTCCCACTACTAGGGTTATTACAATGTTCTACGTACTAAAAATTAAAATTAAGTACAAACCTAAATGAATTAACACAGTAAAACTCAAAAAATAATGATCACAAAAAAGGTAAAACCTAGATCTAATCACAGTTTAAAACCTATAGTATTCCTGGATCTTTTACTCAATCTTTGGATATCAGGCAATCTCCTCCTCAACCCCTATTGGATCTCTAAAAGAAAACACAAAAACAAACAAATTACGTTAGTGAAATTAAATAGCCAAAATAATAACAAAACAATAATAAAAAAAGCACAAAAGAAAAAGAAGAATAAAAGAGGAATGATGTGCAAATAATATTAGATGGCGCTTTAGAATGGATTTTCACCGTATATGGAATTGACTCAGTATGTGTTTTGGATCTTCGGACTAAATCACATAAAAATGTAATACAGACTCTTAGTTTTTTTAAAAATACAAGGAAAAAAGAACCAGGTTTTTTGTTCTGTGGTTTTTTGCAGAGTCTACAAATTTTCTAGGGTTTTCTTTGCGTAGTCTGGCCTTTTCAAAATTTTTCTTCTCTCGGCTTTTTAAAGCCAAAAAACAACTTCTAGCCCCTGTGATCACGCAGAGAGGTTGCGCGATCCTAGGAGCTAGAGAACAATTGCTCTCCATTTTCAAAAATCAAAACCCTAAGATAAAGAAAGTGATAAAGGTTGAAACAAAATCACAAATTCATGCACGTGTATGTGTAGAACCAATAAAAATTTGATAACATGCCCGAAATTAGATTTTTTTACAAAAAAATATTAAAAAAGCAAAGGAAAATATGGGTCAGCATTGCATAATGTCGATTGGCATTATGCCTATATTTATCAAAATTTTGTTAAAACCCCCCAAAATTCATTTTTCTGCAATTTAGACCTTAAAACATTTTAACTCTTGTAATTAAATCCAAAAAAGGTTGTAATTTAGTCCTTTAAATCGTGAAACTTGACATTAGAGATCAATTCTTGATTAATTTTCATCAAAAGGGCTTTCGTCTCACGCATGCACAATTGTATTCTGAAATTGGGTGTGTCGCCTAAAAAGATCTCTTTATGGCCTTCGACAAGCCCCCAAACAATAGTAAAAATATGTCACATCCCACTGACAAAGCTATAGATTCATTGGCTCTAAAACAGACACATTATTGCTTCATTATCACTAAGGTACTATTTCCATTATGCCTTCTATATGTCGATGATATAATCATCACTGGCAACTATACATACTCTAATTAGGCAATAATCAAGCACCTCAGTCATGCCTTTGCACTCAAAGATCTCAGACCCCTACACTACTTCCTTGGTGTTGAAGCTCAATGGCAATCCAATGGATTATTACTTACTCAAAAGGAAGTATATATGTGACATACTTCATAAAGTCAAAATGTTTGCTACATATGGTATTGGGAACCTTCCTTTCCTAAGCAAAAACTAATGTTGAAGGACTCTCCACCATTTCCTAATCCCATATTATTTCGGAGCATTATGGGTGGACTTCAATACATAGCTCTCATACACCTTGATGTGTCATTTTCGGTCAAGAAGGTGTCTTAATTCATGCATCAACCTACACTTCAGCATTAGATAGTGGTAAAATGCATTCTGAGGTACTTACAGTCCACCCAACATTTTGGTATTCTACTTCGGTCTTTTTCCTATCGCACTATTACTGCCTTCAGTAATGCAAACTATGATGGGTCATATGATGGTCGAAAGTCCACTTTAGGGTACTGCTTGTTTAATGGCGACAATCTTATCTCATGGAGCTCTAAAAAATAATGCATCATTGCAAATTCCACTACTGATGCTGAGTATCAAGTAATTGCCTATACCACCAATGAAGTCCATCGATTACAGTCCTTGTTACGTGACATTGGTTTTCTATGTCAACGGTCTCCTACTATATGGATAGACAACCTCAGTGCTAAGTACTTGACAACGGTACCGATCTTCCACTTCAGGTCCAAACACCTGAAAATTGACTTTCATTATATATGTGATAAGGTTACAGCTAAAGAGCTCATTATTTGTTAGTTACCAACTGATTTACAAGTAGCAGATGCTTTTACCAAGCTATTGCAAAAGTCTAAGTTCCATCAGCTCCGATCCAAGTTAACCCTTACATCTTCTGAGGCTCAACTTCTAGGAGGGTGATAAGCCATTAAGTAGTTACATTCAAATCATTAATGCTCATTATGTTGTTAGTGTTGATTATTCTTTTATAGTTGAGTTTTACTCAAACTCTTGTAACTTGCACCTGATATTTGTATATTAATATGCCTATGTACATCTGATTATTCAATCAATATAATACACCAATTGTTTCATGGTCCACCTTCAAGGGAACTTGGGCTTTTTAGTCCATTCTCAAGAGGATTTTGGGCTATTCTTTATATTTAGTGCTCGTTTCATTTCATTAGCCTTCTGTTGCAGGCCAATCAAACCGAGTGTTCATATATATATATATATATATATATATATATATATATATATATATATATATATATATATATATATATATATATATATATATATATATATATATGTATGTATGTATGTATGTATGTATGTATGTATGTATGCATGTATGTATGTATGTGTATATATAGAAAATCAACATTCTAACTAGTACTAATTCGATTCTAATCATCAAAAACCCTAATCTCCTTTTCTCTCAACTTTCCCTTTTTTCTTTTCTAACCACTCATCTTCTTTAAGCAAGAACAAGTGATTTTTTACCATTTTTTTACCTAAAATCACCTCTCTACATTTCTTTTTATCAATTTATTTCTTAAATAAGTTTCACTTAGTTTTGGATTTTATTTTATTTTTTGTGATTTTATCATCTTTTTATGGCAATTAGTTTTTATCGTCTTGTCACGACGTTTTATTTTTCATCATCTTGCGACTTTTTATTTGTGTATGAGTGATTTAGATGGATAAAGTATATTCAATCAAACAGAGATAATAAATTATATTATAATCGTCATTATATTGCGAAACTGGAATCAAAGGTATTTTAGTCACTATAATATTATCAAATTTGTAGGTTTTAAGCCAATTCAATATGCTATTAACCTGGGTAATGTTTCATCATCTATAGTTTTTAACGAATTCATATATGTGTTTATATCGATGTATTACTAGTTTGTATCAATAAAATTATTTCTCTTTAAAAAAATTAATTCTAATAAAAATTCTAAACTAAACCAAGAAAAAACCATATATAGATAGCATGCATCATTTATTATAATTATTATTAATTTTATTTAAGACAAGTTTGATTCAATCAAATTCATATTTGAGCGTAGAATCAGTCTTTTGAAAAGAATTTGATAGGATCCTACTTGTTACGATATAAGTGGACAGAGGACTTGGAATAGAACATAGCCACATTTGGCTAGGAAGATAAGATGACATAAAACTTATACAAGTTGATGGGATAGTCACATCACATCCACTAATTTTTAGACTTAAAATTCCAATTTTGCAAAATATTATGATTTTACATTTCAAACTTTCATTGAAAATACAATTAAACATTTTTAAAAATTAATCTTTTGTTTAGGTTGCTTCAGTTTTTTTAACATATTTATATTTTTATCAAAGTATTTAGCTATAAATATGAAGTGTATTATTTATTATTTGTAATTAATATAATAATTTAATTTTTATATAATAATAAGTGAAGATATTTTTGTATTTTGCCTACCTTTTCCAACCTCTTCATACATTTATATATATACTAGTATATAATCACATATTTTGCATGTAAAAATAAAATTTTTTTAGATTCATAATATTAAATAAACTATCAAATATATACTTTCATACTATTAATAAATGTTTCTAAAAATAATAAAAATGTTATATATTTATATAACATTTTAATAATAAAAAGAATTATAACCTTTTAATTGTAATTCATTACAATTTTAATAATTCTTTTATTTAAATAATTATACGATATTCTTTAAATGTTTTCATAATTAATATTTCTCTCAACTCTAAAAATTAATTTTGTATAAAAAATAATATGACCATAATTAATAGTAAGATAATAAAAAATATTAGTTATATTCTTAAATAAAAAAAATTAAAAATAATAAAAATTTATATTTTCCTTACATAACAATATGAATATTACAACTTCATTAAATCTATAATTTATCACAATTTTAGTAAATTTTTTTATTTCAACTACAATACTTTATTTTTGCAATATTTTTAATATTAATATTTTTATTTACTCAAAACTTAATTTAATGTAATATTTTCTATTTCAGCTTATAATTAAATGATAAAAATTAATTAATTGAATGTTAACTCTTTTTTTATTAAATTTTATAAAAATATCTAAAAATGTTAATGATTACTACTTTTCTTCTATAATAGAAATACTACAATCAAACAAATTATATATTTTATTTTTTAAAATATGATTATAGATACAAGATAAATAAAATTTATTAATTAATTAAATTTTAATTATTTACTGGATAAACTTTAACTTAATAAGTTAAAAAAAAAACAAGAGTATTTTTTATTTATGTGAAAATCTAATTTTTCAATCTTAATAGTGTCAAATTATGACATAGTAACTTATTAAAATTTTAATAAATTTTTTATTTGAATAATTATACAATACACTTTGATTTTAATTATTTACTTATTAAATTTAATTTAATAATACTTATAAAATTATGTTGTCTAATTTGATTTATATTAAATAAAATATAAGTATACCTAATTAAAATAGAATATATATATATATATATATATATATATTAATAATTTAATATTAATTTTGTTAATATATATATATATATATATATATATATATATATATTAACAAAATTAATATTAAATTATTAATTAATTTAATTTTTATTAGAAATAAAATAAAAATTGACCTAATTAAAATAGGAAACATACTTTTAATCAAATTAGAATTACATTTTAAATAACTTAAATTTTGTTAGAATTAAAATAGAAGTGGACCTAATTATAATAAGAAATATACTCTCAATTAAATTAAAATTACATTTTAATTAATTTAATTTAATATTTATAAATAAATTATTCAATTATTCAATTTTTATACAATAATGAGCGAAATTTTTTTTTTGTAGTTTTGCATGCTTTCTCCCTTCCTTCCTTCGTACATATTTATATATACTAATAAACAACCATGTGCTTCGCTTATGAACAAAAATTTCTTAAATTTGTGATAGTAAATAAATTATTAAATACATATTTTGATATAAAAATTTTTTAGATTTGTGATAGTAAATAAATTATTAAACATATACTTTAATATTATTATTATTAGAAAATCAAATTTCTAACTAAAACTAATTCCTACTACTACAACCTCATTAAACTACCACTACTACTAAGAGAGAGAAAATCAAAATTTTAACTAAAACTAATTCAATTCTAATCAAATCCTTTCTAATAAAAAATTCTAAGCTAAAATAAGAAAAAACCATATCTAAATAGCATTCATCATTTATTATAATTACTATTATTTTTATTTAAGACAAATTTGATTCAATAGAATAAGTCTTTGAAAAGAATTTGATAGGATCCCTCTTGTTATTATTATAAAAGTGGACTGAGGACTTGGAAAAGAACATAGCCACTGGGAAGATAAGATAACATAAAACTTAGACAAGTTGATGATAAAGTCACATCCATTAATTCTTAGACTTAAAATTCCAATTTTACAAAATATTATGATTTTACATTTCAAAATTTCATTGAAAATATAATTAAAAATTTTTTAAAAATTAATCTTTTATTTATGTTGCTTCAGTCTTTTTAACATATTTATATTTTTATCTAAGTATTTAATAAAAATATGAAGTGTATTATATATTAATATAAATTCATGTATAACTATAAATATAAAGTATGCCATTTATTATTTACTATTTATTATTTTACAATTTAATATTTTATATATGTCATTTTTAAAAAAAATTAGCATATGTAATTTTCATTGTTAGTAATTTTATTTATATTATATTAATATTGTCAAAATGGTTGATGTCACATTAACATGTGATTTTCTTATATTAATTACAGGCATGTGATCATGTGTCAATAACGCATTAATTAATTTCATATGGCATTGGCACTGTCAATGTGATGCTACTATAACATTTGTTACATCATGATATATTTAATTAATAATGTTGAGTCAATTATCTATAAATTTAAAAAAAATTATATTGTAGTACTTATTATTTAAAAAAGAAAGTTTAATACATATTAAAATGTTTTTCATAAAGTTAATTAGTAATTTTGGGATGATCACATTAGTATATTATTATTTGTTAATTAGTATGTTGTGTATAAGATAATAGTTTATATTTGAGTACAAAATTTCCACGTTAAGCTCTGCAAGGACTTCGTTCATTTCCTAAGTTATTTCTTAATTAATTGACTTAAGAGAATGTTCTTCTATAAAAGCCACTTCATGCATCTCACAATCTTCATCAGCCACATTGCCTTTAATACCACAACTGAAGTAATGTCTACTCTTCTTCTTCTGCTTCTTTTTCTACTTTCTCTTCATGATGTTGTTGCTCTTGCTAATGTATCCTCACATGAGATAGAGCACGCAAATGCTCTGTCACGATGGAAAGCTTCTTTTGATCATCAAACCCAATCTCTCTTGTCTTCTTGGGTTGGAACCACTCCTTGTAATTCTTCTTGGCTTGGTATTTATTGTGATCATCACCCACCAACGGTCACTCAAATATACCTTCCAAGTTCTGGTTTGAAAGGTACACTTCACTGTCTAAGTTTCATGTCTTTTCCCAATCTTGTTGTCTTCAATATTTCTGAAAACTCATTTCACGGTGAAATTCCTTCTCATATTGGCAACTTCTCAAAACTTCTCAGCTCTCTTGATTTGTCCTTCAATAACATCTCTGGTTCTATTCCTTCAGAAGTTGGAATGCTAACCTCTCTCACATACCTTGATTTGTCTAATAATCATCTGAGTGGTGTTATTCCAGCTTTTATTGGGAACTTGACCGAACTGTCAACATTGCGCCTTCACAAAAATCAACTTTTTGGTTTGATACCTCATGAGCTTGAAAATATGAGATTTTTAACTTACCTTGCACTGTCATATAATAATCTCACAGGTCCAATCCCTCCTTCACTAGTAAATTTGACAAAATTATCAGTTCTATATCTTGGAGCAAACCAACTCTCAAGTTCCATACCTCAAGAAGTTGGAATGTTGAAATCTCTCACTAACCTTCAGTTATCCTTCAATAATCTCACCGGTGTAATTCCCATTTCTATAGGAAACTTGACACTATTATCAATTCTTTACCTTCACAATAACCAACTCTTTGGTTCCATACCTCAAGAAGTTGGAATGTTGAAATCTCTCTTTGACCTTGCATTATCCTCCAATTATCTCACCGGTGTAATTCCCACTTCTATAGGAAATTTGACGCAGTTATCAAAACTTTACCTTTACACTAACCAACTCTCTGCTTCCATACCTCAAGAAGTTGGAATGTTGCAATCTCTCACTAACCTTCAATTATCCACCAATCAACTCACCGGTGCAATTCCCACTTCTATAGGAAACTTGACGCAGCTATCAATTCTTTACCTTTACACTAACCAACTCTCTGGTTCCATACCTCAAGAAGTTGGAATGTTGAAATCTCTCATTGACCTTGCATTATCCTCCAATTATCTCACCGGTGCAATTCCCACTTCTATAGGAAACTTGACGCAGCTATCAACTCTTTACCTTTACACTAACCAACTCTCTGGTTCCATACCTCAAGAAGTTGGAATGTTGAAATCTCTCATTGACCTTGCATTATCCTCCAATTATCTCACCGGTGTAATTCCCACTTCTATGGGAAACTTGACGCAGTTATCAAAACTTTACCTTTACACTAACCAACTCTCTACTTCCATACCTCAAGAAGTTGGAATGTTGAAATCTCTTACTAACCTTCAATTATCCACCAATCAACTCACCGGTGTAATTCCTACTTCTATAGGAAACTTGACGCAGCTATCAATTCTTTACCTTTACACTAACCAACTCTCTGGTTCCATACCTCAAGAAGTTGGAATGTTGAAATCTCTCACTGACCTTCAATTATCCACCAATCAACTCACTGGTGTAATTCCCACTTCTATAGGAAACTTGACATCTCTTACTGACCTTGTGTTATCTTCCAATAATCTCACCGGTGCGATCCCAGCTTCAATTGGAAATCTAAGAAACCTATCCATTTTGTATTTGAATACTAATGAACTTTCTGGGACTCTTCCTTTAGAAATGAACAATCTCAGTCTTTTGCAACATTTTATAATATATGACAACAGATTGACTGGTCATTTACCACAAGATATATGTATTGGTGGAATGCTGCAATATTTGGCTGTCCATGAAAATTGTTTTAGAGGTACCATCCCAAGAAACTTGAGAAACTGTAGCAGCCTTTTGAGGATCCATCTTGAGAAAAATCAACTCACTGGCAATATATCTGAAGATCTTGGCGTATATCCACATGTGAATTTTATGGATTTAAGTGATAACAAATTCTACGGTGAGCTTTTGTGGAAATGGAAGAATTTCAGAATTTGTCAACACTTAGAATATCAAATAATGATATTTCTGGCAGAATTCCAACTGAACTTGTGAAGGCAACTCAATTGCAGTTACTTGATCTCTCATCAAATCACCTTATTGGAGAGATTCCAAAGGAGTTGGGAAAGTTGAAGGTGATCGGACTCTTTCTTAATGACAACAAGCTTTCAGGTATTGTTCCTATGGAAATAGGAATGCTATCAGATCTTAATACCCTCAACTTGGCGGCAAACAATCTAAGTGGAGCAATTCCAAAGCAGCTCGGTGAGTGCTCAAGATTATTGTTCTTAAATCTCAGCAACAATAGATTTATAAAGAGCATTCCTTTGGAGTTGAGCAATTTACACGTTCTTGAAAATCTTGATCTCAGTCAAAATTTGTTGATGAAAGAGATACCACCACAGTTTGGAGAGTTGCAAAGTTTGGAGACTCTGAATCTTTCGCATAATATGTTGTCAGGTCTGATTCCAACATCTTTCATTAATATGTTGAGCTTGACGACAGTAAATATATCCTATAATGAATTGGAAGGCCAAATTCCCAACACTAAAGCCTTTCGGGAGGCTCCATTTGCAGCGCTAAGAAACAACAGAGGTCTGTGTGGCAATAACACTTCTGTAAAGCTCTGTGTTTCCAGCGCAAAACTAGGAATTTGGATCCTTCCTTTCTCTGGTAGCCTATTTCTATTCATTATATCGGCTGGAGGTTTCGTCTTTCTCTGCAGAAGAATTAGAAAAAAAAAGGGCCATTCAGAGGAGGCACACGGTGAAAATATTCATGAAATATGGGGCACTGATCAAGATTTGCAATATGAAAACATCGTTGAGGCTACAGAGGAGTTCGACTCTAAGTACTGCATTGGCATTGGAGGATATGGAATAGTCTACAAGGCTGTGCTTCCAACAGGTCGTGTGTTTGCTGTGAAGAAACTTCACCAGGCACATATTGGTGTGCAGATGGCTGATTTCAAAGCATTTCAAAGTGAGATTTGCACATTGACAAATATTCGTCATCGGAACATCGTGAAGTTACATGGGTATTGTTCACATGCCAAAAACTCATTCTTGATATATGAATTCATAGAAAGAGGAAGTTTGAGAAGGATATTGAGTAATAGGAAAGAAGCTATAGAATTGGATTGGGACAAGAGGCTAAATGTTGTGAAAGGAATTGCTAATGCACTGTCATATATGCTCCATGACTGCACTCCTCCAATTGTTCATCGAGACATTACAAGCAATAATATTCTGTTGGATTCAGAGTTTGAGGCACATGTTTCTGATTTTGGGACAGCCAGGCTCCTCATGCCTGATTCTTCAAATCGGACAGCATTTGCTGGTACATTTGGGTACACAGCTCCAGGTGCGCACATCCTTTAATCTCCTTGTTATTTTTCTAACGTCAAGTTTTTTATATGAAAATTGTAGATTAAATAAGGGTGCCGCTCTATGGTATAGCATTTACATAATAGCTAATTCTAGCCATTGGTTATGTATTTGTTATTTAGTAGTGATTGATTAAATAAAACTATTACGTACATCATTAGCAATATTATAATCTAAAGCATATTCATTATTTTGTAGAGTTGGCTTACACAATGGTGGTCAATGAAAAATGCGATGTCTATAGTTTTGGTGTGGTAACACTCGAAATCCTAATGGGAACACATCCGGGTGATCTCATATCATCTCTTTCATCGTTATCAACTTCATCGTCTTCTCCATTTGAAAATCAAACAGTAATATTGAAGGATGTAATTGACCAACGGCTACCAACTCCTCAAAACAAAGTTTCTGACAGAGTGATCCAGATTACAAAACTAGCATTTGGATGCTTGAATGCTGGTCCTCAATGTCGACCAACCATGAGACAAATTTCTTCGCTACTAGAAGCCAAATGGGATCCATTAACAAAACCAACCTCTGAAATTGAGCTGAGAGAAATTCTAGTTAACAATGGTCTCACTTGCTAAGCCTTATCTTTATACCGCAATATGCTTTTAGAAACTTGTTTTTCATCTGTAACATCTATAGTAGAAGCTAAATTACCTGGAGAAAATAGCTTTTCCTAGTTGGTATCGTGGTTGTGCTATACATAGTTAGCTGAGAAAAATTCTATATGCTGCTTCTATTGTTATGCTTATAGATACCAATCTGAATGAATTTGGATTAGTAATATCTAGTAAATGTATGAAATTAGCTTGGTAACAAATAAGTGTAGTTTAGAATATGATTCAATTAGAAGTGCCAGTTGAAAGAGATGATATGCTTAAAACTCAATTCTCCAATCTCTTTTTATGCCATCAAAATTTAGAAAAAAAAAAAAAAAAGAGCAAAAATCATTATGTAAAATTATACCATTGAATTTGGATATTTATTATGATACTAATCTGATTACCCACTAACTTTAGAATTAAATGATGAGAGGAAGGCATAAAGTTTGCAAATATAAATAAACACAAAATAAAGCATATTAAAATTAAAATAACGTAATCTAGAAAATAAAAAGACTTTGAAAAGAGAATTAAATAAAAATAAAATTTATTAAGATTTTTAGAATTCCCATTATAGGTGGCTTGAAAATAAGCTATCATATATAAAATTAATAGAATGTTACTTGTCACAATTTCATTGAGCTTATAGTGTTGGAGAGATAATAGTCTAATTCATTATTAATTATGTGAAAGATAATAGTATTATATTATGGTATCGTTTTAGCGGCATTAGCAAATCAATTTTTTTACATTATAATTTGCCCGATTAATAAGTTATTTTCTTCATGTAAATTTAATTGAAGAAGTTTTGGTTTTCTTTTTTTTTTTTTTTTTTTTTTTTGTAAATTCATTTGTGGATTAATATCAATGAATTTTTTTGTACTAAAGATGTGAATAAATTTGCAAATGGATTCTCACATCTCTAGTTAATCACTGGAATATAGAAACTCCATTCTGAAATACACAAAACACATAGGGACGAGCTTAAAAACAAATAAACAAATTATATCAAAAAAAAAAAAACAAATGAATTAAAGCCATCAAATATATATTAAATCGCATGCAAGGAAAAGATTCATTGTATATTCATTGGATGACAGTAACGAGATTACAGGCAATACAAAACACGCATTTGTGTAGGACATATCAAAGAATGTTTCTAATGCACAATTAATGAGGAAAAGAAAAATAAGGAGATACAATTTCACTACATGAACCCATTTTCTGTATGACCATTTTTCAGGTTGGAGCTATTGTACACTTCTCCATCTCCAAGCCAAGATTTGTGTGAATTAATTTATTATCAGTTGCCAAATCAAGACATGGACCACAGCCACATTTTGAAATTTCTCGAAGGGGGCAAAAGGAATTTGTATATATAAATATATGTAAATATATCTTTCTCCTCAAATGCTATGTCTTCTTTGCCTGTAAAAAACAATGAAAGAAATGAATAAGCAATGATTTCGAGCTAAATAAACCCAACTTAGCAGTTTGATGATTTACCTAGACTGTTGCATCAACTACTTATTTATATAGAAAAAAAATGTATAAATGTATAGATGTCTCACCTAAGCTCTTCAAGTATGGCGTGATATAACATAATGCACATTATTATATAGTTCATTGATTGCAGATTGTAGATGCAGTATTAGAGTACAACTCGGAGGTAAAAAATGAACCTTTTTCAAGTATTTCTTGTGAAGTTTAATTGCACCACTGCATGCTTTTTTAGCATCTAGATTTCCAGTCATGTCATTCAGTATCTACAAAGCACAGTAGCATAATAAATGATAAAAGAAAAATATAAAACCATCTAATCAACATAAAACCATGAGATTCACAGCAGAAAAGCAATAGCATATCGCATGAAATATTTGAAGTTTATATGTTCTCTTTGTCAACTGATCTCATTAGAAATTCACAACACATGCAAGTCCAAGTTTTGTGTCAAAAAACCTACAAGCCAGTGAGGCACCGGTGTAGAGTTTCTGGCTAAATGGGAGCTACGACTAGCATGGTCTTTGTAATCCTATTCCCAGTTCAGAGCAAAGAAACACAAACATTTGTATCTGTATTTCCAAATTTAATAACTCTCGTATTAACAAGAATGCACGAGCAACCACAGAGGATCAAGGAAACTTAACATTGAAGCTTAGCTATGATACATGTACAGGTAAGGCTTCTTTTTTTTTTCTTTTGTTTTTCTTTCGGGACAAGCACAATTGCCCATTTCATAAGATCCCCAAAACTACCACAATCCAACCCCCAACCTTCAACCTGCAACCACCTCTCCAAATCCCCAAAAAAGGTGTCAGTAATCTTTGCACTACACTTTCAGATTTCTCTGATTCTTGTCCTGTGTGCAATCTACAAGCTGGTATATCATATTCCCAACTTATTGAACATGGAAATCTGGAGGCATCTAAACTCTAAAAACATAACCAAATTTGAAAATAAAAATAAATAAATAAATAATAATAATAATAATAGGCACATTAAAATCACCTTAACAACATCGTCAAGGCCTCGAGCCTCTTGCAACAACTTTGAGCTCTTATCTTTCAGGACACTAGCAACAAGGAAAACGGAGATGGGTAGGGGAGCTTCTGAATTCCCTGTCCCATTTTTCTTATTTTCCCTTTCAAATTTCCCATATTGTCGTATTGACTTTGGTTTTCCTTTAGATCCTTCAGCTTTGTCATTTGAGTCAAGTTCTTCATACATAGAGAACAAGTCAGGGTCATATTCAAGGGCCCACATCATCTGTTAAGATAAAAACAAACAATTAGAAGTAGAAACACATTTATGTTCGACATGCAGGAATGCAAAGGCAACAAACATATTCAATTATAAGAACACTCGGTGTTCACATATTTATATCTAAAGATGAAAGAATACAAAGAGAGATAGAACATATAAGAAAGCCAATAAGTGCAGTAGAAATGACAACATGCAACATATATGCATGATACATCATCAAGGTCACAGGACTAGAACTTCTACAGCAAACAGATGTACTTATTTTTACTGTCATTCCTTCAAACCTACCCAAGCAAATAGAACTGCACCTAGCTCTATGCAAGAAAGGCCTTCTTGATGTTATTCCTTGACTAAGCATTATGCTCACATCATATCCGGGTAGTGTTGAGGAATGAAAGACTGGAATGAGCTAGCCTATTAACAGGCCCTAGCAAAGTTTATGTCCAGATCAACACCCTGATAATAATCATTCACAGCAGGGATGATTTCAAACAGATTTATGCAAAAACCTAAGTATTTTATCCTTCATTGCACTTATTCAGAAGATATGAACAAAAATCTCCAGCTAGATACTGAACTGCATGATATAGTGAACAGAAGATCTTTGCATATAGACAGTCTACATTATATGTATGCATGTTGCCCAATATATCTATAAAATTAAAATTATTTTCTAAGGCAATCAAAAAGAATTCAATCATAGAGTTTTCAGCACAACTGAGCATACCTCCCAGAGGTAAAGTGAATCACAAAAAGAGAATTCTCGGCGAAATAAAACCATGAGCATCCTAAAAGCAAATAAGTAGTCACCTCCACCAAGTGCATCTGTAGTCCAAGATCAAAAGATAATTTTCCTTTTATTTTCTTTTGTCATGAAAAAAACAAATATGAACAAGTATAATAAAATGAGCAGTGTCAATAAAAATTTGTTCGACATTGCAAATCACAGTTGGAGCTACAACTTGATAAAGGAAAAATTATATGTTTAGATGGAATTCTAAAGCTGAGCCTCAAGTCTAGTATTGTCAATCTTTCATAGCATCTAATAGCACTCCAAAAAGCCACCTTAGATCTCAAGATCAGGTAAAAGCATGCAAACTCCATTACAAAGTTTAAGTTAGATTTTCTTTGTTTCGTCTTCACAACAACCCCAATATACATTGATAATCATGCTTTCACTCACTATTTAAGATGAATAATAAGTCCTTTTTCCCCCTAGCCTATCTATTGCATTTTACATACCTTCTTTCAGTAACAAGCAGAAAGTTTGAAATTACAAACCAACCAGTAAATTAATCAGAACATAACCTAAATGATGATTTAAATTGAAAAGTTTGAGATTTAAGGCAATACCTAAATGCTGATGTAGTTTTGGATCAATAACTTGAGTAATAGCGGCTAAATTACTAAGTTGTGTCTCCACGCCAACAGAGCTCTCAGTGCATCTGAAATTTCCTCGCTTTAAATTTCAAATACGAAAAAAAAAATCATAAGACACTGAAAATAAAAAGGAAAAGAAAACTGATGGAAGTACAGCTATGGAAGTTCCAACAGAACCATTTCAATTGAACAGCAATAAAAAAAGAAATTTAAAAAAAAACAGTACAGATATTTCTAATCTGCACATAAAAATGTAGTCTAAGCAATGGAGAAAGAGGAAAAACAGTTAAGCAAGCCAATGTAGTAAATCAATGGAAATTGTACAGGATTCAAAAGTTTGACCAGAAGCTCCAAAAAGAACTTGAGCCGTCCTTGTAGCCAGTGGAAAGAGGTTGAAAGGTGAAAAATGGGTACAGGAGGCAAATAAGGGCATCAAGTACCAAAAAAAAAAAAATTGTCATTGAAATTATAATACAAAAACTATCAATAATCCCTCCAAAGATATAGTGAAACTTTAAACAAAAACTTATCTTAAGCCAAGCAAAGATACTGCACAACAAATCAACAAGACACCAAACAATAATTGTCTCAATAAAATAGCAAAGGAAAGTTAGAAAAGTACCAATCTACGCATCAAACGTTCAAAGCACCAAAATGCATCAGCTTCATCTTCAAGAAGAATAATCATGGGGGAACAAAGATCACTCATCCCTGAATGCCATGAAGTTTAGATTTCAGAGACAATTCACAGCATTACCAATGATAAAGCCTGAGTCATAATTTCCTTCAGAAACTAAGGGGAGGCAAAGCATACAAAGATGTTCAAAAATAGACATATAAGGATAGTTCGTAAAACCAGATATATTTCTAAATGTTTCAAATGTCATGCTGCAACATTGAGGTTTCACATGCATGCATGTACTCTATTCTATATGACCTTTGTACCAACTGAATTTTAATTCTTAAACAAGGAGATCATTCAGTTGAGGAAATTAACCAATTACTGATAATTTCTGCTAAGAGGGAAAGAAGAATTCATAACTATCTAGGATACAAGGGGTAAACAAAGATATTTTATTTATGGGCTCCTGACTTTTATTTAACTGAACCAATTTGCAAGTCCACCAAAAAGAATGTTAAAGAAGGCCTAAAAATGAAGAAGAAAAAAGGAGCACTAGAGAATGGAAAAAAATAAAGAAAAGAAAGAAGAGAATAAAGACACAGAAGGACAGAGTAAATGAGACCTTTTTTTCCAAAAAGAGTATTATAATTCATTGTCAAGTTGTTTAATAACTTAGTCTTCCAAGCTCCAATTTAGAATCTATTATTTACCATCCGAGTAATCTTAGATATAACAATGAACTTTATTTGATGCAAGAGGTTAAATTACATATTTTTTGTGGATCAATAAATATATAGAACATGAAAGATTACATCAACCATGCAGAACAAAGAAAGAACCATGTTTAGGGAGTTGAGATGCTGACGCCTGTAGCAGTCCCAATAGCCTATACTAAAGTTTTAATGTCAGTCAGCAAATTCCATGTATTAACTTCTAGATGTTTGTTCAAGTCATGTCTCCTTATCATTTTCATATAGTCAGCCCAATGCATACAAATATGCATGTCAAAATCCCAAATTGAACATGTTGAAACAGGAATGGAAAAGTGAGAAGTAGCTAAGAAATAAGAACCTACACAAATTAACTTCGACAAATTGAACAAATTTTGGACATAATTTGTGCCCTTCATAAGAAAAGGAATTTCATGTAGTCACATACCTTGACAATAGCCAACATCTGTATCAATCCAAGCATAAACAGCAAGAATATCCCACAGTTTTGATAAATTTTCTTGCTTCTCATAGAAAACCAGTGTTCTGTCAGTCCGAATAACATCTAGACCTAATAAATGGTGATCAAAGAAGAAAGAGCCACAGCTATATTAGAAAAATTACAAAACAAATAATTAGGCTCTACGAGGTAACAATTTTAAGCCGGTTGTGCCTGCAAGTAAAGATGGAAATGCATGTTCATCCAACATGTATAAAACAAGGCTGCACGAACACTTTAGCTCAATATAGTTCATCTCTAAGAGAGAGCCTTGAAAGGCGACTACCAGAACAAAACCTTTTTAATACTGCAATACTGATGCAAAGGCTGAAGACAATATATGCATTTGAGATAAAGCAAAAAAACATTAATGTCATAGTCATTAATAACTATTAAAAAATAAAATTAGTTGATCCCCATGCTTTCCTATTTTAATGATAACAAAGCACTGACAGAAGAATAAGAACAAAAAATGCACAGAAAAAAGAAAACTGCATCTAAATATCAAAGCTTCACCAACCTATTTGATGTAAGGTAAGCAACCACTGGATTACTTTCTTGTCTAGAGGACCACGATTAGAAAGCTCTTTCACAACTTCTGAAGTAGAAGCAATGGCATTAGCATCTGATGAAGTAGGATGCAAAGCCTTGTCTTGACTTGTCTCTAGAAGTACTAACGGATCCTGAATGGGTTGACCATCTTCAGTGATTACAGGTGCTGTAATTAACCGGCCGCTTCCAACAACAGGAAATATTTCAGAGCAATTTTCCTTCCACCTAGCATATTGTGTCCTGAAAATATGACATGGGAAAAACTTTAAATGCCCTTGTCTCCTAAAATGATAAGAGGGCATGGCCAAAGTTTAAATATGACATAAAGAAATAACTCTTAAATTCTATTAATTGTCTCCAAAAATGATAGGAAGGGCATAGCAGAAGTTCAATTTCTTGTGCACAAGAAAAACAAAAAAAAGGGGTAATCACAGAAATCAATTCAAAATTAGGAAACATATTTCAAGCACCAACGCAACTCCCAATATATCTTGCAGATAGGATCTCCATAGCACAAAACAAATTAATAACACAATTAATGTTCTCCTAAATCCTCATAATGTCAACATAGCTGAATCCGATGAGAGGCAAGGGTCTTGAAAGACAACAAACATGGCAACTTCCGTTGGAATTTTCTAGATGGGATCATATGACTATAATATCCAATTTCCATAGTACAGGTATGCAACAACTAAGATTATTGGAAGTAAACCCCATATAAATCTTCTCTCATCCTCCCAATAGTTTATCCACTATTCATGACACATTTACATCCATAAAAATGCAGTACCTTCTATGCTGCCTTATCTGTTCTCGTTCATCAAATGTACTCTTAGGATCATAACAACCGAGTAGAAATTCCCAAACTTCTCCTCTAATTGATGGATGAATCCCCTGAATCCACAAGAAAAGAAGAGATTGACTGACATACACAACCTTGAGCTTTCAATCTTACATAACATTTAAAAGATTCAATTCAAAAATGCACTTACCCCACGTTGGATTCGACCTAGGGTCTTGCTTATATCTAGATGTCCTTCAGGTGAAAATGCACTGTGCCATTTCCTTGAGCTTAACGTTTTACCGGCCTGCATAAGTGGATCATGAAAGAGATTGCTTACTTCATAACAAAATGTATTGAAGTTCTAAGTAGATCATGAAAGCTCAACCTCATCTAACATACATGTAACCACATGTTTAGAAGGTGGGAAACTATCAAATTGAAAAGTTAAGGGTCCAATTTCAAACGTATTATAGGTGCATTCTAATTGCTATTACTAAAACCATTGTCTTCTTTCATTTATCACTTGACAAAAGAAATTTATAAAGCAGGCATGAAGGTCGATCATCAATAATATAGTAACAAAGCTTAATTGCATTGTCATAAGTTAGCTACTTGACATATTAAAGCCTTTTGTTCTAATTCAGTATTCTATAATTCTACTAAATGTTTCTAAGATTAAAGAAACCCCAAAATGAACACAACTCTTCCATTTTAAAGGACAAATTCAATACGGATACATGAGTTGTGTAGAAATCAGTTAATAATACAACAAACACTCTTCATTTCAATTCCTACAATAACATCAGCACGGATATTCCTAACAATAGTGCGACAATCCGTACAACATTGCTGCAATTTTTCCATTCACAAATGACATGTTGTGTTTCCCATTTGGCATAATTCTCTGATCTCAATCAGCACACACTTATCCAAACAAACCAAGTGAGTAATTCTCAAATATCAAAACGAAGCTATAAGCAGACAAATGATCAAGCAGGGATCCAAATCACCAAATTATGCACTCAAGGCATATGAAAATAAAGCCATGAATAACCAAACTGTAAAGCATGGATCCAAATTAGCAAAATGGGTACGTTCCAAATATAAAAATAAAGGCAAGAAGAACCAAATTATAAAACATTGATCCAAATAAAATAAATGGGTACTCATCAAACATCAACATAAAGCCATGAAGAACCAAATTATAAAGCATTGATCCAATCAGCAAAATTGGTGCTTACTAAAATTCAATAAATAAAATCAAGAAAACACAAACCTTGATTTTGAATCTGGTTTTTGGAACATCCGTGCACTCAGGACGGACTTCATAGTAAGAATCAGCAGGTTCTCCAGCGGACCACATTTACAAAAGAACAAATAAATTATTTAAAAAAAAAGAAACTTTCAAAAGACAAAAACAAACTGCTAAAAGCTTCTTTCAAGAAATATTCCTTTAAATTTAGCAGCTACAAGAAGCTGGAACCTCCTTCGAAAAATGGGAGAAATATGTAATTAAATGGAGGGTTCAAAAGGGAGACCAAAGCTTCCATTAACAACAACAAAAACAACACCAACACCAACAACAAAAGAGAAACAGCGACAGGTTCAAAGCAACTACAACCGGTAATAACAAAAGAGAAAGGAAAAGTCTTTCCTCTATTTTTTATTTTATTTTTCTAAATTAAATTATTTATTTACTTTTTTGTGTGTATTTTTCTCTACTTTAAATATTATCCAATAATACATAATTGGTTATTAAAAAATAAATGATTATAATTCATCTAGTTTCTGAGGTTGTTAATGTTAGTTAATGCTTTCCTGTTCCATCTCTCTTCTTTTTTTTTTTAATAAATAAATAAACTCTCAAAAGCCAGTGATGGCTAGCGTAGTTACTCTGGCATCGCGAAAAGTCAGGTTTAGATTTTTTCACTCTCAATTTATAATGGTGAAAAAATAAATCTTTTAAAATTTAACTTTATTCTTAGTTAAATTCAATTGTTGTTGTATTACATTAGGAGTATTTTTATATTTGATTAATATTAACTAACATTGTTAAGAATTATTATAATAAATAATTTATCAATAATGCTTTATATAACTCATTGTTGGTATTAATTAGATTTAATTTTTCTATTATAAAATTTTTAAATTTAAATTTCATCATTCATTATTATTATACCAAAAACTGTAATTTTTTTTTAAATTATATATATAGTAAAAATTTTAATTTTTATATGTAAAGGGTCAATTTTAAAAAATTTAACTTAAATCATTGGATTTAGACTTCATTGAAATGTGAAATACGTGGAATATTAAATAAATATTGATACTAATTTAATAAATATTGATCATCCACATTTTTAATAAAATAAATAAATATTGATATATTAATTTAATAAATCAATAAATAGACAAATAATATTGGATATTTGAAAGTTCTTTGCGTTGAGGTGGGTTAAAAAAGAGAGAAGACCAGGTATTGACTTTGACATGTTCGCCTAACTCCTACTATAACATTATTGGTTGGCAAGAAATGACAATGACCATCAAATCTGTCTTCTTTCTTTAGTCCAAAAGAAGAAAATGTCAATAATGAGAAGGAAAATTTTATTTTTAAACCCTTCAACTATAACAATTTTTTTCTATTATTTTATTGGATTGTATTTAATTATTATTTATATATATATATAAAGCCTTAAATTGATAAATTTATAAATTTTTTATTATATGATAATAATATAATGGTTCAATATATAGATAAATAATAGTATAGAAGTTCAATATATATATAAATAATAATATAAAAATTTAATGTAATATAATAAAAAGAAAGGAATTCAGTATAAAAAAACTGTTATAATTCAGGACTTAAAAATAGTTTTTGCCAAATAAGAAACAATGGTGAAAACAATCGCACATGAGGTCTGAAGGTAAATATGGTGGGTGGGTGGGTGGATGATTGCAATCAATAATATTCATTCACTCCAATTTATGTAAATTGATTATTAACATGTAAGCTAATGTTAATGCCTTAACCTAAAACATAATTCAAAACATTGTCTTTGAATTCAAAATCTATTTTTATGGTTGGCACCTATTGATTTTCCATGATTATGCTAGGATGATTGCTTTCCATTATTATTTTAGGATAGTTTTTTTTTTTCTTTTAAAATGAACAATTTTTTAATCTGAATTTTGCGTATGGTATTTTTAAGTTAATTGAATTTTATGTGATTAACTGATATAAAGATATATTATTATTTGTAAAGTAAAAGAAAAGTATGATTGCTTGCTACGAGTTCAACCATATATATGAAAAATCCTAAATCCTAATCATTCTTTCTCTCTTTTCTCTCAGATTTTTCAAAAAAAAAAAAAATTGTTTTTGTTCATCATTAATAATTTCTTAAATAAGCAGTAGTTTATTATTATTTTTCTTTATTTTTTTACTTTCTTTTATTTTCTTTACATCCAATAAATACATATCTTTTATCAATTTATTTTTCTATTAAAAGTTTTAAATTTTTCTTCATGAAGTTCTCAATTTCTATTTATGTAATTTTAGTAGTTATACTTTATGGATCATATTTTTTTCTATTGTGAATTTTTGTTGTTATTTTTACAATTAGACCGAATGAAAAACAAAATAATAGATTTATAGCTAATTAATGTCATTGAGTGAAGCATACAAATTGTTGAATGAATCACTAAATTATAAACCAAAACAACTCTGTCAAAGTGATTAAAAAACAGTAACAAATAATTTTACAATTTAAATGAATTTATATTTATATTTCTTAATTATAATTTTATTTATATTATTTGTTAATCAAAATGTATTTTTACTTTTCAATGAATGAATGATTCATTTTTTCCTTTAAAAAAAAGTATACATGGATAAATTTCACCTGCCCTAAAATTAGAGACAGTTAATCTAAATTACTAGTTCAAATTCTTCTATCATTAATCACTTATTATTTATTAGATTGTTATAGCTATGAGTTTTCTTTTTTTTTTTTGGACATTAAAATGAAATATCATTGAAACAGGATTATCCAATTAAGGGGAAACAACATAAAGACTACATGGGGTAGTTACAAAAACCAAAATAAAAGGATGGACAAAGACATCCTAGCTCTGGGTTACTCATCAACAACCTCAGAAAAACTATGGAAATGTCTGATATAAGACTTCCAACGCAGCACAACAAAATAAAAAGAAATACTATGAAGTCACTAATATTACTAATGGCTGCAATAGAAGTAATAGTTGTGACTTCATTTCCACTGAGCACGAGCAAGCTAAATTGCATTAGTTGTTGGAGAGTTGTCAGCATTAATAGTAGGCATCCTTGCTTGAGCACTGGCTTCACCTACATTTTCCGGGACTTGGGTTGCCCTGGCCATATCTTTCAACTTAAACTTTCTTCGCTTCCTAGCCATAAGCTTACTTATATTTCCTTTCTCATTAGGTTTAGTCTCTAGGCCAAGCAAGGCCTCCATGGAAAGAATAGCAACTTCCATTTGCTCCATAATGCTAATGTTTAAGTTGGGCTTTGGGTCTTGTTTAGTCTTATTCTGAAAGGGCTCCACTTGCTTACTCATTTTTGCCTTGGGAGGGCTTTCCTTTTCTTTAATAAGTTCACATGTAGCTATCTTCATAGGGTCACTTCCCACATCTTTTCTCTTGCTTTGGACTGCTGGACTACTATAGCCAGAGATGTTGAGAGACTTCTTTTGATAGAGCACATGAGTAGCTGACCCTCGGATGCTATGGGTAGTTGAGCTACCCCCTATAGTCGAAGCTTCTCCAACAAGCATCAGTGACATCCCCTCAACTGGAACTTGCACACTCTCATGTTGTACCTGTGGACCAGCATGCGCCTTCTTGAGGAGAGACAACAACGACAAATTACCAAGGCTTTTTTACAGCTCCACTTGACTATGCAGAGAGTTACTTCCTTGATCAACTCACAATGAGGTTTGTTTCCTTGGATTTGCATGAATCCAAGGTCTATAATTAAAACAATTGTGCACTAAATGATTAATATTTTCTTGGGTGGTAAGCCTGTGACAATTCTTGGTGTTGTGATCAAAGTAACCACACAAAAGACAAATGCTTGGTAATTTTTCATATTGGAACATGATCCATTTGCTATTGGATCCATTCTTCTTCCGAAAATCACGAGGCAGTGGTTTGGTTAAGTTAATCCTAACCTTTATTCTTATGATATGATCAAAATCATCTCCTGTATAAAGCTTCTCATCCATATCTTTAAGCTGAACACACATTGCATCTGCTATCTTTTTAGCATTCTCCTGAGAAATTTGGTTCAATGGTAAGCCATCTATCTGAACCTAAAAACACTCTGTTGAGAAATCCATATCTGCCTCGGTGAGAGAAGGATCCCACTCCTTAAGGACTAACAGATTCCTTTTATACTAACATGGGATTCCCTTTTTAACTTGATCACAATCCTCTTGTCTGGTAAAAATGAACACATACGTGTTCTTCTCTTTTAAACATCTAACTTGGAACGGTGCCATAAATCCCCATACCTGAGACAAAAACTGGTGCACCATCTAAGAGGAGAAGAATCGTATGCTATAAATTTTACCTACCAACCTGTTTTTGAGTTTATCTAGTAGTGGTTCTGCTATTGTTGATAACTCAAGCTCTAAAGGATCACCTTCAAGTTCTCCTTCGCACATCTGCTTTTGAACATTTGAGAAGCAACTTCACGCTATTAATGAAATGATAAAAGGAATACGAAAAAGATGGAGAAGTAAATAGCAATACAAACAAACTTTTAAGAGTCAGAGAAAGCCCTATAGGCACCTCCGAGAAAGCCTTATAGGCACAATGCATGCAATTAATTCTATTGCTTTTGTTTTTTTTTTTTTTTTTTATACAAGAAATTTGTATTGTTTTAATAATTGAGTATACATGTCATTTATCAAATAATTAAACATAACAGACCGAATATACTATCTATTAAAATATTATTTTAGTTTATTTTGTATTTTGATTAAATATATAATAGTATTATATTTTATAGTGAGACAATTAACAGATTTTTAATTAAATAAAAAAAATTATGAATATATAAAGTAGCATCTTTTATATTCAGAAACTTTAGAGTACATCGTAGCATGTTCATAATTTTTGCCACAGTGTGTACATTCAAAATGGAAAATTTAGGACGAGACCACTTCAAAAAAATTACAAATGTAATGTGTTGAACAAATTACAGGCCTCGTTGCCCAATTACTTACTTACGATTTCTGGATCTAATTAGACTTTGGTTCAGCTCTTTATATTAGTTGATTGCTATTGTTGTTTGGAATTTTTTTTATAAATAGAACAAAAATTAAAAATATTATTAAAAGTCACGTCTATCAAAATATTTTTAAAATTAACTTTTTTAATTTTTTTCAAATATGAATCATTTTTCTTTCCTCTATTATTTTTAAGGTATTGTCTTTTTTTTTTCAATGTTATTTTTGCTTAATATATTTTTCTATTGTCTTTATCTATTTTTTTCTCAATATTTTTTACTATCTTTATCTTCTTTTTTTTCTCAACATTTAGCATCCCTTTTTCTATTTAATTAATTTTTTTATCTAATAGAAAAAGGGCCAATTTTTTTCTCAACATTTTTATTCTACTGTCTTCATCTTTTTTTCTCAAAATTTTGTTTTCCTCAACAATTTTTTTCTAATTTTATGGTACTGTTTTTATCTTTTTTTTTCTCAATTTTTTCTTTTTTTTGCTCAACATTTTTTTCTCTTCAGACCTTTTTTTTTAATGAATGATTTTGAACTAAATATCTTCAATCGTTGTAAAAACAAATAACAAATATCTTCAATTGTTATAACAACAAATAATAAACAAAATTTTCCACATTTATATTCTTAAAAAATAAGGATTTTATTTTTTTTACTTTGTTTTTTTATTAAATGTCTAACAAGTTTTTTTTTTAAGAAAATTATTTGATACTTATTGATCATTAATATGTAACATATTTTCAATTCTTATGATGTATTTGTAACATAAAAAAAGGGGGAAAAAAGCTACCAAAAAAATAAAAAGCAACAATTGAAAAAAAAACTGAAAAAACAACAAATAACAAAATAGAGCAACCAAAAAAACAACTTTTCTCATTAAAAACAATATTAAAAAAATTTAAAAAAAAAACAACAAACAATAAACTGAAAGAAAATAAACAACAACAAATACATATAATAAGCTTAAATGAAATAATAAAAATAATTGAAAACAATAAAAAAAATTATGTAATGTATAAAAAAAAATTCTTATTTTTATTATTATTATTAATACTAATAAAAGTGAAAATTTTAATTGAAAATAAAATAATTAATTTTAAAGACCTAACAAAAAAATTGAACTAATTAAACTAAAAATTAAATAAATACATATAATAAATTTCAATTAAAAGATGACTTTAAAATTAGTAAATAGGTAATAAAAAAAATTACTAACCTAAAAAAAGAAAGGGCCAAAAATGAAAACAAAAAAACAGGAAGACGCCAAAGTTGAGGATTGAAAACACGGATGCCACTCTGAAAAATAAAAACAAAGAAAGCTAAAAAAGAAAGGTATGGATCAAACCAGGCTCATTCATGATATTCTCTCTAATTTTTTTTTAGGATACTATTCTCTAGAGTTGTTTCACTTAACTAAAGATAGTTAATAGTTGGTAAATATGAACTATATTGTAATTATTATGTTAAATAACTATTAAAAATATAGATTATTTTTTAAAATTATAATTCTTATGATTTTTTAATTATGTAAATCATTTAAAATTTTCTATAGCCACAAATAACAATTTATTATCTTTAATTTATTTATTATTAAAGTTACTAATATGAATTATTTATAAATATTATTAATACAAATTTTTTAAAAAAAATTATAGAACCATTATTAAATTATAGATATAAATAATATAATTATTAATTATAATTTAGAATAATATTTATTTTATCATCAATTTTTTGCGTTTAATTAAAAAAAGTTATCTATTATTAATTATTTAAAATAAGGGTAATGTAATCTAAATAAATAATAAATTTAAAACAACTATCAATTGCTTATTTAGAAATTTTACCAAAACCTAAAATCTAAATGATTAAGAAAAAACTTGTATCAGCTACCTATATTAAACAACTTCTTAATACGCGTTGTAACCTAACATTTTACTCCTATTTATAGGCATAGTTCTTCTTCTGATATGAACTTGATTGTTCCATGATATATCAACCACGGTCATGGTGGAAACACAATACTACAAATTTAATCTTCCAAAGGAATTGATTGGTTCAATGGTTTTGTGGCCTCTGATGCATATTTAGGGAGAAAACCATGAGAGTGCTATGATTTTATAGGATTTTTACCCATTGATCTACCCAAAAATAATATTTATTGAGTTTAATTTCACTTGAAATTCAACAAAGTTCTCAATATTTATCCATTAAAAAAAGTTCCCACTACCTTGTTTAGCAAATTGTACCAAGTAAAGAACAAAGATCATTGGTAAAAAGCTTTCTCTCTCTGTGGATAATGATGGAAATTGTGGCAGACTCAAATGCAGCTCAAAGAAAGGAGAAGAAGGAGAAACAAACATTCATATCATAATTGATCATAGTAAGCAAATTAATGTAAGAAAATAGAAGCAATATGGACAGACATGATTATGTGATTAGTATATGATTACATGTCACAGTAGCTTAACCTAAAGCAGAAGACATGATATTCTTGACAATGGTCAAAGTAAAGTATTTACTTGTAGCGCAAGTTAGCATTAAGTACACATATTGAAAGGGACCAAGAATAAGCACAAATCTTTGGATTGTTAAAAGAAAAAATGAGCATACAATATGCTTTGCACCATCATCTAAGAAACCAAAAAGAATTTGAAAGAATAAAAAGGTGGCAGAAGCTTCACTGCCACAGCTTGCAAAGTTCCATTCAACTTAGCCTACAAAATCCCCCCCTCAACAATCCACCATTCTTGTCACATTCCAACACTACAATCCAAAATTTGAGTCTTTCAGATTTTGGTTGGAACTAACATTTCCATTTTTTTTTCAATGGCCAACACCAGAGCAATATCAAATTACCAGCACAATGCCATTTATGTGCTGGGGGTTTTCTGTCTAATGCTGTTGTTGCAGAAAGGTAATGCTTTACAGTTCACTGTTGGAGGAGCTACTGGCTGGACCGTGCCCGAAAATGGCACTGCATATGACTACGGTCAATGGGCTGAAAGAACCAGATTTCAAATTGGTGACTCCTTGTGTAAGTGGTTCATTTGTTTCACTAAAATGCATCTTCTAAGAAATTTTCTTTCCTTTTATTAGTCAGGCTTTAATTTAGGTTTAAACTCGAAAGCTTCACAGTCGGAACATTAAATAGATGGTTTTCATTTCTAAAATATTGAACATCCTGCATTATGAGATAATAAATCTACTATTGAATTATTAGCTCAATGGCATTAGCATACTTGATCTCGTATCTTAAACAGCTAACTAGAATTGCTTCAATGATTGTGAGAATTGCAGTGTTTGTCTATAAGCCAGGCCAAGACTCAGTACTCCAAGTTAAAAAACAAGACTACGACAATTGCACTACAACTGCAGCTTTGGCAACCTTCAATGATGGCCACACTGTCTTCACATTCAATCGATCTGGTTATTACTACTTCATTAGTGGAAACAAAGAAAAATGTCAAAAGAATCAGAAGTTAATAGTTGATGTTTTGGCAGACAGAAGCAATCGTTCTTCTCATACAAATGAAACAAGTACAGATTCACCTCCACCTTCGCCAGCTACAGACATAGCCCCATCTCCTCCACCTGCAAGCGAGGAGGCTCCACCTACAGGATCACTCGAGATGCAACCAACTCCATCTCCAGCTGGGGAGCACCCAAGTGCAGCTTCTTCAATATTCATCAGTTTCTCAGCTTCCGCTGGAGCATTGTTTGCTTCGTATCTTATTTTAACAATCTGAGTGGGTAATTTGCATCATTTGTTGGCTTTTTCTTTATTCTTTGATTGATTGTTTTCATTTTTTTTACACCTCTGGCTTTCTCTATAATTTTCCCACCATGAGCTCAGTGGTTTTAACTGGGTATTTGGAAGCTGTATTTTTCTTTGGATATTTTGCTTGTCACGTGAGAAATAAGCTGACAATTTATTTACTCCGTTGGTTGTGATCATTATCACTTCATGTAAGTACATTGTATAGAAAGAAATAAATAAAAATTTCACGCAGCGTGGCTGCTAGCATTTGTTACTTCATTCCCTCTATCTACTCCATATAGGACATTTCTGATCAGAAGAAAATAAAGTCGTGCAAAAATTGTGTACCAATTTGTGAACAACGTTTTAATTTTCACAAATTTTTTCTACTTAAAAACAAAACACTAGTGCAACTGCCTATGCTCCCCACAGGCACCACACTAGGGATGAACATTCTGGCACCATGCAGACATCAGACGAAAACTTATACATCTAGCAGTTCAATACTAACCAGTAAAGTAATAACCAATGCACCACTCCCTGAAGGTTACGTAGTAGGAAAGTGCCCCATCTTAGTTTCAATATGACTACAAGCAGCAGAGAAGCTCATCATCAATGGTAAGCTCCTCCCTGAGGAACAAGCATAGGATACATGTTGGTTTACTTTTGGTGCCTGGCAAAATTCGGAGTAGATTGTGCACAAAATAGTATTTTAAAAAAGGCCACATAGAAAATGGTGAATAGGAAATCACAATTAAACTCATTCACCGTGCCCTGCATATATCAAAAGCAAGAATACATTGCGACTGTCTTTAATAGGCCTCAGTGACAAATGGAGGATTAATAATTTGGATTTTTTTTTTTATAAAACTACAAAATTCATCTTCCTATCAAAAATTTTTTCCTAATTCAACTTTTTTCATCATTCTAATTGTCTGGTGAAAAATTGAATCCAATATTCCAGCAACCTGAAACAGAAAAGAAGTGATTTTTAGAAGTGCACATACAAAAAGTCAAATTAAAATCTCATAAACATAATTACACACCGTGAAAACACCCCCAATTATGGCGCAGACGTTGGTGATAAAATGTGAAAATGACTTTGAATTTTCCGTGATTAGGATCTGATTTCAGTAGGAAGGTTAGGGGGAATATATTAAAACACCACCTACATAAGCTTTAGGTTATTTACCCTACCTGCATTGGAGAGAGCTCAAAATGAAACTTGGTGAGAGGTATGTACACACTTTGCACCAAACTGCTGTGAGCTGTGTACTCATACTCCTCAAGTAATTTATGCTCACTAGAAGATCGTCTTGTAACCACCTCCATTTTAACTACCTGAATATAATGCTCTATCTGCAAGTACACAATGCATAATATTTGAATATAACATGCCTCTTAAGTCTAATACCATACTCCCCATCATCCAAAGAACCAGGGATTCAATGACAAGCAATCAGGATGAATTTTACAAACTTATGGCTTTGTGTATTATGTTTTACCCAATTCAGAAGGAAATAACTATGACCAATATGAAAAAGATAGAGGAAAATTAGATCCATAAAGCATACTCACTCTTTTCTTGAGCATCCTTACAATCTACACTCATCTTGTGTGTGCCAGTAAGCATTGCTGGTGTGCTCAACATGTCAGCAGATGTCATTCAAATTGCCCACCCCAAACATGCAGAAATTACCGAGAAAACAAAAAACATGAAGCATCAAGTGCAGCTAACTTACAGTAACATTCGCATCCACATCCCGGTGATTGATGAACGACCGCCCATTCAACTTGTTATGACTTCTACCAATATACGGTATCAATCGTTTTACCTCATTCATCGTCCTGGGTGAAAACTTCATGCCAAACGAAAAATGGGATATGACATGTGACATGTTCATTTGCGAAGGATCAAAAGAATGTGCCCCTGAACGAGCTGATATGATGAGGTTTCCCGGAACCTTCAAAAAAGAGAACTCTAGATTCCATAAGTTTCAAATTTAGGAGAAAGTGGGTTATTACTTGCACATGCTGTAAGAATGGAAGCATCAATATAATTACTATGCAGTGATCATACCTGACCAACTAATTCTATGTTACTCATCACAATATATCATGCAGCATAATTGTACAATATCAAGGACAATAGCCCTAATTGAAAAGCAATGAGATCACACCTTCTTTACACGCACATATCCTTCAATTCTGCATCCTCCTGTCAAAGGTGCTGGTCTTTTGGCACTCTGTGTCACGTTATCAGATTTATGAGATTCCAACTGCATAGGTGCAACCAAACTTTCCATCGTCTGCAATCATATTAGGCCATGTAAGACAACAACATATTAGCCAAGATAGGACCCAGAAAATTAGTTGACAGCTCAAGTTCCAAAAATGGAATTGTTCATACCTTAACCAAGCTATCTGTATCTCGATCTCCATAATAAGATTCATGATTATGGTGTCCATGGTCATCCCTATCACAGTTAAAATGTCAATTAACAAGGTTGGCCAAAATAATCTCCATACTTATTGGGGGGGGAGATATGTGGAACACCCTTACACCATATGCACAATAAGTTATAGCATAAATTAGGGCCTGAACTCAAATTATCAGAAAGATAGTAAAATAGCAGATATGATTATTGCAACCTCACTGCAGTTTTATACACCATATAAACAGGCAGAAACAAGTTGGAATTGGAACAAAGTGAAAGAACCAAAAAAAAAAAAAAAAAAAGCCCTGAGAAACAGTAAAACAGAACAGAAAGATTGCAGGAACAATAAAATACACTCACTTTATATCAGTTCCTTTACGGAAAATACGAATGGAGGGGTACCCCTGTATATGATGCCTGCAAATTCATGATAAGATACTTGTATATGAAAAGAACAATGGTACAAATTAACCACCTTAACTGCAAAAATGACAATTATAGGACAAGTAACCATAAAATATCTTGTAAAGCTTAAACAATTAATATCTACAAAAACAAAAAGAATAGTTCAACATATCACCAGCAACAGAAAGAGATGACCAAACCATTACTCAATGATTGCAAAATGTACTATTCATGTCACAAACAGAGAAATCCAACTCATCCATACAATTATATCTTGCAAATATGATTGAAATATCAAACCAACAGAGGATTAACTCAAAAGCAAAAAAAAAAAAAATCTAATGGGTACCTCCTACACAAATCACTTTCTTGAGTGCAATCCACATTTGCCATAAGAATGCGCCCATCCATTTCTGGATCATATCTGTCAAAAATGAATGGACATATTGGAATTTTGGACATCAGAGAATAAAATCACAGGTAGTAAATATGTTCAATGAAACAGAATAAAGAATCTACACATTTTGCAAGGAAAAAACTACAAAATTGGCAAAACAAAGTACCTTTCCCTTATTATTCTAGCAGCACTTTCCCATGAAGGTTTCTGAAATGAGAAACATATTAGTAATCCAATAAAACACCATTGATTTGTTCACCATAGTTTTACTAACAGGAACAAAACACTAAAATGATAACCCAAACATAACCCTGCATTTATTCTTGTTTACAAGTAATAATGTATCCTTGGAATGATATTTGAAGACTGTTCACATCCTTAACATGGATAAGCCAGCATGGAGGAGATAACAAGCTTCATATAAAAATTTCAGCGAGTCCATGAGACTTCTACCCAAGACAATATAGTCAAACCTTAGACAGTTGTAACTTGAATCTAGTCCTAAGGAAGAAATCCAGTTCTAAGGAAGAAATCCAGGCTATAGTAAATTCCACCACTGCAAACGTGGATGGCACTAATCATTCATATGGCCTTATTAAGTTCATTCCACCATAACAAACTACATTTTGATGAAAGTTGCTTAGTTAAATTATATGGAGTCCCATTTGAGCAAAGAAGACAGCAGTTATTCACCACCTATAACTATGACACTAAATGAAATATAACTTTTTAAAACTGGGAAAAATAGGGAGATGCAAGCATCTCACATATAATCAGAAATAGGTAACCTAAAAGGTCATCAATTGCAACTGCCCTCCTTTAAACTACAAACCACAGGCTTAGTGTTATGGCCCATGAGACAGAGCCCCCAGTGATACAACATTCATGTATTCTGATGAAAGACGGACAGAAAGTTAACTGCATGCTGTATCTAGCTATATAATGGAAGTACATACATCCATGTAAACATTATAACACAGGTGCAAAACGAGCTATATAAGGACATCATAGAATTACCAAACGGTTACTCCAGTAGCACCAAGGAGCATAAAAGTTGACAACCAAAATTGGATACCTGAACATAAACATAACCATCAGTGTTAATGTATGATAGAAAGAATGAACACAATCCATTGAGGAAAATGGACATACAAAATTGTTAAATTTTTATAACATCCAGGTTTATATTACAGCATCTTACACTTGAGTGATTGGTCACTGGACAGGATCATGCCCACAAATTAGACTCATTCCAATATTTATAAGCATGATTAGAACTTAACAGGTTGATTGAAATGTGGGTTAAAATCAATTAATCTTTAAATGTTACATACTCTAATGCTGTAATTTGATCTCTGACACTCTGTTAAATATTAATTTAAGTGCACACAATACACATGTAACAGACAGTAACAAAGAAAAGTAGTCACATATACAATCACGAACGATGAGAAATTTCCTTAGTAAGAACCTCAAAACCAATCAGATAAATGCTTCTAATTCAGAATTTTGGGCCACTTACTGATAAGAATACTCATCAAAATTACGAACACTTAGTGGCACAGAGCCTTCAAACACTTCTCCTTCAATCTCATCTCCATGCTTAATGTGATGCGAAATTGGCCCTGAGTGAACCTCAGAACCGGTAGGGTTTAAATCATGATCTATTGAGAACTTGCGAATTGTTTTGGTTATATTCAACCTGTTCTGAAAACAAAAGCAAAAAAAGTCTGCTGGTCAAATTTAAAAAAATAAATAAATAAATGAGACAGAGATTATTGACTGATAACATAGAAATCAATAACAGGGAAAAAAATATTCCAAGGATCATGCAGAATTCATAGGTCATGTACACACTAAAACACACTTCTCCTGTCGGAGAATATAGCCGAATATCACATATTAAAAGATAACTGAAACCATGCACAAGAAAACACTTGTGTACACGTACAAGAACATACATTTCAAGGAAGTATGATAAAGCACCCTAGAGGACAGAATATTCTCTTTATATTGTCATAATTGATAGGACTAGAAAAGATTCTTAGCAAGTACTAAGTAAAAAAAAAACCCACACAGACGTAAGAGAGAAGTAAAAGGCAAAAAAAGACATTCAAATCTGACTTGAGGTACAAGAGAAGTTTTGAATTGAAGGGTATCTCTGACCTCAACAAATCAAAAACACATCTTGAAAGTACAACACACATTGTAAAACACTAGTAAAAAAGTAATTTTAGAATTGTATCTGAGACTTTCAATGAGATGAAGCAGATGGAAGATAATAATGGACATGAACTTACAGTTCCCAACACATCGCTAACGTCAACAGATGCAAATTCACATGAAAGGGCAGGAAAGCTTCAAGAGAAATAAAAAATTATCAGTTAACCATAATAAACAATTATCATGCACAGACAATTTACATAAAAATATTATAGTAAATGTAAATCCAATATTGTTGACAGTTTATAAAAGAAATCACCATTGTCCAATAAAACAGCACAAACTTTAATTTATTTCAGTTTCCAAAATTTCTAACATACTGCAAACCGAGTGAACTTAGTTTTACAGTTTGTGCTAGATATATATATTAGATAATCACTCTTTTTAGACATTAGACTAATAATAAAATCAACTTTATAGATATATTTGTTTATCCAATATGAAAAATACTCATTTGTTTAATAGATTATTTTTTACAATTATTTATTCTTGTCATGCATGTACCAAACACAAGACAAGAGAGAGCTTTAATATAGAAACTTATGGTACTATTAACTCACTTTAAAAAAATTACATAATGATAAATCGATGACTATTTGTTTTGTCTTTTTCTGATTTGTTGCTTTGACCAAAGTCTGACAAAGAGCTGCATGGCTTGTATCATATATGTTTGCAGAAGATGTAAAAAAGCTGCCACCAACCCCAGAAATAAAAAAAACTTCTAACTTCTTGAATGCTTATTCTAGCACAATGCTTGAGAATCATATGTTTGTCTTAACCACACATAGACTAACACATAGGACGGACAACTTAGAATAAATGCTAACTAAAGCACAATTATTCCACGAAATATCATCTAAAGTTACCTTAGATTAAAATCAATGCGTAAGAAGTCCCCATCAGAACTCGTATCAACAATAACAGAGGTAGATGTGCTCACTGTTAAATAATTAGTCAATTCCTGCAAAATGATCATCATGGTGTACAATTGCCCATTATGAAAAAGAACATGAATTGCATCAAGTTACAAAACAAAACAGCCATTGTCAACGCTATTACCTCTGAATTACATTGCACAAAGAAAAGAACAAATAAAGATGTAATGTAGAAGAAGAATATATTTAAATCTATTTGAGAGTTGACAAATAAAAAGAGTCAAAAAGTACGAAAAAAATATAGCCCAAAAACATGTTGCAATGAAAAAAGCAACAGATGCACATTGACCAGATCAAACATTAGCCTACAGCAAATGTCAACAAACTTTTGATATAAATGGGATCTGATATGGACCTACAGCAATGTCAATACACTTTTGAAATAAGGAGAGAGATTCAGGAAACTTCTCCACTTGAAACTCAAGTTTGTTGTGCTTTCCAGAAAGCACTCTTTTTCACAATAAAAATTAAAGCAATTTCAACTCTTGTCTGGAAAATAATTTTGGAAAAAAAAGGAATTTTTTAATAGCATGTGAAAGTAAATATTGTTGTTATCAAAAGCTACATAAATGAAACCCAAAGCTCACCAAATGAACAAGGGCGGAAGCTACTTACCATGCCAAATAAAAATACCATGGCGAGGGCTGCTATTATGGATAATCCTGCACCTGATAACGATGCCTCAGTTAGGTCTCTTGGAATTTTCCTATAGACAGAAAATAAAGTGAGCCAAACACTTTTACATCCCATACAGTTACTGCACAGCTAAAATCAAACATTAAAAGGCATAACAAAAAAAAAAAAAAAAACACAACAACAACGAAACAAATATAAAAATCAGAATTACAACCTAATTATCACCATTTAAATTGTTCCTACAGATTCAACACTACCATTTCTTCAAAATTCTTCTCTCATTTAAGTTCACGCATCACATTATCAATTCTTCCATCAAAATAGCCACTGCTAACAAATGATGAGATTAATTAATTTATAACTAAAATCTTACAATGAAAATAATAAAAAAATTGCAGTGAAATCAATATTTTCACAAATTTTGGTTTCGCATTATCATTATTCAAGAAAATAAGCAACAAACCGAAACACGATGATAATATAGCCACTAGTAAACTACACTGCTAAATATCCACTAAATATACTATCACCAGCCGAGATCTATATATAAACTAGAAAAAAGCAAACAAGAGTAGTTAGAAATGGAGAAACGGATCGGACCTATAAAAATCGACGGATTTGAGCTTGCTAGAAGAAATCATGGTGACAGCAGATTACTCACAGAAAAGAGCAACTCCAGAAATCGACGAGGAAAGAAAGGAGGCGCTGAATGGATCTATTGTAATGGAGAAATAAGATGCGAAATGAATTTGGCGCTTGAGTTTTTGTTCTTGTTTTGTGTGTGCGTGCGTCTCTGGGCGTGTCTTGCTGTTCCTTGCCTCTGACTCTGCATTTTATTCGGGATTTTTCTAATTAATTTATTTATTTTTTTAAGGGATTTTATTATTATTATTATTTGATGTGCTGCTTGAGCTCGCTGCACCGCTTAAGTTCGGTATTGGTAGTGGAGCGGTAGCGGAGCTCATTTTATCGCGCGCGGGTACTTACGTGCTAAATTAGGAAGTTCAAAGCTCGGAAATGGGATGCGGTCAAATGGATTTTATATTAAAAAAAATGAAAAAGAATTATTACTGAATTATTCTCTCATGAATAAATTTATAATTTTTTTAAAAATTTTAGATAATTAATAAATATTTTTTAAAAAAAGTACAATTTGAACTGAAAATTTAATGAAATATTATAGAAAATTTCAGATGTGTGATGTTTATATTTAAATGTGTGGAGACAGAATTATTGATAATTTTAACTAAGGATATTAAGTGCACTCTTAATAATTACAAAATTAATTTTTTAAAATTTTTTATAGTTTTAATTATTTTTTTATTTTTATCAATTGGTGAAATTGTTGTAATTTTATATCATATTAATTAATTTAATTGTGCATATGTGACGGTCTAATTAATAATTTTACTATTTCATTCTTATTGATATAAATATTTTTCTTGAACCTAACAAAGTATCCAAAATCTATCCACCTTGAGATGGATGATCCGTCTATGGAGTATGACATGACATGTAAAAGGGAAGTGGTTCGATTGCCCAACCCCTTCTCTAGATATATTAAAAAAAAAATCCAAAACCATTAATGATCCTATATAGGTATTATTTTATGGATAGTTGATTAAATGAGACAGTCACATATGTGAAATTGATCAAGTCAAATGAACATAAATAAAAATAGTGTTAAAACATGGAATAAAATTACAAAGAAAATTTCAAATTAGAACATGACTAGAAAAATAATAAACTTTGGTCGAAATTAAAAAAATTTATTTTCTTAGGCTTTCATTATCTATGAAGATTATAACATTTTACTTGTCTACTAGTCAACTAGATGTTAGAGAATGGAATAAATGTTTTTCTATTGTAGGACAAGCTGAATAGGAATAAATAAAACAAATTATTAAATCTATGCATTATAGGCTAATTATTTAAAAAATTATCAACTTTACAAATGTTAGAAATTTTAGTATGTTTTTCTAATTTTTACTTAAAAAATCCTCAACACATTGTTTTAGCAAATTTTCTTATGTTGATTTAACATTTATAAAAAATCATAAATTTTATAATTTTTAACAATTTTAATCTATTTTAAAAAAATTGTTAAAAAATTATTAAAATTCGTAAAGTTCAAAATATTTTAGATAATTAGACTAATGTTAAATTATATTTGTTCAATCAATTTTTTAACATCTTATGAAATATTGTAGTATTTAATGTTGATATGGTACAAATTTTTATAATTAAAAAAAGAAAATTTAATGAGTTAGTACAAATTTTCTTCTTAAAATATATCATTTTAAAATAAAAATAGTATTTCAATTGGTTATAAATTTGGAATTACTTATATGACACTGAAAAGATTTTTTAATTAAAAACATGCTAAAATTATTAGAAGATGTAAAGTTTACAATCTTAAAGTGATAAAAATATTTTAGTGTCATATAAATAATTGTAAACTTATGCTAAATTAAAATATTATATTTTTATTTTGAAATAGTACATTCAAGCAAAAAAGTTTTACTAACACATTAATTTTTTTAAAATTAAAAGGTGTTTAATACTATATCAACACAATATTTATCAGATGTTAAAATATTGAATATTAATAAAAAATTTTGTTGATAAATTTTAAAAGAATATACTAAAATTGTTAAAAGTCATGAAGTTTGTGATTTTTTTTTAATTTTTTAAAAGAATGTATTAAAATTGTTAAAACATGTAAAATTTAAGATTTTTTGAATAAAAGTTGGAAGTGCTAAAATTATTAAAACTCAGTACATGATTTTTTAGTAGGGAAAATTGTATTTTTGACATTAATACTTATATCAAGCAGCACATATGCCCTTAAATTTTTTTTGACCACTTAAGCATATAATCAAGTTTTTGTATAATTTAGACCTAAAGCTGTAAATGAGTCGAGTTGCTCAAGAGCAGCTCGAAGTTCGGCCGGATAAAAACTTGTATATTGAAGCTTTTTTAATAATTGAGTTGAACTCAAGTTATACAAAACTCAACTCATGAAACTTGCAAACAAACTCGAATACAAGCTCGTAAGTTGGCTCATAATTTTAATGTTTACTAATTTGATTTTAAATATATTGTAGATACCCGATTCAGTCGGCCCATGTTAGGGGATGAATTAGGGATGCTCAATTTGACCGGCCCGTTGTTAAGACTAATGATGAGAATGTGAAACTTTGATATGAGAGTGAAACCCGAACATCTAATGGAAAGTGGACTTAAAAATCCAAAGATTGGAAAGCCCAAAACTCAGCCCTATTATCCAAAATTGGCCCAAGTCCGCCTGGCCCAGCGTAGGCCCGGGCTAAAGGGGAGACACCTCAATGCAATAAGGCAATTGCCTCTTTAGTAGCTGCTAATGAGGCGATCGCCTCATCGAAGAGGCGCCGCCTCTATGGCAAGCCATTTGCAACTATAACCATAATGGCCAAATGGTGTGGGCCCCAATCTCCAGACCTGATTCTTATGTGAGAAAGAGATTTTTAGGGAAGAGAAAAATACTATAGAGGCTCATTATGAGCTAGAGGTCTTAGGGGGCATGGGGAAGCTAGGGAATAAAAGAGAAAGAGAGAGAAAAAGAAAAGGGGGTTGGACATTATTAAAAAAAAAAAAGGAGAGAGCTCAGGAAAAAAAGAAACAATAGAGAAAAGACAAGAAAAAAAACATCCTTAAAGAAGAAGGGGAGATTGAAATAAAGAAGTCCACTTTTTTCCTAAGAGAAGAAGGGAGAAGCTTGTGTCAAAAGTGGAAATCACATCCTAGCAAGGATCATGATAAAAAACGTCTCTGAGGGCCTCTCATTTTGGTAGAAAACTTGCACTTCAACTTGACATGTGCATCATTTTGTGTGTTCTTACTTGTGTGTGACTAAGTTGTTACTGTATTTTAGGTATATTTCTAGTTTATCTTGCTTAATATCCCACTTTACTGATGTAATCTTTGAATACCTTTGCATGTAGTTGTGGTTTTGGTGATTGTAGAGTGTGTATATGCATTTATTATTACTTAAAGTAGAAGTCTGAATGTTTGAGAGTCAAAATTAGTCTATTGATCAGGTGACACCTCTTATAAAGGTATCGCCTCTTATCAATGAGGGGATCGCCCCATTGACAGGCCTCTAGGAAGTCTTCTTTTTGTTTACGTGTGCTGTATGCTTTCTTACCTTAGAAATATTAGGGGTCCCTGTTGATAAAGCATCACCTTATTAATGAGGTGATCGCCACATTGACAGGTTTAGCCTGCTTTCAGTTCTATTTTTATTAACGTTTGTCATGACGTCCGCTTTGGTATATCCCTTTTTGACCTTGAACATGTCTATATTATTGCATAATGATGTTTAATCTTGATTGTTTGATGGTTTCTTTAGTTCATAATGTAAGAACCCCTTTTTATAGAGACTCTTTATAATTATTGTTATATGTGATTTCATTTTTTTAAAAAGAAGGACTAACTGTGTGCTATTTCCAGGAATTACTTGATGATTTCTATCATTGAGTAGTCACCTTTATTAGTTATCCCTTTTATATTATCGCATTTATATTATTTATCTGTTTATTTTTGGTATATGTTTAGTTTATTTTTTGTATATTATTCTTTTATTTAGTCTAAAAGCATTGTAATCCTTGATCCCTTTTCCCATTTGATTTCAAATGTATGGTTGTAAATTATTATTTATTTTATTTCTATTGAATGTTGGGATTCAAAGGCATGAAATTGGACTAATGTGCAAACTTGGACTTAATTATAAAATTTGGAAAGTAAATGAAGGCAAGTGCAACTTTGAATGTAAATGAGGAAACAATTAAATAATTAAATGGTAATAAAACGCAAAACACAAACGAAGGCCAACCGCAAGTTTGGGTGAGCATTCAAACGCTCATACCTAGTTTCTGAACCCGATCTCTGATGACAGCTTTTGGGAACCTCCGTGGGATCCAATTGCTATACAGTGTGTCCCGACTTTTATCCAGGTGGCGACTCCATCTCCGAATAGGCCCAAGACCTATATCGTATTTCCTAGTGGGCCTCGAGCCCACACAGTGCTGTGGTCGCCAAACACATGGGCACGCGCTAAACCCCGCTGCCTACAGTGGTGACTCCATTGGGGATAGAGAAACTGATTCCAGTGTTTTTCATTTTATCATCTTTAATTATTTTCTTATTTCTTGCTACATTTATGCATTCACTACACATTTTTCACACAATGAACACTTTAATCCCGAATTAACCCGACAATAGTCAGTACTTTGCTACCTATGTTTCACTCAAACCTAGTGGTGGAATATTTAATTATTATCACTCACGACATGTACTAATCCATGTTGTTTGACCTTTGAGTGGGGAAACGTATATGGATGTATATTGTTATAAGAACCGAAGCCTTTTTACCCAAGACTCAAGCCCATGTAATGACCTAGCAACTATCCTTAGAAATTTTCCCACATGCATGTGTATTATGCCATATAATGGACCTTTAAAATAAATCTCAAGCCTATCAATAAGCAGTCCAGAATAAAATGGGCCCTCGTGTCCAACCAAAGCCTATCATAAATAAGCTAGTCAATAAAGGCCTTTTATGCCTACTCATAACCCATTTTAAATAGGCCTTAACAAGCAAGTTTATGGTGCTAAGGATCTTAGCTTATATAAAGTGGACTCAAGCTTTATTTAAAGGGAACATTACTTGTCTAAATCATTTTAAGAGTTTTCTTGCATACGTCGATTTTATTATCCCCCGCTGATAATTAAAACCCAGGCCAAAAAACCTAGGACAAGATACTAACCATTGAATACGTGTATGGAAGAAATAAGGGCGGAAGTTTACATGTTTAGGTTTCATGTTTTAATCTTGTATATATTTTTGTGTGTGACCTTTTATTTCTCATTTAAAGAAAATGGACTTGCATATCATGCATACACGTCATGCATCATTCTAACCAATTATTTTACAGCACTATAAATCCTTCAAGCTCAGTAGGGTGGGTCCGAGCTAGTTCAGGTCACCTCTTCAAGAATTCAGAAATAGGAATGGCAGGAGGGTTCAATCCAGAAGCATTTAGGGCACGGTTGAAAGAAGAAGTAATGGTAGAAACTCAGGCTATGATGAGAGAAATGATGGGAGAAATTACTAAGCTCATTAGAGAGAGTCAGCCAGCACAACCACCTAATGCACCGCCAATCGATCCGGTGGATCTCGATGAGGAAATACCAATTAGAGAAAGGGAAGAAGATGATGTAACAGTGGTGGCCAATCCAATGAATCAAAGAAATGTCATCCCATTCAAAGATGTGGGTCAGACTAAATGGGCTAAGAACATGACCAAGATGATGAACCAGATGCAGGTGATAATGAAGGAGAAGGGTGTGGTTGCTCCTTTAGATTATGATCTGAATCTGGAAAAGGGTGATGAATCGCTGCCTCATAAGTTTAAATTCCCAGACATGAAGAAGTATATTAGTGCCGACGATCCCCATTTGCATTTGAAGCAATATGTGACTTACATAAAGGCTACCGAGCTAACTGAGAGCCAAATTATCAAGTAGTTCCCTATTTCATTGAAGGGAGCACCAATTTCTTGGTATTATACCTTGGAACCACATGTTTAGTCAAATTGAAAGGAATTGTGTACCACTTTTATCAAGCAATACGGTATTAATGTTCAACTAGAGATGTCCTTGAGAGATTTACAGAATATCAAACAGAACTTTAACGAGCCTTTTGCTGACTACCTGACTCGTTGGAGGGGAAAGTTGTCCTTAATAAGGCATAGGCCTGCTGAGTCAAACCAGTTAGTCCTGGCAATAGAAGGATGTGTTCCAGCATTGTCTAGGAAATTAAGGGATATGGGAATTAGAAACTTTGAAGAATTATACAAATTTGGGGTCCAAAAAGAGTCAGATTTGGCTCAAGAGAATAAATTCTTTGGAAGAGGATCTGGGGGCAAAAAGGGGGCCAGCTCAAGCAGTAATGGTTAGATTCATGCCATTCGACCACCAAGCAACAATGTGCAAGTCAGTGCAATTAGACAACCTTGAAGATTTTCAAATCTAGGATGCCCTATGTCCAAGGTCCTTGATAAGCTTATTGAGAAGAACCTATTACAACCTTTACCTTCATAATAACCTTTGCTTAGAGCCAACCCAAAGCTTTTTTATAAATTTCATTAGACCATCGGATATGACACAGATAGTTGTGCTCGGTTAAAACATGAAATCCAAGACTTAATAGACTCAAGCAAAATTACTGACCCAAAAAATAGAAAACTAAACACACAAACTAACCCATTACCTAACTATCAAAATGTACTGCCACCAAATACACCCATTCTGATGGTCAATTCTGGCCTAACAGAAGAGCAAGTCCTAAACTCCTTCATTGATGTCTCCCACAATTCCCTAAAAACCAATCCTGAAAATTTGAAACTAAATAAATAACCCATGGAGTTACAAGTGCACGTCTTGGACATATGGAGTTCTGATGACAAGAGCAAAGAACAAGTTGACCTGTGGGACAACGAGGGGTGTGAGCCAAGTCAGTCTGTGGGGAAGGTCAAAGAAAAGAAAGAGGAAACAGAGGCTGGTAAGTCTGGGCTCGAAAAGGTAGAAGGTGCAGAGAAGGGAAAGGAGATAGAACAAAGCAAAGAGACTATTGCCAGTGTCTGGGAATTACTCATGCATTCTAGGGATCATAGGGAAGCCCTGGTCCTAGTACTAGATCAGAAAAAGATTCCCACTAATTTTACTCTGAAGTAGATGGTCCAATCATTGATGGAAACCCCTCAAGGAATGATAACATTTTCTAACAATGATCTACCTCTAGAAGGGAGGGATAACCACAAAGCTCTGTTTATCAAAGTTGAGGTAAAAGGGAAAATGACCTGCTGTGTGATGGTCGATAACGGTTCTGCCATCAATGTGTGTCCATTGAAGATTCTACCGTAGCTAGGTTGACGGTGGCCGACTTAAAGCCTTATGAGGTAGTTATCAAGGGTTATGATGACACCAAGAGGTCTGTGGAAGGAACTTTTAGGGCATTGGTTAAAACAGGACCTATAGAAGTTTGGGTTGACTTACATGTGATTGATATCCCGGTAACATTTGCCATTTTATTAGGGAGGCTGTGGTTTCACCCTTTAGGTGGCGTTTCATCCACTGTTCATCAAAAGATTAAATTTCCACATGAAGGAAGGGTCATCACTATCTCAGCTGAAACTGAAGTCGCCATAACTCCACTGAAGTTGATCCCTAAGGAGATTTCCCTTAGCCCTAGTTTTGAAGTCTGTGTAATCTATGAGGATGAGATGGATGAAAAGGTCCTAAGAATGAGGCGCAATATGAAATTTTTACCCGGCATGGGATTGGGGAAAAATCAGAGTGGACCTTTAGAGTTTGTAAGAAACAAAGTACCTATTTTGAAGCACGGGTTAGGGTTCAAAGAGGCTGACGGAGTTGGGGAAGAGATAAGTGTGTGGGGCCAGTTGAAGAAAAGGAAAAGGAGACCGTGGCTAGAAAGAAAACTCTATGGGAAGTCTTTATGAAGGAAGGCATCGGGCACCCATACAGCGGGCCTCTAGAACCTCTCTTGATGGCTGGGGGAGTTATCCTGGGATTCAAAATTTTTGCTGAATTTTTTAATAAGGCCGAAGGAGTCATTGTTGAAAAAGCCCCTACCGAGGAGCTGGTACTGGCCGAAGAAGAGTTTAAAGAGGATAAGGCTACCTCAGAGTAGAAAGGCATTAATGATCATAGCAAAGATGTAATATCCCGAGTTTTTAAATAATTTTAAACTGCATCAGGATATGCAGTGTTAATAATTTTTATAGATATTTATGATATTTTTATGAGTTTGTTATTTATTAAAGCTAATTTTAACTATTTTTAATTATTTTAAGGTATTTACGTAAAATTTTTCCGGGAATGTTATTTTCGGAGAAATGGACACGTAAATAATTTAATACTAATTATTTTGGCTAGTTTTAGGAACTTGCATGAACTCATATATAATTTTTAAGTGCTAGATAAAATGTATATATGTGTATTTATTTAAATTAAATTAGGATTTAATTAATTAACTTAATTTTTATTATTTATTAATTAATTATAAGTGTATAAATTATGAATATATATTAAAAATTATGTGTGGCGTATAATTATTTGAAATATAATAATTTTTAGTATTACAATTAAAGTTAAAGTTATATATATATATATATATATATATATATATATATATATATATATATATATATATATATATATATATAAAAATTAAAAGTTTAAAAAATTTACAAGTTGTGCCATTCCTTCTTCCCTAACATTCCCGATCACCCTCCCTTGCCGTTCTGCCACTGTCACGCTATTTCCTTGCTGTCGGTGTGCCTCCCGGCGTACCACCATCGTCCCCAGCCATCCCTGCCGCCAGCAGCACCCATTTCCGGCATCGAAGAAGCTTGGAATTGCCGAAAAATTAAAACTCCTCCTCATCGTCGATCACAGTGATTTCGGCCACCATTTTCGACACCGCTGGTCTCTATCTTCTCCTTGAGCTCCAGTGATTGTGATTCCAAGCTTTGTTTCACTTAAAATGGTCTAGATTTTCCTAGGTTTCAATTTCTTCATTTCGGCCTATTAGGGTTCTTGAATTTTTTGAACTTCAATTTGGTTGATTCAAACAAACTCCCTTCACAAACTTTGATCCTAGTAGCTTAATCTACATGTGAAAATTTTTTTAGAATTTTTAGAATTTAATTTGATTTTTGTGAATTTTTTTATTATTTTATTGTTATTTTCTAATTTTTGAAATTAATTAATTAAATTGTGAAATTATGTTTTATAGTGATTATAGGTGTTGAAATGAATTTTAGAAATTTATTTTTAATTTTTTTGAATTTTATATATTTATTTTGAATTTATTTAGTTTATGTAATTTTAAAAAAAAATAGGGTTAATTATGTGTTTAATTGAAATTAAGTGGTTAATTAAGTATATTTATTGATATTATTGAAATATATGTAGAGAAAATTAATTTTTAGTAATTATATTATTTTTGATGAATTTTTGACTAATTTTAGTAAATATATATATAGGGGTATTTTGGTAATTTGACACTAAATTGGTTAAAAATGTAATTAAATTGGTTTTACTAGTTAATTAAGGTATAAAAATGATTTCTAAAAATGATTTAGTATTTTTAACTAATTAAAACTATTTTTCGTAAATTATTTTCAAATTATATATATAACATACGATTTTTCTAAATAAATGACTTTTTATCGGTTTTTAACATGTTTTAGGGTTAATTATGTAATTTGGATTTATAAAATGTATTTTTATTATTAAAGGGCATTTTTGGTATTTCTGTAGTGTTCTGGGAACTATGGACCTCGGTCGGTAAATTGTAGTTTGGAGTTCGATCGAGGGATTTTGGTTGTGAATTTTGTGTTTATTTTCATAGTGTGTTTCTTTGCAGGATCGACTCTACTCTTTAAGTAGAGAGATGTCCGTTTTATAAGGGAGGTTCTACTGGATTTTAGGTTCTACTCGTAAAACGTGATTTTCGGTCGAATTCTGATTCTAATTCTGTATCTAGTATTCTAGATCGAGTTTTTTGGATTTTCCGTTAGATTTATTCTGATTTTTGTTGTCGTTTTTTTATTTAGTTGTGCCAAGACCAAGGCCTAGTGGACCAGGCTCGTCAGATCCATCTCGAGGAGCGCATTAACAGTGGGTTGTTATTTTATATATATATGTTTTAGGGTGCATATTTTAGAAATGTATGGTTTATTTTGATAAAATATGCATAAATGATTTAATTATTGCTTAGGTTTACTTTTGGTATATTTTTGGCATATTTTGATATATTTTAAATTATATGAATGTTTTATTAAACATTTATACTTAAAATGTTTTAAATATATTTCTAATTTATTTTGCAATTATATTGGATTTATTTGACGTATGTATACTCGAAATATACCTGGTTTATTTTTGGTATATTTCTAGTATATATATGGTTTATGTTGCTACTTTAATTAATATCATGCATCATTGAATTTATGAATGTATGTTTTATATTTAAATGAAGGATATCAATAGAACGTGCTACCTAGTGGGCAGCACTAGGACCGAGTACGTACCGGTACGCTAATAGCATTTAGGCTATATTACTAACCTATTTGTGGATATTGGTCGGATTGATTTATCTAATGTGTGATATAATTTGGGAGTGTGATTGTTGGAGCTCGGTTGACCAAGTGTCTCGAGGCCAATCACACTGACAGTCAGACTGCTGGAGCTCGGTTGACTTAGTGTCTCGGGGCCAGTCTATTGTCCAAATGGAACAAGTGAATATATTTGGAATAAGTGAGCCTGTATGGCTAGAGTGTTGTCTAACACTGTTTGAGGTTGCGATTTGCTAGGGTTCTATTTAATCCTTCATAAACGGTGATTTTCAGTAAATATATAAAAATGATTTTGCTGCATCTGTGTGTATTTGCTTGTATATATATTTATTATATACACTATTGACTGTATGCATTGTCATTTAGTTATGCATGTATATATATTATAATAATTCACTCAATGAGGTTTGACTCCCCTTCGTTGACTATTTTTCAGGAGAGTCATCATCTTCAGACCTCAGTAGTAGACCCTTACGCCGGATTTCTTCTGCCCCGACTTCACTATGTAAACTGCTTATCTGAGTTTTATTTTATAATTTAGACACTGCAGTAGTTGTAGACGGTTGTTGGGATTTATGTATTATATTTGTGTGAGTTATGTATTTTAAAGATTTGAACTAGAGTATATATTAAAGAATTATTTATATATGAATGTGGATGTTTTATTTAATTTCATTTGGTGGATCATTATTTTAATATTTATGATTTTACTTCTGCTGCACAATATTTTAATTATGTTATTATTATTATTGTATGTTTTATTTTATTTTAAGGCTTGCTACAGGTTCCGGATTTGAAAGAATTCTCGTTCCCTAGAGCCGGTCATGGCCCCTGTTTTTGGTCGTGACAAAAGACCTTGACTTTAAAACCTACATCCTCAACTCTATCATAGATACCTCTTATAATGACTTTGATGTTTCTATTGCTTCTCTGTTTGAGACTGATGTTCTTTTCTTTTCAAAAGTGAATGCAATGAAGTCTGAGTTTGCTTATTTATGTGATGTGTTTCCTAATGGTTATGCTATTTATGATGATCATTTCATGCATATATTTGACATTAATTCCATGAAAATTGAGTCATTTAATTTAGGCACAAATGATAATCCTAAAAATATATTACTTGCTTCTGGTTTAACTCATGATGAATGAGAAAAAATGGAAGAAATCTTAAAAAAAAGACAGAAATTATTTGCTTGGGGTTATAAAGACATGCCCAGAATTGACAGGGAGATCGTAGAACACAGGATCCCTACATACCCTCACATAGCGCCAATAAAGCAAAAGCAAAGGAGATTAAAGCCGGAATGGACCCTCTTGGTTAAGGAAGAGGTTGAAAAGCAGCTGAAGGCAAAGTTCCTAGAAGTGGTAAAGGACACTCAGTGGTTAGCAAATATAGTTCCTACTCCTAAGAAGGATGAGAGGGTCAGAATGTGTGTAGACTATTGAGATTTAAATAAAGTCTACCCCAAGGATGACTTTCCACTACTGCATATCGATATGTTAATTGATAGTGCAGCTTCTAACACAATATACTCTTTCATGGATGGATTTTTGGGGTACAATTAGATCATGACAGTAGTAATAGATAAATTGAAGACGTCTTTCATCACCGAATGAGGTGTGTACTGTTATCAAGTGATGCCTTTCAGGTTGAAGAATGCAGGAGCCATTTTTCAGAGGATGGCGACTACCTTGTTGCACGACATGATCCATAATGAGGTAGAAGTGTATGTGGATAATATGATGGTGAAGTCTACAACTAGGGAAAGGCATTTCGAAGCACTAGACATGTTTCTAGCTAGGGCAGAAAAGTACAATCTCAGACTGAACGTAAAGAAGTGTGTTTTTGGGGTCATATTTGGGAAGCTGTTAGGACACATTATCAGCCAGAAAGGAATAGAAGTGGATCTAGATAAGATCAGAGCAGTTAGGGATATGCCTATACCAAAGAATGAAAAAGAGGTATGAGGATTTTTGGGGCATTTATATAATATCAGTAGATTTAAGGCCAAATTGACAGTCGTTTGTAATCCTATCTTTAAGCTTCTAAAGAAAGACCACCTGCTGTGTGGGACAAAAGATGTCAATAAGCCTTTGAAGCTATCAAGGATTATCTGATGAATCCTCCTATTTTACAGCCGCTAAGACCAGGTAAAGCCTTGACCTTGTATCTGGCGATTGAGGAAGACGCGATACAGGCAATGTTGGCATAGGAAGGTGAAAAGAAGATAGAGCATGTTGTGTATTACTTGAGTAAGAAGCTTCTGCCCTACGAAACTACTTACAGCCTGGTGGAGAAAACATGCCTAGCAATAATTTGGGCGACGAAAAAACTCCAACACTATTTTCAGTCTTATAAAGTGCAAGCGATTTCTAAACACGATCCCCTCAAGTATCTCCAATAGACCCCGTCTCTTATAGGAAAATTGGCTAGGTGGCTCATTTTACTCACAGAATTTGACATAGAGTATATAGCCAAAAAGACAGTGAAAGAAAGAGCAGTAGCGGAATTCTTGGCACAAAGCCTAGTGGATAACGACTAAGAGTGGAAGTTGGAGTTTCCTGATGAGCACCTAGGGGCGATAGAGATACAAGGTTGGGAAATGTACTTTGACGGAGCTGTTAACAACAAGGGGGCCGGAATAGGGGTAATTTTGGTTACGCCAGAAGGAGAAATAATCCCGATGGCAAAAAGACTTGAGTTTGAAGTAACCAATAACCAAGCAGAATACAAAGCCTACATCTTTAGTTTAAAGGCATTGTGCAGCGCGAGGGCAGAAAATGTCACTATCTACGGAGATTCCATGCTAGTTATAAAATAAGCCACCAAAGAATGAGAGATAAAAGAAGATAGATTATGGCTGTATTGGGAATACTTGGCCACTATCCTATGCTCATTCACTTAGTATAAGTTTATCCACTTACCAAGGGAAGGAAACCAGGTGGCTAATGCCCTAGCCACACTGGCCTCCATGTGGGAAAGTGTGAAACAACCAGAAGTTAGGCCCTAATTCTCATGAAGTCTCAAGTCCCTTGTTATGAGGTGGTGAGAGTAATGCCAATTGATGTTACTAAGAAACCTTGGTTCTATGATTTATAAAGGTATATGGAAACTGGGCAGTTTTTGAATAACGCTGATAAGAAAGAAAGAATATCCCTGTAAATGTTGTCTTGACAACTCATAAGTCACAATAGGATGTTATAAAAAAGAATGCCAGCTGGGGTACACCTCCGGTGTGTTGATAAGGATGAAGCCCGGAAGCTTATGGAAGTGATTCATAAAGGGGTGTACAGACCACATATGAATGGAACTGTCTTGGTAAAGAAAATAGCCCACCAAGGGTACTTTTGCTCACTATGGAGGCAGATTGTGTTAGATTTGTAAAGAAATGTCACAATTGCCAAAATTATGGTGATGTTAACCACTTACCATCTATAGAGCTTCAAGGAATGACTTCTCTTTGGGCGTTTATTGTATAGGGGATTGACATTATAGGAGAGGTAAGGCCAAAAGCAATTAATGGCCATCGATATATCATTGTGGCTATCGACTACTTCTCCAAATGGGTTGAGGCTGAATCTTACTCTACTGTAGGGTTAAAGCAAATGTCGAGATTCATCGAAAAGAACATAATCTATAGATATGGTTTGCCGCACCACATAGTTACAGACAACGGTGTTCAATTTCGAGCAGAAACAACCACACTACTGAAAGACTATAAGATTAAGCACCACATGTCATCTCCATATAGGTCGTAGGCAAATGGGGCAGTGGAAGCAACAAATAAGAATGTAAAAAAGATCCTAGCTAAGATGCTTAAAAATTACTGAGATTGGGCTGATTACTTATAATTCGCATTGTAGGGGTACCGAACCACTGCTAGAACTTTGACAGGAGTCACCCCGTACTCTTTGGTTTATGGGTGTGAGGTTGTTTTACTGGTAAAGGTTGAGATAATGTCATTGAGAGTCCTTCTGGAATCTAAACTCCTTGAGTATCAATGGGTCGAAAGTCAGTTGGCTCAGTTGGCACTGCTAGATGAAAAAAGGATGAAGGCTATATATTATTCTTAGTTGCATAAAAAAAGAATAGCCCGTGCCTACAATAAAAAGATCAAGCCAAGCAAGATTCGAGAAGGGGATTTGGTGTTGAAACTTACAAGATCAATCATGACCGATCCTCAAGGAAAGTTTAAGCTCAACTAGGAGGGACTGTATTTGGTAAAGAAGTTATTTTTGAAAGGTTCCACCATTTTATCTGACATGGAGGGAAATGAGTTCAAAGAATCCATCAACTTAGACAAACTCAAGAAATACTTTCTGTAAAAAGTCTTACTAAGGAGAAAACTTCAAAAAGAGGCTATCTAGGCAAAAGTTAGAGACTAAAAAGAAAAAAAAGAAAAAGGTCCTGCTGGATTGAAAACCTCAAAAGAGGTGGTCCAGGTAAACGTTAAAGACATATAAAAGGAGAGAGAGAGACACAAAATGATTAATTGGAAGACTTGCAAGGGCAGACCAACTAATAACATGAGATGCACTAGAAGTGAAATGTATATACATTTTGTGCTTAAATGAAATGAAATGGATTGCTTTAATTATTGTTAAACATTGCATGATATGTCCATTACAAGCCGTTTAACTAGTACAAAAGGGAAATCACATCTAATAAAAAGGGAAATGTTGACTTTATTTCATAAGCTAATTTTGTTTTCTTTTCTTTTGTTGCCTAACCTATGAACTTAACATTTGTAACTCTCTTGTCCTTTTATATTTAATAAATTCGTCTCTTTCCATTTGTTGTAAACAAACCCACGCTTTGTAATGATCATCAGTAGTTTGATCTCCATCGTAGCTTAAATTTCTTTTTATGACTCTTCGAGGCAAAGTTGCCACCAGGTGGTCTAGAAAATTTTGAGAAAGGGGCCTTAGCTCGAACTCATGAACAGGCTCCATAATCAGTTATTTGTAACTGTATTGGCGGTAGAGGCGGGCTAGATTATAGAAAGTGGCAAAATGGAGACTGTTAACCGGGACACAATATGTGTAAGACCGAATGGTCATATGTTGTAACCCCCACCAAGGGCACATCTAGTAGATTAGTGTATCAGGGAATACCGATAGCCAGCCGTGAAAGTCTACAGGAATGGGATGTAGCTTTCTTATTCGATAATGTTTAGCTTTGTAGCGTCTGATGTCTTGAGGAGGTTCGATCAGACCCGAATTTTCATAAAGCCACATCTGTAGATTTATAAATGATTAGATGTATATAGTATGATAGTTGGAAGTTAGGAAGGGACAATGGGAAATTTACCTCCAACAGGAATGGACTTCCTAAGAATCATTGTGTCTTCATGAAGTCGTCCAATCCGATGATAGTTTCTTCTAAGATGAGAGGGAAAGGATTGAACCCTGACTCCACTTGATTAAGGATGGAAAGGATCTTCGAATCGCAGTGTCCTGAGGAAGAAACCAGCATCATGCAGGGCCAATAAGTTTCTTCTTTATCCATATTCATGGTGACCCTGAGAAAAGACTCTAGTTTGATTTCTGGACCGAAGATACAGTGATGAGAAGATCGAAGTGAAAGGTTGAACATACGTGCCATTTGGTGCTGAATGGAGTGAGAAGTTGGATTTTTAAGGTCAGGAATCACAAGTCGACAAGTAGAGTCCGTATGATGGCTGAGAATTGCCATGAATTCCTCTGGTAGGGGACATATTTCTATTGTGTTGAACTGGAAGACGTGTTTATGGGGATCCAAAACTTAACCATGATATGGAGAAAAGGGAAGTTGATTCTCCTAGTATGGAGTGATTTGAAGATCGGAAGGTGAAAAGGTTCTAACCTAGTCCAAGACTTATTGTGTAAACCCTTCAAGATCAGTTGTAGCAACCTCAGACTCCGTTCAGTCATGGTTTTAACTTTTAAAGGTGCTTGGAGAGAGAAATGGGAGGTTAAAGACAAAGGGAACTCAATAAGTGGGTTGATCACAAGAGTGTGGGTTTTTAAAAGGGCAGGACCGCCTGCTGCTGAGGCGATCGCCTTATCAATGAGGCACCGCCTCAGTAGCAAAAGGTGATCGCCTCTTCACTAGAGTTCAATGAGGCGATCGCCTCATCAGCATTATAGGCTGTTATACTTCTTCGAGTCGTGCAGTTTAAACAAGTGCAAGTCAGAATATAGCGGGGCAGATACATATGTAATTAGTTAAAATTAGCTCACATATGAAGAAAAATGAAATAAATGAATTTAATTGAGGAGAATGATGAATTCTACAAACATTCTGTCTATAAATCAAAAACTAAAATTTTATGTTCACTGTTCAAAGACTACTTCAATCCTGGTACATCAAGCGTCTGATCCAGTACCCTCAAGGTCAGCCTTTCCTCCAACACCGCTGCCACTCTTGTCTTCGTCCTCGTCATCCTCATCGATCTAAAATATGTCAATCTGACGCTTGAGGGTGGCGATCCTCACCCTGCTGGCCATGTCCCGATCTTATTCAGATAAATCATAGGTTAGTAAGTCATGCAAGCATGCATATATGTAGATAATAAAGAGATTCTCACCCTCCACTGCTGGGTGATCTCCAGCATGTAGTCTCTCTGGGCCTCTATCATGCGATACATGTATAGGCCTTGTTCTAGAGGAATCTGCATTATTGAAATAAATGTTAAAACTAACGGTCGATTTGAGAATCATAATGAAAGCAAGTTAGAAAAAGCTTACATAAGTAGCACCACTAGGGGTGCATGAAAGGGTCAGATCCTCATCGAAGGTCAAGAACTGACACAATAACTCTCCAGGAGGAACCCAACATTGGGCTAAAGGTCAGGGACGTGAATAAAGCTGCCTGGGATGAACTCAGAACTAGAGGCAGTAGTCGACTCGACTTGCTCACCAGCCGCAGAAGTCTCCTCCCTACCCGGATCCAATCGACACCTCAATTGTTCTCTCTTTCATACTCAGGACCTAGCTAGGGCCATGGGTCTAGCAGGTGCAGCCTTAAGACAAATATAGGAGAAACATGTTGAGAATGCAATCAATTAGTAAGAAAAGGAAAGCTGAAAGGAACATACCTGAGGGGTAGAAGTGGCCTGGAAGGGGACCATCAGCAGAAGGTGGGTGTGAATGAACTCCACATACAGGCTCTTCACATGAACTGTGTGATCCACAACTAGTAGGCCTGTAACAGCCTGAGCAAGGTCATCGCCCTCTAGCTCATGAGCCCAAAGCATATTGTCAGGAGGAGACCTAGGGACCAGCCTCGCTCTAACGCCTGCCCTCTAGTTTATGACCCGCTCCCCCAAATACCATGCTCGATACCCAAGGCCACAGAGGAGTATCCTCTTTTGGGCTAAAGGCCTGGAGTGAGTCATCTCAATGGTCCAAGTATCCTCAGGCCCCCATAAGTAGTTTTGGATCTATGAAAAGGGAGATGTCAATATGTAAGTGAATTGAATATGCATAATTTACTAATAAGAAAGGTTGTGCTCTGTAGGTACCGCATTTTATGTTAGAGAGTTCAGGTGCTGTCTATGGATGTAAACTCGCGCAAGATGCCTCTTCACGACGCGGCTGGCACCCCACCTACCGAGGGTTAGGAAGTGGTCCCCACTCGTGTAATGCCCATAAGTAGCTCTAGCTCTAGAGCCCAGACCTGGAAAAATAAAATAGGAGAAGTTGAAAAAACTAATGTAAATAATGAAGGTCTGAACAAGATAGGGAAAAAGAGGATCCTGACGTACCAGAACAGCATGCCAGAAGTCGCAGAATCTCCTAGCCCCTCGGACCACCTCATCTATACTCCAATAGAAGTACGCCAGAGCACAGTTACCCCAATCGAATACAGGAACCTGGTTAAGATCTCAAAGAGTCGGCAGGAGCATCAGGTCGATGGAGCTGGCGGTGTTAGCGAAGAAGGTGGTACTGAGCAGATAGAGCAAAAAGGCCCTTATCACCTGGTCAATCTCACGGGGAGTAATCATCGCCGTAGCCCGCTCTCGGGTGTAGAAACTCCTGATCGAGTCCAACTTAAGGGTATAAGTCCCCTTCATGTCAAGTGTCATCCCTAAAAATCACTCGATGTATGTAGCCTTATCCGAAGACAGCTGGTGTAGACTCACATAAAAAGGGATAGGGTCCTCGACGCAAGCAATTCCTGTGATGGTGGCGAACGACACTGGGTCTAAAGTAAGCTCATCGAATGGCAGGTGGAAAGTGTGTGTCATATCAAACCACCTCTCTATCAAAGCGTGCAGTGGCTGATAGTCAGTGTGTCCTTGCTCAGAAGGAAGCGAGAGTACGAAGTTATCGAACCCCGTCTCCTAAATCCTATCCCTCTGCTCATCAGTCAGCTCGCCATAAAAAACCCGGGCTCTGTAGAAATTCCCGACACCTTTGAATGTCTAAGCATCATGATGTAAACAAAGAGATTGACTACTAAAATTTAAGCATTTATGGTTTCAGAAAGAAATTCAAAATGAATGGACACGTAAATAGCACAATTTGCCCTGTTGATGAAGTGATCGCCTAATCACAGAGGCGATCGCCTCATTGAAGAGGCGATTGGCTCTTTAAAAGGGCGATAGGCAATCGCCTCTTCACAGAAGCTGATCATCTCATTTATGAGGCGATCACCTCATCAATGAGACGATCACCTCATTGAAGAGGCGATTGCCTCTGTGAAGCACGAACGGGGATGATTTTTAATTTTTGGCAATTAAAACATAAATTTCATGTTTGTTTAATTAAATAATGCCCTAGAATGATAATTATTCAAGATTAATCACTGCCCTAACATGATTTTACAGGAAATTTTAGGGTACTAACCTCTCCAGATGCAGACAAGCAGATGTGGGACCCTAAGTCTACTAGAAGATGAATCGAGTCTCCTTTAGTCAATCCCAGACTCCTAAAAGCACTAATAAAAGTTGGGATATGATCCCACTCAGGCACAAGGGGTGTTCTCTCATTCTCCATTGACTGTAAAAAGAGAAAAGGTGCAAAGAGTACAAGAAGTGCAGGAGGAGGAAAGAAGAAAAAGAGAAAGGTGGCAAAAGTGAAAGGGAATGGAGATAAGGAAAAAGTTATTTTTATAGTAGGCAAAGGTGTAGGGTTTCCCAAAAAAATGATGAAGGAATGAAAAATGATGAATGGGAAATGATAGTTATTATAGCATACTAGGAAGGTGGAATTTAGAGGTAGAGATTTTCAAGATAAAGTTTCGGGAAGAGTGGGCTAGGAAAACCCACGTCGTTAATAGAATAGGGTTGTTCGGGTTTAAATCCCCTAAGCTCAAAAGACAAGGTTGTTTGGGTTTGAATCCCTAAAGGTCAAAGATCGAGACAATGCTATTCGGGTTTGAATCCTGAAAGCTCAAAGATCGAGACAGGGTTATTCAGGTTTGAATCCTCAAAGCTCAAAGACAGGGTTATTCGGGTTTGAATCCCTGAAGCTCAAGGACAAGGCTATTCAGGTTTGAATCCTCGAAGCTCAGAGGTAGAGCTGTTTGGGTTTGAATCCTCGAAGCTCAAAAGACAAGGCTATTTTGATTTAAATCCTCGAAGCTCATAAGGTTGAGATGGTCGTTCGGGTAATATCCCCGAAGTCAAAAGTGAATGACAACTGGGCCAGGAAAACTCAAAAGTCTGTGTCCTCGAAGAAGAGATAATCGGACTACGAAAATCTGAAAACCACATCCCTAGTGTTTATCAGGCCAGGAAAACCCAAGAATTGATTTAGTGTTGTGATGATTAGGCTAGGACAACTCGAGAATCAAGTTTTTATATTGTGATGATCTGGCTGGGAAAGCCCGAGAATCAGGTTTCGTGAGCAGTGAAGATCAAACCAGGAAAACCCATAAGTCTATGTCCCTAGCAAAATGGTAATCGGGCCAAGAAAACCCTAGAATCAAGTTTCTGTATTGTGATGATCAGGCCGGGAAAACCCGAGAATCAGGTTTCATAAGTAGTGATGATCGGGCTAGGCAAACCCGAGAATCGATTTAGTGTTATGATGATCGGGCTAGGAAAATCCAAGAATCAAGTTTCTGTATTGTGATGATCGGGTCGGGAAAACCTGAGAATCAGGTTTCGTGAGCAATGATGATCATACCAGGAAAACCCATAAGTCTATATCCCTAGCAAAATGATAATCGGGCCAAGAAAATCCGAGAATCAAGTTTGTGTATTATAATGATCGGGCCAGGAAAATTCGAGAATCAGGTTTCATGAGCAGTGACGATCGGGCCAAGAAAACCTAAGAATCAAGTTTTGTGTATTGTGAGGATCGGGCCAAGAAAACTTGAGAATCGAGTTTCAGTGTTGTAATGATTGGGCCAGGAAAACCTGAGAATCAAGTTTCATGAGTAGTGACGATCGGGCCAGGAAAACTCGAGAATCATGTTTCAGGTGACTGATGGTTGGGCCAGGAAAACCCATAAGTTTATGTCCCTAGTAAAACAGTAATCGGGCCAGGAAAACCTGAGGCTAACAGTCTTTAAATACTTTATTAAATATTAATGAGTGGTTGATCAGGCCAGGAAAATCTGAGGATCATGGTCACATTTCATAATTGAAGAATTCATCTCTCGGGTGAAAACTGAGAGTCAAGTATGTTGCTTATCTTATTGTTTGTTTGTTGTTGTGCATGTGATTTTTTTAAAAATTATCATTGCATGCATTCGATTTTTCAAAAAATAAGGGGGCAAACTATAGACACCCGATTCAGTCGGCCCATATTAGGGGACGAATTAGGGATGCTCAGTTTAACCGACTCGTTGTTAAACCCAATGATAAGAATGTGAAACTTGGATATGAGAGTGAAACTTGAACCTCTAATGGAACGTGGACTTGAAAACCCAAATACTAAAAAGCCCAAAACTCAGCCCTATTATCAAAATTGGCCCAAGCCTGTCTGGTCCAGTGCAGGCCTAGGCCAAAGGGGCGACGCTTCAATGCAATAAGGCGATCGCTTCATCGAAGAGGTACCAACTCTATGGAAACCCATTTGCATTTGCAACCATGGTGGCTAAGTGGTGTGGGCCCTAGCCTCCAGACCTGATTCTTATGTGGGAAAGAGATTTTTAGGGAAGAGAAAAAGGCTATGGAGGCTCATAATGAGCTAGAGGGCTTAGAGGCATGTGGAAGCTAGGGAATAAAAGAGAAAGAGAGAGAAAAAGAAAAGGGGGTTGGCCATTATTAAAAAACAAAGAGGAGAGAGCTCGAAAAAAAAAAAGAAACAACAGAGAAAAGAAAAGAAAAAAACATCCTCAAGGAAGAGGGGGAGATTGAAGCAAAGAAGTCCACTTTTTTCCTAAGAGAAAAAAGGAGCAGCTTATGTCAAAAGTGGAAATCACATCCTAGCAAGGATCACGATAAAAAATGTCTATGAGGGCCTCTCATTTTGGTAGAAAACTTGCACTTAAACTTGGCATGTGCATCATTTTATGTGTTCTTGCTTGTGTGTGACTAAGTTATTAGTGTATTTTAGTTATATTTCTAGTTTATCTTGCCTAATATCCCACTTTACTAGTGTGATCTTTGAATACCTTTGCATGTAGTTGTGGTTTTGGTGATTAAAGAGTGTGTATATGCATGTATTATTACTTAAAGTAGAAGTTTGAACGTTTGAGTGTCGGAAAAGGCCTGTTGATCAGGCGACGCCTCTTGTCAATGAGGCAATCGCCTCATTAATGAGGCGATCGCCCCATTGACAAGCTTTTAAGAAGTCTTCCTTTTATTTACGTGTTCTGTATGCTTTTTTGCCTTAGAAATATTAGGGATCCTTGTTGATGAGGCATCACCTCATCAATGAGGCGATCGCCCCATCTCAATGAGGCAATCGCCATATTGACAGGTTTAGCCTGCTTTCAGTTTTGTTTTTATTGATGTTTGTCATGATGTCCGCTTTGGTATGTCCCCTTTTGACCTTGAACATGTCTATATCATTGCATGATGATGTTTAATCTTGATTATTTGATGGTTTCTTTAGTTCATAATGTAAGAACCCCTTTTTATAGAGACTATTTATAAGTATTGTTATATGTGATTTCATTTTTTTGAAAAGAAAGACTAACTGTGTGTTATTTGTAGGAATTACTTGATGATTTCCATCATTGAGTAGTCACCTTTATTAGTTATCCCTTTTATATTATTGCATTTATGTTATTTATCAGTTTATTTTCGGTATATGTTCAGTTTATTTTTTGTATATTATTCTTTTATTTAGTCTAAAAACGTTGTAATCCTTAATCCCTTTTCCCATTTGATTTCGAATGTATGGTTGTAAATTATTATTTATTTTATTTCTGTTGAATGTTGGGATTCAAAAGTATGAAATTGGACTAATGTGCAAACTTGGACTTAATTATAAAATTTGAAAAGTAAATGAAGGCAAGTGCAACTTTGAATGCAAATGAGGAAACAATTAAATAATTAAATGGTAATAAAATGCAAAATACAAACGGAGGACAACCGCAAGGTTGGGTAAGCATTCAAATGCTCATACCCAGTTTCCGAACTTGATCTCTGATGACGGCTTCTGAGAACCTCTGTGGGATCCAGTTGTTGTATAGTATGTCCCATCTTTTATTCAGGTGGTGACTCCATCTCCGAATAGGCCCAAGATCTATATCGAATTTCCTAGTGGGCCCCGAGCCCACACAATGCCATAGTCGCCAAATACTTGGGCGCGCGCTAAACCCTGTCGCCTACATATATAATATATAAATTCACATTCTAAAAAATATTTTAGAAAATATATTGTTAGAATAAAATCATAAATTTTATTAAATATATTATAATTTATTTAGTAAATAATTTATTTTTGAATTTTTAATGTATATTTTAAATTTATAGTTTGTATTTTTTCAATATTTTTTTAAACTCGTTTAAACTCATGAATAACTTATAAACACCAAATGATAAAACGAGCTTGACTCGCGGTTATAAACGAATATGAATTAATCAAAATTCGACTCAACTCGATCACGCCCCTATTTAGGCCCCCTTCTTTTAACCCCTCAAATAACGAAGTTAACACTTTTTATTTTTCTTCTTCATCTCATCTTATCATCTCCACCACTGTAAGTTCACTCATCTCATCATCATTATCGTTCTCGTTACCCATCTTCAGTATCTCCATCAAAGTAAATTCACTCTTCGTCTTTTTTATCATCATCGTCATTGTATTGTTCTTATTGTTGAATCTTGATATTAAAAAAGAAAGAAGCACTAATGGAAGAAGGTTTATTTTATTCCATTCCTTTTTAATTTCTTAACTTTGATTTCTTTTCTTGATTCTACCTTCTTTCTTTTGTAATTCAAAATAAAATTAGTAAAAAATGAAGGTTGATTGAATTTTTTTTTTTACCTAATCTTAATTTTAGGTCCTTAGGTATTTCGTTTAACTGTTATGATGCAACTGTTAGTTATTAAGTTCCTAACAGTTAATAAAATATATTTAATTAATATTTTGAACAACAATTATTAGCTGTTAGACACTCCAATTAGTACAATTGGTAACGACTTCAATTTGGAGCTTTTCGTAAACAATTGTATTCTGTTAAAAATATCCTTATATTCTTAAAGTCATACTTATGCTTACTTATTTTCTGTTTCCAATAACTTTTAATTTGCATGTAATATCGTAGGGTGTAATATCATCATTGACAAACTATTTGTCGCAAACAAATGATACTTTGACTTGCATGTAATAATATAAATTTTAATAGTTACATATGACGCTATTATTATTGTTGTTATTCTTATTCTTATTCTTATTATTATTATTATTATTAAAATTTTAAAATAGTTTAATAATATCATTATTAGTTTAAAAGGTTATTATTATTATTATTATTATTATTATTATTATTATTTCAAAAAATAAAAATATTAATAGTTCTAGGTCAACTAAGAATATTTGGTTAATTAATGAATGTATTTTTTTCAGATCCCAACCTTTTCTTTTTTAAAAAAATCTAAAGAAAATAACAAAATAAAAAAAATTAGAAAATCTAAGAAAATAAAAAAAAAAGGTGTTGGAGCTTGTATTTGAACCAAGCTACAAACAACCATTCAACCAACAACATTAACTAGTACATTTTCTAAATTTTTTTAATTATGCCATTAAAAATGGTGGAATTCTTTTTTTTTTTTAAATATTTTTGCCACTCTGCTTTGTCTTGTAGCATTTTTGTCAATTCCAATGGCAGAATAACTTTTCTTTTTTTTTAATTTTTTTCACCACAAATTGAAAATTATTTTGAAAAGCATCACAAAATGGGAATTTATTTTTTTTCTTTTACCACAAAACAACAAAAAGCCCATGGGTCTTTATAGGTTTAATAATTATCAAGATTGTTGAAGGTTGTGTACAAAGCTAAATTTGAAGAAATATGGAAGTTTTTTTCTTCTTTGATGCTTGAGGAATGAGGATTAAACCTATATATTGTGGTATAGAAAGTCAAAGAATCTCAAGGGAATAGGTCTAAAAGAGCATTGCTAAGTTCATCAAACAATGAAGTAAATTTTTGTGGTAGGGGATAAGGGCTAATGAATATTAAAATTTGCAAATAGTACTAAAAATGTTGTCAAGATCTTGAAAACAAGGGTAGGCTACTCAATTGACCTAAAATAGCAAAAAAAAGAAAAAACAAAAAGATTCAAATTGTGTCAGTTTCTTCTTGAATGATATTGCAGTCCTTCAACTCATACTTCTTACACTAAACTTATGGATCATTTACTACTAAAAATATTTCTGAGTAAAGAAGTAATGCTTTCAAATGCTCATTACAACATACACTTTTACATTGCAAATCAAACATCAGGAAATGAAGAAGTACAAGAATTGTTAAGTAATTAATAAGGAAATGAAGACGTACACTAATTTTTTTGAGAAATGTAAATCTAGTATGACAATATACAAAAACTTATGCTCTAAACAATATGTATAAAAAAAATTGTTAGATGTGGTCCAAAAGTTTAGGTCATATTTAATATTTAAATATGGTTTCCTATTTGGTTAGGATTCTTATTTAGTAGTGAAAAAAATTTAAGTCATTGATTTTGGTATTTAATAGACATATCAGATTTAAAGTTATTCATATATAAATTGGTCATCTCTCCACCTATTAGGGTAAGCAGATTAAAAAAAAATCCATTAAGTTATCTATTATGTGAAAATTAAGGTTAAGGGAGAGAAACCAATTTTATTCAAAAAAACTATCAAAACCCAATCAAATTCAAATTTTTCTACAGTTATGTTGAATTCCACATCAAGTTTTTTTTTTTAATTTCTATTTTATATAACAAATTATTTATTTGAGATCCTATAATTATGATGATGATGTTAGTTTTACATGTGGTATCATAGCATGAGTTTTCAATTAATACTTTGTTCATATATTGTAATTGATTTATTATGCATTAAGATTAATAATTATTTTATGTTTTTGACCAATGGGTGTTGATTATTATTATTATTATTATTATTATTATTATTATTATTATTATTATTATTATTATTATTATTATTATGTTTTGATTAAAAAAAAGGATTTTTAGTATTGTCAGCCATTAATAATAAAAAAAAATGGCAGTATGAATTGTTAAAATAGAAAAGATGGCTTTTGACATTGAAGTTTTGATTCCGGACAATTTAATACCAAAAGTTATAATTTTTCTTTTCAATTTGATCTTTTGGAAATATTTTTTGATCTCAAATGAAGTTTTACTCCAGATTCAAATTTGACATTATGATATTTTAATTATTTTAATAGTATAATTATTTAGTTATATGACATTAAGATTAAATTAGTTAGTTAGTCATCAAATTGGCCAAAATAGTTTTAATATATGGCCATATAATTTATGAAATTTATAGAATGTTATTGTTCAAATCATAAAAATTTATTGATTGTTAGAAATTAAGGATTCGCCCAAAGGTGGATTGATATTCTGTAGCTAATAAACATAAAGGAGGAAATCTAATATTCTCTTGTCAAATGTAATATGGATATCCAAAGATACTCTATATATTTGATAAAGTTTATTAATTACCTTATAAAGTTTGAATAGCACTCTAATTGATGATTATGTATATATATTGTTGTGTTTACCCAAAGGAAACCTACAATAAATTTTAAGTGTTTAATTATCTGAATTTGTTAATTTAGTAAGCATTTATGTATTTGCAATTGTTTCCTTACATTTGTATGCCTTTGTTGTTACTATCTTTAATGGTTTAAATTTCTCTGAATGGCGTGAACAAGTCAATTTCCATTTAGGTGTCTTAGATCTTGACTTGGCATTATTAGAAGAAAAGCCTACTGGCATAACTTATGTAAACAATAAGGCTGAGAAGTTAAAACATAAAGCATGGGACAAATTTAATAGATTATGCCTTAGTTTCATGTGAATGACAATTGCCAACAACATTAAGTCTAGAGCACTTTCATTCCATTAATAAGTCACTTGCAAGGACACTAATGGTTGAACTCATGACCATGAAGTATGATGGGTGACGAAGTATGTAGTAATATATCCTTGATATGACTAATATTACAACAAGACTTAAGATCGTGTGAATGACTATGGATGACTCCTTTCTAGTACAATTCATTTTGAACTCATTGCCTCAAGAGTATGGGCCTTTTCAAATTAACTATTATACTATTAAGGATAAGTGGGATGTTAATGAATAGGCCAATAAACTTACTCAAAAGGAAACGAGATTAAAGGCATAAGGGGTCCATTCAGTAAACCTCGTAGGTTAAGGAGCTGGAAAAGTTATCAAACCAAAATCCAAAAAATTTAAAAAAAAAAGGACCTACTAAAGTAACACAGGTCACTGATGATGATAAGAAGGAAAGAAAGGTAGATAAATATCACTTTTGTAAGAAAGAAGGACATTATTTGAAAGATTGCTTAAAACGTAAAGCTTGGTTTGTAATGAAATGTATATTTCATTATGCTTCTCTAATCTTTTAATCAAACTTATTTGAAGTTCCTTTTAATACTTGGTGGTTGGATTCTAGTGCCACTATTCATGTTTCTAATGTGATGCAAGTATTTTTTACAATTTAAAGCATAAACCCAAATAAGAACTTTTTATTCATAAAGAACCGAAAGAAGGCCATAATTGAAGGTATAGGAAATTATCGTCTTATTTTAGATACCGCGTATTGCCTAGATCTACCACAAACTCTCTATGTACCTTTACTTTCTAGAAATTTGGTTTATGTATTAAAACTTGATTAATGAGTTTAGTCTTAAGATTAGAAAATTATGTTTCAATTTATTTAATAAAGATGATTCCTTTATTGGTTTTGGAATTCTTATGGATGGTTTATATAAATTGAAACTTGATGTTAATATCTTTGCATCCCTTATTTGTGTTTATCAGAATATTGGAATTAAATGTAATATAGAAAATAAAAATTCTACGTACTTGTGGCATAAATGTTTGGGTCATGTATCCAAAGAAAGGATACAAAAATTAGTAAAGAATGATATTCTACCAAATCTAGATTTTACTGATCTTGGTTTATGTGTGGATTGCATTATGGGAAAATGAACCAAATATAATAAGAAAGGAGCCACAAAAAGTACTCAGCTTCTTGAAATTGTACACACTGATATATGTGGACCTTTTGATACTCCATCTTTTGGTGGAGAATAGTATTTTATCACCTTTATATATGATTTTTCACGTTAAGTATATGCCTTTTGCTTAATGAAAAATCTCAAGCTGTAAATGCCCTTAAGGTATTTGTTAAAAAAGGTTGAAAGGTAGCTAAATGGGAAAAAGGTTTGATAAAGGTGGTAAATATTACGGAAAGCATGATGAATTAGGACAAAATCCAAGTCCATTTACAAAGTTCCTCGAAAGACATGGCATATATGTATAGTATACTATGCTAAACACACCTTGGCAAAATGGTGTGGTAGAAAGGCGAAATAAAATATTAATGGATATGGTAAGGAGTATGATAAGTAATTCCTCATTACCCAAATCTTTGTGGACATATGCACTAAACACTTGGTACAAGACTCCTTCCAATGTATTTATGGCAAATGTAATTGGCTGGAGAATAATGTAGAAATGTAAATTTTTTATTAGCATAATTTTACTTTCTTTGATATGGCATAATTGGTGAGGGTTCTAAAAAATTATAAATTTACCTTACGGACTAAGTAGAAAGACTTGAGATATTCATAAAGAGCTTATGCATCACTTAAATCGTGCAAAGGTCTAAGAAGATTCCTTAATATAACTATATCAAAGAGTGTCATAATCATTTCCTCTATTGGTTAAAGGATGCCTTATATTGAATGAATCTCCCAAAAGAATAGCACTTGGAGTGGGAAGAGGGGTAGTAAGCATATTTTTATTAGGCATTGTTCTTATCTTCCCTTTGTTAATGGCAGATATCAAAGCATCTAACAACTCAAAAGGAATCTGAAATGTGCAAAAATTCTATCAATATAGATATAAAGAAAAAGATTCTACATACATAGATTAGTCTGCCAAAAAAACTTTCACTACATGGGGAGCCACCACAAACTTCAAATAATTGGCCATTTCACCATTTGAAATTGAAGATAGCTTTTAGCCAGCTGGTATGTTAATTAAACAATGAATTTTAAAGCTACGAATATGGTATAACAAAATTGGTAAGCGGTTTGCCAGAACTACATATCCATGATTTAGTATGGAAGTTCACAATTCTCTAAGATTAGTGCAATAAAGCAAAAGGTCATGTTAACCTGCATTAATTAAATATTCCCATAGTTTACCTTAAGCCCAGTAAACGAATTGAATTTTAGAGGTAATGAATACATGTAATGCTTTGGTAGAAAAAATAAAAGGCTTAACTATTATACTCCTCTGCACATTAAATAATAAATTCACTGTCAACTTAAAACATAATTTAAAACATATTCACTTTAGGTTCACAAAAAGAGCGTCGTAATTTTAAAAAATAGCCATCACATACTATTGTAAGTAAAGCATAAGTAGTAAGCTCTTCACCATTTTTAGTTTTATATTAAACACCCTTAACAGTCACCTTCATTTATAGTAGAGATGTTAATGTTCCTTCTTCCAATCTTACGTTGTATGGACAATAAAAAGTATATCAGGACTTTTATTCTATAATTTTTTCAGATGGAATATGAAAAGAGAGGAAGATTATTTAGGTAGAGTAGCAGCTTCTTCATACATTCTTTGAATGAAATGTCCATTATGAAAGCTTCTTCTACGCACATCCGAATTAAAGCTTTCCAAAGGATAAGATAGTTACCATGCTTGTACAATACATATCCAAATACCTGTTGATCATCAATTCTTTCTTTATAATTTATAGCCACCTGTACACAACATATATGCAAAAAATTATATAAATTGATTTTCTAGCTTGAGAACTTAAGAAATTGCTGCATTTTATCTTTATTGTTTTCCTTCAAAGCGTAACTTAATTAGCTTTAGGTAGCCACCAGGTTGCACAAGTTTTATAACAATTTTGTCTTACAAACTCAAGTCTCTCTCAATCACATGGACTCTTCGTCCATCCTGTTATTTTATCAGTATATAAAATAGGTTAAAGATTAACCCTTTTTTCTCTTTAACTCGATTCAAATTTCCAATGTTCATTGATAAGGCAAGTAGAGATAGAGTAAGATGAAAAAGGAAAAGATTCACCTTGTCAAGAGTGTAACCAAGAGCAAAGCCAGCAACACTTGCTCTAACAATAATTAAATATGTATTCATGACATTCTCTGACTTGATTGATTCTTTAGCACCAACCTCCATTATTTTCCTTTTTTCTTGTTTCCTATTGATTTATAATATAATAATAGAAATCTAAAAACAATTATAGCTATAGTTCCACCCATGATATAGTAATACTCCATTTTCTTAAACTAATACTGAAGAAAAAATGGGATTTCTTATTCTGATAAGTGGTGTGGTGAGTACTTAAAGCTTGAATCTTGAAATTATTTATGTTGTGTAGGAAACTAATTGTTGCTTCTCTTATATAAAGGTGTAGTTGGTCAAGTAATTACATGAGAATTAGTATAAAATGGCATTCAAAATTTGATCAAACAGTAAAGATGGTATTTTGTAATGTGGGATGTGGACAGCTGCCTATTAAAACTTTCAAGTAAGCTTAGAATTACCATCAAGATCTTGAAAACAAGGCGAGGCAAAAAACTATTGACTTGAAATTAACCATCATTAATGCATTAGAATATCCGAAATCTTTAAGACAAATTAATCTATTCATATCCTCCTGTAATCTATACATATAATTTCTAAGGTATAAAATATGAGATTTTCATTCTTTGTTAAAAAAAATTTCATATAAAAAAGTTTAACTAATATTTTTCAATGGGTTTATTGCATCAATAATACCTTAACTTTGCCTATGTTTCATTTTGGTACTAGATTTTTAATTTTTTTCTTTCCAATTGCTGAAGTTCTATTTTTTAGGTTAAAGTATCTTGAATATATCCACTCAAATTTAGCATACGTGGCAGCTAGAATAAGCATATTCTTAAAATATTCACCACGTATGCATTCCATTAGGCAGCATAATCATCTTATGGGCATTAGGAAACAAAATTACTAAAGAAAATAAAATTGAAAATGTAAAAACCCTAATAAAAGGATAAAAACAACTTTAACAAAAGGATAAAAATAACTTTAATAAAGATATAACAAAATTTAAAGGAAAAACAATCCCTTAAATGACTATGTTTCTCTTTGTTTTTCTTCTTCGACAACGATACTCTATTCTTCTTCTTGAATTCTCCTCATTGATAAACGGTCAAACAAGAAGTATCACTGTCAAAGAAGAAGAATAAAGAGAAACATAGTCATTTTAGGGAATTTTTTTCCTTTTTAATTTGTTGTATCTTTATTAAAGTTATTTTTGTCCTTTTGTTGTTTTTGTTCTTTTATTAGGGTTTTCACATTTTTAATTTTGTTCTCTTTAGTAATTTTATTTTCTAAGACCCATAAGATGATTAAGTTGTTTACTAGGATACTTACATGGTGAATATATTAAGAATATACTTATTTCGGCTACCACTTATGATAAATTTGATTAGATATATTTGAGGTATTTTAACCTGAAACAAAAAAAAAAAAGAACTTCAATAACTGAAAAGAAAAAAAATTAAAAATCTAGTATCAAAATGAAATTTATGATAAAGTTAAGATACCATTGGTGCAATAAACCCTTTTTCAACAAAATATGAGTAAAAGGGAAAAATATAAAAGAGTTGACAACAAAGTAATCGTTCAAAAATTAATATTTTTTTAAAGGGAGAAAATTAATAAAATTTAATGTAAAAAATAATTTGTCACGACCCAAAATAGGGGGCCATAACCGGCGCTAAGGAATGGGATTTCTTTCAAATCCGGAACCCGTAACAAGCTTTAAAATAAAAGCAAGCAATAATAAAATAAATAAAATACTATTCGGAAAAAATTAAATTTCAAATAATAAAATAACTTCTCAACATCCTTAATATTATAAAATCACATCTTATATATAATAAAATCTTTAAGTACAAATCTTTCAAAGTAACACTCTGAATTCAAAATCTCATACATGTATAATTCAAAAACAACCCACAACAGATTTAAGTACAACCACTACTGCAGTGTCTAGAGTACAAAATAAAACTCAAGTGAGTGATTTACATAATAAAGCTGGAGCGGAAGAAATCCGACGGACAGGTCACTGCTGAGGTTTGAAGACGAAAACTCTCCTGAAAAATATCTACTGAGGGGAGTCAAAACTCACTGAGTGAATTATTATAATATATATACATGCATAACTAAATGTCAAATGCAGACACTCAAAGGTATATATAATAAATATATATATAGGCAAATACACACAGATGCAAAGAAAAATCATTTTATAATGAAAACCATCGGTTTATGAAGGATCAAATAGAACCCTATATTTTCGCAACCTCAAATATCAATAGAACTCACTTAAGCCATACAGGCCCACTTAGATCCAAAATAATTCACTTAGTCCAACTAAATAGTAAACTGGCCCTGAGACACTAAGTCAACCGAGCTCCAGCAGACTGACTGTCAGTGTGATTAGCCCCAAGACACTTGGTCAACCAAGCTCCAACAATCACACTCTCAATCACATCAATCTCAATCATATCTGTCATGTCATATTTCCTCAAATAAGTTAGTAATTTAACCCTACGATCTATCGCACTGGTACGTACTCGGTTCTAATGTTGTCCATTAGGAAGCACGTTCTATCGATATCCTTCATTTTAATATAAAATATACATTCAAGAAAATAAATGATGCATAGTGATATTTAAAATAAATAAATATACCATATATATACCAGAAATATACCTAAAATAAACTAAGTATATTTCATGTATATATACGTATAATCAACTCAGAAAAATCATGAAACATATTAAATTAAACCAATAATATAATTAAAAACAAGCTAGATTTAATCAAAGAGGAAAACATGCATCTATTTCACAATATACCAAAGATATACTAAAAGTATACCTAAAATATACTTAAATATTCAAATAGGCAATTATGCAAAAAAAATTTATATTTAAAACATAAAAGTCTAAATCATACAACCTAAGCAATGCATATACATTATAATAACTCATAATTGTGCGCTCCACGAGACAGGTCCAACGAGCCTGGTCCACTAAGCTTCGGTCTCGGCACAACTAATAAATAAATAAATAAAATGAAGATCAGTATAAATCTAACTTAATTTCTAGAAACTCGATCTAGAATTCTAGACATAGATAGAGAATAGGAATTAGACCCAATGTTACATTTTACAAGAATTCTATCAAAAATTCAGCAGAACCTCCTCTGTAAAACGGACATCTCTTTACTTAAAAAGTAGAGCCGATCCTGCAAGAAAACACACTTTGAATACAATTTACAAAATTCCTCGGTCGGACCTCAAACTGTAAATTCCAACGACCGAGGTTCACAATTCACAAGAAAATACAAAAAATATATTGAAAAAATCCATAAATACCGAAAATGCCTTTTTTAATACCAAAATATAGCAATTTAAATATTTAAACATTAAAAATAATTATTTCACCAATATTTACTTAAAAACCCTAATATTAATATAATATTATTAAAATCGATATTTCACGATAAATACACCAATAATAATAAAAATTCATTTTATAAATCCAAATTATTTAATTAGGCCAAAAACATACTAAAAATTACTAAAAACCCATTTATTTACAAATATAGTATATTATATATAATTTGAAAATAATTTTTGAAAAATAGTTTTAATTAGTTAAAAATAGTAAATAACTCATAAAAATCATTTTTTATTCCTCAAATAATTATTAAAACCAATTAAACTTAATATTTAACTAAAATTACTATCAAATTACCAAAATACCCCTAGTATATAAAAATTCACATAATATACTATAATTACTCAAAAAATCAATAAAAATTATATAATTACTCTAAAATTATTTTCTCAACATATAATTCAATAAAATCAAAAATTATACCCAATTAACCAATTAATTTTAACAAAATACACAAATAACCTATATTTCCAAAATTTACATAAACTAAATAAAATTATAATAATTACAAAAGAATCACAAAAATTATAAATTAAATTCTAAAATTAATTTCAACCACCATAAACACTAAAAATCACAATTTCACAATTTATTTAATTAATTTACGAAAATTAGAAAAAAAAATAAAATAATAAAAAATTCACAAAAATAAAAATAAATTTCAAAAATTACACAAAAATTCCAGGGTATAGATTAAGCTAAAGGAAACATAATTTGTGAAGGAACTAAGCTTGAATCTCAAAGAATGAAGTTCAAAAAAATTCAAGAACCAAAAATGGCTGAAATTGAAAACTAGATAAAAACCTTACCAAATCGAGTTTTCAAGCTAGAAGAAGCTTGGAATCAACTTCTATGGAGTTCTAGGAGTTCAACAGCACCGGAATCACCGAGTTTGGTGGCCGAAAAGTTGGTGAACGGAGGAAGGACGAGTTTCGACTATTTCGGCTTCCACAGGCTACAGACGGTTCCGGAGAAGGTGATAGGGACGACAGAGCTGCTGGAGGAAGAGGCGGTGCTTTGGGAGGCACACTGGATGGAGGGGAACGACAGAATGGACGGTGATGGGGGGAGTGGTGGCTCGGTGTTAAGGAAAAAAGGAAGAAGGAGATGTTTCATATATATATTATAACTTTATATTATACTAATATAACTTATAATATATTCACTTTAAACACACACCACACAAATATATTATATACATATATATATATATATATATATATATATATATATATATATATATATATATATATATGTATATATATATACACATATATATGTATATATATATATAACACACTAACAAATAACGCATGCATAAAAATAAACTCTAATAATATATGTGCATGTATATATATATATATTGACTCATAAAACAAAGGTCAATAATGTAATTTCCTACAATAGTAATATTAAAATTATTAATGCACTAAATTTAAATATTATTTTCCAAAATAATAAGTTTCGGGATAATTTTTACATAGAAAACTATACGTAAACGTAAAAATAATGTTAATTATTCACAAAATAATCAAATAATCAAGTATATATATTTTTAAAATTTATTAACACTGCATATTCCAATTTAATATAAAACATTTAAAAACTCGGGTTATAACATAATTGAATATAAAAAAGAATAAAATAGAGAAGAGTTGCCAAAGGATATTATAATTATTTAAAATTTTATGGCGTCTACCATAAACATTAATAAGACCTGTTTAGACTTAACCTTTTCAACCACCACAGTCGATGCTACCCCTACCACCATCGTAACCTCCATTGCTACCACCACCACCTCTTACCTCCGCCATTACCCCTTATTTCCATCACCACCTCTACCTCCCACCTCCACCACCACCACAACCTCCATCACCACCCCCAGTACCCACCTCCATCACCCTCACACCCCCCACCACCCCTACCTCCATCGCCACCACCACCATAGTCTTCTATTTTAATGCTAGTTGTTTATAGATTAATTAAGTATGTGTGAGGTTATGACCATTATTGTCATATCATGGAAGTTTACAACGCACTTAGAGAGGTAGTCATGGTGTCTTACAAGTTCATTATAAAGGTTGGTAAGGTGGTGACTTTATTTTGGTTCTTACAGTCATTATTTAAGGTGCAACTTTTTAAGATGAAGTCTTATATGCCTGTATGAATTTCTATATTGGATGCAAGTTAAGGATATCTAATTTTTCTTTTCAAATTGATGGCAAATTACACCATTTACTGCCTTATGTATGTTAACATATTATATTTTAAATAAGAAAAAGAATATACTTTTAGTCTTATTGTAATTATTATGAATTTAACAATGCATGAAAAATGACTAAATGAATGAAGTGGTCTATCAAGTTTGTTATTTTTTTGGTTTAATACAATGAGAATGTTTTAAGAGAAACAGCTTCTAGTGGTAGAGATGTTGAAAGAGTAAAGTTGAAGTTGGAAATTGAAATTGTTGTATTTGTCTTCTTAATGGAAATTGAAATTGTTGTATTTGTCTTCTTAATGGATGTTAAAGGATGTATATTATAATAAAATAGGTTCTATATAGCGAATTCATGGAAAGAATATTTTGGAGAATAAAAATGTGAAGGTTAGTCAGTTTAGTAGTATCATATTAATTATGATTTTTTGGTAAATAGATTTTTTTTATCCTGAGTGTAAGTTATCTTAATTTTATTCCAATTTAGAGGGTTTTCATACTTTAAAACTAGAGTTATGACTACTTTTTTTTTCCTGAAAAATGTATTCTTCTACTATTTTTTTTAAATCCCTTACCATTTAAGTAAAAAGAAAAGAAAATCTTTGAATTGTTTTCGGGTCTTTATACACATTTTCTATATAGCATTGCATATTCTTTCTTTTTTAGTAAATTGATTGTGAATACCACGTGTTCAGTTTTCTACTTATTGTTTATGGTTTCTCTATTGTTATATGCTAGGAGTATTGGGACTCTTAGTCTTTGGCATTGGAAACTCTGTCAAGCCTCAGGTACATTATCTTGACCTATGAATTTTATAAATTTCTTTGCTTTCATTAGCTCCTATTTTGTTAGTCCTTGATATCTAAAACTTTTTTTTATTATGTTAAGTGTTGTCTTAAAATAATGAGAAAAACATATTAAAAAATGAGAAAATACTGGTTAGGATCTTCTTCCTCCTAAGAAGACTTCCCAAAGATGGTGATGATGATACTTTTAGGACTAATCCATTTGGCTATAAGGAGCAGCCAGTCCCTAAAATAGAACTTTAATCCTGAAAAAGGACAATGTTGTGCCATCATGTCACCTATTAGAGAGAATGAGCACTTTAGAGAGATAGAAAGTAAAACTATTGATTGCTTCATATGTTTTAGGAATCCAAGAGTATCCTATGTATGATGAGGAATGAAACGGACTACTCCATTAAGAAGAGGGAGCTAAGGGTTGAGATGGGCTACTTTTAATAAAAAGAGGGAGTTAAGGAAGAGCTTGAAACTAAGTTAACAAAGACAAATCTACATTTTTATGAGTGTAGACTTGGTGCTATATTGACATGTCATTATTGAAAATTTTTAAGAATCCTAAAGGATTAGAGAACCTTATTGGGTTCTATACCCAAGGATCTTAATTATCTATGGAGAAACCCAATGGCTCAGATAAATGAAAGCACTATAAGAAACTTTAGTCTATTCCCACATTCAAATTTAAATAAAAACCATATTTAAAAGTGTGGTTAAATTATTTCTCTACAGATGACAAAAGTTGCTAAATGTATGGTTAAATGTTTTGTGGGGAGAATTTTAGCTACACTTTATTAGAGTAATGAGGAGATAATTTGTGACTTTTATTTCTCTACTTTTTTGGATGTAGAAAATATTATCACACTTTTATAAGTGGTTATCAATAACTTCCACTGTAATATTTATTTATCTCTTACAATATTTCAAAAGGTGAGAAAATTAATTACATATCCCATTATAGGTATTTTTTTTTAAGACAAATTTTAAAAATCAACTAAACATCAATAAAATTAAAAAAAATTACTTTTGTCAATAAAATTAGAACAAAAAAAAAAGAACTCTTATGTCAATAAATTTCACTACTGAATTGTATTGTAATACATTGTGCTCATTTTTCATAAAACATTATTAAACTCGGTCAAATGTATAAATGCATGTTCAAATATTTAATTTACATGCTCAAAAATTGAAAATACTTTTTTCCCCTAAAATCTGAAAACATCACATTTGACTTTTAAAGGTTTTCTAGTCAACTCTTGTGTTTAATTCCTCACCATTCATATCTGGCACCAGCAATATTAACATAAAACCAAATATAACTTGAGAAACTAAACAAACATAAGGTATTTATGCCTATAATGACTGCTAAACAACCAATAACCAACAAAAAATAAGTGCACCATCTACCATTAGAAATATCATCATACACAAGAAATTAGACTAGTTAGAAGACAACTAATCAAACAAAATACCAAGAAATGAAATTTTTTTATTGAACATAAATTAGTGCAACTAAATTATGCAAAATCTATTTCCAAAAATATCATTTAGTAACAAAATCATGCCAAATAAATAACTTTTGGTATAATAAAGAATCATGTCAAATAACTAAATCATGTTTTGGTTCAACCTTGCAGGTGGTTCATTTCAATTCATCATGACATCTTGTTAAGCAACAAACCACCTATCTAAAACCAATCTGAAGTATTCCCAGGTTCAAATTGATATGCATATATATAACAACTAGTTAGATGAATTTTGTTCACTTTTTAAGTAATAATGAATACAATTCATTATTATTCACATGTGCAACACCAAATTTCTGGCCTTAAATTGCACTCATGGTGGGCATTTAGATTTTAAAAAAAAGTAGCAATGTCATAAGAGAAACAATGAATATCAAATTCAGTAGGAAATGTTTGTAAAAGAGGAGCGACAATAATGAAAATAACAAATTATACTTGAATTGGATTTGACATAAAATTAGTTCTTCCATATTGTGTCATCATAAAAAACTTTAACATGAAATTCAATGTATAGAAATTAGAACACGGTGCACTAATTTGTGTCTTTTAATATTTCTTAAGTTCTTCCATTTTTTCTCCATTTATGTCATTAAAATTTGAATTTCAATGTTTGTTGTAATACTTTCCATCAACCTAGATTAAGCTTTGACTTCAAATAATTAAGTTGTAGTTACTCACATTCCATAACCTCTTACTTATCTCTTTTTTTTTCTTTTAACTCTGTAAAAATTTATTTTTTCACATTACTTGTTGCTTCAGAAAATTCGAAAGTATCAATACGTTGATCCATAAGAATTTTAGCTATTTCCTATATTCGAGAAGATAAACATTTATTAGTTAAATACAATATATTAAAAAATAACAAATATATCATTTATTACACTTACCATGAACTTCCTTGATTCATTATCCACAAAGCATCCATTTTTATGTATATGAGTTAAGCCAAAAAATTCAATTCATCTGGGCTCCCATCCATTTTCCATTTTCCATTTCCTATTATAAATTGAGAAATTAATAATATACACAAGATATAGTTCTATTAGTTGAAATTCAATCACGGTATTCTTACATTTTATTTTAAAGTAAGAAAAAGGTAAAATGCATACAAATTCTTCTCTTTTTCTAGTAAAACTTTTTGATCTTGTAGTATGTGGATCTTGTTTTAAAGCACGTGCGACTTTCCTACTCAATAATAAGCATCTTAGCTTCTGATGGTAGGGTATAAGGATTGTATTGGACAGGAGGGGATCAAAGTAAGGCAAGTAGGAAACATAAATGCAGATTTTAAAATTTTAAAACTCCAAACCTAACTCCACTATCCTAAGAATAATTGCATTTTCTTTCCATAACATAGAAGTAGAAAATATGCAGGGAAAGTGTTCACTTAATTCTATGTAAAACACATTTTAAACACTATCATTTCAAAAGGAAAAATCAATTTCAAAAATTAAAAAGTAAGGCTTAGTTTTGCCCATATTGTATTAAAAAAATTATAAACATATGAAATATAAATGCAAGTGCAACAATGCATACGAAGAAAAGAATAGGAAAAGAGAAAAAACATGTCTTGCAATATTGCTATAAGATAAGCTCAATGAACATAATAAGAAAATCTTAGAAGATAAGAATAGTAAAGCAAAGATCAATGAACATAAAATAGCAAACAATAAAACATAAAATAAATCAATCAATGAATATATGAATTTACTTGAAGACTCGATGATGGTCCTTTATAAATCAAATGAGAAGAAGGATTTGAATTTTAATTTGAATTGAAAATGAAAATGAAAATGAAAATGAGAAAATGATACGAAGAATTTGAATTCCATCTCCAAATAAAACCCTAAACCTTTCCATCTCTGGTTTTGTTTGTGAATTGACTCAAATATGAAGTTTTATGGAATAAGGAAAAAAAAATGCTATAAAAATGTGAACAAATAAAAAAACAGAAGAAATGGTGAGAGAAAATTGAGAAATAAGGAAATAATGATAAAGGAAAAATGGGCCAAATTAGAAGAAATAATTTAGTTTCATTGTTAAATGGACTGAGCCTAAAAAATAAAATAAAATAAGCATAAACCACTTTAATAAATGTGGAGATAATTTATATAAAAATTATTATTTTTACTATTAAATAAATATCTATACCACTGTTTAAATAGTGGTTAGACAATAATTTTAACCACTTTTTTTTTTCAAATGTGGTTAATTTTTTTATTTAAATTTTAGCCACACTTAAATAAAAAGTGGTGAATTAAATGTGACTATACATCATTTTTTTATAGTGAAGGCATTTTGCACAAGAGCATAGAGGTGGTGGTTTGTTTGCTTATGGCATGCCTGAATGGAAGAATGATGTATTTAGGAAAGCATTAACATTCGGACTAAGATCTAAACAGACTAATATACAAATTAGCCCTTCAACTTATGACATAGGATCAAATAGACCATATTTAAAAAAATTTCAATAAATAGGACCAATACTTCTATTTAAAGGCCAAATAAATCTAATTTTAAATTGAATTGGGCAAGCTTATTTTACAGTAAAAAAACAATGTTAAATTCTTTATTTTATTCAATATGTTTTACCTAAATGCTTTTTCCAAAATCAAACTCCCATCAAACTCTAATCACCATCGTCCACTATCGCTTCCACCACACCCTCATCATCCCTATAGCTTCATACCCACTACAATGTCATCCTCACTTTTTTTTTCTTTCCTCTTATTTTGAATATTTCTTTGATTACCACCATACTTTAATCACCAATTGTACATTATCACCTCAATCCCTACTTAATTTTTTTTCTTCTTGTTTTTCTTTAAAAAAAAAAAAAAGCTCAATTCCTGGTTTAAATCAACACCTAAAAGCAAAAAAAGAAGAAGAGAAAGATAATGTACATGATCATAAAAGTAACAATTTCATAATCAATTCTTGGAGTTTTGATTTGGAGAAGATACTATTTAGATCATAAAACTTAATACATTCTATGTGCTTTTGATTTAGATACCACTTCAAATGAGCTCAGAAAGAAGAAAAAGTGGTGGAGTTTCGAGAATAGGCACTAAACATAACTGGCTTTTCTGGGCTGATCTCCCCAATTCTTTGCTATACAATTGCTTGACTTACTACATGCAAATTGATAAGTGCAAAAAATACTCGATTTTGAGCACTAATTAGTTCATTTTTGTATCTCTAGAGTCTAGGATAATAACGAATATTGACATTTTTAGGTAAATTTTGTTGAGTTTAAGTTTTTTACATGTTTTTAGTATTTTATTAGATTTTAGTTGCATTTTATGTTTTTTAATGTTGTTTTGGTAGGTATGTTCTTCATGGAGTTAAAGATGATGTGCAAGAAGTGAGGACCTAAAGTTAGGAGCTCATATTGTCATGGAAAAAGGTAAGGCACATACTCCATGTTGAAAGAGAAGATAAGAGCTTAAAGTGTAATTTTAGAGTTAGGCCAATTTCACCTCTGAGATTCAATAAAGATTTTGACATCATTAAAGTTTTAGAATGAGAACATAATCTTAAAGACATTTAAATTAGACATCTTAAGCTTTTTGAATTAATCTTACTTATTAAAATCCAAGTTCGTTTGGGTTTCCAAATCTTGCATCGAAGTCAGCATATGCAGCTTTTATTTCATATTGTGTAGCTCTTTGTATTTTGGCAATATATTGAGCTGCAGAGGTCCAATTTAGGTGATTCAAAGTTCTATAGAAATATTAGATAAATAGCTATAACTTTTATGAAGAAATATTTAGCTGATTCAATTGTCTTTAAGGGCTAAAGTCTCATGCATGACCATGCTTGCTTAGGGTGAATTGAGAAAAGTATAGGTGCACGACCACGTGCTAAGGTATGCACAATTGTGTGACTTATAACAAACTTTCAAAATTCAAAATTCTTATTGCTAATTTAAAGGGATTGGACAATTTTGAAATGTAATAACTTGAGAGAGGTTAGAGCTAGGGTTTTATAAAAAGGAAAGTCACCAAAGGAAGAACAGTTACTCTTTTCTTTAGTAGTGCATCATTTTCTAAGAATCAAAACTAGAATTCTTTAGTTTTTTTCATTCGATTAGAATATTTTATGTTTGAAGATTGAGAACAGAAGGATTTCATTCTAAGAGTTTTTTATTATTTAGTTTGCTTGTTATTTCAATTTTAATTCAGCAATAACGATTTCATTTTCTCTTTGTTCATCATTTTCTCTTCTATTCAATATATGTGGCTAGATATTCTAGCTAGGGTTCTTAAATCAATTCAACCATGTAGTCATTAAAACTAAATCTAAGTAATAAACATAGTTCATTAGTTGATGTTTTGCTTAATGTTTTTAATGGATTAGCCACCCTTTGTTTGAATCTAAACAATAAGACTTAATTAAGAGATAGGTTTCATTGAGAGAAAAGCATTAACATGGTATTGAGACATTTAAATAGTTTGCAATATTATGAGTTGAGCTTTAAATTGAATTGAAAGAACACTTGATTATTGGACTATAGACATTACATATTTCCACATTGGTATAATATTGTCCACTTTAGGCCTAAACCCTCATGGATTTGCTCTTGGGCTTTGCCCCAAAAGGCCCTATACCAATAGAGACATTTGTCCATCCTTCTATACCCATGATCCTCCCCACTTTTAGTCAATGTGGAACTTTGGTCATATACCCAACAGTCTTCCCCTCGAACAAAGCACCATTGAGGCTCCTCTTAAATGATTATTTATCCATCCACTCTCTACCAATTAAGATTCCTCTTCACTTTACTATGTTGGGGTTAGGGCACATCCATTAAGCATCTAGAGAGCACTACCGAGAGTTTAACTCTATCTAGGTCAACTCCTCATGAAGCATCTGGAGCATACCGCCTATCCAATAGAGCTTATCCACGAATCACATCATGATCTAACTGGGTTACACCACCTTTGTTCAGCATTCCGAGGATTCATCAACCATGGCTAATGTTGGGGCATGGCTTTAATACCTCTTGTTAGACTATAGACACTAAATATTTCCATATTAGTATGATATTATCGACTTTAGGCCTAAAACCTTATGGATTTACTTTTGGATTTTGCCCCAAAAGGCCTTATACCAATGGAGATATTTGTCCATCCTTATATACTCATGATCCTCCCCACTTCTAGCCAATGTAGGAATTTGGTCATACGCCCAACTTTGATTAGCAAGAGCTAAAATCAAGTACTAATTATATTTAGTTAATCTTAGGTTTGTCTGAGAGGAAGATCTAGAATTCTTAAGATTGCTTACATAATGAACTATGGTCTAAATTAACTTAAAGATTAAATATATCTTTAAAAAGGTTAAATTGAGTTTAGGAACCCTAGCATTTATTTGGATTGTGATTCTTTACATTAACTTTCAATTGTTTAGTTTATTTTAATTTAAAAACCATTTTTCGGTGTCTAAACAAACAAACACCTTGATTATTACAATACCCAATTTGCAATCTCTATAGGGCAATCTTTATTTATTACTTGCACGATTCTGTACGCTTACGGATTTCACATGCCATAAATGCAATCCTCTTTTCTATAAGGCTTGTATTTTCTTTTTTATAATTTAATCAATAAATATTTTTTGGATCAGTTTATGAGGACATTTTATTATTTTTTTCTTCTTTTAATTAACTTTTAGGTGTTTGCTTGTATCAGCTATTATGTCTTTTAATGGTGATGTTTTATTTACAATCATTGTTGGGTATTTTGTTTTCAAAAATGGAGATGTGAAAAGTGGTAGTGGTAGATTATCTATAGATTTGTACTTGATTAATTTTAGTTTAATTTAATTTTCAATCTTTACTTCAAAGTTTTTTTTTTGAATGACCATTTTTGGAGATATAGGGGGGAAAGGGATATGAATCCTCCACATCTAAAGGGGCCAACCCCGTGGCTGGATTGAGTCAGCCCTAGGACATGATCTAAGGTCATAAATTCACCCCCATTACCACCAAGCCTAGTGGTGGGGGGTAATTCAAAATTTGATTTATGCGGATTTATAACTATTAATGTTGTAATTATCAATACCATTACATAATAACGAATCTGCTCTTTTTTTAATTTAAGTTTTCATGTATGAGTTTTATTGTACTTGTGAAAAATTTCCTTTATTTGTTGTTTTTGCTACAATTTCATCAAACAACATAAATTTTAATTAAATAGCAATAATAAAAAAAATGAAGAAGAAGAACCAAACAAACCATTTAAAAAGAATTAGATAGAAAAAATTGAAGAAGGCACAGTAAACTAGTTTTTAGTTTAATTTTTATTTAAAAATAAATTGTTTTATTTTTTTATACATGAGAAAACATGTAAATCTGATGTGTAAAGTTTTATTAATATAATATCTATCTCACTTGATTTGATAAAATTTTAAATTTATTTAGCCTTTAAATAGAAGTATTGGTCCTATTTATTGAAAAAGTTTAAATTGAGTTTATTTGATTCCATATTACAAGTTAAAGAGTCTATTTGTCTATTAGCTCATATCTAAACTATTCATTCAAGAGCAAGGTGTCAAGTTGGAGTATATAAAATAATAAAATAGCACGTAAAAAATAAGACAACAAAATAGTGAATAATAAATATTTTCATTAAAAATAAATTATCTATTACAACACAAATCACTCAAATACATACACTACTCACACTCAAGCTCACTTTTTACTCTACACCTTTTTTCTACAACCTCTCACCTAGTATTGCTCAACTCACACACAACACAATTTATTTACTCTTGCTAATTGTTCTCACTTGATTTCCACTTAAATTTCTTTTTCTCATTGTAATTGTAATGCACATTCGTTATTTATAGTGCAAAGAGTAATTATTATTTTATCCAGATTTATTGCATCCATGTAAGCTGGCCAATTTGTTTTGACAAAACAAGTTGCTTTGCAAGTTGATAATCTTATCTTTTTCTTAGATAAGTTGTCCATATGGGTTGCATGACAATTAACGATGTAAATCTTTACAAATTGTTCAAAAAAGTTTTAAAAATTTAATGAAATCTCCTAAAAGATTTGGTGGACTTGAACAATTAATTTATGGACACAAAATATTAAAGCTTTATATTAGCAATGAATTTATGGAATGACTTTAACACAAAGCGAGCTTGCCGTGGTAATTATTGGAGTGACTGGTCTTAAATTGCCAATGATATTATCAAGGATTAAGGACAATCAAAGTGAGGATTGGAATGAAATTTCCCATGTATGCATAGAAGATTGACAATGCTAAGGATCGGATCTCCAAGTAGAAGTCCCTGTTTAATTTCTTCTGATTGCAAAGCCATTTTCTGTTGACGCCTAATTGCTCTATGTAATTGTTGACACATTGCTGAGGTGAGATTTTTTTTTGACATAGGGGAGGAAGGGTAGAGGAGATTTGAATCCCTTCCCTTAAATGTCAAGCCATTTGTGGCATTTGCTCATGTTTTGTGTGTTTTATATTGCGAAAAAAAAATAATAATAATGTCACTATGCTGTAAGACTGCTGTTTGACGTAGTTGCAACCTTCTGTGCTGAATTTATAATATGGTGGAAAAGTCAATTCAAAATCTAGTCAGGACCAACTTACGGGCTTTTAAGAATATTTGTGGTGGTATACAATTTTTTTTTCATTTATTTCTTATAAAAACTAAATGTAATGTATAAAAATATTATTTAAAATGACAGAAAAGAGATTGTTGAGAAATGTCGTTGGAGTTAATTGCATTGCATACAAATTTATTATACCTAAATAAGTCAGTTCTTGCTGTACCCATGCCAGAGATAAAATTACCCGAAATAATTTAATAAAATATATTTAAAAATAAATAATATATACATATAATAAAAAATAAATATAATTAATCCACACAACGCTCCTAATTTTATTTTTTGAGAAAAATAAATTTTTATTTATTAAAAAATTAATAATATATTTTATTAAACATATTATATGAATAAAGTATAATTAAAAAATATAAAAAAAAATTATCACTGAAAATATGAAACTATTTATCAATATTTTTTAATCGCGTTGAAAGAGTTATTTTAATTTGCAACTCGATAAATTATTTAACAATCTTTATACTTTATTTCATGGTATTTATTAGCCATAAATCAAATATATGATTTTTAATGGAATCCGATTACAAAAATACTGATAAGAGTTTCGTAATAGAAAGAACCATAAATTTTATAGAAGAGAACCATCAAAACTATACAAAAAAATTAATAACTTCAAATGAAGAATAAAAAATTAAAAATAAAATAAACATATTAAAGATCTATATTTATTAGATGAGAAAATAAAATAAAATAGAAAAAATAATAAAAAATTATTACTGATCTAAAACATAATTGGTGGTGACAAAAAATATAAATATTTGATGAAAAAATCTAAAAAGATTAGAGAGAAGAAACTTCTACTATTATTATTATTATTATTATAAAATTGGAGTCTAATTTTATTAATTTTGATTCATCATACAACAATAAATTAGAAAATTTAGCTAATACATCAAGTATAATCAAAGGAAATAATATGAAATAAAATCTTGTTTTATAATGGATAGGATTAATGTGTAATGACGCTGCAAGTATATCCATCTAAACTAAACTATCTTAGCACATCGGCTGTAAAAACGTACCGTTTCTGGCAGTCAATTATCCACAGAACCGACGTCGTTTCGTAATCTTTATATAAGTGCCAGGACGTGTTTTGTGATCGTCTTCTTCGCTGGCAGCTACAGATCAAATATCGGAATAAAAAATGCTTAGAGCTTTCAAGGCCGCAACTCTCCGTCGATTTTCCTCTTCAATCTCCAATCTCCGATCGGTGAGTACACTGGTTATAGGGGAACACGAAGGCGGTGCTATAAAATCACCATCCATTAACGCAATTGAAGCAGCAAAAGCTTTATCCAATGATAATTCAATCTCTATTTTACTAGCTGGTTCAGGCGCTTCCCTTCAACAAGCTGCTGCTAATGCCGCATCATGTCATCCCTCAGTTTCACAGGTTGTTATTCCTTTTTAGCATTTTGAGCACAGGAGGTGAAAGAAAAAAAAAATTGAAAGTCATTTGAGGTTTGTTTAATGTTGTTGTTTTTCAGGTACTTGTAGCGGATTCAGATAAATTTGGATATTCTTTAGCTGAACCATGGAGTAAATTGATCAGTTTGGTTCAGCAAAATGGCGGTTACTCGCATATAGTTGCTGCTGCAAATTCGTTCGGGAAAAATACATTACCACGCGCTGCTGCTCTTTTAAATGTCTCTCCAATTACTGATGTTATTAATATCTGTAGCTCTACTCAATTTGTCAGGTATCTTTTTCATGTTTCAATCTTTGCATGTTATATGTTTGATTACACTTGTATTTGGTTTGGAAATGGGAGAGGATGTTTACATTCCAAGAATTCTATTCAAGTTTAAATTTTAAAACAACCAAATTAAAATTTAGTGACAGTCCTAAGAATTAGTTCCAAAGACTGATTTCGAAATATGGATTCTTTTGTGTACCAAGCCCTCCAAGAAAAAGAGATTCCAAGTTTCTAGTTCCATTGTTTTCAAAAATTTGACTTCTGGTACATCTTTTGAACTTGCATAAGCATAGTTGCTTTGAGGTAAAATTGAGTCATCTTGTGCTTTTTGACATAAGTGTTCTTGGTTTCTCCTGTTTATTTGTGGAACATACTTGTTGGGAATTATGGCCCTGTGTTAAGCATTTTCTGGTCTCTTTTAAGCATGAGCGACTTAGTTGTAAACTGAGATGCAAATGTTTCAATTGGTAATAAATTGTGCAGTTTACATTAATGGAAACATGGTATGATTCATCTGATTTATCCCCTGCGATAATTTGCATCTTCATTCTACAATTGCAATGCCAAAAAATTTTATAGGCATCTGCCATCATGATCTGCTAGAAGCAATATCTGTACGTTTAAACCATACAGTTTACATATTAATATTTTATGTTAATGTGGCAGACCAATTTATGCTGGAAATGCACTTTGTACCATTCGATACACTGGCACCAGTCCGTGTATGCTTACTGTTAGATCAACATCTTTTCCAGTACCTGATATCTCAGCCAATGTAAAATCCAATGAGGCTTCTATTTCTCAGGTTGATCTCTCAAGCTTTGATGAAGGTTTGTTTATCTTTATCCAATGAATTTTTTGGCTAGTCTCTGCCTTATGATGAAGCATGCTGTCTTTGTTATTGCTGTTGCTAATAAACTGCATACTAGTTGATTGCTTTTGCGAACAGTTATTACTGGCTTTTTTTATTGGATAAGAAAGAAAGCTCATAGTTTTCATAATTGACTTGCAGATTATATTAGTAAGTCTAGATATGTGCAGCAGACATCTCAGGATACAGAACGCCCTGACCTTGGAAGTGCACGAGTTGTGGTCACTGGAGGTCGAGGGTTGAAAAGTGCCGAGAACTTCAAAATGATTGAGAAGCTTGCAGAAAAGCTTGGTGCAGCTGGTAGCTCTCAAATACCTTTTTCATTTTCTTAAAATTATATTGCTGGAGCTTAGTGTTCTGTATTTGCTAAATTATATTTGTCAAGGTGGCCTTATATTTTTTTAACTACAATGTTCTTATATTAAGATAACTACGAATCCACATTACATAAGCTGGCGGTGTCTTTTTTTAAATGTAACAAATGATTTGACATTTTGTTCTTATGTTAGTGGAATTTATTTTGAACCTCTTTTTATATTCATGTCAGTTGGTGCCACCCGTGCTGCTGTTGATGCAGGATTTGTTCCAAATGACCTCCAGGTAACATTTATAGGCTGGCTGCTTCTTTCCAACTTAAACATGTCATGTCATATAGCTTCAGTATAATACTAACTTCTAGAATTTTGAGGGAAAAATGCAAAATAGCACAGTTCTTCACTGATTAAAATACTTTCTTGTGGATTGATGATATTGTATCTAGGAAGTACTAAGTTACTGCAAATTTTTCCTATTGAACCGCATGAAGCTTTTTGATTTCTGTCAATGGCAGAAAAATTGAATGATTACATTCCTGTGCATTTTTTTGGATTCTTGAGAAGCCTGTATAATTCATTCTAGTTATTCAGGAGGCCACTTGTAGTCTGAATTATAATTTACACATTGTGCAATTCCAGGATCCATATATATTTATCATCCTGGTTTGATTATAGCTGCTTTCTTTGTCAGGTTGGTCAAACTGGAAAAATAGTTGCTCCAGAATTATATATGGCTTTTGGTGTCTCTGGAGCCATTCAACACATAGCTGGCATGAGAGATTCTAGGGTCATTGTTGCTGTGAATAAAGATGCAGATGCTCCTATTTTCCAGGTGAGGATTAAATTTTTTCTCTCTGTGAGATTGATTTATAGGAAAAACTTTAATCTTTGATTGCTAGTTGGGATTTTAGATTCCAGTGACGGGAGCTTTCATTGCCTTTGTGGCTAGAGATTTGAGGGTCTTGTTCTCTTAACGCCATTAGAGTGTGCGTATCATTTCTTGTTACAGGAGCTAAAATCTCTCATTCAAAATGTGCCTGTCATAAATGATGCATATATTCTCTTATGTTGGTTCATTTTATCAATTTTATTCAAATTTGTTTCGGCTATATACATTTAGGGCACATTTTCCATGCTTCACAATGAGATTCCATTTTCTTGTTTGGCATATAAACAGTACAAAAACTTTTGCTATATTTTTACGTTAGACTAGTTTAAATTTTGGTGGCACCTACAAATGTTTGATTTCTAAAAATACCATCAATTTTGTTTAGTTATCTCAAAAATAATTTTGTTTAGACATCCAAAGATCCAATATTATTCGAGCTTCATTTCGATGGGGTATTTTAACATAGCCTAAAAATTGTTTCTATTCCTAAACTGGACAGTCTTCTGATTCTTATGTCAGTGGTGCCACTTTAGATCTCTGCCAATAGGTTCTTCGATGAATAATTGATACCACTGTGACCAGAATCGGAGAATCCCGCAATTATCCAACTCCCCCTGGAAAAAATAAAGAGAGAATTAAGAAGGGAAATGCCTAGGTGGTCTAGAAAGACTTGAATCTGCGGAGCTCACAAGGGGAACAAAATTAATTTTAGTTCCTGTAATTGGGAGTCGTCACATAATTGGTTTTGAAAGAAAAGTAAAGCATTTTTTGAGAAAAACTAACAAACATTTTTTCTTTATCTGTCGAAATCATATTTTGTATACATGACTGTTGTTTGCAACTAATTCATTGTCCACCTGAATGAATGTATGCTTTGCGTGCAGGTAGCGGATTATGGGCTTGTGGGTGATCTATTTGAGGTGATACCAGAATTTTTAGAGAAGCTTCCTGAGAAAAAGTAGACATGTGAACTTGAACTCTTCCAAGTCTTGATTGAAATGTATACGGAGCGCATAACATCTCGTTCATTAATAATGTCAATTGGAAAACAGATACACACTATGAAAGTAATAATAAAATGGAACTTTGATACGGTAAAGAACAATGCAAGCTTGTGGGCACAGTTCTGCAATATTTATCCATTAAATCTAAGGTCAATCTGCAGTTGTAAACTGGAAAGTCGAAAGGTGGGCTGGCTTATAAACTGTAGACTGGAGTAGTCATTTACCAATACCATAGGAAGTCCTGCAAGCAAGCGCATCTGGTGTAGTGGTATCATAGTACCCTCCCACGGTACTGACCGGGGTTCGATTCCCCGGATGCGCATTTTTGTTCCAAAATATTTTTGGATGGAATAAATTGAGGCAAACAACCTATTATTATTATTTTTTTCAAATATAATACTTTCATTTGTCTGCAAAAAATTTTCGAATCTAAATTGAATAAGTTGACCAAAACAGCTTTTTTTTTTTTTTAAATCTCAAATATAATACTTCCATTTGTCCCAAACTATAACACATTTTCTTGTTTAAAATGTAGTAATTAATTTATGAATTTTTAAAATATTCCTGTTTAATATGTATTTTTATTAACAAATAATATTAACCCAATTCAAATTCCAACTTTTAATTATACTCGATCATCAAATAATGAAAAATATATATAAGGAAAATAATAATTAAAATTTATTATTTCAACTACATCAATCAAATTTTGTTAGACTTTGTGAGGATTAAATGTACGGATGGGTAACCATACTAAAGTTTAATTGGTTTCTTTTCAAATACTTAACTTTAATTTAAGTATCATATGCAGTGACCTGGAGGCGGGATGATGACATGGTAGCCGATAAGAGAATATTTGTCATGTTATTCATACCTAATCATCAATTTTTAAACTTTACTTTCTTTTTTGTCATCTAACATTGATTTTGCTTCAAAAAGGGTACTGTTAAATATTTATTATCTTTTAAATTTTTCTTAAAAATCATTTTAATCCCTCAATCTCCTTATCTTTTCAATTTAGTCCAAAAATTATAAAAAGTTTTAAAGTTTTCTTATCCTGGGCTATGATACCACTCAAGATGAGTCTACTCTTATTAGATAGAATCAAAAAAAGTTTCAATTTTTTTTTCTTATTTCCTATAAACACATATAAATATGGATTTATTTGCAAAAAAGAAAACTTTAATTATGAATTAAAATAGTAATTATGGATTATTTAGGTAACAAAAAAATTTTAAGTGATTGTTATGAAATTAAATAGAAGTTTTGTATTTAAAAAGATATAAATTAAAATTTTGGTAAATAAATTGAAATAAAGATAAAGTTCAGTAATCTCTTATGAATTTGGTGCTAAAAATTGATAACTGGACATGAATGACGTAATAAATATTCTCGAAACATTCTTTTATCGGCTACCATATCATCATCTCGCTACTAAGTCACTAGCGGATGATACTTAAATTAAAATTGAGTATTTGAAAAGAAATTGATTAACCTTTAATATCTAAAATATAATAAATTGGTTACCCATCCATATATTTAATTCATCTTTGCGAAAAATAAAAGTGTAGATATCTTCTTGTGATGGAAGAATACTTTTTTTTTTTCTTAATATTCTTGTAGAGAAAATTTTTGTTAATAGCTTATTACCTAGTACTTAGTGCAAGTTAGTCATGGAAGATTCTTTTGTTTCTTGCAGAATAAACACATCACTTGTATATAAACAATCCCTCTTGTATTATTTTGTTTATAGTGAGAAAAATGCAAATTTATTGGACTCTTTGTTTGAGTCGTTTTCATGACTTTGTTCAAATATTTTCTCATACAAAACATTTTCTATGCTAAATATTACGATAAAAAAAGTTCCAACATAAATAAAAAGGCTAAATCATGGTGGAAATTCTAAGTTAAAGACTCCAATGAATGCCAAAAGGTGGGGCAAAGATCATTTGGCCAATTTCCTTTAATGTGGCATGATAGAAAAGACTTTGATTGATTGAATATCAACTCGTATAATTGCATGGTGATCATGGTAGATTTTAAGTAAAAGACACTAATACTATGCATGACAATTATAGAAAGAAAGAGAAAAAATAAAAAAATATATATAAAATAAAAAATTATAGATTTTATTGTATGCAATAATTTAAGAATAATTTAAAAAAAGAAAGATTAAAATATATTACACTTCAATTTAGGAATATAATCAATTTCACACTCTATAAAAAGAAAAAAAAAGTAATTCTTCTCAATTCCATTTTCCATTTGTTAACTTTTAATAGTAAATAATATAAAATTTAAGTTTCCTTTTATTCTCTTCTCCTCAATTCATATAGTGTAAATAAGGCCTAGAAGTAGAGCCTGGCATCTCATGCAGGATTTGGCTATGGAAATTACTTTGTTTTTTTTTTTTTTTTTTAACAAGATATGGAAATGGAAATAAATTTGATTGGTCTAATTTTAATCTAAATAACAATACCAATAATAGCAAGAAAAGGGTATAAATTTAGTACGTGGACATTGAGTTATTCAAAGAAAAATGCAATAGGAGCCTACAAAATATCCAAATTTGATAATGGAAGAAGTGACTTTGATTGGATTGATTTGTGCTGGTAGCCACTCAAGAATAGTACAAACAAGAAATTTGAGTGTATATATATAGAGATAGTTGCAAGGATCAAACATAATGAGTGTATTGTGTACCTTTTAGCATGTGCAACATGTCCCAATTGCACGTTCAATTCCCTAGAAAATTTTGCAATTTTGGGCATCACTAAAGTTGTAAAGATAAAAATTGTTTGCTAAGGGAAGAGCAGATGGGGACTCTAAGATTTTGATTGGGTGAGATTCTCAGTTGCTCGAAAGACTTCGTGAACTTATCTAGCACCAACAAAAAGAGATTTTATGGTCCATATATATATTGCTAACTTGGATTGCATTGCTTTCTTAATATACAATGTCGATATGTGATTGGTATTTGGAAATAATTAATCAAAGAATAAATATATACACATATATAATTAACAACAATTGAAATCAAAGAATTATTTTTACTTAATTGATATTTTTAAATTTAAATTATATATAATCACGTTAAATTTTTGATTTAGATATAATGGCCATTTATCAATGAGAATATTTTAAATATAGACTGTTATTTCATAAAATTAATGTTCATTTGATATTATTTAATCACTATTTATTATTTAATAAATTGTGAAATAGAAATAATTTGTTCCTTTTATAAATTCATTCACCTAACTTAATCATCATGTTACTTGGTTTTTATTATTTAATGAATTTATTAACGCAAGACCAAAAGGAAAAATCCTTTACATATAAATTTAGTTCTTAATTTTCTCTTCTCTTTAATCCTAGGCACTTTTTCTCTCTTTTTTTTTTAAAATTTCTTCATTAAATACTTTTATTTTTTACTACCGTCAATTATCTTTTATATCGGCGGTGGTCCATGATTATTTTTCTATTCTATTTTATTTTTTCATTTTTTTTATTTTTTCAATTTTTTTTTATTTTTCATTCATAAAGTTATTAATCTCTTTTACAGAATTTTGGTGGTTCTTCTCTATAAAGTTTATAGTTCTCTTTATTATGAAACTTTTGTTAGTATTTTTACAATCAGACTCAATTAAAGACCATAAAATCAATTTATAACTAATGAACTCCATGAAATGGAGCATAAAAATTATTAAACAAATCATCGAGTTGCAAATCAAAATAGATTTATCAACGTGATTGAAGAATAATAACGAACGGTTTTATATCTTTAGTGAGATTTTTTTATATTTCTTGATTGTACTTTATTCATATTATATATTCATCAAGATGTATTATTGATCTTAAATAAATAAAAGATTTACTTTTTCTTAGAAAAAAAAATCTAGGTCCTGATTATAATTAAAACTCTAAACAAGATACGAGTAGTCAATATGCTTCTCTGTCAAAAACCAAAAAAAAAAAAGTTTATTTTTTTTCCTTATTAACATGTACTTTTAATCTTAATGCAAAAGTGACTTTCAATAAGATTAGAATTTGTGGAATGCATTCGGAAACACACTCCAAATTTTTCAAAATGTCTTTCAAAGAGAATAAAAGCTTCCCCTCCAAATTAAATAAAGCAATTGTAAACATGTTATTGCCTATATATTGAGAAAGAGTACCCTTTTAATATTTAACATGATGAAAGTTAATAATTCTTTTAATATCGAATGTATTGTATCTTATCTATTATCGTATGAATAATACATATTAAGAAACTTTGTAAATTGGGAAAATGACAATCACCTACTCATTGAAAATGCAAGTAATATTACATATAGTCTGTTTACTGCTGCTAACTATACAGCTCATTATCTCTACCACTAACCAATAAGAACATGACACATCATCATAACAACCAATGTGTACATGGCATATCATCATAGCTTAGCTAACTCATAACCAAAAGAAGATGCTGCAAAAAAATGCAGAAAGCATGATGCAACGATGCCATAAGGTGTTATTCTACTACACTCTAGGCTATTGTTATTAGCTAGGCATAACTTGATATTCTACTCTGTCTAATAGCCCCCCTCAAGGTAGAGTATACAAATTTTGTATACCTAGCTTATGAATGAAATTTCAAAAGTCAGTAGTAGACAAAGGTTTTGTAAAATAGTCAACAAGTTGATTATGAGTATGAACAGGAAGAAGATGAAGGAGACCTTGTTGAACCTTTTAATGAACAAGATGTCAATCGATCTCGATGTGCTTAGTCCTCTTACGAAAGATCGGATTTTCAACAATTTTGATGGCTGAATTATTGTCACAGTAAAGGTTAACTGGGCTAAGATCAAAGTGAAGATCATGAAGCAAATAAAAAAGCCATTGGACTTCACATGAACAACTGTAAGGGCTCTATATTCTGCTTTAGCAGAAGAGCGAGAAATAGTGTGTTGTTTCTTGGATTTTCAAGACACTAAAGCCATACCAAGAAAGACACAATATCTAGTGATGAAACAACAAGTATCAAGGCAAGAAGACTAATATGAATAAGAGAAAGCATTAATCTAGAGAGAATTATTTGATGGGAAAAAAAACCTTGACCAGGGGTTCCTTTCACATACTAAAGGACCCCATGTACAACAACAAGATGTAGTTGAGTAGTGTTGGGTTTCGTGATTCAAAAACGCAGTAAAAATTAAAAATTTTAGTCACAAACCCTAACCCAGATCCAAGTAATTCGATTAATTGATTTAAAACTAGGGTTTTCAAATCTTACCACAAACGCTGAAGAGGCAAGATTTCTGGAAGGCAAAGAGGAGGTTCACTCTGGTGACATCTTACCTCAAGCTTTTGATTTTGGTAGTTCGGATCAAGACGTCTCCAAAAGAATTCATCCTCCACAAGCATCCACATGAACAGCCCTTGATTAAAATGAAAACTTTGTGTGCTAGCACTTCTTTTGATTTCTCACAAATCAAGAATAAAACACTATGTGTTTTAGTTTTTCTAAAAGGAGAAAAATGAATTACAAGTGGTGGCTAATGATTGAGTTAGTGAAACCTTAGAGAATATAACATATTTATAGACCTCTAATTAGGGTTTCACTTATCAAAATAACCTTTTGGTAATTTCTCAATTATTATTGTTTTGATTTTATTTAAAATTAAATCAGAAATAATATTCTATTTATTTAAGATAACATTTACCTTAAATAAATAAACTATTTATTTATTTCCACAGAGCATATTTGGGCTTTCCGTTTTGGACCTTATCTAAGTGTGTGACTTTGTAGGTTCACATGACATTAGTAGTGGGCCTTAAATCTCTATTTAAGCCTACAAGTCATAAGTGGCCTCTAGCAAGATATTATGACTACCCAAGTCATGTGAAGTCAATAATCCGACATAACCTAATTTATAATAAATATTGTAATCCCTTTATCAAATGATATCTTGATTGAACATAAGGCATAGTTTTTGTCATCCTTATATAATTCAGTCATATTATTTCTTGACTCTAAGTAGATTGAGAATGATAACTCTTTATCAATTCACTTTAGCATGGCCATGCATTTTCCTCAGTCTATCTTATCAAGGGGCCCATAGAAATCTTACTCAGATTAAATGAGGGACAAATTCCTTCTCAATCACTCACATTCCTCACATAACTCATTTCATATCCAACAACAATCTATTTAATCATCCTGTTAAAGACAATGTTAGATTGTGTCAAAATATATAATAGTTATGTAGACATCCATGATGATTTCAAGGTCAAATGACTAAATCAATATTATTATTATGAGAATTACTTATGACAATTATCTATGTAGTATTCTCATGATGAGTCAATCCAGTATATTATTTCCTAAATAAGTACCTATGAGTTGACTTAATATCTCATATTCATGATCAATAAAACATAATCATCAATCATTATCATACTAGCCATAACATATTGTTATGACTAAGGATAATTTGAATAGAACTCATATTTAATCTAAGGGTTTTATTATCAAGTCACATACTTGATGACCATAGTGAGAATTGACTGTTTAAGTAATTAGCATAACATAAAATGATAATGAAAAATGCCTCTTTATTAAATAAAATGATAAAGTCAAAACATGGTCATACATGATTGACGCAGTGCATATCACTAACAAGTAGGACAATCAAGGAATTACGATAGTTGTTGAATAAAAAAAACACAAATCTAGAGGGGTATTTATAAGGTACATAAGTTTCCTAACTAAACGGTGATATCTAATAATGTCAATTAATAATGGACTATCAACCTTAGAAAGTTTGACATTACCTGCTATAGGGCTAGACGTAGGCTTAGAACTAAAGAAGCTTGTCTCTATGAGCAAGTCCAAAGCATATTTACGTTGATATAGATTAATACCATGGGCTGAATGAGCAACTTCTAAGCCAAGGAAGAACTTTAAAATACCAAGATCTTTAATTTGGAAAGCAGCATGTAAATAACTTTTAATGTCTTTAATAGTAGAAAGATCATTACTAGCTACAATGACATCATCAACATATACCAAAAGAGCTAAATAAGTGGTAGAGGTGTGTTTAAGGAAGAGTGAAGAATCCGATGAAGCTTGATAAAAACCTTGATCAAGTAAGGCTGATATGAGCTTAGCATTCCATTATTGACTTGCTTGCTTTAAGCCATAAAGGCTTTTAGTTAACCGACATACTTGAGTCAGATTATTAATGGAAAGACCAAAAGGAACATCCATATACACCTCTTCATTTAAATCACCATGTAAGAAAGCATTATTGATATCCAATTGATGTAAATACCAATTTTGGCTAGCGGCAAAAGCAAGTAGAGTTTGAATAGTGCTCATCTTAGCAACCAGAGAGAAGGTATCCAAGTAATCAGCATTAGATTGCTATGTATAACCCTTTACAGCTAAACAAGCTTTGTACCGCTTAATAGTACCATCAACTTGATATTTAATCTTATAAACCCATTTACAACTAATTGTAGCTTTAGAAGGTGGTAAATTAGTCAATTGCCAAGTGTTGTTATATTCAAGTGCTTTCAATTCAGCATCCATAGCATCTTTCTAACACTGATGTTGTACAACCTCATGGTAAGTGCGGGGTTCAGTAAGGGTTGAAAGTTGATAAAGAAAATGTGTGTGGCTAGGAGAAGTACAAGCATAAGAAAGAATATTAGATATATGATGAGGTGTTATAAGGGTTGCAAAAGAAGTATGGTAATCAATAAAATATGAAGGTGGTTTAATAATTCAGTGAGATTTGCAAAGTGGTTAGACAAATTCAAAATTTGAAGAATTCAGTACATTAGTTGAAGGAGAGGAACTTTGATCAGGTAGGATTTCAGAATCAGGAGAAGAATAAAAAAAAGAAGAAACTGAAGTAGATGAGGAAGAAAAATAATTCGATGCAAAAGGAAAAACATGTTCATTAAAAAGAACATCTATGGACACAAAAACATGTTTAGTAATGAGGTTGTAAACTCGAAAACCTTTGGTATTAGAAGGGTACCTAAGAAAAACACACCTTGTAGAATGAGAATCAATTTTGTGCCTGTGAATAGGAATAATGGAAGCATAACACTCACACCCAAAAATACGCAAATGACAGTATATGGGAATTGAATTAAAAAGTAATTCATAAGGAGTTTTATTATATATAATAGGAGATGGAATTCAGTTGATTAAGTAGATTGTATAAAGAACACAGTGAGTCAAAAAATATAAAGGAAGGAATTAATAATTTACTGAAAAATTATTGTATTTTTATTCCATATATCTCAAGGTATTTATAAATGATACCTAGACCTATTTAAGGTAAGTCAACTATACAAGAAAATTAAAAGAATACTTACATGAATATTACATCTATAATATAGGAATAATTATAGGAATATGACAGTTATAATTCCTAAATAATTATACAACTATATATGCTAAGTCTCCCCCCTCAAGTTGGTGCATAGATATCATACATGCCCAACTTGGATAATGATGCATAAAATGAGCCACTAGTAACAACGTGAGTCACAATGTCATCCAGTTGATCTATACTCTTAATATAAGGAACCTCTATCATACCATAATCCAAGTTATCTTTGATATAATTCCTATCAAGTTCAACATGCTTAGTTCGATAATGTTATACTACATTGTTAGCTATCTCAATAGCTACAGTGTTATCACAATAAAGTACCATAGGTTTATTTAGACTAAACCCCAATTTTTTTAAGAGAATTTTTAACCAAGCAAGCTCTGTGGTTGCATGATGAAAAGCCCGAAATTTAGCTTTTGCACTAAACAATGACACCATATTCTATTTCTTACTCCTCAAAGTCACTAAATTACTTCTAATGAATAACATATACCCTGAAGTAGACTTTCTATATAATTTAGAGCTAGAAAAGTCAGAGTCTATATAACCTAGAATATCTAAGTGCCCATGTTTGGAGAACATAATACCTTTACCTGGAGAGGACTTCAGATAAGCCAAAATATGACTCACTGCATTCATGTGTCGATCACTTGGATTGTGCATAAACTGACTGACAACACTAACTGTATATGATAAGTCAAGCCTAATGTGGGTTAGATAAATCAACTTCCCTACTAGTCTCTGATATCTCTCCTTGTTAGTTGGAACTTGATCAGGATAGATAGATAGACCACGATTCACCTCAATGGGAGTATCTATAGGTTCACAGGCAAAATTACCAGTTTCAGTTAAGAGATCTAAAATATACTTTCGTTAAGAGAGAAAAAGTCCCTACTTGGACCGAGATACTTTAAAACCTAAGAAGTATTTTAGAACCCCCAAATCCTTCATCTCAAATTCTTTAGCCAAATAGCTTCGAAGTTTCTCTATCTCACTAGCATTACTACCTGTAACAATCATGTCATCAACATAAATAATAAGCAAGGTAATATTATTATAGTCCCCCTTACAAAAAAGGGTATGATATGTTAAAGCTTGCTTAAAACCATACTCTTTCATCGAGTAGCTCAACTTGCCAAACCATGATCTTAGTGATTATTTCAACCCATACAATGCCTTTTTCAGCTTGCACACCTTAACTCCTCCTAGTGTAAATCCTAAAGGAGGATCCATATACACCTCCTCTATTATATCACCATGGAGAAAAGCATTTTTTACATCAAACTAGCATGATGGCCAATCTAAATTGACTACAAGAGATAGAATGACTCAAATGATGTTCATCTTAGCCATAGGAGCAAAAGTCTCTTGATAGTCAATCCCATAGTTTTGAGTGTAACCTTTGGCCACCAGTCTAGCCTTGTACCTTTAAACTGTCCCATATGACTTGTGTTTCACTGTAAATACCCACTTGCATCCTATTATCTTCTTTTCCTGTGGCAACTCAACCATCTCCTAAGTAGAATTTTTTTGAAGATACTTCATTTCCTTTTCCATAACAGCCTTCCACTTTTCCAAGGGCTTCTTAAAAATGACTAGGAATAGATACAGAAGACAAATAAGGAGCAAAAGCTAGATAAGCCTTAGACAAACGATGATAAGAGATAAAATCAGAAACAAGATAAGTGACATTAGAAGATGATTTGGAAAAACCCAACCTATCAAGTTCTATACATTCACGAAGGGGATATCTCCTACCATAATCGTAATCCATAACTTATGGATTCAAAGTAGCATTTTCTAATGTTACAGGACTAAAATCAATTTCTAAAGTTAAAGTTATAGGAGAGGGAACATATACCTCAGGGTTAATAGTAGAAGAGTCATCTGATGGCACGGTAGTATCATCAAGAAGGGTACTAGAGTTAGGAGGAGGCATAACAGTGGCATTTTGTTTTCTTCTTGTATAAAAATTTTGGAAAAACCTAGCTAGCTTTCATTTTTTTTCTCCTGGAATTCAGACTCAAAATCAATAGAACAAGTATTATCTAAAGATTCCTTATTCCCCACAATAGTTGAATTCTCCTCTTTACCTGACATCCACAACTTCTTCTCTTCTAACCATAACCATTCCTCTTCCTTACTACTAATCCCCCCTGAAGAGGAACCATAAGTACATCTCCAGAAAAATAAAATACTGTTCACAAAACTGAACATCCATAGAAACATAATATTTACCTGTAGGAGGATGAAAACATTTATAGCCTTTTTGGGAATTAGAGTAACCATAAAAAACACATTTAAGAGCACGTGGATCGATTTTATCCCTATATATAAAATGTATATGAATATAACATACATAACCAAAAACCTTAGGACAAATATTTAGAGCAGAAGGAATAAAGTGAAATTGTGACAACATCCTTAAAGGGGTTTGAAAATTAATGATACAAGCAGGCATTTGATTAATAAGAAAGATAGCAATCATGACAGCCTAAACCTAGAACCATTTAGGAATATGCATAGTAAAGCTTAAAGCTCGAGCAACCTCAAGGATATGACGATTCTTATGCTCTATGACACCATTTTATTGTGGTGTGTAGGCACAAGTTGTTTAGTGGAGGATGCCATATTCTAGGAAAAAATTGGTAAGGGACTGATTTATAAACTCACGACCATTGTCAAAATGAAAGACCTAGACCTCAATATGAAACTGTGTGATAATCATTATGTAAAATTGAGGAATCACATGTATAACATCACTTTTAGATTTCAATAAATATACCCAGCTTACTCTGGTGTAGTCATCAATAAAAGAAATAAAATATTTATGGCTTAAAGAAAATAGAGTAGAAAAAGGTCCCCACACATCAGTATAAACATATGAAAAAGGAATATAACTCTTATTGAAACTGGTTTTGAAAGGAACACGATGGTTTTTAATATAAATGCATTGTTCAAATCTTAAATTAGAGATATCAACATTGCGAAACAATTTAGGAAATAAATGCTCTAAATAAGAAAAAGATGGATGCCCCAAATAATAATGCTATAAAAGAATCTTCTATCTACCAAAAGACTCTCTCTCTATTTGAAAGCTATGGCTAGGTTTAGATTTAAATTCCTTACCCTCCTCTAAGTAATAAAACCGTCCTCTTTCCTTACCAATGCCAATCGTCATCTTTGTACATTTGTCCTAAAAGACACAATGAGTAAAATCAAATATTGCAGAACAATTAAGACTTTTGGTAATTTTACTAATGGAAAGAAGACTATTAGAAAGATCAGGTGCAAGTAAAACATATGACATAGAGAATGTAGGAGAAATTAAGACATTATCAACCCCAGTAATTGGCATAGAACTCCCATTAGCAACCTATACAGACTTAATTGGTGAAGACATTAGAGAGACAAGTATGGAAGAATTACTAGTCATATGGTCAGTAGCCCCTGAATCAATAACCCAAGTGTTAGAAGCAATAGAAACACATGTCAAACTAGAATTACCTTGTTGAGGAGACATTTGAGAGACATGACAAGTAGAAGGTGGAGAAGTGTTAATAACAACAATCTGAGCAGATTTCTTATTTTTCTTCTCAGCTTGTTTAATTTTATACCACTCTAAATAGCCATGCTTCTTCCAATAAACATCTACTATGGTACTATGGCAATGAGTGCACAAGAGAGAATTGGAAGTAGTAGAATTCATAGGAACATAAGCAGTCAATTGAGAGGTGCTCTTTTAGATGGTTAGAGCTGAAGCCTCAGAATGATTTTCTGTTCCCATAGTGACTTGTCTCTGCACTTCATGATGAACTAAAGAGTATGCTTCTTCCAAGCATGGTAAAGGAGAGTTAGCCAAAACACGACTATTAACTTAATCCAAACTATTGTCAAGACCTGTAAAAAATATATAGATGTGATCTTGTACAATACGCCTCCTTTGTTTCTCAATATCAGTGATACATGTCATGTCATTGGGCCTATAATAATCAAGTTCCATGAAAATTGAATTTAACTCATTGTAATATTCTGTGAGAGGTCGACCACCCTGGCGCAATTGAAATGACCTCTTCATTAGTTCATAGATGTAGGAAAAGTCAAAAACATCAAGATAGCTCCTCTTAACTGCATCCCAAACTTCTTTAGATGTTCCATACTAAAAAAAGTGTGACATTAGATTATCAGTCATAGAATTAATAAACCAAGACTTGACAAGGGCATCTTCAGCTTCTCATTCATCATAGCCTGGATCATCTTCTGTAGGTGCAGCCTTTCTTTCAGTAATCTAACCCTTCTTCTTCTTGCCAGCAATATGCATCTCTAAAATCTTAGACTAAACATGATAATTAGTACCATCCAATTTAATATGGATTAGAGGAGAGGTCTCATGAATGGTCACCGTCGAGAGTTTATTGCTATCAGGAATCTCTTCATTGTTAGTTTTAGTATACATTGATTGAAATCAGATGATAACTAGAGTATAGGATTAGGTTGGAATTGAAGATAGGCAAAAAGCACAAGAGAAGAAAAAATTACAGCTAGATGATGGCTAGGGTTTGAACAAAAGAAGGCAACAGAAAATTTTTTTCTTTTGCTTTGATACTAAATTAATAATTGATTGAAAATTGTTGTATTTTTATTCCATATATCTTAAGATATTTATACATAATACCTAGACCTATTTAAGGTAAGTCAACTATACAAGAAAATTATAGGAATAATTACATGAATATTGCAACTATAATATAGGAATAATTACAAGAATATGACAACTATAATTCCTAAATAATTATACAACTATATATGCTAAGTGATGGTGTTCTTGAAATAGAAGAGCTCGACTAACATTTAAAATATGCTGGTGTTTATATTCAATAATGTTATTTTATTATAGGGTGTAGGGACATAAGAGTTAGTGAACAACTCCTTTTGAAAGCCAAAAAGTCTTGAAAAGCAAACTCTTTTCCATTGTTAGTACGAACCTTTTTAATTTTGGTAGGGAATTTTGTTTTAACCAAAGTGAAAAAAATTTGTATTAATAGACATGTGTTAGCTTTTATTTTCATTGGGAAAACCCAAGTGTGTCTACTTTTGTCATCAACTATAGTTAAAAAATATTGATGACCATATATTGAAATAGTTGACATGGGTCCCCATATGTTCATATGGACAAGATCAAAACAACAAAAAGAAGTAGAATAGCTAATAGGAAATGAATTTTTTTTTTGGTTTACTAAAATGACAAATGTCACAGTTTTGGGAATCTGATATAATAAAATGATCACTATTCTGAAGAATTTTCAACCTGGGATAAAAAGGATGCCTAAGTATAAAATGCCACAAAGTATATGTGGTAACATTATTAGAAAAAAATGACAGAATGAGGAGTAACACAAGGCTTCAAAATAGATTTATGGAAATCCTTAAACTAATAAAGTCCATTTGATTCTTTAGCTATACCAATCATCTTGATACTTTGAATGTCCTATATATAACAATAAGTAGGTAATAAAATAAGAAAATAATGTGAGTTTTTCATCAATTGGCTTACAGAAATAAAGTTAAAAGTGAACTGAGGCATATGTAGCATATTATATAAAATTAGTTGAGAACTTAAATGAATATACCCAAATGAGTCACTAAAATGCTAACATTATTTGGCAACTAAATAAAAAGATTATGAATTGGTTTATAAGAAGAGAAACTCTCAAGTTTGTTTGTGATATGATCGGTTGCACTGGTATCCATAATCCAAGCTGTGGTATGGAGTTTTGTTGTAACATAAAATATTTTGGGTGTAAAAAATATACTTGAATTAGCACCATGGTTAATAGAGGTGACAACACTATTAGTAGAGGTTGAAGCACCCATAGATTTTGTCTGATCAGTTTATTGAATCAAAGCCAACAATTGGCTATACTATTCTTTAGTAAACATCATATTGTTTGCATTATTTTTAGAATCATTATATAGCACTTGCTTGCCTTTCACATGTTTACCACTAACCATAGCACCATTAGCATGAGCAACTAAAAAATTGTCAACTAGAGACTTGTCCCTTGGAGGATAACCATGCTTTTTATAGCATTTATCGATGGTATGCCTTAGTACTCCATAATAGGTACAGGTAGGTCTATTTATAGTATTACTAGATTGCAACCCTTTCAAAGTTGTTCCAAAATTATTGAACTTGAAATTGGAGTTAGATGCCCTTTTTCTTGCATAGAAGATTGTAGATTCATTCACTTCTTAATCTGGTATACCTTTGATTTGTCTTTCAAGTTGCAAAACAGGACAGAAAAATCTATTAATTGTAGGAAATGGATCCATAAAAATGTTTGGGATTTTACATTTGAAAAATCACTATTCAGTTCCTTTAAGAATTTGATTACATAATCTTGCTCTTGATAATTTTTTATTACATCAAAAGCATTGCAATTGTAAGGAGGAATACAAATGTACCGAGGATAAGGTCTGAGATTGATCAACTCATTCCAAAGCACCTTCAAATGAGTAAAGTAATCAGTGACACTCATTGATCCTTGCTTCAATGATGCTATTTCTTCCTGTAAATTCAAGACATGCATAATATCTCCTTGTGAAAAATGATGACACAAATCCTTCCACAAATCATAAGCAATATAAATCTAAATGACACATTGAGCTATAAATGGTGAGAGTGACTTCATAAGCCAAAAAAGAACCATCTTTTTACATCTTTCCTAAATAGAAAAAAAATGATCATCTTGAACTGGAGCTGTGATCAATCCATCCATAAATTTCAGCTTACTCTTAGAAATCAAGGCCATTTCATGGATCTCGACCAAGAATAATAGTTATTTCCATTAAGAATACAAGAAGTAAGAAATAATAAAGGGTTTTTATTAGGATGAAGAAAGTAGGGACTGGATGGAAATTCTTCAAGTCTTTATTCTTGATCCATCGTGAATGCAGAAATTATGAAGGAAAAAGAAGTTAAACTATGTTTTATTACTAAGAAAAGCTAAGAAAGTGATAAGAAAATGAAAGAAAATATAAGTTAAGAGAAAGCAAAAAGCTCTTGCTCTGATACCATAAGAAACTTTGTAAAATGAGAAAATGAGAATCGCCTACTCATTGAAAATGAAAGCAATATTATATATAGTCTGTTTACTGCTAACTATACAACTTATTATCTCTACCACTAACCAATAAGAACATGACATCTTACCATAACAACCAATGTGTCCACGATACATCATCATAACTTAGCTAACTAATAACTAAAAAAAGATACTGCAAAAAAAAGGCAGAAAGCATGATGCAACGATGCCATAAGGTGTTGTTCTATTGCACTCTAGTCTACTATTGTTAGCTAGACATAGCTTGATATTTTACTCTATCTAATACATATAATAAATATTTTATACCCAAATTATATATATAATGTGACAAATACTCTATAAATATGTCAGAGAAATCTAATACAATCGTCTAATTTATTTAGAATAGATGGTTTATCATTTAGTCATGAGATAAAGACATTAATAGAGGCATATCTTGATACCGTTTAGTATGTTTCCACCTAATTAGGAGCTCCTTACCCCCTAAATAGGGATACTTAGATTAGCAAGAAGGCAAATCCGTCCGGAATAAGGACTACCCCAAAGTGGAGTCCTAAGCACAGAAGGAACACTCTCCTACTAAGATTATGATTCACCATCCCACACAGAATCTGACTCCTCCCAGGTTTGAGTATTGCTATATATATAACCCTACACCCCTCACAGAAGGGCATCTCATTCTCATATATTCTAGCTATCCTGTATTTTTCCTACTTCTGTTCTCTAACTTAGGCATCAGAGTGTTCGTAGGGACTCTCCCCACCTCTCACCTTGCCTTTTTTTTGTGGATTGCAGGATACCTAGCCCAAGAGTTCCAAAAACTAATTATCAAGTGGTGCCATCTGTAGGAACTCCTTAGGAAAAGCCATTCATTTAGTTACTAATCTAAAGACTTCTTTACTATGACTTTTAGCCCACCACCAGCCCTGACTCCTGAAGTCAGCACCAACCCTTCCGCACCTATCCTTTCGATCGACCTCTTAGACCCTCTCCCAACAATAGTGCTTTCGCCCACTTTACAACACGCTGGAGCCTCATCCAGACATATACCTTCACTTCCTGGCAACACTCCGAGATACCCGTCCTTGGGCATAGACCTCCCGTGTTACGCTGCGCTACAACACCATCGATCAATACCTTCTATACTCGTTCTGAGCTTACTAGAAACACCAGTAATAACCACTCCAAACTTAAGCATTGTAACCCAAACACTCAGCCTCGATCAAACTAGCAAGGAAGCCATGATAAAAAATATTCAGGCGTAGATAGCTTTGATGCAACAACAACTAAATGCTATAATACAGAGTGGGCGCCCTGAGCTGGCTCAAAACGATAATATCACAACACCTCGGCATGCCACGGGGATGAGTAAGGAGAAGGGAAAAGCATCGAAAGGAGAATGCAGTTCAACCATTCTGGCTCTTGATGATTCAAAAATAGCTCATAAGGTTGAAGAAACAATATACAAGGCCCGGACTAAACCTATAAAGGAAGAAGAATGGGTTATGGATAGCAGAACTCCATTTGTCAGCAGAATAATCCAAACGGAGATCCCTACTAAGTTCAGAATCCCACAGCTTGATCAATACGATGGGACAGGAGACCCCATCAGTCATATATCAGCGTTCTGAATAAAAATGCTGCTCCAGAATGTAAATGATGGAATCATGTGCAGAGTCTTTCTAAGCACACTCATAAAGAATGCTCAAAAGTAGTTTCATCGACTCTCGGAGAATTCCATCACTTCTTTTGAGGATTTGGCAGAACAGTTTTGTATCATATTCATCATCAATATTCCCCCAGCCAAGAACATCAACAACCTTTGGATGTGCCGGCAAGAGGTTGATGAATCTTTATGAAGTTACCTTGACCGTTTCAACAAAACAACCATGCAAATTGAGCATCTTATTGATGAAGTCGCCATAGAAGCTTTGAAAAATGGCACTATACTCGGCAAACTTAAAGACAAAATAATGACTAAAGAACCGAGTGCCTTTGCAGAAGCAATGGTGATGGCAGTCCATATGATAAAAATGGACGAAGACAGAAAGCTGCGATGGGATGAAGACAGGCCATCGATCAAGGATGAATGACTGAAACAGAGATAAGCAAGCTTCCCAAAAATGAATTTCAGAAATCCAGCAATGAGATTTGACAGGGAAGTGGATAGATATACACCCTTGAACACCTCTTGATCCCAAATCCTTATATGGGTTAGGCAAAATGGAGTTGGGATCACCCCAGCCAAAAGAATCAACCTAAGTCGGAGATTTACCCAGGACAGAGGACAGTACTGCGAGTACCACTGGGAATACGGGCATGACACGGAGGACTGCAGAGAGCTGAAGAATGCAATAGAAAGGCTGGTACAAAGGGGAAAGCTCAATAATTTCACAGACACACTGAGGAGAAGCAGAATTTTTAAAAACCAGGAGCAGGACAGGCCAGAAGCAAAAAAAACTTAAAGGGAGCCGATTAGAACGATCAACATGATCATAGGGGGAGAACACACTGAGAAGAAATTAAAGCGTAGTAGAGGAGAAAAATTAATACCTAGTAAAAGCGATATTGTGTTCAGTCCGAAAGATGATTCCCATATACACCACCCCCATTACGAAGCTCTGGTAATAATTGTGTCCATAAATAAGTATCGAGTAAAAAGGCTACTGGTGGATAATGGAAGTGCTATCAACGTATTATCCTGGAATGCGTACAAAGCAATGGGCGGCTCCGTCACCAACCTGAAAGCCATCCAGAACCCCATCACGAGTTTTTATGGTGGAATAGTGCAACCAATGGGGATTATCGAGCTGAACCTAGAATTTGGAAACTAAGATGATGAGACAAAAGTCATTCGGGCTGTATTCAACATGGTGGATATACCACTGACCTATAATAGGATTATAGGATGGCCAACACTTTATGAGGCAGATGCAGTCACCAGTATCCAGCGCTTAACCATGAAAGTTGTAGTCCAGAATAGAACACTTACTATTTGGGGTGATCAGCACATGGCCAGACAGTGTTACCAGATGGCCATGAAGCCTCAATCGGAAGCTTTTCCTTTAGAGGCATGGGAAGTTGAGAAGTAAGATACCGATCCACAACCAGTAGAAGACACAGAGACCTTATAAATTATGGAAGGAAAGACCGTGAGAATTGGCAATGCACTCAACCAGAATATCAGAGACAAAATAAGGGAAGTCCTTACCAGACACTAGGAGGATTTTGCTTCACAAGCATCCGAGATCGTCGGTGTGGACCCATAGGTTGCCTGTCACTGCCTAAAGATCAAATCGGGAACCAAGACAGTAGCACAAAAGAAAAGAACCTTTGCCTATGAAAGGCAAAGAATCATTGCTGAAGAAATAACAAAGCTGTTAGCAACTGGGTTTATTAAAGAAGTTGCTCACCCGGAATGGGTAGCCAACGTGGTACTCGTCAGAAAAGTAAATGGGAAGTACAGAATGTGTGTAGACTACACCAACCTCAACCGAGCCTGCCCTAAGGATAGCTACCCATTGCCCACGATTGACCAGCTCGTTGACTCTACCGCTGGTCATAGATTATATAGCTTTATCGATGCGGCACAAGGTTATCACTAGATTCCGATGAAGGAAGAGGATCAAGAGAAAACATCCTTCATCACCCATTAAGGATTGTACTGTTATAAGGTGATGCCCTTCGGATTAAAAAATGCTAGGGCCATGTATCAAAGAATGATGAACCAAGTCCTCCAAGACTAAATTGGAACAAGCATAGAGGTATACGTGGACGACATCATCATCAAAAGGAAACATCCAGAACAGCACCCAACGGAAGTGGATTGGGTTCTCCAGCTACTAAGCAAATCCAGGATCAAGTTGAATCTTGAGAAATGTGTCTTCAGAGTCCAAGTAGGTAAATTCCTAGGATTCATGATATCTCACCGGGGCATTGAAGCCAATCTAGAAAAGATGGAAGCCATACTAAAAATTGAAGCATCGAAGAACATCCATAAGGTACAAAAGTTAAATGGCAGAATCACCAGGTTAGGGCGTTTCATTTCTTGCTCGGCTAGGTAGTGTCTACCATTGTTCCGAGCTCTCAAAAATTTTAAGAAGTTTTGGTGGTTTGCTAATTGCCAAGCGGCATTCGAAGACATTAAAAGATTCTTATCCTCACCACCCCTACTCAGCCGGCCGATCCCAAATGAGACCTTGTATTTGTACCTTTTTATTGGTTGAGAATGCATTACTTCAATACTGGTAAGAGAAGAAGGAAGCCAGCAAATCTCTATCTATTACGTTAGTAAAATGCTCCGAGGACCTAAAATTCAGTATCCTATGTTGGACAAGTTAGCCATGGTTGTGGTCCATGCCTCTCGAAAGCTTTGACATTACTTCCAAGCTCACCATGTCGTTGTCCGATCCCATTTTCCACTACAAAAAATCTTATAGAGACTAAAGACTTCGGGTAGGCTAGTACAATGATCGATATTACTCAGGGAATTTGATATTGACTATGAGCCCCGACAGTAAATGAAAGCCCGGGCATTAGCAAATTTTGTGCAAGAAATGGCTCCGGAAGATATAGCCTTGACCAAAGCACCAGAATGGAAGCTCTATATTGATGGAGCATCCTTAACTCAAGGATCTGATGTCAGAATAATCCTCTGAGGACCACACAAGGTTCACATCGATACTCAGTCTGTATCGAGTACAACGCCACCAATAATGTAGCCAAGTACGAAGCACTCATTACAGGTTTGAAGTTGGCCACCAAAGTTAAGGTTGAGCACCTCATCATATACTCGGACTCCCAACTGGTAGTCAACCAAGTCAGTGAAACATTCCAAGTCAAAGACACTTGCATTGCTAAGTATGTAGACAAGGCCAAGCGGCTTTTACAACACATTGAACGGGATGGAGGCTGATGGGAGATCATCTAGATTCCTAGGAAAGAAAATGGTGAGGCTGACTACCTTGCCAAATTTGCAACTGAAAACAGTCAAGCATTCCGGGATATGAATTTCACCGAGTCACTAACCAGTCCTAGCACATAAGATACCAAAGCTCTGGAGACACAGGTAATCTCGGAATGGATGCGATCGATAATCCAATATATGGAGCATGAAACACTCCTAGAAGATAAGCTGTAGGCCCGGAAGCTTAGGACCAAGGTAGCTCACTATTCCATTTATTAAGGGGAGCTCTACTGAAAATCCCTTTCACACCCATGGTCCAAGTGCGTTTCACTAGAGGAAGGGAATTACATACTTCAAGAAATCCACGAAGGAATTTATAGAGCGCATGAATCCCACTATTCGCTCACTCGAAAGACACTACTCCAAAGGTATTACTGGCCCACCATGTCCAATAATGCCCAGCACCTAACACAAGCATGTTCTCAGTGCCAACACTATGCCCAACTCAATCACAAATCTTCTCAGCCCCTGCATCCCATCGACAGCCCTTGGCCATTCGCTTTGTGGGGGATGGATATCCTTGGTCCTTTCCCTCCCTCTACCTCATAGAAAAAGTTTTTAATTGTGGCTGTTGACCATTTCACCAAGTGGGTAGAAGTAGAAGCATTCCCAACCATTACAGAAGCCTGGATACAACACTTCTTCTGGAAAGAGTTCATTTGTAGGTTCGACATTTCCCACACTTTAATTATGGACAACATCAAATAGTTCGATAATAATAAATTCAAAGGTTTCTGCTCAGACCTTGGTATAAAGTTATGTTTCACCTCAGTAGCTCACCCGCAGATAAATGGACAAACGGAAGTCACCAATAAATTTCTCATACAAGGATTAAAGAAGGGACTTGATAAGAAAAAGAGAAATTAGGTCAAAGAACTTAACAACGTAATCTGGGCCTACTGAACCACACCTCGATCATCCACTGGTGAGATACCATTCAGACTCACTTATGGCATGGACACTGTAATACCCATGGAAGTTGGGTCACCAAGTTATCGGGTAAACCAGAATCTTGATCACACCATCAACAATGTAAACGCCTGGATATGCCTAGACCTACTAAAGGAACGAAGAGAATAAGCTAGAGCCACAGCTGAAGCACATCAGCAAAAGGTAATAAGTTACCATCGTCAACAACATCGCCCAAAATAATTCAAGTTGGGAGACTGGGTACTCAGAAGAGCACATATCGGCAAAGGCACCTAAAGAACCGACAAGTTAGGTCCAAACTGGGAAGGTCCGTACCAAATCTCGGTAAGCACAATAATAAGAGCATACAAAATAAGAGAAAGAGGAGGCAAAAAACTACCATGATTTTGGAACTCAGACTCTCTCAGAAAATGCTATCAATAAAATTGTATTCAACACATGATTGAATAAAGTCTCTCTTCATTAATAAAATGCCCTTACATGTGATCGGTTATAAAAAAAAAAAAAAAAGAGAAAGAAACCTATATATATCTACTCCACTATATGTACACCCGGACCCCCAGGCCCGAAAACAGAAGGGGAAACCTCATCAACAGTCTCTAGATGCACTACAGACCCATTAGCAATAGCAGCCTCCCTCGCAGGAATAAAACTACCCTTTCGACAGGCGTCCTCCTCCGTAGCAAGCTTTGCAAGGTCTGTTGGCATTATTTGATCCAACCCCCTCAGATCCAGTCCTGAGTCTTGAGCAAGCAAGATCCTCTTACACTCAGCTTGGTAAGCTTTGAGAAACCCTCCAACCATGCCTTAGTATGACTTTTTATCATTCGCTAGGGATTTCTCAAGCTCCGCCAGCCTTCCCTGAAGCTCAGCGATTTGAAGATCTTGCTCCTCAATCCTCCTCGTCAGCTGGGCTTGGCTATATTCCAGCTTAGAAACTTTCTTCTGATTCGCCTCAGCATCGGACTTGGCCTCAACATATTTTTTCTGGCAGTACTCTAGGGCTGCCTTCGTGCTATCCAACTTCTTCTCAAAATTGATGGCTATGGTTCCCACCTCCACTTCTTTTAGGCTATACTGGCTCTTTAGGTAGAAGTACTGATCCTTCACCAGCAGCAAGGCCTGAGTCATCTGCCAAAAACAAAAAGTTAGCTTCAACAAGAAACACATACGGTAATAATATCAGTGGTAGAAGCCAGCTTACCTCTAGTGACTAGCCAATCATGGAGTCAAGTAACCCCTCCGGGCCCTTATCGGACCAACGTTGCATGTCACTAGGCAACCTTAACGATTCGGCATACTGATCCCTCACTTGGCTATTGGAGATACTCGGGGGCTTCATCCGCTTTAAAATCTAGCCCCTCATATTCGGACACCCAAATAACCACGGGCGCTGAACGTAAATCTCCTCATCTAGCCCCTCCGCATCTAACTCTGGATCAATCAATCGCCTCTTTCTTCAAGCAACCAGCTCCGGCTATGCAATTTCTATCGCTATTTTGCCCTTGGGGTTGATGGGAACTGCTTTAGGTGCCGCAGGAACTTCGAGTTCAGGGGAAGGAGAGGCCCGAACTTCCTCCGGGGCAGCCGGCTCATCAACTAATGAAATCCCGCCCATAAAATAAAAAAAAGTCATCATCTACAGTCGCAAAAATAGAGCAAGTCATAAATATAGCACAAAGTAAAATAGATGTACCAAGGGAGTGAACGTGACTCAGACAGACTCTCCATAGGTACCTCTAGGATGCATCCTTCGCCGATCGAGCTTCTGCAAGCCCATCAAGATGTAGTTGCAAAACCATCTCCGTATCATGGTCAAAAATTTTCGTAGGACGGGTCACCTTATGACACTCGTCAAACCACATCCTCCGGACATCCAAGAAGTCCGACTGATGCTTTACAATAAAAAAATGGTGTCTCCATGTAATATCCCGTAAATTTAAATATTTTTACACTGTACCGGGATATGCAGTGTTAATAAATTTTGAATATATATGAGATATTTTTACAAGTTAATATGTATTTAAAACCTATTTTAATTACTGTGTATTATTTCCAGTGTTTTACGTAAAATTCTCCCGGGACTTGTATTTTCGGGGAAATTTTCACGTAAATAATTTATTATTAATTATTTTAAATATATTTTCAGACTTGCATGAACTCATGCGTATTTTTAAATTATTAAATAAAGCCTGTGTGTGTATATTTATTTAATTAGGGTTTATTATTACCCTAATATTATATTAATTATTTATTAGTTTTATTGTTATTTAATTATTTTTATTTAGTATAAATTATTAAAATATTAAAATTTTATACGTGTGGTGTATATTTAATGTGTGTAATTTAATATTATTTTATTATATAGTATAAAGTATATATATATACACATTATATATCAAAAATCAAGTTTATTGGAAAATTACCATTTTGCCCCCGACTTCTCTCTTCTCCCTCCCGATCATTTCCTCGCCGTCCGATCGCTGCTACTATCGATTTCTCACCGTTGGTGTGCCGTCCGGTGTGCCACCACCTTCCCCAGCCTCTTCCGCTGCCTGCAGCAGCCATTTCCGGCGCCTGAAAGCCATTTTTGGCCGAAGAAGCTGAAAATCGAGCTACCGTCGATCACGCTGATTCCGGCCACCGTTTTCGACACCGCTGGTCTATTTCTTCTCCTTGAGCTCCGGTGAGTGTGATTCTAGCTTTGGTTTGAGCTTAAATGGTCTAGAATTGCTTAGGTTTCAAATTTTCAATTTCGGCCTATTAGGGTTTTTGATTTTTTTAAGCTTCGAATTGAATGATTCATGAAAACTCCCTTCACAAATGTTGATCCTAGTAGCTTAATCTACATGTATGAATTTTTGTAGAATTTTTGGAGATTTTTTGGATTTTTGGGTATTTTTGAATATTTTAATATTATTTTCTAATTTTCGGAAATTAATTATTTAAATTATGAAATTGGGGTTTATGGTTAAATTAGGTGTTGAAATGAATTATAGGAATTTATTTTTAATTTTTATGAATTTTTATGTATTTATTTTGAATTATTGAAGTTTATGTGATTTTGAGAAATTAGGGTTAAGTGTGTTTTAAATTGAATTTAATTGGTTAATTGAGTTTAATTATTGATATTATTGATAAATATTTTGAGAAAATTAATTTTGGATAATTGTATAATTTTTGGTGAATTTTTGAAGTAATTTAAGTATATTTATATATATAGGGGTATTTTGGTAATTTTACCCTAAATTGTCTAAAAATGTAATTTAATCGGTTTTAATAGTTATTTAAGGTATAAAAATGATTTCTACAAATTAATTAGTATTTTTAACTAATTAAAACTATTTTTCGTGAATTATTTTCAATTATATATATAATATACGGTTTTACTAATAAAATGAGTTTTTATCGGTTTTTACAGTGTTTTAAAGGTTAATTATGTAATTTCTACTTATAAAATGAATTTCTATTTTTAAGGGTATTTTTGGTATATCTAAAATTTTTCTGTATTTATGGACCCCGATCGGTGGATTGTAGTCTGGAGTCCGACCGAGGGGTTGTGAATGAGATGTGGTGTTTATTTTCGAAGTGTATTTCCTTGCAGGGTCGGCTCTACTCTTTTGAGTAGAGAGATGTCCGTTTTACAAGGGAGGTTCTGTCGGATTTTCGATAGAATTCTCGTAAAACGTGATGTCCAGTCGAACCCTAATTTCTGATTCTGTGTTTAATATTCTAGATTGAATTCTAGGATTTCTGTTAGGGTTTATTCTGATGTCTATTATTTATTGTTTGTTTAGTTGTGCCGAGACCGAGGGCAAGTGGACCAGGCCCGTCGGACCTGTCTCGTGGAGCGCATTAGGTGAGTTACTATACTATATATATATGCTTAGGATGCATGATTTAGAAATGCATGTTTTATGTTGATTAAATATGCATAAATAATTTGATTATTTCTTAAGTTTATATTAAGTATATTTTTGGTTTATTTTTGGTATATAATAAATTATATACATGTTTTGTTAATAAAATATATTTAAAATGTTTTTAAATATATTTTTAGTTTAATTTATGATTTGACTGGATTTATTTGACGTATATATACTCGAAATATACTTGGTTTACTTTTGGTATATTTCTGGTATATATATGGGTTATATTGTTATTTCATTTACATTCATGCACCATTTATTTTTGTGAATGAATGTTTTATATTTAATGATGAAGGATATCGATAGAACGTGCTACCTAGTGGGCAGCACTAGGACCGAGTACGTACCGGTACGCCTATAGCTTTAGGCTATATTACTAACTATTTGTGGATATTGATTTGATATGATTATTGATATGTGTGAGATATGGTTTGGAGGTGTGATTGCTGGAGCTCGGTTGACCAAGTGTCTCGGGGCCAATCACACTGGCAGTCAGACTACTGGAGCTCGGTTGACTTAGTGTCTCGGGGCCAGTCTACTGTCTAAATGGATTAAGTGGATATATTTGGAATAAGTGAGCCTGTATGGCTAGAGTGTTGTTTAACACTATTTTCTGAGGTTGCGATATTCTAGGGTTCTATGTGATCCTTCATAAAAGATGATTTTCAGATAAAATATATAAATGATTTTTATTGCATCTGTGTGTAATTGCCTGTATATATATTAGATATATATATATTGTTGACTGTATGCATTATCATTTAGTGTGTATGTATATATATTATAGTAATTCACTCAGTGAGGTCTGACTCCCCTCCGTTGACTATTTTTCAGGAGAGTCAACTTCTTCAGACCTCAGTAGCAGGTCGATACGCCGGATTTCTTCCGCCCCGGCTTCTTTGTGTAAATTATCTACTTGAGTCTTATTTATTTTATCTAGACACTGCAGTAGTTGTAAATTAAAGTATTGGATTTCATGTATTTTATATAAAGAGATGTATTATGTTGAAACTGGATTGTATTAAAGATTATATATATGTGATGAGATTTGATTTAAATCCAGTGGTGACAATGTTATTATTATACTTAAGATTTTCATTTCCGCTGCATAATATATAGTTATTGTTATTATTGCATGAGTTATTTTATTTTTAGGCTTGCTACGGGTTCCGGATTCGAAAGAATTCCCGTTCCCTAGCGCCGGTATGGCCCCTATTTTGGGTCATGACACTCCACTTCTTATGGAGATCCGGAAGCTTTATAAAAAGGGAATGGTTAAGTACAGTCGACAGGGAGAACATCAGTTCTCCCTTCTTTCTAGACAGCCTGTACAGGTATTGGAAGACATTTAAATCTGGTTCTCTCCCCTCTTCATACATCAATTGGATGAACCTGATCAGTATCCTAAGCTATTTGGGTGAAGCTGACCGGGCGCTATGTTATTTCTATTCAGAAATTCCTTTATAAAGAGATCTAAAGGAAATTTCAAACCCCCCTCTAGCTGGTCGAAATACACTACTAATTTACTTAGCCCTAATAAAGGGGTATGGACCCTAAACCTCCTATCTACAATGTGAAGGGTGTAATCGATGGGGATACAGAACCGCCTCCGATACCACCCCAGTAACTCACTATCTACATTGGAGATAAAAAGATCATAACTTCTTCCCTTGGGGCCATAGTGAAGAAGGGAAATACACAATAGCAGAAACAAGGAAAAAGAGGAAGAAGAAAAAAAAAGATCACCTGGTTGCCACAAGCAAGAACTACGGCAGGCAGAAATGAAAACAGCAGAGGCAATATCAATGCAGCAAAGGCAAGAACAACAGAAAAGAAAAGAAGCAAAATACACCAGTTAAAAAGCGCAGCAGTATTTATAAAGACACGAAAGGATTTGGAAGCACGCCATTAACTGCCCTTATTATTTTTGCATTCCTCCCTAGGCCATCAGGGGCCTTTTGGGGATTAAAAAGCCCATTAGACGAGGAGTCACGACGACGAAGGTAGAAACGCTTTATTCACTGACATACAAAATGATGCATCACTCACGCGATTTCAAATATGAGTCCCTAAGAGTTGAAGTGACATCACCACGTGGCGGCCTGCCCATATTTCGACTGGGCCGCTTCATCCAACTACACGGAATGCATCCACACAATGTTTTCAGCCCACTCCAGGTATCTGAGCATCTAAGTCTCATGCATCTAAGTCCAGTGACTAAAGCTGGTACCCTCAGGTCGCTTCCGTAGTACTGAGGTTCCGAGCATATAAGCCTCACGTCCATAAACCGAGCATCTAAGTCTCGTGCATCTAAGTCTAGTGACTGAAGCTGACACCCTCAGGTCGCTTCTGTAGTACTAAGGTTTTGAGCATGTAAGCCTCGCATCCATGAACCGAGCATCTAAGTCTCGTGCATATAAGTCCAGTGACTGAAGCTGGCACCCTCAGGTCGCTTCTGTAATACTGAGGTTCCGAGCATGTAAGCCTCGTGTCCATGAACCGAGCATCTAAGTCTAGTGACTGAAGCTGGCACCCTCAAGTTGCTTCTGTAGTACTGAGGTTTCGAGCATATAAGCCTCGCATCCATGAACCGAGCATCTAAGTCTCATGCATCTAAGTTTAGTGACTGAAGCTGGCACCCTCAAGTCGCTTTTGTAGTACTGAGGTTCCGAGCTCGTAAAGCCTCACGTCAATGTACTGAGCATCAAAAATCTAGTGATGACTGGTTCCGTCATATCGTTTCAAATGAATGGGTTAATCTATTATTGTGCTCATACGCGCTTGGCAGATATCCAAGCTCTACAGATTGCAATTCAGTAACGACCATCCCAAGACTTGGCATCGAGCTCTCACTGTGACTGAAGCTGGCCACCTTAGCTCACTCGCCTCTATTACCATATTATACCCCTTATGAGAAAGCATCAGCATACTACCCGGACATGACGGACATAAATATCTGAATACTCCAGGGGGGGACTCTTGATACTGTCTAATATGTTCCCACCTAATTAGGGGCTTTTTACCCCCTAGATAGGGACACTTGGATTAGCAAGAAGGCAGATCCGTCTGGAATAGGGACTACCCCAAAGTGGAGTCCTAAGCACATAAAGAACACTCTCCTACCAAGATTATGATTCACTATCCCACATGGAATTTGACTCCTCCCAGGTTTGAGTATTGCTATATATAGAACCCTACACCCCTCACAGAGGGGCATCTCATTCTCACATATTCTAGCTATCCTATATTCTTCCTACTTCTATTCTCTAACTTAGGCATTGGAGTGTTCGTGGGGACTCTCCTCACCTCTTATATTGCCTTCTGTTCGTGGATTGTAGGATACCCAGCTCAAAAGTTCCGGAAACTAATTATCAAATAGTCATTAAAGAAAATTAATAAACAAAGAATTAAAGAAACTTACAAGTTTCTCTAGCTAATAATTTCGAAATCAAATTTGTATTACTAGTCTATGAAACTTTTCAATAAATCACAACCTAAATATCCTATTTGTAGAGAAAAAAAAAAGATTGAGGTTTTCTTTATTTTCACATAAACTTTTCTATGTATTTCTCTTTTTATTTCTTGTACACTTCACTTTTTCAGAAGTCTTCCTTTTTAATTTTTTACGAAGTTATTAATTGAATGAGATAATTGCCAATGACAATTACTACTTATTCAATTTTTGAATTAAAAAAATTAATTATATATAAAATGAATTCGAATAAACTCATCATAAATGATCCGATCTATGTTATAATAGTCCTAACATGAGAAATCATATTTTTTTTAACTTTTTTTTTACTTGAATTGAGACTTAAAGGTAACAGTCTTGTGTAAAATCAATAACATTGCCTTCCACTTTTTTTTTAAAAAAAAAATTATTATTGTGTAATTTTACTTTTCATTTGATTGTTGAGGTCGACCTTAAAGAGATGATGAAGTAATGTCGGCAGTCGGCAGTCGGCTGTCGGCTGAATTATATGTGTGTCATCCGATCTCATGAGGTTTTGGAATATTACTTTTGCTTTGGTGAAAAAAGCAATTCTGACCTTATACTAAAAATATTATTTGCATTTTGTTGTTTCAACTTTCAATCAGTAGATATGATGAAACACCACTAACCCAATTATTTTTAATTAATGGATATTCATCTTCATCTCTCAACCTATGCTAACACGGTAATTCGGTCTTTAAAATTAACAAGCAACTCAATAATTTTCAAAAACGTAATCTAATTTTTTTTATAATAATTATAGTTTAATTTTTATATCATAACTTTTTTGAATAAATAATAAAAATTTTATTTATCGTTAATGTCAATAGTAATTTTAGTAATTTTTATATCATTAATTTTGTAAAAAAATAATAAAAATTTTATTAATCATCAATATCAATAGTAATTTAGGTAGCATCAAAACAGATGCGGAAACATCGTAAACAAGGATATGAACATAAAAAAAAATAATATCTAACTGAAGTTTTTGTCTTATAAATTAAAGTATTTAAATAGTATTAATATAAAAAAAATAGAGATAAAAATATAGAAAAATATCTATTAATTAAAGTCTCTCTACATTTTACGTATTAATTTTCTACCAGCTTATGGTTACAATTGTTAGTATCGAATGGTAAAATTAATAAAATAGCTTTTAGTAAATTGAGACGGTTACAATTGTTAGTATCGAATGGTAAAATTAATAAAATAGCTTTTAGTAAATTGAGACTCCCAAAAATTAATTAAAAAAATAACTTAGCAGCCGTAAATTGCATATATAGGCACAAATTAATTAATTTTAATTAACATTCCTTTGCAAATAATGCCATATTCTTGAATTTAATTAATAATTGTAGGAAATTAACCATCTTAACTAATTAATAGTTTCTTAATTATATATTCCCATATGGTATAAGGACCAAATATTCAAACACATTATACGAAAGTCAAATTACAATGTGCACAATCATATGTAGGACCACATAAAATTCTTCTCTCTCTTTGATCTTTTCCAATTAATTAATTGACAAATAGCTCATTAATTTAATTTTTTTAATTAGAGGGATGATTCGTTTTTCAAAACATGTTTTCAAAAGATTCCTTAAGTGGGTTTGGAGGATATTAAGTGGGCATGTTAGGTTAAACGTAGTTGAATTATAAAGAGAATATCATAATTAACCAAGTAAAATAAGCAAAATTAATCTAATCAAACGCGTATTGCTTTAGAACCAGAAATGTTGAATTAAAGAAGCAGAAAGAAGAATATATATAATCACTATGAGAAAGAAAGCTAACAAACCGACTTAGAAAATTGGTTTTGCTCTTTTTTTTTTTTTCCTTTTTGTCAGAGATTTTGCTCACTTTTTCAACCAATAAATGTAAATTAATTCATATTTTTACTTCGTGGCTGACATTGTATTCAAAAAATTTTTAATGTAAGATATGTAAATTAATTCATATTTGAACGCAAAATGTTTGGTTGCGTTCAATAAATGATAAGAAGTTTAAGTATTAATTAAAAAAGTTTATATATTTATCACTCATTTATTGACGGATACAATATAAATAGAACATATAAGAAAAAATTCACTCACATATATATAGTGCAAATTCTATTTGAAAAAGAAACAATCAACAACAGTTTATTTTAGGTGATAAAGATCATGTCGCAACACAAAAATGGCTTATTACTTGGTAGCTATACAAAGCAAATGATCGATGAACACTGGAGATAACAAAAGGAAGGTGCAAGTGGTGCATGCATTTTTTAGCCTTGATATGGAAAGTTTCCTAACCTTAAAGCAAAGATTGCCAAAGCTACAAGGCAATATAAATCAATAATTTCGTTCAATCACTATGCAGCCTAATTTCATGCATTCTTCCTCTACTTTAGTTCATTCAAGACACTTAGACCATAACCATTTAAGCAAAACTTGAAGTATGTTGCTCAAATGTAGTGTGCTACTAATTTGGTGTTAACGACATATACATCAAAGTGTTCTCTCTCTCTTTCTTTCTTTATTATTATATTATGTTCTCAGTATCTAATAACTACAAAAAATTTGACTATTCTAGAACTTGAGTTTGGTGGATTTGCAAAAGGTAAAACTCTATTAACATTTATTTTTTTATATATAAAACTTGAATTTTAAACTTTTATCAAGAGAAATTCAAACTTTTATTGGAAAAAAATTTATACTTTTTATCACTTCTACGGCTCTAATTTTTTTTATCGATGTTGCTTGTTAATACCCACATAGGTTATAACTATTAGTTTGTTAGTTGTTAGTGGAGGAGGGGAAATATATATTTTTTAATTATTTTAAACCTAACTTTTGTTAGAATTTGAATATGGAATCATGCTAAACCTTCTCGGCTTAAACGTCTCCGGTTATTTACACTCCCCTTTGAGCTTCTAACACTCCTCTTAACCCCACAATATATTTACTTAACTGATTTATTTACTAATTTAATTAAATGTCACTTTTACCCTTACATTAAAAAAAAAGTTAAATGCTTCTTGTAATAGATTAAAGCTCATTTAGGGTTACATACTTTTTCCCTCATATTAAATCTACAATTAGTAATAAATTTTTTATATAAACATGTAACTATAAATTAGCTTTAATTTAATTGTTAAATATTTTAACCTTAATTTTATTTTATAAGCTATTTCATTATAATATTATATTTTTCTAAAGTATTATTTTATCTTTATCTTTTTATTTTTATTTAATAAAATATTTTTTAGTTTATTTTCAATGTGAATGCTACTTTTTTAATTTTACATTTGTATTTTATTCTTTTGCTGGTCATAAATTTGATTTTTTGTAGTTAATGTTATAAGTTGATTACAACTTTAACTTTATATTATTAATTAAAAAAAGCATTTTCTATTTAATAAAAGATTTTAATTGTTTTAATTATTTTTTTTTAGGATGAATTTTTCTTAAGTTCACATTTGGGTTTTTTTTTTGTTTTTATGTCGGCTACATATTTTTTTTTACCTAACCTTATAAATTTGTTACAATTTAAATTTTTAATTTGTATGACTAGCCAAATAAATATGTTGTGAGGTATACGAGAGTGCTAAAAACTCCAAGAAAAGTGTAAATAACTAGAGCCCACTCTTTCTTCTTTATTACAAATACTTTTTCTTCCATCTTTTGCTTTTGTTATTTAAAAAATTAATAATTTATATAGTTAGCAGCGACATATATCATTATCCAAAATTTTATCATTCAAAAATTTCTTATCACAAAAATATTTGTCACCATATAAATATATAACTTTTTGAAACAAGTAATCCACTATTTACTCGATATTATATATAAATTTAATTACATGTTTTAAATTAATTTATTTATTTTTAAATAAATAAAATAAATTTTAATTACAAGAAAATATAACTCGACATATACATTAAAATCATTGAATTATGAACACATATTTATTATTAATTATTTGCTAATAATTTAATATTAAAATATAAAATATTTAAAATATATCTTATTCGATTATTGATAATTATATATACACTGGTTGTAAGTAACAATAACCCATTAAGTAAACAGAGGAGAAACACTTTTGCATGAAATAATAATATACATTTTCATCTCATATGCTACCTGCTGACAGTGAAATTGATGGGTTTTAATCCCATTTTATATATATATACAGAAGACATGAATTGCACTGATGCAACAGATACTGGTCCATGGATTATATATATAGAAATTAAGAAGTAATGATGATAAAACTATTTGCAATAAAAGATCAACCAAAATAATTCACTGCAAAAGACAAAGGAACTAAACAAAGTCCCCTTTTCTTCAATTCTGTAATGTCACTTTCCTTTCCAACAAAACCCAGATCACTTCTCTCATCTACCACCTGATTTGAGGCCATATTTGCTTTATCCTGGAACACCAAGAACAATGTTAGTTGCAAGGATTATATATGATTGGATCATACATTGGAAAGTATAAATACAAAAAATGATCAAAACCCATTAAAGAAAAGAGATTTTTCAATACATAATTAGATGTTTTTGTGTCTTGATTACCTGTAAAATGTTCATGTTTCTTTGTTTAGTGTTCTTGTCAAACTGGTTCATGCTATCATAAACCTAATCTCATACAACAAACAGAAAATTAACTAATATTAAACAAAATGCTATCATCAGCTAATTAAAAGAGTTGACATTTTTGTAAGAATAATTAAAATGGAATTAGAATAATGTATATATAGATTGTTAAAGTGGAAGAAAATTAAAATAATAACAATGATAATAATTTAAAAAAAATAATTCAGACCTTGGGACTATTGACAGGAGAACTAGCAGTATCCTCCAAAGAATCATCAACCAAAGCTCCTTTTGTTTTCCTCTTCTTGAGACTTAATCCACCATAATTACTTCTGTTATCAATGGGTGATCCATTTTCTTCAAGATGATCATCGTCAGACTTCTTTAAGATCAAAGAAGCAGCATCAGAGACCGGAGAAGACGCTGCAGCAGCTGTCTCATGATCATCAAAAGAGAAGAAAGAGCTACTCCTGTTTTGATCATCACCACCAATACTATTATTGTTGTTGTTCTTTGCAAAAAAATCATCAAGATACGTAGTCCAACCACTCTCTTCAAGATTATCATCGTCAAGAACAACTGTCGTTCTCTCATTAGAAGAGGAAGAAGCAAGCTTTCCCATAGCATTTATTGATGAATAATCTTCCATATAGATATATATGTGTGCGTGCGTGCGTGTGTGTTTGTGTTATGAGAAGAGGAATAAGAGAAGATAAGCTGAAACTTTTGGAAGTCCTATTGGCTACTTTCTTGAACAACCCTTTTGAAGAACTATATATAGCACATAGAATATTTATGTGTGAAGCAATAGAAAAGAAAATTTATATGTGACATTGGAATCTCTGGTACGTGGGCCATAAAAACAGAGTAGGAGTAGGAGAAGTTAAATTCTTCTCTCTATATGAGAGTGAGAGAGAGATTAGTGTTTGAGTTTGACCTCAATTATATATTTTTATATTATGGATAATATTTTTTGTCTCTTCTCGCGATAATGAACAAACAGTACTAATATTAATAGTAATTTAAAAAAAAAAAAAATTTCTCATTTAATCAGATTCCTATATTTAAGAAATAAAAAATATATATATTTTTTAAAAAAATTATCGTGTAACAGAGGGCCAACACTACACCGTACTCTCTCGATATATACATATATTAGATATGCAACCAACAGAGATTCATTTGCCAAATTTTTATATCTTTTGGGCAGACCTTATATGGCTTCACCAGGTAGTTTGAACAACTCACTTATCTGCCTAAAAAAGGAGTCACGGACTTTAATTAAGGAAATTCTTAGACCAAATTACTTTTATGCCCTTGAAATATACCATAATTTATATTTTGTTCATTTTTATTTAAAATTCAAATATTTATCTCTTCAATTTTTATTTTGTCAATATTGTATCTCTTCTGACTAAATTTTTGGTAATTCTTTATCAAAAAATATTTAACTTCTCTATTTTATAAAAATAAACACTTTAAACTTTATATTTTAATAAATTAAATATTTTAATTTTTTATATTTTTAAATTTATTTTAATTTTTAAATTTAATTATACTTCAATATTTCTTTCATTTTCTTTTGAAAATACATTGATTTCAAAATAAATATTTTATTCTTATAAATTAATTTTAATAATATTCTGTAATAAACTCAGTAGTTATAATTTTTTTAAAATTTTGAAAAAGTTGCAATTAATAGCATACTAGCAAATTAACTGTAATAATATATTATAATAAATTCAACGGTTAGCCATTTATAAATCCAACAATTTAAAAATATTAATAAATAATAAAATTAGTTTATATTTGAGCAATGTGGGATACTTTTGAAATAATCATAACAATATTCACTATTTAATGTATTTTATTTAAATTTCTAATTTTAGTAAATAAAATATTAATTATTTAATATTAATTAAAGAGTATATGTTTTTATAATATTAATAATATATTGTGGGGTCTAAAACGTTTATTTTTAAAATATAGAGTTTAAAGTGTTAATCTTTATAAATTGGAGAGGTTAAATATTTTTTAATATAAAATAGTTGTTAGAAATTTGATCGGAATACGAAAAATATTAACGAAATAAAAACTAAAAAGAGTAAATATTCAATTTTCTAATATAAAGGGAAAAAATATGAATTATGGTATATCTCATAAGGCAAAAGGAATTTGCTCAAATTCTTACTTGTTTCATTTATATTATGTACAATGATATATATATATATATATATATATATATTGAGTCGTTAAATTTTTTTTTCCAACGCATAAAAAAAATTATAGATTTAATTTCTGACATTTTAGTTGGTGAAGCTTTTCTACTATATTAAAAAATAGATAAATAATATATATTTTTGATATGTGTGTATGTACACATGTATGGAATAATTTCTTTCATGATTATACAGGAGAAAGAGAAGAGTTGATATTTAAACTTAAAATCCAATAAATGTTATACTGATCTTTACTCACTAAGCTGAGAGCTCACTGATGATAAATATTGGGATAAATTTTTGCATTTCCAGTGTTTACTTAAGATGCAGGGTAAGTCTTGAAGTTATTGAAATAGCTCTATGGAAAGATGGATAGAATACAAATATTTTTAATAATAATAATAATAATAATAATAATAATAATAATAATAATAATATTATTATTATTATTATTATTATTATTATTATTATTACTTCCTTTTTAATATTATTATTATTATTATTATTATTAGAATTTAATTTTTATTTTAATCTAGTATTAATTTAAAATTGACTTTTCTATATTATTAGGGATTTGATTTCCTATCTTAATTAAAATTATTTTTATTTTATTTTATTTTCTAATTAAAATTAGAATTAGGGTTGGTAGGTTTGTGTCACCCTATAAATATATAAGTGTTAGGCCTATGTGATTTAGTTTTTGGTTATCAATAAAATTCTCTTAGAGACATAATTCTCTTTTTCTCCAAATTTTCGGTATTCTCTTTGAATCAACAATATTTGATGCCTATTTTTTGGAATTCTTCTTGAATCAATAAGTTGTAAAAGATTGTTTTTCGGTATTTGTGTACAAATTAACGGACTACAATATTTATCCCCTTATTCCTTATTTTCTTTTAATTTTTTTAAGTTTTCGCTACATCAATTGGTATCAAAGCCAACGTTCATTCCTAGGTTTATAAAAAAAAAAAAAAAAAACTGTTATAGCACGAAAGGAGACAGCAGCAACAACACTTGGATGAGGTATAAAAGCGTAAGCCTAATCAACGAGTTGAACAGATGATGGATCGATTTAAGCAGATGATAGAACAAATGATTGAAAGGATGGATGCTTTTTTGGCCAATTAGAATAGAAACAATCCAACCCTAGGAAAAAACAATAATTTTGTGGATAATTCTGATGGGGAAGTTAGTGACGAAGATGAATAATAAGAATATTATGAAGAGCCCTTATTTTTTGATACTGATGAAGATGAAGATGAAGATGCAATTATTGAAGATGAGTCAATATTTGATGAAGAGGATAAGGGTGATGAGGAATGTACTGAATTATTAAAAAGTGATGACACAAAATTTTTTTTTGTTGAGAAGGATTATTATCTGACTTCCAACGACTTAGGGATCGAGGTGGAGGAACATTATGATCGTGAATATAATATGCTAGAGCAAATTGAGCATATTGACTTCATTGACATTAAGGAAATTTTTTATTCTCATATTCCTTTATTTTTAATTTTGAATGAATTACAAATTGATTAGAAATTTATAATGTTCTATACATCTATGAGCAAAATTCTTTCATGATATTTGGGTAAAATTTGAGAGTGAATTTTCTCTACTCTAAAGGGAATGATGTGGGGCAAGTCTTGGAGTTGTTAGAATGGGTCTTCGGAATGATGAATAAAATACATATGTTTCCAATATTATTATTATTATTATTATTACTACGTTTTCAATATTATTATTATTATTATTAGGATTTAATTTTTATTTTAATTTAGTATTGATTAGAAATTAACTTTCCTATATTGTTAGAGATTTGATTTCCTACCTTAGATAGAATTGTCTTTATTTTATTTCCTAATTAAAATTAGGGTTATGGTTGGTAGATTTATATCCCCCTATAAATATATAAGTTTTAGAGCTATGTGATTTAGATTTTAGTTATCAATAAAATTCTCTTAGAGATATAATTCTTTTTTTTGATTTAATAGGTTGTAGAAGATTATTTTTTTATATTTTTGCACAAATTAACGGATTATAATATTTATCCTTTTGTTCTTTTTTTTTTAAATTTTTTTAAATTTTTTTAAATTTCTGCTACATCAACTTGCTTCTCTGGTGGTTGTGAAGAGGAGTTGGGCTATTAAAAAAAAAAGGAAAAAATAAAAAGAATGATTATGCACGAGATAATCAATGGCTAATATTACTTTCAAATCTAAAAGGCATAGTTCAAAATCGTTAATGATTTTATAGCAGACCTTTGCATGTAATTTAACATTTAATGAAAAAACATAATTCCGATTAATACATGGTGACGCAACAGGGTCACTAGACTAAACATGAGTGACTTTATCTCCATATGTTTAAAAGTGTGACCTTAAACAAGTTAAAAAAAAAAAAAAGAAACCATTCAATTTTAAAATTTTTATTAAGTTGTTAAATTAGACTTAAAAAATTGTTAAGGTTTAGAATTGTTAAAGAAATTTACGGGTCTTAACAGTATTAACTCACGCACACACATATGAATTTATAAATATAGTTGAACTCATATAATACAAAATTAATTAGTTTGTATTAAGGTTTAATCAACATCACTTATAAATCATTTCATTTAAGTTTATTTTTTTAATGTGAGATTCTCCAATACTTTTCCTCAAGTATAATTGGAATTTGACAGTTGTCACTTAAAATCAATATATATATATATATATTTTGAATTAAAAGGTAGTGATAACATCAGACTGAACTGTTAGGACTGAACATCCAAACAGGCAACCGAAAAATTAAAAAATTAGGCTAAATCTACTTTAATACCATGTTAAAGAAATTTACGAGATATAAAAGTATTGATCTACGTCCATACATATCAATTTATAAATAAAATAAAATTTATATAATATAAAATTAATTAATTTTATGTTGCAGAAGCCCAACTCCATTTATATATATATGTGTGGTGTGTATAGGTCAATATTTTCGAGTTCCGTGTATTTGTTTAACAAGAATTCAAAAGATTTAATTGATCGGTTTCGTGTAGCTAATAATTGAATTTTTAACCTTTTCATTTATAACAACTCAAACACTGTGCTTTACAATTATTCAATTCAAAAGTTAACATATTCAGCAGACCTTGAAATTAATTCTAATGTATCTCTTTCAGGACAAGAGAAAGAGGATAATTTTGTATATTTATCCTTTTTTTTAGAGAAAAGTTTATTTATTCATTAAAAATTAAGAATGCATTTTAATATAGAGAGAGTGCAAGTAAAAGTACAATTAAGAAATGCTAAAATAGGAGTACAATTAAATGATAACTTAAATTGCCTACCCTTGTCATATACAATTTTTCTAATTTTTGTAATTATAATAAAATCCTCTTTAAATTCTCATCTGCTTTTCTCAATTCTTTTTATAAAATTCTCACTTCCTTCTCATGTTTCATATACATTTAACATATAATATCTATACAAATTTAGCGAAACCTATATATAATAGAAAATAGAGCCAATTAAATTTGATTGTGATTCTATACGAATTGTTGTTTTACTCAATGACAAAAATTAATGATTCTCTTTTGGAATGATCAGTTTGGAGAAGTTGACAGTAAATAGACAGGCAAGAGAAAAAAAGTAGCAAAGCAAATCAGAAAGGGGAAATAAGAAATCAATACTTTTGTTTATGTAAAAAATTGTCCCATTTTGCTAATAAGAAAGTGGCCTAGTGGTCACTGTTTTTAAAAGGAATGTTTGATTTTCGTGATAAAAGTGAAATTAATAGCTATTCAGTTCATATGTATTTTAAATGGATGTTTGAATATTTGATTGTTGTGATAAAGTGAAATTGATAGCTATTCAGTTGATATGTTTTAAAGGATGTTTGATTTTTGTGATAAAAATGAAGTTAATAATTATTCAGTTCATATTTACTAAAAGAATATTGTTTGATTAACTTTTTAAAAGGGTAGCTTATAGATTGAGACAACACTTATATATCTAAATAAAATTACTTAATTAATTTTATTTATTAAAAAATAGTTACTTAATTATTCTTGTTTCTTTAAATTAAACTAATAATTATGTTTTTATATGTTATTTTTTCTTTATTATATATATACAAACATATTTAAATGTATTTAAAAAATATTAAAATTATATTATTATTATATAATTTTATTACATTTAAGCATATTATTTTTAATATTTATAATATATTTATTAAAAGTAATATATATAATGAAATATAATTAACATATAAATAATTAAATTATAACGAATGTAAAATTTAAATATTCTAAAAAATTAATTAATATCGATAATAATTATTAAACACATAAACATTAACAGTTATAAATGATTTTAGTAAATACATAACATTAATCAGGAACTAGCAATAAATATCAATTATTAGTGATAATTTAGTCAAATAGGCCCTAAGAGTAATATAAGACAAAAAAATCATACTCTTACTAGAAATAGTTGTTTCTTATTATACCATCGTTATTTAATCTTTTTGTCCTTTCTCTAACATTTAACACATGTTTAACTAAAAACAAAATACGACCTTTCAAAGTAATGCAATAAAGCAAAAGGGGTAAAAAATTAAATTACAAAACATCAAGGTGCAAATAATACAATATGGTAAACTAGAGGGGGAAATAGTAATTACCCCTATGGTGTTGGTGTATCGGCTGATAAGGTACATCACATCTAATTGTGGACTGCAACTGATGCTGGAAAATACCGCTTTAATTAAAAGAAGATGTCTAACTAAACATAATAAACCTCCGTTTCAGAAGAAGAATATATGTGATGGAGATAGAAAAACTAGTGGATTAACAATAGAATGTGTCACATTATCCTTAATTAATTGAATTAATTATTAGCAAGTTATCATCATAAAGTATTTTATATTGGACTAAACCAAAGAGAAATGATGTCAAGGCTTATGCTAGTGCTATATTTTTTCTTGGTAAAGGGGAAAATTAAATAAATAAGTAAACTCTTCTTGAAAGGATAGTGGGTTTACATATATATATATATATATATATAATTCCTCATATTAAATCCATTTTCCTGTTGTCTTAAACTTTCCAGGCAATAAGCAATGAAAATAACCCATTTTCATGAAAAATGAAACGTTTGAACAGATTTTTTTTTTCTTTTAATTTTGAAAGAATTATCCTTTTCAAGTCAAAAGTAAAATATTCCAAATACTTATCAATCATCTATCTATTCGACCTTTTTCAGTATTTATGTTATCAGTTTTAACAATGGTCATCAATTTACTACAACTGCTGATCAAATTATTTATAATCTAAAAATAATAATTTTTTTTTATTTACTAAGCTTAAGTGTCTAAATATTGAATCCATAATTTTATCAATGGATTTTTTTTTCTTTTGTTTGGATTAATTTATATAAAGCAAAAAGGTTGGTCATTGTGCAAATGCTTAGACTGAAGATGCATTAGCGATAAAAAACCTGACAATACAAGCAAACCAGAATTCAAAATCTGACCCTGAAATAACTTAAGGATGCCGATAGCAACAATACAGGAAAAAAAAATAATTTTTTTATAAAATTATAGGAGAGAGCCTCGTGATATCGAAAATGATTATTTAAAAAAATGACATCTAAATAAAATATCACAGTCAATTACGCTACCGAGTACAACAAACTTTGCCCTAAACTAGAAGTGACAAAAGCATGTTGATTATCATTTATTGTAGACTTCAAGTTAAAAAGAAATTGCTTTTAAGAAAAACAATTAAACTAATTAATTAATTAATTAATTAATTAACAAAAGGCCCAATAGAGGTGATAAGACACGTTTTTGTTTCAATTGGAAAGTTGAATTTAGAAGCAAACAAAAATGACAGTATAAGATGTTTGCATGTAACAAGGCAAAGTGTGGTATTGGAGGGACAATATTGGAGATAGACTTGACCGCTCACTACTGTCCTATGGCAAGCAAAAAAATAAAAATAAAAATAAAAATTGAAACAATTATATGCCATTGGATTCTTCTTATTTTACTTTTTTTTTAGGGAAAATCTTGCTACTTTACATTGAAATTAAACTGAAAATATTTTAATATGAATAAAGGGTGGTTTAATATTTTTTTTCCCCTAAAAATATCATAACAAGCAAAGTTTAAATCGTTGGTTTTTCAATAATTAATATTTACTTAATTTAAAAAAAAATTAATTAGTTTTATTCTACAATTTATCAATATTTACATTGATTGATCTCTTTATTAATTAAAATAAAATAAACTTTTTAATTGCAAGTTAGATCTAGTTAGTATTTTTTCAATACCATATCTATTCTATATATTCAATTTAATTGGGTATATAATTTTGTTGCTTTAATAAACATTCCCATTGATTACAAAATAAATGATTATAAGATGGTAAGTAGCTTTTTGTTCAAATTTTTTTCGTATTTTTCTTTTCAAGTTAAAAAAAAAAAATTGTTCGTTTTTTTCCATTTGGGTTTCATTGTCCATTCAAAAATAGAGAGTTAGGTTCTTTCAATTCACCTTAGAAAAGGATATTTTTTCCTTAACTTGTGAATATAAAGTTTTAATTACTTTGTGTTAGGATATAATAATTGGTGTATAGTTCTAATCGTAGTTCATATATAATATAAAGTATTTTTAACTGAAGATTAAATAGACTATAGCTACAATTAATAGGGAAAAGTCATTCAGTTATAAGAAAATAATAAAATTTTAGTAATAATGATGGATGACAAATAAAAAAGTTCAAAGTTTTAAAAATTTTTGTAAATAAAAACACTAACTAAGCCATTTTCTAATAATTACCTGCAACATAAATTTGATAAAATATGCATAAAGTGTGGTCATTTGATTATAAATTCTTTAAATACATTTCGTTGAATTTTTTATTTAATAAAATAACTATATAATCCTTTCGTCTTCCTTACAGTAGTCTTAAGATTATATTTTTTTAATTTAATTCTCTGATATCATGTGGTTTATTATTTAAAAGTCTCATTATAATTAATATTTGAAAATTTGTAAGATTGTAATAACATATGTTCTCTTGAATTAGACTTTGTAATTATGATTATGAAATTATATTTATCTCTAATCCAATATTGTTTTCAATATCTTTTCGTTTACATTTAATAATTAACATAAGTTAATTATGCACCTCTGGTTATCATCCTCTTCTTTTGTTTTTGGCTCATGCGTTATGCAATCATGACTGCAAATTGCCAATATGGGGGAGTTTAATTTTAATTTTAGTTCACGGTCACTTGTCCTTAAGATACTCATAATAAATTTATAAAATTAATTTTAACATAATTTTAAAAAAACTATCTTTTATTTTACATTTAATTAATATTTATGTCATCTAATTAATATATATATACACATATTCTAAGTATTTTAAGTTGCACAAATAGAAGAATTTCTTATTTCAAAAATACATAATATAAATAAAATCGTTGACTCAGCATTTCGCTTGTAACATTCTTAAAGAATGAGATTTTGTTAGATCTCATTTTGATTAAATATTCTCAAGTGCTAGCTAGGCCTTAGACCTACTCCCATTATAAATTATATCTCTCATCTTTTGAGAAAGTCCCCTATGGACAACATAACCTACATGAACATTTTCAATTTTTTTCTTTTGCATCACACATTTATTTAATTATTGCAAATTCTATTGTGAATGATTTTACATATTTTAAGATATAATAAAATAAAAGTTAATATAAGGATTAATTCAAGTGTCAATTCTGTAGTTAGTTGGTGATCCAACATTAAAATATTGTTCCTTTTAGCTTATAGCCACACATTTGTCTTTTTATTGAAAAGAAATTTAAAAATAAAATTGGATCTTATAATATAAGATATGGTATGGTTGTATGTTCTTTAAATTAAAAGAATTTTAAATATATAGGATTGTTTAGTGATTAAGGTTATATTATATAATAAAAAAGTTTTATAGTCAAATTTTTATTATATTAAATTTTTAATTCAACATTAACCACAAAACATAAATAAAACCAATGGATGAGATAAGGTATCATGGGTACTTAATTTTTCTTTAAAGACATGGCTAATAAATAATGGACCAATTAACTTTATAAAACCAAGATGAGATAAGGTATCATGGGTACTCTTAGGGTGAGACAATACCTTTCCAAGTTTGATTAGTGCAACACAAACAAGGAAATTAGAGGGGAAGATGTATCTCAATTTTCAATGACATGAACAAGTGAAATTGATGCCACTACTTAGTGGGTCCAATGTAACAAGATTCCTCCAAGAAAAATCAATCAAAATTTGTGGCCAAATTAAGTCAAATACTTTGTATTTTCATTTTCAAAGGTTTATTCTAATAATAATTTTGGTCTTTTAGCTCACCTAGTGAGTTCGATGGCTCGTTCAAATGATCAATAGTGGTCATTACTTGGACTAAAATAAAAACATATGGATTATATATGTGGCTAGCACATGTGTGCATCAATGCCCACGTGTATATACATTGTTTCACATATGCCATCACATGAGAAGTTTTCTATATGGTCCAACTATAACTACATGTTAAATAATGATATGTTCTTTACTAATTAAATGTAATTGAAAATCAGTCAGTGAAAGGAATGATCCAGTGATATATCACTTATTCCTTTTTTTTTTAAATAAATCTTTCATTTATTAAAAATCAATAATATATCTTAATAAACATATAATATGAAAAAAATATAAAATAATTCTAAAATTGTTCTTCGTTATTCTTTAATTGTATTGACAAAGCTATTTTAATTTGCAACTCGACGATTTATTCGATAATTTTTATATTTCACTTCATGGCTTTTATTAGTTGTAAATCGACTCTATAATCTTTAATTGAGTTCGATTGTAAAAATACCGATAAAAGTTTGATAATAGAGAGAACTATAAATTTTATAGAAAAGAATCACCAAAATCCCATAAAAAAATTATTAACTTTACGAATAAAGATCAAAAAATAAAAATAAAAAACAAAGCAAAACAAACAAATTAAAAATCTGTATTTATTGGATAAAAAAAAATAGAATAGAAAAATAATAAAAGATGATTGGCAATGATCAAAAAATAAAAATATTTGATGAATAAATCTAAAAAGAAAAGAGAAAATAAATAGCTAGGGTTAGAAAATAAAGATGTTTTATTTTGGGAGAGAGAAGATTTCTTGATTATATCATTTCTTTTTAAGAGTACTAAAAGATATAAAATTTAGATTTTAAATTTATAAAATTATTTTTATCTAACGTCGTCTCTTATTATTAGTTCATTTTACCTTCTTATAAATCATAAAAATTTAATTAAAAATAATATTATTTAATAATTCGAGCACAATTCTCTTTTTTCACTTGTAATTACATAAAAAATAATTACACCTAAAACGTTTATTAATTATAAATGAATTGATTTTTATAAAAATTTTGAAAATTGATTAGCATATTGTTAGAGATTTCACATTGTCAAGTGATCGAAACTATAAGTCTTATGTCATAAATGCTAAATTCTAACTACCTAAATGGTTAGTTTTAATAATTTTTAAAATTTTATAAGAGTCTTATGTTATAAGTGCTAAACTCTAACTACCTACATTTTACCAAAATTCACTTTAAACTAAATATAATTAATTTCTAATATAATATCAAAATCAAATTGATATGATTTTTTTTTTCAATTACTGTTTTCCCCGCATTATTTTTCAATCAAAATTCAGAAAAAGTTCATTTACAAGTGATAACTGAATCGACTATACATCCTTTCTTTCTATTAAATTTCAAACTATATAATTCAATTTACAATACATGCATGTCATTGTGGTGAAAGTTTCCCTTTTAGGATGTGGACAATGTATACTCACACACCAAGTCCTTGTAATTTCATTAACAAGTTGAACAAACTTGTTGTCTTAGTCTTCTCTAAGCATGTGAAATTTTTGATTTTTTCTTGAATATAATATGTACAATGAAAGTGTGATTTTCATTGTCTTGCTAGTTATGTCAAATTCCCAAATTTAGGACTAATTTGTACAATCACACTAAATTATTAGCAATGGGAAAAAGATCTCAAGTTACAATCACAAAAGTTCTACACTATCCATGCATGTGCCTTAAATGCAAGTTAAAGATTGGTCTTTTTCTTGGATCCATGCCTGTATATCACGAGAATAAAATAAGAATCATAATAATCACGATGATGATTTAATCTAAAAGTTTAATTTAGTGGTAACTTCCATAATATAAATTCTTTTAAACCAATGTCAGCTACGAAATATGAGTAAAAAATAATTTTATATGTAATATTATATGAAAACAGTTTATAATTTTTTTTTCTAAAAAGACTCGATGTGCAAATAAAATGCTATTGAACACGAAAGAGTATATATGGCTAATTAAAAAATATAAGAATTAGTTTAGAATTAATTAAAGTTATTAAGTGGAGCAGACGGATTAATAAAATGTATATTAAAAGAGTTTTATTAATGTGTTGAAGAATAACAATAAATTTTATAATTTAAATAAAATTTAATTTTAATACTTTTTAATTGCATAGTTCTTTATATATCAAGATGTAATTTTAATTTTGATTAGAGAGATTCATATTTTTCCATAAAAACAACAGAATGCTATACGTACAAAAATGTCATACCAATAGAAAGCTTCTGATACCAACAATCTGGCCAAGATGGTATTATATCAAATCTTGACATATATATTTCAGAATCTAGAGCATGATGCTATGTATATAAATTGACAATGACATTAGCCACATGCACACCCAATGAATTATTCTTCTTGAAACAAACATACCCAATTCTACAAGAATTCTATGTCTGTGAATGTGAATTTATGTTGTTTAAATTCAATTACCAATTAGGATGGGTCAATTCAATTTACCTTTTGAACATATAGCACATGCTTTATCCTTCTATTCCACTGAATCATCTATTAAATATAGCACCTATATATAATATAATAATCTATATACTACTGTTCTAATTTTATGTGTATTTTAATTTATGAATTATTATTAGTATAAAAAGTTAATTCCTAATATCATAACAGAAGAGAAGAGAGTGAGGAGTTCAAACACTTCTCTTCTTAACTAGATATTTTCATATTTTATCACTTGAACTATTTATAGGGACAAATCACTACTATTTAAAAGTTTTTACTCCTGCAGAAAAATATTTTATTTATTGTTCCAAGTTTAATTTGTATATCCAGCATTTAATTAAGCTGCAATTAGTAAAGTATTGTGGTGTATATTTTCTTTTAGTTTGTTTAAACTAATAAATTAACCAAAATTTATATAAAATGACCTGAAAATAATAAATAATTTTTTTATAATATTTAAAGTCTATTGAATCACAAGAACGATAAAAGTAACAAACATCTTCAAACAACTAAATATAATAAAATTAAAACTCAAAATATAGTTTAAGCAAAAATAACTCTCTGTTGATAGATCTCAACCATCATTAGTATAATAAATAATTTTATTTCAAAGAAATTTGAATACATGTGTTTCATTCCAAGAAGCAGGTTAAATGTATCTAGACCTAAGGTCACTATTAGATTTATAAAAGAAATACATTATGTGGTCCAAAAATGATACTAAATAATGATAATATCACTTTGCATTAGTGACATATAAGTCCAAAAAAATGATACTAAATAATAATAATCACTTTGCATTAATGACATTTTTAATTATATATCAACGAAAGAACACCATACACTTTTGAAGAAGAAGAAGAAGAAGAAGCTTCTTCCTCTTCTTCAAAAGTGATTGCAGATCAGTGAACAATAATCACTTTGCATTGTAAAGTGATTATAACTAAGTATAATACATCCTCTACCAATGAGGTAATTAAACTGATTGGGGTTAGAGTTCTTTCAAAAAGAAAAATTTCTGCCTACTTCGAATATATATATGTAGTTAAATATAAAATATTTAAAGTATATATCATAAATCTAATAATTTAATATAATATTATAAGTTTAAGAACCTCTCTTTGTAAAATTCCAAAACATTTGAAGTGAATTTTAAACAGAATTAATTAATAAAAAATTATTCTTATTCTTCTTTTTCCTATTTCAACAATTTCATCAACTATTATCTTGATTTTTTTTTTCGTTTTTAACAAAATTTTGGAGAATAGGGCAAAAGGTGGCGAGTACAAATAAATGCAGCCAGTGGATGTTTAATAAAAAAAACAACAACAAAAGAAAAACTATTACCTTTCATTGTCATGATAAAACTTGAAATTGATGTGTATTGATGGTTTTTGCATGGTTTTCACATGGTTTAAAGACTAGATGATGCATCAATTGTAAGAATTAATTAATTCATTTGATGCAAAATGGTCCAAAACATACATAGACCAATAAGCATTGATAATGATGTTATTCTATCCATAGCAATTTCTCTATAGTATAATTGCTTTGCTCAACCAACAATGTGATGAATTTTTATTTTTTAAGATTTAGAAGCAATAAATAATATATCTAAAAGAGTATCAATTTGATGAAATTGCAAGTCCTACTCTATATACCTACAAGTTCTAATGCATGCATGAATCTACACTTTTAGCTCAATAATTGAATCCATGTAAATTTTTAATCATATTTAATTATATTTTAATTTTAAAATTATAAAAAAAATTATACTCATTACAAGTGCTTACTTTCTGAAACTTTTAAACTGAAACCCTACAAGTGGTTAACAAAAAGTAATGTGAGAAATGGGAAAAATCCCTACAAATCCTCCAATGCCTAAATCAAAGTATATAAAGAGCATTTAGAGAGAGAAGGAGAACAATAAAAATACAAGAGAACAAAATGAATAAGAATGGGGAATATGAGGTCTTATTTATAGGAATAGTGATGTTCAAACCCGAAAGGAGTAGGTTTCCTCTTTGAATAGGAGTTCTAAACCAATTGGAAGAGTGTTCCTTCTTTTTTAGGAGTCTTCTGTTTCAGGAACCTTTTACTGAATGTCTTTAGTTGTCTTTCCTTTTCGAGTAACCTATATAGGAAATAAAGATCTTAATTAAACATGAATATATATATATGTGGGGTATCAAGAGTCCCCCCGTGAGTCTATTCAGATATTTATGTCCGATGTATTTGGGTCTGTAAGGTGATGGAAATGTCATTCTCCTGTCTAGAGAGAGATTGCTTGAATCACTGCATTTGAGATGGAAGGGTGAGCTGAGGTGGCTAGCCTCAGTCACAAGAAAAGACAAAGCTCAGTACCGAGTCTTGAGATCATTGTATAAAAATATCATTGAAGTGACAGCTGGACTTGAGTGCATAAAACCTGCGGTAAAAAAGGATATGTAATGGATTAACCTGCCAGTGAGAAGATAACATGACGAAACCAGTCGTCACTAGAGTTTTGATGCTTAGTGCATTAAAAGCACGACCCGAGTGTTGAACCTCGATACTATAAAAATGATCTGAGGGTGCCAGCTTTAGTCACTAGACTTAGATGCTTAAGGCTTAGATGCTCGGTGTAAGGATGCGAGGCTTACATACTCAGAACCTCAGTACTGTAAAAGCAACCTGAGGGTGCTAGCTTCAGTCATAGGACTTAGATGCTTAAGGCTTAGATGCTCAGTGTAAGGATGCAAGGCTTACATGCTCGGAGCCTCAGTACTGTAGAAGTAACCTGAGGGTGCTAGCTTCTCTCACTAGACTTATTCTTAGTGCATTAGAAGTGCAACCCAAGTGTCGTATAGTCTTGGTGCATTAAGAGCGCAGTCCGAGTGCGAATCCTCAATACTATATAAGCAACTTGAGGGTGCTAGTTTTCAGTTATTGGATATTAATGTTGGAGCTTTAGATGCTCAATGTGGATGGACAATTGGCAGTGATGTGCATAGGGTTGATAACCGTTATATTGTTTTGATGCTTTTTTAAAATTTGAATCGTGTAACCGTCATGTCTGTTCATTTGTTAGGAGATGAGAAGTTTCTGCTGCCATAATGATGACTGCTCGATTAATGGGTCTTTTTTATTTCCCAGACTACCCTTAATGATGTGGGAGAAATCAAAGTATTTATAAGGATAGTAATGGCTTATTCCAAATCCTTCTATTATTCTATAAGTACCTCTATTTCTTCAATTTGTCTCATTTTTGCTTCTTGCTATCTTGTTTGCTTCTTCTTCCCTGTGCCTTCTACCATTAAGCTTTTTCTGTAGCAACCTTTGCGTTTTGTAACCAGGTTAACCTTTTCTTCCTTCATACATTTCTTCTTTTTGTTTTTTGCTTGTTAGATAAGTCCATGGCACTGAGGGAACAAGTTAGCTCTGATTTGTTCGTCTTTAGGATAGACGAGGAGTTATTAAGGTGGTATCATAGGCATTTTAGTATTCCTGCTGATTTTTCTTTGCACACTATCGATAGAAAATTTAGAGCCCATACTCCCATGCTAGACATTAATGGGTTAGTTATGTATTTTGACTAACTAGAAGAGGGTTTGAAGTTCCCTCTGGGTCCTTTTGTAAAAACATTCCTGAATAGGTATAACATAGCACCCGGTGAGTTTCATCCTAATAGTTACCGAATTCTGACCAGGTTTATAAAGTTGATGCATAAGGAGGGTAGGGAACCGAACTTAGACATCCTGCAATACTTGTATAGTCTGAATAAGAAGAAAAGGGAGCTGATATTCTCATTATCGGCCATCCTCAACCATAACCTTTTTGTGAAGCTTTCGCACCTTCATAATAAGTGGAGGCATATTATCGAGCACCACTCAGACTTCGTGTATGTTTGGCGAATGTGGTCCAATGAGTGCTATAGCGTGAAGTAGCCTTTGAAGTTGTCCGACCATGATACAGAGATGGTCTTAAGACTTCATCTCAATGGTTTGGCCAATGCTTGGTTATCCAAAGATGTATCAATAAGATACCTATGGAGAATTTGCCCAGATCATGTACAATCCACTGGTACATTTTCATCGTTAAAAGGTATCTCTCTGACTTCTGTTTTTATCTTTTTTTATTTATAAATGGCTAACTTTTTTATGTTTGTGAACGGGATTCGGCTTGTAGTTGATAAGCCAAAAATGCAAGTAGAAGCTCAGATCTCCTCCCTATCACCTGAGCTTATAATGCCAGCGGTCCTGAATGAAGTCATCAATAGTCTAAAGGGGAAAGCTGTAGTCAAGTCCACTCAGACTAAAAAGTAAGGGAGGCAAAAAAGTTGGCTCATAGACAGAGACTCTAATGCTGAGGAACTGGATGAGGAGATATTTATCCAACGTCTGAGGCTCTCTAGGTGTTCGAACATGAGGAATTGAATTTTAAATAAAATGAAACCTCTAAGTGTCTCAAATACCTAGGTTAGAGATTAATATGCTGAGCCCTTGAGGCTACCAGCTAATATGCAACGTTGGACAGAGGAGAGTTGTGAGGAGCTATTTATCTTTATGATTAGGCATTTGTTAGAAGTAAGTGTTCAACGTTGTTTGATCTTTTGTGTTTCAAGTTTTAAGGTAATGACATAAGTTTTCTTTTCTCAGATGACTCAGGTTTTACTATTGGCGAAGGATGAATATTTCTTTCTGAAGAGCCAATATAGCTTAAAAGAGACGGAGGTTGGGACCATAGCAATCAACTTCAGAAAGAAGTTGGACAACGTGAAGGTGGCGTTGGAACTCTACCAGACTAAATATGCAGAGGCTAAGTCTGAGGTAGAAGCAAGCTAGAAGAAGGTGGCTAAGCTGGAGCATAGTCAAGCTCAACTAACGAGGAGGATTGAGGAGCAAGACTCTCAAATTACCGACCTGGAGAGGAAGCTAGGCGAGGTCGAGAAATCTCAAGAAAATGACAAGAGATCCTATCAGGACATGGTTGGAGGGTTTCTCAAGGTTTATAGGTCTAAGTGTAGGAGAGTCTTACTTTCCTAGAATCTAGGTCTGGACTTAACTGACCTGGACAAAATAATGCCAGCTGACCTCGCTAGGATTGCTTCTGAAGAGGATTCTCAGAACATCGCCTCTTCCCTTCATGTGAGAAATGTTTCCAAATCAATTGGGGGATTGTCTTTTGAGCCTCTTGCGTTTGTTAGTGCCATGAGTACTAGTCCCTCCTGTTTATGAGTCTGAGCTGTCTAATGCTCAATTATTAGACTAGAGGATTTTTTTTGACTTTTATAATATAATTTTTCCATCAATGAATGAAAATACTTTATTTAATAGTATTTGATTACATATATTGGTAATATTTTTTAAGACAATCTAAGTTATAATATCATTATAATTCCTTATCTTGTCTATCTCTTACTTTGTATACCCCTTTAAATATTCGCTCTGTAATCTAATAGGGGCCTTCCCAGTTGGGTCCAAGTTGTTTGGTATTAGAGTTGCCTTTGCTGATGTCTGCCCTTCTGAGCACCTAGTCTCTTATCTTGTACTATCTTAGGTGGATACGCTGGAGATGATATTGTGTTATCTTCTGCTTATGTGCCTTTGCTATAGTGGATGCCTATTGTCTTCTTTCTTCTAGTAGATCTAGGCATATTTGGGTGTCAATGCTATTGATGTCATGATCTAATTCTCTGCTGACCTTTTAACTTGATAATCTAATTTCTATTGGTATTACTACGACCATACCATAGGTTAGTTTAAATGGTGTTTCTTTTGTTGATGATCTGGGTGTATTCCTATAAACCCATATGACATTATTAAGTTCTTTGACTCAGTTTCCCTTCTTTTCATCGAGCCTTTTCTTCAATCCTTATATGATAATCTTATTGGTGACCTCTATTTTTTTATTTGTTTACGGGTGAGCTACTGAGGTGAAATGAAGCTTTATTACGAGGTCAGATCAGAACCTTTTAAACTTCTCATTATTGAACTGCTTTTCATTATCCGTGATCAGGGTGTGCATTATTCCGAACCTACATATGATTTCTCTTCAGAAGAAGTGTTGAATCCAAGCTTTTATGATGGTTGGTACAACTTCCACTTCTACCTACTTAGTGAAATGGTCTATGGCTACAATTAAGAATTTTTTATGTGATGTGGAGGCTAGGAAGGAACCCAGGATGTCCATTCCCCATATGGCGAAGGGCTAAGGGCTTCCAATTGGATATTAAGAGTTGGAGGGTTTGGGTTTGAGACAAGCAAACTGTTGGCACTTATGACATTCCTGAGTTAGCTTCTGAGCATCATTGGACATAGTGGGCTAGTAGTATCCTTGCAGTAGTGCTTTTCTAGTTAATATGTAATGAAATTTGTGTGCTCCATAAATTCCTTCGTGGATTTTCTTGAGTATGTAGTTCTTTTCTTCTGGGGATATACATTTAAACCATGGGTGTGAGAGGGATCTTATGTAGAGCTCTACGTGATGGATAGAGTAGTAGGCTACCTTCATCTTCAGTTTTTGAGCTTTTAGTTTGTCTTATGGAAGTGTCCCATTTTGCAGATATTGGACTATCAGTTTTGTCCATTCCAGGACTTCCCGTACCTCTATGATATATATATATCCTTGGTGTTGGGTCATGTTAGTGCTTTGGTGAGCTCCATTGCCCTGAATGCATGATTGTCTTTGGCTGCTAACTTGGCCAAGAGGTCAGCCTCAGAGTTTTCATTTTGGGGTATCAAGATTATTTCCCACTATCCCCTATCTTGCTCGATTTTCTTCAGGAGTTGCATGACTTTTCCTATGTATCTAGCGATTCCTGGATGCTTAATTTGGAATGTCCCTTTGACATGATTTACTATTAATTGAGATTCCAAGTGTATCGTAAGATGCTCGGCTTTGACTTCTGTACCTAACTTTAATCTTATGATTAGCACCTCATACTCCATAACATTATTGGTTGCATTATACTCTATTTGAATTGCATATCTGATATGAACTTTATGCGGTCTTTTAAGGATGATCCCAGTGCCGAATCCTTGAGTGAAGGATGCCCCCATCGACATAGAGCCTTTATTTTGGTGCCTTAGTGGTGGTGAGATCTTTTGACATCATTTCCTGTACAAAGTCTGCTATTGCTTAAGCCTTTACCTGTTATCGGGACTCATAGTCGATGGTCGAATTCTTTAAGTAATACCAACCATTGGACTAATATGCCCGACCCGACATCTTAAGTCTCTATAAAATTTTTCTCAAGGGGAAGCTGGTCCTTACTATGATGGGATGAGCCTGGAAGTAGTGTCTGAGCTTCTGGGATGCATGGACGACGACCATTGCCAGTTTATCTAGTGTTGGGTACCGAACCTCAGATCCTCAAAGTATTTTGCTGATATAGTATAACAACCTTTACTGGCTTTCTTCTTCCCTCACTAGTACCGAAACTATGCATTTTTGGCCCACTAAGAGGTATAAGTACAACATTTCATTTGGGACTGGCCTACTGAGCAGAGGTGGTGAGGATATAAATTTTTTAATATCTTTAAAGGTTGTTTGGCAGTCTTCAATCCAAAAAAATTTCTTGGAATCTTTTAAAGCTCAGAATAGTGGTAGGCACCATTTGGCCGAGCAAAAGATGAAATGCCCCAAAGCCATGATCCTGCCATTTAGCTTTTGTAGCTCGTGGATGGTCTTTAGAGCTTTCATATTGATAATGACTTCCATTTTTTTAGGGTGGCTTTAATACCTCTGTGGGATATCATGAATCCCAGGAACTTTCCTGCCTTGACTCCAAAGATGCACTTTTCTGGATTCAACTTGATCTGAGACTGGCTCAACAATTGGAGGATTTGATCAAGGTTCACAGGGTGCTGCTCTGCATGCTTGCTTTTGATAATAATGTCATCCATATATGCTTCCACATTTCTCTTAATCTAGTTTTGAAGTATATGGTTCATCATCCTCTGATAGTTTGCTCCAACATTCTTTAATCCGAAGGGCATTACTTTATAACAGTAAAGACCCTTATAGGTAATAAAAGATGTTTTCTCTTGGTCTTCCTCCTTCATCGGTATCTGGTGATATCCTTGTGCTGTGTCTACAAACTGTATAGATCATAGCCAGCAGTGGAGTCTACGAGTTAGTCAATTATAGGCAGTAGGTAGTTATCCTTAGGGCATGCTAGGTTGAGGTCAGTATAGTCCATACACATTCTATATTTACCCTTTAATTTCTGTACGAGCACCATATTGGCTACCCATTCTAGGTGGGTAACTTCTTTAATGAATTCGGCTTCTAGCAACTTTTTTATTTCTTTAGCGATTATCTTCTACCTCTCATATGCAAAAGTCCTCTTTTTTTGGATCATCAGCTTCACCCCTGGTCTGATGTTTAAGCTATGTGAGGCAATCCGAGGATCCACTCCAGTAATCTTGGATGCTCGAGAGGCAAATCCTCCATAATGCTTAATGAGGACTTCCTTTATTCCTCGCTTAGCTTCACAGTCAAGCTCATTGCCAATCTTTATCATTTTCTCATCAGCAATTTATAATGTCTAAGTGTCATCGAATGGTTTAGGTTTGGCTCCATATTTCTCTATCTTTCAAGTTTCTAAGGGGAATGCTTCTGTATGAGGTTTGATTGCCATCTGGTAGCACTGCCTGACCATATGCTGATCTCTACGAATTGTAAGAGTTCTGCCTTCGATTGGAATCTTCATGGTCAGGTATCAAATACTTGTGATTACATCAGTTTCTTAAAGCACTAGCTACCCTATAATATCGTTATATGCCAGTGGGAGATCCACTATATTGAATTGAGCTTTAATGACTTTCGTTTCTTCTATGTCTTGATTTTGAAACTCTAGACTTAGTTCTATAATATTCATCAGCTGTATGGTTCCTCCGCATAAGCTTGCAATAGGATTTTAGATAGCTTTCAAGTTAGTGACAGAAACTCCTATTGCTTTGTAAGTATTCCAAGACAATGTGTTGATGGCTCTTCCATTATCGACTAGTAACCTCTTCACCAGACAATTGTTAATGTATGCACTTACTACCAGGGCATCATTGTGGGGGTGCTGAACATAGTCCCCATCCTCAGAATCAAACACAATGATCTCTCTTTTTTTTAGGGCAAGTCCTTCTTCGCGGCTCCTTTTAGGTCTCTTCTTGATATTCTCTCCTTCGATAATCATGTTAATGGTGCTGGCTGGTTCATTGTGGGCCTTCTTTGGTTCTGACTTGTCTCATCCTTACGCATCCAGATTCCTAGTTCCTCTGGATGTGTCGGTGAAGTTGCTGAGTTTGCCATTTTATACCAATCTTTCTATGGCATTCTTCAGTTCTCTGCAGGCCTAGGTGTCGTGCACGTAGTCCTGGTGATATTGGTAATAGTGCCCCTATTTTATATAGTTCTCAGGTTTGGGCTTATTCTTTTAGTTGGGGTAATTCCCATGCCATTTTGTCTGACCCACATGAGGATCCTAGATTTAGAGGAATTTAAAGGTATGTATCTATTGGCTTCCTTTTCAAATCTTTCTACTAGGTTTCTAAAATTTATTCGTGGGAAGCTTGCTCTTCTGGGTCTTGACCTTGACTTTTCTTCTTTAACTGGTGCTTTTTGTTCATCCCTTCGCATCCTTCTGTCTTCATCTATCTTTATCATTTTGACCACCATGGCCATCACCTCCATAAAAGTGCTAGGTTCTTTTGTCATTATCTTGTCTTTGAGTTTTTCAAGTCTTAAACCATTCTTAAGGGCTTCGATAGCAACTTCGTCTATAAGATTTTTTATTTGTATAACCATCTTGTTGAACCGATCTAGGTAGCTTCATAGTGATTTATTAACCTTTTGTCGGCACATTCATTGATGTTTTTGGCTGGGGGAATGTTGGTGACAAACCTAGTTTGGAACTTCTCTCTAAGGTCTTCCAAAGAAGTGATGGAGTTCTCAAGAAGCCGGTGAAACCATTTTTGAGCATTCTTTGTGAGCATGCTTGGGAAAACCCTGCACATGATTCTGTCATTCACATTTTGGAGCAACGTTCTTATTCTGAACGAGGATATGTGGTTGACGGGATCTTCAGTTCTATTATATTGATCCAATTGTGGCATCTTGAACTTAGTTGGGATCTCTGTCTGGATTATTCTTCTTATAAAGGGTGTTCTTCCTTTCATCACGCATTCATCTTCTTTCCTTGGCCTTGTACGAGCTTTATGTATAACTTTTTCAACCTCTGGGTTAATTTTGAGTGGTCGAGAGCCGGAATCATTGAGCTGGATTCCCCTTCCAGAGCTTTACCCTTTCCTTTTCTTCCTCAAGGTAATTCAGGAGATGGGGAGTTATTTTTTGTATGAGCTGATCCGGGATTGCCACTTTGAATTAAGGTATTCAATTGTTGTTGTATTAGGGCTATCTAAGTTTGGATGTTTTGTATCATTGCTTCTTTATTTATTGGGGTGAGGTTGAGTGTTTATATTATGTGTAGTTATGACTGGTGTATATGTTAGATTTGGAAAAAGTACGAAAGGTATAGGTTTATGATAGTGTTGTAAGGGAGCACAATATGAGAAGTCGGTGCCAAGAGCTGGCCACCCTTACTTATTTCCAAGAGGAATGTGCATACCACTAAATGAAGGTCCGACATACTGAAAAGGGGCTAGAGGTACTATCATTGGGAGAGGTGTTGACAGTTTAATTAGAGGAATAGGGGTAGAGAGATTGATGTGAGTGTCAAAAGTCGAGATTGGCAGTGGGCTGGAAGTATGATGTCGACGTCTTAATTTGGCCGATGCACGAATGATTTTTTCCTAAGAGTTCCCACAGACAACACCACTTAATAACTTGCTTTCAGGAACTCTTGAGCTGAAACACTGAGAGTGGTTAACAAAGGACAATGTGAGAAGTAGGGAGAATCCTTACAAATCCTCTGATACTTAAGTCAGAGTATATAGAGAAAGTCTAGAGAGAGAATGAGAACAATAAAAATAGAAGAGAACAAAATGAATGAGAATGGAGAATATAAGGTCCTATTCATAAGGATAGTGATGTTCAAACCTGAAAGGAGTAGGATTTCTCTTTGAATATAAGTTCTAAACCAATTGAAAGAGTGTTCCTTCTTTTTTGAGCTAGCTTTACAAAGATTAATTATTAAAATAATGCTTAATCAATTGAAATGAGGCAGCTCATAAGTTTTTGGAAATATATCTTATGTTATATATAATTTTTATTTTCCCCATTTATATAAAAAAATCATTAACAATACTATAAAAATGTATTATCTTTTACAATTTTTTAGCAAATATTATTATTTTGGCTCAGACTTATGTTTTATTTTGTTCGTATAAAAAGGATAAGAGAGTCTTGAAATATATTTTTTTTTAAATTACAAAAGAACTCAATTCCTTAATCTGTATTACACTGTCAAACTTTTATATTTGAGCTTTATAATCCAATAGTTATTCATGTATTTTGTTTAGTCAAAATTAAAAATTTTTAAATTGAATTTATCAAAAAAATGAAAAAAAAAACTTATATAGTTAAATTAACAAAACATATAATTTATATGACTACCAATACCATAACCATCAAATTAAAAAAAATTCATTCAGCAGATGGGAAGGAAAGATGATGTAATAATGAAATTAACCATTGGACAACATTTGCTATTGAGTTGGGTTGGGACTCCTACTCAGGCCTGTCAAGTTCAACCCAAACCTGTTTCAAGTCATTTTTTATTATATAATTACTATTAGCCTCATGAGGTTTAATCTAAATTACTATTTCATCCATTCTTTTTTAAAAAATAACTAAAAATCCTCTCAATTTTTGGTTGGCCAAACAATTTTTCCCTCCGTTAAAAAGTAAAAGAATATTCTTAAAATATATTGTTAGTCAAAAGTAAAAATGTCAATATTCTCAAAAATACCCTTAAAATTTTCAAATTTAAACTTAATTTAATTAAAATTAATATTTCCAAATATTTTTAAAAATAAAATGCACCATTTGATGTTTAAATAAATTTGTAACGATAAATTAATTATTTTATTAAGGAATTGTAATTTTTAATTTATTTAAAGAATATTGAAATTTCTATATTTTTGTACTGTAACAGTATAAAAAAGTGCAGAATTTAAAAAATAAATTAACTATGGTATGGCATTGTAAATTTAATCAAATATTGAGAATAAATATGTTTTTTTGTAGTATTTAATTTTAGTTAAATTTAATTTGATTTAGTTTAATTAAATCATAGTTTAAAATTTTTATTATTTTAAAAATATTACAATAGTATATAAAAGGTAAATTAATTTGAAAAAAATTGAAAACAAGAAGTTAATTAAAGGTTTTATGATACTATAAATTCAACAAAATGAGAATAAATATATCTTTTTTATTTAAGTTAATTTTTTCAACAAATTTTTTTTGTTGAAGTTATAATTTTTAATGTGATTTGATTTAATTTAATTACAATTATTTTTAATTTAATGTTATATTATTATAAAAGAAACATGAATGATTTTTTAAAAAATAAAAAATTAATTAGATATGGTATTGTAGGCGGCGGAATTCAGTATGCACTTAAATGTTTGACAACAACGGTACTGTGCGAGTTTAGGGTCCACTTGGAAGATAAAATTAAGATTTAAAGTCCAAATCAGATATGAAGTCACCACCAAGGTGAAATCCAAGATACACTTTTACAACAACTATATCTCACAGAGGGCCTAACAGTTGTCCTTAGAGACTGAATTTGGAAATTGGGTATGAACTTTTTGAATGCCCACCTAATCTTGTGGTTAGTCTTCATTTGTGTTTTTTGTTTTATTACTTTTAAGTATTTAAATATTTAATTATTTCTTTATTTTACATGCAAATTGCAATTGCCTCCAAATAAACCTTCAAAGTTTGCAATTAAGTCCAAATTGCATTTTAACCCATTTTCATGTATATTTAAGTGATTCATAGCACATCACAACATCATTCATTTACAACTAAATAATTGAATTGAAAAATTAAATAAATACACATATAAAGAAAGCGAGGGGGCGAGTTACAACCCCTGTCACACATAATGTAATAAAAATAAAAATAAATGTGCACGCAAAGAAATGTGCGAGAAGAAATTATTATAACCTTTATTCACACATAAAAATATAAATGAAATTTTAATCTACCTAAATTAATACTATTTGATTATTAAATCCTGGAAAAAAGAAATAAATTAGTCCATCAAAGAATAAACCTACAGAAAAAATTGAGAAGTTAGTTTATAATTAACGCAAAATTGATTGGAAAATAAATCAAATAAAACTCATAAAATAAAGTTCAATCAAATCTAATAAAATATCAAATTAAAAGCTGATATTAAAATTAATTAAGAATTTAACTATATTAATTTAATTTAACTAAAGACTAAATAATCACTGACAACATTTTAAATCTCCTAATTCTAATTTAATTAACCAAATATATTACAAAAATAATGATCTAAATAAAATCACTAACACAAATAAAATGGCAAAATAGAAAGAAATAAAATTATTCATTATTTAAATAAAACACAAAGAAAATATAAATTACTAAGTTACAATCAAACAAAATATACTATAAATCCTACCAATTAAATTACTCAAAGATTAATAATTCAACAAATACTATTTACTAAATTCATTGAAGTTACTTCTTGAAATTAAAAATTAAAGCTAAAATCAAACCTAAAATTAATTACAATATTTTACAACATTGTAACCTAATTTTACTAAAATAATCCAAATATAAAATAATCACAAATTAATATAATTTCTAATTACTATCAACTTGTTCAACCAATTAAAGAAAGTAAAGTAAATTAAATAAAAAAATAACAATAAAAGAAAAAATTAAACAAACAAATATCAAAAGAAGATGAAAAACGAGTAACATAAAACCAAGATCAAAGTTCCAAATAGAAGATAAAACAAAAATAAATAAAAGGATAAAGAAATTGAAAAGGAAGTTATTTGTTGCCGAGAAGAATAAAAAACAAAGGGGCAACAGTGCCTATTGGCATTAGGCACTGATGCCAAAGGAAAAATAAAATAGTAATTCAAATCAAATAAAATCAAGTGATTCAAGTCAAAGGGGTAACAACAAATCAAGTGGAGAAGAAAATAAGTGCCTAAGAACAATCAAGTACCAAAGAAAAATTAAATGCCCGATGAATTAATGTTTTTCTGAAAGAAAAATAAATAAATAAATTTTCTCTTAAATTGAAAAAATTTTTAGGTGAACTCAGTTTGTAATTATGAATTTTCAACTATAAATTTTATATATAACATAATTAAATAGTATTGATTGTACTTTTTAAACATATAACCATAATTATTTTTAACATATTAAAATTTTTTTTTTAATTATAATTTTTAAAAAGTCTCATATGTTATAATTTCTTTTGCATAAAATTATGAGTTATTTAATAGATATATAAACAAACAAATAAATAAAAAAAATCTCGTTAACTTACTAAATTTGTGTAATTTCTTTGCATATTATCAATTTAATTATTGAATCATTCATGAGGTTAATCAAGGCTAGCTCGTTAGTCAATGATGTTTAGTTTTTTAAAATTAATTTAAGAATCAAATTTAATAATAGTTTACATAAAAATTAGTTTAAAATATTTTTATCAAATTAAAAAGGTCAATTATCAACTATTGTAACTTATAATGTTTAAAATTTTAACATTCTTCTATTCATATTTATAGAATCAGCAAAAATAAATATTAATAAAAATAAGATATATTGCTTACTATTCTTTAAAAATAAAATGATTTGTGATAAATAAAATTAAATTGGTCATATGCAGAGAAATTACACAAATTTAGTAAATTAATGAGATTTTTATTTATTTATTTATTTGTTTTATATATTTATTTAAATAACTCATAATTTTATATAAAAAAATTGATAATATATAAGAATTTTTAAAAATTATAATTAAAAAAAATTTATAAATATATAAAAAATAATTATAGTTAGATGTTTAACTTTTGAAATTAAAAAATATAATAAATACTATTTAATTATATTATATATTAAATTTATAACAAAAAGTTTATAATCCTACATGTTATCCAATAATTTCTCATTAGATTGTCTGCATCAAGAATGGCAAGAGAGCTCCCTCCGCCTTTGGATTCAATTAGCTTTTTCGATCGTATTCAATTGGCTTCTCTTTTTCTTTCTAAAGCCCTTTTTTCTTTTTTCCAATTACTTGTTTTAGCTCTTTTTTTTAGAGACCTCATCCTATTCTAAATTATCTCTTTCTCTTTTTTATTTTCACTTTTTCCCAAAAAACAAAAAAAAAACTCCCATTTTCTCTAACGTCTCCTCCACTTCCCTCCTTTTTCTCCTTCATTTCCCTAATTTTCCCAAATTTTCTACCTTCCAACTTCTAACAGTAAAAAATTTTAAAAATATCTTTTTTATTTTTTTGTTTTGAGGCAAAAGCCTAGAAGAAATTGGATTTATTATTATTAATTTTGGGTCATTACTTGACTTAATGGACTTATCTTGATCTTTTCATCATTAAACTTTGTTTGATTTTTGATGGGTCAAAATTCGGTATCAACAGGTATAATATTCTAATTAGATATCGAGAGTAAATATATTTTTTTATGTCATTTAACTTTTTTTTAATGGAGGGAAAAAATTGTGTAGTGAATTTAAATTGAGAGAGTTTTAATCATCTTTTAAAAAAGAAGTGGCGGAGTAATAATTATAGTCAAACCTTAATAGTAATAGTAATTATCCCTTTTTTTTTTCCTCCAAAATATCTATAACCCACAGGCTGTAAACTTTCAAATAATACTATTCTGTTTATGAAAAAATTCACTCATTATTCAGATATATCTATCAATTTGATAATGAAATGAAAAGAAGAGTGGGCTGGGAGTTAAAACTAGCAATTTTGATAATGGTGATATATAGTAAATGAACATTGTGAAATGATTGTATTCCATCTATATATATTGACCATAAATATGGTAATATTAGCAGCAATTAGAGAATGATTATTGATAACATGACAATGTGCTAACTATATAAAGCCATAGTACTATTATTAACACCAACTAATATCACATATTAACTTTTAACATATCATATAATAAATTAAATTTTATTTTCTTATTCGTTTATATTAAAATTAAATAACTCGTTAAATATTTTATTATATGATCTCGCTATTATTCATGTAGGGATAAACAATTTTAATTTATGACTTTGATAGTTAATTTATACACCGAAATGATTTAATAAATATGATAATGATTACAATACTGAGATAGTACTATTATCAATAACAACGAGTTGGTTGTAGCAACAATATTATTAGTAGCGTACGATCATGAATTAGCAAGTCTATCAAAACAAAACCCTAAAATTTTATAACAGGAAGATAGCAAAAACAAAGGCTACAGAAAGAGCACAACTTACCTTATAAAAGAACAAGAAACTCAAGCCAACCCCACCAAATAAATTAAAAAAAAAAAGAAAAACAAGAACATACCTGAAGCCAACCCGCACTCCCATGAAACTGATACTATTGAGACATTACCCAACAAAACACTAATCCAAACAATCACATTGCATCAATATGCCACGTCAGGCAGAAAAGTGGGGCTCTACTAAGAATTGCAGACAAGCCCACAAATGCACCCGTATATTTGTCTTCTATATATTGCTTACTTACTTGGTTGGCTCGCAGAGGCTCTGTATGTTTGTGTCTGCATATATACACTCACTAGCAGTGCTATAGTAGTCATCTCTAAGTGGCCACCAAATGCCAAGCAAAACCACCAATTTGTGTATCTATTAATTTTCTTGAGATACATTTCAAGATTGGATATTAAGAGAAAAAAGATAGATCTGCTCTTTATTGATAGTTATCATTTCTGTGTGTACATATACATATCTCTAGATTTTGTGTATTAACTTTCATTGATTTTTGGATCTTCCTTTTGTTACTTCACTTTTTGTATTTGATTTTTGTTTTTCTGGGTGTAGTTATACATATGTATGAATTTTATAGATTTAATCAATACATTTATTGGACTTTTTTTTTTCATTCTCTAATCTTATTGATGCTATTGATGATATAGTGTGATTTTCTAGTTCCAAATTTGTTTATTTTTTTTTTAATTTAGATGAATGCAAAATTTTGTTAGATATGGTGCTACAGATTTAATAAAAAAAAAATATTTTGTTAGATTTTTTTTTTTAAACTAACAAAACTGACATTAAAATAAAAATATGTTTGCTACAGATGAAAATGTTTGGATCAAAAAGGAGAACTTGTCGTAAGATGTCGAAAAATGATGATCTTGAAGAAATGGTGGGGCTTGAGATCTGTGGAGCTAATGTACACAATGGTGGTGGTGGTAATTTTGGAGTTATGAAGAAGTAAATTAAGTTCTTTATTGATATAAATCTAATGTTAATTATTGAAAAAAAATTGAGAATTTTTTAAGATCATTTTGATGCTATATCTATTTGTTGTTTGGTTGTTTTTTTGTTTCTTGAAAATGATGATCAGTGTTGTGGAAGTATTTGCAAGCCAAAGTGAAGAGAAGAAGACTAGAAAGGAATTAGGTTTAGAGCCTAAAACATATTCAAAGGTAATTAGCCTTACAAGATTATCAGATATTTAGTAAATTTGATTTTAAAAGCTAATGGCTAAACTAATTTTTTATTTTCAAAAGAAGATTTTGATAATCAATTGCGGTTACATCTTATCAATTGGAAAAATACAAAAACATTTCTAATCAGAAACCCTAAAAAGTTCAACTTCATTTCAAGATGAAAAAAATTAATTAATTAAAAATTAATAAAATATCTAATTAATTTTACTAATATTTTTTTCTTGTTGTAGAGGGAGATATTATTTGATAATTTATTTCTTTGGTGCAGCCTCTATGGTCATGTTTTGTAAAATGTAATATCTTATTCTTTACTTTGGACTTCTTTCAGGAATGGGATTGATATATAATTAGATAGGCAGTTTTTCATTTCTATTATTTGATTGATTTTTTTTCCTTTAATATTTATGCTTAATTGTAATGTGCTTTGAGCTCAATTTTGTGTTTTTGTGCTGATTTGTTTTGACGATAGGCTGATTATTTGATGAAAACTTCCCCTTCAAGTACTCCTCGGCAGTCATATGATCATCAAAGTGTAGTTGATTCAGTAGTGTCACCTTCATATATTCCCTTCGAAGTAAAGCGAGCAAGCGACCTTCTAATGGCGGTTTCAATTTGTGCTGAGGGAAACAAGATTAAAATCAATGAGCTTGCTAAGTCAGCAATGGAAGAGCTAGTGAGGAAGGCGTTTGAAGGAGAACCTTTGTGGCAACGACAAATGGATAGCGAAATTGAGATTCTAAATGAAGGTGAATATATAAGGGAATTTCGCGCATTTGATGCAACTCTTAGAGAAATAATGAGGATGATTGAAGTGGGAGATCCTCAATGTCTTGCAAATTTAGATGAAAATCATAGCTTCACCTTCACTAGTGGAGGTCAATACAATAATAAATATTCATTGTGTCGAGAAGCTGAATCAGATGTTCTTCAAACTGAGGCTTCAAGAGAAATAGGGTTTGTTAATACGAATGCTACTAACATTGTTGAATGCCTTATGGATTTGGTGGGTTTTCTAATCTTGAATCTTGAATTTGTATACAATTACTTACTATTTGAAGAAACATGATTAAAACAGCTACTGTTTTGATTGACAGAATCAATGGTCATTAGCATTCTCAAAGATTATTTCAAGAGCAACCTTACTTGGAATTTTATCTGTCGGACCGATAATTGGAAACTATGATGAAACTTTGCAAGTGGTAATTCAAGTCTTGTCCATTTGAATATTGACAATGTCATTCTACATCAATCAATTAGACTTCTAACAAGGAAATGCCATTTGTAGAACTTAATTTTTTAAAGCTATGCATTTTTAGTGTTAATATTGTGCCAAAAGCAATATGTGTTAAGCCATGCTCTTGTGTGTTCTTCTTCACACTATTTACATGAAGTTTTTTCTAAGTACAAATCGGATTTAAATTAGCATTCATACGTACCTTTTCCATATGAGTCAATGCATCTCAGTTAATTATTTTGTAAGATGTTCTCAATTCAATTTTTTTATTTTAGTTAAGAGCAGAATTTCATATGCCTACACCACTTGTTCCTGTTCGGGAGTGTCAATTTGCAAGATATTGTAAACGGCTAGGATCTAACACATGGGGAGTTGTTGATGTATCCTTGGAAAATTTATTCCCTTATCCAATTGTAACATTTCAAAGAAGGCCATCAGGGTGCTTGATCCAAGAAATGCCAAATGGATATTCTAAGGTGAGTGCAGACATGCATGCATATGCACACAAGTTTATAATTTTATGATAATAAGAGTGTACGATAGACCGTTCAGTTTTATTTTAAAACTATGAATATACAAATGTGCACATGTTTATTTTAGATGCTTAGAGAAAAATTAAATCTCTCATTTTTTATTCTTTTTGATGTTGCTATAGGTTACATGGGTTGAACATGTAGAAGTGGATAATACACGCGCCGGTAGGGTTTTCAAGCCACTACTTGTCTCTAGTTTTGCATTTAGTGCAAAGCGTTGGATTGCGACGCTAATCCAACATTATGAAGAGATTGCAACTTTGAGATCTAATAGACCTGTGTTAGTTAATGGAGGTAAGAATATACATTCCTCTTTTTTCTTTTCTTGAAGTTAATTGAGCATGGGACATTCAAATTTGAGAGATAAATCCTTGTCATGTGTATTAACTCAGTTTTGATTTGATATTTTTGCAGTAATAATATGCCAAAATGGGAAACAAAGCTTGCTAATGCTAGCTCAAAGAATGATGAGAAAATTTTGTGTCGATCTTAATGCTTCTACTTATAACTTTTGGATGCCATTTCCAGTGCCTGGAGCTGAAGATTTTAGGATGATGACCAAAAGTATTGGTGCTAATTCAGATTTTCCTACTACAACAATAGCCTTCACACATTCCCTCTGGCTTTCAGCTCCACCAAATAGAGTATTCGATTTTCTTCGCCATGAGGATTGTAGAAACAAGGTATATACAATTTAAGCATAATTTATTTCATAGATATTTCATTTAATTCCAATCTATATAAAGTAGAAGCTTCCTAAAATGACAACCTATTCTGAATGCTATTTTGGATACTTTCCTAAAGAACTCTAACTTGTATGGAATTTAAATGAGCTAAACAATAAGTTGTTAATTTCTTTTTATTTAGATCTAATAAGATTTGAACTTGAGACTTCTGATAAAAAATATATATCGTTTTCGTTTGAGTAGAAATTTTCTCCCATATATAAAGAAAAATGCTTACTTTTTAATGGCATATGATGTAGTGGGATCTGCTTTCTCGTGAGTTTGATGTTGAAGAGCTTACACACATCATCAAGGGTGGGAATCAAGAAAACAGTGTCTCCATCATTAAAACAATGGTAAGTTGCAATATATAAATGTATAATTCTCTTATCTTCCAAGAATGTACTTGAAACTAACAGAGAAATTGCTTATGTTATAGTCTGATCCAAAACACAAGGAAATTTTGTACCTGCAAGAAAGCCACAGCGATCAAACAACATTCTACTTTGTTTATGCGCCATTTGACTTTGATTCCATCGCAGCGATACTAAATGGTGGAAATCCTGATGACATGAACATATTACCGTCAGGATTTGTGATACATCCTGATAAACCAGCAATAAACAATGGCGATCAGGAAGATGGTGGATGTACTCTTACCCTTGCCTTTCATATTGTTGATGGTTCGTCTACAAAAGATAACATTGCTCCACGGTCTGCTGATACTGCTTACAAGATCCTCCTAGAAACTGCCTACATGATCAAAGCTGCTGTTTTGTATGATGATTCGTGAAAGTCGAGTTCAAAGCTGCTATATAAATACCCTGGTAAGGATGATCTCTAATCTATGCAGTATCTAATTGCTTAATTGTTATTTTTTCATAAGATCTACCTAGCTAGGTTAGGGTGCAGTAGACCTAGATAAGGTTTATGTCTTGTATCAAGAATGTTGTTAGGGTTTAGTTTTCTTCATACCCAGAAATTTTACTGAAGTCGTCTGCAGAATTGTGAGGTTGATTTTGAACTCCAGGAGCCATAAATGAACAAAAAAACGAAATCATGCAATGGAATAATCTTAAAAATATTTTCCATAAAGAGGTTCAGAAGTGGTAATGGAGCAAGAATTGACTTTTACTGAGTGTCAAATAATAGGTGAAGTCTTTGAATGGTTTTCAAAGCTAAGTTGGAATATGCACATGGAGTTTACCAGGAGCTATTATATCGGTGCAATTGATCTTAAATCTTTCAAAATATACTTGTGATATCAGAATGATTTGATCTAATATACTAGACATTTTCTATTTGAATGGCTCATTCTATGTAAGGAAAATAATTAATTCTATTATGAACTTTGTTCCAATTTTTTTTATTATATTTTAGTTTTAAAATTAATTTTATTAATTATATCCAATTTTAGTTGAAGGATCTATATATTTTTTAAAAAATTACTTTTAGACTCTTATAAAATCATTTTTATCTTTTTCTATAAAAAAAATAAAATGTAAAAAAATATTATCAAATGTTGATCTTACTACTTTTAGAATAATTAAAAATTGATTTTGTGATATCTTTATTAAATATTAACTTTTTTATATTATTTTATATCTCTAAAGCTTCCATATTTTATTTTATTTTTTTTCTAAAATTCACTTCTCAACTTTCAATTGTATTATTTAAAAACTTCATAATGGAGATTGAACACAAAAAGATAGTGTGTAATGAATGAAAAAGAGAATTAAAAATACTAAGAATATTAATCAACAATATAAATTGTTTTTATTTTTTTGAAAAAATAAAAACGAAATCTCTCAATACAAAAAAATAACTTATTACATTGATTTATTATATATTATAATATTAATAAAAATAAAAGTATAAAGGAAGTTTATTTTAGCTATCATTATAAAAAATAGTGTAAGTTATAAGAATTTTCTCAATTTTTCTTTAAAAGATCAAATCTTTTTTATATTATTGATTAATATTTTTGGACCAACACTCTTCTTTTTTTCCTTTTCATATTATTTTTCGTGTTTCATATCTATTAGAAAATTTCTGAATAATTTGATTGAAAGTTGAGAAGTATATTTTAAAAATATTAAAATGTGGGGTTTTCTATAAAATAATGTAAAATAGTTAAAATTTTATGAAAATATTTCAAAATTAATTTTTAAGGTTATTTTGAAAGTTGTAAATTAATATTTAAGAATATTTTTTATATTTAAAAAATCAGAAAATGATTTTAATAAGTAAATATATTTTATAAGGACTTAATATTAATTTTTTAAATATATTTAAATTAATTTTTTTAAATATATTTAAAAAATCAGAAAATTATTTTAATAAGTAAATATATTTTATAAGGACTTAAAATTAATTTTTTAAATACATTTAGAATCATAAACTAAAATTGGATATAATTAATACAATTTCAATTTTTTTTCTTTTTGGAGAGATACAATTACAAAGTTAATTAGCTAAACTAATATAATTTTGAAATAAAATATAATTGAAAATTGGATTAAAGTTGAGGATAAGATTAATTATTTTCCCTTCCCTATATTTACCTCTATGGTTCAAAATGCTTTGCATGATTCAACGTTTTTAGTTGTTCACTTTTGCTGTTTTAATTTTAAATTCATTTGCAGTGATGGGTTTCATGGTGTTTGTCCAATGTAGAGATATAAGATGCATATTTTTGTGGATAGAGCCATTCCAACCATTGCCCTTCAGTTTTTTTTTTTTTTTCCTGAATGAGTTGTTTGCAAGACATAATAATGGTTAAAAGATTAAACACGTATCAAAAAATAATTTAGATCTGCAATTAAAATCACGTAATACACAAAATGAAATCGTGATAGAATTTTGTGAAGGTAAAGTACATGGTATGCCATATTGGATTCATAAGATATGTGGAAAATTAGTAAACATAATTGTGAAACCAAAATGACATAGCATGTATTTTACTTTCACGAAATTTCTCATGAACGATTTCATGTTGTGTCTTACGTGATTAGAATTGCAATTCTGAATTTTTTTTTGATACATATTCTGTCTTTCAGCCGATATCATACTTGAAAGCAACTCATCTAAAACAGATTGAAGGACACTAATATAAGGTGATGTTTCATCCACAAAAACTTTATATCTTACATATCTTAAATCTCTATAAGAAGCACCATGAAGCCCATCAAATACATGTAATTTTGAAGTTAAATTCGTTTTTGTTGGTTCAATGTAGAGATTTAAAGGATATAAGATGTATAGTTCGTAGATAGTGCCATCAAAACCATTGTCTCTCAATCTCCTCTAGATGAGTTATTTACAAGATATAAAAGACTAAACGTATAGCAGGAAACAATTTAGAGTTGTAATTCCAGTCACGGAATGCAAAAAATGAAATCGTGAAAGATTTTTTGTGAAAGCAAAGTATATGGTATCTCATAGTGGATTCATAAGGTATGTGGTAAAGTAGCATAATTGTGAAACCCAAGATGACATAGCCTGTACCTTATTTAAACAAAATTCTTACATGCACGATTTCATTTTGTGTCTTGCGTGGTTAGAATTGCAATTTTAAGTTATTTTCTGATATAGTTTTAGTCTTTCAGTCATTATTATATGTTGGAAGCAACTCATCTACAGGAAATTGAAGAATAATAATTGAGATGATTCAATTGAAGAACAATAATTGTGATGATTCTATCCACAAAAACTATGCATTTTATATCCCTTAAATCTCTTCAATAAACACCATGACTTCAGTTAAATTTGTTATTAAATTTATTTGCATTTGTTGGTTCCAGGTGGTGTAGGTTTTGTGGATAAAGCCATCATAACTATTGTCTTTCATTCTTTTTTGGTTAAGTTGTTTGCAAGATATAATAATAAATGAAAGACTAAATATAAAACAAGAAATAATTTAGAGTTACAATCCCAAATATGGAAAATAAAATAGATGTGATAATTCCATCCACAAAAATTATACATCTTATATCCCTTTAAACTAAGTTATGATTTGCATTATTCATAGTTAAATATGTGCAATAAAACATAGAAATATAAATTAATCAGCGTGTCATATCAAATCGTCCGCGATATACCTATAGTTTGAAAGGTGCATGTAAGAGCATTAGTACCAATAGTGTAACTCTATATGTAAACTATTAGTTTATCCCCAACCTTAACTTTGAAAAATATGTTAAAAACCTTATCAAATGTTTGATACTTTGGTAAAGGTCAATTTTGGCTCCAAAACCAACTTTTATGAGATTATGTTTGGTTGAAATTATTGTTTTATGAAGCATTAAAATCAGAAAAGAGTAAGAAAATAAATTTAGAAGAAGTAAGTGAGCTCCATTCATAATGATGTGGGATAAAGGGACCTTTTAGACCCTCGCAGCTGAAAGACGCACCAAAGAGATATCATCAGAGCGACCATAAATGACAAATGTATCTATATATAATCTTATGTTTGTTTAGAAAATGATTAAGTTAAAACTCTAGATTTGGTCATTTATATATATTTTGCTAGCCTTACTAATGTTGTCATTTGTTTGCTACAGCAACATAAAAATGAAAGAATAAAGCATGGGGTGGCCAGAGAACAGAAAGTTGAAGGCTACACAGTGTAAAACATAAAAGGAGGCTCTCTAGCTAGCGACAATATGGATATGCTAAAAGCTCTCCATTAAAATTCTCATATGTTGTCTGTATGTAGGTTTGTACTAGTTATAGTGTTGTCTCTGTGCTGTTGTACTTTTAGGGGTTAGAACCAGAAATTTTGATAATTCGTTTCATAGATTGTATTCCTTTCGAAGGAGACTGCTTTTGTGAAAGTGTCAAACACAGTTTTTTGAACAATAGTATCAAATATGGTTGGTTGTGACTAAGAAAAATGTTTTAGTTTTTTGTTTTAACAGTTTTCTAAACGGACCGCGCATTACTTTTTCTGCCGAACTCAAAATATAAAAATCTTCTGGTTACATGGAGAGGAGTTGGAGGGCCAAAATTAACTAAAAGTTAAAAAAATTACAGATAACTATTTTTGGAGGGGCCAATAAATTTAAATGACAATGTTTTTACTAGAATATATAGATATGGGGTAAGTAAAAAAGGTTTGGAGGGGGGCAAGGCTCCTAGTTGTTCCTCTCCCTCTGTCCATGGCAGCATGCAGTGGGTCTTTTAGTCTAGTTTTAGCTTAGAAAACCTAGCAAAATAGAGGGAAGTGATAAAAAACACTTGTTGAGGTACATTTTAATGACAAGATAATTTAGTTAATGGATTTTTTTTTATATGTTAATGAATATATTTTTATGTTATCGTAATAAAATATATGTAAAATTCATTTCTTAAAGATTAAAAAGCATAGGGCATGGAGAAGAAACAAAATGGAATGGCAAAAGTGTAGAGCTCAGAAGCTGCTGAACCATCATGAGATCAGATTGAGTGATGGACCCTATCCATCATGAGGTAGTGGATCTAATCATCACCGCTCCACAATCTGCACCAGCCGGGAATCGAACCGGGGTTGTACCGTGGCAGGGTACTATTCTACCACTAGACCACTGGTGCTACTCGTGCTGAGCATTAATTTAAATTAAAATAGAGAAAGACAGTTTTGACACAACTTACTAAGACCAACAGAAGCAGAATTAATAATAAATAATGCGTAAACATAAATAATGATAATGATAATTGATTCCAGAGACAAAACAATAAGAAACAAATACAATAATAAAGTTCTTGAGTCATTTTCGAATGGGACTAAAAAACAGTCCGAATCCATCTATAAGATATAAATACAATAATGAAATTTATAAGTCACTTTTGAATGTAATTAAGAATAGAAGGAAAATTTTGTAAAATTATACTTGACAAACAGATTGATCATTCGAATGGAATCCCTAAGCAACCAATAAGAAATGTACATAATAATCAAATGGAAGTTTACAAGTCATTTTCGAAGGTAATTAAAGATATAAGGAAAATTTTGTGAAACCATGCACAACAAAATAGATTGATTATTCCAAGCGCTTTGGATATTGTCATAAGCTTTCTATGCTCAACCAGCAATTTTTGTTGTCAATAAAAGATGATAATACTTTTGTTACAAAATAGCAGCTCCTTTTGACTATCTTAAAATGATATAGACAAGGCATAGTGGAGATATACATTCGCTATAAATAATACCAAGGAAATCAAATCGACTTCTCAAAGTAGAATGGGAAGAATTAAGTTAGATTAAAAAAAAAAAAAAAAAAAAAGAAAAATTTCTACATGCGCATTCCTTCTGAACAGGTTTCCATCATCTGCTTGGAAGGATGTCTGAAAAGGAAAAATCGTGAAAAGGAGGACCTGCAACAGGAATGAATATCCATGTTAAATGGCGGTGGAGTAATTGCAGTATCAGAGTTCTGATACAAGCACAACTCATGAGCAGCATGATTTATGAATTTGCGGGGTTCTCCCGCCACTTATTCTTCTTTTTTTTCTTATTTGTAAGGAAAAAAAAAAAAAATCTCAATCAAGATTTCCAACCTTCTTGTTCGCCAAGAATGTAGAACGGAATGTGTGCAACCATTTTTGTGCCTCCTTCACTCCAATTAACAGTGGCTGGATTCTGCATGCGTCCATGTGAAGGTCTTGAAGGCCCAAAAACAGATAAACAAATGGCAGGTTCACTCAATAATCCTAAATAATCACGAGCACGCCTCCACACCCTTGCATCTGAGATTCGAGATCGAGCTACCTGGTGAAGCAAATCCAATTATGAATTATGATATTTGACCATGGAAATTGAACTTTCAGGGCATACATTTATACAGGCTGTGGAATTCCACTCAATTCTTTCACAAAATTCCAATCCAGAAGTGGCTACTAAGCCAAATACCCTAACCCCCACCCCAATATTTTTAAAGCACACCTTGCCTAAGGATACACGTGCTCTGGGTATTAATTCACGGTGATGTGTGGCGAGCTTTGTGATAGCAGTTACAACAAAGCATAGAAGTCTTGATTGTGACAGCTTTCTGGAATTTGAACCAGTGGAGCTCATAGTTGACTCCCTTAGGCCGAGACGACTGCCAAAGAAACTTCATAAAAAAGTGGGCAAATTGCAGAGCAAAATCTCAAAGAGGAAAAACAGAAAGAATAATCGATAATTGCACCTGGATGAGAGGTTTTCATATAGAAGTAGCTCTAAATTCTCAAAAAGTTCACGAGCTGCATCTTTGTGAGCCTCACCTCCCCCACCATGCTCCCCAATGGCCCAGCACAACTGTAAAGCCAATTCTGTCTGCAGAAGAAATTTTAAAATGTGAAAAAGAATGACGAATTGTCTACAAACAAAATAATTGCATCTATCACTTGCAAAGAAACACCTCAAGAAATAATCATTCAAACACAACTTCAATCAGCTAACCTTCGCAGGGCTGTCATAAGCTTCCCCAAGCCTGTCCATGATAGGTTTCTGCAAAATGTATTGAGTATTTATCAAAAGTATAACAAACAGATCATGGACAAGATGAACAGTTAAATGCATGAACAGTTACTTCAATTTAAAGCAATCAGGCTCAATGATCATGAAATGAGCAATTAGACAATATTATCAATCTGGCTGTTCCCTGATAATCTCCAGACACTGAGACATACTAGAAATAAAAAATTTATAATATAAATTATCCAATAGCAATTCTTAAAAAAAAAAAAAAACCTCTAATGCCCAAAGACTCAAACGTATATTGGTTATTGCCAGACAGTGATGCTATTATTTTATCAGATTAAACAGAAGATGAATAATTTATAATATAAAATATCCAATAGCAATTCCAAAAAAAAAAAAAACCTCCAACACTCAGACTCAAACGTAAATTGATCAATTTCCAAACAGCGATACCATCATTTTATCAGATTAAACAGAAGAGGAATAATAATTTCAGATGTTTCATTTTGAAGATCTCTAAAGACTCAAGATAAAAGGCCAATTTCCACATTGCTCCCTTTGCCAAAACGGATTTTCTGTTTAGATACAGGGAAAGTCTTATGACATATCTTTCACTAGCTATCCAAGGTTTAACATTTCAGAAAACTGAAAAAACATTATATAAGAGAGCAGTTGTCAACAAAAACCTTTAAAAGTGCAATAAAATCTGGAGACCGCTGAAATGCAGCAAGCATGAACTCTAAATGCCTCTTACGAACCTGCAAGTAAACAATTATACAAAGCATAAACAACCAGTTTTTCAAGCATTCTCCACAAATTCATTATTAATATATCCAATGAAAAAGAGAAAAATAATGCAAATCAAGTCGCCGTTCCACAAGAAAATCATTGAGAGAAAACCTCAATTATGTTCATGATAGAAATGCACCTCATAAGCAAATCTTTTGTCTGGAAATACTGTATCATTTCTGGACATTATTAGAGGAATCAATGCACAGATTAAAGCTGCAAAGAAAAGGAACAATTTCAGAATAGCTATTAACCTAAAAGGATAATTTAAAATTCATTTTCTGAAGTATCAGCAAGAAATAAGTTTGGCATAAAATGTTATGATGAAAACGAAAGGATGTCAACATACAATCATTTATATCATGTGATGCTATAATGAAATACACATCAAGAAGCTGAGGAGCTATTTTGAGTGCTTGCTTTAGCCTATCAGATTGAGGGCTATTTACTGCAGCCTGCAAAGTTGCAGTCACCCCTGGAGAAGTCCAGTGCCGTTCCTGACATGCAACATTCAATAATCTTTAAAATTCAAATCTCCCAGAAGATTTTTCTCCAAGAATAACTATATGGTTTCAACAATAAAATGATTAATCACAACGTTTTCAAAAGACAAATACATCTCAACTCTAAAATTAATATTTTAACTTATTCCTTCTAAATACAAGATCAAGCAATAATGAACAGTGAATTCTAGTACAGGAGATAACAAGAGTAAGTCCAGCAACACAAAAAAAAAAAAATAATAAATAAATAAATAAACAAGAGAGATGCAAATTAAGAAGCAGCAGATAAAGGATGTAAGAATAAGACATGTGTTAAAAAGGGGAAAAAAATCGAAATCCAAGAAAAAGGAAAGTAAAAAGTCAGCATAATGCTACTTTCCCATGGGGAAAAGAGAGAGAGAGAAACATGGAGTAATATAATGAAAGAGAAGAATATAAACGGAGGATAAGATTTGTTCCAAAGATGGAACAAGAAAAAAATTACAAGAAACCAATCCTGGGCCACCAGCCTGAAGAAAGACTTTATCTTAAGATTAATAACCGACACTTAGCGGATCTTGAAAATTGTACCATCACATTTTCTCAAACAGAATCACCTCTTCTTCATACTTTTAGCAGTAAAAATGTTCAAATATTGTTAATCCATTATAAAGAAAAACAAATGAGGCAGATGAAACCATACAGAAAGCCCATCATTTTCATCCTTCAAAATTTCGAGAAACATAGGGTCAGCCACATCAATTGTACTGCTATCCTCAGACTCAGAGTCTGCACCACCATCTCCTATGGTTGAACCAGTATAAGCTTCATCCATGAGTGCAAGCAGCATCTACATCCAAATAAAATGAGTCTCCATTGTTGCACCATATGCTTTTGGCAGGACAAGTAACATTAAAGAGTCTCGAAAATAACCTCAGGAGCTGCACTCTTCTGGATAGAGGCTATGCTATTTCCAATAAGTGGTCCTGAGCTCCGCTCTACCTTCTCCAGCGCCACCACCAGAACTATTGCAGATGTAAGCATAGATGTCAAACTTCACAAAACTAGCTTAGAAGAAAATCAGATGAATATAATAAGATCACTTCAGGCAAAATCCAGATTAAAGAATTTTTATTGATATTGATGCTATGGAAGGGAAAAATGACATGGATTCACAAATCATACTAAAAAATTTCTTCCTTAACACCCACAAATATAGATAAATGTTGCGGGAGAAGGTACATTACAAGCCCACTCATGCATATGGACACTTAAAGCAACTTTACTAAACCACATAATTAAATAAAACACTCTACACTAAGAATACTTAGAGATATCTAGATCATGAATAAATCCCTTCATCAATAATTTTTCAAAGAAAATCAAACAACTTTGCCAAAAAGTTGAGTGACCAGAAGCTAAGTATATAAAAAGATAGTTGGCCAAATGGACTTACTTGGCAAATCCACTAAAGATGGAAACAGAGGAAGAAATGAGCCAGATGATACCATTCCAGGAAAAATCCTCAGAAATGATTTTTGTAATCTATAAAAAACATATATATGAAAATTAAATAGTCTCTCCCAGACATTAATTATAACGTTTTACTAAAAACAAATAGAAAAGCTTACTTTTCCCCATTCCAGGCAATTAGCTTCAGCAACAAAGGAAAAAACTGTAAACAAATTATCAGCATTAGATGGAAACGTATAAAAGGAAATTTTGATAACCTAATCCTTCTCATTTATTGATTTTCTGGAGGCAATTTTTGTCTCCATCACCCTTCTTCCATTAGCAAAACTAAACAAAACGCATTCAACTAGTTTTAGAAACTTAACCATTGCGCATTATTAATGATGAAAGGATTCATGCAGATCATGCTGTCGGATCATAAATACCTGAGGCAATAAAGTGGGGAAAGATGTCAAGAGCTTTTTCTTGTTCACGTTCAGAAAATCAAGAGTTGCTTCTGCAACAACTGGATCTGCAAATTCACTGTGATAGACATTAGAATAAGACACATGTGTGCCAGTAATAAAATTAGCATTGAGTATAAAATTCATGTTTATTTTCAAATATAAACACCATCAGAAAATTAATGACAAGAAAGAACTACCAATAATTTTACTTCTCAATCTAGATTACATCAATTGTGTGGCATTTGGTCAATTTGTCTGATTAATCTTAAGAACTCAATGTATAGCAGAAATGTTTGCAGTTGCAATAGTGACCAAACTATACAGTTAATGCTACAACACATATAAGAAGAAGAATAAGAACTGAAGCCAACTAACTCAAATCAATAGTTCAATAATAATTTAGTAATCATGCATATATCAAATCTAATAACCAAAAACTATAAACAACAAGCTAAGTGGAAAATTCAATCTAACCCAAAAGAAAAGCATCAGTTTTACATACTAAAAAAATTCACTTATTTTATGTCAATAAAAGGAAGATTTTTTGAATTATTTCAGCAAAGAAAATATTGAATCAACTTGCAAAATGCAAAGCTCCATGATTCTAGTTAAAATGTGCAGTTTGATTGGAAAACTAACTTTTGGAGTTTGAAATGAACGAAACAAGAAAATGTGTATTTTGAAGCACCAAAAATATAAAAAACCCTGATGACAGCCTGACAAAAGTTGTAGGCAAAGCATGTTTTTACATTAACTTGGCCATTACACATGATGGAGGCATTACCCATACAAGTGATACCAATGCTTCCATAGGGTATTTATGATGATCATACTATACTGAAGTACTGTAAATGTAGATCATCAACACCATGGTGGCATAGCAGATAAATTACATGTTTGCTATCATATAAATTGATTCTAATAGTTCTTTTGGTAAAAATATTTTAGACACTAAAGAAGTTAAGCAATTTATTTATCAACTTCAATTCCTAGCATAGCTTCCTCACTATTTCATATCAACCAAGCAAGTTATAAATGGATATTTTTCACACGATGCTCCACAAAAGAAAAACAAGAAAAAATTAACAATATAAACTAAACATAACCATGGTTCGTGTCTACACATCCAAAAAAAAAAAAAAAAAAAAATCAAAATAACATGTTCTACATTCTTACCGGCTCAAACAAGACCGGAAAAATGTCCTCAGACTGGGATCAGCATCATGAAGAACAGCCTCCCCACAATCAAGGAAAAATTGCAGAATAGCCTGACCAATAGGGAGAAAAAATGTGAGCACTACAACTAAGATGTGTTCGCATGGGCAACAAAATGATTCATTCAATTCTCGAAACTAATCAATTTCATTTTGGGCGTGCATGAAAAGTGTAAAAAAGCAACAATCCTATTCAATTCAGTTAAGCTAGAGCAGTAGCGTGTGTGTTCGGAACATTTATATAGTCACTAAAATTCAACTATTCCAACTTAAAAATTTACAATTCATTTCCAAAGAATTCAATTCAAATACCAGTAAGAGAAGTCCATAGGAAGAGGTAGATTGAGAGAGCGAAGCGATTAAGCGTTGAAAGAGTCTGTTAATCTGAGGATAAACTCTGGCTACTAAATCCTCCGAATAATTGTTCTCTTTCAGGCACAATTCATGCAGCTTTTTCACCTATTTTGATCATTGAAAAAGCAAGCATCAATACATTTAAAAAAAAAAAGAAGAGGAAAAAAAAAATCAATTGAGAAAACGTACGGATTGGAGAAGAGAAGGATCAGAAGCCGGGTCGCTAGCAAAATTGGAGTCTCTAACGCTGATTGATAACGTGCGCAGATGAAAATCCCAGTCTCTGTCGCCCATTCTTTGCCGGATTTTTGTGTGTTAGGATTTGAATGATCTGTTTGATTGCTAAAGAGCTGTTTTTCAGTGATTTGATTCTGATTCATAACTGATCAACGAAACTGCCAGAGCCAGCAGCGCGATTTGCCATCACTGTCTCTCTCATTTTGTTTCCTAAACGCACCGTTTCGTCTAAATGTTACATAAAGAAATTCTATAGTGACTTTTTTTTCTTCCTTTACTCTTAATTTTTGAATTTTCATTATCATTGTCCTTTCAATCAGCAATACTACCTTTTATTTTTATTTGATTTGTTTTTTTTTTTTAAATTGAATAAAAATAAATTTTTGATATGTGTATTTGTTGATTGAAATTTTAAATTATCCTTTAAAAAATTCTTGCTTTTAAAGGAATTTTTACGGTTTTATTTTTTGAAATTTGGATATTTTTTTATTGTTAATTTTTTTTATTACTATTTTTATAGTCAGATTCATTTAAAGATTAGAAAAGTTAATTTATGACTAAATAAAACTGTTGAGTGTAGCTTATGGATCGTCGAGTTACAAATAAAAAAAAAATTCTATCAACACAATTGAAAAATAACAACCATAAATTTTATAATTTTAATAAGATTTTATTTTAGTATTATTTGATGAGAGATTCTTACCTATACTACGTATATTACATATGAAGATAGAATTTGTGACACATCAAGGGGATCATGACCCCCCTATCCACAGTCCTCCAACATAATATATAGTCAGCGGCTTCTCTCTGCCCAAGAAGAGGCAAAACTCTTCCCTCAAGACTACAGTGTCCGTAATGTAAGCCTTCTCCGCTTCGAGACATTGCCAAAGACTCAAGTGATTTACACTTGACTTATAAAAAAGAGACGTGTCTCTTTATTATAAATCTCACAATTGGGTATAATACACCAAGTGTAAAATTTTTTTTAAAACAAATCCAAGTAATACACCAGCGGCTTCTGCAAGTGCACGAATCACAACAAGTAGTAAATAGTGAGTATGAGTATCGTTCTTATAAGAAGATTGATATTAAGTACCAACCCTAATTATATTTCCATAATCTAACAAAATTAAATAATTATAATGAAATAATAAATCAACTAACATGAAAAGAAAACTAAAAGCTGAAATAATTCCTCTTAAAATTCAATAATTAAAAATCTAGAGTCTAGATTTGCTTTACTAGCTATTACTTGGATTATAGGACATTTCACAATTCAATTTATTAACTTAGTCAAGGGTAAACCACTCAAATTACCTAGAGTTTCTTTCGAGCTCATATAAGAATACCAAAGTTAATTACAACCTATTTTCATGGTCACGTCAATTAACTAGGGTTCATTAAGTTCCTTATTAATTTATTTTTCCTTGAAAGATTCGACTACTTTTGTGATCGAGATTTATAAGTTTACAAGTTTATGAGCTAATAGATCATGCAACTTTTATTATCTCTAATCTACCCAAAAACATGCATTTAATTAGACCTAAAATTAAATACAAAATATTAAGCACAACTTGTAAAATTAACTAAAAGTTAATTTATTAAAAGGGAACAAGAATCCAAATAAGTAATAGACTAGTTACGTAAATCCAAACCTTAAAGAGAGTTTAGCCATGCATGGTTGTGGCAATGAACACAAACAAAATAAAGAGGATTAAAAATGGAAAAGAAATAATGATTTTGGTTCTTGAATCTTGCACAACTCCTTCTTCAATCTCTTTTAAATGTGTCTTCAAAACTGTTTCTATGAATAGGAATGATTCTAAATGATCAGGAATGAATCAAAATATTTTTTTATCCCCCTTTTATATTGTAAATTCGATGGAAACCTAATTTGACTTGAATTTTTGAGTTTCCTCCAAAAAGGAATGTTTTTCTGCTTGACATGGCTTCACTCACGACCGTGACACATCCTACAATTTTTGTCACTACTCAGCTCACGGTTATAAGGGAAGTGGTGTTGAGCTTTCATAATTGTTTTAATCGGTCAGAGGGGAGCACGACTTGAGGCACGCCCGTGAGCCATCTTATAACTCTTGAATATTCGTTAATAAGTGATATGGCATAAATGCTTCCAAATGAGGTATTGTCTAGATCTCCTTAATCAACTAGGCTTCCTTAGTAATCTTTCCTACAAAACAGGGGAAATCCTCATTAAAATCAAATAAAACTCTTAAATGAACTAAGATTGAATAGGAAACTAGAATGAAGGTCTAATATAAACAAAATGCCTAATTAAACCCAAATTCTTCCCAAATATTATCAACTAGTGTTCATAATTCATTAAAATTCAACTCTAAAATAAGTGTCAAATTACACTCAACATGGTTCAATATCATAACCGGCGGTTCACAATTTTGAATGGGGAAAACTAGCCTTGAACTAATTTATCTAAAGGTCAAGGTTAGTTCAGTCTAGTTTCGAATTTGAATGACTCTTATTTTGGGTTTGACTGAGCCATTTTTAGACTTAAATCAGCCTTTGGTCGAGCCTACTTAAAGCTTTAAGCCTCATTAATAATCACTAAAATAGTTTCTATAATTATCCATCCTTCTCATTTGTCCTCTCCTCATTGGTTGCTATTTTCACTTATCCTATTTTCCCATTATGTCTTTGATTTATAAAATTTGTAAGTAACCAATTCTTCCCAATATAATAAAAATTTATTGTGCCTCCCACATATTGTCTTTATACATCTTTTATAAAATATTGCAGTGCACATGTGCATGCACATTTTCCTTTCGCTTTTGATCATAGATTTTGTGTACTTCTCATCACGGTATATGCACAGAGCATATAAGATTATACGATAGAACTTCCATTCTTGGTTAGTCGCTCCACCTCTACCATTGGACAATCTGAACTTAGCCACTGCACTCTCTGCCTTTTGGCATCCACCTCTTCTTCCTCTAGTTCCTAGTATAATGTTAGCTGGAGTTTCTTCTAAGTTGGGGGGGGGGGGTAAGGCACAACCCCCTAACATTTAAAATAATTTTTTAAATTCATAATTTAATATTAGAACCTCTGATTCTCCATTTTGGATGGAGAAAAATTGCCCCTGAACTGATCCCCTTAAAGGTTAGTGCCGGTTCAGTCCGATTTCGATTTGAATGGTTTCGATCTCGAGTTTAATTGGGCCAATTCTGGTCCTAAACCAGCCCTTGGCCAAACCTACCTAAAGCTTTTAGTCTCATTAAAAATCCCTAAAATAGATTATAGAATTATCCATCTATCTCCTTCATCCTTCTCTCCTCACTAATTACTATTTTCTCTCATCCTATTTTCAATTTATAAAATTTACAAGCAGCCAATTCTTCCCAATAATTTGGACATTTGGTATGCCTCTTGTATATTGCCTCCATACATCTTTTATGAAATAGCGCACATATGCATACACATTTGCCTTTTGCTTCTAATTATAGATTTTATATGTATAAGATTTCGTGATAGAACTTCCATTCTCGATTGGCCGCTCTAACTTCAGTGTTGGCTGATTTGACTTTGGCCATTGTATTCTCTACCTCTGCTTCCTCCAATTGCTAGTATGATTTTAGCTAGAGTTTCTTTTGGTACTCTTGTGGCTCTTAGGTGCATTAATATATGAATCTTTGAACAAATCTTCCTCTTTTTTATGGTTTTTTGACACGCAAAGTTAAAATATAAGCATTCACAATGTGAAGCGCATCCACAGTTGTAAGTTTAAGTTTAACACACAACTTCAACTTATATGTTACTTGTACATTGTTATGTTCACTAGCTCTACCAATTCGCCATAAGTCTTTAAATGACTTGGAATACTTATCGCTAATGTTGATTGAGGAAGAAAGAATCTTTTGTACTTTTCTTAACCCAATTCATGGTGATAACACTTCTTGCGATAACTTAAACAACTATCAGATTGTGAAATTTGTTACTATAAAGAGTTCATAATATTTAGAGGTCATCTACATTCCACCTATTATTTTAACCCTTTTATAAGGGATATTGTCAAGTTTTGTGACAATATTTCTGATTTTTTTTTGTGAAAAAAATGTACGGCTTTCTCCTTTTCTCTAGCTTCCTTAAAATATATGGTTATCAGCATTTAAAAAGACAATAATAACATTATTGTATGGGTGGCTAGACGTGGAGACGATGATTGATGGTGTGATAGTATTGGTGATGACATCGACTTTAATTTTCACGCCAATGGTCCAATCTTCTATAAGGGTGGCACTTTACTATTTGGGTAAAAATGGAAGTTTGGGAGTTTGAAAAGTAATAGGTCGTACGTTTACTTAAAGAGTTTTATGGAAACTCAAAATGTAGGGGAAAGAACTTATCCACCAAAAGTTTCTAATTGAATGTGATAGAGAGCTAAATTGTGTATGTGTGGGTGATAATTGGGTTGAAGTTTTTAGGTTAAATAAATCCAGAATGAAGTGGATCGGGGTTGAAAATTTAGGAGACTACACAATTTATGCTAGCCGCACATCGTCATTTTATACGTAGCAAAAACCTAAAAAATGAGGAATAAGACCCATTTCAATAGATTCTATGGCCAAAATATTATTTTCTATGATCTTGGTAAGTAGGCTTTTTATACCTTTGATTAGAAGGATTCTCCAGTACCTTTTCACAAATTCGTGATATGGTTGGATTAAACCCTGTGTATGCTATAATTAGCTATTTAAAGACATTACATGTAAGGAATTATTTGAATTTATTGTGTTCATTTCTTAATTTCTAGAGATTATTTCTTATGGTAATGCATGTCTCAAATTAAGTCGAATAGGCTTTTCATTTATGCTTCAATGAAGTAATTAATAGTTATAAATAGTAATCATCAATTAGTAGTAAAAAATATTTGGCATCATTGTGTTTAATGTGTATTTTCACTCACCTTGTTTTCTCTTTAAATGCCTTATGTCATCTAATATGTTTCATTCACAACATTTCTCAACAAAGTAAAGGAAGTTTCTATCATAACGTGATATGCATAGATAATAAATTGAAATAATGTCAGACATAAAGTATGAATTGAAATTTCAATATATTATCTATCTACGAAAACATCATGTGATTGCACTAAAAAATAAAAACAATGGCAAACAAATGTATTAATTAAAGCATTATTTATTAGTTCACTACATTAAAGTTGAACCTACCTAAAATACTAATTCTAATGCATTTCTCAGTGGTAAAAGTAATGAAGTTGTATTGATAGAGCAACTTTAAAAGTTTTATAAAGTATAGAGAAGAAAATAAAGTCTATTATATATTGAAGAAGGCTTTTTATGGATGGAAGCAAGCACCAAGGGTCTAGTATAACATAATTGATGAATTTTTTCTACATTTCAAATTTAATAAAAATCAAAGTGAGGTAATTCTCTATGTCGAATTCATTGATTATTTAGTATATATCGATTCAAATCCTCTAAAAGCATCTCCAGTGGGGTGTAATAGAGGGCACCCTATTCAATGCCACTCTATTACACCCCACCCCATTCAACGCTCACTATAGTGAGCGTGTCATGGTCTTACTTTTACAGGCCATATTTTTAAAATTTTTTTATTACAATGATAACGTGACATAAACATATAACTTGTGTTATGTAGACATACATTAGTTTCTTTTTTTTTTTTAGGCATAATACATACATAAGCTCCTAAACTTGTAGTGAAAATCCTAACTTCTCCCTATATTTAAAGTTTGACCTCATAGACACGCCAACTTATAATATTTATATCTTTTAAACACCTATGGGTTATTTACACTCATAGTCCTTAATTTATTACCCATTTTCCATTATTGTCCTAAAAAATCAATTGGGCACACAAAACTCCTTGACTTTTAATTTTAGTAATGATGATCTCCCATTCGTCGATTTTCAATGAAATCAACACCAGAATACTGACGTGGACAAATAAGGGGATGATGATGATGGTAAAATTATTTTCAATAATGAACCAAAGGCCATGTGAGTCCATATCAAACTTTGATGTGTAGAAAATAATTTGACCATAATATGACATGGTCTTTGGTTCATTATTAAAAATAATTTTGCCATAATATCATTCCCATATTTTTCAATATTAGCGTTATGGTGTTGATGTCATAAAAAATTAATGAATAGGAGATCACCGTTATTGAAATTAAAAGTCAGGGGTGTTTGTGTATCCAATTGATTCTTTGGGACGATGGTGGAAAATAGGTAATAAGTTAGGGACTGTGAGTGTAAATAACCCCACTTTTTCGATATATTTTTTGTCATAATTTTTTTTATTAACATTATTAATATATATATACACACACACACACACATACATATATATTAATTTTTTTTATTAATATTATATATATATATATATATATATATATATATATATATATATATATATATATATATATATATATATATATATATATATATATACATAGGCTTAATACATCCATAGCCCTATGAACTTGACAATTTTTGTCACTTTGATACTCATACTTACACTTTTGCCATTTAGACACCTTAACTTGTCAAAAAGATTATTTATAAACCATTTTTTATAGAATTAACGAAGTAGTGTAGCGCGTGTTTTTCCTTCCACTGTTGATTAGGATGTCATGTATTGAAACTAAAGACACATAACAATAAAAAAAAAGGCATAAAATCCATTTTCCCATTTCCCTTTCCCTTTTTTTCCGCTACAACAACAACCACTACTGTTATAACTCTGTCAATTTTGCCATTTCCCCTTTCCCTATTCTTTTATGTTCCATATCTCAATCTCATAATAAAATCCATTATCTTCTTAATCCTTTTATTTTACTTTCTTTTTTGTAACCTTTATTCTTTGTTCTTTTAATCCCCCTCCATAAAAAATTGCACCTTTTTTTTAGGTTTTTTTGGTTGAAAAATATGAGGTTAGGGTTTCTAATTTTTGTCCCTTTAGCAGTAACTCTTTATGTGCTCTTTTTATGCCTCCTCAAAAATGAGTAGGTAAGTCTTTTAAACAAAGTTTTGATTTTTTTGGGTTCTATTAGAATACTACTATAATTTGAAATTTAGTTTTTTTCTTTGTTTTATTAGATTAATGGTAGAAGTGGTGGATTAGCATGAGAGTATTGTAATCTCCTTCGTTTGGGATATAAGGGTTATATGTTGAGTCATTGGTGAAAGTGGCTATGCCTCAAAGGAGCTCTTCTATAAATCGCATTAGTGTATCAAATTCAGAGACAGGTTCTGTACTTAGCACAGGTAGGTGGCTTCCTCCAGTAGTAGCAGTTTTAAAGATTAATTCAAATGCTACTTATGTTCCAAATTTTGATATGGTGGGTTAGGAGTTATGGCTTAGGATAACACCGGGATGGTTATTTTTTATGTGGGAAGATTTTCTTCTGGTATGGTTAATGTTGAAGCTATAGAGGCTCATGCTTTATTTATAGGATTATAGATAGCTCATAAAAGTGATTACCAGACTGCGATTTATGAGTCTGATTGCTTAGGTCTGATCCATCGCTTATCTGCTTAAGTTCCAGGGACTTCACCAAATGATTTACTGTGTGATGATATTCGTTCCTTAGTCCCTTTTTTCAGTTTTGTTTCATTTTTATATGTTTGTAGAACAGGTAATGAGTTGGTACATAGTATAGCCCATTATGTTCTTCATAGTAAGGAGGATTTTAATCTTCCTTTTTTTGTGCTAAATTCATGCATGAGTTGTACCTTGGAGGATTTTTATCTCCCTTCTCTTTGTGCAGGTATATTGGCTCAGGCTAAAGCTTTTAAAATAGTCATAATAGCTCTTGACGACCTAAGAAAGAGGAGAAAAGATCAACATGATCAATTTAAGAAATGGAAAGCTCTCGATAAAGGTTGGGTCAAACTAAACATGAACGAAGTTGTGTCTTTAATGGGAACTGGATTGCTATTTCATAGCCAATCTAGGCTATTGTGACATTTTTTCTGCTGAAGCTTAAACGATAATCCACAATCTTCAATTAGCTTGGAACTTCGGTATGAAACACATCATCATGGAAACAGATAACTAAGTTCTTATTCAGGTTTTAACTAACAAGAAACCTAGTCCTGTGAGACACTTAGCACTCATTTATGAAATTCAAAAATTGCTACAAAAGCAGTGGCAAGTGCAGCTACAACACATCTACAAGGAGGCCAACAACTGCGTTGATGCCTTAGCCAAAATTGCTTTTAACATTGAGTTAGGCTGCCCTCACTTATAAATCCCTCCAGGTAAAGTTAGAGATATCCTCCTTTAGGATGATGAAGGGTGCCATGATTTATGTAATCATTAGCCTTGGTTTTTTCCATCACCTCTAATGTAAAAAAAAGTCCCCTTATGCACTAAGCATGTCAATTTTTTTCATTTCAAGCGCTCATTTGCGTTTAATTGCATGTATCTGCCACATTAGCAGAAAATGGTTTATAAATCACCTTTTTGGCAAGTTAAGGTGTCTAAATGGCAAAAGTGTAAATATGGGTGTCAAAGTGGCAAAAATTGCTAAGTTCAGGGGCTACGGATGTATTAAGCCTATATACATATACATATACATACATATATATATACATCTATACATATACATACATATATACATACATACATATATACATGGCTTAATATATATGTAGCCCCCTGAACTTGGCAATTTTTGTCACTTTGACACTTATACTTATTCTTTTACCATTTAGACACCTTAACTTGTCAAAAATGTGATTTATAAACCACTCCCTACACAATAATTGAACTAATGAAGTGTGTGTTATTTAATTGTCCTGACAATGATGCCACGTAATAAAACTAAAGACATATAATAAAGCCATGTAACAATTCCAATCGATAACAATAATAATAAAGAAAATTAAAATCAAGTTTCCCTAAAATTAAAAAGCCTAATTTTGATTCATCTCTCTTAAATCACTTAATTCTTTTAACTTTGTATAATCATTATTGGAAACATATTGAAATAAACATTATTTTCTTTTATTTCATCTAAAAAATCTATCAAAGTTAGTGAACAATCGAAGCCTCTCAGTCATTGAACAATTGAAGCTAGATGAACAACAAATCTTGCACTATGATTTTATGAATCTTGAAGAAGAATAAACAACTGAACAATCAACTATCTGTTTATGGGAAGAAGAAGAATAATAATAATCAACGAAATAGTTCAACTTTTTCAAGTAAAATGAAAAAAATTGAAAAAAATGTTATCTTTTTTTACTTTTTCTCTTATATTTTGATGTGTGTTTTTTTTTTATATTTCTTAGTAAGGTTCTTAAGTAGCTAGCTGTTGATTATGAATTTGGGTGGTTAAAGAGTGATTAGTGTTGGTTAAGAAATGATTAAAAAGTAAAAAAAAAATCAATTTCATAAAGTAGGATCGGTTTGCACATATCAGGCTTTCAATGGAAGAAGATGTTAAAGATGTCTCAAATGGAAGCACTAATGTTTAGGATGAGTCACTTGAGGCTCCTTTTTGAGTCACTAAGGTAAAGTTTCTTCTATGGTCCTGCATAGAAGGTGGACTTCCTTTTAGTTAATTATGCAGCCTTCTGAATTGCTCTCACAAATTTAAAATTTCAATTTCTGGAGTGAGAGTGTTAGAATTGAATGGTTTGAACTTTAAACTCACTTGTAGCAATCTATGTCTCTGGCTTTTAGAGTTGTGTAGGAAAATATTTATTGCTTCATTGAGTTTCAAATTGGAAGGAGGATCAATGTGATGCTTATCAATAGATGTGTCAACTATACATTTCAACTTTGATAATGACTTCAACAACCATATGTACCCAATGGGTGACCAACTTGCCTTTTGTAATTAAATTAAGATGCATTTAAGGATCATGTGGAGTCATCAGAAATGCTATTCAAACATTTAAAGGGAGAGATAAAGTGCTTCCCAGTTATTTTCATCACCTAGGTAATAGAGATCCATACGGTTGTCATTGAGTAGCATGTTACTACAAAGGATCAACAACATTTTCTGGTTAATTTTTTTCTCATGTTTTTATATGGGAATGGTAATTGCCATGCTCTTGTAAGATTGGTATGGCTTTAAAAAAATTTGACTTGGTTGATCAAGAGGTTAGCAACTTCTTTTTGTTAAAGAATTTGTTATCAAATTTTGATTCTGATAAATTTTTTTGGGTATATGTTTGAGGATTATGGTAAATTGGTAATGATGTTACCATGTATGCTTTTTTGGATTGGATATGAAAACAGCATCTGGAAATTCTAAAAATGTAATAATTCAATTTAATTTAATTCAATTTTTGTTAAATTCTGATATTTTGATACATTATAGTCGCTATTCTATTCTTTCAACAGCGTATGGACATTTAATGTTTGAGGTGATATGGTAATTGTTGTAGGATGATATTTCATGTTTTTGTTAGTAGTTGTATATGTTGGCAAGATGATTAACCTGACCTTGTTTTAGTTTAATAATAAACATGGAGCTAAATAATTTTGAAAGTGTAAGCTGCAGGACTGCAATGCATTTATGGTAGTTTTTTTTTAATGAATATTGATTGTTGCTCATGTTTGTAGCTATTGCTGATATGGAGGTTGAGATGGGTTAAGATGTTTATGGGGGTTAGGGATGTAGAGCTGTATGCCTAGTTTACTTGAATGATGCATATATCATGTTTATTTGTTTTAGCTAGGCTATCCATGATCAGATGGAAATATTTGCATTTATAGTGTTTCTGTCATCACTCGACCTCAACTTTGTCACTTATTGCTGGTAGCACAACTACACAGACTTATGTTGTACCTGATTGGTATTATGCTTGATGTTTTCAGATATATTATAATTTCATCATGTTGAACCTTAACAGTTGTCGTATGTATTCTATTATCATTGTGCATACATGATCACTTGTAAAGATGACTACCTTCTCATACTTGATTGGTAATTGCCATGCTCCTGTAACCTTATGAGAGATCCATTCCATCCTCATTCTTCTCTTTACTTTTGCTTTTATGTACTGTTGATGTTCATAAATCAATTTTTCTACACTTGTATTTATTTGGTTTTTTTCATTTAAACCTTTAAGGTCTTTAGTCTTCCATTTTGCCTGCCTTGCTAAAGCTAATGTTGTTTTTATTATCAAATTGTTTCCTTAATTATTGAAGCCCTTATTTGGTGCTCTATGCTATTTTTAAACCCCAGTCGTTATGAGGAAAAGAAGAATGAGATAATTGATTGGAGAGTATAATGATGGGGAGAACAAGAATGCCTAAAAATGGTGGAACAAGATTAAGATAAGTTATTGACAAATTAAGATGATGGGGAGAAGAACTTAAAAGAGCTATTGTACTTTGAGGAGCATTAAAATTTTTATCACTCACTCAATAGCGTTTAAATTCACGTCCCCTGCCATATGTGCAGGAAGTGGTTTATAAATTATATTTTTGGCGAGCTGAAGTATATAAATGACAAAAGTATAAGTATAAGTGTCAAAATGACAAAAAATACCAAATTCAGAGGGTTGCATATGTATTAAACCTATATACATATATATATGTGTGTGTATATATATGTGTGTGTGTGTATATATATATATATACACACACACACACATATATATATATATATATATATATATATATATATATATATATATATATATATATATATATATAAATGTATACTTTTAATTTTTTAATTTTCAATATTTTTATTTAAAATTAATAACAACTTATTTATATGTATAGATTTGAATAACGTATATCCTTGTAATTAATAACATTTTTATTGATTATTTAGCTGGTTATTAAAATAATTTAAAATTTGAAATATTTTATATATAATGAAATTGTTAGATATTATTAATTTTATTTTATTATTTATAAGTATCAATAAATCAAAATTATTAGATTTTTGAATAATTTAATATGAAATATATTAGTTTAATAGGCAATTAATAAATAATATATATATATATATATATATATATATATATATATATATATATATATATATATATATATATATATATGAAAATTATAATGATAACTATACTTTTAATTTTTTAATTTTCAATTTTTTTATTTAAAATTAATAACAGTTTATTTATATGTATAGATTTGAATAACGTATATCCTTGTAATTAATAATATTTTTTATTGATTATTTAGTTGATTATTAAAATAATTTAAAATATTAAGTTTGGAATATTTTATATATATAATGAAATCTTTAGATATTATTAATTTTATTTTATTATTTATATTTGTAATTGAAAAAGTATCAATAAATCAAAATTATTAGATTTTGAATAATTTAATAAGAAATATATTAGTTTAACATAAGTAAATACCAAAATAGGCAATTAATAAATAATTATTCGATCAAATAAAAGATAAAAATATGATTTATTTGATTTATATAATTTATAATTTTATGAATATTAAATATTTTAATTTTTTTAGAAATTAATTCTAATTTGAATAAAATATTTGTTAATGAAGATCTATTGAATAATAAAATTTTTACTTTTTTTTTATTATTAACCACATTAAAATAGGAATTATTTTTAAACTGTAAATATAGTTTTCTAATATTCACTTACGTTAATTTAAATTTAAAAATATTTTATTTATATGTAGTTTTTAATAATTTCAACTTAAAATTATATATATATATATATATATATATATATATATATATATATATATATATATATATATATATATATATATTACAGTGATAAGTATAATTTTAATTTTTTAATTTTCAATATTTTTATTTGAAATTAATAACAATTTATTTATATGTATAGATTTGAATAATGTATATCCCTTCAATTAATAACATTTTTATTGATTATCTATTTGATTATTAAAATAATTTAAAATATTAAGTTTGGAATAGTTTATACATGTAATGAAATCTGTAGATATTATTAATTTTATTTTATTATTTATATTTGTAATTGAAAAAGTATCAATAAATTAAAATTATTAGATTTTGAATAATTGAATATGAAAATATATTAGTTTAACATAATTAAATATGAAAATAGGTGATTAATAAATAATTATTTGATAAAATAAAAGATAAAAACATGATTTATTTGATTTATCATTTATAATTTTATAAATATTAAAATATTTTAAATTTTTTTAGAAATTAATTGTTAGTTTGAATAAAATATTTGTTAATGAAGATCTATTCAATAATAAAATTATTACTTTTTATTATTATTAACAACATTAAAATAGGAATTACTTTTAAACTGTAATTATAGTTTTCTAATATTCACTTATGTTAATTTAAATTTAAAAATATTTTATTTATATGTAGTTTTTAATAATGTTAACTGAAATTAGAATAAAATTTATATTTGCGTAATTGTTTTTTGTTCGTTATTTAATTGTTTTTGGTCATATTTCATATTAAATTATTTCTAATCTAATAATTTTAATTTATTAATACTTTTTAAATTATAACTATTAATAATAAAATAAGATTAATGATATTTGAAGATAAAATTATATTTATAAATATTACAAATTTTACAATTTTAATTATAAAATTTTAATAATCAATTAAATAACCGATAAATATTATTTATATCTGACTAGTTTAAGATGGGATGGTTTTTAATCCCGTCATAGGACATGACACTTGTAAGAGGTGGGGTTCCCCTCTCCCCTCTCCACCTCCATTCATGCCCAAAAAATGGTATTTATAAAAAAATATAAATTTTATTTTATTTTTTGATATACATTATTCAAGTGTATGCATGTAAATAAAAGTATTTTTAATTTTAATTCAACTATGTGAAACCAAAAAATAAAAAATATACTTATCATTTCAATTTAAAATAATTAGAAAGTATAAATAAATCAATAATATTAATAAAAATTATGATTAAAAATAATAAAAGAATAATAAAAAAATGAGAATTAAAATGATAATTTATATAAGTTTTGAGGATTAAAAAGAAAAATGGAGGTGTTTAAAAGATATAAATATTATAATTTGAGGTGTCTACGAAGGCAAACTTCAAGGGAGGAGTTAGGATTTTTGCTATAAGTATAGGGGCTAAATATGTATTGTGTTTTTTTTTATTAGCTCTTATTATAGTGCAAATGTTTGTACCTATATAAACAAAATTAGAACCATTTGATTTATTTTTATTTAATTATAACTATTTATCATTTTTGTGTACTAATACTTATAAAATACATCAATGGTTATAATTAAAGTAGTAGTAATCTAATGGTTTTAAGTGCATTTTATATAAATACATATGTTTATATTGCAGAATGACTCTTTATTATTTATTATTTATTTATTTGGGTTGGACATATATAAACTAATGTTACACAGACATACACTAATTTCAATTTTTTTTTTTTTCATTTGGGTGGCATAGACATAAACTAGGATTACGCTGATATGATAAAATATTTTTAATCGTATGATGAAGTTAAATTAATTGAATAGACTATATTTAATTAAGGATGATTATGATAAAATTTTGGAAAATTAGAAAATTAAAAAATATTTTCGAAAGTAATAAATTAGTTTTCAAAAAAAATAATGAAATCATTTTTTCAAAAAATATATATATTTATTTATGGGATATGTATTAAGAATTATTAAAATAAATATGTGATTTGATCATGAAAAATTACCTTATTGAATTATACTCTTTTGAAATTTTACCAATTTATTTTACATTATCACTTTATTATCCACTCTTATTTTTCTTTATTTCTCCTCTATTTTACTGTGTGTTTTTTTATAGTTTCTTTTTTTTTTTCTTCAAGTTCTCCTGAGTTGATTTACTTGCATATTTTTTAAAATTCAATTAACAAACTGGAAAATATTTCCTAACAGTTGTAGAAAATAGAAATCAAATACAGAGATACCGTTGCTTGTTGTATTAGTTATATTTATAATTAGTTATATTCATAGTTGAATTCCAGCAATTATGGCAGAATTCAGCAAACAGAATTCAATTCAATTCAATTTTCGCATTTTTAGACTCCCCAAACATTATGTTAAATCAATTGGGACAGTTGAATTAAATGACAGAATCATCGGCAGTGCGCGGTAATTTTTTTTTTTTAAAAAAAAAAATTGATTCATAGATCAGAGGCAAAATGTTAAAATTTGATTGTTTTATTTATGGAAGGGATGTTGATTCTGGCTAAACAATCCTAACTCCCTGTAATTGTATTACCTTCTGTCATGCTCACAATTCTCGGACTTGAACTGGAGTTTCTGCTTAGCAGCATTATAAATGAACCGAGTATTTCCCTGATGCATTGCTTCTATTATAGTTCGTCCTTATATATGTGACTCTAACAATGCTACACAGTAAGCATTATTTGCCTCGGACGCCACATACACGTACCTCGGTTCCACAGTAAAATCAGCACCTTGGAAATGGTATGTCCATGGGGCATGGTCATAGAAAGTTCAGTTGTGTCTGAACTTGCAACAGAGATCTAAATTCGAACGAGGGGCATAAAATGTTGATATCCACGATGATCGAAATGGTTTTGGAATTCACTAAGGAGATGCCGATAAGCATGCTGAAGGACCAGAGTAAGTCCTGTTCCAGAATCTATAATGGTGCCACCAGTTCCGTCATGTTTCAATGCAAAGGTCTCTGGTGGAGGTCGCATGCGAGTCCTTCCAACACTTATATCTACTAAGTTCAGAAAGTAATTAGGCATGTCTGGCGGATGCATAAACGGAGTCCATTGATATCTTCTTCCAAATGTAGGAATGTCATTGCCAAACCTTAAAAGGCTAGTAGCTAGTGGTGCTGAACTATATGGATTCAAGCAGTAGGAAAAACATTGGCGAGTAATATTTCTTAATTGTTGTAGGAGAGAAACTGAGGACATATTCAACCCCATAATTCCACCACTCTTGCGTATTGTTATAAATTTAGACTTTGTGGAAGTGTGTGAGGATCATAAAATTATTTGAGATGATAAACAAAACATGGCAACAATAAAGAACATACATAAAACACACAAATTTAATATGATTCAATGCAAGCCTACGTCCATAGGCGAAGGAGACAACAAATTCACTACACCAAAGTAAGAGTACAAAAAAATAACATAGAGATCAAACACTCAACCCTTGAACCCAATTACACCCAAATAAGCTCACCAAAAAATCTTTAGATCCTAAAGAGATTAACATGTCTCTCATAACGGCATATCAAAAGAGAGACCTAAAGAACTTATACCTAAAATATCATGATATCACCTTTGGTGCCCCAATGCGGCACACCCAATGCATACGATTATGGCCCTATTCATAGGGGAATACAAACCCTATTAATCAAGCATTCTCTTTAACAAGAAATAACCATTTAATTCCTAAATAAGAGTCAAATCCTTATAAAAAAGGATTTCCTTGACTTGGCCACCAAGATGATCATAAATGCAATTGGGCTCTAAACAAATGATGTTGCGGGCCTAAAATTCAAGGCACATATTTAACAATCTCCACCTTGACTTGAATTTTCTTGTAAACCAAAAACTTGCTCCACCTTCTCCATAGTTGCCTCAATCCATCATGACCGATGTAAATCACCAATACGGGTTTCCAAGGAAGTACTTACTATCCAATCCTGTATGGTAGCAATGACATTTTTATCCAAATTCTCCATGTTCTCTTTGCTTATTGTAGACGCCAATTTCTCCCTCTCCAAAAATACTTCATGCATTCAAATGCAGAGAAATTTTGACTATATCTCGAGCAGCCAAAATGAAATTGAATGCGGTTGTTGGCTGTAGGTTCCAAGACATTTAGAGAAGCAACATCTAAAGTTACATCACCACTTCTATACCATGCCTTATAAACACATTCATCATTTATGTATTTGAAGACATCACTGTTGTTTGTGCAGAACTGATGCTAACAAGGGATCTTTCTGTAATTATGTGAAGCACTTGTTGTGTTCAAAATTCGCAAGCGCATGAATCGTTAATTGTAATATAAAAAGATATCATTCCCTCAAGGATTGTATATTGAATACTAATATTTCTACTTATAATCTTAGCTAGTAACTCGAATAATAGTGATTTAAAAGACAGAAATATAAAGCAATTTAAACTAAGAGAAAATCAAATGATTAAAACTTAGAGCTTAGGTCTAGTTTCACTATTCTAATCAGATCATGAACATTAAATCATCAAACATATTGACTTCAATTAAGGGTAATTGTTCTAAAATACCTAAAGATTCTCTCAAGCTCAATTAAGTATGATGAGATTAAAGTTTAATCTACTCTCATGATTAAGAAATTAATCAAAACTCATTAAGTTTCTTAACAATTATTTTACCCTCGAAGAGCTCGCGTACTCTTGTGGTCGAGTGGTTTAAGTCTTATGAGTTTTAAGCTAATAAATTTTCCTAACTCTCATTGGTTAATTTACTCATAAACATATAAATAATCTAGTAAGGAATGAAAGCATAAATTAAGCACAACTTATAAAATTAACTAAAAATCATATTAAAATAAAAGAAATTTGTGTTCAATCACATCTTGGAATAGCTACTCCTAACCTAAACCCTAAAGAAGTCTAGCCACTCATATTTATGGTGAATAACACAAATATAATTAAAAGAATAAAGATGAAGAAGAAATAATGATAAAACTCTTAAATCTTGTGTGAATCTTCTTCGGTCTTTGTTTAGCACTTGTTTGTGTCTTCAATAGAATGCTTCATAATGGTTGAATAACTCCTTAATATCTTTTTTATAAGACAAGATTGATAGAAAACCTTATCGCCCTCGAATTCCTAAGTTTTTTCCAAGTAAGAAGCCTTTTCCTATTCGACACGACCTGAACAAGGTCGTGTCTCTGCCTATGCTCAAATGGTTTATTTTCAGCATAGCCTCTAGCAAGGTTGTGCTTCACTTTAAGTGTAATTTCCAGATCCTTGCACAACCTACAATATGTTTGTGTTAAAACTGTGTTGATCTTCATGAATTCCTCTAGTAGTGCACGCAGTTAGGCACATGCCTATGCATTCCCCGTGTTATATCTCCTTTGAAGTTTAGTGGTAAACACGACCTTTAGCATGGCCATGTCTTAAACCGTGTACCTTTATCCTCTTATTTAGTGCATGGCATGGGCACAAGCAAGCTTATGTCATGACCATGTCACATAAATCTTTGTCTTTTTGGAATTCCTTTTTAAGTTTATCTTCAAGAAAGGAAAACTAATCAATATCAAATAAAAACTCCTAATTATACTCAAATTAAACCAAAAATAATAAAATCCTAATCAAAACACTAAAGCTAAAATATTTTTGAATTAACCTAATATCTACCCAATTAATATTATTTATTAATTCAAAATTCATTAAAATTCAACTCAAATATATGTAAAAATTACACACATCAACACTTGAGTTATAGACTAGAGGTAGTTGAGGATATCTATATGTAAAAGGTTCACACTATGTTTAAGTAAGATGGCTACTAATATCTAGTAAAAGATACAAAGATATGGCAGGAGTCCTAATCAGTGGAAAATTTACTTAACGGTAAGTGGGGGCAATTGCCCCCTTTTGTCCTTTTATAATTGGTTCAATATAAGTTTTATCTTATTATTATTTAACTTGTTACCCTATTTAAATTCACATATTGCCCAACTATAAATTTAAAAGATTTCCTTTGATCCTTGTAAGTGTAAATTAATGTGCAACCCAAAGTCAAAAGAATATAACTTAAATTATAGTTTTGTTTTAAGGTTTATAGCTCTTTCACTTAAAAAAAAAAAACCTAGGTTTTTACTTTTACAACTTTATTAGAAGTTTAACGCTACTCCAACATTCAAAAACACAATTGCGACTTCATAAAAAAAAATAATTTATCACATCAACACTTTTTAATTATTTTTTTATTCAATTCCTTTCAACTTTCAAGTCATTACCTTTTGTCTATTTAATCAAGTTAGTTACGTAAGTTTGGATATATAATTTATTTTCATATAAAAATTGTCCTCACTAACTAATTTTTTAGATTCGCCACTGGTCCCAATATGTACTTTTACTATACATAAGGTATGTTTTATAGAGATAGGAAATACTTTTAAATTGGAGTTTAAGTTTTAAGCCCTAATTTTTAAAGACTCCATAAGTTTACTTATTCTTTCAGAATTTGTAAGGGGATAGACTTTAGGAGTCATAATGAATGAGCTCAAAGCTAAACCCATTAGGCTTGGAAGTAGCAAAAAGGATTAGTGAAAGTATAATAAGGAATAGAAAAGAAGAAGCTAATAAAAAGGTTTGAGACCCAAGCATTTGTGCAGTGATAGATGAGTTAGCAACTTAGTAGTTGATTTATTTGTTGAATAATATGAATAGAATAAATACGAACTAGGAAGTGAGAAGATTGAGGGAGGAAATCAAGGGATTGATTTATGTAAATTAGGAGTAGTGTATGTAAATTAGTGATTAGATTACCAAAGATAAATGTATGTAAATACTATATATACCTTTGTATTATGTAAAAAGAAATAAGAAGAAAAACTATTCCCGTAACCTTATTTTTCTCGATTCTATATTCTCGATATGTTATCAGAGTAGATGATTCTTAGGCTCTAAAAAAATAGAACAATGGCAGAATTGACAGACCTGGTGGTGAAAGGAGAGAAGCGTTATATTGCTATTCTAGATGAACTAACAAAAAAAATGCAACAACCATTAACCTAGACTCTGACCCCAGTGACTTCGAATCCTGATAACTTCGATACCTAGATGAGTATTAAACTTGATGGAAAAAACTATACTCTTTGGTCTCAAGTAATGGAGATGTATATAGCAAGCAAAGATAAACTTGGATACATCCTTGGTGACACTTTATAGCCCAAGCCTATAGATCCAACCTTTTAGAAGTGGAGAAATGAGAATGTTATAGTAAAAGGATGGTTGATAAACTTAATAGAATCATCTTTGATTGGAAACTTTATTTAATACCCAACTACCAAACAAGTAAATGATTCTATTGCCATCACATTTTTTGATGGATCAGACACCTCCTAGGTGTACGAGTTAATAAGGTGAGTAGCTTGGAGTTTCCATTGAATCACACTATAATAATCTCCAAGGACTATGGAGGGAGATAGAATTTTGGAGACTAACTTCGATGTAATGTGTAGAGGATATATAGATCTACAACACTAATATCTAAAAAGACAAAGTCTATACCTTTCTGGATGGACTAGATGACTGTTTAGATAAGGTTTGGAGTGATGTACTATAGATTTGACCATTCCCTGTGGTTGAACAAGTAAATGCTTAAGTCTAGAGAGAAGATATTTAAAAAGTTGTCATGCTAAGTGATACTGAGACAATACCAAGTGCTATAATGGTCTTAAAAGATATAAGGATCATCCATTGAGTCTCCAGATGTCTAGAACTGGATCATCATCTATGACTAGTGGAAAGAAGAAGATGAAGGTAGCTTAAGAAGGGTGTACCCATTATGGGAACCCTAAGCATACTTGACAAACTTACTTCAAACTATATGGGTACCCAAAGTGGTAGCAAGATTTAAAAAAGAAATGTGAAACAGATATAGATACAAGCAGTACACACCACAGGCTAAGCAACACTTACTGAGTCTCAACTATCTCTAGTGCTAATTAATGAGTCTCCCACTACTATAGCCAAGCTTCTTAATGGTTTAAGTAACACTAGTTATGGCTTATATTATTATGAATAGGGAACTTCAACTAACTAGATTATTGATTTGGGGGCAACCGACCATATGAATTTTGATAAAAAAGACTTGGTGGTATTTACCTAACTTAAATGAACATGTATTATAAATGCTAATGGAGTAACGTATCCGATTACTGGAGCAAAAAAATTTACATTATCCCCCTCTTTTTCCTTACCAAACACCTTATTAGTTCCTTTACTATCAAATAAACTCCTCTCTGTAGGATAAGCCGCTCAAGAATTAAATTATTGTGCACTAGTGTATCCTACCTTTTATTTTTTTAGGATATTCTCACGAAGGAGATTATTGATTATGGTACTAAAAAGGGGGGGGGTTATACTACATGGATGACTTCAATCTTAGAAAAGTAATTATTTAAAAATGATAACCAGATCATGTTATGGCATCATCGGTTAGGACATCCATCCTTAAATTACACGAGGCACTTATTTTCTGAGCATGTTCTCTAGGTCGGTCGAGTCTAAGTTTAAAAGTCATACTTGTACTCTAGCAAAATGTCATCATGTTCCATACCTAGTTAGCTTGAATAAAATTATTGTACCTTTCTCATTAATTCATGCTGATGTTTGGGGACCATCTCCTTGCTCATATACTTCAAGTTCTAAATGGTTTATTACCTTTATTGATGACTATACACATATGACTTGGTTATATTTGATGAAATATAAAAGTAAGGTGTTTAACATATTCATATCCTTTTATAACATGATTAAGACTCAATACTTAGCTAAAATACAAATTCTTCGATTGGATAATAGAAGGGAATATATTAACCATGGCTTTCAATAGTAGTTTTAGATGCACTGCCTATACCATGAGTCCTCATGTTCTCAAACACCATAAAAAAATGGTATTATAGAATGTAAGAATAAAAATATACTCAAGATAGCTCGAGCTCTCCTAATTGCTGCTCAGGCTTCGAAGAGGTACTGGACAAATGTAGTCTCCACTGTAGTTTATCTTTTGAATAGATTGCCATCTTGAGTTCTGGACTTCCATACTCCTCTTCAGACACTTGCTCGGCATGTACATTTATTTTTAATTCTAATGCTCCCACCCCAAGTATTTAGCTTAGTAGCTTATGTACACCTCCTTAAAACCCAAAGGACCAAACTGCTCTTTGTGGGGTTCGATGTGTTTTCTTAGGCTATGAAGGTCATAAAAAGGGGTATCAGTGTTATGATCCTACAACTCAATGCTTATTCAGTAGTTTGGATGCCACATTTTAAGAATTTAAATGTTCTTCATACACTAAAATTCTCATTCTTTTCTTCAGGGGGAGAACACAAGTGAAGAAAAGAACTGGGTATCAGAAAACTTGCTAAGCTAGGGATCAATAATAAACTCTGAGCATACTGAGAAAATATAAGAAAACTCAAAATCTAACTCCAAGCAAACTGAGGGAACATGTTGAAACTTAGAATCCATCTCCAAGCATACTGAAGGAATAGGTGGAAACTCTAAATCCATGTTTGAGCATATTAAAGGAATGGGTGGAAACTCAAAATCTAACTCTGAGCGTGATAAAGGAAATGGAAACTTGATGTTCTAGTATGCTAGCTAAGATCAAACTGAGCTTGGAAAATAAAAAAGCCCTCCCTCTGTAGTCTAAATCGATCTATCTCCTAAGAATATTTCTGAGGTACACTCTTTAAACTCTCCTTCAAATTTAAATTCTTTTATTCATAAATTACCTTTTAGACATAATCAGGGAAGCTATTCTATTGCTCAATATGTATCTACTTAGAGACTCTCAAAACCTTTAAAACCCTTTACACATAAGCTCTTTTCTAGGTGTATTCCTTGTAATGTATAAGAGGCATTGACAGAACCTCGATGGACTAAAGCCATAAAGGATGAGATGATTGCTCTCTAAAAGAACAACACTTGGACTCATGGCAAAGGGGTATACTCAAACTCATGGAATTAACTACCAAGAGACATTCTCCCTAGTCACAAAGCTAAACACAATAAGGGTTTTGATATCTCTCACTGTAAATTTAGATTGGTCTCTTCATCAATTTGATGTGAAAAATGCATTCTTACATGGAGATCTGGAGGAAGAGCTATACATGGATATTTCACCAGTCTTCACTACTTCATAAGTTAGATATGTGTAAATTGCAAAAATCACTGTATGGTCTAAAGCAGTCCCCACGAGCATTGTTTAGTTAGTTCAACTCAGTAATGAACAAACATAAGTTCAAGTATAGTAACTCAGATCATACCCTATTTCTAAAGTATTAAGATAGGAAAAGTAACAGCCTTGATTATATATGTTGATGATATGATCAACATAAGGAATAATGAGGATGAAATCTCAAATCTCAAAGACACTTAGCATGTGAGTTTAAAATGAAGAATCTTGTAGGGTTTGAAATACTTTTTGGGCATTAAAATAGCTTGGTCGAAACAAGGCATATTCCTTTCCCAAAGGAAATATACACTTGACCTACTAGCAAATATTGGAATGCTCAACTATAAATTGACAGACACGCATATTGCTTAGATTGATAAATTAATGGATCAAACATCGATAAATAAACACCAGTACCAATACTGGTAGGGAAGTTGATCTACCTCTCTCATACTAGATCGGACATTTCATATGGAGTAAGTTTGGCAAGCCAATTTATGCATAATTCGAGAAAAGATCACTTGAAGGATGTATTTCAGATTTTGAGGTACCTAAAACCATCACTCGAAAAAGGAATTATGTTTAGAAAGCATAATCACTTGAATATTGATGGATACATAGATGCTGATTGGGCAGGAAGCTCAGATAAAAAGTGAACATCAGGATACTTCACCTTTGTAGGTGGCAATTTTATCACTTGGAGAAGTAAGAAATAGAAAATGGTTGCTTTTTCAAGTGTGAAAGTCAAGTTCAAAGGTATTTCAAAAGGATTGTGTGAACTCCTCTAGTTAAAAGGCTTATTGAGTGAGATTGATTATCTTATAGAAATAGAGATGAACTTATACTGTGATAATTGGGCAACTATTCAGATTGCTCATAATTTGGTTCAACATGACCGAACAAAAAATGTGGGAGTAGATATACACTTTATCAAAGAGAAACTTAAAGCAAAGTTAGTCAAACTTCCTTTTGTAAAATCTAAAGACCAATTACCATATGTACTCACAAAAGTTGTCTCAAGCCGAGTGTTCTATGAATCACTGAGCAAGTTAGGCATTGATGACATCTATGCATCAACTTGAGGGGGAGTGTTGAATAATGTGAATAGAATAAATATAAATTAGGAAGTGAGAAGATTGAGGGAAGAAATCAAGGGATTGATTTATGTAAATTAGGAGTGATTTATGTAAATTAGTTATTAGATTACCAAAGATAAATGTATATAAATACTATATATACCATTTTATTATGGAAAAAGAAATAAGAAGAATAACTATTCCTTTAACCCTTTTTTTCTGGATTCTATATTCTTAACATTATAAACATTTATAAAGGTTTTAGAAACCAGTATTCAATGTGTTAAAAATGGAATTTGTAGCCTATCTTTTTTACATAATAAATAGAAATTATTGACTTGGATATGAGTATCTAGGCATTTAGAAATTCTTAAGTTCTATAATAAGATTAAATAGCCAATGGATGCCAAAGTTCATTTTCTTCACTTGCCATATGCTAAATTATTTTGTACAAGCTTTTGATTAGGCTTATAAGTCTATAAGCCACATTTAGTGCATTGAATACAAATTATTTTGTGTTCTTAGTCCTTACCAATATTTTCATGAGAATTTTTTTCCCTTAATCTGTGGAGTCGACACTTAGTTGAGTTGGGTTAAGTTTAAGTATTAGATTTTGAATTGCTGGGTTTTGGCTTGGGATAAGATCTAAATTAATTAATTAATTAAAATCAATGATTGACTTCCAATTAGATTTTCTTTAGTTCAAATCCATGCATTGGCCATGTTTCTAGTGCTTGTTTATTTGTGGAACAGCTATGCTGTTTAAATAATTATTGAATTGTAAATTTTTTTTTGCTTCTTTATGATTATATGAATGGAAAAATCCTAACTAGAAGCTGAATAACCAAGTGCAAAATGTTATTGTATTTGGTACTTGGTTTTTAATTAAAGTTTCTTTAATCAACCCTTTAGCCATAGTGAGGAAATTTAACAAAGAAATAGTTTTATTCTAAATATGCTATGCAAAAAGGCCCTTAACAATTCCATTTACTTGTAACTGTATCGCCTATCATGCTGGAAATTCTTAAAATTGAACTTAAGTTTGCCTTTAGCTGCATTATAAATGAATCGAGTGTTTCCTTGATTCAATGCTCATATTATATTTAGTCCTTCTATATTTCACTTTACCAATCCTACACAAAAAGCATCTTCAGCATTGACAATCATATACACATAACTTGGTTCCATAATAAAATAAGCTCCTTGAAAATGTTATGTCATTGAGGCAAGTTTATTAAAATCTCGGTTGTTTCTAAGCTTGTAATATAGTTCTAAATTCATATGAGATATATGAACTCATTGAAATCCATGATGATCAAAATGATTTTAGAATGCACTAAGGACAAGCCGATAAGCTAGCTGAATAACTAAAATAAATGTTTCTAGAATCTGTGATGGTGCCACCGCTTGCATTATGTTTCAATGTGAAGGTCTCTAGTGGAAATTATAGGCGATGCTCAACAACACTTATATCTAGTAAATTCAAATAGTAATTATGCAAATCTATTGGATTTATGAATGAAATCAAATAATATCTCCTTTTAAATATGGGAATGTCATTGCCAAACCTTAGAAGGCTTATAGCTATTGTTAGTCCTAAACCAAATGGATTCAAGTAGTAAGAAAAATGTTCGTGAGTAACAATACCCAATTGTCTCAAAAGAGAAGTTAGGGACATATTTAAACCATAATTCTGCCACTCTTGCCTGTATGTTCAAATGCAGAGAAGTTTTGATTGTCTTTTGAGCAACTAAAATGCAAGTGAATAAGGTCATTATTGTTTGCAGGTTCTAATACATCAGTAGATGCAATGCCTATGCTTATTGCACCACTTCCATACCATGCTCTATAAACACATTTATCATCTATACATTGGAAGTAATCTCAATTGTTTATGCAGAATGGATGTTGCTAAGGAAGCTTTTTGTAAGTATTTGAAGCTCTTGAGTCATAAATTAGGGGTAGTTAGCGATATCTAAGCATACAGGGTTCACATTGCATCCAAGTGAGATGACTTCCAATATCTAGTAGAAGATACAAATTAAGGTATGCCAGGAGTAGTGTACTTTCACTACATATAAAGTACCATCAAAAGACATAAGATATCAATATGCTTTAGGACTTAAATTTGAATTGGGTTTCAAATAAGAGTTCAAGTTATGAGCCCTCATTTTTAAAGATTCCATAAGTCTATTTATTTTTTCAGAATCTGTAAGATTGCCAAAATAAAAAGGAGATTTTCGAGAGTCACTATGAATGAGCTCAAGGCTAAAACCATTATGCTATAAAGTAGTGAAAAGGGCCTATGAAAGTATCATGAGATTAAGAAAGGAAGAAGTTAGTGAAAAATTTTAAGACTGAAGCTTTTTTTTTAGGTGATCGACAAGCAACAACTAAGCACTTAGGTTAGCTATACTTAGAAAGGTTTCCAAAACCAGTATTAAGTGTTAGTAATGGAAGTCGTAGCCTAACATTTTGACATAATAAATGGAAGGATTGCCTTGGATATGAGTATTTAGGAATTTGCTAAAACTTATGTTCTATAATAAGTACAATATATGAATCTCACATAAAAGGTTCTTTTCTTCATTTATCATGCACTAGATATGGTAATTATGATTAAATATAAGATCCTCCAGTAAAGGTAAGATCATGAATTAGTATTCTTTAAAAAAAAAGACTGCATGATATTTAAAACATGATCTTTATGGATCCATGACATTACAAATGGCATTTTTAGCCTACAACTTCCATGAGGTGTATCTGCCTAGAATTGGGACTTGTCACTATAGATATAGAAGGAAATAATTAGCTTATGAGCTATCAAAATCAAACTAGAAGATCCACTGCACATGAAGTCTATGGGCTAACTTATGCAAAATGTCAGTGATATATTGCTAGTTCAAAACTTATGGTGTCTTACCAATTACAAAATTAGAGGAAATTTGGCGTAGTATGTCTATATAAATGAATTATAAAAAAAAATTATGACTAAAACAAGTTCCTTAATGAGGCTATTTTGCTAAAACTTGAACACTTTCTAATTGAAGATATATATTTTAAATAATAATTCTAATTCTTAGATACAGACCTAAGATTTAAGTGTTTAAATCTAAGCTAAGCTATAAAAGGATTATGTTTTCTGTCTATTCTTCTTTTAAAGAAGAAGCCTTTATTTAGGTTGATTTACATGGCAATTATAAAAGATTTACATTAAAGGAAAAGATAAAAACTATCAACTAATTTTACTATTTTCTATATGTATCCCTTTAAATCTTACTAACCATAATAAATCTCTACAATCACTCTAACACTCCCCCTCAAGTTGGTGCAAAGATATTTTCTAAGCTCAACTTACTTAGTGCTTTATGAAAAACCTCAGCTAAAACTACATGGATAAGAACATTTGCTACTTGCTCACTTGATCTTACAAACGGAAGATCTATCAATTTCAGATTCAACTTTTCCTTAATAAAGTGTCGATCCACTTTGATGTGTTTAGTTCTAACATACTGCACTGAATTATTAGCTATCTCTCAAGCTGCTTAATTATCAATATAGCCTATTTCAGTAAGTAATATCTTGAGCCATAAAAGTTCACATGTTCCATGAACCATGCCCTCATATTCTACCTCTACTGAAGACCTTGTTACTCATACTAGTTTTAAATAAAAGATCTAGAATATATTTCCTTTGTGATAAGAAAATAACATCTTTGGACCTTGCAACTTCAATTCCTAAAAAATATTTTAGCCCACCTAAATCCTTCATTTTAAATTCAGAAGACAAGTACTATTGTAGTCTCTTCATTTCATCTTTGTCATCCTCAGTTCCAATCATGTCATCTACATAAATAATAAGCAGTGTGACTTTACCATTATTGCGTTTGATAAAAAAAGTATGATATGAATTTCCTTGATGATATCCAATTCTTTTTATAACATCTGTGAACCTTTCATACCATGCTTTTAGAGACTGCTTTAGGCCATACAAAGATTTTCACAATTTGTATACTTTTCCACTAGATTGTGCATTTTTAAACCAGGTGTAATCTACATGTACACTTCTTTTACTAAATCTCCATGCAAAATAAGCATTCTTCACATTGAACTATTTTAATGGCCAATCAAAATTTGCTACCAAAGATAACAAGACTCTAACAGTGTTCATTTTTGCAACTGGAGTAAAAGTTTCCTCGTAATCAACACTATACGACTGAGTATACCCTTTTTCTACTAACCTTGCCTTATATCAATCAATTATTCCATATGCTTTATGCTTGAGAGTAAATATCCACTTGTAACCCACTGGAATTTTTCCTGGCGGAAGAGAAACAACATTCCATATGCCATTCTTTTGTAGAGCTTCCATTTTAGGTTGCATTGCTTTTGCCCACTTTAGTTCTCTTAGAGCTTCCTTAAATTTTTTTGGTATTTTTATACTCCATTTAATTCACAAAAGCTTAATGTTGAGGTGTTAGTCGATGTGTATAGACATATTGAGTAATTGCATATCTCACTTTCCCATATAGAGAGTACTTGCCAAGTGGTTTGCCATGATTTTGTCTAGGAGGTAATTAGTAAGATAGAGAAGAAAAATCATGAGGAGAAATGTTATTTTTAGGAGCAGGAGTACTTACCTCAGGAATGTCCAATGGATCTTAGACTTGTACTAAAGGAGAGGAACGAGTGGCTTCATTATGCTTACATACAAGTTTTCTATCTTGCACATCCGTAGCATTATGTTCTCCCTCTTGCACCTCTATATTATTTAATTCATTATAATTCTCATCAAAATGGCTTGGTATAATTGATTCAGAAGAACCATTTAATTATGGGAGGTCAATCCAGTTGTAGGCATCATATTGCATCTCCCCCTGAGGGCTAGAGATAGATTGATCCATCAAGAAATAATATTCTATTTCTAATAGAGTAACACCCATGCTAACATACATATGGCATATAGGTGGATGGTAACACCTATAACCTTTTTGGTGAGGATGAAACCTAAGAAACACACATCGTACTGCACAAGGATTAAGTTTAGTGCACTAAACCTTTTACAAATGAACATACGCTACACACCCAAAAACTCAAGGCTCTAAATTCAATATGGATAGGATCTTAACATGGCTGGCGAAAACCTCAATGAGAGTACAAAAATTGATGGCTTGTGATAGCATCTAGTTCATGAGATAAATTGTATATATAACTGCATCGGCCTAATAACTTTGAGGAATATTAGCACCAATAAGAAAGGTTTGGTGGTATCAAGAATATTTCTATTCTTTTGCTCGACAATACCATTTTTTTATGGAGTGTAAGGACAAGTAATTTCATGGAGAATACCATTATCTTGAAAGAATTTTTGAGAGTTTAGAACTAATATAATCTCTATAATTGTCTGAGTGAATAACTTTAATAGGGAGAGAGAACTAGGTGCAAACCATATAATAGAAAATTAGGAATATAGCAGAAACATCACTCTTATATTGTATAGCCAAGTCATCAACAAATGTAATAAACCACCGAACTCCATATTAAGTAGTAACAAGGGTTGGTCCCCATACATCAGAGTGAATTAACTCAAAAGGAATTGTTCTTTTATTAAGACTTAGAGGATATGAAATATGATTTCTCTTAGAAAAAATGAAAACATCACATTTCAGAGAAGATATTGACATATCACAAAATAAGGATGGAAATAACTTTTTCAAATAAATAAAAGAGGCGTGACTGTAGACGGCGGGGTTTAGCGCGTGTCCAAGATTTTAGCAACTGCGACACTGTTTGGGCTCAGGGCTCTAGAGAACACACTAACCACTATCACAAAGACATGACATGGAGATGAGGAGTTGCCACCTAGGGTAACAACTGGGACCCAATTCCCTAAAAGAAAGCTAGCACCACAACTAGGAAATTCTGGATATGGAATACCAACTTCTTTCAGTCTTGTGTTCATTTAGAATTGCTTTATGAATTATTATCTTATTCTCTATTTACATGCAATTTCATATAAACCCTAAAAAGAATCAACTCCAAGGCAGACTAGTCATGAAATATACAAGTAAATAATGTATTTAATAAATCACATAATCCCTAAGTTAGTCTAATCTACATGAATTTTAAATAAATGAGCTAAATCTACATGTTTTAATTTATAAGTGAACCTAAAGACCTGATTCCTTTTGATTTTAATTAAATGAACTTAAGTCTACTAATTTTAATTCTAAATATGAGCCTAAATCTACAAATTATGGAATATTTAAATTAATAGGATATTTAAATTAATGGGCCTAATTCTACATGTTTTAATTAAATGGTGAGCTTAAATCTACAAATTATGAAGAAAAGGGCTTAAATTAAATGGGCTAAGTTTAAATTAATTAAACTAAATTAGGTGGGCCTATGTCTAATTAACTAAATGGGCCTAAGGATATTTCTAACCTAAAATATAATTAATTATGGGCCTAAAGGTATTTTAATTAATTAAACCTAATTAACTATTCAATGAGATGGGCTTAAATAAATAAATCAAGACCTAAAGTGGGCTTAAGGCCCAAAACACATAAAAATAATAAATAAACCCAAAAACAAGTAAAAACATAAAAAAACAATTAAATAAGATCAAACAAATAATTAAATTAATCCTTACTAAAACCCTAATTTTTATTAACATGCAACCTAAATTAATCTACTTCCTCCATTGATTTTAAATAATTACCAAATTAAAATCTAATTTTTACTAACTAATTTAATCAAAAGAAACATGCAACCACACCATAATTTCATTACTCCTACTATTGGGGCTATTACATTAATTCATAAAACAATTAATAAAATAAAAATAAAGAATAAAATAAAAATAAAGACAATAAAAATAAAAATAAAACCCTAGAAACTAAGTCTTTACAAGGCTTTATCCATAGTCTTCCACGGACTTCTTATGAATTCATCTCTCCTATAATCACCATGTATTTTCCTCCTTAATCATCACAAAAATAAGATAAAATAATGATTAATGAATAAATTATGATAATAACTTGAAAGAATAATAATAAAAATAATAATATAAAATAAACAAATAAATAAAGAATAGAAGAAGATGATATGATTATGAATGATTTAGGGTACTCCTCAGATTGATAGTTCATCGTTCTTGATAAATCTTCGAATTTTGCCCTTCAAAAATTCTCTATGAACCTTGAATTAATTGTTAATAAAAGGAATTTTTGTAAAACATTCAAGAGAAAATCATGTTTTTCCCTCTCTTTTCTTCCTTCTCTCTTCTTTTCTTTTTCACCTCGGCCTCCTTCTCTCTGCCTTCGTTCCCCTTTATAGTGGAACTAGAAAGCCTAAGCCTAATCCTAATGTGATTCTAATTCCTAAATTATACTTAGGAATTTTAAACCAGCTAGGATTGAGTTAATAAGGAAGTTTTAAACCAATTAAAACTGAATTGGAAATAATTAAAAATAGGAAAAAGACAGAAGAATTCAATTCCGACCAGGATTGTGTAATTCCGGTTGGAATTACATAATCCCAATCGGAATTAGTGTAATTCCGATCGAAATTACATAATTCCGATCGGAATTGTGTAATTCCAACCGGAATTACATAATTTCAGTTGGAATTATAGAATTTTGACAAGTTTTTTTTAAACATTTAATTGTAAAAAAACCCCTGGAAGAATTTAAATTTTGCAATTAGGTCCTAAAAGGAACTTTGCGATTTAGTCCCTGAAAACATTAAATCCTTCCTTTAAAAGCTGCATTTAAGCCCTTAGAATTTTTAAAGATTAAGTATCGAAGATATTTTCATGACTAGAGTCCTTTGCTGTATCCATAACAAGTCATCCCGAAATTGGGTGTATACAGTTGCCCCCCTTTGTCGCTATTTTCTTGACAAATTACAGCAAAGCAAAATAGCACCCAATTTCTAAATTGAAAGTTAGGATACTTACCTTCTCCTTAAATTTTCTGCTTATGAATTTGCTATACTCGGACGTACAACATTTCAAATGACATATCATACTTGGGCCTATGATGTTGATTATACTCGGTCATATAACCTTAGGTGAATGAAACACATTGTACTCGATCGTACAATGTTTGACTATACTCGGACGTATAGCATTGAATTAAAAAATTACATCATACTCAATCATATGATGCCGATTATACTCGATCGTATAATCGATTGAGGATACATTGCACTCGATCGTACAATGTTGATTACACTCGGTCATATAGTCTGATTTGACAAGAAATATCATACTCGGTCGTATGATGCCGATTATACTCGGTCATATAATCGATTAAGGATGCATTACACTAGGTCATACAATTCTGACTACACTCAGTCGTATAGTCTATTTTGAAAAGGAACATCACACTTGGTCGTATGATGCCGATTATACTCGATCATATAATCGATTAAGGATACATTGCACTCGATCGTACAATGTTGACTACACTCGGTCGTATAGTCTGTTTTGAAAAGGAACATCATACTCGGTCATATGATGCTGATTATAATTGGTTGTATAATCAATTGAGGATACATTACACTCGGTCGTACAATGCTGACTACACTCAGTTGTATAGTCTATTTTGAAAAGGAACATCACACTCGGTTGTATGATACCGATTATACTCGGCCATATAATCGATTGAGGATACATTGCACTCAGTCGTACAATGCTGATTACACTCGATCGTATAGTCTGTTTTGAAAAGAGACACCACACTCGGTCGTATGATGCTGATTGATTATGCGATTATGCTGCAATCCATAATTGCTCACGATTAGCTGCAACCCTTCCATTGCTCACTTTCGATGCTACAGTCCATAACTGCTCACGCGATTAGCTATAACCCTTTCCTTGCTCACTAATGATGCTACAGTCCAAAACTGCCTGCGATTAGCTATAACCCTTTTGTTGCTCACTGATGATGCTGCAGTCTAAAACTACTCACGATTAGCTGCAACCCTTTTATTGCTCACTAGTGATGCTATAATCTATAATTACTCACAATTAGCTGCAACCCTTTCATTGCTCACTGATGATGCTGCAATCCATAATTGCTCACGATTAGCTGCAACCCTTTCGTTGCTCACTGATGATGCTGCAGTCCAAAACTGCTCGCGATTAGCTGCAACCCTTTCGTTGCTCACTGATGATGTTGCAATCCATAATTGCTCGCAATTAGCTGTAACCCTTCTGTTGCTCACTGATGATGCTGTAGTCCAAAACTACCCACGATTAGCTGTAACCCTTCTATTGCTCACTGATGATGCTGCAATCCATAATTGCTAGCAAATTGACTGTAATCCTCTCATTGTTCACCTTTGATGATGCTACAGCCCATAACTGTTCACTAATTTTTATCTTTAGTTATTTGAGTCGAATGCTTTGGATTCTTTGTGTTGACTAATTAGCACTTTTATCAACTGACTTTGAATTTTGCTATATTGATTGACTTTGTAAGTTGAGTATACCCCTTTCTGGATTTGAAATTCCTATAGAATTGTTGAAGTTAGTTTTAACAAAATGAATGTATAAAAGTGCATTATTATTTTGAAAATTTATAAGAAAATTCATCACTTTGCATGAGATAACATGTACTTAACCAATCTCCTTAATTTTGATCCTCATAACTATCATTTATTTACCATTCGCAAAGGGCAAAGGCATCATTAACCATTTTACGCTGAGAGCATATTTTTTACCAAGTGAAGAGCTTACTTCCACACCTAAATTTAGAAAGAATCTACTAGACAAAACTTATGGTATTTGATCTTAAATGGATCAGATTCTAAGTATCAAAATAGTCTTTGAATTATTTTTATGCTTTTCTTCCTTATCCGAGTATTCCCCACCTTTCTCATTACTCAGTGTGGATATCATTGGAAAGGTCCTTTGGATACTCATACTCATATAGAGCATTGGAGTAAATAGAGCAATTTTTGGCATGGTCCTCTTTTAGTATTCCTTGCCTTTCTTGTATTACTCAGCATGGATACTGCTAGAGGTTTTATGTTGATACTCTTACTTATTTTTGAGCATTGGAGTAAATTATGCTTGCTCTTTTTTCTATTCTCCTCTTTGTATTCCCCTGCCTTTCTCGCATTACTCAATGTGGATACCGTCAAGGGATTTTGTACTTATACTCATTTATGAGCATTGGAGTAGATTATATGCACATTTATTGTTTAAAAGACAAAAAAGATACTTTGAAATTCAATCAATTTATACCACAAGTCCATAGATTTTGCCTTTTCATGTTCTTCCCTTTGTTTGGGTGCAAAACAAGCATTACATTGCATAGAGTTTATAAACTCTCAGCACAAAATTGTTAACTACTCATTTGAATTCTATGAGGCTAATAAAAGAAAGCCACTATGATAAAAAGTCATAAGATAAATTTTCGCACATGATCTTGTGAAGTAGATGAATTTACTTTCAATTTATGAATTTTATGATTGAGGATTTATTTTATTGCAGAATCAAAGGAGATAGAGTTGTACTACTTCCCTTTGGTATTTTTTAGGGTGTTTTGTCATATAGGGTGAGGTTTTGATGAGCGATTGGCATTTGCTATCTTGCCCATTCTTATTGATGTATAAGTTCCTTTTCCCTTTTTTGTTCTCTTTTATTTTCCCTGCATAAAATACCATAAGTTAGTATGGCCTATTTGCTAGTAAAGAAAATTATCAGAATGCAATGTTATTCTTTTGCATTCTTCCCTTTCATTGTGGTAATAATGTCTCCGATCACAGGGTCATGATGCTCCACCATCGAAGTTGTGGCTTTATCCCATTGATACTATGGTAGAGGGCTTCATTTCTCTTCCCAACATTTCCTACAAAAGAAAATATTTAGGAGTTAGAGGTTTTTATTTCATAATCAAAGAAGTTTTAAGAGTGCATTCATCTCAAGTTTTGAGTGCATTCTTCCCTTTTTAAGGCCAGTGAATGTATTGCTGACATGTTGGAGCTTCTTATCACCATATTCCATTCCCTACACTCATTTGATTGTTGTGGAGAGATATTCCAGAGGATGTTCTAGATGAGATTATGGAGATGGATGTTGGATCTGAGGAGCTTGAGCGTCCTATCTAGCCTCTTAAGATTGCTAAGATGATGCTTTTGCAAGTATCACTATTAGTGATATTCCTTTACTGGATGGGCCCATGATTTATTAGTCTTCTGTAGTCCAGAGTCTCATTAAGCATCAGGTTCACCTTAATAGTGTTACCCTTTTTCTCCTAGATGTTTAACACGTGCACATTTTGACTGCTTTCCTGTACTTTCACAACACTAATTTCAAATGTTAGTAGTAGAGTATTTGTACAATCTTGTCAAGGCTTAAAGACTTTTATTATACAAAACAAGTATTTCCCAAAAATGTATGCAAGTGTATGCATGCTATATATGATGTGCATGATCATAATAGGTCTCCTGTTTGGAACAAAGCCATGTTTGTTGATTTTGGAGTGTAAGAATGGGGTGTCTCATCAATAGCCTATCAGTTTAAGCATTGAATGATTCACTATTGGTACTTTTGATGTTGAAGCTTCCGATACGATTCATTATATTGATTACTAGGCTAATAAGTAGGGTCCATGGCTTTACAATAGAGCTTGTGATTGACCGATGCACTGTTGAACTTTTCTTTTATTACTGTTAATAATTGAGGTATTAGTTCTTTAATAATTGAGATATTAGTTCTTACACTTCAGCATCCATCTTCACTCTTTGAAAGTAGACACAATTTGCCCCATGGGTTGTATTTTGCCCCCAGTTCCATTCTGGATTCATTCATGCTATTCTAGCAGTCTTTTTTCATTTTTATGTGCAAAATACCTAGTTCATTCACTGTTGTTGTTGATCCTTTGACTTATTAACCCTATTAGTTGTAATCTAATGCATTGGCGATGTAGAGGAATGGGCAAACTGACCAAAGCGAGTTCTTAATGATGAAATCAACTAGACTTGCACTTTGAAGAACTTTTGAGTAGAATATGAAGCTTGATATTGATGCAATGATTGATGATAGTTATAGGACAAGACTTGCAATGCAAGTTATTGAGCCATTTGAATTCTCAAGGTATAAGGGGACCTTAGGCTTATAAGGAAAATTACAAAGGGAACACAACTAAAATAGTAATCTCATAGCTATGATTTTAGCTTTCATTATATAATGTCTTTCCATTCAGATACTTATGCAATATGATAAAGACGACTATGCGATATTTGATAAAAATCTCCAATTCAATTTTACTCATTCATTAGGGAAAAAATGAGAATATTTATTACATCACATGACACAACTCCTATAATTAATCCTGAATTTTTCTCTCTAATTTTTCACCTTACTGTTCTTTTTCTTTTTCTCTCTCTTTGTTTTTCTTCTTTTTTATCATTCTTCTTATTTTTCCTCAAATTTTGCTCTCTTTAGAAGATATGTCATCTGATATAAGACTATTCTTTAAGTTTACATTTGTGCCCATACTGACTGAATCTAATTGAATTAAATTTTTGTCAAACATACAGATGCAATCACAATGCGTAGTATCATCAGGATGCATATTACATAAGTGAGCACAATCAGAATTTATATCATTGATCACTAAATAAACTAAAATTTTATTCAAAGAAGACAAAAAGAAAATTTATTTCCCATTCTACATGCTAAGGATGCTAAGTCTTATGGCGGTTGTCCTTCAAGTGGCTGACATAATAGCTATTCTTGCATTTCCTCATCCTTGTTATCTTGCACCAGGTTCTCATTCACACCGGGCATATTGATAGATTCCTTTGCATTGAGATAATACTTTCCATATCGTTCTTTAATGAAACTCTCATCCAGTGGTTTTGCTTTTCTTCCATCATTCCATACTTCCACTTTATGTGTTTTGCTGTCTTGCATCTTCTCATCATCAAACTCATCCTCCCATCCTGTAGGCACAATCGACTTGAAGGGTATGTCAAAAGAAGGTGGTTTAGTATAAAACACCTTATAGTCTAATTTTCCTGAAGGTTGACCCAATAAGTCCTCTGCTTTTTTGGGTGGCTGCTCGAGAATTTCAGGCTTTTCTTTTACCGGCTTATCATCAAACTCATCTTCCCAACCTGAAGGCTTAATTGATTCAATAGGGATATCAGCGGAGGGTGGTTTTTAGTAGAATACTTTGTAATCAAACTTGCCTGAGGGTTGGCCTAGTAAATCTTCCACTCCTCTCTGTGGCTGTTCGGAAGGTTCTCCATTGGGTATAGGGTTAAGGTCCTTGAAGGAACTTAGTACTTCTTCTTCGCTAACCCTTGAGTTGATTATCATAGTTGTTGGAGATGGCATGTTTTGGTAGTTTGGGAAAGGATTGCTTCTGGTGCTTAGGTTTTCAGCATATGTGATTTTTCCAGAGTCTGTGAGGTTTTGGATTTCATGTTTGAGGTGGATGCAGTTATCTGTGGAGTGTTGGAGGTTTTGGTGGAATTTTTAGTGTTTATTCAGGTTATAGCCCGCGATATTTGGATTTCGTAGGTTTGGAGTAAGTAAAGGTTGAAGTAAGCCCTTTTCCATTAGGCACTCTAGGACTTTTGACAAAGGTTGGTTAAAATTTGAGAACCTCCTTGGTTGTTGAACAACATGGACTCCTACAACTCAGCTAGTGCTTCCTTACTGTATGCCCCCAGTTGGGTAGCTTCTTGCTCCAATGTTCCCAGTAGCCTTCTTTTTTCTTATTTTTAATCTCTTCAGCATGTAACCCGTCATCATAAAGGTCTACGAATGTCTTGGGGTTCATCATTTGCAACCTCTCCACTAGATTAGGTGACATATTTCGGACTATCACTCTAACCTGGTCCTTCTCTGCCAATTTGTTCTTCATCATTCCCGCCTTATTCATGAACCTAGTTAGAAAATCTGCAAATGATTCGTTGGGCTTTTGCTTGGTTAATTCCAGATCTCTTATAGACACCTCAAGCCTAGTATTATAGTCATATTAGTTTAGAAAAATGGTGCACAACTCCCTCCAATATGCTCAGATAGACTTCTCTAACCCATGATACCAGTTAATGACCATTCCTACCAATGACAGCATAAACAGCTTAGTAACCACGGCCAAAGGAGCCTTAGTGGTACTCATAGTAGTTGTGTATTGACTGAGATGAATCCTTGGGTCCCCAGTACCATCAAACTTCTGCAGCTGCGGCATTTTGAAGTTGTCAGGTAGCTTGTCTTCCTCAAATTACATCACATCATCAAAGTCAAAAGGGTATCCTAGGCCTTGTCCCCTCATCAACTCCTCCATCTTAGGCATCTTTTGAGTTAATGCCTTCATCTATCTGGATTCCAGCTCTTGAATTTGCTCAAGTGATTCCTTTTTCACTTTTTCAACCATATAACTCTTAACATCCTTGAGTTTCATTTCTCCAACATTTTCATTATTAACAGGTAGTGGACCTATAACAGGTGGGTTGGCAGTGGCGGGCAGTGCAGCAACAGCAGGTGGTGGCATTAGTCCCACTAGAGCTTGTCTTAACTCGTCTTGCATCATTGCTCTCATATCATCCATCAGTGCTCCTTTGACATCTTCTAAGGTCCAATTTCCTCCCTCTTGTTGTTCTATTCTTTCAATTTGTTCAGGTTGCATAGCTTCCAAATAGAGCGGATTAATAGGGCTCTTTTCTAGTCTGCTAAGGATCTCTTTCGTGATCGACTGGGGGCTTGAATCAATTCTCACCAGTCTGCCACCTTTTCAACTCCAAACACAGGAAGACCCGAATGAATCTATAATGGCTGAAAGAAAAATTATTAGCATGATGCATGAGATGCATATATGCATGTATGCATGATGCACGTGCTATGCAACAAGTAGCAAGTAACAAGTTAGGTATACATACATCCTTCCAACCTTATTCCTCCAGCACACATATTCAATGGCGAGTTTCTTTTTCTAGGATTTTTGGTCTTGGTCTTAATATCAACAGGGGATATTAGGGACCGACGCGCATGCCAAATCTCTCAAAGCAATAGAAGCACAGAAATAACATTTCTAAGTGTAAAAGATTAGCCCAATCTTTATTAACCTAAACGGGCTTCTAAAGTATAGGCTTAGGCTTTTATAGATAGGAATATCTCATAACAACATTCACAAGCAATTTGGTAGGTCTTAGGGGAAATAACTAAGCCATTATATGTGGTAAAGGTCCGGTAAAAAGGTTAAGGTTCCCTTAGCAAGATGCTCTCCATTATGGACTTTGAGTTACAAGCCAAGGTCAGAGGGGCCTAGCATCCTTTGCAAACTCTAGAGAAGACTACCCCCCCTTAAGGACTTGGGTTACAGGCTCTTGTCAGATGAGCTCGGTAATCTCTCTTGGATTGAGTTAAGGCTAAGAGTGATGGTTAGCCAATCTACAACCCCATGAAGCTAGTGGAATCATGGAATCATAAACCAACACCATTGGTTAATAGGGACATGCAGAATGAATGCAAGAATAAAATAATTTTAAAGAACACAAGTAGAATTAGTATCTCTTATCCCCAGTGGAGTCGACACTGTAAACGGTGGGGTTTAGCACGCATCCAAGATCTTAGCAGCCGCGACACTGTTTGAACTCAGGGCTCTAGAGAACACAATAACCAATATCATAAAGACATGGCGTGGAGATGAGGAGTCACCACCCAGGGTAATAATTGGGACAAATCGAAAAGGTGGTACTCGATTCCCTAAAAGAAAGCTAGCACCATAACCAGGAGATTCTTGATACGGAATACCAACTTCTTTCAGTCTTGTGTTCATTTGGAATTGCCTTATGAATTATTATCTTATTTTTTATTTACATGCAATTTCATATAAACCCTAAAAACAATCAACTCCAAGGTAGACTAGTCATGAAATATACAAGTAAATAATGCATTCAATAAATCACATAATCCCTAAGTTAGTCTAATCTACATGGATTTTAAATAAATGAGCTAAATCTACATGTTTTAATTTATAAGTGAACCTAAAGACCTGATTCCTTTTGATTTTAATTAAATGAACTTAAGTCTACTAATTTTAATTCTAAATATGAGCCTAAATCTACAAATTATGAAATATTTAAATTAATGAGCCTAATTCTATATGTTTTAATTAAATAGTGAGCTTAAATCTACAAATTATGAAGAAAATGGCTTAAATTAAATGGGCTAAGTCTAAATTAATTAAACTAAATTAGGTGGGCCTATGTCTAATTAACTAAATGGGCCTAAGGATATTTCTAACCTAAAATCTAATTAATTATGGGCATAAAGGTATATTTTAATTAATTAAACCTAATTAACTATTCAATGAGATGAGATTAAATAAATAAATCAAGACCTAAAGTGGGCTTAAGGCCCAAAACACATAAAAATAATAAATAAACCCAAAAACAAGTAAAAACATAAAAAAACAATTAAATAAGATCAAACAAATAATTAAATTAATCCTTTCTAAAACTCTAATATTATTAACATGCAACCTAAATTAATCTACTTCCTCCATTGATTTTAAATAATTACATAATTAAAACCTAATTTTTACTAACCAATTTAATCAAAATAAACATGCAACCACACACATAATTTTATTACTCCCACTATTGGGGCTATTATATTAATTCATAAAATAATTAATAAAATAAAAATAAAGAATAAAATAAAAATAAAGATAATAAAAATAAAAATAAAACCCTAGAAACTAAGTCTCTACAAGGCTTTATCTATAGTCTTCTACGGACTTCTCATGAATTCATCTCTCCTATAATCACCATGTGTTTTCCTCCATAATCACCACAAAAATAAGATAAAATAATGATTAACGAATAAATTATGATAATAACTTGAAAGAATAAAAATAAAAATAAAAATATAAAATAAACAAATAAACAAATAAATAATAAATAATAGAAGAAGATGATATGATTATGAATGATTTAGGGTACTCCTTAGATTGATAGTTCACCATTCTTGATAAATCTTTGAATTTTGCCCTTCAAAAATTCTCTATGAACCTTGAATTAATTGTTAATAAAAGGAATTTTTGTAAAACATTCAAGAGAAAATCACATTTTTTCCTCTCTTTTCTTCCTTCTCTCTTCTTTTCTTTTTCACCTCGACCTCCTTCTCTCTGCCTCCGTTCCCCTTTATATAGTGGAACTAGGAAGCCTAACCCTAATCCTAACGTGATTCTAATTTCTAAATTACATTTAGGAATTTTAAACTAGTTAGGATTGAGTTAATTAGGAAGTTTTAAACCAATTAAAATTGAATTGGAAATAATTAAAAATAGAAAAAAGACGAAAGAATTCAATTTCGATCGGGATTGTGTAATTCCGGTTGGAATTACACAATCCTGATCAGAATTATGGAATTCTGACAAGTTTTTTGTTAATATTTAATTATGAAAAAACCCCTAAAAGAATTTAAATTTTGCAATTAGGTCCTAAAAGGAACTTTGCAATTTAGTCCCTGAAAACATTAAATCCTTCTTTTAAAAGCTGCATTTAAGCCCTTATAATTTTTACAGATTAAGTATCGAAGATATTTTCATCACTAGAGTCCTTTGCATCCATAACATGTCATCCCGAAATTGGGTGTCTATAGTGACCTAAATTATGATGCCATAATCATATATTCTTGAAGTTATTATCACTGTGACTTTGAGCTTGGTGTGCATGACTTGTAGCAACATCATCCATATAGTACAACCCCCTCCTTTTAGTACCACGCCCAATGATCGCCTAAGTCCAAATATCCTAAAGCAAGCAAAAAGTGGGAAACATTAGTACAATATAATCTAACTGTTCCATAATTTGACTAACTGATACTAAATGATTTGATAATGCAGGTACAGGTAAGTAATTATGTATTAAAAGGGTAGGAGTAAGAGCAATGGATCTTGCTCCAGTTATGGGGGCGGATTCCCTATTGGCAATCACGACTATATTCTTTAAAGGAGACGTCATGTAATGGAAGAGAATTTTATTGTAAGTCATATGTTCAGTGGCACCTAAATTAATGATCTAAGTTGTATCTTGAGTAGAAGATGCTGAAAAAAACCATATCTATTTTACCTGAGCTTGAGGTAGAATCATCCAAGGAAACTCAGTTGATTAGAGAGAGAAATTCACTATGTTCAGTATCATCATTTTAACTTGTAGTAATAGCAACTATACCAGGGGTATTATCATTTGTATTGGCTACCTTTGCTTGGGCTGAGCATTTGATGTTTTATGCTTTATTTGTCTTTCGTTTCTCTAGAAACTAATAAGGATAGCCATGAATTTCAAAATAAGTTTCTTTGGTATGTTGAATTCCATTATAATGGTTGCAGTGTAATTTATCTTTTTCAACATCTTTGATTGATCGGTGAATGAGGGTATTGGATGAGACAGTCTTGGCAATCATTGCCATGTGTGAACCTTTGCTAGCATCCATGACTTGTCATTGAGCCTCTTAATGAATAATGTTAAAGCATTCCTCTATGCTTGGAACTGGTTTCATCTGAAGAAGATCACTTTTAAAAGAATCAAATAACTCATTTAATTCTGCTAGAAAGTCATACATTTGATCCTTCTTAATTTCTTCTTGTTAAGTTCAAAGATTTGTAGTACCCACTATCTGGATTGGACATCTTTTATCAATCTCATGCCATATACTATTCAACTCAACATAATAAAGGTGGATTGGACGTCCATTCTACCTTATCCTTGTAGCTTTGCAGCGTAGTTCATAATATTGAGATTCGTTAGCCTTATCATAGAAAGTTTGTGTGATGCTATCCCAAATTTCCTAAGCTATAGGTAAATCAATAAATAAGCCAAGAAGATGTGGTTCCACAGTCTTTAAGAGATATCCTCCACATGATTGCATCTTTAATACACCACTTTGAATGGCCAAAATTTTCTTCCTCGACCTTTGGGGTTTGTCCATTCAAATAGCCAAGTTTATTCAGTCCCGCAGCATGGACTTTGATCATATGAGACCAAATTTTGAAGTTTGAATCATTCAGCTTAAAGTTGAATGGTAAGTTATTGAGGTTATGAGGTTCAATTGAGGTTGCATTTTGATTTATAAGAATAATAGTCATTTTTTCTTTAACCATAATTCATTTTTATTTCAAAATCGACTAGAACGAAGAAAATAAAGGGTTTGATCAATTTGTATTGGTCGTTGTATGGAAGAGAATTGAGGTATGCTTTGATACCATGTTCAAATCTAAGCTAAGCTATGAAAGAATTATATTTTTTGTGTATTCTTCTTTCAAGGGGAAAGCCTTTATATGGGCTGATTTACATGACAATTATAGAAGATTTACATTAAAGGAAAAGATTAAGACTATCAACTAATTTTACTCCTTTCTATGTATATGCTCTTAAATCTTGCTAGTCATAAGAAATCCCTATAATCACTTTACATTAGGATCATCAGCTTGTATGTGTACTTATCATAGATAAGCTTGTTTAGGCTTTAGGTGCAAACCTCAATGCTTCACACTTATCCATTTCTTCATGATGAGCCATTTAGGATATTGGCAGACTAGTTAATCTGTGTTCATAGTCTTTATTAATGTCATCATGATCACATATAGCTCCATAATTTATGAGGAAAATAGGTGTGCTATTTTGATGTGATTTTGATGTGTCTAGAATATAATTTTCTAGGAAATATAATGTGGTACTCTTCTTTTAAATTCATGCATGCCATTAACTATTTCATTGCTTAGTTACTCTTATTCTAAATGTGGGAATATTAATACGAAACCTTAAAAGGGTAGTAGCTATTGTGTTGGTACTGAACCATATGGATTCAAGTAGTAAGAAAAAAGCTCGTTAGTAATATTCCTTAATTGTTGCAAGAGATAAACTGGGGACATATTCAAACCCATAATTCCACTAATTTTTCCATTGCATGCAAGCATAAAGAAGTTCCAACCATCTTTCGAGCAACCAAAATAAAATTGAATGTGGTTGTTATTATTGGCATATTCTAATAAGTCTTAAGAAGCAAACTGTCACGACCCAAAACAGGGGCCATGACTGGCACTAGGGAACGAGAATTCTTTCGAATCCAGAACCCGTAGCAAGCCTAAAAATAAAATAAAACATGCCAGTAATGCTAACAGTATTTAGTGCAGCGGAAATAAAATCATAAATATAAAAATAATAAGTCACCACCAGGGAATTTAAATCAAATTCTTATCTCTTATATAAATAAACTCTTTAATACGATTTTTAGTTCAAATTCTTAAAATACATATCTCATATAAATACAATACATCAATTTTTGAAACAACCATAAAAACTGCAGTGTCTAGATCATAAAATAAAACTCAATACTCAGTTAAGCAGTTTACACAAAGAAGCTGGGGCGGAAGAAATCCGGCGTACGGGCCTGCTATTGAGGTCTGAAGACGATGACTCTCCTGAAAAAAGGTCAACGGAGGGGAGTCAGACCTCACTGAGTGAATTACTATAATATATATACATGCATACTAAATGACAATGCATACAGTCAATAGTATATATATAAATATATATACAGGCAAATACACACAGATGCAATAAAAATCATTTTTATATATTTTTTTGAAAACCACTGGTTATGAAGGATCAAATAGAACCTTAGAATATCGCAACTTCAAACAGTGTTAGAAAACACTCTAGCCATACAGGCTCACTTATTCCAAAATATTCACTTATTCCATTTGGACAGTAGACTGGCCCCGAGACACTTGGTCAATCGAGCTCCAGCAATCACACCTCCAAATCATAACACACATCAGATAAATCAATTCCAATAAATATCCATAAATGGTTAGTAATATAGCCTAAATGCTATAAGCGTACCGGTACGTACTCAGTCCTAGTGCTGCCCACTAGGTAGCACGTTCTATTGATATCCTTAATTTTAAATATAAAGCATACATTCATAAAAATAAATGATGCATGAATTTAAATAAAATAGCAACATAAACCATATATATACTAGAAATATACCAAAAATAAATCAGGTATATTTCGAGTATATATATATCAAATAAATCCAATTAAATTACAAAATAAACTAGAAATATACCTAAAAACATTTTAAACATAATTCATTAATAAAACATGCATATAATTCAAAATATACAGAAAATAAACCAAAAATAAACTAAAAATAAACTTCAGTAATAATTAAACCATTTATGCATATTAATTAAAATAAAACATACATTTCTAAAATCATGCATCCTAAACATATATATATAAAATAGTAACTCACACTTAGTGCGCTCCACGAGATGGGTCCGATGGGCCTGGTCCACTAGGCCTCGGTCTCAGTGCAACTAAACATACAAAAATAACAGACATCAGAATAAACCTAACAGAAATTCTAGAAACTCGATCTAGAATATTAGACACAAAATCGAAATTAGGGTTCGACCGAACATCACATTTTACGAGAATTCTACCAAAAATTCGGTAGAACCTCCCCTGTAAAACGGACATCTCTCTATTCAAAGAGTAGAGCCAGCCCTGTAAAGAAACACACTTCGAAAAACAGACACAAAAACACATCCACAACCCCTCGGTTGGACTCCAAACTACAATCTACCGACCGGGGTCCACAATCACAGAACAATATAGAAATACCAAAAATGCCCTTATATCACAGAATTACATTTAATAAGCAGAAATTACGTAATTAACCTTAAAACACAGTAAAAACCGATAAAAACTCATTTATTTAGAAAAATCGTATATTATATATATAATTGAAAATAATTCACGAAAAATAGTTTTAATTAATTAAAAATACTAAATAATTTGTAGAAATCATTTTTATACCTTAAATAACTATTAAACCCAATTTAATTACATTTTTAGTCAATTTAGGATAAAATTACCAAAATACCCCTATATATATAAATATACTAAAATTACTCCAAAAATTCACCAAAAATAATATAATTGCACAAAATTTATTTTCTCAACATATTTATCAATAATATAAATAATTAAACTCAATTAACTAATTAATTTCAATTAAAAACACAATTAACCTAATTTTCCAAAATTACATAAACCTAAATAAATTCAAAATAAATACATAGAAATTCATAAAAATTCCAAATAAATTTCTATAATTCATTTTAACACCTATATTTATCATAAAACACAATTTCATAATTTATTTAATTAATTTTTGAAAATTAGAAAATAATATTAAAATATTCAAAAATACCCAAAAATCAAAATAATCTCCAAAAATTCTAAAAAAAATGCACACATGAAGATTAAGCTAAGGGGAACAAAATTTGTGAAGATTAAGCTAAGGGGAACAACATTTTTCATGAATCAATCAATTCAAAGTTCAAAAAAATCAAGAACCCTAAAATGGCCGAATTACCAAAATCGAAACCTAAGCAAATCAGGACCATTTTAAGTGAAACAAAGCTTGGAAACACACTCACCGGAGCTCAAGAAGAAGAAAGGGTCAAAAATGGTGGCCGAAAACGTCGTGAACGACGGTGGCCAAAGTTTCGGCTTCCCGAGCTAATTTCGGCCAAACCTCGACGGAATAGGGTGCTGCTGGCGACGGGGAAGGCTGGGGAAGGAGGTAGCACGCCGGGAGGCACACGACGGCAAGAAAACAGCATGAAAGGCGGTGGTTGGTGATCGAGTGTGCGTCGGGAAGAAGGAGGAGGGTGGATGGTAGTTTTGTAAATAATTCAAACTTTATAATTTATTTTAATATTAAATGTATATATGTATATATATATATATATACTTTACACTATATATTAAAATAATATAAAATCACACACATTAAATATACAGCACACACATAATATACACCACACACATATAATTTAATATTTTTAAAATTTAATACACCTAAAAATAATTAAATAATATTAAAACTAATTAATAAATAATAAAATATTAGGGTAATTAATTAAACCCTAGTTAAATAAATAAATACACATATATACATTATTTAGTACTTTAAAAATATATATGAGTTCATGCAAGTCCGTAAATCTATTTAAAATAATTAATAGTAAATTATTTACGTGAAAATTTCCCCGAAAATGCAAGTCCCGGGAAAATTTTACGTAAAGCACTTAAAATAATATAAAACAATTAAAATAAATATCAACTCGTAAAAATATCATAATTATATACAAAATTATTAACACTGCATATCCCGATGCAATATTAAAATATTTAAAAACATAGGATATTACACAAACACTCTTAGCTATGTCATGACTCCCTATAAAAACATTTATCATTTATGCATCAAAAGACATTTTGGTTGTTTGTGCATAACTAATGCGGACAAGGAAGCTTTCTATAAGTATATGAAGAATGTGAGTCACAAATAAGAGGTAGTTGATGATATTTATGCATACAAGGTTCACATTATGTCCAATTAAAATGGTTGCCAGTATCCAATAAATGATATAAAAGTACACCAGGTGTGCCAACATGTACTCTCACCATATACAGTATGTACACTTCTGGACTAAAAGTTGAGATGGGTTTCAAATAGTAGTTCAAGTTATGAGCCCTTAGTTCAAGTAGTTCAAATAGTAGTTCCGTAAGTCTACTTTTTCTTTCAAAATTTGTAAGTTTTCTAGGATAGAGAGGAGATTCTATAGAGTCCCTATGAATGAGCTCAAGTCTAAACCCATTAGGCTTTGAAGTAGTAAAAGAGACAAGTGAAAGTATAATGATCTAAAAAAAAAGAGAAGCCGATGAAAGAATTTTAGAATGAAGCATCTTTTAGGTGATAGATGAGTGGGCTACAAAATAAAGGTTACTATGTTTAGTACAAATCCAAGAATGTCAGATACAAAATTTATTTTTCTTTATTTATAATGGGCCAGTCAAGTTAGTTGGAAACAAATAAAGGATCATTCAAACATGAACATGAATTTGTATTCTCTAGGAAAGGACTACAACAGATTCAAAACATGATCTTTACTAGTCCGTGATATCTACATTGGCATACTATAATAATTTATTTCCTATTTTTAAGTAATTAGTTTGCTTTTAATTCAATGTTATGCATTGGCCATGTTATCATTGCCTACTTATTTAATAAAGTGCTTTGCTTTATTAATAGTTATTTACTTATTTAAGCATGTATGTTTTTGGAAAACTTTGATAAATGATTCTCAAATTGGTTTAACTCCTTGAAAATTTCCAAATTTTCTTGATTGCGTGGCTTATTATGCCTAGACTAATGATAATCAATTTATAATTATGAATCTATTTTATTATTTAATATTATGATGTGTCTGGTGTTTCTTTTGCCTTTTTAGTGTACATATTACTTGCCTATTAGTAAAATACATAGGCCTGTATACTACCAGCTGGTAATTCTTATAAGGAACTTAGTGTGTTCTTATGGTAGGAAGTATTTAAAGTGTGTATTTAATACTTAAGACTAATGCATCTTATCTATAACAATGGTAAATGCTTATCAAATTTTAATTTGAGTTATTAATAGTTTAGCAAGTCACACTTATTCAATAGTTAGAGAAATAGGGGTGACATAAACCTTTTGATGTTTTTAATAAAGAAATAGCAAAATTTTTATTCTTGCACTAATTAGCCTATAACTATATTTATGAATTAAAAAGCACCTGAAGGAGAGCATCAAGCTTCCTAATTATTATGATGATTACTTATAGCCTTTTTATTATGAGATATAGGTAGTTTTTGTTGAACATTCTATTTGCCTATTATTCTAGCATCCCTTGTGGTTGTGTCACTATCTATCATGCTTGCAATTCTCAGCAATGAAGAGAAGTTGGTGTGCAGTTACATCATAAATGAATCGAGTGTTTCCTTGATTTATTACTCCTATTATAGTTTGTTATTATGGTGGTGTCGATTGCAATGCTAAGCAGAATGCATCATGATCCTCCATAGGCAGGTACACATAATCTAGCTACAAAGCAAAATTAGCTCCTTGGAAATGGAATGCAATTGAGGCATGGCTATAGAAAGTGTGGTTACGTCCAAAGCTATAATAAAGATAAAATTTAGGGATATGAACTCGTTGAAAACCATGATGATTAAAATAATTCTGGAATGCCCTGAGCAGAAGTTAGTACACAGTCTGAGTAATAAAAGTAAGGTATGTTCCTAAATCTATAATGGTGCCACCAGTTTCATCTTATCTCAATACAAAAGTTCCTGGCAAAAAATGCAGTAGTTGTCATGCAACACTCATATCTCATAAGTTTAGAAAGTAATAATGATTGTTTGATGGAGACACAAATGACATTGAATGGAATCTTCTATGACTTTTGTGAATGTCATTGCCAAACCTTAGAAGGCTAGCAAGTGGTGGTTTTGAACCATGTTCATATGGATTTAAGCAATAAGAAAAGTGGTGAATAGTCATAAAAGACAGTTGTTACATGAGAGAAACTAGGGACATATTCAAACCCATTATTCCACCACTTTTTCTTGTATGTTCAAACACAAAGAAGTTTTGGTTGTCTCTTGAGTAACCAAAGTAAAATGGAATGTGTTTATTTTCCATAGATTGTAATATGTCTTGTACAAAACACCTTTTATTGTACCACCATTTCCATATCTTCATGTATAAGAACATTTATCATTTCTACACTCGAAAATGTTTTAATTGTTTCTACAGAATAAATGATTGTAAGAAAGCTCTCTGAAATTTCGTGAAGCAGTTGAGTTAAAGATTAGAGGATTTTAATGATATCTATGAGTATAAGGTTCACATTATGTCCAAATAAGGGCATTGCTACTATCTGGTACAAGATACAAAGGAATGCCAGGATCCCTAATATGTACTTTAGAAAGATAGCAAGTAAAATCCTAGGACACTGGAGCTCAGAATGCATCAGGACTAAAACTTGAGCTAGAAATTAAATTTGATTCTAAGTTTTAAGCCTCAATTTTTGAAGATTTGGAAAATGTAATGGTATTACAGTAGTAAAGTTGTTGCACACTTTAGTATTCATTAGCATGAGAATATATACATGATACAAGAGGTAACAAAAGTTATCTATTAGTTATAAGTTTATTGGTAATTCAGAGATATAAGTAATCTAAAATACATAGCAATCCTTATCTCTTTCATCTCACTACAAGTTGAGCATGTGAAGCTGCAAGGCTTAACTTGGCTAGAAGAAAATGGAATCACGATGTGGACAGAGGCTTAGTTAGGTAGTTAGCGAGTTGGTCTTGAGTGGAGATGTGACAAACTTGTAATAAGCAATTCATGACTTGTTTGCAAACATAGTGAAAATCAATCTCCCGGTGCTTTAATCTACTGTGAAATATGGGTGTAGTGGTCAAGTAGGTGGCGCCAAGGTTATCGCACCAAACTATTAGAGAAGACAATACTAGTTGGCCAATTTCATGTAATAAGGAGGTCAACCATTGTAGCTCAGTGGCAGTAGAGGAGATGGCTTTGTATTCAGCTTCTATTGAGGACTTTGCTATTGTCCGCTATTTTTTTGAACCCCAGGCAACGAGATTGTAACCAACAAAGATGTAAAATCCAAATGTGGATCTGCGGACATTAATGGAACTGCCCCAATCTGTGTCACAATAGGCATGAATTTGAGCTGAAGAGGATAGTTGAATAAGTAAACCAAGAGAAGGAGTGCATTTTAGATTACACAAAATTCTCTTTATAGCAGACCAATGAAAGTCAGTTGGCTTGTGCATGAATTAGGAAACTTTATTGACCGAAAAAAAATCAGGTCTTGTAAAAGAGAGATATTGTAAGCCTCCAACCACACTTTGATAGAGGTGAGGATCCTGAAATGGTTCGCCACTATGTAATTTAACTTGCGGAGAAGAAGGAGTAGACATACCATTTGCTTGGTCCATTTTGGCATGATGTAACAAGTCATTGATGTATTTTTTTTTAGTAAAAAGAATACCATTTGGCTGCCATTGTACCTTAATGCCAAGAAAGTAGGAGAGAGCACTAAGATTCTTTAAAGCAAACTTTATTTGTAAAATGGTGATTATGGAATGAAGTATAGATGGAGTGTTGCCAGTCAAAATTATATCATTATCATATACCAAGCAAAATGCCAATTTCCCATGATGATTATAATAAAACAAAGAGGAATCAGTTTTGGATTCGATAAATCCAATGGTCAAGAGAGGATCACAAAGGCATTTGAACCACTGTCTAGGATCCTGTTTAAGGCCATAAAAGGACTTCTTAAGTTTGCAGACATAATTGGGATACTTGGAGTCAACAAAGCTAGGAGGTTATTGTATGAATACATCCTCCTCTAATGTACTATGTAAAAATGCATTTGAAACATTAAGCTGTTTGATTTGCCAATGAGAAGAGATTGTAATAGAAAGAATTAGCCAAATAGTAGTTGGCTTGACTACTGGACTATATGTGTCATGAAAATCAATATCGGGTATTTAGTGAAATCCCTTGGCAACTAATTGTGCCTTATAACGATCAATAGAGCCATTTTGCTTTTATTTTAGATGATACACCCATTTTCATCCTACTCTATTCTATGAAGAATGAGCTGGAACTAAGTCCCAAGTGTCATTAAAAATAAGAGCCCGTATCTCATCTTTCATGGCAGTAACCCAGTGTGTGGATTGGGCAGTTTGTTTGTAGCTATTAGGTTCTAATGGAATGATAAGAGTGGCATGGAAAGATTTGGGTTTAAGTGATCCTATTTAGGATTAAGTTATCATTGGATGTGTTTTAGTGGTAATGGAAGTATTATATGGTAAGGTGATTGGTGGATGAAAAAGAGGTATTAGAGGGATAAGAGAGTTGGATATAGGAGGATGGTCAATGTTGGTAGGTTCAGATGAGGATAAGGGAGTGTGATTTAAAGTCGAGGGAGGTGATTGAGAAGGATTGGATAGAGTAGAGGGAAGAGGTAGTAGTGGTGGATTAGGTGTCTGAGAAGGTTGTTGCATGGAGATAGAATTTTGTTGGAACCATATAGAGGCAAGAATGTGTATGTGAGTTGGTTTGATATTATCCTTAGGTTGAACACAGGATGCTGGAGAGGGCATATCAACAAATGGAAAAACCTATTTATCAAATAAAACATGGCGTGAAATGAAAATTTTGGAAGTGATGAGATCAAGACAAACATATCCCTTATGAACTTTGCTATAGCCTAAAAATACACTTTTATGAGATCGAGGTTCAAGCTTATTGGTAGTGTATGGTTTTAACCAAGGATAGCATAAACACCCAAAAACTCTAAAATCATTAAAATTGGGAGAATCATTAAGCAATTTGTTGTATGGGGAATGATTAAAGAGTAATGGTATGGGTAACTGATTAATGACATACATGGAAGTTTCAAAGGCCTAAGTCTAACAAGTGGAAGGAACATGAGAATGGTGAAGTAATGATAATCCAATTTCAATAATATGTTTGTGTATTTGTTTAACACACCCATTTTGTTTAGGTGTTTTAGGATAGGAAATTTGTTGGCTAATTCCATTCTCACTTAAATATTTAGTCATGGCTTGGAACTCACCATCCTAATTTGATTGAAAAACTTTGATAGAATGATTAAAAAAATTTTCAACCAAATGATGAAATTTAATAAAATATTAAAAACTTCATATTTATAATGCAAAAAATAAATCCAACAGTACTTACTTAAATGATCATAAAATAAAACATAGTATTTATGACCATTAATAGAAGGAGTAGGAGCAAGTCCCCACAATTCTAAACAAATTAAATCTAGTGGTCTATTGACATGAGCATATGATGGAGAAAAGGGAAGTTTATGGACTTTGCTAACAAAGCAAGCATGACATAAATTGTTAATTTTATTTAAAGAAAAAGAAATATTATTTTGGCAAAGTACAGTGTGAATAATATGTCGATTAGCATGAGCTAATCTTGCATGCCAACGCTGCAAAGAACAAAGTAGTGCTTTGGGTGAATAATCACTTGATGAAGATATTGGATCAAGAGTCAAGGAATAAAGGCCATTGTCATTCGGCCCTGTAATCAAAACTTCCTTTGTGGGGATATCCTTAATTTGATAGTAAGATGGAAAAAATTCAATAGAAACATTATTATTATTATTAAATGAAGAAACGGAAAGTATATTAGCACAAATATAAGGAACATGAAGGACATCTTGCAAATTAAACAAGTGATTATAAGAGATAGAATGATTAGAACCAATATGAGAGATAGAGAGAGTTTTACCATTACCAATTTGCACCTCATCGGACACTTGAAAATCTGATTGTAAAGTTAGAGCATCAAGATTAGGAGTAATATGATTGGTAGCACGTGTGTCCATTATTTAAAGATTAGGATAGGAACTATTGTTAGTGGCTAAGTGGGCAATGGACTGCTGAGGTTGAAAAGAAGGTCATAACTTGGGTGATTAGCAATTATTAAAAGTATGCCTAATACTAGAATAATTATAGCACGTGAGATGCATGGCATCTACTAGAGATTTATTGGAAGGTTACGAAAAGGAAGGGCAACTATTTCTAAATGATTAAAAATTATAGTGAGAGGACTGACTAGGTTGTGAAAATATGGAAGCTTGGTTTAAGGGGACATGGTGCGATAAGTTCTGATTAGATTGCCATTTGCCACTATGATTAAAATGAGAACTAGTTCGATTACCATGATAATGATGTATAGGACCTTGTGTGCATGAACTGAATAGTGTTGTTAAAGTAGAATCAACCCGCATATTTTTTGCATTCAAGTTGGCTTCTTTGCTTAATAAAAGCCCATATAAATCATCAAATGAAATATTTGAGGAACGATTTTCAAGAGATCGAATAAAAGGTCTATATATGGAGCCAAGACCATTAGTGATCACTTATACAAGATCATCTTCTCCAACTAAATGATAAAGAGTAGCCAATTGATCACATATTCCTTTGGCACATTGTGTGTATTGGGCAATGGAATCGCCATGATCTTTCTTCAAGCGATAAAAGTTGGCTTTGATATTCTGGACTTAAGATTTTAAACCAGGTGTGTAAGATGTTGCAAGCTTTGTCCATGCCTCTCTAGCACAAGAAACCCTAACAATTTAAGGTACAAAATTTTTTGATATGGAACTAATTATCCAACTCAGCACTAATTGGTCTTATTTGAACCATGTGTGGAACTCAAGATTAGGTTAAATGTCAATGAGTTTTGGAGGAGGTTCAAATTTCTCATCTATATGAATAGCTAAACTATAGCTATATAAAAAAGGCATAAGTTGGGCTTGCCATAAAAGATAGTTTATAGAGTTGAGTTTGATTGGGAGTTGATGGGCAATATTAGGAAGCATTGTGATGCTTGCATTTTGAGGATTGGATGTAGAGACACCTGATCAGGTTTGAGAAGTGGATGAAGAATTTGTGTCGTTAGCCATGATGAAGAAATGTTGGTTGTTAAACCATATATCACAGCTCTGATACCATGAAAATGTAATGGTATTGCAATAGTAAAACTGCTGCACACTTTGGTATTCATTAGCATAGGAATATATATAGGATACAAGAGGTAACAAATGTTATCTATTAGTTACAAGTTTATTAGTACTTTAGAGATACAAATAATCTAAAATACATAGCAATCCTTATCTCTATCAGATTTACAAGCCTACTAGTTCTTTCCGAATTTGTAAGTTTGCCAGGATAAAAATGTTAGAGAATATATCCCACATTGAAAATGGGCTAAGTAATAAAAAGGCTTATAAGTGGTGTAAATTGGACCTTAACACAAGCTAATTGGTTTTTTATTACATGGGCTCAACCCCATTTATAAGTCCACATAGGTATGCGTGGGTCAATTTCTTGAGGCTCGTGAACTTATTAACATGGTATCAAAGCAGGTCTAGCCCAGTTTCTTAAATTTCTCAACTGTCCATTTGGATGTCCAGTGCCAGCTACTTTGTTTAGTGTTGCCGCTGCCTTTCAAATCAAAAAGCATGAGTTTCAAGTGACAATTGTTAAATCTCAATTACACTTAAGGGTGAGGGAGAGTCTCTATGAATGAGCTCAAGAATAAAAATAATAGATTTTTGCTTTCAATTCAAGAAGCATGGGTTTCAAGTGACAATTGTCAAATCCCAATTGCACTTGAGGGTGAGGGAAAACAATAGATTTTCAAGTTGCAAAAGATAGAAGTTAAAGTATAGCAAGGTAAAGTAAAGGAGTGGCTGATGAAAAATTATGGGGTAAAGGCATTTTTTTAGAGCTAATGGGTGAAAAACTAACTAATTGAACAATTGATTTAGCTAGGCTTATAAAAAGGTTTTAAATCATAATAGTAGTAGTTTTTTTTATGTTGAGAACCCTAGCTAACTTTATCACGTAATCAAGTGAAAGGATCGTTTTGGATTTGGGTCTGAGCATTTGCAAAATCTTGTACCCTATAGATGTCGGATGTTTCATTACTTGCCTTGTGCCAATTATAGTTATCATTCAAAACAAAATCCTCAAGAAAGGTAAGAAAATGAATTTGTTATTGTTGGAGAATGAGTGTCATATGTTTGAAAAAAAATGTCTTAGTCGTTCCATGATTTCTCAAAATGGCACTACGTGCATCTCCATGAACTGTGATTTAAAATTAATGAGTCATTTTATGTGTAGGCAACTTGTCTTACAATGAAAATTGGGTGGTTTTAAGAGAATGAAACTCCTATTGCCAATAGTTGTTGCCTTCACAGTTGAAACTAATAGTAATAATAATAATAATAATAATAATAAAATTGAAATAAATTCTGTGATGCAAAGAAAATCTAATATAACAATAGATAGTTTCTTCTCACATTCATGATATATTTTCTTCATTTTAGGTACAAGAAGAGATCATTAAAAATCAATTTTATTCAGGTCTTGTTTACATCAATGATAAGCTCTCCACTCTTGATTATTATGCCTTAAATTTCAACTTTACATATTACCTAGCCTTATTGTGTTATGCTTTTTTAATAGTTATTGAAGCATGTGAATTTCCTAATATAGTTACATGCATCAATGATTATTATTTTCTCTATGATTGTCAAAATCAAGTTGGCAGTGGAATCAAGCATGATATTATTATATTTAACTACCTAGACTTTCACAACTACTTTCCTTAAAAAAACACACACAACCAAGTTAAACAAACTCAACTCTTTTTATATAACATCAGTTCATTTTCCTTTAATCCACCATTGTTATGTGTATATTTATACACAAATTAATCTAGCTTTAATTTACTAAAATATTCCACCTCTTCTATTTTAGTATTATTTAAAGTTACTACTAAAACCATTGTTTTAACAACAATTCTTAAATGTAGGCTTAGGTATTTTGCCAACTTATGGCAAAAACTTCAAAATTTTACCAATTTATGGTCTATTTTAAAAAAAATTTAGAAATGAAAAAAATTACCAAATTTTGATGATTTTTACTGATGTGGTGTTGGGGAGCTACAAGCTCTTGGAATTTTTGGAATGAGTTTGCAAAACTATTTATAGTAGATATAATTATAAGGATTTGATTTTTATTCCTAATTTAGCATTGATTATAATTTGAATTTGCTATATTGTTAGGGATTCGATTTCCTATTTTAGTTAAAAATTATTTTTATTTTATTTTCTAATTAAAATTAGAGTTGGTAGGTTGTACCACCCTATAAATATATAAGCCTTAGGGTTATGCGATTTTTTTTTTAGAATTTAGGGCTATATGAGTTAGTATTTTTGGGTTTTAATAAAATTCTCTAATAGACATATTTTTCTTATTCTCAAAATTTTTTGTATTCTTCAGAATCAATGAATATTTGATGCCTATTTTCTAACATTCTTGTGAATCAATAGGTTATAAAAGGTTATTTTCCTATATTTGTGTGCAAATCCAAGGGTGAAGCTTTAAAGGGATCTGGGAGGGCCATGGCCCTCCCAAGAATTTAAAATTTCTTTATACATATCATATAATTAAAATTATAAAAAAAATTCATGTATTCTTAATATTTGCCCCCTTATAATAAAATATTCAAGTAAGTTGTACACAATTTCCCTTTTTTATTTTTTCTTGAACTTGGTTAATGTTAGTCGAGATAATGTTGTTGAAGGAGATATTTTTTTTAAACTTCTTATTGTTCATATTCTTTTAATTTGGCCCCCGCCCCCCTTGACAAATCAGAGTTAAGCTTATCCTTTTTGTCCTTTTATTTTATTTTATTTCATTACAGCTTCCGCTACGTCATGTGACATGTAAGTTGACTTTTAACTCTTGATTTTTAACTTTTGACTCACATACCACCTTAGCAAAAATCATTATAAATTGATAATTTTTTCACTCCACCATAAAATAGGAATTTTTGTAAAAATATAATAAATTGATGAAATTTTTAAGTTTTTGCTATAAATTGGCAAAAAGCCTTCAATGTAGCCTTGTAGGAGTTGGTGTAGGAACATGACCAAAACCATCATAATGCATTCTTGCAAGAAGTAGCATACTTTCATGTTGCCTGCTTTCATTTCTTTTATCACGATGACTGGTTCAGTAATAGTTCAAACAAGAAGTAAAAAATAAAAAGAAAATTATAAAAAAAATTAACGAAGGTAAACTTGGTTGCAATAAGATTCAAAATGGTTGCTATTATTTTTTATTAGCTATTGGTGTCAAATTACAAATAGATTTAGGACTTAATATTGTATGCATTTATATATTTCATTTAGCATTTAGTATAGTAAAGCATATAGAAATAAATACTTTTCAGTTTTTTTTTTAGGAAAAGGAGTTAGGAGGTGATTTAGCAGAAAAGAGGAGCAAAATAGGAAGAAAAGAGCATAATAGCAGCTTACTTTGCTATTGTGGCTGAATGCATGATCGTAGGAATGCCAAAATGCCAACCTTAAAGTGATTTCAAGCCTTTTCTTATCGTATCTCATGCACAATCATGGATTCCTATCAACCCATGCTTTTATCGTGACTGCAAAAGATGCACAGTCGTGACCCTTTCAAGAGAAGCCGTTCTACACAAGCATGGTTTGTGTGTGATCGCGGGTAGCACATTTCGAGCATAGAACATGCTGATGTGTATTGATTTGAAGAAAAATATAAGGGAGATGAAGGGAAATTTTCTAGAAGAGGGCTAGAAAGGACAAAAGACATGAATTACTTAGGGAAGACTACACATATTTCTATACTCACTCACATACAAAGGACAACCAATACAAGCTAAGGGAAGAAGAGGAAGAAAGAGGAGAAAAAGAAGCTGAAAAGAGGAGACCCATTTGAAGATTCAAGCTCCTTTGATAACATTTCTTGCTCTCTTTCTGATTCTATTCTCTTATTTGTATTTCTAAATATTGAATAATGGTCTATTTAGCCATGAGTGGCTAAGTTCTTTTATGTTATTGGGATTTTGAGACCCATTGGATTTAATGTTAATTTGATGTTTATTATTACTTCTTAAATGCATATTGTGGTTATTGATTTGATTGAATATTATTTTGTGGCCAGATATAACTTTTGTTTAGATCTATGCAATGAGAGTTGGTGGATCTAATAGACTCACAAACACATGTTAGATGGATTAAATGTCTTGAGAAAGCTTAATCAAATCTAATTCTTTCATACTTATGTTAGGTTTCGTGATCCATAAGTAGCGGAAAACAATAAATTTTAACCACAAAATCCATAACCTAGATCCATATAATTAAAATTAGATCGATTAAGAGGGTTTTCCAAAACTCACCAAGATTATTTCTAAGCAAGAATGTTGTAAGGAAGAGAGGGGCTTCACACCAGTGACAACCTACCTCTTTTGTGTATTCTTATTGGATTAAGATGTCACCAAAAGATCACGTTCTCTACGGTATCCATATGAACAAGATGATCCAAAGTAAAGTAAGTTTGCTAGAACCTTTGTTGTCTCACAACATGTTTTCTCTCTATGTCTTTTCTTTTCATAAAAGAAGTGTACAAATAAGGAGAAAAAGTGGCTTAACCCTTAAAAAATATATATATAAACCCTAAAGAATGAGATGTTTTTATAGCCATCCTTTCTAGGGTTTTATACATCTCCACTTACCAAAACAGTTTTCATAAGTTTAAACTTCTCTTTCTATTTTGATTCTAATTCCAAATTAGAATCATTTCTATTTATTTTAGATAACTCTTACTTTAAATAAATTAGGAAATATATATATATATATATATATATAATCTTACATCTAGATCATTATTGGGCTTCTTAACCTTAGTTTGATTTGGGCTTTTTCTAAGTGTGCAATCCTATAGGTTCATACAATATTGGCAATGGGCCTAAAATTCCCATTTCAACCCATAAATCATAATTGGTCTCTAGCAAGACATTATGACTACCAAATGTTGTGTGAACCTAATACACAGTGTGTATTATAGTCCTTTTATCATATGACCTAATACACATTATGTATGATATTATAGACCTAATACACAATGTGTATTATAGTCATTTTGTCACATAATATCCTGATTGAACATAAGGCATGGATTATGGCATCCTTATAATGTTCAATCATATTGTTTCTTGATCCTAAGTAGACTGACACTGATACTCTTTATCATTCTAGCATGGTCATGCATTTCTCTTTAGTCTAACTCGTCGAGGGACCCAACATATATCTTCTCAAAATAACTGAGGGATAAATTACATCTTAACCACTCATATTCCTCATATAACTCATTTTATATCCAATCACAAACTATTTTACCATCCGGTTAAAGTATGGTGTAAGGATGTGTCAAAATATAGAGCTTATCATACAGAAAACCATGGTGATTTCAGGTTAAAAGACTTAAATAATACTATTATGATGAGAATTACCTATGACAATAATCCATGAGGTATTCTCATAGTGGGTTGATCCAGTACATCATTTCCCTAAATATGTACCTATGAGTTTGACTTAATATCTCATATACATGATTAATAAAACTTAATCATCAGTTAACCTCATACTAGTCTTTATTCATTGTTATTCCTACAACAATAATCGACTAAGGATATTTATATTAGAATTCAAGCATCACCTAAGAGTTTTACTATCAATTCACGTACTTGATGATCTTAGTAGAATTAACTAATCAAGGATAATACTAGAATTAGCTAGTAATAATAAAAATGACTCTTTATTATTAAAATAGAAATATGACAATGTCAAAGTATGGCCATTACATAATTGGCCTAGGGCATATCACTAATAACTTGATATAGGTTTATATTCATGGTGATGATGAGAATTAAGCTAAGTCTATGAATCTTATTTGATTGTTGCTTGTGGATTTGACTAGCTACTTGAGAAAGGTACTCAATGTTTATTGAAAAACTTGAGATATGCATTGAGAAGTTTATAAATTACATCAAGTTAACTTAATGAAAATGTGGTGCTTAATCTCCTAATAACGTGCCTTTTTTATTGATTATTTCCTTTCTTATTTTAATTACCAATAGCCTTATTTACATCCCTTTTATTTTATTTGTTATTTAACCAAATCAATATTGTTATCTCTAAATTTATACAATTAAGATTAATAGGTGTTTAGTACCAATCTCTATGCAAAATGATACTTTACTTACTTCTATATTACTTATTGACCCATGCACTTACGTTGAGCAATTCAGTCAATAAGGCTTTGGTACTGTTGCTTGGGATTAAACAACTAACATCATAATTAATTAAGATTATTTTGGATTAGAGCATTTTTCTATTTTGTACTTTGTTGACTTGCATAATTATGATTTTAGGTACTTTTATGGTTGTCTATGCACAACACTAGATGTGCAGAAGAGAAGCACTGCTCTATCCCAGATTTATCAAAATTCTAGAAGGAGAACTATATGAGATCAAGGACTGCATCTAGAACTATAGCTGAAAAGCAAGGAGGTCAACAAGCTAATGTGGAGTGAACTCTTCTTGAGCTTGCTATGCCTGATTTGGATAGGCTCGACAAAGTATCACTAGATCAAATGTATAAGCCAATAGCTATAAAATCAAGCCTACTCTTCTATAAATGATTCAATCTACTATCCAACTTCATGGTTTACCTTTAGAGGATCTAAGCATGTATATAACAAATTTCTTGGAAATTTGTGACATTTTTAAGTATAATGGAGTCTCCGATAACACCATTCACTTGAGATTTTTTCCATTCACACTCAAAGATAAAGCCAAAGCTTGGCTTAACTCTTAACCACCAGCATCCATCACCACATAGGATCTTCTTGTAAAGGGATTTTTGGCTAAGTAATTTCCTCCCACAAAGGTAATAAAGATCATCAAAGACATTACTACTTTTTAGTAATTTGAGATTGAATCTTTATGCGATGCATAGGAAAGATTCAAGAAGCTACAATAAAGTTATCCACACCATGGTCTTCCTAAAGCCATTCTTATTCAAACCTTCTATAATTGTGTAATGAGGTCCACAAGGGACACTATTGATGCAGTGGTAAGAGGATCACTTATGCGTAAGACAGTGGATGGAGCTTTTGAACTCTTGGAAGAATTGGCCAACAACAATTGCTTATGGCCTTTGAAAAGACACTTGCCTCCTAAAAAAGGAGGAAAACTTGGAGTTAATGATGTTACATTAATTCAAGCACAACTTGCTACATTAAACAAGAAAATTGGTGATTTGGCATCAAGAGGTAAGGCCATTCCAACTTTTTCTTCAGCTATGTTTTGTTAGCATTATCATATGCTTGATCATTCAACACTTGAGTGTGGTTTTGGAAGTGGAAACATGTATATAGATGGTACTTTAGAGAATTACAGCTTTGTTGGGAACCAATTCCAACTAAGGCAACCAAACAACAATCCATACTTAAGCACCTACAACCAAAGTTGGAGAAACCAGCCCAACTTTTCATGGAGCAACAACCAAAACTCATAAGGATTTTAAAATTAGTACTCTAAACCACCATTGCCTGAATTCTAAGCTAAGTCAATTGATGAGAGTTTTGTAGCTATGGAGATAAAGCTTGACAATTCTTTGATGTTGTCACCTTCAAAATGACTAACTAAAATGACAAGTATGATCAAATCCTTAAGAATCATACTTTATTAATTCACAACATAGAGGTTTAACTTGGTTAGCTAGCAAATTTGGTTGCTACGAGGGCTTAAGGCCATCTTCCAAGCAACACAGAAGTCAACTAAAAAGAGCAAGTGAAAGTCATTAACTTGAGAAGTAGTAGAGAACTTCAAGGTCCTCAATAATTGCCATTAAAGACTAATGAAGATAAAGAACAACAAGAGGGGAAAATTGAAGATGTACAAGCTAAAACAACAAAAAAGAAACTTGAAGAATTAAGGGAGACTTAAGTAGAGTAGCCACCCATCATTAACACATAAAAGTATGCTCTTAGGCTACCCTTTCCTTTAAGGCAAAGGAAGATGAATGATGACAAGAAATAGTTTTCTAAATTTTTAGAAACTTTCAAGAAGTTAGAGTTAAAGATACCTCTCTTAGAAGCATTGAAGGAGATGCCAAAGTATGCAAAGTTCCTTAAAGACATTATCACCAACAAGCAGAAATGAAATTAAAATGAGATGGTGCCTCTAACGGAGACTTTTAGCTCCATCATTTCAAGAAAAATTCTAGTTAAGCTTAAAGATCCATGGAGTTTTATCATTCCTTGCACTCTTAATTCTAAAGAATTTCCTAAATGCTTATGTGTCTTAAGAGCTAGCATTAATCTTATGTCTCTTTCTCTTTTTAGGGAGCTCAATTTTGGAGATGTGATCAACACTAATATGAATCTTTAACTTGCTAATCATTCAATTAAAAAGTTGTATAGAGTTGTTGAAAATGTGTTTGTAAGAGTTGATAAGTTTGTATTTTTTATTGACTTCGTGATTTTAGACTTTGAACAAGACAAGCATTGCCCTTTGATTTTAGGGCAACCTTTTCTTAACACTAGAAGGGATTTTATTGATGTGCATAAAAGTAAGATCACCTTGAAGGTTGGAGAAGAGAAAGTGGAATTTTTTATGAACAAGTTTATTAAGGACATGAATAGCGATGATCATTATGAAAAAGAAGGGATGGTGAACAAGGAAACCAAGGAAGCAACACTGATTTCAAAGAAGCAGCAGCCTAATTCAAATCAAAATTCTTTAATTTCTCAAGTTCCAAACAAGGTGAAGAAAGCTAAGTCAAAAGTGAATCTAAAGAAAAAGGCTAAACAAGTGATTAGATGGTGTATATTCCTAAGAAGAATGCTTCCTTAAGGGGTAAAATGAAGCTTCAGTCAGTAAAGGATGAAAGAAAAGAGCATTAAGCTTTGATCAACATTAAGGATGGGGGATGTTAATCTCCTCACTTACTTGACATATTAAATCATAAGTGTATGGTCAAGTTAGCAACCTAAAATTAGCCCATTTTTAATTTCAATCTTGATTTTTATTTTCATTTATTGTTTGCATAGTATTTATTTCATTCTTTCTAGATCTTTGTTTGCATTTAATGTTTAAATTTATCATTTATTGAATCTTTTTTGAATTTCTACTCTTAAAGCAAAGGGGACTCGAAGCTAAAGTAAAGTTTTGGCATTTTATTTGTAAAAAATAAAAGTCACGATCGTTACTATCGCTGTAATTGCTCAATTAGTTTCCCAGGTGCTGTTATGATCACACAACAGCACATGATTGCTAATTGCTTGTCATTTTAATTTTGGTCCTTTCTTCGTGCTCACAGACATTCAGTAATCATGGATGCCAAATTTCTCAAGCTTGAGCTGTCTACTGTGATCACACATAACCCGTGATTGTATATGAACCTAATTTGCACTTAAAATAGCTGCCACCCACTTTCTTCCTACATTTCTTTTTCGAAACCCATGATCTCTAATCTTCCATTATCTCTACCAACTACAAAACCTTCTCTCTTAAATCAATTTCCACTTTTGATTTTTCATCTCCAATATAAATTCTATCCTCTTCATTACTCATAACCTTAATTTCATCACCCTTATTCCTAAAATCAACTGAATAATCTCCATTTCCCATTTCTTATCAAAAAACATAGCACCTCTAACTTTAATTAATGTCAATATTATGTAGTAAGAATAAAGCAAAGGTCATGGTGACTGTAACTCCTTAGAAGGAGGGCAAACTTAATTTAGTGAAGAAATATGGTGCTCCCTTTCCAATCTACTCACTGAAAGAAGCAGATAAGTACATTTCTCTTTCCAATAGAAATTTTATGATTCCTAAGTGTTTAGATATGGACACATTAGGAGGTGTTAAATTTAAGGATAAGGTGTTAGGGCTTTGTGATAGATTAGGATAGAGGAGATTTGCAAGAATGACTCATGTTGTGTATAGAGAGTTAACACTAAAATTTACATAATTTTGAGACTCTCGGATCAATCTCATAAGAAGTTTGAATGTTGTCTTAATGGAAAACCCATTATTATTGATTATGATACCATGTTTTCCATGTTTGGGTTTTCAAAAGGAGGACTTTATGAACCACCCATCAAGTATAAACAAAGGGGATTTTAGAAGGAACTTACTTCATAAAAGGAAGTTTAGGATGTTGGTGCTTCACCTAATAGGTTAATTTAGGATCATAGCTCTATTATTTTGTGCAAGTTCATGTGCCATTCTATTTTTAGGAAGGTAGAAAGCAATAAGGTCTTAAGGCAAGAGTTATTGATGTTATGGTGCATGCACACTTCTACAAAGATCTCCACTATGTACTTCATCTTATAGATATTGTGGCATATAGCCAAAGCTCCTTAGGCACTGATCTTGATGGGCCATATCATGATAGGTTTGGCATTGCACTTTTAAGTTTTTAATCCTCTCACTACTATAATGCCTTATATGTCACAAGATAAACTTGCTTATAAGAGTTGAAATACTTTCATCCACTTCAGAGTTAAGGGAACTTATTATGAGAAAATGCTTCCATTTTAGGCGGTCAATGTTAAGAAAGAAGTATTTGCCTCAAGCTGACGAGGGGGAGGAAGAAGAGTTAGAAGATGAAAAAGAAGAAGAGGAGCAGGAACCACTTCTTTAGTTGTTTTCCCTATCACCTAACTGTTGGAAAAGCTAGACCTTCTGACATGGCCCAATTGTTGGAAAAGCTAGACCTTTTGATAATAACAGTAACCTCTCAATTCTAGAGTCTTGAAAAATCTATGGATTCTAGAATTCAAAACCTTGAGAAGTCAGTGGAGGACAAATTCACTAAACTAAATGATAGACTTATGGACATAGAGGAAGATCAATCTTACCATTTCTTTAAAATGGGAGAGTATTTTAGGGAAATAGGGCATGGGGATCTCCCATCATCATCTCTTATCACGAGACACCTTCATGTCCCTCCTTCGCCACCTCACCAAACTTTATCATCATCTCAGCCTCCATAATAATCCCTGACCCCCCCTCCATAAGGGAGTCAACTCTTTTCCTTAGTTTTTATTTTTTATTTTATTTTTAGTTTTGTTTTTAGTTTTTATTTTTCTTTTACATGCATTTCATGTTTATAATTTTTGCTTGTGAAATTTTTTGTTCTATTTTTGGTTATGTTTGTGCATTATATATATTATGTTTATTTTGCATTTAGGTACCCTACACACATTAAGGAAAATGCATGATTCAAGTGTAGGGGGTAATCATTTTGCATTTCTTATATTTTTAGTATATCATATGTATATGTTGAGTATATCATGCATTACGTATTGCATTTGTGTAATTTAGCCTAAATTTTTAAAATTTTGGATGCTTGACACTTGAAATTTTTACAAGCTATCTTTGTGTTCAACATTATGTATATTTATGATATTGTTGAGCCTATATGTTTAATCTTTTATTAATAGTTAGTTTAATGTCTTTTAAACTTGGTTCATTTTGAGTTAAGAATTTTTCTCCTTTAATCAACTTAATGCATATTGTTGCTTGCTTGATCATGAGTTTGAATTATTGTTTTGGGATTAGTAGTGTGAATGAATCAAACTCCTCTTTAGGGATTTTTTTAGTTGTATGAGAAAAGAATTATAAAAACACTTTTTTCCATTTTTAAAGAGAAAGAGAAAGAAAAGAAAAGAAAATGAATAAATTGTGTTTAGAAACTTAAATTCCATATACTCCAATGCTTTTGTAAAAAAGTATGAGTATTTAAAGAATAATCTCGAGGTGTTAACATTGAGTAGTTCAGGAAAGATAGGGAACTATTGAGAGGGGGGAGAAAAGCATAAAATAAAAAGAAAATAAAAGGATAAAAGTTGATTTTCGCATACCAAATTAGAACTACCTTAGATTGGAGTTTTTTTTCATTCATGTGTTCTTTTCCTAAGATTTTGATTCATTTTTGTGTGATTGTGAGTAGATAACATGCTCTTCACTTAGTAATTTCAATTATTAACTTGATTTGTTAACCTTGTTTTGAGATTTGTAAACTAGCTATTAGGAGAAAATTGTATTGTATATTGGATGAAATTTGAAATACATCATTTGTTCATTGTATGGATAGTGAATGTTTTTAAGTTTACTTAAGGACAAACAAAGATTCAAGTGTGGGGGTATTTGTTGGTGTCAATTTACACATAGATTTAGGACTTAATATTGCATGCATTTATACAATTTAAATAGAATTTAGTATAATAAAGCATATAGAAATAGATACTTTTGAGTTTTGTTTATAAGGAAAAGGAGTTAGGAGGTGATTTGGTGGAAAAGAGGAGCAAAATAGGAAGAAAAGAGCATAGTAGCAGCAGAGCAGCTTATTGTCACAGTTGTAAATGCGCAATTGCAGGAATGCCCAAATGCAGCCCTAAAGTGATTTTGAGCCTTTTACGATTGCATCTCATAAATGATTACGAATTCCTATCAGGCTATGCTTTTATTGCGAGCATAGAAGATGTGCAGTCGTGACCCTTTCAAGAGATGTCATTCTGTATGAGCATGGTTTATGTGTGATCGCCAGCAACATGTTTTATGCACATAATATATTGATGTGTACTGATTTGAAGCAAAATATAAGGGAGGTGAAAGGACATGTTCTAGAAGAGGGCTAGAAAGGACAAAAGACACGAATTACTTAGGGAGGACTACACATTTTTCCACATTTACTCACACATAAGGGACAGACAATATGAGCTAAAGGAAGAAGAGGAAGAAAGAGGAGAAAAAGAAGTTGAAAGGAAGAGACCTATTTGAAGATTCAAGCTCTTTTGATAACATTCCTTGCTCTCTTTTTTATTCCATTCTCTTATTTATATTTCTAAATATTGAATGATGGATTATTTAGCCATGAGTGGCTAAGTTCTTTTATATTGTTAGGATTTTAAGACCTATTGGATTTAATGTTAATTTGATGTTTATTATTACTTCTTAAATGCATAGTATGTTTGTTGATTTGATTGAATGTTATATTATGGCTAGATATAGCTTTAGTTTATATCTATGAAATGAGAGTTAGTGGATTTAATAGACCCACAAACACATATTAGATGGATTAAATGTCTAAAGAAAGTTTAATCAAATCTAATTCTTTTATGGATTTATAGACGGCGGGGTTTAGTGCGCATCCAAGATTTTAACAACCACGACACTGTTTAGGCTCAGGGCCTTAAAGAACATACTAACCACTATCACAAAGACATGGCGTGGAGATGAGGAGTCGCCACCCAGGGTAATAATTGGGACAAATCAAAAAGGTGGTACTCGATTCTCTAAAAGAAAGCTAGCACCACAACCAGGAGATTTTGGATACGGAATACTAACTTCTCTTAGTCTCGTGTTCTTTTAGAATAATTTTATAAATGATTATTTCATCCTCTAATTACATGCAATTTTATTAAACCCTAATTAACATCCATCTAACCTAAAAGGCAACAAGTCAATAAAATTACAAATAAAAATGCATAAAAAGGCAATGTCCCTATATTTAAACTATGTTAATTTTATTTTATAAGTTAGCTAAGTCTACATATTATTTACAAATGAGAAATGGACTATAGGTGGGCCTACATTTTTATTAATTAGTGAGCCTAGATCTATTTATTTTAATTTGTTTAAGGAATGGGCTTAAGTCTATTCAATTTTAAAGGAAAATCAAATTAATGAGCCTAAGTCTAACTTGGTCTTATTTTAAGTGAAATGTGGGCCTAGGTCTATTTATTTTAAAAGAAATGCAATTAAGTGGGCTAAGATAAGTCTAGACAATTTTTAATTAACTAAGTAGGCCTAAAATCTAATTAACCTAATGGGCCTAAATTAATTTTAATTATTTAAAAACCTAAATCATTTTTAAGCTTATTTATTAAGTGTGTTAGATCTAAATGTGAGCTTGGGGTCTAAAATGATAAAAACATAAAAAAAACATGCCCAAAACAAATAAAACACAAAAAAAAAATGGATCAAATAAACATTATAGTGATTTTCTAAAAAAAATCCTAAATTAATTACATGCAAACCCTAATTTAAGCTACTGCCACCATTGATTTTAATTGATTTTTTACCCAATTGAACCTAATTACTAATTAATTTTAAAGTATAGAAAATTAAAATTTTCACTATTCCCACTACTGTGGCTATTACAAACTATGTACAAAAATTAAATTTAAACGATTATACACCCAGAAATTAAAATAATTACACAAAACACCAAAAATGTAAAAAATAAAGACAAAACCCTAAATTGTACTGGAAAATAGTACAGGTTATTCCATAGCATTTCATAGATCTTCTGTTCATTTAAACACAAGCAGTAACCCCCTCAATCCACAATCGAACAACAAAACAAAAAAACAAAAAAAATATATTAGTGAAATCTAATACTCAAATCAATAACAATAATAAAATAAAAATCATTGAGGAAAGAACAGAATAAAATAAAAAAGAACACTATGATGATGTTGTGCAAATGCCCTTTTTTGCCCCCTCAGACTAGGATTTTCACCGTTGAAATTGACTTGTTGTTGATTCTGGATTGGGATTTGATTGCTTTTAAAGACATTGGCAGTATCCAAAATTGGGGTTTGTTGAAAGAGCAGGGTGTGTGCGAGGTATTCTTCACGTCTAAATTTTTAGGGTTTCTGTGTTTTTTTCCTCTGTGTGTAAAAACTCTCATTTGTGTGTGAGTCTCTCAAAGAAAGAAAAAATCCTCTTCCCCAAAATCCTCTTCCTTCACGCACGCATGCAGACTCTGCTTTTAAATGTAGAGTCTGCGTGTACTGACTTCCTCCAAAGGAGGAACAGACTCATATGATGATCAGATAGTGTTTGTTTTTTATTTAAAAAAAAAACCTTCTACGTTTTAAAAAAACCTTATCAGATAATTATAAAGATAAAATTTGAATTTTCAACCAATCAAAACACTGAAAAAATCGATAAAAAATACGCGAAAAATAAAAAAAAGGACTTATTGCGCGTTGGCACTGTGCAATGCCAACCAGCATTGTATAATGCCGATCCTAAAATTTTTTTTAACTTTTATTTATCAAAAGACCCCTGAAAAATTGACTTATTTGCAATCAAATCCTAAAAAACATTGCAATTTAGTCCTTAAAGTCTAGAAAATCGATAATCAAGTTCAATTTTGAATGAATTTCATCATAGGGGCTTACATCGCAATTGTGCACAATTGTATCTCAAAATTAGGTGCTTACAAGATTTTGCTTATTGCCTTGCATACTTACTATGGATTTACATTCATGGTGATTATAAGAATTAAGCTATGTCTCTCATTTGATTGTTGCTTATGGATTTGAGTAACTACTTGAGAAAGAGTACTCAATATTTGTTGAAAAATTGTAGATATGCATTGAGAAGTTGATAAATTACACTAAGTTAACTTAATGAAAATATATTGCTTAATCTCCCAACAACATACCTTTTTCATTGATTATTTCCTTTCTTATTTTAATTACCAATAACCTTATATACATCCCTTATTTTATTTGCTATTTTAGTTGTATATTTTCTTTAACCAAATCAATATTGTTAGCTTTAAACATATACAATTAAGATTAATAGGTATTTAGTACCAATCTATGTGGAAAATGATACTCTAATTACTTGTCGACCTATGCACTTACGGTGAGCAATTTAGTCAACATTAGCGACACTATATATCCTTTTGCAAAAATTCATTTGTGACCAATGACTTTTCTATGTTGCAAAAGACTTTTAGCGATAGAGCCGAGTGCGATGGGATGTGACTTAATTTTTTCAGTCTCTAATGACTTTTAGTGATGCAAACTAGACAACATGGGTTACATGGAGTGTTTGGATTTTAGAAAAGAGGCCAAAGTGCACAATGCGGCTTCTAAAGGTTATAACTTTCAAGCTCGATTGAACCACAAGGCCCATAATATGTCAAAACAAAGCTAATTCAGAGATCCATATTTTTTACCAAATTGACTTATAATGGCCCAAGTTTTGGGCCTCAAATTTGACTTTGAATTTTTATTTTTGTTTTAGTTTGTTTTGTCCCTTTTCTTTTAGGGGTTTTCCCAAAAATTATTTATTTATTGTTTTGGATGTTTGAGGTAGCTTTTGATGAATTTTAAAAGAATTTCTATTTTCGTAATTTTTGGTATTCCTTTGCGTATCAACAATTATTAATGCCTTTTATTCTGGTATTCATTTGAATCAACAAATTAAAGGAAGATTGTTTCCATTATTCATGTGAGAATTAATGGATTACAATATTTATCCTTCTGCTACATCATTTAGGGACTGGATTTTAACTTTTTGCGACCAATTTTTTACCTTTGCTAATGGCCTATTTTTTTATATATATTATTGATGCCTTTTATTATAGTATTCATCTGAATCAACAGATTAAAAAGAAGATTGTTTTTGGTATTCATGCAGGAATCAATGGATTAAAATATTCATCCTTCCACTACATCATTTAGGGACTAGCTTTTTACTTTTTGTGGCCTATTTTCTTGTATATATATATATAACGGACATTTAAAATCACTGAATTTTAAGTAATTTGGTATAGAATTATAAAAATGTTAAAATTTTTCAATAAATAATTGGCATGACTGCACATAAAGATTAAAAGAAAAACAGTTTGTTGTCAGTTGATACAATAAATGATTATTGATTATATTAAACATCCTCAAGGTTTTACTTCATTGAACTATTACATATCTATTGTTAATTTACTGTTAAATGGACCAATTTGAAAAAATTAAAAGTTCTATTTGATTCCTAAACTAATAATATATTTGTAAATTCATCCAATGCTTTTATTAAATTAATACAGATTTTTAATTCATTGTATTTTTATTACAATAGTAAAATTTTTATTTTTAATATTAAAATAAATTTAAACTATATTAATGTAAAATTAACACTACTCCCAAAGGAATATATAAGAAATATTGTATTAATTAAGATTTATCATATTGGTTTTCACTCAATTTCACTAATTATTGTCGTGCTAATACAGCTTATGCAACAATATTACATTGATTATAATTTATCATATTGGTGTGTACTTAATTTTGTAATTGGTATCATACTAATGTGATTTATGTAATTGATGTCCATCAATTAAGATTTACCATACTAATATGAACTCAATTTTTATAATTGGTATTGCACCCTAAATGAGGTTTGCCATGCTGAAATAATTTTTTTAATGAAATTTAATAATTGTAATTCTCAAAGGATTTGTAAATAGTGTGTGTATGTGTGTGTATATATATATACACTAAATAATGTTAATGAGTATTAATAATTAAATATATGTCAATATGATAAATTCTAATTAATATCATACTCATTATATAATCATATTAACGTAGTAGCAATTCTAAATAAATATGTTTTAAATTTATTTTTATATGAAAAATAAAAATTATTTAGATATTATAATTATTATAACAATAACATAATTAAAAAAATCAATGATAATTTGATAAAAAAAATTGAATGAATCTAAAATTTTATTGTAAGTTCAAGTAATAAATAAAACTTTTAGTTTTTTAAATTGGTCAATTTAACAATAAATTAAACGATAATGATGTAATAGATTAATAAAGCAAAATTTCAAGGATGTTTAAATTAATTACTGAAAACACAAGGACTACTAATATAATAGGTCAAACCTAAGGAATGTCATCGCAATTAACTTTTTTTAGAACAACTATGAGATAATGGTTTATATATGATAAAAAATAATTATCATGACATAAATTGACTAAGGACTTGTTTGGTTAAACCGTTACTGATAGTTGTTAGCTGTTAGCTGATAATGATTGTTGTTAGCTGATAGCGGATTAATATTATGTGTTTGGTAAAATCATTTACAGCTATTGATATTTTCGTGTTAAATCACTATTATAAATATTAATTAATTTTCAAAATTTTTTAAGTTTTACATTTATTTTAATTTATTTATTTATACTTTGAATTGTATTTCATTATACATATTAATATTAATAAATATTTTACATCTATAATTTTTAAATATTGAAAATAATATGCTTAAATGTGGTAATAATAATAATAATAATAATAAATTAATATCTTTTGTGTTTGTGTGTGTTATAGTAATAATAATAATTTTTTTTTTGTGAGTGCATATATAAAAGAAAAAATTAACATACAAAAATATAGCTTTGAGTTTAATTTAAAGAAATAAGAATATTTAAGTAATTATATTTAAATATATGAGGTTAATTAAATAATTTTATTTGGATATAAGAGAGCTATTGGTGAAAAATTTCAAATTAAAACTTTTATGAACTTGTGCTATTTAGATATCTAATAGCTACCAGCTTCTTTTTAAAAATATTAATCAAACAGATTATTCTAACTATTATGAAGAGAAAAGCTAACAGCTGTATCTCAAATAATTAAAATAAACATCCCAAGTGTATTTTCCACTTCAGTATCTACCCAATACGCAAGGAAATGACTTCTTGTTTTCAGAGATTTAAGATGCAGTTGCATGGACCAGTGGGTGACTTAATCAATACCTTCAATGTTCCATGAAAGTGGTAAGTTTAACTACAAGTGACATGAACTGTGGTGTAGTCATCAATGTTAGCAACAACTCATTCCATGGTGAACTTCCTTCTCACAAGTCACACCCTAAACTTCATAAAATTCCAAGTCAGTGCAGGAATTGACAAAACAATTAATTGACTAACAAAATTGATTTCTTCGAATTTTTTTTTCTAAAATTTAACATTCATTTTGAATTTTTATACACACTTAATTTGTATATCCTCACAAATAAGTTATAACTAATCTGAGTAAGATCATAAGAGTAACAAAAGTCTTCCAACAACTTATTACTTTATATTTTGATATTGAACGATTTACTTAATTGTACTCACATATGGCGAAAATCCATTAAAAAAAAATAGAATGCATTTATATTTGTGTGAGTCCACCCTTTAATCAGGTTTAAGTTAATTTTTTTTAAAATATATCTATAAATTAAATGTGGTGTTATATTCTTGAAAATATGAATTTTTTGAAGTATTTTACCCTTTCAATTAGAGTTAAATCACCGACATTATTTTTTATTTTATTGCATTTTATTTTATAATAAAATACTTGGATTATATTTTATTATTATTTTGTTTAATTCACCGATTTGTAGAGTTAAATAAAATATAACTAATCTGGCTCAATGCGAATAAAATTATAAAAATAATAAAAATCTCCCAATAACTAATTATTTTATATTTTGATATTGAATGATTTACTTAATTATACTCACATATGGCGAAAATCCATTAAAAAAAATAGAATGTATTTATATTTGTGTGAGTCCACCCTTTAATCAGGTTTAGGTTAATTTTTTTTATAAATATATCTATAAATCAAATGTGGTTTTACATTCATGAAAATATGATTTTATTTGAAGTATTTTATTGAAAGGAGTAAGGTTAACTGCAAGTCATGAGGTGAATAATGATGGACTTTCAGCAACAGATAAATAATTCAAGGTTTCTGGAGGAATCAATAATTAAAAAAAATTACTAGTAACATATTAAATATATATTTTATAAAAAAAAAGGTTAAATATATTAAATTCCTTTCGTAAAGTTAATTAATAATTATGGAAATGATCACATTGACTTAGGAATATGTAATTCATAAGATAATATTACATAACTGAAATATAACATAGTTATTTTAAACCCTGTGGAAAATATTTTTTCTTATTTTTTAGTATTTAAATTATTTAGAAAAAATAAGTTAAAGGAAAATAATGTATCAGTTACAGAAAAATTATTTTAAAATAAGGGGAAATAATTTCTTAAACATTTTCCAATATCTTTTTTTATTTTTTCTTTCCTAATTTATTATTTTTTTTATTTTTTCATGTCTTTTCTCCTCGATTATTACCTTCCCTTTTTATTTTTCAATGCATTATTTTTTCATTTATTGTTTTAGTGTTGCAACCAAATATTAAAAAAATATTTTATTTGAATTTTCTAAAAAAAAATATTTTTTAAAAATAAAACATTTTCCGCAAATAAATAAAGTCTAAACTTATACATATATTTATATTTTTTTAGAGAAAAAATAAATTATTCATTTATTAACAATTAAATATATAGTTTAATAAAAATAATATAAATAAAAGTATAACTAATAAATATCAAAATAAAACTTCATTATGAATTGAACAATGCATCTCCGATGTCATGGATAAGTACTATTTAACTACTTTTTTATTTTCTTATTGACTCACTTAATAATTTTGATTAAATCAATTTTCTAATATTTAATTGAATCCGATTATAGAAATATTAGTTAAATTTTAAAGAATATCATATATATATATATATATATATATATATATATATATATATATATATATATATATATATATATTTGTGCCCTCTAAGCTCGGCACCCACTTTTATTGGTTCCTAAGGATCTTGCTTGGAAGATTCACTTGACTTAATTGACTTAAAAGTATGTTATCCCATAAACTGATTATTCAGTCCACACAATGTTTTTTAAGGAAAAACAAAAAAGGAAACGATCTTCTGTATAAAATCCAATCTATGCATCTCAGAATCACCATCGGCCATTGCTTTTCAATTCGATAACACCATTAGTAAATCAATTTTAAATAAGTTTTTTAAGAATCAATCACTCATAACTATGGATTTAAAGAAACGTAAAGTAGAAGAAATAGAATTAATTATTCAACAAATAAATACAAAAAATAAAAGAGCAACTATTAGAAAAACTTCTTTAGAAGTTTTAATAAATTTTTTTTTCTATTCTTGATTTTTAAATCTCCACAATTTTTTTGAATTTTTTAATCAAATTTTTTCATACCTCTTGAATATAGCTCTTTAAAGCGGCTTGCAAAAAATCCTTTTCTTCTTATAATTCCTCTTCAATTTATATTTTTATTAGTTAAGGACAAAAAAATTTTCTTTTCTAAAGTTTTCAGCTGAAAAGGGGCTCAATGAAATTCTAAAAATCTGAAGAGTTTGTGGTACTACTCTAAAAATCTAAATCAGTCTTTGAAAATAATTTGATAGGATCCCTCGTGGACAGAGGACTTGGAATATAAAAAACTTAGACAAGTTGATATAGTCACATCCATTAATTCTTAGACTTAAAATTCCATTTTCGCAAAATATTATGATTTCACATTTCAAAATTTCATTAAAAATATAATTAAACATTAAAACAAATTAATCTTTCATTTTTAATTAATATTTTAATTAATCTTTCATTGATAAAATAAAAATAAATCTAATTAAAATATAAAAAAAAAACATATTTTCAATTAGATTAGAATTATATTTTAATTAATTTAATTTTTATTAAATATAAAATAAAAACTAATCTAATTAGAATAAAAAATTTACTTTTAATTAAATTAGAATAAATTTAATTTAATTTTTATTAGTAAATAATTAAATTATTCAATTTTTATATAATAATGAATGAATTTTTTTTTATAATTATATATATTTCCTTCATATATATCTATATATATAAACTAATACACAACTACATGTGCTTTTCACATAAAAATAATTTCTTTAAACTTATAATAATAAATAAACTATTAAACATATACTTTAATACTATATATTACAGCTATATACGGCAGCCTCGCAGCGCTCTCCACTTTGCCAAGTAGCCGAACTCAATAAAAACTGCTGAAAACCTTGCAAAAACATCTCTGAACAAAACAAAGAGCATAAATCAGTGTATATATATATATATACATCGAGAAAAGACCATACAAAAATAGCATTCATCATTTATTATAATAATAATTATTGTTTTTATTTAAGATAAGTTTGATTCAATCAAATTTAAATTAATTTGAGCGTAGAATCAGTCTTTGAAAAGAATTTGATAGGATCCCTCTTGTTATTATTATATAAGTGGACTGAGGACTTGGAATAGAACATAGCCACATTTGGCTGGGAAGATAAGATAACATAAAACTTAGACAAGTTGATGATATAGTCACATCCATTAATTCTTAGACTTAAAATTCCAATTTTACAAAATATTATGATTTTACATTTCAAAATTTCATTAAAAACATAATTAAACATTTTTAAAAAATTAATCTTTTATTTATGTTGCTTCAGTTTTTTTTAACATATTTATATTTTTATCTAAGTATTTAATAAAAATATGAAGTGTATTATTTATTATTTATAAATTGATGTATAACTATAAATATAAAGGATGCCATTTATTATTTTACAATTTAATATTTTATATATGTCATTTTTAAGAAAAATTAGCATATGTAATTTTCATTGTTAGTAATTTTATTTATATCATATTAATATTGTCAAAATTGTTGATGTCACATTAACATGTGATTTTCTTATATTAATTACAGAATTGTGATCATGTGTCAATAACGTATTAATTAATTTCATATGGCATTGGCACTGTCAATGTGATGCTACTATAACATTTGTTACATCATAATACATTTAATTAATAATGTTGAGTCAATTATCTATAATTTTTTTAAAAAAATTATATTGTAGTACCTATTATTTAAAAAAGAAAGTTTAATACATATTAATATGTTTTTCATAAAGTTAATTAGCAATTTTGGGATGATCACATTAGTATATTATTATTTGTTAATTAGTATGTTGTGCATAAAATAATAGTTTATATTTGAGTATAAAATTTCCACTTTAAGCTCTGTATTGTTCATTTCCTAAGTTATTTCTTAATTAATTGACTTAAGAGAATGTTCTTCTATAAAAGCCGCTTCATGCATCTCACAATCTTCATCAGTCACATTGCCTTCGATACCACAACTGAAGTTATGTCTTCTCTTCTTCTTCTTCTTCTGCTTCTTTTTCTACTTTCTCTTCATGATGTTGTTGCTCTTGCTAATGTATCCTCGCACGAGATAGAGCAGGCAAATGCTCTGTCACGATGGAAAGCTTCTTTTGATCATCAAACCCAATCTCTCTTGTCTTCTTGGGTTGGAACCACACCTTGTAATTCTTCTTGGCTTGGTATTTATTGTGATCATCACCCAGCAACTATCACTAAGATTAACCTTCCAAGTTCTGGTTTCAAAGGTACGCTTCACAGTCTAAGTTTCATCTCTTTTCCCAATCTTGTTGTCTTCAATATTTCCGACAACTCATTTCATGGTGAAATTCCTTCTCATATTGGCAACTTCTCAAAACTTCTTAGCTCTCTTGATTTGTCCGCAAATAACATCTTTGGTTCTATTCCTCCAGAAGTTGGAATGCTAACCTCTCTAACATACCTTGATTTGTCTAATAATCATTTGAGTGGTGTTATTCCAGCTTCTATTGGGAACTTGACCGAACTGTCAACTCTGCACCTTCACAGAAATCATCTTTCTGGTTTGATACCTCATGAGATTCAAAATATGAGATTTTTAACTTATCTTGCTCTGTCATATAATAATCTCACAGGTCCAGTCTCTCCTTCACTAGTAAATTTGACAAAATTATCGTTTCTACATCTTGGAGCAAACCAACTCTCTGGTTCCATACCTCAAGAAGTTGGAATGTTGAAATCTCTCACTGACCTTGAGCTATCCACCAATAATCTCACCGGTGTAATTCCCACTTCTATAGGAAACTTGACGCAGCTATCAATTCTTTACCTTCACACTAACCAACTCTCTGGTTCCATACCTCAGGAAGTTGGAATATTGAAATCTCTCACTGACCTTGAGCTATCCACCAATAATCTCACCGGTGTAATTCCCACTTCTATAGGAAACTTGACGCGGCTGTCAATTCTTTACCTTCACACTAACCAACTCCCTGGTTCCATACCTCAAGAAGTTGGAATGTTGAAATCTCTCACTTACCTTGAGCTATCCACCAATAATCTCACCGGTGTAATTCCCACTTCTATAGGAAACTTGACGCAGCTATCAATTCTTTACCTTCACACTAACCAACTCTCTGGTTCCATACCTCAAGAAGTTGGAATGTTGAAATCTCTCACTGACCTTGAGCTATCCACCAATAATCTCACCGGTGTAATTCCCACTTCTATAGGAAACTTGACGCAGCTATCAATTCTTTACCTTCACACTAACCAACTCTCTGGTTCCATACCTCAGGAAGTTGGAATATTGAAATCTCTCACTGACCTTGAGCTATCCACCAATAATCTCACTGGTGTAATTCCCACTTCTATAGGAAACTTGACGCAGCTATCAATTCTTTACCTTCACACTAACCAACTCTCTGGTTCCATACCTCAGGAAGTTGGAATGTTGAAATCTCTCACCGACCTTCAATTATCCACCAATCAACTCACTGGTGTAATTCCGACTTCTATAGGAAACTTAACGCAGCTATCAATTCTTTACCTTCACACTGACCAACTCTCTGGTTCCATACCTCAAGAAGTTGGAATGTTGAAATCTCTCACTGACCTTGAGCTATCCACCAATAATCTCACCGGTGTAATTCCCACTTCTATAGGAAACTTGACGCAGCTATCAATTCTTTACCTTCACACAAACCAACTCTCTGGTTCCATACCTCAAGAAGTTGGAATGTTGAAATCTCTCACTGACCTTGGGTTATCTTCCAATAATTTTACTGGTGTGATCCCAACTTCAATTGGAAATCTCAGAAACTTATCTTTTTTGTACTTGAATACTAATCAACTTTCAGGGACTCTTCCTTTAGAGATGAACAACCTCACTCTCTTGCAACATTTTCAGATATATGACAACAGATTGACTGGCCATTTACCGCAAGATATATGCCTTGGTGGAAGGATGCAATATTTAGCTGTCGACAATAATTATTTCAAAGGTACCATCCCAAGAAGCTTAAGAAACTGCCACAGCCTTTTGAGGATCCGTCTTGAGAAAAATCAACTCACTGGCAATATATCTGAAGATTTTGGCGTATATCCACATGTGAATTTTATGGATTTAAATGATAACAAATTTTACGGTGAGCTTTTGTGGAAATGGGAAGAATTTCAGAATTTGTCAACGCTTAGATTATCAAATAATGATATTTCTAGCAGAATTCCAGCTGATCTTGTAAAGGCAACTCAATTGCAGTCACTTGATCTCTCATCAAATCACTTTGTTGGGGAGATTCCAAAAGAATTGGGGAAGTTGAAATTACTAGAACTTTCCCTCAATGATAATGAGCTTTCAGGTGCAGTTCCTGTCCAAATTGGAATGTTAGCTAATCTTGAACTTCTCAACTTAGCAGCCAACAATCTAAGTGGAGCAATTCCCAAAGAGCTGGGGAAATGCTCAAAACTTATATTCTTGACTCTAAGCAAAAATAAATTTTCAGGGAACATTCCTGTAGAGATGGGCAATCTACGCTCTCTAGAAAGTCTTAATCTTAGTCAAAATTTATTGAGTGAAGAGATACCTCAACAATTAGGAGAGTTAGGAATGCTTGAAACATTGGACCTCTCCCACAATTTGCTATCAGGTTCCATTCCAATTACTTTCGATAACTTGTTGAGCTTAATAACAGTGAATGTATCCTACAATGAGTTAGAAGGTCCAATTCCACACGTTAAAGCCTTTCACGAAGCTCCATTTGAAGCACTAAGAAACAACAAAGGCTTATGTGGCGATAACACTAGTATAAAGCTTTGTTCGTCGCGTGCAAAGGGCACTGAAGTAGATATTTGGATTCTTGTTGTTACTGTCTTGGGTAGTTTATTTTTACTTATTATATTGGTGGGAGTTTTCTTCATCATTTGCATACGAAGAAGAAGTAAAAGGGAAAAGTTACGTGGTGAAAGTGTTTTTGCAATATGGGGTCATGATCAAGATTTGCGATATGAAAACATTGTTGAGGCTACAGAAGAGTTTGACTCTAAGTATTGCATTGGCGTTGGAGGATATGGAACAGTCTACAAGGCTATACTTGCAACAGGTCGCGTCCTTGCTGTGAAGAAACTTCATCAGTCATATAATGGTGAGCAGATGGAAAATTTGAAAGCATTTCAAAGTGAGATTTGCACCTTGACAAATATTCGTCATCGAAACATTGTGAAGTTATATGGGTATTATTCACATGCCAAACACTCATTCTTGATATATGAATTCATAGAAAGAGGAAGTTTGAGAAGGACATTGAGCAATAGGAAAGAAGCTATAGAATTGGATTGGGACAAGAGGCTAAATGTTGTGAAAGGAATTGCTAATGCATTGTCATATATGCACCATGACTGCACTCCACCAATTGTTCATCGAGACATTACCAGCAATAATGTTCTGTTGGATTCAGAGTTTGAGGCACATGTTTCTGATTTTGGGACAGCCAGGCTCCTCATGCCTGATTCTTCAAATTGGACCTCATTTGCTGGAACATTTGGGTACACAGCTCCTGGTGCGTACATATTCTTTTTCATCTGCTTGTTATTTGGCTTGCTTAAAGTATTTTTATATGAAAATTGTAGATTTTAGTGCCATGATTAAATTAATGAGTGTACTGCTAAAAATAGCATAAAATTTAAATAAAACTAAATCCCACCACTGGTTAATTTTTTATTATTTAGTAGTGATTGATTAAATAAAGCTATATCGTCTTGAATGTATATCATTAGCAATATTACAGTCTAAAGCATATTCATTTCTTTTGTAGAGTTGGTTTACACAATGATGGTCAATGAAAAATGCGATGTCTACAGTTTTGGTGTGGTGACACTCGAAATTCTATTGGGAACACATCCGGGTGATCTCATATCATCTCTTTTCTCAGTATCATCTTCATTGTTTTCTTCAGTTGATAATCAAACAGGACTGTTGAAGGATGTAATTGACCAACGGCTACCAACTCCTCAAAACAAAGTTGCTGAAAGAGTAATCCATATTGCAAAACTAGCATTTGGATGTTTGAATAATGATCCTCAATGTCGACCAACCATGAGACAGGTTTCAACGCTGCTAGTAGCCAAATGGGATCCATTAACAAAACCAATCTCTGAAATTGAACTAAGAGAAATTCTGGTTAACAATGGTCGCACTTTCTAAGCTTCATCATTGTGCTGCAATATGCTTTTAGTAACTTGTTTTTTCATCTTCCACATCTACAGTAGAAGCCAAATTACCTATAGAAAATATTGCTTTCATATGTGTATCTTGGTTGTGCTATACATAGGTAGCTGAGAAAAATTCCATATGCTATATGCTTCTGTTGTCATGCTTTTTGTTAATTTATATGTACATAGTAAAAAAAGGTTCTAAATATTTTGCTTTTTCCAGCTACTTAAATCTTTTTCTTTGCTAAACAACTATAAAATTCAAATAGTTGTCCAATATATAAAAGTTCATTTATCGTTTTTTTGAAGTACTATCCTGAACACATTTGTTTGGTTTGCTTATTGTAATTGTTTACTGTGGAAATAAAACTTTGAAACTAAAATTCAGACTAAGACTTAATAAATATTTCTTGAAATGGTTTCTTGATGGACCACAACATGATCGTAAACTAATGCGTCTTGCACTCCCTATCGTCAACTAATGAACCCAGAAAGCAACCACTGAAATTGGCATTCAAAGCATAAAGAAACATCACCAAAGATTGTAACAATAAAATATTTCGTGTAATGGTTTCTTACTTGCATAGAAGAGAACTTTAACTTGAAAGCATCCCAATTCCTGAAGGGGAAATGCTCTGTTGGGGATCCTATATTTTTTACTCCGTTGAGAACAAAGAATGGAAACTGATCGAAGATACATTAATGGATGCAACAAATGTACCAAAAAAATTATTTACACATACATCGACACCTATATTGGAGCCATGAGTATTGGAAACATGAAAAATGAACTTTGTATTTAAAAATAATTTGCATAGGTAATTTAGTACGAAAGATAATTAAAGTAAAATATAGTAAATATTATATGTGAAAGAAAAGTTTACAATGAGTACCAAAAAAAATTATTTATACATACCAATCTAAAGTTGGATTAGTAATCTCCAGTATGAAATTAGCTTGGTAACAAAATAAGTTTAGTTTACAATATGATTCAATTAGAAATGCCAATTGAAACAGAGGATAAGCATAAAGCTCAATTCTCGGGTCTCTTTTTATGCCATACAATTTTTTTTTTTTTTAAAAAAAAACCATTGAATTTGGATATTTATTATGATCTAATATGATTACTTACTAACTTTAGAATTAAATAATGAAAAAGAGAAAACATAAAGTTTACAAATAATAAAACTGAAATAAATACAAAATAAAGCGTATTAAAATCAAAATAACTCATTTTAGAAAACAAAAAGACTTCGAAAAGAGAATTAAATGAAAATAAAATTTATCAATAGATTTTTAGAATTCCCATTATAGGTGGACTGAAAATAAGCTATCATATATAAAACTAACAGAATGTCACTTGTTACAATTTCATGGAGCGTATAGTGTTGGAGAGATAGTCGTATAATTCATTATTAACTATGTGAAAGATAATAGTACGATTCCAATAGGCAGTCCTCTTATAGGTTCTTCTAAATTCTTTGTATGAAATTTATTTATTTTTAATAATATTTTCTTTTGAACGGGGAAATGTGATACAAATGTTAAAAAGGTGTCAACCTAATTAAGAAAATTTCTTGATTCCAATCTTTTATTAAAAAAATTTATTATGTTAAATTTTAGCAACATTAGCATATTACTAGTTATCAACCAGTGCTTTGCGCTGGAGTAAATAATTTTCAAAATATTTTAGTAAAAATTATAAAATAATAATATATGCAAGTTAATTATCTTTTTAAAATAACATTAGAAATAATAAATTGATAAATTATATTTCTGAATAAAAAAATTTTTTGTTCATGTCTTGTGTTTATTGAATGGCTTCTTAAAAGCTCCATTCAAGTTTGAGCTCTTTAGCACTGAAAGGTTGACGTTTCTATTTTCCATTTTAGCCTCCAATTAGCAAACATGATAAAATCCAATGCATCCAAATCAATTTAAAGAATAATCAAACGCATAAAACCCATTAAAAGCAAATCAAAGAGAAGAATTTACATCTTTCCTAAGTAGAGAAATCAGATTTCAAATTATCAAAAGCCCTTTGAGAATTAACCTGAGTAGGATTTATGAAAGCACTGTTTTAACTATACCATCCAAAACGCTTTCCTTTATTACAGTATCTAAATTAAAACCAAAACCCCTAATTTTTTAGGATTTCAAAACTACCAATATAAAGTAAATATACCTTTTTTTCCAGATAAGAATAGACACTAATGGCAGCAGGGAACTGTTGAACTTAAGCGCCTGCACAGTTTTTCTTTTGCAAGCTTTCTTCCAGCTTATTCTTTCGGATATCCACATTTTATCTTCTCTTCACCGACCACCTTCATCAGTGTCAATGGCAATTTTCTAACAGTTACGGGGAACCTCCGTTATAGTGAGGTTTCTCTGGACCATATATCTGGTTAGTTAAAACAACGGCTCTTTATTGTATGAAAAAAAAAATTGAAAAGAGAAGAGATGGAGGATTTGTCTTCAATTAAGATGGAACAACATGATCAGAATTAGACATTATTTTAAAATTGCTAAGAGAGTGTTCTTTCACGGGATGGAAAATAAAAATGAAGGATTGAAAAACTTGGCACTCTACATACATATTAAATCATTTTTTAAAGTAAACGAAATCAAAATTTAGAATAAAAAAAATATTGTGATGGAAGAGGATTAACCATGACAAACTCTGCACTTGGCACAGCTAGGAGCAGTTTGATGTGGCATTCAGTTTATTTTGTAAAGAATTTGCACATGACCCAACAGTTTCATCACTTCTATAGCTTAAGCATGCAACATCAAACACTGAAATTGGACTCTAGGGCACAGATAGGATTGTAGCACTTGCACCCTTAATAGACCCACCAATCAATGACAAATCTTGAGTTAGTTGAATACATTTCAGCACTCTTTCCTATGAATACCAAAATTGTAAAAATAAAATCATTAATCATTTAGGACTCATATAATTAACATATTTTCGGTGAATTCTAAAATTACAGATAGAAGGACCAATCGAGATTAACACTGTCCATGCATATAACATTTCGTAATCGGTCGCTTATGCAAGTGATCAAACTCAAAAGGGTACATGACACAAAAAGCTCAATCATTATATATTTTGCCTTTCTACGTTTGATCTTTATGATGTTGGACCATCTAGGCACCTAATATTACCTTTTGTACATGTTGAGAGAGCATAGAAATTGCTGGCTCAGCACCCACTGTTTTGATTTCCCTTACAACAGCTGTGGCCACTGGCGTTGCAATCTTAAAAGGACTAAAATTCAAGAAGTCAATTCCCGGATTGAATTCCCACGTACAAATATCTCAGACTCCTGCTCAAATATATCAATCACAACTATTACAACTGTGGAGATGTTTAAAAGTAAACAATACTAATCTCAAGATGTTTGTCGTTAATGACTTGTAATATGTAAGGGCTTCGCCTTTTCTATTGTCTCTTTCATATCATAAACTATTTTAATTAAATCGATGGAAACAAAAAAAGTATGTATTGTTCAAGAGTTCAAAATATAAATCAGAGTTTTTGACTTGGATGCAATCAATTTCACATTTTCCATTGTAAATTTTAAATTTCTGCATGTACAGTACTTGCCTACAAAAACAAAATGACCAGTTAGGAGATTGCTTGGCGAATATATCTGAAAGGGTTTTGATAATGCAAGAGATCCATGAAACTGAAATCAAATTATCTAGAGTAACTATTTGCACATACTTTTCTGATGGTTTCTCTAGGTTTCCACTCTATTCGACGCTCTTTATCTTCATAAGTAGAATCAACACCGGGCAAGATTAAGTATTGATTAAAACATTGGATCAGTAAAAGCATATAATATAACATTTGTAGAAATTTGTTTTGAAGTTACCGTATAATGTAATCTAACTGACTTCCCATTTGGAGTAGAACAAAATTTGATTGATCTCTCATTGTAGAAGGCAATTTTGAGTGTAGAGATAAATAAGATGCCTACAATTAGTCCAGCTGATACTGACAAATGGCACTGTGAAGCCTTAAGCAGTTCTACCAACCAATATTTTCTTTGTATTATAATCCTTTGATTGCCTAGAGCCTTTTAGAACGTTCCTTTTTATCTCCACATGTTCTGTTATCAATTGTTATATTAAACATTGAATATTAGAGCAGAATTCATATACACAAATGAAGAAATTGCTCAATCAGCCTTAGGTGAATGAACTACAAAAACAAATTGATTGTTGCCTTTTTCTAAAATCCGGATTCCACTAAAAATCAAAGCCAAACTATTGAGTCATAAAAAATCTCTTTGCAAAATTAAATTTCATCAGCCCACAATCAAAACTTACTCGATCATTAACATTTTAATAAAAATAAAAAGATTAAATTTTTACCTATTTTCCTTGGATTATCAACCAATGAATTGCAAATTATAACAGCCGAATATCAAGCTTCAAGTCATCCTTATTGATATGAACAAAAACATTAAAAGCCTCACTAAGTTGATCGATCTAACAATTCCACCAATCAAAATCGTTCAAATAACAACAGTAATATCAACCATGGTATCAAATAGCTCTCTAGCAATAGAAAGACTACCTTCTTTCACATAACCCGGAGTTATCACATTTGTGAAGATGGTATTGTTGTGAGGCAATTTATCGAACAGGTTGAGTGCTTTAGATAATTGGTCTCTTAAAAGTAGGTCCTTGACTTGGTAATTGGAGCGAAAATGTTTGGATCGAAACCACTTTTGATGACTTGGAAGATAGTATTGTTGTGAGGCAATTTATCGAACAGGTTGAGTGCTTTAGATAATTGGTCTCTTAAAAGTAGGTCCTTGACTTGGTAATTGGAGCGAAAATGTTTGGATCGAAACCACTTTTGATGACTTGGGCATTTGATAGAGATGGTGGCATTTCGGCGAGAGATTCTTGGAGATTGAGAGATGCTAAAGTCGAATTTTTCTGGACAATAATTTCAAAAGAACAGTTTCAATTAGTTGAAGAGACAAGAGGGAGGAACTTATTGACAAAAGAAAATGGACGCTTCATTTTTTTTTTTTTTTTTGCACAATTATTGATCAGTTACATTGAAAGAGAAGAAGAAAAAGCAGAAGAAAATAAGGCAGATAACAGGAGGAGGAATGTTTTAAAAAAAAAAAATTAATAGCTAGAGAAGTATGTACGTGTTATCTTTTTAGCATGCCACGTGGCATAATTGCAGACATTAGAATATGGTACTCAACTTTATATATTTATATTTTCTAATAAATAATTATATGTGATATGAATAAAAAATTTATTTAATTTGTTATATATAGTAAATAAATAATTAAATATATTATTATTATTAGTATTATTATTAAATAAAAATAATTTTATACATCTTAATTTTTTGATAATTAAAATGCATCTTTAAATAATTTTTAATAAATAATTAATTTATTTTTTTTTTTAAAAAAGTATTCAAACAATTTAACCAATTTATTATTATGAACTCTATTTATCCATAAAAAATAAATCTCAAGTTAAAAAAATTATAAAATAATCCTAAAATTGATAGTTAATACGTTTATAAAAAATAAAAAAGTTTAACCTAGATGAAAAAAAATATGTGTTTAGAGAGATCATGAGAAGAAATTAAACAATACGTGTTTCTTAATTCTAATAGCAATCAAAATTTGCAAATTCAATGAGAAAAAAATAGACATGCATTAATATTGAAGAGTCACAATATAAAATTATAATAAAAATAATACATACAAATTAAAAAATTAGTAAAATTCATCACGTAATATTTATTTTCAGCTTTGTTGTCATTGAAACATTCATATATAGTCACGATCAATTAAGATATGTATTAAGTAGATTTCATCAAATATAAAAACTATAAATTCTTCAAAAATATTTTCAAGTAATGTATTTATAAAATAAAATATTTGCCTTTTATAAACTTAATTTAACTGTTAATCCTAATTCAAATAGGAATCCATAATTTAAATACAATTTTATTTAATAAATTTAAGCATTAATCCTAATTTAAATAAAAATTCTATAAAATAAAAAGTAATCTAATTAAAATAGAAAATAGACTTTTTATTAAATTAAAATTATATTTTAATTAATTTAATTTTACTTTTATTAATAAATGATTAAATTATTTAAATTTTATATAATAATAACTGTAGATATTTTTATAATTTTTTCTGTTCATCTTTGTATATTTATATATATTATAGATAGATATAGATAGTCAGTTTTATTTATTTATATTGATAGACATAGATGTAGATAGATATACATCCTTCTACCAGGCTCTCCCCAAGCTTTCGCCTTTTTGACTTGAGTTTACGTATACAATCTAAGCCGTCTTGCCTATATTGCGAGGCAAGCCTTGAACAGCGCTTGAAATTTCTTGAAAACTTAAGATATGTTTATAGGCCTGATTTTAGTACAGATTTAAAGCCCGAAAATTGTTAGTTTTAAGATTTTAGATAGTTACTTTCAAGATTTCCTTAAAGATGGTCTTAAAGATAAGAAAAAACACACCAGTTAAGTTCATAATACGAATTTACGAAATGATTGATGCTCTTGTAGAACTAATAACCGACTGGCCATAATGAGGCACTCAACAGAGAAAGCTATTTTTATTCAACAATTATCAATATTAATTATGCCAAAAGTAATTGTATGATCACACCAGTGTTTGCTTGATTTATTGCTCGATTACACTTCTTTTCTGGGTTGCTATTGGTTGTAATGCTACACAAAAGGCTCCACGATCCCGAACAACCAGGTACACATACTCTGGTTCCACAACGAAATCAGCTCCTTGGAAATGGAGTGTCAATGATGAATAGTTGTGGAAGGTGCTGTCGCGAAGTTTATAACAAAGGTAGGCACCCATTTGAAGCTAAACACGTTCAAATACACGGTGATCAAAATAATTCTTAAATGCAGTTATTACAGGGAAATAAGCAATCTGATTAATAAAAGTGACTGCTGTTCCTGAATCAATATTGGTACCACCAGTTCCATCAGATTTCAACGCGAAGGTCCCTGGAGGAATTTGCATACGATGACCTGCAACACTTATATCAATTAAGTTCAGAAAGTAATTAGCCCTGCCTGGAACGGATGGAGTAGATTGAAATTTTCTTCGCCGTTTATGAATGTCATTGCCAAATCTGAGAAGGCTTGTAGCATGCGATGGTGAACTGAAGTCAAACGGATTGAAGCAGTAAGAAAAGCAGTTTTTAGTTATATGACTCAGTTGTTGCAGGAGGGAAGCCGGGGACATGTTCAAACCAATGATTCCATCACTCTTACCTGAACGTTCGAATGTTGAGAAGTTTTGATTGTTTCTTGAGCAACCAAAATAAAATGGGATGCGATCATTTTCTGTAGATTGTAATATATCTTGTGCAGCAACACCTTCAGTTGAAGAACCGTCAGCATATGTTTGTTTATAAGTACATTTGTTACTTTTGCAATCGAAGATTTGATGGTTGTTCCTGCAGAATTGATTATCACAAGTGAGCTCTCTGTAAGTACGTGAAGCAGTTGAGTTGAAGATTGGAGGTAGTTGACGATATCTATGCGTACAAGGTTCGCATTGTGTCCAGACAAGGCTGCTGCCGGAGTCTGGTACAAGATACAAAGGTACACCAGGACTCCCAGTAGATACTTTCACCAGAAAGCAGGTATCATCCTGTGACACACGAAGTCGGAATACTTCAGGACTATAATCTGAATTGGGAGCTAAATCTGAGGCTAAGTTATGAGCTTTGATTTCTGAAAGTTCGACAAGTCTGCTTATTTTTTCAGAATCAGCAAGTTCGCCAGGATAGAAAGGAGATTCCGGAGAGTATCTATGAATGAGTTGAAGTCTGAAACCTTCAGGTTTTGAAGTAGCAAAATTGAGAAGTGATAGTATAGTCAAGTAAAGAAAAGGAGAAGCTAATGAAAATTTTTGAGATTGAGGCATTTTTATTTGTTGATAGATGAATGAGCAAGCAAGGAATTGATTTAGCTATATTTATAGAGTTGAGAAAAAAGTAGTTCAAACTGTTGATAGTGAAAGTCTTAGCAGAACTTGTTGACACTTGATTGAATGGAAGGATAGGCTTGGACATGGTATCTGGGAATTTGTTAAATCTTGTGCCAATAATGGAATTATCACTGAATATAGTATCCTCTGAAAAACAAGCCACGGACCGTTCCGTACCCCCGTGTATCATGGTGAACTTACTGATTCTGAATAAAATATAGATCTCTGAATGGATGTGATAATTTCTTTAAAAAAATTTATCAAATTTAAAAACATTTCGAAATATTTAAATAAAAAATTAATTTCATTCTATATAAATTTGTGCTTTTGTTTTACTCTCAAAATAAAAATTAATAAATATTTATTTAAATGTAACAAATTAGATGAGATTAATAAATAGCTATTTATTTATTTATTTGTATTTTGAAAGTGAAAAAAAAATGTTATATAGGATGAGATGAATTTTGTTTATTTAAATATACCTAATGTTTTTGAAATAGTATAGAATGAATTTATATAATATTTTTTTAAATTTTTTCATTAAAGTTAGATGTAAAATTCTTTTAATGTCATATTATCATGGTATTTTTTATTATTATTTGATTTTTTTTAAAAATAAAATATACTTCATCAATAACTACTATTAGATAATAAGAATCATGTTCATCTAATTAAAGTCCTCAAAAAATAAAGTTATTGTAGATTCTCCCTACTATTATTATTAAAAGATCTTACAAGTATAAAAAACGGCAATTTAATATTTTTATTAGATAAAATTTTAATTTTTTTGAAAAAACATTTGCGTTAAAATATTTATAAATTTTCTTTAAAGGTAACTTTGGTTCTTATTATAAACTTTAGAGGTAAAAATGTACCTTTATCTAATATTAATCTTTGTACATGTTAGTTTTTGTGGACCCTATTAATTGTAAGAAGTAACATCATTTATAATACCCATATGTATATATTCCTTATTAATTAAAAAACTTTGTTTTCTATACAGGTTAACTAAATCCATTTAAGGAAAGGGTCTTACCTTAAGAAAACTCCTAAATGAAGAAGGAATACTCTCCTGTTTCATTTAGAATTCTTATCCCAAGAGTAATCAATTCTTATCCCAAAAGGAATCTTACTCTTTTCAGGTCTAAGTATCACTATAAATAGAACCTTATACCCTTCATTCTTATTCATTCTATTCTCTCATATTTTAATTGTTCTTGATTTCTCTCTCTAGATTCTCTCTCTATTTCCTGACTTAGGCATCAGAGTGTTTATAGGGATCCTCCCCACCTCTCACTTTGGCCTTTATTGATCACTTGCAAGATTTCAAGCTCAAGAGTTCTGAAAATAAGTTATTAAGTAGCACCATCTATGGGAACTATTGGAAAAAGTCATTCGTATATCTTTTAAGTTAAAACATCGACACTATGACTTCCAGCCTACCGCCAATCTCGACTCATGAAACTCATATTAACCTCTCAACACCCATTCCTCCAATCAATTTGTCAACACATCTCCCAACAGCATTACTTTTAGCAACTTTCTAATATGTCGGACCTTCATTTGGAAATACGCACTTACCTTTTGGAAATACCCAAGGGTGGCTGGCTTTGGGCACTAACTTTCCATATTATGCTCCATTACAAAACCATCACCGACCAATACCTTTCGTACCTTTTCCAAGTCTAACAGATACACTGGTTGTAACTACGCCTAACCTGAACATTATAACCCAAACACTCAACCTCACCTAAACTAATAAGGAAGCAATGTTACAAAATATTTAAGCTCAGATAGCCTTAATGCAACAACAGTTGAACACCCTAGTTCAAAGCAACAACCCTGGGTCGGCTTATATAGACAACAAAATAACACCTCCGGAGATACCTGAGGCGAACAAAGGGAAGAGTAAAGTTTTGGAAGGAGAATGTAATTCAATAATTCTGGCTCTCGATGACTCAAAGTTAACTCAGAGGGTTGAAGAAGTTATACACAAAGCCCGCACGAGACCAAGGAAGAAAGATGAATGTATTATGGAATGTAGAATGCCATTCATAAAAAGGATAATCCAAAAAGAGATCCTAACTAAGTTTAGAATCCCACAACTAGATCAATATAATGGGACCAGAGATCCCGTCAACCACATATCCTGGTTTAGAACAAGAATGTTGCTCCAAAACATGAACGGCGAAATTATGTGCCGAGTCTTCCTAATCACACTCACAAAGAATGCCCAAAAATAGTTTTATTGGCTCCGAGAGAACTCTATCACCTCTTTTGAGGATCTGGCAAAGAAGTTTCATACCAGGTTCATCACTAACTTTCCTTTTGCCAAAAATATCAACGATCTTCGGATGTGTCGGCAAGAGGTCAATGAGTCCCTACGAAGCTACCTCGATCGATTCAACAAGATAGATGTGCATATCAAAAACCTCATAGATAAAAATGCTATAGAAGCTTTAAAAAATGGCACTAGACTCAGAAAGCTCAAAGACAAGATAATGATGAAGAAACTTGGCACTTTTACAAAATTAATGGCTATGATGGTAAGAATGATAAAGATTGATGAAGATAGAAGGATGCGAAGGGAAGAAGAAAAACCACCAATCAAAGATGAAAGATCAATATCCAGATGAGCAAGCTTCCCAAAAATAAATTTTAAAAGCTCAGTAGAAAGCTTTGACAAGGAAGTAGACAGATAAACACCTTTAAATACCTTTAGATCCATAATCCTCATGTGGGTCAGACATAATGGCATAGGAATTACCCCAGCAAAAAGAATAAGCCCAAGTCGGAGAGCCACATTGGATAAAGGACACTATTACCGATATCACCGAGAATATGGGCACAACACTAAGGCCTACAGAGAATTAAAGAATGCCATAGAAAGAATGGTGCAAAATGGTAAACTCTACAATTTCACTGACATATCCAGAGAAATTAGGAATCTGAAGGCCCATGGGCGAGACAAGCCAGAAATAAAGAAGGCTCGAAATGAGCAGGCCGGCTCATTAACATGATTATTGAAGGGGAAAACGTTGAGAAGAAACCTAAAAGAAATTATAGAGAAGGGCCAACCTTTAAGAAAAAAGAGATCGTATGCATGTTCACCATCCCCACTATGATGCCCTAGTGATAAATGCATACATTAATAATTATCTAGTGATGAGGTTATTGGTTGATAACGAAAGTGCCATCAACATATTGTCTTGGAATGCTTACAAAGCCATGGGAGGCTCCATCACCAACCTGAATGCCATCCAGAATCCCATTACAAGCTTCTATAAAGGAACTATACAGCCAATGAGAATTGTAGAGTTAAATATGGAATTTGAAAATCAGGATGATGAAGAGATAAAAGTCGTTAAAGTTTTATTTAATGTGGTGGATCTCCCACTAGCATACAATGGAATCATAGGATGACTAGCACTTTATGAAGTAGATGCAGTCACAAGCATTCGATACCTAACTATGAAGATTCTAGTTAAGGGTGGAACTCTCACTATCTACGAAGATCAGCATATGGCCAGACAGTGTTACCAGATGACAATAAAGCCTCAGATAGAGGCCTTTCCCCTAGAAATGTAGGAAATAGAGAAGCAAGGCGTTGGACCACAACTAGTTGATGACACTGAAACATTGGAAATTACTAACGAAAAAGTGGTGAAAATCAACAATGAGCTTGACTATGACACCAAATAAGGAACAAGGGAAGCCCTCACTAGGCACTTGGAAGAATTTGCTTCTCGAGCATCCAAAATAACTAGGGTAGATCCCTAGGTTGCCTGTCATAGCTTGAACATTATACCAAGGATGAAGCTAGTGATCTAGAAGAAAAGAACCTTTGCATACAAGAGGCAGAAGATAATCACCAAGGAAATAAAAAAGTTATTAGAAGTTGGGTTTATCAAAGAAGTTACTTACCCAGAATGGGTAGCCAATGTGGTACTAATCAAGAAATCGAATAAAAAATATAGGATATGTGTGGACTATACTGACTTTAACCGGGCATAACCTAAGGACAACTACCCACTACCTACAATTGACTAGCTACTAGACTCCACTATCGGCCACAGTCTATATAGTTTTGTTGATGCAATATAAGGATATCACTAGATACTAATGAAGAGGGAAGACCAAGAGAAGACATCCTTCATCACCCACAAAAGTCTTTACTGATACAAGGTGATGCCCTTTGGACTAAAGAATGACATAGCAATATATTAGAGGATGATGAACCGTGTACTTCAGGACCAGACTGGAAAAACTATGGAAGTATATGTGGACGACATTATTATTAAGAGCAAGCATGCAGAGCAATACCCGGCTGATCTAGATCAAGTCCTCTAATTGCTGAGTGAGTCCAGGATCAAGCTGAATATAGAAAAATGCATCTTTGGAGTCAAAGCAAGAAAATTCCTAGGATTTATAATATCCCATAGAGGTATTAAGGCCAAGTAGGAGAAAATGGAGGCCATTCTCAACATGAAAGCTTCGAAGACTATCCATGAGTTACAAAAGCTAAATGGCAGGATCACAGCTTTGGGACATTTCATGTCTTGCTCAGCTAGACTGTGCCTACCATTATTCTGAGCTTTAAAAAATTCTAAGAAATTTATTTTGACTAAACACTGCTAGGTGGCTTTCGAAGATGTTAAAAAATTCCTATCCTCACCACCTTTACTCAATAGGATGGTCCCAGAGGAAACAATGTACTTATACCTCTCGGTGGGTTAAGAATGCATAGCTTTAGTGCTATTAAGGGAAGAAAAGAGCCAGCAAAACCTGGTATACTACATAAGCAAGATACTCTGAGGATTCAAGGTTTGGTACCCAACTCTGGATAAGCTGGCCATGACCATTGTCCATGCATCGCGGAAGCTCAGTCACTAATTCCAGGCTTAAGCTGTTGTTGTCAGATCCCACTTCCCCTTATGAAAAATCTTATAAAAGCTTGAGAATTCATGCAGATTATTTCAATGGTCAATCTTACTTAGAGAATTTAACATCGACTATGAGCCCTGTCAGCAATTGAAAGCCCAATCGTTAGCAAATTTCATTCAAGAAATGATGCTGGAAGATCTCACTATCACCAAAGCACCAGAGTGAAGCTCTATATTGATAAAGCATCCTCCACTCAAGGATTTGGCGTTGGGGTTATCCTTAAGGGACCAAATAAAATTAATATATGATTTGCATTTTGAATAGAGCACAACGCAACCAACAATGCCTCAGAATATAAGGCACTCATCACAAGATTAAAGTTGGTGACTGAAGTCAAAGCTGAACACTTCACAATACACTCGGACTCTCAACTAGTGATAAACCAGGTTAACAGGACATTCTAAATCAAGGATCTGAGCATCACTAGATATATAGAAAAATTTATACAACTCTTGAAGAAGATCAAACAAGACGGGGGACAATGGGAGATAGTCTAAATACCCAATCACAAAAACTCTAAGGCTGACCTCTTAGCCAAATCAGCAACTGAAGACAATCAAAATTTTAAGGGGATGGAACTTACCAAAGCACTAACAAAACCCAACACTGAGGACTCAGATATCATGGAGGTACGAAAAATCTTAGAATAGATGCAATCGATAGTCCAATACTTAGAAAATGGAACACTCCCAGAAGATAAACTTAAGGCTCAAAAGCTAAAAATGAAGGCAGCCCACTACTCTATCCATTACAGGGAGCTCTACAGGAAATCTCTCTCACACCCATAGTCCAAATGCATGTCCCTAGAGGAAGGGAATTACATACTTAGGGAAATCCACGAAGGAATTTGCGAAGCATATGAATCCCACTACACACTAATAAGGAAAGTACTACTTTAAGGATACTACTAACCCACCATGTCTAATGATGCCTAGAGATTAACTCAAGAATAACATAAGTGCCAATAGTTCACTCATCTTAATCATAGGCCTTACAACCCCTACATCTGATCGGCAGTCCTTGGCCCTTCACTATGTGGGGTATGGACATCCTAGGTCCCTTCCAATCTCCACTTCATAAAAAAATGTCTTAATTATGGCTATTGACCATTTCACTACGTGGATAAAAGTGGAGGCAATTCCAACCATCACAAAAGCTCAGATTCAACACTTCTTCTGGAGAGAAATCATCTACAGATTCAACATACCTAACACCTTGATCATAGACAATGGCAAGTAGTTTGATAATAAGAAGTTTAGAAGGTTCTGCTTAGACCTCAGAATAAAGCTTCATTTTACCTCGGTAGCTCACCCGTAGATGAATAGGAAAATAGAGGTCATCAATAAAACTATCATGTAAAGGTTAAAGAAGAGACTCAATGAGAAGAAGGAAAACTTAGTTGAAGAACTTAACAATGTAATTTAGGCCTATAGGACCACTCCCAGATCATCCACAAAGGAAACACCATTCAGGCTAACTTATGGCATGGATGCGGTAATACCAGTAGAAATTGATTCACTAAGTTACAGCATGAGCTGAAAATTTGATCAAAACATCAAAAACATTAACACCCAGATATGTTTGGACCTCTAGAGGAAAGAAGAGAACGGGTGTCCGCTATAGCTGAAGCACATAGGTAGAAGATAGCACAGTATCATATCCAACGTAGTCACCCAAGACAGTTTAAGGAAGGAGACTAGGTACTCAGAAGGGTGAATATTAGTAAAGGCAACTCTAAAACTGGCAAATTGGGTTAGGAAGGCCCCTATCAAGTTACAGAGCGCATATCTAAAGGAGAATATAAAATAAAAGACAAAGAAGCCAAGGAACTACAATGATTTTGGAACTTATACTGCCTTCGAAAATACTACTAATAAATGTACTTTGAGTGATATCAAATAAAGTATTTTTCATTCATTAAAGAAAAAATCATATTAGAGAAGTCAATTATAAAAAAAATCTTCATTCTACTAAGTGTACATCCGAAGGTTCAAACTCAGAGACGAGAGTGGGAACAACATTGATAGCACTAATAGGCATTGAAAGCTTAATCAAGGAGCCTTCAGCTAACTTAGAAATATTCTTTGCACGAAGTGAAGTGGCCTTTTGTCGGGCATTCTCTTTAGCAGTAATCTTAGCCAAATCAGCCAGCATTATTCGATCTAGATCAACCAAGTCTAGCTCCAGTATCTGAGAGAGTAGGACCCTCCTACATTTAAACCTGTAAGCCTTGAGAAATCCTCCCACTATGTTCTGATAGGATCTCTTATCATTCTCTCGAGATTTCTCAACCTCAACTAGCTTCTTCTCCAAATCTGCGATCTGAGAGTCCTGCTATTTGATCCTCTTGGTTAGTTAACCTTGACTGTGCTCCAGTTTAGCCACCTTTTTTTGGCTCGCCTCGACCTCAAATTTTGCCTCTGCGTACTTGGTTTGGTAGAGCTCTAGTGCCGCCTTTGCATTTTTCAGTTTCTTATCAAAATTAATTATTATTATTCTAACCTCCGTCTCCTTCAGACTGTACTGGCTTTTGATGTAGAAGTACTGGTCCTTCACCAGTGCAAAGCTTGGGTCATCTATGAAAGGAAAAAATAATGTTAGGAAAAACTCGTGTCATCACCTTAATATAAGAACACGTAAAAAGTTATAAAAAAAAGGTATTCAACACTTACTTCTAGTAAAATGCTTAATCATAGAACTAAACAGCTCCTCCAGACCCTCCTCGGTCCAACATTGCATATCTATTAGTAGCTTTAATGACTCAGCATATTGATCTCGAACATGGGCATTTGAGACATTTAGCGGCTTTACTTTGTTCAAGATCCATGCCCTCATGTCCGAACACCCGGAAAGCCTTGGATGCTGGATGTATATTTCCTCATCCAGCTCCTCAACATCCGAGCCTTGGTCAATCAACTGCCTTTTTCACCAGCCTTCCTTGCCAGATTGTGAAGACTTAACCACAACCTTCCCCTTTGGATTGTTGGCTACTTCCTTGAGAACTGCAGGTACTTCAGGATTTGGAGAAGGGGAGGAGGTCTATACTTCTTCTGGCCTTGCTGGTTTGTTAGTTACAAATTGAATTCATTCTGCAAAAGTAAAAAAGTCAGTCATCTACAATTAAAAAGATAAAAAAAGAAAGTCAGATAGATACCTTTTGATAATCAAAATATACTAGTAGACTGAAAACAGTCCTGGCAGACTCTCCACAAGTATCTTCTTGATACATCTTCAGCTGACTAAGCCTCAGCTAGGCCATCAAGATGAAGCATCAAGACCATCTCTGTATCGTGGTTAGATAGCTTTGGAGGCCATTTTAACTTGTGACATTCATCAGACCACATTCATCGGACATCTAGGAAGTTCGTAGGGTGCTCGACAATGAAAAATTATGCCTCCACTTCTTGTGAAGATCCAAAAGCTTCACAAATAGGGTATGGTTTGGGACAGCCGATAAGAAGAACATCAGTTCTCCCTTCTTCCTAGTAAGGCTATACAAATACAGCAGGACATCTAAGTTCAACTCCCTACCTTCCTTATACATCAATTGAATGAACCCGGTCAGAATCTGGTAACTATTAGAGTAAAGCTAATCATGTGCTATGTTATACCTATTCAGAAATCATTTTACAAAAGGATCCAATGGGAACTTTAGACCCCCTTCCAATTGGTCAAAGTATACTACTAGCCTACTGAGATCTAACATGGGGGTATGGGCCCTAAACTTCCTATACTACTAGCCTACTGAGATCTAACATGGGGGTATGGGCCCTAAACTTCCTATCTATAGTGTGTAAGGTGTAATCGATGAGAATGCTAAACTACCTCCGGTACCACCCCAATAACTCCTTATCTATCCTATACATAAATAGATCAGAGCTAACCTATTCCCTCGGTGACATAAGTCTATCTAATAAACAAAATAGAAAAAGAATGAAAGAATGAAGAAAAAGATCACCTGGTTGCAAAATGGAGAAGTCACTGCAAAAAAAAAAGATTTATAGCAGTGGCAAAGCGAACGAGATACCAGAAAAATAGAAAAGAGCAAAAATACATAAACTCAAAGAAGCAAGGATACTTATAAAGCAATAGAAGGCTCTGGAACAAACCATTAACTGCCCTTATAATTACTTCGTTTCTCCCCACATTATTAACCCATTAATTGAGTAGTCATAATTGTGGCAACAAAAATATCTCATCTTCTAACACATGAAAAGACACAACGGTTACACAATTTAAATTTTAAAAATCAAGGTGTTGAGGCAATATAGACGTTACCCACCCCGAGCGCAACATTGCTAGTTGTTCTTCCATACTTGGTATAGCAAGATCCAACATCATCCACTAGTAATTGAAGTTGACATCCTCAGGTCACTTCTATAGTATTGGGGTTTCGAGCATCTATGCCTTATGTATTACGACCAATAACTGAAGTTGGCTCCCTCATGTTGTTTTTATAGTACTAAGGATGGGCATCTGAGCCACATTTACAAGACACCCAGACTACCCGGTACTCGGGCTGCGCTTCTAATGCATTAAGATTATATGGCACTTAGGCCGCACTTCTAATGCATTATGATTAAGTCCGATGATTGAAGTTGGCACCCTTATGTCGTTTCTATAGTACTGAGGTTCTAAGCATGTAAGTCTCGCGTCCTTGTATTGAGCATTTAAGCCACGAGCATTAGTCCAATGACTGAAGCTAACACCCTTAAGTCACTTCTATAGTACTGAGGTTCAACACTCGAGTCGTGCTTTTAATGCACTAAGCATCAAAACTCCAATAACGACTAGTTCTGTCACATTATCTTCGCACTGATGGGTTAATCCATTACATATTCTTTTTCGCAACTTTTGTGCACTCTAAAGTCTGGTTGGCATTTCCGCGACATCCTCATGTAATGGTTTCAAGACTTGGTACTAAGCTTTATCTTTTCTTGTGACTGAGGCTGGCTATCTCAATTCACCCTTCCATATCAAACAAAGTGATTCAAGCACTCTTTCTCTCTATACAAAAGAATAAATATTTTATCATTTACAGACTTAGATATGTTGGACATAAATATCCAGGCTGACCCACTGGGGGGACTCTTGATACCCCACATGTATATATTCCTGATTAATTAAAGAACTTTGTTTCCTATACAGATTACTCGGAAAGGGAAGGCAGCCAAATCCATTTAAGGAAATGATCCTACCTCAAGAAGACTCCTAAATGAAGAAGGAATACTCTCCTATTTGGTTTAAGATTCCTATCCCAAGAGGAATCCTACTCTTTTCAAGTCTAAGTATTACTATAAATAGGACCTCATATCTCTCATTCTTATTCATTATATTCTCTCATATTCTAATTGTTCTTACTTTCTTTCTCTAGATTCTCTTTGTTTCCTAACTTAGACATCAGAGTGTTTGTGGAGATTCTCTCACTTTGTCCTTTATTGATCACTTGTAAGATTACAATCTCAAAAGTTCCAAAAAAAAATTATCAATTTATAAGAGAGATTTAAATATTGGTTTATAAAACAAAAGAACACAATGTTATATTTGCATCTTGAAAAATGTTAGCAGTGAATGTGAGATTATAACACAATGTTAAAGGGGTATATATATATATATATATATATATATATATATATATATATATATATATATATATATATATATATATATATATATATATATATATATATATATATATTTGACGAGAGGAATGGTCATTGTGCCACGCAAAGTAACAAAATTGGCATTCCTTTACCACCTAGGCATAAAATACCACTCTCTAATTTTTTTTTAAATTAACACAAAAAAATAATTTTTAAAAAAATATTCTTATCTGGACTGAGTGTATTACGCCAAACAGTTATATTTGAATAATAATTTAGGCATTTTGTTTTCATTGTATAACTGTTATACACTTTACTTATGTGTCTTATATCTAATTGTATAGTGTAGAATTGTAATACCCTATATTTTTATTTAAATAAAGTAATTTTCAAACTGTGTTATTAATAATTACTTTTGAATTATATTATACAAATTTTAATATTATTTTTATGGTTATTAATTTATGAAATGATTATATGTAAGTATTATTTATTTATTGTCTAAAATTTCATTGTTTATTATTATTATTATTATTACTATTTTAAACTACATTAACCTTATGATTATTTATGTGTTACTATGTACATGCATATATATACATACTCATATATAATTAGGGTTAATTATTATTTTATGTGTGTGCATTAATTTAACTTGTGTATATGTATGTATATGTGTATGTAGTATATGTGTACATACACCAATATTTACACACACACACACACACACACACACACACATATATATATATAGATACGTGTAGAAAGGACCAAAAGAACAAAACAAAAACAAAAAAGAAAAAAGAAAAGAAAGAAACGAAAACAGAAATAGAAAGAAAGAAAGAAAAGCATTTTCGTCGACCCAACCTCTTGCAACCTCCCATCTCCGCCCCTCACTATCTCATTTTTGCTTCTCATTGCGTCATTTCTCCTTCTCTACCACCAGACTCCATCGCCGCCGTGAGAGGGAGCTTCCAGGTGGTGCTGCTGCCGCTGCTTCTCTTCTTCTTCCTTCGGCCAACTTCAATCCGAGTTGATCCGACGCCACTAAAGCTTCCCCAGCTTCCCTTATCTTCTCTAGCGTCTGTCCAAGCCAGAAACCACCGCTGCAACTCACCTCCGGCGTCGAAATTGGAGGTTGAAGGTGAGTTGCTCTGGGTTGTTCTTAGGTTGTTGAATGGGATTAGGTGTTGATTTTAGGTTGTTCTTAGTTAAATGTTGAGTTATGCCCTTTATTTGTTCAAATTTGAATTTTTAAGAATTTTTCTGAATTTTCCTTAATTTACAGAATTTTTTATAATTTTATTTAATTTTTATTTGAATTTATTGGATTTTTCTTTGGTTTAATTAGTGAAATTAGAGTAATTAAGATTATGTATTTGTAATGTTTGGGTTGTTATTTAAGGTTTTAGGAATTTTGGTGTTAATTATAAGTTTTTGTAAATTTAGGGTATTTAATGAATATTTGTATTAATTTCGAAAACTATTTGTAAAAATTATAAAATTTTTATAATTGAGGTTATTATTAAATGTTATTAATTTTAGAACTCAAATTATAATTTTTGTGATTTTTTAAACTATTTTTATAAATATTTTTGAGTTTATGTCAAATGTGATCAGTAGGTTAAATTATGTATTTATTTATTTTAAAAGAAATTATTAGTTGATATTATGTTTTAATTATATTAAGAAGTTTAATTTTGAAAAAAAAATAATAATAATAATTTTTAGATGATTAAATAATTTTAAGGAATATTTTTTTAGTACTAATAATACATTATGTAATTTATGTATTTAGGGGTAAAAATGTAATTTTATGCTAATTGTAGTTAAATATATATTTTAGTTAATTTTATCATTATTTAAGAGGTTTAGACAATTTTTATAAATTAATTGATATTTTTTAATTAAGTAGTGTTAAGTTTGAATATTAATCCCAAATATTATATATATTTATAATACATTATTTTGATAATAAAAGTTGAGTATAATGGTTTTAATTTAGACTTTAATTATATTTTGATAATGAACGCAAATGGAGTTGTTTAATTTTTAATTGAGATTTTATATTTTAGTACATATGTATGTGAAATATGTATTTCGGAAATAACTGATATCATTTTTTGATGTTATTTTGAGTTGTGATCTCAGTCGGGGCTAATTGTAGTTTTAGGAGCCCGACTCGAGTATGTATGTCTGTGGTTATTAGAAGTGCGTTTTTTATGCAGGTTTGGTTCTACTTTTGGTAGAGAGATGTCCGTTTTACAGAGAAAACTCTGTCGAAATTTTGGTAGATTTTCTCGTAAAGCATGATATTCGTTATTAATTTCTACCGTTAATTAGGCTTTTTCCTGTCTATCGTGTCTTGTCCAGTCTTCCTCGAGTCAGCCTATCATTTTACCATTTTGTTGATTTATGATTTCAATTCCATATTCATGTTTTAAAATCGATTTGTTATTTTCTTTCTAGAGCATATCGGAGTAGAAGCCGTAAGACAGAGGCAGATGCATGGTCGTCAGCCTTCGCATTCATCTTGTAAGTCAATAGAATGATCTGTGTGTGTGTTTACTTAAAGAATGCATGCGCTCATATTTTTATATTTAACATATGATTTATTTAATTTAGTGATGTTATTTAAGACTTAAAATGCATTTTTATTTATTTAAAAATCGATTTTGAGAAATTTTAGTAGAACGGGCTACCTGGTGGGCCTCACTAGGACCGTGTGCACATGGTAGAGATTGAGAGGTGGATCCGAAATATTTATGACGGGTGAATGTTAAACTGGGACGAGTGCCTCGGTGGAAGCCTATGCTCTCGGGGATCGCCAGTGATTGTAAGGTTAAAAATAGACTGGAATGGGTGCCTCGGTTGATGTCCTAGCTCTCGGGGACCGCCAGTACCATATATTTGGATTAAGTGAACGACTGCGACTTGGTGCCTTGGTTGATACCTTTGCTCTCGGGGACCAGCAATCTAATTGGAACAAGTGAGCCCGGTTGGCAATTTAAATTTTTGAGTTTAAGGTTCTACCGAGATTTTTCAAAAGCTATACCTATACATTATAAATTATTTTCACTATAAATATATAGTTTTCAAACCGTACAGCTCTTTTATTGACTTACTCAGTGAGGTCTGATTCCCCTCAATTTATTTTTTTCAGGAGCTTGGGAGTTCGACCTCAGACTACCTCCACGCCATATTTCTTCATCACCGACTATTTTATGTAGGTCATTGTAAGTTGTACTGTTGTATTATTCTAGGATGCTGCAATAGTATATGTACTAAGAATTGTATGGTTTAAGTATATTTGTGTAATTTATTTGTACGAACCACGTTTATGTATAAATATTTAAGTTTGATTTATAATATGTAACGCCGAAACATATTTTATTTAAGCATCTGATTTAGTTATTTATGAGAAAAATCAGTTTGATAATGTGTTCTATTTTAAAATAAGGTCTTAAATTGTAAGGTGTTGTTTATCTTTTCTTTAAGACTTACTATGGGTTTTGGGGGACCTTATGTCTTCTCATTCCCTAGTGTCGGTCACGTGCCCTCGGATTCGGGTCGTGACAAGAATATTCAGTTTATATAAGAATCTCCCTTTAAAAAAATACTCACAAAGTTGGTAAAAAAAAAAAAAAAGACCCTAGAAAATACTTAGAAGGTAGTAAGAAACCCAACTAGCGACAGAATCAAATTACATTATTTTGGGTTAAACTGCATGACTATTACAAGAATTTTTCTGATGCATATAACAATGAAGCAGTTTTCCTCTATTGCCTGCGCTTATTATTGCGACACAATCCTATCTTTTTATGTGCTATGATCAAGCTGACAATTCTCAGGGCCAAAGAGGAGTTGACGCTGAGCTGCATCATAAATGAACCGAGTGTTTACTTGATTAACTTTTCCTATTACGGTTCGTTTTGGAGGTGCTGCTGCCTGCAAAGCTAAACAAAAAGCACCCTTATCCTTCACATTCAAATAAACATACTCTGGCTGTACCAAGAAGTCAGCTGCTTGAAAATGGAAGGTCAGTGAGGGATAATCATGGAAACTGTGGCCGCCTTTGTGGCCGTAACATACATCTAAATTCGCTCCCGGGAAATGATCTCGTCGAAACCCAAGGTGATCGAAATAATTTGTGAATGCAGTGCCCACAGGACCATAAGCAGACTGGGTGATGAAAGTGACCGATGTTCCTGAATCTATAATGGTGCGACCAGTTCCATCAGGTCTCAAAGCGAGGGTCCCTTGCGGAATTTGCAAGCGATTCCCCCCAACACTAGTATCTAGTAAGTTGAGAAAATAGAGGTGCATGTTTGGTGGAGATACAAATGGAGTCGAATGAAATCTTCTTCCCCATTTGTGAATGTCACTTCCAAATCTGAGAAAGCTTGTAGCCGATGATGGCGAACCATAGTCAGGTTGAATTAAGCAGTAAGAGAAACGGTGTTTCGTTAAATGACCCAGTTGTTGCAACAGAGAGAGAGGGGACATGCTCAAGCCTAGTGTTCCACCACTCATGCCTGTGCCTTCAAATGAAGCAAAGTTTCGACTGTCCTTTGAGCAACCAAAATATATCGGAATCCTGTCATGGTTGCTCGGAGATTGTAATATATCTTGTGCAGAAATGCCGGCCGTTGTAGAACCATCTCCGTATCTTTGCCTGTAAAAACATCTATCACCTCTGCATTGGAAGAAATTTTGATTGTTCATGCAGAACGGACTTTGGCAAGGAAGCTCCCTGAAAGTACTTGAAGCAGTTGAGTTAAATATTGGAGCTTTTTGACGATATCTGTATACAAGGTTCACATTGTGTCCAAAAGAGGTAGCTGCCAGAATCTACTTCAACATATAAAGGTATGCCAGGACTCTCCAGAAGTACTTTCACCATATAAAGGACACCATCATGGGATACGGGAAATCGAGATGGTTCAGGACTAAAATCTGAATTGGAAGTTAGGTTTAAGGCCAAGTTATGAGCTCTGATTTTTGAAAGCTCTACAAGTCTGCTTATTCTTTCAGAACCAGCAAGTTCGCCACGATATAAAGGAGAATTTGGAGAGTATCCATGAATGAGTTCAGGACTAAAACCATCAGGTTTTGAAGTAGCGAAATGAACGAGTGATAGCACAGTCAAGTAAAGAAAGAGAGAAGCTGATGAAAAATTTTGAGATCCAAGCATTTTTTTTTTTCTCTTTTTCAGGTGATAGCTGAGTGTTGGTGGGGAATGGGCTACATATACATATACAAATCTATTAATAATTAATATATGTAATAATTAATATATGTGTAATTCTATCCATCAATAATTAATATATATAATAATTAATATATGTGTAATTCTATCCATAATTTTTTTTAAAATGAAATAATTAAATTTGGAATGCCCTTTCCGAGAAAAAATGAAATTCGTGCAATAGCTATATCTACAATAATTTACACCCTTTATATAGAGGCTTTTTTTTCTTTTTTTCCCTAAATCATCAGAATCAAGGTATTGTCTAATGGTGAGGATTGTAAATTCCATTAAAAAAAGTTTACAAGTACTCAAAAAGCTTTACTCCTTATAAGGTCAACCCAATTCAATTTTCATTACTCCGGATCCCATAAATATATATGTTAAAAAAAAATTGTTGGAGGTTGAAATCTATGTTCAATTAAACTTGTTGACGCATAAATAAAAGGAAGGATAGCCTTGGATATGTTATCTGGGCATTTGCTAAATCTTGTGCCAATTATGGTATTTTTCATTCATTACATAATCGTCGAAAAAAAATAAGAAAGTACCACTTTTAAGCTCACTTTAAAGAAAAAAAAAATCTCAAATTCATTTTTAGATAAATAACAATTTATCAGCATGAAATCTAATAAATTTAAGAGAAATTTTTTTTGGCAAAAATTAATTAATGCTAAATATAATTACTTGTATATCCTTTAATATATTAAATAAAAAAATTAAACAAAAATTTGAAAATTTTTGTCAAAGATTCTTATTCTCTCAATGTTATCAACAATTTTGTCGAAATTTCTATTAATATGTATTACTATAAATAAAATATAAAATAATACCATATATAAATAAAATAGAAATAAATATTATTTTGCTCTTCTTACTCATCTGTGAAGGTTATTCTTTAACAAATAGGAATAATAAGCTATTCATTCCTAGTTGTTATTATTATTATTATTATTATTATTAAAATACGAGGCAAAGCATAATACATTATTCTTTTCTCCAATTATTGAATTCAAGTAGTGATAGAATTAATAGGCACTCTCATTTGATTAACTCGATTCATGCTAAAGAAAAGGTGGCACGTGAAGATCGATCACACTAATTTGTATAGAGGCTAACTATGATTTTTCATTATGAGCCAAGTACGTAGTAATATTTTCATTTATTAACAAATAAGAATAAATTAAAATATTAAAATAAACAATAAAGTTATTTCAGAGCTGATTAAGATAAATATTTGTGAAATATTATGAGTTGAATGAGTTAATTTTGGAATTCGAGCTGTATTACACATATTTATCTTAAATTAGTTATTAAAAAAAATTTACTACTTTTATAATTTGAGCCAAAACATCAACTACCTGATGTTGAAACATAATGTATGCAAAATCACATTTAATTATTTGTTGAAAGTTTTTATTGTCTTTTTGGTATTGTCCAAATCAAATTGAACTAGTTAGTGTGTAAAAATTTATGATTATTGGTGATTTAAGGAGACTATTTTTATTATAAAAGTTATAAATTTGTTTATTAATTATAAATAATCAAAATAAAATTTATCTAAATTTTATGCAAAATACAAATTAATTTTAGAATTTAGCTAATCTAGCTAAATCTTAACTTTCATAATGAATTTTTATAATTTTTTTGTTCATTTTAATAAAGAAGAGATATTTACCATATGCACTCATAACACTAAGCCATATCTTGAGAGATAGTAAAAACACACATAACACAAAAACCAAATACTAGGAAGAGGAGAAGGTGGGAGTGGGTAGGGGTGAGTATGGTTTGGTTTGGAGAATGCAATTTTTCAAAATTATTTTAAAAAATTGAAACTCTAAAATTGCTCTAAATTTTTGGTTTGGAAATAGATTCTTCTTCAATTTAAAAAAATAAATAAAAATATAATTCAAATTAAACTATAAACCATTTCATAATTTTATTATTAAATTATTTTTTATAGTTTTATTTATCATTAATTTTTACTATGAAATTTTTATTAAAATTTGTATAATACACTATAATATACCATATAATTATTGTATTTTTATGAAATATTTATAATAAATAACAATAACACCATAGCTATTAAAAAAAGTATATTATAATACAATTTTATTATTGAATATGAATTTAAATTTTCAATAGAAAATATATTATAATATTTTAAAATGCTATTTATTAATTTAATAAGTATTTTTTGTGATTTAAAATAATTTGATTGATGAGTGATTTTTTTACTTCTAATAATTAAAATGACACTATTCTAAATTACATGTTAAATTAGTAGGTCTAATGTTAATAAATTAAACATATTTATTGCAAAAATCTTTATAATATATATATATATATATATATATATATATATATATATATATATATATATATATATATATATATAACTCTAATTCTATTAAATTATCAATTTTAGTTTTGGTTCTTCGGTTCGGTATAATTCAAAGAGGTTCACGATGGATATCAATTCAGAGAATTCAAAATTTTCAGACCTGTCTTAATGAAAATTTTTGAAACAGTTCAGTTCGAAGAAAGTCAAATAGTTAACGGAGATTTTTAGTTCAATTTTTTGGAATATTTTAGGTACTTCAAGACCCATGCTCAGCCCTAGGAGTAGAGTTGTGCATTGGTTGGTTCGGTTTAAAAATATATAAAACCAAACTAAACTAAAATTATTTTAAAAATAAAAAATCAAACCAAACTAAAATCAAAACTGAAATAAATTGAATAAAAAACTTTTGGTTTAGTTTAGTTTGATCGTTTTGTACCTTTTAAATTTTTGCAATTTTTAACCTAATGGGTTTTTTTCGTAATTTTGCAATTTTTAATATTTATTATTAGATTTGTTGAAATTAATTTTTTCATACTTAATTAATTTTTTTTTTTTTTAAAAAGCAAGCCAATATTCAAACCGATTTTAAATAACTTTAGTTTGGATTTTTTTTAGTACTATATAATTTGATTGAGAGTTTAAATGTTAAAAAATAAATTTTTTTGTCTAAATTTAAATATTTAATGTTAAACTAATCAAATCAAACCATAAATATTCATAATATTTTAGTAATATCTGGTTTGATTCAATTTAATTACATTTTTGGACATCAAACCGAATTGAATAGAAAAAATTTCAGTTTTTAAAAAATAAAAACCGAATAAATTTTTTTATATTTATATAAAACCTAATAAAAATATTCGGTTGGATTCGATTTTTTGTTATTTTTACTCACCTTTACTTTGGAGCGAGGCCGTCTTTTCACCAGAGACAATCCATAATGCCAGTCCCATTCTCTTTCTTTTTTTTAAAAAAAAAAAATTCTGTTTGAATTAATTTATTTATTTCAATTAAAATTAAATTGAGAAATAAAAGCAATGCATGATATAGAGAATGGCCGAATACCCTTTTTCACCCATAAACTTTTTCTTTTTCACCTATTTCATACATTAACTTTTTTTTAACCAATAGTATATAAGAAATTCTATTTTGGACCGATTTTACCCATGGATGACATTTTTTTTATTCTATTTCATACATCATTTGACAGTGTGGACAAGCGCATGAGCCCAATGAATGTGAGACGTGTAGTTGGTGAAAGAAGAGCTAAAGTATTAATGTGAGCTAACATGTCTATGCGTGAAATCGGTTCAAAATAAAAGTTCATATGTTCAATTGCTTAATTTTTGAAGCTGATGTGTGAAATGGACTAAAAGGGTGAAAAGAGATATTCAAATTTTTTTTAAATAGGAATATTATATAATTGGACATTAAAAATTAAAATAAATTATGATATATTTAATAAAAATTATAATTTTATTCTAATAATATATTTTTTAACATATTTTTACAATAAAAATGTATATATTATATATCTGAAATTAAATTATTAAATATAAAAATTACAAGTTAACTCGCAAGTTTATATTCGAACTTATTTGCAAGCTTTATGGCTCATTTAATTTTTTTTTAGTGTAGTTAATATTCAATAATTTTAGCCAATCTTAATATAAAAATTCTAATAAATTATTTTAATTTAGCCAAATTAATTAATTTTAATAAAAATATTTATCTAATTAAAATTAAATGAAAATTATTAGCATAACAATAAAAAAATTAAATTCATCACTGATATTTTATTAAATTTATAATAAAAGTTCATATATAAAATTGGTTAATTTTGAAAATCTATGGGTGATATGGATCAAAAGTGTAAAGTTCATGGGTGAAATGTTTAATATGAATATCTATTTGTGTCATGTCATCGTTCGTCTTTCACACTTTTTTAATTATATCTAATCATAGGTGAAATTAATATAAAATAAAAGTTCATATATACTATTAGTTAAAAAAAATTATATGTAAAATGAGGGAAAAATGTAAAGTTCAAGAGTGAAAAAGAGTATTCACTCTATAGAGAATAGTCTAAATTTGTTTAGTACCCCCTCCAAAACTCTTCGTCCATCCAAGAGCCATCACAATACCCATCTCAACAACACACCCATACATAGCCACAAACTTTCAAGGTTAAAAAATAAAAATAAAAAAATACCCAATTTCTCATTTTCTTCTACTTTCGTTTGGTTTTATTTTATTTTAGGTCTTGAAAAATAAGAAAGAAAAGGTCTCTCTTTTTTTTAGAAAGTTTAATGATTTATAATAAATATTTGATGTAACAATGATTTGCACTGAAAAAATGTAAGAATCTTATAAAAATAATTTGTTATAAGTCAATCATTCTAAATTTTTGCATTTGACGATTTGTTTTCCATATTTAATTAAGATTAATATTCTAAAATTTTTAAATATACATGAGGTATAGTTGTTATTTAATAAAGTTTTTATATATCAAAAATTCTATATTATCCTAAAAATATAAATAAAATTCCCAAATTATCCATTTGTCCACGTACAAATTTTACCGTTTAGCATTACTCTAAATTTAATGGCTCACATACTCCCCAAGAATAATATAGGATAAGTACATTTTAAAGAAGACACCAATATATATGATAAGTACATTTTATAAATTTGAAATCCACAATTATGCAAAACAAAATGGTAATTTGCAAATGGAACATTCTAGTAAGAGAGAAAAGATTCTTAATTAATTATGCAAATCCTACCATACCATATAGGAAACAAAATGAGTATATATATACATGAAGATGGCTAAAGAAAATCTGACCTAAGTTCACATTTAAATATTCAGGATGATAAAAAAAACATATAACACATTTTTGAAAAATTAGTAAAATAAAAAATTAACTTCAAGTCTAATTAAGTATCAATATTTTAAGATAAAAATAATTAGCAGTAAAAAGAAAGAAAAAAATACAAATTTAACAAACAAAATTAAAATAATCACAAAACTAAACATATCAAGAATAGTACGAGTTAAAGAAAATTTAAATTTACTTGAAAATAGAAAACATAAAAGTCAACCAAAATCAAACATGAAATCAAATGAAAAAAAAAACGTAGAAGTCAAGACAAAATGAAAAAAAAAAAATGTAAGGAGAACAATGAACAAAAATTAAGAAAATACTTGTAACTATTGGATGAGTTGATGGATTATTTTCATTTAAAAATTAAATATTTTGAATTTAAATCATAATATATATATATATTAAATTAGTTATTAAAAATTTTTTATTATTTTTTGAAATTTATCCAATCAACACCTATTAATTAAAACTAGTGTTTTTTAAGTAGTCATAATTTAAAAAAAAAAATTTACACTTGCAACAGAAGAAACCTCTACATTGATATTTGACCAATTAAATGTTTGAATTCAAAAATTTTCAAAATTTGTAATTATATTTGTTTAATTCCTTAGTTTTCATAACTCTTGAGTAATTAAAATTCACTTTCAATTAATTATCTCAAGATGATGAGCTTTTTTTTTTTTTTTTTTTTGTTGAAACAGGCTGTAAAAAAAACGAAACGTTATTTATCAACTTTTTATTATTCTTTTTTAACAAGAAGATGATGAGTTGAAATAGGCCTTTTAACATGAGAACATTTGTCACAAACTTGAGCAGCTATTAGGCTGTAAAAAAACAAAATGTCACTTATCAACTTTTTATTATTCTTTTTTTTTTTTTTTTGCCAACTTTTTATTATTCTATTAAAATTTCTTAAATCATGCTTTTTAATATTTATTTAATATAAAAGCAGTTTAGCCTTCACTTCAATTCTCTAATATATTAGAGTTTTCTCTCAATGTTTTTTGAATCACTTATCTTCTTTATGTAAAAAAGGGTAATTTAATCATTCTTAATATAAAATCACTCATTTACATCTCTTTTTATTAATTTATTTTTTTAAATAAGTAGTTATTTTATATAAATTTGTGTTTTATTTTATTTTTCGTAATTTTATTGTCGTATTGTTTTTTTGTCATCTTATTACAATATTTTATTTTTCATCATCTTGGTACGACTTTTTATTTATGTGTGATCGATTTAGACGAATAAAACATATTCAAATAGATATAAATAAATAATCATATTATGGCTATCAGTATATTTCAGAATTAAAATTATAAGTAATATAGTGACTATAATATTATCTAATTTATAGATTTTGAGTTAATTCATTATGCTACTAATTTAGGTGATGTTTAATATTAACCTAAATAATTTTTAGCGAATTTATATATATGTTTCTATCGAGATATTACTAGTTTAAATCAATAAAATTATTTTTGTTTTCAAAAAAATATTTATATAATATTAATAAACTATGTGTGAATATTAGTTTTCATAAACAACACAGTTGAACATTACACAAATTAGACTACCTGAAGAGGGATTGTTTAACAATTCCACCAATTAAAATAAGACATATATTTATAAATTTAGTTATTAAATATAATACAATGGGTAGATAGGAATTTTCGGAATATTAAAAAAAGTGGTCTAATATTGTCATGCACAGACCAATTGCATCTTCAGACCCTCGAATCGATCCGTTGTCTTTGGTTTTTCAATTTTGAGTGGTAGCTGTTATTGTATTATTGTTGTTTGATGATTAATAGCAGAGAAATTTTGTAATTTGTAATTTATTTGGTTGAGATTTCTGCAGCCATTCACCGTTTTTAGATTTGTGAAGCTATGGTAATTTAGTAGAAGTAATGATATGATATGTTGAGCAATAGGCCTTGATAAAAGAGGATTTTATTAAGTATCAATACAATGTTTACTACGTACTTTGGGTAATAAATTAAGAAAATTTTTCATATAAATCTGGTTATATGGAACGGATTCATGCTTATATAATATAATATAATAATAAATAAACTGGCTAAATACATAATTTGACCCCTGAATTTTACACAATTAATTTTAAACACTTTTTTATTACTTTTTATTCAACATTTAAACTTTTTATTTTAAACATTTTCACCTTTGAATTTACACTTTTTTATTCTATTTAACTCATATAATATCAAAAAGGATAAAAATTTAATTTCAAATGATTTTAAACACTCAAAATACTAAAATTAGCTAAATAAAATTAAAAACTAATATTAAAAAGTTGAAAAATTATTTTAATTATATTTTATTTTTCATTAAATATTATTTTAATTTATATAAGTTTTTATTGTATTTACATCGATCTTAATTTATAAAATACTTTAAATTTATGTATTTTAAGGGTTTAATAGATTTAAAATAAAAGTTTAAAAATTCAATATAACATAATAAAAATTGAAAAATATTAGAGGTTAATTGAGTAAAATTTAAGGATGAAACTATGCATTTGGCCAATAAAATTCATAATAAAGATAATTATTTACACTCTCACTCTATGTTTTGATTGAAATTGTAATTGATTGATGAATTAATTATATAAATAATAATGGAATTTTCAAATTAAGAGATATTTTGCACAATTCTGGATTTGGGTCTGGAAGAGGCCATCATTTTTAGGTTATCAGGCTCAATTACTGCATGTTGAAAATGACCGATTGTTATACCATCCACTGATAGAGGTACATAACACGTGTGAAAAAATTAAAGAAGAAATTTTGTTACGTGTCTTAGTTTATGGCTGGACTTTTTTTTTTTTCTTTCATTATTATTTTTTTCACTTTCAATTATGTAATAGATTTGGTATATTTTTGAAACTTTTTGCATATTTTTTATGTTTAGGGTGTTTTTTCTTTTTTCATCTTTTTTTAGATTTTTTATCTATTTATTATTTTTGAAGGTATATTTAATTTAAGTTGGTTATATATATTTATTTTATTTGTATATTTTAAATAATTTCATTTTATATTCTAAATAATAATTTTTTTAATTTTAAAATTTACTATTATTTAAAATGTAAATATTAATCTAATTAATCTAAACATTATTCATAGTCTTTAATAATTATTTTTTCATAATTATTTAAAATTTAGAAATTAAACTAATTAAAGTAAAGATTACCCATAGTATTCAATAATGATTTTTCAGTAAAAATAGTAAAAAAAATTATGAAATATAGCAAATAAATTATTATTTTAAATATTGATACTAATAAAAGTAAAATTTATATTTATGGTCTCAATTTTATTATTAATGATGGAAAAATTGAAAAAAAGAACAAAAATAAACAACAATAAAAAACTGTAAAATTTTGTTGATTTTAATTGATTTTTGTTGTTTTTCATTGTTTTTGTTTATTTATATTTGTTAAAAATTAAAAAAAAAAAGAACAAACAACAATAAAAATTTTGAAATATGTAAAAAAATTATTATTTTATCATTAATACTAATAAAAATAAAAAATTTATTTATGATCTTAATTTTGTAATTAATAATAAAAAATAATAATAAAAATAAACAAATTAAAAAAGGAAAAAAATAAACAACAATCATCAACAAAGAAAGGAGAGGAGAGGTAGAAAATAATGAAAATAAAACTAAAAAAAGAAAAAGAAGTTAAATAGAAGTCTGTACGTGGGACTTTTTTTTTTTTTTTTTTTTGTGACAAATCTGTCTGGGCTCAGTTAATGAGAGGGGTTTACATATCAACTTTTTATCAATTTTGTACTTAATTGGTCTTAAAATTAGATTAAGGAAACTCGCTATAAACATTAAGGCTAAGAATGCACCTCTGCCCTTTTAATTAAAAAACAAAGGCAACAAATAGCTAAGATGCAATTGTCAAAAAAAATAAAAAACAAAACAAAACACTTTTAAGATGCAATTGACTCTTCTCAGTTGTCCTCAATCTGTAAGCTTTACCATCCAACACTTAGTTGAAGTGGTAAGGATGGTACTCGTAACCTTCAAAAGTCATGAATTCAAGTTATAGGAATGCAAAAAAACAAGTTATACTGTCTGCTTTGAATTAATTTAGTTTCAGTTATGAGATCGGCTCCCTATTGAAGTAAGAGATTTAAATTCCCCTCTCCCTTCACCTCATGTTTAAAAAAAAAAAATTGTAAGCTTTAACCTAAACAAAATCATTCAATCTTTTTATTCTTGTCATTCCCAATCTTATTATAGCCCTCTTTCTTTTTCTTAAAAACCCAACTCCAAGTTTAACGCCTACGACACCCTTATCAATCACTTATGGTCATTTTGGTCTGATACTCAAACCTATGGCACAAGTCTTTTGGGTTTGGCTTCAACATATGCATCTAATATTGCAGTGAACAACATTGCTAAGGTCCAAAAGAAGTGGGATTCTTGGGTCAAAAAAAAATGAAGTGGGATTCTGAATGTATGCTTTATGTTAGGTTAGTATTTCTTTTTTTTATTAATCAATCTTCAATATTTGACCACTCTTTATTAGAGGTTATATGACCCAAATATTAGTTGTATCACAAATGTTACTCTCCATTTTAAATTAATTGTATTTTTTTTACTATTTCATTTGGATTAAGAAAATATTTAATAAACTTATAAAATAGCTAAATAAGACTAAATTCTCTTTCTGTATGTATATAGAATTTTATAAGACTAATTGGATACGGGTAACATAAGGATAAAATAGAAAAGAAAAATTAATGTTGTATTGAATATATAAAAATAACAATTAGTTTGAAATTTTTTTATTTGAAAAAGAGATAGTTCATTTGAAATGGAGTATTATTATTATTATTATTATTATTATTATTATTATTATTATTATTATTATTATTATTATTTTTATTTTTGAGTTTTATAATCTATTATTTATTGGATATATCTATTTTAATACTGTGAATTATGATATTATTAAACTATAACTATAAAAATAAAAAATTATTATAAATTTCAAACTTTTTATCAATTTTAAATTTTTGGGTTTTCACGATAGCTAAAACTGTATGTTATAAATACATTTCAAACATTATTTGGTATTTTCTTTTATAAGAATATATTATTAGTAATAGTTTAATTATCTGCTCAAAAGTTTGTGCGCATTATTATTTCAATTTTAGAATAATAAAAAAAATTGTAATAATTTAACCATCTAAAGCAATACATAATTTTATAAAAATTTTAGTAAATATGTTTAATTTAGCAAAGTAATATAAACTGACTTTATGATAGTTTTAACTTAAATTATTGAAAAATTTACAGATTTGAGTTTATTTTCTAGCTTATTTATAATGATTTACTCTATATTTTGAATTAATTATATGCGTTTCATACGTACTCTATTTTTTATTTTGTTTTACTTTATATCCATTATGCTTCTTTTTCTATTTTTCTTTGTTTTTTTTACTTTTTTAGTTGTTTTTTTATTTTTTCTTTCTCTTTTTTATTTTCTTTTTTTTTTCGTTTTTCATTTTTATCTTTTCTCTTATTTTTCACTTCTCTTCTTTTTTTATTTTATTTTTTTCTTATTTCCTATTATCCTTATTTTTAATTTTTAATTTCTTTTTTATTTCCTTTCTTGTTTATTTATTTTTATTTTTCTTATTTTTTTATTTTCTATTACCTTTATTTGTCATTTTTCATTTTTAATTTTATTTTTCAACTTTCTCTCTTTTTATTTATTTTTATTTTTATTTTCTATTATCCTTATTTTTTCAATTTTATTATTTGTTCCTTATTTTTTAATTCCTAGTTTTTTTTTTTAAGTTTTGGTTTTATATATATATATATATACTCTATTTTAGAGATTATAGTTAACATATTTAAATTATATAACTCATATTATTTTTAATAAATAATTACAGTTTTAAATATCCTAGGAAAATATTTTGAAATATAAATTTGTATATTTATATATATTAGGTTGATATTATTTTTTTCATTTTGTGCACAGAAAATAAACTAAAATATACAAATAATAAAATAGAAATAAATGAAAAATATTTCAAGTTTCATGCATTTGAAAAAAATGGGCACTTGGATTCAAATTAATTGAATTGAATACAATTATATTTGAAAATTGTTACTATATTTATGAGTTTGAGATACCCTTTTTAATTTTCAAATGTTGTTTTAAGTTTATGATACTATTTTAAGTTTCAAATACTGTTTTGAGTTTCAGATACAAAGAATATTTAGAAAATATACTATTTCTTATTATATTATATACAAATAATATACAAAAAATATACTATATTTATGAGTTTGAGATACTATTTTTAATTTTTAAATATTGTTTTGAGTTTCAAATACGAATAATATTCATAAAATATACTATTTTGATTGTATCATATATGAATAATATTCATAAAATATATTGTAATTATGAGTTTGAGATATCGTTTTTAATTTTTAGATACTGTTTGAGTTTTTGAGAGTTTCAGATACTGTTTTGGTTTCGGACACAAATAATATTTAAAAAGTATACTATTTTGATAGTATCATATACAAATAAAATTCGGAAAACATATTGATTTTAAGTATCATTTTTTTATTAATTTTTATGCTCAATGTGTAACATAAATTTTAGTTACTAATTTTAAAAAAAAAATTAACACAGTTGGACAATATAGACCAACTTTTTTTTAAATAAAAAACATATTGATCTAAAATATATAAAAAAATGTTAAAGATACTAATTTATATAGCAATGCTACTCCTTCTAACGTGTGTGTGTGTGTGTATATATATATATATATATATATATATATATATATATATATATATATATAGAGAGAGAGAGAGAGAGAGAGAGAGAGAGAGAGAGAGAGAGAAAGAGATACTGTTTTGAGTTTCAAAACTATTTTGGTTCTAGACACAATTAATATTTAGAAAATATACTATTTTGAATGTATTATATACAAATAATATTCAGAAAATATACTGATTTTAAGTATCATTTTTTATTAATTTTTAAGCTTTTTGTGTAACATAAATTTTAATTAATAATTTTTTTTAAAATGTTTTAACACAATTGAACAATATAGACCAATTTTTTCTGAATAAAATATATATTGATCTAAAATATAAAAAATGTTAGAGATACTAATTTATTTATATAGCAATGCTACTCATTTTGCATGTGTACATACACATACATAAACATATACATATACGTATATGTATATGTATGTGTATGTGTATGTACACACACACACACATATATATATAGTGTGTACACACACACGCATATATATGTATGTGTGTGTGTGTCTATGTATATGTATATGTATGTATATGTGCATATATATATATATATATATATATATATATATATATATATATGTGTGTGTGTGTGTGTGAGTGTGTGTATGTATGTGTACACACATATATATATGTGTATATGTATATATATTTGTACACATATATTCCATTACAATTAAATTTTTCTACTATCAAATTCTTGCAATAATATTTTGAAAGGACATTAATAGAAACAATAGAGTTTCCAAGAAAATATCATACAAGTAAACAAAAATTGAAAATTTTAAGTATATAAATTTTCCCTTTCCAAAGGAAAATATTACAAGAACTTCCATTTGAGCTCATTAACACTTCTTATATATGTGTATACATATATATTCCATTACAATTAAATTTTTTTTACTATCAAATTCTTTCAATAATATTTTCAAAGGACATTAATGAAAATAATAGAGTTTCAAAGAAAATATCATGAAAGTAAACAAAAATTGAAAATTTTAATTATATAAAATTTTCCCTTTTCAAAAGAAAATATTACAAGAACCTCCATTTGACCTCATTAACAGTTCTTTCTAATATGCAAGTTCAGTATCTCATTATCTCATTGAAATGAACCAATGACCAAGCATCACAAGTCTATTTGCTCAGTAGCTATTGTAAACATTGTTCTCACTAGATTTAACATTCTCCAAGGTTTCAAATAGAGCTCTCTTATGCCTTTCTGTAACCCACTAGATTAAAAAAATCATTGAGTTTGTAACAAAGATAAACTAGAACAACTCAAAAATAGAAAGCTAGAAATTATGTGGTAATTGAAGATATAATCTTGCTAATTAACCAAAGAAATGCATTACGAATATAAGATAAGATCTTGCTAATTAACCAATATATGTAAATTAATGTTTGTATTTTAAAAAAAAAATCATAACAAAACATAATGTTGGTGTCAAATTACACATAGATTTAGGACTAAACATTGCATGCATTCATACATTTTATTAGCATTTAGTATAGTAAAGCATATAGAAATAGATATTTTTTAGTTTTCTTTATTTTTTATAGGGAAAAGGAGTTAGGAGGTGATTTGGTGATAAATGGAGGACAAAAAGGAAGAAATGAAGCAGAGCTACCTATCATCATGATCGTGGCTGGATGCGTGATCATGAAGATGCCTAAAAGGCCAACCCCAAGTGATGTTGAGTCTTTTGCGATAGCGAGTTTCTACCAAGCCAAGCTTTTATCGCGAGCTGTGGACATGTGCGATCGTGACCCTTTCACGAGAGGCCCTTCCATGAGAGTGCAGTTTATGCATTACCACTGTAGCATGCTTCCAGCACAAAACATGTTGATGTGTACTGAATTGAAGAAAAATCTAAAGGGTTGAAAGGACATGTTCTAAAAGAATGTTAGAAAGGACAAAAGACATATATTACATAGGGAGGAGGATACATTTTCTACCTACACACACTCTCTCTCACACAAGAGGGGACACATAAAAGAAGCAAGGAGAAGAAGAAGAGAAAAGAGGAGGAGAAAGAAGCTGATAAGAGGAGACCCATTTGAAGATTCAAGCTTCTTGGATAATATTTTCTCATTTTAATCCTATTTATAATCCTATTTCCTAGTTTGTAATTCTAAATATTGAATGATGATTTTTTTAGCCATAAGTGGCTAAGTTCTTGATTGTTGTTGGAATTTTGAGACCTATTGAATTTAATGTTAATTTAATGTTTATTATTACTTTTTAAATGCATATTATGTTTGTTGATTTGACTAAATATTATATTGTGGCTAGATATAGCTTTAGTTTAGATCTATGCATTGAGAGTTTGTAGATCTAATAGAGTCATAAACACTTATTAGATGGATTAAATATCTTGAGAAAGCTTAATAAAATCTAATTCTTTTGTGGGTTGTGCTTATTGCCTTACATACTTGATATGAGTTTATATTCATGGTGATGATAAGAATTAAGCTATGTTTTTTAATCTCATTTAATTAATTCTTATGGATTGGAGTAGCTACTTGAGAAAGAGTACTTAATGTTTATTAAAAAACCTAAGATATGCATTGAGAAGTTGATTGATTACATCAAATTAACTTAATGAAGATATGGTGCTTAATCTCCTAACAACATGCCTTTCCCATTGATTATTTCCTTCATTATTTTGATTAGCAATAGCTTGAGTTCCATTCCTTAGTTTATTTATTTTTTTAGTTGTTTATATGCTTTCATCATACGACTATTATTAGCTCTAAACATATACAATTAAGATTAATAGGTGTTTAGCATTAATCTCTATGGGAAAAAATACTTTACTTACTTCTATATTACTTGTCGACTCGTGCACTTGCAGAATCACAACATGATTTTTGGCATCGTTGCCAGGGATTGAGCAACTAACATTATAATTAATCAAGATTGTTTTAGATTATAGCATTTTTTTTATTTTTGTACTCTATTTTGACTTGTGAAATTCTATTTTAGGCACTCTTGTGGTTGTGTATGCACAACATTAGATGTGGAAAAAGAGAACAACTGCTCTTTGTTTTGAATTTATAGAAGCTCAAGAAAGAGAACTATAGGAGATCAACAAGTGCATCTAGAACCATGGCTACACAATAAGGAGGTCAATAAGTTGATACGGAGTGAACTCTTCTTGAGTTTGCTATGCCCGATTTGGATGAGGCTCAATAAAGTATCACTAGGCCGAATGTACAAGCCAATAACTTCTAAATCAAGCCTGCTCTTCTACAAATGATTCAATCTATTATCTAATTTCATGGTTTACATTTTGAGGATCCAAACATGCATATAGCAAATTTCTTAGAAATTTATAACACCTTCAAATATAATGGAGTCTCTGATGATGCCATTCATTTAAGACTTTTTTCATTTACACTTAAGGACAAAGCTACAGCTTAGATTAACTCTCAACCACCAGCATCCATTGCTACATGGCATCTTCTAGCAAAGGGATTCTTTTCTAAATACTTTCCTCCTATAGAGATAGCAAAGATCATCAAGGACATCGCTACTTTTTAGTAATTTAAGGCTGAATCTTTGTGTGATGTGTGGGAAAGACTTAAAAAGATGTAGTGAAGTTGTCCACACCATGGTCTTCTGAAAGAAGTTTTTATTTAAACCTTCTATAATGGTGTAATGAGGTCTACAAGGGACACAATTGATGTAAATATAGGAGGATCACTTATGCAGAAGACTATTGATAGCGCCTTTGAACTCTTAAAGAAAATAGCCAACAATAATTGCTTATGGCCTTCAGAAAGACATTTGGCTCCTAAACAAGGAGGAAAACTTAGAGTTAATGATGTTACATCCATCCAAGCATAACTTGCTGCACTAAACAAGAAAATTGATAGTTTTGCTTTAAGAGGTAATGTCATTCCATCATCTTCTTCAACTATATTTTGTGAGCATTGTCATATGTTTGGTCACTCAACACTTGAGTGTAGTTATGGAATTGGAAACATGTGTGGGCATGGAACATTGGAGAGTTGTAACTATGTTGGAAACCAATTCTAACCAAGGCAACTAAATAACAACCCTTACTCAAACACATATAACTAAGGATAAAGGAACCATCCTAATTTCTCATGGAGCAATAACCAAAATACTTAAGGATTTTTAAATCAATTCTCTAAACTAGCACCACCACTTGGATTTTAAGCTAAGTTAATTGATGATAGGTTTGTAGCTATGGAGATGAAGTTTGAAAAGTTCTTAGAAGCTGTCAATTCAAAAATCAATAACCAAAATGAAAAGTATGATCAAATTCTTAAAAACCACTCTTCATCAATCCACAACATTAAGATTTAACTTGGTCAACTAATAAACATAGTTGCTACAAGGGCTCAAGGCCAGCTTCCAAGCAACATGAAAATCAACCAAAAGAGCAAGTTAAAGCCATTACCTTAAGAAGTGGTAAAGAACTCCAAGGTCCTTAACACTTGCCATTAGAGGTTGATAAAGATAAAGAGCATTAAAAGATGATAACATAAGATGTGGAAGTTAAAACATAAGAAAAGAAATATGAAAAATCAAGAGAGACTCAAGTGGGCAGCAACCCATCATTAACACATCAAAGTATACTCCAAAGCTACCCTTTGCCTTGAAGCAAAGGAAGATGAATGATGATGAGAAACAGTTTGCAAGATTCATTAAAAATTTTAAGAAGTTAGAGTTGAAGATACCTCTCCCAAAAGCACTGAATGAGATGCCAAAATATGTAAAGTTCCTTAAAGACATAATCACCAATAAGCGTAAATGGAATGAAAACAAGATAGTGCCTTTAATATAAACTTATAGCTCTATTATTTCAAGAAAAATTCTAGTCAAGCTCAAAGATCCAGGGAGTTTTACAATTCCTTACACTCTTGATTCTAAAGAATTTCCTAAATGTTTATGTGACTTAGGAGCTAGCATTAATCTTATACCTCTTTCTCTTTTTAAGGAGCTAAATGTTAGAGATATGACCACCATTAACATTTCTCTTCAACTTGTTGATCATTTAATTAAAAAGCCCTATGGAGTGATTAAATATGTGTTTGTAAAAGTTGGTAAGTTTTTATTTTTGATGGATTTCATGATTTTAGACTTTGAACAAGACAAGCATTGCCCTTTGATTTTAAGGAGACCTTTTCTCAACACCAGAAGGGTTTTAGTTGATGTGCATAAGGGAAAATCATATTGTAAGTTGGAGAAGAGAAAGTAGAATTTGTGATGAACAAGTTTATTAAGGATTTGACTAAAGTTGATCATCATGAAGAACAAAGGATGGTGAATAAGGAAGTCAAGGCAACAATGATTTCATAGAAGTAGCAGTTTAATCTAAATCAGAATCCTTTGATTTCTCAAATTCTAAATAAGGTGAAGAAAGCCAAATCAAAAGTGAATCTAAAGAAAAAGGCTAAGCAAATTATTAGAATGAAGTATGTTTTTAAGAAGAATGCTTCATTAAAGGGTAAAATAAATCTTGATTTAGTGAAGGATAAAAGAGAAGAGCATCAAACCTTGATTAACATCAGGGATGGGGGATGGTTATCTTCCTCACTTACTTGACACAATCTCACAGGGTATGGTCAAGCCAGCGACCTAAAAATTAGCACATTTTTAATTTGAATTTTTATTTTTTTAGAATATTATTTTTTTGTTCATTTTAGATTTTTAATTATATTTATAGTTTGAAGTTATTGTATATTTGGTTTATTCTAAATTGATGCTTTTTAAAGTAAACGTTATTTGAAGCTAATATTAACTTTTGGCATTTTATTGTGTGCAGAGCAAAACTCGTGATCATTATATGACACGTAATCGTTCAATCATTTCCCAGGTGTTGTCATGATCACTAATTGCTCATAAATTTAGTTTTAGTGCTTTCTCCGTGCTCGTAGACAATTAGCGATCACAAATGTATAACTCCTAAAAACTCAAGGCTCTTTATCACGATCGTGCATAACCCGCAATCATGTGTAAACCCTAATTTGCACTTAAAATAACCACCACCCACTTCCTTCCTCCATTTTTTTTTAAAACCTATAATCTCTAATCTTCCATAAACTCCATCAAATAACAAATCATCTTCCCTTAAATCAATATCCACTCTTAATATTTCATCTTTGCTATACATCTCACCCTGTTTATCCTTTATAAACCTAATTTCATTACCCTTACTTTTAAAATCGGCTGACTCACCGTCATTGCCTATCTTTTATTTAAAAATAGAGCACCCCTATCCTTAATCGATGTTAACATCATGAAGCAAGAAAAAGGCAAAGGTCATTGTAAACGGCGGGGTTTAGCGCACGTCCATGATTTTAGCAATCGCGATACTATTTGGGCTCATGGCCCTAGGGAACACACTAGCCGTTGTCACAAAATATGGCATGGAGGTGAGGAGTCACCACCTAGGATAATAACTGGAAAAAATCATTTTAGTGGTACTCAATTCTTTAAAAAAAAGCTAGCACCACAACCAGGAGATTCTGGAAATGGAATACTAACTTCTTTTAGTCTTGTGTTCATTTAGAATTAATTTATGAATTACTATCTTATTCTCTAATTAAATGCAATTTTATTTAAACCCTAATTAAACATCCATTTAACCCAAAGGCAACAAGTCATAAAATTATATGTAAAAAATGCATACAAAAAGCAATGTCCCTATGTCTAAACTAGATTAATTTTATCAATTAAAGTTAGCTAATTCTATATATTTTATTTACAGTAAAATGGACTAGAGATGGGCCTACATTTTAATTGAATTAATGAGCCTAATCTACTTGTTTTAATTAACTACGGAAATGGGCTTATTGTCTATAAATTTTAGAGAAGAAATTAGTTTATTAAGTGGGCCTAAGTCTAATTTAACTTTAACTCAAATAAAAAAAATGGAGCCTAAGTCTATTTATTTTAAAAGAAATGATATTAAGGGCTGGAGCTAAATCTAAGTTAAATATATTAACTAAAAATGGGCATAAATCTAAATTAATCTAAATGGGCCTAAATTGATTTTAAAATTAATTAAACTTAAAAATCCAATTAAAAACCTATTTATTAAATGGGTTGACCGTATCGTAGGTTTGGGGTCCAAAAAGAATAAAAACATAAAAACAAACCCAATTCAATAAACATCCCAAAAATAAATCAAAACAATAATTTTTACATGAGTTTTGTAAAAAGCCCTAATTCAATTTCATGCAACCCTAAAATTAATCTGCTGCCATCATTGATTTTAATTGAATTTTACCAAATTAAACCTAGATGACGAATCAATTTTTAGTGCAGAGAATTAAAATTTCACTAATTTCCCTCTATTAGGGCTATTACAAACTACGGTGCAGGAAATTAAAGCAAATTAATTACAACCCAATAAAAGCCATAAACAAAATACTGCAGAAAATAATAAATCCTAAATACTACAAGGATTTCACAAAACTTAGTCCATGTCATCCCATGGATTCTTCAATACTTCCAAAATCTCACATCACCAACCTCACATCCAGAGCACTACAAGACACAAATCAAAACAAAAAAAAATAGTAAAGAATCAATCAAGAAATAAAAAAAGAAAAAAGAGTAGAAGATGTTGTGCAAATGTTGTTTGAATGCCCCTTAAATTAGGATTATCACTATTTTGAGATTGACTCTATTGTTTTTTTTCTTGACTTTCTGGACTTTTAAAAACAAAGAATGTATTTTTTTGATTTGGAACTTATAGTAGAAGGTCTATGATTTTCAATCCACACTTTTTCTTTGCAGTAGCTAATTAGGGTTTTTTTTGTTTGCCTCTCTCTAGTTTTTTTTTCCACAACCCCTTTGCTTCTTTAGGTTTTTTTTATAGGCTCTACCTCTCTAGCTCTTTTTCCCTCTCTCTAGGGTTTCCATAGCCTCCCCCTTCTGGCTTTTAAAGTCAAACCTAGCAACCTCTAACCCTGCAATCATGTAGGGAAGTTAGATTTTTTATTTTTTAACTTTCAAAATCAAGAGATAGAGTTTTGAAAAAATCAAAGACTTGCACATGCAAAGACACGTGGTGTCCTGGACCAATGAAAAAATTGAACAATTATGAAAAAATTCAATTTTCAACGTAAAAAAAATCACTTTTTAGCAAAAATTGGCACTCTAGAATGCCGATTTTCATCCCGTAATGCCGGTTGGCATTGTTTAATGTCGACTGGCACTACATAATGCCAGTCGGCATTACATAATGCCAATCAAAATTACATAATGTCGGTCGGCATTAAATGCCAGCCGACCATATTCTTATTTATTTTTTATTTTTTAATTAAATTATAAAAAAAAGGTACTCAAAAGTTTCTAATTTTCACAATCAAATCCCTAAAAAATAATTTTGTAATGAAATCCACAAAACGTAGCAATTTAGTCCTTTAAATCATGAAAATCGACATTAGAGATCAATTCTCGATTAGATTTTCATCATAGGGGTTTTTGTCACACACGTGCACAATTGCATCTAGAAATTAGGTGGTTACAATTGCCCCCTTTGTCGCTGTTTGCTTGACAAATTGCGGCACAGAAATAGTAGCACACAATTTTGAAAGAAAGAATTAGGGTACTTCATTGTATCCTAATTAACATGTTGATGCTTAAATTGTTAGGCAATTTTAAGTAAGATGATTTGTTTAATATGTTTCATTATATTTCCTATAGAATGTCTAGTGAAACTTATGCATTTTGCTATATTCCCCGTGGGATGTCTAGCGACTCATAATTTGAAAATATGTTATAGTTCCCGTGGAACGTCTAGCAATAATAATTTATCTATTGTGTAGTGATTGGCAAACTGCTGTATATTCCTTTTATGATATCTAATAACAGTGGATTTTGTTATATTCTTTGTGGAACGTTTAACGAAATAAATGCAATGATGCTCACTATATTCCCTGTAGGACATCAAACAAGCCTTGATTTAAACAAAGTGTTATAGTTCCCGTGGAATGTCTAGCAATTTGATAATTTTAAAATTCCACTATATTCCCTGTGGGATATCTAGTGACTTATGATTTGAAAACATGCTATAGTTCCTATGAAACATTTAACAACAATACCATAACCACTGTGTAATGTATAAAAGATTTGAAAAATTTTCATGTTATAACTGCTATTGAAGCACAAAACATGCTAAATTTGAAATTCATGTTATGATTACTGTGCAACTAATAACTTAATAATTTTGAAATTTATGTTTCAGCTACTGTGTAGCATGAAACAAATTTTGAAATTTTTTTATTTAAAATAATGCATGTAAAAATGCAAAACTGAATTTTATAATTATGTTATGTATTCTGTACTTAAATACAGATGCAATTAATAATAATTCATTAATTGATGACATGAGTTGAATGAATTAATTAGGAATCAAATCCTAATCAAGATGCAATTATGGATGAAATTGCAAAGAAAAACTTGATTTTGAATGCGAGCATAGTCAAGGGACCAAAATGGATTTTTTTCATTTATAAGAAGCTTCCCTCCTTATTTTTCGATGCTAATATTTTATTCCCTCTCCATTTCTTCTTTTTTACTTTGATTTTCTTCTTTTAATTTCTTATTCATCTGAAGTTTGATTCACGATCCGTTGGATCTTATGGCTGACCCACAATACAGGCTACACAAAGGAGCAGAGATTCTAGCTAACCCAACCATTATGCCTCTCTGTTTTCCTCAAAAGAACCTTGGACTTCGAGAGGTTTCTACTATGCTTCTTTTGAATCACCTTCACCTTTATAGGTGCATAGATGTGGGCAATGAGGTAACACTTCCTCATTTCTATTTATTTCTGTAAAAAATTATTCATACAATTAGTAATCAGAATTAATTTTAGAATGTAAATTAGTGTGTATATTATTGAAATTAGATTAAAAATCACTCAAAAAATGCATGAAAATTTTAAATTTAACCCGAGAACATAAGATTTTAGTTGAATGGTCGAACGAAAGTCTGAAAATCTAAGTCAGAAGTCTAGAAATCAGTTGACATTTGTGCAATGCCGATTGGCATTGTACAATGCCGATCGACATTATACAATGTCAGTCGGCATTTTACTTTGCCGATTTAAAAAAATGAATTTTTTTATCAATTAATTATTATTTCTCCCTCAAAATTCTCCTAGCGACTGATGAAATTCACAGGCTATTTTCATATAGTTTGTGAATTATTTCACAGGCTGCCAGAGAATGTGGCACAGTTGGTATGGGCCTCCGAGTTTAGACGATTTACTACTGGGCTTCTGACAGCTCGAGGGAGGTCCGATCACCATTTTTTATTTTCACTGATTGAGCAGTGGATGGACACCACCCATACATTCCATACTCGTGTAGGCGAGTTGACTATTTCGCCTATGAGTTTTTCTACGATCACCGGGATTGCCTTCGGAGGGATTCCCATTTCCTTTGATATTAGCTACCACCATCTCCCTGAGTATGCACAGAGTTATTATATGCAAGATTTGATTGGGTTCTCTCTAACGTGGAAGAATAGGAAGAATGTTCTTTTTTCATCGTTAATTGAGAGATTCAGACATCTTCCTACAATCACTCCTTATCAATTTTCCCATAAGGCAAGGTGTCTCCTTTGATATTGCTTGGCATGACCTTCTTTTGTGAGACTGGTCATGAGGTCAGCATTTCCCTTCTCGACCCTCTTTGAGACTTAGACCGAGTCATCACCCTTGACTAGGGATCTGCTGCGTTGGCTTATCTATATTATAGACTAAACATTATTTGTAGAAGTGCTATCACCATGTGCAGCTTTTGGCACACTTTGCATATATGTCATCCTGTTTTTTTACTTATTTCTTTTTTCCAGATATGGAGTATAGAGATTAGGCTGATTTATGGCCTTGGTGCTATCAATTTTGATAGGAGGCTCCCTCTAATGTAGAGATAGGGCTCTTCCCGTCTAGCGAGCATTAGGAATACTCTGCAGACTTACTACGATCAGCTAAACACTATCAAGTGGCACTTGGTAGGAAGATAGAATCATTAGTATTTCATTATTTAATGCAAGTTAAACTTAATAATATGATTTTGCATATTAAATCTAATTGGCTGGAGGGAGCGGATGTCATCCAGAGGTACGATTTCATAGTTGCTGCAACATGACTCAAGGACATGAGGATTCTACTCCCTGGTTATAGCTGCCAAATGTGGTATTTGGGAGAGCGGGTGTATTAGTGGCATTCTGGATCTTCCCAATGCCGTATTCCCTCTTATGTTCCTCTCTTAGTGTTATATAGTTCTCATATAATGGGTTTAGAGTTGAGAGAGGCATTACAGGGATATGATGCCATGAGTTTTTTTAAGCAATCTTGTCATTACTGATAGTTCATCCATGAGAACCTATTAGAGCAAGTTCCTACTGACCAAGTTGAGGTAATTTCTTATCATTTCTCTTTCAGAATGTTCAAATCACTTATTTTCTTTTCTCGCAGTTTGAGGAGATTGGCCCCCCTGCAGACGAGGTGATGAAGGACGCGATCGGGACTACTTAGGGGCGTACGACTGCTTCTAAGCTTGAGATTGTGCCTGAGGTATCTGGGCCTAGACCTGTGTCACGACCCAAACCAGGGGCCATGACAGGCGCTAGGGAACGGGAATTCTTTCGAATCCGGAACCCGTAGCAAGCCTAAAAATAAAATAAAACATGCAATAATAATAATAACAATATCAAACTTGCAACGAAAATAAAAATGATAAATATAATAATAACAGTTTCATCACTGGATTTGATCAAACCTCATCTCATATATATATAATCTTTTAATACAATACAAATCCAGTTTCAAATATAATACATCTCTTTAAATAAAATACATGAAATCCAATACTTTAATTCACAACTACTGCAGTGTCTAGATAAAATAAATAAGACTCAAGTAGATAATTTACACAAAGAAGTCGGGGCGGAAGAAATCCGGCGTATCAACCTGCTACTGAGGTCTGAAGATGTTGACTCTCCTGAAAAATAGTCAACGGAGGGGAGTCAGACCTCACTGAGTGAATTACTATAGTACATATACATGCATACTAAATGATAATGCATACAGTCAACGGTATATATCTAATATATATATACAGGCAAATACACACAGATGCAATAAAAATCATTTTGTATATTTTATCTGAAAATCATCTTTTATGAAGGATCACATAAAACCCTAGAATATCGCAACCTCAGAAAATAGTGTTAGACAACACTCTAGCCATACAGGCTCACTTATTCCAAATATATCCACTTAATCCATTTGAACAGTAGACTGGCCCCGAGACACTAAGTCAACCGAGCTCCAGCAGTCTGACTGCTTGTGTGATTGGCCCCGAGACACTTGGTCAACCGAGCTCCAGCAATCACACCTCCAAACCATATCTCATACATCAAATAATCATAACCAATCAATATCCACAAATAGTTAGTAATATAGCCTAAATACTATAGGCGTACGGGTACGTACTTGGTCCTAGTGCTGCCCACTAGGTAGCACGTTCTATCGATATCCTTCATTAATAAATATAAAACATTCATTCACAAATACATGATGCATGAATTTAAATAAAACAACAATATAAACCATATATATACTGGAAATATACCAAAAGTAAACCAGGTATATTTCGAGTATATATATGTCAAATAAATCCAATCAAATTATAAATTAAGTTGGAAATATATTTAAAAATATTTTAAATATATTTTATTTACAAAACATGCATATAATTTAATAAATACCAAAAATAAACTTAAATACAAATCACATTATTTATGCATTTTAATCAAAATAAAATATATATTTCTAAATCATGCACCCTAAGCATATATATATAATATAGTAACTCACCTAGTGCGATCCACGAGACGGGTCCGACGGGCCTGGTCCACTAGCCCTCGGTCTCGGCCCAACTAAATAAGAAATAATTAACCGACATCAGAATAAACCTAACAGAAATCCTAGAATTCGATCTAGAGTATTAAACACAGAATTAGAAATTAGGGTTCGACCGTATATCACGTTTTACGAGAATTCTACCGAAAATTCAGCAGAACCTCCCCTGTAAAACGGACATCTCTCTACTCAAAAGAGTAGAGCCGACCCTGCAAAGAAACACACTTCGAAAAACTACACAAGGCACAATCAAAATCCCACGGTCGGACTCCAAACTATAGTCCACCAACCGGGGTCCACAAACATTGAATAATTTCGAAAATACCAAAAATATCCTTATAATAGAGAAATACATTTTATAAGTAGAAATTACATAATTAACCTTAAAACACTGTAAAAACCGATAAAAACTCATTTTATTAGTAAAACCGTATATTATATATATAATTGAAAATAATTCACGAAAAATAGTTTTAATTAGTTAAAAATACCAAATAATTTGTAGAAATCATTTTTATACCTTAAATAACTATTAAAACCAATTAAATTACATTTTTAGCCAATTTAGGGTAAAATTACCAAAATACCCCTATATATAAATATACTAAAATTACTTCAAAAATTCACCAAAAATTATACAATTATCCAAAATTAATTTTCTCAACATATTTATCAATAATATCAATAATTAAACTCAATTATCCAATTAATTTCAATTAAAAACACATTTAACCTAATTTTCCCAAAATTACATAAACTTCAATAATTCAAAATAAATACTTAGAAATTCATAAAAATTCCAAATAAATTCCTATAATTCATTTCAACACTTAATTTAACCATAAACCCCAATTTCATAATTTAAATAATTAATTTCCGAAAATTAGAAAGTAATATTAAAATATTCAAAAAATACCCAAAAATCCAAAAAATCTCCAAAAATTCTACAAAAATTCATACGTGTAGATTAAGCTACTAGGATCAAAATTTGTAAAGGGAGTTTTCATGAATCAATCAATTCGAAGCTCAAAAAAATCAAAAACCCTAATGTGATCGAATTCAAAAATTCGAAACCTAACCAATTCTAGACCATTTAAGCTCAAAGCAAAGCTAGAATCACACTCACCGGAGCTCAAGGAGAAGAAAGAGACTGGCGGTGTCGAAAACGATGGCTGGAAATGGGAGAAACGGCGAAGGGACGATTTTCGGCCAAAAGAGGAAAAATGGGGCTGCCGGCGCCGGGGAAGGGAGCTGGAGGCGGCGGAGGACGGCTGGGAACGGCAGTGGCAAGCCGGGAGGCACACCGACGGTAGGTGACCGGAGTTGCAGACGGTGAGGGGTGGGGTGGGTGGTGGTCGGGCGCGCACGGGAAGAAGGAAGAAGAAGAAGAAGAAAAAAAAGAAAAAGAAAGAAAAGAAAAAGAAAAAAAGAAAAAATAATTTTAATAATTAATAATAAATAAAATAATTAAATAACAATAAATAAATAAACAAATAATAAAATATTAGGGTAATATATATTAAACCCTAATTAAATAAATATTCACACACATAGTCTTTATTTAGTAATTTAAAAATACGCATGAGTTCATGCAAGTCCGAAAATATATTTAAAATAATTAATATTAAAATATTTACGTGAAAATTTCCCCGAAAATACAAGTCCCGGGAAAATTTTACGTAAAACACTGTAAATAAAACACAGTATTTAAAATAGGTTTTAAATACATATCATCTCGTGAAAATATCGTAATATATATACAAAAATTATTGACACTGCATATCCCGGTATAGTGTAAAAATATTTAAAAACACGGGATATTACAACCTGGTCATGCACAACATACTTAGTACATTGGGACCAGTTATGAGGGAACCTTTGTTGGTGCTGTTTTTGGCAATGTCCCCCTTCCTGACAGATTAATGCTTTATTGGGCTCCTCCTGTTCAGGCTCCGGTTGAGCAGCAGATGCATTTCGGTGATGTTCAACTCCCTAGCTTTTCTCTAGTAGATACTTCTCATGTGAGTTTGTCTAACTTATTTCTTGTATTACATGTACACTCGGTATTAATGTTAGTATAACTTTACAAAACAGGTCCCCAGACACAGGCAGAGTATTTGCATGGACTCGAGTTGTCTCAGAGGTTATTTACCATGCAGGCCACGGATAGTTGGTGGGTAAGCATATACACTTATTACACTAATGTATGCATGGTATGCATGAAATGCATATGATATGATATTTCCTATATGTGCAGAGTTATTCTAAGGATCTAGAGTGTGAGAACGAAATACTTTGTTGGCAGCTTGAAGACTTGGGCATGGACCTCCACAGCATTGGTACTTCATCTGTTAGACCTCTAAATACTTATCATCATAATGTTCCTAGAAAAGGATAGAGCCCATGGCCTGATTTTGGAGCCCGGGATGACTGATTCCAGGCTATCTTCATTTCTAATTTGTACTTATATCAAACTACCTTCTTGTACTGATATATTTCAAATTTCCCTTTCTTGAAATTAGACTTAGATGAATAGATGGTACTAAGGGATTATTATTATATTTTTTTTAACCTTAACTTTTGCCTAAGTAGCCCTTTCGAGTTTTCTATTTAGTAGGCTTCTTATTTTTACTTTTCAAATTTGGTTGCAAGAGAAATTGAGTTTGCTTGCTGCTCATACCAACCCTTTATCCTATCAGCCTCATCAGTTGCAGTCTCATCTCTCGAAGATGAAAGACAAGCACACTATAGACCATTAGATTGATTGGACAAAAGGTATCATGGACATTGATATTACATGGGTCTGCTCTTGGTGGAGACTGAAGTTCATGACTCTTGACTTATATGATTACTGTGTTCCCATCCTGGGGTTGTGCTTTTCGACTTTCATTTTTCCTTTACGTTTTTGTCGTCAGTATGCTCGTCCATAATTCATTATTACTGTTCCCACTAATTTTGAGGGCTTCCCTCTCCGATAAGATTTTTTTAGATAAGGTCAGGGACTTATGGCCACGCAAAACCCTTGAGCACAATATATCTTTGAAAGTTGATAAAGCTACTAACAATAATTACAAGATTTGGGTCATAATACAAGCTACAGGGCCATCCAGATTTTCTAGATACAATAGGACTCAAACTTTACATGATGAATCTTAGAAGAAGAAGAAATAGAGGCACCACTATAGCAAAATGGTCTCATAGAGCTGATTTTAAGCTTTTATGTTATGTTTTCCTTTCTAGTACTTATGCATTATAAATAAGATAGAACATGCAATGTTATGAAAAAATTCAATTTCAATAAGATTCATTAATTAGGGCTAAAATGAGTACATTTACTACATCACGTGACATAACTCATGTTATCAGCTAGTCCTTTCGGATTTTCTAACTGAATATTTTTCGTTCACATTTTATTTCCCTAACTTTTGCCTGACTATCCTTTTGCAGGTTTTCTAATCAGTGGGACCTTTTTCTTTTATTTATTCCCTAATTTTTACCTACAAGTCATTTGTGGGTTTTTTGAATAATGGGAATTTCCTAATTTTTGCATGACTAGAATTTTTTGACTATTTATTCAGTGGACTTTATTTTCTTTATACTATTTTTATTTATTTTTACAGGTAGTATTTCTTGAGGCGATCTAGATTAACAGGACCTATGAACTCATTTCCTTCAAGATCATATATCTTGGTAGCTCCCTTTGGCAGAACTAACTTGACTAAGCACGGTCCTTCCAAATTCGATCTGACTTTTTCTCTCGGATCGAGCACCATTGCTCTAGACTGTTTTAACACCATATCCCCAGCTCTTATTTTCCTTGGCCTTACTTACTTATTGAATGATCTTATGTTGACCTTAACAATAATCAATCTTAATTTTAATCTTAACAAACTTAATTTTGAGCATTTAATTTGTTTATTTAAGTGTGTATAAGTTAGGACTTTATTGGAAGTTAAAATGAAGTATAATTATCTTGGGCTTATTGGACCTTTGAGATTCAATGAGGATTTTGACATCCTTAGAGTTTTGTAATGAGAAAGTTATCTTCTTCTCATTTGAAGTAGACATCTTGAGCTTTCTAAATTGAGCTTATTTTTCAAAATCCAAGTTCATTTGGTTATGCAAATTTTGAGTTGAAATCCACATATACGTCTGCCATCTCAAATTGCACATCTCTTAGTATTTTAGACATAACCTGAGATACAGAAGTTAAATTTAGGTGATTTAAAATGATACGGAAAGATAAGTCAAATATCTACAACTTTTATTAAGAAAGTATAGGCAAATTAAAATTTCTTCAGGAGAAAATCATGGCTTCAACTTGGATATAGTTGTCTGATAGTATTTTGCATTTCAAATTGCACAACTCTTAGTATTTTGGACATATCCTAAGCTAAAGATGTCCAATTTATGTGATTCAAAATGATATGGAAATATAATTTAAATATCTATAGCTTCTATAAAGAAAGTGTGGGAAAATTCAAACGCTTGGGTAGCCAATCATGGTTTTAATCCATGAATAGCTGTTTGACAACATCACTTTCAATGATTCAAAATATAGATATTTGACATATCATTTGCACCTCCAACATCTATATTTTTAAGTATAAATACCTCTAGAGCTAAATGGAAGTTAAGAAACTTGTTTATTATTCATTCTTTCTTAAGCATTCATTGAGCTATCAAATTCTCTTAAACAATTCTTTATTTGTATAACTCTTGTGAGAGTTGAGTATGTATTAGAAATAGAATTTCTCTTCATCTTAAATCTTGGGTTATATTAGAAGGAAAGTGAGATTTATTTCTAAAGTAATTAGTTTAAGTGTTGTCCATTAAAATACTTGGGTTTTGGTTTTTTGAGTGAGCCTTAAAAACTTATGTTGTAATATTATAAGAATGAGCTATAAAACTCTTGTGTAATCTCAATCTTGTGAATAAGATTATGGGTGATTGAAAATCCTAACTTAGGGATAAGTTAGGTGGAGACGTAGGATTGTTATTGAATTGGAACTTCTTAAATCTTTGTGTTCTTCATTCTTCCTTCTCAAATTCCATTCAATTCTTGTAAAGAATTCTTTTAATTTCTCATTTTTATTTGATAGTCCTATTCACCCCCCCCCCTTTAGGACTCTTTTCATTTGGTATCAGAGCTTGAATTCTAGGTACTTCATTGCTAGAATACAAGATCATGGGGAGTGATTCATAAAACATCTCTTCTCTTAAACCATTCTTTGATGGTAGTGACTATCCACAATGGAAATTCAAAATGAAATTATATCTTGATTGTGATTCCATCAAACTTTGGGACATTGTCCTAAAAGGTTGGGAACCACCTATAATTATTATTGATGGTGTGGTAATTACTCTTGCAAGAAGCCAATGGAGTCTTGATCAAAAGGAAGAAAATCGCAAAAATAAAAAAGCTATGATTACTCTAGTCTCTTCAATGGCAAGAGAAGAAGGAGGAAAGTTTTAACATTATATGTCGGCCAAATAAATGTGGGAGACCTTAGAAAACCACTACAAAGGCAATATTCAAGTAAGAAGCAAAAAGGTTCAACTTTATATGTATGAATATGAACTCTTCAAAATGAAGCCTCATGAATCAATCACAGAGATGATAAATCATCTCAATGCTCTCCTCACAACCCTTAAGAAACTTAGAAAACATTTTTACAAAGAAGAAGTAAACAACAAGATTTTAAGAATCCTACCTGAGAAGGATTGGAAATCTCGTGTTACTTCAATTGAGGAAGCTCAAGACCTCTCCACCTTATCAATTGATGTGCTCATTGGTAAGCTCTTAACACATGATCTCACTATCAAGCAAAGAGGTAAAGAATAATAAGAGAAAGAAGAAAAGAAAAAGAGCATTGCTCTAAAAGCTCCTTAAGAAGATAGTGAAGAGGAAAGCATTAAAGATTCTAGTGATGAAGATAATGACATTACCATAATCACTAGGAACTTCAAGAAGTTTTTGAGAAAGAAAAACTTCTCAAGAACAAGGGACTTCAATAAGAAGTTTGAAGGAGATAGGAAGAAGAAAACTAAGGAGGTTACTTGCTATGAATGTAAGAAACCGGGACATATTAGAAGTGAGTGTCCCAAACTCAAATTCAAGAACAACAAAGCAAAAGATAAGAAGAAGGCATTCAAAGCTACTTAGGATGATTCCTCCGAATCGAAGAGGAAAAGGAACAGCAAGAGGTGGCCAATCTTTGCTTCAAGGTCCTTGAAAACGAAAATAAGGTATCATCTACTTTTTATTCTTCCTTTGATGATTGTGATAATTATTGTGATAATGATCATGATGATAAGAGCTCTATTATAAGCAAATTACTTGTTAAATGCAAAATTTTATTATCTAAGAAGAAATACTATAAGCATGAGTTAGGTAGCTTAAATAGAGATTTAGAAATTTTAAAAATTAATTTTTCTAAACTTGTTGAATCAAATGAAAAACTTGTTAGTGATGCAAAATCTTTTAATTCTTTGGAAGATTAACTTAAGAAAGAAAATGATGAAAATCATAAGCTTTCTAAGGAGGTCTTAGAATTAAAGAATTCCATTGCTAAATTTAAGAGAGGAAAAGAAACTTTAAATAGTCTTCTTGACTCTCAAAAATTTCATGGAGATACCCATGGAATTGGATATAAGAATGGAATGTCTTCATCATCTTTATCACATATTAATTTTTTAAAAGCTTCACATGATTCCACTTCTTCAACCTCCAAATTAAATAAGACTCAAGCTTTCAAAGCTAAAAGATCTCATGTGGTAAATAGCAAAGGAAAGTCTCATGAGATTCATCCTTCATTAACACAAAGAGGTAAGGCTCAAACTAGAGCACCTAAACCCAAGCATGCTTATATGTACATTAAACACAATTATAATAGGCATGCTACATAATAGAATGCACATAAACATGTTACACAAAATTATCAAAATTCACATCACTATTGCCAATGCATGTCTCACTTAATGACAAAAAACAATAAAAGATACACATAACACCAAAGTCATGTTGCACACATTAGGAAAGCATTTCATTCTAAGAGGAATAAATTCAAAAATATTGTGTTTTCTTATTGCGTGATTAAAGGACATACTAACAATGTGTGCTTCAATAGAAGACTGCATATGAATTTACTTCCTACGGATTATCTTGAAACTAACCAATTTAGACCAAGAAAGGTTTGGGACCAAAAGAACTCTTAAATTGTATTATGTAGATGTGCTTGAAATCCACAAGAACAAAAAGTAAGTGGTATCTCGATAGTGGATGTTCAAGGAACATGACAAGAGACAAAGAGCAATTTAATAAACTTGATGCTAAGGATGGAGGACACATTACTTTCAGAGATAATGCAAAAGGAAAAATTATTGTCATTGGAGAAATAAGTAATCCTCAATCCTTATCTATACATCATGTGTTGTTTGTTGATGGTCTTAAACATAATCTGCTTAGTATAAGTCAATTATGTGACATGGGAAATAAAGTAACTTTTTATCCTAAAAATTGCTTTATTAGTAGTCTTGATGAAAACAAAGTTATTTTTAGTGGTGAAAGAGTATACAATGTTTATGTCATTGATTTGAATAAAATTGATAACAAAGACATAAAATTCTTAGTGTCTATCTCCCATGACACACGGACATGGCATAGAAGATTAGGACATGCAAATTTTAAGCTTTTGAATGATCTTTGTAAATATGAACTTGTAATTGGTTTACCTAAGATTGAATTCACTAAGGATAAAACTTATAATTCTTTTCAAAAGGGAAAACAATCCAAGTCCTCATTTTAGCTAAAAAATGTAGTGTCCACCTCTAGGCCACTTAAACTTATATATATGGATTTATTTGGACCAACTAGAGTTACTAGTCTTGGTGGAATACACTATGCATATGTATTGGTTGATGATTACTTTAGATTTACATGGGTATGTTTCCTTGCTCATAAGAATGATGCATTTAAAGCTTTTGAAAAGTTTGCAAAAAGAGTTCAAAAAGAAAAAGGTTTTTATATTTCTTCTATTATAAGTGATCATGGAATCAAATTTGAAAATGAATTTTTCAAAAACTATTGTAATGAAAATGTTATTTCTCATACATTTCATCTTCTAGAACTCTTCAACAAAATGGGATAGTTGAAAGGAAAAATAGAAATCTTATGGAAATGGCTAGAACAATGCTTCATAAGTATAATTTGCCCTTATACTTTTAGGCAAAAGCTGTTAACACATCTTGTTATATTTCAAATTGAGTTTTCAAAAGACCAAATTTAAATAAAACATCTTATGAGCTATGGAATAATAGAAAACCTAAAATCTCATATCTAAGAGTATTTGGATTCAAGTGCTTTATATTGAACACCAAGGAAAATCTTGGGAAATTTGATTATAAAGCCGATGAAGGAATTTTCCTAGGCTATTCTATTTCTAAAAAACCATATAGGGTCTTTAATAAGAGAACTCTAGTAGTTGAAAAGTCAATGCATGTGGTATTTGATGAATCAAACTCACTTGATCCTAGAAAGAATGTTTGTCATGTTGATGATCTTGTAGGTGACAATGAGATTATAGAAACACAAGAAGAAAATGCTAGTAAGCCTTTGGAACTTGAACATCCAAGTAAGAAGAAAAATGAGGAGACATCGCAACCTACCTTGAAGGATGAACTTCCAAAGGATTGGCAATTTAAGAAAGCTTACCCTTAAGACCTCATTATAGGTGACACTACAAAAGGGGTAACTATTAGATCTCAATTAAAGTCTATTGTTAATTTAGCCTTCATTTCTCAAATTAAACCCAAAAATATTAATGATGCTTTGTGTGATGAATTTTGGGTCCTTGCTATGCAAGATGAGTTAAATCAATTTAAGAGAAACAAGGTTTGGACCTTGGTTCCTAGACCTAAACATCATCCTATTATAGGCACCAAATAGGCATTTATAAATCAGATGAATGAACAAGGTGTCATAACTAGGAATAAAGCTAGACTAGTAGCTAAAGGTTATAATCAAGAGGAAGGCATTGATTATGATGAAACCTTTCCTCCTGTTGCAAGGTTAGAAGCTATTAGGATACTACTTGCATTTGCATCATACATGGATTTTAAACTTTATCAAATTGATGTTAAAAGTGCATTTTTAAATGGTTTTATTGAAGAGGAGGTATATGTTGAACAATCTCCAGGTTTTGAAAATTTTAACTCTCCAAATCATGTGTTTAAACTTCCAAAAGCATTATATAGATTGAAACAAGCTCCAAGAGCTTGGTATGAAAGATTGAGTAACTTTTTACTAAAGAAAGGTTTCTCTAAAGGAAAGGTTGACACAGCTCTTTTTATAAAGAAATCCGAACATGATTTATTAATTGTTTAAATATATGTTAATGACATTATATTCAGTGCTATTAACCATTTTTTGTGTGACGAATTCTCTAATTTAATGTAAGGAGAATTTGAGATGAGTATGATGGGTGAACTTAAATTCTTTCTTAGACTACAAATCAAGAAATGGAAAAATGAGATTTTCATCAATCAAACCAAGTATGCAAAAGACGTTCTTAAAAATTTTGGCATGGATGGAGCTAAGATAAGTAAAACTCTAATGAGCACCACAACCAAACTTAACAAAGATAAGAATGGCAAACCGGTTGATGAAAAGTGACTTAGAGGTATGATCCGATCTCTTCTTTATTTAATTGCTAGTAGACCCGATATTATGTTTGCTACTTACTTGTGTGCTAGATTTCAATCAAGTCCTAGAGAGTCTCATTTGAATGCTATCAAAATAATTTTTAAATATCTTTGTGGTACAATGCATTTAGGACTTTGGTATCCTAAGAGTTAATTCTTTGACTTAATTAGTTATTCTGATGCAAACTTTACAGGTAGTTTACTAGATAGAAAAAACACTTCCGGAACTTGTCAAGTTTTAGGATAATATTTAGTTTCTTGGTTTAGCAAGAAACAAGTTTCAGTTGTCTTGTCCACTGCTGAAGTTGAATATATAGCAGCAAGTCTTTGTTGTTCACAAGTTTTGTGGCAAAAACAACAGTTGTTAGACTATAGTGTAAAACTTAATCACATTCCAATCAAATGTGATAATACAAGTATTATCAACCTTAGCAAAAATCTCATTCAGTATTCTAGAACTAAGCATATAGACATCAAACATCATTTCTTTCGTGATCATGTTCAAATTAGTGATATCTCACTTGAATTTGTTGATACAAATAATCAACTTGTAGATATCTTCACCAAACCTCTAAATGAAGACAGATTAAATTTCATTAAGCATGAACTTGGCATAATTAATGGTTCTAGTTTATCTTAATTTTATGTTTAATTGATGGTTGAACTGTTTTCATGTGAAATCATGTTGTGCTTATTAATTACTTTGATTGATAAATATTTTGATTTTGATCTTAAAATTTTTTTTGTCATCAGCTTATATTTGGTTTATCTTTTTAAATTTTCTTTTGCATTTTTTCAAAGGAGGAGAAATAATTTGAGTTTGCATGTGTACCTAGTTAATTTTCTTTTTAACATGTGTACTTATTTTGTTTTTAATTTTAAAACTCCCTTACAAATTGTGCTTATGTTAGTGACATATTATATTTTTATTTGATATAGGGGGAGAAATTTTGTTTAAATTTTTGCATGCATATTAACATTATGATTAATTTTGTCGTACATCATATGTTACAAAAGGTCTTATTTTGCTTACTTTATGTATGACATAGATTTCATAAAGATTTTGAGTATCTTTGTTTTTCATTTTCTCTTTATATCTCTCTCTTTTCTTTTTGCTTTTGACAAAGGGGGAGAAATATATTTGAGTTTGTTATTCATTACTATACATGTGTATAATATTTTATTATTGTGTTTATACATGCATAATTCATGTATAATTTCTTCTTAGGAATGGTTTTTATCTTTGATAAGGCATAAATATCTTCTTAGGAATGATTTTTATCTTTGATAAGGCATGAATATCTTCTTAGGAATGGTTTTTATCTGTAATAAAACATGAATATCTTATTAAGAATTGTATCAATCCATGAATAGTTATTTGACAACATAAATTTCAATGATTCAAAATATAGATGTTGGACACATCATTTGCACCTCCTACAGTTATATTTTTAAGTATAAATACCTCTAGAGCTGAATGGAAGTTAAGAAACTTGTTTATTATTCATTCTTTCTTAAGAATTCATTGAGCTCTCAAATTCTCTTAAACAATTCTTTGTTTGTATAACTCTTGTGAGATTTGGATGTGTGTTAGAAATAGAATTTCTCTTCATCTTAAATCTTGGGTTAGATTAGAAGGGAAGTGAGATTTATTTCCAAAGGAATTGATTTAAGTGTTGTCCATTGAAACACTTGGGTTTTTGTTTTTTAAGTGAGCCTTGAAAACTCATGTTGTAAGTGTCACGACCCAAAACAGGAGTCATGACCGGCGCTAGGGAACGGGAATTCTTTCGAATCCGGAACCCGTAGCAAGCCTAAAAAATAAAATAAATTATGCCATCACAACAGTAACAATATATTATGCAGCGGAAAATAAAAATCATAATATCGTAATATTATCCATATCAACTGGATTTAAATAAAAATCTCATCTCATACATAAAATCTCTTTAATACAATCCAGTTTTAACATAATATATCTCCTTTAAAACAAAATACATGAAATCCAATACTGTAATTCACAACTACTGCAGTATCTAGATAAAATAAATAAGACTCAAGTAGACAATTTACATAAAGAAGCCGGGGCGGAAGAAATCCGGCGTATCGACCTGCTACTGAGGTCTGAGGAAGTTGACTCTCCTGAAAAATAGTCAACGGAGGGGATTCAGACCTCACTGAGTGAATTACTATAATATATATACATACACACTAAATGATAATGCATACAGTCAATAATACATATCTAATATGTATATATACAGGCAATTCATACAGATGCAGAAAAATCATTTTTATATATTTTATCTGAAAATCATCTTTTATGAAGGATTATATAGAACCCTAGAATATCGCAACCTCGGAATAATAGTGTTAAAAAACACTCTGGCCATACAGGCTCACTGAATCCAATTATATCCACTTAATCCATTTAGACAGTAGACTGGCCCCGAGACACTAAGTCAACCGAGCTCCAGCAGTCTGACTGCCAGTGTGATTGGCCCCGAGACACTTGGTCAACCGAGCTCCAGCAATCACACCCAAACCATATCTCACACATATCAATAATCACATCAAATAATCATAATCAATATCCACAAATAGTTAGTAATATAGCCTAAAGCTATAGGCGTACCGGTACGTACTCGGTCCTAGTGCTGCCCACTAGGTAGCACGTTCTATTGATATCCTTCATTAATAAATAATAAAACATTCATTCACAAATACATGATGCATGAATTTAAATAAATCAACAATATAAACCATATATATACCGAAAATATACCAAACATAAACCAGGTATATTTTGAGTATATATATGTATCAAATAAATCCAATCAAATCATGAATTAAACTAAAAATATATTTAAAAACATTTTAAATATATTTTATTAATAAAACATGTATATAATTTATTATATACCAAAAATAAACCAAAAATATACTTAAATACAAATCACATTATTTATGCATATTCAGTCAAAATAAAACATGCATTTTCTAAATCATGCATCCTAAGCATATATATATATAATATAGTAACTCACCTAATGCGCTCCACGAGACGGGTCCGACGGGCCTGGACCACTAGTCCTCGGTCTCGGCGCAACTAAACAAGAAATAATTAATCGACATCAGATTAACCCTAATAGAAATCCTAGAATTCAATCTAGAGTATTAAAATACGGAAACAGAATTAAGGTTCGACTGGACATCACGTTTTACGAGAATTCTACCGAAAATTCGGCAGAACCTCCCCTGTAAAACGGACATCTCTCTACTCAAAAGAGTAGAGCCGACCCTACAAAGAAACACACTTCGAATACAAGCTCAACACAATCAAAATCCCACGGTCGGACTCTAAACTACAGTCCACCGACCGGGGTCCACAAACACAGAATAATTCAGGAAATACCAAAAGTATCCTTATAGCACAGAAATACATTTTATAGGTAAAAATTACATAATTAACCTTGAAACACTATAAAAACCGATTAAAACTCATTTTATTAGAAAAACCGTATATTATATATATAATTGAAAATAATTCACGAAAAATAGTTTTAATTAATTAAAAATACCAAATAATTTGTAGAAATCATTTTTATACCTTAAATAACTATTAAAACCAATTAAATTACATTTTTAGACAATTTAGGGTAAAATTACCAAAATACCCCTATATATATAAATATACTTAAATTACTTCAAAAATTCACCAAAAATCATACAATTATCCAAAATTAATTTTCTCAACATATTTATCAATAATATCAATATTTATACTCAATTATCCATTTAATTTCAAATAAAAACACATTTAACCCTAATTTCTCAAAATCACATAAACTTCAATAATTAAAAATAAATACTTAGAAATTCATAAAAATTCCAAATAAATTCCTATAATTCATTTCAACACCTAATTTATCCAAAAACTCCAATTTCATAATTTAAATAATTAATTTCCGAAAATTAGAAAATAATATTAAAATATTCAAAAATACCCAAAAATCCAAACAATCTCCAAAAATTCTACAAAAATTCATACATGAAGATTAAGCTACTAGGAACAACATTTGTGAAAGAATTAAGCATGAATCAATCAAGAACAATTCGAAAAAAATCAAAAACCCTAATAGGCCGAATTTGACAAATCGAAAACTAAGCAATTCTAGACCATTTTAGCTCAAACCAAAGCTAGAATAACACTCACCGAAGCTCAAGGAGAAGAAAGAGACTGGCGGTGTCGAAAACGGTGGCCGAAATCGGCGTGATCGACGGTGGGTTGATTTTCGGCTTCTCCGGCCAAAATCGCTCTCCCGACGCCGAAAACGGCCTCCACAGGCGGCGAAACTGGTCGGGGAAGATGGTGGCACACCGGAAGGCACACCCACGGTGAAGGAACGGCACGGCAACGACCGGAAATGGAGAAGGAACGATCGGAGAAGAAGAAGGAGACTCGGGGGCAAAATGGTAATTTTGCAAACTTTTTGATTTTTGACAAATATATGTATATATATATACTTTATACTATATATTAAAATAATGTTAAATTACACACATCAAATATACACCACACACATAAAAATATTAATATTTTAATAATTTATACCAAATAAAATTAATTAAATAACAATAAAACAATTAAATACTTAATAAAATATTAGGGTAATAATAAACCCTAATTAAATAAATATACACACACAGGCTTTATTTAATAATTTAAAAATATGTATGAGTTCATGCAAACCCGTAAATACATTTAAAATAATTAATAATACATTGTTTACGTGGAAATTTCCCCGAAAATGAAAGTCCCGGGAAAATTTTACGTAAAACACTGTATATAAAACACAGTAATTAAAATAGGTTTAAAATACATATCAACTCATAAAAATATCGTATATATACATATTCAAAATTATTAATACTGCATATCCCGATACAGTATAAAAACATGTAAAAACACGGGATATTACAGTAAGGTTATAAAAGTGAGCTATAAAACTCTTATGTAATCTCAATCTTATGAATAAGATTATAGGTGATTGAAAATCCTAATTTGGAGATAAGTTAGGTGGAGACATAGGATTGTTGTTGAATCTGAACTTCTTAAATCTTTGTGTTCTTCATTCTTCCTTCTCAACTTCCATTCAATTCTTACAAAGAATTCTTTTAATTTCTCATTTTAATTTGATAGTCCTATTCACCCTTGTAAGCACCCAATTTCAGGATGCAATTATGCACAATTGCGACATAAGCTCCTACGATGAAATTTATTTAAAAATTGAACTTGGTTGTTGATTTTCTGGGCTTTAGGGACAAAATTGCAACATTTTTTTTAGGATTTGATTGCAAATAAGTCATTTTTTCAGGGGTCTTTTGGTAATTAAAAGTTAAAATGTAATATCCCGTGTTTTTAAATATTTTAATACTGCATCGGGATATGCAGTGTTAATAATTTTTGTATATATTTATGATATTTCATGAGTTTCTATTTAATTAAAATTTATTTTTAATTGTTTTATATTATTTTAAGCACTTTACGTAAAAAATTTCCCGAGATTTGCATTTTCGGGAAAATTGACACGTAAATTGTTTATTATTAATAATTTTAAACAATTTTACGGACTTGCATGAACTCATATATATTTTTAAAGTACTAAATAACGTATATATGTGTATTTATTCATTTAACTAGGGTTTAATTAATTACCCTAATATTTTACTATTTATTAATTAGTTTTAATATTAGTTAATTATTTTTAGTGTATAAATTATTAAAAAATATTAAATTATATGTGTGTGGTGTATATTTAATGTGTGTGAGTTTATATTATTTTAATATATAGTGTAAAAGTATATATATATATATATATATATATACATATACATTTAATATTAAACAAAAAAATAAAATTTGATTTAATTACGATTTTGCCATTCATCCTCCTCCCTCATTCCCGATCGCCCCATCACCGTTCCACCGCCTGCCATCCCGTTTTCTCACCATCGGTATGCCTCCTAGCATGCCACCTCCTTCCTCTAACTGTTCCGCCGCCAACAGAGTCCATTTCCGACGTCGGAGGAGCTTGATATCACCGAAAAGCCGAAATTCATTCACACCGTCGTTCACGGCGTTTCCAGCCACCATTTTCGACACCGCTGGTCTCTTTCTTCTCCTTGAGCTCCAATGAGTGTGATTCCAAGCTTTGTTTCACTTAAAATGTTCTTGATTTGCTTAGGTTTCGATTTTGGTAATTCGGCCATTTTAGGGTTCTTGATTTTTTTGAACTTCGACTTGATCGATTCATGGAAAATTCCTTCACAAATGTTGTTCCCCTTAGCTTAATCTACATGTGTGAATTTTTGTAGAATTTTTGGGAATTATTTTGATTTTTGGGTATTTTTGAATATTTTATTATTATTTTCTAATTTTCGAAAATTAATTAATTAAATTATGAAATTGTTTTTTATGGTAATTATAGGTGTTGAAATGAATTATAGAAATTTATTTGGAATTTTTATGAATTTCTATGTATTTATTTTGAATTTAATTAGTTTATGTAATTTTGATAAAATAGGGTTAATTGTGTTTTTAATTGAAATTAATTAGTTAATTGAGTTTAATTATTGATTTTATTGATAAATATGTTGAGAAAATTAATTTTGTGCTATTATATTATTTTTGGTGAATTTTTGGAGTAATTTTAGTATATTTATATATATAGGGGTATTTTGGTAATTTTACCCTAAATTGACTAAAAATGTAATTAATTGGGTTTAATAGCTATTTAAGGTATAAAAATGATTTCTACAAATTATTTAGTATTTTTAACTAATTAAAACTATTTTTCGTGAATTATTTTCAAATTATATATATAATATACAATTTTTCTAAATAAATGAGTTTTATTGGTTTTTAATGTGTTTTAGGGTTAATTACGTAATTTTTACTTATTAAATGTGTTTTTAGTATATAAGGGTATTTTCGGTATTTCTATATTGTTTTGTGAATTGTGGACCTCGGTCGGTGAACTATAGTTTGGAGTCCGACCGAGGGGTTGTGGATGTGTTTCTGTATCTATTTTTCGAAGTATATTTCTTTGCAGGGCCGGCTCTACTCTTTAAATAGAGAGATGTCCATTTTACAGGGAAGGTTCTGCTGGATTTTCTGTAGAATTCTCGTAAAACGTGATGTCCGGTCGAACCCTAATTCTGATTCTGTGTCTAATATTCTAGATCGAGTTTCTAGGATTTTCTGTTAGGTTTATTCTGATATCTGTTATTTTGTATGTTTAGTTGTGCCGAGACCGAGGCCTAGTGGACTAGGCCCGTCGGACCTATCTCGAGGAGCACACTAAGTGTGAGTTACTATTATATATATATATGCTTAGAGTGCATGATTTAGAAATGTATGTTTTATATTGATTAAATATGCATGAATAACTCAATTAGTATTTAAGTTTATTTTTAGTTTATTCTTGGTTTATCTTTGGTTTATTTTTGATATATTTTAAATTATATGCATGTTTTATTAAACATTTATACTTAAAATATTTTTAAATATATTTCTAATTTATTTTGCAATTATATTGGATTTATCTAACGTATATATACTCAAAATATACCTGGTTTACTTTTGGTATATTTCTAGTATATATATGGTTATTGTTGCTATTATATTTAAATTCATGCATCATTTATTTTATGAATGTATGCTTTATATTTCAATGAAGGATATCAATAGAACGTGCTACCTAATGGGCAGCACTAGGACCGAGTACGTACCGGTATGCTTATAGCGTTTAGGCTATATCACTAACATGTTTGTGGATATTGATTGGATTTGATTATTTGATGTGTGAGAAATGATTTAGGAGTGTGATTGTTGAAGCTCGGTTGACTAAGTGTCTCGGGGCCAATTACACTGACAGTCAGACTGCTGGAGCTCGGTTGACATAGTGTCTCGAGGCCAGTCTACTGTCCAAATGGATCAAGTGATTATATATTGGAATAAGTGAGCCTGTATGGCTAGACTGTTGTCTAACACTGTTTGAGGTTGCGATTTTCTAGGGTTCTATTTAATCCTTCATAAACAGTGATTTTAAATATATACATATAAAATGATTTTTATTGCATTTGTGTGTAACTGCTTGTATACATACATATTATATATATATTGTTGACTGTATGCATTGTCATTTAGTATGCATGTATATATATTATAGTAATTCACTCAGTGAGGTCTGACTCCCCTCTGTTGACCATTTTTCAGGAGAGTCTTCTTCGTCAGACCTCAGTAGCAGGCCTGTACATCGGATTTCTTCCACCCCGGCTTCTTTATGTAAACTGCTCACTTGAGTTTTATTTTTATAATCTAGACAGTGCAGTAGTTGAATAAAGTCGTGAGATATGTACTTTAAATATTTGAACTGGATTTATATTAAAAGTTTATTTATATATGAGATGAGAATTCGATTTAATTTCATTTGACGGAAATGCTATTTTGATATTTATAATTTTATTCCGCTGCACAGTATTTTACTTAATTGTATTATTATTTCTATTGCATGTGTTATTTTATTTTAGGCTTGCTACGGGTTCTGGATTCCCGTTCCCTAGCGCCGGTCATGGCCCCTGTTTTGGATCGTGACATAAAAAAAATAAAAATTATTTTTTAGGATCAGCATTGCACAGTACTGATGTGCAATAATTCCATTTTTTAATTTTTTTCGTGTATTTTTCCTCATTTTTATCGATTTTTTTAGTGTTTTGATTGGTTGAAAAATTCAAAATTTTATCTAATAAGGTTATTTTAAAAAAAAACACAGAAGATATTTTTTTAAAATCAAAACAAACGCTATATGATTTGATCAGATAGGTTTGTTCCTCCTTTGGAGGAAGTTCAATACGTGCAAACTCTGCATTTAAAAGCAGAGTCTGCATGCGTGCGAAGGGGGGTTTTTTTTGGTTGGCTGGAGGATTTTTTTATAGACGAAAAAAAAAGCTTTGATTTCCTCTGTTCTTTGAAAAACCCTAATTTTTGCAATTCATTTAAGGAAGACAATACAATGATTTTTACTCTCAATCCATAATCAAATCAACACTGAGTCAATTTCATCGGTGAAAATCCTAATTTGAGGGGCCGAAAAAGGACATATGCACAACATTCATTTTTTCTTTCTTCTCTTATGTGATTTTTATTCACTTCATTAATTATTTTATTATTTAATTTCACTACTAATTTGATTGCTTTTTTTTTTGTTTTAATGTCCGTATGTGGATTAAGGAGGAGAATACCGCCTGTGTTTAATTGAACAGAAGATCCATAGAATGCCATGGGTGAACCTGTACTGTTTTAAAAATAGTTCCTAGGATTTTAATTTTTATTCTGCATTTTGGTATCCTGTGTAGTTTATTTTAATTTTTGGGTATATAATTATTTAATTTTAATTTTATACGTAGTTTGTAATAGCCCCAGTAATGGGAATAGTGAAAGATTTAAATTTCTGTATTTTAAAATTGATTAGTAATTAGGTTCAATTGGGTAAAAAAATCAATTAAAATCAATGGTGGCAGTAGCTTAAATTAGGGTTTGCATGCAATTAATTTAGGGTTTTTTTTAGAAAATCACTATAATGTTTGGTTGATCTATTTTTTGTGTTTTATTTATTTTAGGCTTGTTTTTTATGTTTTTATGCCCCAAGCCCAGGTTTAAGTTTAACCCACTAAATAAATAGGCTTAAAAATGGTTTAAGACTTTAAATAATTAAAATCAACTTAGGCCTATTAGGCTAATTAGATTTTAGGCCCACTTAGTTAATTAAAACTTGTTTAGACTTCGCTCAGCCCACTTAATTTCATTTCTTTTAAAATAAATAGACCTAGGTCCACATTCCACTTAAAATAAAACCAGATTAGACTTAGGTCCACTAATTTAATTTTTCTTTAAAATTGAATAGGACTTAAGCCTATATCTTAGAAAGACTAAAAAATAGATTTAGGCTCATTAATTAATAAAATATAGGCCCACTTTTATTCTATCTTTACTTGTAAATAAAATGTAGATTTAGCTAACTTTCTTTAATAAAATTAACATAGTTTAGACTTAGGGACAACGCAATCTTGAGTGTATTTTTTTACTTGTAATTTTATTGACTTGTTGCCTTTTTGGGTAGATGGATGTTAATTAGGGTTTAATAAAATTGCATGTAATTAGAGGATGAAATAATTATTTATAAAATTATTCCAAATGAACACGAGACTAAGCGAAGTTAGTATTTCAGATCTCCTGGTTGTGGTGCTAATTTTCTTTTAGAGAATCGAGTACCACCAATTAAATTGTCCCAGTTATTACCCTGGGTGGCGACTCCTCATCTCCACACCATGTCTTCGTGACAGTGGTTAGTGTGTTCTCTAAGGCCCTGAGCCTAAACAGTGTCGCGGTTGCTAAAATCTTGGATGCGTGCTAAACCCCATCGTCTATAACCCCCCTAGGACTCTTTTCATCTTGATATCCTCCTTTGATACATCTAAGTATGAAACAAAACATTCATCCTCTTCTCATTTAGAGATGCCAAATGATTATATCTCTTTTGTGCTCATTCACTCTCAGGCATTTTGGCGTCCATAATCACTCTTAGAGACTTGATCTTAGTTTCTATAGGCAAAACTGCTTCACAGCCATACACTAAGGAGAAAGGAGTTTGGCCTGTGGCAATTCTAGCTGTAGTTCTATATCCCCACAAGGCAAAGGGAATGTACTGAAACCAGTTTTTATAAGTTTTGACCATCTTAGAGCGGATTTTCTTGATATTCTTATTCACTGCTTCCACTGCTCCATTAGCTTAAGGCTGATACGGTGAATTATAATGCTCGATCCTAAATTTTTGTAATAACTCTACCATCTTTGGTTGAAACTAAACCCTATTATCTATCATAATGTGATGTGGAACCCCATATCTGCAAATAAGATTCTTCTCAATGAACTGGACCATCTGCTTCGCCTTTAGAGTATTAAAAAATTTAGCCTCTACCCATCTAGAAAAGTAATCAATTGCCACAACTATATATTTATGTCCATTTGATGTTGTCGGCCTTATTTCTCCTATGATATTAATCCCCTACGCTACAAAAGGCCAAGGAGATGATAAACTATTCAACACTATTAGGGGAAGGTGGTTAAGATTCCCATAGATCTGACACTTATGGCATTGCTTTACTGTCTTAATACAATCTCTTTCCATGCTTATCCAGTAGTACTCTTGTCTAATTATCTTCTTTGCTAGGATTATTCCATTTATATGAGAACCGTAAGCTCCCGTATAAATCTCCTTCATCACCTTTTTTGCTTCATCTTTCTTGAGACATATGAGATGTATCCCATTCGACATTCTCTTATACAACACCCCATCATGACTTGTAAAATTATATGCAAGAAAATGCAGGGCATATCTCTCTTTTGAAGTGGCTTCATCTAGATATTTTCCTTCCTTGATAAACCTTTAAACATCATAAAACCAAGACTTCTCTTCGGGCCCTACTTGAATTCCTATAATCTACTCACCCCTATAACATAGAGCTCTTGATTTCATGATCTCTAACGGCTTCATCGTCAATTTAGTTACACTATCCCACATTAAATAGAGCATTGTTAGAGCATTTGCTATTTGATTTTTATCTCTTGATAGATGGATAAAAAGACATTTGGTGAAGTTCTTTATTAAAGTCCTCAAATAACAGACTTAGGGTTTCAGCTTTTCCTCCTTTACTTCCCATTCTTCGTTAACTTGAATAATAACCAACATCAAATCCCCATATACTAACAACTCCTTTGCTCCAACTGCCATTGTTACTTTCACTCCATAAATTCATGCCTCTTACTCAGCCATATTATTGGTTGCTTTGAAATCCATTTTCTTGGCCATTGGTATGGTTTCTCCTTCTAGAGTAATAAGGATTACTTCTAATCTAGCTCCTTTGTTTTTTACAGCCCCATCAAAATAAAGCTTCCATTCCCAATGCTCTATAATTGCTAGATTCTCATATGGAAATTCTAGGTTCCATGGTTCATCACCCTCTATTACATTCTATGCTAGGAATTCCGTTACTACCCTCTCTTTGATAACCTTTATGGTAATGTACTCTATATCGAATTTAGTTAGGAGTAAGAGCCATTGAGACATCGTTCCAGCCAAAGTAGGTGTCTGCAGTAAGTATCTTAAGGGATTTATCTTTGAACTAGCTTGAACCCTATAAGATTGAAAGTAATGTCTCAATTTTCTTGTTGCTCAGATCATTATCAAACATGTCTTTTCCACTAAATCATACTTTTATTCATATGGTAAGAAATTTTTGCTAAAGTAATACACTGCGTGCTTTATCCCATATAGTCCTTCTTGAGCTAACATTACCCCATTGCTTTTTCCTCTAAAGCTAAATATAGAATCAACAGTTTACCTTGCCTTGGTGGTCTCAATACAGGTGGATTGGTGAGATATTCTTTTATCTTATTAAAGGCCTTTTGACAATCATCGTTCCACTTTGTAGGTTGATCTTTTCTCAAGAGCTTGAAGATTGGGTCACAAATATTAGTAAGCTTTGCAATGAACCTGCTAATATATTGTAACATACCAATAAACCCTCTCACTTCTTTCTCTGTCTTTAGTGTTGGCATTTATTGAATAACTTTCACTTTATTCAGATCTACTTTGATTCCTCTGCTACTAACTATATGCCCTAGTAACTTCCCTGAAGTAACTCTAAAAATTCGTTTCTTCGGGTTGAGTCTCATATTATACCTCTCAATATGTGCCAAGAAGAGCTTCAAAGTGTCCGTCTCTTGTTTCTGACTTGACCATTATGTCATCTACATACAGCTCAAATTCCTTATGCATTATGTCAAGGAAAGAGTGGTAGCTGCCCTTTGGTCTGTTACACCTGCATTTTTCAACCCAAAAGGCATAACCTTATAATAATAGGTCCCCCATTCTATCATGAAAGCTGTCTTGATCTTATCCATAACTACCATTATTATCTGATTATACCTAGAAACCCATCCATGAAAGAATACATTACATTTGATGCCGCACTATTTACTATGACATCGATGTAGGGTAAAGGAAAGTCATCTTTTGGACATGCTTTATTTAAATCTCTAAAATCAATACACATACATACCTTACCATCTCTCTTGGGTACCGGGACTATGTTTGGTAGCCATTATGGGTAATATACTACTTCCAAGAAGTTAGACTGATTTTTTTTACAATCTCCTCTCTTATTTTCTCAGTCCACTTTAGTCTTAGCCTGTGTAATTTCTATTTAACTGATTTTATCTATGAATGAGTTGGAATATGATGCTCTATAATTTTCCTATCTAAACCTAGCATATCTTTATAAGTCCAAGCAAATACTACCTTCATTTTTGTTAATATTCTCTCAAAATTTTCCCTTTCTTCAGGAGTTACATCATGTGATATAGAAATATTTTATGGATTATCATTTTTGCCCATGTTAAATAAATTAAATTGAATTAAATTAACGTCAAACATACATGAACGATCAAAATTATAATGCATAGAACCATCAGGATGCACATCATACAAGTAAGCAAAACCAACATTCATATCATTGACCATGAAAAAAACACAGTTTTCGTCCTTATAAAGACCGAACGTTATTACATCAGTTTCTTTATAAAAAACATCACTAAAACTATTACTAATGATAGTAGTTAAATCCTAGGGTGGCAGACACAATAACTCTTCAATAACAGTATTCCTTATTCTCTCAACTACCTGCTTCATTACTTCCTTTTTATTATCCTCTACCCAGTTCTTCATAATCTACTCCTTGAAGATCTCAAACCTAGGAATGTCTTTTCCAATGACATTGATAGATTCCTTAGCACCCAAATAGTAGTTTTCTTGTCCTAACTTTATAAAAATCTCACTTATTGGCCCGATTCTCCCCAAGGGCTTATTTATCTTGGCTTTTCCCTTCTTACTTCCTCTTTTGCTACCAGGTTCTATCTCAGCTCACCCTAACCCCTTGGTATCACTCTAACTCTTGAACTCTGGTAGCCTAGGGCTTCCCTGCTCATTCTTTCCCAGTCCTTGTCCAGCTCAATAATTCATGCTCTTTATCATCTTCACAACCCTTAGGTCCATTTCCGTTCTATCAAATATCTCAGTAACTTGGAAACCAGGAGGAACACACACTTGCTTATGTTTCTCCAATATGGTGGCCACAACTACATCAGTTCCTGCTTTTATAGTCACTACATCTCCTTCATGAGGGAATTTTATCTTCTGGTGCACAGTTGAGGGTACTCTTCCTAGAGCATTGAACCATGGCCTTTTTAATAATAAGGCATAAGTGACAAGGATATCTAATATAATGAACTCAATGATGGATTCCACAGGTCCTATTTTAATAAGAGCATAGAATGTCCCCTCTACATTCCTAGTGCTGTCATTATAGGCTCTGATTATTAGGTTTAAACCTGTTAAGTCATCGGCTTCCAAACCTAAATTAGGCAGGATCTTCAATGGACACACATTAATAGTAGAACCATCATCAACCATTGCAAAGTTGGTTCACTTCCCCTTCACTTCAATTGGGATAAATAATGCTTTATTATGATATCTTCCTTCCAAATTCAAATCATCATCTAAGAATGTTATTAACCCGTGTTTCTTTTCCGTAACCTTTGCTACTATAGTCTCAGGTGTAATTGTTATTTTAATGTTCATGTTTGATAGAGCTTTGATAAGAGCTCTTTTATGACTACCTGAATGCATAAGTAGCTCCCAAATGTTGACATTTACCTTAGCCTTCTTTAACTATTCCAAAATCAAGTCTTATTTTTCTCCTCCTTCTATTTTTGCATCCTCTACCTCTTCTCTTTCTTCAACTCAATCAATTTTCTTTTATGCTGCCTTGTAATTCCTCCCACTCTTGTGACATGATTCACATTGGGGTTATTGCTCCATACATCAAGACCAATGGGACTTTCCTCGTCAGAGTCGTACCAAATGTCTATAACCCTAATAATTAGGTCCTTTTTTTTTTCATTTTTCCACACTTCCACTATGCATATTTCTTTTACTTCCATGTTAAGCTTTTTTAAATGCTCACACAGTAGCTCCTCGATCCCTTGCTCAGGAGTTAAGGACCCTTTACTCTCTTCTTTGAACTCATTACCCCATCCTATAGGCACAATCTCCTTAAGGGGTATGTAACTAGAAGCTTATTTTGAATAGAATACTCTGTAATCAAATTTGCCTGAGGGCTGCCCCATTAAATCCTCAACTCCTCTTTGTGGTTGTTCTAGAGTTTTGGATTCTTTATCTTCTTCTACTAGCTCATTATCAAACTCATCACCCCATCCTGAAGGCACTATTGATTCAAAAGGGATATTAGCTAAGAGTGATTTGGAGTAGAACACTTTGTAATCAAACTTGCCTGAGGGTTATCCCAGCAAATCCTTAACTCCACTAGAAGCATAAGGAGATTCCTTACTATTGACAGGGTTTAGGTTTTCAAAGGAGTCTAGCACTTCCTCCTCGCTAACTCTCGAGTTGATCATCATAGTGGCTGGTGGTAGGACATTTTGATAGTCTAGGAAAGGATTGTTTTTAGTGTTTGGGTTAGGATTGGATTTTTTGGGGTTTGTGATTTTTTTGAAGTCTATCAGGTTTTGGATTTGGTCTTTGAGGCGGATACAAGTATCTGTGGAATGACCAGTTACTTAGTGAAGCTTATAATAGCTATTAGGGTTATAGCCTAGGACATTTAGGTTAAGTGGTTTGGAAAAGGTTAAGGGTTGGAGTAGGCTTTTCTAGATTAATCGGTCTAAGACTTTTGAGAGTGGTTAATTAAAGTTGGAGAATCTCCTGGGCGACTAAATTGTGTGCACCTCTACAGCTCGGCTAGTACTTCCTTGTTGTGTGCCCTCAGTTGACTAATTTTAGATTCTGGTGCCTCTAGAGCTTTTCTTCTTTTCATTCTCTATCTTTTCAACTTGTAGACCGTCATTATACAAGTCTATAAATGTTCTGGGGTTCATCATCTACAATCTCTTGACTAGATTAGGTGATACATTGTGAACTATCATAATAACCTGATCTTTCTCAGCCAGCTTACTCTTTATCAGTCCTGCTTTGTTCATAAAATTGGTAAGAAAATCAGAGAAGGATTCATTCAATTTCTGCTTTGTTAGTTCTAAATCTCTGATGGACACTTCCAATCTAATGTTATAATCATATTATTTCAAAAAGGCAGTACATAATTCTTTCCATTTAGCCTTGATAGATTTTTCCAACCCATGATAAAAGTTTACAGCCATCCCCTCTAAAGACAACACAAACAACCTAGTGATTAACGCTAATGGGGCATTAGTAGTACTCATAGTGGTTGTGTACCGACTGAGATGAATCCTTGGGTCTCCTCTTCCATCAAATTTCTACAGCTGCAACATTTTAAACTTATCAGGCACCCTATCATCTTCCATTTACAGCATGTCATTGAAGTTAAATGAATATCCTATGCCTTGTCCCTTAATCAGCTCTTCCATCTTGGACATCTTCTAGGCCAACGCTTGCATCTACTTGGACTCATGGTCTTGCACCAGTTTGAGTGACTCTTTTTTTACTTTCTCTACTATGTAGTCTTCAACATCCTCAAGCTTTACATTAACAGCAGGTGCATTTTTAGCAATAGGTTGCCCCCCAGCATTATTGGCAATAGGTGGAGCATCTGTAGCAAGTAGGATAGTTGCAACAGCAGGTGGTTAATCAACTACAGGTGGTGGTATGACAATAGTGGCAAGTTGCATCAGTCCAGACAATGCTTGTCTCAGTTCATCTTGCATCATAGCCCTTATGTCATCCATCAAAGCTCCTTTGATATCTTCTAAGGTCTAGTTCCCTCCTTATTATTATTCCATCTCTATAGGTTCAGGTGTAGTTGGTTCAACTTCTAAGTAAAGCGGATTGATAGGACTCTTCTCTAATCTATACAGGATTTCTTTTATTATAGCTTTAGGACTTAGATTTGTTATTCTTAGTTTGCTACCTTTCCATCCCTAAATACGAGAAGACCTAAGTGAATCTATGATGGCTGCAAAACAAAGTGTTAGTATAATGCATCTAATGCATGTATGCATGATGCACATGCTATGCAACAAGTAACAAGTATCAATCAAATGTACAACATAAATCCTTTCAACCTTATTCCTCCCACACACGTGTTCAATGGTGAGTCTCTTTTCCTAAGATTTTTTATCCTGGCCTTAATATCAATAGGGGATATCAAGAACTGTCGTGCATGCCAAACCCTTCTTAAAGCAGTAGAAGCATAGAAACAACATTTTTAGGTATAAAGGTCTAGCCCAATCTTCATTTGCCCAAGTGGGCATTAAAAGTATGGGCTTGGGCTTTTATAGATAGAAATATCTCATTGCAACAAACACACAAGCAATTTGGATAGATCCTAAAGGAGGTAACTAAGCCATTATATATGGTTAAAGTCGAATGAAAAGTCAAGGTTCCCTTAGCAAGATGCTCTCCTTTAAGACTTGAGTTATAGGCCAAGGTCAGAGGGGCCTAACATCCTTTGCAAACTCGAGACAAGATTACCACCCTTTAGGACTTGGGTTACAAACTTAGATGAGCCCAGTAATTTCCCTTGAATCGAGTTAAGGCTAAGAGTGATGGTTAGCCAATTTATAACTCTATGAAGCTAGTGGAATCATGGATTCATAAACCAACGCCATCAGTTTAATAAGGACATGCAGAATGAAAGCAAGAATAAAATAATAATTAATAAAATAATTCTAAAGAACACAGGTAGAATCAGTATCTCTTATCTCCAGTAGAGTCGCCACTGCAGACGGTGGGGTTTAGTGCGTGTTTAAGATTTTAGCAACCACGACACTATTTGGGCTTAGGGCCCTAAGGAACACACTAACCATTGTTACAAAGACATGGCATGGAGATGAGGAGTCGCCACCTAGGGTAATAACTGGAACAAATCATTTTGGTGGTACTCGATTCTCTAAAAGAAAGCTAGCACCATAACTAGGAGATTCTGGGAATAGAATACTAACTTCTTTCAGTCTCGTGTTCATTTAGAATTACTTTATGAATTACTATCTTATTCTCTAATTATATGAAATTTTATATAAGCCTTCATTGAACATCCATTTAACCCAAAGGCAACAAGTCATAAAATTACATGTAAAAAATGCATACAAAAGGCAACGTCCATATGTCTAAACTAGATTAATTATATTAATTAAAGTTAGCTAATTCTACATATTTTATTTACAAGTAAAATGGACTAGAGATGGGCCTACATTTCAATTGAATTAGTGAGTCTAAATCTACTTGTTTTAATTAACTGAGGAAATAGGCCTATTGTCTACAAATTTTAAAGAAGAAATTAGTTTATTAAGTGGGCCTAAGTCTAATTTAATTTTAACTCAAATAAAAAATGGAGTCTAAGTCTATTTATTTTAAAAGAAATGAAATTAATGGGTGCAGCTAAATCTAAGTTAATTTTATTAACTAAAAATGGGTCTAAATCTAAATTAACCTAAATGGGCCTAAATTGATTTTAAAATTAATTAAACCTCAAAATCCAATTAAAAATCTATTTATTAAATGGGTTGACCCTACCGTTAGCTTGGGCCCCAAAGAGAATAAAAACATAAAAACAAGCTCAATTCAACAGACATCTCAAAAATAAATCAAAACAATAATTTTTACATGATTTTTCTAAGAATCCCTAATTCAATTTCATGCAACCCTAAAATTAATCTACTGATATCATTGATTTTCATTGAATTTTACCAAATTGAGCCTCAATTACTAATCAATTTTTAGTGTAGAGAATTAAAATTTTACTAATTTCCCTGTATTTGGGCTATTACAAACTACGGTGCAGGAAATTAAAGCAAATTAATTACAACCCAATAAAAGCCAAGAACAAAATACTGTATAAAATAATAAATCCTAAATTCTACAAGGATTTCACAAAACTAAGTCCATGGCATCCCATGGATTTTTCAATACTGCCAAAATCTTACATTATCAACCTCACATCCAGAACACCATAGGACACCAATCAAAACAAATAAAAAAATAAAAATTAATCGGTAACGAATCAATCAAGAAATAGAACAAAGAAATAAAAAAAGAAAAAAGAGTAGAAGATGTTGTGCAAATGTTGTTTGAATGCCCCTCAGATTAAGATTGTTACTATTTTGACATTAACTCTGTTGTTTTTTTTTTCTTGACTTTCTGGACTTTAAAAATAAAGAACGTATTTTGTTGATTTGAAACCTGTAGTAGAAAGTCTATGTTTTTCAATCCACACTTTTTCTTTATAGTAGCTAATTAAGGTTTTTTCTCCTCTCTTTGATTTTTTTCTACAACCCCTTTGCTTTTTTAGGTTTTTTTTTTTTACAAACACTACCTCTCTACCTCTACCTCTCTCTCCCTCTCTCTAGGGTTTCCACAGCCTCCCCCTTATGGCTTTTAAAGCTAGACCTAGCAACCTCCAAACTTGCGATCATATAAGGAAGTTGGATTTTTAATTTTTGAACTTTCAAAATCAAGAGATAGAGTTTTGAAAAAATCAAAGACTCATACACGCACGGACACGTGGTATCCTGGACCAATAAAAAAAATTAAAAAATTATGAAAAAAAATCAATTTTTAGCATAAAAAATCACTTTTTAGTGAAAATTAGCACTCTGGAATGTCGATTTTCATCCTATAATGTCAATTTTCGTCTTGTAATGCCGACTGGCATTACACAATGCCGACTGGCATTACACAATGCCGATCGATCGCATTTTTATTTATTTTTTTTAATTAAATTACAAAAAAGGTCCTCATAAGTTTCTAATTTTTGTAATCAAATCCCTAAAAAAAAATTGCAATTAAATCCACAAAATATAGCAATTTAGTCCTTTAAATCACAGAACTCAACATTAGAGATCAATTCTTGATTAGATTTTCATCATAAGGGTTTTCATCGCATGCGTGCACAATTGTATCTTGAAATTGGGTGCTTACAGTCATAATGATTTACATTCCCCAAAAGGAGGGCAAACTATTTGGTAAAGAAATATGACGCTCCCTTTTTAATCCACTAACCAGAAGATGGAAGAAATTTGTAGGAGTGACTCATGTTGTGTATAAAGAGTTGAAATTAGAATTTTACACAACTCTAAAACTCTCGTATCAAGCATATAAGAAATTTGAATATCGGCTTAATAGGAAACCTATTATTATTTATTATGACACCGTGTTTGGGTTTTCCAAAGGAGGACTTTGTGAACCACCCATCAAATACAAACCCAACAATTTTTTGAGGGAAATTACTTCGTAAGAAGAGGTTTAGGATGTTCAAGGATCACCTAATGGGTTGACTCGGGATTATAGCTATGTTATTTTTTATAAATTCATGTGCCATTCTACTTTCAGGAAGATGGAAAGCAATAAGGTTTTAAGGCAAGAGCTATTGATGTGATGCTGCATGCATACCTTTACAAAGAACTCTACAACGTACTTTATCTTATAGACGTTATGGCATGTGGCCAGAGCTCCTCAAGCATCAATCTCAATAGGCCATATTGTGACAGGTTTAGCAATGCATTTTTAATTTTTTAATCCTTTTACTACTACCATACCCTCTATTTTACAGGACAAATTAAGCTGGCTCTTGCTTACAAAAGCTAAAATATTTTCATTCAATTCGGAGCTAAAGGAACCCACTATGAGAAAATGCTTCCATTTGAGACAATCAATATCAAAAAGGAAGAATTTGCCCCAAGATGATGAAGGGGAGGAAGAAGAGTCAGAGCATGAGCAAGAAGAGGACTAACATCCACTTCTTCAGTTGCTTTCCCCATCACAAGTTAACGTGACTCAAGTGTTGGAAAAGCTGGATCTTCTAACAACAATAATAAACTCTCAATTTGAGTGTCTTGCAAAATCTATGGATACATGCTTTCAGAACATTGAGAAGTCAGTGGAGGATAAGTTCGCTAAATTGAACGAAAGACTTATGGACATAGAGGAGGACCAATCTTACCATTTCTTCAAAATGGGGGAGTATTTTAGAGAAATAGGGCATAGGGATCTTCCATCACCATCTCTTGTTAGATGACACCTTCATGTATCTCCTCTAATGCCACACCAACCTTCCCCGTCATCCCAACCCACCTAATCACCTCTAACCACTCCTTCATAAGGGGAGTAACCTCCTTTCCCTAGTCTTGTTTTTAGTTTTTCTTTTTCATACATTTCATGTTTATAATTTTTACTTATGAAATTTAGAGTTATATATTTTTTTTATGCTTATGCATTGTATATATTATACTTGTTTTGCTTTTAGGTACCCTATACACATTTAGGATAATGTACGATTCAAGTGTAGGGGGGAATCATTTTTGCATTTTTTTTATATTTTTAGTATATTATGTGTATATTCTGAGTACATCATGCATTGCATTTTGCATTTGTCTAATTTTTCCCAAATTTTTAAAATTTTGATGCTTGACACTTGTGATTTTTGCTAGCTATCTTTGTGGTGAACATTATGTATATTGATGATATTATTGATCTTATATGTTTAATCTTCTTTTAATAGTTAGTTTTATGTCTTTTAAACTTGGTTGACATTTTGAGTTGAGAACCTAATGCATATTATTGCTTGTTTAACCATGAGTTTGAATTATTATTTTAGGAATTAACATTGTGAATGAATCAAACTCCTCTTTAGGGTCATTTTTAGTTGTATGTAAAAAGAATTGTAACAACACTCTTTTCCATCTTTTAAAAAAAAGAAAATAAAATAAAATGGAAAAATTATGCTAAGGGACGTAAATTCCTATCTACTCCAATGCTTTTATACAAGGATACGAGTATTCAAAGAACCCTCTCGAGGTGTTCACGTTGAGTAGTTTGGGAAAGATGGGGAACTACCAAGAGAGGGAAGTAAAAGCACAAAGTAAAAAGAAAATAAGGGATAAGAGTTGACTTTAGTATACCAAATTAGAACTACCTTATATTAGAGTCTTTTTCATTAATGTGTGCTTTTTCCAAGATTTTGATTCATTTTTGTATGATAGTGAGTAGATAATATGCTCTTTACTCAGTAATTTCAATTCTCGACTTGATTTTTAGAGTTGACTTTAGTATACCAAATTAGAACTACCTTAAATTAGAGTCTTTTCATTAATGTGTGCTTTTTCTAAGATTTTGATTCATTTTTGTATCATAGTGAGTAGATAATATGCTCTTTACTTGGTAATTTCAATTCTCGACTTGATTTGTCAACCTTGTTTTAAGATTTATAAACTAGCTATTAGGAGAAGTTTGGATTGTTTACTGGAGGAAATTTAAGTTATACACTTTGTTCACTGCATTGATAGTGTGATTCTTTGAGTTTGCTTGAGGACAAGCAAAGATTCAAGTGTGGGGTTATTTAATGGTGTCAAATTACATATAGATTTAAGACTTAATATTGCATGCATTCATACTTTTTTTTATTAGCATTTAGTATAGTAAAGCATATAAAAATATATACTTTTGAGTTTTCTTTGTTTTTTATAGTGAAAAGGAGTTAGGAGGTGATTTGGTGATAAAATGAGCAAAAAAAAAGAAGAAATGAAGCAGAGCTACCTATCATCACGAGCGCAGATGGATGCATGATCGTGGAGATGCCCAAAATGCCAACCTCAAGTGATGTTGAGTCTTTTGCGATCGTGTCTCATACGTGATCATGGGTTCCTATTAGGTCAAGCTTCTGTCGTGCGCATTGGACATGCGCGATCATGACCCTTTCATGAGAGGCCCTTCTACGAGAGTGTAGTTTATGTGTGATCGCGGGTAGTATGTTTCCAACACAGAACATGTTGATGTGTACTGAATTGAAGAAAAATCTAAGGACATGTTCTAAAAGAAGGCTAGAAAGGATAAAAGACACCATTACTTAGGGAGGAGGATACATTTTCTACCTACACACACACACACTCATATAAGAGGGGACACATAAGAGAAGCAATGAGAAGAAGAAGAGAAAAATGGAGAAAAAGAAGCTGATAGAAGGAGACCCATTTGAAGATTCAAGCTTCTTAGATAACATTTTCTCACTTTATTTCTAATATTATTTCCTTATTTATAATTCTGAATATTGAATGATGATTTGATTAGCCATGAATGGCTAAGTTCTTTATTATTGTTGGGATTTTGAGATCCATTGAATTTAATGATGTTTATTATTACTTCTTAAATGCATATTGTGTTTGTTAATTTGATTGAATGTTATATTGTGGCCAAATATAACTTTAGTTTGGATCTATGCAATGAGAGTTGTAGATCTAATAGACCTACAAACACTTGTTAGATGGATTAAATGTCTTGAGAAAGCTTAATCAAATCTAATTCTCTTATAGGTTTTGCTTAGTACCTTGCATGCTTGATATGTGTTTATATTCATGGTGATTATGAGAATTAAGCTATGTTTATGAATCTCATTTGATTGATGCTTGTGGATTTGAGTAGCTATTTGAGAAAGAGTACTCAATGTTTATTGAAAAACCTGTGATATGCATTAAGAAGTTGATTAATTACATCAAATTAACTTAATAAAAATATGGTGCTTAATCTCCCAACAACATGCCTTTCCCATTGATTATTTCCTTTGTTAGTTTGATTAGCCATAGCTTGAGTTTCATTCCTTAGTTTATTTATTTTTCTAGTTGTTTATTTGCTTTGATCATACCACCATCGTTAACTCTAAACATATACAAATAAGATTAATAGATGTTTAGTATCAATTTCTATGGGCAACGATACTATACTTACTTATATATTACTTGTCGACCTATACACTTGCGAAATCACAACACATAAAAAATTTTATTTTCTCTAATATACATAAATTTGCTGTAATATACTTCATGCATATATTTCATGGTATTTTTTTCTCCTATTCCTCCAATATCTCATCCACCATATCTTAACCAAAAGACATATATTTCATTAAAAAAAACATATTTGATTCTCCATTAGCAGGAGCTGCTAAAAAAAATATGGCCCTACCTTATATGAATTGTTAATCTATTAAAACAAGACTTCAGAATGTAAATCATCCAACCTCCCCACTTATCTCTACTAAAAGTTGGATTATTTTCATCATTTAACTAGTTTAAATTTCAGCTAATAAAGTTCTAAGAACTTCAAGAAAATAATCGCTCTTCTTAAACTTGAAATAAGTATAATCCTATTAGAATAAATATGATGTACTGGAATTAAAAACAATGCATCCAAATAAAAATCCACATGTTTCTCTTTCCTTCTCCCTCTTTATACATCCTAAATGCTACTCATATTCATATCAGTTCCAAAATTGTCCATCACAATTTCCAAAACCTAATGGTTAACACAATTACTTAAAATCTTTGCACTCCAATGATTTTCGGTATAAATTTTGCACTGATAACAAAATCTCCACATAATTTAAATATTGCACTAGTAACAAAATCCAAGAGCATACACAAACACACATCATTTCCAATCACCCGCAATAGCAAATCATTAGTGAAAGGTACTGACTAATGAAAAGTCAAAGTCCAATCACAGTTAAAGTGAAACAAAAGAGAGTGGATGTCTATTATCGTTTAGCCCCCTTTCACTTTTCAAATATTGTCCATAATTCTTGCTTGATACAAATCAATATGATTAATATTTTTCCCCATTCAATCAACATGCAATTCTTTCTATCATTTTATCTTTGAATTCTTGCTTTTAAGTTATTTATTGTACAAATTGCTATATTTTGAACATTCACTGTAAAATCATGTTAAAATGCTTTGATATTTTAACTACAAATACAAATACCATATATATATATATATATATATATATATAAACAACAATAATACATGTGAAAATCTGACTCTATTCTTTAACAAATTGATGTATAGAAGCCAAAACAAATGAAGTTAAACGAACATTAAAGAATACGTACCACCAGATGTTGAAAAATTGAGAATCGAACTGTGAATGAAATAAAGAAAATTACTACTAAAATAATAAATTTGAAGAAAATATAGAATATACATATTTTTAATGTGGAAAATCCCAAATGAATTAGGGAAAAACCATGGGCAAGACTACTAGAATTTTACTATGGAAAAAATAATAGGAGTTACGAAATATTTCTCTCAATACCCCAAAGAGAATATAATAAAATTCTCTTTGTAATATAAGAGATAACTCATTCTCTATATATTTTTCCTCATAAGGAGATTACTCTCAAAGCACTCAACTCACCAATTCACTCTCTCACTCTCACTCACGTGCTCATACTGCACTCTCCACTTATGCTTTTCTTTTTTTTGTGTGTTTTTGGTTATGTTAAGGCTGCCCATCCCTTTGGCTATTTATAGCGATGGCAAGAGAAATATTTTCAATAAAAGTTGCTGTTGGGGCAACAACTTTAACTTTTTTTTATATTGTTGGATGCACTAAATTTTTTAATTTTTAACAATCTCCCATTTGAATATTTGATTGAGGATCAATCACAACTTCACACTTTTCTTTATATCTTGTCTTTTCATGTTACTTAAGTTTCGGTTAGACTATACGAGGATCGACACCAAATAAACTTATCACTATTAATAGGTTTTGTTAAGAAATCTACTAAATTGTCTTTGGTATGAATTTTCTATAAATTGACAGTTCCTTCTTCCACTTTCTCTCAAACAAAGTGATATTAAACTTTAATGTGTTTTGATTTTGAATGAAATATTAGATTTCTTATGAGATGCAGGGCACTCTAACTGTCATTAAACAAAAAAACTTTCTCTTATTTATGCTCGAGTTCTTCCATTGTCATTTTCAACCAAACTACTTCTTTACTGGCTTGCATAGCTGCCACATATTCTACTTTCATTGTTGACATAGAGGATAGTTGATTGTAGTTTTGATACCTAACTTATAGCACTACTAGCTAGTATAAACACATAACCCGTTATGGATTTGCTTTTATCCAAATCACTTGCATAATCTGAGTCGACATATCCTCTATTAGTAAAGTCTAATCCTCTATAACATAATGGAACATCTAAGGTTCCTTTGATATATTTTAAGATCCTCTTCACAACATTCCAATTCTCTTTACCATGATTCACCATGTATGGACTAACCACTCCCACTACATGTGCAATGTCTTGTCTTGTACATATTATAACGAACATCAAACTTCTCACTGCTGATGCATACGGTACTCGAGACATTTCCATAATCTCTACTTCACTGCTAGGACTCATACTTAAGGATAACTTGAAATTATTAGGAAGTAAGGTCAAAATTGGCTTACAATATTGCATATTGAATCGTCACAAGACTTTCTTTAAGTAATTTTTTTGGAGTAGACAAATCTTCCTATTATTTCTGTCTCGATGAATTTGTATCCTTAGAATCTTATTTGCTAGTCCCAAGTCCTTTATTTCAAATTCCCTAGCCAATTGTGCCTTCAATTCTTTAATGTGATCTTTATTAGGGCTTGCTACTAACATGTCATCAACGTACAATAGGAAAATGATGAAGTCATTTTCACCAAACCTATTAAAATATGCATAAGGATCTACATTAAGTCTAATGTATCCAAGGCTCATGATGAAGGAATAAAATCTCTTATACCAATACCTTGGTGCCTGTTTTATGCCATATAGAGATTTTTTCAACCTACAAACCAAGCTCTCTTTTCCTTATTCTTTAAAACCTTATAGTTGGGGCATATAAATCTCTTCTTTGAGATTTCCATAAAGAAAAGCTATTTTCACATCTAGCTACTCCAGATGTAAATCAAATGTGTCCACTTTGTTAGAACCACTTGAATTATTGTAAGTCAAACCACATGGGAAAAGATTTTATTGAAGTCAATGCCTTCTTTCTGAGCATACCCTCACACCAACCATCTTGTATAATACCTCTCCATTTTATCATCACCATTACACTTGATCTTGTGGACCCATTTATTATTAATTGGATTTCTTCCTTGTGGTAATGAAACAAGTTCCCAAGTCTAATTCTTATGTAGAGCTTTTAATTTCTTCCTACATTGCTGCCATCCACTGAGATGGTTCTGGACTTTCTATTGCTTATTGAAGAGTTGATGGCTCTCCATTCTCTATTAGAAAATAATATGCAACATTACTCTCTATAATATAATCAGAATGCCACTCTGTTGCTTTTTTACCACAAGTTGACTATTGAACTCTAGTTTCTTCAAACTCAACCAATTCTCATTCTTCATTTTCTAATGCTACTTTAGAAGAATCCTTTTGTTATACCTATATCACTATAGTCTTTGAATTATATTCTGATGTGTTACTATCACATTTTTCTTATAGCCTTTTTTCTGTAAACGTCACATCTTTAATGATGATGACCTTATGGGCAGTGGGATCCCATAAGTGATACCCCTTAACTCCTTCTACATATCCTAAGAATATGTATTTCTTGGATTTTAGATCTAGCTTTGTAGTTTCTTAGGTATTATGCATCACGTATGCAGGGCTCTTAAATATATGAAGGTTTGCGTAATCAGCAGGCTTACCAATCCAAATCTCTATAAGTGTCTTCAACTCAATTGCAGTTGATGGTGACCTATTTATCATATAAAAAAAAGTGTTGACTACTTCTGCCCAAAATGACTTTGTTAGACCATCAGCTCCCAAAATTGCCCTTATTCTTTCCAACAGGGTTCTGTTCATCTGCTTTGCCACTCCATCATATTGAGGAGTGTATGCTGTGGTGAATTTCCTTTTAATGCCTTCCTGCTTGTAAAATTTTTCAAATTCTTCACTGGTATATTCTCCTCCATTATTTGTCCTCAAACATTTGATCTTGTTTCAAAAATCAAGTTCCACCAACGCTTTAAATACTTTGAAGACTTTAAATACATCAGCTTTCCTCTTGATAGGATACACCCAACATCTTCTAGAGTAATCATTAATAAAGTATACAAAGTAATTTACTCCTCTTAAGGATGGTACTATGCTTGCCATACATTAGAGTAAACCAATTCTAGAATAATTTTACTTCTAGAATTAGATGTGTTGAACTTTACACGATGTTATTTTCTTGTAACACAATATTCATAAAAAGGGTAAAGATACCTTTGTAAGACCAGGAAGTAACTTCTACTTGGCTAGAAATTTTATTTCTTGTTCTAACATATGGCTAAGTTTACAGTGTCATACCATTTCAAACTTTTCACTTAAACCATTTAAAGCAACACATGTTTTTGCCTCTTACAAAGTTTCTCCCATCAGCATATATAAATTTATAGTTATCTTTTGTGTCTTTATTATTACAAGCGCTCCTTGAATTATTTTCATAATTCCTTTCTCGATGTCAACCTTGCACTTTAAATCATCTACCGCTCGTACAGACAATATATTTTTATTTAAGCCTTCCACATGCTGCACATTTTAAATAGTTCAAATTGTGCCATTATACATCATCAATTTGATGGTTCTAATACCGAATCTTCAAAGGAAAATCATCAATTGTGAACACATATCCTTTTGAGATAAGTTCATAATGAGAAAACCAATCTCTTAGACCAATCATGTGCCAGGTAGCTATTGTGTCAAGAATCCATACATCAAAAAATTTCTTTCTATATGTGCTAGCCATCATCACTTCATTACATAGAGCAATGCCATCATTTAATGTACTTGCAACATTTTCTTAAGGTCTGGAATCTTTTAGATTCCAATAATCCTTCTTAAAGTGACCCTTTTTGCCATAATTATAGCACTTAAAATTCTTTTTGCTTCTTAATCTTGATTTGCCATGTCTCTGCCTCCCATTAGAGCCAGGTTCCGTTGATCTCCCTCGCATCACCATTAAAGCCTCCGTTTGTTGTGAATTCACCATCTTGTCTTCCTTATTTTTGTGCCTTCTTTCTTCCTTCAGGATAGCATCTGTAACCTTATCGAAGACTATATGATCTATGACAACATTATTTGTTAAGTTGATGATGAATTAATCATACGAATTAGGCAAACTTTGAAGTAGAAGTTTAGCACGTTCATTTGTCTCTACTTTATATCCCAACGATGTGAGTTGAGAAAATAAAGTATTAAGAGTATTTATATGCTCCGTCACTAAAGTAGATTCTGCCATCTGAAGAGTGTAAAGCTTCCTCTTAAGGAAAATTTTGTTATGGATTGACTTTGCCTTATAGAGTTTAGTGAGCTGATCCCAAATCTCCTTTATAGTTTTTTTTTTCTTCTACACTTGATAGTATCTTATATGCTAATACTAAACGAAGATCTGCAATAACATTCTTATCCATTTTGTTTTATTTGTTGTCATCTGTGAATTCTTTCGGCCTGGCGGCTATCAATTATCTTTTCTCAATATTGCCTTCATCTTCAATTTCCATGGTGAGAAATTTTCCCCATTAAATTTTTCAATATCATATTTTACTGTCATTACTTCTATCACTATTCATGAACCATATGCTATGATACCACTTGTTGAAAAATTGAGGATTGAACTGTGAATAAAATAAAGCAAATTGCTGCAAAAATAATTGAAATAATAAAATTGAAGAAAATATAAAACACACATTTTTAATGTGGAAAACCCTAAACAAATTGGGGAAAAGCCATGGGCAAGATTAGAAGAATTTCTCTATGAAAAAAATAATAGGAGTTACAAAATATTTCTCTCTATACCTCAAAGAGAATACAATAAAATCCTCTCTATAATATAGGAGATAACCTCCTCTCTATATATTTTTTCTCACAAGGAGATTACTCTCAAAACACTCAACTTACCAACTCACTCTCTCACTCTGACTCATTTGCTCACACTACACTTACCACTTGTGCTTATGTTTTTGTTTATGTTTTTTGTTATGTTAAGGTTGCCCATCCCATTGGCTATTTATAGCCATGGCAGGAGAAATATTTTCAATAAAAGTTGCTGCTTGGTGCAATTTAGTGTAGCCATTTTTTTACTTTTTAACACCATAAACAAATCTTGATCAATTAGATATACAACCAATGCCATATCGATTATTAGGAAAGACAAGAAACAAGCCACTGCAGATTACACCAACCATGATGTGGGTAGTATTGAGGTAGGAGAATCTAGTCAGGGACAACAGAGATGACATCGGGAACATCGTGGAGCAATGAAGCTTGAGAAGAAGTTAAGTGGGTGGAGAAGCCATTAATGGCATAGTTATAGGTATAGAGGAACTTGGTTGGGTGAGGAGAAGGAATGAGAGATTTGTCAATTTATGAGGTTTGGAGGTATGAATCGGTAATGGAGAAGAGAAGGAAATAAAAAGGAGGAAGAAGAAGAGGAGAAGGGAGACACATAGCGAAAAAAAAAAAAGGAGAAGAAGAAAATGCATTGTTGCAGAGGTGTTTTTAGGGCTCGGGTAAAATTTTTAAGAAAGAAAGGACATGCATGTAATTTATTAGAAAGTAGGGACATTTGATTTAATGCCTCTCATTTTTGGATATTTTTGTAAAAATCCTTTAATTATTAGTAGCTATTGGTGCAAGTAAAGGAATTCAATAGGTGACTATTTTTTTTCAAAATCAATCATATTTAGGGCTCTTACTATAGTACAAACGTGTGTATCTATACAAACGAAATTAAAATCATTAAATTACTTTTATTTAATTATAATTATTGATTATTTTTATATATCAATATTCATAATGTGCATAAATGACTATTATTAAATAAGTATTAATCTAATGGTTATATTTTTAATTGTATATATATACATATTTGTACTTAATAATAACTTCATAAGTCCACTAAACTCAAGCTCAGGTGATACAATTTAATTCGTGTAAGATCATATACAAAAGAAGCAAAAAAAAATCACCAAACAAATAATTTAACACCACATAATTACATATATTACGTTTACAACTTAAAATATATTTTAAATAAGTACAATCTCACACCAACAAATTCCAATGGTGTCGGGAGTTATAGAAATTAGTTTGTCACTGCCACATGGCATGCACAGAATAGGAAGCGATCAATGATGTTTAGGAAATTACTTTATAAGTAAAAAAAAAAAAGGTGAATTAGACACGATTCTGTCTACAAATTTCTTTCAATGATTTTCTACTAGTGTTTGCCTCAGTTTTATAAAATATATATTTATTTAAATAAAGTATGTATATCAAAATAATTAAGGCAAAATCTATATTGAATTCTTTAAATTTATCAAATTTTTAATTTCAAATTTTTAAAATTTCATTTTATATATCTAGATAATCGAACTAAGCAGGTTTTAAATTTTAAATTTTTCTGTCAATTTTTTAATACAAATTATTTTTTTATCCCTAAAATTTTCTAACATTTATACTATTTGTTACTTTTTAACACTTATATCATTTTTAAAATTTTTTCACTGGTAAAAAATAAATTTACTTATTTTAATTTCTAATATTTTAAATTATTATATACATAATTAAATAATTTTAAATTTTAAAAATAAACAAACAAGTTAATGCTATTATGCTAAATTTTAAAATAAATTATAATAATACTACATTTTTCACAATATTTTAAATTATTATCAATAAATTTTTATAATATAAATTTTTTTTCATATATCCAAAAAATATGATAAAAAAGGAAGGTTTAGAAAATGGTTATAAAAGTTATATTATAAAAAATTATTCACAATAATTTAATTAAAATTTTATACAAAAAACTAAAAATTGTATTGAAAATATAAAATTTAAATTTTGAAAAATTATAAAATATTATCATAATCTCTTTTAATTATAATGTTTTTTTTTCATCATAATATTTTATTTTGAAAACAATAGTTTTATTTTAATTTTTTAATTTAATATTAACTTGTTTATTTATTTTTAAATTTTAAAATTATTTAAAAATTTATATAAATTCATATTTTTAATTTAAAATATTAAAAATTAAAATAAATATATTTATTTTTTACTGATGAAAAATTTTTGAAAGTAATATAAATATTAAAATGTAAAAAATGATATAAATGTTAGAATATAAAACTTAAAGAATCAAAAGGAGATAATTTTTATTTAAAATCTCAAATTCGTAAAGTTCGAAAGTTTATATATATAAAATGAAACTTTAAAAATTTAAAGTTAAAAAGTTGATAAATTTAAAAATCCTAATATGAATTTTGCCAAAATATTAATATTCAAACTAAACTCCAACTTAATTGTCTACGTACATTCAAATGTAAAGGTATGTATTTTTTTTATTTTTTATTTTCTTTTGAACACTTTTATTTTTCCTCTTTCCAAACGAAGCCCAAAAAAACAAAAAAAACAAAAAACGTAGGCAGGGTAGTGAAGAGAAGGGACTCTGGTGAGTAGAGTTTACTGTTTAGTGAAATCTTTAGTGGATTCCCTGGCTAAATTATTCTATTAAAAAACTGTCCACTGCTTCCACTGCAGACCCCACTTTGCATGACAAGTGATCGCTCCCAGGTCCACTCTCAAGATTACAGTACTGCTCGCTCGGCTTGGTGATTGCTTTCTACAGACCTTTTCTCATGATTTTTTGCTTTTGTGAAGCTTATCTGTATGCGTATGGTTCAGTTTCAGAAACTTTTGTTGCAGCCATCCCCAACAAATACAGCAAATTTCATTTTACTCCATCCGATTCTTTCAAGAATATTTTTCATATCTCATTTAATGTTATCTATACATTTTACACATTATACCTAATGTTTTTATTTATTATGATTCCAAAGAAAACTTCACTATAGGCATTGTAAGTGCCAGTTTTGCTCTGTTTCTTGGTTTTAGTTCGGGAATGGTATTTTAACTTTTACCTATATTTCATTTTCTACTAAATTTTTAATTTTTTTCTTTTCAGTTACTAAGTTCTATTTTTATTCTAAATTAAAATACCATAAATATATCTGATCAAATTTAATATAAATGGCAATTAAAATAAGTATATTTTTAATATATTCAACACGTAAGTATCTTATTAAACAGTTTAATTATCTTACGGACTATATAAAATAAATTTTACTAAAATTTTATTTTATGAAATCCACAAGTAAATTTTATTTTATAAGATCAATAAGATTATTAGGTTATTTAATGGGATGCTTACATAACGAATATATTAAAAATATGTTTATTCTGACTACTATATATATTAAATTTGATCGAATATACTCAAAGTACTTTAAGTTGAAACAAAATTAGAACTTTAATAATTGAAAAGAAAAAAATTAAAAATCAAATACCACTTTAAAACATGAGATAAAATTATGATACTAATAGTGAAATAAACCCTTTTAGTTTGGGATTTAATTAATGTGTTATGTATCATCTGTGTCAGAATTCATGGACAGAAACTTCGCATTGTCCAAAAATCAAAGGCATTGTGTAGGAATAAATAAAGATAAGATCGGCGAATTGCCTGATGGAGTTCTTGGTTGCATACTTTTATATCTCCCAACAAAAGATGCAGTTGGCACTAGCATTTTGTGTAAAAGATGGGAATACCTTTGGACATTGACCCTAGATCTTGACTTTTCTGATAATTTTCTCTATCATCAATATCTGGATCAGGACCAATGATTTCAAAATGGACTAATAGATAAAAGGCACTTTAAACTTCTGACATCACATAGGTCCAATTTCAGTTTTTGCATACAATTAAGTCCAAAATTTCAATTTATCTATCCTTTAAACCCAAATTGAGACAGTGAGTAACGCGTGCAATTCACATATTGAAGAAATAATAAAATATTACTATGTTAATATATAATATTAGTTTTCCATTGAAATAATAATAATTTTTCTTATCTTATTTCCTAATTTTTGTCCCAAAATCTCACCACCCTCTCTTTCCCCACTGCTATGCATCTCCTCCTCGGACTTCCTAATTGATTTTTACAGATAAAGATGGGTGCACTTCATTCTCAATGCACGTTAAATCGCCATATTACTCTTTACCATCCTCCACTCTACTGAAACTGAAATAAACATTTAAGAATTGATTTGTTGCTACTATGATCCATGAAGAGATTTGATATCTTGATTTGCAATTTTTTTTTTTTATTTTGCTGTGATGGAGTTTTTAGGAAGGGTTCCCTTGCTGTAGCCATCGATTCACGATGACCACCACCATTGCCACCACTACCACCACCCTCTTTCTTTGTCCTTCTTATTCTTTTATCTTCCTTAAAAGAAACGATGCCACCATTCCTTGTAATTACAAACAACGCTCTCTTTCCCTCAGAGTTAGAGCTTCCTCAGCTAAGTTGTTGTCGCTGCCACCTTCAGGTATTTTTCTTTCTTTCTCTCTATTAGGTTTTAAGTTTGGTAATTTGTTGTTTTTATTTTTGTAATGTGGTTATGGGTATTGATTAATTGCAAGAAAAGGAGTGGAGAATGTGGTAATAATAGGATCAAGACCTGCAGGATACACAACAACAATATATGCAACTTGTGCCAATTTGAAGCGTGTGGTGTTTGAAGGTTATCAAATGGGTGGTGTTCCTAGTGGGTAACTGATGACCACCACTGAATGTAGATGCGACTACTCCTATCTTGGTAGGCCTTGGCCTTAGAAATCTTGTTTCTCCTTTTTGTGTTTGCATTGATATGTTTTTTCATCTTTTTTGTGCACTTTCCAGATTGAAACTCCAAAGGATGTTCAAGAAAAATTTGGCAGACTATAGTTAAGAAAAGTTCTTGCTATGATAGCACAATTTTATATTTGCTCATAAATTTGATCATTTGGATGCTCAATTGCAAAGAATAAATGAGGAAAACTTTTTTCTTCTGTTATATTTTGATTCTTTTTCTTTCTTTCTTTCTTAAACACGTTATGCATATATGCTACCCATCATTACTGTTGTCACATTTTTCACTTCTTGTTTAATTCTTGTTGTTGGTGCTTTTTGTATTATTGATGTTTTGTTACTGTAATGGCGGAGTTGATGGCAGAATTTTTTTTAATTTATTTTTATATTTAAAAATAAATTATGTTTTATATATGTGGGACATAGGAATTATTTTATTATAAAAATATTTCTTTCACCTTCTTTATTGAGGAAGTGCATCACATGCGTACCTTTTTATTAAATTTTAGGGTGATTTGACCGAGAAATTGAAGTTTTGGGCTTAATTGTATGCAAAAGTTGAAATTGGACCTATATGGCTCCATGTCACAAGTTTAAGGGGCTATTTGTCTATTAGTCCATTTCAAAATCAAGTCCAAATCCTTCAAGGATTACGTGGATAGGGTCATCTTTTATCATGGAGGGTCAAATATTAGCAAATTGCATTTGCAATTGTACTTACATATTATAATCCGAGTTTTAGATTATTTTCATTTAAATCGGGATATGCAGTGTTAATAATTTTAAAACTATATTTGATTATTTTACTATTTTGTGAATAATTGTTATTACTTTTACGTTTAATTAAAAATTTTCTACGTAAATAATTATTTTAAAGCCTATTATTTTAGGAATTTATTTGAATCATATTTACGTACTAAGGTTATTTTATTTTAAAATGATGTTTATTTTTATCATTTTTATCATAATTATTATTATTATTATCAAATACATTATTTTTGCTTGATTATTTATTGTGATCTTATACATATATATATACACATATATATATTAGGGTTAGTGTTATTTTATGTATGTGTTATATGTGTGTGTGTGTGTGTGTGTGTATTAAAAACCTATTTTCTTCTTCCTCTCTCCCCGAAACCCACCCTCACCATCACCCTCACCACTGCTACGCCAACCAGCAGCAGTCAGTGTGCCTCCCGGATGTCCACCTCCTCCTTCAGCAGCTGTGCCGCCTCCAGTTACCTTCTCCGGCGCCGATGGAGCTTGGAAAATCGTTTTGACCGAAAGTTGGCCTCTCCGCCGTTCAAGTCGATTTTGACCACCATTTTTGACCCCGTTGGCCCCATTCTCTTCCTTTCTTGCCGGTGAGTGTAAATCCAAGCTTCCTTTTGTCTGAAAAATCGATTTGGTTGGGTGGTGAGCAAGTTTTCATTTTCGGCCATTTTTGCTTTTCAATTTTTTTGAAGTTCATTCCTTATGATTCATGAAAAGTGCCTTCACAAATATTGTTCCACTTAGCTTAATATACATCCTATAATTTTTTTGTAATTTTTGAAATTTATTTTGATTTTTGTGAATTTTTTATAAATTTATTATTATTTTATTATTTTCTTAAATTAATTAAATAAATTATGAAATTGTGATTTTTAGTGTTTTTAGTGGTTAATATTAATTTTAGAATTTAATTTATAATTTTTTTGATTTTTTGTGTAATTTTTATAATTATATTTAGTTTATGTCAATTTTGAAAATATAGGTTATATGTGTATTTTGTTAAAAATAATTGGTTAATTGAGTATATTTGTTGATTTTATTGAATAATATGTTGAGAAAATAATTTTTGAGTATTTATATAATTTTTATTGAATTTTTGAATATTATTAGTATTTTATGTATATTTATATATATTAGGGGTATTTTAGTAATTTGGTGATGATTTTGGTTAAATATTAAATTTAAATGGTTTTAATAATTATTTGAGATATAAAAATTTTATTTAAAAATTATTTTCTAATTTTAACTAATTAATATTATTTTTTAAAAATTATTTTCAAATTATATATAATATACTATTTTTGTAAATAAATGAGTTTTTAGTAATTTTTAATATGTTTTTGGACTAATTAAGTAATTTAGTTTTATAAAACAGATTTTTATTAATATTGGTGTATTTATCATGAAATATCGATTTTTAATAATATTATATTATTAATTAGTGTTTTTAAGTAATTATCGATAAAAATAATTATTTTTAATGCTTGAATATTTAAATTGCTATATTTTGGTACTTAAGGGCATTTTTGGTATTTATGAAATTTTAATATATTTTATGTATTTTATTGTGAATTGTGGCCCTCGGTCGGTGAAAATTATAGTTTGGGTTCCAACCAAGGAGTTTTGTGAAATCTATTTCAAAGTATATTTTTCTTATAGGACTGACTCTACTTTTTAAGTAGAGAGATGTCCGTTTTACAGAGAAGGTTCTGCTGAATTTTTGATAGAATTCTCGTAAAACGTGACATCTGGTTTGATTCCTATTATCTATCTATGTTTTGTAATTCTAGATCGAGTCTCTAGAAGTTAAGTTAGATTCATTTTGATATATTGTGATTTTTTTGTTAGTTGCGCTGAGACCAAGGCCTAATGGACCAGGCTCATTGAACCAGTCTCAAGGAACGCACAACTGTGAGTTATTATAATATATATACATTGTTTAGGTTGCTGGTGTTAGAATTCTATGTTTTAAATATAAATTTTGCATAATTGCCTATTTGAATGTTTAAGTATATTTTAGGCATACTTTTAGTATATTTTCGGTATATTATGAAATAAATGCATGTTTTCCTTTTTAATTAAATCTAGCTTATTTTCAAATATGTTATTGAATTAATTTAATATATTCCATGATTTGTTTGAGTTGATTATACGTATATATACCTGAAATATATTTAGTTTATTTTAGGTATATTTCTGGTATATATATGGTTTATTTGTTTATTTTAAATGTCATTATGCATTATTGATTTTTCTGAATGTATGTTTTAATATAAATGAAGGATATCGATAGAACGTGCTTCCTAGTGGGCAGCACTAGGACCGTGTACGTACCAGTGCGTTAAATTAGAGTTAAGTGAGAATTAATTATGGTGCTTATGATTGATTGATATTAATTTGATTGAGATTAATGTGATTGAAAGTGTGATTGCTGGAGCTCGGTTGACCAAGTGTCTCAGGGCCAATCACACTGACAGTCAGACTGCTGGAGCTCGGTTGACTTAGTATCTCGGGGCCAGTCTACTGTCAATATGGATTAAGTGAATTTACTTGGAATTAAGTAAGCCTATATGGCTAGAGTACTTTCTATTGGTGTTGAGGTTGCGATCATATAGGGTTCTATTTGATCCTTCATAAACTGATGGTTTTCAGTATAAAAATGATTTTTCTTTGCATCTGTGTGTATTTGCCTGTATATATATTTATTATATATATATCTTTGAGTGTTTGCATTTGAAATTTAGCTATGTGTGTATATATATTATAATAATTCACTTAGTGAGGTCTAGCTCCCCTCCGTTGATATTTCTACAGGAGAGTCTTCATCTTCAAACCTCAATAGTAGACCTGTACGCCTAATTTCTTTTGCTCCGGCTCTATTATGTAAATCACTCTCTTGAATTTTATTTTGTACTCTAGGCGCTGCAGTAGTAGTTGTATTTGACCCTGTCGAAAGTTGTATTTGATTTATGCATGTACGAGATTTTAACTCAGAGTATTACTCTGAAGTATTGTACTAAAAGATTTTATTTATGTTAAGAGATGTGACTTTATGTTATTAAAGGAAGTTGAGAATTTATTTTATTATTTGAGATTTAATTTCCGCTAAATAAATATTTTATTATTTTATTTTTATTGTATATTTTTCTTTTTAGGCTTGCTACGGGTTCTGGATTCGAAAAAATTCTCGTTCCCCAGCGTTGGTCATGGCCCTCTGTTTTGGGTCATGACATCACGATATGCTTCTACGTGTGTATATTCGTGGATTTATGTTGTGTTAGCTTCTAGTCTCCAAAAATTAACTGTTGAAGCCAAATCGAACCTAATTCAGGAGCTACGTTGGAGACTTTTCACCTGGAAAACAATAGTGACCTTGATTCTAAAAGGATGGTTTGCCATTAATTTGCCTAGTTATGTCTCTCTTCCATGCCTTAAACTACTAATTCTTGAAGAGGCTATATATGGGGATGATGCCTTATTGCAAAGGCTTTTATGTAGCTACCCTATCCTTCAAAAATTCGCCATTAAAATAAGTAGGTTTGATGGTGTCCAAGATATAAACATCTCTATACGTTCATTAAAAAGGTTGCTTATTCTTCCTCTCTGCCATTCTAATCAAAAGCACAATATTAAGATTAACACACTTTCTCTTGAGTACCTCGGGGTTGGAGGTGTTGAGATAACACGTTGATTAGCCTTAGCTGTATTTCTATTTCGGTATTGTTAGGCTTATTATTACTTTAGTTAATGTTGTATTTATCTCTTTAACTTGTATCATCCTATATATACAGCCTTGTACTCATTTTACAAAATAATAATACATCAAAATCTTCATATGATATGAGAGCTGCTAACAAATGGCAGGACAAATTATTCTCACCTCTTATTCTCCTTCTCATTCTCTTCCTATGGCTACTACAACAAATCATAATCTGTCCATTAAATTAACCTCCAAAAATTTCCTCACTTGGAAAACCCAATTCCAACCTCTCATTAATTACCATAAACTTACAGGCTTTATTGATGGCTCCATTGTTGCACCATCAACTACAACTACAACTAATCCTTCTACTCCCAATCCAGAATATACATAATGGCATTAAAAAGACCAACTTTTACTCTCATGGATTTTCTCTTCTCTTTCTGAAGAAATTTTTCCCTATGTTATTGGCATGACTACATCCTTTACGGCTTGGCATGCACTAGAAAGTACTTTTGGTTCTGTATCTCAGAACCATCAATTACAACTCCACATTGAACTTCAAGAATTGAAGAAAAATGACTTATCAATCACTCAATATTTGCAAAAAGCCAAAGCTTTAGCCGATGAACTTGGAGCAGCAAGTTGATCTCTTTCTCCTGCAGAATTCAATGCAATTATCTACCGCAACCTTGGCTATGAATTTCAAAGCATTATTACAGCTTTAAATTAGCGACCCACACCAGTTACATTCCAAGAACTTCATGGGCAATTGGTGGCTCATAAAATTCTCATTAAAAATATTCATGAACCACCCAATACTCACATTGCAAGGCGATAATTTTCTAGTTCTTCCTCTCGGCCTCGACCTCTCATGACATCACCTACTTCACCCTTTCCCAATAATCAGAGACCTTCCTTCTCCTTTCTCCGGAATCGCTCTCAACAATGTCAAATATGCGGCTTCCATGTTGCCGCTATGAACCTCGTAATCAAGTCACCTCTCCCCAAGCTCATTATGCAAACAACACTTGTCTGATTCCCTATTATGGTTTTGGCACTACATCACCTCCCTACACAGCTGCATTTCATCCTAACCCTTGGCACCCAGATACTGTTGCTTCCCATCACATGACATCGGATTCCTCTCATCTTATCAATCTGGTTCCTTATACTGGTAATGATAAAACTATTATTAGCAATGGTCAGAGCCTTCTTATCACATATACTGGTAAATCATTCCATCGTTCTCCATACTTTGATAAGTATTTCATTTTTAAAAATGTGCTTCATCTTCCAAATATTCAGAAATCTTTACTCTCTGTCCAAAAATTCACTACTGATAATTCTTGCTATTTTGAATTTTGGCCTAACCATTTTTCTATCAAGGACCAGAACACTAGGGCAACCCTGTTACGAGGCCGGAGTGAGAATGAGCTGTATATGATGCCACCATCCTCCATTCCATTAAAACAAGCATTTCTCACTGAATCTACCTCCTTTGCAGACTGGCATGCTCGTTTGGGTCACCCATAACATTGCACTATTTTTAAAATTATTAAAGATCATCATTTACCTGTTTCCAATTCAATAAATTCTAGTTATTCTTTATGTCGTTTAGGCAAATTAGCTAAATTACCTTTTGCTAATATCGAGCATACTACAGATGTTCCCTTTCAACTTATTCATTCAGACATTTGGGGTCCTTCCCCAGTCACCTCTTATCATGGTTTCCGTTATTTTATTTTATTTATTGATGATTTCACTAGATTCACCTAGATTTATTTTCTCAAAAATAAAAGTGATGCTCATTCTGTGTTTCTTAACTTTGAATCATATGTACATCGACATTTCAATGCCAAAATCAAAGCTTTTCACTCAAATTGGGGTGATGAATTTCAAAAATTACATAAGCATTTTAAAATAAATGGCATTGTTCATCGCATATCTTGCCCATATACACATGAACATAACGGGTTATTTGAACTAAAAATTCATCATATTATTGACACCGATTTGACATTATTAGCCCATTCTCTTGTGCCATTTCATTTTTGGACTTATGCTTTTCATCCAACCATAAATTTAATTAATGCATTACCTACCTCTACTTTAAATGATGAATCTCCATTTTAAAAATTATTTCATACATCTCCAAAATATTTGGAAACAAAAATTTTTAAGTGTGCCATATTTCCTAACTTTCGTCTGTATAATAAACATAAACTTGCTTTTAGAAGCAAAGAATGTGTTTATTTAGGCAATTTTCATAATCATGTTGGCTTTGATTGTTTTAATCCATCCTTTAATAAAATTTACACTGTCTGAAATGCTCATTTTAATGAGCAAAACTTCCCTTTTTTCGCGTGTCACCAGCCCCACTTCATTATCACATTCCCATGCAGACCCGTGGCTCACATGGCAAGCACCACTCAATTCGGCTTCCACTACAGGTATGTCTCTACCTTCCTCTAATTTGTTACTTGACCCTACACTTAATTCCACCCAAATTTTATCACCTTTATTCCTCCCTCTAGTCCCACCTATATCCAATAACTCATTATCATATCCACTCACAACAACCCACCCATTATCCATACCCACAACAACCCTCATCTCACCTGTACCTACAATCCCATCTTTATCCAACAACTTGTTCTTACCACTACCCACTATAACCCTCATCTCACCCAACAACTTACCATCCAATCCTTCCTCTTCCCCATCATCTTCTCCATGCAAATTAGACTATTACATGAAATATATCAACAGCCTGATCCCTCATCGCAACAAACCTCAACCTTGTCCTCATCCCCTCTTCAACCATATTCTCCTATCCTTACCCGAACCAACTCATCTTCCCAACCATCTAATTCTATTGGTCTCCATTTAATTTCTGATCTTTTTAAAACCTCTCCACTCAACATTCCATCAAACTGGTCCCTTTCCCCACCATCTCGCACACACTATGACATTTCACCCTCATATAATTAGCAAACGCCAAACACACATAGCTCTCTCTAAAAATACAAATTTGAATTATTTACAATAGGAACCATTATTTTTTAAAGATGTTATTCGATACAAAGAATGGAGAATGGCTATGGATGATGAAATTAGTGCTCTACAATCCACCACTACCTGGACTTTTGTCCCTGCTCCATCAAATGCTAACATCATTGCCAACAAGTGGATTTTTCGCATTAAGAGAAATTCAGATGGCACCATAAACCGCTACAAAGCACATATTATCGCCAATGCATTTCTCCATGGCCATGTTGAAAAGAATCAATACATGTCACAACCACCTGGATACATTGATGCCACTTATCCTAACCATATCTGTAAATTGCACAAAGCTCTCTATGGTCTTAAGCAAGCCCCTAGAGCTTGGTTTGCTCGCCTCAATTCTTGTCTTCACAAGTTAAATTTTATCTTCTCTTAGGTTGATCACTCTCTCTTTATTCTCAAACATTAAACTAACATTGCTTTCTTGTTAGTCTATGTGGATGATATTGTTATTACAGGTTCTTGTTCCAAACTTATTTGCACAGTCATCAAGTCACTTCAACAAGAATTTCCAATTCGTGACTTAGGCTCTCTACACTTCTTTCTTAGCTTAGAATTAAAACACCAACATAATGGCACTCTCCTCACCCAGACATAGTATCTCACTGATGTACTTCACAAACATGGCATGGCTGATTGCAATCCATGCTCTACCCCAATGCAATCATCTACCACTTTGTCCAAATTTAATGGCACTCTACACTACCCAAAGGAGACACCTACCGACAGATTGTGGGAGCACTACAATATGCCACCATTACTCGATTAGATATTGCCTACAGTGTTAACAAGCTTTGCCAATTCATGCATAATCCCACAGATGTCCATTGGAAAGCCCTTAAACACCTACTTCGCTACATCCAAGGTACTAAGCATTTTAGGTTGTTTTATTTAGCTACTACTTCTCCCACTCTTCAATGCTATATAGACAGTGATTGGGGTGGGGATCCGGATGATAGGAGGTCTACATCGAGCTATGCTATCTACTTGGGATCTTCTTCATTTCTTAGCTTGCCAAGAAGCAACCCACCATCGCTAGATCATCTACCGAAAGTGACTATAAAGCTATCGCCAATGCTACTTCTGAACTTATTTGGCTTTGTGGGCTTCTTCAACAACTTGGACATCCAGTTGCTATAACAACCATTTTCTGTGACAATATTGGTGCAATTTATCTAAGTTCCAATCCGGTGTTTCATGCTCACACAAAACACATCGAATTGGACTACCAATTTGTTCGTGAACAAGTATCTTTAGGATTTCTTCAACTAAGTTTTGTCAAAGGTCAAGATCAACTCGTCAACTTATTTACCAAATCTTTGCCATCAACTCACTCTCAGAATCTATTTTCTCAGCTTCCTCTGCGTGATGCCATGGATTTGCGGGGGATGTTGAGATAACACGTTGATTAGCCTTAGTTGTATTTCTATTTTAGTATTGTTAGGCTTATTATTAGTTTAGTTAATGTTGTATTTATCTCTTTAACTTGTATCATCCTATCTATACAGCCTTGTACTCATTTTACAAAATAATAATACATCAAAACCTTCACAGGAGGTGCTACAGAAGATACTTATTCTCTAAATTGATCCTTTCTATTCTATGCCGAACTCCATGACGGATGCAACATCAATCTTCTTAATGCTATTTCGCAAGTTAATCATTTAGTATTGAACGGGAAGTCTTGTGTCTATGTCCCCTTGAATTTCTTGGCAACTTTTCTTTTGCACTTGCATTCGTGCATATATATATTATGTTTCTCTTTTCTGTTATATATGCATAGAATCTGATGATTCTGATCTCCACTAATGCAGACAACGGATTGCCCACATTCAATAATCTGAAGAAAATGGGTCTGCATGTTGACAAGCTAATTGGAAGTGAAAGGTCCCAATGGGACTTGCTGAATCGCTCTCCAAATCTAGAAGTTCTCATCTTTCCTAATGCAAGTTTCTGATATAGTTTCCTACAAACCCAAATATCTTATTAACTTCATCCATTACGAATTCCTGATGAGGTCTTCATGATTTTCTGCTCAACGACTTTTGGCTCTTAAACGGGGTGGTGGAGAAGAATTCGACAGATTCATTTGGATTCGGCCAGAGTCTGTGCCGGAATGTTTGCTGTTTCATCTAGACAATTGTAATTTTCAACATTGTGGGACTTGCAGAAGAGCTGTTTCTTATTAAGTATTTGCTGGAGCGTGCTCAAGTTTTGACCAGCATGAGACTTTCTCGTTATGATTTTAGTGCAAATCCCAGAAGGAAGAAGTTAATGGAACAGGGTGTGGTGGAAGTTTTGAAATTCCCAAGAGGTTCCAGTAATTGTGAAGTTGTTTTCTGCGATTAGTGCCCGATTGGCATACCCGTTTAGAATTGCGGTTGAGACTGTCTTTTATTTTCTATAGCTGTTTTTTGGAACAAAACTTTGACAATCAGGATAAATCATACTAAGCAGGAACACTAAAAATAAATAAATATATAAATTTTCAATAGCTGGATTCCCACAGCAATGCTAATCAAACCCTTAATGTTGTGATTTTGTGCTCCATCATTTGAATGTATGTCAAGTCCAAAGTGCATCTTTGTTTTTGCTCCCCATATTTAGGCTTAGCTTGAAGTTTCTTATGGTGCATTGTTTTGTCTGTCATAGATATATGCCTTTCTTATTCATACTTGATGTTGCATAAGGATTGCTTATTATTAAGCTGCACTTTTGAGTATTGTTGCTGTCGCTGCTGCTATATATCTTTTAGAGCATTTATGTGAATGTTCGTTTCCTTGCTCTTCTGTTGAAGTGAAATATGGTTCAACTTCAACATTTCCTATGGTCTCTCATTAAGAACTCTGTGATGGTTTTCTTGCTGACACCCAATTATTTGAATTTTTTTTTTTGGTGCAAACCACCTGGTATTAAGTATCCCGTAGGATCCGACTAATCTGGATTTTAACCGGACAGGATCTCAAAGAGAGGCAAAGGTCTACCTCGAGAGTTTTAAATTAGCTGCGTATTCAGGGTTCGAACCCAAGACCTCTGGTTAAGCGGGAAGAATCCTCTGTCAACTCATCCAGACCCTCTTAGATCAATTATTTGAATTTTAGCTATGCATGACTGAGTCTATCCTTTTTTTCTCTGGAGAAATCAAATAGTTGAGCCTCCATGATAATAGATTTATAGATATCGAATTCTTGTGCTCCTAATTGTTAAATTTTACTGATTTGCTTGCTTGCTAGCCCATTCAGGGGAACCTTTATTATCAAAAAATTTTCTGACACAGTATGTTAGTAAGTCTCAACTTTGATATAAGCTCGTTGAATTTTATCTTATTCATTTATATGATAATTTTACATTCCGGGGCACTAGGCCAACCATTATCCAGTAGATTGTGATCCTCGAAAAGCGACTATGATTAGAATGTGATCACCTTTTAGTTGTCTTCAGATTTTGAACAGTATGCTAGAGAAGTCAATAATTTTCTCATCATGCATACAACTGTGCGGGTATGATTAGCAATTTAATGGAGTTGTTGATCACATACTCTCATATCTTCCAACAAGAGATGCAGTTGGTACCACCATTTTGTCAAAAAGACAGGAATATCTTCGGATATCATCCCCTGACCTTGATATCTCTAATTATTTTTGCTTTGATTCTACGGTTAAAATCGATTTCGGACGGAAGTACAAGTCTTCAAGGACTATGTGGCCTGTGTGGACAGGGATATCTTTTATCATGGAGGCTCAACTATTAGAAAATTTGATCTGAAATGATGCTTCTTAATTTTTATTTTTTTTTTCCAATGATATTTTTATTCATGGATTTGCACAGTGATAGCTTGAAACCTCCAGGAATTGATCATCCTTTATCCTTCCTTCCAAGCTGAAGAACTACGTTGGGGAATTTTTCATTGCAAGACATTAATGGTTCTGAAACTCAGAGGCCTTTATCATTGATTTGTCTAGTTATTTTAGTCTTCCATGCCTTAAAATCCCTGCATCGATCCTGAAGATACAGTATTCAGGGATGATGCTACAATATCACAAGTACAAGATTGAGATTAATACTTCTTGTCCTGAGGACCTCAAAGCTAAAGGAAAATACTTCAGTATTAAATTCAGAGGAAGCTGCTTATTCTCTAGTATATGCAGACTTTAATGATATATCTAAGATTGACTAGCTTACTGGAATCTCTCAATTTAAGCATTTAGTACTGACTGGAACGTCTTTATGGGTATGTTTGGTTGATTTCTTAACAATAATTTTTTCGTACTTGAATATTTTGCTCATCTCTCTTATCCAGTGTCACCATGGTGGCTTTTTTTTCCCCCCTTTTCTGTTGTATGTACATATAACATTTTCCCTACAGGTTGCCTATATTCAATAGTCTGAAGAAATGGAACTGCATATTTGCAGGGTAAATGAAAGTGAATGGTTCCAGTGGGACTTGTTGCCAAATTGGCTGGACTGTTCTCCATATTTCCTGAGGCAAGTCTATGATATGATTTTCTGAAGTTTCCCTGTGAACTCTAAAATCTTCTTAATTAATGTATGAACTCCTGAAGTCTGTCTCTGATTTTCTGGTCAAGGACTTGTGGCTCTTAAAGAAGGTGATATAAAAGTTTTATATGGTAATTGGCTTCCTCTAGAGTCCATGGTTTGTATTTTGTAGTAGGGAAAAAAAAAAAGTAGAGTAGATACAACTGTGTCTAAAAATTTGTAGTATTTTGTAATTTTCATCCCAATCTTTTAATTTTAATAAAAATGTTTAATAATTTTACCATAAAAATTATTTAGTCAAATAAAATAAAAATCGTGATGTGATATTTATGAACTGTCCAATTTATTTTTTTAAATCTTTTAAATTTATAATGGTCTGTTGGTTTAAAAAAAATGAAAGGTTTGGAACTTTTTGACAATATCATTCCAATTTTTAAATAGCGATAAATATATCTTAGTTTGGTCAACTTCTAATGATTTTAATATAAACAATTACCGGTTTGAAATTGAATAAAAAGTATTTGCGTAATAATAAAAATTAAATTAACTAGTGATAGTCGTGATTTCACATAATTTTTAGATTGTAAAATAAAATAATTATATAAATAATTTAAATAAATTAATAATTAAATAAATTAAAAATAAAATAAATCATATTAAATTTATTTTCTTTAATTTTTTCACCATAAATTTTTAGTTATAATAATATTCATTTTTAAACTTATTAGATTAGTATTAAAGTATATATAATAATAATATAGTTTAAAAAATAATATTAAGTAATTACTGTAATTTTTTTAATGTTTTGAAAAATTTTGAGTGATTTAAGATAGAAAAATATGTAATATATAAAAAAATTTAGAATTTAAGTAGTATTAAAATATGTATAATAGTATTTTAGTTAAAAAATAATACTAAATAACTATTAAAAATATTTTATTTTTAATAGTTTGACACATTAACTTTTTAGATAAATACTCAAATATAAATGTATGTATATATATATATATATATATATATATATATATATATATATATAAAAGGGTATAACCAAGTCAAGCGGACTCGCAAGTTACTCAGTATAAACTTCAAAAAAATTTGAAATCGACTCAATTATTTTCAAGTCGAGCTCGAACTACTCTAATAAGTTATCAAGTCATGCTCGAAATCCTAAATATGTAACTTGATAGGTTCACAAGTTTAATCGAACTTTTGTATGTACCCTTTTATTAAATATAATTATAAATATATTTTATCAAATCGAGTCGAGTTTTAGCTTGAGAACTTGAGTCAAGTTTGAATATTTTAAAATATATATTTTTAAAAATTTATTTAATTAATCGAGTTAAGTTCAAGTATATCAATTGTATAATCCAGTCAAGTTCTAGCTTTTAAAAAAGGAGCTCGATTGAATTGGAGTTTCAAGTTTGAAAGTCGATTCAAGCTTGAATCTGCAGTATGTCAACTTGACTCGATTACATCGCTATATAGACATATATTATAGATAATCAAAATGATGTAATTTTGCCCAACATTGTGTCATTTTGACTAAAGTAAGCCATTGTCATGACCCAAACCCAAAGGGTACAAGATCGACACTAGGAAATGAGAAAGCGTGAAAATTTTAAAACCCGTAGTAAGCCTTACAAATTTTTGCAAATAAAATTAACTCAGTTTTTGAATTTTAAGAAAATCCGATAGAGTTTTCTCTGTATCGGGAACAACACCAAAACCTACATGAAGCAATAACACTTCCAATAATATATAACAATCACAACTTGTCCAAATATCATCAAAATTACCAATGTCTTAACTCAAGTATTTCACTATACAAATTAGTATGCAATATAGATACCAATACAAATACGATAGCAATAACTATTCCAATACTACTGCGATGTTTAGATTAACTAAAGTTATTTCATAAACATTAATACCATTACAACAACCTATATAAAGTAGCAATGAAGAATGAGTCCGGCACAGAGAAGAAAAACTAACAGTAGATTCCCAAAATCCTAAAAAATAGTTGAGGGGAGTCATAGTTTACTAAGTGAATTAATAATATAAAATGCATGTTGATTTTAAAATACTTATTTAAAATCGTTAAATCCATTAAATGAGTAAATATTCAAAATCCTTTATTTTGTTAAAAATTGTTTTTCTACAATATCTTTCCAAAATCTATAATTCTCTTTACATAAAATTCCTAATTCAAAAATCATATAAATTAAAATCTTTAATGGAAAAAATGGTAGAACCCTAGACTTGAATCCACTATTGATGTCCTGAGAGAGCAAGATCAACTAAGTTACATCTCCACTCTTGCCTGCGAGAACGAACTCCACCAAGCTCAATCCACATACTACTCAAGAAAACAAGCTCCACCGAGCCTTACTCGAGAGATCAAGCTCCAACGTAATTGGACTTCTGTCCAGTTATGGCAATTGATCAACCCAATTTATACTATTTAATAAAAATAACTTAGAATTTTTTCCGGCTAGTTATTGTTCATCATCAGAATTCAGGTGGAAACTACCACATTCTCACTGAAAAACACCACATCCGACTAAACAAATTGTACTAAAATTTTCATAATAATTAGGAGAACATATTTAGAGCCTCAAATACCCCCAAAATACTCATAAAATACTCATCTTTACTAATTAAAATATATATATATATATATATATATGAAAGTTAATTCTATTTACTTTTTAAAACCTAAAATTATAATATTATACTATTAATAATATGTCAATAGATTATGAAATTTCAAACAGAATACATCTAATAATTTTTTCACAAAAACTTTATAAATTAATAATATATATATGGCCCAAAATATAAAAATTTAAATAAGAAGATATATAATTAGTATAATATATAAAAATTAAAAAATTAAAATTTGAACTAAAAATAAAAGAGAACAGTGAAAATTTAGCAAAACACAACTTTTTAGCCAGTACAATGGGGCAAGTTGAATTCGGAGTAAGTTTTTTATTTTTCCAATTGAAAATATAGAGTTATTGTCTATATATATATTGTAATATCCCGAGTTTTTAGATAATTTTAAACTGCATCGAGATATGCAGTGTTAATAATTTTCATATATATTTATGATTATTTAATGAGTTTGTTATTTATTAAAGTCATTTTAATTATTATTAATTATTTTTAAGTCCTTTATGTAAAATTTTTCCGGAGATTTTATTTTCGGAAAAATTAAAACATAAATAAATAAATATTAATTATTTTATGCGATTTTATGAAGTTGCATAAGTCCATGCATAATTTTAAAGTGTCGAATAAAATATATACGTACATGCATCTAAATTAAATTTGGGTTTATTTAATTAAATTAAATTATATTATATGGTTTTAATATTAATTAAGTGTGTATATATGTATATGTGTGTATATATTATTAAAATATGTGTGTGGTGCGTATTTATTGTGTGTATTATATTATATATTAAAATAATATAAAGTTAGATATATATATACATATATACATATAATTTATTTACCTATTATAAAGTTTGAAATAATTACAAACGTGCCATTATCATCTTCTTCTTCCCCCCGATCGTTCTTCTCCACGTCCGGCCACTGCAACGCCATTTTCTTCCTAGCATGCCACCTTCCCTTCCAGCCATTTCTGCCACCCCAAGCTTCCATTTTCGGTGAGTTTGGCTGGATTTTCTTCAAGAGGCCGAGAATTGCTCTCATCGCCGATCAAGTACTTTCCGGCCATCGTTTCGAGCCCCACTAGTCTCCATCTCTTCCTTGAGCTCCGATGAGTGCATTTTCAAACTTTGTTTTACTTGAAATGGTCTAGATTTTCCTAGGTTTCGAATTTTCATTTTCGGCCTACTAGGGTTTTTGAATTTTTTGAGCTTCGATTTGAATGATTCATGCAATCTTCCTTCACAAACATTGATCCTTGTAGCTCAGTATACCTCTTTGAATTTTTGTAGAATTTTTGGGAATTATTTTGATTTTTGTGAATTTTTTATTATTTTATTAATATTTTCTAATTTTCGTAAATTAATTAATTAAATTATGAAATTGTGATTTATGGTGTTTATAGGTGTTAAAATGAATTTTAGAAATTTATTTGTAATTTTTTTGATTTTTATATAATTATTATGAATTTATTTAGTTTATGTGATTTTTGGAAAATTAGGTTAATTATCTGTTTTATTGAAATTAATTGGTTAATTGAGTATATTTATTGATATTATTGAATTATATCTTGAGAAATTAATTTTTGAGTAATTATATTATTTTTGGTGAATTTTTGAACAATTTTAGGGAATTTACATAAATAGGGGTATTTTGGTAATTTGACACTAAATTGGCTAAAAATATAATTAAATTGGTTTTAATAGTTATTTGAGGTATAAAAATGATTTCTATGAATTATTTATCATTTTTAACTAATTAAAACTATTTTTCATAAATTATTTTCAAATTATATATAATATACTATTTTTCTAAATAAATGAGTTTTTATCGATTTTTAATATGTTTTAGGACTAATTATGTAATTTGGATTTATAAAATGTATTTTGAGTATTAAATGGCATTTTCGGTATTCTTGGAATTTAAATGTATTTTGTAATTATTTCGTGAAATGTGAACCTCAATCGATGGAATTGTAGTTTGGGAGTCCGACCGAAGAGTTGTGGCAGTATATTTTTGAAGTGTGTTTCTTTATAGGACCGGCTCTACTCTTTAAGTAGAGAGATGTCCGTTTTACAAGGGAGGTTCTGCCGGATTTTCGGTAAAATTCTCGTAAAACGTGATATCCGATCGAATTCTTATTCCGATTCTGTGTCTAATATTTTAGACTGAGTCTTTAGAATTTTGATAGATTATTCTAACGACATATTGTCATTTGTTTGTTTAGTTGTGCCGAGACCGAGGCCTAGTGAACCAGGCCCGTCGAACCCGTCTCGAGAAGCACAATAACAATGAGTTGTTATCTTATATATACATGTTCTAATATGCATGTTTTTAGAAATGTATGTTTTATTTTATAAAAAATGCATAAATGGTTTAATAATTGCTTAGGTTTATTTCTAGTATATTTTAAATTAAATGCATGTTTTATTAATGAATTATACCTAAAATGTTTTTAAGTATATTTTTGGTTTATTTCCAGTTTATTTTTTAATTAAATTAAATTTATTTGACATATATATACTTGAAATATACTTGGTTTATTTTTGGTATATTTCTTGTATATATATGGTTTATGTTACTATTTTATTTAATAGCATGCATCATTTATTTTATGAATGTATGTTTTATATGTAAATGAAGGATATCAATAGAACGTGTTACATAGTGGGCAGCACTATGACCGAGTACATATCGGTACGATGATAGAATTTAGGTTATATTACTAACCTATTGGTGGATATTGATCGGATTGATTTATTTGATGTGTAATGTGATTTGAGAGTGTAATTGCAGGAGCTAGGTTGACCAGGAGTCTCGGGGCCAATCACACTGACAGTCAGACTGCTGGAGCTCGGTTGACCAAATGTCTCGGGGCCAGTCTATTGTCCAAATGGAACAAGTGAACTTATTTGGAATAAGTGAGTCTGTATGGCTAGAGTGTTCTCTAACATTGTTTTGAGGTTGCGATTTTTCTAAGGTTCTATTTGATCCTTTATAATCGAATGTTATTTTCAGTATATATGCAAAACGATTTTGCTACATCTGTGTGATTTTGCCTGTATATATATTTATTATATATACTATTGACTGTTTGCATTTGTCATTTAGTTATGCATGTATATATATTATAACGATTCACTCAGTGAGGTCTGACTCCCCTGCCCTCCGTTGACTATTTTTCAGGAGAGTCATCGTTTTCAGACATCAGTAGCAGATCTTTACGCTGGATTTCTTCCGCCCCAGCTTTACTATGTAAACTGCTCACTTGATTTTATTTTATAATCTAGACACTGAAGTAGTTGTAGTCAGTTGTGGGATTTATGTATTATGTTTGTATAAAGTATGTATTTTAAATATCTGAACTGTGATTGTATTAAAAGATATTATATATGAGATGGATTTGTGTTGTTAAATCTAAGGATGGATCATTATTTTATTTTATTTATGAGATTTATTTCCGCTACAAAATATTTTATTTATCTTATTATTATTATTGCATGTTTTAATTTTATTTTAAGGTTTGCTACGGATTTCGGATTCGAAAGAATTCTCGTTCCCTAGCGTCGGTCATGACCCCTGTTTTGGGTCGTGATATATATAAATATATTAAATCAATTAATATTTATCATTTAATTATTAGTTAAACTTAAAAAACTATATTAAATTAATTTTTGGATAAATAAAAGTATTAATTTTAAAAATATTAAAGAAATAAAGTGTCATAATTCAAATAAAAAATTTAATAAATTATAAGTTAAATGGTTTGCAATATTTAAATTATTATATAAAGAAAATGAAACTTTTATTATTTTTAATTTTTTTATTAACAAATAACTAATAATTTTTTATTATCTTATAATATTAATTTTTTTTCTTTTGCATATATAACATTCAATAACTGTTATATGGTTATTATTAAAATGTTGAATATTTGAATAATTTTTTATATACCAATATTTTAATGAACCATTTTTTGTAATTTAGTTTATTATTTAAATTGTAAATTGTGTATGTTATAATACTAGTTTATAAATAGTTATGAGAAAATCTTTTCCTAATAATTTTATTCAATTAGTATGATAGTCAAAATCTTTGGCCCCCTAACTCAATATCCTAATTTTATCCAGGCCTATGTACTAGCACCCTACTTCTCCATCTTCCTGCAGCCTTTATTGCTTGGAATTTTTATTAATTTCATCATCTTCTCTACTTCCAATTTCATCATAAAATATTTTTGATGAATGCTTATTACTTATAAATATATTTTATCTGTCTGTAAATAATATTAACAGTGAAGTCAACATTACAAATCTTCAAATTGGTGAATCTTGGACTAATGATCAAAGGGTCCAATGACATATGGAGAATTTGAATTTTACATTCTTCATCCTATTTCAATAGTTCTTGGTTATATTGTGTTAAAAAAATTACAATCCTTCGAAATAATTAGGTTATTGTTTATTAGTTTTTTGTAGTTATATATTATATTCAATCCTCAACATAACATTTGTGGAAAGGTTTCAAAATTTTATTTAATTATTATGTTGAGAACTATAACTCTAAAATCCGGTATGAATATTCATATGAATCAATATTTATGTAAGATATGATTAAAATAAATTTATATCAAATAAAAATCGGTGGAAAATTTTTTTATATTTAGATTAAAATTTTTAGATAATACGACATTGTTTAAAAAATATATATATAAACGACAAGAATAAAGAAAAGAAAAGAAGATAAAAGAGAATAAAAAAGGAGGAAATATTATGAGAAAGGATAATTTTGGATTATAATATAATATTAATTAGTGATGCTATTTAAAATTGAAGAAGTAAATACTATTATTATTATAATTAAAATTTTTCTTGTATCCTAATATATATATAGATAGGGGATAATTCAGTCAAGCTAAACGCGAGCTACTCAGAAAAAATTCAAAATCGACTCAATTATTTTCAAGTCAAACTTAAACTACTCTAATAGGTTATCAAGTCGAGCTCAAAATCCTTGTAAAATTTTTAAAACTTTGTAAAATTATTTTTATCAATATTAAATACTTTTTTTACATAAAAAAATAAAATAATTATAATAAATGATTAACACCTTTAATAATTCTATTAACTGATAATATAATATCAAAAAAATAACTATTTTGATAATATAATAGAATAATATTTTTGTATCACCAAATTACAAAAACAAACTCATGTCAAGATTTGAAAAAAAAAATCCAATTCTCTTCATTCAATATCAAAACCAAAAAAACTCAAAGCTGACTTTGAGAAAATAGACTTCTAATTGTGATATTTGGTGGAGGAAAAGATATGGATGGTTGAAGAGGGTGGGCTTCCACGCGAGGAATAAGAAACACCATAAAAAAGAAAAAAAAATATTTAGTAAATAAGATGCTCTTTTATTCTAAATTTTGACCGGCTAAATTCATATTTTTCTGGTTTGCATTTCCGTATGTAACAACATCTTATTTAGTAACAATTAGTTTTATATATTATAGGCACCAATTTGATCGGTCTGTAAGTGAAATCCAATGATGAAAATTCAAGCAAGTCGAGTTTGGTAGTGTAAAGTCCAATCTCATTTTTCCTTAATAAGTCTGTAGTCTAAAAAAAAACTTTTTGCTGAATCACTTAGGCGGATAGCCATAATACTAAGACAATTACTTTTGCCACTAAAGCGTCGCTTCGGTATCATTATCCTTTTTTAAATAAAAGAATTTATGACAGACAAAAATAATAGTTCTTTTGTAAAGTTGGTGGGGAAATATGCTAAGTATGGGTCTTAGACAAAGAGTATAGGTCTTAGGACCAAAAAAGAGAGAAAAAAAAAACAAGAGTCTGTTGTGAACCTGAAGTTCCCACATCGCTCGCACACGAGATTGTGTGCGTGCTTATAAGCAGGGCCTGAAGCCTTTACTTGTAGACGCGTAGAAAACCGTGAGGGTCCAGAAGCACCCAAAGCGGACAGTATCTACAGGTCGTGGCCCTGCAGGTCTCGACCCTGTTGGACGCGTTTTAAAGCCGTGAGGTCCTGAAGTACCAAAGCGGACAATATCTACAAGCTGTTTATAACAGAGTCGACTTTCTTTTAAAAGGGGGAAAATATTCAAAAAAAAAAAAAAGGCTCTGGTAAAAAAAACAAAGGAAAAAACCAGAGAGAAAGAGTAAGGGAGTTGGAGAGAGGGTCAGACTCGGAAGAGAAGGAAGGGAGAAGAAGTTGACTTCTACACTGGCCGAGACTCATTGATAACACTTCGAAATAATTCTGAGGGCCAAGACAGTAACCTTCATTCTTTAACTTCAATTTTTAGTTTAATAATATTTTCTTACTTTTAAGATATTGTGATTATTTTGAGTTGTTTCTCATATTTTTATAATTATTCTAGTAGTCTTATTGTCTCTTATCATTAGCATCTATATTCAATAAAATAAAATAAAAATTATGTCATTTTATATTGTATTTCTGTGATAATATGTCTTATTGCAATAAGGCGTCGCCTTATTATACAAAGATGACATCTTATTGTACAAAGGCGACGACTTATCACAATAAGATGCCACTATTTATATAATTATTTTTTTTAGTCTAAAATTTTTCTTCTTTCAATCACTTCTAGAAGGGCAACAAAAATATTATCATTTATTTTGTTCATTTCCATTAGGTATATTAATGAAATTTTATGTGAATTTAATTATATTTCATATTTTTGCATGATTTTTCATGGTTAGTTTATTTATATTACTAAGGCGACCCTGATGTGATCAGGCGACGCCTGATTGTGGTAAGGCGCCGCCCAACCACCCAGTTAATTTTCTTCATCATGGGCTTTTTGTTTCATTATTTTAAATTGGTTCCTTTAATAACTAACCAACTTAGAGTTTTCATTGTTTATTATTTATTTGCATGTACTTTCGTTTTGAGTTTGAATAGCACTTGACCAATTTTGTTAAATTTTTAATGATGTTATGTTTTTTATTTTATTAAATTTACCTTTTTATTATTTGATTTGCTACATGGGTTTTCTTGTATATTCTCTAAGCAGTATTTTGCAAGCCTCTAAATTGACTAATAAAATATTGTTGTTCATTTATTCCTTTCCTTTGGTTATTATTGTATAGTTTATTAAATATTGGTTTATCTCCTTATACTCTTTTATTTATGATTTATTTTTTATATAATTTAATAAGGTGAATTAAATGCATTCGTGTTTTGCTTATTTATTTTATTCTTATTTTAAGAACCTGACTTGGTGATTTCTGTTGTAGGAGCTAAGTAATTTATTTTTCAAGATAAATTAAGAATAATAATCACCTCCGTTTCATAAGATTTAGCAAAGTTGCTTCTATACACCAATTAAGAATTAAAGCTAATTTGTGTAATTTTGCCATTTTATTATTAAAATATCCCTATTAATACTTTTTATTTTATCAAGTGTGAAATAGTTTATAAGATAATGCTTATTTAATGTTATTGATAAGATCACAACTCATAATGAATCAAACTCTTATTAATTTGAAAAAATTCCGCCAATATTTAATAAAAAAATAATTTGCATTAGTTTTTAGAAATTAAACGTCACTATTGTATAACAAAAAAAATTGAAATTTCCACCAAAAAAATTTGCACTGTTGTGAAAATAAAGATTGAATTACTTATTTTGTTATAGAACTAAACTTGAATTTAGTAGTATTTAACTAGAAGAAAAATATTTTATAGTAGAATGATTTTAAGAGAATTTAGAGAGAATTTAGAGAACTATAATATTGAAAGAATTTGGAGAGTAACCTATCTTTTCTTCTTCTTTTTCTTAACATCCTCATTAATGAATTTCAATCCCTTTATATAGAGATTTTCTTTTCACTATTTGAGTACTATTCTCTCACAAGCAATATATTGTTCATTCACAAGCAATATATTGTTCATTCACATTCATAATACTCCCCCTTGAATAATAATATTTTGCAACTGCCTCGTTAAAACCTTGCTAAATAAAACCCAGTGGGAAAAACTTTAGCTTAAGGAAAAAGAGTACAGTGCATGATATTCTCCCCCTCAAGTTGATATGTATAATCTTCCTTCACATAGTATGTAGATGTCGCATTCCAATATCGTGAACGTGCTTTCTAAAGATTGCAGTTGGAAGTGCCTTTGTGAAAAGATCAGCTGAATTCTGGCTAGACTGAATATACTTGATATCTATATGATTGTCTTTTATTAGCTCTTGAGTGTATGAAAAGAATCTTGGAGGTATATGTTTGGTTCTATCACTTTTGATATATCCTTCCCTTAACTGTGCAATGCATGCTGCATTATCTTCATATAAAATTGTTGGACTTTTGTTGACTGGAAAACCACAAGATTCTTCAATATGATGTGTCATTGATCTAAGCCACACACACTCTCTACTTGCTTCATGTAGTGCAATAATTTCAGAATGATTTGAGGAAGTAGTGACAAGCGTTTGTTTCTGGGAACGCCAAGAAATTGCAGTTCCATTATTTGTGAACACATAGCCTGTTTGAGATTTCGCTTTATGAGGATCAGATAAATGTCCTGCATCTGCATAACCAATCAATTCTTGTTTTGAATTGTTAGAATAAAATAAACCCAAATCAACATTTCCTCGAAGGTATCGAAGTATATGTTTGACCCCTTTCCAATGCCTTTTTGTTGGAGCTGAACTGAACCTCGCTAATAAATTAACTGCAAAAGAAATGTCAGGTCTAGTACAATTAGCAAGATACATTAGAGCTCCAATGGTACTGAGATATGGAAATTCAGGACCAAGAATTTCTTCATTTTCTTCACAGGGTCGAAATGGATCAGTTTCAATATTGAGTGATCTAACGACCATTGGAGTACTTAAAGGATTTGCTTTATCCATATTAAAGCGTTTCAAGATCTTTTCTGTGTAATTTGATTGATGCACAAATATCCCATTGTGCATTTGCTCAATTTGTAAACCAAGGCAATACTTGGTTTTTCCAAGATCTTTCATTTCAAATTCTTCCTTTAAGTATACTGTTGCTTCATGGATCTCATTTTCTGTTCCAATGATATTCAAATCATCAACATATACAGCTATAATCACAAATCCGGATATTGTTTTCTTAATAAAAATACATGGGCAAATAATATTACTCACATATCCTTTATTAATCAAATAATCGCTTAAACGATTATACCACATGCGCCCAGACTGTTTTAACCCATATAAAGATCTCTGGAGCTTGATCGAATACATTTCTTTGGGTTTTGTACTTAATGCTTCAGGCATTTTAAATCCTTCAGGGATTTTCATATAAATGTCACTATCAAGTGATCCATACAAATAAGCAGTCACAACATCCATAAGACGCATTTCTAATTTCTTAGAAACTACTAGGCTAATCAGATACCTGAACGTAATTGCATCCATAACAGGAGAATACGTTTCATCATAATCAATTCCTGGCCTTTGTGAAAAACCTTGAGCTACAAGTCTAGCTTTGTACCTTATTATTTCATTTTTCTCATTTCTCTTTCGTACAAAGACCCACTTGTATCCTACAGGTTTCACATTTTTAGGCATAGGAATAATTGGCCCAAAAACATTTCGTTTGTTTAGTGAGTCCAATTCAGCCTGCATAGCATCTTTCCATTTTATCCAATCATGCCTATTTTGACATTCCATGACTGATTTTGGTTCAGGATCATCTTTGTCATTTATGATTTCATATGCAACAGTATATGACAATGTTTCATGACTTTCTTTATTTTCTATTTCTTCAGGGATATTTTCCTCGCTATCAATATGATTATCTACTCCCTTTCTCTTTCGAGGATTTTTATCCTTAGAACCAATTGGTCTTCCACGCTTCTGGCGTGTTTTAGACTCATGAGTGTCTTTATTCTCAGATTTTATTTCTGGAATTTCAATACGAGCAGGAGCATTGGTTGCTGGTATATATGATTTAGTCACTCTTTTTGTATCAGTAAATGCATCTGGCAATTGATTTGCAATTGCTTGTAAGTGCACAATCTTTTGCACTTCTAATTCACATTGTTTTGTGTGAGGATCCAGATGCAATAATGATGGTTCATTCCATGAAATATCCCTTTTCACTTCTTTCTCCCCTTTTCCTAATGTTAAGAAAACAACCTCATTAAATTGGCAATCAGCAAAACGTGCTGTAAAAACATCACCAGTTAGAGGTTCAAGATATCTAATAATCGAGGGTGTTTCAAACCCAACATAAATTCCCAATCTTCGTTGAGGACCCATTTTTGTGCGCTGAGGTGGCGCAATGGGTACATATACTGCACAACCAAAAATTTTGAGATGGGAAATATTTGGCTCTTGACCAAATGCCAATTGTAGTGGGGAGTATTTATGATATGCACTAGGTCTGATGCGAATTAATGAAGCAGCATGTAGGATTGCATGACCCCAAACTGAAATGGGAAGCTTTGTTCTCATTATTAATGGTCTAGCAATAAACTGAAGTCGTTTAATCAATGATTCAGCTAAACCATTTTGAGTATGTACATGGGCAACGGGATGCTCAACAATGATCCCAGTAGACATACAATAATCATTGAATGCTTGAGATGTAAATTCACCAGCATTATCAAGTCTTACCCTCTTGATTGTATAATCAGGGAATTGTGCTCGTAATTTAATAATTTCAGCAAGCAACCTTGCAAATGCAACATTACGAGTTGACAATAGACAAACATGTGACCATCTACTAGATGCATCAATTAATACCATAAAATATCTGAATGGTCCACATGGTGGGTGAATTGGCCCACATATATCACCTTGAATTCTTTCAAGAAACATAGGTGATTCATTTTGAATTTTAGATGGTGAAGGTCTCAAGATTAATTTTCCAAGAGAACAAGCTGTACATGGCATTTCATTTGATTGAGGAATTCTTTGCCCCTTCAAGGGATGCCCATGTGAATTCTCAATTATCCTTCGCATCATTACTGATCCAGGATGACCTAATCTGTCATGCCATAAATTTATTATTGAAGGATCATAAGATTTTTCTTTTACTGCCATATTTGATTCAATTACATGTATATGCATGTAATGCAATCCAGTAGGGAGTTTTGGCAGTCTTTCCAATACTTGCATTTGTCCTGATTCATAGGAAACTATATTTAAATATTTGTTACCATTTATAGTAATAGATTGGGTATCACACCCATTTCGATATATGTCATCAAAACTCAACAAATTTCTTGTTGATTTTGGTGAAAACAAAGCTTCATCAATTATAAACTTTGTTCCATTTGGTAACATAAATTTAGCTTTGCCAATTCCTTCAATCAGATCTACAGGACCTGATATTGTTTTTACAACTGCCTTTGTGGGCTTTATTTCAGAGAAATAATCTCTATTTTTCAAGATAGTATGTGTAGTACCACTATCTGGTATGCAGAGATCTCCAATATTATCTTTATGTTGAGTACAATCCATATTAAACTTCAAAATAGATAAACACAAAATTAATCAATTAAGGTAAAAACATAAAATAATTATAAAGTAGGACATTTTATTTAATTTAAAAATAACATACATAACAATAACATATTCTTCAGAATCAAATAAGTAATAACAATATACTTAAAATTATAGATGTCTCAATTTCCATTGTCAGTAAAATCATCAGTAAAATCAGAAACATCTAAATGAGTTGTATCATTAACATGAGTATGATGCTCATTGAAGTTTATTTCCTTTTCTTTGCCTTTCAATGATGCCTTATAAAGTTGGCAAAGATGTGGTGGTGTTCGACAAATTCGTGACCAGTGTCCTTTACTACCACATCTGAAACACACAGTTTCAGACTTATATTGAGGCCTTTCTTGAACACCACTGATGACTGATTTTAACTTCTTTTGAGGTTGAGTCTGAGTTTGTTGTGGAGTATTACTATATTTATTTCCATGACCATGGCCAAAGAATTGACCTCTTCCACGTCCACGACCTCTACCTCTCCCACGTCCACGGCTATTATAATTTTTATATCTGGAATAATTTGTAGCATTTGCTTCTGGAAATGCTATTGAGCCAGTGGGACGGGACTGATGATTTTTCATCAAGAGTTCATTATTTTTCTCAGCTACCAGTAGGCATGAAATTAGTTCAGAATATTTTTTAAATCTCTGCATCCTGTATTGTTGTTGCAGTGTAACATTTGATGCATGAAATGTGGAGTAAGTTTTCTCCAGCATATCCTCATCTGTGACTATTTGTCCACAGAATTTTAATTGTGATACTATTATGAACATTGCAGAATTATAGTCACTCACTTTTTTGAAATCTTGAAAGCGTAAAGCTCTCCATTCATCAGTGACTACTGGTAGTATTACATCTCTTTGATGATCATATCTGTCTTTTAGATCCTTCCAAAGAACACTTGGATCTTTGACAGTCAAATATTCACATTTTAATCCTTCATCAAGATGACGACGGAGAAAAATTATAGACTTGGCCTTATCTTGCAATGAGGTGTTATTATTTTCTTTTATGGTATCAATTAACCCCATTGATTGAAGATGCATTTCTACATCTAGAATCCAAGACATATAATTTTTTCCCGTGATGTCAAGAGCAACGAACTCAAGCTTTGCTAGATTTGTCATTATGATAACTAATAAAAAAAATATAACTCAATTAGAATTCATAAATTTGATGACTACTAAAAAAAAATCAAATATGATCAGAATTTACTAATTAATTATATCATGAATGAATATTGCAAGAAATAATAGTGGTACAAAAAATGATACAATAATACTTGAAATTATATCAAATAGAAAATCATCTTCCATATTAATTATTCCTAAAACTATTATAATAGTCATGATCAAAACACAAATATAAATATACCAAATCATGTTTACAATTTAGAGTAAAGAGAGAAAGAGAAAATGTATGAATTTGTGTGAATGAATAAAATTTATAGCTCATCTATTTATAATGAAAAATATAGCCGTTTATTACCGTTATATTACCGTTGGTAATAAAAATATAACCGTTAGAAATTTTTTTTTTTTAATATAATATATTGAGAAATAAATTATATAAAGTAAAATCAATAAATAATGTTGATATGATTATTTATAGCAAGTGAGTTAACATAACGATATGTATAAATATGGGGCAAAACCGTCCATTAATATAAAATGGGGTATAGCCTTCCATTAACATAAATAATAAAAAAAATAAATGTGCATAAATATAAATTGGTAGGAGGCATAGCCATCCATAAGGTTAGAACCATTTCTAGCAATATTTGCATCAATGGTGTAGTTAGTAAAACAAAATAAAAATAACAATTAATATAAAGTTAGATTGAAGAAATAAATATAAATATATAAATTAGTAGGAGGCATAGCCATCCATGATAATATATAATCAACTAATATATTCATAAATACTAAATATTAAGAAATATGTACCTTATTGTTTTGATCGAGAGCTCCTCGTGCTGATAACGTGTTGTGAAAATAAAGATTGAATTACTTATTTTGTTATAGAACTAAACTTGAATTTAGTAGTATTTAACTAGAAGAAAAATATTTTATAGTAGAATGATTTTAAGAGAATTTAGAGAGAATTTAGAGAACTATAATATTGAAAGAATTTGGAGAGTAATCTATCTTTTCTTCTTCTTTTTCTTAACATCCTCATTAATGAATTTCAATCCCTTTATATAAAGATTTTCTTTTCACTATTTGAGTACTATTCTCTCACAAGCAATATATTGTTCATTCACAAGCAATATATTGTTCATTCACATTCATAATATGCACTAGTATTTGACAAAAGAAGGGCACTACTTTAAGAGGGAAATTAGTCCTAATCATAGCTCCCAATATTAACTTGATTAATTTTCTAATTGCACTTCACCATATAGTCCTAAAATACCACCAACTCATGATGAATGAAACTCTTATTAATTTGAAAAAATACCACCAACATTTAATAAAAAAATAATAATTTGCATTAGTATTTAGAAATTAAACGTCACTGTTGTATAACAAAAAAAAATTGAAGAGTAAATGGATAGTTATATATAAAAATAGTGATAACAAAAGTATTATATACAGTAAAATGGTATTGAAACTTCAACATATTTATTAAACTTGTACATTTAAAGTAAAAAATTAGTAGTATTATCAATGTAATTAATAAGGGTATTATAGACATTTACTTAATCAACCTCCTTACCAAACTGAAAAGTGGACAAAATTTTGGGATATCCCTAAAAGGAAATTTTGTCAAATATTATGGGTCAGAGGGAGTATTTCGCTTTCACCTGCAGGATTCCTTAATTTATTTTATTTTATTGCATTTCTTTAATTTATTTTAATTTATTTATATTTATTTTGCATGATGAAGGGTTATAACTCATTTCTTTTCCCTCAATTTTTTTGTGTACATATTTATTTTATTTATTTGTCTTTATTTTCATGAACGTTTTATTTTGTTTATAATAAATGCTGTGAACCACATTTAATTGGCATGCAATTGGGATTTAATACAAACTTGGGCTAAATTTAAAATTTAGAAATTGAATGGAGACAATTACAATTTTACATATTAATAAAGAAATAATTTAATAATTAAAAATAATAAAATAAAATAAAAGTCAACCATACAGTTAGATCAGTATTTAAAAGTACATATTCAATTTTCGAACCTAATTTTTGAGGATAGCTACTTAGTCATTTTTTAAATTCAATTGCTATATAATATATTTCAGGTGACAATTCTCATTTTCAACGAGAGCTACAAATACATTTTGTATTTTTTAATGAGTTTTTATATTGTTATAGTTACCGAAAATTTGAAAATGTATTAAATTTATTATATATATATATACACAGAGAGAGAAGATTACCAACATTGATAAAAAAAATGATGAGTACCAACACAGTCAGACTTCGTTAAAAAAAAAAAACGTCAAACTAGAAATAAGAAAAGCATCTTATTGTTGTTTTTAACGGCTGTTGAAGAGTAAAAAAGAAAAAATATAATAATAACTATTATTATTATTTAATATTTAGTATTTTTTTTTTCTTTTTCCTTTTTTTTTATACTTAACACAAACATTTTCTTAATTAGTGGATATAGAGTAAATTAATCTTTAGTTTCACATTTATTACCAATAAATAGCGGTGAGTTTTTATTCAAATTTTATAAAAAGAATTCTATTGGAATTATACGTAAGATTACATAACTACATTTTGAAAAATAAATAAATAAATAATATTTCTAGATTCTATTGTCCAATCAGTTCAACAGCGTTTACAGTTAAGCTGTTGCCCGTCATTAATGTTGAAACCTTCAGTGGCTTCCCGAGCAAGATTATCGTAGTTTTTGCCTCTATAAAAAAAACCATCCGTCGCTTCCACTGCAGGCTCTACTTGACATGACAAGTGATCGTTTCCAGGTCCACCACTCTCAACCTACCAGGTCTTTTCTCATAATCCTTTGCTCTGTAAATCTTACTATCTGTATGTGTATGATTCCGATTTCAGAAACTTTTGTTGTTTCTTTAATGGGTTTTGATCATTATGACAACTGATGAGTAATCTTGTTTTTATTATCCTTTGGATCATTCGACTTTTAGGCAGTTCAAAGAAAACTCCCTCTCTCTCTGTCCCCCTCCTATTAACTTCGAAGTGTTCCCACATCAGACTCGCAGTCGGTGGCTGACGATGGTTCGAGCGAACTCGACCTGGTGAGATTCGATGACAGCACCTCCGACTGTGAAATGTTTTCACTTAGAAATTGAGTAGAGCTTACACCACTGAGTCAGTCTTTTCATTTCAAAAGAAAACTCTTTTAAATGGCATGTTAAGTGCCTGTTTTGGTCTGTTTCTTGGTTGTACTTTGTGGGTTAATTAATGTCTGATGCATCATCCATGTCAGAATTCATGGAGGGAGACTTGCACTCGTTCAAAAATCAGAGGCATTTTGGAGGAGCAAATAAAGATAGGATCAGCAAATTGCCTGATGAACTTCTTACCCGCATACTTTCATATCTCCCAACAAAAGATGCAGTTGCTACCAGCATTTTGTCTAAAAGATGGGAATACCTTTGGACATCAACCCCAAATCTTGACTTTTCTTTTAAGTTTCTCATTGATCATTTGGATCAAAATGTTTCAAAAATCAAGTCCAAGTCCTTTATGGATTATGTGGACAGGGTAATCTTTTATCACGGAGGGACAACTATTAGAAAATTGCGTCTGCAAATCGTACTCACAATCTGTTTCTACTGGTATATATTCATGGATTTATGCTGTATTGGATTCCAATCTCCAAAAATTGACCATTGAAACCTTTTTCCCAGTTCAGGAGCTACCTTGGAGACTTTCTACCTGCAAAACATTAGAGAGTTTGATTCTTAAAGGGAGGTTTATCATTAATTTGCCTAGTAATGTCTCTCTTCCATGCCTTAAACTGCTACGCCTTGAAGAGGCTATATATGGGGATGATGCCTCATTGCAAAGGCTTTTGTGTAGCTGTCCTATCCTTCAAGCTGTAGCCATTGCATTGAGTTGGTTTGACGGTGTCCGAGATATAAACATCTCTATACCTTCATTAAAAAGGTTGCTTATTCAAGTTCACTACTGCTATGATGAAAAGCACCTTGCCTTGAATGCCTCGTGGTTGATGGTTCTTCAAGAGATATTTTTTCTCTGAATTGCTCCTCGCTAATCTATGCCGAACTCTGTGGTGGATGCGATACCAACCTTCTTAATGGTATTGCTCAAGTTAAGCATTTAGAACTGACTGGGAATTTTATGTGGGTATGTTTCCTTCAATTTATTGGCAATATTTTTGGTATTGCATACTTGCATAAACATAATCTATGTATTTTTTTCTGTTATAGTATCTGAGCCACACTATTGCCAATTATTAATTGCCCACATTCAATAATCTGAAGGAAATGGTTGTCTGTTGACGAGCCAACTGAAATTGAACAGTTCCAATGGGGCTTGCTGCCACACTTGCTGGACTGTTCTCCAAATCTAGAAGTCCTCATCTTTCGTCAGGCAAGTTACTGTTATAGTTCCTTATAAACTCAAAAAATCTTATTAACCTCATTATTACGAATTTCTGATGTCTTTATGATTTTCTGCTCAGGGACTTCTGGCTCTTAAGAATGGTGACAGAGGAGAATTCTACCAATTCAATTGGGTTCGGCCCGAGTCTGTGGCTGAATGTTTGCTATTTCGTCTAAAGAAGATTGAAATTTCCAACTTTGTGGGGCTTGCAGAAGAGCTGTTTCTTATAAAGTATTGGCTGGACTGGAGTGCGCTAAAGTTTTGAACAGTATGACACTTCATTTGTTATGATTTTAGTGCAAACCCCAGAATGAGGAAGATAGCGGAACAGGGTGTGGAGGAGGTTTTGAAATTCCCAAGAGGTTCTAGTGCTTGTGAAGTTGTTTTCTCCACTTGACGTTGTTTTTTTGTGCTCCACTTAAAATCTGGTGTCTAATGCATCTCTGTTTTTGCCCTCCATATTTTAGGCTTGCCTTGAAGTTTCTTGCAGTGTCCTAATGAAACCCTTGTAACACTTGTTGGTTTGTTTTGCTTGTCATCTCTATGCATTTTTTGGTTCATGCTTGACGCTGTACAAGGACCGCTATCATTAAGATGCACTTTTGAGTACTATTGTTGTTGCTGAATCTCATGCATACAACTCTCTGTGATTAACATACTCTCATATCTTCCAACAAAAGATGCAGTTGCTACCACCATTTTGTTTAAAAGATGGAGATTTCTTTGAATTTCATCCCATGATCTTGATGTCCCAGATCACTTTTGCTTTGATCCTATGGTTAATTTTAATTGCAGACCAAAAGTACAAGTCCTTAGTGATATATTTTATCATGGAGGCTTAAATATTAGAAAATTTGATATGAAATGTTGCTTCTTGGATTTGTTTCCAATGATATATATATTGCTGGATTTGCATGGTGATAGCTTGCGACCTCCAGGAATTATCGATCATCGTTTATTCCTCCTTCCAAGCTGAAGAACTATCTTGGAGACTTTTTCACTTGCAAGAAATTATTGGTTCTGAAACTCACAGGAAGTTTATCATACATTTGTCTAGTTATGGCAGTCTTCCATTTGGGATGATGCTACAATATCATAAGAACAACATTGAGATTAATGCTTCTCATCTTGAGGACCTCATAGCTAAATGTTAGCTAAAGGTAGTGGGGAGGCTGCTTATTCTCTATTCTATGCAAACCTTGATGGTATATCTAAGATTGACTAGGTTAATGAATCTCTCAAGTTAAGTATGTTTGATTTTCTTAACAATATTTTTTCGTGCTTGCATATATATTTTGGTTATCTTTCTTATCAGTGTCACCATGTTGGTTTTTTTTTTTTTTCTGTTGTATGTGCATATTACATTTTCCTAGAGGTTGTCTGTATTCAATAATCTGAAGAAATGGAACTACAAATTTGCAGGCCAAATGAAAGTGAATGGTTCCAGTGGGACTTGTTGCCAAATTTGCTAGACTGCTCTCCGTCCTTCCTGAGGCAAGTTTCTGATATGATTTTCTGAAGTTTCCCACTGAACTCTAAAATCTTCTTAATTAATATAAGAAACGCCTGAAGTCAGTCTCTATGATTTTCTGGTCAGGGACTTGTGGCTCTTAAAGAAGAAGATTTATATGGTTTCAATCGGCTTTAGCCAGAGTCCGTGCCTGAATGTTTTCTGTATCATCTAAAGACCATGGAGATTTGCGGGACTTGCAGAGAGCTAGTTCTTAGGAAGTAGATGTCGTGGTGACTGGTGAAGTTTTGAACAGAATGATAATACATTGTTCGAATTTTAATGGAAATCCCAGAATGACTTAGATAGCTGAAGAGGGTGTGGTGGAGGTTTTGAAATGCCTGAAGTTCTAGTATTGTTTTCTTCACTAAATGGTTGTGATTTTTTTTTTAAAGTACAAATGGTTGTGATTTTTGTGCTCAATCTAGGGGTGTGCATCGGTGGAGTTTAAATGAGTCGTATTTAAATTTTTTTGAAGGATTAAAAATCAAATTGAATCAAAATTTTAGGTGGATATCGGATTGGTTTTCAATAACCAATTGAAAAATAAAAGAAATAATAATAAAAAAAAAAGTAATTCCTGGTAGTCTAATGGTTGTTGGCTGCCTCTTCCCTCCTTGGCAGTCTTCTCTCTTTGGCAGCCCAGTTTCTTCATTAGTTTTTTCCAAATTAAAAAAAAAAATCTATTATTATTATTATTATTATATATATTGCAGTAAGTTCCCACTAAAAATTTCTAAATAATAAATAAATAAATATAATAACCAAATTATAACTTAGTTCGGTTTGATTCGAATTTTCGGTATTGACGAGTTTTGCTCAACCCTAGCTCTATCTTATAGTGTGTAGGGTCTAATTCCTAGTAATGTCTGATTTTACATCTCTCTATTTTGCCCTCCATGTGTTAGGCTTGGCTTGAATTTCTTGTAGTGTCTTCATGAAACCTTGGAACACTTGTTTTTGTTTTGTCTTGTCATTTGTGCCTTTTTTTTTTCCTATTATCTGTTGGTTTGCAAGAATTGCTTATTAAATCTTTTGTTGTGTTGCTATTGCTGCTGTCTTTAAAAATTTTTTTATGTAAATGGTTCAAAGCCTGGCACTTCTGTTGAAGTGAGATATTTAAAGTTCATCATTAGCTATGATTTCTCATTAGAACTTTATTGCCCACTCTCAATTATTTGAATTTATCTATGATTGAGTTTATCCTTTTTTCTTGCCTCTTTTGATGTCAAATTCTACAAATTGATCGGATAAAACAATTAGTAATAATTCTCCAAATTGATGTCTAGTGATTTGCTTGCTAATGCATCTTCTGTTCACTAACAAAGCAGTATATTAAAGCTGATAATTTGTTTCGTTACACTAATTCCTGATAGCATATGACACTTGATTTTGCTGGTGTTCTAAAAAAATAATAATTTTCTTACATAACCCTTAACCAAGTAAAAGATGCAATTACATGAACACATTTCAAGCAAAATATGCAAATTCAATGATTGTAACAGCTTTAGAATATTTTTCTTATTCATTTGACTTTTAAGTGAGATTTGAATTTAAGATCTCGCAGCTTTGAAGACGATTTTAGTATTAATAAGTCACGGTCCATTGATCAATAATGAATATTTTAATGATTAATCCGCATAATAAAGTTGCAAAAAACTCTATCACAACAACATTTGGGTTTTTTCAGTAAATTTTTTTTTGGGAAATAAGACTATGTTTGGTATGCAAGAAAAAAATTAGAAGAGATGTATTTAGGGTGACCACAAAAGGAACAACCCTTTTACTTTAACAATCCATATAGCAACATACACAACTCAAAAACTTGTCTACATTTTTCCTTGAGTTGTTAGTCTCTCCACCCAAACATGGGTTTAGCTTGAATTTATGAACTATTTATTGATTTGATTCTTTACATATAATGAGTTGTTTTCTGCTTCGATTCTGCCAGAAGCTGAGAAACTTGACCTTGACACAGAACAATGTAAGCCCAATAATTTATAAAGAGACCCACTAAGGAACGCAATTCATCATAACATTATCTTATTATTATTTTAGCATGGAAGTTGGGGAAGAGAGAATTTGAACCGTCCACTTTTTATACGTATCATATCTCCTCGTGGGATGAAGATCATTCCGTCTGGGCTGGCAAAGTTATATAATTTTTCATACAAAAATATGATTTGATCATTGATATCGCCAATGATGCTTAAACGGATTGCTCAAGGGATAAGTCCCATGACATTTAAGATTTCAGATTTAATTTACCGCAACGTTAAGAATTATATATTTGGTTGATCACACGGATGATAGGATTTTTAATTTCTCTTTTACCATTAATATTAACAATTAACTATCATAACTTTATTCCTACCGAATAACTTAAAATATTAGTAATCGACCATTTTAAAAATTATTTAGATTTATTTAGATTGTATAATAAAAATAGTAAAAATATTATAAATTTGAATTTTTTAATCATCAAAATTTTATTTTTAAAGTAAATGATTTATAAACTTTGATAAATTTTACAAGTCTTAACAGTCTTTCAAAAATGCTTAATTACAATCAAATTAAATTACAAATCTACTTAAACTTCTGCCCTTTTCAAGTTTCAGCATGCATTGACCTTTAAGCACCTAAATTTCATAATTTGATCCATTTTAAGGTTCAAAGTTCAGACTTTTACTTTGACCAAGAAAAAAAGTTCGGACTTTTACCTGGTAGAACAGGTAGCCATACTTTCCATATATAAAAGCAAATCCCCATTAGATTGCTAGATTATATACTTGAATTTAAAGAGAATGATCATCTCTGATTATACGGTCTAAAAATATTTAGTTAGGCTATATAATATTTGTATTAACTAAAAAATTATATATTTTATGTATATCTTTGATTTTTAAGTTTGCATTAATTTTCCTTAAAAAAAGTTTGCATTAATTTATTTTATTAATTTATAAATTAATTATTTAATACAGTAATTTATTTAAACTATAATTTTAAAAATGTTGTAATTAATGTGACTATTTAAATAATTTCTAATTAATTTGTAAAAATATGTTTACATATTTTAAATAGGGTCGATAAACATTTTGAAATTTTGTATTTAGTAGTTAAAATATTTAAAGGATAATTTATTGTTTATTAGACATTAGTAAATATATTAAATCTCATATAATTATATAGTTTTTCTAATATAAAAATTTATTACTTTAATTAACAACCATTGAGATTAGTTAGTAGGGAACTATTCTCAATAAGTTATATTTCTAGTTTAAATTATGATATATACAGTCACATTAAATTAATTGTTAGAAGACTTTTATAATTTTAATGGTTCTCTCAAATTGAATCAATTAATTAGAATTCAATAAATTTTAAACATCAATGATTTAAACAATTTTTTTTATTTTTTCTTGAACTATTAACCATGTCATTAAATTATTCTCTACATACCAGTTAAAAAGAATAATTAGCCTCCGTCGAAAGAAAAAGAGTAATTAGCCTTTAAATATTACTTAATGATGCAACTCCTTAGAATAAGTTCTTAACTCCTCTTCCAATTACAAATAAAAATTTAACTAAAAAAATCTATATATAAAAGTATAAATAGATGAAAGATATTTATATAATATGAAAAGAGGAAAAATATTTTTGGATAAAAAACAATATACAGTTTTTATATATTGATAAAAATAGTTTTAATTTAATTTTAAAAAATTTTGAAATTATAAAGATTGTTTCAGTTTGTATTTAAAAATTAAAATTTTATATTTAAAAATTAAATAGATTTTAAATAAAAATAAAATAATTTCTATTATTAAATTATTATAAGCTTCATATATAACTATTTTACAAAAATTCATATTTATAATATATGAATTGTGATTAATAAAAAAATTAACATTTTTATTATTAGTTGAATTTATATAATTGTACACAATTTATAACACATATAAAAGTAATTACAAAACTATAAAAGTATATAAAATATAAAGTTCTAGGAATTGATAAACAAGAAAGATTTATTTCATGAGATCTATATATCATATTTGGCATGCATATCATTGAGCAATTAATTTTAATCAATTAGAAGAAAAATATTCCTTAGATAGTATCAGAAAAGAAAATTTTGTTTGATTGATTTTTAAAATTTGATAGAAGCTAAATATTTTAATTAATTTATTTTGATACAAATAATATTGATTTATTACAAATTTATAAATTTATCTTAATTGTATTATAGATAAAATAATATTATTCTTTCAAATACAATATTAATTTTTTATATTATTCTTGTAAATATATTATATGTTTAATTTTCTTTTCTTTATACATAATGTTTATTACTATCACTATTATAAATATATTAATATCTTTAAATAATTATTCTTATATTATATTATTTTTCATAATAACTCTTAAAATGTGTCCATATTATTTTACATGAATTATCATTAATAATATATAGTATTTTATTAACAATTTATTTTATTTATATCATAATATTTTATAATTTTTATAATAAAAAATTAAAATAAATTATATATTTAATAAGTATTTTAACTATGTATATTGTAGGTAAAAAACTAGTATGATTTTTTAAAAAAAAAAAAAAAGAAAAAGAAAAAAGTAAGTAGAAGTTGGTTGTTGACAGTTAAGGGTTTCACAATTTCCAGCATGGGGCGAATATTCCTATGGTTGGAACAATATTTTCGCAGACGCTTACTGTCATTTAAAAACGAAATAAATTGTAAGTTCCCAAGTCTTAATTTGGATGTCATTTAATTTAATAAAATTTATTTGAAATCTCATATTTCTATTAATATAGAAATAATAATCGAAAATTATATGAAAATATTTCTGCCATATTATATTTTATACACATTTATCGAGTTAAAAATTTTATGCCCGGAAGTCTTTTGAGACCCATCTTTCTCTTTTCCGTTGTAATTTTGCCAAGAAAAAGTTAAAATTTTTATTTAAATTATTATAGCACAATATATATATTAATTTTTAGAAAAATAAATAACATCTAACTTATATTCATTAAAAAATAACTATTATATATATTTATTAATATAGTAAGCACTAATTTTTATAAAAAAATTTATACGATGTAATATTTGGTAAATTTAAAGAATTAATAATTTACTAAATTAGTCTTGAGTCAAAATTAATGAAAATATAATTTAAAAATATTCATTAGTTAAATATTAATATTAAAAATATGATGTTTTTTTTGTTATATTTTAATATATATCATTCAAAACATTAAAAAATCACAATAAATAATAATCAATAAGAGAATATGTTTTTTTTAATTTGTCAATTAGAATTTAATTACGTAAAAATTATTTAAAATTTTTATTTTTAGATATAACAAATTAATATAAAAATGAGTTGGAATTAATTCTAAATTGACTGAAAAATATTTTTACCATTTCAACAAAAAAAAAAAGTCTAATAAAAACATAAAACTTACGAAAAATTACACAAAAGTTTTTTGACAAGGGAATGAAAAAGTCATCATATAGCCATTAGCTAATTGGCTACATAAAACTAGAAGCTCTACATACAATATAGTCTGTAGCACATAAGAACTTTCTTATAAAACCAACTTTCCTGTACTATTGGTAAAGCTTAAAAAAAAAAAACAAGAAGAAATTAATGCGTAAAAAGATCTATATTCATTATTCAGTATTCACATGATCGTTTGGTAACATCGGTAAATCTTTTTGGACTGAGATTTCAGAGCTTTTTGCTTGAAAATTCTTATTAGTTATATATATATACATAAATATACCTGCAACAAAGCCCACCTCTTCTTGTTTCTTTTTTCTTTTTTTCTCTCTCTCTACCTACCAAGCCAGAGCTGTTATGAAAAATATATATATTTATTAAAAAAATTATTTGCAGATCAAGAATATTTAGTATTGTACTTCCTAGTTAGCACCGTATAAGATCATATATAAGCATTGTTTTTGTTGTTTTCTTTAGTTTTGTTATTTTGGGATTTGTTTTAAATTCTTCCAGTCCAAGATCTTGTTTTTTTCACCTTTCCACTTAAAAAGAGCCGTAAAAAGACCATCTTTTTTTATCTTGATCTTGATCTTCAAGTTTTTCTGAGATTTTGAGGCTTACCCGTTAGACCCTTTTGGATTTTGAGTTAGAAAGTTGGGTTGTTTGCAATCATGATTTGTACTGTTAAGCAATCTGTTATAGCAGCACCAACCACCATCAATGGATCTGATACAGTTTTTCGCAGAAAAATTCAATCACCAACAAGAGGATCTTTGTTTTTGCCATCACTTTCAATCCAAAAGAGCCAAAAATCAGTTCTTTCAGTTTCAAAACCTTTACATATCTCTTCAATTGAATCATCTTTTGCTTCAAAGCCTGAGAAGGAAGCATCATTGATCACATGCAAGGCCTATGAAGCAGACAGATCTCAGCCAATTGATGCAGCAGAAGGGAAATCAGAGGCTGCAAGGAAGGTTAAAATTGGGATTTATTTTGCAACATGGTGGGCTTTGAATGTTGTGTTCAATATTTATAACAAAAAGGTTTTGAATGCGTTTCCATATCCTTGGTTGACCTCTACACTTTCACTTGCTTGTGGATCTCTTATAATGTTGGTTTCATGGGCTGCAAGGATTGCTGAGACACCTAAGACTGATTTGGAGTTTTGGAAGACTCTGTTACCTGTAAGTAGATTTGTTGGGTTTTTGTTTGGTTTGGTAGAAAAGTGATATGGGAAAGTGATGTTTTTGTTTGATTTGGATTAGAAATTGTTCGAGTCTTTTGTTAGTTTCAATTCAGAAAATTACCCTTTGTTTGGTTGCAGATGAAAAGTAGTGAAAATGAGTGAAGGGAATTGAGAGTCTGCAATTTGTGTTTATTACAATTTTGTTCTTATGTGCATATTTTTGTTTCTAAAATTGCCCTCTGTATTTGTATGTTTTGATTTTACTGGTTTTATGTGAATCACCAATTTAATTAAAATTAGCTAGATTTCCTTTTCGAGTTTCAAATTATGGAAGTTTGATCTAAAATTGTTAATTTGTTTGATAGTTCTTTAACCCTTCATGGCCAAATAAATAAAGAATTGAGTGTTCGGAGCTCATATTTATCCTATGACTGAGATATGCTGTCTATTTGATTGCTGGCGTTATTCTTGGGTTCTCTAATTATCTTTTGTTGCTCCTCTAAGGTTGCTGTGGCACATACAATTGGGCATGTAGCTGCAACAGTAAGCATGTCAAAGGTTGCAGTTTCATTCACCCATATCATTAAGAGTGGTGAACCTGCTTTCAGTGTCCTGGTTTCAAGATTCCTCTTGGGTGAAGCATTCCCTCCTGGTGTTTACTTGTCTCTTGTTCCGATTATTGGTGGCTGTGCACTTGCAGCTGTTACTGAGCTCAACTTTAACATGATCGGTATTGTTAAACATTATTCCTCCTTTCCTGTATTTGGATTTATTGAGAGCATGGTTTCTCTTATTTTAATTGGAATTTTATTATTACACATATAGCCTTGTGTTTGTTTAAACTAGAAATCATGAGTACTTGGAAATAGATAGGACATTTTCTTAGAATAATGAATAAATAAATATTTATTTATTTAAGTGCTCCCATGCAGTTGTATGGGCGGATTTTTTTTCTATTTATGACATAGGTTTCCTTCTGCTTTCCTTACATAGCCTGTTGTATTAGTGCTATCTAGTTGAGGAATTTCTTCAACTATTTTTCTGGGGTTCAAATTCTAGAGCCCCTACTTCTAAGTTGGAGCAACAAGCAATGGATTGAGCGTGTCTTTCCCTTTTCTATTAGTAAGGTTATCAAAACACCCGTGCATTGGCTTTTCTGATCCTACTCCACTCATGGCCTATAATCAGTTCGGTTGGTTCTTTATATCTTTGTTCTTAAAATTGGTTGCTACTTTTTAGTTAATCATGTGACTTTGATTTGATATAATATTTAGAGTTTTCTGTCATTGAAGGATACCTTTTGTGGTTGAATTTAAATAAAGCATATTTTATGGGTTTTGTTTGGAGTCATGAAATTGGTTGGTTGGTTGTTGGCTGTCTGTTTCAGGTTTTATGGGTGCCATGATCTCCAACTTGGCATTTGTTTTCCGCAACATATTTTCTAAGAGGGGCATGAAGGGGAAATCTGTTAGCGGAATGAACTACTATGCTTGCCTCTCTATGTTGTCCCTATTGATTCTTACACCTTTTGCAATTGCCGTGGAGGGACCGCAGATCTGGGCAGCAGGATGGAAAACTGCTGTCTCTCAGATTGGACCGCATTTCGTATGGTAATTGCTTGACAACTGCAAGCTCTGGTTTATTGCTCTACTGATTTATAGTATCTAGTATTTGTTTATACACTTTCTATTTTGGTATGTCAAAATACGTGCAATGAACAACAGTGTATTTACCGGTTTTTGTTTTTATTAATCATAAATAAGTTGGCATTTTTAGGAAAACATGCTTTTTAAGAATGTTAAAGTGAGATCTAATCTCAAAAGTTCTAATATTTCTTTATGCAATTATTCAGGATAAGTCTTTTGGAAGATTGTGAACAATCTTACTTAAATTTTGGCATCTTATTTTCTTATAGCCTAGTACTTTTTCTATTGTGTGTATATTTATATGATGCTTTTGGATTTCATTCCTTTTCAGCACTTGTTTGATATTTATTAAATTAACAATCTGTAATTACTCGTGTTGGTTTATGACTTCAAACCATTTTGTGGTTCAAATAAGCTCTGGTTTTCTTGCACAGCAGTTGCTTGCCTCTAATTTTTCTATTTCATCAATGGTTTATGGTTTCTGCCTCTGAAAATGTGTTTTTTCTTGTTTGGAGTTTCAGAAATTTTGAATTTTGAAACTTAATTTTTGACAATAAGTCTGGTTTTCATGTAAGATTCCTTGTCTAATTTTTCTCTTGCACTTTTTTTTTTTTGTTCCTTTTGATGTACTTTAAATACCAGTGTTATGTTTCTAGTGTGTTTTTGGTGTGATTTTGCTCTTATTTCCCAATGTTGTACTAAAATTATAATGTGTGGCTGTTGTTGTCCCTAATAGGTGGGTGGCAGCCCAAAGTGTGTTCTATCATCTGTACAACCAAGTGTCATACATGTCCTTGGATGAAATATCTCCCTTGACGTTTAGCATTGGAAACACCATGAAACGTATATCTGTCATAGTCTCATCCATTATCATTTTCCACACCCCTGTTCAACCGGTCAATGCTCTTGGAGCTGCCATTGCAATCCTTGGAACCTTCTTGTATTCACAGGTATGTGTTCGTTACTCTGTGAATTTAGCATGATATTCCATATTTCACTTCTGGCACTATCTTTTAAAATGTCAAAATATCCCTGAGACAAATCCCGAATCTAGTGTACAGGCAAATTTACTTTTATGTGCTCTTTCTTCCATTAATTATGTTTATGTTAAAGATGTCAAAAGAGACTGAAGGCTTTTCCTATCAAAATAAAAAAATAAATAAACGAAAGCTTTCAGCTGCAATAACATAGGCTCATCACAGTATTCAAATTGAAACCTTGGCAAAAAAATTTTAACTTCTGTAATTTTTCGGAAAATATTATGGTCTGGTTAAGACAATAAGACAGCAGAATGCATGTTAAATTGTTCTTGGCCTAATTTTTGCTGTTCTGGTTTTTGAATGGTCAGGCATGGCCAGAGATTGAAGCTAAGATTAGGTAAAACCATAACCATTGCTTGATAATGCTAATCATTCTAATATCATGTACCATACAGAGCATAAAAGCTAACAGGAGAACTTTATGCACCAGTTGACCTTTTTTGCAGTCTATGGATTATGTTAGTTAGGGCTAAATCTCTGATGGGGTTAGGTGTCTCTAGCGTTTTAGTGTTAGTTGTATTTTGACTGCATGGTTCGCTGCCTACCTAACTTCCAGAATCTTACAAGATTCTTATCCTTTATTCCTTCTGGTGAAGTCAGAATGCTGTCATTATGTTTCACAGTTGACAGCTAGATGGCTGGAATATGCTTTGGTTGCTTCCTTGAAAGCATTTATTTTTTTGTTAGCACTTGAAAGTATATCGATAAAAAAAGAAAAAGGCCGTTGGCACGCCTGATTAGTTAATTATAATAATGATCTTTGATCTCTTGCAGGCAAAGCAGTGATAATGCTCAGATAGGGCAATAAAGATATTCATTCATCATGTAACTTAGATGATGAAAGAGAGTTATGTGAAGAACTATGAAGGTTCGGCTTAGGGTTGATAGCTGCCGACTTTGAAGATCCGTAACAGCTGGTTTTTGGTTGGATGAGCCAGCAGTATCTTTTTATTGTATAGATAATAATAATTGTGAGCATTGCTCGTAATACAAGTCTTGTTAATGAGGTTTATGTTATTTTAGATAGGCTGAGGAGAGAATTTCTCAATAAACTTTGGATAATGTCATCCAAGTCTGTGTCTTTTCGAACCACAAACATGAATAACACTTTGAGATTTCTATTACTTTTATTTGCATTTCTTTCTTCCATATGGTCATCAAAACAATTGTAAAGAGTGGCCAAAAGCCATGATACGCAAGTGAATGTTAAATACAGCTCTTCTTTTGCTTGACACCATTAAATGGCCTTTTCATGCAATTGAAGAGGCATATTATTTAATTGAGTATCCTTTATTCTTGATGCATGCTCCCTGAATCTCCCTTTCCCATATGCCCCTTCAATCAATGTAACATCAAGAAAATGCTCCCCTCTTTATCAATAGCCGAAAAATTGAGCAGCCATATGATATAGATTTTCTTTTTTAACAACAGTTGAATTCATTAAAAAAAATACAAGAGATATAGAAATATTACAATGAAACCACCCAAATTTATCAATAATTTCAAAAACTAATAGAACATCTAGTCTAAAGAAACTATAACAAATTAACCATTAAGAGCTCAACAACGATTTATGAACCTAACATATGCTCAACTTTATAATATTGAAAAATATTTCACTATTGATACTTAAAATATTTCTTTATTATAAAGATTTTCTTATGATACTAAAAAAATATTTCTGTATTGATATTAATGAAAGTTCAGTAATTATATGATAAAAATTTTCTATTGACCAAAAAAATATGATAAAAATTTTCTTTGTGATTTTTAGAAAGTTATGGATTTAATCTCTAATATTCGCATAAATGAAAAGTTGAAATCATCTCTTTAAAAAGGTAGAAGTAACTAATTGGTGTAAAGTTATAATCCAACCGCTAAAGCAGTCGATTTGAGCTCTCCCTCTCAACAGACTTTGCAATTGTCCTACTAGTCTGCTTCATTAAAGAAGAAAAAAAAATATTACTAGACTTCATAATCATTTTCTTTTCTTTTTTTTTTTTTTACCAAATGGGTATTACAACATGATATTACAATATATAGTATCATATTTATCAATATCTATAATATATTATCTATTACAATTATATATATATATATATATATATATATATATATATATATAGGTGGACAAATGACACACATGATTCTTATCATGCCCCATTAGATATTAAATCCATGAACCTTTGGTCATAGATGCCTCACCTTTACTACTTGAACTAGGGGTCATTGTCTCATAATCATATTCTAACTAAAGAAAAAAATTTCTAAAATTTAAGTGGATTCAACTAAATACCTCTATTTTGTGAAGCGAAATCTAAAACACTTGCCCACCCTAAATTCCATGAGATCTAAATGTCCGACCAAAAAAAAAAAAGAGATCTAAATGAGTATTAAGTGTAAATAGGGGTATACAAGACTCGATCGGTTCAAAAATTTTGGGCCGAATTAAACTGAAAATAAGGAATGGGTGGGTGATGGTTCGGGCAAGTTGAGGCGAATAACATCGGTTATCGGTGGATAGGTCAAGGTGATGGGTTATGTTATTGATCCGTCTGAACTTCCAATTTTATACACACAAAACATTGCATTTAATTTCTAGTATATCTCTCTCTCTCTCTCCTAAACGAACTGCAACCCTAATTTCTTTAACCTTCATCTCATTTCACCGCCGCCTCTCCCCTTCCTTCTTACTCAACTCTTCAATCTTCAATTTCTCTCAACTAAGATAAAACTCTAACCCCAATTTATCTAACTTAGTTGCCACTCCCCTTCTATATTCTTACTTCCAAACCCTTATTCTCCCATAATTGGCTTACTCTAGTAGCCCCTGAACTCCAATAACCCTCTCTACTCTCTATCTTTCAATTATTATTGAGTTCCATGGAAATGGATCGATCTCTTTTTTTTTTTTTGTCAAGCTTCTGTTCTTGTTATTTCATTGTCTCTATTCTATTAACTAAAAACAAAAAATTAAAACCACCAGTGACAGAAGATGAGAAGAATACCGTTTTTCGTATATGATCTGGTAAATTTTTGTGCCTATTAATTATCTGATGCATTTATTATGTTATGTATTCTTAATTTTTGTGTTAGATTTGTTTTATTTTTTACTTAATGGGTTTTGTAAACCGTTCTTTATGTGTTTTTGTTTATTGTTTATGGTTTTTTTTTTTTTTTTGTTAATGGTCCATATAGAGTTTGATTTCTATTTTTTAAAACATGCAAATGGCATTACAAGTGATTAATTTTTAGATACTTTATGGATGTTATATGTGCTTAATTTCTTTTTTTAAAAGTAAGGTTTTAAAACGGTTTACAAAGGTGGAAGCACAAATTATTTTATTTATTTTAAAAAGCCTTCAATTGATTTGTCATTTATCACTTTAGATCTATGTGTTAAATGAATTTTTTTTATTTGTTTGGTGTTTTGAAAACATGTAGAAAGGGAAGCAATTTTTTTCTTTTTTTAAAAAGCTTTATTTGCCATTAGTTGTTGATAACTTGAGATCTATGTGTTAAATGAATTGTAATTTGTTTTGGATGGTGTTTTGAAAACATGTAGAAGGTGGAAGCACACTTTTTTCTTGAGATCTATGTGTAAAAAAAAATTATCTTATTTTGGTTCTGGATGGCGTTTCAAAAATATGGTGAAAGTTTGTCATTGTATTAAAGGCAAAATTTTGTGTAATAGGTGACTCTATGAATCACACTCATGATTCTATGATTGAGTTGATTATTTCAATTTATCTGTTTATTGTTCATGCTGTCAATTGATTTATGATCCTTCTCTTTATTGCTACTCCTATTAAACATTTTTAGTTGATAAAAATCAACTGAACTGAAATTGGTGGAAGCATAACCATCTTCTATAACTTATGGTTTCAAATTAAGTTTAGTGGAAGCATTGGTAAAAAAAAATACCAGAGCCTTGAAAATCAAAGGTGATTTTCAAATTTTGGTTTCTTTAGTTATTCTTATTAAATAATTTTGTTTTAATTCTTTTATATTCTTTTAATCTAGATGGAAGTTGAGCCTGATACTACTAATATTATGCCTTAAGAAAAATAGGTGAAAGCACAATAAAAAATGCAAGCAGATAGTAAGCTTATGTATGCTAAAAAAAGAAAAGAGATTGATCTGAGAAGTAAAGCATGGGAGCATTTTAAGAGGGTTAAGGATGCTTCAGGGGTTACAATTAAAGGTAGATGTATTTACTGTGCTAAGACTTTCAATGCTCATTCTAAACTGCATGGCATATCTTCTTTAAGAGGCCATATTCTTACGTGCACAAAAAATTTACATTCTAGATAGTAGGCAATCTTTGCTAATTTTAAAACCTAACGTTATGGAAGCATGTGATTCTGAATCTATGGGGTAATAGGTACTTGGAAATTTGACCAATACCTCATTAAAAACAAACTTTTAGAAATGATTATAATTAATTAACTACCTTTAAGTTTGTAGAAAGGGAGGGTTTTCAATCATTCATGTCTGCTTACTGCCCTAGATTTAAAATGTCTTTTAGGTGGACTGTCAGTTGGGACATTTACAATATCTACTTGGATCATAGATTGAAATTGAAAATATTTTTCAAATACCACTGTCAAAGAGTCAACTGATTCTTGGACCTCTATTCAGTGACTTAACTATATGTGCATAACTACACATTTTATAGATGATGAGTGGAGGGTCCATGAAAAAATTCTATTATTTTTTCTAGTTACTTCCCATAGGGATGAGTTTACTACTAAGGCATTGGAAAAATGCTTGTTAGATTGGGGTTTAAAGAACATTTTTTATTGTGACAGTGGACAATGCCTTTAGTAATGATACTGCCATAAACTATTTTATAAAAAAAATGCTTTCTTAGGGAACAACTGATGTTAAAGATAAATACTTGCATGTTAGGTGCATTACTTATATTTTGAACCTCATTGTACAAGATGAGTTAAAAGAGATCTCAATTTCAGTTAAAAAAGTGAGGGAGATAGTTAGGTATATTAGGAATTCACTTAGCAAATTTAAGGAAGTTTAAAGAATTATTTGATTTGGTTAGGGTTGAGTCAAAGACTTTTTTATCTCTTGATGTGCCCATTAAATGGAATAGTACTTATGAGATGCTACAAATTGCATGTTTATATGAAAAAGTATTTGATAAATATGATGAGACTAAGTTAGCTTTTAGGGCAGATTTAGGTGGAAAGGTGCCTGATATTTTTTATTGGCATTATGTGAATGCGATGGTAGAATACTTAAGTAGTTCTATAAAATGAAATTAAAAATCTCTAGTTCTTTGTATGTCACTGCTAATACTTTTTTCAATGAAGTATTTGATTTATAGTGTGTCCTGTCTTAGTGTATTAAATTAGTTGATGATAGCACAATTAATATAGGCATCAATATGAAAGCAAACTTTGATAAATATTGGGGTGATATACAAAAAATGAATTTTTTCATTTTCTTTGCTAGCATTTTGGATCCAAATAACAAACTTGAGTATTTGGAGTACTTTTTGGGTCAAATGTATAGGGATGGTCGAAGCAGACTTTTTTTCTTGCAAAGTCCTTAATGTTTGAGGACTATAAGGCCCTTTATTGCACTCATGTTGCTATTGGATTTGAGCATCAGTCCTAATATACTTTTGCAAGCACTTATTAAGTGAAATCAACTATTGTCTCTTTTATTGGCAAATCTATGTAAGTCCTGAAAGCTAAATACAAGCAGCATAAATTAGAGATTAGTTTGGGTAGTTCTAAACAATTTGAATTAGAAATGTATTTAAGTGAGGCCATAGTAAAAGAGGATGGCCTAGATGTCTTGTGATTGTGGAAGCTCAATTATAAAAGATTTCCTATTCTGTCTCAGTTGGCGAGAGTTTGCATTTGAATCAGCTTTTTGTATATGAGGCAAAGTTCTTTATCCTTTTAGGAGTTCTTTAACTCCTAGAATTATGGAAGCCTTCATTTGCACCCAAGATTGGATGTGATCCTCTAAAAACCCAATTTCTGTTGAAGAGGCAATAGATGATGTAGAAAATCTTGAACAAGGTTTATCCCTCTCTTATGTTTTTATCTAGTTTGATTTCAATTTAATTTTTTTTGTATTGTATTAGTACTTTCTAATGTTTTTCTACTTGTGTTCTTAGCAGAGCTACTTCCATTGGGCAATGGCCCTTCATTGACTTCAACAATTGCATTTGCATCTTAGTTTGTTAGCATTTTTTGTTAACAGCTTGAGTAAATTAACTAAACATAACTCTAACTTAATTGGTTATATGTTGTTGTTTGTGTGCTTACTGTTTACTTATTTTGTGTGTGTTGCCTTTGTGTGACTGTGAATTGAAATGTGATCAACTTGTTATTTAAGTTGTTATTATTTTCTTCATTAAGGCATTAAAAAAAGAGGTGACTGTGAATTGAAATGTGATCAACTTGTTCTTTAAGTTGCTATTGTTATCTTCATTAAGTCAGTTTCTTTTATAATGAGGCAATGATGAATGCTTCCACCATTATGTCAGATGCAAAAAGAATACTTACTTAAATTTCATTGGCGACATTTCATTATTGTTGTCTAAAATATGGCATTATTCTTTTATGTGACCTGAAACCATATCTCTGAACCTCATTTTTTTCATTGGCTCTTACTTTTATAATTTTTGATCCAACTGACCATCTTATTTTCAATTACATGTTGCTTCACTGCTTATCTAATTTGTACAACTGAGCCTCTTTTTTTTTTTTTTTTTTTTGCATTATGCTTGACTTCTTATCTATTGTATATATCTACAACTCTTCTTTTATGTTTCTTTTTGGAGTTGGTTGATAATTAGTATTATTTTTTAATTTGAGGTAATAATGATTTGCTTCCACCTCTTAAATTGTCAATTTTATGAATAATAATTTGATCAAATATCTTTGGTGGCAACAATTAGACTTTTATCTATCTGTTGCTAGATATTTGACAGTTGGTATTCCTTTATTGAATTTTTTACAACCAAAGCCTCAAATTCATAGTTGCTTGATGTAAATTTTATTGATTATCCAATACCATGCGTTGAATTGATTAATTGAAATTTTGGTTTGTAGGACAGATAGCTTGTTGTTGCTTTTTTTTTTTTTTTTTTTGTTGCGCTTGCTTGTACAAATGCACTTTTTGTTTCATTAAATAGAATACCAAGTGGTTGAAGCTATTATATTGTGGTGGAAGCTATTTTTTGCAACATTTCTCCACTCTCAAGTCTCAATTCCCCCTTGAATTATGTAACCAAAATTGGTGGAAGGTTGTTTTTGTAATTAATTAGGCCCTTTATTTTGAATTGTAGTCTTATAAATGGACAGAAGCTCATTATTTTTTATGTAAATATGATGTAAATTAAAGCCTATTATTTTATATGTAAATATTATGTAAATCAAAGCTCATTATTATAGGTGGTGAAAGCTCATTTTTTTGTATTTAAATACTATGTAAATTGAAACCCATTATTAACCAAACCGTTGATTTTATATACTAATTTAACTCAATTCGGTTGCAATTCCTTCTTTTGTTATCCGATTGGATTCAATGTTTGTTGGTCCGACCCGATCGACCAGTCTAATGCACACTCCTTTTAAGTATGAAAATATCTGAATACAGACACTTTAAAGTTGGTGTGGTCCCCTACTGAATGCCCCATGTGCTAAATATCATAAAATAACACCATACTTAAGGTCAGTCCAGCAGCCATTTTGTCCCTTCTGCGTAATCATATGTATATGGCCCCACATATTTGTTGGTGATATGAACTGCGAAATAATTAAATTCTAAAGAACATGTTATGCGTCCAAATTGAGTGCTACTGCCATTTCTTTTTTTTTTTTTTTAGCCAAAAAAGTATATTTCAATCATTAATATAGGGATTTTTTTTTTAAATGAATATAGGGAATTTTTTTAAAAATAATTAAAAAATATTTTCAGAAATATATTGACTTTTTTTATTTAAAAATACTGTTTTTAAAGTTTTTTTTTTCAACAATGAGGTGACATTTATTTTTTTTCACTCATTTATTTTTTCTTTTTTTTTCTCTTTTTTTTTTTTCCTATTGTAGTCCTTCTTTTAGAAAACCACCGTATAAATTCTTCAAAATCAAAAATTCATTACTTTTAAATACTCTTTTCTCCACTTGGCTAGCAATTTTGAATCAGTTCTTTTTTAAAATTTTATTTACTTTTAATTTTTTTATCTTATTTTTTTTGGTTTTTGTTATTGTTTTTGTAGGTTTTTTTTGATATATGTTTAAATTTTTTAGTTTATTTTCAGTTTTTTAAATTTATTTTTATTGTGGTTTTTGTTGTTGTTCTAGTTATTTGTGTGCTTGTTTTATGTGTTTTTGTGTTATTATTTTTTTTATTTTTTTGGGTTCATTTTTAATTTTTTAAGTTTGTTTTGTAGTTATTTTTTTGGTTATTTAGGAAAATAAAACCATAAAAAAACCTTAAAAACAACTAGAAACAAAAAAAACAACCATACCAAGACAACCTCATAAAACATAAAGTTAAAGCAACAAAAATAACCAAAAAACGTTGTACAAATGAAAAAAGAAAAAACCACAAACAAATACAAAAATAACTAAAAAAATTAGAAAAATAATAATAAATAAATAAAATAAACATAGAAAAAATAAAAATAAGAGAATAAAAAATAATATTAAAATAAAATAGTTATATAATAATAATAATAATAATAATAATAATAATAATAATAATAATAATAATAATAATAATAATTGTCACGACCCAAATCCGAGGGCACGTGACTGACACTAGGGAATGGGTAGGTATAAGGCCGTCGAAACCCGTAGTAAGCCTTAATGAAAAGAAAAATAAAACCTTCCAATTTAAAACTTTATTTCATAACAGAACACATTATCAAACTGATTTTTTTAAAATTAAAATAGAATTGAATACATAAATAAAATATTCTTCAGCGTCATTTCATAAATCAAACTTAAATCATCATAAATAAACGTGGTTTATACATATAAAATACACAAGTATACTTAAATCATACAATTCATAGTACATATACTACTGCAGCTTTCTAGAATATTACAACAGTACAACTTACAATGACCTACATAAAATGGCTAGTGATGAAAAAATTCGGCGTAGAGGCAGTTTGAGATCGAACTCCCAAGCTCCTAAAAAAAAAATTGAGGGGAATCAAACCTTACTGAGTAAGTCAATAAAAGAGCTGTACGGTTTGAAATCCTTTTTGAAAACCATATAGTGATAGTGAAAATAATTTATAATATATAGATATAGCTTTTGAAAAATCTCGGTAGAATCCTAAACCCAAAGTTCTAAATGGCCAACCGAGCCCACTTGTTCCAACTAGACTGCCGGTCCCCGAGAGCAAAGGCATAAATCGAGGCACCAAGTCGCAGTCATTCACTTAATCCAAATATATAGCACTGGTGGTCCCCGAAAGTAAAGGCATCAACCGAGACACTCATCCCAATCCATTATTAATTTTTCAATCACCAGCGGTCCCCGAGAGCAAAAGCTTCCACCGAGGCACCCGTCTCAGTTTAATATTCACCAGTCATATATAATTCGGATCCACCTCTCAATCTCTATCATGTGCACACGGTCCTGGTGAAGCCCATTAGGTAGCTCGTTCTACCAAAATTTCTCAAAACTGATTTTTAAATAAATAAAATGTGTTTAACCCTTAAATAGCAGCATTAAATTAAATAAATCATATAATCATAATAATATAAAAATATGAGCGCACACATCTTTAAATAAAACACACACACAAATCATTTTATCGACTTACAAGATGAACGAGAAGGCTGATGATCGTGCATTTGCCTCGATCTCACGGCTTCTGCTCCGATATGCTTTAGAAAAGAAATTAATAGATCGATTTTAAAACATGACTATGAAATTGAAATAAAAAATCAACAAAAACAGTGAAATTCTAGGCTGACTCGAGGAAGACCATATAAGACTCGATAGATAGGAAAAAACTTAATTTACGATAGAAATTTATTACAAATATCACATTTTACGAAAAAATCTACTGAAATTTCGACAGAGTTTCCTTTATAAAACGGACATCTCTCTATCAAAGGTAGAGCCAAACCCGCATATAACGCACTTCTAATAATCGTAGACATTTACACTCGAGTCGGACTTCCAGAACTACACTTAGTCCCGACCGAGATCACAATCCAATAAAACATCACAAAAATTAAATCATTTATTTTTCCCAAAAATACACATCACATTTATGATTATCCATAGTCAGAAAATCATCTCTCAATATAGATTTAAAAAATAAAATTTCACACACAATGCGCGCGCGCACACACACACACACACACACACACACACACACACTATATATATATATATATATATATATATATATATGGAAACAACATTCATAATTAACATTACTTAATGAAAATTACCTATTAATCTATATATAAAAAAATAAATCTCTAAACCTCTTAAATATTTGTCACGACCCAAAACAGGGGCCATGACTGGCGCTAGGGAACGGGAATTCTTTCGAATCCGAAACCCGTAGCAAGCCTAAAAATAAAATAAATCATGCAATAATAACAATAATCATATAATATGCAGCGGAAATAAAAATCATAAATATAATAATAACAGTTCCATCACTGGATTTGAATCAAACCTCATCACATATATATATAATCTTTTAATACAAATCCAGTTTCAATATAATATATCTCTTTAAAATAAAATACATGAAATCCCACACTATTATTTCACAACTACTGCAGTGTCTAGATAAAATAAATAAGACTCAAGTAGATAATTTACACAAAGAAGCCGGGGCGGAAGAAATCCGGCGTATCGACCTGCTACTGAGGTCTGAAGAAGTTGACTCTCCTGAAAAATAGTCAACGGAGGGGAGTCAGACCTCACTGAGTGAATTACTATAATATATATACATACACACTAAATGATAATGCATACAGTCAACAGTATATATCTAATACATATATACAGGCAATTACACACAGATGCAATAAAATCATTTTTATATATTTTATCTGAAAATCATCTTTTATGAAGAATCACATAGAACCCTAGAATATCGCAACCTCGGAAATAGTGTTAGACAATACTCTAGCCATACAGGCTCACTTATTCCAAATATATCCACTTAATCCATTTAGACAGTAGACTGGCCCCGAAACACAAAGTCAACCGAGCTCCAGCAGTCTGACTGCCAGTGTGATTGGCCCCGAGACACTTGGTCAACCGAGCTCCAGCAATCACACCCAAATCACATCACACACATATCAATAATCACATCAAATCAATATCCACAAATAAGTTAGTATTATAGCCTAAATACTATAGGCTTACCGGTACGTACTCGGTCCTAATGCTGCCCACTAGGTAGTACGTTCTATCGATATCCTTCATCATTAATAATATAAAACATTCATTCACAAAAAATAAATGATGCATGAATGTAAATGAAATAACAATATAAGCCATATATATACCGGAAATATACCAAAAGTAAACCAGGTATATTTCGAGTATATATATGTCAAATAAATCCAGTCAAATCATAAATTAAACTAAAAATATATTTAAAAACATTTTAAATATATTTTATTAACAAAACATGTATATGATTTATTATATACCAAAAATAAACCAAAAATATACTTAAATACAAATCACATTATTTATGCATTTTAATCGAAATAAAATATATATTTCTAAATCATGCATCCTAAGCATATATATATAGTATAGTAACTCACCTAGTGCGCTCCACGAGACGAGTCCGACGGGCCTGGTCCACTAGCCCTCGGTCTCGGCGCAACTAAACAAGAAATAAATAATTGACATCAGAATAACCCTAACAGAAATCCTAGAATTCAATCTAGAATATTTAAATACGAAAACAGAATTAGGGTTCGACTGGATATCACGTTTTACGAGAATTCTACCGAAAATCCGGCAGAACCTTCCCTGTAAAACGGACATCTCTCTACTCAAAAGAGTAGAGCCGACCCTGCAAAGAAACACACTTCGAAAAATAAGCTCAACACAAATCCACAACCCCTCGGTCGGACTCCAAACTACAGTCTACCGACCGGAGTCCACAAACACAGAAAAATTCTGAAAATACCAAAAATATCCTTATAACATAGAAATTCATTTTATACGTAGAAATTATATAATTAACCTTTAAACACAGTAAAAACCAATAAAAACTTATTTTATTAGAAAAACCGTATATTATATATATAATTGAAAATAATTTACGAAAAATAGTTTTCATTAGTTAAAAAATACTAAATCATTTGTAGAAATCATTTTTATACCTTAAATAACTATTAAAACCGATTAAATTACATTTTTAGACAATTTTGTGTAAAATTACCAAAATACCCCTATATATATAAATATACTTAAATTACTTCAAAAATTCACCAAAAATTATACAATTATCCAAAATTAATTTTCTCAACATATTTATCTATAATATTAATAATTAAACTCAATTAACCAATTAAATTCAAATAAAAACACATTTAACCTAATTTTTCAAATTTACATAAACTTCAATAATTCAAAATAAATACATAAAAATTCCAAATAAATTCCAATAATTCATTTCAACACCTAATTTAACCATAAATCCCAATTTCATAATTTAAATAATTAATTTCCAAAATTAGAAAATAATATTAAAATATTCAAAAATACCCAAAAATCCAAATAATCTCCAAAAATTCCATAAAAATTGATACATGTAGATTGAGCTACTAGGATCAACATTTGTGAAGGGAGTTTGCATGAATCAATCAATTCGAAGCTCAAAAAAATCAAAAACCCTAATGTGACCGAATTGGAAAATTTGAAACCTAACCAATTCTAGACCATTTTGGCTCAAACCAAAGCTAGAATCACACTCACCGGAGCTCAAGGAGAAGAAAGAGACTGGCGGTGTTGAAAACGGTGGTCGGAAATGGGAGAAATGGCAAAGGGACGATTTTCGGCCAAAAGAGGAAAATGGGGCTGTCGGCGCCGGGGAAGGGAGCTGCTGGCGGCGGGGGACGGCTGGGAACGGCGGTGGCAAGCTGGGAGGCACACCGACGGTAGGTGACCGGAGTTGCAGACGGTGAGGGGTGGTGGTCGGGCGCGGGAGGGAAAGAAGAAGAAGAAGAAGAAAAAAGAAAAAGAAAGAAAAGAAAAAGAAAAAAAAAGAAAGAAAAAGAAAAAAAGAAAAAAAATAATAAAATAATAATAAAAATAATTTTAATAATTTAATAATAAATAAAATAATTAAATAACAATAAATTAATAAACAAATAATAAAATATTAGGGTAATATATATTAAACCCTAATTAAATAATTATATACATATAGGCTTTATTTAGTATTTTAAAAATACGCATGAGTTCATGCAAGTCTGAAAATACATTTAAAATAATTAATATTAAAATATTTACGTGAAAATTTCCCCGAAAATGCAAGTCCCGGGAAAATTTTACGTAAAACACTGTAAATAATACACAATAATAAAAATAGGTTTTAAATACACATCAACTCGTAAAAATATCGTATATATATTCAAAATTTATTAACACTGCATATCCCGGTACAGTATAAAAATATTTAAAAACACGGGATATTACAGTCTTCCCCCCTTACAAGAATTCGTCCCCGAATTCCAGAAAAGAGGATCAAGAAGGAAAGAGATACGGGTAAGAAGCTTGCATCTCAACTTCAGTCTCCCACGTATGCTCCTCGACTCTGTCGCTACGCCATAGAACCTTGACCATCGGAATCTGCTTCGATCTCAACTGTCGAACTTGATAATCAACGATCGCCACAGGTTCTTCCACAAACGTCAAATCTTCACTCACTTCCACACTGTCTGGCTGCAACACGTGTGAAGGGTCTGAGATATACTTCCTCAACATCGAGATATGAAATACTGGATGCACCTGTGACATACTGGGAGGCAAATCCAACCGATATGCAACAGTGCTAACTCTCTCCAGAATCTCAAACGGTCCAATATATCTCGGTGCTAACTTACCCTTCCTGCCAAATCTCATCACACCCTTCATCGGAGATACTTTCAGAAAAATAAAATCTCCAACCTAAAACTCCACATCTCTGCGCCTAGGATCCGCATAACTCTTCTGCCGGCTAACTGCAGTCTCTAATCTTTGCTTAATCAAGGTAACTTTCTCTGCAGCATCCTGAACCATCTCAGGTCCAGTTAAAGCTCTCTCACCAATCTCATCCCAACTCAACGGGGATCTACACTTTCTCCCATACAACGCCTCATACGGTGCCATGCCAATACTGCTATGGTAGCTGTTATTATATGCAAACTCAACGAGTGACAAATGATCATCCCAACTACCTCCCAAATCCAAGACACACATCCTCAACATATCTTCCAGTGTCTGGATCGTCCTCTCAGACTGGCCATCTGTCTGAGGATGAAAAGCAGTACTGAAATCCAACCTAGTGCCCATCGCTTCCTGCAACTTCTGCCAAAAACGAGAAGTAAACACTGAACCTCTATCTGACACAATGGACACAGGTACTCCATGAAGGCACACAATATGTTTCACATACAACTTTACCAATCTAGCAACTGAATATGTGGCTTTCATAGGCAAGAAATGTGCAGACTTCGTCAACCTGTCTACAATCACCCAAATGGAATCGTACCCATCCTTCGAACGAGGTAAACCGACCACAAAATCCATAGCTATCCTTTCCCACTTTCACTCGGGAATAGGAAGAGGCTGAAGCTTCCCAGAAGGCTTCTGATGTTCGGCTTTCACTTGCTGACATGTCAGACACTTAGCAACATAATTAGCAACATCTTTCTTCAATCCATCCCACCAGTATAAATCTCTGATACTGTGGTACATCTTAGTAATACCTGGATGAACGTTGTAGGCTGTAGAGTGTGCTTCCTCTAAAATCTCTTCCCTCAAGTCATCCATATCAGGAACACACAATCTACCACTGATCCATAACACACCATCATCATCAAGTGTGAAATCAGTGAACTTATCTGCTCGAACATTCTCTGCAAGCTCTTCCAGAATGGGATCTTGGCTCTGAGCTGCTTTAATCTTATCCCTCAGTACAGATCGCACTTTAAACTGAGCTAGCAGTCCACCTGATCTACTGATCTTCATCATCAGACCTTGATCCACCAACAAATGCAATTCCTGGATCAATGGTCTCCTCTCAACACTGATGTGAGCAAGACTACCTGAGGACTTTCTACTCAAGGCATCTGCTACCACATTAGCTTTACCCGGATGATATAAGATCTCGCAATCATAATCCTTCAACAGTTCCAACCATCTTCTCTACCTCAAATTCAGATCTCGCTGCTGAAAAATGTACTTAAGGCTCTTGTGATTAGTAAATATCTCACAAGTCACCCCGTACAAATAATGTCTCCAAATCTTCAAAGCAAAAATCACTGCAGCCATCTCAAGATCATGTGTAGGATAATTCTGCTCATGCTTCTTCAACTGCCTTGAAGCATAGGCTATCACCCTTCCATTCTGCATCAACACACAACCAAGACCAATTCTAGAGGCATCACAGTAAACTGTGAACTTATCCACACTATTAGGCAAAGCTAACACTGGCGCTGTGGTCAACTTCTCCTTCAACAACTGAAAACTATTCTCACAAGCTTCTGACCACTCGAATCTAACATTCTTCTGAGTCAAGCGAGTCATAGGGGCTGCAATCCTAGAAAAATCTTGCACAAACCGCCTATAATACCCGGCTAAACCCAGAAAACTCTGAATCTCTGTGACAGAAGTAGGTCTAGGCCATTCAGATACTGCCTCAATCTTCTGTGGATCAACCTGAATACCTTCTTTAGACACTACGTGTCCAAGAAAAGAAACACTCTCCATCCAGAAATCACACTTCGAGAATTTAGCATAAAGCTGATGATTTCTCAATGTCTGTAGTACAATCCTCAAGTGATATACATGCTCCTCTATACTCCTCGAATAAATCAGTATATCATCAATGAAGACTACTACAAATTGATCCACATACGGTCTGAATACTCTGTTCATCAGATCCATAAAAGCTATTGGTGAATTAGTCAAACCAAAAGACATCACCAGAAACTCATAATGGCCATATCTAGTGCGAAACGCTGTCTTAGGAATATCGGCTTCACTGATACGCAGCTGATGATAACCCGACCTCAAGTCAACCTTAGAAAAGAATTATGCACCCTGAAGCTGATCAAACAAGTCATCTATCCTCAGGAGAGGATATTTGTTCTTCACTGTCACCTTATTCAGCTCTCTGTAGTCAATGCACAGTCTCAGGGTACCATCCTTCTTCTTCACAAACAAGACTGGTGCACCCCAAGGAGAAACACTAGGTCTAATGAAACCTTTATCCAACAACTCTTGCAATTGTTCCTTCAACTCTTTCAACTCTGTAGGAGCCATTCGATAGGGTGGCATAGATATAGGAGTAGTACCTGGAACCACATCTATACAGAACTCAATCTCTCTGTGAGGTGGTAAACCTGGCAACTCCTCGGGAAAAACATCAGGAAACTCACAAGCAACAGGAATATCTGTGAGTGATAACTTCTCCACTGAAGTATCCCTGATCAATGCCAAATATCCCTGACAACCTTTCTTCAACAACTTCCTAGCCGTAATAACAGAAATAAGATTCTGAGGTGCTGAACTCCTATCACCAACAAACTTAAAATCTTCTTCACCAGGAATTCTAAAAGTCACCTCCTTATTCCTGCAATCTACCAAGGCGAAGTGTTGAGATAACCAATCCATTCCCAAAATAACATCAAACTCCATCACATCCAATAAAATCAAATCAGCGGGTAATTCTCTATCTCCCACGAGAACTGGACAACTAGAAAGAACAATATCGGTGTCCAAGGAATCGCTCAGAGGAGTGGCAACAGACAAAGGAAAAGCCATCCTCGAAGCTTGCCAATAAGATTTAGAAGCAAAAACAGGAGAAACAAACGAATGCGTGGCACCTGGATCAAACAAAACCCATGCATCCAGGTAATAAACAGAAATAATACCTGCCACGACTGCATTAGATGCCTGAGCATCCTGCGGAGTTAGATGGAAGACCCTGGCCTGACCTCGACCTCCCTGCTGACTGGTAGAAGCCTAGCCAACACCTCTGGCACCTCCTCTAGTACCTCTACCATGACTCTGCTGTAGAACAAACTGAGTAGAACTCTGATGTTGGGCTGGTGGCAACTGAAATGGCACGGGTGCAACACTAGCAATCGACTGCTGTGGAAATTGCAGAATCTACTGCTGTTAATACCCGGAATAAGGACACGATCTGGTAAAATGTCCTGTCTATCCGCATCTGAAGCATGTCAGTGGTGTCAGATAACATGGTCCCTGATGGACTCTACCACAAATCTGACAAACACTGGCCGCTGATCCAGAACTACGATCACCGCTGCTGCTCGAAGCACCTGACCCAAATCTGAATGATCTACGCTGACCTCCACGACCATGTCTACTGCTCCGATGCACTCGCTGCTGCTGTCTCTGACTCTGCTGAGTCAGACCTCGCTGCTGACTACTCGATCCAACATGAAAACTCGAATACGGAGTAGCCTGTGATCCACTCGACTGAACTCCTAACTAACCTCAGCTCAATCTCCTTAGCCAACTCAATCACAGACTCTAGAGTAAGGCCTGCTGTAGGCATACCAGCAAAAGCTGAACCCAAACCAGTGACATACGTAGTGACAGCGAAATACTGATCTCGCATCAGATCCTCAGCATATCTACCCAGACGAAGAAACTCTCGGGTATACTCCTCTACAGATCGATCTCCATGAGAAATATTGGTCAGTCGAAGACGATAGCTCAAACGGAGAGGCTCTGGATAGAATCTCCTCATAAACCGCTCTCGAAACTGAGCCCAGGTCATCGTCATCATATAGGGCTGGATCATCTGAATGAACCAATCTAGAGCTGGTCCCTCAACAGACAACTCGACGATCATGATCCGCTGGTACTCGGTATGAGCAGTCCGAGTCCTAGTCTCAATCGCATGTAGAAAATCTAACGGATAGGAAGTACCATCAAATGCAATCCTGCTAACTCGGGCATAGAACAAAGCTGCCTTAGGGTCAAACATACCCTGCTGATAGGCAGGCTGAACATGCTGAACAACTGGAGGAACAGGAACATCAAATTCAGGCTCAACAGGCTCCTCGTCCTGCAACCCTCTCTGCCTACGGTGACCTGCCGCTCCTCGAGGTCTACCTCTGCCATGACCTCCACGTCTAACTGGCTGCTCAGGAGGTAAAACCTCATCCTGAAAAGACTCATCATCCTCGGCCTCAACGACCGGTGGAGCGACACGCGCTCGCCTCCTCATACTGAAAAGACAAACGAAAATATTCAGACAAAACAGACAACGGAGGAATAATGCTGAAAACTAAGCAAGGAATACGTATCAAGACATACTCGAACCTAATACACTGCAGTAGTTACCAAAAGAAAACACAACTTTGAAAACTAGGGCCACAACTCACATAACTAAGCCCTGACACAGAACTCCGCTCTGATACCAACTTTGTCACGACCCAAAACAGGGGCCATGACCGGCACTAGAGAACAGGAATTCTTTCGAATCCGGAACCCGTAGCAAGCCTAAAAATAAAATAAATCATGCAATAATAACAATAATCATATAATATGCAGCGGAAATAAAAATCATAAATATAATAATAACAGTTCCATCACTGGATTTGAATCAAACCTCATCACATATATATATAATCTTTTAATACAAATCCAGTTTCAATATAATACATCTCTTTAAAATAAAATACATGAAATCCCACACTATTATTTCACAACTACTGCAGTGTCTAGATAAAATAAATAAGACTTAAGTAGATAATTTACACAAAGAAGCCGGGGCGGAAGAAATTCGGCATATCGACCTGCTACTGAGGTCTGAAGAAGTTGACTCTCCTGAAAAATAGTCAACGGAGGGGAGTCAGACCTCACTGAGTGAATTACTATAATATATATACATACACACTAAATGATAATGCATACAGTCAACAATATATATCTAATACATATATACAGGCAATTACACACAGATGCAATAAAATCATTTTTATATATTTTATCTGAAAATCATCTTTTATGAAGGATCACATAGAACCCTAGAATATCGCAACCTCGGAAATAGTGTTAGACAACACTCTAGCCATACAGGCTCACTTATTCCAAATATATCCACTTAATCCATTTAGACAGTAGACTGGCCCCGAGACACTTGGTCAACCGAGCTCCAGCAATCACACCCAAATCACATCACACACATATCAATAATCACATCAAATCAATATCCACAAATAAGTTAGTATTATAGCCTAAATACTATAGGCGTACCGGTACGTACTCGGTCCTAGTGCTGCCCACTAGGTAGCACGTTCTATCGATATCCTTCATCATTAATAATATAAAACATTCATTCACAAAAAATAAATGATGCATGAATGTAAATGAAATAACAACATAAACCATATATATACCGGAAATATACCAAAAGTAAACCAGGTATATTTCGAGTATATATATGTCAAATAAATCCAGTCAAATCATAAATTAAACTAAAAATATATTTAAAAACATTTTAAATATATTTTATTAACAAAACATGTATATGATTTATTATATACCAAAAATAAACCAAAAATATACTTAAATACAAATCACATTATTTATGTATTTTAATCGAAATAAAATATATATTTCTAAATCATGCATCCTAAGCATATATATATAGTATAGTAACTCACCTAGTGCGCTCCACGAGACGGGTCCGACGGGCCTGGTCCACTAGCCCTCGGTCTCGGCGCAACTAAACAAGAAATAAATAATTGACATCAGAATAACCTTAACAGAAATCCTAGAATTCAATCTAGAATATTTAAATACGAAAATAGAATTAGGGTTCGACTGGATATCACGTTTTATGAGAATTCTACCGAAAATCCGGCAGAACCTCCCTTGTAAAACGGACATCTCTCTACTCAAAAGAGTAGAGCCGACCCTGCAAAGAAACACACTTCGAAAAATAAGCTCAACACAAATCCACAACCCCTCGGTCGGACTCCAAACTACAGTCTACCGACTGGGGTCCACAAACACAGAAAAATTCTGAAAATACCAAAAATATCCTTATAACATAGAAATTCATTTTATACGTAGAAATTATATAATTAACCTTTAAACACAGTAAAAACCAATAAAAACTTATTTTATTAGAAAAACCGTATATTATATATATAATTGAAAATAATTTACGAAAAATAGTTTTAATTAGTTAAAAAATACTAAATAATTTGTAGAAATCATTTTTATATCTTAAATAACTATTAAAACCGATTAAATTACATTTTTAGACAATTTTGTGTAAAATTACCAAAATACCCCTATATATATAAATATACTTAAATTACTTCAAAAATTCACCAAAAATTATACAATTATCCAAAATTAATTTTCTCAACATATTTATCTATAATATTAATAATTAAACTCAATTAACCAATTAAATTCAAATAAAAACACATTTAACCTAATTTTTCAAATTTACATAAACTTCAATAATTCAAAATAAATACATAAAAATTCCAAATAAATTCCTATAATTCATTTCAACACCTAATTTAACCATAAATCCGAATTTCATAATTTAAATAATTAATTTCCAAAAATTAGAAAATAATATTAAAATATTCAAAAATACCCAAAAATCCAAAAAATCTCCAAAAATTCCACAAAAATTGATACATGTAGATTGAGCTACTAGGATCAACATTTGTGAAGGGAGTTTGCATGAATCAATCAATTCGAAGCTCAAAAAAATCAAAAACCCTAATGTGACTGAATTGGAAAAATTGAAACCTAAGCAATTCTAGACCATTTTAGCTCAAAGAAAAGCTAGAATCACACTCACCGGAGCTCAAGGAGAAGAAAGAGACCGGCGGTGTCGAAAACGGTGGCCGAAAATGGGAGAAACGGTAAAGGGATGATTTTCGGCCAAAAGAGGAAAATGGGGCTGCCGGCGCCGGGGAAGGGAGCTGCTGGCGGAGGGGGATGGCTGGGAACGGCGGTGGCAAGCCGGGAGGCACACCGACGATAGGTGACCGGAGTTGCAGACGGTGAGGGGTGGTGGTCGGGCGCGGGAGGGAAAGAAGAAGAAGAAGAAGAAAAAAGAAAAAGAAAGAAAAGAAAAAGAAAAGAAAAAGAAAAAAAAAAGAAAGAAAAAGAAAAAAAATAAAAAAATAATAATAAAAATAATTTTAATAATTTAATAATAAATAAAATAATTAAATAACAATAAATTAATAAACAAATAATAAAATATTAGGGTAATATATATTAAACCCTAATTAAATAATTATATACACATAGGCTTTATTTAGTATTTTAAAAATACGCATGAGTTCATGCAAGTCTGAAAATACATTTAAAATAATTAATATTAAAATATTTACGTGAAAATTTCCCCAAAAATGCAAGTCCCGGGAAAATTTTACGTAAAACACTGTAAATAATACACAATAATAAAAATAGGTTTTAAATACACATCAACTCGTAAAAATATCGTATATATATTCAAAATTTATTAACACTGCATATCCCGGTACAGTATAAAAATATTTAAAAACACGGGATATTACAATATTAATAAAGCTAATTAATATATTTTAATTATAATTAGCATAAAATTACATATTTATCCAACTAATAGGAAAATACTCATAATATTCAAAATGATATATAATATACTATTAAACGTTGATTTTTTTGAGAAATTAATGTTAATTAGTCTAAATTAGTAGATAATTTGTAAAATCCTTTTAAATCCCTTGATTATTATTAAAATCAACCAAATTTTATTATTTAACTATATTTAATAAAATTACGTTTCTACCCTTATAATATACAAACTTATATAATACCCTATTAATATTAAAAATTCCTTGAAAAATTATACAAACATAAAAAATCATTTTCTCTACATTAAACATCTTAATATAATTAAAAACATATAAATAACTACTAATTTCTTCTAAAAATATAATTTAACCTAATTATTCTCATTTGACATAAACTTAAAATATTTATAAAAATAGTATAAAAATCACAAGAACCAAAATTTAAGTTCTAAAATTAATAACATTTAATAATATTATTAATTATCAAAATTTAAAAATTTTTTACAATAAATTTTCGAAATTAACAAAAATCTTAATTAAATACCCAAAATTTACAAAATTTATAATTAACTCCATAATTTCTAAAAATCTTAAATAAACATCAATACATTTAAAAATAATTAACCTAATTACTATTTGAACTCAATTAACAACCAATTAAACCAACTACTTATCAAATAAAATCACATAAAATTTTGAAAAATCACATAACTCACTAAAATTATCAAAAATTAAAATCAACCTCCTAAAACACTAAACAACCTAAATTAACTAAAAATCTACCAAGATCAAGGGGGGAAAGGAGAGATCGAGTGAGTACCACTCACTGTCGAACTAGAAGAACAAGGGGGAAGGGAAGCTTGTTGCCATCGGAAATGGAGGCTGAGGGAGCAGCTCAGGTGAGGCAGGAGGTAGCAATTGGCGGAGGAACGAAGCTGGCAAGGGACTGTCGTGCGTGAAGGAGGAAAGCTTGCTGCCTGGCGAGGAAAGAAGAAGCGCTGCCACGCGAGGATGAAGAAAGGCAACAACAGCAACACTCCTGGAAGCTCTGGCACGGCGGTGATGGAGTTTCAGGTAGTGGAGAAAGCGGCACAAGGAAGGGAAGAGGTGGCGTGGATGGCAAGCGAGGAGAAATGGTGATGGTGATGGTGATAATTTTCGGTGAAGGACTCTCTCTCTCTCTCTCTCTCTCTCTATATATATATATATATATATATATATATAATTTCTTTTGGCATGACATACATATTATATAATATATGTATATACATATGCTTGTATATATATATATATATTTATATACAATTACACTTATATCCATATATAATAATAGAATTTTTAAAAATAATAAATTCTTAAAATTAATTTTTAACATAAATACCTATAAATTAATAACTAGATAATTAGAATTGTGTAATTAAAATGTAAATTTATTTATCACTAACAAAATTCGGTAATTACTTAGTTAAATGAAAACGTATGATATTACAATAATAATAATAACAACAAGCATGGATAATAATATAAAAATAAAATAGTTAAGAAAACAAGACAATGAATAAGAACAAAAAAGAAAAAAGAAAAAAGAAAAAAATAAAGCTGAAAAACGTTTAGATAAATGTAGGGGTCAACGGGTCAAACTACAATGTATATTGTCATTTTTCCATATATGGGCTAAACGTTTATTTTTTGTCATAATATAAAATGGGTTTGTTAGATTATTTTATATCACTAAATAACAATTTTTTAACATCATGAAATAAATCATAAGATTAGAAGTCCAAGTAAAGAAAAATGTAAAATTTTAAAAAATAGTGTTTACTTTTTCTATAATTAAATTTTTTATAAAATTTTTTTAAAAAATAGGGTGATTTTTTTATATACAAATAACAATCTGATATAATTTTACAACAACCACCACAAAATAACTATAACTAAAATTATCAACAATAACTATACAATAATCACAATATATCAATAATAACCTGACAATGACCACCACTAAAAATAACTACAAACTATACAACAACAATAATATATCAACAATAACCTCATAGCAATAATTCAAACACAAATAACTTGCATTATTTTTTAATTTTATAAATTTTAACTGATTCATTTACTCATAAATCTGTAGTATTTAAAAAATAAAAAAAAACGGATGATAGAGTTAAAAAAAATAACTTAAAAAAATTGCAACTATAATAGAGTTAAAAATATAAAATAAATTAAAAATTGAAATATAAAAAACATTAATTTATTTCAAATTTTTATTAAATACTTAACCAAAATAAAATCATCAAATAATTTTTAAAATCTAAAAAAATTGAATTGCAACTATTAAAATTTTCAAAACAATTCAACGACAACACAAAGAACAAAAATCAACAATTAAAAAAGGAAAATTGTACTCTCACCTTTTTTGACATTTCACCCTTCTACTTTGTTTTTTGCTCATTGCACCCCCTGAACTTTCATTTTTTTGACATTGAGCCATTAGTTAACGGTTATTTGACGAAAGGACAGTGGCGGTTAAAAAATATCCAGTTTACTCCTTGTAATTTTATTTTTTCTATTTAATCCTTATTATTTTTTATAACAATTAGATCCTTAAAATTTCTAAAATAATTCAATTAAATTTATTAAAAATTTCAAAACTATATATTTTTAATTTTTATCTAATTGAAATGTAGATCGTTTATTTTTAGTAAATTATAATATTAGAAATATATATAATTTTAAAAATATTTATAATAAATAGTGTAGATTTTAATTGTTCATTAAACATTTAAATAATTAAAAAATATTAATAAAAAAATACGTAATAAAATTTTAACTAATAAAAAAAGACATATAAACTAATAAATGAAATATAATAAATTATACTTACACATATAAAATAGTAGTTAATCACAAGATGCTCATAAAATCTCCATCATAAAGTGTTATGATTTTCTTTCTTTTTTATTTTTAGTGACGAATGTGTGCCTTAACCATAAATGAATCTCTGTGGAAGAATAATAAGTGCGAGCACCTCATAAACATCACTCATTAAAAAGATTTTAAATAGGTAACAAATTGTTGTGTATAATAAAATATATTATATAATTTAAAATTTAAAACAAATGATTGATATATTATTTTTTTATAACTATATATTTTTAAAAAAATTAAAAATCTTAAATTTTTTTTATAATTGTAAGAGAGATGATTGTGTGTAAAATAATATTTAACATCAAGTATTAATTTAAATTTCATAATTTCAAAGTTAATATTATAGTAAATAAAAATTTTATATGTGTGAATATAGTTTTTTATATTTCATTTACTAAATAGCTTATGTCATTTTTATTAGTTAAAATTTTATCGTGTATTATTTTTTCATTAATATCTTTTAATTATTTAAATGTTTAATGAACAATTAAAATCTACACTATTTATTATAAATATTTTTAATATATATATATATATATATATATATATATATATATATATATATTATAATCTACTAAAAATAAATTATCTACATTTCAATTAGATAAAAATTAAAAATATATAGTTTTTAAAATTTTTAATAAATTTAATTGAATTATTTTAGAAATTTTAAGGATCTAATTCTTAAAAAATAAAATTATAAGGTTTACATAAAAAATTAAAATTACAAGGATTAAGCTGGATATTTTTAACCATGTTCTCCTCCGTCAAATAAGGGCTCAATGTCAAAAAAATGAAAGTGCAAGGGTGCAATGTGTCCCCCAAAAAAAAGTAGAAGGGTGAATGTCAAAAAAGATGGGAGTACGGGGCCTCAGGATGAGTTTTCCTTAAGAAAAAAAAAATCATAATTTCACAAAAAGAAAAACCATAATTTCGAAAAAATATATATATTCATTGAATTTCTTTAATAAAATATCATATATTTTAGTTTTAAAAATTTTAACTGACTCATTTATTCATAAATTTGCACTACTTCAAAAAAAAATCAAACAACTAAAAACAGAGTTAAAAAAAACTTCAAACAAGCAGAAAAAACACAAATAACAACCTAATAACAACTAGAAAATAACCAAAAAATAATAACAACCCAACAACAACCTTACAACAACTAAATCAAGACCACCTTTTTATATATTCTTCTACATGTCTACCTTAGGGTTTCAAACTTTAGAGACAACATCACTCCATTGTCATGGGAGTTATCTTCATGGTCCGATGGTAATGATCAATACTTTTCTTCTTTGAGTTGTTGTGTTATTTCGAACATGAATTGACTTAGTTAAGGTCGCTGTTTTAGTTCATAATCTGGGCTCTGACTAGCATTAATCTTTACAATTTTTCTGGAATTTCAGGTATGCATTTGCACAGTACCTTGAACATATTATCAACATCAAGAGTTCTTGGTTTCAAATTTTTGTGTTATTTTTTCTGTCATTTTCTTGTTGTGTTTTTAGATGCCTTTGTTAAAATAAAATTTAGAAATTATGTGAAATTGCAATCCATGGAGGAAGATTAACTTCATAAAAAGATAGTTTGATTAACCTACAAATAGGGCAATAGATCCACCATCCGGTCTAGAGTGAGGCCTTGGGAAGGTCCTTGTTTCGTTACATGGTAACATTAAGGTTAATTCTTAGTTTATCATCTTCCGCTAATGCTAACAACTAAAAATACTACCAAGCGATACTATTAAAAAAAAAAAAAAAGGACAGTAGATTCCTGACTATTATAAAATATTTTAGGAAATGACAGAAAAAAATAAAAACCATGGTTGCTATCCACATCTAAACGTTTCGTGTCTCAGCTGCAAACTATCGACCAAAAGACAGGCTAAAGGGACAGGGAGTAGAGTGCCACCACAAAAATATACTGGCTGTCTCAGAAATGTCCTCAGGAATAGCTACATCTTTTTTCCTTTTTTGCAACAACAAGAATAAAATTTTTCAATTGAAAATTGATACTCGTAGGTGTGGGGTGGAAAGGAAGAAAAATACAAATTGTAACAACTGAATTGCCATTAAACTTTAGTCCCACAGATTTGCTACAATCTTTCATACCTTACAATACAAAAAGAGATCAACCCATTTATTGTCAAAATGAAATGTGTTGCTGCATAAATTGTTATCATTAAACTTGCAAATATTTGATTGCTGTCTGAACATCCTTATCCCCTCTACCACTGCAGTTAACTACAACCTTAGTTCCACTTGCAAGGGTAGGGCACAGTTTCTCTAAATATGCCAAAGCATGAGATGTCTCCAAAGCAGGAATTATGCCCTCTAATCGTGATAGTCTCTTGAAGGCTGGAGATACAAACAGAACAAAAATTGTTAATTATGCTAATAGAAATGGTAACAACAATTATTATGAAGGTATGAAGGATGGGAAAACGAAGCAATTCTAATCACAGAAACTTAAAATGACACTCTAAGCAATTTTAAACAAGAGACCTTAAAACAATTATCTGAGAAATATCATTAAGTTAATTGAATCAAGCAACTAAATTCTTTCGTGAAGATTTTAAAAGCATGAAAGAACATTATTCAAGTAGATTACTTTCTTTCTTTCCAGATCGGAAGAAGGATAGAAGTTCAGGGATAAAAATGTTAGAGCATTCTTTCTATCATTCCACTTGGGGGAGCATAAAGTATGACCATGTGAAATAAGTGAATATTAAGTAGAAAGGGCTTTGAGAAAAATAAGGAAATATCCACATTAAAATTTTAGGCAATTGGATAGCAGAAGTCAGAAGATAAATCATAATTTCATGGGAATTATCAAGACGGGTTCCAAGGCAGAGAAATTTTAATAAGCATATGATCCATATCCGTGTTTGACATACACAACACAGTTTTTTGTGTAGAAAGTCACCAAGAAGCATTAGCTATAGTAAAAGAGAAAAATCTCCAAAGTATCTGCCAAGAACGATGAATAAACAAACAACTGCATAAAATTACATACCTTCCAATGCTTCCTCATCTGTGACACTATAGTATTCAGCACGTCCTCTTTCTTTTAAAAAACTGTGCTCCGGTCCAACTCCAGGGTAATCCAAACTTCGCATTAACAAAGAAAATATAGAATCACAACCAAAATGGGATAGCAAGAGATGCATCATAAACCAAAGAAAATTATCAGTTACAAATACTTACCCTGCACTTATAGAATGAGGCTCAATTATTTGTCCATCATCATCTTGTAATAAGTAACTCATAGCTCCATGCAAGACACCAACATCTCCTTTGGTCAAGGTTGCAGCATGCTTGCCACTATCCAAGCCCAAACCTGCAGCCTCCACACCAATCAGTCTGACATCCTTGTCTTTGACAAAATCATCAAAAAGTCCCATGGCATTTGATCCTCCACCAACACATGCAACCAGGACATCTGGCTTCCCACCCCATTTTTCCATCGCTTGTTTTCTAGTTTCAGTACCAATAATTTTATGGAACTCCCGAACCATCATTGGATATGGATGTGGCCCAGCTACAGATCCTAAAATATAATGTGTTGTCTGCACATTAGTTACCCAATCACGTATAGCTTCTGATGTAGCATCCTTCAGGGTGGCTGTCCCTGAATGGACTGCTCTGACCTCAGCCCCAAGGAGCCGCATCCTGAAAACATTAAGTGCCTGTCTTTCCATATCTTGAGCGCCCATGTAGATGATACACTGCAAACCAAACCTTGCACAAACTGTAGCAGTTGCAACTCCATGCTGACCCGCTCCAGTTTCAGCGATTATGCGCTCCTTGCCCAAATGCTTAGCAAGCAAAACTTGGCCAATGGCATTATTAATCTTATGAGCACCTGTGTGGTTAAGATCTTCCCTCTTGAGGTAAATATGGGGTCCTTCACCATTAGGACGTCTATAATGCTCTGTCAGCCGCTCAGCAAAATAAAGAGGAGTTTCCCTGCCAACATAGTCCTTCAAAATTCCAGCTAGTTCTCTCTGCAAGACAAAATATTCCTATCATGTAATCTTATGATAAACAACAGGAAAAAAAAAATATTCCGACTCTGCAATAAATTCTTATAGGGAAAAAAAAACAAGAACCCTGAACCATTCTGACAACAACAAGCTATTCCTTTTAGGTTGTGTTAAGGCAACCGTTTGGAAACAACCATATAGCGGCCAACAAGGCACCCGGACATAATAGACATTCAACAACCTACAAACCAAAATGTACTAAGACAATATAGCAGCAATCCGTTATATGTCTATTGAGCATAAAAGCCTCTTCTTACATTATTTTTTTCCTGAAATTCTCTATAAAGCATTAACCTTTCAAGGAAAATCAGAAGAATTAAAAGCAGATGTATCAAATAAAATATAAGCCAGAGACCTTAAACCACGAAAGAAGAAAGGATGCCCAGATGGAACAGAAAAAAAAAATCAATAAAGCTTAACAAAATACGACATAAAAAGCTTCTGAACAGAAACAAACGTTGACAGAATCAAAATCATTTCAATTAAAATTCAATCAAAACAAAAGAAACCCAAATGGAAAAAGACATTGAAAAGTCCAACACCCAAAAAAAATTGCAGAATACCAAACCAAACCAGGAGAAATTTATGTATACCTGAAAATCAACGTCATCCTTGAGGGAATTAAAGGCAGATTCAAGCTCAGAAAGAGCATACATTAGAGTTTCAGGAACATATTTCCCTCCAAACTGACCAAACCTTCCAAAAGAATCAGGACGTTTCCATAAAGCAGGGTCAGACTCGTCCTTATCCACCATTTTCACAGGAGCTGCCGGTTCTTTAGTCAAGGTGCAAGACACAGAAAATCTCGTTGACGAAGGGCAGGTTGTAAATTTGTTGAACTTGAAGGGTAATTGAGAGGAAGAGTAAGGCTTGGAGATTGTTGAAGAAGAAGAAATGTGAGATTTGCAGGAGGTCGGGGCTATGGTGGTGGTGGTTGAAGAAGCGGCCATTACTAGGGATTGCTTTGGTTTTTTTCCTTGCGTATAAGCTTTAATTTTTTATATATCTTTTGGTCTCCATTTGTGATTTTATAGTTGTTTTTTTTTCTTGTACTATTTTTGGCATAAGATTGTAACAAGCATAAAAATTTTCTAGAAGTATTTTATTTTACTGCACGTGTCTAGTATATGAGTACTTTATTTTTTACAAAATAGATTTTATTTTATTAATAATAATAATTATTGAATCGTTTAATATATTTTCATTTAATGATAACTAGTATAGAGTAAAAAAATACAGTAAATAAAATTTAAAGTAATTCTAGAATTTTCCATTCATAAATATTAAGATTTTAATTTAAAATATTATATAATTAAAAATAATTTTTTATTAATTAATCCCACTAGTTGATTAATTTTATAGTGGTATTTTGGCTAACAATATAATAAATTAATTATTATATAGAATAAATATAAAATATTTTTTTAAAAAAAAAAATTGAAGCATTATAAATGTTTTGATAGTTTTTAAATTAAAAATAGAATTATTAAATTATGAACTTTAATTTTGCAGCATGAATTTAATTTTTAGTAATTTATGAGAATTGATCTTTTTTACTGTGAGAATTAGTCAAGTTAAATTTATAAATTAAGTATGCTTTTTAAACCAATTTTAATTGTTTTTAACTCCATTTTTATAGGTAGCATAAATGTGTAAGTTAAAGGCATCAAAAGAATTGACTCAAATTATACCATAATTATTAAGATCTAGATAAACATCAACATGCTACTAAATTAAAGAAAAATCCCTTTTCTCACTCTTATGCTTTTCAAGTTTTATAATTAGGTCCTTTAATTTCAATTTCACTTAAAAAACATCCTTGTATTCTTTTTCTCACAATTGAGAATTAATTTGACTGACCATATTATGTGTCTTTTAGTTGTTGTTAAAAGTGAGTGAATCATTGTGAAATTAGGTGAGTAGAAATTAGCTATGATAAATGATAAACGAAAGCTTTTCAAGTAATTAATTTCTGCCAAATAAAAATCATGTTAAATAAAACAGAAAGCTTCTCAAACAAGTTCTTTTTTTGAGTTTTTTTATAGTACAAATATCTATATTTATACAAAAATAATTAAAACCATTAAATTACTATTAATTTAATTATATATATTGATATATTTTACAGGTATTATTACTGATACCGTCTATATATATGTATGTTTAATTAATGAGTTTTATTTTCTGAGCAACGTTATTTGAAAAGAGAATGTAGCCGAATCCATTTACGGAAGGAATTCTGCCTCAAAAAAGATTCCTACGTAAAGGAAAAATACTCTTCTATTTGGTTTAGGATTTCTGTCACGACCCGAACCCGAGGGCACGTGACCGGCACTAGAAAATGAGAAAGCATAAGGCCCCCGAAACCCGTAGTAAACCTAAAAGCAAAGATAAACAACACCTTACAATTTAAAATTACATTTTAAAATAGAGCACATTATCAAACTGATTTTTCTAAAATTAAAACATAATTGAGTACATAATTAAAATATTTCCAGCGTCACACATATAAATCAAACTTAAATCTTATACATAAACGTGGTGCATATAAATAAAATACATAAATATACTTAAGTCATACAATTCATAGTACAGTTACTATTGTAGCTTCCTAGAACACTACAACAGTAAAACTTACAATGACCTACATAAAATAGTCAATGATAAAGAAACCCGGCGTGGAGGTAGTTTGAGGTCGAACTCCCAAGCTCTTGAAAAAAATAAATTGAGGGGAATCAGACTTCACTGAGTAAGTCAATAAAATAGCTGTACGGTTTGAAAACTTTTTTGAAAACTATATATTTATAGTGAAAATAATTTATAATGTATAGGTATGGCTTTTGAAAAATCTCGGTAGAACTCTAAACCCAAAAATCTGCATGGCCAATTAGATCCACTTATTCCAATCAGACTGTCAGTCCTTGAGAGCAAAGATATCAACCGAGGCACCAAGTCGCAGCCGTTCATTTAATCCAAATATATGATACTGGTGGTCCCCGAGAGCAAAGACATCGACCGAGGCACCCATCCTAGTCCATTACCAGCCTTACAATCACCGGCGGTCCCCGAGAGCATAGGCTTCCACCGAGGCACCCGTCCCAGTTTAACATTCACCAATCATATATTACGGATCCATCTCTCAATCTCTACCATGTGCACATAGTTCTGGTGAAGCCCACCAGGTAGCCCGTTCTACCAAAATTTCTTAAAATTGATTTAAAATAAATAAAATGCGTTTAAATCTTAAATAACAGCATTAAGTTAAATAAATCATATAATAAATATAATAAAGTACGAGCGCATACATTCTTTAAATAAACACACACATAGATCGTTTTATTGACTTATAAGATAAATGTGAAGGCTGACGACCACGCGTCTGCCTCAGTCTCACGGCTTCTGCTCCAATAGGTTCTAGAAAGAAATAATAAATCGATTTTAAAACATGACTATGAAATAGAAATAGAAAAGTCAACAAAACAATGAATTTTCAAGCTGACTCGAAGAAGACCGGACAAGACTCAATAGACAAGATAGAACCTAACTAGCGGTAGAAATCATAACGAATATCACGTTTTACGAGAAAATCTATCGAAATTTTGACAGAGTCTCCTCTGTAAAACGGACATCTCTCTACCAAAGGTAGAACAAAACCTGCATAGAAAACGCACTTCTAATAACCACAAACATACACACTTGAGTTGGGCTCCCAAAACTACACTTAGCCTCAACCGAGATCACAACTCAATAAAATAGTAAGAAATAATATCATTCATTTCCCAAAATACGTATTACACATACATATATACTAAAAATATATAAACTCTCAATTATTCGAAATTAAACAACTAAATTTGCATTTCATTATCAAAATATAATTAAAGCCTAAATTAAAATCACTATACCCAAATAAGCTAAATGCAACCTTATATTCAATTTTTATTGCCAAAATAATGTATTATAAATACATATATATAATATTTGGAATTAATAATTAAAATTAACACTATTTAAGTAAAATATCAATTAATATATAAAAAAATATTGTCTAACCCTTTTAAATATTAATAAAACTAACTAAAATATATATAACTATAATAAGCGTAAAATTACATTTTCACCCCTAAATACATAAATTACATAATGTATTATTAGTACTAAAAAAATTCCTTAAAATTATTTAATCATCTAAAAATTATTTTCTCAAAATTAAACTTCTTAATATAATTAAAACATAATATCAACTAATAATTTCTTTTAAAAATAAATAAATATATAATTCAACCTACTAGTCACATTTGACATAAACTCAAAATATTTATAAAAATAGTTTAAAAATCAAAAAAATTATAATTTGAGTTCTAAAATTAATAACATTTAATAATAACCTCAATTATTAAAATGTTATAATTTTTACAAATAATTTTCGAAATTAATAAAAATATTAATTAAATACCCTAAATTTACAAAAACTTATAATTAACACCAAAATTTCTAAAACCTTAAAAAAAATCCCAAACATTACAAATATAAAATCTTAATTACTCTAATTTCACTAATTAAACCAAAGAAAAATCCAATAAATTCAAATAAAAATTAAATAAAATTATACAAAATTCTGTAAATTAAGGAAAATTCAGAAAAATACTTAAAAAATTTGAATTTGAACAACTAAATGGCATAACTCAACATTTAACTAAGAACAACTCAAGATCAACACCCAATTCCATTCAACAACTAGAAAACGACCTAAAAACAACCTAAGAACAACCCAGCACAACTCACCTTCAACCTCCAATTCCAACTCCGGAGGTGAGTTGCAACTATATTTTCCTGCTTGGACTGATGCCAGAGAGGATGAAGGAAGCTGGGGAAGCTTTGGTGGCGCCGGATAAGCTCGGATCAAGAGGGACCAAAGGTGAGGAAGAGAAACAGCAGCAGTAGCACCACCACCTGGAAGCTTCAAGCTCACGGTGGCAATGGAGTCTCGGTGGTGGAGAAGGAGATGGCACAGTGAGGGGGAAGACGGAGGCCGTGGGCAGGAGGAGATCCAGGATGGCAGCAGCTTGGGGTCTACGGGAGGGGAGGTAAGCTTCCTTCTTTTTTTTTTTTTTTTTTTTTCTGTTTTTCTCGTTTTTTGTTTCTATATATATATATACTTTATATATATAAGTACTAGCAACACACATAATTCAATTATTTAATATAATTTACTAATAATGCAAATTAAAATGTTCATTCATTTTTTTTATAAAACATAGGGTATTACAATTTCTATCCCAAAATGAATCGTATTCCTTTCAGATCTAAATATCACTATAAATAGAATCTCTTACCTTTCATTCTTGATCATCTTATTTTCTCATATTCTAATTGTCTTTTATTTTCTCTTTTTTTGTTCTCTGACTTAGACTTTTTGGTTTTAAACTCGAGAGTTCTGAAAACAAGTTATCAGTTATATAAAATTAATTAATTATTATAATAAAATAAAAATAAATTTAATAATTCTAATTTCATTTATATAAAATATAAATATTTTATACCATGTTCAGAGTTTTTTTTCCTTATATATATATTGATAGCATGTCTTTTTTTTTTTTTTTTTGTCTTATGTGTAGCGATAACATGCAACAATTTTTATTGGTATGAATTAGTAAAATAAATGACTTTTGTTATAGTATGATGAAGGATGGAGTTGTGTTGTAAAATTGCGATTTTGAAACCAGTATAAGCGGAGAAAAAACTAAAGATTTGCGGGATCTTCTGTCTTTCTTTAAAATAAGTTAGAATGGTTATGATTTGTGGGTCTATAGGCTCAAATTAAATGTAAAAAAAAAAATTATTAAAAAAAATAATATTTGTCGCAATCGACAAAATATTTGTGTATCTTTTTTTTATTCATATGTTCGCAATGTCCTTGTGGTCCTTTATATTTGATGGTGATTTTATTGAAATAAATATTTTTTATAGAATTTAGATTACTGGAGTCTTTTAGTATATTTTAAAGATTTTTGTGCGTAGTCTATATGTTTGCAAATTTGTTAAATATTTGAGAAGATGAATACCAATTTATGCATGTTGTGTTTTTTTTTTTTTATTAATTTAAATATGTAGAAAACTTGACATATTAATCATTATTTTAACAATTATCAATCTTTTATATTAGTTACAAAAAAATTGTATTAGTTTAACATTAAATTTACACTTTCCATTTAAAATTGCCTTGCTGTTTTTTTTTTTTTTTTCATCTCTTTTATATATACACTTCTTATTACCAACCTATAGCTATTATCCAATTTGAAATCATAAAAAAAATATATATATAACTAGCCAATTAAATAGTCAAATGCTACACGAAGAAACATGGACTCCAAAAATATAATTCTATATATGTTTCATAAGAGAAATATTCATAGAATTTATGATATCTATTTAAAATATTCAACATTTTCAATCTAAGCTAGGTGTTATGCTGTTAGGATTACGCTAAAGAAATTTCTTTTCTATTTTTTGTAAAATCATGAAGCTGCTAATATTATCAGAAGGAACAATTATATTGACATTTAATGCATATCCTCTTTGCTCCGATATACATCATCACTGCGGTCACTGTCCTTATAACATATAAAAAAACCCATTAAAACTTGTTTATAAGTAATTAAACGGTATGAGTCTACCGGTAAGAAAATAGTTAAATATGTAATTTTTTTTAAAGATATTTTATAGAGTAAAGTTTAAATTCTGACATCATCAATTTAAAAAGGTAGGACTATTTTCTATTAATCAAAATGGTATCAATCTTATTAATCTTTAATTAGGAAAAATGTAGAAGGTATAAGGATTATTCAAAAGTAATCTTGAAGTTGAAGGACTTAGTATCGAACTAAAAAAATACAAGGGTCAAAAAGAATGGATATTTCAAAAGAACAATAAAGAGAAACAAAATGACAATGTTATTATGAATGTGAATGAACAATATATTGCTTGTGAATGAACAATATATTGCTTGTGAGAGAATAGTACTCAAATAGTGAAAATAAAATCTCTATATAAAGGGATTGAAATTCATTAATGAGAAGGTTAAGATTAAGAAGAAGAAAAGATAGATTACTCTCCAAATTCTTTCAATATTATAGTTCTCTAAATTCTCTCCAAACTCTTTCTAAATTCTCTCAAAATCATTCTACTATAAAATATTTTTCTTCTAGTTAAATACTACTAAATTCAAGTTTAGTTCTATAACAAAATAAGTAATTCAATCTTTATTTCACAACACGTTATCAGCACGAGGAGCTCTCGATCAAAATAATAAGGTACATATTTCTTAATATTTAATATTTATGAATATATTAGTTGATTATATATTATCATGGATGGCTATGCCTCCTACTAATTTATATATTTATATTTATTTCTTCAATCTAACTTTATATTAATTGTTATTTTTATTTTGTTTTACTAACTACACCATTGATGCAAATATTGCTAGAAATGGTTCTAACCTTATGGATGGCTATGCCTCCTACCAATTTATATTTATGCACATTTATTTTTTTTATTATTTATGTTAATGGAAGGCTATACCCCATTTTATATTAATGGACGGTTTTGCCCCATATTTATACATATCGTTATGTTAATTCACTTGCTATAAATAATCATATCAACATTATTTATTGATTTTACTTTATACAATTTATTTCTCAATATATTATATTAAAAAAAAAAAAAAAAAAAATTTCTAACGGCTATATTTTTATTACCAACGGTAATATAACGGTAATAAACGGCTATATTTTTCATTATAAATAGATGAGCTATAAATGTTATTCATTCACACAAATTCATACATTTTCTCTTTCTCTCTTTACTCTAAATTGTAAACATGATTTGGTATATTTATATTTGTGTTTTGATCATGACTATTATAATTGTTTTAGGAATAATTAATATGGAAGATGATTTTCTATTTGATATAATTTCAAGTATTATTGTATCATTTTTTGTACCACTATTATTTCTTGCAATATTCATTCATGATATAATTAATTAGTAAATTCTGATCATGTTTGATTTTTTTTAGTAGTCATCAAATTTATGAATTCTAATTGAGTTATATTTTTTTTATTAGTTATCATAATGACAAATCTAGCAAAGCTTGAGTTCGTTGCTCTTGACATCACGGGAAAAAATTATATGTCTTGGATTCTAGATGTAGAAATGCATCTTCAATCAATGGGGTTAATTGATACCATAAAAGAAAATAATAACACCTCATTGCAAGATAAGGCCAAGTCTATAATTTTTCTCCGTCGTCATCTTGATAAAGGATTAAAATGTGAATATTTGACTGTCAAAGATCCAAGTGTTCTTTGGAAGGATCTAAAAGACAGATATGATCATCAAAGAGATGTAATACTACCAGTAGTCACTGATGAATGGAGAGCTTTACGCTTTCAAGATTTTAAAAAAGTGAGTGACTATAATTCTGCAATGTTCAGAATAGTATCACAATTAAAATTCTGTGGACAAACAGTCACAGATGAGGATATGCTGGAGAAAACTTACTCCACATTTCATGCATCAAATGTTACACTGCAACAACAATACAGGATGCAGAGATTTAAAAAATATTCTGAACTAATTTCATGCCTACTGGTAGCTGAGAAAAATAATGAACTCTTGATGAAAAATCATCAGTCCCGTCCCACTGGCTCAATAGCATTTCCAGAAGCAAATGCTACAAATTATTCCAGATATAAAAATTATAATAGCCGTGGACGTGGGAGAGGTAGAGGTCGTGGACGTGGAAGAGGTCAATTCTTTGGCCATGGTCATGGAAATAAATATAGTAATACTCCACAACAAACTCAGACTCAACCTCAAAAGAAGTTAAAATCAGTCATCAGTGGTGTTCAAGAAAGGCCTCAATATAAGTCTGAAACTGTGTGTTTCAGATGTGGTAGTAAAGGACACTGGTCACGAATTTGTCGAACACCACCACATCTTTACCAACTTTATAAGGCATCATTGAAAGGCAAAGAAAAGGAAATAAACTTCAATGAGCATCATACTCATGTTAATGATACAACTCATTTAGATGTTTCTGATTTTACTGATGATTTTACTGACAATGGAAATTGAGACATCTATAATTTTAAGTATATTGTTATTACTTATTTGATTCTGAAGAATATGTTATTGTTATGTATGTTATTTTTAAATTAAATAAAATGTCCTACTTTATAATTATTTTATGTTTTTACCTTAATTGATTAATTTTGTGTTTATCTATTTTGAAGTTTAATATGGATTGTACTCAACATAAAGACAATATTGGAGATCTCTGCATACCAGATAGTGGTACTACACATACTATCTTGAAAAATAGAGATTATTTCTCTAAAATAAAGCCCACAAAGGCAGTTGTAAAAACAATATCAGGTCCTGTAGATCTGATTGAAGGAATTGGCAAAGCTAAATTTATGTTACCAAATGGAACAAAGTTTATAATTGATGAAGCTTTGTTTTCACCAAAATCAACAAGAAATTTGTTGAGTTTTGATGACATATATCGAAATGGGTGTGATACCCAATCTATTACTATAAATGGTAACAAATATTTAAATATAGTTTCCTATGAATCAGGAAAAATGCAAGTATTGGAAAGACTGCCAAAACTCCCTACTGGATTGCATTACATGCATATACATGTAATTGAATCAAATATGGCAGTAAAAGAAAAATCTTATGATCCTTCAATAATAAATTTATGGCATGACAGATTAGGTCATCCTGGATCAGTAATGATGCGAAGGATAATTGAGAATTCACATGGGCATCCCTTGAAGGGGCAAAGAATTCCTCAATCAAATGAAATGCCATGTACAGCTTGTTCTCTTGGAAAATTAATCTTGAGACCTTCACCATCTAAAATTCAAAATGAATCACCTATGTTTCTTGAAAGAATTCAAGGTGATATATGTGGGCCAATTCACCCACCATGTGGACCATTCAGATATTTTATGGTATTAATTGATGCATCTAGTAGATGGTCACATGTTTGTCTATTGTCAACTCGTAATGTTGCATTTGCAAGGTTGCTTGCTGAAATTATTAAATTACGAGCACAATTCCCTGATTATACAATCAAGAGGGTAAGACTTGATAATGCTGGTGAATTTACATCTCAAGCATTCAATGATTATTGTATGTCTACTGGGATCATTGTTGAGCATCCCGTTGCCCATGTACATACTCAAAATGGTTTAGCTGAATCATTGATTAAACGACTTCAGTTTATTGCTAGACCATTAATAATGAGAACAAAGCTTCCCATTTCAGTTTGGGGTCATGCAATCCTACATGCTGCTTCATTAATTCGCATCAGACCTAGTGCATATCATAAATACTCCCCACTACAATTGGCATTTGGTCAAGAGCCAAATATTTCCCATCTCAAAATTTTTGGTTGTGCAGTATATGTACCCATTGTGTAATATCCCGTAATTTTAAAAATATTTTTACACTGTACCGGGATATGCAGTGTCAGTGATTTTTGTATTTTATATGATATTTTTATGAGTTGATATGTATTTTAAACCTATTTTAATTACTGTCTATTATTTTCAGTATTTTACGTAAAATTTTCCCGGGACTTTCATTTTCGGGGAAATTTCCACGTAAACAATGTATTATTAATTATTTTAAATGTATTTACGGGTTTGCATGAACTCATACATATTTTTAAATTAATAAATAAAGCTTGTGTGTGTATATTTATTTAATTAGGGTTTATTATTACCCTAATATTTTATTATTTATTTATTATTATTTGATTATTTTATTTATTATTAAATTATTAAAATTTATTTTTTTTCTTTTTTTCTTTTTTTTTTTCTTCTTTTTCTTTTCCTTTTTCTTTCTTTTTCTTTTCTTTTCTCTTTCCTTTTCTTTCTTTTTCTTTTTCTTCTTCTTCTTCTTTCTTCTCCCGTGGGTGCCGCCGGACCACCATTTTTGCCACCGTCGTTTCTCCCTCATCCGGCCACCGTTTTCGACACCGCCGGTCTCTATCTTCTCCTTGAGCTCCGGTGAGTGTTATTCTAGCTTTTGTTTGAGCTAAAACGGTCTAGAATTTCTTAGGTTTTGAGTTGAATATTTCGGCCACTTTTGGTTTTCGATTTTTTTGAGCTTCAATTTGGATGATTCATGGAAACTTCCTTCACAAATGTTGTTCCTGGTAGTTTAATCTTCATGTATGAATTTTTGTAGAATTTTTGGAGATTGTTTGGATTTTTGGGTATTTTTGAATATTTTAATATTATTTTCGAATTTTCGGAAATTAATTATTTAAATTATGAAATTGGAGTTTATGGTTGAATTAGGTGTTGAAATGAATTATAGGAATTTATTTGGAATTTTTATGAATTTCTAAGTATTTATTTTTAATTATTGAAGTTTATGTGATTTTGTAAAATTAAGTTAATTGTGTTTTTATTTGAATTTAATTGGTAAATTGAGTTAAATATTTATGTTATTGATAAATATGTTGAGAAAATTAATTTTGGATAATTGTATGATTTTTAGTGAATTTTTGAAGTAAATTAGGTATATATATATATATAGGGGTATTTTGGTAATTTTACCCTAAATTGTCTAAAAATGTAATTTAATTGGTTTTAATATTTATTTAAGGTATAAAAATGATTTCTACAAAATATTTGGTATTTTTAACTAATTAAAACTATTTTTCGTGAATTATTTTCAATTATATATATAATATACGGTTTTTCAAATAAAATGAGTTTTAATCGATTTTTACAGTGTTTCAAGGTTAATTATGTAATTTCTACGTATGAAATGTATTTTTATGATTTAAGGATATTTTTGGTATATTTGAATATATTTTCTGTGTTTGTGGACCCCGGTCGACAGATTGTAGTCTGGAGTCCGACCGAGGGGTTGTGATTGTTTATGGTGTTATTTTTGAAGTGTATTTTCTTTGCAGGGTCGGCTCTACTCTTTTGAGTAGAGAGATGTCCGTTTTACAGGGGAGGTTCTGCCGGATTTCCGGTAGAATTCTCGTAAAACGTGATATCCAGTCGAACCCTAATTTCCAATTCTGTATTTTAATACTCTAGATTTAATTCTAGGATTTCTGTTAGGGTTATTCTGATGTCGAGTAATTATTTCTTGTTTAGTTGCGCCGAGACCGAGGGTTAGTGGACCAGGCCCGTCGGACCTGTCTCGTGGAGCGCATTAGGTGAGTTACTATATTATATATATATGCTTAGGACGCATGATTTAGAAAATGCATGTTTTATTTTGACTAAATATGCATAAATAACATGATTTATATTCAAGTATATTTTTGGTATATTTTTGGTATATAATAAATTATATACATGTTTTATTAATAAAATATATTTAAAATGTTTTTAAATATATTTTTAGTTTAATTCATGATTTGATTGAATTTATTTGACGTATATATACTCAAAATATACCTGGTTTATGTTTGGTATATTTTCGGTATATATATGGTTTATATTGTTGATTTATTTAAATTCATGCATCATGTATTTGTGAATGAATGTTTTATTATTTATTACTGAAGGATATCAATAGAACGTGCTACCTAGTGGGCAGCACTAGGACCGAGTACGTACCGGTACGCCTATAGCTTTAGGCTATATTACTAACTTATTTGTGGATATTGATTTGATTATGATTATTGATATGTGTGAGATGTGGTTTGGGTGTGATTGCTGGAGCTCGGTTGACCAAGTGTCTCGGGGCCAATCACACTGGCAGTCAGACTGCTGGAGCTCGGTTGACTTAGTGTCTCGGGGCCAGTCTACTGTCCATATGGATTAAGTGGATATATTTGGAATCAGTGAGCCTGTATGGCTAGAGTGTTGTTTAACACTATTTTTCTGAGGTTGCGATATTCTAGGGTTCTATGTGATCCTTCATAAAAGTTGATTTTCAGACAAAATATATAAAATGATTTTTCTGCATCTGTATGAACTTGCCTGTATATATACATATTACTCATATACTGTTGACTGTATGCATTATCACTTAGAGTGTATGTATATATACTATAGTAATTCACTCAGTGAGGTCTGACTCCCCTCCGTTGACTATTTTTCAGGAGAGTCAACTTCCTCAGACCTCAGTAGCAGGTCGATACGCCGGATTTCTTCCGCCCCGGCTTCTTTATGTAAATTGTCTACTTGAGTCTTATTTATTTTATCTAGACACTGCAGTAGCTGTAAATTACAGTATTGGATTTTATGTACTTTATTTTAAAGAGATGTATTATGTTAAAACTGGATTTGTATAAAGATTATACTTATGAGATTATATATGCGATGTGATGAGTTTTGAATTATATCCAGTTGAGATGGATGATATTGTAATATTTATGATATTTATGATTTTATTTTCCGCTGCACATATATATATTATATGGTTATTGTTATTGCATGATTTATTTTTTTTATTTTTAGGCTTGCTACGGGTTCCGGATTCGAAAGAATTCCCGTTCCCTAGCGCCGGTCATGACTCCTGTTTTGGGTCGTGACAAAGTTGGTATCAGAGCGAAGTTCGTTTCTGAGTGGAGTTCTGTGTCAGGGCTTAGTTTTGTGAGTTGTGGCCCTAGTTTTAAAGTTGTGTTTTCTGTTGGACTACTGCAGTGTATTAGGTTCGAGTATGTCTTGATGAGTATTCCTTGCTGTAGTTTTCAGCGTTATTCCCCCGTTGTCTGTTTTGTCTGAATCTTTCCGTTTGTCTTTTCAGAATGAGGAGGCGAGCGCGTGTCGCTCCACCGGTCGTTGAGGCCGAGGATGATGAGTCTTTTCAGGATGAGGTTTTACCTCCTGAGCCGCCAGTTAGACGTAGAGGTCGTGGCAGGGGTAGACCTCGAGGAGCGGCAGGTCGCCGTAGGCAGAGAGAGTTACAGGACGAGGAGCCTGTTGAGCCTGAGTTTGATGTTCCTGTTCCTCCAGTTGTTTAGCCTGTTCAGCCTGCCTATCAGCAGGGTATGTCTGACCCTGAGGCAGCTTTGTTCTATGCCAGAGTTGGCAGGATTGCGTTTGATGGGACTTCTGATCCTTTAGATTTTCTGCATGCGATTGAGACTAGGACTCGGACTGCTCATACCGAGTACCAGAGGATCATGATCGTTGAGTTGTCTGTCGAGGGACCAGCTTTGGATTGGTTTATTCAGATGATCCAGCCCTTTATGATGACGATGACATGGGCTCAGTTTCGAGAGCGATTCATGAGGAGATTTTATCCAGAGCCTCTTCGTTTGAGCTATCGTCTTCGTCTGACCAGTATTTCTCGTGGAGATCGATCAGTAGAGGAGTATACCCGAGAGTTCCTTCGTCTGGGTAGATATGCTGAGGATCTGATGCGAGATCAGTATTTTGCTGTTACTACCTATGTTACTGGTTTGGGTTCAGCTTTTGCTGGTATGCCCACAGCAGGTCTTACTCTAGAGTCTGTGATTGAGCTAGCTAAGGAGATCGAGCTGAGGTTAGTTAGGCAGGGAGCGATGCCTGATTATTACCAGTTGGGAGTTCAGTCGAGTGGATCGCAGACTACTCCGTATTCGAGTTTTCATGTTGGTTCGAGTAGTCAGCAGCGAGGTTCGACTCAGCAGAGTCAGAGACAGCAGCAGCGAGTGCATCGGAGCAGTAGACATGGTCGTGGAGGTCAGCGTAGATCATTCAGATTTGGGTCAGGTGCTTCGAGCAGCAGCAGTGGTCGTAGTTCTGGATCAGCGACCAGTGTTTGTCAGACTTGTGGTAGAGTCCATCAGGGACCGTGTTATCTGACACCGTTGACATGCTTCAGATGCGGGCAGACAGGACATTTTGCCAGATCGTGTCCTTACCCCGGGTATCAGCAGCAGCAGATTCCGCGATTCCCACAGCAGTCGATTGCTAGTGCTGCACCTATGCCATTTCAGTTACCACCAGCTCAGCATCAGAGTTCTACTCAGTTTGTTCCACAGCAGAGTCGTGGTAGAGGTACTAGAGGAGGTGCCAGAGGCGTTGGCCAGGCTTCTACCAGTCAGCAGGGAGGTCGAGGCCAGGCCAGAGTTTTTCATCTGACTCAGCAGGATGCTCAGGCATCTAATGCAGTCGTGGCAGGTATTCTTTCTGTTTGTTACCTGGATGCTTTGGTTTTGTTTGATCCGGGTGCCACGCATTCGTTTGTTTCTCCTATTTTTGCTTCTAAATCTTGTTGGCAAGCTTCGAGGATGGCTTTTCCTTTGTCTGTTGCCACTCCTCTGAGTGATTCTTTGGACGCCGATATTGTTCTTTCTGGTTGTCCAGTTCTCGTGGGAGATAGAGAATTACCCGCTGATTTGATTTTGTTGGATGTGATGGAGTTTGATGTTATTTTGGGAATGGATTGGTTGTCTCAGCACTTTGCCGTGGTTGATTGCAGGAATAAGGAGGTGACTTTTAGAATTCCTGGTGAAGAAGATTTTAAGTTTGTTGGTGACAGGAGTTCAGCACCTCAGAATCTTATTTCTGTTATTTCAGCTAGGAAGTTGTTGAAGAAAGGTTGTCAGGGGTTTTTGGCATTGGTTAGGGATACGTCAGTGGAGAAGTTGTCACTCACAGATGTTCCTGTTGCTTGTGAGTTTCCTGATGTTTTTCCCGAGGAGTTACCAGGTTTACCACCTCATAGAGAGATTGAGTTCTGTATAGATGTGGTTCCAGGTATTACTCCTATATCTATGACACCCTATCGTATGGCTCCTGCAGAGTTGAGAGAGTTGAAGGAGCAGTTGCAAGAGTTGTTGGAGAAGGGTTTTATCAGACCTAGTGTTTCTCCTTGGGGTGCACCAGTCCTGTTTGTGAAGAAGAAGGATGGTACCCTGAGACTGTGCATTGACTACAGAGAGCTGAATAAGGTGACAGTGAAGAACAAGTATCCTCTCCCGAGGATAGATGATTTGTTTGATCAGCTCCAGGGTGCACAATTCTTTTCTAAGGTTGACTTGAGGTCGGGTTATCATCAGCTGCGGATCAGTGAAGCTGATATTCCTAAGACAGCTTTCCGCACTAGATATGGTCATTATGAGTTTCTGGTGATGTCTTTTGGTTTGACTAATGCACCAGCAGCTTTTATGGATCTGATGAACAGAGTATTCCGACCGTATGTGGATCAGTTTGTGGTAGTCTTCATTGATGATATACTGATATATTCAAGGAGTATGGAAGAGCATGTATATCATTTGAGGATTGTACTACAGACACTGAGAGATCATCAGCTTTATGCTAAATTCTCGAAGTGTGATTTCTGGATGGAGAGTGTTTCTTTTCTTGGACACGTAGTGTCTAAAGAAGGTATTCAGGTTGATCCACAGAAGGTTGAGGCAGTATCTGAGTGGCCTAGACCTACTTCAGTTACTGAGATTCAGAGTTTTCTGGGTTTAGCCGGGTATTATAGGCGGTTTGTGCAGGATTTTTCCAGGATAGCAGCCCCTATGACTCGCTTGACTCAGAAGAATGTTAGATTCGAGTGGTCAGAAGCTTGTGAGAATAGTTTTCAGTTGTTGAAGGAGAAGTTGACCACAGCGCCAGTATTAGCTTTGCCTAATAGTGTGGATAAGTTCACAGTTTACTGTGATGCCTCTAGAATTGGTCTTGGTTGTGTGTTGATGCAGAATGGAAGGGTGATAGCCTATGCTTCGAGGCAGTTGAAGAAGCATGAGCAGAACTATCCTACGCATGATCTTGAGATGGCTGCAGTGATCTTTGCTTTGAAGATTTGGAGACATTATTTGTACGGGGTGACTTGTGAGATATTTACTGATCACAAGAGCCTTAAGTACATTTTTCAGCAGCGAGATTTGAATCTGAGGCAGAGAAGATGGTTGGAACTGTTGAAGGATTATGATTGTGAGATTCTTTACCATCCGGGTAAGGCTAATGTGGTAGCAGATGCCTTGAGTAGGAAGTCCTCAGGTAGTCTTGCTCACATCGGTGTGGAGAGGAGACCATTGATCCAGGAATTGCATCTGATGGTGGATCAAGGTCTGATGATGAAGATCAGTAGATCAGGTGGACTGTTAGCTCAGTTTAAAGTACGATCTGTACTAAGGGATAGGATTAAAGCAGCTCAGAGCCGAGATCCTATTCTGGAAGAGCTTGCAGAGAATGTCAGAGCAGGGAAGTTCACTGATTTCACACTCGATGATGATGGTGTGTTGTGGATCAGTGGTAGATTGTGTGTTCCTGATGTGGATGATTTGAGAGAAGAGATCTTAGAGGAAGCACATTCTACAGCCTACAGCGTTCATCCTGGTGTTACTAAGATGTACCACAGTATCAGAGATCTATACTGGTGGGATGGATTGAAGAAGGATGTTGCCGATTATGTTGCTAAGTGCTTGACGTGTCAGCAAGTGAAAGCCGAACAGCAGAAGCCTTCTGGGAAGCTTCAGCCTCTTCCTATTCCCGAGTGGAAGTGGGAAAGGATAGCTATGGATTTTGTAGTCGGTTTACCTCGTTCGAAGGATGGATACGATTCCATCTGGGTGATTGTAGACAGATTGACGAAGTCTGCACATTTCTTGCCTGTGAAAGCCACATATTCAGTTGCTAGATTGGCGAAGTTGTATGTGAAGCATATTGTGTGCCTTCATGGAGTACCTGTGTCCATTGTGTCAGATAGAGGTTCAGTGTTTACTTCTCGTTTTTGGCAGAAGTTGCAGGAAGCGATGGGCACTAGGTTGGATTTCAGTACTGCTTTTCATCCTCAGACAGATGGTCAGTCTGAGAGGACGATCCAGACACTGGAAGATATGTTGAGGATGTGTGTCTTGGATTTGGGAGGTAGCTGGGATGATCATTTGTCGCTTGTGGAGTTTGCATATAATAACAGCTACCATAGCAGTATTGGCATGGCACCATATGAGGCGTTGTATGGAAGGAAGTGTAGATCCCCGTTGAGTTGGGATGAGATTGGTGAGAGAGCTTTGACTGGACCAGAGATGGTTCAGGATGCTGCAGAGAAAGTCGCCGTGATCAAGCGGAGATTAGAGACCGCAGTTAGCAGACAGAAGAGTTATGCGGATCCTAGGCGCAGAGATGTGGAGTTTCAGGTTGGAGATTTCGTTTTTCTGAAAGTATCTCCGATTAAGGGTGTGATGAGATTTGGTAGGAAGGGTAAGTTAGCACCGAGATATATTGGACCGTTTGAGATTCTGGAGAGAGTTGGCACTGTTGCATATCGGTTGGATTTGCCTCCGAGTATGTCACAGGTGCATCCAGTATTTCATATCTCGATGTTGAGGAAGTATATCTCAGATCCTTCACATGTGTTGCAACCTGACAGTGTGGAAGTGAGTGAAGATTTGACGTTTGTGGAAGAACCTGTGGCGATCGTTGATTTTCAAGTTCGACAGTTGCGATCGAAGCAGATTCCGATGGTCAAGGTTTTGTGGCGTAGCGACAGAGTTGAAGAGCATACGTGGGAGACTGAAGCTGAGATGCGAGCTTCTTACCCGTATCTCTTTCCTTCCTGATTCTGTAATCTTGTTTTTAGAATTCGGGGACGAATTCCTGTAAGGGGGGAAGACTGTAATATCCCGTAATTTTAAAAATATTTTTACACTGTACCGGGATATGCAGTGTCAGTGATTTTTGTATTTTATATGATATTTTTATGAGTTGATATGTATTTTAAACCTATTTTAATTACTGTCTATTATTTTCAGTATTTTACGTAAAATTTTCCCGGGACTTTCATTTTCGGGGAAATTTCCACGTAAACAATGTATTATTAATTATTTTAAATGTATTTACGGGTTTGCATGAACTCATACATATTTTTAAATTAATAAATAAAGCTTGTGTGTGTATATTTATTTAATTAGGGTTTATTATTACCCTAATATTTTATTATTTATTTATTATTATTTGATTATTTTATTTATTATTAAATTATTAAAATTTATTTTTTTTCTTTTTTCTTTTTTTTTTTCTTCTTTTTCTTTTCCTTTTTCTTTCTTTTTCTTTTCTTTTCTCTTTCCTTTTCTTTCTTTTTCTTTTTCTTCTTCTTCTTCTTTCTTCTCCCGTGGGTGCCGCCGGACCACCATTTTTGCCACCGTCGTTTCTCCCTCATCCGGCCACCGTTTTCGACACCGCCGGTCTCTATCTTCTCCTTGAGCTCCGGTGAGTGTTATTCTAGCTTTTGTTTGAGCTAAAACGGTCTAGAATTTCTTAGGTTTTGAGTTGAATATTTCGGCCACTTTTGGTTTTCGATTTTTTTGAGCTTCAATTTGGATGATTCATGGAAACTTCCTTCACAAATGTTGTTCCTGGTAGTTTAATCTTCATGTATGAATTTTTGTAGAATTTTTGGAGATTGTTTGGATTTTTGGGTATTTTTGAATATTTTAATATTATTTTCGAATTTTCGGAAATTAATTATTTAAATTATGAAATTGGAGTTTATGGTTGAATTAGGTGTTGAAATGAATTATAGGAATTTATTTGGAATTTTTATGAATTTCTAAGTATTTATTTTTAATTATTGAAGTTTATGTGATTTTGTAAAATTAAGTTAATTGTGTTTTTATTTGAATTTAATTGGTAAATTGAGTTAAATATTTATGTTATTGATAAATATGTTGAGAAAATTAATTTTGGATAATTGTATGATTTTTAGTGAATTTTTGAAGTAAATTAGGTATATATATATATATAGGGGTATTTTGGTAATTTTACCCTAAATTGTCTAAAAATGTAATTTAATTGGTTTTAATATTTATTTAAGGTATAAAAATGATTTCTACAAAATATTTGGTATTTTTAACTAATTAAAACTATTTTTCGTGAATTATTTTCAATTATATATATAATATACGGTTTTTCAAATAAAATGAGTTTTAATCGATTTTTACAGTGTTTCAAGGTTAATTATGTAATTTCTACGTATGAAATGTATTTTTATGATTTAAGGATATTTTTGGTATATTTGAATATATTTTCTGTGTTTGTGGACCCCGGTCGACAGATTGTAGTCTGGAGTCCGACCGAGGGGTTGTGATTGTTTATGGTGTTATTTTTGAAGTGTATTTTCTTTGCAGGGTCGGCTCTACTCTTTTGAGTAGAGAGATGTCCGTTTTACAGGGGAGGTTCTGCCGGATTTCCGGTAGAATTCTCGTAAAACGTGATATCCAGTCGAACCCTAATTTCCAATTCTGTATTTTAATACTCTAGATTTAATTCTAGGATTTCTGTTAGGGTTATTCTGATGTCGAGTAATTATTTCTTGTTTAGTTGCGCCGAGACCGAGGGTTAGTGGACCAGGCCCGTCGGACCTGTCTCGTGGAGCGCATTAGGTGAGTTACTATATTATATATATATGCTTAGGACGCATGATTTAGAAAATGCATGTTTTATTTTGACTAAATATGCATAAATAACATGATTTATATTCAAGTATATTTTTGGTATATTTTTGGTATATAATAAATTATATACATGTTTTATTAATAAAATATATTTAAAATGTTTTTAAATATATTTTTAGTTTAATTCATGATTTGATTGAATTTATTTGACGTATATATACTCAAAATATACCTGGTTTATGTTTGGTATATTTTCGGTATATATATGGTTTATATTGTTGATTTATTTAAATTCATGCATCATGTATTTGTGAATGAATGTTTTATTATTTATTACTGAAGGATATCAATAGAACGTGCTACCTAGTGGGCAGCACTAGGACCGAGTACGTACCGGTACGCCTATAGCTTTAGGCTATATTACTAACTTATTTGTGGATATTGATTTGATTATGATTATTGATATGTGTGAGATGTGGTTTGGGTGTGATTGCTGGAGCTCGGTTGACCAAGTGTCTCGGGGCCAATCACACTGGCAGTCAGACTGCTGGAGCTCGGTTGACTTAGTGTCTCGGGGCCAGTCTACTGTCCATATGGATTAAGTGGATATATTTGGAATCAGTGAGCCTGTATGGCTAGAGTGTTGTTTAACACTATTTTTCTGAGGTTGCGATATTCTAGGGTTCTATGTGATCCTTCATAAAAGTTGATTTTCAGACAAAATATATAAAATGATTTTTCTGCATCTGTATGAACTTGCCTGTATATATACATATTACTCATATACTGTTGACTGTATGCATTATCACTTAGAGTGTATGTATATATACTATAGTAATTCACTCAGTGAGGTCTGACTCCCCTCCGTTGACTATTTTTCAGGAGAGTCAACTTCCTCAGACCTCAGTAGCAGGTCGATACGCCGGATTTCTTCCGCCCCGGCTTCTTTATGTAAATTGTCTACTTGAGTCTTATTTATTTTATCTAGACACTGCAGTAGCTGTAAATTACAGTATTGGATTTTATGTACTTTATTTTAAAGAGATGTATTATGTTAAAACTGGATTTGTATAAAGATTATACTTATGAGATTATATATGCGATGTGATGAGTTTTGAATTATATCCAGTTGAGATGGATGATATTGTAATATTTATGATATTTATGATTTTATTTTCCGCTGCACATATATATATTATATGGTTATTGTTATTGCATGATTTATTTTTTTTATTTTTAGGCTTGCTACGGGTTCTGGATTCGAAAGAATTCCCGTTCCCTAGCGCCGGTCATGACTCCTGTTTTGGGTCGTGACACATTGCGCCACCTCAGCGCACAAAAATGGGTTCTCAACAAAGATTGGGAATTTATGTTGGGTTTGAAACACCCTCGATTATTAGATATCTTGAACCTCTAACTGGTGATGTTTTTACAGCACGTTTTGCTGATTGCCAATTTAATGAGGTTATTTTCCCAACATTAGGAAAATGGGAGAAAGAAGTGAAAAGGGATATTTCATGGAATGAACCATCATTATTGCATCTGGATCCTCACACAAAACAATGTGAATTAGAAGTGCAAAAGATTGTGCACTTACAAGCAATTGCAAATCAATTGCCAGATGCATTTACTGATACAAAAAGAGTGACTAAATCATATATACCAGCAGCCAATGCTCCTGCTCGTATTGAAATTCCAGAAATAAAATCTGAGAATAAAGACACTCATGAGTCTAAAACACGCCAGAAGCGTGGAAGACCAATTGGTTCTAAGGATAAAAATCCTCGAAAGAGAAAGGGAGTAGATAATCATATTGATAGCGAGGAAAATATCCCTGAAGAAATAGAAAATAAAGAAAGTCATGAAACATTGTCATATACTGTTGCATGTGAAATCATAAATGACAAAGATGATCCTGAACCAAAATCAGTCATGGAATGTCAAAATAGGCATGATTGGATAAAATGGAAAGATGCTATACAGGCTGAATTGGACTCACTAAACAAACGAAATGTTTTTGGGCCAATTATTCCTATGCCTAAAAATGTGAAACCTGTAGGATACAAGTGGGTCTTTGTACGAAAAAGAAATGAGAAAAATGAAATAATAAGGTACAAAGCTAGACTTGTAGCTCAAGGTTTTTCACAAAGGCCAGGAATTGATTATGATGAAACGTATTCTCCTGTTATGGATGCAATTACGTTCAGGTATCTGATTAGCCTAGTAGTTTCTAAGAAATTAGAAATGCGTCTTATGGATGTTGTGACTGCTTATTTGTATGGATCACTTGATAGTGACATTTATATGAAAATCCCTGAAGGATTTAAAATGCCTGAAGCATTAAGTACAAAACCCAAAGAAATGTATTCGATCAAGCTCCAGAGATCTTTATATGGGTTAAAACAGTCTGGGCGCATGTGGTATAATCGTTTAAGCGATTATTTGATTAATAAAGGATATGTGAGTAATATTATTTGCCCATGCATTTTTATTAAGAAAACAATATCCGGATTTGTGATTATAGCTGTATATGTTGATGATTTGAATATCATTGGAACAGAAAATGAGATCCATGAAGCAACAGTATACTTAAAGGAAGAATTTGAAATGAAAGATCTTGGAAAAACCAAGTATTGCCTTGGTTTACAAATTGAGCAAATGCACAATGGGATATTTGTGCATCAATCAAATTACACAGAAAAGATCTTGAAACGCTTTAATATGGATAAAGCAAATCCTTTAAGTACTCCAATGGTCGTTAGATCACTCAATATTGAAACTGATCCATTTCGACCCTGTGAAGAAAATGAAGAAATTCTTGGTCCTGAATTTCCATATCTCAGTGCCATTGGAGCTCTAATGTATCTTGCTAATTTTACTAGACCTGACATTTCTTTTGCAGTTAATTTATTAGCGAGGTTCAGTTCAGCTCCAACAAAAAGGCATTGGAAAGGGGTCAAACATATACTTCGATACCTTCGAGGAAATGTTGATTTGGGTTTATTTTATTCTAACAATTCAAAACAAGAATTGATTGGTTATGCAGATGCAGGACATTTATCTGATCCTCATAAAGCGAAATCTCAAACAGGCTATGTGTTCACAAATAATGGAACTGCAATTTCTTGGCGTTCCCAGAAACAAACGCTTGTCACTACTTCCTCAAATCATTCTGAAATTATTGCACTACATGAAGCAAGTAGAGAGTGTGTGTGGCTTAGATCAATGACACATCATATTGAAGAATCTTGTGGTTTTCCAGTCAACAAAAGTCCAACAATTTTATATGAAGATAATGCAGCATGCATTGCACAGTTAAGGGAAGGATATATCAAAAGTGATAGAACCAAACATATACCTCCAAGATTCTTTTCATACACTCAAGAGCTAATAAAAGACAATTATATAGATATCAAGTATATTCAGTCTAGCCAGAATTCAGCTGATCTTTTCACAAAGGCACTTCCAACTGCAATCTTTAAAAAGCACGTTCACGATATTGGAATGCGACATCTACATACTATGTGAAGGAAGATTATACATATCAACTTGAGGGGGAGAATATCATGCACTGTACTCTTTTTCCTTAAGCTAAAGTTTTTCCCACTGGGTTTTATTTAGCAAGGTTTTAACGAGGCAGTTGCAAAATATTGTTATTCAAGGGGGAGTATTATGAATGTGAATGAACAATATATTGCTTGTGAATGAACAATATATTGCTTGTGAGAGAATAGTACTCAAATAGTGAAAATAAAATCTCTATATAAAGGGATTGAAATTCATTAATGAGAAGGTTAAGATTAAGAAGAAGAAAAGATAGATTACTCTCCAAATTCTTTCAATATTATAGTTCTCTAAATTCTCTCCAAACTCTTTCTAAATTCTCTCAAAATCATTCTACTATAAAATATTTTTCTTCTAGTTAAATACTACTAAATTCAAGTTTAGTTCTATAACAAAATAAGTAATTCAATCTTTATTTCACAACAAATGTAAAATTCTATCACATGCCAAATAAAGAAATATATTATAGGTATTGATATATAAGAAAAAATTAATAGTTATAATATGATTAAATAAAAATTAGTTTAACATTTCTAAGTTTATTGTAGAAATATAAATATTTCTATCATAGCAAGAGCCATAATTTTAATACATCACTTAAATCAATAATAAACAAAACTAGAGAGGGAAAAATAGGAAAAGTGCCTTAATTATCATATTTTTTTAATACCATATAATTCAAAAGACAAATAAATTTACAACTAAATTATACAAATACTTACCAAATTAGAGAGGGAAAAATAGGAATAATACAAATAATTACCAAATCACAATGGGAGAAAATAGAAGTAAAAACCCAAAAAGGCAACTAATAACTTTGGCTATGTTGGTTTGCTTTTACCTTTGTTTTATTAGAAAAACACACCCATATTATGATTTTTTTTTAACATTATATGATTGTTTTATATTGATTTTGTGTTGTTAATTAATTAATTTTAGGAAAGAAATGCTATTAACGTTTTAACTTATTATGGAGACATCAATTATTAACAACTTTTTTTGGAAATAATTATCTTCATATCGTTAAAAAATTATCTATTTAAGTTTTTTACAAACAATATTTATATTCAATGTTAATGAAATCTGCTATTTTTTTCTACATTTATAAGGAAAAAAAAATATGTAAAACTGCATTTTTAGCCTTAATATTGATAATTAGGAGCATATTTACTTTTAAAATATTTAAATACAATAACAAAATAAAAATATTTGAACTCCTCGTTTAACAAATTAAATAATTGTTTGTTTGCATACTTATGAAATCTATTGATGCTAGCACGATATTAAAAAGGATTTACATATATATATATATATTTTAAAATTTAAAAAATTATTAATTATCCTATTCCATTTAAAAAATAAAAATATATAAACATTTAAACAAAGAAAAAAAAATCTCTTGCCATGCATTTTTTTTATAATTTTTTTTTGCATAAAATCAAATAAGTATGGGAAATAAACAATTATTTATCATTTTATTGAATGAGAAATTACATACTTTTTTAAAAAAGAAAATTATATCTAAGTATTTTTAATTTTTTTAAAGTAAATTTGCTCCTCAGAGCGTTAGCAGGCAAAAATATATCGTTATCAAATATCTTTTTTTATACAAATTAAAAAGTGAATTTGCTTTGCCTTAAAATCACTATTTTATACCTCTTTTTATCGGCTTATTTTTTTAAATAAGTGAATATTCTATAAAGATCTGATTTTTATTTTTATTTTTATGATTTTATCGTTTTATTATAATGTTTGGTTTGTCGTCGTTTTATTGTAACATTTTATTTTATGTTGTTTTGTTGTGGTTTTTTTATTTATATGTGGATAATTCAGACGAGTAAAAAAAATTTAATTAGATGAAAAAACAAATTAGATTATTATCGTCAGTATGTTACAGAACTGAAATCCTATGTATTTTAGTCACTATAGTATTATTAAATTTATAGTATTTGAGCTATTTTATTATATTATTAACTTGAGTGTTATTTTATCATTGATAGTTTTAACGATTTTGTATCTGTATTTCTATCAATGTATTGCTAGTTTAAATCAATAATATTAATTTTCTTAAAAAAAAAAAGTCTCATAACAGATAAAAATGAACATTCTTTACCTATAAAAATGAGCTTTTCAATAGGTATTTTTTTAAAAACAATATAGTATATTTATTTTTGAAAAAATATTAATAAAATAAATCGAAATATCAAAGATATATATTCACACATTTTTCCTTTACTTTTTTTTTTAATATTTTTAAAGGAAAACTCTGAACTAAAGCTTCTTAAGATGCCACTACTGAAGCTAATTATCCGGCAGTGGGATTAGCAGCAGATTTAAAGTTTTCATTTCATTTTTATTGTTTATTTCCATTTCTTTTTTTTTTTTTGATAATTTTTTTTATGCCTTTAGTTTTTAAGTGTGATATCAATAATCTAAATTTAATATAAATATAAATAAATATTTTCTCCATTTCAATAAAATTTAATTATATTTTTATCTCCATAAAATTAAGTATATTTATAATTAATACTAGTAATTTATAATTTGTAGATATAAATGAGTAAATTTGCTCATAATTATTTAGTTTTGGTTTATAAAATATATGGGCAATATTTACTAAATACCAATTTTGCTAAAATTTATTTTGACACGATTAAAATTTAATTTAATTTTATTTATATAAATACACATATGTGTACTATAGTAAAAATTATTAATTTTTTTAAATTTTACTAATAGTATATATAGTTATAAAAAATGTATATAATTACTAAATAAATTTATTTAACCCTAGGTATTTTGTCTGAATTTTAAAATATAAACTAATAAAATCATACTTCATGATATTAAAATATCGTAAAAAATTAATAAAAAAAAAGTCAAATAATCAATTTTTTTAAAAAAATATTCTAAAATATAGGATGTAATTTAGATGGGAATTTATTTTCAATTTAATTTTAAAAAGAAAGTAGCTGCGTGCAATCTATTATTATCTACATCATACATACTTCTAATAAAAAAAAATTCATCGAAATATTAGAAGAATTTCAGACTACATAAAAGTTTTTTTTTTTTTTTTCAGAGGTCGGAGACAACTAGCCATATAAACACCAGAAGTAGTAAATGGAGAAGACAGCCAATAAGAGCCAGGATGATCAATGTTGATGGTGCTGCAGTGATCACTTGGGTGCACGAAAATCATCTATAAGATCAGAAGTCTTCCCAGAGATCAGGGGACCGTCGATGATAGAAGCGTTGGGGCTGAGCGAATCATTGCTGCCTGGTTTGGAGGAGGAAGCAGATGATATTATCGTTGAAGGAGATGCGTGCTAAGGTGGTCATTGATATTTGATGCGGTTGGGAAATAGAATGGGGACCGAATTTTGATGTCATTATCGCAACAATTGGCGAGGTCGTTCTCTAGTTGTCAGTTTGTAATTGGGCTGCAATGATAAGGCAAAAAAGAAAAGCCATTGGAGTTTAGATTTTTGCTTGTTTTGGACCCTCACGTCCTAACGTTTTGTCTTGGTTCATGATGTGGTCACTACCAGAGATATGGACCACTTGATAGGGGTGTCCGTCGACCGCTTGGGCGGATCGAGTTTGAAATTTTTAAAGAATTGAAAACCGAATTGAACTCGAATTATTTAGTACGTAGTCACTTTCTGGATAAATTGATTAAATAATAGAAAAAATAAATAATAAATAATTTCTGGTAGTGTGACTCTTACATATAATTAAGATTTTGACACTTTGCTACAATTCTTTTATTCGTATATTTTGGTTATTTATAATAAAATGTTCGGTTTTTTTATCAGATCAATTTCAATAAAAAATTTACAAATGAATAAAAATTAAAATTAAATCGATTCGATTTAATGTCTGATTGTCAAGATGGATGGATTTTGCTCACTCTACCATTTGGACTTGTATTCTTGGAAATTTTTTTTTTTTTATTTTTTAGCAAAAAAATATATAATTTTTTTTTACTAAATAGACATAAAATTTAGCGAGTGAAATAAATATGCCATAAATAGAAAATGAGCATCGATTAGTTATTGATTCAAATCAAAGTGAATTCCTAAAAATCAAATGATCAGAATAATTTTTGGTATATTATAAGATATATTATTTGACAAAAATTTATATATTTAATATTTTTTTAACTATGTCTTTAATGAAAATAAATAAAAATTAGAAGTTATTTAAAAAATAAAACTTTTAAACTAATTAACCAAATCCAACTAAAATATTTCAATTTGATTCCGTTATATACTAATACTTAATTTGGTTTGATTTTGTATTAAAAAATTTGGTTTTTAAAAAACTTTTTGGCAATTCAATATATTTCTTAATAGCTAAATCCTGTTTTTATTTCAGGGCCTATTTAGTTTCAGAAATAAAATATATTTTTCATAAGCTTAGAAAACTGGAAAAAAAAAAGTTATTGTTAGTTATGATATTTTTTAATTTAGAAAATTAGAAAATTAGTTTCTAATTTTTTTAAATTATAAAAGACTTTTAAAAATTAATAAAAGATGTTTTTCAAATACTTCAATAAATATTTTGACATTATTACAATATTTTTATCCATCATCACCACCACCACCACAACCTTTGCTACCACTACCATTAGGGTTGTACTAAAATTCAATTCAAACCGAAAATCATGGTATAAGTGGTTAAATGTATGGTTATGATTTTATAATTTTTATAAACCAATTTTTTGGTTTGGTTTCGGATTAAAAAAAATAAAAATCCAATATAACCAAACCAAAACAATAATACTGTATAAAACTGTCTTTTTTAAAAAAATACACATAAAAACGAGATATTAATGCTAATAATTTTTTAGTTTCCTAAAACTATAAACTTTTAATTACCTATAATCTTAAATTCTTCAACTTTCCTTTTACTCTTTATAAACAAACACCTCAACTTTAACCCTAGCACTTCCTCATCACATTGTCTTTTTTGTAATAGCGGTTCACGGGTTAAATGCAATAGTAGTCACTAAATTTTATATTAATTGCAATTTGGATACTAAACTTCAATTTGTTTATTTTTGGTTACCAAACTTTGATTTTATTTCAAAAAGGGTGCTGTCAAAATTTTTAGTCCACTAAATTTCTCTTAAAAACTATTTTAATCTATCAATTTCATTATCTTTTCAATTTAGTCAATAACTTATAAAAAGTTTGAAAGTTTACTTCTTCTAAACTCTGATACTACTTAAGATGAATTTGCTCTTATTAGGCGAAATCAAAATGATTTTCAAAATTTTTCTTATTTTGTATAAATGTATAAAAAATATGGACTTATTTGTAAAAAAATGTTTAATTCTGGATTAAAATAGTAATTTTGGACTATTTAAGTACTAAATTTTTTTAAGTGACTGCTATAAAATTAAATAGAAATTTAGTTTTTAAAAAAATATAAATTAAAATTTAGTAATTAAATTGAAATAAAATTAAGGTTCAGTATTCTCTAATATATTTGACCCGACAGTTCACTCACTAAAGTTAAAGTTATTCATCATATCAATAAAGTGAGTATTATGTGCAAGGATATGAGTACTTTAGATTAATTCTTTTGATGGTTCTCATTTTCTTTCTTTAATCGTAAAATTCTGCATAACTATTTTACACATTTTATTTAGAATTATGTATATAGTAAAATTCTACATAAAAATTCTACACATATTGCTTAAAATTCTGCACAAAAAAATTTATTTTATTTTATTTTTTTCTTTTGCTTGTAGAATTTTTAGGATCAAGTTTAAAATCCAATTTGAAGCAAGCTACCATTGATGGATGAATATTTTTAGACATGTGATTGAGCAAGAATTTACTTTACTAGTTTTATAAATTATATTTTGAATTTAGTAGAAGTTAAAGTAATATGCTGAATTTCTGTTTTGGATGATGTTTATTTTGCTATTTTGAGCATATGATTTTAAGTTAATTTTTGTGGTATGTTCAATTTTTTTTTTAAAATTTTATTCATTCATTTATTTGTCAAACTGACTATTCAAACCGAATCCAAATAGCTTTGGTTTGGGTATTTTTAATATTACTCAGTTTGGTAAAAAAATTGAAGTGTTTAAAAACCAATTTTAGTGCTTTGATTATAAATTTTTAGTCTAAACCGACCAAACCAAACCATGAACACCCTTACCACTACAACCTCCGCTATCTCCTCCTCCTCCACCACCACCACCAATAACCTTCCTTACCTCTAACATCATCACAACCTCCACCACCATCACCACAACTTTCCTTACCTTAATCATCATCACAACTTCCACCACCTCCACCACAATCTCTACTACCTCTACCACCATCACAACCTCCACTACCACCACAATCACCACCACCACCATAATCTCCATTATCTCTACCACTATATAACCTCTGCCACATCTATCATAGTCTCTTGACAAAGTGGTTACAACAACACCACCACTATCACAACCCCTGAACATAATGGTTGCTCACTTTATCATCAAGATCGTCGCCACAATCCTACCATCACAATCTCTGCTACCAGTACCACCACCATCATAACCTTTACTACCTCTACCACTGCAACAACTTTCGACCTCCACCACCACCACTACAATCTCATGACTTTAAATTAAAATTAATTAAATGTACATGTTTTGAAAATTTATAAAAAATAAATACATTTAAAATTAAATACTATCATATAAATCACAATAATTATTATTATATTAAATAAAAATTATTATAATAAATTTCATGAGAATATGAAAACATTAGAAATGAAAAGTAATTAATACATAATTTTTTTTTTGTTTTTTATTTAGGAAAATGAAAACTGGACAATAAGAAAATGGAAATGCAAACTGAAAAAGAAAAATAAAAAATAATTTTCAAAACTAAATATCCCTTCAATTTTTCCATGAATTAGACATCTCTAAGATAATGGAATGGATGGAGGACCATGGACGTTTGATAACCATGTTCTAATTACAAAATGACTGAGTGCAGGGGATCAACCGATGCAAATTCCTCTATTTGAGGTGGAACTGTGGGTACAAGTTTTCGATGTACCAGTGGGCAACATGTTAGAGCACATAGGTATCCTTATTGAATATTTTATTAGCAAATTCATAACGTCTGATCCTAGTAATTACATAGGTGTATGGAAAAACTGTATGCGAATTCAAGTGGCTCATGATGTTCGAAAGCCTTTGAAAAGGAAGATGAAAATGAATAAATAAAGGGGGAGTGGGTTTGGATAAGTTTTAGATATGAAAGGCTACCAACTTTTTACTTTATATGTGGTCTCCTTAGTCACTCAGAGAAGTTTTATAAAATACTTTTTGACAATTCGAACGGTGCTCAGGAGAAACCAATTGGCCCTTGGATCCAGGCTCAGTCAAAAATTAGAGGATAATAGTTGCAATTAGAGGTTGTAGAAAATTCAAAGGCATGCAACCAGGATGGTATGGACAAAATGGTAATTAATACTATGAATCAACAAGAATCAAATAGGGAAAGTGCAATAAAAGGAAAGGGAATGTGTTACAAAAATTTTATGCCAAGCACTATCACTATCATTATTTAATTACAAGTATATCAGGTCATTCGCCTATCTTAAAGCTTAATGCTTGCAAATCTAAATTACAGACGCTCAAACTAAGACAAGATCTTACGACTATAATGGAATATTAATTAGTAAAGGAAAGGCTAAATACGTTAATGTTGCAAGAAATTTACTGGAAGCAACATGCCAAAATATTTTGGTTAAAGGGAGGCAATTTCAATTCATGGTATTTCCATGCAATAGCCTCAAATTGTAGGAGATTAAACTAGCTTGAAAAATTGAAAGATGACCAAAGCAACTGGTATTCATGGGAGGTGGGTCTTTTTAATCTAGTTAAAAATTATTTTGAGAATATTTTTAAGTTAAACAGATGCAAGAGGAAAGAAATTATTGATGCAATTTCATGCAAGGTGACAGATGACCATAATGCATAATTAACACAACCTTTTATTGAGGAGGAGGTTCATGCAACCCTCTTCTCTATGCATCTGTGCATGGATGGCTTAAATCCTACATTTTATAAGATGTTTTGGTGCGTAATAGGTTGAAAAATTACAGAAGCATATTTACAGTTCTTAAATAAGTGCTACCTCCCCTAAGTTTTGAATGATACAACTCTCTACTTTTTAAAAAAAAAAGAGTCTATCTATTGTGTCAGATTTTTTACCTATAGTATTATGTACTATAACCTGTAAAGTTGTGGCTAAGATACTTGCCAACAGATTAAAATATATTCTACCTTCTCTCATATCAAATACCCAAAGTGCTTTTGTGCTGGGAAGATCCATAACTAACAATGTTATGGTCACTTTTAAAATTACACATGCTTTGAAAAGGAAAACATAGGGAAAGAAAAGGTGGGCGACTTTCAAAACTGACTTGTCTAAAGCATACAACAGAATGGAGTAGGAGCCGTTATTTACAGTTATGGAGAGTATAAGATTCTATCAAGATTGGATTTGCTTAATTAGCCTCTGTATTACATCAATTCGATATTTTGTCATCCATGAAAACCATTAGATTGGCTCTATAGTACCCAAGTCAGGGACTCAAGCAGGGAGATCCACTCTCCCCATATCTCTTTGTCATTTGTGCATAGGGCCTTTCATCAATCATTCAAAAATGGGAAAGACAGAGCAATTCATGGCTGCAAGGTAGCCTAAAATGCTCCCATCTATATCCCATTTATTTTTTACTAATGATTACTATTTGTTTTTTCAGTCCAATGTAGATGAGGCGAACACAATCAAAGAGATCTTGGCCATATATGAGAAAGCATCAGGACAATATGGTGATCAGTACAAAAATAAAATTTTTGCCCTCTGTAGCGTAAAGGAAACCCAATGCACATGGGCCTATCTAGGTCGACTTTCACTAATTGAAAGGAATAAAAAAGAAGTTATTGAGTTTATTAAAGAAAAGGTGTGGAGGAGCGTGCAAGGGTGGAAGAGGAAGAGCTTAAGTAAAGCTAGGAAAGAAATATTATTGAAAACCATACTGTAGGCCTTGCCCACAAATACTATGAGTGTGTTTTTAATTCTAAAAGGCTTTTATGCTGAAATTGAGCGTATTATGAACTCATTTTGGTGGGGTTCAGGCAAGAATGTATCGCAAGAAATTCACTGGTTGAAAATGGGAGAGCATGTGTTTAAGGAAGAGCTAAGGTAGGATAGAATTTTGAAGAGTGCATAAGTACATCATAAGTCTTCTTGCAAACCAAGGCTAGCAATTCATTGTTAATCCAACATCTCTTGCATCGTATGTTTTTAAATCTCGTTATTTTCCAAGCTGTAATTTTCTTGATGCGAAGCTTGGAGCTAACTTGAGATATATCTGGCATAGTGTATTGGCAACACAAGATTTGTTGAAAGCAGCGTGTGTATGGCGTGTTGGGGATGGAAAGAGTGTCTCAATATGGCATGGTTACCGGTTGTTAAATGAGGATGACGGGAAGATAACCACATCTGTTATGCCTATGCTTGGAGATGCTAAAGTGGCATCCTTGATGTGTATCGATAAAAATGAATGAGGTAAATATTTGATAAAAGGGGCTATTTACCAATTTAGAGTAAATTTTTTTTTTTTTCAATTTAGAGTGGTTTTCAAACTATTTCCCAATTTTGGGTAAAAAATTCATTTCCACTATTGGTAATGACGAAAATACTAAATGACAAAGTATTTCTGCCAATAGAATTAACGGAGCTCATATTTTTATAATTTTTTTTCTAAAGACAACTCTGCCATCCCACCCGAAGGAATTTTCAATTCAAAATTTTTTTTTTAAAAGCTTTGTAGGCGTGCCACTTTTATGTGTTTTAGAGCAAATACATTTCTTTGTTTTTTGAGCTAACCCGAGCCATTTGCATGAATTGTATCTAACGTGTTTTGCCCAAATTCTGCATGAGAAATTGAAATTTTAGTTTGGTAAAATTCATTCATGCAAGATCAACGCGTTATGGCCATTTCAGGGCAATATATATTATATAATATTAACATAATAATTTCAATAAATATAGTTAAATTTTTTTTATGTTTTCATATATTGAAAATAATGTGTTGGTAATTCATATATGTATTTTATTCAATATATATTGTATAAAATTAATAAACTATACATTACATATATTGAAAAAATAATGGACTAATAATATTATAATTTTAAAATTATTAGAATTATTTGAATTTAATATATTTGTGTATGAATTTTGTGTGTGAGAGGCCTTTATGCATGAATTTACATGAGTGTTGTGTAATTGGTCTAATTTTGTTAATTTTTTTTATTTTTTAATATTATAATGATTATTATAAATTAATTATAATAACTTTAAAAATAATATCATAATGGACCTATGATTATGATTTTTTAATTTTTTTAATTTTAACATTATTATGATTAATTTAATAATAATGATTAATTTAATAATAATAATAATAATAATAATAATAATAATAATAATAATTATTATTATTATTATTATTATTATTATTATTTTAGTTATATGTTAATAAAAATTGATCATTTTCTTATTTTCTAAATTCATCATTTTTAAAATTTTAATTTATAATGTTTACAATTAATTAATTATAATAATATTAAAAAATAATATCATATTTACAATAGTAACATTAGGGATTACAACACTTTATATAAGAAATAGATAAAGTAAACGGAAAATAAACCGAAAATAAATAGAAGTAAAAATAGTAACAAGCACACAAATATTTAATTAAGCAAGATAATAAAATAATTGTATAAAAAAACTGAAAATATAGAAATATGAAAATACATAAAAAAACAAATTATGTGAGGATAAATATATATAAGACTAAAAATTATCATAGGTATAATAATTAAATAAAATAAATAAAATAAAATAAAATGAATAAATAAAAAAGAAAAGAAAACAAGTTAAAATGACAAACATACACACTTAAATATATCTCAAAATAAAAGGAATAAAACTTTATACTAAATTAAAAAAAATAAAAAAATAAAAAATCATTTATTTAAAATAAAATAAAATAAAATAATACAGCAAAATCTCTTCAAATAAATTTCGCTCATGAGAGGCATCACCTCTAACCATAGAATTGTAACATAAAAAAAAAGAGCATAATAGAATTCTGTTATATGCCAGCTAGGAAGATAAAAAATAGAATACAACATGCTCTAAATGGCTTAGAATGCACTTGCAGAGTCCACATATTCCCCCCTCAAGTTGGAGTTTGATGAATGTCATACAAACCTAACTTGGAAAGGAAGTAGTCCTAATAATGACTTTGTGAAGATATCTGCTATCTGATAAGAACTTGAAACATGATTGGGAGAAATGAATATTTTTTATACTGATCACGAACGATATGGCAATCAATCTCCAAGCGCTTTATGTGTTCATGAAATACTAGATTCGCTATGATGCAGAGTGCAGCCTTATTGTCACACTATAAGGGTATAGGGAGTGAAAAGGAGATACCAAAATCCTATAGTATATATGATAGTCATTATAACTCACATACAGTTGAAGCCATAATCCTATATTTTGCCTCAGCGGACGATTTTAACACAGTGGCTTGCTTTTTTGTTTCCATGAAATTAAAGCATCCCATAAAAACACAAAAACTTGTTAGTGATTTTCTTATTTTAATGCATAATGCCCAGTCGGCATCGCAATATGCAGCAAGATTGAAAGAGTTTTGAGCTAGATAGAATAACCCCACCGATGGACAACCTTTCAAATATCGTAAAAGGTGTAGAGCAGCATCCTAATGTGCTTGACAAGGAAAATTAACAAATTGGCTTAATTGTTGGATAATATAAGTAATTTATGGGCGGCTAATGCATAAGTATAATAAGCAACCAATAAGGTTGTGATATCTCTCTGGAGCATCGAATAATGGCCCTTGATTGCTAATAAGCTTTTGCCTCTTTTGTGATGGAGTCTTTACTGGATCTTGCACCAAGAAGGCCAGTATCTGAAAGTATATCAAGAACATATTTTCATTGATTAATAGCAATTCGTTTATCACTTTTTGCTATTCAAGCCCCAAAAAATGCTTAGCATAACCTAAATCCTTAATTGTGAAAGTTGAGTCTAAAAATTTTTTTACACTAACTATATCATCTTCTGAAGTACTGGTGATTAACATATCATCAACATAGAACAATAATGCTAAAAATGAGCTACCTTCCTTCTTAACAAAGAGACAATAATCATGTGATGACTGAGAAAAGCCAAACGAAAGCAATTTACTATAAAATTCTGAATTCCATTATCTAGAGGCTTACTTAAGGCCATATAAAAACCGCTTTAATTTGCAAACTTCCCCTGGTTTGGCTTTAAGATAACCTTCTGAAGGCAACATATACACTTCATCTTCCAATTACCCATGGAGGAATGCATTATTAATATCTAACCGGTGTATAGGCCATGAATTAGCTGCAGAAATAGCAAGGAAAATACGTACACTTTTGTACCTGGTTGAAATGGTAGCCTATGTTGTTTGGCCCTATGAAATACATCACACATTTTTGGTATTTGACAATTCAAATGAGAAAGAAATTTGAGGTGTTTTAATGCATTGGATGATGTGCAGCCAAGACTCTCATAACAAAGCTCTATAGTGGATGTATCTGAACAAGGGACAATTTTATATACCAAGTCAATACTAGTCCAAGACTTTGAAGGTTCACAATTGGAAGAAAAATTTGCAGATCATTGTAATTACATGGTATAACTATGCATATGCTTTTTATTTAGAATGTATAGGTTTCCTACTAATCTGCCAATAGCCAAAATTTTGTTAGTCCTCAGGTCTTGTAACAAGCAATAATTGGGTAAGAAGACAAATTTGATTAAAGCTAACTTTGCTAACTGATAATAAATTGAATTTAAAACTTGGTATATAGAGGGCATTTTTCAGGGTAAGGTTAGGAGATAGGATAATATTTCCAATTTCTTGAACTATTTTAACCGAACCATCAGGTAAAAAAAACTTGTAATGGGTTTTGGGTATGTGTCAAGTTATTAAACAATTTCTTCTCAGCACACATGTGGTTTGAGGCTCTTGTATCCAATATCCATGTACCAGTGTCCAATAAATGAATAGAACTCAAGGCAATGCTCAGGGCATGTTTTAGGAGTGAGAGATTATGTGTATAATTGCTTGCTAAATTAATCTGGTTACCTTCAAGTAACGACTTTCCTTTCATCAGCTTCATAATCTCTTGCTGCACTAGTTTTGACAAGTTACTGTTGGACTTAACTTTTCTATCGTCTTTATGATTTGCATCTGCCTCTAAAAGGCATTTCTGCCATGTTCATTATTGCCTTGTTGAACAGTTTTTTACATTGCTCTTTGTACCATTCAGGGTAGCCATGAAGCTTAAAGCAAGAATTTCTAACAAGTCTCGTTGTATGACAGTAATCATAAAATTGTCCATCCTTGTCTTTCTTATTCACCTTTATTTTCTTTGTGTTGCTCATAGCATTCCAGTTTTGTGCCTCCTTTCTATATGGTCTCGAAACATTTTGAGCTTGTATAAGTAAAGCTGCTATTTACCTCTTTTTGCTTCTCAACTCGTAAAATCATTGAGTAGGCATGATTAACTAAAGGTAAGGGCTCCACAACAAGAATTTGATTCTTCACATGATCATAACTATCATTCAAACCCATGAGAAACTGAATATGCTTATTAAAATAATTCATATCAGCAATTTCCTTAGCCGATCCAAAAGGACAAATAGGCAGATGCATTAGACAAGTCAATTCATCCTTAATTTCTTTAATCTTGTGTAATATTTAGCCACAGATTCATTACCTTATGATATTGAGTTGATTTCTCTTTGTATTTGGAATAGCAAAGGGCCATTACTTTCATAACATCTCCTGCTATTTCATCCCATAACTCATTTGCACTAGTAGTGTAGAGGAAGGCTTCAACTATGTCCTTTGATACTGAGTTCAATATCCACGAGGTTACCATATAATTGATTCATGTTGATTGCTCAAAATTTTTTGTTCCTTCTTTAGGTTGTTATACTCACCCATCAATAAAGCTGAGCTTGTGCTTTGCTCCCAGTGCTATCTTCATTGAACGACTCCAGGTCAAGTAGTTGGCCCCAACCAATGGTGCTAAAACTAGAACCATGCCAGGATGATCAGAACTATGTAGAAAGTAAGGATCATTAAAAGGGTTGTAAGTATTTTCTCTTGCTCCACTAGTTGCAGCTCCTCTGGTAGGAGGTTCATGGCTTCCATCCATCTTATAGGGGAGTTAATAAGGTTAAAAAGAAAAAAAGATAGATCATTTCTACTCTGATACCAAAAACAAATCAATTTAGAGCAAAAGAATAAAAATTCGGATTATTCATTGATTGAAAAAAGAGAGGATTGTGTTACATATATACAGAGGATTACTTGGTGACCAAATAATATATATTTTCTATAAGTAACTGACTGAAATTGTTCTAGAGCTGTAACATAAAAATAAGAGCATAACAAAATTCTATTATATGCCAGTTAGGAAGAGAAAAAAATTGAATACGGCATGCTCTAAATGGCTTAGAATGCACCTGCAGAGTCCACAAAGTTTAGGCAAATCAAAGGAAGCTTAAGCATATAACAAATGTTGGTACATAACTTTTTTTTTTTTTATACAAATATGTGGTTTCTACTTTTAATAATTTTTTTTTGAAAAGTACTTTTAATAATTTTAAGTACTTTCATTAAAACTGCCAAAAATATTGATTTAGCACCTCTCTCAGCCATCATATAAAGTTAACTAACGGTGTTCAATTAATATATTTGAAATTACTAGCATTTGAAAACACATACCAAAAATTATATACTACAAATTGTTAAAATATAAAATCAAAGATATTTTTCACATTTTCCCCTTTATAAATGCTCTTAAGTCTTCATATTAAATTTAGTTATACCTAAAAATTTTAAAAGAAAAATTGTTTCAAAAACATTTTAAAAGAAAAATAAACTATTAATTCTTCATATTAAATTTAGTGATAACTAAAAATTTGAAAAGAAAAATAAAAATAATAAACTAAAGGTCAAATTACCTTTGAACACAAATAAGTTGAATTTTAACCTTTTTAACAAATTAGAACAAAACTTTGATTTTTCAGTTCAATTAACTCCAAATTTCAATCAAGCCAAGCACGCTATAAAAATACATTAAAATAATATGAAGCTTTTTTTTTTCTTTTTTTTTTTTTAGCAATTTTTGAGCAAATTACTTTTGCCCCCTTGATATATACCATAATTTACATTTTTTCCATTTTTATTTGAAAATTGAACACTTAGCTCCTTCATTTTTCATTCCGTCAACATTTTATCCCTTCCAATCAAATTTCTGACAATTCTTTTATATCAAAAAATATTTAACCCCTCTAATTTATAAAAATGAACACTTTAAATCCTGTATTTTAAAAATAAACACTTCCAACCCCTTAATATATTATTAATATAATAAAAACAATACTCTTTAATCAAATATTAAATAATCAATATTTTATTTATTAAAATTAGAAATTTAAATAAAACACATTAAATAGTGAATATTGTTATGATTATTTCAAAAGTATCTCACATTGCTCAAATATAAACTAGTTTTATTGTTTATTAATATTGTCAAGTTGTTAGACTTGTAAATGGCTAACTACTGAGTTTATTACAATATGTTATTATAGTTAATTTGAAAATGTGTTGTTAATTGTAGCCTCTTCAAAATTCAAAAAATCCTAATTGATTAGTTTATTATAGAATATTATTAGAATTAATTTGGAAGAATAAAATACTCGTTCTGGAATTAATGTATATTTCAAGGGAAAATAAAAAAATACCAAAGTATAATTAAAATTAAAAATTAAAATAAATTTAAAAATACAAAAAATTAAAATATTTAATTGTATAAAAATACAAGGTTTAAAGTGTTCATTTTTATAAAATAGAGGGGGTTAAATTTTTTCGATATAAAAGAGTTGCCGAAAATTTGGTTGGAAGGAGAAAAATGTTGACGGAATGAAAATTGAGGGAGGTAAGTGTTTGGTTTTCAAACATGAAGGGGGAAGTGTGAATTATGGTATATCTCAGAGAGGCAAAAGTAATTTGCTCTATTTTTTTATAATAAATCTACCCAGATAGAATCTAGCCAAGTCAATTTGGTTAGAAAGAGTCAATCACTATGAAAAGACAATTGGGACAAGGAGGTAAATTTCAACGATAAAATGGAAAAGCCAGTAATTAGCGGTAAAATGAAAAAGGAGAGAAACCAAGAATAATAAAACATCATTTCCCTAAAAGCTGTGGAAGATTAAATGACACAGTACATTGATTATCATTTTTTTACTACTACATTGTAAACTAAATTGAGTGATGAAGTTGAAATATGACATGGTGAAGCTATGATTGTTAGAGTACAAATTGTTGCCCCATTTCATTTTCTTTTAGCCATAACATCCTTTGTTTAATTACTAGCAAAACTTTGATATCTTCATAATTAGAATAAAAAACTCTAGGTGATAATATGTTAATGAGAAAATAACTATTTCAATAGATAATTGGCGATGGTTATAAATGTGAAGATTCATTAAATAGAAATGTTATAGTAGAAAGAGAGGAAGAATGTGATGTGGCTAATAATGAAGAAAGTTCAAATAATGATGTTTTTTCTATTGAAGATAATCCAACTAATAATGAGCCAGAAATGGAACATAGTCCAATTGATTATGAGCCAAAAATTAAAGATAGTCCAATGGATGATGTATGTAAAATCGAAGATAGTCTAAATGATGAGGTGAATGAAATAGAAGATAGATCGATGAATAACTATATCACCAAAATAGGTCCTGAACCAGGCATGTATTTTACAAGTTTGGATAAACTTGTTCAAGCATATCAAGAGCATGCAAAGTTGAAAGGATTCTTAGTGACAATAAGAGGAGGATAGAAGGGCAATTATGGTGCTAGAAAGTATCAAACAATAAGCTGTGACAGAGGTAAAAAATAGGATGCGAAAAGGAAAAGTAAGAGGATAAGTTGCCTTATAAGTTTAAATGTAGTGAGGAGAGAAGGGGTTTGGGTTGTTAGTTCAATTAAAAATGAACATAACCATGACCTTATTCCGGACATGAGTAGGTTAATGGCTACTTACAAGACTTTAAGTCCCAGCATGAAATGAAATCTTATAGCAAATGATATTGCAGGCATTAGGCTATGCAATAGTATTAGACTTATGAAAGTACAATGTGGTGGTGTAGAAAATTTAAGCTGCACTTTAAAGGATTGTAGGAATCTCATCTATAATGAAAGGAAAAAGATGCTAAGTGGGGGCGATGCTGAGTCAATTCGGCAATTATTTGTCAAGATGCAATAATAAGATAGGGAATTTTTCCATTCCATCGATATTGATGAGGAAGGCAGACTGAGGAACGTCTTGTGGATTCATCCTCATAGTAAAACTGCATAAGATGAATTCGATAATGTTATCACATTCGACACCACGTACCTTGTTAACCGTTATAAGATGCCATTTGCAACAGTTATCGGTGTCAACCAGCATGGGCAATCTATATTGTTAGGATGTGCTTTAGTTTCCCATGAAGGCATAGAATTGGTCAAATGGCTTTTCACAACATAGCTAGCTGGCATGGGCAACATACATCCAACTGCCATAATTACCGATTAATGTGAGAGCATAAAGAGAACTGTGAGGGAGGTAATGCCTGACACTATTAATTGATTTTGTATATGTCATATAATATGCAAGGTTTTGGAAAAATTCAAGCATGTCATGGAATTTCTTAAAGGTATATCTAAATTTAAATGTCGTATATACAACAGCCTCACCATCAACATGTTTGAGCAAAATTGGAGTAAATTTTTAATTGACTACGAACTGGAGAAGAATGAATGGCTCGTTAAGTTGTATTTGGAAAGGCAAAACTGGGTACCAATTTACCTTAAGCACTTATTTTGGGCTAGAATGGTGTCAACTCAAAGGAGTGAAAGTATGCATTCATACTTTGATGGATATATTCATTCAACGAGTACACTTAAGCAGTTTGTGAATCAATATGAGATCACTCTAAACGATAAGATTGAGAAAGAGTTCTAAGCTGATTATGACTACAAACATAATGGAATATTTTGCATTTCACAATTTTCCTGGAAAAGGTTTTTCAAAAGGCTTTCACACATGCAATTTTTGCAAAAGTGCAAAATGAACTAAAGAGAAGTTGGTACTATCACATTGATGAGGCAAAACCTGATAATGGCATTAAAAAGTTCAGAGTAACTGAACGAGAAATTATAAATGATTATTATTGAAAAGAATTTAATTATATTATTGAGTATAAGGAAGAAGAAAATTATTTAGAATGCGATTGCAAAAAGTTTAAAACAATTGGTATTCTATCTTGCCACATTTTCACTGTTATGTCCAAAAAAGATATTTATATAATCGACAAAAGGTATATGCTAAGGAGGTAGAGAAAGGACATTCACTATCATCATTCAAAGGTTTTTTTGTGCTGGAGGTTATCCAAATACGATAGAGGAGTATAAGAGATATAGGAAATTTCAAAATTCATTCAACTAGTGTGCATATTTGGCTATTGATGACAAAAGAAAAAGGTGTTTTTGAAGGAAGCCTTGGAAACAATTATGGATGAATTGCTGAATTGGAGTGGACTTGTAAATAATGACTCTGAAGTTGGAGGTGATGTTAATGACAATGAAGACATAGTTACTGCACCACTTTGTAACCCTCGTGTCATAATCACATGTGAAAGGCCACATACTAGTCATTTAATAGCAAGCTATAAACGATATGGTCAAGGTGGTAAAGGAGGTGGTAGAGGAAATGGTCGTGGAGGTAAAGCATGAGATGGTCGTGGAGGTGGAGGAGGAGATAGTCATGGGGGAGGTGCTCATGGAGGAAGGCTAGGTGGTCGATGAGGTGTTATGTCATCTATCTATTTAAATGAAACAGTTCAAAATAGTCAATCTAGTGGGACACCTCTAAATGCCATTAGAGAAGGAATGTTGAATAATGATGTTTATGCACGATATAAAGTTATGTATAAATAACACCATAGGCTTTAAGTTATTAATATCTTGTAGTGTTAATGTTGAAGTATACTAAAATATTTCAGTTATATTTTCATTTGTCTATTATTTTTAATCAAAATAAGGAATATACATTTGCTTTAAAGGTAACATGCATTTGTTGTTACATAAAAAGCAGACGAATGCATCTATTCAAAATATATAACTTAGCAGAGCAACATTACATCCTAATGAAGAGTTAAACTTTTATAATGTTTATGGGATAATTGTTGTACAACAAGCATGTTTTGTTATGCACGTAAAATAATAAATAAAAAATTAGAAGTATATTAATGCCCTAAATGTAATACTTTATATAAGGTGTACATGAAAAATATTTCATATTTTTGTGATCTGCTGTATAATTACAATTTCTATAATCATGATCAATTAATTTGTTCTTTAATTTTATGTGTTATTATAAATGTTTTTAATATGCAAAAAAATATCATAACTTGATATCATTTCATGAACAATATTGATACGATCATATAATGCATAAATTTAACCAATATTAGTATGCATAAAAATGACTATTAGTTTAATATTCATTCAATATATGAAAAAAAATATGTAAAAAGCTAAAAATTCTACATCCCTTCATCTAGTTTTGAAATCATTATAACAAATTCATATTTTTTGAGTCACTGAAGCAAGCTCAATTTTGTATTTTAGTGTCTCCAGCTCTTACAATTGCACTTCTAACTATTCACTTAAATCCATAAGTTTTGAATTGATTTGGTCCATTATTTCCATTATAACTCTACTTTGTTCCTTCAAACCTTTAATAAGCCGCTCATACTTTACAATTTTAGAATCCTTATTTTGATTGTCCTTTACAATAATCTCTTGTTCTTTTCTCAGCTCCTCCAATTCTCTTTCCATAAATGAACACTCCATATATTTCTAGCTCTATCCACATCAAGAGAGATGTTAGCAGTTTTCAACTTTTTATTATCTCTTCTCAATCCATTAATGTACTTTGCTTCATGTTGAATGTACTCTCTATCCACCCACATGTGATACCCACAACCACCTTATGAAGCAAAACATTTTTTATTAACTCATTAACAGATAAACATAGGAAAAATCATACATGCAAAAAAAATGCAAACATTATTTTAATTCAATGGGCATTTCTTACCAATTCATTTGCACAACCAAAGAACCTCCTCACTAGATTATTTTCATTTGTGCTTACACATATGGTGGACAAAATGTCGCAGTTGGATGCCATTGGTTCACAATGCAAAATAGATATTTTATTTCAATATTTTTGCTATGAAATGGGAAATAAGATGGTGTTAAAGTAAAATGTGTAGTATATATTAGTGAAGTCATATAAAGTTATTTTAAGAATCGAGGTACTTCCATTATTAGTAGCCACCCTCTTAACTTGTGAACACCAAGTATATTAAATCACGTTTTTCCAATATCACCTAAAAATCCCAATAGTCACTTATTTTAAAAGATAGTTATCATGCATTGGGAAGAGACACAAAGTTGCACCAATTGAAGATGCAACCATCAGTCCCTATCTCATAATTTTGATATGGTGAAATGACCTATGGAAACTAAGTCGGTTAAGTAATATATTATCTTCAAACTCATGATCACTAAATATAGTAAATACACGTTTGTAATCCAAGTTCTTGACCATGAAAAGAATATACATCACCAATGTAATTTATTTATTTTTTTTTAGGGTTGACCAATGTAAATTGTTGGAAGAGGGAAAACCCTAATTCGTATCATATAACATCTACATATTAATTTTATTTACGGTTCTTTTACATTTTATATTATATTCGTCTATAATAGATTATATTCGTCCATATAAATAAGTGGGACCAAATAAATATTCATATTTGTTAACCTTAATATAGAAAAAATAAACATTTTAATTAAATATTCCTAATGATACATTTAAATAGAAATATATAAATTTATATATATTTTTGTAGGAAAATTCTAGAAGGTATTATAAAAGCTCCAATTTTTCTAACGAAATATACCACATTAAACAACATAAAATTATTAATTAATTTTGTCCATTAAAGTGAATTACACAGATGCCGATGATGATTTTGAATCTTCTATGACATCATTATCATGTTCATATGCATCTGCATCTTCGTCATCTTCATTTTTTTCTTCATCTTCTTCAACTAAAATTTTCATTTCTGAATCACTTAACACCTGGATTAGAGGATGAGGCTCGATCTCTCAATGCGGTAGGGGACCATATAGAATCTTGTCAAACTAGACATTATGAATCTGCATATCAATGATCTCACTAGTCCTTTCCCTATATACTTAAAGTCCATCCAACACGTATGTTGTAATGTTGAATAATTTCCTCCTAGCCCTGACCAAAAAATAATCTCCCATTAATTTTTAAACGTTTTAGGTCCTCCACCACAGTCACAGACTAGAGGTGGTATAATGCTTGTTTAGTTATCCTTATTGTCACTTTACTTGATATTGACTTCTCCATGAACTTAGTGGTGTAGTATGGGATTATCTATATTATAAACAACACTATATTCATATTACAACATTGGAACCAATTGTTCATAAATAAATTACAGAAAATCACAAAGATTACATTTTCGTACTCACCATTATGGCTTTTGGATCCTTTACTCTTACTGTGAAGGAATTTCTCATTATCTTTTTTTCCCCGGCAGATGATCTCTTGGGTATGCAGTCGCCATGGTAATGAATTTTTTTTTTATGTTTTAGCTTTATTGAAAGAAGTTTATAGGGTTTTTTTTAATACGGTGAAAATGAATTAACAGGTTTTCTTTAGATATTTTTATATGACGTTGTGTAAATTGAAAATTTAGGTTAACTAAGTTTCTCTCCATTTAACTTATTGACAATACAAGGAAAGCCAACAAACGTGTCTTTTACTATCCTTTAACTACCTTATATATGTAGCATTGACCCTTCGACTCTTTTGTATACAAAGGTGTCCTTATTTGTAAATTTAGGCATTAGATGTTGATTGTAATATAACATTAATCATATTAATATTTCAAATATAATTCCATTAGCGGTAATACAATAAACCATAATATAGGATGATATAATAAACATTTCACATGAATGTTATCTTAATTACATATGATAATACCTATACAACAAACATAATTTTTTTTTCTAAAAATTACAATAAAAAAACAAAATACATTAACTCTATGTAACAACAAATTTGTTTAGACTAAACTAAAATAAAACATGTGTATCTATGATATATTACATATTTTATCATTAGTCATATTCTATGTAGTCCTCCTTTTTTATCACATAGTAATTATAGAGGTACTGAATCATTCCGGCATCACAAATGTCTTCATCGATTAGACCTTTGTATTTGTAGCCATGGTTAGAATCTTCTACTCCACCCCAATAATGTCTAGAATTATAAATAAATCTTTTTTCATTCTAATCATATCCAAAATAATCATTATAAAAAAAGTTTGGTATGTTCCACAATACCAAATCTTTATGCATGTTGATTACATATGAAAAATACCCTCTTGCTATGACATAATGTGTTCCAATTAAAGTAGAAAAATTCTTTATTTCTATTATATTATCCCAACACATGTATGCATGTAGCCATTTGTAATCTTTGTTGAAGTTGATTTTTTTCTAGAAATATACAATAAATTTAGGACAAACTTGCCAAAAACCTCTCTCAATAGCCAATATGGAAATGGAGTAGTACCGTGAATGAACCAAATAAGAAGCCTGTGATAAAATTCTAAGGAATTTGGTGAAATTGCCTAAACAATGTCAAAACAACATTTAAGTAAAAATTATCATACACTTTCCTTTGATGAACCTATATTTGTTTCGGTATAAATAAGATATAAAATCAACGAAGACTATTTTATAATCTGTCAGTATTCCCTCTGACATCATTTGAACCCTTTCCATTAATGCACCCATTGTGCATTCACTTTTCCTGGTCTCATTCTCTATGACCAATCTCCAAGCCCTTGCTCAAAATCTTCTTTCGTGTGCCATTAACTCATCTAAAGAGCTAAACTTTCTGTTATGTAGACAGAACCAATTATTTATGAAATTTTTTATGAAATGCTACAAAACCTTTTAGGGGTTCAACACCCCAAGTACATCGACATGGGCATCGCTTAACAATTGATGAAAATTCTAATTTTCATCTTCAATCATTTCCATTTACGGGTATCCATGTAGCAACGTGCATATGTTGCAATGCAACATGTTTAGGACTTGGAAATATCCCCATTATTCCCTTCTACCTAAATATAAGAATCGACATCTGCATTAATACAAAACTATTCAAGTAGCATTGAATACATTACGTCATTTGTGAGAAGTTCATCATCGGACTTTGTGAAATGGTGTATAAGCTTCATCTCTATGGTGAATGTATTCTTGTATTTGTCTTTTTTTTTTTATCTCAGGAAGGTTGTTAATATTTTAATATACCTTTATTAAGTGACCTATGATTATATATCTGTCAATGGGTACAAAATAATAGAATAATGCCCTATTGAAGTCAAGATGTCATTTCATGATTTTATAATAATTTCAATGGTCATTGACAGTTTTGATATTTTATATTATTTATTATTTATTAATATAATTAGATTATTATCATTATTATTATTATTATTATTATTATTATTATTATTATTATTATTATTATTATTATTATTATTATTATTATTAGTAGTAGTAGTAGTAGTAGTTTAAAAGTATTCTATTAGAATTTTATAATAATTAATTATAGTTTAATTATAGTTTAATATGATGAGAGTTTAATATAATTAGAATTTAATAATAATTAGAGTTTAATTAGTTTCTATTTATTAATATAATTAAAATACTCCATAATTCATTAATATGATTAGAGTCAAATCTAATGTGCACAACCAATGGCTTTAGTACAAGACATGTTGTTTTGGCTTGATTTCAAATGTTAAGATACACATCGAATCATTATTAGTTAATTGTGAATGGTTAACGATTATAATGACTGTTAATAAAGTTCATAAAGTAATCAGTTATTTATGGACCAGCAACTATGATAACCAATTGCCATAGACATGATGGTACAATATACTAATATGGAATTATAAGTTAATTATGTTTGCATGTATACATTAAAGTACATATATAAGTGTAGTTTAATATATAATGCACTGAAACAATAAGGTAATACTGTAATATGTTATACAATTTTGTCTAAGTTTTATATATAATTTGTTACATTAATGTGTCAGTATTTCCTCTATTTCTAGCCTAGTAGCTCAGGTGATAGACATTATAAAGTTAGGTTATGGGTTCGATCCCCCACTCCCCCATTGACCTCCCATCCTCCACTCCCCTATTAACCTCCCAGTTGTTCAAAAGAGAAAAAAAAATTATTTGTATTTCGTTGACTTGTATATATATACCACATTAAAAGTGATGTACATTAATATAGTACCTTGAGACATGATACTACTATAGTGTTATATGCAATTGAAGAGAATTAAAGTTTACAGTATTAATGACTTATATATATACCACATTAAAATTGATTTACATTAATATAGTACCTTGACATATATGATACTATTATAGTTTTATATATGATCGGTTCTATTAAAATTTACAATATTAAGTTCACTTGTATATCTACCACATTAAAAGTGATGCACATTAATAGATTACCTTGTAACATTTGGTACTACTACAATAGCTTATACAATGAAAATGTTTATTCATATCCTTCCCCAATTTTTATATACAATTACTCATATGTTAGTATTTAATTGACTTTTATATGTACCACATTAAAAGTGATATTGTTTAATATTACCATCACACATTGGTACTACTAAATGTCAAAATAAAAGAGTGTAATAGTATGTTATACAATTACAATGTTTATTAATATCCTTAACCATGTTTTATATACAATTGCACATATTAGGAGGATTTTTAATTAGTTTGACTTATAGATATACCATATACTAATTTAAAAGTCATAATGCATATAACACATTTATATGTTGTACATGTGCATATAACACATAATGGGCTAGTTGTAATTATGGACATTAGATTTTACATATGCATATATAATTAACATGGTGTTCAATATAATTTAGGTTGACTATTACATATATCTTCAAAGATATTGTACATTATTCATATAACGCTTCTTTTGGTCTAATGACTGTCAAATATATCACACATTATATATTGATTAATTATATAACACATTATAAAAAAAGTTAGATAATGTTACATTGGGCTACATTGTATTTGTAATATAACATAAAATATTTCAAATTACATGATTAGAGTTTAAAACAAAAATGTGTATGCATATCATATAATCACACTCTATGAAGGTTACAAATGAATGTTGACAATGGTGTTATTCAACATTCAATTATACATACATTAATCCATAAGTTAATATAATAATATTTCAGTTTGGTAATATAATTACACTTATATATGCAATACTATTTAGTCATTTAAAGTAGTTATACCCATACTTGTTTCTATATTAAATAATGGATGATATCCAACCTATATAATCAAAATCAAAATGGAAAAGGAAGATCTAGGTGAATGGTTGTGATCCATGCTGCACAGTCCATTTAATGCTTCCAAAACAATTAATAGGAAGTGTGCTATTTTCCAATCAACAAAAAACACAATTCTTGGTTTTAATCACATACCCTTAAATTTAAACCCTTTCAAAATTTTATATACAAATTCTAAACTTGCCATCACATCTAATAACTTTAAACCTCGTGAGTTAATTGAACCCTACCCTAATCTTGTCCTAAATTTTCAAAACAAAGCTGTTAAAGCTGCAATAAATATAATCAAATTTCAACATCCACTACAGATTGTTCCTTCAATCGAATTACTAGACACTGCAATATTGAATATTCTGATAACTGTTATAACATCAACGTCGATGAATATATTTGCACCGTTAATTAAAATAAATCCTTTAAAGCTCAAGCCTTTAGCAATGTCTCATTGGGTGTCTAGGAGCTTTAGGTTTTATTGTCCCCTGACTTAGCATCATTTGATTCATACCATTGATACTATGTTGATAAGTCTCAAAAAAATACTACACTTACGCATCATTCGATACCACATACGGTGAATCTAATTGAATTTTTGTCAATAAGCCCATATAGAGAAACAAAGGATGTAATGATTCAGTCACCTTTTTCTCTTGAAAGTAAAGATGAGTTGTTGCAAGGGGGACATTTACTTCCACTACTTGATGCGGCCATAATAAAGTCTTGGCATAAACCGCATGATGAATGGATCAAATGGGTTATAAGGTTAAGTCCTACTTTTAGCAAAAAGAGGAAAACTTTGGGTATAAGCTAGCTTATTGAGATGTGCAAAGTCAGACAACACTTTTAGTCGAATATTCTATGTGCTACAATGTGTTTCTAGGCACTAAATGTAAACTCTTTTATATTCCCCTTTTGATTGACATTGATTATACTTAGAGATGTGTTTGTGCTAACTAGTTTGCTAATGATTAGGGCATATACCGCATGTGTAATAGATAGATTGAGTTGATAAAGTTTATAGCTGCATCAACTAAATACTCATCATATCGCTCATTAATTCAACATAAAATTAAGTCTAAGGGTGATCCAGATGATAAGGAACATGTTGAGTTCCTTTAGTTGCTAATATGCAAGTTTTTAATGTGCCCAAGTTTTGGGAAGCTAGCTATTGAATACATTAATTTGATTAGAGCTTTGGCATCAGGGAAATTTTTTGCTCTTAGATCAATCCTTCTTGGCTTTATTTATTGATCCCTTAACTACTACTATTCTTGCAAGCCATTCTCAAAATTTGGAGGATTTGCGTGGTTAGTTCAACTTTGACTATTTGTATATTTTTCAGAAATTAGAAGTGCCTAACTAAAATCTTTTAGTCTTCCAGTTAGAATTCAACTTTACAATTGCATTTGTTTTCTGAACGAGGAAGATGATATGCCTTTTTTCAATCGTCTGAAGTTAAAGATTAAAGAAGATCTTTTCATTTTTCTTAATAAAGAATCAAAGAACTTTGGTTAGAGTACATCGAGTACAGAGATATAGAGGAAAATCAGTAGGAGATTGAGAGGATTTTCTTTTAGACCTTCACATATAGTAGGATTTTTATATGCAGTGGATCATCAGCTTTTGATTAGACCAGGGCCATATTGTCTCCTACAACGTACCATCCATACTTATGGGCTAGGTAGTTTGGTCTTGATCAAACACCATATCCTTCATTAGAGGATATAGGTTTGAGAAATCTGCCAACTACTGGGTCATTATGTGGCCACAGGCTTTGAATCAACTGAAGTGTTGTGTAACACCAACATCATAACTATATGTTGTTTGGTTCACTACCTTTTGGAGTGACAGATGCCTTAATCTAATTGGAACTCCAGTGGATAGAAATTTATCAAGTATTTGCATTTTCTTGATTAATAGGTACAATTTTTTATTGTATTGTACTTTTATTCAAACATGTACAAATGCAAATATGCTGGTGTTATCATTATTTATGCAGATCTTAAAACTCCCATTCAACGTTCTCCTAATAAGAAAAGAAAGACAATGACTAAGGAAACTAAGGATAATGTTGCTTTTAAAAAGGAAAAAAATATTGGTGTTAGTATTTGAAAGATAAAGAAATCAATGCAGATAGCCACTAATCAAGCTATAGTTGAAAAAAATAGTCTCGAAACATTATGGAATTAGAAGGTTAAATAGGCTAACTAAAACAAGGAAGTTTGCTAATACCCAAAGTGATCCATTACATGTATTAGAAGAAGATGAGAAAAATCCAAAAGAATATAGTGAGATGAAGATATAACTAAAGTGACCAATGCTACTCAATTAGCTTTATATGAGATGGAACCCTGTAATTACACCATAACAAATGAAATTGAAAAAGGACATTTTTATTGTTTGCTTAGTGATCTACCAAACAGATGAACAAAACTTTATATGTTATACAAGTATTATATGGTGAAGTTAATTAAAATTGATGTGTATATATGTTTTGTTATAATATCATCTATAATGAAAAAATTATACATCATTGGTACTTATCAAGGTGATAAGATGGAGCAGTTTTAGAAACCATGTACACATGATTCACTAGAGGATTCACTGTCTGTTGTGGATTTTAGCTTCCTTGAAGAAGGCAACATTAATGCTCCACCTTAACCATCATCTTTAACAAGGGAGGGAAGACATTGATAAAGCAAAAAATCAACTGAAATACATTTTACAGAATGATTTGTTATCTTTTGGTTCGCAGCAGTTGCACCTAATAAAATCATCGATTTCAATACTGTGCACTGCTGCTAAAATGCTAGATCTAGTTAAATCTCTTAATGAAGCACTTTAAAAAAATAGATTTAATATACTAGACTTTTGTTCAAGCAACAAAAACCATTGATAAACTACACACCAAGATTGAAGATGTGAAACATGAGGTTATCGAGACCAAAGGCTGGAAGGAATCTATTAATGCACATTCAAAAGAGTTGTCTAAAATCCAGACACATCATGAAAAAAATGAAGAGCACATAAGTAATTTAAAGAAATAAATTGCTGAGATTGAGGCCGAAGATGATGGACTTCTACACCGAGCTGAAGAAGTCCAACGACAGAAACAGTTGGTGAGGAAGCAATATGAGATTAGTAGCAATATGCTACTTCAACAACATTATTTGGCAAAATAATGGATAATAGAATTCAAGAAAGCAACTTAGATTTGAGATGATTGTTGCTAAAAAAGGTGTTGACTTAAATCTCTTGATTTGGATTCCATTTGAATATTCATATATGACTACAATATAGACATTATATTAGTAGTTACTAAATATTGATATGCTTGTGTTTTAATTAACTATATGATACTTTTTCACTTGACATTTTCAATACATTCATATAGTGCCATGCATAACTTCAATAACTCTTAAAGTGTTGTAAGTCCCTGAGTTGCTTATACCTGTGATTTATAATTAAAAAAAGTTAATAAAAAAAATACTAATATCACATAATTTATTAACATATCATTAGTAATTAAAGCAGGACCAAAATAAAAAATTTTAACTCGTTATTATATCTTCAATATTAGTGAAGTCCGATTTATTCATCTAAGTAAGTTAATTTTATCTCTTGATAAATAAGATATAGATTTATAAGCTCAACCATGCAACTGTAATTAAATTACATACATCTTATGATAAATAAAAAAATTAAAAATAATATTAACTTACAATATGTAAAATTACACAAATTAAATAGATGAGTAAATAAAAGAATAGAAATATTTTACCGCCAAAACAATTCTCTTTAGATTATGGTTAACACATACAACTTCTATTACTGTAAAAGGAAGTGAATGCATTTACTCTAAAACATACAACTATCCATTAATATTAAAAATTAGTTTAGGGAGTGGCTATTCAAAATGGTAAGACATGTAGGCAATGCACCAACAAGTGAATGAGAGGTTTCGCCTTCCCAAATATCATTTGAGGTGTTGTATATAGTAGTGCGAAAATAGCTTAATGACCTACGTGAGAAGGTTAAAGTGTACCTGACTAGAAATAAAAATACTTGGGGGTAATCTCTTGATAGAAAGTGAGCTCCTTATTCCCCATCCCTTGGTTAAGGTGTACGACCTCTACCTTGAACTCGAGTAGTCTAAAGTGAAGGAGCACCAAAAAGAATTTAACGCCCAACTTTATGAAGTAATAGATACTTTGGCCAAACCATCACCTAAGAAAATGGAAAGAAAGCCAGGATCAGCGAAGAAATAGATTAAAGAAATGCAACTTACTATCATAATATTTATGTTTTGTGCTTTTTTTCCTTTTGTGTTAGGTCCATGGTGAAGGTTGTGTACTGTTCATGGGTGGTTTTGTTTTGTTTTTTTTTTTATTTAACTTTCTATGGCATGCTCTACATGACCATTATGTCTTTACTGGTCATATAGTCTTTTAATATATATGCTATCATTTTTTTCTTTATTTCCCTTGGCCAAATTTTAATTAAGTTTGTTCAGTACGTTAATATAAGCTTGCTATGGAATCCATTATGATTAAAACAAAAACAACATATGATACTTCATCAAATTCAAATTCTGAAAGATGCTGATGCAATTTTTATCCACCAATGCAAAATGTATATTTAACAATGCAAATTCATAAATAAATATGGTTTTTAATGTTCAAAATATTCAATTAATATTACATAAACGACATCGTATAAATATTAGATTGTCATGATCCAAAACAGGGGCCATGACTGACGCTAGGGAACAAGAATTCTTTCGAATCCGGAACCTGTAGCAAGCCTTAAAATAAAATAAAACATGCAATAATAATAACATAATTAAAATATTTTGCAACGGAAAGAAAATCATAAATAAGATACAATAAATGTCCACCAATGGATTTAAATAAACAACTCATCTCATATATAGATAATCTTTTAAATACAAATCTCAGTTCAAATATTTAATATACATATTTCTTGCAAACATAATACATAATCTCACAACCGACCATAACTACTGCAATGTCTAGATTATAAGATAAACTCAGGTAAGCAGTTTACATAGTAAAGCCGGGGCGGAAGAAATCCGGCATATAGGTCTGCTACTGAGGTTTGAAGACGATGACTCTCTTTAAAAATAGTCAACGGAGGGGAGTCAGACCTCACTGAGTGAATTGTTATAATATATATACATGCAAACTAAATGGCAATGCACACAGTCAACAATATATATATATATATAATAAATATATAGACAAGCAAATACACACAGATGCAACAAAATCATTTTATATAATTTTACTGAAAATCACTGTTTATGAAGGATCAAATAGAACCCTAGAAAACCGCAACCTCAAACAATGTTAGACAACACTCTAGCCATACAGGCTCATTTATTCCAAATATATTCGCTTGTTTCATTTGGACAATAGACTGACCCCGAGACACTAAGTCAACCTAGCTCCAGCAGTTTGACTGTCAGTGTGATTGGCCCCGAGACACTTGGTCAACCGAGCTCCAGCAATCACACTCCCAAATCATATCACACATCAGATAAATCAATCAATCCAATCATAATCTGCAAATAGGTTAGTAATATAGCCTAAATGCTATCAGCGTACCTGTACCTACTTGGTCCTAGTGCTGCCCACTAGGTAGCACATTCTATTGATATCCTTCATTTATAATATAAAACATAAATTCATAAATAAATGATGCATGAATTAAATAAAATAGCAATATAAACCATATATATACTAGAAATATACAAAAAATAAACCAGGTATATTCCAAGTATATATACGTCAAACAAATTCAATTTAATTACAAAATGAACTAGAAATATACTTAAAAACATTTTAAGTATAAATCATTAATAAAACATGCATATAGTTTAAAATATACCAAAGTATACCGAAAATATACCAAAAATAAACCTAAGTAATACTTAAATCATTTATGCATACTTTACTAAAGTAAACCATACATTTCTAAAACATACTCCCTAAAACATATATATATATATATATAATAACAACTCACTGTTATTGCGCTCCTCGAGACGGATCTGACGGGCTTGGTCCACTAGACCTCGGTCTCGGCGCAACTAAATAAACAAATGATAACAAGAAATCAAAATAATTCTAGCGAAAATTCTAAAGACTCGATTTAGAATCTTAGACACAAAATTAAAATCAGAATTCGATCGGACATCACGTTTTACGAGAATTCTACCGAAAATCCGACAGAACCTCCCTTGTAAAACGGACATCTCTCTACTCAAAAAGTAGAGCCGGTCCTACAAAGAAATACACTTTGAGAATAAACATAATTCAAAACCCCTCGGTCGAACTTCAAACTACAATTCACTGATTGAGGTTCACAATTCACAGAATAATTATAGAAATACTGAAAAATACCAAAATACCCTTCAATACTCAAAATATAGCAAATTTAAATATTTAAATGCTAAAAATATTTATTTAATCGATAAATACACAAAAACCCTAATTTTAAATAAAATATTATTAAAAATCGATAATTCTCAATAAATTTATAAATATTGACCAAAATACATTTTATAAATCCAAATTACATAATTAACCCTAAAACTTACTAAAAATCAATAAAAACTCATTTATTTAGAAAAAATCATATATTATATATAATTTGAAAATAATTTATGAAAAATAGTTTTAATTAGTTAAAAATACTAAATAATTTGTAGAAATTATTTTTATACTTTAAATAACTAGTAAAACCAATTTAATTACATTTTTAGCCAATTTAGTGTCAAATTACCAAAATACCCCTAGTTACGTAAGTTCACTAAAATTAACCAAAAATTCACCAAAAATAGTATAATTACTCAAAATTAATTTTCTCAAAATATAATTCAATAATATCAATAAATATACTCAATTAACGAATTAATTTTACTAAAACACATATTTAACCTAATTTTTCCAAAATTACATAAACTAAATAAATTCAAAATAATTATATAAAATTCACAAAAATTACCAATAAATTTATAAAATTCATTTCAACACCTATAATCACCATAAAACACAATTTCATAATGTAATTAATTAATTTTCAAAAATTAGAAAATATTAATAAAATAATAAAAAATTCACAAAACTCAAAATAATTCCCAAAAATTCCACAAAAATTTACAGAGGTAGATTAAGCTACAAAGATCAATGTTTGTGAAGGGAGTTTTCACGAATCATTCAAATCAAAGCTCAAAAAATTCAAAAACCCTAATAAGCCGAAAATGGAAAATCAAAACCTAGGGAAATCTAGACTGTTTCAAGTGAAAAAAAGCTTGAAAATGGACTCACCAGAGCTCAAGGAGAAGATAGAGACCTATGGCATCAAGTTTGGTGGCTGGAAACAGCTTGATTGACGGTGAGATCAATTTCGGCTTCTTAAGGATATTCCGGCCAAAACATGCTGGAAATAGAGTCTATAGGTGGCGGGAAAGGCTGGAGGTGGTGGTGACATGCTGGGAGGCACACCAACGATGAAGGAACAGCGTGACAGGCGGTGAAAATGGAGGAAAACCGATCGGGAGGGAGAGGGATGGCAGAATGGCAAAATGGTAAATATTGTAAACTTTATGTTTTTGATAAATAAATATGTATATATATGTATATATATAAATATACTTTATATTATAATATTATATAATATCACACACACAATAAATACACACCACACACATATTTTTAATAATATATACACATATATAATTAATTAATTAATATTAAAACTATATAATAAAAATTAATTTAATTAATTAAACCCTAATTTAATTTAAATAAATGTACGTATTTGCATTTTTATTTAACATTTTAAAATTATGTATGAACCCATGCAAATTTGTAAAACTATTTCAAATAATTAATATTAAATTATTTACGTTTTAATTTCCCCGAAAATATAATTTCCGAAAAAATTTTACCTAAATATCTTAAAATAATTAAAAATAATTAAAATGACTTAATAAATAACAAACTCATGAAAATAATCATAAATATATATAAAAATTATTAATACTGCATATCTCGATGCAATTTAAAATTATTAAAAAACTCGGGATATTACAAAGATGATTCATTTTCCAACATTAGCATGACTGAATTATTCTTATAATTGCTTATAAGCAAATTCGTTGTACCAACCTACTTAGTTTATGAATCTAACTAGGTCGCACTCACAAACGACACCGTTTATAATAAGATGTTTCAATTTCTAATGTTGGAGTAATGATTGCATTAATAATCTTATTTTTGCTTACATGCTAATTTGCGCTTTTTAGCATCATTACCACCTCGCCCATCCAAATGACACTTGCTCATAATTACTGCATTGAGCAACATAAAATTTGCAGTTTCTTCATTACTGAATATTTTAAGAAGCACTTATGTATTTGAGTTTGAAATTGTCTTATAAATATCAATAAAGTGAAATGGTCTATACATGCACACCTAAACAATAAAAGAATCAAACAAATATCAAATCCAACCAGAACAGTAAACAAGCTTCACCATGGAGTTGTCATCCAAGCGTATTTACACTAAGGGTTCTTCACAAATTTGTAAGAAAAGAACTTGAACAACTTAGGTTGGTGCTTAAAGTGTACATGTATAAACAACTTGAAGATAAAAAATGAGATCCATCTGTCCAAAATACAATCCTCAAACCAGAGCCTTTGATAGCACACTATGACATATACTTTGAGTATAATAGGCAAAGGGAAGAGGAACGATTTGCAAAAGAGTTGGAAGAGGCAATATTAAAAGAAGCAGCATCACCAACATTAATAGTAGGGATAAAAAATTCCAATGACAACAATCTCAATTTATTTGATTTGCTAGAATTTTAATATTCTCAATGATTTCTTATTTCTCTTTAGTTATATTATGAAATACTATGGTGATTTATATTTATGTTATTTAATGTATGAATTATGCCATTGGATCATTCATCTTATATGCTTAACTTCTCCATTTGGTTCAAACATTTAAATTGCTTTGGCTATTTGCTTATTTTCTAGAACTTAAAAAGTATTAGTTGAGTGAGAGAGAAGTTCATGTGTTCTGATACCATAACAAACTTTGCTAGAAAAGAAATGAAAAACGCGTGTTTATTCCCACTATAACTAATTACGTATATAGTTACACAACTAACTAGTAACTAACTATTGTATATTTACATAAGTCCTCATAAATTAAACAATGAACCCAAAAATAAAACTACACCATTTTGGAGCAACATTATATATGGATTACTAGCGTTGTAGTATTATCTTCAATAGCAATTTCAATGGACTGATAGCGCTATAGCATTACCTCTAATAAAGATTGTAAATATATATACACAGGCCATTATAAATTAACTAATGAACTAAAACATAAAACTACACCGTTTTAGAGTAGTGCTTTATAGCATTATGTATGGACTGATAGCACTATAACGCTGTCTCTAATAAAGCTTATGACTATATATCAAGTAACATGGTAAAGTTATGAGTATATTAAGTAACATGGTGAAGCTTGTGAGTATATCAAGTAGCCTGGTTAAGGATTCTACTATAACTTATAAGATCTATTAATGTTGAAAAGGAATCAAAATAAAACAAATAGAGTTCAAACATTCAAATGTTCAAAATCTAAAGAGATATGAAATAAAACAAACTGAGTTCAAATAGAGATTAGAAGCCTAGATAGAATGTCTAAGCTAATAAGGGACTAATTTGACTGCTTTCTTTCCATAACCATTACAAGAGCTTTCGCAGATTTGAAATCAGATATCATCTTTCTTCTACCTCTTAATCTGTTCATTTATACTCAATGAATGATCAGATTTAATCAAAGGGGACAATTATGAAGATTTAATATATGGCTATTCGAATAGGCAAATTAGGTACAAAAATGAAACCTTGGAAATACTGAAGATAATGAATATTAATAGATAGAGAGACAGAACAGTACTTGAGATATTTTTCCCCATTAAACCTTCATAATAACATTACATATTAAAAAACTATTACTTACACCAACTTTTAATATAATTGTCTAGCAACAATTACACCTATAAAGAAGAATAGTAAAATAATACAACAAATATAACATAAATTCCAATCATGTAATGATTTAATCCTGATGATTTTATTCTTTATTGATATGCAAAAATCGCTATTTTTCACCATTGGCATTCCAAAATCCAGCAGATTCATGTTTGAAATTCATTCTTTGATTGAACTTTTGTCATTATCGTTGTTTAACTCAAAATATACATTCCAAACTTCTACTGCTTCTTCTATAGTCGAGAATAAACGAAACAAACATCTAATGAACCCAAGTGCACAAACTGAACATTCTTCCTATGAAATGTATATTCTAGGTCGAGTCCCTCTGAAAAATTATATAATATTGTATCTTCTTCCTCTTTATCTCCATAGATTTATGGCTTGAAACTTTAGTTTAATACCAAAAACCAGGCTAGATTCATAATAAAATATTAATATGGTGTTGTGCTCTAACGAAACTCCCTTCATGAGGCAACAATTATTTTTATCTCATAGGTGAATTCAAATTTAAAATTCAAAATAATTTTTTTTAATAAAGGACATAATGGACATTGTACTTCAGTAATTTACCATAGTTTACCATTAATAGCTTTCATACTCACCTAAAATTACAGTAACCCTTTCTAGCCAAAAAAATTTGGCTAGATTCTATCTGTTTAACATCACCTTTTTTTTATCTAAAAAATCAAACTTCAAAAAAATTTAAAGTTAGGTACATCCACTTTCACCTTTGCAGCTCACCACCATAGCCTTTGTTAACTGTCACCATTGCACTTTTGTCACCACCACCCACTACCATCACCACCACACCTTTATCAATCTTATATCCTTATGGCCATAACTCCCACCATCATCTCGACAATTTTTTTCTCTCATTTTGGATTTGTTGATGTTTTTCTTCTTTCATTTCCTTATACTAAAAGTGAAGAGATAGACTCTACAACATAGTCTTGGAGTGGTAGTTTGATTCAAATTACTAAAAAAATCAATGGCAGCAAAAGGTATCAGTGGGTAAGGATTTTGTTAATGGATTTACCCTTTTTTTTTTAGATTCTTTATACAATTAATTGTTGTATTTTAGGTATCATGAAAGTTTTGGTTATTAAAGTTTGGCTCTTTACTAATTTGCTTGAATTTTTATGTCCTGGATGTTATTAAAACTTTTAACCTTAGTTTTTCTTGGATTAATACAATATATTTACAGTTTCATTGGATTTAATTTCAAATTCATTTTTTTTTCTTTTTTCTTAGTGAAATTCTTGAAATAATAATTCTTTTTTTTTTTTTTTGTTAATTATGTTGATAGATGATGAAGATGGTGTATTTTTGGGAAAATGATGAAGATAATTTTGGTGGTGAGAATTGAATGGAAGAAGAAGAAAAAGAAGAAGAATGAAAAGAAATTTGAATGGAGCTAAGTTTTCAGCAACAGAATGAGCCCTCGAGCATACACAATATTGTTTCTCTTTGATGGGTTTTTCATTTGGTTGTTGGAATTAGAAGCAATTAATTGATGATCAGCTGAAGTATATGGTGCAAAATTGCCTCATTACTTTTTCAGTTTATATATTAATTCAAGAAGGAGAAGAAGAAAGAGATCCACAAAAATAAACAAAGAAATTAAACTGCAGATGAAACCAAGTGTTGTTGATCTTCAAAAAAAATTTGTGCGATGGGCATAAACAAGAAAGAAAGAAAACTTTTGTATTCTGGGTATTGTTAAAACTTTTAACTTTAATTTTTTTTTGAATTAATACAATATGTATATAATTTTGTTGGTTCAATTTTAGCCTCATTTTTTAAATTTTTTCTTCATGAAATTGTTTTGAAATAATAATCTTTCTTTGCCGATTATGTTGATGTATTTTTGGGAAACGATGATGGTAATTTTAGTAAGAATAAAGCCAAGAAAGAAAACGAAGAATGAAAAAGAAATTGGGCATAAAAATAAATGAAAGAACAAAAGGAAATTTTTTTTTGCAATTTTAGAGGAAGCAGAAAGAGAAAGACGAACGAATAAGAATACAATGATTATTAAAGTTAAATAATTACTTTAAAAATTAATAAAAAATTAAAAGTGAAAAAGGGACCAGAAATATCTATATAAATAATTAAAAAAATATATTTATTTATTATTAAAATATTCAACTCACGCTCGTACAAAGCGTTTGTATAATACATGTTGTAGTTTGGAGTTTATTAACTTAGAAAATGAAAGTTTTGTTAAATTAAAAAAAAAAAAGTTAAAATTTAACTTATTTACACAATTGCACGTTTACTACAAGTTCCGGGGTTAATTTAGTAAAGGTAAAGAAAAAGAATAAGGGAGCCGATTAACCCTGCTCAATAAGTTTAAGGCCCAAATTAACCTTTATTCCAAATGTATCGATAAGCTAAAATCCCTCACACAGAATATGAGAAACCCTAGAAACCTCTGCTTAATCCATAACCCTGTCTTCTTCTGAAAATACTTCAGCTTCCTGTCGTCGTGTTCGTCTTCTTCTTCTTCAAAGGCAACGACGGACGTCGCTAGATAACGTTCGATACAGCCGATACACCAGAGACGTCGCCGGTTCTCGCCTCTGTCTCGGTTGGTGATGGGCAAAACCGAATACGAAAAACCCTACCGCGAAAGGAATCATGAGAAGGGAGATGATAGGGTTTCGCGGAGGGAAAGAGACAGTGAAAAGTATTCTGAGAGAGAACGCGACAGGAGCCATGGAAAGGATAGGCACAGAGACAGGGACAGAGATAGAGATAGAGATAGAGACAGAGACAGAGATAGAGATAGAGATAGAGAGGTTGAGAAATTGACGGAGAAAAATGCGCATAGAGAAAGAGGTGAAAATGGAGCTGAGCGAAGGTCAGGAAGAGGAGGAGGAGATCCGTATAATGGAAAATCTTCTAGAGACAAAAATGTGCGGTCCAAATCTCAATCTCCATCTCCATCAGCATCAGATCACTATCACAGGAGCGCATATAGATCCCGGTCGCCTCGACGAGATGCAGATAGGAGAGAACGTCACGAGGTGTCTGGTGATATTCACTACTTTTACTGACTTTGATATTGCCATTACTTGTTTAGTGTGCTGAAAGAATTTTACTGACAAAATGCAAGCAAATTTCTTCAAGAGGTTATTAGAATTGCTGTAAACTGTGTATTAACAAACCCTTCAGGTTTCTTGATATAAATGGATTTTTTATGTTGAGAAACTAAGGTCCTAAACCGTCAATTTGTATTTTTTTTAACAAAGTCTAATCAGTGAAATGATGAACATTTATACTATATAAGCATTAAACTACATGAGGCTTGTTTGAATTATGCTTTTATTTTTGTTTAATTGATGTTTAAGTCAAATGCCTGAGTGCCTGAAAATCTTAATCTTCTCAGGTGACAAATTCCAGAGGAAATGAACAACGGTGAGCTTCTTCTTGAACTTTTTCCCCCTTGTTTACAAGTGTTGAAATCTGTGCTGTGCCGTCAAGTGGGCTGACATCTTTTACAATAATGATAGTCACATCTTTCTGTTGCTTATAAGGTTATTAGGTTATGATTCCTCTGTTGATGAGAATCATCCATGTGTGATGAGAAATTTGAAGCAATGTGATTTCTCTAGCATGTCAAAATAAACATTGCCATTATTGTTGCAATCTATACTAAAAATAAGAGAGAAGACAAAAAAAAGTGATATTTATTTGTCGGAGCATTTCTTGGTCTTTAACTTGATAAATGTGACAAAGGAGTTGTGCATATGATATACATTATGCAACATGATAGTTTCCATTGTAATCAGTTTTCTGGGTGATTTTGTTGTTTTTAGTGTTGGCTTTGTTTGTATTGAAGTGAGCGTAGGAATTACAAATATTATTGCATATGATGATCTTACGTTTTTTTTTTCATGTGGTGTTCTTTTCTGGTGTTGTATTGTTGATGCTTTAGCAAACCTTGACATTGCTTGTTTGTTTGGGCAGGGATGAGGATGATGATTCTGTGGCAAAGATGAAAGCTGCTGAGGCAGCCTTGGAAGCAAAGCAAAAGGTGAGAACAACTTGTGAGGTTGCTTCACTTCTTTTTGCCAAATGTTGAGCACTAAGGTGGTGCATCTTATTTTTTTGGCTAGTGAAAAAGTTAGGTCTTGCATGTAGTTATTGTTGCCTTAATTGTGATCATAAATTGGCAACTGCAGCAACAACCTTCTTTCGAGCTATCTGGAAAACTTGCTGCAGAAACCAATAGAGTTAGAGGTATGCAACTGCAACTCTCCTTCTGGTTTCAATATAAGGAATTCGCATGTGTTTTTATGTATATGGTTTTGCTTTTGAATCACTTTCTATTTCTTATGTATTAATACATCTGCATTCATAAGCATAGCTTTGTGATTAGGGAAACTATGATTAAAATTTGGCCTGATCATGCTTTTATTTTGTGAATTAACTAATTTTTCTTCTTGAAAACAAAAGTTATGTGACTCATAAATTTCAGTTTGGAATATATCAGTGAGTTGAAATTCAGAGATGTTTCAAAACTTTAGAATGCACTACTTTGGAGTGGTCTATGCTGAAATGCATCTACTGGCCTGACAAGGTATAAGTGACCCAGTTCTGAAGATGACTGAAACATGGGTTTTAAACTGTTAACAATATAATCTTCAGTTTTCCCTTACTTTTTTTTGAATGTGATAAAATTCTGGTTTCATTTTCTTTCCTATTATAGACTTCTTTATTGGTGCAGATCTGCTGTAGTTTAGTTGCTTGGGGATGTTAACAAAATGCATAATGCATATTTATAAGCCTTTTTGATTGATAGTGAACTTTATTGTGCTGGAAATTTTCTGAACTGGTGCAGATTCTATTTTCTAGTTGCTTATTGTCTTGTTTTCTTTTGTGTTTGATGTCAAAAATTTCTTTTTCCTCAATTTGACTTGAGATTGAAGGAGTTCCACAAATTTTAAGTATCTAATTTTCATTTTCTGTAATTTTATTATTCATTTTTCTTTCTCATTTTTATGCCTATTGGGTTTATTATTTACCAGGTGTTGCACTTCTTTTTAATGAGCCTCCCGATGCTCGCAAACCTGATATAAGATGGCGATTGTATGTTTTTAAGGCTGGTGAGGTGTTGAATGGTATGTTCTGGATGAACTTCTTTATTTGTTGTATATTTTTGTATACCGTATGATCAAATCATGCAGCAAAAAAATCTCAAATTTTTCTCACACCATGAAAATTGTTATTTTGTCAACTAAGATCCATATTAAGTTATGCAGTTATTTGGATTATATCAATTCTGTGAAACATGGTGATGGTCATCCTGCTCTGGGAAGAAATTAAAAAAGGAAAAATATGTGCTGACAATTTGGTTCTTCATCACCATAATAAATAGATTTTGTTTTGGTATTCATTGCAGAGTGTTAATTGTTTGAAGCAAAGCATTACACATACATATCATAGTTCATTTTAATTACCTTAAACCCATATTTCTTCTGTTTTGGGGAGCTGTTTGGCCCCTCTATGGTGGTCTGTCCAACATTTCTCTGTTATCATAGTGGTCAATCCATTTATTGATAGAAATGCTAGAGGACTTTTATTTTTTATTTTTCCCTCTCTTTCCTTGGCTTATATTGATGTTGATAATGTGTATGATGACAAGCAGAGCCCCTATATATACATCGTCAGAGTTGTTACCTTTTTGGGAGAGAAAGAAGGGTTGCAGATATTCCTACAGACCACCCATCTTGTAGCAAGCAACATGCTGTCATCCAATTCAGGTAGCTCTATTATTAGCAGTCTTACCTTCTTTTGCTGACACACAGACATTTTTCTGATTTCTGATTTCTGGTTTTTACTTTATTAGGCGAGTGGAGAAAGAGCAGCCTGATGGTACCATATCTATGCAAACAAAGTAAGAATTCAGTTGATTTATTGTCATCAGAACTAGTCATAGGAGCTTGTAATTCTGATATTTATCTAATCCTTTGGTTTCTATATTCCATTTAGGCCTTATATAATGGATCTTGGGAGCACAAATAAAACTTACATTAATGTACGTATTTTTCTTCATATATAGTTGTACTATATACATTGATTCTTGTTAATTATTTATTTGTACTGCTTTTTTTGCAGTTGCCAAGTGTAATTTTTTTTCTGCATTTTCAGGATAATCCAATTGAACCTCAACGTTATTATGAGCTTTTTGAAAAAGATACGATTAAGTTTGGCAATAGCAGGTAGGCAGCTTATTGTTGTTTCTCTGTTGTGTTTTGTTTGCATGGATCATTAAATAAACTTTTCTTGCTTCTTCACTCTCATTATGCTAAGCAGTTCTATTGCCCTTTCTGTGCATATAATATACCTTTTATCCTCTCATGTCATGTCTTTTTGGGTGTTTGGCCCTGGCTTCATGGTTTTTGTAGCTTTAGTGATTAGCAGTTCCTATTGCATGGCTAGAATTGCATTTTGATTTTAGAAGTGCTATGTGTAATTATGTTGTTTTTAGCAGTTATTCCACTTCTCGTCCTAAGTAGACCCCAACTTTTGGGATCAAGGATAGGCTTAGTTGAGTTGAGTTGTGATTGTATTTGGGGGTGGGTGAGGGGACATTGGAGTTTGGCAACAGCCATGAGAACTGTGTTATGGATTTTAAAATTATAGATGCTATTTGGGCAAGTTGAAATTAAATAAATTTGTAAATTGTTGAGCAGATTCTACATCATGAAAGTTTTGATAAACAAGATTAAATTAAATTGTTCCTTGTGGGCTTTGGCTCACGGACGTTTGTGTTTTTCAACTAAGGGAGGCATGAGGGGGTTAAGGATATTTCAATTTCTGCCTTTGGAAATTTATGAATCGTTATGTTCATTGCATTTGTGACCTTTCTTTGAATGCAATGCATTAATGCCAAATGTTTCTTGTATTTTGTTTTTTCTCCCCTTTGGGGAAAAATAAATTGAAGAATCCTCTAAAGTCATAATTGTTGTTTTGCTGTTGGATGGGACTGTATCAATGCAACGAAGGTGAAAATTTTCTATAAAATTTTACAAGTAAAATTTATTAATAGTTCCCAAAGCAAAGGTGGGGTGCTTTTTTATCCCTCAAGTGATTTTCTGGAAGTATCGTTCTATAGTTGCGTATAGAATGCACGAGAAAAAGAAGGTTCAACATGGTTTGAACCTTTTTGGTGGGAAGGTAGATATTAAGTTTTTGTCATTACTTGTGGAACACTATTGATAGCAAAATGTATGGAACTCAATATCCCCTTTTTTTCCCCCCATCTCTCATTTCTGGTTTCAGATATAAATCATCATCATTGTCTCCCTCAGCACCCATCCTATTTTCTAACCTACTAATTTTAATACCATCGTGCTGATTCACATGGTGGTGGTATCAGGATTGAAATTGCAGTAGTTGATTCCTTTGTGTGTGCATAGGCTAAGTAGTTGTTTTATTTGTGTGTTGCTTCTAATTGTCATTTTTTGTTTTTCTGAAGTAGTTAACATATGGATTTATGCAGCCGAGAATATGTACTATTGCACGAGAATTCGGCAGCCTGAGGAGCATCAATTCACATCTTCACCATGGAGGATTTTCAGGAACTTCTTGATTGTATACAATGTTATCCTTCTGATGATTAATGCACTTTGTCCTATAATGTTCATTTTGCCTTGATGGGATTAGAGAAATCTTGTATCAAATTCAATTACCTTTTTTTTTTTTTTGTTCTTTTGTTTTGAGTTTCTTAGTGCTGCTGCTGTTGTCAATTGATATGTTTGTGAACAGTTGCCTATAGCAGCAATATAAAATCAATAGGGCCATTGTCTGAAGCGAAAGGGGTAAAGATTTTCTAAATTTGATGGCTCACAGGATTAATTCAAGGTATTTATCGAAGTTCCTTTGAGATGATGTAACTATTAAACTGTGTCTCGGAGGAATGGAAATGTAAACAGGAGAGATAAATGTCTTCTCTTTCCATTAAGTTTTGCACATGCTACCCTTAATTGGCTATAACAATAGACATCGATACATGGAAAGCTAGTAAGAGGTTGTGATTTGTCGCCGATAATTGTTGATGAATTCCGCTCAATTCTAAATCGACAGAACGGTTGGAAATTGGAAAAAGTTACTTAAAGATTTAGCACATATATTTTTGAAAAAATTTCTTTTTCTTTTAGTTTAAATTTATATAAAAAAAATTATATAAATATAGTTGGAAGTATATGTATTATTCGATTAGTATAAAGCATTTAGTATTGTTTTAATAAAATTAAATGATATGAGTGAAAATATACAGGGAAGTTAAAAGGGAAATTTTATGATTATTTTGATTTGTAGTTGTTTGTGAATCCATCGCTGATAAACAGAAATCCTTGTGTGACCCTCCTTGGCATTATGATCGACAACTAGTTGTCTTGGGTGAGATTAAAGGAGAGGAACAACTGTCTGATGGGAACCTCTTTCACTGTCTCTTTTGGGTTCGTATCTGCAACTTACCACTTAATCGTCGAGACCATGATTTGCCTGTTAAAATTGCAACTAAGATAGGCAAAGTTGTGGAAGTTAATCCCACAGTTGTCAATTCTTGAGGTAACTATGCTCGAGTTCGGATTCGTCTCGATGTCAATCTTCCATCGAAACGAATGACTGTTATCCTTAACAGTAAAGGGGAACAGACTTGGATTTATTTCCGGTATGAGAAATTACTTTTCGTGTTAATAGTATTAAACATCATTTTCTGAATTATTGTCTGTTTTTGGTTCCTAGTTATGGTAGGTCTGGTGGGTGTTAAGTCTGTTGTGGAAAAAATCCATTGATGTTACACTTCTTTCTTTCAATGCTAATTGTATTGTCTTTAATGTAGTAGTTACTGAATGTAATAAAGTGGGTTCCCTGAGAAGCACCAAAAACATAAGACATGGCATTTTCTATATCAATTACTTCATTCCTTGTCATCCCTTTATATCTGTTTCGAGGACTTCAATGAAGTTCTGAACAGTTCTGAGAAGTTAGCGGCTGTATGAATGATTTTAACAACAATGTTTGTTTTCAGCGGGTTATCAATAAACATGGCTTCTCGGACTTGGGATATGACGGTGGAATGTACACATGGGATAATGGTAGAAAGGGTTCAGCCAATGTTCGTGAAAGACTTAATAGATTCTTTGGGAATTGTTTATTGTTGTCTTTCTTTCCCCGATCTAAGGTACAACATCTTCCTAGAAGTGCTTCGGACAATCTGCCAATTATGTTTCATACAGTCGCCACTTCTGTTGTTAGTTTTAACCGAGCAAGGTTGTTTCGGTTGGAGTCTATGTGGGTGACTGACCTGATTTGTAGGGATGTGATAAGGTCGGTATTGTGTCTGCATGGCTTACGTAATGTTTCAGGAGAGCTACAATTAAAATTGCAGGCTTGTGCAATGGCTTTAAGGAAGTGGAGTTCGACTTGTTTTAGGAATTTGTATAACCGAATATAATCCAATTTACAACAAATTAAACTTTTGCAACAAGCTCCTAATTATTCGACAAATTTTACACAGGTTTGGGCTCTCCAAGAAGCAACAGAATTATTGTTATCTCAATAAGAGGAGTATTGGCGTCAGCGCTCCAGGGCCCTTTGGCTATAATTCGGAGACAAAAATACATCCTTCTTTCACCGGAAAGCGTTTGAACGCCAAAAACACAACTAGTTTCATAGATTACATGATGATTGCGGTGTTTAGCAAAAGTGTCAATCTGGTGTTGTGGACCTGGTGATTCAGTATTATTTGGGGTTATTTTCAACAACTGGGGTGCAATATTTTCGTCATTCTATCAATACTATTGATTCAGCTTTGTCTTCCGAGGACAGTGCAATTCTATCCTTTCCTTTTACTCCAAATGAAGTGCTTATTGCATTGAAGCAGATTTCATCCAAGTAAGGCTCCTGGACCTGATGGTATGAATGCTTTTTTTTCATAAATACCGGGATATTATGGGTGACGATGTTACTGCAGTAGTTCTTAATTTTCTCAACTCTGGAGTGATGCCTGGTAATTTGAATCACACTTATGTCACCCTTATACCTAAGGTTAAATCCCCTATGACTGTGAAAGATTTTAGGCCAATCAGTTTATGCAATGTCATCAATAAAATTATCTTTAAATTGCTTGCAAATAGACTGAAAATGGTGTTGCCTATGTTGATTCATGAAACTCAAAGTGCATTTATGCCAGGTAGACTGATTACAGATAATGCTATCATTGCTTTTGAACTCTTTCATTCGATGAAGCCTATATTTAAAAGCAAGAAAGGTGTTATGCCTTTGAAGCTTGATATGAGTAAGGCATATGATAGGGTGGAATGGGCATATTTAGAAGCTAGTATGTTTCAGATGAATTTCCCTACTCATTTTGTTCATTTAATTATGAGTTGTCTGCATTTAACTTCCTTTTCATTCCTTATCAATGGGCATCTAGAAGGTTTTATTAAACCTAGTCGAGGTCTCAGTCAAGGTGATCTGATTTCGCCTTATTTGTTTGTGTTATGTGCTGAAGGGTTTTTTTCAATGCTAAAGAGAGTTGTATCGCAGGGAGTTCTACATCCGGTTAGCGCCAGTTAGCATGGTCCACCAATTTCTCATTTATTTTTTTGTTGATGATTGCCTTGTATTTGCAAGAGCAAATGTACCTGAATGTCAAGCTATAAAATGTTTATTGCAGCACTATGAGTTTGAATCGGGTCAAGTAGTAAATTTTGACAAATATGCCATTTCTTTTAATGGAAATGTTTTGGAAGCACAACGTTCTCAGTTTCAGAATTTGCTTGATATGTCTACCGTGGGTCATCATGTGGAATATCTTAGGCTGCCAGCTATGATTGGTAAATAAAAAAAATTAATTTTTGGTTTTCTTAAGGAACGGTTGTGGAAGAAACTCAAAGGTTGGAAGGAAAAGCTACTAAGTCAAGCGGGAAAGGAAGTTCTTATTAAAGCTGTGGCTCAGGCCATTCCACAATATATTATGAGCTGCTTTCTATTACCCAAAACTTTTAGTAATGAGCTACAAAGGATGATAAACTGCTTTTGGTGGGGTGATATGACTGACAATCCAAAATTCATTGGCTTGCTAGTGATCAGTTGACGAAATCAAAAACTGATGGTGGTTTGGGTTTCCGGCATATTCATCATTTTAATTTGGCCTTCCTAGCAAAATAAGGGTGGCGGTTAGTTATGAACCCTTCATCATTATGTTCCTGTATGTTATCTTCCAAATATAACACTCGAGGTTCTTTCTAGGCTACCTCCATTGGTTACCGACCAAGCTACTTCTGGCGTAGTGTGGTGCAAGCTCAGTATATCCTACATGAGGGTGTTGGTTGGCATCTATAGAATAATGGTTCGATGGATATGTGGCAAGATATATGGGTAGTTGGTGTTCATGGGATGAAGCCTTTGGTACGGAGAGTGGTTACTTTTAATAACCATGTTAGTTCCTTGATTGATTATGATACAAAAAGATGGCACGTTGATTTATTGCATCAATTATTTTTGCAGTTTGAAGTGGATGCCATTTTGAATATTCCTATCAGTTTTTACCTGCCTCCGAATAGCCAATTCTGGTTACATACTAAAGATGGTGTTTATAGTGTTAAATCGGGTTATAAGGTGGCAATCCAATTAGCACAAAACCATGTTGAGCCAAGTACTTCAATTGATAATGATAGTGCTATATGGAAATTTTATGGCGTTTACAAGTTTCTTCCAAGATCAGGATATTCCTATGACGAGTGTAGACATCCAGTTTGATTTGTCTATAATAGGGGGTGAACTGTGGATATTCAATTGGGCCATCTTGCAACAAATCCTGGTGATAAAAATGCATGAAACTTAAATGCAAAATGCTCAAAACCTTTTTTGAGGATGGACTTGAAAGTTAGGACTTGAATCCAAGCCCAAACCCGAGTAAGACAAGACTTGAACCCATCAAAATGAGTCTAAACCTATTTTGTCCCATTGGCCTAGCTCTAGGTCAACGCCAGTAAGGCGATGCCTCATCGAAGAGGGACCATCTCTTCACCTACCACTTGCCTCTATATTAAATGCAGAGGTGACAATGGTGGTCAAGTGGAGGTGGGCCCCATGCCTTATAAACCTGAACTTGCATGAGAGTAAGACTTTTTAAATGAAAAAGGTGATAAAAGGAGAGGTAATTATGGGAATAAAAAAAGAGGACGTCCTATCCAAGCTTAGGTCACTAAAAAGGGAGAGAAGAGAGAAGGAAAAAGGGGGAGCAATTGTTAGAGGGGACCATTAGCAAAAAAAAAAAAAAAAGCTATGAAAAACAATAGAAAAAAAGGCTTTGAAGAAAGGAGGATATAAAAGAGGGAAAACTTGCTTGAAAGTCCTATCCTTCAAAAAGAGGATGGTGATCGTTTGCATTCAAAAGGAAAATAATATCAAAGCAAGCTACTGAGTCATTTTGGGAAACAAGCTTACAAAGCATTAAAAATCTCATATCTTCTTATTAAGTGTGCATTATTGCATAAAATCTTTGTGTATTTATTTGCTTATTTAAATCCATAGTTTAATTCATGTATGTTATGTTTATAATATGATATTTTGAGTTTATAATTATTGATGTAAGTTCAGTTATTTATATGCATGATTTTATACTAGCTTAAGGTTAAAGTAGTTCGTGAGTTTTTTTGTGTCCGGTGACCTGGCGGCTCTTTAATAAAGAGGCGTCACCTCTTTGTGCTAAGGTGATTCCATATCACCTCTATGTACAGGGGCGATGCCCTATTGATGAGGTGTTCACTATATCAACATGGTTCAAAATGTTTAGGTCCTTAATTTCAAGTTTATTTCGTATGATTTATTTATTCTACTTACTTTCATGGCTTTATATTTATAGTTCTCTTTTATGTAACTACCTTATTATCATGCTTAGACCAAAATATTCACCAATTTTGTCCTTTCCTTTATTTATGCACGTTTGGTATTATATTGAACTAACTTTGTGGTTTGATCTTATAGAACTTTTATCTATATTGGAGACTAGTTATACCTCATTGCAAAAACTCTTGGAATGACTCTTAGTCGTCACTTTAGCACCCTCTTTAAAAGTTTCCTTTAAGTTTGTTTATATTGATAGTTAGTTTATTTCTAGTTTTCTTTTGGTTTATTTTCAGTTTATTTTACCTTAACTTGTATAAAGTGTTGTAATCCTTAATCCCTTCCCTGTTTGATTTAAGTGTATTTTTGCAAATGATTTTTTTTTTATAAATGTTGGGACCAAATGCACGAAATTGAATTAATGTGCAAATTCAGAATTTAATATAAAATATGAAAAATTATTTAAAGACAATTGTAATTTGCATGATAATGAAGAAATCAAATAATTAAAGGTAATAAATTACAAAACATAAACGGAGGCTAATCGCAAGGTTGGGTGGGCATTTAAAATCCCATACTTAGTTTCTGAACCCATTCTTTGATGATGGCTTCTAGGAATCTCTGTGGAATCCAGTTGTTGTATAATTGTGTCTCAATTTTTATTTAGGTGGCAACTTCATCTCCGATTAGGCTTTAAGACCTATTTTGTATATCATGGTGGGCCTCGAGTCCACACAGTGCTGTGGTTGCCAAATACTTAGGTGCGCGTTAAACCCAACCGCCTTCAGTGGTAACTCCATTAGGGATAGAGAAACTGATTCCAATTGTTTTGTAATTTATTATTATTTTAATTATTCCTTTATTTCTTTTGTATTTCTATTGCATTCACTACACTTTTTGCACATAATGAGCACTTCAGTCCCTATTAACCTGATAATAGTCATTATTTTATTGCCCACGTTTCACTTAAACCTGGTAGTGAAATATATGATTATTGTCACTCATGACATGTACTATCTGTGTTGCACAGACCCTTAAGTGGGGAGATGTATATGGATGTATATCGTTGTGGGAGCAGAAGCCTATTATTTGAGGGAAATTGCTAATGGAAATTGCTAGATCCTTACATGAGCTTGAGGGTCATGAAAATAAAACCCGAGCCTATTATGAATGGACCTTGTCAAGATGGGCCTTTTACGCCTACTTTTGGCCCTTTTTGAGTGGATATTGTCAAAATTGACCTTAAATGCCCATTTTGACCCATTTCAAAATAGACCTTAATAAGGGAAGGCCTTGATGTCATTCATGGTCTGTTAAAGATGGACTTTGGATTTATTTAGAGAATTTATTACTTGTTTGCACCATTTTGAGAGTTTATTGCATACATCAATTTTGTTATCCCTTATTGATAATTAAAACCCAAACAAAAAATCATAGGATAAGAAACTCACCATTGAACACGTGTGCGAGAGGAATAAGGGTGGAGGTTATCATTTTTTGAAGTTTCATATTTTGTTTTTGTATTATGTGTATATTGAGTTGTTTATTTAGTTTCTTTCTTTATTTCCTTGAATAATAAAATGGACCTACATATCATGCATACACGTCATGCACAATTCTAACATGTGGTCTTATAGCTATAGATCTTTCAAATTTTTTTGGGTGGGTCCGATATAGTTCTAGTCGTTTAGTCTGAAATTTAAAAATAGAAATGGCAAGTGATTTTAATCCTGAGGCCTTTAAAGCACAGTTGAAAGAACAAGTATTTATTAAAACACGGTCTATAATGAGAGAGATGATAGGGGAAATAACTAAGCTGATAAAAGAAAAATAGTCTGCACAACCAACTAACCCGATTGATCTTGATGTTGAGATTCTAGTGAAATAAAGGGAAGAGGATGATATGACAGTGTTGGCTGATCTGGTGGACCAAAAGAATGTGAAACTCGCTGAGAATGTGGAATAGTCTAATTGGGTGAAGAATATGACTAAAGCCATGGCCTAAATGCAAATGATGATGCAAGAAAAAGGCATGGATGCTCCGATGGACTACACTGATTTGAATCTAGATAAAGAGGATGATCCTTTACCTTAGAAATTTAAATTCCCTGACATGAAAAGTACTTTAGAACTGAGGACCCACATTTGCATCTAAAGCAATATGTGGCTTATATGAAAGCCACAAAATTGACTAAAGCCCAAATAGTCAAGCAGTTCCCTATGTCGTTAGAGGGTGCACCGATTTATTGGTATTATATGTTGGAACCACATGTCCAGTTTGACTAGAAAGAATTATGTGCTGCATTTGTGAAGCAGTATGGTTTTAATATTCAGTTGGAAGTATTTTTGAGGGATTTGTAGAATACTAGACAAAGGTTCAATGAGTCCTTTACTGATTACTTGACTCGTTAGAGAGGGAAGTTAGCTTAAATGAGACATAGGCCTACTGAGTCAAATCAACTGATGCTAGCAATGGAAGGGTGTATGCCGGTATTGTCTAAAAAGTTGAGAGACCTTGGGATCTGAAACTTTGAGGAGTTGTATAGATTTAGGGTTTAGAAAGAGTCAGACTTGGCCCAAGAGAAAAGATTCTTTGGGGGAAGGTCTAGGGGTAAAGATGGAATTGGCTCAAGCAGTAATGTGCAAATCAATACTATCAGACAACCAAGCAGCAATATACAGATTAACGCTGTCAAGCAACCTCGAAGGTTTTTAAATTTAGGGCAGCCTCTTTTGAAAGTCCTTAAAAGGCTGATTGAGAAGAACATTTTATGACCTGTACCTTCATAATAACCTATGCCAAATGCCAACCCTAAACTCTTTTGTAAATTTCACCAGACCATTGGACATGACACTAATAATTGTGCCTAATTGAAATATAAAATTAAAAACCTGATTGATGCAAGTAAGATCATTAACCCTGTGACCCAAAAGCTAAACACTTAAAATAACCCTTTATGTAATTACCAAAATGTACCACCATCAAACGCACCTATTCTTATGATAAGTACCAGCTTAACAGAGGAATAAGTCCTTAATTCCTTTATTGATGCCACTCCTGAGTTACTAAAACTTGAACCAAAATACCCAAACCAAAATAAATAACTCATATAGGTTATTGTGCATGTTTTGGATATTTGGAGCTCCAATGATGAAGATGGGGGGTAGATTGATTTATTGGACAATGATGAAACTAAAAAGAATCATTTAGTTAGGAAAGTTGAAGAAAAAGGGGAAGAAATCAATCGACCAAGTATGAACCAAAAAGAACAGAAGATTTGAAGGAAGAGGTGAAGAGAGATGAAGAGACCATTGCCAATGTTTAGGAGCTGCTTATACATTCCAAAGACCATCGGGAAGCACTAGTTTTTGCTCTAGACCAAAAAAAGATCTCTATGGGCTATACTCCTGAACAAATGGTTAGTTCATTGATGGAAACCCCTTGAGGAGCCATCATGTTTTCTAATGACGATATACCTTTGGAGGGAAGGGATCACCATAAGGCTTTGTTTATCAAGGTTGATGTAAAAGGAAAAATGATATATTGTGTGATGGTAGATAATAGTTCTACCATTAATGTGTGCCCATTAAAGATTCATTCGGAGTTAGGGTTAACTGTAGCACACTTGAAACCTTCTGAAGTGATTATCAAGGCTTATGACAATACGAAGATGCATGTTGAAGGGACATTCAGGGCTTTGGTCAAGACAAGACCTATCAAGACTTGGGTCAACTTACATGTAATTGATATTCCTATGACCTTTGCTATCTTTTTGGGAAGGTTATGATTTCATCCTTTGGGTGGTGTGCCCTCCACTATCCATCAGAAAATTAAGTTTCAATATGAAGACAAGGTTGTCACCATCTTTGCAAAAATAGAAGTTGTTGTGGTCACTTTAAAGTTGGCTCTTAAGGAGATCCCTATAAGTCCAAGTTTTGAAGTTTGCATAATCTATGAGGATGAGATAGATGAGAGGGTTCTGAACATGATATGCAACATGAAATTCACGCCTAGCATAGGACTAGGAAAGAACTAAAACTGACCCTTGAAATTTATGGAGTGCAAGGTGCCAATTCTGAAGCATGGGTAAGATATAACAAGGCTAATGATTCTAAGGAAGAGTTTGACATTTGGGGTTAGCTTGGGAAGAGAGAGGAAGAAGTCACAATTGAGAGAAAGGTTTTATAGGAGACTTTCACAAGGGAAGGCACAGTTATCCGTATAAGGGAGCTCCTGAACCTTTTTTAGTGGCTGGAGAAGTGGTCCTGGGATTTAAAATATTTGCTGAGTTTGTGAACAAGGTAAAGAAAGCTGCTATTGAGGAAGTTCCTATGGAAGAGCTGGTACTAGCAAAGGAAGAGTCTAAGGCGAACATTGTTGCTTCGGAGCTGAAAGACACTGATGGTCAAAATGAGGAGCTAGATCTCGAAACATATGTCCTCAATTCCATCATGGATGCTTTTTATTATGACTTTGATGTTTCCCTTGCTACTCTTTTAGAAACTGATGACTTGTTCTTTTCAAAAGTGAATGCAATGAAGTCTAACTTTGCTTGTTTCTGTGATGTTTTTCCTAATGGTTATTCTGTTTGTGATGATCATTTTATGCATATGTTTGACATTAATTCCACACAAACTTAATCATTTAATTTAGGCATAAATGATAACCCTAAAAATATACTACTTGCTTTTGATTTAACTCATGATGAAAAAATGAAAGAAAAATTAATAAAAATATAAAAAGTATTCGCTTAGGGTTATGAGGATATGCCGAGAATCAAGAGGGAGATCATAGAGCTCAAGATCCCTACTTATCTTATATATCGCTAATAAAGTAAAAGAAAAGAAGATTAAGGCTAGAATGGGCTCTCTTGATTAAAGAAGAAGTAGAAAAGTAGTTAAATGCAAAATTTCTGGAAGTGGTAGATGACACCTAATGGTTAGCAAACATAGTACAAGTCCCCATGAAAGATGGTAGGGTTAAAATGTGTGTGGACTACAGAGATCTAACAAAGCTTGCCCAAAGGATGATTTTTTACTCCCACACATTGACACATTTATTGATAGTATGAATTTTAGTGCAATGTACTCTTTTATGGATAATTTCTCGGGATATAACTAGATCATAATGGCAGTAATAGATAATTTAAAGATGTCTTTCACCACTGAGTGGGACATGTATTATTATTTGGTAATGCCATTTGGATTAAAGAATGCAGGGGCCCTTATCATAGGATGGCAACTGCCCTGTTACACGATATGGTCCATAAAGAGATAAAAGTGTACGTAGATGATATGATGGTGAAGTTTGCAACCAGAGAAGGACATTTCAAAGCTCTAGAAAAGTTCCTAGCAATGGTAGAAAAGTACAACCTTAAACTAAATTTGAAGAAGTGTGTTTTTGGGGTAACATCTGGGAAACTGCTGGGACACATTGTTAGTCAAAAAGGAATAAAAATGGACTCGGATAAGGTCAAGGAAATTAGAGAAATGTCTACACCAAAGAATGAAAAAGAACTCAGGGGGTTCATTAGACGATTGCAGTATATTAGTAGGTTCATAGCCAGGTTGACTACAGTTTATGAGCCAATTTTTAAGCTCCTGAGGAAGAATCAGCTAGTAATCTGGGACGATAAGTGTCAACAAGCTTTCAACACTATTAAGAACTATTTGGTGAATCCTTTAGTCTTATAGCCACCGAAGCCAATTAAACCTTTAATTCTTTATTTGGTAATTGAAAAGGATGCGATATGGGTAATGTTAGCTTAAGAAACTAAAAGGAAGATTGAGCATACAGTGTATTACTTAAGTAAGAAGCTCCTACAGTACAAAACCAATTATAGTCTTGTAGAGAAGACATGCTCAGCTGTGACTTGGGCGAAAAAGAAGCTCCAATATTACTTTCAGTCTTACAAAGTACAAACAGTTTCTCAACATAACCCTTTTAAATACCTCCAACAGTCTCCGTCACTCATAAGAAAATTGGTCAGATGGTTAGTTCTATTCACTGAGTTTGACATAGACTATGTGGTAAAAAAGGTAGTGAAAAGTATAGCAATGGCAAACTTTTTAGCTTAGAATCTAGTAACTGATGAATAAGAATGGGAACTAGAGTTTCTGAACGAGCATCTGGGGGCAATAGAGGTCCAGGGATGGAAAATGTACTTTAATGGAGCTATTAACAACAAAAGAGCTAGTATTGGTGTAATCCTAATCATGCCAGAAGGAGAAATGATCCTGATAGTAAAAAGACTCAAATTTAAGGTAACAAACAATCAAGTTGAAAATGAGGCTTGTATCTTCATTTTGAAAGCATTGCGCAGTATGGGGTAGAGGATGTTACTGTGTATAGGGATTCTATGTTGATTGTGAAAAAAGCTTTTAAAGAGTGGAAAGTAAAAAAAGATAAGTTGTGATGTTATTTAGATTATTTAGCTATTGTCTCATTATCCTATAATCAATGCAAGTTCATCCATCTACCAAGAGAAGAGAATCATATAGCGGATGCCCTAGCTACATTGGCTTCTATATAGGAAAATGGGAAATGAGCAGAAGTTAAACCTTTAATTTTAATAAAATCCTGAACCCCTTATTATGAAGAAATAAGGGTAATGCCAGTTGATACTACCACTGTGAAGCCTTGGTTTTATAATCTATAATGATATTTGGATATGGTACATTTCCTTGAGGATGATGACAAGAAAGAAAGGATGTCTCTATGTATGCTATCTCGACAGTTTATCAGCTATTAGAGGATGCTATACAAGAGAATGTCGACTGGAGTTCACTTGAGATTTATTGACAAAGATGGAGCCTAGAAACTTATGAAAGCAATTCATAAAGGGGTATATGGGCCACACATGAATGAGACAGTATTAGCAAAGAAGATAGCTCACCAGGGCTACTTCTGGCTGACCATAGAAATAGACTGAGTCAAGTATGTAAAGAAATACCATAATTGTCAGGCTTATGGAGATGTGAGTCACCTACCTTCAATGAAGCTTTAGGGAATGACTTCCCCTTAGCCTTTTGATGTTTAGAGAATTGATATTATAAAAGAGATAAGGCTGAGTGCATCAAAAGGTCATCAATACATCATAGTGGTGATTGATTATTTCTTTAAGTGGATCGAAGCTGAATCTTATACCACTGTCAGCTCCAAGCAAATGGTGAGATTTATTAAGAAAAATATAATTTTCAAATATGGGCTACCTCATCATATTCTCACTGATAATGGTATTCAATTTCGAGCAAAGATAGTTGTGTTTTTAAAAGAATATAATATTAAGCATCATAGGTCATCTCTATATAGGCTACAAGCGAATGAGACAATAAAAGCTATAAACAAGAATGTAAAAAAGATATTGGCTAAGATGATAGAGAACTATTGGGATTAGGTGGATTATCTATAGTTTGCATTATGGGGATATAGAACTATTACTAGAATATTGACAGGGGTCACTTTATATTCCTTGGTATATGAGTGTGAAGTTATATTGCCAGTAGTGGTTGAGATTCGATCATTAAGTGTTCTTTTAGAGTCCAAAATCCCTGAGTACCAATGGGTGGAGAGTCAATTGGCACAACTGACATTATTGGATGAAAAGAGAATGAAGGCTATTATAGACGACGGGGTTTAGCGTCCAAGATTTTAGCAACTGCGGCACTGTTTAGGCTCAGGGCCTTAGAGAACACACTAACCACTGTCACAAAGACATGGCGTGGAGATGAGAAGTCACCACCTAGGGTAATAATTGGGACAATTTGAAAAGGTGGTACTTGATTCCCTAAAAGAAAGCTAGCACCACAACCAGGAGATTCTGGATACGAAATACTAACTTCTCTTAGTCTCGTGATCATTTAGAAAAATTTTACAAATGATTATTTCATCCTTTAATTACATGCAATTCTATTAAACCCTATTTGACATCCATCTAACCCTAGGCATCTAGTCAATAAAATTACATATAAAAAATACACTCAAAATCGCGTTGTCCCTAAGTCTAAACTATATTAATTTTATTAAAAAGTTAGCTAGATTTACATTTTATTTACAAGTGAGAAATGAACTAAAGGTGGGCCTACATTTTTATTAATTAGTGAGCCTAGATCTATTTATTTTAGTCTGTCTAAGAAATGGGCTTAAGTCTATTCAATTTTAAAGGAAAGTTAAATTAGTGGGCCTAAGTCTAACTTGATTTTATTTTAAGTGAAATGTGGGTCTAGGTCTATTTATTTTAAAAGAAATGAAATGAAATGAGTTGAGCTAAGTCTAAACAAGGTTTAATTAGGTAAGTGGGCCTAAAATCTAATTAACCTAATAGGCCTAAATTAATTTTAATTATTTAAAATCCTAAATCATTTTTAAGCTTATTTATTAAGTGGATTAAACCTAAACGTGGGCTTGGGGCCTAAAAGGATAAAAACATAAAAAAAAAACAAGCCCAAAAACATAAAAAAAAAAAACGTAGCAAAATCAAATAAAAACACATTCACATATGATTTCTAAAAAAACCTAATTTAGTTACATACAAACCCTAATTAACTAAAGCCACCATTAATTTTATAAAAGATTACCCAGTGAACCTATTTTTACTAATTAATTTTAAAGTGCAGAAAATTAAATCTTTCACTATTCCCACTACTGGGGCTATTACAAATTACGTACAAAAATTAAAATTAAATAATTATACAACCATGAATTAAAATAACTACATAGGATACCAGAATACAAAATAAAGATAAAAATCCTAAGTTCTACTGGAAAACAGTACAGATTATTCCATGACATTCCATGGATCTTCTATTCATTTGAACATAAAAAGCATCATCCTCAATCCACAATCAAACATCAAAATAAAAAATACAAAAATTAGATTAGTAAAATTTAATACTCAAATCAACAACAAAAATAAAATAAAAATCATTAAGGAAAGAAAAGAATAAAAAAGGATGCTATGTAAATGCCCTTTTTAGCCCCTCAGAATAGGATTTTCACCGTTGAAATTGAAATGTTGTTGATTTTGAACTGGGATTTAATTGCATTCAAAGAAAGACACTGACAATATCCAAAATTAGGATTTTTTGAAAGACACACGAGGTGTTCTTCGCGTTTTAATTTTTAGGGTTTTTGGATTTTTTCAGTCTCTACATGTGTGAGTTTCTCTCTGTCTCTCTATGAGTCTAAAAATCCTTCTCTACGCATGCAAACTCTTTGCTTTTTAAAGCAGAGTCTGCGCGTACTGACTTCCTCCTTTGGAGGAACATAATCATCTCCTCAAAATAGTCTGATAAGAATTTGATTTTTGAAACTTATTTACATGTTTGGAATGTGTCAAAATATTTTTTAGATAAAGATAATAATAAAATTCAATTTTTAACCAATCAAAACACTAAAAAATTGACAAAAAATAAGAAAAAATACGCGAAAAATTGAAAAACGGGACTTTTACACGTTACCAAAAGACCCCTAAAAAATTGACTTCTTTGTAATCAAATCCTATAAAATGTTGCACTTTAGTCCTTAAAGTCCAGAAAATCGACAACCAAGTTCAATTTTTGAATAAATTTCATCATAGGGGCTTACGTTGCAATTGTACACAATTTCATCCTGAAATTAGGTGCTTACCGCTATATATCACTCTCAGCCATATTAGAAGAGGATAACTTAGGGTTATGATAAGAAAATCAAGCAAAGGAAGATTAAAGAGGGTGATTTGTTATTGAAGCTTACAAAGCCGGTTATAACCGACTCGCAAGGAAAGTTCAAGACAAATTGGGAAAGTACTTATGCGATAAAGAAGTTATTTTCCAAAGGGGCTACTACTTTGTCTGACTTAGAAGGGAACGAGTTGAAAAAGCCCATCAACCTAGACAAGCTCAAGAAGTACTTTCTATAAAAAGTCTCGTTAGGGATAAAACCTCAAAAAAAAGATTGTCTAGGAAAAAATTAGAGAAAAAAATAATGAAAAATAAAAAATTCTTGTTAGATTGAAAACCATGAAAGAGGCAGTCCAAGCAAAAGTTAAAGACATGTAAAAGGAGAGGGAAAGAAAAAATGGTTAGTTGAAAAACTTGCAAAGGCAAGCCAATTAACGACATGAGATGTATCAAAAGAAAAATGTATATGCATAATGTGCTTAAATTAAATAAAATAAATTGCTTTAATTATTGTTAAACATCGTATTAAGTGTTTATTACAAATTGTTTAATTACAAAAGGAAATGCTATCTAACAAAAGGGAAATGATGACTGTAAGCACCTAATTTCGGAATGCAATTGTGCACGCGTGCAACGAAAGCCCCTATGATGAAAATCTAATTGAGAATTGATCTATGATATCAAGTTTCATGATTTAAAGGACTAAATTGCTATGTTTTATGGATTTAATTGAAAAATTATTTTTTTAGGGATTTGATTGTAAAAATTAAAAACTTTTAAAGACCTTTTTTGTAATTTAATTAAAAAAATGTGATCGACCAACATTAAACAATGCCAATCAACATTATGGATGTCGGTCATCATTCCAGAGTGCCAATTTTTGCTAAAAATTAATTTTTTTTACATTGAAAATTGATTTTTTCATCACAAAAGGGGCCTTGGGGGCCGTGCACCCTTAGAGTCATTAGCTTATCCTAAGGATATGGTGGGACAAGAAAAGTATATTATGGCTGAGCAAAGACATACAGGAAGGAAAAATACAATGAAGGGCATTTTGATAAATATGAATAAATGCGAGTCTTTGATTTTTTTCAAAACTCTATTACTATCTTATTATCTTGATTTTGAAAATTAAAAAAAAAAAAACCAAACTCCTGAGACTCCTCCAGCTCCTAATATCACCAACTTCCCTATATAATCGCAGGGGTTTGAGGTTGCCATACCAGGCTTTAAAGGCTGAGAGGTAGAGTCTGTGAAAAAAAAAGAAAAAAAAGAAAGGAGGTTGTAAAAAAAACTCTAGTTATTTTTTTTTACTGTGTAGAAGGCCACACACCTTAACTCTTCATTTTTCATTTTCAAAACCTTTGGGAAATCAACAAAATACATTCTTTGCTTTTAAAGTCCAAAAAATCAAGAAAAAAAATAACAGAGTCAATTTTAAAATGGTGACAATCCCAATTTGAGGGGCATTCAAACAACATTTGCATAACATCCCTTACTCTTTTTCTGTTCTTTTTTATTTTAATTTGATTTCTTTTTTTTATTTATTGATTGAGTCGTTAATAATTAAATATTTTGTTGTGTTTTTTTTATTGGTGTATTGTGGTGCTTTGGATGTGAGATTGGTAATGTGAGATTTTGGCAGTGGCTACATTGAAGGATCCATGGGATGCCATAAACTGAATTCTGTGAAATCCCTGTAGAATTTAGGGTTTATTATTTTTTACGGTATTTAGTTCATTGCTTTTACTGAGTTGTAATTAATTTGCTTTAATTTCTTGCACTGTAGTTTGTAATAGCCCCAATAGAGGAAAATTAATGGAATTTTAATTCTCTACACCAAAAATTGATTAGTAATATAGGCTTAATTTGGTAAAATTCAATTAAAATCAATTATGGCAGTAGATTAATTTTAAGGTTGCATGAAATTGATTAGGGTTTCTTAAAAAAATCACGTAAAAATTGTTGTTTTGATTTATTTTTGTTATGTTTGTTGAATTGGGTTTTATTTTTTTGGTTCTCATGCCATTTGGGCCCCAAGCTTATGGTAGGGTCAACCCATTTAATAAATAAGCTTAAAAATAGTTTTTAAGTTTTAATTAATTTAGGCCCATTTAGATTAATTAGACCTTTGACCCATTTTAAGTTAATTAAAATTGATTTAAATTTAGTTCAGCCCATTAATTTCATTTCTTTTAAAATAAATAGACTTAGGCTTCATTTTTATTTGAGTTAAAATTAAGTTAGACCTAGGCCTAGTTAATAATTTAATTTCTTCTTTAAAATTTATAGACAATAAGCCCATTTCCTTAGTTAATTAAAATATGTAGATTTAGGCTCACTAATTCAATTAAAATGTAGGCCCATCTTTAATCCATTTTACTTGTAAATAAAATATGTAGAATTAGCTAACTTTAATTAATAAAATTAATCTAGTTTAGACATAAGGACGTTGCCTTTTGTATGCATTTTTACATGTAATTTTATGACTTGTTGCCTTTGGGTTAAATAGATGTTTAATTAGGGTTTAAATAAAATTTCATGTAATTAGAGAATAAGATGGTAATTTATAAAGTAATTCTAAATGAACATAAGACTAGGAGAAGTTAGTATTCCGTTCCCAAAATCTCCTAGTTGTGGTGCTAGCTTTCTTTTAGAGAATTGAGTATCACTATTTCGATTTGTCCCAGTTATTACTCTTGGTGGCGACTCCTCATCTCTATGTTATGTCTTTGTGATATAGTAGTGTGTTCCCTAGAGCCCTGAGCCCAAACAATGTCGCGGTTGCTAAAATCTTGGGCACGTACTAAACCTCGCCATCTATAGTGGTGACTTCACTGGGGATAAGAGATACTGATTCAACTTGTGTGCTTTAGAATTATTTTACTAATTATTATTTGATTCTTACATTCATTCTGCATATCCTTATTAAACTGATTGCATTGGTTTATGATTCCATTATTCCACTAGCTTCATGGAGTTGTAAATTGGCTAACCATCACTCTTAGCATTAACTCAGTTCAAGAGAGATTACCTTGCTCATCTGACTAGAGTCTGAAACCCAAGTCCTAAAGGGCATTAATTTTCTCTAGAGTTTACAAAGGATGTTGGGGCCCTCTGACCTTAGCCTGTAACTCAAGTCTTAAAGGAGAGCATCTTGCTAAGGGAACCTTGACTTTTTCACCAGACCCTAACCACATATAATGGCTTAGTAACTTCCCCTAGGATTATCGAAATTTATTGTATGTTTATTTCCATGAGGTATTTCTATCTATAAACGCCCAAGCCTATACTTTTGAAGCCCACTTGGGCTAATGAAGATTGGGCTAGACCTTTATACCTAGAAATGTTATTTCTATGCTTTTACTACTTTAAGAGAGATGTGGCATGCACTTTAATTCTTGATATCCCCTGTTGATATTAAGGCCCATATCAAAAATCCTAGAAAAAGAAACTCGCCTTTGAATACGTGTGTGGGAGGAATAAGGTTGGAAGGATGCATGTTGTACACTTAATTGATATTTACTATTTGTTACTTGTTGCATAACACGTGCATCATGCATACGTGCATTTCATCCATCACACTAACACTTTGTTTTATAGCCATCATAGATTCACCTGGGTCTTGTTGTATTTAGGGACAGAAAGGTGGTAGACTAAGAAGAATAGATTTGAGTCCTAAGGCCATAACAAAAGAAATCCTGCACATACTGGAGAAGAGTCCTATCAATCTACTTTACTTAGAAGTTGAACCAACTACACCTGAACCTATAGAGATGGAATAACAACAAAGAGGGAACTGGACCTTAGAAGGTATCAAGGGAGCTTTGATGGATGACATAAGGGTTATGATGCAAGATGAACTGAGACAGACTTTATTTGGATTAATGCAACTTGTTGCTGCTGTTATACCACCACCTGTAATTGAGCAACCACCTGTTGCTACTGTTATACCACCATTTGTAATTGAGAAACCATCTGCTGCTGCAGCTATCTCACTTACTATAGATGTTCCACCTACTACCAATAATGCTAAGGGGCAACCTATTGCTAGAAACCCACATGATATTGATGTGAAGCTTGAGGATGTTAAGAAATACATGGTAGAGAAGGCAAAGAGAGAATCACTTGAACTGGTACATGACCATGAGTCCAAGCAAATACGAGTGCTGACCTAGAAGATGTCTAAGATGGAGGAGCTGATTAGGGGACAAGGCATGGGATATTCATTTGACTTCAATGACATACTGCAAATGGAAGATGATAGGCTGCCTGAAAAGTTCAAAATGCCATAGTTGCAAAAATTTGATGGAAGAGGAGACCTAAGGATTCATCTTAGTCAGTACATAACCATTATAAGTACTACTAAAACCCCATTAGCATTAATCACTAGGTTGTTTATATTGTCTTTAAAGGGGATGGCTGTAAATTAATATCATCCGTTGGAAAAATCTATCAGGGTTGACTGGAAAGAATTATGTATTAGCTTTTTGAAATAATATGATTATAACACTAGATTAGAAGTGTCCATCAGAGATTTAGAATTGATAAAGCAGAAATCGAATGAATCCTTCTTTGATTTTTTTACTAGGTTTATGAACAAAGCAGGACTGATGAAGAATAAGCTAACTGAGAAAGATCAAGTTAGGATGATAGTCCACAATGTATCACTTAATCTAATCGAGAGATTGTAGATGATAAACTCGAAAACATTCATAGACTTGTATGATGATGGTCTACAAGCTGAAGAGATTGAGAATGAAAATAAGAAAAGCTCTAAAGGCATCAAAACCTGAAATTACTCAACTAGGGGCATATAAAAAGGAAGCACTAACTGAGTTGTGGAGGTGCTCATAGTTCAATCGCCTAGGAAATTCTCCAACTTTAGTCAACCACTCTCAAAGTCTTAGACCAATTAATCCAGAAAGGCTTACTTTGACCCTTAACCTTTTATAAACCACCTAACCTAAATGTCCTAAGCTATAACCCTAACAGCTATAATAGGTTTCACTAAGTAGCTAGTCATTCCACAGATACTTGTATCCGCCTTAAACATAAAATCCAAAACTTGATAGACTCCAAAAAAATCCAATCCTAACCCAAACACTATAAATAATCCCTTCCCAGACTACCGAAATATCCCACTACCAGCCACCATGATGATTAACTCAGGAGTTAGCAAGGAGGTAGTGTGAGACTCCCTTGAAAACCTAAACCCTACAGATAGTAAGGAATCTCCTGATGCCTTTAGTGGAGTTGAGGATTTATTGGGACAACCCTCAGGCAAATTTAATTATAAATGATTCTACTCCAAACCACCCTTTGTTGATATCCATGTTAAATCAATAGTGCCTTCAGGATGGGGTGTTGAGTTTGATAATAAGCCAACAGAATAAGGAAAAGAAGCCAAAACTCTAGAATAACCATAAAAAGAAGTCGAGGATTTACTGGGGTAGCCCTTAGGCAAATTTGATTACAAAGTATTCTATTCAAAACCAACTTCTAGTGACATACCCCTTTAGGAGATTATGCCTACAAGATGGGGTGATGAGTTTGAAGAGGAGAGTAAAGGGTCCTTAACTCCTGAGCAAGAGATTGAGGAGCTACTGAGTAAACATCTACAAAAGTTTAACATTGATGGAAAAGAAATGTGCATAGTGGAAGTGTGGAAAAAGGGACTTGATTATTGGGGTTGTAGACATCTGGTACGACTCTGACAAGGAAAGTCCTACTAGTCTTAATGTATGGAGCGATAACCCCAATGTGAATCATGTCACTTGGAGTGGGAGGAATTACAAGGTAGCAAAAAAGAAAATTGAGAGAGTCACAGAAATAGAAGAATTAGAGGATGCAGAAATAGAAGGAGGAGAAAAGAAGACTTGATTTTGGAATAACTAAAGAAGGCTAAGGCAAATGTTAGCATTTAGGAGCTACTCATGCATTCAAATAGTTATAAAAGAGCTCTTGTCAAAGCTTTGTCAAACATGAACATTGAAATAGCAGCTACACCTGAGGTTATAGTAGTAAAGGTTATGGAAAAGAAACATAGGCTGATAACATTCTCAAATGATGATTTGCCTTTAAAAGGAAGAAATCATAGTAAAGCATTGTTTATCCTAACTGAAGTAAAGGGGAAGCAAACCAAATTTTCAATGGTTGATGATGGTTATGCTATTAATGTGTGCCCTTTGAAGATCCTGCCTAATTTGGGTTTGAAAATCGATGACTCAACAGGTTCAAACCTGATAATCCGAGCCTATAATAACAACACTAGCAATGTGGAGGGAACATTCCAAGCTCTGGTTAAAACAGGACCTGTGGAATCCACCGTTGAGTTCATTGTGCTAGATATCCTTATCACTTATGCCTTATTACTGGGAAGGCCATGGTTCCATGCTTTAGGAGGAGTACCTTTAACTATGCACTAGAAGATAAAATTCCCTCATGAAGGAGATGTAGTGACTATAGAAGTAGGAACCAATACAGCTATAGCCACCATACTAGAGAAATAGAAGCAAGTGTGCATTCCTCTTGGTTTCTAAGTTGCTAGGACTGAATTGGACCCAAGGTTTGTGAAGATGATGGAGAGCATGAATTATCGACCTGGATAAGGACTAGGAAATAATAAGCAAGGAAGCCCTAGGCTACTAGAGTTTAAAAGTCAGAGTGATACCAAGGGGTTAGGGTGTGCTGAGGTAGGATCTACTAGCAGAAGGGCAAGAAAGAAAGAGAAGGTCAAGAAAAATAAGCCTTTAGGGAGAATTGGGCCATTAAGCAAAAACTTCATCAAGTCAGGAGAAGGCAAGTACTACCTGGGTGCTAAGGAAACTGTCAATATCGCTGGTGAAAACATTTATGGGTTAGAAATCTTTAAAAAGCATATTATGGAAAACCCGGTTGAGGATAATAAAAAAGAGGTGATGAAGCAGGTAGTTGGAAGAATGATGAATGTTGATGTTGAAGAGCTATTGTGTTTGCCACTTGACAAGGAGCCACCCTAGGATTTAGCTAATGTCATTAGTAATAGTTTTAGTGTTTTTTTTATGAGGAAACTGATGTAATAATGTACAGTCTTTATGAGGACAAAAACTATGTTTTTTAATGGTTAATGATATGAATGTTAGTTTTGCTTACTTATGTGATGTGCATCTTGATAGTTTTATGCATTAGAATTTTGATCGTTCATACATGTTTGACATTAATTGAATTCAATTTGACTCATTTAACATGGGCATAAATGATAATCCAAAGAGTATTTCTATATCATGTGATGTAATTCCTGAAGAGAGAGAATATTAACAAAAAGGAAAGTAGTATTTGCTTGGACTTATGAAGATATGCTAGGTTTAGATAAGGAAATTTTAGAGCATCATATTCTAACTCATCTAGAAATAAAATCAGTCAAATAGAAGCTAAGACTAGAGTGGAATGAGAAAATAAGAGAGGAGATTGCTAGACAACTTCAAGCTAACTTCTTAGAAGTAGTACATTACCCCTAATGGCTAGCAAAAATAGTCTCGGTACCCAAGAAAAATGGTAAGGTGCGTATGTGTGTCAATTTTAGAGATTTAAATAAAGCATATCCGAAAGATGACTTTCCTTTACCCCACATCGATGTCATAGTGGGTAGTATAACATCAAGTGCAATGTATTCTTTCATGGATGGGTTCTCTGGGTATAATTAGATAATGATGGCAGTTATGAATAAGATTAAGATAAATTTCATTATGGAATGGGGGACCTATTATTATAAGGTTATGCCTTTTGGGTTAAAAAATGCAAGTGCAACATACCAAAGGGCAACTACTACTCTTTTCCATGACATAATGCATAAGGAAGTTGAGGTGTATGTAGATGATATGATGGTTAAGTCAAAAACAAGGGAGGGAAACTTTGAAGCTTTAGATAAGTTCTTCACTCGAATTGAGAGGTATGATCTGAGACTCAACCTGAAGAAATGCATTTTTAGAGTTACTTTAGGGAAGCTGCTGGGGCATATAGTTAGTAGCAGAGGAATCGAAGTAGATCCAGATAAAATAAAAGCTATTCAGGAAATGTCAGCACCAAAGATAGAGAAAGAAGTGAGAGGGTTTATTGGTAGGTTATAATATATTAGCAGGTTCATTGCGGTTTATTGGTAGGTAATGCTTACTAATATTTATGACCTAAACTTCAAGTTATTGAGAAAAGATCAACTTGTGGAGTGGAATGATAATTGTCAGAAGGCCTTTGATATCCACCTGTATTGAGACCACCAAGGCAAGGTAAACCATTGATCCTATATTTGGCTATAGAGGAAAAGTTAATGGGGGCAATGTTAGCTTAAGAAGGATTGGATGGGATAGAGAACGCAGTGTATTACCTCAGAAAAAAGTTCTTGCCATATGAAGAAAAGTATGATTTGGTGGAAAAGAAGTGTTTGATAATGATCTGGGCAATAAGAAAATTGAGGGATTACTTTCAATCTTATAGGGTTCAGGCTATTTCAAAGATAGATCCCTTAAGATACTTACTGTAGACACCTACTTTGATTGGTAGGATGTCTCATTGGCTCGTACTCCTAACTGAATTCGATATAGAGTATATTACCATGAAGGTTATCAAAGGAAGGGCAGTAGCAAAATTCCTAGCACAGAATGCAGTGAAGGGTGATGAACTGTGGAACCTAGAATTTTCAAATGAGAATCTAGCAATTGTAGGACATTAGGAATGGAAGCTTTATTTTGATGGGGCTGTGAACAACAAAGGAGTTGGATTAAGAGTGATCATTGTTATGTCAGAAGGATAAACCATACCGATGGCCAAGAAACTGGATTTTAAAGTAACTAATAGTATGGCTGAGTGTAAAGCATGCATTCATGGAGTGAAAGCAGCAATGGAAACTAGAGCAAAGAAGTTATTAGTATATAAGGATTCAATGTTGGTTATTAATCAGGCTAACAAAGAATGGGGACTGAATAAGGGAAATTTGAAACCCTATGTTTGCTATTTGAGGGCTTTAATAAAGAACTTCACTAAATGTATTTTTATCCATCTATCAAGAGACAATAATCAAATGGCAAATGCTCTAGCAACTCTTTCTTCAATGTGGGACAGTGTAACTAGATTGATTATGAAGCCATTAGTGATCATAAAATCAAGAGCTCCATGAGAAAATTATGGGAATTCAAGTAGGACCTGAAGAGAAGCCATGGTATTATGATGTTCAAAGGCTTATGAGGAAGGAAAATATCCAGATAAAGCCATTTCAAAAGAGAGATATGCCCTGCATGTTCTTGCATATAATTTTACAAGTCATGATGGGGTATTGTATAAGGGAATGCCAAATGGGATACAACTCACATGTCTCAAGAAAGATGAAGCAGAAGAGGTGATAAAGGAGATTCATGCAGGAGCTTGCAATTCTCACATGAATGGAATAATCCTATAAAAAAAGATAATTAAATAAGGGTACTACTGGATGAGCATGGAAAGAGATTGAAAGAGTCCTAGAGGGGGGTGAATAGGACTATTGAATAAAAATAGGAAATTAAAGGAATTCTTTGCAAGAATTGAGTAAGAGTTGAGAAGGAAGAATGAAGAACACAAATATTTAAAGAGTTTGGATTCAACAATAATCCTATGTCTCCACCTAACTTATCCTCAAGTTAGGATTTTTAATCATCCATAATCTTATTCACAATATTGAGAATACACAAGATTTTTATGGCTCACTCTTACAACCTTACAACTTGAGTTTTCAAGGCTCGCTCAAAAACCAAATCCCAAGTGTTTCAACGGACAACACTTAAGCCAATTCCTTTAGAAATAAATCTCACTTCCCTTCTAATCTATCCAAGATTTAAGATAAAGAGAAATTATATTTCTAACATATAATCAACTCTCATAAGAGTTTATACAACAAAATTTTTTAAGAGAATTTTTAGAGCTCAATTGAATGCTTAAGAGATAATGAATAATAAACAAGTTTCTTAAACTTTTAAATGAATTCTAAGGAGTTTTTATACAGAAAAACACTAAAAAATATAGTTTTTGGATGTATCAAACATTTCTCCAATGTCTATATTTTATTTTGAATCAATCTTGGACTTAAAGTTATCAAAATGACACTCACAAGTGAACAGTGCTTGCGAGGGTCATGCCTTGGCTCATGAGGGCTAAGAATATATCTATTGGATTCAAATATTTTTGTAGAAGGCTTATAGTATTGCTCTCATAAGCAACTCATAAGAAAAAGTGATCGTGACTCTGGCTCGTGAGCAACACTGCCCATTTTGCCAAAAACGTGCTCAAACACACTATTCAAGGATAGCTTATGACTACCTTATAAGATGCTCATGAATGGGACTTAAGATGATCAATTTAGCCAAAATTTTCTTCATAAAAGTTGTATATAATTGTCTTATATTTCCATAAAACTTTAAATCACCTCAATTGGACATCTGTACCTAAAGATATTGCTGAAATACTAAGAGTTATGCAAACTAAAATGCAAGCTGCATATCAAACTTCAACTGAAGACTTGCATACCCAAATGAGCATAGATATTGACAAGAAAGCTTAATTTATAAAGCTTAAGATGTCTACTTTAAAAGTTAAGGAGATAAGTTTTTTTATTATAGAGCTCTAAAGATGTTAAAAGCCTTCTTAAATCTCAGAGGTTGAATTGGCCTGAAAAATCACTATTCATCCAAAAATGTGTATGCTAGGTATATGTTTGGTATATAATTCCCTACACACCTAGTTGAAATTATTAGTATTAAAATCATTTTTCAAATTCCAAAATTAAGAGTTTGATCATGCAAATGGTCAACAGAGATTGCATTAAGATAGTAAGGCAATGCCATCAATGTCAAATTTATGGGAATCTCAACCACCTTCCTCCAACGATGCTGAATAGTTTATAATTTCCTTGGCCTTTTATAGTGTGGGGGATTGATATCATATTAGAAATAAGGCTGACAGGATCAAATGGACATAAGTATATAGTTGTGGCAATTGATTACTTCTTTAGATGGGTAGAGGCTGAATCTTTTAATACTCTAAAGGCGAAGCAGATGGCCCAGTTTATTAAAAAGAATCTTATTTGCAGGTATAGGGTTCCACATCATGTTGTGACAAATAATTGGGTTCAGTTTCAAGCAGAGATGACATAGTTATTGTAGAAATATGGGATTGAGCATCATAAGTCTTCACCGTATCAACCTCAAGCTAATGGAGCAGTGGAAGCAGTGAATAAGAATATCAAGAAAATCCTCTCTGAGATGGTCAAAACTTACAAAGACTAGTCTAGGTACCTTCATTTTGCCTTGTAGGGATACAGAACTATAACCAGAACTGCCACAAGCCAAATTCCATTCTCCTTAGTGTATGGTTGTGAAGCAGTTTTGCCTATAGAGACTGAGATCAAGTCTCTAAGAGTGGTTATAGAGGCCAAAATGCCCAAGAGTGAATGGGAAAAAAAGAGATGTGATCATCTGATATCTCTAGATAAAAAGAGGATGAATGCTTTGTTTCACACTCAGATATATTAAAGGAGGATAGCAAGGTCGTTCAATAAGAAAGTAAGGCCAGGGAAAATAAGAGCTGGGGACATGGTGTTAAAATAGTCTAAAGAAATGGTGTTTGATCCGAGAGGAAAATTTAGATCGAATTGGGAAGGACCGTACTTAATCAAGTTAGTTTTGCCAAAAAGAGCTGTCAAGATATCTGATCTTGAAGGGAATGAGTTCATAGAGATTGCTAATTTAGATCACCTCAAGAAATACTACCTGTAAAAATAAATAAAAGTAATATAAAGAAAATAAAGTCCACTAACTATAAAACTTGAAAAGGCTAGTTAGGTAAAAATCAGGACATTCCCGTTGTTTAGAAAACTCATAAAGGGCTAGCAGGTAAAACTTAGGGAATAAATAAAAGAAAAGGGTCCTGCTGATTAGAAAACCTATGAAGGGCTAGTCAGGCAAAAGTTAAGGAAATAAAATGTGAACAAAAAATATTTAGTTAGAAAATTTGAAAGGACTAGCTGATAACATGAGTTATATCATATGATGTAGTAAATGTTCTCATTTTAGCCCTAATTAATGAATATTATTGAAATTGAATTTTGTTATAACATTACATGTTCTATCTTATTTATAATGCATAAGTACTAGAAAGGAAAATAGAACATAAAAGCTTAAAACAAGCTCTATGAGACCATTTTGTTTTAGTACATAAAAGAAGTTCGCTAAGTTGAAAACCCAAAACGGTGGCTTAGGCAAAAGTTAGGGTAGGCCTGCTAAGCTAAAAACCCGAAAGGGCAGCTTAGGCAAAAATAAAGGCAAAAAAAAAAAAGATTCACTTAAGACCATATATTCATCCAGGTCTAATTTTAAGAAAGGGAAATCTAAAATAGATTGGTACAAGAAGGCAGTCTGACATAACTACAAATAAAAAATGAAGATAACCTAAAATCAGTCATCCCGGGCTTCACTATCAAGCCATGGGCTCTATCCTCTACTAAGGTCATCATAACGATAAGTATCTAGAGGTTTGACAGATGAAGTACCAACATTGTAAGGGTTTATGCCTAAGTCCGCAAGCCGTTGATGATGCATCTCATTCTTTAGCTCTAAATCCCTAGAATAATTTTGCACATATAGGAAACATCATATCATATGCATTCCTTGCATACACTTTGCATTTTTTAGTGTATGTACTTACTCACCAACTATCTGTGACCTGCATAGTAAATAACCTTTGAGACGAGGCAAGACCATGTAAATACTCTGCCTGTGTTGTAAAATTTTCCATTAACGTCCTTGTCAAGTGTATAGATCATGCAGGAAATAAGTCAGATAGACTCATATGAGACATATCCACTGGAGAAAAGCTAGGAAGCTGAGCATCGCTAAAGTGGATATATTGCTCAACTAGAGTCTGAATACCAGGAGCCCAATAAAGCATAGATTTGTCAAGAAGGGGCACATTGCCAAAAATAGCACCAACAACGGTTCCCTCAAATCTATCCCAATGTGCTAAATATGCTATGCATGGCTAGGTTTAGGCCCAGATACCTCAAGCACAATCTCAGGCTTAGGAGCATTCTCAACCACCGGAGCAGTTCCAACCGTCTCCTCTATTACCTCATCAGTAAGGAAGCTAATCTCCTCAAACTGAAAGAAAAGAAAATAAGTGATCTGAGCATTCCAGAAGAGAAATGATCAAAAGTTACGTCAGCCTGGTTAGCAGGAACCTACTTTAAATGGTTCTCATGAATAAGCTGCTAGTAATGGTGAGATCACTCAAGAAAAATTGGCGTTATATCCTTGTAACGCCTCTCTTAACTCTAAACCCATCAAATGAGAACTATATAACATCAAGAGAGGAACATCAAATGGAATATGACATCAGGAAGGTCCAGAATTCCACTGATACACCCGCTCTCCTAAATACCACATCCGGCAACCATAACTAGGGAGCAGAATCCTCATGTCCTTGAGTCATACTATAGAAACCATGAAATCGTACCTCTAGACATCATCCACTCCCTCCAACCAATTAGAATTAATCTGTAAAATCATGTTATTAAGTTTAACTTGCATTAAATTATGAAATACTAATGATTCTATTTTCCTATCAGGTGCCACTCAATAGTGCTCAGCTAATCACCGTAAGTCTGTAGAGTGTTCTTGATGCTCGCTAGATGGGAAGAGCCCCATCTCTATATTAAAGGGAGCCTCCTATCAAAACTGATAGCACTGAAGCCATAAATCAGCCCAAGCTCTAGACTCCAAATCTGGAAAAAGGAAATAAGTAAAAAAAAAAAGGATGACGTACATGTAAAGTGTGCCAAAAGCCACACATGGTGACAACACCTCTATAGACAGTGTCCGGTCTATAATAAAGATAAGCTGATGCAGTAGATCCTCAGTCAAGGGTGACAACTCGATCTAAGTTTTGAAGAGGTCTGAGAAAGGCAATGCTGACCTTATGACTAGTCTCTTAAAAGAGAGTCATGCTAAGCAATATCAGAAGGAGACACCTCACCTTACGGGGAATTTGACGAGGAGTAATGGTAGAAAGATATATGAATCCCTCAACTAATGATGAAAGAAGAACATTCTTTTAATTCTTCCATGTCAGAATGAACTCGATCAAATCTTGCACATATTGACTCTGTGCATGCTCAGTGAGACTGCACTAGCTAATATCAAAGGAAATGGGAGTCCCTCCGAAGGCAATCCCGGTGATCGCAGAAAAACTCATAAGCGAAATAGTCAACTTGCCCATATGAGTATAGAATGTATGGGTGGTGTCCATCCACCACTCAATCAATGTGAATAAAGAATGGCAATTGTACCTCCTTTGAGCTATCAGAAGCCCAACAATAAATTGTCTAAACCCAAAGGCCCATATCAGCTATGCCAAATTCTCCGGTAGCCCATGAAATAATTCATAAGCTATATAAAAACAACCCGTGAATTTCATCGATTGTTGGGGAGAATTTCAAGGATATAAATAATAATAATTATAATTAATTGGTTATATATATATACATCAGCATTGTACAATGCCAATCGGCATTGCACAAATGCCAATTGATTTTTGGACTTCCGACTCAAATTTTCAGACCTTCAGTCAGCCATTCAACTAAAATCCTATGTTCCCGAATTACATTTAAATTTTTCATGCATTTTTTTAGTATTTTTAATCTAATTTTAACAATATACACACTAATTTGCATTCTAAATTTAATTTTGATTACTAATTGTATGAATAAATTTTTTTAGAAATAAATAAAAATGAGGAAGTGTTACCTCATTACCCATATATATGCATATGTGAAGGTGAAGGTGAAGGCGAGTCAAAGGAAGCACAGTAGAACCCTCTCAAAGTCCAAGATTATTCTGAGGAAAATGGAGTGGCACAATGGCTAGGTTAGCTGGAATCTCTACTCCTCTATGTAGCCTGTGTTGTGGGTCCACCATAAGATCTGACGGATCATGAATCGGACTTCGGATGAGTAAGAAACAAAAGAAGAAAATCAAAGCAAAAAATAAGAAATAGAGAGGGAAATGAAAGAATAGCATCAAAAAAATAAGGAGGGAAGCGCTTCTATAAAAGAAAAATATTTATTTTGGTCCCTTGACTATGCCTGCATTCAAAATCAAGTTTTTTCTTTATAATTTCATCCATAATTGCATCTTGATTAGGATTTAATTACTAATTAATTCATTTAACTTCTGTCATCAATTAATGAATTATTATTAATTGCATTTGTATTTAAAGTATAAATTTTTTGTCAAGTATAAAATAAATAATATAATTACAGAATTCAGTTTTGCATTTTTGCATGCATCATTTTAAATCAAAAGATTTCAAAATTTATTTTGTGCTACGAAGTAGCTGAAACACTATTATAACCCGAGTTTTTAAATTATTTTATTTTAAAATAGGATATGCAGTGTTAATAATTTCAAGCTATATTTGATTATTTTATTATTCTGTGAATAATTATCGTTATTTTTATATTGATTATAGTTTTCTACGTAAACATATATATAGATGTTTATTAGTTTGAATAATATTATTTAATTAAGGCCTAATTTATTGCATTAGTATTTTAATATTATTATTCTAATAAATTACATTATTGACCTTAATTTTTACAAGTTATACATATATATGCATGCATAAATATTATTAAGGTTTCATATTTAAATTATGTATATATATATTATATTTTTATTATTATGTGTTATATGTATATGTATATATATATATACAAAAAAACAAACCTACCTTCTCCTTCTCCCCCTCCCGCAACTCACCCTCACCGCTACAACTCTGACTAGCAACCGTCGGTGTGCCTCCCGGACTTTCTCCTCCTCCTCCTCCTCCAGCCAGCTCCGCTGCCATTTCCTCCCTCCTTCGGCGCCATTGCAGCTTACTTTGGCCAAGAAGCCGAAAATCATCACCACCTCCGTTCACGTCGATTTCGGCCACTGTTTTTGACACTGCCAGTCTCTTTCCCTTCCCTAAGCACCAGTGAGTGTGCCTCTAAACTTTGTTTCACTTGGTTTGGCCTAGATTTCAATGGTAAACGATTTCTTCATTTCGGCCATTTTTTATTTTTGATTTTTTTGAACTTGATTCCTTGTGATTCATGAGAAATTCCATCACAAATGTTGTTCCCCTTAGCTTAATCTATATTCTGGAATTTTTGTGTATTTTTTAGATTTTATTTGATTTTTGTGAATTTTTTATTATTTTATTATTTTCGTAAATTAATTAAATAAATTATGAAATTGTGATTTTTGGTGTTTTTTGTGGTTAATATTAATTTTAGAATTTAATTTATAATTTTTGTGATTTTTTTATAATTTTTATAATTATATTTAGTTTATGTCAATTTTGAAAATTTAGGTTAAATATATATTTTGTTAGTAATTATTGGCTAATTAAGTATATTTGTTGATTTTAGTGAATAATATGTTGAGAAAATAATTTTTGAGTAATTATATAATGTTTATTGAATTTTTTAACATTATTAGTATTTTATGTGTATTTTTTGTATATTAAGGGTATTTTCGTAATTTGGTGATGATTTTGGTTGAATATTAAATTTAATTTGTTTTAATAACTACTTGAGGTATAAAAATGATTTTGATGAATTAATTACTAATTTTAACTAATTAATACTATTTTTCAAAAATTATTTTCAAATTAAATATAGAATACTATTTTTGTAAATAAATAGATTTATAGTAATTTTTTAATATGTTTTGGACTAATTAAGTAATTTAGATTTATAAAATGAATTTTTATTAATATTTGTGAATTTATCGAGAAATATCAATTTTTATTAATATTAGGGTTTTAAAGTAATTATCGGTAAAATAATTACTTTTGATGTTTTTAATGTTTAAATTGCTATATGTTGGTATTTAAAGGGTATTTTTGAAACTTATTGGATTTTAATATATATGTTATTGTATTTTGTGGTGAATTGTGAACCTCGATCGATGGAATTTTTAGTTTAGGGACCCGACCGAGGAGTTTTGTGAATTCTATTTCGAAGTGTATTTTTCTTGCAGGACCGACTCTACTTTTTAAGTAGAGAGATGTCCGTTTTATAGAGGAGTATCTGTTGAATTTTTGGTAGAATTCTTATAAAATATGATATTCGGTCAAATTCCTATTATCTGTTTGTGTTTAGAATTCCATATCGAGTCTTTAGAAGTTAAGTTAGAATTATTCTTATTTCGTGTTATTATTTTATTGTTAGTTGTGCCGAGTGTAGATGGCAGGGTTTACCCCGCGTCCAAGATTTTAGCAATCGCGACACTGTTTGAGCTCAGGACTCTAGAGAACACACTAACCATTGTCACAAAGACATGGTGTGGAGATGAGGAGTCGCCACCCAGGGTAATAACTGGGACAAATTGAAAAGGTCGTACTCGATTCCCTAAAAGAAAGCTAGCACCACAGCCAGGAGATTCTGGATACGGAATACCAACTTTTTTCAGTCTTGTGTTCATTTAGAATTACTATCTTATCCTCTATTTACATGCAATTTCATATAAACCCAAAAACAATAAACTCCAAGGCAAACTAGTCATGAAATATACAAGTAAATAATGCATTCAATCATATGACCCCTAAGTTAGTCTAATCTACATGGATTTTAATTAAATGAGTTAAATCTACATGTTTTAATGTATAAGTAAACCTAAAGACCTAATTCCTTTTAATTTTAATTAAATGAACCTAAGTCTACTAATTTTAATTCTAAATATGTGCCTAAATCTACATGTTATGAAAGTATTTAAATTAATGAGCTTAATTCTACATGTTTTAATTAAATAATGATTTTAAATCTATAAATTATGAAAAAGGTTTAAATTAAGTGAGCTGAGTCTAAATTAATTAAATTAAATTAAGTGGGCCTATGTATAATTAATTAAATGGGCCTAAAGGTATTTCTAACCTAAAATCTAATTAATTATAGACCTAAAAATATATTTTAATTAATTACACCTAATTAATTGTTAAATGATATGGGCTAAAATAAACAAATCAAAATCTAAAATCGGCTTAAGGCCCAAAACACACCAAAAACAAGAAATAAGCTCAAAACAAATAAAAAACATAAAAAACAATTATATAAGATCAAATAAATAACTAAATTAATCCTTACTAAAATCCTAATTTTTATTAACATGCAACCTAAATTAATCTACTTCACCCATTGATTTTAAATGATTACCAAATTGAAACCTAATTTTACTAAACAATTTAATTAAAATAAACATGCAACCACACACATAATTTTATTACTATTCCCTCTGTTGGGGCTGTTACATTAATTCATAAAATAATTAATAAAAATAAAACATAAAGAATAAAATAAAAATAAAGACAATAAAAATAAAAAATAAAATTCTAGAAACTAAGTCTCTATGGGCTTGATCCATAGTCTTCTATGGATTTCATCTTTCTTATATAATCACCATGTGTTTTCCTCCACACCATAAAAAAATAAAAATAATTAATGAATAAATTATGATAAACTAAATAGAATAATAAATAAACAAATAAATAAATAAATAGAAGAAGAAGAAGAATATGATATGCTTATGGATGATCAGGGTGCTCCTCAGATTTGTGATTCACCGTTCTTGATAAGTCTTCGAATCTTTTCTTCAAAAAATCCTTCACGGGTTGTGAATTAGTTGATGAATCAAAAGTAATTTTTGATTAAAAAAATAAAAAACACAATTTTCTTTCTCTCCTCTCCTTCTTTTCTACGCCCCTCTCTTCTTTTTTCTTTTTTTCTTTCCTGTGCTTCCTCCCTTTTTTTCACTGCTCCTTCCTTTCATTTATAGTAGAACCAGGAGGCCTAACCCCAATCCTAATGTGATTCTAATTCCTAAAGTGTATTCAGGAGTTTTAAACCAATTAGGAATGAATTAAATAGGAAGTTTAAACCAATTTAGATTGAATTAATTAGGAAGTTTAAACCAATTAAAACACTAAATTGGAAGCAATTTAGAAATAGGAAAATGGAAGAATTCAATTCCAATCGGGATTGTGTAATTCTGATCGGAATTATACAATCCCGATCAAAATTATTATAATTTCGATCGGAATTACATAATGAAAGAGTCCTAGAGGGGGGGGGGGGGGTGAATAGGACTATCGAACAAAAATGGGAAATTAAAGGAATTATTTGCAAGAAGTGAGTAAGAGTAGAGAAGGAAGAATAATGAACACAAATATTTAAGGAGTTCGGATTCTCAAATAATCCTACGTCTCCACCTAACTTATCCCCAAGTTAGGATTTTTTAATCACCCACAATCTTATTAACAAGATTGAGAATACACAAGAGTTTTATGGCTCACTCTTACAACCTTACAATCTTGAGTTTTCAAGGCTCACTCAAAAACCAAATTCCCAAGTGTTTTAATGGCTCAACACTTAAACTAATTCCTTTAGAATAGAATCTCACTTCCCGTTTTCTAAACCCAGAAAATAGAAGAATAAGAATGTCTATTCTAATCACTCACCAACTCTCACAAGAGTTATACACAAAGAATTTTGATTGAAAGAAAGTTTTAGAGCTCAATTGAATGTTTAAGAAAATGATGAATGATGCACAAGTTTTCTTAACCTTTCAATTTAACTCTAAGTTGTGTTTATATAGAAAAACACTCAAAAATATATTTTTTGGATGTATCAATCATGTCTCCAACATTTAGAATTGATTTTGAATCAATTCTTGAGTTTATGGCAACTCAAGGGCTGCTCACGACCTCCTCACGAGTGAACAGTGCTCGTGAGGGGTGAAAATATAGCCATTGTCCTTAAAAATTCCCGTTGGAATGCTTTTAGAGGTGCGCTCATGAGCAGGTCACGATCCACCAGCTCGTGAGGAGCGCTCTTGAGGAGTACTGCCATCTTTTGGCAAGAATGTGCTCCAAATGCTCCTTTGACGGATTACTCGTGATCACTTCTAAATATTCTAGTGAACGGGACTGAAGAAAATCGATTCAGACAAAACGTTATTCATGAAAGTTGTAGATAATTGTCTTATCTTTCCATAAAACTTTGAATCACCTCATTTGAACATCTGTAGCTCAAGATATTTCTGAATTACCAAGAGCTATGCAAACTGAAATGCAAGCTGCATATGCTGACTTCGACTGAAGATTTGCATACATGAACTTGGATTTTGATGATCAAGTACAATTTGGAAAGCTTAAGATGTCTACTTCAAAAGTGAATAAGCTCATTTTCACATTTAAGAGCTCTAAATATGTTAAAAGTCTTCTTCAATCTCAGAGGTTCAAACAGCCCGAAAAGTTACTATTCACCCAAAAGTTTATATGCTTGGTATATGTTTGGTATATAATTCTCTACACACTTAATTGAAATTGTTTGTCAAAGTCCAAAATTTGGAGTTTGATCATGCAAATGGTCAACACATAATTCCGGTCAGAATTATGGAATTCCAACGCACTTTTTTTTTTGCAATTACAAACATTTAATTACAAAAAGTCCCTCGGAAAAATTTAAATTTTACAATTAGGTCCTAAAAAGAACTTTGCGATTTAGTCCCTGAAAATATTAAATCTTTCCTTTAAAAGCCCTTAGAATTTTTAAGGATTAAGTTTCGAAGACATTTTCATCACTGGAGTCCTTTGTTACATCCATAACATATCATCCTGAAATTGGGTGTCTAAACCGAGACTGAGGCCTAGTGGACTAGGGCCGTTGGACCCGTCTTGAGGAGTGCATAACTGTGAGTTATTATGATATATATGCATTGCTTTAGTTTGCATGTTTTAGACATTATATATTTTAAATGTAAATTTTACATAATTACTTTATTGAATGTTTAGGTATATTTTTAGTATACATTTGGTATATTTTAAAATAAATGCATGTTTTCTTTGTGATTTACTTTCAAATTATGTTTAAATATCTTATTGGTTGATTTTGAGCATATTACACGATTTAATTGAATTTATTATACGTATATATATATACCTAAAATATACTGAGTTTATTTTAGGTATATTTATGGTATATATATGGTTTATTTATTTATTTTAAATGTCATTATGCATTATTTATTTTTCTGAATGTATTTTTTAATATAAATGAAGGATATCAATAGAACATGCTTCCTAGTGGGCAACACTAGGACCGTGTACGTACCGGTGCGTTAGATTAGAGGTAAGTGAAAATTTATTATGGTGATTATGATTGATTGATATTGATTTGACTGAGATTAATGTGATTGAGAGTGTGATTGCTAGAGCTCGGTTGACCAAGTGTCTCGGGGCCAATCACACTGACAGTCAGACTGCTGGAGCTCGGTCGACTCAGTGTCTCGGGACCAGTCTACTGTCTAATTGGACTAAGTGAATTTACTTAGAATTAAGTGAGCCTATATGGCTAGAGTACTTTTTATTGGTATTGAGGTTGCGATCATATAGGGTTCTGTTTGATCCTTCATAACTAATGATTTTCAGTATTATTATAAAAATAATTTTCTTTGCATCTATGTGCATTCGCCTATATATATATTTATTATATATACTATTGAGTGTCTGCATTTAACATGTAGCTATACATGTATATATATTATAATAATTCACTCAGTGAGGTCTAACTCCCCTCCATTGATGTTTTTACAGGAGAGTCCTCATCTTCAGACCTCAGCAGTAAACCTGTCAGCCATATTTCTTCCGCTCCGACTTTATTATGTAAATCACTTGCTTGAGTTTTATTTTGTACTCTAGACACTGCAGTAGTAGTTGTATTTAAATCTGTCGTGAATTGCATTGTATTTATACATGTATGAGGATATTAATTCAGAGTGTTTCTTTGAAGATTTGTATTAAAAGATTTTATTTTATGATATGAGATGTGATAATATTTTATTAAAGAATGATGAGGAGCTTATTTTTATTAATTGAGATTTAATTTTCGCTAAATAATATTTTATTTATTTTATTTTATTGCATGTTTTTCTTTTAAGGCTTACTACAGGTTCCAGATTCGAAAGAATTCCCGTTCCCTAGTGCAGGTCATGGCCCCCTATTTTGGATCGTGACAAAGTTGGTTTCTAAGCGGAGTTTTGTGTCAGGGCCTTAGTTGTGTGAGTTATGGCCCTAGTTTTTAGTATTGTATTTTCTTTAAAACTACTGTAGTTAATTAGGTTTAAGCATGTCTTGATACGTATTCCTTGATTTAGTTTTCTATATTATCCTCCATTTTTTATCTTGTCTGAATCCTTCTGCTTGTCTTTTCAGAATGAGAAGGCGAGCGCGTGTCGCTCCACCGATCGTTGAGGCCGAGGATGATGAATCCTTTCAGGATAAGGTTTTTCCTCCTAAGCCACCAGTTAGGCACAGAGGTTGTGGCAGAGGTAGACCTCAAGGAGCGGCAGGTCACCATAGACAGAGAGAGCTATAAGATGAGGAACCTATAGAGCCAGAGTATGAGGATATTCCTGTACCTCCTGTTGCCCCGCATGTTTAGCCTGTCTATCAGCAGGGTATGTTTTACCGTGAGGCAGCGTTGTTTTATGCCAGAGTTGGCAGGATTACATTCGATGGGACGTCAGACCCTTTAGATTTTCTGCATGCAATCAAGATGAGGACTCATACTGATCACATCGAGTACCAGCGAATCATGATAGTTGAGCTGTCTGTTGGGGGACCAGACCTGGACTGGTTTATTCAAATGATCTAGCCGTATATGATGACGATGACTTAGGCTCAATTTAGAGAGTAATTCATGAGAAGATTTTACCCAGAGCCACTTCGCATGAGTTACAGACTCCGGTTGACTAGCATTTCCCGAGGGGACAGACCTGTTGAGGATTATACTAGAGAGTTTCTTTAATTTAGCAAATATGTAGAGGATTTGATGTGAGACCAGTACTTTGCAGTCACCACTTACGTTACTGGATTGGGTTCTGCATTTGCTAGTATGCCTACAATAGGCCTTACTCTAGAGTCAATGATAGAGTTGGCCAAGGAGATTGAGTTGAGGCTAGTTAGGCAAGGAGTTATGCCTGATTATTACCAGTTGGGTGTTCAGTCAGGTGGATTCCAAACTACTCTGTGCTTGAGTTTTCATATTGGATCGATTAGTCAGCAGAGGGGTCCAGCCCAACAGACTCAGAGACAGCATCAACGGGTACATCAGAGCAGTAGACATGGCCGTGGAGGTCAGCATAGACCGTTCAGACTTGGGTCAGGTGCTTCGAGTAGCAACAGTGGTCATAGTCCCAGGTCAGCTGCTAGTGTTTGTCAGACCTGCAACAAAGTCTATCAGGGACCATGTTACATGACACTGCTGACGTGCTTCAGATGTGGATAAATGAGACATTTTGCCAGATCGTGTCCCTATTCTGGGTATCAGCAGTCGCAAATATCGTGATTCCCTCAGTAGTTAATTGCTAGTGCTCCACCCATTCCTTTTCAGTGGCCTCCAGCCCAACATTAGAGTTCTACCTAGATTGTTCCCTAGTAGGGTCATGGTAGAGGTACCAGAGGAGGTGCCAGAGGTGTCGACCAGGCTTCTACCAGCCAGCAGGGAGGTCGAGGATAGGCCAGAGTTTTCCATCTTACTTAGCAGGATGCTCAGGTATCTAATGCAGTTGTGGCAAGTATTATTTCTATCTATTACCTGGATGCATGAGTTATATTTAATCCGGGTGCCACGCATTCGTTCGTTTCTCCTATTTTTGCTTCCAAGTCTTGTTGGCAAGCTTCGAGGATGGCTTTTCCTTTGTTTGTCATCACTCCTCTAAGTGATTCTTTGGACACCGATGTTGTTCTTTATGGTTGTCCAGTTCTTGTTGGAGGTAGAGAATTGTCTGTTAATTTGATTCTGTTTAATGTAATAGACTTCAATGTAATTCTGGGTATGGATTGGTTATTATAGCACTATGTTGTGGTAGATTATCAGAGTAAAGAGGTGACTTTCAGAATTCTTGGTGAAGAAGAATTTAAGTTTGTGGGTGATAAGAGTTCAACACTTTAGAATCTCATCTCAGCTATTACAACTAGGAAGTTGCTGAGGAAGGGTTGTCAGGGATATTTGGCATTGGTCAGGGATACTTCAGTGGAGAAGTTGTCACTCACAGATGTTCCTATTGCCTGTGAGTTTCCTGATGTTTTTCTTAAGGAGTTACCATGTTTACCACCTTACAAAGAGATTGAGTTCTATATAGATGTGGTTCCAGGCACTACCCTTATATCTATGCCACCTTACAGAATGGCTCCTGTAGAGTTGAAAGAGTTGAAGAAGCAGTTGCAAGAGTTGCTAGATAAGGGTTTTATTAGACCCAGTGTTTCTCCTTGGGGTGTACTAGTCCTGTTTGTGAGGGAGAAGGATGGTACCCTACGACTGTGCATTGAATACAAAGAGCTGAATAAGGTGACAGTGAAGAACAAGTATCCTCTCCCAAGGATAGATGACTTGTTTGATCAGCTACAGGGTGCACAGTTCTTTTCTAAGATTGATTTGAGGTCGGGATATCATCAGTTGTGGATCAGGGAAGCTGATGTTCCTAAAAGAGCATTTCACACTCGATATGACCATTATGAGTTTCTAGTGATGTCTTTTGGTTTGACTAATGCACCAGTAGCTTTTATGGATCTGATGAACAGGGTATTCAGACTATTTATGGATCAGTTTGTGGTAGTCTTCATCGATGATATATTGGTGTATTCAAGGAGTATGGAGGAGCATGTATATCACTTGAGGACTGTACTACAGACACTGAGAGAACATCAGCTTTATGCTAAATTCTCAAAGTGTGATTTCTGGATGGAGAGTGTTGCATTTCTTGGACACATGGTGTTTAAAGAAGGTTCATAGAAGATTCAGGCAGTGTCTGAGTGGCCTAGACCGACTTTACTTATAGAGATTCAGAGTTTTTTGGGTTTAGCCGGGAACTATAGGAGGTTTGCACAGGATTTTTCTAGAATTGTAGCTCCTATGACTCGCTTGACTCAGAAGAATGTAAGGTTTGGGTGGTCAAAAGCTTGTGAGAATAGCTTTTAGTTGTTGAAGGAGAAGTTGACCATAGCTCTAGTTTTAGCTTTGCCTAATGGAGTGGACAAGTTCACAGTGTATTATGATGCCTCTAGAGTTGGCCTATGTTGTGTGTTGATGCAGAATGGTAGGGTGATAGCCTATGCTTCAAGGCAGTTGAAGAAGCATGAACAAAACTATCCTACTCACGACCTAGAGATGGCTACAGTGATCTTTACTCTCAAGATCTAGAGGCATTATCTGTACGGAGTGACTTGTGAGATTTTTACTGATCACAAGAGCCTTAAGTACATTTTCCACCAGAGAGATCTGAATTTAAGGCAAAGGAGATGGTTAGAACTATTGAAGGATTATGACTATGAGATTTTATATCACCCAGGCAAGGCTAATGTGGTAGCAGATACCTTGAGTAGGAAGTCCTCAGGCAGTCTTGCTCACATCAGTGTAGAGAGGAGATTGTTGATCTAGGAGTTGCATCAGTTAGTGGATCAAGGTCTGATAATGAAAGTGAGTAGATCAGGTGGACTGCTAGCTCAGTTTAAAGTGTGATCTATACTAAAGGATAGGATTAAGGCAGCTCAGAGCCGAGATCATATTTTAGAAGAGCTTGTAGATAATGTTCGAGCAAGAAAGTTCACTGATTTCACACTTGATGATGATTGTGTTTTGTGGATCAGTGGTAGATTATGTGTTCCTGATGTGGATAATTTGAGAGAAGAGATCCCAGAGGAAGCACATTCTACAACTTACAGCGTACATCCAGGTGTCACTAAGATGTACCACAGTATCAGAGACTTATACTGGTGGGACGGACTGAAAAAGGATGTAGCTGATTATATGGCTAAGTGCTTGACATGTCAACAAGTGAAAGCTGAGCATTAGAAGCCTTCTAGGAAGCTTCAGCCTCTTCCTATTCCTAAGTGGAAGTGGGAAAGGATTGCTATGGATTTTATGGTTGGTTTACCTCGTTCTAAGGATGGATACGATTCCATCTAGGTGATTGTGGATAAGTTGACTAAGTCTACACATTTCTTGCCTGTGAAAGCCATTTATTCTGTAGCTAGATTTGCAAAGCTGTATGTGAAGCATATTGTGTGCCTTCATAGAGTACCAGTGTCTATTATATCAGACAGAGGTTCAGTGTTTACCTCTCATTTTTGGCAGAAGTTGCAAGAAGAGATGGGCACTAGGTTGGACTTCAGTACTACTTTTCATCCTCAAACAGATGGTCAGTCTGAGAGGACGATCCAAACATTAGAATATATGTTGAGGATGTGTGTTTTGGATTTGGGAGGTAGTTGGGATGATCATTTGCCACTCGTAGAGTTTGTATATAATAATAGCTACCATAGCAGTATTGGAATGGCACCATACGAGGCTTTGTATGGAAGGAAGTGTAGATCCATTCTGAGTTGGGATGAGATTGGTGAAAGAGCTTTGACTAGACCTGATATGGTTCAGGATGCTGTAAAGAAAGTTATTGTGATCAATAGCAGATTAGAGACCACATTTAGCAAGCAGAAAAGCTATGTGGATCCTAGACGCTGAGATGTGGAGTTCCAGGTAGGAGACTTTATTTTTCTGAAAGTGTCTCCGATGAAGGGTGTTATGAGATTTGGCAGGAAGGATAAGCTAGCACCAAGATATATAGGACCATTCAAGATTCTAGAGAGAGTTGGCACTATTGCATATCGATTGGCTTTGCCTCCGAGTATGTCTCAAGTGCATCCGGTGTTTCATATCTTGATGATGAGGAAGTGTGCTTCAGACCCTTCACATGTGTTGTTGCCCGACAATGTTAAAGTGAATAAAGACCTGACATTCGTGGAAAAACCTGTTGTGATCGTTGACTATTAAGTTCAACAGTTACGTTCAAAGCAGATTCTGATGGTTAAGGTGTTGTGGCGCCGCAACAGAGTAGAAGAGCATACCTGGGAGACTGAAGTTGAGATGCGAGCTTCTTACCCGTATCTCTTTTCTCCCTGATCTTTGTGTATTCTTTTCTTGAAATTTGGGGATGAATTCTTGTAAGGGGGGAGACTGTTATAACCCGCGTTTTTAAATTATTTTATTTTAAAATATGATATGCAGTGTTAATAATTTCAAGCTATATTTGATTATTTTATTATTATATGAATAATTATTGTTATTTTTACGTTAATTATAGTTTTCTACGTAAACGTATATATAGATGTTTATTAGTTTGAATAATATTATTTAAATAAGGCTTAATTTGTTGCATTAGTATTTTAATATTATTATTCTAATAAATTACATTATTGACCTTAATTTTTACGGGTTATACATATATATGCATGCATAAATATTATTAGGGTTTAATATTTAAATTATGTATATATATTATATTTTTATTATTATGTGTGTTATATATACATATGTATATATATATATATATATATATATATATATATATATATATATATATATATATATATATATATATATATATATATATATATATATATATATATATATATATTAATATAACTTTATAATAAAATATAATAACTTTATATTATATACTCAATAAAAACACACCACACAAATTAATACACACATGCATAAATATATATATATATATATATATATACACACACACACAAATACAAAAAAAAAAAAAAAAAAACCTACCTTCTCCTTCTCCACCTCCCGCAACTCACCCTCACCATCACCCTCACCACTGCAACTTTGACTAGTAACTTTCAGTGTGCCTCCCGGACTTCCTCCTCCTCCTCCAGCTAGCTCCGCCGCCATTTCCTCCCTCCTCCGGCGCCGTTGCAGCTTGCTTTGGCCGAGAAGCCAAAAATCATCACCACCTTTGTTCAAGTCGATTCCAACCACCGTTTTTGATACCGCCAGTCTCTTTCCCTTCCCTGAGCACTGGTGAGTGTCTCTAAGATTTGTTTCACTTGGTTTGGCCTAGATTTCAGTGGTGAACGATTTCTTCATTTCGGCCATTTTTGCTTTTTGATTTTTTTGAACTTGATTCCTTGTGATTCATGAGAAATTCCTTCACAAATATTGTTCCCCTTAGCTTAATCTACATCCTGAAATTTTTGTATAATTTTTGGAATTTATTTTGATTTTTGTGAATTTTTTATTATTTTATTATTATTTTATAATTTTCGTAAATTAATTAAATAAATTATGAAATTGTGATTTTTGGTGTTTTTGGTGGTTAATATTAATTTTAGAATTTAATTTATAATTTTTGTGATTTTTGTGTAATTTTTATAATTATATTTAGTTTATGCCAATTTTGAAAATTTAGGTTAAATATATATTTTGTTAGTAATTATTGGCTAATTAAGTATATTTGTTGATTTTAGTGAATAATATGTTGAGAAAATAATTGTTGAGTAATTATATAATGTTTATTGAACTTTTGAATATTATTAGTATTTTATGTGTATTTTTGTAAATTAGGGGCATTTTAGTAATTTGGTGATGATTTTGGTTGAATATTAAATTTAATTGGTTTCAATTACTATTTGAGGTATAAAAATGATTTTTATGAATTAATTACTAATTAATACTATTTTTCAAAAATTATTTTCAAATTAAATATAGAATACTATTTTTGTAAATAAATGGATTTATAGTAATTTTTTAATATGTTTTGGACTAATTAAGTAATTTAGATTTATAAAACGAATTTTTATTAATATTTGTGAATTTATTGAGAAATATCGATTTTTATTAATATTATATTAATATTAGGGTTTTTAAGTAATTATCGGTAAAATAATTACTTTTGATGTTTTTAATGTTTAAATTGCTATATGTTGGTATTTAAAGGGTATTTTTGGAACTTATTGGATTTTAATATATATTTTATTGTATTTTGTGGTGAATTGTGAACCTCGGTCGGTAGAATTTATAGTTTGGGGACCTGACCGAGGAGTTTTGTGAATTCTATTTCGAAGTGTATTTTTCTTGCACAACCAGCTCTACTTTTTAAGTAGAGAGATGTCCATTTTACAGAGGAGGTTCTGCCGAATTTTCGATAGAATTCTCGTAAAATGTGACATTCGGTCAAATTCTGATTATTTGTCTATGTTTAGAATTCTAGATCGAGCCTGTAGAAGTTAAGTTAGAATTATTTTGATTTCGTGTTATTATTTTATTGTTAGTTGCGCCGAGACCAAGGCCTACTGGAGTAGGCCTGTCGGACCCTTCTTGAGGAGCGCAAAACTATGAGTTATTATGATATATATGCATTGCTTTAGGTTGCATGTTTTAGAAATTATATATTTTAAATGTAAATTTTGCATAATTACTTTATTGAATGTTTAGGTATATTTTTAGTATGCATTTCGTATATTTTAAAATGAATACATATTTTCTTTGTGATTTACTTTCAAATTATGTTTAAATATCTTATTGGTTTATTTCAAGCATATTACACGATTTAATTAAATATATTATATGTATATATATATACCTGAAATCTACTTAGTTTATTTAAAGTATATTTTTGGTATATATATGGTTTATTTGTTTATTTTAAATGTCATTATGCATTATTTATTTTTTTGAATGTATGTTTTAATATAAATGAAGGATATCGATAGAACATGCTTCCTAGTGGGCAGCACTAGGACCATGTACATACCAGTGCGTTAGATTAGAGCTAAGTGAAAATTTATTGTGGTCATTATGATTGATTGATATTGATTTGACTGAGATTAATGTGATTAAGAGTGTGATTGCTAGAGCTCGGTTGACCAAGTGTCTCGAGGCCAATCAGACTACTAAAGCTTGGTCGACTTAATGTCTCGGGGCTAGTCTACCGTCTAGTTGGACTAAGTGAATTTACTTGGAATTAAGTGAGCATTTATGGCTAGAGTACTTTCTATTGGTATTGACCATTCCCATGCGTCGGTCGTGGCCCCCTGTTTTGGGTCGTGACAAACAGAAATTTCAAAATTATCATATTATGTGTTGCACAATAGTCGTAACATAAATTTCAAATTCAACATATTATATGTTTCAATAGCAGTTATAACATGAAAAATTTCAAACCTTTTATCACCAGACACCTCATAGTAATTATGGTATTCTACAGGAGTTATAGCATATTAATTTCTAATCTATTGTTGTTAGACATCCCATAAGGAATATAGCAAAATTTTAACTTTATCAAATTGCTAGACATTCCATGGGAACTATATCACTTTTTTTCAAATCAAGGATCGCTAGACATCCTATAGGGAATATAACGAGAATCATTGCATTCATTTCGTTAAAACTTCCCATGGGGAATATAATAAATCCACTATCACTAGACGTCCCAAAAGGAATATAGTACAATTTGCTAGACACTACACAATAGTTATGGTAGACGTTCTATAAGAACTATAGCATGTTTTCAAATCACGACTCACTAGACATACTACAGGGAATATAGTGAGAATCATTGCATATATTTTGTTACATGTCTCATAAAGAATATAACAAAATCTATTGTCACTAGACGTCCCAAAGGGAATATAGTGCAGTTCACCAGACACTACATAGTAGTTACGGTATTATTGCGAGATGTTCCATAAGAACTATATCATGTTTTTAAATCATGGCTCATTAGACATCCTAAAGGGAATATAATGAGAATCATTGCATATATTTTGTTAAACATCTCACAGAGAATATAATGAAATCCATTGTCACTAGATGTCCTAAAGGGAATATAGTGCAGTTCACTAAATACTACATGATAGTTATGGTATTATTACTAGATGTTCCATAGGAGCTATAATATGTTCTCAAATCATGAAACGCTAAACATCCCACAGGGAATATAACGAAACTCATTTGCATGTATCTCACTAGACGTTATACAGGAAATATAATGAAGTACCATAATTCTTTCTTTTGAAATTGTGTGCTACTATTGCTTTGTTGTAATTTATCAAGCAAACAACAATAAAGGAGGGCAATTGTAAGCACCCAATTTTAGGATGCAATTATGCATGCATGTGACGAAAGCCCATATGATGAAAATGTAATCGAGAATTGATCTCTAGTGTCAAGTTTCGCGATTTAAAGGACTAAATTGATACGTTTTATGGATTTAATTGAAAAATTAGTTTTTTAGGGATTTGGTTAAAAAAATTAGAAACTTCCAAGGACCTTTTTTGTAATTTAATTAAAAAAATATGATCGGCCGACATTTGATGCCAACCGGCATTGTGTAATGTCGATCGGGATTACATAATGCTGACTGGCATTGTATAATGCTGATCGGGCTTACGAATGGCATTATGTAATGTTGACTGGCATTAGGTAATGTCAGTCAGCATTAAACAACACCAATCGACATTATGTACGTCGATCGACATTCCAAAGTGCCGATTTTCGCTAAAAATTAATTTTTTTATGTAGAAAATTGATTTTTGTTATCATTTCTTAATATTTTCATTAGTCCAGGACACCATGTGTCCCTGCATAATCAAGTCTTTGATTTTTTTCAAAACTCTATCACCATCTTATTATCTTGATTTTGAAAGTTAAAAAAAAAATCCAGACTCTTGAGACTCCTCCTCCTGCTCCCAATATCTCACAACTTCCCTGTATGATCACAGGGGTTAGAGGTTTCTAGTCTAGGCTTCAAAAGCCGAGAGGCAAAGTCTGTGAAAAAAAAAAGAAAAAAAAGAAAGGAGCCTGCGAAAAAACCCTAGTTATTTTCTTTACTGTGCCAAAAGCCACACACCATAGCTCTTCATTTTACATTTTCAAAACCTTCGGGAAATCAACAAAATACATTATTTGCTTTTAAAGTCCAGAAAATTAAGAAAAAAAATAACAAAGTCAAACTCAAAATGGTGACAATCCTAATATAATGGGAATTCAAACAACATTTGCACAACATCCCTTACTCTTTTTTTGTTCTTTTTTTATTTTGATTTGATTTCTTTATTTTATTTATTGATTGAGTTGTTACTTATTAAATCTTTTATTGTGTTTTTTTTATTGGTGTTCTGTGGTGCTTTGGATGTGAGGTTGGTGATGTGAGATTTTAGCAATAGCTACATTGAAGAATCCATGGGATGCCATGGATTGAATTCTGTGAAATCCTTATAGAATTTAGGGTTTATTATTTTCTGCGATATTTTGTTCATTGTTTTTATTGGGTTATAATTAATTTACTTTAATTTCTTGCATTATAGTTTGTAATAGCTCCAAAAGAGGGAAATTAATGAAATTTTAATTCTCTGCATTAAAAATCAATTAGTAATCTAGGATCAATTTGGTAAAATCAATTATAACAGTAAATTGATTTTAGGTTGCATGAAATTGAATTAGGGTTTCTTTAAAAAATCACACAAAAATTATTATTTGATTTATTTTTGGTATGTTTATTGTATTAGGTTTTGTTTTTTTAGTTCTCATGTCTTTTGAGCCCCAAGCCTATGCTAGGATCAACCCATTTAATAAATAGGATTAAAAATGGTTTTTAGGTTTTAATTAATTTAAAATTAATTTAGGCCCATTTAGATTAATTAGACCTTAGGCCCCTTTCTAGTTAATTAAAATTGATTTAGATTTAACTTAGCCCATTAATATTATTCTTTTAAAATAAATAGAATTAGACTCCATTTTTATTTGAGTTAAAATTAAGTTAGACCTAGACCCAGTCAATAATCTAATTTCTTCTTTAAAATTTGTAAACAATAGGCTCATTTCCTTAGTTAATTAAAACAAGTAGATTTAGGCTCACTAATTCAACTAAAACGTAAGCCCATCTTTAGTCCATTTTACTTGTAAATAAAATATGTAGAATTAGCTAACTTTAATTAATAAAATTAATCTAGTTTAGACATAGGGACACTGCCTTTTGTATGCATTTTTACATGTAATTTTATGACTTGTTGCCTTTGGGTTAAATAAATGTTTAATTAGGGTTTGAATAATATTTCATGTAATTAGAGAATAAGATAATAATTTATAAAGTAATTTTAAATGAACACAAAACTAAGACAAGTTAGTATTCCATTCCCAGAATCTTCTAGTTGTGGTGCTAGCTTTCTTTTAGAGAATCGAGTACCACCATTTTTATTTGTCCCAATTATTACCCTGGGTGGTGACTGCTCATCTCCACACTATTATTTTATGATATAGTAGTGTGTTTCCTAGGGCCTTGAGCCTAAACAGTGTCACGGTTGCTAAAATCTTAGGTGCGTGCTAAACCCTGCCATTTATAATGACTCAATTCATAAACTAATTTTTTTCCTTTTCTTTTGTTAAGCACCCCAAAGTTATCTAGTCCAATGATTGTTTTCGCTAGGATAATAAGAAAAGGATTGAATCCAACTTCCACTTGGTCCAGGATACAGAGTAATTTTAAGTCACAGTTGCCAAAAGTAGAAACAAGTAGGGACTAAGTGTATAAGCAGAGAGCAAGCATTCATGGCCAATAGACCTCCTTCTTTTCTATGATTATGGGTAGCTCAATGAAGGATTCTATTAACACTTCATTCCTAGAGATGTGTTAAAGGGAGGATTGGGGAGAGAGATTAAATAGCTTAGCCATTTAAAACTGAATGAAATATAGGTATGGAGTGCCAACCTGAGGGACTATTATTTGGCAAGTTGAATCCATGTGATAGCCTATAATAACTTCAAATTCTTATGGTAGAGGGCATAATTCTGTTATGTTGAATAGAAAAATGTGTTTTTGAGGATCTCAGAATTAAGCTATAGTATGAAGGAAAGAGAAGTTGATTCTTCTAATATGTAAGGATTTAAAGATTGATAAGTGGAATGGTTTCAATTTTGCCAAAGAATTCTTGTCTAAACTTTTCAAGATTGGTTGGAGTTGTTTGAGATTTCTCTCAGTCATGATAGGATGGTAGGATGCTGCTCAAAGGAAGAAAGTGAAGATAAATGGTGAAGGTGTAAATGAAAATTTTAGAAGAAAGTTAGGGATTTTTATAATTGCGAAGTGCTGTTGCAAAGGTGATCACCTATATACACAGGCGACACCTCTTTATGATGAGGTGATTCCTTGTTGCCTCTTCATAACAAAGTGACGCCTCTATGAAAAGGAAACACGTCTTCAATAGTCAGGGGGCATATTTTTGTGTGTAATATTATTGAATGCATGCTTTAAAGACCTCATTAAATGAAAATTTCTCACTTGAAAAGCAGCAAGCTGACACTCGAGCATAATAATTTTAGTCTAACTAGCCTTGTCTCAGTCTTGCCAAAATATAATGAGGGGTAAAAAATCATGAAAGCATGCATACATGTAGAAATAGGGAATGGTCGTTACCTTCCATTGTTGTGTCATGCTCATTAGTAAGTCTTTCTAGGCCTCGATCACCCTGTATATGTAAGCTCCTTGATCTTAAGGTATCTACATGATTAATCACTTATTAGACCTAATCCTATGCTAAAGTGATTTAGAAAATAGGACTTTGGAAGAAAGATGGAACTCACATGAGTAAAAGCCTCTAGAATGAATACTGGCTTTAAGCTCATATCCAACATGAAGAACTGATGGGACACATCACTTAAAGGCACCCAACATCGAGTTAGAAAGTGTAGAGGCACAGCAAGCCTACCGGCCATCATCTAAGGTCAAGAGCTAGAAGGTTCCTTAACATGTGGTGCACTAAAGGAGGTACCCTTACTCCTAGGCACAATACATGAAGATCAGTAAAGCCACTTGAGTCCACATGAACTCTATGTATTAGGCCTTCCTCCTCTCACAATAATCATCTGCATCCTCTCCCACCAAAGCCTGGTCAAGCTCGTCTCCCTCCAGCTGGTGCACATAAATGAGGAATCAAGGAGGAGCGAGTGGTGGTCATCTCAGTCGAGCACCTCGAGGCCAGTTGTATACTCTCTCATTGAGATACCAAACTCTACAGTCAGGTCCCTTATGTAGGACCCTTCTGTTAGATAGAGGGATGGAGCGGATCATGGCCTAAGTCCACCAGCTTGGGGACCCCACAAATCAAGACATAGTTGCAAAGGCATACAAGTGAATGAGCAAATTTAACAAGTTTATATATTAATGTAATGTTTATGTTTGCAAGTTTTATACCTCATCATATGTCAAAGTGTTTAAAAAATCATGGTGGATGTGCACATTAGCGATAGATATACTCTAAGCGTGACTAGGGCCCCACCTTGCTATGGCCAGGAATGGAGTATCACTGATATGAGATATTCCAATAATCAACTCTAACTCTAAAGCTCAATCCTATAAAAGAGAGAAGGATCATTAATGGATCATAACAATAGTATTCAAGATGAACTCAATGAAGTAGGGGAAAAGAAGAGAATATTAGAAAGGCATGTAAGAAATGGTAGAGTCATCTAGCTCCATGCACTAACTCATTCATGCTCTTGTACAGGTAGGCCAGAGCACATCTAGGCCAATCATATGAGGCCACCAGATCTAAGTCCCTTAGAGGCATTTGAAAGCTCAAATTTATTGAATTAGCAATATCTACAAAAAGAGTGGTGCCTAGTAGATAAACCAAGAGGGCTCACACGACTTGATCAATCACCCGAGGAGTGGTAGCAGCCTCGACTCTAGTGCGAGTGTAATAGCTCCTGATAGAGTCAATCTTTACTGTGTGCGTCCCCTTCATATTGGGGACCATACCAAGCAAGTGCTTGATGTAAGTGAGACGGTTTGGAGTTAGCTTATAGAGACTCACATCTAGAGGAACTGAATCACCTGCATAGGAAATGCCAGTGATGACGGCGAATGAGACCGATCCTAGAGTGAACTTATCGAAGGGTAAGTGGAATGTATGGATGGTATCAAACCACCTCTCCATCAAAGCGTGAAGGGGCTAATAGTCAATACATCCCTGTTGTGTTGGGAATGCTAGGATGAAGTCAAAGAATATGATGTTGCGAATATGAGCCTTGATCTCATCTATAAACTCATTGTACCAAGCATGCGCACTATTAAAATTCCTAACACCCTTGAGGGTGTGGGCGTTGAGCTGTTGGAACTAACAAAGAGTTGAATTACTGTCTTATACAAGTAAAATTAAAATTTTTTTAGAAATTCTATTATAAAGGTGATTGCCCCATCGAATATGCAAATTCCTCCTTGATAATACGCCTTGATAGGAAGAGGCAACTACCTCTATGAAAAGACGATCGCCTCATTGAAGAGGCGACGCTTCTTCATGTTGGCATTTGACACTTGAAATTTAATTTTTGTAATTTTTTAATAAAATTAAAATTTTCTTGGTTAAAGTAATAAACATGCATCTATACTTAATGATCTAATATTACTCGGTGTTATTTGCAGAGAAAATCAAGTAATTAGGTACTAATCTCTCAAGTTGTTAATCCACAAAGATGGGATCACAAGTCTGTAAGAAGAGGGATCTTGTCTTCGATGTTGAGACCAAAGTTACATACGAGATGTACTGGGGAGATATTAGGTCCCACTCAAGAAGGTCTGGGTCTATACGGAATCTATGATCTTAAAAGCTTGAAAAAAGAAGAGAAAAGAGAAAAAGGAGTTTGAAAGCAAAAAGCAAAAGTAAAATTAAGAAAGGAAAATGAAGACTTATGTATGAAGAGAATATGGTAAAAATGAGAAAGCTTTTTAAGGAAGAAAAGAAAATAAAAGAGTAGAGAAGCCCAAGAGTAGCCCATCATATACACATCTCCAACAGGCTAAAAAAAATAAATTTTTAGGAGAATTTTGTTTATTTGTTCTGCGAATGCATCCCAAAGTGGATTGTATAAAAGATGGAGATTATCTTATCAGAGTTATTAATAAGTGGTATATTGGGCTTGGTCAAGTTCTCGAGAATCACTTTTTAGGGACTACCTCTCAGGCCAAGAAAACCAAAGGATGACGACGTAAGTTTCTCGTTTCAAGGATTGCCTCTCAGGCCAAGAAAACCTAAAGATGATGACATAAGTTTCCCATTTCAAGGATTGCCTCTCGAGCTAAAAAAACCCAAGGATGACAGTGTAAATTTTCCATTTTGAGGACTACCTTTTAGGCCAAGAAAACCCAAGGATGAGGGCGTAAGTTTCTCGTTTTAAGGACTATGTCTCAGGCAAAGAAAACCTTAGGATGACGACATAAGTTTCCCATTTTAAGGACTGTCTTGTTGGGTTTTATGATTCAAAAATGCAATAGAAATTAAAAAATTTAATCACAAACCTTAACCCGGATCCAAGTAATTCAATTAATTGATTTAAAACTAGGGTACTACAAATGCAGAAGAGGCAAGATTTCTAAAAGGCAAAGAGGAGGTTCACTCCGGTGACACCTTACCTTGAGCCTTTGATTTTGGTAGTTTGAATCAAGACGTCTCTAAAAGAATCCGTCCTCTACAAGCATCCACACAAACAGCCTTTGATTAAAATGAAAACTTTGTGTACTAGCACTTCTTTTGATTTCTCACAAATTAAGAACAAAAAAACTTTGTGTTTTAGTTTTTCTAAGAGGAGAAAAATGAATTTTTAGTGGCTAATAATTGAGTTGATGAAACCTTAGAGAATATAATATATTTATAGACCTCTAATTAAGGTTTCACTTACTAAAACAAATTTTTGGTAATTTCTCAATTATTATTTTTCTGATTTTATTTAAAATTAAATCAAAAATAATATTCTATTTATTTAAGATAACCTTTACCTTAAATAAATAAACTATTTATTTATTTCCATAAAGTATATTTGGGCTTCTCAAACCCATATCCGTTTTTGGGCCTATTCTAAGTGTGTGACCTATACGTTCACATGACATTGGCAGTGGGCCTTAAATTTTTATTTAGGCCTATAAGTCATAAGTGGCCTCTAACAAGTCATTATGACTACCCAAGTCATGTGAAGTCAATAATCCGATATAACCTAATTTATAATAAATATTGTAATCTCTTTGTCATATGATATCTTGATTGAATATAAGGCATAGTTTCTATCATCCTTATATAATTCAATCATATCATTTCTTGACTCTAAGTAGACTAAGAATGATAACTCTTTATCAATTCACTTTAGCATGGTCATGCATTTTCCTTAGTCTATCTTATCAAGGGGCCCATAGATATCTTACTCAGATTAAATGAGGGACAAATTCCTTCTCAATCACTTATATTCCTTACATAACTCATTTCATATCCAACAAGAATCTATTTAATCATCCTGTTAAAGATAATGTTAGATTGTGTCAAAATATATAATAGTTATATAGAAATCCATGATGATTTCAAGGTCAAAGGACTAAATCAATATTATTATGATGAGAACTACTTATGATAATTATCTATGTAGTATTCTCACGATGGGTCAATCCAGTACATTATTTCCCAAATAAGTACTTATGAGTTGACTTAATATCTCATATTCATGATCAGTAAAACATAATCATCAATCAATATCATACTAGCCATAACATATTATTATGAACAAGGATAATTTGAATAGAACCCATATTTAATCTAAGGGTTTTACTATCAAGTCACATACTTGATGACCTTACTAAGAATTGACTATTCAAGTAATTATCATAACACAAAATGATAATGAAAAATGTCTCTTTATTAAATAAAATGATAAAGTCAAAACATGGTCTACATGATTGACCTAATGCATATCACTAACATGTCTCTCAGGCTAAGAAAACCTAAGGATGATGGCGTAAGTTTCTCATTTCAAATACTGCCTTTCATGCCAAGAAAACCCTAGGAACACGGTCACGTTTTCAGACATCTTACTCAATATTAATAAGCAACTGATCGGGCCAAGAAAATTTGAAGAACACAGTCACGTTTATAGACTTCTTACTCAATATTAATGAGTGACTGATGGGGCTAGAAAAACCCAAGGAATATGGTCACGTTTTGGGGTAAAATTTTAACTTTTCGAGTTAGGATTCCCAAGGCTAATGGTGCAAGTGAAGCTCAAAATTCAAGTACACCTATTATTGATTATTGCTTTTCTTATGCATATTATTTTTTTGAAAAATTTGAATGCATGAATATGGTTTTTCAAAAAATCAAGAGGCAAACTATAGACAATCAATTCAATCGGCCCATAATAGGGAGTGAATTGTGGATGCTTAGTTGGGCCGTCTCACAACAAAGCCCAGAAAACACATAAAACTTGAATGCAAGAAAGCCTAAAACCTTTTTTGAGGATGGACTTAAAAGTTAAAACCCGAATCTAAGCCCAAACCCGAGTAAGACAAGACTTGAACCCATCAAAATGAGCCCAAAACCATTTTGGCCCATTAGCCTAGCTCAAGGTCAAGGCCAGTAAGGCAACGCCTCATCCCTCATCATTGAGGCATGACCTTTGTGGGATGAGGCAATGCCTCATCGAAGAGGTGCCACCTCTTCACCTGCCACTTGCCTCTACATTAAATACAAAGGTGATAATGGTAGTCAAATAGAGATGAGCTCCATGCCTTACAGACCTAAACTTGCGTGAGAGTGAGACTTTTTAGGTGAAAAAGATGAGAAAAAGAGAGGTAACGATGGGAATAAAAAAGTGGATGTCCTATCCAAGCTTAAGTCACTAAAAAAAGGGAGAGAAAAGAGAAGGAAAAGGGGGGAGTAATTGTTAGAGGGCACCATTAGCAAAAAAGAAAAAGAAAAAGCTCTGGAAAAAAAAGGCCTTGAAAAATGGAGGAGAGAAAAGAGGGAAAACTTGCTTGAAAGTCCTATCCTTCAAGAAGAGGAAGGTGATCTTTTGCATTCAAAAGGAAAATAAGATCAAAGTAAGCTTCTGAGGGCCAATCATTTTGGAAAACAAGCTTGCAAAGCAGTAAAAATTTCATCTCTTATTATTAAGTGTGCATTATTACATAGAATCTTTGTTTATTTATTTTCTTGTTTAAATCCATAGTTTATTTCATGTATGTTATGTTTATAACATGATATTTTGAGTTTATAAGTATTGATGTAAGTTTAGTTATTTATATGCATGATTTTAGAATAGCTTAAGATTCAAGTAGTTCGTGAGTTATTTTTTGTATCTAATGACCAGGCAGTGCCTCAATGAAGAGTCGTCGCCTCTTTATACTGAGGCAATTCCATATCGCCTCTATGCATAGGGGCAACGCTCCATTGACTAGGTATTTGCCACATCAACAAGTTTTAGCATGTTTAGATCCTTAATTTCAAGTCTATTTCGTATGATTTATTTATTCTTTTTACTTTCATGTCTTTATATTTATAGTCCTCTTTTATGTAACTGCCTTGTTATCATGCTTGGACCAAATATTCACCAATTTTGTCCTTTCCTTTATTTATACACGTTTGGTATTATATTGAACTATCTTTGTGGCTTGATCTTATAGAATTTTTATCTATATTGGAGACTAATATTGTACCTCATTGTAGAAAATCTTGGAATGACTCTTAGTGGTCACTTCAGCACCCTCTTTAAAAGTTTTCTTTAAGTTCGTTTATATTGATAGTTAGTTTATTTTCAGTTTATTTTTTGCTTATTTTACCTTAACTTGTACAAAGTGTTGTAATCTTTAATCCCTTCTCCCATTTGATTTAAGTGTATCTTTGTAAATTATTGTTTTTTTTTTATAAATGTCGGACCAAATGCATGAAATTGAATTAATGTGCAAATTCAGACTTTAATATAAAATATAACAAATTTTTTTAAGAAAATTGTAATTTGCATGCTAATAAAGAAATAATTGAATAATTAAATGTAATAAATTACAAAACACAAACGGAGACCAACCGTAAAATTAGATAGACATTCAAAAGTCCATATCTAATTTCCGAACTCATTATCTGATGACTTCTAGAAACCTCCATAGAATCTAGTTGTCATATAAATGTATTCCGATTTTTATCCGAGTGACAACTCTAGACTTTAAAATTTATTTTGTATTTCTTGTGAGTCTCAAACTCACAGTATCATAATCGTTAAAGATTTCTGCACGTGATAAACTACACCGCCTGCCGCGAGCTTTTACAAACTCACTACCAACAACGGAGAATTTATGCCGACAAGGGATTAGTGTTTCAACTGAATGCTTCTTTGTGGTTCTTGTACTGAAAATTTAATTTAAAGAATGCCCATGGACAAGAGCTGTGTGGCTCCTATCCTGTCTTGGATTAAGAGTAGATCAATTACCGTATCAATCGGTATGGGAGTGGTTTCGTAGTCTCATGAAAAACCATAACATGGAGATGCTGGTCCAGGTTATTCATGTCTGGTGGGGTATCTGGTTTCAACAGAATCAGCTTGTTTTTGGCAAAAATGGGCTTCATCTAGTACATTTGCTTCTGATGGTAGACAGAATGCGGCTGGATTTCAGTCCTTCTGCAGACTCATTGCCTTCTAGCCACACTTATTATCGAGCTGTTGGTCATTGCTTCCCCCGCCAGTTTCATGGGTGAAAATTAATATTGATGCTGCTTTCCTGACTCGGGTATCTAAGGTGGGTCTGGGTGTTGTCATCCGATGTGAAAATGGTGATGTAGCTGTGTCAGCAGGTAAACTTATTGATGGTTGTTTAGATGTAAAACTTGCAGAATTGGAGGCTTTGCGGTTTGGTATGTCTATTGCTGTGGAGAATGGCTTCCAAAATGTCATTCTGGAATCTGATTCACTGACTGCTATTTCGAGGCTCAACTCTTTGAAACTTGACCATTATGCACCTGATCTTCTGTGTGAGGATATTCAACTGCTTATTGATCAACTTTCGCAGGTGTTATTTTCTTTTGTCCGACGTGAAGGCAACTTGGTTGCTCGTAATTTAGCAAAGGGTGTTCTAGATTTATGTTCAGATTTCTTTATTCAGGGGTCTGTCCTTGATTTCGCTTTTCATGCTATTGTAAGTGACCCTGTCAATTTATCTCCTTTATGCATATTTATTGTTCTCTCTATATATATTACTTTATTTTAATTATCATTGTATAAAAATGTATTTTTGCATTAATAAGAGGGAATTACACTAAAGAGATATAATTTCTTTGTAATTCCCTCTTTTTCATCAAAAGATAATTATTAACAAAATATATTTTACTTTGTAACCATAGAATACATCTAAAAAATTAGTATATTTTTTTTAGATAAAAAATTAGCACATTAATTATCCTTGATTTTTAAAAAAAAAAAAAACTTATAAACTAAGATGGATGAAAAAATGTGAAATCATAAATTTGAATGGAAAAAAAAAATCCTATTTTAGAAAAGAAAATATTGATATGCTTTGGCATATGGTCAAATTCAATGGTGGGTAGATTATTTAGCCACGTACGTACCAAACAATTTTGTTTTGATAAAATGTTAGCGCCAGAGGGGCATGTATAACGTGAAGGGGAGAGTGATGACAAAAGCATATTATAATATCATATATACATTTTTTTCTTATTTATATTTTTATTGTAAAAAAAATCCAACAGGTTAACCAAAAAAATCACAAAAATCCTACAAAGCAACTAATATATGTCTTCCTTTTCTTTCTTTTTTTCTTTTTATAGGGTAATATACATTAATTATTATAGATTTTCCTACTAAAATATGTTAAATTTTACTCCAAAATGTACATCCATTTTAGATTCTTTTATTACCATTTTAATTCCTGCTGTGCAGACACAGTTGTGAAATTGGTAGTTTTTTTTTTTTTTTTTATCAGCAACAGATGCACACCCTTTCGCCAAAAACCAACAGCCACCTCCATAGTTACTTCTCCTGTATATAAATTCTCACCATGTACATTGATAAACACACACACACACACATCAGATTTCCATCCATTTGCACATGAAAATGAAACACTTCAAAGCAATGGACAACAGTACAGACATGTTCAGCAGGCTAACACACTCTCTTCTTGTTCTTATCGTAAGTTACTTGCCCTTCAAAGAAGCAGCAAGAACCTGCATTTTGTCCAAGCAATGGCTTCATGTTTGGCGTGAAACGACAAACATTGAGTTGGACGAGAAATTTTTTGTGAAACCTGAAGAAACCAAACAAAATCAGATGATTCAAAGAAATGGTTTCTTTGATTTCGTGAGGCAGTTCATTGCAAACTACCCTCAAAAGGGTAGCATTCGAAGATTTGCATTGGCATGTTCAGCGCCTCATGATTTCATTCCTGACATGAAAATCTTTGTCGTTTTTGCGGTTTTGCATAATGTGAGAGAGTTAGAACTAGACCTCTCTGATCCTAGCCTTGGTGCTCATCAACCAGCACTGTTTGAGTTACCATTGCAGGCTTATCAACATAAGGGTCTTATGTCATTAAGGTTATTCTCATGTCGTTTTGATGTCTCTAAGTTCACTGGTTTTAGTATCCTCAAGAGTGTTTGTTTCGGTTGGATGGGTATAAGTGTCGTTTCAATCAAGTGTTTGTTGGTTAATTGTCCTTTGATAGAGAGTTTGAGTCTAAAGAATTGTTGGAATCTAGAGCACTTTGAGATTTCTTTACCAAACTTGAGGCTAAAGAATTTAGTTCTTGATAAGTGTAATTTTATTCAAGATCTGATTTGGATTGAAGGACCCAAATTAGAGTTCTTGAAATATTCAGGAAGAATAGGCCACCTTCACATGAATCAACGATGTATGGTAGAGGCTGATCTTGATTTTGGATTGGAGAGCGAATTTGATGAAGTTGGCTCTCTTGTTAGTGATTTCTTACAAGAAATTTACACTGTTAAAGTTTTGACTGCGTGCAGTGTCTTTCTTCAGGTATATGATTCATATGATCTACTACATATCATATTCATTTGTGTATATTTCTTCACTTTACGCACGCACACGCATAATTCCAATAAATGCTATGACTTTAATTATAATTTTATACATAAATTTGTCACATTCATTTAATAAATTAAATTTAGTCTTTTTGGTCAAATTTTGTCATACAATCTAATAATTAATAGTCGTTATATTTAGTTATATAATTTTTCATTACACGTGCAATAAAAAGCGTATAATTATAATACATGTGTCGATGTATTCATTATAATCTTATACATACATACTTCGTAGTAATTTGGTAAGAAAATCTTGTTCAATTTTTATCATATATAATCTAGAACTTTATTCAATGCTATCTACATTCATATCTAGTACACATTGCTTGAACACTTATATATAATCTGCACTTAGATTTAGATGTTTGTGATATTGTGCTTGTTTAATCATTGAAAAATTATTTAAAATGTCAAATTTATGATCAACACTACACTACGCAGGTTAGAGAGAGAGCGAAGGAGCGACAAAGTATCTTCTATCCTTACCAAATATAGCAATATCTGGCATACAACTCTGAATTCCTAGCCTGCATTTCTGACGAATAGAAGGAAATGAATAAGACTGACCTCACCAAAATTTAAAAAAAAAAAAAGAAATTTATGTTATCTCCACTCGCACTGTTGCACACATAGTTTAAGCTCAGGAAATGCATAATCTAGGACTGTCACAATTCTAGTTTCATTAAATGGTTAATTGGTGAAATTTGGAACTAAATATGTTGTGGTGGTCATTGCAGATTGTTCCTCAAGGAGACGAGCCATTTGGTATGGAATCCCCCTTAAATGTGCGCCATCTGATCTTGAAAACTGCCATGCATTTCAACGAATATTTTGGCATCAGATTCATGCTTCAGAGCTGTCCGCAACTTGAGATCCTTACTTTTGACATTGGCCCTGCTAAAATTTTCCCTGTAAGTACTTGAAAATGCCAACTATATGCATATTTCTATACACACATGATTCAATCCTCTACATAATTACTTGTGTTATGATATAATTGTTGCAGGACTATGTACCTCCCTTTACATTTAATCCCCATGAATTTTGGGCAAAGGACTTAGTTATTCAAAGGTGCATAGACAGGAAGCTTAAGGTGGTAAATGTGATAGGATTCAAAGGAACATTGAGTGAACTTTATGTGTTGAGATATATAATATTCTTTGGTCGCCAACTTAGAGAACTTAATCTCTATATATCTAATGAAGAAGGTACTGCTAATGGAGAAAATAGAGACACTTACAAGGCAAAAGTTGAGCTCCTTTTGAAGATCAGCAAGCCTCATCCCCAACTACATGTATCAATCTTCATGTGACTTCATTTTTATTTGTAAAATCTGTAATGATTCTTCATAGTAATTCTTTCCTGAAAATGTTTTCTTCTTCAAGTTGTTCCACAAAAAAATGTACTTGTATACCTTAAATTCTCTCTAATGAGTGTAAACTCCTAGTTATTTAATTAGTGTTTGTTTACATTAGCAAATTTTGCTTTTTGAGGTGTGACTTGAATCTCAAAGCATATATTAGAAATTCCATCTTTATTAGATTTGGCAGAAATTCTATTGCTCATTGCTGGTGAGTCCTGGCCTAGTTGCTAAAATGACTCTCCAATTGTACTTAGGAACTGGGGTTCAAGTTCCATTGTACATTGGCAAAAAGGATAAAAAAAGAGAAGGAAATTTAATTGCTCATATAAGTTATGATCCATAGTTATTATTCATTTTACATACTTATTTGGTGAACAAAATTAGTGCGACTTAGAACGGATTGTATTAAGAATTAAATCTCGTATTTCATTTATATATATATATATAATGCTTGAAAGTTAGAATGTTTTTATATAGTATATTTGCTGGCAAGAGAATTATGGTGAGCCCTTTTTTTTTTTTTTTTTGGTCATAAAAATGACAGCAAATTAGATGTTTAAAAAGTAAGCAAATCCATACTTAATCAGAATCTTATACCGTAATCTGAAATAGTTGAAGGAATGTTTTAGCTATGTAGGACTAAGCTAGCTGTAGTTTGGGGACAGGACAGGATAAGCATGATACATCTAATAACATTTTATAAGTGCTGACAGTATATATTATATATATTGAGCTATGTCCCAACTGTCTGATAAAAAAAATGTAGATGGGCAAATTTTTCTTGCATAAATGCATCAAGAACCTATCTGACTGAACATTTTGTAGGCATTTTTTCCTTATCTTTACCAGAAAAGAGATGAAGAATATAAATAAAACTTGTATACTTCACATCTTTTTCTTCTTTTGAATCAAGAACTTCCTGCTACAGTTCATGTTACTTGCACATGTAGTGTAAAGTTAAAGTGAAAAAAAAAAAAAGAATAAAAAGGGGCCTCTGGAATCAATCTGCTAAGATTGATTTTTTTTTTTTTTTTTTTTTTTGTAATTTCCTTTCTTCTCTTTTGGGCTATGTACAGAAGATCAATAAGCTAAAAGTAGAGACTTTAGAAGTCAATTATAGGTTCTCCAATTGTCAAATTTCTCTCTAAACTCCAAGGCAAGTTAAAAAGCTTTGCCGTTATAAATTTGAAGATCTTGTTCACATTTATGTTATGTTTAGCACTTGAAAAGAATAGGGTTGCCTTCATTGCTTTTGCATATGCCCTTGCCTGTATAAATTCACACACACATCCACAATATATTAAATTCCACAAAATATAACCTTATGTATACATCAAAATATTAAATAATTATCACAAATTTATTACTTTAGATATATCAATCGTCTAACATCAAAATATAACACGCTCAAAATATATCTGAATTATGGAAAATTCTTGTCAACACTGGACACATTATACTTAATGATGACAGTCTCCAAATTTTTAAATCAAAGTACCCATAAAATGTATTATAATAATTAAGCAATGATTTCTTTCTTTCAAACATTTATATAGTAGTCATTTTAAAAGAAATTAAAGTGGCCCCTTTTGCTTATCTTTAAACGCGGTGAGAAGGAAGCAAATGTCACAAACGTCAATTTTTTTTAAACCAAATGAATTGACAAAAGAAAGACTAACATTAAAGAAGAATGAAAAGACTCTCCTCTGAGTCACTCCAAAGACATTCTTCAACTTCAGATGCCCATCCAAAAAGGGTATGTCACATTCATGAAAAATATTAAGTACTATGTCCATCATCTTATTAAATTTCTGTTTAGATGCAGACCTTGATTTATTAATTAATGACCATTTGAGATGTTTTCCCTTTTCTTTATAATCATTCAATTTGTCATTTTCAAAAACAAAATATGATTAATTATGAATATTTTTCTCGTTCATACTCTGTCCGTGCAAAATATAAAATTTCTATATTTTAAATAAAAAAATTCGGAATTATTAATATATTAATACTAATTGAATCATCATGAATACATATTGAAAATTAATTATTACCTGAGTAATGATTGTCCATTGCAAATTTGGAGGAAGTAGAACAAAATCATCAAATTTAGTCCCTATTAGTATGGGAATTGCAGTCTACAAATTAACCCAGAAAAAAGAAAGTAAGATAAAAGTTAGAGACACCCAGAAACATCATTTGCATTAATTAAAACATGGTGGTCCATATTTCACTTTACTGATGCAACTAAACCATACCATTAAATCAAAAGTAACAAAGCAACATACAGAAACTAAGATTGTTTTTAAAAAATAAATAAATAAATAAAAAAACATCAATTTTATGGCTCCACTTGCCTATTCAAATGGATTTTTGGTGATATCATTTAGTGAAAAAGAGGTCATCCATTAAAAACCAGCACTAAATTTTCATGGCCCAGCAATTGAATTTGACCTCTGTGTACCCTATGCAAACTGAGTACAGCTTTATCCCTATTATCAGTATTTATTATTTAAAATGTTAATTATTGCTATATAATAACAATAATGTGCACATTTAAGGTCACACCAATAGCTGCTATATCTCTTTTAATGGATGATGAATTTGAGCGAGCTGATCATAAGTCACACAGAAAATACAACTAATTTGGTACAAGAAAGGGATTGTTAATTAGGTACCTGGTTCCATTTCCTTGCTTGACCATACCATTCAACAACACTGCAAAACCAACATAAATCTTGCATTAATGTTTTGTATATCCATTGAAATCCCAGTTAATTAACTGTTGATTAAGGTAATTACCTGTTGAGAGTACACCTACTAGTAAGATCAAACATGAACAAAATTGCTACTGCATCTTTACAGGCTATAGGAACATGATCAAGTGACCTGCTATCACCTACATTCAGATTAATATAATTAAAAAAAAAACCATTATATTCTAAACTCAGCTAATTAAAAAACCATATAAACTTGGTCAATTCATAAGTTAATTTAACATACCTCCTACATCCCATATGCTAAATGTAATCCTTGCACCTTGAACAAATAATGTTTTGTCCATTAAATTTAATCCTGACATCTCCAAGCATTGTTTTTGTTGCTCATCCCCTACATACTTGATCTTCATACATTTCCCAAAAAAACAGAAAAATAAAAATTAATTTATTGGGTAATTAATACACAATTTTGTTCAAGCATATATAGTCAACCAAAAAAGAATTTTCCTCGGAAACAAACAAGTGATATGACATGATCATGCTTACCACAAAGCTTGTTTTTCCAATCTGACAATCACCCAACAAACTAATCTTCAAAGGGACTAAATCAGAGTCTGAGGTGTATCCATTAAAACTTGCAGAGTTATAATCATCGGTTGACACCACCTCGCCAGTTTCAATCACTTCCGACTGCGGCGGTGGAGAAGAAGGTCCAGAAGTAAGCCGGCGGTACCTAGCAGGCCTACCTATGGAACAAGAAAGAATCCTGTCCCAAATAAACTGAAAAAACTGCCTAACAACTGACACACGTTCAAGTATGCTCCACTTGATATTTACATGAACGTTAAGCTTTCTAGCAATCTGGGTCATTTTCTCATGAACTACGATTATCTTGGCCATGAAAATTGAAGGTTAAAAGTTGAAATTTTTGTTTCAAGCTTTGTCATAGTAATTGATACTATGTTTTTGTTTGTGTTTGAGTTTGTGTTTGTGTTGCCTTCTCTTTTCTTTTTCTTTCTTTCGTTTGCTTCTTAAACTATAGCCTCTAAAAGAAGCTGGTGGACGGTTGACCGGTATTTTTTTCTATGCCGAAACGGTCCAACTCGCCGGCTACTTTGGGTCTAACGCACTACAGGGCACTGGGGTCAATGTTGGGGTCGGAGTCCGTGTCTATGGCACCAGACTCTACAAAACGGTGGGTGAGAAGGGTGTTTAGGTCGTTTCATGTGAAAAGGGTAGTTTCGTCATTACTTGTGAAAAGGGTATTTTGGAGAAATTGGATTATGTATGTGTTGAAGGTATAAAACTACTTTAGTTTTTGTCCATATGTACAGAGCACAAGCATCTTGCGAGGTGTTTCTGTGGACAATAAATCCTGATTTAAGAATGGGATGCATTGATGCTTCTTATTTTATAAGGGAGAACTTTGACGTATATTGGTGTTTGGTGTCACAATCAACATTAGAGAATTGGCAAACACCAATTTTATATTTTTTATATAGATGATGTCCGATACTAACAAAAATTTTGATTAATTTAAATTAAATCTGATAAATATTATTAAAAAGGTAATATATAAAATTTAAATTATTAAAAAAAATTTAAGTTTAAATTTTATATGTAAAAAAATAAGTGCTGAAAAAAAAATTTACTCAATTTGATTCAAATTGATTAGAATTCTTATGATTATCAAATAATAGAATTAATATATAAAAAAATAAAATTGAATCAATAATTATTGGAATCAGCTCTTAGATTTATTTTTGTTTAAGTGATATCTTAAATTTAAGTTATAGTTCAAACAATTGTATTAAATTAATTGTTGAAAAATTTTTATTACCCTATTTCTTTACTTTAATCGAATTAAATTAATAAAAATATAATGGTTTTTAAATATCAAGGATTCCGATAAAAAATAAAATTTTTGAAAAAAAATAAAAAAAATTAAATTTGATGGGTAATAATTCACTATTTTAGGCATATGGTAAAATGAATTTATTATTATTTTTAAAGGTGAAAAATTAATGTTGCTTCTTGACTTTCTTTTTAAACTACAGACTAGATTTAATTAGTAATTTGTATGTTAGATTATTTAAGAAAAAGGGAAAAAATAGAGTTTTAACTTGTACACGTACCAAAAAAAAAAACTTGTACACATAAAAAAAATTTGTGAAAGAGTATGAGTAGATATGTTGAGAGTTTTTTTTTTTTATATAAAAAAAAGTCCCTTTATTTTAGGACTTTAATATTTTCTTCAACGGTTCCCTCTTACTTTTTTTTAAATGCATAATTAATTTGATATTAAATTTTTTTTAGTTTATTTTAAGTTATTAGACGGGATCTTTTAAATTTGAAAACATTATTTTATCTATCACAATTTAAAGCTTAATCAATTATTTTGTAGAATTTTAAATTGATTATTATGTAGTTTATGCAAAAAAGAAAAAATAGAAATATTGATTCTACTGATCATTATTACTTCATCAAATTAATGACAGCCGCGAGAACAAAAATTCTCAATTTTTAGTTGTGGGATCAAACTTCACAAATTGTCATCAATGATGAATTAATCTTGGAACCCAAAAAAAAAAATGATAAATCCATAATAATGAATTAATGACTATAATAATGAATTAATGACTAATCTTTAATAATATACTAATCAATGCAAATGATGACTCAAGCTTAACAATTCAACCATCATTATCTTATCTCGTGACCTAGATAATTTTGCAATTGACCTATGTAAGGTTTTTTTTTTTTTTTTCTTTTTTCTATAATTAATAATTTGCAAATCTGAAAAAAAAAATTAAAAAAGGCTAAGAACAATGGAATTACAACATGATGAATGGCTTACACATTTGCAAAATGTTAAAATTGGATTGGTGGATCTAGATCAAGGGACTTTAATTAAGCCTTTTGGGAATCAAGCTAAAGCTGCACATACCTAATTGATTACCTGACTTACCATAAAAAAAAAAAAAAAAAAAAAATTTACCTTTCCCCTTAAAAAAGAGGAATAAAACCATAACCAGAAAAAAGAATTTTAATAAAATTATCCACCAAATTCATCTCTTTGTTAATATTTTTGTAATTTGTACCGTTGAAGGGTGCAGGTAATATAAAAATGTGCCATGGTTTCATCAAATAATAGCAGTCAGGCTTATTATTAATAACTCAAATCATCTAAATATTGATAATTAAACTACATAACAAGCAGCTCTCTTTTGTAACTCAAAGTAAAAATTTTACAAATCGATAGTTCGACAATTCAAATTTTCCATTTCAGGATTTGTTTAACTACTCATCTACTGATAAAATATATTTTATTTAATTTATATATTATATTATAATTTATTTTTAAGATTGAGAGATTTTCTATTTTTTTGAGGAAAGTTAAAAAAATATTTTTAATTCTTGAATTTTTTTAAATTTCTAATCTATTTTTATTTAATTAGAAAATTAATTTAATGTATTACATAAAAATCTAACTATGATATTCGAATTAAACATAGCTTAGATTTTTTTTTCCCATTTATATTTATGGTCATGCAAAGAAATTTTTGTGTTACTGTTCACATTTATATTTAAAAACCTTTTTCTTCTTCTTCTTCCCCTTGCCATTGTTACTGTTTTTGGTATTATTTGGTGTCTTTCTTAGGTATTTCTAGTCATTTTTTACCAAAAATCACCAAATCTTTTTTATTTTTTTTGTGCTTGTAAGGTGGATATTGAGTATAAAACTCAAATCTTTATAAATATTTTCATATTTTTTTTATGTTAGTATTTTGGTGAGGAAGTTTTTTTCAATTTTGGTGATTTAATCCTTTCATCGGAGCTATCAAATGGTAGATTATGGTGATGATAAAGTGAAAATATGGAGAATAGAATTAGATTATGCTCCGATTTAACTCTTTTAGTATATTTGAGAAATAAATGGCGGATAAAAGTTTTTTTTGTTTTCATCAGAAAAATTCTTATACTCTGAGCTTATTTATATTTATTTTTTAATATAATTGTTCTTCTCATAAAAAAAAAAAAAAAAAAAGGAGAGCATTTTTGGTGTATTAATTATATTCTCATGCAATGTTTTTCAGCAATGAAATGAATTTTCATCTTTAGACTAAAAAAAAGAGAAAATTTAAAGTTTAATTCTCTTTATTTTCCGATCTGAATAAATTTTTTATTGTTTTATGAAAGGTGCGATAACTATACTTGGTTGGTTATAGTGGAGGTGAATCTTGTTCTTCAATCAACCTTTATGCAAATCATTTCCCCATATTAGATGTTATCATTACAGCAGCTTATAGAGGTATAAATAATAATAATAAAAAGTACCTACCAAAAGTGCCCATTGGTAACTTTTTTTTTCTTTTTTAAATGAAGAGATTAAAAAGATGTAACCATATAAATGAAAATAATTTATTTTATAAACTATATATCAAAAATAATTTTTCGTGTTAAAGTAAATATAATTTAAGTATATAAACAGATAACAAAAGAGTTTAATTTTTGCATTTTACAATATTCTTTTTTTAAAAAATTAATTTTTTGAATTGATAATAGAGATCATTTTAGTAAATTTCAATTCCGAACATATCCTTTTTTTTTTTTTTTTTAATATGGACCTATGCATTTTTTTTTTCTTCAAGGCAGTTGATAAGCACAAAGTTAAGGTCATAAAGCTGTTTTTCATTTATCCTAAGCCTTTTGACAATTTCTATGTTTATCAAAGAATGGAGCCTGTATTCAATTGCTAAACTCCAACCACTAGCTACCGCACAATTTAACATCCTGAATTAGCTTCTTCTATATATTTATAATTTTTAGTATGCCGACAATAAGAAGTTTTTGTGTGTTGTTTACTGTATAATTTTTCTTCTATTAGCTTCCCCATGGGTGTCCAATTACTCGTAGACAAAAAAAATTGTAGGTTACAAATATTCATACTTTCAAGTGACTTTTAATTTATATAAAAAAAAAAAACTTTTAATTTTTTAATATTTTTTCAAGAATCTCAAAAGCCTAAACAGTTTCAAGATGAGATATGAAATAATAATAATAATATATTTGTTTTGTTAAATCACCAAATTTATTAAGATGGTATATGAGTTTGCTTCTTAACATATAAAAAAATAAAATTTAATATATATATATATAACTTTTTTATTATTATATGGGTGGGAAGTGAAAATTTGAACCATCCACCTCTAATTTGTTTAGCCCCGCATGAGGATGGATAAATCATCCGAACTAAAGCGTGCTGGCCACATATAGATAATTGTGCACATTTAGAACTGTTAACAAGTTGAATTGCTTGTGAATTATTCAAAACTTAACTCGATAAAAATTCATTTAAATTTATATATTTAAATTTATTTAATAAATAAATTATATAAAGTTCTATTTAAAATTTGTGAACAAATTTATATAAAAATTAGTAAACTAGCTTATAATTTTAGTGTATTGATGCTTTGATATAAGATATATAATATGTAAATATAAATTTTTATTTATAATAAATGAAAAATGTTTTTATAAATATATTATTGGAATACAATCATAATTTTTATTAAATATATTAGAACTTATTTGTTAAATAATTTATTTTAAATTTTTAATGAAAAAATTTAATTTATAATTTATGTAGTTTTAAATTTTTTAGATTCATAAACAGTCCTAGATATTAAATAATATAGTGAGATTGATTTCAACTCAACTTAATTATAAATGAACTAAATTTGAATTAACCGACTTAATTCAACTTGTTTATGCTCATATATCCATATGCACAATATGTTTTAAAAACCATATAAATAATTTTAAAAAATACATTTAGTAAAAACTGGCTTGAGCATCCCATAAAATTTAATCTGAAATAAATTAAATTTTCACAAAAAATTTTAAGTAAAAATAATTTGAATTTAAAAATTGTTAATGTACCAAAATACAAGTTATCGAAATCACTAATTTTGTAAACAAGGTAGTCTCTTAATATTATTAGAAGTTTGTATTAGTCATTGTCATTTGAATTGGAATATATATATTTATATTTTCTATTTTCATTTGGTAGAGGAGGTCCAATGGGTGATGGACACATGAGACTAAAACAACCTAACGACCTTTTCATATGGTATTTTGTTGGCCATATATATATACAGTTCTTTTGGTGGTGCTGGTTAGGATATGGAAAAAAATAATGATTAAAGAATGGAAGTTTATTCTTATCAAACAAGTATAGGTGTAATAATGTCAATGCCTGATTAAGCTTATAGATAATTAAGATTTTTTTGCTAGTAAAATTGCTAAACACCTCAACTAACAAGTACATTATCAAGTCGGCAAGATATAAGTTTAATGGTAATTCTACTTTAAAAACATTATAATAATGTAAAGTTAAATTTTATCATTATTATTAACTTATAAAATTAATTTTTTTAATTTTAAAAATATGACTATTTTTATTACACAATTCATAAATATTTACATAATATGACTTTTTTATCAATAAAAAAATATGATTAGATGTATGTATTAGTGTATATATGATTTTTATTTTTTAAAATAATTAGTTTAAGTAACTAAGTCTCATAATTGAAAATAAAAGAGTAAATTTCAACTAAATATTTTAGCTGCGGAACAAAATATTTTACAGTTTGTCGTCCCATTTAACTAAATAAATTACTCCTATAAATAGAAATCCAAACATGATAAACCCATCTTTAAGAGGTTCTGAGGATGAGTGTATATAACTTCGTTTTAGTGAAATCTATATTTATATAGAATAATATGAGAGATTATGTGTAAATGATTCCATTATCATAGCAGAATTCAAATCCATCAAAACTTCACTAAATCTATTAAAAGTTGAGTTTTTTGAAGAGATATAACTATTAAAAACACCAAAATATAAACTTCTTCTATATCTATAGATCTAGAAAATATCGGCTGATAAACTGAAAAAATCAAATAAAATTCAAGATAATATCATGAATCTAAGTTATTTATCAACATAATATAGCAAAAAATAAAAGTAAAGGGATTATTTTTTTTTGGCCAAAATGGCAAAAAAACCCACCCAGCTATTCACAATAACAGGATATGGTATCCATTTTGCTCGATTACATTTTTGCTTTTTGATTTTTATTGCCAAATTGTTTGATGGTGTTGACACACGTGTTGGAAAATTATCAAAAAGAAGAAGAAAGATTGAAAGGGCTTAAGAATTCAATCATGGTGGCAATTCACATGAAATTGAGTGATGAACCCTCTTATCTACTAAAAGTTACTTAGAAACGTTTGCTATATGTCCTATCAAAATTGTTGAATAAAGAAGAAAATTTTGCCCTATCTGCTTACCTTTCTTGAGGGCAACCTAAAAGCATTCTTTTGGGATTAATTTACCAAAACTTGTTACCATTACACCTCAATGAAACTTAATTACTTCTTTATTAACATTGGAATATATTATCAGCTCAAAGAAAAAAAAAACATTGGAATATGATATAGGAGACAGCTTTCATTTATAATAAATTTACTTTAAAATTTATGAATTATATAACAGAAATAATTTTTTAAAAAAGTTGTCTATCATAAAATAATAATTTTTCTTAAAGCATATATATATATTCCACTAAAAAAATCTTTTATATTTATTATCTCTTTCTGCAAATTAATATATGATCTTTAAAAATAAAACACAGTACCTAATTATCTCCTATAAGGGTAAATAAAATGTTTTCGATTTTAATTATGAGATAAAAATTGAATAATATATATCAAAATTATTGGTTTAAAATTAAAAAAATAAAATATTTTAATTTTTTTTATCATATAAATTTTAATATTAATTGAGAATTTGAAAATGACTTTTGCAAGTGTTAACTATTCAAGTCAAGAAAAATTGATTACACAATCCTAATCGCAACTTGTTTAGAGCATGCATACAGCAGCCAAGTGAGTGTCTAACAAGTCAACAATCACAAAATCAATGAAAGGGAAAGGAATAAAAGAAAATTATATTAAATTTTATACAAAATATCCAAATCATTTTATGTCCAAATTAATGACATATCTATATGTTGATTAAGAGGTCTTAACTAACATGCATAATTCCCCTAATATTTCATGAAGGTTTCGACAAAAATGTCTTATCTAACAAAAAAGTCTCACGAGGATTTTATGTGTCACCAACTCCTTAATTTCGTATCAATTAAATTTTTATTTCTTATATCCAATTTTTTTTTTTTACTATGGTTACATTAAATAATTGATTACATCAACAATTGAATAAAATGTGATCTTCCTAGTAACATTAAAAAAAAATGAGAAGATATATATATATATATATATATATATATATATATATATATATATATATATATATATATATAATCTAATAAACATGCAATAAATGTAATATTATTAAAACTAATCATCATCATTATGGTCCTAATTATTTAGAGTTGTTATTAAATTATCAATTATCAATTGTGATGATTGAATTGATAGACTTCGAACGATATATATTTTAAATTCACTCATTCTCTCTCCTTTTTATAAGGAACAATTACTTAAAAATCCTAACTTTTTTGTACCACTAACAAAAAAAACCATATTCTAATTCCGTTGTCAATTTTACATATAACATCTTAAAATTTAACAAAATTAACCCTTTATTAAATTTTCTTTAATGGACAGCTAATATATTCATTAGTGTAGCTCATTCTTTGACACATGGGGCCAATAAATACTTAGTAGATTTGACTAAATGCATAAAGAACTTTAATTTTTATTAAATTTGTGAAATAAATTCTACTAAAATTTTGAATAATTTTAATTAAAAAATTATTAATATCATTACAATAATTTTAATAAATAAATAATAGAAATAAGTGTGAAATTCAATGCTTTATTATTAATAAAATGTTCTTGAATATTTAGAAATTTCATAAAAAAAAAACATAATTGAACATATACCTTAAAATTTACAAGGAAATATAAAAATCCAGAAAAATGTACTAAAAAGGGAAAAACTATTAATGTTAACTAATGAAATTATTTTGAGATTAATTGCACTTCATTTTGATAAATTAAAACTAAAACTAATTTATAACAAAACAAAAACTTATTCTTTGTCTTTATATTTATGTATTTTATTATGAAAATTTCCTTATTTATACTTTTATAATAAAAATAGGAAAATTTTGAACATATAAAAAATTCAAAAAATAATGAGAAATTTTTTTATAATAAAATACATAATTATAAAAATAAAAATGAATTTTGTTATAAATGAGTTTTAGATTTAATTTTATCAAATTGGATGGAATTAATTTCAAAAATAATTTCATTAGTTATTACTAATAATTTCTCCATTTTAGTACTTTTTTTTAATTTTCGTATTATTATATTTTTGAATTTTAAAATATATGTTAAATTATATTTTTATAAAAATTTAAATATTTTTATTGATACTAAAGCATTAATTATTTTAATAAATTTTCAATTTTTATTAAATTTATTTGAAATTTTTAGTAGGATTTATTTTGCAAGTTTAATAAAAAGTTTGGATTTTTTTATATAATTATTCAAATCTACCTAGCATTTGTAGGCTCCGCATGTTAGGAAATGAACTCCACTAAAGGACACGTCAACTATCTATTGAAGAAATATTAATGGAAAGTTAATTTTGTTAATTTTTAAAATATTGTAGATAAGTTAATAATAAAGTTAGATTATAATATTATTTGTAAGTGATATAAAATGTTAGAATTTTTATACAATTTTTCCTTTTAAAAAATATTAATTTTTTGGATTATTTTTTTCAGCTCTATCACCGATTCATCATTATATATATCTTTGTTTATTGTTGGTCAAACTTTCAAATGTAATTTTCATTGGAAAAAAAAAAAACCAAATTAAAAGTAACTAGCATGAAAATGCAAAACTCATTACTAATCTTCCATTTTCATTTTTTTTTTTTTTAACAAAAAGTAAGTCTCATCTATCAAAATCGGAAACTAAGAACGCCCATTTACCCTTTTTTTTTTTTTCCTTATTTGTTCTTATTTTTCCTTATTTGTTCTTATTTTTCTCATGAGACAAACAATCAGATAACAATAAAAAAAAAAAAAAACCTTAAAATAATTAAAGTCTAATAAATAAAAAGGAGAGAGAAATCAAAAGAAATTTCACTTGCCTAGTTCAAATGGTAAAGTGAAGATCCCATGACCCCAACTTCTGGTGACACCATATCAAGACTCTTGAATTATGATGTGCCTGCTAGGAAAAAAATGGCACTCACTTTATATAATAATAATAATAATAATAATAGTAATAGTTAATATGATATATAGATAGATAAATAATATGATATGTTATGATATATATAAAGAGTGTACTTCAAATGGTTGTTTAAAAAAAAATAAAAAAAAAATCCATAAAATGAAATGAAAAATTTGTACGATAACTATAAAACCCAAAATATAAAAGATACAAAGAGTACAAAATGAAAAAAAGAAAAGAAAAGAAAAGAAAAGAAAAGAAAAGAAAAGTAAATGTAAGACAATTTCCCAAAGCTTTATTAAAATTATAAGCTTATAACCTAAATAAAGTTGTATAATCAAAGATAAGCATATTATGGACTAGCAAAGCCGTACTTATACTTTTCGATTTTTTCGGCCAATAAAATCTGTTCCCTTTTTATGCTTCATTCATAATTATACAACTTGCTTAATTTAAACTTATAACTTTAATGAGTTGGTAAAATGAGACCATCTTCTATTATTGAATTTCTGATTTACAAGATCCTCTACTGAAATAAGTATAATGCATACTCTTTAATAACTATCAGGAGATAATATCATTATTCTTAAAAAGATAAACCTTCAGAGAAAGAAGAATAGAAATTTAGAAACTCATAGTTTTTATTTATAAAGCAGTATCTATCAAGGGTTCTCTGCCTTCATCACAAATTAGTAATCTCCTTTTACAGTGATGAGGAGTACTATTACAAAAGCTATTTTGATAAAATTACAACTAATCAAAACTAGTCCTAAGATTATAGTTTATTCAATATATAAGATAAGATTAATAATCACATAAAGGACACACTATTTTAAAGACAGAATTGAAACATTAATACAGTAATGACACGACCATCACATGAATGATAAAGTATCAGAACAATAATATCATACTTTATCCAAAGTAGTTGAGGAACATTCATTTCTTGACAATTGGCTTAGGGCTTAGTGATAGGTTGCGCTCATCTTTGTTGTAGTCACTATTTGTGTCATACCATTAGGAGTATCTTGTAAATGGTCTTCCTTATACATCAGTGATTATCTATAGTTCAACAAAATCTTCATTTATTAAGTTGTCTCCATAAGTTGAGCCTTGAGTTGAACTTTCATTCAAAACTCCTTATCTATTAAAAGCTTCTGTCCATACTATGATGGATAATTTTTCCACGACATAATTTTCATTTACTTTAAGCTAGATCTCTATAGGAATTTTTCTACTTTTCTAAAACAAGTATCTTTGAAATTCTCTTAAATGAGAAAATTATCGGGTGCACAACAACCTTGCATATAGTCCAAGGGTCTGAGCTACCGCTAAGAGGAAACCAAACTCAACAATAAATCTATTTTAGGAGGACACCGTAGGTCATAATTTATAAATGATTGTCTTGAAGAATAAGGCTCAATCTGCTATACCTTTTAGTTTCAGATAGTGAAAAGCAATCGCTTCTAGATAGAAATGGGAAATGCAAATATCTGGGCCTACCAACCTTGAAGAAAAAAGGAGAATGGCCTATATTGACATGCCCTAAAATGACTACTACTCATCTTGAAGCGCTAACAATTAGCCAAAAGAAGTGTTCGATGTTAGCATCTTTATGTGATGAGAAAGGCAATGGAATTGAGGAGATAAGAGCAAGTTCAAGTTGAAACAAAATTATAAGATGAAGTTAGCCCAAGTCAAATGGACCTAAGTAAAAAAAAAACTTAACTTGGAGCTTAAAAGAGCAATGTTACATGGAGTAAAAAGAAAAACACCTAAATAAAGAGGAGTCTCTAGAATTGCTGATGTGGATGAGGCAACATTGAAGTTTATGGATGGATTTGATAGAGTGGGTTTGCGCACTTGGACTTCGAATGGACATTCATTGTGGCATCGATTGACCCACGGGGCCCATAATATATCAAATCGAAGCTGACTCAGAGAGCTATAATGGATGCTATAACTTTATCTATAGCAGTCTATCTTTAGGCCCAAATTCCTTTATTTAGGCCTTTAAATTTACTTTAAAGTTTATGTTCCTTTTTGGAGTTTTTTTTTCTTTTTCGTTTTGGTTTTAGGGTTTTTTCCTAGGCACTATTTATTTGCCTTTTTTAGTTGTTTAGAGATAGTTTTTTATGAATTAAAATAAATTACAGACTAGTTTTTCCAATTCCTCTAGAATTCTTTAAATCAATAGGGTTTTGGGCTATTGATTTCAGGTATTCTTTGAATCAATGAATTCAATTTCAAAGTTTGCGTTATATCAATTACTCAGCTCATGAACAAAAAGAGGCTACTTAGAAACTAAAATTATTTATGCTCCTCTCTCTAAAGAAGCTCTTCTAGGAAGAAAAGGGGAAAAGGATTCAAAAGGTACTATTGGAACAGGAAAGGAAAGAGCTAATGCTATACCTAGAAAATTCAAGCTAAAAGATATTACTTGCTTTGCCCCAACGATAGCACGAAATGAAGATATAAGAGGTGTTGATAGAGAAGTTAATGAAGGATAAAATTTATTAAAGGAGCTAGAGGAAGAGAATGTTGTTAGCAAGCTAAGCTCTAATCTAGAGACCAAGCCTCATGTGGATTAAGTGTTTTTATCTTCTCCTTTTTGGTTTTTTTTTTAACTTGTTGTCTTCTTATGCCTTTTCAAAAATTGTATTTTGGAGTAAGATCCTTAGTCATATCTGTTGCTCCTATGGTATATGAAGTAAGAGTAAGGTTGATGACTGATATGGTTGTGAGTTAGTCAGTTTGTAATCGCCATGGTTTCTTTGTAAGCTTTGTTATAGTTTCTTTGAATATATTTTAGTTATTAAAGAAAAAAATGAGTTGTCTCTTTAAATCAATAATAAAATGAAATGTGTGATGTATGATAGATTACTTGATTTATCTCATGTGATCTTATTATATGAAATTCCTTAGAGGGGGGCTGAATAGGGCTAGTTATAATTTTAAGAGAGATTAAAGGTTTAAATGAAAATTAAAAAGGGTTAAAAAATTGAGATCAAGAATGAGAGCAAGAAAAAAGTTCAAAAGGAACACAAGTGATTGTAAGGAGTTTGAATTATCAACTAATCCTACATCTCCCACCTAACTTATCCTTAAGTTAGGATTTTGAACTTACCCCAATCTTATTACCAAGATTATTATAATAAGGTATTTTAAAACTCAATACGAACCTTATTACAACTTATGTTTTTCTTGGATTAACATAAACTAATCTCCAATGTGTTTTTCAAGGATCAACACAAATCTATTTCCAAGTGTTTTCAGGGCTTACACTTAAACCTACCCATAAGAGATTTCAAGGCTAACTTATAACTTTTTATAATATGTGCTTTTACAAGAGTTCAATACTCAACCCATTTTTGACTGATTTCTCACTACCTACTTATCAATCCTAAGAAAGAATAGAGGAAAGAATCCTATCAATTAAGCACTAACCCAACTCTTAACAGAAAGGTAATTATAAACTCAACAAGAGTTTGTTTACATACAAAAGTTATACAAAGAATAAATGTAAAAGAATAAAATTTAACTTAATAAATTTAATAATAAATTTACTTTACCAACTCTTTAACTTGTTAAATCAGGATTCAAGTCTTGTTTATATAGCTAGTGATGAAAAAGTAGCTGTTAAAAACCTCTAACTTCATCCAAAAACTCACTCTCCTTTATTAAATGTAATTTTAGCTTTTTGTAGTGAAAAATACACTTAGGAGTGTGAACATTGAAAAATATGACCATTGCTCATAAATTTGTCCATTGGAGATTAGTCAAGAACAATTTGGGATTGTGAGTTATGAGCTCGGGACTATGAGTATAGACAATGAGGGTGGCAACCCCTTTCTTCAAGTTTTGGTCACTTATCAGCTTAGGATTGTGACCAATCAACTCGGGATCATGAGTGTACCCTCAAGATTGTGAGTGTAAACTAACTGGAAGAAAACTTCATGTTTTTGGCTTTAAATGACTTCCCTTGGACTTGAAGAAAACTTCAGAATCACTTCCCATGCTTTAGGGGAATTTGTAGGGGTCTTTGAAAGCTTTAATTGAACTTTAAATTGATATTGAATTCCTAGTTTATTGTCATGACCCAAATCGAGAGTTATGACTAGCACTAGGCAACGAGAATTCTTTCGAATCTGAAACCTGTAGCAAGCCTTAAAAATAAAAATACATGCAAAAAATAAATAAAAATACACCATAATTAAAATTTAAATCGATATAAAAATAAATACTTAAATGTCATATCATAATAAAATACTCCTATAGTATTTTGATATAGAAATCTCAAAATCCAAAACAACACTCTACTGATTCAATAACATTACTATTGTAATTTTCTAAAATACAATAAGAGTTCAGATAATAAAATTACATAGTCTAGCCGAGGTTAAAAAAGACCGGTGTAAACTACTACTAATACGGTATGACGAAGAAGACTCTCCTGAAAAAAAAATGTTTGAGAGGGTCAGACCTCACTGAGTGAATTATTATAATATATATACATGCAACCTAAAATCATATACAGTCAAGCATCAGTATATATATATATATATATATTAAATGCAGAAAGCATTTATTTAAATGAAGGATCAAATAGAACCCTAATATTCGCAACCTCAATGAAAATATCTCACTAGCCACACAGGCTTACTTCGTTCCAAGTTAATTCTCTTATTCCATTTTGGACAGTAGATTGGCCCTGAGACATTTAGCCGACCTAGCTCCTGCAGTCTCACTGTCAATGTGATTGGCTCCGAGACACTTGGTCAAAGGAGCTCTTGCAATCACACTACTCAATCACTGAAATTCTCAATAAATCGATCACTCAAATTTCACCTCCAATGATTTCATAAATTCAATCCTAAGATTTATCGCACCGGTACGTACATAGTCCTAGTGCAACCCAATAGGTAGCACGTTCTATTGATATCCTTCAATAAAACTGTATATTTATGGAAAATAATAAAATGCACAACTAAAATAAAATGGCATACAATATAAAAGAATATACCAAAAATATACCAGAAATATACCAAAGGTATACTGAAAATATACCTAATATATATACCACATATATAACACAATAACCATGAATATACAAAAAATATACCAAGTGTATATTGAAAATATAATAAGCATACATGCTGCATATATATCGAAATATACCAAAAATATACTGAAAGTATACCTAACATATATTAAATCATTTAATGAAATAATTCATGTTTAAACATATAATCAAAATGTGAAAATCTTTATTCATGCATCCTATATGTAATGCATATATATAATAATAACTCACAAGTTTGTGCTCCTCGAGACTGATTCGATGAGTCTGGTTCGATAGGTCTTAATCTCGACGCAGCTAGAAAAATAAATAATAATAAAATCAGAATAAATTCCTAACGTATACTTCTAAGAATTCTAAAGGAAGACTCGATCTAAGAATTCAAAACTTAATCAAAACACAGTAACTCAGGATCGACCCGACATCACGTTTTATTAGAATTTTATCAAAAAATGGACAGAACTGATGCAAGTGGAATTGTATACCCTAGTCTCTAGGACTTAGTATAAAGCAAGTAGGGTGTCAAACACTCGGGACTTAGGGTAAATCTTGTATTAACCGGATAGATACTTAGATGGATAGGTAAAATAAAACCAGAATGATAGTAATAATGACTAAAACAAATAAAGAAATCTAAACACTAACTCATTACTAAAATAATAAGACAAACAATATATATATCTATCTATGGGAGAATCACAAATCAGAATCAAACAATAACTTTAAACATAGTTATCATAAAATATATTAATTGGAAATTAGTCTATAGTCTTTAAAAGCAACTTTCGTTGTTGATTAAAAGTATTTCCTCTTAGAGTCTACAAGCACTCTCGTTGTATTGTAGAGATAAAAGAAAACCATAAAGCATATTATACTAATTATGTCTCCCTTAAGATGAATTCCCTTTACGATTCCCAATAAAATTACAATCTTAAGTAATCTCAATCACTTTCCACCAAATTACTCTAACTCTCGTTGGTGATAATTTGATTAACAAGTTACATATGGTGATCAAGAATACACAACACAAATAAGCACTAATTAAAATTAGATTATGAAAGATATAAGATAAAAATGTAGTTCTTATTTAATTTGTCATTATAATTCCTATACAAAAGACTTAGCCTAGATACATGATTAAGAAGCAACAAAAAAAGACCAAATTCAACATAGAAAGAAAGATAAAAAGATAAAGAATTGAATAAATAAAACTACCTTCTATGTCTTCTAAAGGATCCTTGATACTTAGGATGATCTTCTCTTGCACTTGGCTTTGTTTTCTTCAAGTGTTTTTACACTGACTCTTAAAATTAAAAGATAGTAGTATTTCTAAAACACTCTATTGATTCATATGTCTCTCTCTAATCTTCTTTTTATTGTCCTATTTTCATCTCTTTTTTTTTTCAAGCTAGAAATGATGCATATATAGGACTTGAAAGCTACTGGAAGTGACTAGAATATGATTGAACTTGGAAAGGCACCATTTAACATCAAAGGTCACCCCCCTTTACAGAATCTATAACTTCAAGGGCATTTTTTTCCATCCATATGACTTTATCTCAAGAAAGTTCCTTCATTAAAATTGTATAACATTTTGTTATCTTTCCAGAATAACTTGAATCACCTAATTTGGATGTCTATAGACAGAGTTATGGTTGAAATACCAACATTGCTCAAACTGGGAAAAGTTGCAACCCTTTGGCAAGAAATGAGTGTGACGACTCGTTACAGAGACTCTTGGTGACGACTTGTACATATGGTGATGACTCATCATCCTTCCTTATGATCCAAGCTTGACTCCTTTTGCTTCCTAGCTTGTTCCAATAAACTCTAAGTGTCTTCTAAAGCACATTTAAGCCCTAAATCATGCATAAAACTTACATAATGAGTCCTAATGATGAAATAAGTAAAAAAAATTAATTCAATAACTAAACAAATACATAAAGCATGATGAAATGAAATGAAAATAGACCTTAACTAGCCTAAATAACTATGTATATTTGCATTATATCAAGAACTTCCTTTGTAAAATGGACATCTTTCTATTGAAAAGTATAGCCGATCCTGCAAAAAAACGCACTTCTAAATTCACAAGGCTCAACACCTTAGGTTGGGATCCCAAGCTACTCAAATTCCTAACAGAGATTTACAATTTACCACAAATCAATATTAAATAATAAATACAATAAAATCATTAACTTTCATAAATATCCCTAAAATACCAAAATATAATATATATAAACATAAAAAACACTAAATATAATTATTTTCACATTAAATAAATAAAATCTCAAATAAATTATATAATATTAATAAAAATCCGATTTTATAATTATTCAAAATAAAATAGTAAAATTCACATTTAATTACTCAAATAGTTAAATATATAATAAAAATAGTTAAAAACCCATTTAATTACAAAAATAGTCAATTAATTTATTATTTGAATATATTTTCAAAAATTAGTATTAATTAGTTAAAAATAGTACATAATTTGTAAAAAATTATTTTAATGCCATTTATTATTCTATAATTATTTACAACATATTATTTAACTATAATTTCAACAAAAATACACATTTAACCTATAAATCCAAAATCCACATAATATAATATATTATTCAAAAATTATACAAAATTATTTTCTTAGTTCTAAAATTAATAACTTAAATTAACAATACTAATTTAACCAAATTTTCATCCAAAATAAATGAATAACATAATTAATAAAAATTCATTTTTTATTATTAAAATATTCAAAAATACCCATAATTCAAAAAAATAAACAAAAAATATAATTAGGAAGATTAAGCTACCCTAAACAACATTATTAAAAGAAAAATCCATGAATCAAATAAGAACAAGCTTAAAAAAAATAAAACCTAAAATGAACATAAACTAAAATTGAAGAAAACTCACAATCCGGACGTTATAAAGTTGAAATGATTTGAGAATCGAGAAGTACACATCGAGAGAAGTCTAAAGAGCCTAAAAACTTGACCTAAAACCATTAAAAAATTTTTGGTGTTGCAGTAACTACCCCATGGTTTTTTGCAAATATTCGACGACCGGAGCTCCTTGGAGGTAACGAGAAGGGAGAAGACGAAGGTGATGAGCTTGGGTGGCGTTGGTGGTGGCTGACAGTGCTCGGACGATGGCTAGCAAAGCTTGGTGGCATCGACAATGGTGGACAGTGAAGGAGAAGAAAAAGAAGAAGGAAAAGAAGAAAGAAAAGAAAAGAAAAGAAAATGAGGAGGAAGAGAGGTTGACTCATTTTTTACCACTTCTTTCTCTTTATATATATATATACACACACACACACACATTAACTTAGCCACTTGTCACCCACATATATACATATATATAAACATATCACATACTAACACAAATACACACAACACATGCACATCACATGCACTAATAATGAAGATGATGATGATGAAGATGATGATGATGATGATAATGATGATGATGATAATAATAATAATAATAATAATAATAATAATAATAATAATAATAATAATAATAATAATGCTATTTAAAAATAATAACAACAATAATGACTTTAACATTTTTAGATAATAAAGTTTCCAAAATAGATTATTTTATGTAAATAAAATACCTAGAATAAAATAAATGAATAGTATACACAAATAATGATAATATATAGATAAAATTTAAAATTTTATTAACACTACATATCTCAAAATAATTTTACATTATGTAAAATATTAGGTCATAACAATCTTCCCTCCTTATAAGAATTCGTCCTCAAATTCAAAGAAAAGAATAGAAATAAAACTTTATCAATAAAGAGGTAAAGATAGGCAACCCACATCTTGGCTTCTGTCTCCCATGTGTGCTCTTCCATGTTATTGCTTCACCATAATACCTTGACCATCGAAATCTACTTCAAATGCAACTGTCTAACTTGATAGTCCATAATCGTGATTGGTTCCTCCTCGTACGTTAGGTCTGCATTCACTTCCACACTATCAGGCTGCAACACGAGTGAAGGATCTGAAATATACTTCCTCAGCATCGAGATATGGAATACTGGATGCACTTGAGAAAAATTCAGAGGCAAAGCCAACCGATATGCAATCGTGCCCACTCTCTCCAAAATATCAGACGGTCCAATATATCTCAGTGCTAATTTCCCCTCTTTACCAAATCTCATCACACCCTTCATCGGAGACACCTTCAAAAACATATAGTCTCCAACCTGAAACTCCACATCTCTACATCTCGGATTTGCATAGCTCTTCAGTCTACTAGTTGCGGTCTCTAATCTCCTTTTAATCACCAAAACTTTCTAAACAGTATCCTGAACCATCTCAAGTCCAGTTAACGCTCTCTCTCCAATCTCATCCCAACTCAAAGGGGATCTACATTTCCTTCCATATACAACCTCATATGGTGCCATCCTAATACTGCTATTGTAGCTATTATTATATGCAAACTCTATGAGCGGAAAATGATCATCCCAGCTACCTCCAAGATCTAATACTCACATTCTTAGCATATCTTCAAGTGTCTAGATCATCCTCTCAAACTGACCATCTGTCTGAGGGTGAAAAGCAATACTAAAATCAAGCCTGGTTCCCATTGCTTCTTGAAATTTCTGCCAAAACTGAGAGGTAAACACAAAACCTCTATCAGATACAATGGACATAAGTACTCCATGAAGGCACATAATATGCTTAACATACAACTTCACTAACTTAGCTACAGAATAAGTGGCTTTAACATGAAATAAAAAAAATAGACTTGATTAACCTGTCCACAATCACCCAGATGTAATCGTATCCATCCTTAGAACGAGGTAACCTAACTACAAAATCCATAGCAATTCTTTTCCATTTCCACTCAGGAATAGGAAGTGGCTGAAGCTTTTCAGAAGGCTTCTGATGCTCAACTTTCACCTATTGACAAGTCAAACACTTAGAAACATAATCAGCTACATCCTTCTTCAGTCCGTCCCACCAATACAAATCTCTAATGTTATGGTACATCTTAGTGACACCTGGATATACATTGTAGGCTATAAAATGCGCTTTCTCAAGGATCTCTTCTCTTAAATTATCCACATCAGGAATGCATAATCTACCATTGATCCATAAAACACCTTTATCATCGAGTGTGAAATTAGTGAACTTCCCTACACGAACATTCTCTTCAAGCTCAACTAGAATAGGATCTTAGCCCTAAGCTGCCTTAATCCTATCTCTCATCATTAATCGGACTCTGAATTGAGCTAAAAGTCCTCCTGATATGCTAATCTTCATCATCAAACCTTAATCCACTAACTTATGCTTTCTTGGATTAACGATCTCCTCTCCATACTAATATGAGCAAGACTACCCAAGGACTTCCTACTCAAGGCATCTACTACCACATTAGCCTTTCCTGGATGATAAAGAATCTCGCAGTCATAATCCTACAGGAATTCTAACCATCTCCTCTGCCTCATATTCATATCTCTTTACTGGAAAATGCACTTAAGGCTCTTATAATCTGTGCAAATCTCACAAGTCATCACGTACAGATAATGCCTCCAAATCTTAAGAGCAAATATCACTGCAGCCATCTTTAGGTCATGAGTAGGATAATTCTATTCATGTTTTTTCAACTGCCTTGAAGCATAAGTTATCACCCTACCATTTTGCATGAACATATAACTTAAGCCAACTCTAAAGGCATCATAATACACAGTGAACTTATCTACTCCATTAGGCAAAGCCAAAACTAGAGCTATGGTCAACTTCTCCTTTAATAATTGGAAACTATTCTCATAAGCATCTGACCATACAAACTTTATATTTTTCTAAGTTAAGTGAGTCATAGAAGCTGTAATTCTAGAAAAATCTTGTACAAACCTCCTATAATACCCAGCCAAACCTAGGAAACTATGAATCTTCATGACTATCGTTGGTTTGAGCCACTCAGACACTGCCTTAATCTTTTGTGGATAAACCTGAATACAGTCTTTAAACATTACGTGTCCAAGGAACACAACACTCTCCAACCAAAAATCACACTTTAAGAATTTAGCATAAAACTAATGTTCTCTTAGTGTTTGCAGTATTATCCTCAAGTGATATACAAGCTCCTCCATACTCTTCGAATATACCAATATATCATCAATGAAGACTATTATAAATTGATCCATAAATGGTCTGAATACCCTATTCATCAATCCATAAATGCAACCGGTGCATTAGTCAATCCAAATGACATCACCAAAAACTCATAGTAGCCATATTGAGTGCAGAATGCCATTTGAGGAACATCGGCCTCATTGATCCGCAACTGATGATAACCCAACCTCATGTCGATCTTAGAAAAGAACTATGCACCCTGAAGTTTATTAAAGAGATCATCTATCCTTGGGAGAGGATAATTGTTTTTCATTGTCACTTTATTCAGCTCTTAATAATCTATGCAAAGTCTCAGTGTACCATCCTTTTTCTTCATAAATTGGACTAGTGCACCCCAATGAGAAACACTGGATTAAATGAAACCCCTTATCTAACAAATCCTGTAACAGTTCATTCAACTCTTTCAACTCTACAAGAGCCATTTTATAAAGTGGCATCAAAATAGGAGTGGTGCCTAGAACCACATCTATATAAAATTTGATCTTTCTGTGAGGTGGTAAATTTGGCAACTCCTTAGGAAAAACATTAAGAAACTCATAGGCAACAAGAACATTAGTGAGTGATAACTTCTCCACAGAAGTATCTCAGACAAGTGCCAAGTATCCTTGACAATCCTTCCTCAACATCTTCCTAGCTGTGATAGTAGAGATGAGATTCTGATGTGTAGAACTCTTATCACCCACAAACTTAAATTCTTTTGCATCTAAAATTATAAAAATTACCTTTTTACTCTGACAATCCACAATGACATAGTATTGAGACAACCAATCCATACCAAGGATAACATCGAATTCCATTACATCCAATAACACTAGTTCTCCTGACAGTTCTTTGCCCCCGACTAACACCAAACAACCGAAAAGAACAACGTTAGTGTCCAATGAATCACTAAGAGGAGTGGTGACATACAAAGGAAAAGCCATCCTCGAAGCTTGCTAACACGACTTTAAAGCAAAAACAAGGGACATGAAAGAGTGTGTCACACTCAGATTAATCAAAACCCTAGTATCTAAGTAATAGACTAGAATAATACCTGCAATGACAAAATTAGATGCTTAAGAATCCTGCTTAGTGAGGTGGAAAACTCTAGCCTGACCTTGACCTCCCTCTTGACTGGTGAAAGCCTAGCCAAAACCCCTAGTACCCCCTTTAGTACCTTTGTCACGCCCTTGCTGGGCAATAATCTGTGTCATACTCAAATACTGAGCTGGCGATAACTAAAAAAGTGTTGGAGCTGCACTAGTAATAAGCTACTGCGGCTGAAAACTAAAATGCGGACACGCTTTGGCAAAATGTCCCCATTTGTCCGCATTGAAAACAAGCTCCAGGAGTCATGTAACACGGTCCCTAATGGACTCTCCTACACATCCGATAAGCACTGGCTGCTAATCCTATATTGCCATAACTAGAACTCTGACCCCTGCTACTGTTAGAAGCACCTGACCTAAATCTGATAGGTCTACGAGGTCCAACACAACCATGTCTGCTACTCCTATGGACTCTCTATTATTGCCTCTGACTTTGCTATACTGCACCTCTCTGTTGACTATTGAAACCAATATGGAAAGTCAAATACGGAGTAGTCTAGAATCCTCTTGATTAAACATCTCATAACTGGTAATAATCAGGCATTGCTCCTTGCTTGACCAATTTCAACTCTATCTCCTTGGCCAACTCGATCACAGACTCGAGAGTAAGGTTAGCAGTAAGGATCCTAGCAAAAGCAGAACCCAGACCAGTGACGTAAGTCATGACAGTAAATGCTGGTCTCACATCAAATCCTCTGCATATCTATCCAATCGGAGAAACTCTCTGGTGTAGTCCTCGATAGATCTGTCACCTCTAGAGATGCTGGTCAATCTAAGTTTATAGCTGATTCGCAATGGCTCTAGACTGAATGTCCTCATAAACCTCTCTTGGAATTGAGCCCAGGTCATAGTCGTCATGTATGGTTGTATCACCTGGACGAACCAATCCAGGGCTAGTCCTTCTACATATAGCTCGACTATCATAATTAACTAGTACTCAGTATGAGCAGTTTGAGTCCTCATCTTAATGGCGTGCAGAAAATCCAAAGGGTTTGACATCCCATCGAATGCTATACGGCCAACTCTGGCATAGAACAATACTGCCTAAAGGTCAGACATACCCTGTCGATAGGCAGGCTATATTTGTGGTGTGGCTGGAGGTATCTCAGCTTCCTCGTACTCTGGCTCAATAAGTTCCTCATCCTGTAGCTCTCTCTGTCTACGATGACTTGCTGCTCCTCGAGGTCTACCTTTGCCTCTACCTTTATGCCTCACTAGCAGCTCAGGAGGTAAAACTTTATCCTGAAAGGACTCATCATTCTTAGCCTCAATGACCGATGGAGTGACACATGCTTGCCTCCTCATTTTGAAAAGATAAAAGCCAAAGAGATTCAGAAAAAATAGACAACCGAATGAATATACGAAATTTCAAAAAGCAATGAAGACTTTTCAAAGACAGAGTTAAATATAATTTACTACAATAGTTTTAAGGAAAACACAACTCTAAAAGCCTAGGTCCACAACACTAATAACCTAGGCTCTGACACCAACTTTTTCATGACCCAAATTGAGAGTCATGACCGATACTAGGGAACAGGAATTCTTTAGAATTCAGAACTCATAGCAAGTCTTAAAAATAAAAATACATGCAATAAATAAATAAAAATACACCAAAATTAAAATTTAAATCGATATAAAAATAAATACTTAAATGTCATATCATAATAAAATATTCATACAGTATTTTGATACAAAAATCTCAAAATCCAAAGCAACACTCTACTGATTCAATAACATTACTACTGTAATTTTTGAGAATGCAATAAGAGTTCAGATAATAAAATTACATAGTTTAGCTGGGGCTAAAGAAGACCGACATAAAGCACTACTAGTATGGTCTGACGAAGAAGACTCTTATGAAAAAAAAAAGGTTGAGAGGGGGTCAAATCTCACTGAGTGAATTATTATAATATATATACATGTAACCTAAAATCATATACAGTCAAGCATCAGTATATATATATACAAGCATTTCATATAGATGCTAAAATCCGCTTTAATATATATATATTAAATGCAAAAAACATTTATTTAAATGAAGAATTAAATAGAACCCTAATATTCATAACCTTAATCAAAATATCTCATTAGCCACACATACTTACTTATTTCCAAGTTAATTCTCTTATTCCATTTTAGATAGTAGACTGGCCCTGAGACACGTAATCAACCGAGCTCCCGCAGTCTCACTACCAGTGTGATTGGCCATAAGACACTAGGTCAACCGAGCTCCCATAATCGCACTACTCAATCATTGAAATTCTCAATAAATCGATCAATCAAATTTCACCTCTAATGATTTCATAAATTCAATCCTAAGATCTATCGCATCAGTATGTCCACAGTCCTAGTGCAGCTCACTAGGTAGCACGTTCTATTGATATCCTTCAATAAAACCATATATTTATGGAAAATAATAAAATGTACAATTAGAATAAAATGACATACAATATAAAAGAATATATCGAAAATATACCATAAATATACCAAAGGTATACTGAAAATATACTTGATATATATACCACATAAATACCAAAATAATCATGAATATACCAAAAATATACTATGTCACGACCCAAAACAGGAGTCATGACCGGCGCTAGGGAACGGGAATTCTTTCGAATCCGGAACCCGTAGCAAGCCTAAAAAAATAAAATAAAGCATGCCACAATAACAATAAAAATATAATATGCAGCGGAAATAAAAATCATAATATCATTATATTATCCATATCAACTGGATTTAAATAAAAATCTCATCCCATACATAAAATCTCTTTAATACAATCCAGTTTCAACATAATATATCTCCTTTAAAACAAAATACATGAAATCCAATACTTTAATTCACAACTACTGCAGTGTCTAGATAAAATAAATAAGACTCAAGTAGACATTTTACATAAAGAAGCCGGGGCGGAAGAAATCCGGCGTATCGACCTGCTACTGAGGTCTGAGGAAGTTGACTCTCCTGAAAAATAGTCAACGGAGGGGAGTCAGACCTCACTGAGTGAATTACTATAATATATATACATACACACTAAGTGATAATGCATACAGTCAACGGTATATATATAATATGTATATATACAGGCAAATTCATACAGATGCAGAAAAATCGTTTTTATATATTTTACTGAAAAATCCCAATTTATGAAGGATCACATAGAACCCTAGAATATCGCAACCTCAGAATAATAGTGTTAAACAACACTCTGGCCATACAGGCTCACTTATACCAGATATATCCACTTAATCCATTTGGACAGTAGATTGGCCCCGAGACACTAAGTCAACCGAGCTCCAGCAGTCTGACTGCCAGTGTGATTGGCCCCGAGACACTTGGTCAACCGAGCTCCAGCAATCACACCCAAACCACATCTCACACATATCAATAATCATAATCAACTCAATATCCACAAATAGTTAGTATATAGCCTAAAACTATAGGCGTATCGGTACGTACTCAGTCCTAGTGCTGCCCACTAGGTAGCACGTTCTATTGATATCCTTCATTAATAAATAATAAAACATTCATTCACAAATACATGATGCATGAATTTAAATAAATCAACAATATAAACTATATATATACCGAAAATATACCAAACATAAACCAGGTATATTTTGAGTATATATATGTCAAATAAATCCAATCAAATCATGAATTAAACTAAAAATATATTTAAAAACATTTTAAATATATTTTATTAACAAAACATGTATATAATTTATTATATACCAAAAATATACCAAAAATATACTTGAATATAAATCACATTATTTATGCATATTCAGTCAAAATAAAACATGCATTTTTCTAAATCATGCATCCTAAGCATATATATATATATAATATAGTAACTCACCTAATGCGCTCCACGAGACAGGTCCGACGGGCCTGGTCCACTAGCCCTCGGTCTCGGCGCAACTAAACAAGCAATAAATAACCGACATTAGAATAAACCTAACAGAAATCCTAGAATTCAATCTAGAGTATTAAAATACGGAAACAGAATTAGGGTTCGACTGGATATCACGTTTTACGAGAATTCTACCGAAAATCCGGCAGAACCTCCCCTGTAAAACGGACATCTCTCTACTCAAAAGAGTAGAGCCGACCCTGCAAAGAAACACACTTCGAAAAACGAGCTCAACACAATCAAAATCCCACGGTCGGACTCCAAACTACAGTCCACCGACCGGGGTCCACGAACACAGAACAATATTCCAGATACAACAAAAATATCCTTAAATCACAAAAATACATTTCATACGTAGAAATTACATAATTAACCTTAAAACACTGTAAAAACCGATAAAACTCATTTTATTAGAAAAACCGTATATTATATATATAATTGAAAATAATTCCCGAAAAATAGTTTTAATTAGTTAAAAATACCAAATATTTTGTAGAAATCATTTTTATACCTTAAATAAATATTAAAACCAATTAAATTACATTTTTAGACAATTTAGGGTAAAATTACCACAATACCCTTATATATATAAATATACTTAAATTACTTCAAAAATTCACTAAAAATCATACAATTATCCAAAATTAATTTTCTCAACATATTTATCAATAATATCAACATTTAAACTCAATTAACCAATTAAATTCAATTTAAAACACAACTAACCTAATTTTTCCAAAATTCCATAAACTTCAATAATTCAAAATAAATACTTAGAAATTCATAAAAATTCCAAATAAATTCCTATAATTCATTTCAACACCCAATTTAACCATAAACTCCAATTTCATAATTTAAATAATTAATTTCCGAAAATTAGAAAATAATATTAAAATATTCAAAAATACCCAAAAATCCAAACAATCTCCAAAAATTCTACAAAAATTCATACATGAAGATTAAGCTACTAGGAACAACATTTGTGAAGGAATTAAGCATGAATCAATCAAGAACAATTCGAAAAAAATCGAAAACCCTAATAGGCCGAATTTTACAAATCGAAAACTAAGCAATTCTAGACCATTTTAGCTCAAACCAAAGCTAGAATAACACTCACCGGAGCTCAAGGAGAAGAAAGAGACCGGCGGTATCAAAAACGGTGGCCGAAATCGACGTGATCGACGGTGAGTTGATTTTCGGCTTCTCCAGCCAAAATCACTCTCCCGACGCCGGAAACGGCCTCCACAGGCGGCGAAACTGGTCGGGGAAGATGGTGGCACACCGGACGGCACACCCACGGTGAAGGAACGGCACGGCAGCGACCGGAAATGGTGAGGGAACGATCGGAGAAGAAGAAGAAGAAGAAAAACTATCGGGGGCAAAATGGTAATTTTGCAAACTTTTTGATTTTTGATGTATATATGTATATATATATATATTATACTATATATTAAAATAATATTAAATTACACACATCAAATATACACCACACACATTAAAATATTAATATTTTAATAATTTTTACCAAATAAAATTAATTAAATAACAATTTAAACAAATAAATACTTAATAAAATATTAGGGAATAATAAACCCTAATTAAATAAATATACACACAGGCTTTATTTAATAATTTAAAAATATGTATGAGTTCATGCAAGTCCGTAAATACATTTAAAATAATTAATAATACATTGTTTACGTGAAAATTTCCCCGAAAATGCAAGTCCCGGGAAAATTTTACGTAAAACACTGTATATAAAACACATTAATTAAAATAGGTTTAAAATACATATCAACTCATAAAAAATATCACATATATAGTCAAAATTATTGACACTGCATATCCCGGTACAATGTAAAAATATTTTAAAAATATGGGATATTACAGTCTTCCCCCCTTACAAGAATTCGTCCCCGAATTCTAAAAAGAAAAGATCAAGAAGGAAAGAGATACGGGTAAGAAGCTCGCATCTCAGCTTCAGTCTCCCACGTATGCTCTTCAACTCTGTCACTACGCCACAAAACCTTGACCATCGGAATCTGCTTCGATCGCAACTGTCGAACTTGAAAATCTACGATCGCCACAGGTTCTTCCACAAACGTCAAATTTTCACTCACTTCTACACTGTCGGGCTGCAACACGTGTGAAGGATCTGAGATATACTTCCTCAACATCGAGATATGAAATACTGGATGCACCTGTGACATACTCGGAGGCAAATCCAACCGATATGCAACAGTGCCAATTCTCTCCAGAATCTCAAACGGTCCAATGTATCTCGGTGCTAACTTACCCTTCCTGCCAAATCTCATCACACCCTTCATCGGAGATACCTTCAGAAAAACGAAATCTCCAACCTGAAACTCCACATCTCTGCGCCTAGGATCCGCATAACTCTTTTGTCTGCTTACTGCGGTCTCTAATCTTCGCTTGATCACGGTGACTTTCTCTGCAGCATCCTGAACCATCTCTGGTCCAGTCAAAGCTCTCTCACCAATCTCATCCCAACTCAACGGGGATCTACACTTCCTTCCATACAACGCCTCATATGGTGCCATACCAATACTGCTATGGTAGCTGTTATTATATGCAAACTCAACAAGCGACAAATGATCATCCCAGCTACCTCCCAAATCCAAGACACACATCCTCAACATATCTTCCAGTATCTGGATCGTCCTCTCAGACTGACCGTCTGTCTGAGGATGAAAAGCAGTACTGAAATCCAACCTAGTGCCCATCGCTTCTTGTAACTTCTGCCAAAAACGAGAAGTAAACACCGAACCTCTATCTGACACAATGGACACAGGTACTCCATGAAGGCACACAATATGCTTCACATACAACTTCGCCAATCTAGCGACTGAATATGTGGCTTTCACAGGCAAGAAATGTGCAGACTTCGTCAATCTGTCTACAATCACCCAAATGGAATCGTATCCATCCTTCGAACGAGGTAAACCGACCACAAAATCCATAGCTATCCTTTCCCACTTCCACTCGGGAATAGGAAGAGGCTGAAGCTTCCCAGAAGGCTTCTGATGTTCGGCTTTCACTTGCTGACACGTCAAGCACTTAGCAACATAATCAGCAACATCCTTCTTCAATCCATCCCACCAGTATAGATCTCTGATACTGTGGTACATCTTAGTAACACCTGGATGAACGCTGTAGGCTGTAGAATGTGCTTCCTCTAAAATCTCTTCTCTCAAATCATCCACATCAGGAACACACAATCTACCACTGATCCACAACACACCATCATCATCGAGTGTGAAATCAGTGAACTTCCCTGCTCTGACATTCTCTGCAAGCTCTTCTAGAATAGGATCTCGGCTCTGAGCTGCTTTAATCCTATCCCTTAGTACAGATCGTACTTTAAATTGAGCTAACAGTCCACCTGATCTACTGATCTTCATCATCAGACCTTGATCCACCATCAAATGCAACTCCTGGATCAATGGTCTCCTCTCAACACCGATGTGAGCAAGACTACCTGAGGACTTCCTACTCAAGGCATCTGCTACCACATTAGCTTTACCCGGATGGTAAAGAATCTCGCAATCATAGTCCTTCAACAGTTCCAACCATCTTCTCTGCCTCAGATTCAGATCTCGCTGCTGGAAAATGTACTTAAGGCTCTTGTGATCAGTAAATATCTCACAAGTCACCCCGTACAGATAATGTCTCCAAATCTTCAAAGCAAAGATCACTGCAGCCATCTCCAGATCATGTGTGGGATAGTTCTGCTCATGCTTCTTCAACTGCCTCGAAGCATAGGCTATCACCCTTCCATTCTGCATCAACACACAATCAAGACCAATTCTAGAGGCATCACAGTAAACTGTGAACTTATCCATACTATTAGGCAAAGCTAATACTGGCGCTGTGGTCAACTTCTCCTTCAACAACTGAAAACTATTCTCACAAGCTTCTGACCACTCAAATCTAACATTCTTCTGAGTCAAGCGAGTCATAGGGGCTGCAATCCTGGAAAAATCCTGCACAAACCGCCTATAATACCCGGCTAAACCTAGAAAACTCCGAATCTCAGTAACTGAAGTAGGTCTAGGCCACTCAGATACTGCCTCAACCTTCTGTGGATCAACCTGAATACCTTCTTTAGACACTACGTGTCCAAGAAAAGAAACACTCTCCATCCAGAAATCACACTTCGAGAATTTAGCATAAAGCTGATGATCTCTCAGTGTCTGTAGTACAATCCTCAAGTGATATACATGCTCTTCCATACTCCTCGAATATACTAGTATATCATCAATGAAGACTACTACAAACTGATCCACATACGGTCTGAATACTCTGTTCATTAGATCCATAAAAGCTGCTGGTGCATTAGTCAAACCAAAAGACATCACCAGAAACTCATAATGACCATATCGAGTGCGGAAAGCTGTCTTAGGAAAATCAGCTTCACTAATCCGCAGCTGATGATAACCCGACCTCAAGTCGACCTTAGAAAAGAACTGTGCACCTTGTAGCTGATCAAACAAATCATCTATCCTCGGGAGAGGATACTTGTTCTTCACTGTCACCTTATTCAGCTCTCTATAGTCAATGCACAATCTCAGGGTACCATCCTTCTTCTTCACAAACAAGACTGGTGCACCCCAAGGAGAAACACTAGGTCTAATAAAACCCTTATCCAACACTCCTTCAACTCTCTCAACTCTGCAGGAGCCATACGATAAGGTGGCATAGATATAGGAGTAGTACCTGGTACCACATCTATACAGAACTCAATCTCTCTATGAGGTGGTAAACCTGGCAACTCCTCGGGAAAAACATCAGGAAACTCATAAGCAACAGGAACATCTGTGAGTGATAACTTCTCCACTGACGTATCCCTGACCAATGCCAAAAACCCCTGACAACCTTTCCTCAACAACTTCCTAGCTGATATAGCAGAAATAAGATTCTGAGGTGCTGAACTCCTATCACCAACAAACTTAAATTCTATTTCACCAAGAATTCTGAAAATCACCTCCTTATTCCTGCAATCAACCACGGCAAAGTGCTGAGATAACCAATCCATTCCCAAAATAACATCAAACTCCATCACATCCAACAAGATCAAATCGGCGGATAATTCTCTATCTCCCACGAGAACTGGACAACCAGAAAGAACAATATCGGCGTCCAAGGAATCGCTCAGAGGAGTGGCAACAGACAAAGGAAAAGTCATCCTCGAAGCTTGCCAACAAGATTTAGAAGCAAAAATAGGAGAAACAAACGAATGCGTGGCACCCGGATCAAACAAAACCAAAGCATCCAGGTAACAAACAGAAAGAATACCTGCCATGACTGCATTAGATGCCTGAGCATCCTGCTGAGTCAGATGGAAGACTCTGGCCTGACCTCGACCTCCCTGCTGACTGGTAGAAGCCTGGCCAACGCCTCTGGCACCTCCTCTAGTACCTCTACCACGACTCTGCTGTGGAACAAACTGAGTAGAACTCTGATGCTGGGCTGGTGGCAACTAAAATGGCATGGGCGCTGCACTAGCAATCGACTGCTGTGGGAATCGCAGAATCTGCTGCTGCTGATACCCAGAATAAGGACATGATCTGGCAAAATGTCCTGTCTGTCCGCATCTGAAGCATGTCAGTGGTGTCAGATAACACGGTCCCTGATGGACTCTACCACAAGTCTGACAAACACTGGCCGCTGATCCAGAACTACGACCACTGCTGCTGCTCGAAGCACCTGATCCAAATCTGAACGATCTACGCTGACCTCCACGGCCATGTCTACTGCTCCGATGCACTCGCTGCTGCTGTCTCTGACTCTGCTGAGTCGAACCTCGCTGCTGACTACTCGAACCAACATGAAAACTCGAATATGGAGTAGCCTGCAATCCACTCGACTGAACTCCCAACTGGTAATAATCAGGCATCGCTCCCTGCCTAACTAATCTCAGCTCGATCTCCTTAGCTAGCTCAATCACAGACTCCAGAGTAAGACCTGCTGTAGGCATACCAGCAAAAGCTGAACCCAAACCAGTAACATACATAGTAACAGCGAAATACTGATCTCGCATCAGATCCTCAGCATATCTACCCAGATGAAGAAACTCTCGGGTATACTCCTCTACAGATCGATCACCACGAGAAATACTGGTCAATCAAAGACGATAGCTCAAACGAAGAGGCTCTGGACAAAATCTCCTCATGAATCGCTCTCGAAACTGAGCCCATGTCATCGTCATCATATAAGGCTGGATCATCTGAATGAACCAATCTAGAGCTGGTCCCTCAATAGACAACTCAACAATCATGATCCTCTGGTACTCGGTATGAGCAGTCCGAGTCCTAGTCTCAATCGCATGCAGAAAATCTAAAGGATCAGAAGTACCATCAAAAGCAATCCTGCCAACTCTGGCATAGAACAAAGCTGCCTCAGGGTCAGACATACCCTGCTGATAGGCAGGTTGAACAGGCTGAACAACTGGAGGAACAAGAACATCAAACTCAGGCTCAACAGGCTCCCCGTCCTGTAACTCTCTCTGCCTACGGCGACCTGCCGCTCCTCGAGGTCTACCTCTGCCACGACCTCTACGTCTAACTGGCTGCTCAGGAGGTAAAACCTCGTCCTGAAAAGACTCATCATCCTCGGCCTCAACGACCGGTGGAGCGACACGCGCTCGCCTCCTCATTCTGAAAAGACAAACGGAAAGATTCAGACAAAACAGACAACGGAGGAATAACACTGAAAACTACAGCAAGGAATACTCATCAAGACATACTCGAACCTAATACACTGCAGTAGTCCAACAGAAAACACAACTTTAAAACTAGGGCCACAACTCACATAACTAAGCCCTGACACAGAACTCCACTCTGATACGAACTTCGCTCTGATACCAACTTTGTCACGACCCAAAACAGGAGTCATGACCGGCGCTAGGGAACGGGAATTCTTTCGAATCCGGAACCCGTAGCAAGCCTAAAAAAAATAAAATAAAGCATGCCACAATAACAATAAAAATATAATATGCAGCGGAAATAAAAATCATAATATCATTATATTATCCATATCAACTGGATTTAAATAAAAATCTCATCCCATACATAAAATCTCTTTAATACAATCCAGTTTCAACATAATATATCTCCTTTAAAACAAAATACATGAAATCCAATACTTTAATTCATAACTACTGCAGTGTCTAGATAAAATAAATAAGACTCAAGTAGACATTTTACATAAAGAAGCCGGGGCGGAAGAAATCCGACGTATCGACCTGCTACTGAGGTCTGAGGAAGTTGACTCTCCTGAAAAATAGTCAACGGAGGGGAGTCAGACCTCATTGAGTGAATTACTATAATATATATACATACACACTAAGTGATAATGCATACAGTCAACGGTATATATATAATATGTATATATACAGGCAAATTCATACAGATGCAGAAAAATCATTTTTATATATTTTACTGAAAAATCCCAATTTATGAAGGATCACATAGAACCCTAGAATATCGCAACCTCAGAATAATAGTGTTAAACAACACTCTGGCCATACAGGCTCACTTATACCAAATATATCCACTTAATCCATTTGGACAGTAGACTAGCCCCGAGACACTAAGTCAACCGAGCTCCAGCAGTCTGACTGCCAGTGTGATTGGCCCCGAGACACTTGGTCAACCGAGCTCCAGCAATCACACCCAAACCACATCTCACACATATCAATAATCATAATCAACTCAATATCCATAAATAGTTAGTATATAGCCTAAAACTATAGGCGTACCGGTACGTACTCGGTCCTAGTGCTGCCCACTAGGTAGCACGTTCTATTGATATCCTTCATTAATAAATAATAAAACATTCATTCACAAATACATGATGCATGAATTTAAATAAATCAACAATATAAACTATATATATACCGAAAATATACCAAACATAAACCAGGTATATTTTGAGTATATATATGTCAAATAAATCCAATCAAATCATGAATTAAACTAAAAATATATTTAAAAACATTTTAAATATATTTTATTAACAAAACATGTATATAATTTATTATATACCAAAAATATACCAAAAATATACTTGAATATAAATCACATTATTTATGCATATTCAGTCAAAATAAAACATGCATTTTTCTAAATCATGCATCCTAAGCATATATATATATATAATATAGTAACTCACCTAATGTGCTCCACGAGACAGGTCCGACGGGCCTGGTCCACTAGCCCTCGGTCTCGGCGCAACTAAACAAGTAATAAATAACCGACATTAGAATAAACCTAACAGAAATCCTAGAATTCAATCTAGAGTATTAAAATACGGAAACAGAATTAGGGTTCGACTGGATATCACGTTTTACGAGAATTCTATCGAAAATTCGGCAGAACCTCCCCTGTAAAACGGACATCTCTCTACTCAAAAGAGTAGAGCCGACCCTGCAAAGAAACACACTTCGAAAAATGAGCTCAACACAATCAAAATCCCACGGTCGGACTCCAAACTACAGTCCACCGACCGGGGTCCACAAACACAGAACAATATTCCAGATACAACAAAAATATCCTCAAATCACAAAAATACATTTCATACGTAGAAATTACATAATTAACCTTAAAACACTGTAAAAACCGATAAAACTCATTTTATTAGAAAAACCGTATATTATATATATAATTGAAAATAATTCCCGAAAAATAGTTTTAATTAGTTAAAAATACCAAATATTTTGTAGAAATCATTTTTATACCTTAAATAAATATTAAAACCAATTAAATTACATTTTTAGACAATTTAGGGTAAAATTACCACAATACCCTTATATATATAAATATACTTAAATTACTTCAAAAATTCACTAAAAATCATACAATTATCCAAAATTAATTTTCTCAACATATTTATCAATAATATCAACATTTAAACTCAATTAACCAATTAAATTCAATTTAAAACACAATTAACCTAATTTTTCCAAAATTCCATAAACTTCAATAATTCAAAATAAATACTTAGAAATTCATAAAAATTCCAAATAAATTCCTATAATTCATTTCAACATCCAATTTAACCATAAACTCCAATTTCATAATTTAAATAATTAATTTCCGAAAATTAGAAAATAATATTAAAATATTCAAAAATACCCAAAAATCCAAACAATCTCCAAAAATTCTAAAAAAATTCATACATGAAGATTAAGCTACTAGGAACAACATTTGTGAAGGAATTAAGCATGAATCAATCAAGAACAATTCGAAAAAAATCGAAAACCCTAATAGGCCGAATTTTACAAATCGAAAACTAAGCAATTCTAGACCATTTTAGCTCAAACCAAAGCTAGAATAACACTCACCGGAGCTCAAGGAGAAGAAAGAGACCGGCGGTGTCGAAAACGGTGGCCGAAATCGGCGTGATCGACGGTGAGTTGATTTTCGGCTTCTCCGGCCAAAATCACTCTCCCGACGTCGGAAACGGCCTCCACAGGCGGCGAAACTGGTCGGGGAAGATGGTGGCACACCGGACGGCACACCCACGGTGAAGGAACGGCACGGCAGCGACCGGAAATGGTGAGGGAACGATCGGAGAAGAAGAAGAAGAAGAAAAACTGTCGGGGGCAAAATGGTAATTTTGCAAACTTTTTGATTTTTGATTTTTGATGTATATATGTATATATATATATATATTATACTATATATTAAAATAATATTAAATTACACACATCAAATATACACCACACACATTAAAATATTAATATTTTAATAATTTTTACCAAATAAAATTAATTAAATAACAATTTAAACAAATAAATACTTAATAAAATATTAGGGAATAATAAACCCTAATTAAATAAATATACACACACAGGCTTTATTTAATAATTTAAAAATATGTATGAGTTCATGCAAGTCCGTAAATACATTTAAAATAATTAATAATACATTGTTTACGTGAAAATTTCCCCGAAAAATGCAAGTCCCGGGAAAATTTTACGTAAAACACTGTATATAAAACACATTAATTAAAATAGGTTTAAAATACATATCAACTCATAAAAAATATCACATATATAGTCAAAATTATTGACACTGCATATCCCGGTACAGTGTAAAAATATTTTAAAAACACGGGATATTACATACTAAGTGTATATTGAAAATATAACAAGTATATATGTTGCATATATATCGAAATATACCAAAAAAATACTGAAAGCATACCTAACATATACTAAATAATTTAATGAAATAATTCATGTTTAAACATATAATGAAAATGTGAAAATCCTTATTCATGCATCCTCTATGCAATGCATATATAGAATAATAACTCATAAGTTTACGCTCCTTAAAACTGACTTAACGAGCCTGGTCCGATAGGTCTCGATCTTGGCACAGCTAGAAAAATAAATAATAATAAAATCATAATAAATTCCTAACGTATACTTCTAAGAATTCTAAAGGAAGACTCGATCTAAAAATTCAAAACTCAGTCAAAACACATAAACTTAGGATCAACCAAACATCACATTTTACGAAAATTCTACCGAAAAATAGACAGAACCTTCCCTGTAAAATGGACATCTCTCTACTAAAAAGTATAGTTGATTCTACAAGAAAACACACTTCTAAATTCATAAGGCTCAACACCTCCGGTTGGTACCCCGAACTACTCAAATTCTCAACCGAGGTTCACAATTTACCACAAATCAATATTAAATAATAAATATAATAAAATCATTAAATTCCATAAATATCTCTAAAATACCAAAATATAATATATATAAACATCAAAAACACTAAATATAATTATTTGCACATCAAATAAATAAAATCTCAAATAAATTATATAATATTAATAAAAATCCAATTTTACAATTATTCAAAATAAAATAGTAAAATTCACATTTAATTACTCAAATAGTTTAAATATATAATAAAAATAGTTAAAAATCCATTTAATTACAAAAATAGTCAATATATTTATTATTTCAATATATTTTTGAAAACTAGTATTAATTAGTTAAAAATTGTAAATAATTTGTAAAAATTATTTTAATACCATTTATTAGTCCATAATTATTTAAAACATATTATTTAACTATAATTTCAACAAAAATACACAATTAACCTATAAATTCAAAGTTCACATAATATAATATATTATACAAAATTACTAAAAGTTATTTTCTTACTTCTAAAATTAATAACTTAAATTAACAATACTAATTTAACCAAATTTCCAACCAAAATATATACATAACATAATTAATAAAAATTTATTTTTTATTATTAAAATATTCAAAAATACCCATAATTCAAAATAATTTTAAAAAATAAAAAATATATATTTAGGAAGATTAAGCCACCCTAAACAACATTATCAAAAGAAAAATCCATGAATCAAACATGAACAAGCTTAAAAAAAAATAAAACCTAAAATGACATAAACTAAAATTAAAGAAAACTCACAATCCGGACGTCGTAAAGTTGAAATGACTTGAGAATTGAGAAGTATATGTTAAGAGGAGTCTAAAGAGCCCAAAACTCTACCTAAAACCACCAAAAAAATTTTGATGCTACAATAACTACCCCACGATTTCTTGCAAAATCCGACGACTGGAGCTCCGTGGAGGCAATGGGAAGGGAGAGGAGGAAGGTGGTAAGGTTAGGTGGCATTAGTGGTGGCTGACGGCACACAGATGATGGCTGGTGAAGCTTGGTAGCGTTGACAATGTTGGACAGTGAATGAGAAGATGAAAAAGAAAAAGAAGAAAGAAAAGAAAAGAAAAGGAGGAGGAAGAGAGGTTGACATGTTTTTTACCACTTCTTTCTTTATATATATATTCACACACACACACACACACACACACACACACACATATATATATATATATATATATATATATATATATATATATATATATATATATATATATATATATATATATATATATATATATATATATATATATATATATATATATATATATATATATATATATATATGTATATATATATATATATATATATATATACACACACACACATATATATACACACACATTAACTTTGCCACTTGTCACCCATATATATACATATATATATACATATCACACACTAACACAAATACACACACAACACATGCACTAATAATAATGGTGATGATGATGATGATGATGATGATGATGATGATAATAATAATAATAATAATAATAATGCTATTTAAAAATAATAACAACAATAATGACTTTAATATTTTTAGATAATAATGTTTCCAAAATAGATTATTTTATGTAAATAAAATACCTAGAATAAAATAAATGAATAGTATACACAAATAACGATAATATATAGATAAAATTTAAAATTTTATTAACATTGCATATCTCAATATAATTTTATATTATTTAAAATATCATGTCATAACATTTATAGTCACATTTAAGCAAATATATTAGTGAATCAAAATTGATTGTTGAAGTCAAAACACAAATTAAATTGAAATTGGTCATAACTTTGATCATGTAAAGGGTAACATTCTGTGTTTATGTGTCTACATTACTAAGCACAAAATTCATGTTAGTATTTGTCTTCTTTTTCATATTATTTTGTTGATATTGTGATCACTTTAAATGAATGAGGAAAGCAGTGAGATGTTTATCATTATTTTTTAGCTAGTTGGCCATAATAAGGAGAGTAAAGAGAAATTAGAGGGATATGAACTCTACTATTCTCATCTGAACATTTACACCTTTTGTCACTTGAGCTATTCGTATGGGACTAATGCTTATAGTTAATGTTAGAATTATTTTTTTGTTCTGAATGTCCTTTAAATCTTTTTTTAGAGAATTATTCTCTAAGTATTTAGAACACCCTCAATTGAGAAAATAATATATATTTGGCAACACTTTTCTTTTAGAGTGTGTTTGGTTCAAATGAATTTCATAAAATTTTATGGAATTCATTTGTAAATCCAAGTGAGTGTATTTGGTTTAAATGAAAATTTTGTAAAATTTATTTCTAATTCTAACTTCTTAATTTTGTAAAATTTTCTAATACCAAATCTATTTTTTGATGAAATGCATTTGGTTTAAATGAATTTAAAATTTATTTGTAAATGAATTATATTTAAAAATGAAATGAAATTTTTATTGGAATTTAACTAAATAAGAGGTTAGGATTAGGAAGTATTAAACAATGTTCAATGATACAATGGAAAAATGACAAGATTTTGTCTCACAAACTAATTTTTTTTAAAATAACAATGTAATTGTTTTTTTTATCATAACATGGTAATTTCCTTGTGGGAGTCAGCACTAGGGCTGAGCATCGGTCAGGTTAGGCAGGTCGGAAGTAACGAGTGAAGGAATCGATTGGTTATTGAACAAGAAAAAATGGGCTTGAATTGAACCGAAATGTTATAGAAATTCAAACTTTTAGAAGCCCAAAATTGTCCGATATTGACGAATTAGAAGTTGAATTAGGTTGGGCCAAATATTAATGGGCCTAATTAAAAAAATAAAGATATATATTTTTCCTTAATATTTTTGGGTCATAGCCCATATTTATAGTGTAGCAAAAATATACAGCTTAAGTAACCTAAAGCACTAAACCACTTAAGGCTAAAGCCTTAAACTAATTAAGCTAAAAGCCCTAAATTTAGTTACAAATTTTGTAGTTAGCTTACTACAAAAAAAATGTAGCTTAATTCAAAAAGAATATTAAGTTACAGACATGCACTTGATAAAATTTAGCAACAACTGTAGGCTTAGGAAGCTATCCACCTTTTGTCTAAAAATTTACAAAACACAAATGAATCAAAGATGATCGAAGCCAAAGCAAAAGACTATAGAATACAAAAAAAACTGTAGAACATATCCATCCATCTATACAATTTTGATTCACCTGCACAATTCATTAAAAATTGAAAGACATTAATTTGAAAATAGGAGAAATTATCAAAAAATTAAATAAAATATATAGAAGCAGCAGGCAACTCAAATGGCTTAGGATGCTTTGATCAATCATAAATAGAATTACACCCTATTTCATTAGCAGCTGAAAGAGCTACCTAATGAAATTAAGCAACAATTCTAATACAAGTTGTATTAGGGTGGAAGCATCATCACTGTGCAATAACTAAAAAAATGAGGCTTAGGATAAAAAAGTTTCAAGCACAGCTAGAATGTAGCCACATTTTTTATAGCTAAAGGAAGCCACTTGAGAAACTTAAGTAAGCATTCCTTTTACTTTTAAACTAGGGTAGAAGCATCATCATTGCCTCAATATTTGCTGCTGCAACTCGACACAGGTACCTCAAGGCAAGCACAATAGGTTAGTCAAATGTTCACATAGAATAAAATACAACTCTATAGAATAAATGCAATATTAAAAATAATAGAGAATTCCATTAACTATGGCAAAGAAGGGCCATTACCTACTAGTTCAAGATCTAAAAATAAGAAACATTAGATTGGAGGGAAGCATTGAATAAATAAACTTGAAACATAAATAAAATTGAAAACAGAAGTTAGCCATAACCTTTTTCAAAAGATTCCAAATCCTTTAATATTTTTTCAACAGATAGAGTCTGGTTTGGCATTCCAAGCCAATCCTAAGTACAAATCAAAGCCTCCATAATTTTTGGAGTTAATGAACTCCTAAATGCATCAAGAACATGACCATTAGTAGAGAATGTAGCTGCAAAAGCAACAATGGACACAAGAATAACTAAAACATCTATAGCCATATGAGAAAGAATAGGGAACCTCTCAAAGTTCAACTTCCACCATCAAAGGATATCTAAAGATCCATCATCATCCATAATAGCCTCACTTAAATAAATATCAATTTCAAATCATTTACTACCACCCATTCTTGATTCCATTTTATGCTTCTTAAATCTAATTTTCATTGAGTTCCTAGGAGGTGGCAGAGGAGTATTAGAACCTATCTGGATAGTTTGCCTACTTTGACTACTAGAATTAGACTTAGCAACACCAGAAGAAGACCCATAGATAGAGACATAATCATTAAAAAGAATATTCATATTAGATTTCAAGTTCTTAAACAACTTGCTTTGACCCAAATCACCATACATTTGAGTAATAGAGAATTCAATAAACTCAAGTTCAAATTGAGGATCTAGAATATTAGTAATAAAAATTAAAGAGTTCATTTTTATGGATCCTTGTAGTACTTGTCAAACTTTTATATCATATTGATGCCTATGTTCATAACAGATAAATCATAAGAAGACAACAACTTATTAAGCATGCAATTCATATTAGAGATTTCAGAAAAGAATGCATTTAATGTCAGTAGAGAGAACTAGAAATTCTCATAGTAGTGTCGAAAAAAATCTTCAACATAGCAACCATTTGCCTACAACACTACCAATTTATGAAATCAGGAATTTCATCACCCATGTCAGCTTTAAATAATTATTTAATGTCCTTATATTTATCAAATGCTTTCTTATAACAACATGCAGTGTTCAGCATAATGTAGGTGGAATTCCACCTTATTGGACATCAAGAGATAATGAAGTTTGACACTCAATACCTAATAGATCAAAAATTTCTCAACCTTTAAGGAGAGTTCCTTATGTATCCAATAACCTCCCTAACTTTTTTAATAAATGTATTAACTTCTTTTAACCCATCACTAACAATTAAATTAAGTATGTGAGCAATACATCTCATGTGTAAAAATTGAACCTTGCAGAAGATGCCCCTTAACTAAGTAATTTCTTTTAAAAATATCTTATTACAGTGTCATTAGAGCTTGCATTATCAATAATTATTATGAATACATTTTTTATGCCCCACTCAAGCAAACTATTTTCTAATGCCTTTGTAATATATTGCCCCTTGTCAGATGTCACTGACACAAAATATATAATCTTTTTATTTAAATTCCAACCATCATCAATGAAATGAGCAGTTATAACCATATAGTTAATGTGTTGGAAAATGTCCAAGAATCAATCATAATATTGATTCTTTGACAGTGTGACTTCATAAAGTTTTTAAGCTTCCCCTTCTCATTAATAAACAGATTGTAATAGTCTTTACTTATGGTCCACCTAGAGGGTATTTTAAAATGAGGACAAGGAGTAGCTATAAATTTTTTAAACCCCACCCCTTCCACAAACTTAAATGGCAACTCATCATGAATAACCATTTTGTGCAAGTGCATTTCTAATATCATCTTATTCAAATTTCCAAGTGCCTGGGACACTAGACTATGTATTAGTACTATTAGGGGCTTCCACCATAGGCACAGAAGGTTGCAAGGTCAACAATAACTGCCTAGTTTCTAAACTGTGAGGAAATTTAAGACAATGCATCATATGGTTTTTCAAATAAGATGTGCCATGTTTTTTACTATGATAGTTATATTTAGCAGCACAATAAATACATTTACCTTTATGACGACACCATATTCATCTTTTATTCTCTTAAAATATTGCCAAACAACATATTTTGATTTAGTCTCTTTTCTTTTTTTAGCAGCAATAGGCTGAGACTGCTCAGTAGGTGCAGTAAGGACCATATGTGGGCCTTCCACCTCAATATTAGAACCAGTGGCATTAGTATTACCACTGATGTTTTCCATCTACATAAATGCAACAGAAGAACAAAGATGACCTTTTATAAGAAAATAGGCACACAAATCATATTAAAAAAACATTTAATATACAACTTAATAAAAATTTTGAAAACATCAGCAAAATTTATACCTTTGTGTTGTTGCTCAAGTAATAAAAGATCACAGTGACCCAGACAGCAAGAAGACCAAGCTTAGTCTGCTATTTCATAAGCTTCCACTTTTTTGAAGATATAAAGTTATAACTTCAAGCTTCCACCCTTTTTTGAAAGTTTAATTTGATAACTTTAAACTTCCGCTACCTTTTTAATTTTATAACGTTAAACTTCCACCACCATTTATGTCTAATAAACACAACACAAATGTGTAGATGGCAGGGTTTAGCGCTCGTCCAAGATTTTAGTAACCATGACACTACTTAGGCTCAGGGCCTTAGAGAACACACTAACCACTGTCACAAAGACATAGCGTGGAGATTAGGAGTCGCCACCCAGGGTAATAACTGGGACAAATCAAAAAGGTGGTACTCGATTCTCTAAAAGAAAGCTAGCACCACAACCAGGAGATTCTGGATACGGAATACTAACTTCTCTTAGTCTTGTGTTCATTTAGAATAATTTTATAAATGATTATTTCATCCTCTAATTACATGCAATTTTATTAAACCCTAATTGATTTTAAATGCAGAAAATTAAATCTTTTACTATTCCCACTAATGGGGCCATTATAAACTACGTGAAAAAATTAAAATAATTATACAACCCTAAATTAAACAAAACTACACAGGATACCAAAGTACAAAATAAAAAATTAAAATCCTAATATCTATTGGAAGAAAACACAGGTTCTTCCATGGCATTCCATGGACCTTTTGTTTGTCAAAATATAAGCAGTGTCCTCCTCAATCCACATGTAAAAATAAAAAAACATAAAAGTAGTTAGATTAGTAGTGAAATTAAACAATCAAAACAATAACACAAATAAAAAAAAACCACAAAAAGAAAATAATAGAAATGAAATGAAATAAAAAAGAATAGAAAAAGAACATTGATGCTATGCAAATGCCCTTTTTGAGCCCTTCAGATTGGATTATCATCGTTGAAATTGAAGTATTGTTGATTCTGGACTGGGATTTGATTGCTTTCGAAAACTTTACTATCCAATGCGCTCGCTGTCTCTCTATTTTTTTTTCTTTTGTCTTTTTTTCAGTGTGTCTCTCAGTCCCTCTATAAGCAAAAATCTTCCCCCAAAGAAAAGTCTCCCCTACCGCACACATGCAGACTCTACTTTTAAATGCAGAGTCTACTTGCGTATTAACTTCCTCCTTCAGAGGAATAGACTCATCTCATCTGATATGATGATAGCGTCTGTTTTTTATTTTAAAAACTTACGCGTTTAAAAACCTTATCAGATAATAAGAAAGATAAAATTGAATTTTCAACCAATCAAAACACTAAAAAAATCGATAAAAATACACAAAAAATAAAAAAAATAGGACTTTTACACGTCGGCATTGTGTAATGATGATCGGCATTGCCTAATGCCGATCGGCATTACACCAATGTTGATCCTAATTTTTTTAAACTTTTAATTATCGAAAGACCCTTGATAATTTGACTTATTTGTAATTAAATCCTAAAAACATTGCAATTTAGTCCCTAAAGCCCAGAAAATCGACAACCAAGTTCAATTTTTGAATGAATTTCATCATAAGGGTTTACGTCGCAATTGTGCACAATTGCATCCCAAAATTGGGTGCTTACGGTTGCCCCCCTTTGTCGCTGTTTGCTTGACAAATTGCGGCAAAGCAATAGAAGCACACAATTTCGAAAGATGGAAATTAGGACACTTGATTGTATCCTAAGTGATAGATTGATGCCCAAATTATTGAGCAAGGTGTAATGTTTGGCAAGTCTCACTATATTTCTTACTGAACATCTAGTGGAATTTGTGCTAATGAGTTTCACTATATTCTCTATGGGACGTTTAGCGATGATAAATTGAAAACCTGTTATAGTTCCTGTGGAACGTCTAGCAATGATGAATTTTGTTATATTCCCTGTGGGACGTCTAATGATGCACACTATATTCCCTGTGGGACGTCTAGTGATGATAAATTAAAAACTTACTAGAGTTCCTGTGGAATGTCTAGCAATGATGAATTTTGTTATATTCCTTGTGGGACGTCAAATGATGCACACTATATTCCATGTGGGACATCTAGTGATGATAAATTAAAAACTTGCTATAGTTCATATGGAACATCTAGTAATGATGAATTTTGTTATATTCCCTATGGGACATCTAACGATGCACACTATATTCCCTGTGAGACGTCTAGTGATGATAAATTGAAAACTTACTATAGTTCCCGTGGAACATCTAGCAATGATGAATTTCATTATATTCCTTGTTGGACATCTAACGATGCACACTATATTCCCTGTGGGACATCTAGTGATGATAAATTGAAAACTTGTTATAGTTTATGTGGAACGTCTAGCAATGATGAATTTCATTATATTCTATGTGGGATGTCAAACGATGCATACTATATTCCCTGTGGGATGTCTAATGATGATAAATTTAAAACTTGCTATAGTTCCTATGGAACGTCTAGCAATGATGAATTTTGTTATATTCCCTATGGGACGTCTAACAATGCACACTATATTCCCTGTGGGACGTCTAGTGATGATAAATTAAAAACTTACTATAGTTCTCGTGGAACATCTAGCAATGATGAATTTTATTATATTCCCTGTAGGACATCTAATAATGCACACTATATTCCCTGTGGGACATCTAATGATGATAAATTGAAAACTTGCTATAGTTCTTGTGGAACATCTAGCATTGATGAATTTGAAAGTTTATGTCATAACTGTTGTGCAGTACATAACATAATGAAGGTTATGACTACTGTGCAGCACATAATATAATCATTTGAAATTCATATTATAGCTATTGTGCAGCATATGAATCCTTTGATTGAAATGATACATGTAAAATGCAAAAAATGAATTTTGTAATCTTGTTTTGTATTTTATACTTAACAAAAAACTCAGGATCATAGATTGATTATGCATTTTTAATAATTTAATGAATTATTAATTTGATGAATGTCCTAATCAGAACGCAATTATGGATCAAATTGCAAGAAAGAAAAGATTAATAAAAAATAAATAAATTAGAAGGATCAAATGGATATTTTCCATTTTATATACCCTTCCTATTCCTTTTGTCAATCACTTCTCTTCTCTTCCTATTCTTTTCTTTTTTCCTTTCTAATTGATTCACATTTTTCTTTTCTTGATTTCTTCACCATTTGTCGTCCGATTTGCAATCCGTCTGATCCTATGGCTTCCTCATCACACGGAGAACATGAAGGAGTTGAGACTTCAGAACATTAGAGGATTCTACCTCCCTGTTTTCCACAGAATGATCTTGGACTTTGAGAAGACTCACCTATCTTTCCTTTGACTCATCTTCGTACCCACAGGTGCAGAGATATGGGTAATGAGGTAACTTTTCTTACTTCTGTTTATTTCTGTAAAAATATTACCTGTATAATTAATAATCAAAGTTAGTTTTAGAGTAGAGATTAACATGTATATTAGCTAGAAATTAACATGAAAATGAATGATAAATTGAAATTAAACTTTGAAAATATGAAATGTAGCTCTTAGGTTGTCTATATGATGGATCGGGTATCTGGAATTTCGGTCGAAATTCCAGATTTTTGAATGGCCCAGCTAATGCCGATCGACAATCTACATTGTTTATCAGTTTTTTTTTTAACTTTTCAATTAATTAATTAATCTTTTAATTAGTTATTTTTATTTTAAAATTGAACTATCGTCCGATGAAGTTCATAGGCTATTTCAATCTAGCTCAAAAATTATTTCATGGACTGCCAGAGCAGGTGACACATCTGATTTGCGCCTTCGGATTCAGGCATTTTATTGCTGCACTTCCGACTGTTCAAGGTCAGTCTGACCGTTACTCTTTGTTCCCTTTAATCGAGTGATGGATAGATACTACCTACACTTTCCATACTCGTGTGGGTGAGTTGACTATTTCGCCTATGAGTTTTTCTGTTATCATCGAGATTTCCTTTGGCGGATCCCTAATTCCATTTAATGTCAACTATTGCAATCTTCCAGAGCATGTATGGAGTCAGTACGTGTGATATTTGATTGAGTTCACTCCAGCGTGGAAGAATAAAAAGAATGTTTTTCTTTCATCCTGAGTTGAGGGATTTAGACGCCTTCATATTTCTACTCCTCGTTAGATTATCCCTAAGGTGAGGTGTTTCCTTTTAATATTATTAGGCACGACCCTCTTTTGTGAGACCAGTCATGAGGTTAGTATTGCTCTGTTGGGTCCTCTTCACGACTAGATTAAGTTACCATACTAGATTAAGGATTCGCTGCACTCATTTATATTTATTACAGACTTGACACTGTCTGTAGAGGTACTGTGATGATGTGTGGTTTTTGGCACGTCTTGCATGTATATTCTCCTTCTTTTGATCTTTATAGTCTTGCCTTTCTTTGCCTTTTCCTTATATTTTTTCTTTCTTCAAGATCTGGAGCATAGAGATTGGGCTGATTCGTGGCTTTGACGCTATCAATTCTGATAGGACCTTTCCTCTAATGATGAGATGGGGTTCTTCCCATCTTGATAGCAACAGGAATACTTTACAGACATATCATGATCAGCTAAACACTGTCGAGTGGCACCTGGTAAAGAAAAAAAATGAAATCATTAGTATGTTACAGTTTAGTAAAGGTTAGACTTAATTTACATAAATTGCAGATAAACTCTGATTGGTTGGAGGGTGCTAAGAACATCCAGCGATATGATTTCATGGCAGCTGTAGTTCGCCTTGAGCCAATGAGGATCCTATTCTCTGGTTATGGCTGTTTGATGTGGTATTTAGGGGAGTGAGTGTATCGCTGGTCTTTTGGCTCTTCTCGACGTCGTATTCCATCTGATGTCCCTTCCTCTATGCTTTGCAGCTCACATCTTATAGGTTCAGAGCTGAGGGATGCACTACAAAGGTATGCTGTCTCAGATTTTCTTAAGCGTTCTCGACATTATCAGCAGTTTATCCGTGAGAGCCTCTTAGAGCATGTTCCCATTGATGATGATGAGGTAATTTCTCATTATTTCAACTTCTACTTCTAAAACCTATGAATCACTCTTTCTTTTTACAGTTTGAGGAGGTTCGTTCTTTCATCGATGCAGATGAGGAGATTGAGATTGCTCCAGAGATTAAGGTTACTCCTGATATTGAGAGTCCTGAGCCTAGACCTAGTCATGTTCATCATAGTCAACATGTTGGGACTAGTCGCGATGGGGCCTTTGTTGGTGTTATGCTCAGTGATGTCTTTCTTCCAGACAAGTCTATGTTCTACTGGATTCCCGCTGTTTAGGCTCCAGTTGAGCAACAAATGCAGTTTGGTGATGCTCAGCTTCCTAGCTTTTGCCCATCAAATGCTTCTCATGTGAGTCTGTTTGACTTATTTCTTATATGGATCTGTACACTTGACATTGATATTAGTAAAAATTTTACAAAACAAGTTCCCCAAACACAGGCAGAGTATCTATATGGACTTGCCTCATCTAAAAGATTATTCACAATGCAGGTTACAAATAGTTGGCGGGTAAGCACCTACACTAAGAAAATGCAAAATGTATGTATGTAATGCATATGATATGATGTTTTTTGTGTATGTAGAGCTATTCCAGTAGTCTAGAGTGGGAGAATGAGATGCTTCATCGGCAACTTGTAGATTGGGCTTTGATCCGTACAGCATTAGGACTTCATCTGCTAGACCTCCAGACACTTATCATCATGATGACCCTACCAGAGGATGGAGCCCATGGCCTAATACCAGAGCTTGAGATAAGTGATTTAGAGTTTCTGTATTCCTGACTTTTTGCATGTCTGTAGCTGACTACTCTCTATTGTACTGCTGTTTTTATTCCTGTACTGTCTCGAACACTGTTAGATAGAACTGAAACAATGTTTGCATCTTAATGGATTTTTTTTTATAAATAACTAATTAAAAAAGATAGTTAATGAACATTATCCTTTTTAATTAATTATCCATTTATCTTAATCCTTTTCCAAGATGGATAATATTGGATAGATAAATAATTAAAAGAATGGATTATCTTCCTAATTATCTATTTATCCTAATCCTTCTCAAATTCTATCACCTTATCCATATCTTTCTTTGCTAGCATAATCCTTTTCCCACATGAACTCATCTTCTTTCCTTATATAAGACCATACAAGGGGCATTCTCCTTCATTCTCTATACCCTCATCATGACTCAAGCATCTCTCCAAGAAATGAAGAAATTTCTTAAAAGTCTTAATGGTGATGACTGCAATAAGCTTCAACTTTTCCACATAAAATCCTTGAAATCTCTTCAGCACCTGACTATCGATAATAATCTCCCACATGTTGCTGCTAACTTTTAGGATGTCAAGGACCATGTATTCAGGTTTAATGGGCAAGAGCTTTGTCCAATGATTGAAGATTTTGCTTCTATTCTGGGATGCACATTAGACTCGACTGCTATAATAGCCCTTCCTGATTTGGAGATGCAATTTCTTGGTAGATTGGTTATGTTCTTTGATTTGCCTCCAGTCGATATTTACATGTATATGCATAACCCTGGGACCATCAATCTTTTCTTCTCTAATCCCCGTTTGTGGGACTTGGGATAAGAATACTGCTTCTTAGACTAGAACAGTTTCTTTCTATTTATATGCTCAATTTTTGTTAGTTTCTCACCATAGTGGTGCCGATACATGCATTGTTAGTATTTTAGAACACGTAGAACTTGGGGCTAACCCTATGCTAGTTATCCTTTCTGAGACCATCAATGGGCTAGACAGTTTCAAGACTCATAACCGTTTTTCAGGCAGCTTACTTCTTCTTCAGGTGTGCAACCAAAACTTTTATTTATTTTGCCTTAACTTTTGCCTAAGCTGCCTTTTTAGGTTTTCAGCTTAGCAGGCTTGCCCTAACTTTTGCATAAGCCGCCCTTTTGGGTTTTCAACTTAGCAGGCTTTTGTTTTATTATTCTTATATATATATATATATATATTTTAGATTTGGTTACAGGAAAAGCTGACCTTGCTTACTGTACCCCTCAATCCTTTGACTTATCAACTTCATCAACTACAATCTCATCCTCTGACAATGAAGGAAAAACATTCTATGGACCAATGGGTTGACTAGTTAAAGAAGATTTCAGATGCTGAGATCACATGGGTTTGCCCTTGGTGGAGATTGAAGTTCATGACTATTGAGTTGTATGATCACTGTGTTCCTATTCCAGGGCTGCACTTCTCTACCTTTCTTACCCCTTTACGCCTTTGTCATCAATATGGTCACCCTCAGTTCATCGTTACTATTCTGACTGACTTTGAAGGCTTTCCTTTGAGACAAGATTCTATGGATAAGATTAGGAGCTTGTGGCCTTGTAGAGCTCTTGAACGAAATATACACCTGGATGCTGATGTTACTACTGATGATGATAACAAAACTTGGGTTGTTATCTAAAAGACAGAACCACTAGGATTTGCTAGGTACAAGAGAACTAAAACTTTGTATGATGAGTCACAAAGGAAGAAACAAAGACATTACTAGATAGAATGGTCTCATAGAGCTAGTCTTAGGCTTTCTTATGTTTTGTTATCCCTTTAAATACTTAGGCTTTCTTATGTTTTGTTATCCCTTCAAATACTTGTGCTTTATAATAAAGAAGGATATGCAAAGTTTAAAAAAACTTCAATTTCTATTTCATTCATTAATTAAGGCCAAAATGAGTACATTTAATACATCACATGACATAACTCTTGTTATCAACTAGTCCTCATGAATTTTCTAACTGAATATTTTTTGCTCATATTTTATTTCCCTAATTTTTGCCTGATTAGCCTTTTACGGATTTTCTAATAAGTGGGACCATTATTTTTTATTTATTTCCCTAAATTTTATCTGTCAGCCCTTTGCGGGTTTTCTGAACAACGGGAATGTCCTAACTTTTGTCTGACTAGCCTTTTCAGGTTTTCTAGCCAGCGTACTTTATTTTCTTTATTCTACTTCTATTCATATTTTTTACAGGTAGTACTTCTTGAGGCAATCCAGATTAAAAGGTTCCATAAACTTATTCCCTTCAAGATCTAATATCTTAGTAGCTCCTTTAGGTAAGACCGATTTGACCAAGTACGGTCCTTCCCAATTCAGTCTAAATTTACCTCTCGAATCGAACACCATGACTCTAAACTATTTCAGCACCATATCTCCAGCTTTGATCTTCAAAGGCTTAATCTTTTTGTTGAACGCCCTTGCTATCCTTCTTTGATATATCTGAGTATGGAATAAAGCATCCATCCTTTTCTCATCTAGAGATACTAGATGATCATATATTTTCTGTGCCCATTCATTCTTAGTTATTTTAGCCTCCATGACTACTCTTAAGGACTTAATCTCAATTTTTATGGGCAAAACTACCTCACAACCATATACCAATGAGAACAGTGTTTGGCCTGTGGTGGTTCTAGCTGTAGTCCTATATCCCCATAAGGCAAAAAGAAGATATTTAGACCAATCCTTGTAGGTTTTAACCATCTTAGAAAGGATTTTCTTGACATTTTTATTAGTCGCTTCCACTGCCCCATTAGCTTGAGGGTGATAAAGTGAAGATTTATGATGCTCAACCCCATAATTTTGTAACAACTCTGCTATTTCTGCTTGAAATTGAACCTCGTTATCTGTCACAATATGATACGAAACCCCATATCTATAGATAAGGCTCTTCATGATGAACCGTGCCATTTATTTTGCTTTCAGAGTGTTGAAAGATTCTGCCTCTACCCATCTCGAGAAGTAATCGATTGCCACCACTATGTATTTATGCCCATTTGATATTGTCAGTCTTATTTCTCCTATGATATCAATTCCCCATGCTGCAAAGGGCCAAGGGGATGATAGACTATTCAACACTATTGGAGGCATGTGACTAAGATTCTCGTGGATCTGACACTGATGGCATTGTCTTATTTTCCTAATACAATTCTTTTCCATAGTCATCTAGTAATACCCTTATCTAAGTAGTTTCTTAGCTAGAATTATCCCGTTCATATGAGAATTGCAAGCCCCTGCATGAATCTCTTGCATCACCTCTTCAGCTTTACCCTTTTTGAGACACCTAAGTTGCATTCTGTTGGACATTCTTTTGTATAATACCCCATTATGACTTGCATAGTTACTAGCAAGAACACGAAGAGCATATCTTTCTTTTAAGACTGCTTTATCTAGATAAATTCCTTTTTCAATGAATCTCTGGACATCATAAAACCAAGGATTTTCTTCAGGCCCCATTTGAACATTCATAATCTGCTCACCCCCATAACACGGTACTCTAGACTTCATGATCACTAAAGGTTTCATAGCTAACCCAGTTGCACTATCCCATATTGAAGAGAGTGTTGCCAATGCATCCACCATCTGATTATCATCTTTGGATAGATGGATAAAGAGACATTTGGTGAAATTCTTCATTAAGGCTTTCAAATAACAGATATAAAGCTTCAGCTTTTCCTCTTTTACCTCCCATTATTCATTAGCCTGATTGATGACTAACATTGAATCCTTATAAACCAACAAATCTTTCACTCCAGCTGCCACAGTCGCTTTAATCCCATAGATACATGCTTCATACTCGGCCATATTGTTTGTGACCTTGAAATCCAATTTCTTTGCCATTGGTATGGTTTCTCCTTTCGGTGTAACAAGGATCACTCCCAATCCAACTCCTTTGTTGTTTATAACTCCATCAAAGTAAAATTTCCACTCTCGGTGCTCTGTAATTGCTAAGTTCTCATCTAAAAACTCTAAATTCCATTGCTTTTCACCTTTGATCGCATTTTGAGCTAAGAATTATGCTACTGCTCTTCCCTTGATTACCTTTGTAGTAATGTACTCTATATCAAATTAAGTTAAGAGTACCAACCATCGAGACATTTTTCCAGTTGAAGCCGATGCTTAAAATAAATAACTTAAAGGTTCTATTCTTGAGACAGCTTAAACCCTATAAAATTGAAAATAATGCCTCAATTTCCTCGTAGCCCAAATCATGATTAGATATGTCTTTTCTACTAAATCATATTTTTCCTCATACGACAGAAACTTCTTGCTCAAGTAGTACACTGTGTTCTCTATTCCATCTGACCCTTCTTATGATTGCCCCCATTGCATCCTCTTTTAAAGCTAAGTACAAAACCAATGCCTTACCCTATCTAGGTGGTTTCAGAATAGGTGGATTAATAAGATACTCCTTAGTCTTATTAAGAGCTTTCTGACAATCATCATTCCATTTAACTGGCTAATTTTTCCTTAAGAGCTTAAAGATAGGGTCACAAATATTAGTGAGTTTTACGATAAACCTACTAATATACTGCAACCTGCCAAGGAATCCTCTTACTTCTTTCTTTGACTTTGGTGCTGACATTTCTTGGATGACTTTCACTTTATTCAGATCCACTTTAATTCCTTGGCTGCTCACTATATGCCCTAACAGCTTCCCTGAAGTAACCCCAAAAATGCACTTCTTCGGGTTGAGTCTCAGGTTGTACCTCTCAATTTGGGCTAAGAACTTGTCTAAGGCTTCAACGTGTCCTCCTCTTGTCTCTGATTTGACCATTATGTCATCCACATACACTTCAACCTCCTTATGCATCATATCATGGAAAAGTGCAATAGCGGCTCTTTGATAAGTTGCACCTACATTCTTCAGTTCGAAAGGCATCACCTTGTAACAATAAGTCCCTTATTCTGTGATGAAAGCTGTCTTAATCTTATCCATGACTGCCATCATGATCTGGTTGTACCCAAAAGATCCATCCATAAAAGAATACATTGCACTTGCTGCAGCGCTATCCACTATTACAACGATGTGAGGTAACGGGAAGTCATCTTTTGGATAGGCTTTGTTCAGATCCCTAAAATCTACACACATCCATACTTTGCCATCTTTCTTAGGAATAGGTACTATGTTTGCTAGCCATTTAGGGTAGTCTATTACTTCTAGGAAGTTAGCTTATATTTACTTGGCAATTTCCTCCCTTATCTTTTCTGTCCATTCTGGTCTTAATCTGTGCAATTTCTGTTTAACCAGCTTGGTTTCTAGATGAGTTGGAATGTGATGCTCTACTATTTCTCTATCCAAACCTAGCATATCTTTATAAGTCCAAGCAAATACTACCTTTCTTTTTGTTAATATTCTCTCAAAATTTTTCCTCTCTTCAGGAGTTACATCATGAGATATAGAAATGTTCTTTGGATTATCATTTGTGCCCTGTTAAATGAATCAAATTGAATTGAATTAATGTCAAACATGCATGATCAATCAAAATTATAATGCACAGAACTATCAGGATGCACATCACACAAGTAAGCAAAACTAGCATTCATATCATTGACCGTAGGAAAAATAACATCTTCGCCCGCATAAAGACCGATTATTGTTACATCAGTTTCTTCATAAAAAATATTAATAAAACTATCACTAATGATAGTAGCTAAGTCCTGGGGTGGTTTCTCCTTAGGTGGCAAACACAGCAGCTCCTCAACAACATCATCACCCATCCTTTCAGTTACTTGCTTCATGACTTCCTCTTTGTTGTTAGCTACTAGGCTTTCCATAGTTTGCTCCTTGAAGATCTCGAACCCAGGGACATCCTTTCCAGCCACGTTAATAGATTCTTTGGTTCTTAGATAATACTTGCCCTCCCCTAGCTTGATGAAGTTCTCATTTAGTGGTCCAATCCTTCCCAAGGGCTTATTTATTTTTGCTTTCTCCTTGTTCTTTGCTCTTCTACTAGTTGGTCCTGCCTCAGTATATCCCAAACCCTTCGTATGGTCTTGGGCTTTAATGTTCGGGGGCCTAGGACTTCTTTGTTCATTCTTTCCAAGCCCCTGTCTAAGTCGATAATTCATGCTTTCCATCATTTTTGCAACCTTGGGATCCATCTCATCAAATATTCCAGTAACTTGGAAACCAGGCAGAACACACACTTGCTTCTGTTTATCAAGTATAGCTACCATAACTGCATTGGTTCAAGATTTTATTATCATGAGGGAATTTTATGGTGCACTACTGAAGGTACTCCTCCCAGGGCATGAAACCATGGCCTTCCCAATAGCAGGGCATAGGTAACAAGGATGTCTAGTATAGTAAATTCAACAGTCGACTCTACGGGCCTTGTTTTGATTAAAGCCTGAAATGTTCCCTCCACATTCCTGGTACTGTCATTATAAGCTCTGATTATGAGGTTTGAAATCGTCAAGTCATCTACTTTTAGACCCAGATTGAGTAGGATCTACATTTGTAGCTGAACCATCATCTACTATTACAAAGTTGGTTCTCTTCCCTTTTACTTCAGCCGGGATAAATAATGCCTTATTATGATTTCTTCCCTCCAAAGGCAAGTTATCATTTAAGAATATTTTCAACCCATGTTTCTTTTCTGTCACCTTTGTTACCATAGCCTTAGGCGTAGCTGTGGTTTCAATGCTCACTTTCGATAAAGCTTTAACCAGAGCCCTTCTATGACTACTCGAATGCATCAGTAATTCCTAGATGCTCACACTCGCTTTAGCCTTCTTGAGTTATTCTAAGATCAGGTCTTCTTTTTATCCTTCCTCTACTTCTGCATCTTCTGTTTCTTCCCTTTCTGCAACCCTTTCATTTTGCTTTTCTACTGCCCGGTAATTCCTCCCACTTCTAGTAACATGATTCACATTTGGAGTATCACTCCATACATCGACTCTAATGGGTTTTTCTTCATCAGAATCATACCAAATGTCCATGGCCCTAACAATCTGTTCTCTTTTCCCATTTTTCCAAACCTCCACTGTGCATGTTTCTTTTCCTTTTAACTCCCTCAGCTTATCCATATGTTGGCTTAGCAGTTCTTCAACCCCTTATTGGGATAGTTTTGGGGTTAAGAATTCATCTTCTTCAAACTCATCACCCGATCCTGTCGGCATGATCTCTTCCATGGGTATGTTAGCAGAAGCGAGTTTAGAATAGAATACTCTGTAATCGAAGTTGCCTGAAGGTTGTCCCAACAGATCTTCAACTCCTTTTAGCGACTGCTTGGGAATTTCAAGCTCTTCTTTTATCAGCTTATCATTAAACTCATCTTCCCAACCTGAGGGCTCAACTGATTCAATAGGGATATCAACAGAGGGTGGTTTTGAGTAGAATACTATGTAATCAAATTTGCTTGAGGGCTGGCCCAGTAAATCTTCTACTCCTCTCTATGGTTATCTGAAAGGTTCTCCATTGGGTATAAGGTTGAGGTCCTCGAAGGAGCTTAGCACTTTTTCTTCGCTAACCCTTGAGTTGATCATTATGGTGGCTGGTGGTGGAACATTTTGATAGTCTGGGAAAGGGTTGTTTCTGGTGTTTGGGTTAGAATTGGATTTCTCAGGGTTGGTGATTTTTTCAAAGTTATTAGGTTTTGGATTTCATGTTTTAGGTGAATGCAGGTATCTGTGGAATGGCCAGCTACTTGATGAAACTTGCAGTAACTGTTTGGATCATAGCCAGGGAGATTTGAATTCAAGGGTTTGGAAAAGGTTAAGGGTTGAAGTAGGCCTTTTTGGATTAGCCTCTCTAGGACTTTGGAGAGTGGTTGATTGAAGTTAGAGAACCTTCTAGGTTGCTGAACTGCACGCACCTCTACAGCTCGGCTAGTACTTCCTTGTTATATGCCCCCAGTTGGGTAGTTTCGAGTTCCTGTGCCTTTAGCAGTTTTCTTTTTCTCACTCTTAATTTTCTCAGCTTGTAACCCATCATCATACAAATCAACAAAGGTTTTGGGATTCATCATCTGTAGCCTCTCGACCAAATTAAGTGACACATTATGAGCTATCATTCTAACTTGATCCTTCTCAGTAAGCTTGTTTTTCATCATCCCTGCTTTATTCATGAAATGAGTTAACAAAATTAGAAAAAGACTCATTTGATTTTTGTTTAGTCAACTCCAAATCCCTAATTGACACTTCCAATCAAGTGTTATAATCATATTGTTTCAAGAATGCAGTACATAGTTCCTTTCAGTCAGCTCTAATAGGCTTTTCTAACCTATAGTACCAGTTCACAGCCATTCCTTCCAGGGACAGCACAAGTAACCTAGTGACTACTGCTAGAGGTGCTTTTGTAGTGCTAATGGATGTTGTGTATTGGCTCAAATGAATTCTAGGGTCTCCTCTCCCATCAAATTTCTATAGTTGAGGCATTTTGAATTTTTTAGGCAGCTTGTCACCCTCCATTTGTGACATATCATCAAAGTCAAAAGAATATCCTATTCCTTATCCTCTAATCAGTTTTTCCATCTTGGACATTTTCTAAGTCAGTGCTTGCATCTACTTGGAATCAAGGTCTTGAACCAATTTAAGTGATTCTCTCTTCGCCTTTTCTACCATGTAGTTTTCAATGTCTTCCATTCTCAGATCAGTAGCAGACACATTTCTAGCAGCAGGTTGCCCCCCAGCATTATTAGCAGTAGGTGAAGGAGCTAAAGCAACAGGTGGAGCTCCTCAACAGGTGGCTATTCAATAGTAGCAGTAGGTGGTTGTTTAATAATAGCAGTAGGTGGTTGTCCAAAAACAGGTTGCACTAGTCTGGCCAAAGCCTATCTCAGTTCATCTTGCATCATAGCTCTTATGTCATCCATCAAAGCTCCCTTTATGTCCTCTAAGGTCCACATCTCTAGTTGTTGTTCCATTTCAGTCTATTCAATCTGAGCTAATTTAGCTTCTAGGAATAGTGGATTGATTAGACTCCCTTGTAGTCTCTCAAGTCTATGAAGAATGCTTTGAGCTATGGACTCCGGACTTAAATTAACTCTAGTCAATCTACCACCTCTTCATCCCCAGACATGAAAAGACCTAGATAAATCTATAATGGCTGCAAAATAAGGTATTAGTATGATGCATGGACTGTATGTATGCATGTATGCATGATGCATATGTTTATGCAACAAATAGTAGGCAAGCACTTAGCAAGTAGCAAGTATCAAGAAGCAATCAAGAAGCAACATGCAAGCATAAGCCTTCCAACCTTATTCCTCCCACACACGTGTTCAATGGCGAGTTTCTTTTCCTAGGATTTTTGGTCTTGGCCTTCATATCAATAGGGGATATTAAGAGCCGATGCGTATGCCAAATCTCTCTTAAAAGAAAATGCACAGAAGCAGCATTTCTAAATATAAAGGTCTAGCCTAATCCTTATTAGCTTGAATGAGCTTCAAAGGTATAGGCCTGAGCTTTTATAAATAGAAATACCTCATGGCAATTTAAATAAACAAGCACTTTGGATAAAGATCCTAGGGGAAGTAACTAGGCCATTATATATGGTTAGGGTTTGGTGAAAAGCTAAGGTTCCCTTAGCAAGATGCTCTCCATTATGGACTTTGAGTTATAGGCCAAGGTCAGAGGGGCCTAGCATCCTTTACCAACTTGAGAGAAGATTACCCCCTTAGGGACTTGGGTTACAGACTCTGGTCAGATGAGCCCGGTAATCTCTCTTGAATCAAGTTAAGGCTAAGAGTGATGGTTAGCCAATCTACAACTTCATAAAGCTAGTGGAATCATGGAATCATAAACCAACGCCATCGGTTTAGTAGGGACATGCAGAATGAATGCAAGAATGAAATAATAATCGATAAAACAATTCTAAAGAACACAAGTAGAATCAGTATCTCTTATCTCCAGTGGAGTCGCCACTGTAGACGGTAGGGTTTAGCGCGCATCCAAGATTTTAGCAACCACGACATTGTTTAGGCTCAGGGCCTTAGAGAACACACTAACCACTGTCACAAAGACATGGCATGGAGATAAGGAGTTGCCACCCAGGGTAATAACTGGGACAAATCGAAAAGGTGGTACTCAATTCTCTAAAAGAAAGCTAGCACCACAACCAAAAGATTCTGGTTACGGAATACTAACTTCTCTTAGTCTTGTGTTCATTTAGAATAATTTTATAAATGATTATTTCATCCTCTAATTACATGCAATTTTATTAAACCCTAATTAACATCCATCTAACCCAAAAGGCAACAAGTCAATAAAATTACAAGTAAAAATGCATCAAAAAAGGCAATGTCCCTATGTTTAAACTATGTTAATTTTATTTTATAAGTTAGCTAAATCTACATATTTTATTTACAAGTGAAATAGACTTAAAGGTGGGCCTACATTTTTATTAATTAGTGAGTCTAGATCTATTTATTTTAGTCTGTCTAAGATATGGGCTTAAGTGTATTCAATTTTAAAGGAAAATTAAATTAATGGGCCTAAGTCTAATTTGGTTTTGTTTTAAATGAAATGTAGGCCTAGGTCTATTTATTTTTTAAAGGAAATGAATTTAACTGAGCTAAGTCTAAACAAGTTTTAATTAACTAAGTGGCCCTAAAATCTAATTAACTTAATGGGCCTAAATTGATTTTAATCATTTAAAGCCCTAAACCATTTTTAAGCCTATTTATTAAGTGGGTTAGACCTAAACATGGGCTTGGGACCCAAAAGGATAAAAACATAAAAAAAACAAGCCCAAAATAAATAAAACACAAAAAATGGATCAACAAACATTATAGTGATTTTCTAGAAACCCTAAATTAATTACATGCAAACTCTAAATTTAGCTATGACCATCATTGATTTTTACCCAATTGAACCTAATTACTAATTGATTTTAAATGCAGAAAATTAAATCTTTTACTATTCCCACTAATGGGGCTATTACAAACTACGTATAAAAATTAAAATAATTATACACCCCTGAATTAAAAAAACTACATAGGATACCAAAATATAAAATAAAAAATTAAAATCCTAATATCTACTGGAAGACAACACAAGTTCTTCCATGGCATTCCATGGATCTTTTGTTTGTCAAAACATAAGTAGTAGCCTCCTCAATCTACATGCAGAATTAAAAAAAAAACATAAAAGTAGTTACATTAGTAGTAAAATTAAACAATCAAAACAATAACACAAATAAAAAAAATCACAAAAAGAAAATAATAGAAAAGAAATGAAATAAATAAGAATAGAAAAAGAACACTGATGTTATGCAAATGCCCTTTTTGAGCCCCTCAGATTGGATTATCACCGTTGAAATTGAAGTATTGTTGATTCTGGACTGGGATTTAATTGCTTTCGAAAACTTCAGTATCCAAAATTAGGGTTTTTTTTTGCGCTCGCTGTCTCTCTATTTTTTTTTCTCTCGTCTTTTTTCAGTGTGTCTCTCGGTCCCTCTGTGAGTAAAAATCTTCCCGCAAAGAAAAGTCTCCCCCACCGCATGCATGCAAACTCTGCTTTTAAATACAGAGTCTGCTTGCGTACTGACTTCCTTTTTCAGAGGAACAGACTCATCTCATCTGATATGATGATAGTGTCTATTTTTTATTTCAAAAACTTACACATTTAAAAATCTTATCAGATAATAATAAAGATAAAATTGAATTTTCAACCAATCAAAACACTGAAAAAATCGATAAAAATACATGAAAAATTAAAAAAAATAGAACTTTTACACATCGACATTGTGCAATGCCGATCCTACTTTTTTTTCAACTTTTAATTATCGAAAGACCCCTGAAAAATTGACTTATTTGCAATCAAATCCTAAAAATATTGCAATTTAGTCCCTAAAGCCCAAAAAATCGACAACCAAGTTCAATTTTTGAATGAATCTCATCATAGGGGTTTACTTTGCAATTGTGCACAATTGCAACCTAAAATTAGGTGCTTAAAAAAGATAAATCAACAAATAAAATATATATAACAATCTATATCTCATCAAATGATGCAAATCAATATAAAAAATTAGTATTTACATAACCAAAATTACATATCTATAATAGAAAATGAGATATATATATATATATATATATATATATATATATATATATATATATATATATATATATATATATATATTGGTCACAAATTTGTATAAAAAAATATAGATTTATAAATAAAATAAACATCTTTGTTAATGATCTATAAAAAAATTGAATCTTCATCACAGGGACTAAATTTGTTTTTTTTTTTTGCATGGTCAAATCTCTAAATAAATGATAGATCTCCACTAATATAATATAGATCAAACACAAAACAAACATATTTCCAAATCGAGCACAACTAATTTTTCCCAAAAAATATTAACGAAGTTTTTAAAAATAAAACTTAAGAACATAAAAAAAAAATAAACATGATATTTATATAAAAAAAAACTTTTAAACTAAGAAAATCTTGATGAAAATTGCAAAATCCATCAAAAACCAAAAATATATCACTAGTATTACCATGGAAATATAGATCGTCAATGGTGGTGTAGGTGGCGGGATTTAGCACATGCTTAAGTATTTGGTGACCACGACACTGTGCGGGTTTGAGGCCTATTAGAAAATACGAAATAGGTCATAAAGCCTGCTTGGAGATGGAGTTTCCACCCATATAAAAGGTGGGACACATTGTACAATAACTGAATTCCACAAAGGTTCTCAGAAGCCGTAATCAGAGATTGAGTTTGAAAAATGGGTATGGGCTTTTGGAATGCCCACCCAACCTTGTGGTTAGCCTCCGTTTGTGTTTTGTAATTTATTACCTTTAATTATTCAATGATTTCTTTATTACCACATAAATTGCAATTTCTTTCGAATAATTGTCTCATTTAAAATTAAGTTTGAGTTTGCACATTAGTTTCTTTTATGCATTTGGTCCTACCATACACCATAAATAAAATAAAAATTAATAATTTACAATCATACATTCCAAATGATTGGGGAAAAGGATTAAGGATTATAATACTTTGTTCAAATGAAAGTATAATAAATAGAAAATAAACCAAAAATAAACAAGCATTAAATTACATAAAAATATAAATAAATGGGAGAAGAGAGTTAAGTACTAAATCGAACAATCAAAATCATTTTGATTCCCTACAACAAACATAATATAATCTTCCAACATATATAAAATTACACAAAAAGAACCATCGAGCGAATTTATGAATCAAATTAATGTAAGTAGGAATTGCGATGATTTAAATATTAGCCCGAACAAGGTATAAAAATGATCATATTAAACAAACTAAAGGTGTGCAAGTAAAAATTCATAAAGATTAAAATCATAGATAATTTACAAGAAATGACAAACAGAGCCATGCGAAGGTCAGTCAAAGTGGCGATCGCCTTTTGATCACCTCATGATAATGAGGCGACGCCTCGCCTCTTTGAAGAGGTATCGCCTGATCAACAGGCTCAAACGACTCTCAAACTAGCAAACTTCTATTTGAAGTAGAGATCAACTAGTATAAATAAGGTAGACTCACAACTACACCCAAAACTCATTAAATCATGCTAAGAACATGGCATATCACAAGCAATAAACATAAGATAATGAATAAATAAGCTAATAAACAAGTAATCTAGGGGTTATGCAAGCAAGTAAGAGATTATACAAATTTATATCTTAATCATTGAAAATAAGTCAAGATAATTACTGAAAGATGAGCTTTTCCAATATAGTTGGCCTTTAGAAATGGATATAAGTGTTGAACTTCCCTTCAATGCAAGCTTTTCTACCCTTTTTCTTCAGGAGAATCCCTTTTGAATTTGGTTCGCCTCCCTTCCTCTTTAAGAACATTTTTTTCCTTATTGTTTTAGAGTTTCCTTTTCTCTCCCGAAAACTCTCTCTCTTTTTTTTTTTGCTAAAATCCCCCTTTCTTTTTTTAATTTTTTCTAACCTCTTTTAAACTAGCCATCCGTATTCCCCCAAGACACCCCTCTCCCTTTCTTCATGATGTGCACACTTTTTAAGCTCCCTTTTTGCCCCAAAAATTAACCATTTACGTTCAAGGTTCAGAAGTGTAATATCCCGTATTTTTAAATATTTTTACACTGTATCGGGATATGCAGTGTTAATAATTTTTAAATATGATATTGATATTTCATAAGCTTTTATTTAAATTAAATTGAATTTTAATTATTTATTATTATTTTAAGTGCTTTACGTAAAATTTTCCCGGGACTTGCATTTTCAGGAAAATTTTGACATAAATATTGTATTATTAATTATTTTAAATATATTTACGGACTTGCATGAACTCATACATATTTTAAAATATTAAACATCGTGCATATATGTAATTATTTATTTAATTAGGGTTTAATATTATCCTAATATTTTATTAATTATTTATTAGTTTTATTGTTATTTAATTATTTTTATTTAGTATAAATCATTAAAATATTAAATTATATGTGTGTGGTGTATATTTAATGTGTGTAATTTAATATTATTTTAATATATAGTATAAAGTATATATATATATATACATATTATAAGTTAAAAACCAAAAATTTTGGAAAATTACATTTTTGCCCCGATTTCTCTCTTCTTCCTCCCGACCGTTTCCCTCGTCATCCGATGCCTGTAACTGCTGATTCCTCATCGTTGGTGTGCCGTCGGTGTGCCACCACCTTCCCCAGCCTCTTTCGCCGCCTGTAGTAGCCGTTTTCGGCGTCTGGAGGTCGGTTTTGGTCGGAGAAGCTGAAAGTTGAACCACCGTCGATCACGACGATTTCGGCCACCATTTTTGACACTGCCAGTCTCTTTCTTCTCCTTGAGCTCCGGTGAGTGTGATTCTAGCTTTGGTTTGAGCTTAAATGGTCTTGATTTGCTTAGGTTTCGAATTTTCGAATTCGGCCATATTAGGGTTTTTGATTTTTTTGAACTTCGAATTTATTGATTCATGAAAAATCCCTTCACAAATGTTGATCCCAGTAGCTTAATCTACATGTATGAATTTTTTTGGAATTTTTGGAGATTAATTTAATTTTTGGGTATTTTTGAATATTTTAATATTATTTTCTAATTTTCGGAAATTAATTAAATAAATTATGAAATTGTGTTTTATGATAAATATAGGTGTTGAAATGAATTATAGGAATTTATTTGGAATTTTTATGAATTTCTAAGTATTTATTTTGAATTATTTGAGTTTATGGAATTTTGGAAAATTAGGGTTAAATGTGTTTTTAATTGAAATTAATTGGTTAATTGAGTTTAATTATTGATATTATTGATAAATATGTTGAGAAAATTAATTTTGGATAATTATACTATTTTTGGTGAATTTTTGAAGTAATTTTAGTATATTTATATATATAAGGGCATTTTGGTAATTTTACACAAAATTGGCTAAAAATGTAATTTAATTGGTTTTAATAATTATTTAAGGTATAAAAATGATTTCCACAAATTATTTAGTATTTTTAACTAATTAAAACTATTTTTCGTGAATTATTTTCAATTATATATATAATATATGGTTTTTCTAATAAAATGAGTTTTTATCGGTTTTTACTGTGTTTAAAGGTTAATTATGTAATTTCTATGTATAAAATGAATTTCTATGTTATAAGGGTATTTTTGATATTTTTATAATTGTTCTGTGAATTGTGGACCCCGATCGGTAGACTATAGTTTGAAGTCCGACCGAGGGGTTGTGAATGAGATGTGATGTTTGTTTTCGAAGTGTGTTTCTTTGCAGGGTCGGCTCTACTCTTTGAGTAGAGAAATGTCCATTTTACAGGGGTGGTTCTGTCGAATTTTTGGTAGAATTCTCGTAAAACGTGATATCCGATCGAACCCTAATTTCGATTTCGTATTTAATATTCTAGATCGAATTCTAGGATTTTCTGCTAGGTATTCTGATGTCTGTTATTATTATTTGTCTAGTTGCGTCGAGACCGAGGCCTAGTGGACCAGGCCCATCGGATTCATCTCGTGGAGCGTACTAAGTGTGAGTTGTTATTTTATATATATATGCTTTAGGATGCATGATTTAGAAATATATGTTTGATTTGATTAAATATGTATAAATAATGTGATTTGTATTTAAGTATATTTTTGGTATATATTAAATTATATGCATGTTTTGTTAATAAATTATAATTAAAATATTTTTAAATATATTTCTAGCTTAATTTATAATTTGATTGGATTTATTTGACGTATATATACTCGAAATATACCTGGTTTACTTTTGGTATATTTCCAGTATATATATGATTTATGTTGTTATTTTATTTAAGTTCATGCATCATTTATTATGAATGGATGTTTTATATTTATTAATGAAGGATATCAATAGAACGTGCTACCTAGTGGGCAGCACTAGGACTGAGTACGTACCGGTATGCCTATAACATTTAGGCTATATTACTAACCAGTTTGTGGATATTGACTGGATATGATTATTTGATGTGTGAGATGTGATTTGGAGGTGTGATTGTTGGAGCTCGGTTGACCAAGTGTCTCAGGGCCAATCACACTGGCAGTCAAACTGCTGGAGCTCGGTTGACTTAGTGTCTCTGTGCCAGTCTACTGTCTAAATGGATTAAGTGGATATATTTTGGAATAAGTGAGCCTGTATGGCTAGAGTGTTGTCTAACACTATTTTGAGGTTGCAATATTATAGGGTCTTATTTGATCCTTCATAACCAGTGGTTTTCAGACAAAATATATAAAAATGATTTTATTACATCTGTGTGTATCCGTTTGTATACATACATATTATATATATATTGTTGACTGTGTGCATTAGCATTTAGTATGCATGTATATATATTATAGTAATTCACTCAGTGAGGTCTGACTCCCCTCCGTTGACAATTTTTCAGGAGAGTCAACATCTTCAGACCTCAGTAGCAGGCCCATACGCCGGATTTCTTCCGCCCCGGCTTATTTGTGTAAACTGCTTCTCTGAGTCTTGGGTTTATTTTATCTAGACACTGTAGTAGTCATTAAATATTTAAAAAGATTTTGTATTATATTTGAACTGGATTTGTATTAAAGGATTTTATATATATATATGTAATGATGAGGATTTGATTTAAATCCAGTTGGTGCATATGTTATTATTATTTTTATGATATTTATTTCCGCTGCATTATATATTGTTATTGCTATTGCATGTTTTATTTTATTTTTTTTAGGCTTGATACGGGTTCCGGATTCGAAAGAATTCTCGTTCCCTAGCGCCGGTCATGGCCCCTGTTTTGGATCTTGACAAGAAGGATAAGGGTTAGGCCTACCCACTTGCTTGTCACTATCATTTTTTAATTTCAGTGTTGTGCAAGTGGATTGACAAAGAGGCGTTGCCTTATCAAACAGGCGATCACCTCATTGATAAAGTGATTACTTCATTGGCCCTCACAACTGTTTTTAAGTTTGGGCCAAAGTGGGCTTTGGGCTTAGATTTTTAGGTTTAGGCTTTGTGTTTACATGGGTTTGGGCTTAAAATAGGTTTGGATTCTTAGGTCTATTCTCAAGAAGATTTCGGGTTTCTCTTGCATTCGAGTTTGGCATTTTCTAATTATTAGGCTTTATTGTGGGCTGATTAAATTGAGCATCCATAGTTTGCCCCCTATCGCAAGTCCATTGAATTGGGTGTCTATGGGTGGTTATGGCAATCTGCTTTAATATCACTGTGAATCAAGAAAAAAAGAGAGATTGAAACCGATTTTGAGAGAAAAAAAGATAAATTGATGAAGATTAAAGGTTAAGAGGTTAGGTTTCTAAGAGATTTTAAAGAAATAATGGTTTGAAGTCGACTAAAAGAGGGTGAGGTGACTCAGGTGAGACTTAGTAAAGAGGAGAGAGGACAGAGCATTAGAGTTAGGCGGCTGACAGAAGGCAGACAAGAAATGAAATGAGGTAAGGTAAGTAAGGTTTTTTCTTTTTATATAACCCTATTATTACTAAACGATGTCGTTTAGTTGAATGAACAATTTAAAAAATTCAGGTAGGTCAGAAGAATAAAGACTTCCCTTGACCCGTCATCCGAAATCCGAGAAATCACCCTCATTTTACTCGAACCAAACAAATCTTCTTTTCAGTAATCGAACCATGACGTAAGCTCGGGTCGAGTCGGGGAGGAAAATCTAGTTTGGTCGGGTGCTACTTAGCCCTCGTTAGCACTGTTTGTTGTTGAGTTAGAGAAATAAAGTGGACCCCATCCTACCAGTCAACAATATTTAACGATAATTTGCATACTTATTAAAGTCGGGTGTTAATTATGAAACCTAAAATTCCATTTAGGTAGCCAAACCACTTTAGTTGGGATGATTATCTATCTCCATATGGATTTGGCCTAATACAGAGATGGAGGGTTCAAATCCCCCCCTTCCCTCTTAACTCATATATGTAATAAGATGTTTTAAATAAAAAAAAAAAAAAAAAGTTCCATTTGGGTGAAAAAAAACAATATAAGTAAGGGTCCAATGTTAACTTTCGCCCACAGCTGAGGATCCAAGTTGGACCTTTGGCCGTACCTAAAATTTGCCATCCTTTGGAAAAACCCTAAACCCTAATTGCCCGCCAAATTCAAGAAATGTGAATTGCTAGGCTTTAATTTTATCAAAAGATCAAACAATTACAAAATGGGCACTGAAATTGAAGTTTTGGAGCAGAGATCGAAGTCGTTTATGGAGCAACTCAAAGCCGAATGTGCGGTTTTTGAAAGAATTGTGTACAAAAACAAGAACCAGCACAGAAGAAGCTCTTATTTTCAGTATCTCCTTAAGGTAAACAATTACTCTTATTATTATTATTATTATTATTATTATTATTATTATTACGGTGTCTGTGCTCCTACAATGTCAATGATTTCTGGGTTCTGTTTGGCTTATGCAATACTCTACTTTTCTCTTGCTGCATTTTTCAGCTTGCAAACACAGAATAGCTTATGCTGTTGTCTATTGTTGTTTTCTTTAATGTTAATATATCTCTATTCTAAGATTATAGTGTGGGCTTGGGATGTTAGGTGAGAAGGGATTTGAGGCTTTTGCAATCAGCTAAGTTGGAGGAGATAGTGGGTTCTTGCTTTCATGTTATCACTGGAAAGAAACCAAAACAAAAGGTGCATCTTTTAGAAAGGTACATTTCTTTTATGTTTCAATTATCCATTTGGTCAGTATTAATGTGATGCACATCATTATCAATAAGGTAAGCTATAAAAGAAACTAAATGTAGACTGAAAGATGGAGATCATAGCTGAGGTGTTTATTTTAGGTGCTCTTTTTAGTCTTGTAGAGGGAGAAGATGCAATATTTCTTTTAAGATTGACAGTGTACCACAAAGAAGACTTTATTTCATTCACCAACATTATATTTAATGTGAATGTATATGCCCTTCTTCAATGGTGATTGCAATCATAGAACTCTTCCAAATGCATTTTTTTTTGGAATCAAGCTAGGAAATCTATATGCTTTCCTCAATGATGTTAATAGATAGTTCAGTACCTAATCTAACGTTCCTATCAGCAGTGTGTCTTCTTATTCTGGATTTACAATGGTTACATGTTTCATTAACTCTAATGGTTTTGTCATATGCATATGGGTCTACATTATCACCTGAGTGTATGGTGACAGACATCATCTCTATATATTTTGATATGAAGGTGTCATTGCATTTGATAGTCATTCTTGCTCCAAAGGTCACGCGTGCATATATCATCGAACAAATGGAGAAAAACTGCTTTACTTTACATAGTTCACTGGAGTTAATACATAATGGTGGATAGACTTGGAATTTAGTGATACTTGTTATGGATCATGCTTAACTTATTCAGTTTTTTTGATTATTTTTTTTTTTGAAATATTTTGTAAATTATATTTCACAGTTTGAAGTGGAGAAAATGTGACAAAGGAGTACCTAATTTTATGGAGCGTCTCCTAGGCGCTGCACGCTTACTATCACAGGTACAAGTTTCCTGTCTTTTTCTTGTGATTCCACAACCTTTTTCTATCTTCTCATACACATGATTAGTTATAGGTGGCAAATCTGCTAACGGACTAGGAATTTACATTTTGCTGAAGAATTGTAAATCAATCAATCATGTGTAGATGATGCTGAAACTGAATTGTTTATCATCTTTTCCTGTTGCAGATGGTTGAGCCAATGCTGAGTGCAGCTACGTATCCTTATCTTTCATCAGATATGTCCCCGTTTGAGTTAATTCGTGTTGATTTATTTTTTTGTTGGTCTTTTGGTTTTTATTCCTATATAATGAAATATGCCCTTTAACCATTCTATAGCGAGGTCTCTACTTTGCTTGCTCGTTCTTTTTTTATGGGATTTTCTGTGACAATTCTGGCTCTGCTTGCACGCCTTCGAGTTTTAATTCAGCAAGTAAGTTCTATTTATTCTCTAAAACTGTTTATTTTGGTGCAAATTATGTTACTGGGAAAAAAAAATCATGCTTTTTGAAACAGGAAAAAGGTCTGGATACTTGAGAATTTACAAGCATATGTTGCCACCGAATTTAAAAAATAATTCACCAGATTAATGGATGTCATGAAGTTGAACTGTTGATATAAGACATAATTAAAAATATGTACAAAGAGAAAACTGTGATGTGTTTGCTTGAGAGTTTTCTATTCTTCAAATAATTGCAGCATCTAGTTATCTAGATTATTTCTGAATGTAAAAAGGTATGCTGCTTCTGATTGATGGTAAACTTTTACAGATATTACTGGATGTTGTTTCAGCATTCAACATGGTGTCTTCTATCTCCCAAAAGAAGCAATCTGTAAAAATCACTCAGGAAGGACTTGAGGTTGGTCAGACATCCATGCGCCTTGAAATCCTAGTGTAATAAGACCTTTCTCAATATCCTGTTACCTTAATTTTGGATTCTTTTGTTGTTAAATTGTACAGGTTTTTAGGGAGTACTATCCTACAAATAAGGAATTTATCATCTTAGAGTGTATATGGAAGACAGACAAATTTGTGTTGCTTGAAACAAAACACAAAAGTGATACAAAAAGTCAAGATGGCGATGTTGGAGATGCTTCCAGTGAAAGATCAGCGCTACAGTACATGAGCATTGAGTCTTTTCTTGGAGGTGAGAATATCTGCATCTTTGCACAATTATCCTGTAGTTGCACTTGCTTTCTTGTCTCTTAATCTTGTTTCTATTGTTCAAGTGTGTGTTTGTAATCATGTGATGGGACTAATATGCCTGCCCAGATTGATAACCTTACAGTGCTACATCTACCTATTAGGCAGGTATTTAAGACTAATGCAGATAGCTAAGATTTTCTTATCTAGTTGCTTTTATTAGTATATTCACGTAATACAAATAGGCATTTATGATGATTCTTGTGAATCTGAATTTGTGAAATAGAAGCCCTACAATGACATTCGGTAGGCTTCAGTATGATCCTGGCCAACTTAGCTGTTCAAATTATTTGATCTGAATGGTCATACAACTTGGGATAACAATTCTTTAAGAAATGGCCACCTTGTTTACCAGGGGTTTCTGTTTGTCAACAAGGTGTGGTTGCTTATTTTTACAATGTGGAAAATCTTAGGCATGAGCTTCTGAAATAGGATGTGTTTTAGCACCCATTAGGCTGTGCTTGGTAATAATCTCGACCAGCTGCATTCCTCTTCATAAGAATTATAACTTTCTTTCTCTTCTAACAATTTTAGGACAAATTGCAATTTTGGTTCTGTAGTCACTCATCTTGCTGTTTTGTCTTTGTAGAAGATGATATTGAATGTGAGAACATAAATGAGGATGACAATGTCAAAGAAGCTTCTATCCATAAGCAAGATAACACAGATCTATTTGCTAACCTTTCAACTGAGAGAGGAAACAGTGAAGAAGTTGAAGGTGGCATTGAACCAGGTGATAATCCAGACAACGTGGAAACTCCAGATGAAAAACTTAAGTCAGGAAGTGGCTTGCCGGCAACCTCAAGTTCATCTCCAAGCTCAAAACATTTATCGTTGAAGTCTGGTGCGAGGCAAGTGGCATTTGTCTCAGTTAAAAGACCTGCGCCCTCAACAGCAGCATTCGTATCGGTAAAAAGACCTGCAACCTCAGCCTCAAATGTAAGAGATCCTCACTCGAAGTCGGAGGAAGCCGAAAAGGACAGCAGCAACAAAGAGGATTCATTTTTCAATTTGCTTACAGGAGGAAACTTTAAAGAAAGCCTGTTCTGAATTTTTCTGGATCACAGGCAATTCGGGTGATTGCAAAGATAGACTTGCTACACATACATTATGTAAATGAAAATTTGTGGCATTATTATCCACTTGAAAAATGCTAAGTTTTGTTTCAGAACTATCTTATGTTTACTGACTTTTGTTCATCAGCTTGTACATAATGAAGGGAACTTGCATCAGTAAGTGTTATCATTCTTTGTTAATTCATAAATTCATTTTATTGTCATCCTTATTATTATATATCGGAATTTTAAATGGAAAAAAATGCATTAGTTTGAGATCGAAATCGTTCTGTTTTTTTTACTCGAGTGTCTGGGGATTTTTTTTTTCCAAGTATCAGGGAAATAAAATTATTATTATTTTTTCTTTGAAATTCCAACTAATGTATACATATTTAAATAGTCTCATATTATCCATCAAATTAAGATACCAGTTGAATTTTAAAGATTATTAGAAATTAATAGATTAATAGTTCCTTTTAAAATTCATCAAATTAAAATACTAATTAAATTTTAAAAATTATTAGAAATTAATAGTTGAATGATATATTTATATTGGTATATAAAAATAATCAATAATTGTAATTAAATAAAAAAATTCAACAAATTTATTATTTTACTATAATAATTAATTATGTCCAAATTGAAATATTTATTTATAAAAAATTTTAAAATAATTTTATTTTTTATTTATTTTATTTTCATTTTATTTTCATCACCACTACTGACATGAGTTTATTAAATCATTTAGAAAGTACAAACAAAAAAATTCAAGAATTTGTAATTTTTTTAAATGTTACCGTTACATTTGCTACCGGCGACTACGTTTACTAGAAGGTACAGGAGAAAAGTTTTTTAAAAAGTTAAAGTACGGGGAAGTGAAGGTCAAACGTCGTCGTTTACAAGGATTAAAAACTTCACTGGACTAGCATCATGAATGGACGATCACCGGAACTTGGCTTAGAGAAGCAGAAAACGATACAGAAGAGTGAAGAGAAAAAGAAAAGAAGGGGAAAATAAATGGCAAATGCAATCAATTTCACGAATCATCAAACACCTCCAACACTGCTGCTTCAGCGTTGCTCCTCTTCTCCTCCACCTGCCGTCTCCAGGTTCAATTACCAAAAATCTATCCTCATTTTTAGAGATGTTTTGTGTGTGTGGATGTTATTTTGTTGTGATAAATTTCTTCCACATTATGCCTGTTTGGCTGCTGAGAAAGCGTGAGAAAAAAATTATTGAACGAATTTGTAATGGTTGGACAGCTTTTGATAGGTTTATTTGAATTTCAATGCTTTTTATTTTTCAAAATTTTTGTGTCTGCTCCCTTCTCTAGTTGTAAAGGAAAATAAGGAATTCCATTTCAGGGGGTGTTTTCCATATATATGTTGGTAAAATGATAGAAAATGACCAAAAGAAAAAATGGTGAAAAATGAATTCCATTTGAAGGAGTTTTTTTTAATACATTCTGAATTTTGTGCCCCAAGATTGATCCTCTTATGCCGTTTTGTACTTAAAGCAATTTAGGTGTGGAATGCCTTTTCAATAGCTTTTGCTGATGGGAGAAAGCTTGCATTAGGTCCTTGCATACTAGCTTGTGTATAACAATCGCTGATATACTCCCAATTTCAATCACAAACACATTTTTGACCTCGAGTGGTCTTCTCAATTTTGTTTTCCATCAGACTTTCCTAAAAATTGGATATTTCATCCCTATGTTGGAGGCTCAAACCCTGACAAACTATGGTGGATGAATACAAAATTTGGCACCTATGAGACCTTTGATGATTTTGTCCTATGAGATTTCTTCCCGGCTCTGTCATTGCATCTCCTTTGTCCTTTTCATCCTACTAAATTTGGTCCTTCATTTGTTTTCATTTTTGCATGATGCTTATAATCTTCTTGTGATGGTTTGACTCAGCATGGTGCGTAGGTTGAAACTTGGGCATAATCATTGCTAGGATCTAATTTTTGCATCAGTAATTAGCTGAAATAATAAATGTAGTGTGGAAATCTATAACCATCATTTTACTGCTGGACAGTTTCGCTTGGTTTATTCAAGCCTTTATTCGGTAATGTTCTCTAGCAATGCTTTCTTTGATGACATAACCACTTCTGGTTTTCTGGAAGATGTAGAAGAGACTTGTCAATTCTTGTCTCTTTGTGCAGAAGAACCTGTTTTGGTTGATTTGCAGTTTGCAGTGATCCCCATTAGTTTTCCATTATTTCACTCTAGGTGGCAAAATTCTGTTGACAATCACATGACCAAACCATTTTTCATAGGTGTTGGTCACCAGTATTTTGGTCACTTAGATGTGAAAGCTCCGAAGAAACAGCAAAGTGCATATGCATTGCAAGTTCCTATTTGTTGGCGCATACAAAATAGTAAAACTTATGGTGCCTCCAGAAGTAGGATGGAGTGGTTCATGAGACATCTCAAGTTCGAACAACATCCATTATCCACAACTTAATTTGGGATTGCTAACAAGTGTTAACCAAAGATGGAGGAGAATTGGGAATCATCTGTCATTCTTAGAAGACAATTATGGGACTTTGGTGTCAATCAACTTTGACATTTGACTTTATGCTAGATATGAGCCTGATTAGCAAATCATTCATAGTCATGTGATACTTGACTCTATCTTAGAAGCTTGACTATTTTAACAATAATCCACAGTGTCTTTGTTGCAGAAGCTTTCACCCATGCTATCTCCATTGTGGCATTCCCTAAGAAGAAACCTAGATTAAAGGTAACTAAAAGGTAGATGTTAGATAAAATATTTGAAACTTGAAATTTATAACGTCTTTTGACAATTGATATGTAGGAATTAAGGCCAATTGTAGGACATGGATATGGTGCAGCCAAAGTTCAATGTGAAAATGCTTAACTTCTTCAAAGAACAAGAAAAAAGTTGGAAGGAGAATCTCTACCAAAATTTCCATAACCCATAACCAAGTTGCTAAACAACTTTTTAAAGTTGCAATTGGCCTAACTAGCTCTAGAAAACCTTTGGCCACCTGAAGAAAGTTTCTTGCCTATAAGTTCATTGTTCACTGATGTTACTAAAACCTTATAGAGTAAATTACACCTGTGGTTGCTGAATTTGCTGCTTAATATCGAAAGGTTTTGAAAACTTCAGTTTGTTATTATTTTATCAACCCACTTTAGTTTTATGCAACAAGAAGTTAGTCATCATATTCCAGTATTGTCTCCCCTGAGATAATTTAGAGTGTTCACGTCTCTCCTGAAACAGAATGTTCCTTCTTGAAAATACAGTAAAGTGATCAGTCAGTGTGACCCATGTTATGAATTGGATGGAATTTTGGTCCTTTTTAATCAGAATATTCCTTCACAAGTGGCATTTCAGTACTTTAGTCATGGGAATATGATGAGCACCATTTTGTTGCAATGAAATTGAAATGGTGGTAAAAAAAGTTAAAAGTTTTTAGACTCTAGGGAACTATGTGGCAAGTTTGATGACCAAGGGCATACTTTACCCAAAATTAATGTATAGCTATCCTATTTCTAATCATTTACCTTTATAGGACATGGTTGACAATATGCTGGAATACTTAGAGACATTACAATTTAGCCCTAGCTCAATTGACCATTGTCAGGAACTCAGGTTAACCAACAGATAAGTCTCCTGAGGTTGATGAGTCTCCAAGTGAAGATGAACTGAAAGCAATATTAAATAAAGTCAATATAACTCTATCAGTAAGCCCTTTATTTTCAGGATAAAAAATGAATTGTGAAAAATCTCCAACTTTGTTTCAAATGAGATAATGAACATCAATTAAAAAGCTGCACTTGAAGCATAATTGGATATGCTATTGGTTTGATGCACAACTGCTGACAACTTGCTTACTGATATTTCTAAAAAGAGAAAAGCAGTAGAAGTGGCTGAAACAACTTTTGAAATGAAGGTAGTTAGGTCTAAGGAGATAAAAATACAAACAGATTGAAACCAAGGGAGGATTTGAAAGTTGGAGGCTGAGGCAGCCACTTTGAAGGGACTTTAAGAATGTTTTTTGGTAGAAAGCAAGACTTGTGAAAAGATAATGGAAGACAAATTATTCTTTTCAAATTATTGATGGTTGAATTACAAAAGCTTCAACCTAAGGAAGTGGCTGCTAAAAAGGATTTAGCCAATGTTTCCAAATTTTCTTAGATACTCTGAAATCATATTTGTTGTAATAAACAACAGTGCATAGCTTTCCTTGGCTCTTGTTGCTATCTTTTTTTTTTTGTCAATTAAGATAAATAATGTTTCCAAATGATAATTACCTGCATTCATCCTTGACTGGTACCTACTCCTTAATGATTGTTGTTTGTCTATAAGAGGTGCTATTATGATTGTAATCCAAGGTCATAACTATTATTTCTGTGGCTGGATTTCCTGAACTTTGATTTGCCGAAAGAGTTTTAACAATGGTTCATTTCTACAATGTTGAATTGTCCTTTATCATCTTCTTTATATTGAACATCAATGCTTTATTTGTAGTTTATGTCTAGCTGTTTTTTCGATTATAATGAGGATGTCAGTGGATGTTCTCAAGTTCAAATTCCTAGCCAACAAACGAAGATTTTGGTTTTAGGAAACTGGTACTATGAAAAGGGCTATTATACTATCTCCTCTCAAAAGTCAAAACCATAAAACATTCAGACTCCCAGGAAACTTTTAAAGACATTGTTCAACCATGTGTAGTTCCTTATTAGAATTTACTGATTTGCCTTCAGACTAGTCCTAATTTTACAGATTTTTTTTTTCTTCTATAGGGGAGTGCCTGGAAAATTTGTGTTCAGATGCTCACTGGAGGACCCTATGTCAAGAAAGCGTGTGGCTAGACATCTGCTATCTGGGTTTGCTGCCTCATTAATAATTCTCTCCCAAACAAATAAGGTTAATGAGCTATTTTTCTTCTGGCACCAATTGATCTTCACTTTTTTCAATCATGATTTTATACCAGGAAATTTATAAATCTTATGTGGTAGGGACATAATGTTAATGAAGCATTTCATCTGCAAGGAATAGTCTGCTTGGAGACGTATATATGGTTATAGGCAAAATGACAACCTCTAACATGTACCAAATTGTTAGATAGCTTCTGTTTACATCTTTAATCTTTCTCTAAAGCACAGAAGCTTGTGAATCCTGCTTTTTCTCAAGAGTTTAGAAATTTGCAAAGAAAAAGATGTTTATGTTTCAGGCTCTTAATAGAAGGTTTACCATGCTGCTGATTTTTTCTTTCTTTTCTTTCCCAAAATTTGATTCACACCGTCTCTCTTAAGTACATTAAACTTCATTCTAGATAGATCTGAGATAGGTATATTCTACAGAAAATATAACTAGCAATCTTATCCTGAATTAGATATCTATTTCTGTGTGGCCTCACTGTTTCAGAAGATACAAGATTTCTTCAGTGAACTGTGCATAATAATTTTGATGATTAAGCATGAATTCTCTATGAGAGAAATTATAACTTTTTTGGCAGGTTGTTGCAATAGATGCATCTCATTCCCACAATATATGTCAGCTTGCAAGTGCTGCTGATAATAAAGTAACCCTTCCACTTGATGAGAGCTCTGATGATAGAAGTGGGATGCTAATGATGATGAGAGGTATGACAGCTAAGAATTTTGACCCAGTCAGATATTCTGGAAGGTGGTTTGAAGTAGCTTCTCTCAAACGTGGATTTGCTGGACAAGGTCAAGAAGATTGCCATTGTACCCAGGTACATGCCAAGAACGTTTATGGTAATTAGTTGTAAACTTGTAATTAAGATATTCATTGACTGCTTCACTTGTGCGCTGCCAAAAAAAATTCCAGTTTTGCAATTTTCACATAAAATATTATTTTGGACTTGCAGTATTCAAGCCGTAGTATTATATGCAATGTGAGAACATCCCATTATTTTTATGAGTTTTAGATATATTAAGCTGTGGCAAGCATGCACATTTCACACATTGGTCATCTGAGGATGATATAAAAAACAATAATCCTGTCTGTCTGAAACATGGCTGTTTGTCATCTTTCTTTATTTCAGATTTTCTCTGTGCATTCTGTTACATGACTGACATTGATTTATAACTTGCAGGGTGTGTATACATTTGATATGCAGGCACCAGCTATTCAAGTAGACACCTTTTGTGTTCATGGAGGTCCTGATGGGTATATTACTGGTATAAGGGGAAGAGTTCAATGCTTGTCAGAGGAAGATTTGGAGAAGAAAGAAACTGAGCTAGAAAAGCAAGAAATGATTAAAGAGAAGTGCTACCTTCGGTTTCCGACATTGCCATTTATCCCCAAGGAGCCATATGATGTGATTGCTACAGACTATGACAACTTTTCTCTTGTCTCTGGAGCAAAGGACAAAAGTTTTATCCAGGTAATTGAACATTTGAAGATATGCTACCTATTATGTGGACATAATTAGCTATCATAGTTAGTTCAATCCATGAAGCATTTTGATATTTTGAAATTGTCCATCAAGCAATCACTTATTTCTTTTAGTAATTTGAACTGATTCTGATTTGCTAATGAAAAAGGCAATTACATTGTACAACTATTGTGATTGAAGATTTAGGAGCAAAAGCACCTTTGATAATTGAATGCGATCATTTTGTTTTTATTGCTATGGCACTGCCTTCAGACATCTTGCTATTAGCAAGTAGAAGCTTGTATAATGCATTGACAAGCTAAAAGTTCTCAGAACTATGAAAATATGTTCTTTGGTGCACAAAAATGTTATCCCGTAGTTGTTGGATTAAGCACTACTGCAATTATGCTAGTTGCCTAAATATTTTTTTCTAAACCTTACAGATTTGTTAAGAGGCATATTTTCTACTGTAGATCAGCGGTTTATTTTCTACTCATCCTGGTTTGAACCTTGGGGTGACTAAAAGGTGTGCCTGGAGTCTAATGTGTTTCACCATTAATGTTTCAGATATATTCAAGGAGGCCTGATCCAGGACCTGAATTCATAGAGAAGTACAAAGCCTACTTGGCAAACTTCGGGTATGATCCAAGCAAAATCAAGGACACCCCGCAAGACTGTGAAGTAATGTCAGCTAGCCAGCTTGCTGCAATGATGTCTATGTCCGGGATGCAACAGGCTCTAACAAACCAATTTCCAGACCTGGAATTAAAAGCACCTATTGCACTTAACCCCTTTACTAGTGTGTTCGACACTTTCAAGAAGCTTTTGGAACTGTATTTCAAAAAGTAACCTTCTGTAAATTATGCTCATCTTTTGTATATGCATATACAGCAACAGATACAAAATTCTTTATCAACACTAGTGATCTTCTTTAAAAAATTTTGATCTCATTCAAATGCACCAAGTAGTCTTTGTTTCTGCATACAACACACATTGCCTAGCCTAATTGGCAGAAACTATGAATTATAATAATGCAAGTTACTATCCTCTGGCTACATAAAACTCTAGTCCAGATCCACCCTCGCATTGAGTCTGAGCTTATGCTTCTTTAATGAATATCATACTCATTGTGTATGGCACTTTGCTTTATTCAAAATGCGGAGGCCTAAGTTCAACGATCTTTGGAAAAGTTGCTTAAAGAAATTTTATATTTGGCCATGAAGGAAATGCCATAATATTACAGATTCAAGTTCTCTGAACGTACCTCTTTTAGAGTTTGCTTATCGAATATAGAGTGGTTAAATGATTTAGACACCAATAGATTATATAATTAATACCATTATCTTTTTTTTTTTTTTAAAAATTAGGTGAAAATAAACTTCACGAATTAATGACTGTACATTTAAACAATAAACTTTGAAATATTTTTGAAAAAAATTGATTTACCAAATTATTTCCTCACTAAGGGAGATTTTAGTAAAATAAAGTATTTAGAAAAGCAAATTGTAAACTTTCCTCACTAAGGGAGATTTTAGTAAAATAAAGTATTTAGAAAAGCAAATTGTAAATTTTACAATTTACTTTTCTAAATACTTTATTTTTACTTTGTGTTTATTACCATAAAAATGAAGATTTTTTTCATCATCAAATAGTGATTATAAATAAAGTAAAATTTATTTTTTTAAAAAATAAAAATAACCATAAAATGCACCGCACACTAATTATATATAAGTTTTTTAAAGGCTTAATACATCCGCAACCCTCTAAACTTGGTAATTTTTATCACTTTAACACTCATACTTACACTTTTACCATTCAGACACCTCAACTTATCAAAAAGGTGATTTATAAACCGTTTTCTCCTGAATTACATAAGCATTGAAGCGCATGTTTTCACTCGCGGTGAATAGGATGCCACTTAATAAAACATCATATAGGTAACAGTAGTTAACATAAGATTAAAAAAAATGAGCTTAAAAGTGAATTTAAAAAAAAAGGCTAAGTTTTAAATTATCCTTAAATTCCAAACCCTAATTTTCATTATCTGTTGCAAATTACAACTGCTTGTCGTCCTCATCATCATCATATACAAATCATCCAACGTCACTCTCTCCTCCCTAACCTGAGGCACCTCCAGGTCTTATGCTTCCTCCACCTACACATAACATCGTTGATGTCAACATGACCTCCTTTATTGGTAACTTCCACCGAACCCATAGTTTATCAGCTTCCATTGCCAATCGCTTCTCATCTTTCAAAATTAAATCCAATTATTATGATGATGATGGTAAAACCATTAAGAAGCCCCCGACGTCAAAGTGCACAACTGTAATATCCCGTGTTTTTTTAAAATATTTTTACACTGTACCGGGATATGCAGTGTCAATAATTTTGACTGTATATACGATATTTTTATGAGTTGATATGTATTTTAAACCTATTTTAATTACTGTCTATTATTTTCAGTATTTTACGTAAAATTTTCCCGGGACTTTCATTTTCGGGGAAATTTCCACGTAAACAATGTATTATTAATTATTTTAAATGTATTTACGGGTTTGCATGAACTCATACATATTTTTAAATTATTAAATAAAGCTTGTGTGTGTATATTTATTTAATTAGGGTTTATTATTACCCTAATATTTTATTATTTATTTATTATTATTTGATTATTTTATTTATTATTAAATTATTAAAATTTATTTTTTTTCTTTTTTCTTTTTTTTTCTTTTTCTTTTCCTTTTTCTTTCTTTTTCTTTTCTTTTCTCTTTCCTTTTCTTTCTTTTTCTTTTTCTTCTTCTTCTTCTTCTTCTTCTTCCCGTAGGTAGGCGCCGGACCACCCACTATTCCTCACGTCGTTTCTCCCTCATCCGGCCACTGTTTTCGACACCGCCGGTCTCTATCTTCTCCTTGAGCTCCGGTGAGTGTTATTCTAGCTTTTGTTTGAGCTAAAATGGTCTAGAATTGCTTAGGTTTTGAGTTGAATATTTCGGCCACTTTTGGTTTTCGATTTTTTTGAGCTTCAATTTGGATGATTCATGGAAACTTCCTTCACAAATGTTGTTCCTGGTAGTTTAATCTTCATGTATGAATTTTTGTAGAATTTTTGGAGATTGTTTGGATTTTTGGGTATTTTTGAATATTTTAATATTATTTTCGAATTTTCGGAAATTAATTATTTAAATTATGAAATTGGAGTTTATGGTTGAATTAGGTGTTGAAATGAATTATAGGAATTTATTTGGAATTTTTATGAATTTCTAAGTATTTATTTTTAATTATTGAAGTTTAGGTGATTTTGGAAAATTAAGTTAATTGTGTTTTAAATTGAATTTAATTGGTTAATTGGGTTTAATTATTGATATTATTGATAAATATGTTGAGAAAATTAATTTTGGATAATTGTATGATTTTTAGTGAATTTTTGAAGTAATTTAGGTATATATATATATATAGGGGTATTTTGGTAATTTTACCCTAAATTGTCTAAAAATGTAATTTAATTGGTTTTAATATTTATTTAAGGTATAAAAATGATTTCTACAAAACATTTAGTATTTTTAACTAATTAAAACTATTTTCCGGGAATTATTTTCAATTATATATATAATATACGGTTTTTCAAATAAAATGAGTTTTAATCGATTTTTATAGTGTTTCAAGGTCAATTATGTAATTTTTATTTATAAAATGTATTTTTATGATTTAAGGATATTTTTGGTATATTTGAATATATTTTCTGTGTTTGTGGACCCCGGTCGACAGATTGTAGTCTGGAGTCCGACCGAGGGGTTGTGATTGTTTATGGTGTTATTTTTGAAGTGTATTTTCTTTGCAGGGTCGGCTCTACTCTTTTGAGTAGAGAGATGTCCGTTTTACAGGGGAGGTTCTGCCAGATTTCCGGTAGAATTCTCGTAAAACGTGATATCCAGTCGAACCCTAATTTTCGATTCTGTATTTTAATACTCTAGATTGAATTCTAGGATTTCTGTTAGGGTTATTCTGATGTCGAGTAATTATTTCTTGTTTAGTTGCGCCGAGACCGAGGGTTAGTGGACCAGGCCCGTCGGACCTGTCTCGTGGAGCGCATTAGGTGAGTTACTATATTATATATATATGCTTAGGATGCATGATTTAGAAAATACATGTTTTATTTTGACTAAATATGCATAAATAACATGATTTATATTCAAGTATATTTTTGGTATATTTTTGGTATATAATAAATTATATACATGTTTTATTAATAAAATATATTTAAAATGTTTTTAAATATATTTTTAGTTTAATTCATGATTTGATTGAATTTATTTGACGTATATATACTCAAAATATACTTGGTTTATGTTTGGTATATTTTCGGTATATATATGGTTTATATTGTTGATTTATTTAAATTCATGCATCATGTATTTGTGAATGAATGTTTTATTATTTATTACTGAAGGATATCAATAGAACGTGCTACCTAGTGGGCAGCACTAGGACCGAGTACGTACCGGTACGCCTATAGTATTTAGGCTTTATTACTGACTATTTGTGGATATCGATTTGATTATGATTATTGATATATGTGAGATGTGGTTTAGGTGTGATTGCTGGAGCTCGGTTGACCAAGTGTCTCGGGGCCAATCACACTGGCAGTCAGACTGCTGGAGCTCGGTTGACTTAGTGTCTCGGGGCCAGTCTACTGTCCATATGGATTAAGTGGATATATTTGGAATTAGTGAGCCTGTATGGCTAGAGTGTTGTTTAACACTATTTTTCTGAGGTTGCGATATTCTAGGGTTCTATGTGATCCTTCATAAAAGTTGATTTTCAGACAAAATATATAAAATGATTTTTCTGCATCTGTATGAACTTGCCTGTATATATACATATTACTCATATACTGTTGACTGTATGCATTATCACTTAGAGTGTATGTATATATACTATAGTAATTCACTCAGTGAGGTCTGACTCCCCTCCGTTGACTATTTTTCAGGAGAGTCAACTTCCTCAGACCTCAGTAGCAGGTCGATACGCCGGATTTCTTCCGCCCCGGCTTCTTTATGTAAATTGTCTACTTGAGTCTTATTTATTTTATCTAGACACTGCAGTAGCTGTAAATTACAGCATTGGATTTTATGTACTTTATTTTAAAGAGATGTATTATGTTAAAACTGGATTTGTATAAAGATTATACATTTATGAGATTATATATGCGATGTGATGAGTTTTGAATTATATCCAGTTGAGATGGATGATATTGTAATATTTATGATATTTATGATTTTATTTTCCGCTGCACATATATATATTATATGGTTATTGTTATTGCATGATTTATTTTTTTTATTTTTAGGCTTGCTACGGGTTCCGGATTCGAAAGAATTCCCGTTCCCTAGCGCCGGTCATGACTCCTGTTTTGGGTCGTGACAAAGTTGGTATCAGAGCGAAGTTCGTTTCAGAGTGGAGTTCTGTGTCAGGGCTTAGTTTTGTGAGTTGTGGCCCTAGTTTTAAAGTTGTGTTTTCTGTTGGACTACTGCAGTGTATTAGGTTCGAGTATGTCTTGATAAGTATTCCTTGCTGTAGTTTCAGCGTTATTCCCCCGTTGTCTGTTTTGTCTGAATCTTTCCGTTTGTCTTTTCAGAATGAGGAGGCGAGCGCGTGTCGCTCCACCGGTCGTTGAGGCCGAGGATGATGAGTCTTTTCAGGACGAGGTTTTACCTCCTGAGCCGCCAGTTAGACGTAGAGGTCGTGGCAGGGGTAGACCTCGAGGAGCGGCAGGTCGCCGTAGGCAGAGAGAGTTACAGGACGAGGAGCCTGTTGAGCCTGAATTTGATATTCCTGTTCCTCCAGTTGTTCAGCCTGTTCAGCCTGCCTATCAGCAGGGTATGTCTGACCCTGAGGCAGCTTTGTTCTATGCCAGAGTTGGCAGGATTGCTTTTGATGGGACTTCTGATCCTTTAGATTTTCTGCATGCGATTGAGACTAGGACTCGGACTGCTCATACCGAGTACCAGAGGATCATGATTGTTGAGTTGTCTGTCGAGGGACCAGCTTTGGATTGGTTTATTCAGATGATCCAGCCCTTTATGATGACGATGACATGGGCTCAGTTTCGAGAGCGATTCATGAGGAGATTTTGTCCAGAGCCTCTTCGTTTGAGCTATCGTCTTCGATTGACCAGTATTTCTCGTGGAGATCGATCAGTAGAGGAGTATACCCGAGAGTTTCTTCGTCTGGGTAGATATGCTGAGGATCTGATGCGAGATCAGTATTTCGCGGTTACTACGTATGTTACTGGATTGGGTTCTGCTTTTGCTGGTATGCCCACAGCAGGTCTTACTCTGGAGTCTGTGATTGAGCTAGCTAAGGAGATTGAGCTGAGGTTAGTTAGGCAGGGAGCGATGCCTGATTATTACCAGTTGGGAGTTCAGTCGAGTGGATTGCAGGCTACTCCGTATTCGAGTTTTCATGTTGGTTCGAGTAGTCAGCAGCGAGGTTCGACTCAGCAGAGTCAGAGACAGCAGCAGCGAGTGCATCGGAGCAGTAGACATGGTCGTGGAGGTCAGCGTAGATCATTCAGATTTGGGTCAGGTGCTTCGAGCAGCAGCAGTGGTCGTAGTTCTGGATCAGCGACCAGTGTTTGTCAGACTTGTGGTAGAGTCCATCAGGGACCGTGTTATCTGACACCGTTGACATGCTTCAGATGCGGACAGACAGGACATTTTGCCAGATCGTGTCCTTATTCCGGATATCAGCAGCAGCAGATTCCGCGATTCCCACAGCAGTCGATTGCTAGTGCAGCACCCGTGCCATTTCAGTTACCACCAGCTCAGCATCAGAGTTCTACTCAGTTTGTTCCACAGCAGAGTCGTGGTAGAGGTACTAGAGGAGGTACCCGAGGTGTTGGCCAGGCTTCTACCAGTCAGCAGGGAGGTCGAGGCCAGGCCAGAGTTTTTCATCTGACTCAGCAGGATGCTCAGGCATCTAATGCAGTCGTGGCAGGTATTCTTTCTGTTTGTTACCTGGATGCTTTGGTTTTGTTTGATCCGGGTGCCACGCATTCGTTTGTTTCTCCCATTTTTGCTTCTAAATCTTGTTGGCAAGCTTCGAGGATGGCTTTTCCTTTGTCTGTTGCCACTCCTCTGAGTGATTCTTTGGACGCCGATATTGTTCTTTCTGGTTGTCCAGTTCTCGTGGGAGATAGAGAATTATCCGCCGATTTGATTTTGTTGGATGTGATGGAGTTCGATGTTATTTTGGGAATGGATTGGTTGTCTCAGCATTATGCCGTGGTTGATTGCAGGAATAAGGAGGTAATTTTCAGAATTCCTGGTGAAGAAGATTTTAAGTTTGTTGGTGACAGGAGTTCAGCACCTCAGAATCTTATTTCTGTTATTTCAGCTAGGAAGTTGTTGAGGAAAGGTTGTCAGGGGTTTTTGGCATTGGTCAGGGATACGTCAGTGGAGAAGTTGTCACTCACAGATGTTCCTGTTGCTTGTGAGTTTCCTGATGTTTTTCCCGAGGAGTTGCCAGGTTTACCACCTCATAGAGAGATTGAGTTCTGTATAGATGTGGTTCCAGGTATTACTCCTATATCTATGACACCCTATCGTATGGCTCCTGCAGAGTTGAGAGAGTTGAAGGAGCAGTTGCAAGAGTTGTTGGAGAAGGGTTTTATCAGACCTAGTGTTTCTCCTTGGGGTGCACCAGTCCTGTTTGTGAAGAAGAAGGATGGTACCCTGAGACTGTGCATTGACTACAGAGAGCTGAATAAGGTTACAGTGAAGAACAAGTATCCTCTCCCGAGGATAGATGATTTATTTGATCAGCTCCAGGGTGCACAATTCTTTTCTAAGGTCGACTTGAGGTCGGGTTATCATCAGCTGCGGATCAGTGAAGCTGATATTCCTAAGACAGCTTTCCGCACTCGATATGGTCATTATGAGTTTCTGGTGATGTCTTTTGGTTTGACTAATGCACCAGCAGCTTTTATGGACCTGATGAACAGAGTATTCCGACCGTATGTGGATCAGTTTGTAGTAGTCTTCATTGATGATATACTCGTATATTCGAGGAGTATGGAAGAGCACGTATATCACTTGAGGATTGTACTACAGACACTGAGAGATCATCAGCTTTATGCTAAATTCTCGAAGTGTGATTTCTGGATGGAGGGTGTTTCTTTTCTTGGACACGTAGTGTCTAAAGAAGGTATTCAGGTTGATCCACAGAAGGTTGAAGCAGTATCTGAGTGGCCTAGACCTACTTCAGTTACTGAGATTCGGAGTTTTCTGGGTTTAGCCGGGTATTATAGGCGGTTTGTGCAGGATTTTTCCAGGATAGCAGCCCCTATGACTCGCTTGACTCAGAAGAATGTTAGATTCGAGTGGTCAGAAGCTTGTGAGAATAGTTTTCAGTTGTTGAAGGAGAAGTTGACCACAGCACCAGTATTAGCTTTGCCTAATAGTGTGGATAAGTTCACAGTTTACTGTGATGCCTCTAGAATTGGTCTTGGTTGTGTGTTGATGCAGAATGGAAGGGTGATAGCCTATGCTTCGAGGCAGTTGAAGAAGCATGAGCAGAACTATCCTACACATGATCTTGAGATGGCTGCAGTGATCTTTGCTTTAAAGATTTGGAGACATTATTTGTACGGGGTGACTTGTGAGATATTTACTGATCACAAGAGCCTTAAGTACATTTTCCAGCAGCGAGATTTGAATCTGAGGCAGAGAAGATGGTTGGAATTGTTGAAGGATTATGATTGCGAGATTCTTTACCATCCGGGTAAAGCTAATGTGGTAGCAGATGCCTTGAGTAGGAAGTCCTCAGGTAGTCTTGCTCACATAAGTGTTGAGAGGAGACCATTGATCCAGGAATTGCATCTGATGGTGGATCAAGGTCTGATGATGAAGATCAGTAGATCAGGTGGACTGTTAGCTCAGTTTAAAGTACGATCTGTACTAAGGGATAGGATTAAAGCAGCTCAGAGCCGAGATCCTATTCTGGAAGAGCTTGCAGAGAATGTCAGAGCAGGGAAGTTCACTGATTTCACACTCGATGATGATGGTGTGTTGTGGATCAGTGGTAGATTGTGTGTTCCTGATGTGGATGATTTGAGAGAAGAGATCCTAGAGGAAGCACATTCTACAGCCTACAGCGTTCATCCTGGTGTTACTAAGATGTACCACAGTATCAGAGATCTATACTGGTGGGATGGATTGAAGAAGGATGTTGCTGATTAAGTTGCAAGAAGCGATGGGCACTAGGTTGGATTTCAGTACTGCTTTTCATCCTCAGACAGATGGTCAGTCTGAGAGGACGATCCAGACACTGGAAGATATGTTGAGGATGTGTGTCTTGGATTTGGGAGGTAGCTGGGATGATCATTTGTCGCTTGTTGAGTTTGCATATAATAACAGCTACCATAGCAGTATTGGCATGGCACCATATGAGGCGTTGTATGGAAGGAAGTGTAGATCCCCGTTGAGTTGGGAAGAGACTGGTGAGAGAGCTTTGACTGGACCAGAGATGGTTCAGGATGCTGCAGAGAAAGTCGCCGTGATCAAGAGCAGGTTAGAGACCGCAGTTAGCAGACAGAAGAGTTATGCGGATCCTAGGCGCAAAGATGTGGAGTTTCAGGTTGGAGATTTCGTTTTTCTGAAAGTATCTCCGATGAAGGGTGTGATGAGATTTGGTAGGAAGGGTAAGTTAGCACCGAGATATATTGGACCGTTTGAGATTCTGGAGAGAGTTGGCACTGTTGCATATCGGTTGGATTTGCCTCCGAGTATGTCACAGGTGCATCCAGTATTTCATATCTCGATGTTGAGGAAGTATATCTCAGATCCTTCACATGTGTTGCAACCTGACAGTGTGGAAGTGAGTGAAGATTTGACGTTTGTAGAAGAACCTGTGGCGATCGTTGATTATCAAGTTCGACAGTTGCGATCGAAGCAGATTCCGATGGTCAAGGTTTTGTGGCGTAGCGACAGAGTTGAAGAGCATACGTGGGAGACTGAAGCTGAGATGCGAGCTTCTTACCCGTATCTCTTTCCTTCCTGATTCTGTAATCTTGTTTTTAGAATTCGGGGACGAATTCTTGTAAGGGGGGAAGACTGTAATATCCCGTGTTTTTTTAAAATATTTTTACACTGTACCGGGATATGCAGTGTCAATAATTTTGACTGTATATACGATATTTTTATGAGTTGATATGTATTTTAAACCTATTTTAATTACTGTCTATTATTTTCAGTATTTTACGTAAAATTTTCCCGGGACTTTCATTTTCGGGGAAATTTCCACGTAAACAATGTATTATTAATTATTTTAAATGTATTTACGGGTTTGCATGAACTCATACATATTTTTAAATTATTAAATAAAGCTTGTGTGTGTATATTTATTTAATTAGGGTTTATTATTACCCTAATATTTTATTATTTATTTATTATTATTTGATTATTTTATTTATTATTAAATTATTAAAATTTATTTTTTTTCTTTTTTCTTTTTTTTTCTTTTTCTTTTCCTTTTTCTTTCTTTTTCTTTTCTTTTCTCTTTCCTTTTCTTTCTTTTTCTTTTTCTTCTTCTTCTTCTTCTTCTTCTTCCCGTAGGTAGGCGCCGGACCACCCACTATTCCTCACGTCGTTTCTCCCTCATCCGGCCACCGTTTTCGACACCGCCGGTCTCTATCTTCTCCTTGAGCTCCGGTGAGTGTTATTCTAGCTTTTGTTTGAGCTAAAATGGTCTAGAATTGCTTAGGTTTTGAGTTGAATATTTCGGCCACTTTTGGTTTTCGATTTTTTTGAGCTTCAATTTGGATGATTCATGGAAACTTCCTTCACAAATGTTGTTCCTGGTAGTTTAATCTTCATGTATGAATTTTTGTAGAATTTTTGGAGATTGTTTGGATTTTTGGGTATTTTTGAATATTTTAATATTATTTTCGAATTTTCGGAAATTAATTATTTAAATTATGAAATTGGAGTTTATGGTTGAATTAGGTGTTGAAATGAATTATAGGAATTTATTTGGAATTTTTATGAATTTCTAAGTATTTATTTTTAATTATTGAAGTTTAGGTGATTTTGGAAAATTAAGTTAATTGTGTTTTAAATTGAATTTAATTGGTTAATTGGGTTTAATTATTGATATTATTGATAAATATGTTGAGAAAATTAATTTTGGATAATTGTATGATTTTTAGTGAATTTTTGAAGTAATTTAGGTATATATATATATATAGGGGTATTTTGGTAATTTTACCCTAAATTGTCTAAAAATGTAATTTAATTGGTTTTAATATTTATTTAAGGTATAAAAATGATTTCTACAAAACATTTAGTATTTTTAACTAATTAAAACTATTTTCCGGGAATTATTTTCAATTATATATATAATATACGGTTTTTCAAATAAAATGAGTTTTAATCGATTTTTATAGTGTTTCAAGGTCAATTATGTAATTTTTATTTATAAAATGTATTTTTATGATTTAAGGATATTTTTGGTATATTTGAATATATTTTCTGTGTTTGTGGACCCCGGTCGACAGATTGTAGTCTGGAGTCCGACCGAGGGGTTGTGATTGTTTATGGTGTTATTTTTGAAGTGTATTTTCTTTGCAGGGTCGGCTCTACTCTTTTGAGTAGAGAGATGTCCGTTTTACAGGGGAGGTTCTGCCGGATTTCCGGTAGAATTCTCGTAAAACGTGATATCCAGTCGAACCCTAATTTTCGATTCTGTATTTTAATACTCTAGATTGAATTCTAGGATTTCTGTTAGGGTTATTCTGATGTCGAGTAATTATTTCTTGTTTAGTTGCGCCGAGACCGAGGGTTAGTGGACCAGGCCCGTCGGACCTGTCTCGTGGAGCGCATTAGGTGAGTTACTATATTATATATATATGCTTAGGATGCATGATTTAGAAAATACATGTTTTATTTTGACTAAATATGCATAAATAACATGATTTATATTCAAGTATATTTTTGGTATATTTTTGGTATATAATAAATTATATACATGTTTTATTAATAAAATATATTTAAAATGTTTTTAAATATATTTTTAGTTTAATTCATGATTTGATTGAATTTATTTGACGTATATATACTCAAAATATACTTGGTTTATGTTTGGTATATTTTCGGTATATATATGGTTTATATTGTTGATTTATTTAAATTCATGCATCATGTATTTGTGAATGAATGTTTTATTATTTATTACTGAAGGATATCAATAGAACGTGCTACCTAGTGGGCAGCACTAGGACCGAGTACGTACCGGTACGCCTATAGTATTTAGGCTTTATTACTGACTATTTGTGGATATCGATTTGATTATGATTATTGATATATGTGAGATGTGGTTTAGGTGTGATTGCTGGAGCTCGGTTGACCAAGTGTCTCGGGGCCAATCACACTGGCAGTCAGACTGCTGGAGCTCGGTTGACTTAGTGTCTCGGGGCCAGTCTACTGTCCATATGGATTAAGTGGATATATTTGGAATTAGTGAGCCTGTATGGCTAGAGTGTTGTTTAACACTATTTTTCTGAGGTTGCGATATTCTAGGGTTCTATGTGATCCTTCATAAAAGTTGATTTTCAGACAAAATATATAAAATGATTTTTCTGCATCTGTATGAACTTGCCTGTATATATACATATTACTCATATACTGTTGACTGTATGCATTATCACTTAGAGTGTATGTATATATACTATAGTAATTCACTCAGTGAGGTCTGACTCCCCTCCGTTGACTATTTTTCAGGAGAGTCAACTTCCTCAGACCTCAGTAGCAGGTCGATACGCCGGATTTCTTCCGCCCCGGCTTCTTTATGTAAATTGTCTACTTGAGTCTTATTTATTTTATCTAGACACTGCAGTAGCTGTAAATTACAGCATTGGATTTTATGTACTTTATTTTAAAGAGATGTATTATGTTAAAACTGGATTTGTATAAAGATTATACATTTATGAGATTATATATGCGATGTGATGAGTTTTGAATTATATCCAGTTGAGATGGATGATATTGTAATATTTATGATATTTATGATTTTATTTTCCGCTGCACATATATATATTATATGGTTATTGTTATTGCATGATTTATTTTTTTTATTTTTAGGCTTGCTACGGGTTCCGGATTCGAAAGAATTCCCGTTCCCTAGCGCCGGTCATGACTCCTGTTTTGGGTCGTGACAACAACATATCGAGGCTCAAAGTGACGATCAGGCTAAAAAACGAAGACGATTTTATCAAAGGAAGGATAGGTTTCCTCTCCAGGTCTAATTGCAGGGATTGTACTGTTGTTCGATCCTTTTTCAGTGGAGGTTTCAATCAGAAGTTGAAGGAGATGTTGGGGTCTGTTACCCTAATTCTATCATATATCTCTCACAAATAACTTAAATGAAAACCCAGAGAATTTTTTATTTTTCAATACTTTAACAGTGCTAATAGTAGCAGAATCTAAATGGCGGAGAAGAACCATCAGGTTTGAGTTGAGGTTTAGCTTCAAAATTCGAGGAAAGAAGACAAAAATTAAGTGAAGAAGAAGTAGAAGAAGCGAGGAATGTGAGGAAGCAGGGGATATCATATTATGAAAAACAGAGACTTTCGATTGAATAATTAATTAGCTTCATTTCTTTGATTAGCATTTTTCGACTGAATAATTACTTTATGAAGTGGTTTGCCTTTAAGATGCCATCTCTATATTTGCTTTTACAAACTAAATGTAGACGAAAGCTATATGATTGTTTTGATGGAAGTTGGTGCTAAAGGTCTTCTTTGGAATCACACAAGTGCAGAACAGATGGCTAAAGAAGTTGCCAGAAGTAAGACCAATTTATACTTTGATTGGTTTGAGTTTGATGCTAGATAATGTTTTTCATTAGTTTTGGACCTCAAATTTATCTAAGTTTATTGATGATGTATGCTTGCTTGCTTTTGTTCATTCACTCCTTGTTTGCACAATTCATGTATGGCCAAGGATTTGATACTTGGATTCTCGAAGTTCAGTCATGGAGTTCTCAGAATCCCACCTTTAGTAATTGACAACTTCTTTACCTGTTTCTTGCTCAATTATGTTGCATTTGAACAGTGTTACAATCATTACTCAAAATACATAACTAGCTATATTGCATTCGTGGGTCACTTGATCAACACACCTGAAGATGCTAGGTACTTAAGTGATCATAGAATAATTGAGAATTCATATGGAACTGATGATGAAGTTGCTAAATTCTTCACTGACTTGGACAAAGATGTTACTTTTAATATACAAAGGAATTACCTGTCGAAGTTATTCAAGGATGTTAATAGATATTATAAAAACAATTTGCATATCAAATGGGCAGAATTCAAGCATATCTATTTTGATAGTCCATAGTCATTCATGTCTACAATGGCTACACTTATCCTCATTTTGCTCACCATCATTCAATCCTTCTTTTTTGTTTATCCATATGCATTTCCTTCTAATAGCTAGAGCAATCGATTGTATATTATAATAGAAATACATGGAAACATAATTACCAAAAAAGAAAAAAAATAATGAAATTTTTGTTTAGTTGAAATTTTTTTGGAAAATTTTATACATTTATTTGAAATATTTTTGACATTTTCAATGAAGTTAATTACTCAATGTTTCTTCACTATGTGTGTATCATAAGTTTATTGTATGTACTTCTCTTTTTGATCATCTAGTGCTACATGTTAGAAAGAACCTAAAGGTCTTTTGTGAGCAGAAAAATGTTTACTGTTTTAACCCAAATTAAGAAATTTCATTGAAAGTTCATTGATATCATTGACGAGGGTTTTTATCTTCCTTCTTATGTGACAAATTCATGCATAAGTTGTACTTTGAGGAATTTTATCTCCCTTCTCTCTACGTAGGCATGTTGGCTAAAGCTAAAGCTTTTTTAACAGTCTTAACAGCTCTCAACAACTTAAGAAAGAGGAGAAAGGATTGGCATGATTAATTTAAGAAATGGAAAGCTCCTAATAAAGGTTGGTTCAAGCTAAACACAGATAGGGCTGTGTCTTCAAGGTTAAGCCATGTAACTGCTAGAGGTTTGATTCGAGACAATAATAGGAACTAGATTGCTGGTTTCATAGCCAATCTGGACTATTGTAACATTTTTGCCGCTGAAGCTTGGGTGGTAAACCACGGTCTTCAATTAGCTTGAAACCTCTTTAATGATTTATATAATCATTAGCCTTAGTTTTTTCCATCTCCTCTAATGTAAAAAGGAAAAAAAAAAAGTTCCCTCATACACTGAGCATGTCAAATTTTTCATTTCAAGCGCTCATTTGTGTTTAATTGCACGTATCTGCTATATTAGCAGAAAATGGTTTATAAATCACCTTTTTGACAAATTGAGGTATCTAAATGATAAAAATATAAGTATAGATGTTAAAGTGCTTAAAATTGTCAAATTTAGAGGACCGCCGATGTATTAAGCTTTTTTTAAATTATCACGAATTTTAGATGTTAATAAGAATTTTTTTGAAAACAATCTAGGTCAACCCAGTCGAATTCAGCCCAGGCCAGGGTTGGGATATGCCTACATGGATTTTATTAGGCCCAATCAGGAGTAATGTAAAGGGCCCAATCACTATAACGGTAGACTTTCCACTCCGTTCCCTTTTCCAGTTCAACGGCGAGGTAACAACAGCAGAAGAACAATCAAAACTGAAGAAATCCATCTTTCTCTCGACATAACAAAGGAAAAAATTGAAAAAAGAAGTCGATGAAGCTCTCGTTCTCAATCCCTAACAAATCCACATCAAAACCTAAACTCTCTTCTTCGATCGGCGCCGACGGCCCAGACGACCGAACCCTAACCACTGGAGCCGCGAAACAATTCGTCACCCAATTCGATCCATCAACAACCGTAGCTGCTCAAAAGCAGACACCTGTAATCCCTCCAAAGGAAAACGAATGGCGTCCTCATAAGAAATTGAAGAACCTCGCTCTCCTTCCTTCTCTCCAGTCTTCCGATGATTCCCGCGGCTTAACTTTCGAGGTCGTCGATGACGCTGCTGATGACCATGGTAACGTGTCTTATGGCCTCAATGTTCGTGCTGGTGGAGACGGTGAGGATGATGGAGGTAAATTGCGGCAGCAGCAGCAGCAGGAAGGAAGTAATACAGAGAATATGTTGTTAGAGAAGTTGAGATATGATCTGCAGCGGTTGCCGGAGGATCGAGGGTTTGATGAGTTCAAGGATATGCCGGTTGAGGGTTTTGGTGCGGCTTTGTTAGCTGGGTATGGTTGGCGTGAAGGGAGAGGTATTGGTAGAAATGCTAAAGAAGATGTTAAGGTGAAACAATATAGTAAAAGAACTGATAAGGAAGGTTTAGGATTTGTTGCTACTGCAACTGTTAAGAATAGGGACAGCCAAGGATTTGTTGCTACTGCAACTGTTAAGAATACGGTCAACCAAAATGAGAATTATAATAATAATGTTAAGAGTAGAGATGAGCAAAAAGAGAGGAAAAGAGAAAGAGATGGAATTAGTGATGGTGATGGGTTTTTTGTCGGTAAAGATGTAAGAGTGATTGCGGGTGGCAGAGATATTTTGGGCTTTAAAGGTAGAATTTTGGAGAGATTGAATGCTGATTGGGTTGTTCTGAAGGTTGCTGAAAGTAAGGAAGAGGTGAAACTGCGTGTTTCTGATATTGCTGATTTGGGTTCTAAAGAAGAGGAGAAGTGTTTGAGAAAGTTGAAGGCTTTACAGATAGATGATAATAAGAAATCGAATGATAGAGATAATGGAAAGGGTGTCACTGAATTAAGTAAAGACAGAAGAGAGAGTGTCAGGAGAGATAGCAGTCAAATGAAAGATGAGAAAAGGCGGTGGCTTAGGAATCATATTCGGGTTAGGGTTATAAGCAAGGACTTGAAAGGGGGTAGATTTTATTTGAAGAAAGGGGAGGTGGTGGATGTCGTTGGTCCATATGTGTGTGATATATCCATGGATGAGAATAAAGAGTTGGTACAAGGAGTAGATCAGGATCTTCTTGAGACTGCATTGCCACGTCGTGGAGGCCCTGTGCTTGTTCTCTATGGGAAGCATAAAGGGGCATATGGGAATTTGGTTGAGAAGGATTTGGACCGAGAAACTGGGGTTGTGCAAGATTCTGATACTCGAGAGTTTCTCAACGTGAAACTTGAACAGATTGCTGAGTACGTTGGGGATCCCGGCTTCCTTGGGTATTGATGAGCATGCAGTGTCTACAGTCCATGTTGTCAATAGGTACTTTGGCTTACTTTGTTTTGATTGCGTATAGTGTATGTGTGTGTCTTCGCTCTTTCTTAACTCTTTATGGAATTCAAATTCTTGAATTCCTAGTGTTTTGATTCTGATTCTGATTGTGATTGCTATTGTTGCTTGTTTGATTCCTTAGGAGATGAACTTGTTTATACTGTTTTGTTATAAACTAGATAATGTATTGCATGTCCTTATTGTTTGTCCCATGCAAAGTTATGTTTGACCTTAAAGTTGATTATTGTGGACATGGATTGAAAAGTTCATTGTGCTTCAAGTGACTTGTTTTCTAGACATTCTTGTGCTTCTTTCATTAGTGATTGATTTCTTGGAGGAAATAAGTTATAGACCCAGCAGGTTTGGGAACTGCCCAGTATCTTAACACTATTTTAAGCTCTTAGGTGATAAATTTTTTAATCCAAGGATCACTGTAATGTCAATTTAGGTTCTTCTCCCCCTTTCTGAATATTTAAGGCCAGTCACAGATTTTTTTGCTCAATTTCATGATTTCCAGGAAAATCTGGTATGTTTTTGACAAGTTTTAGGTGTTTTTTTAAATTCAGGAATGAATAGTATAGGTGTGAAATATGCTCCCTTGAATAAAGTATTTGAATGGAGGATGCATCTTCAGGCGTCAGCAGAATTATAAGAAAATGTAAAATTTCAAGCTTTTCATTTACTTTGCAATACAGTCATTATCTGGTGGCATTTTATCGACAAGTAAATTAAAGCATGCATGCAGTGGTTTCCTTGTCTATGAAAAGAAGAACACCCTGAGATTAATTAGAAAAGACAAATCAGGAAGAATAGATATGCCTGGTTGCCTACTGTCTATCAGTGCTTCGTGACTCATAGGAATCACTTGCGCTGGATTTTTTTGGCACCATGGCTTAGAAATTGATGCATTAACACAAGTTTTACCAATGAGGAATGCAAGTTGGTGAAAATTTTCTTCTAGAGTAAGAGATTGCAGAGAGAGAGAGAGAGAAAGAGAGAGAGAGAGAGAGCAAGGTGTTTCATTAGCCTATTCCTGAGGGTTTTCAAGGTCTTGCCTTTGAGAAATAATTTGGTATTTAAAGATAATAGCTGCTAGTAAACTTTTTTGGGTGATTTTCTTTTCAAATTTGCAGTAACATAAGCATGACAATGTGCAACAGCATGGGTGAGAAAGGCACATGGTAAAGTTAATCTTATGGCAGATTTATCACCTAAGTGCTTAAAATAGTGTTAACATTCTGGTTATTATAAGATGAGACTATAATAATAGATGTTAACTAATTCAATTCAAAAGTCGCATATGTATTTTATTTATTAATTCATGATCAATTACAATTGTGCTAAGATTGCAAATAATATGTTAAATTGTGCTAAAATTACAAATAATATGTCAAATTGGGCTAGTTTTGCCAAGTTTTAAAGTTTGGTATAAATATTCAAAAGATGGAAAAGGTTGTGGTTTTTGGTACCAATGGACCTAAAATAAAGCATAAACAGGTTTATCTGTAGCATATACAGATCAACTGGACCAAATTTACTGATTAAGTCATAGCCTTAACAATTAAACCAGGGGTTTGGGAGCAATTCGTTCTGATGACTGCAGGCTACTACTTGACATTGTCATTTTTGTAACTGCAGCATCATTGTAGTCAATATTAGCTGTTGCCATTTGCAATCTGTAACTTCATTGGTTTGCTATAGTTTTGCCATGAAATCATCATGCATTTTGGTTCTTCAAAAATCTAGCTTTTGTGTGATTAAGTGGTTCGGTGATTTGTTTGAGAACTTACTATGGGTAAAAATATCTTGAATTCTTGATTGCTTCAATGAAGAATTGACCTCTCAATAAGGAACTTTGAAATCTCATTTGAGCTTGTGGATGAGTCGTCATGCCTGGAGTACAATTTTAATATCATTAGTCACTTGAAGCATCTTTTGGATTTACATTTCTCAGAGATATTGAAAGACTTCTGGCAGGCGGATCTGAGTCCATAGGGAGGCAAGCAGCATACACAGAAAACTTTCGGTATGATTTTTACAGGATGGAGCAGTCTTCAAGTTTCTGAACTGATATCTTTAGTCAGCATTCAGCAAGATGCAATGCATTCAGCATTCCGGGCAGGATCCCTGGATGTTGGGCTGACTCAAATTTATGAACAGAGTCGACTCTTTGAAGAAAGCCTGCAGAGCTTTATTTCAAACCAAAATTAAAATTGTGTAATATAGCACGCTGTATGTATTTTATATAGATTAACAGATTCAAATTGATTCTTAATACCACTATTTGGATGGTGGCCTCCCTGCTATCTATCATCTATGACATTCCCTTCAAGTTTCATCCTGATGAACTCTGAAAACCCTGGCGGCATTATTAAATACGGTTACAGTGGCAAGTGAGTGTTAGCTTCATCCCTGGGCGGAGGTCAAACTCAGGTTACGGATTGACTTAAACGCTGAAGGTGTGTAGGTTTTCTTTTGTATGCATAAGTTCAGCAATTTGGGTGTCCGAATTGACTGATCCAAGTATACAACCCAACTAAATAAACTTCGAGCTAGAAATAAATTATATTCCAAGTATAACCTGTTCATAAATTGCTGTTATTGGTTAGGTTATGATTCGTCTACTGATGATTATAAGGTGGTGCAAGTTGCCGACAAGCATCAGTTTTTCACGGTTTCTTCTCTGAAATCCAATTCTTGGTGAAAGATTAAATCTTTTTTTAACCATTACTTTAGTTTGTAGGTAATTTCATGAATTTACACAAGCTCTACATTGGGTGCAACTCAGAAAGTGCAAGAAGATTGTTTATTTTTTGGTTAGCAGAAGAAGCGATGTTAACAAGAGATGACTCTTCCTGGTGATGCTCCTAAGTTTTATCTACAGTCGGGTGTTTCGAAAGGGTGCCTTTGTGTATCAGAGTTAGAGAAAAATAACTGGAGACGGAGAGTATGATGGATGCTCTTGGACCAAATTGGTAACCATTCTTCTGCTGCATTTCATGGAAGCATTTTGTTGTATCAAGAACAATGCAGTTTTTGTCACAAGGCCGAATATTTGGCATTCTCAATTGCGTCTCTGTGACATAGAAACAAAGGTATTGGCTTGGTTTTACAAACAACACAAATCTTCATCTCATTTAATGAGTGTGCCAGGGGGTAAACCTCAATAAATGAAATTAATACACCTAACTGCTAATAAAATTATGAGTTTTTAAGCTCTGTTACCTTAATTCACCTGCGAAGAAAACGAATAAAATGAAGACTCACAATTCGAACATCAAATTTGCATTGAGACAAATGAATTTTACAATGAGCCGAACTTTAATTTTATGATGGGCTTTGTTAAAGTTTCAGCCATTCCAAAATTTCGATGCCATCAAAAGTAAAAACAGGAAAATAAGATATGTTCTTCAGAAACTTTTTTCAAGAAAATTGAAAAATCAAATTTATTATTTAAGTGTGATATTACTTAATTCATAAAATTAGAAAACCATTTTCTACATTTTTCAAGTTTTCTGATTAATATTTTTACATTACTGCAATTTCCTCAACCACTACAATCTAAACTATCACTACCACTACCACTATCACTCCATAACCTCTCTTGTCACCACCACCACCATCACAATTTCCACAGCTGTTACCCCTAATACTATAACATCCTATGGTAGCAACACCATCACCACCACTACCATAATCTCTACTATTTCCATCATTATAGCTTTCGCTACTTTCCCATCACCTCTATTACCTTCACTGTCACCTCCACCACCACCACCACAATCTTTTGACACATAGTTGTAGCGACACTACCACAACATCCACCACCACCACCACCACCATAACAACCTCTGTTACCTATACCACCACCACCACAACAGTCTTATAACTTCAAATTAAAATTAATAAAATGTGTTTGACTTAAAATTTTTTATGAAACAAATAAATTTAATATTAAATAGTACCATATGAATTACATTTATTATTATTATTAAATAAAAAAAGTTATTATAATAAATTTCATTAGAAAAGAAATAAAAATTATGAGAACGTGAAAATTACAAAATAAAAAGTAACGAATGAATTGATTTTCAATTTTTTCATTTTTCTACTTTAAAAAATAAAAAACTGAAAAACAAAGGAAAACAGAAACTGTCTGTTTTCCAAAACTAAACAATCCTTAAAGATTATTGAGACTAATTATTATTCTCAAGATTATTACTAGGGGACGTATCTTACTTTTGTGGAGCGTTCACTATTATTACTTTATAAATTGTTTAGCTTATATAATAAAATTAGGACCAAATAGCAATGTATTTATTTTTGTTGTAGTTAAAGCTATGCTTATTATTATTTTGAACTCAACAAATATTTTCAGCAAGTATATTTCATGCTTAGTTTCAACAAATATTTTATGCAAATATTTTGTAAATAGTTTGTTTAATATGAATCATTTAGCTTGTAAATGAATCTATACATTAAATGTATATATCTTTTAGATTATACCATGATAATTAATGTCTATACCTCAACATTACTTATTAGCAATATTACTTAGCAACAGTCTTGTGGACGTCACTTGGTGTATATAAAGTTTTGACGCGGACATTAGGTGGTTTGCCCTTAGTAGGCAATTCTGTGCATGCGTTTTATACGTTTAACTGCTCAATATTATTATAGGTTCAAAATAACATCATTTAGTGTAATTTTAAATTTATATATTTAATGAAGGTTATATATTTAAAGCTCGATGTTGTTTTAGAAATGATAATTCATGTTAAACCTTAGCTTATAAACAATTTATACGTCTATAATCAGCAGCTTACAACTGTTTTCAGGTAATTTCTTTCATTTTATTTTTGAAACATTAGTTTATATTAAAATTTAGCTTATTTAAAGTATTCCAGCATTTATTCAGCAGCAACATAATTTTATTAAGGCAATTTCTTTTTATGTATATTTAATAATTGAAAATAGAATTTATTTTCATTTTATTATATTTTTATCCACTCACTGAATATTTTTACCCCTTAAGTTAAAAGGCTTGTAGTATGTTTTATCACAAGCAGTAGCCAGCTATTAGCAAGTCACACTTCCTCGTTAGCTAGTAAAGTGGATGTGACAAATTTATCTAAATAATAATGTAATTTTACAAAGTTGATAAATTTATAACATATTAATTTATTATATTTTTTACAAATTTTTTATTTAAAAAATTATTCAATATTTTTTATGTTAATATTTTTCATGATTAATTATTTTATAAAATTTGTTGATTTTGATTTTAATATTTACTTATTAAATTTAATCTAAGAAGAAGACTTACAAAAGTATATTATTTAACTTTATTTATATTAAATAAAATATAAATAGACGTCATATAAATTGTATAAAGAAATACATTTTTCAATATGTAATTAAAGTGAACTTTATAAAGAAGATTAATTTAAACTTTTTGCAATTTAAAACTTTTTTTAATATTATTTTTTAAATTTTATAAAGAAATACATTTTTCAATATGTCATGAAAAAACAAGTTGTATGTACATTGATTTTTTTTAACCAAACTGCATAGTACTAAAGTGACTTCTAATTAGGGCTGACAATTTATGACACAATCCGTTTAAACAACACAACACAACACAACACAAAGTTAAATAGGTTTGAGTTTAGATTAAATGGGTTCGGGTCATAAACAGTTCAACCCGTTTAAAACACGAATAAAATTGTGTCTAAACGGGTTGAACCCGTCTAACCTGTTTATTAAATGGGTTACACGATTAACCTGTAACCCATTTAAATACGTATAAACATATTTATTAAACATGTCACACGATTAGCCTGTAATCCGTTTAAACACGTATAAACTTTTATATATATATATATTAAATTCATTAAATATTGTAATATCCCGTGTTTTTAAATATTTTTATACTGCATCAGGATATGCAGTGTTAATAATTTTTAAATATGATATTGATATTTCATAAGTTGTTAATTAATTAAAATTGATTTTTAATTGTTAGTTATTATTTTGAGTACTTTACATAAAATTTTCTCAGGACTTGTATTTTCGGGGAAATTTTCACGTAAATAATTTATTATTAATTATTTTAAATAGATTTACGGACTTGCATGAATTCATATATATTTTTAAAATACTAAATAAAACCTATGTGTGTATATATTTATTTAATTAGGGTTTAATTTATTACCCTAATATTTTATTATTTATTTATTTGGTTTATTGTTATTTAATTATTTTCATGTAGTATATAAATTATTAGAATATTAAATATGTGGTGTGCAAATTTTTCCAAGTATTTTATTTATACACCATATTATAATATATATATATATATATATATATATATATATATATATATATATATATTTATATTATTTTTCCTTTTTCTTTTTTCTTTTCTTTTTCTTTTTCTTTTCTTTTCTTTTTCTTTTCTTTTCTTTTCTTTTTTTTTTCTTCTTCTTTCTCCTTTCTTCCCGAAACCCGTCCCTTCTCCCCCTCACCGCTGCAACTTCCGACCACCTACCATCGGTGTGCCTCTCATCGTGCCACCTTCACTTCCAGCTGCTCCGCCGCCCCTAGTCTCCTTCCCTAGCGTCGGCTAGCTCCATTTCTGCCATTTTTGGCCGAGAGTTCAAGCTCCAACGTGTCTTCCTCCTCCTGCCACCAAACTTCACGTTTCCAGTGTCTTTGGACTCCTCTAGCAATGGTAATCATGATTCTAGCTTTGGTTTGAGCTTAAATGGCCTTCAATTTCTTGTTTTTCGATTTTTCTCAATTTGGCCGAATTAGGTTTTTGATTTTTTTTGAATTTTTCTTGTTGATTCATGATAAATTCCTTAACAAATGTTGATCCTAGTAGCTTAATCTTCATGTGTGAATTTTTGTGGAATTTTTGGAGATTATTTTGATTTTTGGGTATTTTTGAATATTTTAATATTATTTTCTAATTTTCGAAAATTAATTAATTAAATTATGAAATTGTGTTTTATGATAAATATAGGTGTTAAAATGAATTATAGGAATTTATTTGGAATTTTTATGAATTTCTATGTATTTATGTTGAATTATTTAAGTTTATGTAATTTTGGGAAAATTAGGTTAATTGTGTTTTTAATTGAAATTAATTGGTTAATTGAGTTTAATTATTGATATTATTGATAAATATGTTGAGAAAATTTTGGATAATTGTACTATTTTTGGTGAATTTTTGAATGAATTTTAGTATATTTATATATATAGGGGCATTTTGGTAATTTTGCATGAAATTGGCTAAAAATGTAATTTAATTGGTTTTAATAGTTATTTAAGGTATAAAAATGATTTCTACAAATTATTTAGTATTTTTAACTAATTAAAACTAATTTTCGTGAATTATTTTCAATTATATATATAATATACGATTTTACTAATAAAATGAGTTTGTATCGGTTTTTAATGTGTTTTAAGGCTAATTATGTAATTTCTATTTATAAAATGAATTTCTATGTTATAAGGGTATTTTTGGTATTTTCATAATTGTTCTATGTTTGTGGACCCCGGTTGGTAGACTGTAGTTTGGAGTCCGACCGAGGGGTTGTGGATGAGTTGTTGTGCCTGTTTTTCGAAGTGTATTTCTTTGCAGGGTCGGCTCTACTGTTTGAGTAGAGAGATGTCCGTTTTACAGGGGAAGTTCTGTCGAATTTTCGATAGAATTCTCGTAAAACGTGATATCCGGTCGAACCCTAATTTTGATTTTATATTTAATATTCTAGATCGAGTTCTAGGATTTTTTGTTAGGTTTATTCTGATTTCTGTCGTTATTGTTTGTTTAGTTGCGTCGAGATCGAGGACTAGTGGACCAGGCCCGTCGGACCCATCTCGTGGAGTGCACTAAGTGTGAGTTACTATATTATATATATATGTTTAGGGTGCATGATTTAGAAAAATATGTTTTATTTTGATTATTTATGCATGAATAATTCAATTATTACCTAAGTTTATTTTTAGTTTATTTTGGTTTATTTCCTGTATATTTTGAATTACATGCATGTTTTGTTAATAAATTATACTTAAAATGTTTTTAAATATATTCCTAGTTTAGTTTGTAAATTAATCGAATCTATTTGACAGTATATATATTCGAAATATACCTGATTTACTTTTGGTATATTTCTAGTATATATATGGTTTATGTTGCTATTTTATTTAAATTCATGCATTATGTATTTATGAATGTATGGTTTATATTTTAATGAAGGATATCAATAGAATGTACTACCTAGTGGGCAGCACTAGGACCGAGTATGTACCGGTACGCTTATAACATTTAGGCTATATGACTAACTATTTGTGGATACTGATTGAATTTGATTATTTGATGTGTGAGATGTGGTTTGGAGGTGTGATTGCTGGAGCTCGGTTGACCTAGTGTCTCGGGGCCAATCACACTGACAGTCAGACTGCTGGAGCTCGGTTGACTTAATGTCTCGGGGCCAGTCTACTGTCTAAATGGAATAAGTGAATATATTTGGAATAAGTGAGCCTGTATGGCTAGAGTATTGTCTAACACTGTTTGAGGTTGCGATATCATAGGGTTCTATTTGATCCTTCATAAACGATGATTTTCAATGAAATATATATAAAATGATTTTATTGCATCTGTGTGTATTTGTCTGTATATATATCTATATATATACTATTGACTGTATGCATTGTCATTTAGTATGCATGTATATATATTATAGTAATTCACTCAGTGAGGTCTGACTCCCCTCCGTTGACTATTTTTCAGGAGAGTCATCTTCCTCAGACCTCAGTAGCAGACCTGTATGCCGGATTTCTTCCGCCCCAGCTTCTTTGTGTAAACTGCTTATCTGAGTCTTGAGTTTTATTTTATCTAGAAACTGCAGTAGTCATTAAATTATTAAAGAGATGTTGTATTATATATTTGAACTGGATTTGTATTAAAAGAGTTTATATATATGTGATGATGAAGATTTGATTTAAATCCAGTTGGTGCATATGTTATTGTGATATTTATGATTTTTATTTCCGCTGCATTATATATTGTTATTACTATTGCATGTTTTATTTTATTTTTTTTAGGCTTGCTACGGGTTCCGGATTCGAAAGAATTCCCGTTCCCTAGCGCTGGTCATGACCTCTGTTTTGGGTCGTGACAAATATAATAAAAGTTTATGTATTTATAATAAAATTATATACTTTTTAGTGCTAACTAGTATTATTAATTGTATTAATAATATATAGTTTTGACATATATATAATTTTGATATTGTTACATATAATAGATTTATATATTTAGTATAAGATAACATTGTAATTGTGTTGATATAAATTTATATATAGTTTTGGTGAATCATTATTACTTATAAACATTTATGCTATTGGATATTGTGATATATTATTATTATCTATAAATGTTTATGCTATTGCTAGCATTGTAAATTGCATTGTATATTCATGATAAAATTATATAGTTTTGACATATATATAAATGTAGTCTTAATATTATTACAATTTTAATGTATAATATTTAGTTTAATGGTAAGCAAATAAAATTGAAAATTACATATATAATAAAAATATTAAAGTTCTATGATTCAGTATCAACTACTATTAATAATAAAAAATTTCATAAATTTAGTATGATGTATTATTTGATAATTTAAGTAGATATTTTTAATTTAAATAATTAGATTTACATTAAGTATTCGTCAATTATATTTATATCAAGTATTAGGTTCAAATAAATACTATATAATACTATTTCAACTATGTGTAAGTTTTAGTATGTAATATCACTATTAAGTAGAAATAAATTATCATTGTTATTTTATATGTTGTAAAATAATTTAACATTTTATATGAAGTTTAAAATATTGTAATGATATTTAGAATTTGTATGGATGTTTAAATTGAAATTATTATTTAGGATTTGTATATTTAATTAGTTTTTTTTAATTTGATATTAAATGTGTTAAACGTGTTAAAACGTATTAGTGTTAAACGTATCAAAATGTATCCGTATTAAACGTGTCAAAACGTATCTGTGTCAAAACGTATCCGTGTCAAAACGTGTCCGTATTAAACGTGTTTTAACACATTTATAACTATATATGTTAAACGGATCATGTTGTTTAACATGTTAATTAAATGTATCCGTATTTAGATTTTTAAATTTAACAAGATTAATTAAACGAATCGTGTTCAGATTAGTCATATTTATATTATTATCATATTTTAATACGATCTGTTTATGACCCACTGACACGAATTGCCAACCCTAGTACCAATCTTATGTGCCCTGCAGATTTCTGCTATGTGAAAATTGGCAATTATCATTCCAAAACACCGTACATTCAATTGATAAACGACTTTGCCTTTTAGATTTTTTTTTTTTAATTTTTGAATAAATGAATTCTCTATTTTGATCCACTATGAGATCAACTTGTTAAAAAGCTGGATATAAATGTAAATATCACACGTGTTTTTTTTTTAATTTTTATCTTTGAACCTATTTTTTTAGTAAAATAAAATATAATTTTTAATTAAATATTCTTACATCATTTCTAATTATTTAAGATTACAATTTTTTAAAATTTAAAAACAGAAATTGAAACAATCATAAAATTTCTATTTTTTTTATAGAACAAAAATTATATTAACTAACTTTTAGAAAAATTAATGGTCATAATTAATTATTAGATAAAATGAATTTTTATTTTTTTAAATTCATTTATTTTCTTATTAAAATTTAGTAAAATTTCTAAAAATAATAATATAAGCACCATTTTATTCATATAGTTGTAGACATTCGGTCTGATCGGCCCATGAATCGAGGGCGAACCATGGGTGCTTGGTTTGATTGGCTCACATTAAAGGCCAATGATGAGAAAGCAAAGTTTGGATACAAGTATGAAGCCCGAATCTTTGATTGGAAATGGACTTGAGAGCCCGAAATCGTCCAAACCTAGCCTAAATCGTTTAGATCGGCTTAAATTTGCCTTGGCCCACTTGGCCCAATGCAAGGCAAGTTCAAAGAGGTGCCACCTCTATGCAAAGATATGATTACCTCTATGGTAGCAGCTGTAGAGGCGATCGCCTTTGTGGTATACCACTTGCAACAACATTTAATGCAGTTGTAGCCATGATGGTTAAGTGGGGTGAGGCCCACACCCTCTAGAACTAATTTTTGTGTGAGGAAGAGATTTTTTAGGGGAAGAAAAAGGCTATTGAGGATTATGATGGTCTAGAAACCTAGGGGCATGGTTTAGGGCTGAGATAAAAATAGAGAAAGAAGAGAGAACAAAGGGAGGATTATGAAGATTTAGCAAAAAGAACTAGGGACAAGAGGGAAAGGCTTTGAAACCAAAAGGGGGTATTTTTTAGAAGAAGAGGAGAAACTCAAACTTAGGAGTCCATTTCCTTAAGAAGAAGAAGGTGAAAGAAGCTTGTCCTTAAGTGTAGCTCACATCCAAGTAGAGTTCAACATATAAAGTAACCTCTGAGGGTCAACTACTTTGTTAAAAGCTCATCATACTTAAGTAAATCCTATTTATTTCCTTAGCATTTTGACATTAGACTTACATATGACTTAGTTAGTTTGTTTATTTAGTGTATATTTTGAGTTTATGATACTTGTTATGCCATGTTATTAATATAATCTACTAGGGTGTTGAATGTAGTTATAAAATAGCAAGTTTTTGATTGTTTGTTTGCATGTCATTTGCTTAGAATAAAAATTTAGTTGTTTTGAGAGTCGGGCTGCTTGTTGATCAGGCGATGCCTCTATGAAATCTGTCTTGAAATTCTTATAATATTTATGCATGATTTTGATTTCCAACCATGTTTAGGTTTTTATACTTTGTTTATTTGCATATGACTGTTTGTACCATGTCTTCTAAGTTAATTTATTAAGTCTTTAACCACCATTTGCATGAACTTGTTTTGTAAATTGGTTTGAATGCTTTATTTTGAGAGATTTTATATATTCCGAGACTAATATTTTGGCGTTTACAGGATCCTTGAGATTAATCTCCTTGAATCGTTAAGGGTTTTATCCCTTAATTAGTTCTTGAGAGGTTTTTATGGGTTTAAGAATTAGTTTAGTCTTGGTTTATTCTTAGTATATTTTCAGTATATTTTTGGTTTATTATACTTTTTTTATGTTAAAATGTTGTAATCCTTAATCACTTCCCCCTTTGAATTCCAATGTATTGTTTTGATTTATTATTTTGATGAATTTCGGGACTTTAAGGCATGAAATTGAGCTAATGCGCTGTCACGACCCAAAACAGGGGCCATGACCGGCGCTAGGGAACGGGAATTCTTTAGAATCCGGAACCCGTAGCAAGCCTAAAAATAAAATAAAACATGCAATAATAATAACAATATATAATGTAGCGGAAATAAAAAAATCATAAATATCACAATAGCATTTCCACCAACTGGATTTAAATTAAATACTCATCTCATATATATATATAAACTCTTTTAATACAAATCCAGTTCAAATATATAATACAACATCTCTTTAAATATTTAATGACTACTGCAGTGTCTAGATAAAATAAACCCAAGACTTAGAGAAGCAGTTTACACAAAGAAATCGGGGTGGAAGAAATTCGGCATACAGGCCTGCTACTGAGGTCTGAAGACAATGACTCTCCTGAAAAATAGTCAACGGAGGGAAGTCATACCTCACTGAGTGAATCATTATAATATATATACATGCATACTAAATGACAATGCATACAATCAACACAATATATCTAATATGTATATATACAGGCAATACACACAGATGCAGTAAAATCATTTTATATATTTTTATTAAAATCATCGTTTATGAAGGACCAAATAGAACCCTATGATATCGCAACCTCAAAACAGTGTTAGACAACACTCTAGCCATACAGGCTCACTTATTCCAACATATGATCACTTGATCCATTTGGACAGTAGACTGACCCCGAGACACTAAGTCAACCGAGCTCCAGCAGTCTGACTGCCAGTGTGATTGGCCCCGAGACACTTGGTCAACCGAGCTCCAACAATCACACCTCCAAACCATATTTCACACATCAAATAATCATATCCAATCAATATCCACAAATGGTCAGTAATATAGCCTAAATGCTATAAGCGCACCGGTACGTACTCGGTCATAGTGCTGCCCACTAGGTAGCACGTTCTATTGATATCCTTCATTAATAAATATAAAACATTCATTCATAAATAAATGATGCATGAATTTAAATAAAATAGCAACAATAACCATATATATACTAGAAATATGCCAAAAGTAAACCATGTATATTTCGAGTATATATACGTCAAATAAATCCAATCAAATTACAAATTAAGCTAGAAATATATTTAAAAACATTTTAAATATAATTTATTAATAAAACATGCATATAATTTAAAATAAACCAAAAATAAACTAAAGATATACTTAAATACTAATCACATTATTTATGCATATTTAATCAAAATAAAACATATATTCTAAAATCATGCATCCTAAAGCACATATATATAAAATAGTAACTCACACTTAGTGCGCTCCTCGAGATGGATCCGACGGGCCGGGTCCACTAGCCCTCGATCTCGGCGTAACTAAACAAATAATAAATAACAGACATCAGAATAAACCTAATAGAAAATCCTAGAACTCGATCTAGAATATTAAACACAGAAATAAAAGTAGGGTTCGACTGGATATCACGTTTTACGAAAATTCTACCGAAAATTCAACCGAACCTCCCTTGTAAAAACGGACATCTCTCTACTCAAAGAGTAGAACCGACCCTGCAAAGAAACACACTTCAAAAATAAACGCAAAATTACATTCACAACCCCTCGGTCGGACTCCAAACTACAGTCTACCGACCGGGGTCCACAATCACAGAACAATTTCAGAAATACCAAAAATACCCTTATAACATAGAAATACGTTTTATAATTAAAAATTACATAATTAACCTTAAAACACTGTAAAAACCGATAAAAACTCATTTTATTAGTAAAATTGTATATTATATATATATTTGAAAATAATTCACGAAAAATAGTTTTAATTAGTTAAAAATACCAAATAATTTGTAGAAATCATTTTTATACCTTAAATAACTATTAAAACCAATTAAATTACATTTTTAGCCAATTTAGGGTAAAATTACCAAAATACCCCTATATATATAAATATACTAAAATTCATTCAAAAATTCACCAAAAATTATACAATTATCCAAAATTAATTTTCTCAACATATTTATCAATAATATCAATAATTAAACTCAATTAACCAATTAATTTCAATTTAAAACACAATTAACCCTAATTTTCCAAAATTACCATAAACTAATTAAATTCAAAATAAATACATAGAAATTCATAAAAATTCCAAATAAATTCTTATAATTCATTTCAACACCTATAATTATCATAAAACACAATTTCATAATTTATTTAATTAATTTTCGAAAATTAGAAAATAATATTAAAATATTAAAAAATACCCAAAAACAAAAATAATCTCCAAAAATTCCATAAAAAATTCATACATGTATATTAAGCTAAGGGGAACAACATTTTTGAAGGAATTTTTCATGAATCAATCAAATTTAAGTTGAAAAAAATTCAAGAACCCTAATATGGCCGAAATCAAAAATTCGAAACCTAAGCAAATCAAGACCATTTCAGCTCAAACCAAAGCTAGAATCACACTCACCGGAGCTCAAGGACAATAAAGAGACCGGCGGTGTCGAAGTTGGTGGCCAAAAACGTCGTGATCGACAGTGAAGAGGAATTCGGCTTCTCCGGCCAAAACCAATCTCCAAACGCCGGAAATGGCTGTTATAGGCGGCGAGGAAGGCTGGGGAAGGTGGTGGCACACCGGACGGCACACCAATGGCAAGGAATCGGCAGTAGCAGCGGCGGAACGGCGATGAAGGCAATCGGGGAAGAAGGAGTTCAATCGGGGGCAATTCGGTAATTTTCCAAAATTTCATTTTTTTTGACATATTATATGTATATATATATATACTTTATACTATATAATAAAATAATATTAAATTACACACATTAAATATACACCACACACTTAATATTTAATATTTTAAAATTTAATAATAAATAAAAATAATTAAATAACAATAAAATAAATAAACAATTAATAAAATATTAGGGTAATATGAATTAAACCCTAATTAAATAAATATATACACACATAGGCTTTATTTAGTAATTTAAAAATACGTATGAGTTCATGCAAGTCCGTAAATTTTTTTAAAATAATTAATAGTAAATTATTTACGTGAATATTTTCCCAAAAATGTAAGTCCCGGGAAAATTTTACGTAAAGTACTCAAAATAATATTAAAATAATTAAAAATCAATTTAAATTAAATAAAAGCTTATTAAATATCAATATTATATTTAAAAATTATTAACACTGCATATCCCGATGCAGTATTAAAATATTTAAAAACACGGGATATTATATGCGCAAACTTAGACTTAAGTGTAAAATTGAACAATTAATTGAAGGAGATTCCAAATTGCATATAAATAAAGGAATAACCAAATAATTAAAGGTAATAAAATATAAAACACAAATGGAGGCTGATCACAAGGTCAGGTGGGCATTCAAAAGCCTATATCCAATTTCTGAACCCGTTATCTAATGACGGCTTCTAGGAACCTTTGTGGGATCCAGTTGCTATATAGTGTATATTGGCTTTTATTTAGGTGGCAACTCCATCTCCATTTAGGATTCAAAGACCTAACATGTATTCCTAGTGGGCCATAAGCTCACACAATGTCGTGGTCACCAATACTTGGGCATGTGCTAAACCTTGCCGCCTACAGTGGTGACTCCATTGGGGATAAAGAAACTGATTCCAATTGTTTTGTAATTTATTATCTTTAGTTATTCTTTTGTTCCTTTTGCATTCCTATTGCATTCATTACACCTTTTTGCACACAATGAGCACCATAAGTCCCTAATTAACCCGATAATAGTCATTATTTTGCTACTTACATTTCATTCAAACCTGGTGGTGGAATAATGGATTATTATCACTCATGACACGTACCAATCCATGTTGTCCAACCTTTGAGTGGGGAGACATATATGGACGTGTATAATTATGGGAGCCAGAGCCTAATACCCAAGACTCAAGCCTATGTAATGGCCTAACAATTTTCCTTAGGAATTCTCCCAAATGCATGTGTATTTTTACCATATAATGGATCTTTAAAATAAATTTTAAGCCCGTTAACAAATGGCCCAAGGTAAAATGGGCCCTTATGCCCAATCCAAACCCATTATAAATAAACTATGTTAAGATAGGCCTTTCATGTCTATTTATAACCCATTTTAAATGGGCTTATGATGCTAAGGACCTTGGCCCATTAAAGATGGACTTGGACTTTATTTAAAGGACCCAGTACTTGTTTGAATTATTTTGAGAGTTATCTTGCATACGTCAGTTTTATTATCCCCAAAAAAATAATTATGACCCAGATAAAAAGTCCTAAGATAAGAAACTCACCAATGAACACACATGTGGGAGAAATAATGATATCGGTTATCATTTTTAAGGTTTCATATTTTTTTCAGTAATGTGTAAATTAAGAATTAAGTGTGTTTATATTTATATTTTTTTCAGTAATGTGTAAATTAAGAATTAAGTGTGTTTATGTTTTTCCTTGAACACTTGATTTCCTTCTTCTTTGCTTTAAATATTAAAATGCACTTGCATATCATGCATACACGTCATGCATATTTCTGACCTATAGTCTTGCAGCCATAGATCCTTCGAGCTCATCGTGTGTATTCACTCTACCTTCGATCAATTAATCAGACATCTAGAAATATAAATGGTAGGGAACTTTGATCTCGAGGCTCTTAAAGCACAGTTAAAAGAGGAGTTATTTATCGAAACTTGATCCATGATAAGGGAAATAATGAGAGAGATGGCAAAGCTTATCAAGGAGAATTAACCAGCCCAACTGCCTAATGTATAGCCATCCAATCCAATCAACCTTGAGGATGAAATCCTAGTGAGAGAAAGGGAAGAGGATGATGTAATGGTATTGGCTAAACCACCAAAATGAAGGGGTGTGAATCCAGTTGAGGATATTGTAGACACCTAATTTTGGGATGACATGTTATGGATGCAGCAAAGGACTCCAATGATGAAAATGTCTTCGATACTTAATCTTTAAAAAATTCTAAAGGCTTTTAAAGGAAGAATTTAATGTTTTCAGGGACTAAATCGCAAAGTTCTTTTTAGGACCTAATTGTAAAATTTAAATTTCTCCAGGGGCCTTTTTGTAATTAAATGTTAAAAAAAAAGTGCGTGTCGGAATTCCATAATTTTGATCGGAATTATGTAATTCCGACCGGAATTAGGTAATTCCGATCGGAATTACAACAATTCTGATCGGGATTGTACAATTCCGATCGGAATTGCACAATCCCGGTCGGAATTGCACAATCCCGGTCGGAATTGAATTCTTCCATTTTTTTCTATTTCTAATTACTTTCAATTTAGTGTTTTAATTGGTTTAAACTTCCTCTAATTAATTCAATCCTAATTGGTTTAAAATTCCTAAATATACTTTAGGAATTAGAATCACATTAGGATTAGGGTTAGGCTTCCTAGTTCTACTATAAAAAGGAAAAAGGGGGCGTTAAAGCGAAGGGAAAAAAGTAGAAAATGGGCGTACAAAAGAAAAGAAAAAGAAGGAGAAGAGATGGAAGAGAAGAGGAAAAACATGATCTTCTCTTGAATATTTTTCCAAAAAATTCCTTTTGATTTAACAATTATTTCAAGACTCGTGAAGAATTTTTGAAGAAAAGATTCGAAGATTTATCAAGAACGGTGAATCACAAATCTGAAGGGCACCCTAAGTCATCCATAAGCATATCATCTTCTTCTATTCTTTATTTTCTTATTTATTTATTCGATTCATTTACATTATTATTCTTTACTATTATTTTTTCAAGTCATTATCATAATTTATTCATTAATCATTATTTTATTTTATGTTTTATGGTGATTATGGAGGAAAACGCATGGTGATCAGGTGGGAGGGATGAATTTCATTAGAAATCGGTGGAAGACTATGGATAAAGTCTCGTGAAGACTATGGATAAAGTCTCATAAAGACTTAGTTTCTAGGGTTTTATTTTGTTTGTTTTTTATCATCTTTATGTTTTATTTATTGTTTTATGAATTAATGTAATAGTCCAAATAGTGGGAATAGTAATAAAATTATGTGTGTGGTTGTATGTTTATTTTGATTAACTTGGTTAGTAAAATTAAGTTTTAATTTGGTAATTATTTAAAATCAATGGAGGAAGTAGATTAATTTAGATTGCATGTTAATAAAAATTAGGGTTTTAGTAAAGATTAATTTAATTATTTGTTTGATCTTATTTAATTGTTTCTTTTATGTTTTTGGTTGTTTTTGGATTTTGTTCATTATTTTTGTGTGTTTTGGGCCTTAAGCCCACTTTAGGCCTTGATTTATTTATTTAAATTTAGGTAATTCTTTTAGCCCATCTTACTTAATAATTAATTAGGTTTAATTAATTAAAATATATTTTTAGGTCCATAATTAATTAGATTTTAGGTTAGAAATACCTTTAGGCCCATTTAATTAATTAGACATAGGCTCACCTAATTTAGTTTAATTAATTTAGACTTAGCCCATTTAATTTAAGTCTTTCATAATTTGTAAATTTAAGATCATTATTGAATTAGAACATGTAGAATTAGGCCCATTAATTTAAATATTCCATAATTTGTAGAATTAGGCCCACTTTTATTAAAATTAGTAGACTTAGGTTCATTTAATTACAATCAAAAGGAATTAGGTATTTAGGTTCACTTACAATTTAAAACATGTAGATTTAACTCGTTTATTTATAATCCATGTAGATTAGACTAACTTAGGGATTATGTGATTTATTGAATGCATTATTTATTTATATATTTCATGACTAGTTAGTCTTGGAGTTGATTGTTTTAGGTTTATATGAAATTGCATGTAAATAGAGAATAAGATAATAATTCATAAAGTAATTCTAAATGAACACAAGACTGAAAGAAGTTAGTATTCTGTATCCAGAATCTCCTGGTTGTGGTGCTAGTTTTCTTTTAAGGAATCGAGTACCACTTTTTTGATTTATCCCAGTTATTACCTTGGGTGGCGACTCCTCATCTCCACGCCATGTCTTTGTGACAGTAGTTAGTGTGTTCTCTAGAGCCCTGAGCTCAAACAGTGTCACGGTTACTAAAATCTTGGACACGTGCTAAACCCCGCCATCTATAGTGGCGACTCCACTAGGGATAAGAGATACTAATTCTACTTGTGTTCTTTAGAATTATTTTATTCTTGCTTTCATTCTGCATGTCCCTATTAACTGATGGTGTTGGTTTATGATTCCATGATTCCATTAGCTTCATGGGGTTGTAGATCGGCTAACCATCACTCTTAGCTTTAACTTAGTCCAAGAGAGATTACCGGGCTCATCTGACCAGAGCCTGTAACCCAAGTCCTCAAGGGGGGTAGTCTTCTCTCGAGTTTGCAAAGGATGCTGGGCCCCTCTGACCTTGGCTTATAACTTAAAGTCCATAATGGAGAGCATCTTGCTAAGGGAATCTTGACTTTTTTACCAGACCTTAACCACATATAATGGCTTAGTTATTTCCCCTAGGATCTACCCAAATTGCTTGTGAATATTGCCATGAGGTATTTCTATCTGTAAAGGCCTAAGCCTATTCTTTTGAAACCCGTTTAGGTTAATAAAGATTGGGCTAATCTTTTATAACTAGAAATGTTGTTTCTATGCTTCTATTGCTTTGAGAGATTTGGCATACGCGTCGGACCCTGATATCCCCTGTTGATATTAAGACCAAGACCTAAAAATCCTAGGAAAAGAGACTCGCCATTGAATACGTGTGCAGGAGGAATAAGGTTGGAAGGATGTATGTATACCTAACTTGTTACTTGCTACTTGTTGCATAGCATGTGCATCATGCATACAGGCATACATGCATCTCATGCATCATACTAATAATTTGACTTGTAGCCATCATAGATTCATCCAGGTCTTCTTGTGTTTGGAGTCGAAAAGGTGGCAGACTGGTGAGAACTGATCGATCGCAAAAGAGATCCTTAGCAGACTAGAAAAGAGCCCCATTAATCCTCTCTATTTGGAATCTATGCAACCTAAACAAACTAAAAGAATGGAACAAAAAGAGGGAAGAAATTGGACCCTAGAAGATGTCAAAGGAGCACTGATGGATGATATAAGAGCAATGATGCAAGACGAGTTAAGACAACCTCTAGTGGGACTAATGCCACCACTTGTTCCTATCGCACCACCCGCCGCGACCAACCTACCTGCTATGTGTCCACTACCTGTTAACAATGACAATGTTAGAGAAATGAAACTCGAGGATGTTGAGAGTTATATGGTTGAAAAAGCAAAAAAGGAATCACTTGAGCAAGTTCATGAGCTGGAATCCAGATAGATGAAGGCATTAACTCAAAAGATGTCTAAGATGGAAGAGTTGATGAGGGGACAAGGCCTAGGATACCCTTTTGACTTTGATGATGTGATGTAATTGGAGGAAGATAGGCTACTTGACAAATTCAAAATGCCACAACTGCAGAAGTTTAATGGTACTGGGGACTTGAGAATTCATCTCAGTCAATACACAACTACTATGAGTACCACTAAGGCTCTTTTGTCTGTGGTTACTAAACTATTTATTCTGTCCTTGGAGGGTATGGCCGTTAATTGGTATCATGGGTTTGAGAAGTCTATATGAGCAGATTGGAGGGAGTTGTGTACTGCTTTTCTAAAGCAATATGACTATAATATTAGGCTTGAGGTGTCCATAAGAGATCTAGAACTAACTAAGCAAAAGCCCAATGAATCATTCTCAGATTTCTTAACTAGGTTCATGAATAAAGCGGGAATGATGAAGAATAAATTAGCAGAGAAGGATTAGGTTAGAATGATAATCCAAAATGTGTCACCTAACCTAGTGGAGAGGTTGCAAATGATGAACCCCAAGACATTCGTAGACCTTTATGATGATGGGTTACAGGCTGAAGAGATCGAAAATGAGAAAAAGAAGGCTACTGGGAACACCGAAGTAAGAAGCTACCCAACTGGGGGCATACAATAAAGAAACACTAGCTGGGTTGTAGGGGTCCATGCTGTTCAACAACCAAGGAGGTTCTCAAATTTTAAACAACCTTTGTCAAAAGTCCTAGAGTGCCTAATGGAAAACGGCTTACTTCAACCTTTACCTACTCCAAACCCAGCAAATCCAAATATCATAGGCTATAACCCAAATAAACATTGCAAATTCCACCAAAACCTCTAACACTCCACAGATAACTGCATCCGCCTCAAACATGAAATCCAAAACCTCATAGACTTTAGAAAAATCACAGATCCTGAAAACCCAAGCACCATAAGCAATCCTTTCCTAAATTACTGAAATGTGCCACCCCCAACCACCATGATGATCAACTCAGGAGTAAACAAAGAAGAAGTGTTGAACTCTTTTGAGGATCTAAGCTTTAAAGTTACTGAGAAAACTCCTGATCCCCCTAAAGATATGAAGCGAGTTGAAGATTTGCTAGATCAGCCCTTAGGCAAGTTTGACTACAAGGTGTTTTACACTAAACCACCTTCTTTTGACATACCCTTCGAGTCAATTATACCTACAGGATGGGGTGAGGAGAAGATACAAGACAATAAAACATATAAAGTAGAAGTATGGAAGGATGGAAAGAAAGCAAAACCACTGCATGAGAGTTTCATCAAAGAAGGATATGAAAAGTATTACCTTAGTGCAAAGGAACCTATCAATATGCCCGGTGTGGATGGGAGTAAGATCTACAAGGAATGGATTGTTGAGAATCTGGTGCAAGACAACAAGAATGAGGAAATGCAAGAATAGCTATTATGTCAGCAACTAGAAAGACAACCACTATGAGACTCATAATCCTTAGCATCTAGAATAGGAAATAAAATTTCTTATTTTCTTTTTTAAGTAAAATTTTAGAACTTGTTTTTTTAGTGATCGATGATTAAATTATGATTATGCTCATTTATGTGATATGCATCCTAATGGTACTACGCATTATGATATTGATTGCATCTACATGTTTGATAAAAATTTAATTCAATTAGATTCATTCAGTATGGGCATAAATGTAAACTTAAAGAATAGTCTTATATCACATGACATAACTTCTAAAGAGAGTAAAATCTGAGGAAAAATAAGAAGAATGATAAAAAAGAGAAGAAAAACAAAAAGAGAGAAAAAGAAAAAGAACAGTAAGGTGAAAAATTAAAGAGAAAAATTCAGGATTAATTGATTATAGGAGTTGTGTCATGTGATGTAATGAATATTCTCATTTTTTCCCTAATAAATGAGTAAAATTGAATTGGAGATTTTTGTTAAATATCGCATATTTGTCTTTATCATATTGCATAAGTATCTGAATGGAAAGACATTACATAATGAAAGCTAAAATCAGAGCTATGAAATCACTATTTTAGTTATGTTTCATTTGTAATTTTCCTTATAAGCCTAGGGTCCCCTTACACCTTGAAGAATTCAAATGGCTCAATAACTTGCATTAACCATCGCATCAATATCAAGCTTTATATTCTGCTTAAGAGTTCTTCAAAGTGCAAGTCCAACTGATTTTATCATTAAACACTCGCTTTGTTCAGTGCATGGATTGCAACTAATAGGGTTAATAAATCAAAGGATCAACAACAGTAGTGGAAGAACTGGGTCTCTTGCACATAAAAATGAAAACTGGGGGCAAAATACAACTTAGGGGGCAAATGGTATCGACATTCAAAGATCGAAGATGGATGCTGAAGTGTAAGAGCTAATACCTCAATCATTAACAGTAACAAAAGAAAAGTTCAACAATGCATCGGTCAATCACAAGCTCTATTGTAAAGCCATGGACCCTACTTGGTAGCCTAGTAATTAGTCTAATGAATCATATAGGAAGCTTCAACGTCAGAAGTACCAACAACGAATCATTTAATGCTCAAACTGACAGACTATTGATGAGTGGCTCTGTTCCAAACAGGAGACCCATTAGGATCATGCACATCATACATAGCATGCATACACTTGCATACATATTTTTTGAAACACTTGTTTTGTATAATAAAAGTCTTTAAGCCTAGACAAGATTGTGCAAATACTTTGCTACTAACATTTGAAATTAGTGTTGGAAGAACATGAAAGTAGTCAGAGTGTTTGCATGTGAAACATCTAAAAGAATGAAAATAAGAGAAGTGACACTACCAAGAAGCATTATCCTGGAAACTTTAAGAGGCTAGATAGGATGCTCAAGCTCCTCAGATTCAATATGCTAGTGATAAATGCTCTTGGCCCTAAAAAGGGAAGAATGCACTCAAAACTTGAGATGAATGCACCCTCTTTGATTATGAAATAGTAACCTCTAACTCCTAAATCTTTTCTTTTATAGGAAATGTGGGGAAGAGAAATAAAGCCCTCTACCATAGCATCAATGGGATAAAGCTACAACTTCGATGGTGGAGCATCACGACCCTATGATCGGAGACATTATCACCACAATGAAAGGGAAGAATGCAAAAGAATAACATTACATTCTGATAATTTTCTTTACTAGCAAATAGTCCATACTAACTTATGGTATTTTTGGCAGGAAAAATAAAAGAGAACGAAAAAGGGAAAAGGAACTGATACATCAATAAGAATGGGCAAGATAGTAAATGCCAATCACTCGTCAAAACCTCACCCTATGCAAATACAAAAGGGAAGTAGTACAACTCTATCCCCTTTGATTCTACAATAAAATAAATCCTCAATAAGAAAATTCACAAATTGAAAGGAAATTCATCCACTTCACGAGATTATGTGCGAAAATTTATCTCATGACCTTTGATTTTAGTGGCTTTCTTTTATTAGTCTCGTAAAATTTAGATGTCTTGTTGACAGTTCTATGCTGAGAATTTCTAACCTCTAATCAATCTAATGCTTGCTTTGCACCCAAATAAGGGGAAGAACATACAAAAACAAAATCTGTGGACTTGTGGTATAAATTAATTAAATTTTAGGGTATCATTTCAGTCTTGTGAATGATAAATGTGCATGTAATATACTCCAATGCTCAGAAATAAGTATGAGTACAAAATCCCTTGACGGTATCCACGCTGAGTAATGCGAGAAAGGCGGGGGAATACTAAGAGGAGAATAGAAAAAAGAGCAAGCATAATTTACTCCAATGCTAAGAAATGAGTAAGAGTATCAACATAAATCCTCTATCGGTATCCATGCTAAGTAATACAAGAATGGCAGGGAATACTAAAAAAGGACCATGCCAAAAATTGCTCTATTTACTCCATTGCTCTATATGAGTAGGAGTATCCAAAGGACCTTTCCAACGGTATCCACACTGAGTAATATGAGAAAGGTGGGGAATACTCAAATAAGGAAGGATAGCATAAAAATAATTCAAAGGTTATTTTGATACTCAGAATTTGCTCTTTTTATGTTCATTTTTCATGAGTTTTATTAAGCAAATTCTCCATGAATTTAGGTGTGGAAGTAAGCTCTTCACTTGGTAAAAAATATACTCTCAGCATAAAATGGTTAACGATGCCTCGGCCCTTTGCGAATGGTAAATAAATGATAGTCATGAGGATCAAATTTAAGGAGATTGGTTAAGTACATGTTATCTCGTGAAAATGATGAATTTTCTTATAAATTTTCAAAATAATAATATAATTTTGTACATTCATCTTGTTAAAACTAACTTTAGTAATTCTGTAGGAATTTCAAACCAGAAGGGGGTATACTTAACTTGCAAAGCCAATCAACATAGCAAAATTAAAAGTTAGTCAACAAAAGTGCTAATTTCTCAGTACAAAGAATTCAAAGCATTCGACTCAACTCAAACAACTAAAGATAAAAATCAGTAAATAGTTATGGACTGTAGCATCATCAAAAGCGAGCAATGAAAGGATTGCAGTCAATTTATGAGCATTTTTGGACTACAGCATCATCAAAGGCAAACAATGAAAGGATTACAGTCAATTTGCAAGCAATTATGGATTGCAGCATCATCAGTGAGCAACGAAAGGGTTACAGCTAATCGCGAGCAATTTTGGATTGCAACATCATTAGTGAGCAATGAAAGGGTTACAGCTAATCGCGAGCAATTTTGGATTGCAGCATCATCAGTGAGCAATGAAAGGGTTGCAGCTAATAACGAGCAATTGTGGATTGCAGCATCATAAGTGAGCAATGAAAGGGTTGTAGCCAATTATGAGCAGTTTTGGACTGCAACATCATCAGTGAGCAACGAAAAGGTTGTAGCTAATCATAAGGAGTTATGGACTGTAGCATCAAAAGTGAGCAATGGAAGGGTTGCAGCTAATAGTGAGCAATTATGGATTGTAGCATCATCAGTGAGCAATGAAAGGGTTGCAGCTAATTGCGAGCAGTTTTGGACTATAGTATCATCAGTGAGCAATGAAAGGGTTACAGCTAATCGGGAGCAGTTTTGGACTACAACATCATCAGTGAGCAATGAAAGGGTTGCAGCTAATTGCGAGCAGTTTTGGATTGCAGTATCATTAGTGAGCAATGAAAGGGTTGCAGCTAATCACGAGCAGTTTTGGACTACAACATCATCAGTGAGCAATAAAAGGGTTGCAACTAATTGCGAGCAATTATGGATTGCAGCATCATCAATGAGCAACGAAAGGGTTGCAGCTAATCACAAGCAATTTTAGACTACAGCATCATCAATGAGCAACAAAAGGGTTACAGCTAATCATGAGCAATTTTGGACTACAGCATCATCAGTGAGCAATGAAAGGGTTATAGCTAATCGCGTGAGCAGTTATGGACTGTAGCATTGAAAGTGAGCAATAGAAGGGTTGCAGCTAATCGTGAGTAATTATGGATTGCAGCATAATCACATAATCAATCAACATCATACGACCAAGTGTGATGTCTCTTTATTAGACTATACGACCGAGTGTAGTCAGCATTGTATGATCAAGTGCAATGTATCTTCAACTGATTATACGACCGAGTATAATCAGCATCATACGACCAAGTATGATATTTCTTATCAAAACAGACTATACGACCGAGTGTAGTTAGCATTGTACAACCGAGTGCAATGTAACCTCAATTGATTATACGACCAAGTATAATCAACATCATATGACCGAGTATGATGTTTCTTATCAAAATAGACTATACGACCGAGTGTAGTCAGCATTATACGACCGAGTGCAATGTATCCTCAATCGATTATACGACCGAGTATAATCAGCATCATACGACCGAGTATGATGTTTCTTGTCAAAACAGACTATACGAACGAGTATAATCAGCATCATATGATCGAGTATGATGTTTTTTATCAAAATAGACTATACGACTGAGTGTAGTTAGCATTGTACGACCGAGTGCAAGGTATCCTCATTCGATTATACGACCGAGTATAATCGGCATCATACGACCGAGTATGATGTAATTTTTCTAATGATATACGTTTGAGTATAGTCAGACATTGTATGTCCAAGTACAATGTGTTTCATTCACCTCAGATTATACGGCCGAGTATAATCAATATCATACGATTGAGTATGATATGTCATTTGAAACGTTGTACGACCGAGTATAGCAAATTCATAAGCAGAAGCCTCAAGGGGCATAGGTAAGTATCCTAAATTTCAATTTAGAAATTGGGTGCTACTTTACTTTGCCGTAATTTGTCAAGCAAACAGCGACAAAGGGGGGCAACTGTAGATACCTAATTTCGGGATGACATGTTATGGATGCAGCAAAGGACTCCAATGATGAAAATGTCTTTGATACTTAATCTTTAAAAAATTCTAGGGGCTTTTAAAGGAAGAATTTAATATTTTCAGGGACTAAAATGCAAAGTTCTTTTTAGGACCAAATTGCAAAATTTAAATTTCTCCGGGGGCCTTTTTGTAATTAAATGTTAAAAAAAAGTGTCGGAATTCCATAATTTCGACCGGAATTATGTAATTCTGATTGGAATTACAATAATTCTGATCGGGATTGTACAATTCCAATCGGAATTGCACAATCCTGGTCGGAATTGAATTCTTCCGTTTTTTCCTATTTCTAATTACTTCCAATTTAGTGTTTTAATTGGTTTAAACTTCATAATTAATTCAATACTAATTGGTTTAAACTTCCTAATTAATTCAATCTTAATTTGTTTAAAATTCCTAAATACACTTTAGGAATTAGAATCACATTAGGATTAGAGTTAGGTTTCCTAGTTCCACTATAAAAAGGAAAAAGGGGGCGTTAAAGAAAAGGGAAAAAAGTAGAAAAAGGGTGTACAAAAGAAGAGAAAAAGAAGGAGAAGAGATGAAAGAGAAGAGGAAAAACGTGATATTCTCTTGAATATTTTTCCAAAAAATTCCTTTTGATTTAATAATTAATTCAAGACTCGCGAAGAATGTTTGAAGAAAAGATTCAAAGATTTATCAAGAACGGTGAATCACAAATCTGAGGGACACCATAAATCATCCATAAGCATATCATCTTCTTCTATTCTTTATGTTCTTATTTATTTATTCGATTCTTTTACATTATTATTCTTTATTATTATTTTTTCAAGTTATTATCATAATTTATTCATTAATCATTATTTTATTTTATGTTTTATGGTGATTATGGAGGAAAACGCATGGTGATCAGGTGGGAGGGATGAATTTCATTAGAAGTCTGTGGAAGACTATGGATAAAGTCTCGTAGAGACTTAGTTTCTAGGGTTTTATTTTATTTTTTTTATCATCTTTATGTTTTATTTATTGTTGTATTTTTATTAATTGTTTTATGAATTAATGTAATAGCCTAAATAGTGGGAATAGTAATAAAATTATGTGTGTGGTTGTATATTTGTTTTGATTAGCTTGGTTAGTAAAATTAGGTTTTAATTTGGTAATTATTTAAAATCAATGGAGGAAGTAGATTAATTTAGATTGCATGTTAATAAAAATTAGGATTTTAGTAAAGATTAATTTAATTATTTGTTTGATTTTATTTAATTGTTTCGTTTATGTTTTTGGTTGTTTTTGGGTTTTGTTCATTATTTTTGTGTGTTTTGGGTCTTAAGCCCACTTTAGGCCTTGATTTATTTATTTAAGTTTAGGTAATTCTTTTAGCCCATCTTACTTAATAATTAATTAGGTTTAATTAATTAAAATATATTTTTAGGTCCATAATTAATTAGATTTTAGGTTAGAAATACCTTTAGGCCCATTTAATTAATTAGACATAGGCTCACATAATTTAGTTTAATTAATTTAGATTTAGCCCACTTAATTTAAGGCTTTCATAATTTGTAGATTTAAGATGATTATTTAATTAGAACATGTAGAATTAGACCCATTAATTTAAATATTCCATAATTTGTAGAATTAGGCCCGCTTTTATTAAAATTTATAGACTTAGGTTCATTTAATTACAATCAAAAGGAATTAGGTATTTAAGTTCACTTACGATTTAAAACATTTAGATTTAACTCGTTTATTTATAATCCATGTAGATTAGACTAACTTAGGGATTATGTGATTTATTGAATGCATTATTTATTTATATATTTCATGACTAGTTTGCCTTAGAGTTGATTATTTTGGGTTTATATGAAATTGCATGTAAATAGAGAATAAGATAATAATTCATAAAGAAATTCTAAATGAACATAAGACTGAAAGAAGTTGGTATTTCGTATCCAGAATCTCCTGGTTGTGGTGCTAGCTTTCTTTTAGGGAATCAAGTACCACCTTTTCGATTTGTCCCAGTTATTACCCTGGGTGGCGACTCCTCATCTCCATGCCATGTCTTTGTGACAGTGGTTAGTGTGTTCTCTAGAGCGTTGAGCTCAAACAATGTCGCGGTTGCTAAAATCTTGGACGCACGCTAAACCTCGGCGTCTATAGACGTGGAATAGACTAAGTGGGCTAAGAACATAACTAAGGAAATGAGTCAAATGAAGATGATGATGAAGGAGAAAGGCTTGGATGCCCCTTTGGACTACATTGATTTAAGCCTGGAAAGGGAAGATGATCCACTACCATGGAAGTTCAAATTCCCCAATGTGAAGAAGTTTTCAGGGACTGAGGACCCCCTTGCATCTTAAGTAGTTTATGACCTATATGAAAGCCACCGAGCTGACTACAACTCAAATAGTCAAACAATTCCCTATGTCGTTGGAGGGTGCACCAATCCGTTGGTACTACACTTTAGAACCACACATCCAATTTGATTGAAAGGATTTGTGTATGGCTTTTATGAAGTAATATGGCTTCAATGTGCAACTGGAGGTGTCTTGGAAAGTTCTACAGAATACTAGGCAAAGGTTCAACAAGTCTTTCATTGAGTAGCTCAAATAAAGTAAAGGCCTACCAAATTGGACCAATTGGTAATACCGATAGAAGGATGTGTTCCAGCACTGTCTAAAAAGTTAAAAGACTTTGGGATCCAAAATTTTTAAGAGCTATAGAGGTTTGGTTCCAAAAAGAATCGGATTTGGCCCAAGAAAAGAGATTCTTTGGCGGAAGGTCTGGGGGGGTAGAAACGAAGCTGGTTCAAGCAGCAATGTACAGATAAATGTTATTATACAAATTAATAGCAATACACAAGCTAGTGCTTTCCTATGATCTCGGCGATTCTATAATCTCGGGAGGCCTATGTCAAAGGTCTTTGAGAAGCCAATTGAAAAGAACCTTCTGCGACCTTTACCCCAGAGATCACCCATACCAAATGCCGACCCTAAACTTTATTAAAAATTCCATTAAAACATCAGCCATCACACTGACGAGTGCACACGATTAAGAAATGAGATCAAAGACCTTATTGATGTAGGAAAAACCACCGATCCTAATAGCCCAAAACCAAACACTCAAAATAACCCTCTGCCTATTTTCTGCAATGTACCACCACCAAACCCAACTATCCTCATTATTAATATAGGATTGATGAAAGAGAAAGTCCTAAACTCTTTTGTTGATGTCACCCCCAAAATTTGAACTCGATGACTTGAACCTAAATGAACAACCCACAAAACTTGCTGTAAAGATAGTGGACATCTGGAGTTTTAATAATGAAGATGGGGGATCCAATTAATTTATGGGACAATGAGGAGAATGAGGGGAACCAATCAATTGGGAAAGTCAAGGGAAAAGAGAAAGAGACAGAGATTGTGAAATCTAGATTAGTAAAGGAAGAGGATCTGGAAAAGGAAGAGAGAGTGGAAGAAGTAAAGAAAGAAGAGGTCATTACTAGTGTCTAGGAATTGTTGATGCATTCAAGAGATCATCGAGAAGCACTGGTCTTAGCTTTGGATTAAAAAAGGATTTCCACTAGCTGTACTCCTGAACAAATGGTGAGCTCACTAATAGAAATCCTTTAATGAGCCATTGTATTCTCTGATGATGATCTACCCTTAGAAGTAAGGGATCATCACAAGGCTTTATTCATCAAGGTTGAGGTAAAAGGCAAAATGACTTCTTGTGCAATAGTAGACAATGACTCCACTATTAATATGTGCCCACTGAAAATTTTGTCGAAGTTAGGATTGAGTGTAACAAGCTTGAAGACCTTAGAGGTAATCATCATAGTCTATGATGACACAAAAAGGCCAATTGAAGGGACATTTAGAGAGTTAGTCAAAATTGGGCCTCTTAAGACTTAAGTTATATACATGTGATCAACATCCCTGTGAATTTTGCAATCCTATTAGGAAGGCCATGGTTCCATCCTCTAAGTGGTGTACCATCCACAGTCCATTAAAAAATCAAATTCCTGCATGAGGGTAAGGTTGTTACCATTTCGATAGAAACTGAAGTGGCTATAACTGCATTGAAACTAGCCTCTAAAGAAATCCCTATCAGCCCAATTTTGAGGTCTGTGTTATCTTTAAAGATGAGATGGATGAGAAGGTCCTATACATAATGTGAAACATGAAATTCATGCCTGGTATGGGATTGGGAAAGGCTATGAGTGAACTGTCAAGATTTATAGAGCGAAAAGTTCCAATTTTAAAGTACGGAGTGGGGTATGAAGAAGAAGAAGATTCTGAGGGAGAATTGGATATTTGGGAACAACTTAACAACTCAAAAAAGGAAGCTGTAGCGAAGAAGAAAGATTTATGGGAGACTTTTGCGAGAGAGGGCACCAACTATACATACACCGGAACTCCTGAACCTCTGCTAATGGCTGGAGAAGTAATTCCAAGTTTTGAAATCTTCTCTAAATTTATGAACAAGGTAAAGAAAGCTACTGCTGATGAAACTCCTATAGAAGAGCTTACACTGACTGAGGAAGAGGGATCTAAAGAGAACACTACTACTCCAGAGGCAAAGGATATTGTTGATCAAGATGAGGCACTGGATCTCAAAACCTACATCCTCAAATCCATCATGGATTTATTTTAGAATGATGATTTTAATGTTTTACTTTCTTCTTTGTTTGAGACTGATGACCTTTTCTTTACCAAAGTGAATGCAATAAAGTCTGACTTTGCTTATTTATATGATGTGTTTCCTAATGGTTATTCTATTTATGATGATCATTTCATGCATATGTTTGACATTAACTCCACATAAATTGAATCATTTAATTTAGGCACAAATGAAAATCTTAAGAATATACTGCTTGCTTCTGATTTAACTGATGATGAGAAAGAGAAAATGAAAAAGATATTGACAAAAGATAGAAAGTATTCACTTGGGGTTACGAGGATATGCCAAGTATTGATAGGGAGATCGCAGAACATAGAATCCTATATATCCTCACATATCACCAATTAAGCAGAAACAGAGAAGGTTGAGGCCAGAATGGGCTCTTTTGATCAAGGAAAAAGTTAAAAAATATCTAAAGAAAAAGTTTATAGAAGTGATAGTGGATAGGAAAATATAGTACCTGTACCAAAGAAGGATGGAAGGGTTAAAATGTGTGTGGATTATAGAGACTTGAACAAAGCTTGCCTGAAGGAAGACTTTCCACTGCCACATAATGACACCTTAGTCAATAGCACAACTTCCATTGTAATATATTCTTTTATGGATGGATTCTTAGGATATAATTAAATCATTATGGTGATAATTGACAAGATGAAAACATCCTTCACTATAGAATGTGGTATCTACTATTGCACGGTCATGCGATTTGGGGTTAAGAATGCAGGAGCTACTTACAAAAGGATGGCCACCACTCTATTGCATGACATGATTCACAAGGAGATAGAGGTGTATGTTGATGACATGATGGTAAAGTCTGTGACTAGAGAGGGACATTTTGAGGTGCTAGACAAGTTCCTAGCAAGGGTAGATAAGTATAATCTAAGGTTGGACCCAAAGAAGTGTGTTTTTGGGGTGACTTCTGGTCAATTGCTAAGATCCATTATCAGCCAAAAAAGGATAGAAGTGGATCAAGATAAAGTCAAAGCGATCAGGGAAATGCCCATGCTAAAGAATGAAAAAGAAGTTAGAGGTTTTATCGGACAGTTACAATACATCAGTAGATTCATAGCTAAGTTAACTACAATATGTGAACCAATTTTTAATCTACTAAGAAAGAATCAGCTAGTGATCTGGGATGACAAATGTCAATGAGCTTTTGAAGCTATAAAGAATTATTTGATGAATCCTCCAATTCTATAACCGCTAAAGCTGGGAAAGCCTTTGATCCTTTATCTAGCCATCGAGAAATATGCAATAGGTGTGATGTGGGCTCATGAAAGTGAAGGGAAGATAGATTACACTGTGTACTATTTGAGTAAGAAGCTTTTGCAATACAAAACAAGTTACAGTCTCGTACAAAAGATGTGTCTGGCCATGATTTAGGTAACAAAGAAGCTCTCACACTACCTACAATCTTATAGAGTACAAGCAGTCTCTGAACACGATCCCCTCAAATACCTCCAGCAGACCCCATCTTTTATAGGAAAATTGGCTAAATGGCTAGTTTGCTCATGGAATTTGATATAGACTATGTAGCAAAGAAAGTGGTAAAAGGAAGAGCAGTAACATACTTTCTAGCTCAGAACCTAGTAAATGATGAACAAGAGTAGGAATTAAAGTTTCCTAATGAACATTTAGGGGCAATAGAGGTTTAAGGTTAAAGAATGTATTTCAATGGAGCCATTAATAGCAAATGACTTAGTATCAGGGTAATCTTGACCACACCAGATGGGGAAATGATCGCAATGGAAAAAAGGCTCGAATTTGAAGTGATGAATAACCAAGCTGAGTATGAAATGTGCATTTCGGATTAGAGGCATTACACAGTGTGGGGGTAGAGGATGTAACTGTTTATGGAGATTCTATGTTAGTAATGAGATAGGCATATAGAGAATGGGAAGTGAAAGAAGACAGACTATGACTATATTGGGATTATTTGACTACGGTCTCACTATCCTTTGTTCAATATAAATTGATCCACTTATCGAGAGAAGAGAATTAGATGGCAGATGCTCTAGCTACATTAGCTTCTATATGAGAGAGTGAGAAGCAAACAATAGTTAAGCTTCTGATTCTAGTCAAATCTTGAACTCCTTGCTATGAAGAGGTAAGGGTAATGCCAGTTGATACTGCCATTGAGAAGCCTTGGTTTTATGAATTGCAATAGTATTTAGAATCGAGATAGTTTCTAGAGGATTTTGAAAAGAAAGAGAGGATGCTTCTGTGAATGCTATCTTGGTAATTTATCAATTACAATGGCGTGTTGTATAAAAGAATGCCAGTTAGGGTTCATTTGAGATGTGTTGACAAAGATAAAGCTCTAAGGTTAATGGAAGCAGTGCATGAAGGAGTCTATGGGCCATACATGAATGGGACAGTCTTAGCAAAGAAGATAGCTCATTAAGGTTACTGTTGGCTAACTATGAAGACAAATTATGTCAAGTTTATAAAGAAGTGCCATAGCTGTTAGAATTATTGAGGCATCAGTCATTTGCCTTCTATGAAACTTCAAGGAATGACTTCTCTATGGTTATTCGCCATTTGGGGAATCAATATTATAGGAGAGATAAGGCCGAGAGCATCAAATGGTCATCGATACATTATAGTGGCAATCAATTATTTCTCTAAATAGGTCAAAGATGAGTCATATACCACTGTTAACTTAAAACAATTGACAAGGTTCATCGAGAAAAATATAATTTACAGATATGGGTTGCCCTATCACATCATCATTGATAGTGGTGTTCAATTTTGGGTAGAGACGACTGCCCTGTTAAAAGAATACAAGATCGAACATCACCAATTATCTCTATATAGGCCATAAGTGAATGGGACAATGGAGGGTATAAATAAAAGCATAAAGAGGATCCTAGCCAAGGTAATAGAGAATTATCAAGACTGGGCCAATTATCTATAATTCACATTATGGAGGTACAGGGCTACTACAAGGATGCCAATTGGTGTCACTCTATACTCCTTAGTATATGGGTGTAAGGTAATATTACCAACAAAAGTGGAGATTTGATCATTAAGGGTTCTTTTGAAATCTAAAATCCTAGAATATCAGTGGGTGGAGAGCCGATTAGTGCAGTTGATATTGCTAGATAAGAAAAGACTTAAAGTAATATGTCACTCCCAGTTGTATCAGAAAAGGATGGCTCGGGCTTATAACAATAAAATTAAGCTCGAAAAGATCAAAGAAAGGGATTTGGTGCTAAAACTCATAAAGCTGATCATGACTAATCCATAAGGCAAGTTCAAGCTGAATTAGGAAGGGTCGTATCTGGTGAAGAAACTGTTCTCCAAGGGTGCCATTATCCTATCAGACTTAGAAGGAAATGAATTCAGAGAGCTCATCAACCTAGAAAAGCTCAAGAAATACTTTTTATAAAAGTTTTACTAAGGAGAAAACTTTACAAAGAGGCTATCTAGGCAAAAATTAAAGATAAAAATGAAAAAAATTAAAAGTCCCATTAGGTTGAAAACCTCACAAAGAGGCTATCAAGATAAAATTTAGGGATGTGTAAAAAGGAAAGAGAGCATAGGAAAATAGTTGGTTAGAAAACTTGTAAGGGTAAGCTAACTAACAACATGAGCTATGTCAAAAGCAAAATGTATATGCATCTTATGCTTGAGTCAAATGAAATAAGATTGCTGATATTACTATAAAACATTGCATTAAGTGTCTATTACAAACCGTCTAACTACCATAAAGGGAAACTTTATCTAACAAAAGTGAAATAAAGACTTAATTCATAAGCTAATTTTATTTCTTTTTCTTTTGATGAGCACCCCTGATACTGAAGCTTACAACTCTATCACTCTTTTGTCCCTGATAAACTCACTTTTTTTTTGTCTATTACAATTATATCCATGCTTTGTACTGATCAGCGGTAGATAAATCTTTGTTGTAGTTGATGCTTCTCTATGGCCAAGTACTAGCTAAGTTATCCAGACAGTTTTAAAAAAGAGGTCCTGATTCAAATGTATGGACTAGTCCTACAATCATTTTTTTTTACCATACTAACAGTAGAGACGAGTAGGGTCATAAAATGTGGTGAAATAAAGGCCAACCATTAGAACACAGTGAGTGTATGATATGATAGTCATGCATTGTGATCTCCACCATAGACACATCCAATAGATTAGAGCATTAGGGAATACTAATAGCCAGCTCTGGGCATCTTCGGGGATAATGTATAGCTTTATAGTTTAATAATGTTTGACCCTGTAGTGTATAATGTTTTGAGGAGGCTCAAGCAGCCCTAGCGTCTCGTGAAGCCACATCTATAAAAGTAATAATTAAATGAAAAAATACTAAGAAAATAGAGGGTGATAATGAGACAGAGGGAATTACCTCCAGCAAGAACAGGCTTCTCGAGAATCACCTGTTTAATGAAAGTTTATCTAGGCTGATGATAGTTTCTGCCAAAATGAGGGGGAAAGGATTAAGTCCATTTTCTACTTGGTCTAGGATGTAAAGGATTTTGGCATCACAATTGCCGAAAGTAGAGACGAGCAAGAATTGAGCATACAAGTAGAGAGCCATCATCAGAGGCTAATAGACCTCACTTCTGTCCACACTAGTAGTGATGTTAAGAAATAACTCTAATTCAACCTCTAAACCGATTCTATACTGAGATGAAAGTCGAGGTGGAAGGGTAAATATCCGAGCCATCTGGTAATAAATGGAATGTGGATCTAGGACTCCAAGAGCAGGAATTGCAAGTTGACAAGTGGAATCCAAACGACAGCCAAGGATAGCTTCAAATTCTTCAGGCAAAGGGAAGATTGCTACTATGCTAAATCGAAAAACATGTTTGCAAGGATCCCATAATTAAAATACAACATGAAGAAATGAGAAGTTAATTTTTCTTGCATAAAGATATTTGAAAGAGGACAAGTGAAAAGGATCCAATTTTGCCTAAGAGTTGCCATCTAAGCTCTTTAAGATAGTTTGCAGGTGTTTAAGGCATCTTTCAGTGATGGTTTAGGTTTTAGGTGATATTCATGTATTCAAAATGTGTTTTAGGGTGTTTCAGGAGGAGATGGAATTTTTAAATCGAATTTGAAAAGTTAAGTCGGTCATAGACTGTCATTAAAGTGGCGCTTTATTGCTAAGAGGTGATCACCTCTTCAGCAGGTGGCATAGTGGTGATCACTAATTTAACAGAGGAATAGACATATGTTTGATATGAAATTACATGATTTTAACTATAAATGAGAAGCTATAATGTTCAAGTGTACTCATATGGATGCAAATGAATGAATTAAATAGCAGAGGAAACATTCAACTCAAATAAAGAAGCGGGATGTCAAAAGTTTTAAAATTCCAAAGTAACAAATTGTTAACTATGTCTAGGGCTTATCTTAGCTATCCCTAGTCTAAGTATCAGATTCAGTGTCCTTGGGGTCACCTCTAGAGCTGCCACCTCCTCCGGTCTCTTCATCATTGCTCTTCTCATCAATCTGGAGCACCTCGATTTACTACTCGAGAGTAGTAATCCTGGCCTAACTAGCTTCATCACGATCCTATTTAAAATAAACTTTAGGTTAGTAAATTATACAGGCATGTATAGATATAGACGTAGGATAGATCTTTACCCTTAATTGCTAGGTGAAAGCCATCATATGATCCCTTTGAGCCTCGATCATGTGATACATGTATAACCCTTAGTTTAGGGAAATCTGCATCATTAGTAGGATGTTAGAGACTAACAAACGCATTGAGAATGATCTAAGATGTAGGTCAAAAGTGAACGTATATGGGTAGCGCCCTCTAGGATGCAAGTAGGTGTGAGCTCATCATCCAAAGTCACAAACTAACGAGATAACTCTCTTAGAGGAACCCAAAAATGAACAAGTAGATTAGGAGTGTAAGCAAAGATGCCAACAATGATCTCAGAGATAGAAATGGTGGGGGGTCTTATCTACTCAACTATAGTCAAGGTCCCCTCTTTGTGTGGATCTTTGCAGGATCTTTGGGTCTCTTTCTCGAGCATGGGAGGCCTAATACGAACCGTTGGTCTAGCAGGTGTAGCCTGAATATGAGGAATTATATTAGAACAACACTATTGCAAGACATGAGTCAAGCACTGAATGCCTACTTGAGAAGTGGAGGCATCAGACAAAGGTACCGTCTATAAGAGATGGGTCCAAACAAAATCCATATATCGATTTTTGATCCACATGGTATGATCCACAGTTAGTGAACCAATGACAACCTGGGTAAGATCGTCACCCTCCAACTTATGCGTCTAGAGCATGCTATTGGGAAGAAACTTGGGTATGAAACTGGCCCTGGCGTCCTCGCTCTAATTGAGGACTTGCTCACCAAGATACCATACTTGACAGCCTGGCTCGCACAAAAGGACCCTCCTCTGGGATAGTGACCTAGAACAAGTCATTTCCACATTCCACTAGTCTTCGCGACCGCACAAGTTGTACCGAATTTGCGAAAATGTAATAACTCATATTTTTTAAATTATTTTAATATATATTGATATATGCAGTGTTAAAAAAAATTTTAAAATTTTATTTATATATTATTATTATTGTGTATATTTTTTATTTATTTTATTTTAAAAGTTATTTATGTAAAAATAATTATTTTGTGAGTTTTACTATTCAAAGTATTAAAATCATTTTCATAGCTAATATTTTTAAATAGCATTATTAATATTATTTTATTGTTATTAGTGTTATTATTATTATTATTATTATTATTATTATTATTATTATTATTATTATTATTATTATTATTATTATTATTATTATTATTATCATGTATGATGTGCATGTGTGCATGTGTTATGTGTGAATGTGTAAGTGTGTGTTGTGTGTGTGTGTGTATATATATATATACATATACAAGCTTAAAACGAGACAGGACACTTAAGTTGGCCATTCTCTTCTTTCTCTTTTTTTTTCTTCTTATTATGTGTTTCTTCCTTCTTCATTGTGCCTCCTGTTCCTCTACACCAGACCGCCTCTCGTTGCTACCACCCATTGTTTTTCTCTTCCTCCTTCCTCCTTGTCACGACCCAAAATAGGGGCCATGATCGGCACTAGGGGATGGGAATTCTTTCGAATCCAAAACCCGTAGCAAGCCTAAAATAAAATAAAATAAAATAAAATAAAATAAACATACAATAATAATAATAACAACACTTAATGCAGCGGAAATAAAATCATAAATATCAAAATAATAATCCACCACGGGATTTAAATCAAATCCATATCTCATATATAAATAAATCCTTTAATACAAGTTTCAATTCAAATTCTTAAAATACATAATTCACACAAATATAATACATAAAACCCTCAATATATTTACAACTATTGCAGTGTCTAGATTATAAAAATAAAACTCAAGTTAGCAGTTTACATAAAGAAGCCGGGGCAGAAGAAATCCGACGTACAGGCTTGCTACTGAGGTCTGATGATGATGACTCTCCTGAAAAATAGTCAACGGAGGGGAGTCAGACCTCCTTCAGTGAATTACTATAATATATATACATGCATACTAAATTCCAATGCACACAATCAATAGAATATATATAATAAGCATATATACAAGCAAATACACACAGGTGCAATAAAATCATTTTATATTTTTTATTGAAAATCACAGTTCATGAAGGATCAAATAGAACCCTAGAATATCGCAACCTCAAACAGTGTTAGACAACACTCTAGCCATACAGGCTCACTTATTCCAATATATATTCACTTGTTCCATTTGGACAGTAGACTGGCCCCAAGACATTAAGTCAACCAAGCTCCAGCAGTCTGACTGTCAGTGTGATTGGCCCCGAGACACTTGGTCAACTGAGCTCCAGCAATCACACTCCCAAATTCTTTCTCACACATCAAATAATCAAATCTAATCAATATCCTCAAACAGGTTAGTAATATAGCCTAAGTGCTATAAGCGTACCGGTACATACTCGGTCCTAGTGCTGCCCACTAGGTAGCACATTCTATTGATATCCTTCATTAATAAATATAAAGCATACATTCATAAAAATAAATGATGCATGAATTTAAATATAAATAACAACATAAACCATATATATACTAAAAATATACCAAAAGTAAACCGGGTATATTTCGAGTATATATATGTCAAATAAATTCAATTAAATCGTAAAATAAACTAAATATATATTTAAAAACATTTTGAACATAAATGTCTAATAAAGCATGCATATAATTCAAAATATATAAAAAAAATAAACTAAAATAAACTTAAGTACTGATTAAATTATTTATGCATATTTAATCCAAATAAAACATACATTTCTAAATCATGCACCCTAAAACATATATATATATATATATAGCATAGTAACTCACACTTAGTGCGCTCCTCGAGATGGGTCCGACGGGCCTGGTCCACTAGGCCTCGGTTTCGATGAAACTAAATATACAAAAATAACAGACATCAGAATAAACCTGACAGAAAATCCTAGAAACTCGATCTAGAATATTGGACACAGAATCAAAATTAGGGTTTGACCGGACATCACATTTTACGAGAATTTTACAGAAAATTCGATAAAACCTCTCCTGTAAAACGGACATCTCTCTACTCAAAGAGTAGAGTCAGCCCTGCAAAGAAACACACTTTGAAAAATAGACATAGAAACACATCCACAACCCCTCGGTCGGACTCCAAACTACAGTCTATTGACCAGGGTCCACAATTCACAGAACAATTATGAAAATACCAAAAATACCCTTATAACATAAAAATACATTTTATAAGTAGAAATTACTTAATTAACCTTAAAACACAGTAAAAACCGATAAAAACTCATTTTATTAGAAAAATCGTATATTATATATATATAATTGAAAATAATTTATGAAAAATAGTTTTAATTAATTAAAAATACTAAATAATTTGTAGAAATCATTTTTATGCCTTAAATAACTATTAAAACCAATTTAATTACATTTTTAGTCAATTTAGGATAAAATTACCAAAATACCCCTATATATATAAATATACTATAATTACTCCAAAAATTCACCAAAAATAATATAATTGCACAAAATTTATTTTCTCAACATATTTATCAATAATATCAATAATTAAACTCAATTAACTAATTAATTTCAATTAAAAACACAATTAACCCTATTTTCTCAAAATTACATAAACTCATTAAATTCAAAATAAATACATAGAAATTTATAAAAATTCAAAATAAATTTCTAAAATTCAATTAAACACTTATATTTATCATAAAACACAATTTCATAATTTAATTAATTAATTTTCGAAAATTAGAAAATAATAATAAAATATTCAAAAATACCCAAAAATAAAAATAATTCCCAAATATTCTACAAAAATTCACACATGTAGATTAAGCTAAGGGTAACAACATTTGTGAATAAATTTTTCATGAATCAATCAATTCGAAGTTCAAAAAAAATCAAGAACCTTAAAATAGCCGAATTGCAAAAATCAAAACCTAAGCAAATCTAGACCATTTTAAGTGAAACAAAGCTTGGAATCACACTCACCCGAGCTCAAGGAGAAGAAAGATACCGGTGGTGTAAAAAATGGTGGCCGGAATCACATCGATCGACGTTAGCTTCCACTTTCGGCTTTCCGGCCAAAAACGGGCTTCCCGGCGCCGGAAACAGCTGCAGTAGGCAGCGGGGAAGGCTGGGGAAGGAGGTGGTATTTCGGGAGGCACACCAAAGGCAAGAGAATGGCATGATAGATGGTGGTTGGCGAGGAGAGGTGATCGGGGAAGGATGAGTCGGGGGCGAAATGTTAATTTGCCAAAAATTTTGATTTTTAACACTATAATATGTATATATATATATACTTTACACTATATATTAAAATAATATAAAATCAAAAACATTAAATATACACCACACACATATAATTTAATATTTTAAAATTTAATACTAAATAAAAATAATTAAATAACAATAAAACTAATAATAAATAATAAAATATTAGGGTAATTAATTAAACCCTAATTAAATAAAGAAGTACACATATATATGTTATTTAGTACTTCAAAAAAATATATGAGTTTATGTAAGTCCGAAAATCTATTTAATATAATTAATAGTAAATTATTTACGTGAAAATTTCTACGAAAATAGTATTCTCGGGAAAATTTTACGTAAAGCACTTAAAATAATATACAATAATTAAAATAATTTTTAAATACATATCAACTCGTAAAAATATCATAATTATTTACAAAATTATTAACACTGCATATCCCGATTCAGTATTAAAATATTTAAAAACTCGGGATATTACACTCCCTCTCCCTCCCCGATGTTGTTCGACCGTCTGGAACTCGTCGGAGCACTGCTAGAAGTCGTTTGGAATAGTGTGAGCTTCAATGGTCGTCGGTACCATTTCCGGTCACCATAGCTCACACTCTTGAGCTTACTGGAATCCTTGAGTTGTGTAGAAGCCATTTCCAAGCTTGGTTCAAGCTTAAACATCCTCAGTTGTGAGTTTTCTCTAGATTTAAGTTTATGTCAATTTTGGTTTTTTTTTTTTTTTTTTTAAGTTTTATTTCTTGAGTTTTAGGTTAATTCTCTTTAGAAATATTGTTTAGGGTAGCTTCAGCTTTCTAAAAATAATTTTTGATAATTTTTTTGAATTAGTTTAATTTATGGGTATTTTGATTATTTTATTATTATTTATTTAATTTTCTTAAATTAATTTCTTTAATTATAAAATTGGTTGATTTGATGTTATTATAAGTTGATATTAATTTTAGTATTGAGAAAATAATTTTTAAGAATATTATGTAATTTTTAGTAATATTTTTAGTTTATGTAAATATTGAAAAATTAGGTTAAATATGTATTTTTGTTGAAATTATTGGTTAATTATGTGTTTTAGTTGATATTAGTGTATTATATGTTGATAAAATAATTTTAATGATTTTATATAATTTTTGAGGAATATTAGTTATATTATGTGTATTTTGAATTATTAGGGTAATTGTGTAATTTTGTTAAAATTATAGTTAAATATTAGGTTTTAATTGGTTTTATAATTATTTAAGATAATAAAATGATTTTTATAAATGATTTACTATTTTTAACTAATTAATACTAATTTTTGAAAATTTATTTTTAAATAATATATTATTTACTAAATTGGTAATTAAATGAGTTTTTAATTACTTTTAATATATATTTAGGCTATTTAAGTTATTTGAATATATAAAAGTGATTTTTACAAATTTATAGTGAATTATTGAGAAATTTGATTTTTAATAATATTATATTATTATTTTGGGATTTTTATATAATTATTGTGAAATTAATTATATTTAATATTTTAATGTTTAAATATACTATATTTTGAGGATATTTATGGAATTTATTGATTTTTATTATATTTATTATATTGATTGTATTTCTGGTGAAATTATGGACTTCGGTTGGGAGAATTGTGTAGTTCGGGGTCCCAACCGAAGATGTTGAATATTATGTGTTTAGAAGTGTGTTTATTTGTAGGATCGATTTTATTTTTAGTAGAGAGATATCTGTTTTACAGAGGAGGTTCTACTGAATTTTCGGTAGAATTCTCGTAAAACGTAACATCGTTTCGATCCTGAGTCTTCGATTTTGTCTGAGTTTTGTATTTTTAGATTGAGTCTCTTTAGAAGTTTAAGTTAGATTTATTCTAATTTTTGTTATTATTATTTTATTTTTAGTTGTGTCGAGATCGAGACTTAGTGGACCAGGCTCGTTGAACCAGTCTCGAGGAGCGCAAACTTGTAAGTTGTTATTTTATATATATGTCACATTAGGATGCATGTTTTAGTATATATTCATGTTTTGATTTGCATTTATTCATAATTTTTTTATTAAATATTTAAGTATTCTTTGAGTATATTTTTAGTATATTTTTTATACATTTTTAAATAAATGCATGTTTTACTTTCAATATATACTTAGCATGTTTTTTTAAGTATATTATTGGTTTATTTTTGGTATATTTCATGTTTGATTTGAATTTATTTGGCATATATATATACTTGAAATATACTTAGTTTATTTTAGGTATATTTCTGGTATATATATGGTTTATTTTGTTATTATGAATGTATTCTGCATTATTTATTTTCTCGTATGAATGTTTTATTTAAATGAAGGAAATTGATATAACGTGCTACCTAGTGGGCAGCACTAGGACCCTATACGTACCGGTGCGATAGATTTAGGGTTGACTGAGAATTACTTGTGGTGAATTATGATATGATTGAGATTGATTGATTGATTGAAATGTGATGTGATTGAATAGTGTGGTTGCCGAAGCTTAGTTGACCTAGTGTTTTGGGGCCAATCACACTAACAGTCAGACTGCTGGAGCTCGATTGACTTAGTGTCTCGGGGCTAGTCTACTATCCATATAGAATAAGTGAATTTATTTGGAATTAAGTGAGCCTGTATGGCTAGAGTGACATTGTTGATTGAGGTTGTGATTATATAGAGTTCTATTTGATCCTTCAATAAATGTTTTTCAGTATTTATTATATAAAATGATTTCAACATTTGTGTGAAATGCTTGTAGATATATGTTTATTATATATGGACGATTGATTGCATTTGACATTAGGAAATGCATGTATATATATTATAACAATTCACTTAGTGAGGTCTAACTCCCCTCAGTTGATATTTTTTAGGAGATTATTATTCTTCAGACCTCAGTAGTAGGCCCATCCGTCAGATTTCTTCAGCTTTGGCTTGTTTATGTAAACTACTTACTTAGCTTTATTTGCACTCTAGAAATTTATAGTAGTGGGTTGTACTTTGTATTTGTATGTTGGTTGTAAATTCAGAGGTCTTTCTCTGAATATTGTATTATAAATATATATTTTTAAGATATGATAGCGTTTATTTTTATTATATTGGTTTGATATTTTAATTATGGTGCATATTTTATTTCAATTATTGCATGCTTTTATTCTTTTAAGGCTTGCTACGGGTTCCGGATTCGAGAGAATTCCCATTCCCTAGCACCGGTCATGACTTCGGTTTGGGTCATGACAGAAAATACCAAAAGGTAAGTAATTTAAATTTATGAAGATTACTAACATATTAATAAATGTTTTAGGTACCACATCATGCGTCAAAGATGTTAGGTACAGTCGATAGATATGAACTTGAGTTAGGTTCTTTTACAAGACACGATTGGGACCCCATCTCTGAATAGCCAAAAGCTCATATGCTATGCGAGTCACCCTGATAAGCAACTCTAACTCTATTGCCTAGACCTATAAAAGAAGTAGCATTAATAAGATGTTTAGTAAACAGTAATAGAATTGAATCAGTTAAGAAAGAGGACAAAGCTTACCAAAACGACATGCTAAGAGCCACATAATCTCTTGGCTCCATGCACTAGATCATCCATACTCTTGTATAAATAAGCCAAGGCATAGCTACCCCAATCATAAGAGGTCACTAGATCTAAATCCTGTAGGGGTGGTAGGAACATCAGGTCAACTTAATTGGCGGTGTTAGTAAAGAGAGTGGTACCGAGCAGATAGACCAAGAAAGCCTGCACCACTGATCCACTTAGCGTGGAGTGACTATCTTTGCGATCCTCTCCCTGGTGTAGAAGGTCTAGATCAAATTAAGCTTGATGGTGTGTGATCCCTTCATGTCCAGGACCATACCAAAAAGACGCTCAGTGAAAGCGGCCTTCTCAAGAGTCAGCTGATGTAAACTAGCGTTAAGAGGGATGAGATCCCCAACACACATATCCCAGTGATGGCCGTAAAGGAAATGGAATCCAGAGTGAGCTCTTCGAAGGGGAGGTAACAAGTATGAGTGGTCTTAAACCATTGCTCCATCAATGTGTGGAGGGGCAGATAATCGATCCGACCCTGTTCCTTAGAAAGTACAACGATAAAATTATCAAACCCGATCCCTTAAAGCTAGTCCTTTTGGCTTTTTATCAGGTCATTGAAGAATACATGAGCCCCATGGAAGTTTCTCTTGCCCTTAAACATCTGGGCATTAGGTTGCAAGAAAATTAGGGAAGTTGAAATAAATTATCGTCGAATTTCTATTATTTTTAAAGAAAAATGCAAAATTGAAAAGGAAACGGACAAATTGCCCTATCATAGAGGCGTAACACCTTAACCATAAGGCGATCACTCATGGTTGTGATGATCACCTTTGTGATAGAGGCAATGGCCATTTCTTGTGTCAGAGGCAAATGCCCCTAAGCAATGAAGGGATCGCCTCATCATAGAGGCAAACACCCCTAGGCGATGAAGCGATCACCTCAGTCATTAAAAACTGTCATGCTATTTTTAATTCTAGATGATAGACTATCATAAATAAGCGCTAATCGAGTATAAATTATAGGGAAAAATGAGAGGATTCAGACACTAACCTCTCCAATCGCATGAGAGCAAATGTGGGTTCTCAAATCCGCTAAAAAAGGAATCTAATTTCCCTATATCAATCTGAAGTTGCAAGGTGTGCTAGAGAAAGGCAGATTGTGATCCCATTTGGGCATGGGAGCAGTCATTTCGTCGTCTATTTTCAAAAAGGTATGAGCCTAGGAAAGAGAAGAAAAAGAAGAAGAAAAGAGAATGAAGAAGGAAAAGAAAGAAAGAAAGAAAATGGAAGAAGAGATCCTTTTTATAAGTAAAAAAAAGTGGACATGAGAAATTGAAGAAAGATGAATGAATGATGATGACGAGTGAAGATGATGAAAATGATGGATAATGATAACGGATGAATTTTTCATTTTGAATGAATCCGAAGCGGTTAAAAAATTAAGACTTTTGATTCTAATCGAAGCACTGGTTATATTGCGAATAGGAACTCGAAAGGGTTAGCAAAGTTGAGTGTTTTTTCTTAGTTTTGGCTGAAGCACTAGTCAGCAACACCTAGTTTAGCTGGCCCATGCATTAGGGGCAAATCAAGTTTTCAGTTTGATCGGCCCAGATCTGGGGACAAGCTATGGAATCAATAACACTTAGTTTGGTTAGCCCGTGCATCGAGGGTAAATCGTGTGTTCAGTTTGATTGGCCCGCATCTAGGGATAAACTATGGAATCAACAAACACTTAGTTTGGCTAGCTCGTGCATCAGGGACAAAAAGCACATTTGGTTTGATCGACTTGCATCCGGGGATAAATTATGGATTTTCTTTAATTGAAGCATTAGTAACAAAGGCGACTAACTAGGCAATGAATTTCTGAAGTCTGTGGTTTTCTAAGTGACTAATTAGGCTAGGAAAACCTAAGTTTCACACCAAAACTATAATGAATGACTGATTGGGTTAGGAAAACCTAAGGATCATAGTCACATTTTGAGTCAAAGCACTCACCTCTTGAGCGAAGCTCAGAGTCCAGGTACGTTACCTTTTTACTTTCGCCTTGTTTGTGTTGTGCATGTGATTTTCTCGAAAAAAGACATTGCATTTATTAGGTTTTTAAAAAAATCAAGGAGCAAATTGTAAACACCCGATCCTATTGGCCTATAAATCGAGGGCGAACCACAGGTGATCAGTTTGATCGGCCCATATCAAAGCCCTATGATAAGAATACGAAGCTTAAATACAAGTACAAAGACATAATTTTTAATTGAAAATGGACTTGAGAACCTGAAATCATCCAAACCTAGCCCAAAACGTCCAAACCTAGCCCAAATCATCAAAACCTAACCCAAATCATCTAGACTGGCCTAAATTCTCCTTGACCCAATGTAAGGCAAGGTTAAAGAGGCACCACCTCTATGCAAAGAGGTGAGTGCCTCATTGCAGTGGCACCGCCTTTGTGGCAGAGCACTTGCAATAACATTTAATGCAATTGTAGCTGTGGTGGTCAAGTGGGGTAGGCCCCATACCCTTTAGACCTGATTTTTACTTGAGGAAGAGATTTTTGGGGGGGAAAAAAAGGCTATTGAGGCTTATGATGGTCTAGGAACCTATGGGCATGAGTGAGGGTTGAGATAAAAATAGAGAAAAAGAGAGAGAAAAGGGAGGTTTAGGAAGATTTAACAAAAAGAACTCAAAATAAGAGGGAGAGGCTCTAAAACTATGAAGGGGCATTCTTGAGAAGAAGAGGAGAAACTCAAGCTCAAGAGTTCATTTCCTTTAGAAGAAGAAGGTGAAAGAAGCTTGTCGTCAAGTGTAGCTCACATTTAAGTAGAGTTCAACATCCAAAGCAACCTCTCAGGGCCAACTACTTTGTTAAAAGCTCATACTTAAGTAAATCCTATTTTTTCCTTAGCATTTTGATGTTAGACTTGCATATGACTTAGTTAGTTTGTTTATTTAGTTTATATTTTGAGTTTATGTTACTTGTTATGCCATGTTATTAATATGATCTACTAGGATGTTGAATGTAGTTTTAATAGCAAGTTTCTAATTGTTTGTTTGCATGTCATTTGCTTATAATAGAAGTTTAACCATTTTGAGAGTTAGGTTGTTTATTGATCAGGGGATGCCTTTGTAAAAGGGCATCACCTCTGTGAAGGTGATCACCTCTCAAACAAAGTAACCCATGCCTTTGTCTTGAGATTCTTTTAATATTTATGCATGATTTTGATTTCCAAGCATGTTTAGGTTCTTATACTTCATTTATTTGCATATGATTGTCTGTACCATGTCTTCTAAGTTAATTTGTTAAGTCCTTAACCTCTATTTGCATGAACTTATTTTGTAAATTGCTTTGAATGCTTTCTTTTGAGAGATTTTATGTATTCCAAAACTAATATTTTGGCGTTTATAGGATCCTTAAAATTGATCTCCATGTATCGTTAAGGGTTTTATCCCTTAATTAGTTCTTAAGAGGTTTTTATGGGTCTAAGAACTAGTTTAGTCTTGGTTTATTCTTAATATATTTTCAATATATTTTTTGTTTATTATACTTTTATTTGTATAAAAATGTTGTAATCCTTAATCTCTTCCCCCTTTGAATTTCAATGTATTGTTTTTATTTATTATTTTGATGACTTTCAAGACTTGAAGGCATGAAATTGAGCTAATGCACAAACTCGGACTTAAGTGTAAATTGAATAATTGATGTAATTCTAAATTGCATGTAAATAAATAAATAATCAGATAATGAAAGGTAATAAAATATAAAACACAAACGGAGGTTGATCGCAAGGTTGGGTGGACATTCAAAAGTCTATACCTAGTTTTCAAACCCGTTATCTGATAATGACTTTTAGGAACCTCTTTGAGATGTAATTGTTGTACCGTGTATTTCGGTTTTTGTCTGGATGACCACTCCATCTCTATTTAGACTTTAAAATCCTAACATGTATTTTTTAGTGAGTTATGAGTCTACACAGTGATGTGGTCACTGATATTTGAACGCGTGCTAAACCCCACCACCTACAATAGCTAATGGATTTTCTATTTAAATAACTACACATAATTTTTTTCAATATTTTGTTAACTTTAATACCTTTTAAGCGTTAAAAATAATTCTACACAAAATTTTCCTTTTTTATTGATAACTATAATGATTAGATAATAAAAATATAATAAATTTAATTTTAGTTCTTCTGTTATTAATCTTTAATCAAATATTTGAAGATAATAAAATTATTATTTATTTATATAACATAAATGCCACTCTCAAAAAAAATTTCTTACACTATTTTTTTTAATACTGTTAACTTCATTCTTATTTGTTTACTTATTGTATAATTTTAATTTAATAAGAATGAAAAAATTTTCTAATTTCATTTATATCAAATAAAATAAAAAAAATCTAATTAAAATAAAAAGATATTTTCAATAAAATTATAACTAAAATTTTAATTAATTAATTTTTATTAGAGATAAAATATAAATTAACCTAATTAAAATAGGAAACATACTTTTAATTAAATTAGTATGAAATCTCAATTAATTTAATTTTTATTAAAAATAAGATAGAAATTATAACCTATAGGAAATGTATTTTTAATTAAATTAGGATTATACTTTGATGAGTTCAATGGAGTAATTTGGTATATGTATATTTTATATAGATTATAGATTATATGTATTACGGAAGAAGCCCATAAGTGAAGATTATAAAAGCAGTCAAATCAATCCGCCTAGAAAAGATCGAAGAAGCTCCTCCGCCGCGACCACCACACCAGCAGAAGCTGCCTCCGCTGCCACTACACCAGCAGCTTAGCCATGACAAACTTACCTGATGATGTAATGATGGAGATACTGTTGAGGCTCCCAGTGAAGACTCTTCTTCGTTTTAGGTGCTTATCAAAATCATATTGTTCTTTAATCTTTGACCCTTGCTTTATTAAATTACATCTCCACCAATCGCTCCAGTCCTGCAATCATAAGATTGCTTTCAGAGAAAAAAGCTTAGAATACAGTATCACCGATGCTGCACAGTTACTTGATGGACTTATCTCGGGAGATCCTGCACGAATTACATTACCCTTTGAAAACATCAGGAAGCAGTGCCCACTTTTGTATAACAGCACTAGTTGCCAAATTTTGTGTTCTTGCAATGGCCTTTTACTGTTAGGATGTTATCTTCCAGGTCGTAATAGAAAACATTCTATCGTTGTATGGAACCCTTCAACTAGAAAGTACCGTGAATTGGTCACTCCTGCTGATGGGACGCTCCTATATTGTACGTATGGGTTTGGTTATGACTCGTCTACTGATGATTATAAGGTGATGCAATTTAGCATTCATCATTTATATCTCACGCATAATTTTTTCAAGGTTTTTTCTCTGAAATCCAATTCTTGGCGAAGGATTGAATCTTTTAACTGTATTAAGTACAGTTTTATAAGTACTTTCACAAATTTACAGGGAGCTGTACATTGGGTGCAACTCAAACAGAAGAAGATTTTTTATTTTTCGTTAGCAGAAGAGATTTTCCAAGAGATGGCACTTCCTGATGATGCTCCTGATATTAATCCACAGTTGGATGTTTTGAAAGGGTGCCTTTGTGTATCAGAGTTCAAAAAAACAGTTCGAGATGGAGAATACGATACTTGCTCTATGAGTATTTGGTTAATGAAAGAGTATGGTGTTGCTACCTCTTGGACCAAATTGGTAACCATTCCTCCGCTGCCTTTCAGGGTACCTTTGTATTCGATTAGTGCTCTGTCAGAAGCATTTTGTTGTATCAAGAACAATGTTGTATTTGTTATAAGGCCGTTTTTCAGGGATTCTCGATATCTTCTCTACCATATAGAAACAAAGGAAACTAAGATTGTTGATATTAGTTCTCAAGATTATCATTTGAAGACAGATCTTACATTTGTGGAGAGTTTAGTTTCACCCAATCTGTGAATTGGCTGAAATTAACATAAACTTTTAAAATACACAGTTGTAGTTGCGCTTATTCTATTTATAAAAGTTGATTGTTATGGACATGGATTGAAAAGTTCATTATTCTTAGATTTTGTTGCCCAATGCCATGATTTTCCAGGAAAATCTTCTGCCTGTTATTCTCTTTATCTAATCATGTATGTTTTTTTGATAAGTTTTAGGTGATCTTTTCATCAAGGAAAAAATAGTATAGCCTTGTTATACAACTGCTTTTGTGGGATTAGGTCGTTCAGGTTTTTTGTCTGATAACTTTCTCATGGGTAAATATCTTGAATTCTTCAAATGCGGAATTGAACTCTCAACAACGAACTCTGAAATCTTTTTTGAGCTTGTGGATGAGCTCAGTCTTGAGGTTTCTCATAAATAGAAAATCATTTGCTTACGATTAAGTGCATACTGTGTACAAGTTCAATCTGAAGGAACCTTGTTACATTATTTGGTTAGTTGTTTGTTGAAGGAGTGAAAATGTTTTGGTTGGTTGTTCATGCTATTGTGGCTCATATGTCAAATTTATGTTCTGATCTCTTATTCAGGCTCATTCAGGCTGGATTGAAATTTGATAGCAAATTAAGCCAAGATTTAAGACCATAATGTTAGTGCACAATGCTGGTGTACAAGTGGTGTTTGGGTCCAATTAGTTCACAAGTTATATCTGTATTTTTTTTTTCTTTGAAAAAAATAAAGCATAAACAGGTTTCTTTGTAGCATATTCATATCAACTAAACCAAATTTACCGATCAACGAAGTCATAGTCTTAACAATTAATTAAACCAAGGGTTTAGGAGCAATTAATTCTCATAATTTCAGGTATTACATGACTTTGTCAATTCTGTAATTGTAGCATCGTTGTAGTCAATATTAGCTACTGCCATTCGCAATCAGTAACTTCATTGGTTTGCTATGCTTTTGGAACCAAGAAGTGGTTCAGTAATTTCTGGAATTCTTGACCTCACATACAAAAGAAGACCTACACACCTTCACTGTTAAGTCCATCACCTACTCCCTGTAAATTCAGGTCCACAAGCGAGAAGTCCAATACATGCTTTGATTTAAGTGACTAATTATATAAAAATAAAATAAGAATTGCGTTAGGTGTTGCAGGTCACCACACAGCAAAATAAAAATAAAAAATACAATTTTACCTTCCATAATACAGGAACATTTCAATAGAAAAGCAAACAATTTTATAATTTGTGACGGATAGTGACATGCTACTCATATTACGGCATGTTTTCCTTAAAATATATTGCAGGAATATTGACTCACCCACAAGCTCAAATGAGATTTTAAAGTTCCTTATTGGTGATGTTCATCAATTGGGATGTTCGAAATATATATTTATGTTTTGATAAAATAATTATATCCACTTTATAGTAGCTGGAAACTGGAATCTAAAGGAGGTTATTTTATTTTGCTATTTATGATGGAGCCATAAAATAAAATTCCAAGAAATAGTATAGGAAATGAGGCATATTTTATGATTGTTTAGTAAAATCTTTTAGAGTAATATCTTACAATCACAATCACATTAATTCAGCTAGATGCAATAATGATTTCCATGTTTGGGCTGGAAATGTCAAGACATTTCCTTGACATTTTGCTAACTTAACTTCCTGAGCTAGTTGATTTAGCTGATTACAGTGGCTTGTTAACCACGATATTTAATATTTATTATACCATTTTGGGATAGGTGTATAAAAATTTGTTTGAAATTAAACAGTTTTGTAAATTTTGCAATTTTGAATTCAATCTTGTGGTTCCTTATCTTTTTCTAAACTCTTTGGCAGCAAGCAAATGAGAAATTTTTGAATGAATCTGGTGCACCATGTAAAATTATGAACTCTTTACTATAAATTTAACTTGTATCACAATTAGATAATATTTATTATACTTTTTAACTTTAAAAGTTAAATATTTAACCATAATTATTTTTAATACTTTTATAAACTTCTTTTTATTTTTTAAATTGTAATTTTTTTAAAAAAAAATCTTATATCTTATGATTTGTTTATATAAAATTATGAATTATTTTTTAAAATAATAAGTAAAACTCACAGGCAACTTATTATTACATGGTTCATCTAACTTCATATATGATTTTCTCTGAATGAATTATATATATATATATATACCGGAATTCATAGTTTGCTAAATTCTAATAAATTTAGTTCCTATCTGTAAGATTTTGAATGATCTAGCAATAATTCATTAAAATAATATTTTTTTAGTTTAAAGCACCTTTATTTAGAGTTTACTGAATTTTGATCCAACTATAATTACAATAATGATAACAAAAGATTTTTTAACTACTAATTTAAAATAATTTTATACACTATAATTCCAATTTAAAAAGCGATTTAAGAAAAAATAGTTTTCTAGCTGATCTTATAATTATCGGTGGAAAATCCATATTTGAAATGCAGTAACGGTTTCACTTGAATGGTACCCTAATTAATTAACATGTAGCAGTGCATTGCTTCAGTTTCATGCTACAAAGTGGCTAATGTTAATTTAGAATTTTGTTCATTTAGTGGGGTTATAGTCCCTTGTTTTTATCTGCTGCATTTGCATATTATCATCAATAGTTTTTGTTATTGTCATCTATTCATCTACACTCTTCTTTCTTTGGCAAATTGTAGAAAGTGGTTTTTGTGATTTTTTTTCTTTGGATTCCTTTTCATTTCCACACCTGAATTATCAATGGTTTTTTTTTCTTCCAGAAAAATTATCAGAGGGTTTTTGATATTATGTTATTGTTGTGGATAATTATTAGTGTTGGCCTATTATTCCTTTGCAAATGGCTTTTATCTTAATGAATTACAATCATCCATTTTTACATAAAAATTTCTATGCTTCCAAGAGTTGTTACTTTTTCCACAAACTTATTCTTCAACTTGTAGATGTGAATTACATGATGAAGGCATGTGAAATGACTCATACATAAGATTTATACTCATGCGTGATTTGAAAGCTGCTTTTGAGCTATATGAAAAAAGGATAAAGTTTCTGTTTTTTTTTTTTGGTAAAATTTTCAATTCCACATTGAAAATTTAAAAGGAGTGGGAGGAGTTCTAAGATTATAAATATACTCTTCCCCTTTTGGTTAGATCATTCCAAATTGCCTCTTATATATACTTAGACAATTGTATTATTTCTCTTTCTTTTGTAGTAGTTTTTCATTTAGTGAAATATTATTTTGGTAGTATCTGAAAACATAGGTATAATTGGTCGAACCTCATTAAATTTTGATGTTTTCTTTTATGTCTATTTAATAACTATTGTCAAGTATAGTTGTTGTTAATTATTGTGTTATTAAAGTTACTTGTCTTTGTAAAATTTTGTCTAAGGAGAGTGATTTTTAAGTGGGACTATTGTGATCCCTCTACTCTTTCTTAGGAATATATCTTGGGGTGATTTTTAATACAATCGTTTACACTTTAGTCACCTGTGCAATAGTTCTCAAGGTGATTTTTGTTATTATTGGTGGAAATTAACCCGAATTCCACAACAATTGGTATCAGAACTCTTAGTTAATTTTAGTATGCTATGTGATTGCGGCTTAGGCTGATCTTCCATATCAGAAAAAATTTCCTTGGGCTAGTTGGCATTCTGCATCGATAATTATTAAATAGAATTTATAGTAGAAATGATAGATGGCATAAAAGTATCCACATTGGCGTCAACAGTTTCTTCATCTTCAATTTTGGTAAGAAATGTTGTGAAAAATGCTAAATTTGCGGTGGAGATTTTTTATGGTACTGGTCATTTCAGCATGTGGCAAAGTGAGGTTCTAGATGCCCTTTTTTAGTAGGGTCTATACATTGCTATTGAAGGAGAGAAATCAGATGATGTTGAAGAGAAATAATGGAAGGTGATCAATAGAGTGACATGTGGTACAATTCAATCATGCCTTTTTAGAGAGCAGAAGTATACATTTTCTAAAGAAACTTCTGCAAGTAAATTATGAAAGGCACTGGAGGAGAAATTCTTGAAGAAAAGTAGTCAGAACAAACTCTATATGAAAAAGAGATTGTTCTGCTTTAATTACATTCCAGGTACCACAATGAATGATCACATTACTAGCTTTAATCAGTTGGTAACTAATTTGATGAATATGGACATGACTTTAATGATAAAGATTTGACTCTGATGTTGGTGGGATCACTTCTTGATGAGTTTGAGTATCTTAAAACTACTTTACTTCATAGGAAGGTTGCTATGTGATGTAGTGGAAGCTTTAAAAAGAAGAATTAAAATTTTTTATTCTAAAAATACCCGAAATCAATGATCCAAAACTCTGTTGATTCAAAGAATTGCAGAGAAATTGGAGAATTGCACTTGTTATTTTATTTTAATTCAAAAAACTATCCTAAAACATCAAAAGAGGCAAATAAATAGTGCTTAGGAACAAAAACCTAAATCCCAAAAAAGGAAAAGATAAAAAACTCCCAAAAAAATATAAACTTTAAAGTAAAATTTGAAGGCCTAAACAAAGGAATTTGGGCTTGAAGATGAACTGCTATAGGCAAAATGTATAGTACCCATTGTAGCTCTCTAAGTTAGCTTCGATTTGATATATTATGGGACCTGAGGGTCAACCGATGCTACCACGAACGTCCATTTAAAGCCTAAGTGCGTAAGCTCACTCTATCCATCCATAAACTTCAATGTTGCTTCATCTACATCATTCCCCCTAGGTGATAGAAAATTTGCCCTTGAATTGATCACAACATTATCATCGGAAGAATCACTAGAGAAGGGAGTTAAATGCTTAATATTAAACACATCTACTGTGCGGACATGGCTAGGCAACTTTAGACAATAAGCATTGGAATTAATCTTCTGTATTACTTTAACTAGACCAATCTTCCTGGTGGATAGCTTGTTGTATTCCCTTGCTAGAAAGCGATCTTTTATTAGGACTGCCTATACAAAGTCTCCTACTTCAAACTCCAAAGGTCGGCGTTTCTTGTCTGTAAGTTACTTGTACTGAGAATTGGCAGTAGAAAAATTGTTAAAAATTATCTTGTGTACATCTTGCAAACTTGAAACAAAATTTGCTACTTTCCCATGGATCCTTGTCTTGCTAGGCAGGGGTAATAAGTCAAGAGGACCCCTTGGCTGAATGGAGTAAACAACCTGGAAATGGTTGAATCCTATGCTGTGATTAACAACGTGGTTGTGGGCGAATTCTGCTTGATATAGTTTCTGATCCCTTCACATGATCCCCCACTAGAAAACACATCAAGTTGCCTAAGGACCTATTCACCAATTCATTTTGCCCATATGTCTAAGGGTGATAGGCACTGCTGAAGTTCAATTGAGTATCAATCATCTTCTATAGGCTATGCCAAAAATGATTGAGGAACAGGTGTCTCTGTTAGAGACAATGGACATAGGCAACCCGTGCAACCGATACATATCCTGAAAGAATAGTTGTACCACAGTAACGTGGTTTTCTTGCAAGGAATAAAATTAACCATCTTTTAAAATCTATTAACAACAACAAAGATGAAATCATTACCTCTCTGCATACATGACAATCACAACACAAAGTCCATACTAATGTCAGTCCAGGATTGAGAAGGAACTAGAAGGGGTATGTACAGTCCTGCATTTATGGCTGTTCCTTTTGAAACCTGACAAATTCTACATCTTTGAATGTACTTGTTAACCTCCTTGCGAATTGTAGGCTAGAAATATAAAGATTGAATCAATTGCAATATTCTATCTCAACCCACATGTCCCTCACCATGTAATTCTTTAATGATTTATAGGCGTAGGCTGCAATCTGGAATGCATAATTGAGTGCCCCAAAATAAGAACCCATCCTGCATCATAAATTCTATCCTCTTCCGAGCCTGTACATCTTGTAACACCATAAAAAAAGTAAGGATTAGTAGCAATTAAGTCCTAAAAGAATTAAAGTCGGGCACCTCAACTTGCATGGTCACAAACAAACTATTCTGTTTGCTCAAAGCATCAACTACTCTATTTGTAATGCCAGATTTATGCTTCACCACGAAAGTGAAGCGTTCAAGATAGGTGGCCCACTTAGCATGGCAGGTTGAAACTTTATCCTGCTAGTGCAAATGCTTTAAACAATCATGGTCAGTGTACAAGATAAATTCTTTGTGAAACAAGTAATGTCTCCAACGTCTTATTGCTTGCAAGACTGCATAAAACTCAATATCATACGTACTGTAATTGAGTTGGGAACCAGATAGCTTCTCACTATAAAATGCCATAGGCAATTATTCTGACTCAGGATAGCACCAATTCCAACTTTAGAGACATCAGTATGGAGTTCAAAAGCTTGTGAGAAATCTAGTAACACCAAGATTGGGGTTGTTATAAGGCGTTCCTTGATATTATTGAAGATTACCTCTACTGCCTCCGTTCATTCAAATTGATTGCCCTTCATGCAATCTGTAATAGGAGCCATTATGGTGCTAAAATTTATTATGAAACATCGATAAAATGAGGTCAACCCATGAAAAATCCTCACTTCTATTAACGTAGTTGATCTGGACCATTCTTTTACCGCTGCCACCTTGGCTTCATCCACTTCTAAACCTACTGCAAAAATCACGTACCCCAAAAATAGTACTTTGGGAGATATAAAGACACATTTCTTTAAAGCAACATAGAATTGCTCCCTGCGTAACACACTGAAGACCTCCCAAATATGCTGTAAATGCTCATAATGATTAGAACTATAAATCAGGATATCATCAAAGTAGACCACAACAAACCTGCCAATGAAAGGCCTCAACAATTGGTTCATAACATGCATAAAGGTACTAGGGGCATTCGACAATCCGAAGGGCATCACAAGCCACTCATACAACCCTTCCCTACTTTTAAATGTTGTTTTCTACTCATTCTTAAGCCAAACATGTATTTGATAATATTTACTCTTTAAATTAAATTTAGTAAAAACAATAGCACTACTAATCTGATCAAGCAAATCATCCAAGCATGGGATAGGAAATCTCTACCTTACGGTGATCTTATTATTGGCTTGGCTATTTACACACATACGCCAAGAATCATCTTTCTTAGGTGTCAAAAGGGCAGGAACAGTACAAGGGCTCATGCTCTCCCCAACATGACCTTTAACAAGTAGCTCCTCATTTGTCGACTTAACTCGTCATGTTCCCTAGGACTTATCCTATAATGTGGTCTGTTTGGCAATGTCGCTCTGAGTACTAAGTCAATATGGTGCTGAATGTCATAGAGCAGGGGCAAACTGTCAAGAAGCTCATCAGGGAATAAGTTAATGAATTATGTAACCAAGGAGGCCATAACTTCAAGGACTGTAATAGGATCTACCACCTCTTTTCCTAGCAGTATGTACCCTATATTTGACTCTTACAACTCCTCATCGAATTAAGCCAAAGATAATAGAGTACTAGTTCCATTGGCTGGTCTTGGTGTATCCACTTGTTGTTTAGGCAGCTACACAATTTTAACCCTATCGAAGATGAAGCTATAAGTGTTAGTTCTTCCACTATATGTCACGTCCTTATCATACTTCCATAGCCTTCCCAACAACCAATGAAAGGCATCCATAGCCACCACATCACACCACACAACATCTTTATATTTTTTGCCATTGGAGAATGTCACTAAAGCTCTCTTAGACACTGCAACTTCCCCATCCTTCTTTAGCCAAGCCAGTTTATAGGGTTTAGGATGGCTCTCAGTTTGTATGTCTAATTTTTTAATAGCCTCTATGGACACTATACTCTCGCAAGTCCTTCTATCTAAGGTAAAATGGTATACCTTGTCTTTAATAGTGCAAATGGACTAAAAGTTATTTTAGCCAATCCTCCTTTATACTTGCCTTAGGCGTTAAGCAAGAACAATAACAAGGGCAGTCCCCACATCTTCATCCAAAAGCAATTCCTCAACTGTTTTATCCTCATCATACATAGGATCACCCTTAATTTTTTGGTCCTCCTCAACATAATCATCTGCCTCAAGGAAGAGGGCCTTTTTTCCCACCATCTTCTTATATTTAGATAGTTTATGGCCAACCTCTCCACAGCCAAAACATTTTAAGCCCCCTACTGGTCTATTGGATGCCATGCCACTATTATTGTTGGTGATGCCATTGCTACCACTACCACTTGTTGCCTTATTGACGCCATTATTATTAATAGCAACACTGTTACTTCCAACCCCACTGCTCTAAATGTTCAAATTGGTAGTCCTTCGTGACTATCTCTCAACCACTAAAGCCCTCTGATGAGTTACAAACACAGAAACAAGATTAAATAGATTCATTGTGTCCTATAATTGTGGCCTCAAACCACAAATATACCTCGCTACTAACTGGTCCTTCATCTCCTGGATTTTATTCCTTGCAATCAATTGATAAAATTCAATTGTATAATCATCCATTGACTTCATACCTTGTCTCAAATTTTATAGATGCTGGTATATCAACCATTGAAAATTATATGGCAAAAAGGCAGATCGCATATGCTTCTTCATCTTCTCCCAAGTAGTGATTTTACTCTTTCCCAATCTGGTGTGAGTTAGCTTTGATTGCTGCCACCATGCAGTAGCCCTACCCCTTAGTCTCGTGGCAACTAGAGGTACACGTTTATCTTCCGACACCCCTTTAAATTCTAAGATCTCCTCGACCATACATAGCCAATCCAAAAATTCTTTAGTTTGAAGGTTGCCATGGAATTCTGGAATCTCAGTCCGTATGCCTATTTTCCAGTGCCTATTATTATCATATATGATAGGCCTATTTTTCTTGGGAGGAGCCTCTTCTTCATATTCGTTCCCCACCTCCTTGTCTTCACCAAACTGTTTTGGATAATTATTTCTTGGGGCTCTATTATGATTACATAGCATTGTGGCCAATTAGTTTGTCAACTGATCCATAACTTGAATCATTCACTCGTCAATCATCTTTTGGACCCTTTGCTCCATGTCTTATTTATACACCTCCTGCACTCATCTTCTTGGTGGCATGTTGTCAGGATCGATGCTTTAATACCACTTGATGTAGTAGAAGCTTTAAAAAGAAGAATTAAAATCATTGATTCTAAGAATACCCAAAATCAATGATTCAAAACTCTGTTGATTCAAAGAATTCTAGAGCAATTGGAGAATTACGTCTTTAATTTCCCAAAATAATGAAAACAGGCAAATAAATAGTGCCTAGGAAAAAAACCCTAAATCCCAAAAAAGGAAAAGACAAAAAACTCTAAAAAAAGAACATAAACTTTAAAGTAAAATTTGAAGGCCTAAACAAAGGAATTTGGGCCTGAAGATGGATTGCTACAGACAAAGTGTGTAGCACCTATTGTAGCTCTCTAAGTCAACTTCGATTTGATATATTATGGGTCCTATGGGTCAACCGATGCCACTACAAACGTCCATTTGAAGTCCAAGTGCGCAAGTCCAATCTATCAAAGCCATGCATAAACTTCAATGCTGCCTCATCTACATCACTATGTCTTTAAGTAAAGTAACTACAGCCTTATATAGTCATGAATTATGAAAGAAAGAAAAATAAGAAAATACAAGTGTTGAAGTAGAAGCTCTTGTTGTTAGAGGCTGTTCGTAGAGCCAAAATAAAGGAAGGAGAAGAAGATCAAAGTTAAAGTCCAAAATGAGCAAAGATCAATGTGCCTTTTGTCAAGAAAAAGGGCATTAGAAGCAAGATTTTCCTAAGCTAAAGGATAAAAGCAAACTTAGAAAGGGAAATGTTATCTCAAATTCAAATGTAGTTAAGTGTGATGATGCAGATTCAGATCTTTCAATTGCTGCTACACCATCAACTAGCTGTTTGAGTTAATGGTTGTTAGATTTAGCTTGTAGTCAGCATATGACTCCCAATCGAAAATGATGATTTGACTTTAAAGAACTAAAAGGTGGAGTTGTCTACACAACGAATAATGCCCCTCTTAACACATATGGGATTGATTTAGTTCACTTGAGCAATAAGGATGGATCATTAGAACCTTAACAGGTGTTCATTATGTGCCAGATTTGATAAGGAATCTCATTTTTGTGGGAACCTTAGAGTTAAAAGGTTTCAAAGTAAGGGCAAAAGATAGGATAATGCGAATCATCTCTGGTGCACTTATGATAATGAAGTGGATTTGGAAAAGAAATAATGTGTATTACTTTCTAGGTGGTACAATTATTGGGATAACACCAGTGGTAGCTTCTATTGATGATTAGGAGTCACAAGCAACTAGGTTATGGCATATGCACTTGGGGCATGTTGGAGAAAAATTCTTGAAATTGCTGATAGATCAAGGATTATTAAAAGGAGCTCGGGCTTGCAAATTGGATTTTTGTGAGTATTGCATTAAAGGGAAGAAGACAAGGGTCAAATTTGGAATAGCCATCCATGATACTGAGGGTATTATGGATTATATTTATTCAGATGTGTGGGGGCCTTCCATGAATACTTCATTGGGAGGAAAACACTATTAGATTTCCTTTATTGATGATTTTTTTCTGAAGAGTATGAGTGTATACAATGAAGACGAAAGATGAGGTGCTAGGAATTTTCCTTAAATGGAAAAAGATGGTGGAGACTCAAATAGGCAGAAAAGTTAAACGTCTCTGCACAGACAATGGTGAAGAATTAAAAAATGATCCATTTTTGTGAAGATGAATGTATTGTCAAACACTTCACTGTCAGATATACACCACAACAAAATGGGGTGGCAGAGCGAATGAACCAGATATTACTAGAGAAGGTTCGATATATGTTGTCCAATTTTGAGTTGGGCAAAGAACTTTGGGCTAAGGCTGTAGTCTATGCTTATTACCTTATCAACTGCCTACCATTGACTGCTATTAGTGGTGAAACACCATTGGAGAAATGGTTTGGAAAACCTGCTACTGATTATGATTCCTTATATGTGTTTAGTTCCCCTACATATTACCATGTTAAAGAGTTAAAGTTGGATCCAATAACAAATAGGGCAATCTTTATGGGGATCACTTCTAGTGTGAAAGGCTATCGTCTTTGGTGTCTAGAAACAAAGAAATTAATTTTCAGTAGGGATGTTACCTTTGATGAATGTATTATGTTGAGAACGGTGACTTCAGAAAAATGGAGCAAACAGATGGTACTCCCAAACAGGTGGAGTTTAATTGCAACAAAATTATTCCAGTCAATATAAAAACTGATAATGACTCTCTTATGGTAGAAGAAGAGTTAAACGAAGAAGGGGTTCAGACCTAAGAACCTCTATAGCAACATGAATCAATTGCTTTAAGGAAGGGAAAGAGGACCATTAGACAACCTGCTCGCTATGCTGATATGGTCTCTTATGCATCACCAATTGCCATTGATGATGTTTCGGCCACTTATAATGAAGTTGTCCAAAGTTTAGAATATGAAAAGTGGAGGATTTCCATGAATGAAGAAATGCAGTCCGTTCAAAAGAATCAGACATGAAAACTAGCTAGTCTTTTGAAGGGAAAGAAGACAATTAAGTGTAAATGGGTATATGCAAAGTAAGATAGATTTCCTAACAAGGATAATGTTCACTATAAAGCAAAATTGATGGCTAAAGGCTATGCACAGATGGAGGGAATTAATTATAATGAAGTATTTTCTCCAGTTGTAAAACATTCCTCCTTTATAATTTTATTAGCTTTGGTAGCACAGTTGGATTTAGAACTAGTTCAGATGAATGTAAAAACTGCATTTTTACATGGAGACTTGGATGAGGAAATCTACATGACTCAGCTAGATGGATTCAAAGTTGCTAGTAGAGAAAATATGGTTTGAAAAAATCATTGTATGGATTGAAGCAATCTTCGAGGCAGTGCTACAAGCGATTTGACAAGTTCATAATAGGGCAAAAGTACACAAGAAGCAAATATGATCATTGTGTGTATTTACGCAAGCTACAAAATGGATCCTACATATATCTTCTTCTTTATATTGATGATATGCTAATAGCTTCCAAGAGTCAAACAGAAATGGAGAAATTGAAGACTTAATTGAATAAGGAGTTTGAGATGAAGGATCTTGGTGAAGCAAAGAAGATTCTTGGCATGAAAATATCCAAAGATAAGAAATTGGGGAGGATTTGTTTGTCTCAGAAAGAAAATATCAGGAAGGTACTAAAACATTTTAGCATGAATGAAAAGTCAAAACCAGTTAATACACCACTTGCTCCTCATTTCAAGCTTAGTGCATCCATGTCACCGAAGAATGATACAAAATGAGAACACATGTTAAAAGTACCGTATGCAAGTGTTGTTTGTAGCTTGATGTATGCAATGGTGTGTACGAGGCCTGATATTTCATAAGCAGTTGGGCTTGTGAGCATATACATGCATGATCTTGAAAAGGAGCATTAGCAAGCTGTAAAATGGATTCTACGGTATATCTTGAACACCATAGATATTGGTTTGGTATTTCAGCAGGATAGAAAAAATGGTCAGTGTGTAGTTAGGTATTGTGATTCTGACTATGCCAGTGCTTTGGATAAGCGTCTATCAACTACTAGTTATGTGTTTACTTTTGTAAAGGCACCAATCAATTGGAAGTCCACTTACAGTCAACAGTAGCTTTGTCTACTACAGAGGCAGAGTATATGGCAGTTACATAGGCTGTAAAGGAAGCAATTTGGCTTCAAGGGTTGTTTGGTGAATTGGGAATGGAGCAGAAGTGCACCAAAGTGCATTGTGACAGTCAGAGTGCTATTCATTTAGCAAAGAACCAGGTTTATCATGCAAGGATGAAGCATATCGATGTTCTATATCACTTTGTACGGGAGATTCTAGAAGAAGGTGGAGTCACAATCCAGAAGATTTGGACTACTGAGAATCCTGCTGATATGATGACAAAAGTGGTAATTGCGGTTAAGTTTAAACATTGTTTAGACTTTATCAATATTGTTACAAATTGAAAGATAAAATTTGCAAACACTACTAAAGGTTGGATTTGAGAGAGAATTGTATGAAATTTTGCCAAGGTGGAGATTTGTTGTTTTTTTGGAAAAATTGCCAATCCCACATTGAAAATTTAAAAGGAGTGGAAGGATTCCTAAGGCTATAAATAGACTCCTCTCCCCTTTTGGTTAGATGATCCCAAATTGCCTCTCTTATATATTTAGACAATTGTATTCTTTCTCTCTTTTTTATAATATTTCATCATTTAGTGAAATATTATTTTGGTAGTGTCCACAGATGTAGGCATAATTAGCCGAACCTCGTTAAATTTCTTTTATGTCTATTTAATAGCTATTGTTAGGTATACTTGTTAATTATTATGCTATTAAAATTACTTGTCTTGGTAAAATTCTATCTAAGGAGAGTGATTTTTAAATGAGACTATTATGACTCCTCCACTCTTTTATGAATATATACTTTGGAGTGATTTTTAATACAATTGTTTACATTCTAGTCATCTGTGCAATAGTTATCAAGGTGATTTTTATTATTATTGGTGAAAATTAATTCGAATTTTACAATAATTTCTTGTCGCGTCTTGCGACAACAAATAGTAAATTGTGAATTCTAAAATCCTAAAAATAATTTCCTCTAAAATAGATAGCTCAAGGTATTAAATATATATATATATATATATATTTTATAAAAACTAAACAAATAATTTATTGTGAATTGTGAAGCATAAAAACATCACAACCGCAATATCCATCATTATCCATCTAAAAAATGCATATCCATATCCCTGAGAGTAAGTGAAAGTTCTGTTACAGTGTATTAAATTTTTAAAACTAGAACTATCTATTTTTGTCTTCACCAGAAAAGAACAACGGTAATAATATTTTTTTTTAAAAAAAAAACCTACTTTTTCTCCTGCGATTGACATGCAAAAATTAGAGGAAAAGAATTCAGCTTGACTCAGTCCTCTGTCTATCTATCTTTCTCCATTTTATATAACCTTCTTTGCACATTCTAAAATGGGTTTCCCTCCCCAGAGACTCCCCGTTCCTCTACCTCCTGCTGCGTTCCTTTTTGAACGCGGCACGGCCACCACCACTGCAACCACCGCCACCACCAAATTTTATCTTGAAGCTAATGGATATGGAGATTTCTTGGCAGTTTATGCTCATATTATATGTATCTTTCTTCTTTAGTATCACCTATGCCCAAACAAAAAACAACTCTGATTCAGCTCTTGTAGCAGCTCCAACCCCCGCCATGGAATCTTGCAACGGAGTGTTTCTCTCGTACGATTTCACTTCTCGTGTAAAAGAATTTCCACGCGTAAAGAACGCATCAGCTCAAGCATGGGCCTTCAATGCTACAGCTACCATAATCAATACAGGGGAATATGATATCGAGAAGTGGCAAATGCATATTGGTTTTCAGCATCAGGAACTCTTGGTTTCAGTCACTGGTGCATTTCTTGAAGACGCTGTTGATTTTCCTGTTGATGTTAGTAATGGAACCACCTTTTCTGGAGATTCAAAGCCTGACTTGAAGACATCGATCGAGACCGCTGGGGATATGGAGCAGATCTCGGCGAAGATTGATATCGTTGGCACCCAGTTTGGCGTTAAACCTCCTGCTGTGCCAATGCCAAAGGATATCAAGCTTGTCAATGATGGTTATCACTGTCCCAAGGCCACTAAGCAAGGTGAATGAATATATTGTATACTAACAGATTATTCATTACAATCATACAATATTATAATAAAAATTAGAGATTCTTACCTATATTATGTGTTATATACCCTATGATTAGATGAATGTCATATAAATCAAGTGTAAAACACTTGACTAATAAAAACAAAACACCTATTTTTATTATTTACATCTAATCATTGGATATATTATTTTATTTGAATAAGAAATATATAATTTTTAAAATTTATTTTCCTTTTTTATTTAAAAAAAAACTAAAAAAAGATATTTTTTCAAGTTAGAAACATGTTTGCTATTTTGTTTTTAAAGTTGCAGAAACATTTCCAAAATGTTGCAGAAGGTTTCTAATATTTTCAATATGAAAATGTTTCTAAAACATAGAAATTTCTATTTTTGGCACAGTCTAAGTTTTATATATCAATAAGCCAAGGAATAATCATTCTTATTGATTTTTTTTTCAATTTCAGGAAAAGCCTATATGTATGTATGCTGCAAGAGGGATCCAAAGTTAAAGGCAACAGCAATGAAAAAGGTCAAATTCAAGCCTCGTCAACATGGTGATCTTTCTCTCACGTACGATGTGCTTCAATCCTATGCAAACAACTATCTTGCCCAAGTTACTATTGAGAATAAGCATCCCTTGGGCCGTCTTGATCACTGGAACTTAACTTGGGAATGGCAGAATGATGAGTTCATTTCTTCAATTAGAGGAGCCTATGCTCGTGAAAAGGACTCTTCTTATTGTGTTTATGGCCCTCCTGGAAAACATTACCCAGATTATGATTTCTCTCAAGTTGAGACCTGCAATCTGAATCCAATCATCTCCGATCTTCCACGAGAGAAGGCTAATGATACAAAACTTGGCAAGTTGCCTTACTGTTGTAGAAATGGTACCCTTTTGCCTTCTTTGATGGATGAAAGTAAAGCAAAAAGCGTTTTCCAATTAGACGTTAATAAAATGCCTCCTGACTTGAACAGAACTTCAATTCTTCCGCCAACTAAATGGAAGATTGAGGGAGTTCTTAATCCTCAATATACTTGTGGGAATCCTATCAGGGTAGATCCTACAGAATTTCCTGATCCTGATGGGCTTCAGGCTACGTTCAGTGCTATTGCTACTTGGCAAGTAGCATGCAATATTACTCGTCGGAAAGAGAAGCAATCAAAGTGTTGTGTTTCTTTCTCGGCTTACTATAATGACTCTGTCATTCCTTGCAATACTTGCGCCTGCAGCTGCAATGAAACTACACAATGCAGCGAGACAGCAAGAGCGATGCTTCTACCCCCAGAAGCTCTTCTGGTGCCTTTTGAAAATAGAACCAGCAAGGTACTAGCATGGGCTAAACTCAAGCACTTTAAAGTTCCGAATCCAAGGCCTTGTCCTGATAATTGTCCGGTTACTATAAATTGGCACCTTAACACAGATTACAAGACTGGCTGGACTGCTAGGATCACACTTTTCAATTGGGAAAAGGATCCTTTTGAAGATTGGTTCGCAGCAATCGAAATGGACAAGGCATATCCTGGCTTTGAAAATGTATACTCCTTTAATGGAACTAAGCATGATAGCCTCAACAAGACCATCTTCATTCAGGGTTTACCGGATTTAAATTTCTTGATGGGAGAAGTGAATGGGACTAAAGGAGGTCCTAGAGTGCCCGGAAAGCAGCAATCTGTGATTTCATTCACTAAGAAACAGACTCCAGGGATTAACGTACCTGGAGGAGATGGATTCCCCACGAGAGTGCTTTTTAATGGAGAAGAATGCGCCTTGCCTACTCAACTTCCCACTAAGAGTAGAGGAAATAAATCCCATATTAACTTGTTGATAGTCATATTAATCACAATCATGTCTTTGGTGCTAATGACAGATCTTCACTTGTAAACTGTTCAGGCAGTACTGCCTCTGCGGCAGCATTATGGTTATATAATTGTGTCCGTAGGGAATTAGTTTAGTTGTTGGCAAAATCCGTTTTCAAGCCTTTAAACTTTTGAATTTTATTGCATTAAATCCTTAAATTTCAATTGTGTTGTATTAAGCCATCATACTGTTATTTTTGCACATATATATTAAAGACTTGCTTTAAATGTTTGTTTCCTAAACTTATCACAAGTAATCAAATTGCCAAATTTTTAAAAGTTTTATCAATTAATACAATTAAATGAATTTAAAACTAATATTTGTTTTCTTATTTAAATATATTAGTTTAAAGGTAAAAATATCTCTTAATTTAAATTAGTAAATTTTATTATTTCATTATTAATAGGTAAATTATCTATTATTCATAGTCTTCGTTATTTTATTATTCATAATTATTATTTAATAAAATATAATTTAAATATACTAAAATTTTAACAAAAATATTAACTTTTAAATATGAATATCTAAAAATATTTTTTTATACTTTACTATACTTGACATACTTAATAAAGTTAATAAAGTATAAGTACATTATAATTAAATATAAAGTGTCCAATACAATGGTAAAATTTTACTTTATGAAGTGGAAATTTTGAGTTTGATTGATATCTTCCTCTCAATATTTAAGTATTAAATATGAACTTTTTGATCTTTATTGGTAGGAATCCGTAAAAAATAAGTATAATTGTCAGCAATATTGGATAAAACATTTTAATACTAATAATTATAAATTACAATAAAAAATATCAATAAGTATAAAAATAAATGAAAAATCAAATTCGGCTCATCATTAACTAATTTTTTAAGCATACCAAATATCATAAATATATAAAAAAAAATATTATTTTCAAAATTTTTAGTTTTAGTGTTTTAAATAAATTTTTAAACAAAATTATACTTTTTACTATTTTCAATTATTATTAAAAATATTATTTAACATAAAAAATAAATAAAGTTTTTGTTAATTGGAAATAAAAATATATATTTTTACTTTAAATGCATTAAAGAATTAAATAATAATTTTAAATTGATTGAACTAATTTAATAAACATTATATAATGCCTTATGAAATAGTATTTAATTGAACTAAATTGACACAAAAAAAAAAACTTAAAATGTAGCAATTTGACTTTTGAACACAAATTTAGGGATGAAAATTTTTTTAAACGGTCCTTAATGTGTACAAATACAAAAATATGAGGTTTCAATATAATAAAATTAAAGTTTAAGAGCTCGATACAATAAAAAAGAAAAATAAAAAATAAAGGGGTTGAAAATAGATTTTGTGTTATATTTATACAGATAGATTTATTGCCAATTGTTTACACTGGTGGAAATCTTTCTGAACATCTATTAGTAGATTCAAAAAGCTAAAATGTTATTAGGTTAATTATGAGGCCATTAGATAGTTAGTTCTGAAAAAAAAAAAAAAAAAAAAGCTTGGAGTTGAGTACCTGAATATATCTGTTGATATGATTGGCATTGAAAGAATTCTAAATGATGATTAGTCATCATCAGAAAATTATTTAGAAATGCAATAAGAGTGTATTTAGTATAAATGAATTATACAAAATTCATTTGAAATTTCAAATGATATGTGTTTGATTTAAATGAATAAGTTGTAGAATTCATTTACAATTTTATATTTTTAAATTTGTCGAATTAATTATAACTAGATAAAATTATAATGAAATTGTTGAAATTTACAAATGAATTCCACAATTTTTAAGACTATTTATAAAATTACTAAAATAACCTAATAATTTTTATTTTGAAAAAAGAAAATACAATTCATTTAGAAAGGTATTTTTGACCAAAATCAAAATTAACTAAAATTTTTAATTTATATGAAACATAATATAAAATTCATTTGAAATGAATTATACCGTCTATTTATTTAAACCAAACATATTTCATTAGCAAAAATTCATCTATAAATGAATTCTATTTAAAAATAAAATGAATTTTTCGATGGAATTATAAATATAGGGTAATGGTTTAACTTGGAAACCAGTTGTGGTAATTTTTAAATCAATTTTCTCAAATATACAGCACTAATATGCATCTACAAATTTTTAACCCTAAAGGGATGTTCATTATTAGCTTAGAATTGGGGATGTTATCATCATGGTTATCATTCTTTGCAAATTTCCAGTTGCTGCATTTACACACACACATATATATCATCAACAATTCAATAGTTCTCATTGTTACGATCCCTTCATTTTTATGTTTAGTTACGATTAAGATTTTGGAATACATTAAAATTAATTAAAATACTTCCATTAGAAGAAACCTAATACAAAATTAAGCTCATCAAAGTGATACAAATTCTCATCATTTTTTTTTTATTTTTTAATCCAATAATCAATAAAATTCATTTTTTTAAAATTTTTTCCACTTAAATTTATCCCGTATTAAAATTTGAATTTCTTCCATTACTTTAGGATTGGTAAAAAAAAAAAAAAAAACCTTTGAACTTTTATAAAGAGCACTTAACACCTCAAATTTAGTGTCAACTTAACTAAGTTCCTAAAGTTTAAAAAAAAGCTTCAAATAGCCCTTGTTTTAACGTCTCATTTAACAAACGTTAAATTTTCACTTTTATTAATTTAAACTATTAAAATTATTATTCAATGTAAAAATTTATAATTTGCGTTTTCAATTTAAAATATTAAAATTAAAATAAGTAGATTTATTTTTACTAATAAAAAATTTTAAAAGTAGTATAAGTGCTAAAAAATTAAAGTGCTCTCCCCTCTCATGGAATTTAGAATTAATCATTTGTACTAGCTCAAAAAAGTGATATGAAAGTTAGAAATATAAAATTTTACATTATAAAATTACAATTTACAATTTACAGTAAAATTGAAGAAAGAATAAATTACTATAAGGAAAATAAAACTCAAAAAATATTTCCCAAAAGAGAAATTGACTAATACATTTTTGACCAAAGTTATATTTTAATTAAATGGATATGCAAAATATAAATTATTGTTTCAATCTCAAATTTTCAAGCACGAGTATATACCATTTAATTAATAAGTGATTGCATGAATTATTGTTTGTGAAATGACCAAAAGAAAAAACTCTATTTCATACTTATTACATACCAAATTGAAATCATTGATACATATTATTAGTAAGATATATTATTAATATTAATTAACTAAGGTATAGATCAATCATCCAAATCCCATATATAAAACACACAATATTTATCAATGGTATATATGCCAATTGCAACTAAGAATTACCTTTACAATTATCTTATTATGCATCAAATTCAATTTACACTATTCAATCATCTTTCACCAATTAGAATTTAATGATGCATTAAGTTATAACCATTAAAACATTGCATTGCCTTTTTTTTCAACACAAAAACTTAATTAGAGGGTAAAACTTAAACTCACATCAGAACTGATAAAGCTAAGAGCTATATAAAAAAAAATACAAGCAAATGGAGAAAGACTGAAAGTAGAATTATCAAAATCATGCCTTCTGAACTGAGTATCCAAGGATGAATTCCTTGATTTCTTCATTGGCTCTATCAAGTGCAGTCCGTCCATCTGCATCCTTGATATCATAATTTGCTCCTGCTCTTAGCAATTCTTCAATTTTTGGCTTGTCACCTTCTGAAGCAGCAAGCATCAACAAGATGTCTACTGGATGAATGTCTTGACTTAGAAGAGCCTCCATCTTATCATATGTTCCCTCAACCGCAAGCATTCCCATGTAGTTAAAATACTGCATACATAACCAGCAGCATATACAAAAACATTGAAGCTCTTTCATATTAAAACAAAATTCATTCATCTAATTTTTTTTATAGAGTTATCAGTCGACGCTCGACACGCTGATTAAAACTAGTAAGATGCTTCAAATCTTTAATAATACACCTCTAAAATAAGGAGGCGCACAATTGGTGCATATGTGCTTTTACTAGAATTAGATTGCTGAATAGTAAGAAAAAGCATCAATGTTCAACTTAGATCCTAAAAGAAGACAAGCAATTCAAAGACAGCCATTGTAAGACAGGTCAAAATAATCTTTTAGTAAACTTAATTAGTAGTGAGGTTAACTAGTATCAAAAGGAGAGTGGCATGGCATGCTTGAGCAAGCTTCTCTCTTAATATACATAATTTCCTGATCTGATAATGGTTTACTGAGGGCAGCTTCTCATTGCTCAACTAAGCAATTTGCTATCAGCTTGTACTGCACTACAGTTCTCTCATTTTTCTACTTACTAGTAGCAAAGTTGGGAAATTGAATTAAGAACAGAGTGATTAAAACTTCATTCATATTGCACAAGCTTCAAATTAAAGGCCATGACATGAGCAAATAAAGGTTCTGATCAATACTCCAATTATATTGACACCATATATAAGCCAATTTTCAGTCAAGGTGCTCTGTAGCCAATGAATTTTATGTCAATGAAGTCTAAACAGAAAATATTTATCCTCCCATCTAGCCCTTTTAACTCAAAACCGAAGCAACCCACCAGCAGGTAGACAATTGATGAGTTAATGACAAGAAAATTCGAGCATATATCAGAAAATTATTTCAATCAACGAACAAGCAAATCCCAATTTAAAAACCAGACAGAAAGCATGGAACTTTATATGTCAGTAAGCAGCAGAGAAATTAATTACCTGCTCAACATCATCTCTATCAAAGTCATCACGAGATTGGCTACCATAAATGCCAGCACCTTCAGCATCAACACCATTTTTCCCAAACTTGAACCAGCACTTTACTCTTGACCCATTGGAGGGTCCAATCCTCACCAAACTAACATTATTTTTGATACCCAGAAACTTTGAAGTGAATCTGGGCAAGAAAGTTGCAGTCTTTTGAGGTTTGGAAGTGAAGATAAGATGATGGGCTGTACCTGTACATGATGGTATTGAAGCCATTACTGTGTCTTTTATCTAAAGAAGAACAAGAACCATGGAGCTACTGATGATCCTATCAGTTCGCTTCCTATCCACTCAACTTTTCGTTTGCCCAGTGTAACAGAGGAAAGGATAGAGTGTATCGTATGTTCTTGTTATCATTTGATTGATTCATTCAATGTCATTTTTTTTTTCGTTAGTAAGCAGATCATGTGGTTCAAAATCATTCCTAGATCCTAGATTTTTCTTTTCAGTTCTGTTTTCTGTTACTTGGGCAAAACAAAGCCCAGAACTAAACCTCGTAGGCCCATATAAATGCAAAATCCTTAGTAAAAGGAAAAAAAAAATGCAAACATTTTATTATTTTTATTTATAAAAAATTAATTTCTGAAATCAATGCTAAGATATAAAAAAATCTCTTAAAATACATCAAAATATAATAAGAATCATCCAAATAGAAAGTAATCAATATTTATTAAAGTAGAAAGTTGTTGAATTTCAACATTTCTAAAAAATAGAATACTAAACTTTTAATAATTTTTAAAAATATATATTATATCCTGATGAAAAAAAAGTAAACATTTATATTTGCAGTTTTTTCATATATATATATATATATATATATACACACACACACACACAAAAGGGGATAGACAAAATTATGAAATAGTCTTCACTTATTATTATATAAAAATTGAATAATTTAGTCATTTACTAATAAAAATAACATTAAATTAATTACAATATAATTTTAATTTGATTAAAATTTTATTTCCTATTTTAATTAGATTAACTTCTACTTTATCTCTAACAAAAATTAAATTAACTAAAATATAATTTTAATTTAATTCAAACATGTTTCCTATTTTAATTAGGTTAACTTCTATTTTATCTCTAACAAAAATTCTAATTTAAATAAAAGTATATTTTTTATTCTAATTAGGTTAACTTCTATTTTATATCTAATAAAAATTAATTTAATCAAATATAATTGTAATATAATTGAAAGTATGCATTCTGTTTTATCAGTAACAAAATTAAACTAAATTAAATTAATAAATAATTGTAATTTAATTGAAAGTGTATTTTAATAGTCTAATTAGGTTAACTTCTATTTTATCTCTAATAAACATGAAATTAATTAACAAATAATTCTAATTTAATTGAAATATGATTTTTATTTCAATTATATAATTTTTTTGAAAGTATATTGTTTGTAATAAAAGTAGTATAATTATCATTTTTAGATATTTTTATAAAATTTAACAAAAAAGAATTAAAATTAAATTAATTAATATTTATCAATTAATTATTAGTTGAACTTAAAAAATTACATTAAATTAATTTTTGAGTAAATAAAATTATTAATACTAAAAATATTGAAGAAATAAGTTGCAATAAGTTATAATTATATTAAGTTAATATTAAATTGCTAAATAAATAATATTGTTACAATTTTTAAAACCTTATTTAATAATAATAATATGTTTAATTATTTATTTACTATATAATAATAAATTTTTTATTTACGTGTCATGTGGTTATTTATTAGTATATATATATGCAACTGAACCTAATTTTTCCTATTTATAGGGGTGTGCATCCGGCCTATTTTGAGCTTTTTTTGACTGAACCGAACTAAACCGAACTAAAATAACCAAAATTTTCAAAATGAAAACCGAATCGACTGAAATAAATAAAATTTTTAAAAATATCAATTATTTTAATTTTGATTACATTATTATAATATTTTAAAATTTAAAAAATAAAAAAAATTAAAATTTGGTTAAGCAAAAAAACGAACTAAAATTTTAGTTTAGTTTGATTCAAAAAAATCAAAATTTTTAGTCAATTAATATGAACCCAACTAAACTAAATTGAGTCGGTTCGGTTATTGGTTGAAAGGCTTGCACACCCCTAATTATGATAAGTTAAAAATATCCAACATCCTAAGTAGAAGCAAATTTGTACTCAGCTTAATATGATAAAAGAATCCAATTTTAAAAAAGTTTGCAATTTAATACAAGTGAGATGCGGCAATGGAAAAAAGTAATATTAGTTTCATTTATTTTAGTCTTTCTACATAATACATATAAATTTGTACCTATTAAATAATTCCAGTCTCATTAGTAAATGTGAAGACCTGGGACCTAAAAAGATTATAGGATTTCATGTCATTGTCCTTTTTCCAACCTGGACTTGCACCTAAACATATTCTCTATGATTTATAATAGTTGTTAATAATTATTTTATTATTCTCTATGATTTATATATATATATATATTTTTGAAGGACTCTATGATTTGTATTTTGAAAACGAAAATTTCAAAAAAAAAAAAAAATTGTTGTAATCTCCTAATAGTTGGGATGATGTAATGAAATAAATATATATATACCCAGCTTAAAATGACTAATTGATGTTAAAAAAATCATGGCAAGATAAAACATATTTGGACCTTCTCATTGAAATCAGATGAAATCTTTAACAAAAAATATAATACAAGAACATTGTGAAAAGAAAAACTTTTAGCTCTTAATGATATATATTTGCATGGCTTGGGGCATGGATTCATGTAGCAATAAAATTTGTTTTATTTTTCTTAAATTTTATCTAGGAAAATATTGAATGAAACAAAATGGTGTACCAATTTTGCATAAATTAAAAAAAAATTTCATTAATATGCATTTAATATGAATCATATGTATTTCACAAAATGAAAAGGTACAGAATATATAACTCTCATCTATCCATTCCCACCCACCACAACAGAATTAAAAATATTACAGATATCTTTTTATGTTGGTAGAGTTCATGGTCCAAATCTGTTTTGCTAAAGGCAGGTGCCATATTCAAACTAAAACTTAAAAATTGTTCAAATATATATATTTTTTAATGATATACAAACTGATCAAAACTCAACAGTCACCTTTGAAACTCATCTTTAAATGGCTAACCCAATTGTGAGGTGCCTTCTTTGTGTCCATTTACTGATTTCTTGGCAGGCCAATAAACAATTTAAATAAAAAATAAAAAGAAAAGATAATTCCTGAAAAGCACTCAAGTTGATGCACCAATCCAAACCACAGACCATTCCCTTTTTCTTCCCTTCATATTCAAGACATAACAAGAGAGTAACAGCCTACTAAAACTGGACAAGAAAGAAGCTGTCCCACTTTTTCAATCTCACATCATCATTTGACACTAACTGGGGAGTAAGGTAGGATGTTATGGTCAAAAAACTCTTGATTGAAGGTGTTATGCAGATAATATCACATAATTAACAATCTAACACCCATAATAATCATATTCTCAATATGCACCGATGATCATGTGAATAAGAACCATGAAGTTAAAAGAAAAAAAAGTATAGTGGTTAGCAAATTCAATGTATTGACAACAAGCACATGAATACAATAAACATGTCACCATCTAATCTTTTAAAGAGGGGCAAATCTAATGCTATTTACTTCAGATAAAGAACATGAAGCAAATAACTCATGAGAAACCACCAAGTATAAGGCCAGTCACCATATGCCCCGGAGTTGAAGCAATTTCCCCACCAAGATCAAGATCCTAAATCACTTCTCCTCATCTGCAAGCTTCTTCCACCTGAACAAGCAAAATATGTATAAATCTAGCACCATGACCACAAAAGTACCTGAAGACATGGCAGGGCATCCTCCTGTAGAAATAGGCACCAGAGGCACCATTGGGTCACTTGTAATGCAGGAAATCAGGTATTTCAGCCAGATGGAATCAGGCTGTCGTGAAAGCTCACACAAATCTGAGTTTCATACTACTGGAATAGCTTTGACTAGCAACCAATCCAAACCCCCTCTTGGATCAGTGATAACAACCCAAAAAAAGAAAAAGAAAGGAGGCAGCAAGCTTCTACCAAGCATTTGCTCTATGGTGGAAGTGTCAGAAAGCAACCAGCCAATTGGGATTTCAGGTTTCAGCTATAGGAACCTAAAATCTGATGTCAAGAAATTGCAAGCTTAGATAATGCTCTCAGATAGCTTTGAGAATCCAAGCTTCCTGAGTTTGCTTGTTATAGGGCTTGCCCATGCTTTATCTGGGTGACCACATTTTATATCCACAACTTCAACAATGTTAGGTCCTTTCTTTTTTGTTTTTTCCCTACAAGGAGTTCTATCCAATTCAACATTCTCAGATCGAAGCATCGGCATTTGATGTGTATTTTTATTGTAGCTCTTCATTTTTCGGGATGTTTCTGGGCTTCTACGATTAATGGTACTGCCACTGCCACTGCTGCTGCTTGCTTCATCTAATGACTTTCTTGCTTGTCTTTTAGGAGTATTCACACTATAGGGAACCGAGACAGGAAGAGACTTAGGCTTATCTTGATGAGATACTGATGCCTGTGGTGTAGATTTAATGGATTCCAGTTCCCTTGTCATCAAGGCACTGATTGTTCCTGTGGTCCCCACCCTGATGGATCCTCCGCCACCCTTGACATCTTCTAGTTTCTGAATCATGTCTGTATATAGTTTCAACCAGAAGTGTGAGCTCTTCTTTTAACAGAGCAATTCTTAGCCTTAAAAGCTTTTTTGGAGGGTATTGTGTCCTAATGAATTCTTAAGCCTGTTATGCAATAGCACCGGCAATCAGATGCAGATGATAAGCAATTTCTTCACATCAGAGTATATCAAGTAGTAATTACTTAGAAGCAAATAAACATACAAACAAGAACACAAGCTTGCTCGAAATAACGCATGTACTGACAAAATAGAAGATAGATTTTACAATAGAATGAATAACATTAGCTGTTCAACATAATGTGGTCCTGAGACTAGAAATTAATAGTGGTTGCTATTATGAACAGCAACAAATCCCAGAAAATAAAAAAGAACCAGACAAAGTGCTCTTTATCGCTATAAATAGAGAAAAAAAAAAAGGAATTAGCTACAGGCAGCAACAATGAATTCAGAGAGATTAATATCTTCCCACAACAAAGGGTGAAGGTTGTTCACAGGGAAAAACTTCAGTATCAGATGCAAATTAGCAATTAGTTCCTTGAACTCATCAAGCATTAGGCAGTCAATTGACACTAGAAATATTAATAATGCATAAAGTAAATCCAAAATCATCACAGGAACAGATTTTTAAATAGCTGCATTAACATGAAATGCAGGAAGATTAATTTAATTATTGATTAATTACAAGAATCAAAATGCTTCATCGAATCCTTACATCTAAAGGCACGAATTGTCTTTACTCTAAATGCAGAAAGCAAAATCACTTGAAGTCAAAGCCAGCAATCTAAAGAGTAAAGTAAATCAAAGACCAGAATTCTCGATAACAACAAGAACTTTTAGAAGCTTAACATCTATAAAATGGCATTAAGAAAATTCTAAAAAGTCATCAGAAGCGCCAAAAACATCACATAAAGACACCAGACAAACAAAAATTCATCCAATCTAAAACAAAATCAAAATCATTAATTTCATGTTCTTTTAACATCAAGAATCTTACAAACAAAACCCACCACCACGAGTAACATGTAATGTAACAGATCGTACACAGATTGAGATTTGAGAACATACCCAGAAGCAAGAAAGGCAGTGACATTAAATTGTTGAGCAGAAATTAAGCCAAGTTCCTTCAAGATGACAAGAACGAATCTGACCCAAAACAAGAGAAGAGTAAAAAAAAAAAACCAAGAAAAGCTTAACTCTGCGAGGGAATCTTTGATGAGTAACTACATAAAAATATATAGTAAAAAAAAAATGGTGTTGGGTTAATCAACACGTGTGGTAAGAGATCATGTCACCTTCAAGAAGAGCAAATCTATTATCTATATCTCACCTTTCCCAAAACTGTCTTTATTTGCAAGAACAATCAACTCATTCCCACAGCTGTAATGGAGGTGTTATTTTTTGTTGGTTTCTAGTTAAGACTTCAACTATAAAATTAATGAGATGAAAAAGTTTGCATTTTTGTCTTATGACTTTTTTCTTTTTCTCTTTTTTTTTTTTAAGAAACTTTTTTTTTTAGGGAGTGGTTTTCTCTTTCTTGATTTTCAATAAATTGCATAATGCTTTGAGTGGATAATTTGATATTTTTAAAAGAAAAATTAACATTTCTTCAAAAAGAAAATTAACATAAATGTCTGTGGTAATGAAAAAAAAAAAGTCTAGTGGCAAAATAAATTGAAATGTCTACATATCCTTAAATACTCACTAAAGCCTAAGAATAAGACTTAAATACACAATTGCTTCCCAAAAAAAAAAAAAAAAAAGACTTAAATACACACTTCAAACTGTACTCATGAAGAAAAATGCAGGAAAACAGTTTGGAAAGCATGTTCAGTCTTTTTTTTTTTTAGTTTTTTTTAATTTTATTTAGTTTTTCATTTTTTAAAATAGAAAATGAAAAAAAGAAAAATTAATTTATTTGTTACTTTCATTTTGCAATATTTCATATATATATATATATATATATATATGAAAATTATTAATAATTTTCTATTTAATATAATAACAATTCTTGTTATAATTCATATAATATTAATTTAATATTACATTTACATAAATTTTGAACTTTTTATGTATTGATGAACAAATATAATAAAAGGGTCACAATTTGTAAATTAAGTTATCATAAATATTAACATTAATAAAAATAAAAAGTAATTATTTTTAACTATCATTTCATAAAATGATAAAATTTAACAATTATTTCTTCATATCTTTTTGAAAAATTAAATATTTTTATATTCTTGATTAATATTTTCAACACATCAAATTCTTTTTTTTTTCTTGATCTCTAGAAAATTTTTTAAAATTTAAAATAATTAAAATGTAAGGTTTCTTAGTAAAAAAGTTAAATCATTATGAAAATATATGAAAATTAATTTTTGAATTTATCGCAAGAGTAGTAAAATTAGGATATGAAAGCATTATATATATATATTTTTTAAAAAAAGAGAATACAAATTTTTAATAAGTTTTAAATTTATTTTACATTATCTAAAAATAAAATTTAAAAATAAAAATAAAATTTTAATATAAAATTGAATAAAATTAATACAACTCATAATGTTGAACAAGCAAATTAAAATGATTTCAAAAATAAAATTTAATTGATAATTGGTTAAAATTTAAGGATAAAATTAATATTTTTATTAAAAAATGATAACAAATTTTTATACGTAGCTAAAATTTATTCAAGTAAGAAAATATAAATTATGTTATTAGACTTGATAAGAATTAAAGGTATAGAAACACAAGCCACCTAACGTTCAATTGTTATATCATGGACGACAAATTATATTATTGATCCCTATTCATATTGTCATATGGACTAAAGGTCCATCACACTCGTGTGAAAACACTTTTTTTTAAATGCTTCTTATTTTTTTATTGCAGTCTTCATTTTTTTTAATGCAATTCTCTACCTCTGCAATCTCCTTCCTAAACCTGAATTTGTGGCTCATTGCAAATTGGTGTTGAAACACTCTCTAATCTCTAATCCGAATTCTATTTCTTGCTTTGTAACCTACCAAATTCATCAAAATAGTAATAGTTTATGTGAATACCAAGATGCATCTACTATTATCTTAAGCTATCAAAATCCACAACACCGACATTCACTTTTTATAGCTTCCAATGATCCTTGTTTTAATTCGATTGGATTCACCTCAAATATCTCCCAGAGAATGATGGGTTTGTTCATGTTTTAGGAACATCCCGCAATTTGCTATTATGTTATGCGAATAGAACTTATTATTGCAAGCTCTGCATCTATAATCCCTTTAATTTTCAATGGGTGTTTCTTTCTTCTCCAGCCAAAGATTACTATTGTGGTGATACTTGTGTTGGTTTTATATGTGAACCCTAATATTTTACAGGTGCCCAAGGAGATGTGTATGGTATTAGTGATGATTATTGCTATAGAGTTGTGTGTTTTAATGAAGGTGGTCCTTATTGTTTGTTCTGAAAGTTTATGGTATGATTGACATAAAGAGCAACCTTCATCTTATGCACATCTTTAGTCTCCTTGAACTGCACATTGTGATCATGCTTCTAGTATCTTGGATTATTTTCCAAATATCTAGAACTCCTGATGTTAGAAAATAGAAAATGGCAAGATACAGTGTAACACAACCACATAAATATAAGAGTTGATTAAAATTACATTTTTATTTTATCTTGCAACATATTTAAAATTTCTATTGGAGAACGAACCCATTAATTGCATTTGGGAATTGAATGAATACAGTAGTGGCAAATGGAATTTGGAGCATAAAATATACTTGGCTACTATGATCTCAAAGAATTTTTGCGTTCAAAATTCTTGAAAGGTGGAATGGTCACTGCAAAGACACTAATAGGGATATTGTTTACTTAGGCTTCAATAAACAAATTATTTAATTAATGAAGTAAACTTACAAGTGAAGATCAATGAGCCTATAAGTGGAGTTCAATGAATATATAGATAAAGGTTAATGAACTTGCTGTAGCTTCATTCATATTCACCTGCAGGTAAAAATCAATGAAAAAAAATGAAGTGGTCCTACAAGAAATAAAGACAACATATCCGTTATAATCTACATGGCTAAGTGAAAAATTATGATTTATGAGACAATTATTTTTTTAAGTGAAAAATTATGATTTATGAGATAATAATTTTTTTTTTTGAGCATTTTCCATGAACAATATTGCACAGGTAAAAGAAGAAAGGATCACAGCATTAAGAAAACAATAGCGCCAAGATATATTGGTAACCAAAACATGATCCATTGGTAACTAAAAATTAAATAATTTTTTAATGAATAAATATTTTATTTTGACTAAAATTATATATAAAAAATTAAATTTAATCCCTGTAAATAATTAAATAAAAAAATAATTTTTTGATAAATAAAAAAATACATTTTAATTTTTTAATGAAAGTGAATGTGAACCTATAGATGAAGGTAAATGAACTTGCTAGTGAAAGTGAATGAATCTGTAGGTGAAAGTCAATGAATATACAAGTGAAAATTGGCAAGTTCATTGATCTTCACTTGCAAGCCAGTTCAATAAACATGTAGGTGAAGGTTAATGAATATGCATTATTCAAGTAATAATTTTATATGTTTTATCTTATAAACATACATAATGAACCTATATTATTTAACTAAAAATAAAAAGTACAAGTAAAAGTTGAAAAATAGAAGTGTAACCTATTTATTATAATTAAAAAATAAAATATTGAATAATTTTTTAATGAATAAAAACTTTATTTTGATTAAAATCATAAAAAAAAAATTAAATTTAACAATTGTAATTAATAAAATAAAAAGAAAAAAAATAATTTTTTGATAAATAAAAAATACTTTTAAATTTTTAATGAGATTGAAAGTGAACTTGCAGATGAAGGTGAATGAACATGCAAGCAAAAGTCAATGAATATGCAAGTGAAAGTTAATGAACATGCATTATTTAAGTAATAATCCTACATGTTTTATTCTATGAATATACATTATTTAAGTAATGAACATATATTACTTATCTAAAAAAAATACAAGTAAAAATTTGAAAATACAAGTAAAATTCTATTTATTATAGTTAAAAATTAAAAATTAGAATAAATTTTTAATGAATAAAAAATTAAATTCAACCATTGTAACTAATAAATAAAAGAAGAAATAATTTTTGATAAACAAAATGTACTTTTTTCATTTCTATTAATTTTTTAAAAAATAATTAGAATAAAACAGAAAATAAAATTTATTAATATTATGCAAGTCCATTGGCATCAGAAATCTTGGTTTCAAAATCTTAATTTTGATCCATTTTACAAAGAGCTGCAATTGGTTGGTGCAAGGGTATATTTCTTGGGTGGCTAACTCATTATATCATCCAAAAACGTCCAACAATGTTTAAAAAAAAAAAAAAAGGAAAGGCAAGTTTTGCCAATGCACACATGTGTGGTCTATATTACAATATAGACAAGGATGCATGGTATAACAATTGATTATGGGCTCTGTCCATATTGCAATATGGATCATGGTGCAATACAAACATGAGTCCATCACACGTTTGAATTAAAAGCAAAATACCTTTTTTTTTTGCTTTTTAATGGTAGCTTGTATGAGGAATTTTTATATAGCTCAGACATGTGCAACTTTCTAATATGTTCTTTATTAATTGCTTTTTTTTTTTTTAAAAAAAAAAGTCCTTCTGTCTTTGTTTGATTTTCTAGTTTGCATTAACTACACCAATGATTATAATAGAAAGGGTCACTTGCGTCTCTATTAGTTAAAATGCCTTGGAAGGGAAAAGGTTTTCAAGTTAAGGTGGATGAACTTGAGCTTGTGTTTACACTTGCATCTCGTTCGAGGGGTGAAGAAACGATTGCTAGAGACCACAATAGTGGTTTAAATCAAGACATTGATTCTCGTATTCTGAGTGATGGAGGAAATCATGGAGAGTATATGATAAATAGTGCTGTAAAATCTACTACCAGTTATGTACATGAAGGTGTAAAGAGAATTGCCAAGATGGTTAATGATGTGGATGAGGCAGCATTGAAATTTATGGATGGATTTGACAAAGTGGGCATGCACACTTGGGCTTCAAATGGACGGTTGTGGCAACCCCGATTGACCCACAAGGCCTATAATATATCAAATTGAAGCTGACTTAGAGGGCTATAACGGGTGCTTTGGAGCAATCTACCTTCAGGTCCAAATTCCTTTATTTAGGGCCTTAAATTTGACATTAAAGTTTATGTTCTTTTTTTGGAGTTTTTTTTCTTTTCCTTTTTTTTTGGTTTTAGGGTTTTTCCCTAAACACTATTTATTTGCCTCTTTGAGTTATTTTGGGACAACTTTTTGATTAATTAAAAATAAATTCCATATGTAATTCTTTCAATTCCTTTGGTATTCTTTGAGTCAACAAGGTTTTGGTTTATTATTTTCGGGTATTCTTAGAATCAATGAATTCAATTCTCTCTTAAGGCTTCCACTACATCAGTTAAATGGTTTCTGACAAGCTTTAATGTAAATATAAAAAGTTTAATTTTTGCACTTGAACCATATTCAGAGGATGAGAAGAAGCTTGAGGGTCAGAAAATGTTGGTTCTTCGAATATCTGGAACATAATGTGGAAGTTGTGTTTCTAGAGATGCATTACACGTATGAACCCCATATTGCTATCATCACAATAGTTTGATATAAACAATAATTATTCTCTGACAGTTCTTACTTTGCTTAAATTTCTTATAAAGATTCAAGAGAAGTCTACATGTATGGTGGATGACTAATGGAAAGGCAGCAAATTACCAAGGTCTAATTAAAGAAGAAGAAATAGTGAGATTTGTGTACATGTAAGTGTGGAATTTTGCTTTCTTTAAATAATCCAAGATCAATATATTGAAGTTGATTCATTTTTTTTTTTAGAAAAAGTTGATTTGTTCTTTTTATGAACATAAAGTGTATAGTCAATGCACCTGTATGTTGTGTCCAATGAACCTATAGTTTTTTTATTAATGAACATATATAAAATAATAAATTAGATTATTAAAAGTGATGAATTTATAGTTGATAACTAATGAACCTTCATGATTTAATAAATGAACCTATACTATTTGACCAATTAAACATGTATTGTCATTACTTAAATAATGCATGTTTATTGACCTTCACTTGCATGTTCATTGATTCTCACATGCATGTTCATTGACCTTTGAACATGCATGTTTATTAATTTTTATCTGCATATTCATTTACCTTGACCTATATGTTCATTGACTTTCACATGCAGTTTCATTAATATTTTCCTTTCAATATCATGAAAAAATATTTTTTATTTATAAAAAATTATTATTTTATTTTATTAATTACAGTGGTTGAATTATATTAATTAATATTAATGTATTAATATTAAATAGACTATCAATTAATATTATTAATTTAATATATTAATATTAAATACTTACTTTTTTTAACATAACTTTATTATGTTATTCTGGTAATAATTTCAGTTGCATATTAATTTCAAACACATAGTCTTGATTATTATGAGATGTATAGTCATAAATGCATGGATCATGACATTGTAATATTACTTGTAATGACCTAACAACAATTGTTAGGAAAACAATTGTATGAATTTGATTACATACATGGTATTAATATTTGGTGAATGGGAAAAGATTTTTATTGGCCAAACAAGTTGATATCCAGTTTGATCGAGTTGCCATAAGAAAGCAACAGCCTTAAGAAAGTAAGTGAACTGATGCATTTTTTCATCTTCACATGTGTTTGAAACCCCTAGTCCATATTGCAATATGAATAGTAGTCCATAATATAATTTGCCCTTAAGGTTCCCTTCTTCGAAAAGGGTTAGGGTTCCCTTCTAAGGTTATGTCATTTTAACTTTATTTAATTGGGTTCTCCCCATCATAAATCTTCATCTAATCTCTAGTTCATGTAAACTTTATTTTTTTTTTAGATTAGTTTGGTTTTTCAAAATTCATAATTGAAAAAGAAAAACATCTCAAAAAATTCTTATTTCATTTTCTTTTCATTGCATGCCTTTTTTTTTTGTTTCTAATTTTGTCTTCTTTTTCTCATAACCTCAAAGCTGCAAATAGCCATGTCATAACAATTGAAATCAAGCAACACAAAAGGAAGTTTTGTGCAAAAATAAAAATAAAAATAAAAATGAAGCATTAAAAGTACTAGAGTTTGAAGATGATAGTAATAAATGAAATTAGGAGAGGGAATGGCTATGCTTAGTAGGAACTTTATAGATAGAATGCTATATGCTCTAATGGATAAGTGTGAAAATATAAAGAGCACGTAGCCTGTAAAGAATAGGGGAAAATTTTATTTCTCTTTAGTTTTAAAATTAAAAAAAATACAAAGAATGGGTATTACATACAACATGAGTCTTGGCATTTTGACAATGCATTTTGATAATCACCTTTTTTATTGAAAGAAGTCTTAGGCAGTGAATAACCATCTATAATTAAGTTTTATTTTTCCACTTTATGGATATGATATTCCCTTAAACTGTATGAATGAGAAAATTGTGTTGGCTAAACAGGTGGGACTTAGGAGAATTAATTACAACAAATAGACATAATAGCCATTGATACCTTGTATTCATAACCTATTCTAATAAGGTTTATATTCTTCAAAGAGAAAGACTATTTTAATAAGAAGAAAGTCTATTTAGGAAGGATGTTTAATAAGGAAGGGAATGCTCAACTAGGAAGATGATCTCTATGTCCTAAAGAAATAAGGATCCCTAATTAAGAAGGAATCCAAATCATACTAGGTTCGAGTCAATATCTCCCCTATATATACTCTCCATATCTTGCATATTCATTCATTCTCTTACATTATATATTCATTCTACATAAAGACATAACATCACTACATCAAGCCATGACTATCATTCCATCACCTCATCATATAAACATTCATCCAACATTCATTTTATATCCATTATTCTACTCTACTTGAAAATAAGAGTCTCTCAATGAATATGAGAGCCCAAGATGTATATTTATACTGATGTATGAGATACAAATTACATATATGACCATGTGCAAGATTGTAATTACATTGACTATGAATATATTTCCTATTATCCCCTCGTAATCTATGTATAGTGAATGCCCAGATTGGTTCGCATATGAAGGAAACATGGGTACACATTTTTTGAAGATGTCAGTAAGTTACTTTTCCCCAAAAATATGTAAGACCTGAATATCACCCCAAAGCACTCTTTCTCGCACAAAGTGAAGATCGACTTCCAAGTGTTTGGTGTGAGCATGGTTAACTGGATTCTGTGCAAGATAAGTGGCTGATATGTTATCACATAATATCTCAACAAGTAAGTGAATGAATATAAATAACTCGCGTAAGAGTGAGCATAGCTAGAAAATATCAACCATAACAACAGCTAAGGCGTGATACTTTAATTCTGCATTGCTCCTTAAGACTGTGTGTTGCTTTTGTACAGTCCAAGATATGAGATTAGTACAAAGAAAGACATAATAACCCATAGTGGAACAATGAGTGTCCGAGCATTTAGCCTAATCAACATCACTAAAAGCTAGTATTATATTCAAGGAACATTTGAAGGGTTGTAAATTACAAGTGATAGTTCTTTTAAGATAACATAAAATGCATTTGACCCACTGTCAATGAAAATCTAAGGGTGCATGCATGTATTGATAGTTAGTGTTGATAGTATAAGTGATGTTAGAATGGGTGAACGTCAAATATTGTAAGGCGCTAACAATACTGCTATTCGTGATATGCACTAGGTCAATCATGTATGACCATGTTTTGACTTTATCATTTTATTAATAAAGAGGCATTTTCATTTTCATTTTCATTTTATGTTATGATAATTCTTTGAATAGTCAATTCTTCTTAAGGTCATCAAGTATATGACTTGATAGTAAAACCCTTAGATTAAATATGAGTTCTATTTAAATTATCCCTAGTCATAATAATCTATTAAGGCTAGTATGGTGTTGATTGATGATTATGTTTTACTAATAATGAAAATGAGATATTAAGTCAACTCATAGGTACTTATTTGAGAAATAATGTATTAGATTAACCCACCATGAGAATACTACATAGATAACTATCATAAGTAATTCTCATTATAGTAATATTGATTAGTCCTTTGACCTTGAAATCACCATGGATTTTTACATAAATATTTTATATTTTGACATAATCTAACATTGTCTTTAACAGGATGATAAAATAGATTGTTGTTGGATATGAAATGAGTTATGTGAGGAATGTGAGTGATTGAGAAGGAATTTATCCCTCATTTAATATGAGTGAGATATCTATAGGTTCTTTAATAAGATATATTGAGGAAAACGCATGGACATGCTAAAGTGAATTGATAAAGAGTTATCATTCTTTGTCTACTTAGAGTCAAGAAATAATATGATTGAATTATGTAAGGATGACTGAAGCTATGCCTTATATTCAATCAATATATTATGTGATAAAAGGATTACAATATTTACTATAAATTAGGTTATGTTGAGTTATCGACCTTCACATGACTTGGGCAGTTATAATGCCTTGCTAGAGGCCACTTATGATTTGTAGGCCTAAATTGGGATTTCAAGTCCACTGCCAACGTCATGTGAACCTAAAGGGTCACACACTTAGAATAGGCCCAAAATGAATATGGGTTTACCAAGCCTAATAAAACTCTGTGAAAATAAATAAATAATTTGTGTGTGTGTGTGTGTGTGTGTATATATATATATATAAAAGGTAATGGTTATCTTAAATAAATAGAAAATTATTTCTGATTTGGTATTTAAATAAAATCAAATTTGAATAAATGGAATATATAAAAAACATTTTGGTTAATAAGGAAATTACCAAAATTCATTTTGGTCAGTGAAACCCTAATTGGGAGGTCTATAAATATAACATATTCTCTAGGGTTTCACATCCTTTATTTCTACCACCTTAATTCATTTTTCTCTCCCCTTTAAGAAAAGCAAAATACAAAGTTTTTATTTAGAGTTATGAGATAATTAAAAGGTGCTAGCACACATTTCACATTCATTTTTTAAAGGGCTATTCAGGTGGATACTTATGGAGGGTGTATTCTTTTGAAGACGTCTTCTTTCGACTTGAGGTAGGGTGTCATCATTGTGAACCTCCTCTAAACCTTCCATCATTCTTGCTTGATTTTCATTCATGGTAAGGTTTTGGAAACCTTAATGAAATCAATTGATTGTGGTAACAAATCACTTGATTTTCATTCGTGGTAAGGTTTTGGAAACCCTAATCAAATCAATTGATCGAATTGCATGGATCTTAGTTTGGGTTTGTGATTAAAGTTTTTAATTTTTCGCTGCATGTTGAATCATATAACCTAATAACTGTGATACACACTTGGATTATGAAACTTGCTTGTTTGAGTGGTAAAGGAAGAATGTGGAGTTATGGGAGTGTTAATAAGGCTGGCTCCTTGCATATTGGCTTGAGCAAGTACATTACTAGTATACTTAAACTGAGATAAGAACAATCCATGGGCATTATTGATAACTTGAATTCCCAAGAAATAATGTAAAGCACCTATGTCAGTTATTGAAAATTTAGCTTTTAAATGATGAAGAAAACGGTTAAGAAGCAAAGAAGAGGATGCCGTCAAAATAATATCATCGACGTAAATGAGTAAAATAGCCATCCCATTAGCTGCTTTATACATAAATATGGAGTAATAAGATTTATAACTAATAAAGCTAAGATGGATAAGAGATGAAGTGAAGCGTTGAAACCATGCATGTGGTGCCTGTCGTAAACCATAGAGAGCTCGTTGTAATTTGCAAACAAATTTAAGGTGCTTAGGATCAATAAAACCTTGCGGTTGGGTCATGTATACCTCCTAATCAAGATGTCCATGTAAAAATGCATTTTAAACATCTAGCTGGTGAATGGGCCAGCCATAAGAAAGAGTAATAGTGAGAATAATGCTTATAGTAGCAGGTTTAACAATGGGACTAAATGTTTCATTATAGTTTATAACTTTTTCTTGATTGTAACCCTTTACGATGAGTCGAGCTTATGTTGTGCAGTACTGCCATCCACTCATTATTTTAACCAATACACCCATTTGTAACTAATAAGGTTATAGTGTTTCGCTGGGGGAGGTACAAGTTTCCAGGTGTTATTGGCTAAAAGAGCTTGGTATTCAAGCTGTATGGCATTACACCAAACTTGGTGTTAAGTAGCTTCTTTATACAAAGTGATGAGGTTTTTGAGTGATAAGGGAATGAATAAGTTGAGGTTTTAAAATTCTAGCTTTGGCACAAGTTATTATGGGGTGATTGTTAGTAACTGTTAGAACGGGTTGAGGTGGTGAGGAATTAATGGGATTAGAACTACAGTTAGAAATAAAAAGGGAAGATGTTGATGGAAGAGTAACAAATTATGCTTTACTTGGATTAGGTGAGGCAGTTTGTATTATGAGGAATAAGGATATCTATTAAGGTATGATTAACAAAATTAGTTGTATAAAAGGAAGGAAAGAGTTGGTGTTTATGGGCATAAGAGTCTTGAAATAATACCTTCATCTTGAAATAATTTTGCAAACTTGTCATTGAGATACTCACCATACTATCACATTGAAAATGTTTGATTTTCATATTAAATTGAGTATCAATCATATTTTTGAAAAGAACAAAGGTATCAAAGACATCACTTTTGACATATAATGGATAGATCCAAACATAACAAGTATAATCATCAAGAAATAAAATATAATAATGATAGCTAGTGAAAGAAGAAATTGGTGAATACTAAACATCTGAATGAACAATTTGAAATGGTTTAATAAATACATTTGTTAAGTCTTGAAAGGGCAACTTGGAATGTTTTCCTAATTAACAAGCATGACAAAAAGATTCTAATTTATTAGAATTAAAGAGATTATAATTTTGCTGAAAGAACTTTGTTATGACAGGAGCACCAGGATGAGCAAGATGCTGATGCCAAATGGAGGATGACACCTTTGACGCAACAGTGGTGGAAGGAGAGACATAATCATCATAACTCATTGTTAAGAAAGGGTAAAGATAATTGGTACTATTGCAATGGTAAATAGCCTTTTGGGTGGCTAAATCCTTCATAGAGAGACCCAAGGAATCAAATTTAGTGAACAAGAATTATCCAAAGAAAAATAATGAATGAAAATTAAATTGAACCGTAAGTAAGGAACAACCAAAACATCATTTAAAGCAAATTAATAAGAAAGAGTATGAAGAGTTTTCTGACCAACATCGGTAATAGGTAATTTACCACCATCACTAACATGAAAGTATTTATACCATGGTGTAGATTATAGCTGTCCAAAACATGAGCATTATTGGTCATATGGTGAGAAGCTCCAGAATTAGTTTGCCAGGTGGGTTCTTGGAGATGAACACTTGCAAAAGCTCCATGTAAGTCAGTAGTGTTGAGATTTTATTGAGGATAATATTTTACGGTGTGAGAAGGACTATCACATATTTGGCACTTAGTAGGTGAAACACCAAGAATAGAAGAGCTAGAACCCTAAGAAGAATATGCTTGAAAATTGTTTAAAAACTGTCCATTAGAAGCAACATTACCTAGATATCTTGGTGGAAAACCAGAAAAAGAGCCTCCTCTAGAATTGCCACCTAAATAATAGGAGCCATAGCCATCTCGAGATTGGCCAAATTGATCACCCCAAGAGTAATTTCCATAAAAATTTCCTCTGTTGACATAACTACCATGATAATGGGTTGTAGCAAAGGCTTGAGTGTGAATAGGTAATGATGATTCAATTTGCAAATGAGACTTATAAGCCAGCAAGAAGGGGCATAACTTCATAAAGGTAGGCAAAGGCTTTTTGGCAGTCTTAACAGTCATAACATCTGAGTATGTGGATGGTAAACCAGATAGCACTTAAAGAATAACATCGTTTTCATCAATTGGATGACTAATAGAGTGAAGGGAATCAACGGTGGACTTGATAAAGTATAAATATTCAAACATAGAGTGAGAGCCTTTAGAAGCTTGGTTAAAAGCAAGTTTAAGTTGGAGATATTTAGTATTGACATGATTTTGGAAAAGGGTTTGAATTTCATTCTAGGTATCTTAGGTTGTAGAGGAAGTGCCAAGTTTCAAGATGTGTTTGAGTATATCAGGGGAAACAGTGGTATGGATCCAAGATATTATAACATAATCAATTTGTTGCCAAAGAACATAAGCAGGGTTAGGTATAGTTTCTTGAGAATCAGTTACTATTGACAGAATAGTTAGTGAAGGAGAGGGAGAATTAGCTTCAATATGATCATAAATCTTATGGCACCGTAAGATGTTTTCAAACAATGGTTTCCTAAGAAGAAAGTTAGTGAAATCAAGGACGATAGAAACATAGTTTTTGATGTTGCTCATTCTAAAAACAGAATGAAGAGTGGGTGATATAGGGGAAGGAGAGGAAGAGATAGGTGTAGCCATGGCTGAGGATTCTATAGAAGAGGAGGATGACATGGTTAAGAAGGAAAAGAGATTATTTAGGAGATGATTTATGATTCTACCTGCTTTGATACCATATAGAAAATAAGAGTCTCTTAATGAATATAAGAGCCTAAAACGTATATTTATACTGATGTATGAGATACAAATTACATATATAACCATGTACAAGATTGTAATTACATTGACTATGAATATATTTCCTATTAGCTTTATTATTATTTTTCTTTATATAAATACTGTCTTAATTTTCGGAGTGTTTATGGGGAAAACCCCACACCCTTTACCCAATTCTTCTTATTGATGCATGTTTTACAAGAAAAGATATGATTCAGAGTTATCATCCATATATATCTTTTAAAGTTGTTCATATAATTAGTATGCTAGATATGTCATTCTATGGTCATCAATGGTTCCTCAATATATCATTGCCATGAGGAGATTATCTTTTAAAATATCACTACACTCAAAAATAATTTTTTTTTTAAAAAAAATCTGTTTAGCACAAATTAATTAATACCAACTAATACATTCTTTAATATATTCTTTAGTAGATTGACTATAAATTAATTTTTATATTTTAAAATCTTAAAATTAGTAAAATAATTTTATTATCCAAAATTTTATATCTATTTGTATTATATTGTTTAAAAAAAGTACCATAAATAAAAATATTTGCATTATTATTTTTTTAATAAAATTTCCCAAGAAAGATGCCCTTTTTATAGTTTTTATCTTTAGATTTTTTTTTTTTTTAAATTAGCTGGCTAGAAATGTCATTTTCAAGCCACCAATGGCTCATCACCATGCTATGGCGACAAGGTTATCTTTTAAGGTTTGGTCCCTCGTATGATTACATTGAAAAAAAAAATAAAGTTGTCTTCTGTCTTTTTCTTCTTCTTTCTTTTCTTTCCTTTTATCTTTTAGACATTTTTAACCATAAAAAACACTTATTTTCTCTTCCATACATTTTTTAGTTTTATTTGTATCAATAATTCTTAGATAACTCAATATATAGATAATTTAGTTTGAGGTAAAATCAAGTATTAAGTTAAGTCAAATTTTAACTAATTTGAGCTTTATTTATTTATTAATGAATAAAAGTTGAACTCAATATTACTATATGACTTATTATTCAAAAATTTAATTCAGGGTAAATAAACTTTAAAATATAAATTATATAGTAACATTATCTATATATATATTATATTTTTATTGGACTCTTTTGTCATTCATAAAAATTATTTTTAAAGTTAAATCACTTATATTGCTCATTTTATATATTCAATGATTTGGATTTTTCGCAAGTAACTCAGTTTAAAAAAAAGAAACTTTTGCAAGTAACTCAGTTTAAATATGTGGAAATTATTATATTTACGCCGGTTATTAAAGTTTTTTGAAAGAACTATTTTATTTATAATTATAGTTACAATATTAATGATATGGGTGTCATGATAATATGTAAAAGATCTCATATTTTATGATTGTATCTACAAGTTGAAGTTTTGCATAAAACTAGCATATTAGCTGGTTAATTAATTTTTGGACATATGTCTATATAAATGAATTAAAGTAGAAAAAATAGTCTCATTTATTTACAATTATATGTCAATTTAATTTCTAAATAATTTTATTATTTAATTTGCATAGACATTTAATTTTTCGACTTCTTTTAGTTTTATCCAAAATTTTCAATTGATATATGTAATTGCTAATGTGGCTTGCTGATATGTCAAATACCGTCACACCCGTACTTGAGATTAACCCTAAATTATATATATATAAAATAAAATAAATACATAAATAATGAATAAATATTTACATACCCAAAATATTATAATAGTAAATTAAGGATGTGGATTAGGACATAATTGCAAAACTTTAGAAAAGACTAGATTACAAAAAAAAAAAAAAAAAAAAAAAAAAAGAGAGGCATGGAGGGAGTGTAGGTGACACTCCCTTAAGGATTAGAGTTAATATTTACGTTTAGTGAATTGAGATAGTCTTTATCTCCATTTTTGATGATTATAACTTAAGAAGAAAAGAGAATTAAGAGAAAACCTCTAGATTATGGGGGAAGAAGAATCTCCAAATTGTGTTCATCTCCAATTTGAGCTTATTACTTAATATAAAAAAAAAAAAAGTAGAATTGAGAGGAAGGGATGTAGGAGCTCTAGCAAGGTGACTGAGATTTATTCCTTCTCTTCTCTTAGATTTGTCTCTTAATCCTTATTAAATTGATTATCTTATGGCATTAGATTCCTTAATTTCTATTTAATTGAATATCTCTTTTTGATTAAATATCTTTGTTGGTGAGTGAACTCTTCTTTTTTTTTTTTTTTTGATTCTTGATCCTAAGAATTTTGTTGGGGGGAGTAAACATCTTCTTTCCAATTCTTTGTTGAATCTTAAGTTTGCCTTGAAACTTTTGCTTAGTTGAATTTTGATTCTTGAAAAATCTTGCAATTTAATATTTCCAAAATTACTTACTAAAGTTAATTGTTTAAATATGAATTGTGTAAAAGATATGCAAATATTGGTTTATACTTGGTGAGAATTCATCTAAGAACAAAAAGATTTACCATTGAAGATTCAAAACTTTGGTGCACTTATGAATAGTAAAATTGCAACAACTATATCTTGAGTTCTATAACTCCAAATGAGATGCTTTTTGTGTCAATAAAAACTTTGAAACATTAACTACAAATTTGTTAGAAATAGCTTAGACCCAGATCTATTGTGTTAATAGATTTTTAAAAGTGTACTTTTTATTGTGTAAAATGTGTAAATAGTTTGACCAACCAAACTTATTTTGTTGATTCTCCTCTTATACACATCCAATTGGTATAAATATAATTGAAAACCACTCTAGGATCGCATTATTTAAATCTAAAAATTATACTCAAGAATATAAACCATTGAATATTTGATGAATTTTTGAATGCACCTAATGGATTATGTTAATGTGACAGTTTATTGAGTAGACACTATGAACTTCAAAAGACCATAAATTTAGTTACACAACTCCAAATGAGGTGAATTTTGATCCTATGGAAACTTTGAAATGTCCTTTTTAACTTTAGAAGAAATAGAAATATCAAATTTACTATCTTTATGGTCTTTTAGAGTAATACAGTGTATTGCACAACATCAAGAACACAACCTAACCATCAATTTCAAAGTATTTTAAACACATGAAATTAATAATCCAAAGAAAATCACTTAAAAGTATACAATGTGAAACATTTGATGAAATTTTTAAGTGCAAGTACCTAAACACTCATATTCAAAGGAGTGCCATATCAAAGAAGTGAACTTATATATGTGTGTATACTAAAAAAAGAACTTATGTGAAGATGGACCTTATATTGAATGTTAAGTTAAGAGTTAACATATCAAATTTTATCAAGAATAGAATTAAGATTTTTTTACTAAAATTAAACCTAAGCCTTACAAGAACAGTTAATAAACAACTATAAAGTAAATAATGTGAAATTATGTATGTTTGAGCACGACATAAAAGTTTGGAAGGTCATAGTAATATTGTGCCTAGGGTATGACTGGGTTTTGCGAGACGTCAAATTTTGTCCAGGACATAACAGCTCACGTGATTTAAAGGGATTATTCATACTTTCAGTACGATGAGATATGAATTGATGGCAATTGAGATTTATGTTGGCCAAACTATAATAACTGTCTTATGGACAACCCTTGAGATTCAATATGCTATTGTGGCAAAACCAAGTGGTATTATTTGTATGCATACAATTGTGATGAACCTTTAATGTGCCGAATGATACCTGCCACATCGATATCAACCTATGAACTATGCAATTGTGAGTCTGTGCTCATGTGTTTATATGCACTTATGAATTTGCGCCTATGCGCTTGAAATTATGAATTAGTGCTTTGAAAAGATTTAATGATATTATTTATCTTAGTAGCTTTTAAGGCGATGAGCTTAACACATGTAGTTAGGATATATGCACTGTGATATTACTAAAGAATCTTCCAGTTTAAATGTAATAAAAATATAACTAGCTATTACACAAAATTCATAAGAGGCCATTATGATAATTTCAAGGTAACTATATTTAATAAAAATTTGCAAATTAAATGGAACCTATTAAAAATTTTCGGTTTAACATTTTATTTTTATTCTTGTACCTTGTTGAATTCTATTTATTATTCACTACTCATTTCATATTCGGTTATATTAATCTTGTTTACCTTATTATCGTTGTACCCTATCACTCACTAAGTATTTTCTCTAGAAAATACTCACTCCCTTACTTCTATCCTTCTGGGTTATATGTAGTTTATAAGTAGCACTTTAATATTGCACTACGGCTAACTGCAGGATGATTACAAGATAGGAAGTTAGACAAGAAAAGAAAAAGATATACTCTAGGATTTGATGTATCCTATACCCATTTCTTACTTTATTCTATGTAGATTAGTCGATACAAAAAGGGTTACAATCATTTTGGAGATAAATTTTTATAGAACCATATACTTGTATCATAAATCTAGCTTACTAGTGCGTAGTTATGATGTATACATTTTATGTGCATTAGCAATTTTATCTTCTTGCTATCCACATTTATGAGATTTAAGGATGATCCTTGGTAACATCTATTTAAATTGCCACTATGAGAATATTACACAACCCAAATAGGTTGTGTAGCCCAAAGATTATGATTGATGGTACATACCTTATGATAGATTATAAAAATAATTGAAGAATTTTCTGAGATTACTTTAGAAGTGATGCCTTTCTACATTGGTTCTTTAATTAGGTGATATAGGATTAATAATTATCTAGTTAAGGTATTGGTGGAGAGGGGTGTCACATTTGTTAGTATCAGAGCATAGGTTATGATGCCTATGTTTGATGTAATATATAGGAATTAAGACATATTAAATTTGGTGGATATTAGTTGATGGACCAAAACTTTAGTGATATAGATTATTGATGTTATTTTAATTTGGATTTTAGAAAGATGGAAAGAACTGGAGGTAGAAATATAAGTAGAGTTCTTGGTTTACAAGTCAATAAAATTTATAGCTAATAATGAGTCCATTGGAATTATGTGTTTATTAGGCATAGGATTTATAATTATTAGAATCATACCTTGATTTATTCCACCTTGTGATATAAAGATGACATATGTGACCAAAAGTTAAGGTGTAGGTAAAGATAATCTATTAGAATATGTCCTATGAGAATGGAAACTATGAATTATGATGAGATATGAGGATTTGGGATTTGAATATATGGTTGATGGACATTATGGGTGTTAACAATTTATTAGAACTTTATGTTTGATAGTGGATGAAATTCATATTCAATAGTATAATAGAGTGGTTTATTCCATTTTATTATATAAAAGTTGAATTACAATAATGATTGAGACCTTACTATAGGTGAACTAATGGAATGATGTTTTATGAGAATTTATATAAGCATCCCAGGGAGATTTGTTCCACTTAGGAAAGAGTAGAGATGAGGAAGGTTGAATAAGGAAGTGAAAGGTGTAGGTGAGTTTGAACTTGTTATATAGTTTAACTAAGATCTGAAATAACAATGACAGTGTGGAATAAGTACAAATCATAGAAAATTTAACAGTGAAAGGGTGTTAGTGTCAATTATTGCATAGTTTTTTATTTAATTTTTATAGGATTTATTAGTATTTCTTTATATTTTATTTATAATTAGTGTTTTATTAAAATTTTAATTTATTAGCTTAGTTTTATTTCCTTTTTAGTATCATAGTTAATTTGTGCATTTTTTATATATATTTATAGGATTTTACTTTTCTAAAGAATTTGGGATTCAAGCCAATAATTAAGGAGCTATTTTATGGAGTTATTTTCCTCATTGGAGGAGATTTTGAAGGTGGCAAATTATTTTTTTGGTCATTAGACAAATTTAGAGTATTTTTCTCTATAAATAGAGAATTTTAGCTCAAGGTTAAAAGAGCCATATTGGAGGATTAGACTCCAAAGTTATAAACAAGAAGCCTTAGAAGATTGAAGGAGCAAGAAATTGAAGAATTGAAGATTAATTATAATTATTTTTTTCTTATTCTCTTTCCTATATTTTTGTTATGGGTTTTTCTTGTGATTTCTTGGAGATTATTGATAATATGTTAGGCTAAATATTTCTTTATTAGGGATTGATGATCCAAAAATGACATGAGCTTCTAATTTAATAAACTCATTCGTTATTGCATATTGTGTTTTATTAATTTTAATGCTTGTTGTTGTTTGGCCACTAATAACATGATTTTAATTAGGGTTATTGTAGACGATGGGGTTTAGCGCACGTCTAAGATTTTAGCAACCGCGACATTGTTTAGGCTCAGGACCTTAGAAAACAGACTAACTACTGTCACAAAGACATGGTGTGGAGATAAGGAGTCGCCACCCAGGGTAATAATTGAGACAATTTGATTGGTGGTACTTGATTCTCTAAAAGAAAATTAGCACCACAATTAGGAGATTCTAGATATGGAACACTAACTTCTCTTAGTCTCATGTTCTTTTAGAATAATTTTATAAATGATTATTTCATTCTCTAATTACATGCAATTTTATTAAACCCTAATTAACATCCATCCACCCAAAAAAGGCAACAAGTCAATAAAATTACAAGTAAAAATGCATCAAAAGGGCAATGTCCCTATGTCTAAACTATGTTAATTTTATTTTATAAGTTAGCTAAATTTACATTTTATTTACAAGTGAAATGGAATAAAAATGGGCCTACATTTTATTAATTAGTGAGCTTAAATCTATTTTTTAGTCTTTCTAATATATGGGCTTAAGTCTATTCAATTTTAAAGAAAAATTAAATTAGTGGGCCTAAGTCTAACTTGGTTTTATTTTAAGTTAAGTGTGGGCCTAAATCTATTTATTTTAAAAGAAATGCAATTAAGTGGGCTGGGCTAAGTCTAGATAAGTTTTAATTAACTAAGCGGGCCTAAAATCTAATTAACCTAATGGGCCTAAATTGATTTTAATTATTTAAAAACCTAACCCATTTTTTAAGCCTATTTATTAAGTGGGTTAGACCTAAACGTGGGCTTGAGGCCCAAAAACATAAAAACATAAAAAACAAGCCCAAAATAAATAAAACACAAAAAATGGATCAAACAAACATTATAATGCTTTTCTAAAAAAACCTAAATTAATTACATGGAAATCCTAATTTAAGCTACTGCCACCATTAATTTTAATTGATTTTTACCTAATTGAACCTAATTACTAATTAATTTTAAAGTACAGAAAATTAAATTTTCACTATTCCCACTATTGGGCTATTACAAACTACGTACAAAATTAAAATTAAATAATTATACACCCAAAAATTAAAATAACTACACAGAACACCAAAAATGGAAAAAATAATAAATAGAAAAAAAATCCTAAATCCTACTGGGAAACAATATAGGTTCTTTCATGTCATTCCATGGACCTTCTGCTTAATTTTAATATAGGCAGTATTGTAAGCACCCAATTTCGAGATGGAATTGTGCACAATTGCGACGTAAGCCCCTATGATGAAATTTATTCAAAAATTGAACTTGGTTGTTGATTTTCTGGACTTTAAGGACTAAATTGCAACATTTTTTTAGGATTTGATTGCAAATAAATCATTTTTTCAGGGGTCTTGTGGTAATTAAAAGTAAAAAAAAAAATTTAGGATTGGCATTGGTGTAATGCCGATCGACAATATACAATGCCGGTCGGCATTGGACAGTACCAATGCGTAATAATTCCATTTTTTGATTTTTTTCGCGTATTTTCCTTATTTTTATCGATTATTTTTAGTGTTTTGATTGGTTGAAAAATTTAAATTTTTATCTAATAAGGTTTTTTTAAAAAAAGAAATGCAAAAGATATTTTTTTTGAAATAAAAACAAACACTATCTGATCATCAGTCCGTTCCTCCTTTGGAGGAAGTTCAGTATGCACAAACTCTGCATTTAAAAGCAGAGTTTGCATGCGTTCGTGAGGGGGAGATTTTTGACTAGAGGGACTTCTTTTTTTCTTTTGGTTTTCGAAAGGATTTTTTACAGGGAGAGATTGAGAGAAAGAAGACACAGTGAGAAAAAAGAGAGACTGCGAGCATAAAACTCTAATTTTCGATATTGAAATTTCCGAAGGCAATAGTCCAAAATCAACAATATCTTAATTTTAACGGTGATAATTCAATCTGAGGGGCTCAAAAAGAGGCATTTGCACAACATCTAAATCTCCAGTGTTATTTTTCTATTTCTTTTATTACTCCTTTTTTATTTTCTGTTTATGATTTTTCTTTTATTTCTGTTATTATTTTGATTATTTGATTTCATTGCTAATTTTCTTTTTTTTTATTTTATTTTGATGTCCATATGTGGATTGAGGAGGAGGATACTGCCTATGTTTAATTGAACAGAAGATCCATGGAATGCCATGGATGAACCTGTACTGTTTTAATAATAGTTCTTAGGATTTTAATTTTTATTCTTCATTTTTGGTATCATGTGTAGTTTATTTTTAATTCATGGGTGTATAATTATTAATTTTAATTTTGTACGTAGTTTGTAATAGCCCTAGTAGTGAGAATAGTGAAAGATTTAAATATTCTGCACTTTCAAAATTAATTAGTAATTAGGTTCAATTGGGTAAAATTAATTAAAAGTAATGGTGGTTTTAGTTAATTAGGGTTTGTATGCAATTAAATTAGGTTTTTTAGAAATCATATGTGAATGTGTGTTTGATTTGATTTTGTTATGTTTTTGTTATGTTTTTTAGGCTTTTTATGTTTGTTTTTCTAGCCCCAAGCCCACGTTTAGGTCTAACCCACTAAATAAATAGGCTTAAAAATGGTTTAGGACTTTAAATAATTAAAATCAACTTAGGCCCATCAGGTTAATTAGATTTTAGGCCCGCTTAGTTAATTAAAATTGTTTAGACTTAGGTCAGCCCATTTTAAAATAAATAGACCTAAGCCCACATTTCATTTAAAATAAAACCAGATTAAGACTTAGGTCCACTAATTTAATTTCTTCTTTAAAATTGAATAGACTTAAGCCCATATCTTAGAAAGACTAAAAATAGATTTAGGCTCATTAATTAATAAAATGTAGGCCCACTTTTATTCTATTTTCACTTGTGAATAAAATGTAGATTTAACTGACTTTCTTTAATAAAATTAACATAGTTTAGACTTAGGGACAACGCGATCTTGAGTGCATTTTTTACTTGTAATTTTATTAACTTGTTGCCTTTTTGGGTAGATGGATATTAATTAGGGTTTAATAAAATTGCATGTAATTAGAGAATGAAATAATTATTTATAAAATTATTCTAAATGAACACGAGACTAAGAGAAGTTAGTATTATGTATCTAGAATCTCCTGGTTGTGGTGCTAATTTTCTTTTAGAAAATCGAGTACCACCAATCAAATTGTCCCAGTTATTACCCTGGGTGGCGACTCCTCATCTCCACGCCATGTCTTTGTGACAGTGGTTAGTGTGTTCTCTAAGGCCCTGAGCCTAAACAGTGTCGCGGTTGCTAAAATCTTAGACGTGCGCTAAACCCCGTTGTCTACAGTGGTGACTCCACTGGGGATAAGAGATACTGATTCTACTTGTGTTCTTTAGAATTGTTTTATTGATTATTATTTCATTATTTCATTCATTTTGCATGTCCCTACTAAACTGATGGCATTGGTTTATGATTCCATGATTCCACTAGCTTCATCTGGTTATAGATTGGCTAACCATCACTCTTAGCCTTAACTCGGTTGAAGAGAGATTACCGGGCTCATCTGACCAGAGTCTGTAACCTAAGTCCCTAAGGGGGGTAATCTTCTCTCGAGTTGGTAAAGGATGCTGGGCCCCTTTGACCTTGGCCTGTAACTCAAAGTCCATAATGGAGAGCATCTTGCTAAGGGAACTTTAACTTTTCACCGGGCCCTAACCATATATAATGGCTTAGTTACTTCCCCTAGGATCTTCACCCAAAGTGCTTGTTTGTTTGAATTTCCATGAGGTGTTTCTATTTATAAAAGCCCAGGCCTATACCTTTGAAGCTTATTCAGGCTAATAAGGATTAGGCTAGACCTTTATATTTAGAAATACTGCTTCTATACCTTTTCTTTTAAGAGAGATTTGACATGCGTGTCAGCTCTTAAGATCCCCTGTTAATATGAAGGCCAAGACCAAAAATCCTAGGAAAAGAAACTTTTCATTGAACACGTGTGTGGGAGGAATAAGGTTGGAAGGCTTATGCTTGCATGTTGCTAGTTGATTGCTTCCTGATACTTGCTACTTGCTAAGTGTTTGCCTACTACTTGTTGCATAAACACATGCATCATGGATACATGCATACATACAGTCCATGCATCATACTAATACCTTATTTTGCAGCCATTATAGATTCATCTGGGTCTTCTCGTATCTGGGGATGAAGAGGTGGCAGATTGACCAGAGTTGATTTAAGTCCAGAGTCTATAGCTCAAGGCATTCTTCACAGACTGGAGAGACTAAAGGGGAGTCCAATTAACCCATTATTCTTAGAAGCTGAATCAACTTAGACTGAACAGACTGAAATGGAACAATAACCAGAGATATGGACTTTAGAGGACATTAAGGGAGCTTTGATGGATGACATGAGAGCTATGATGCAAGATGAATTGAGACAAGCTTTGGCCGGACTAGTGTAACCTGTTGTGGGACAATCACCTACTATTGTTATTGAACAACCACTAGCTACCACCTGTTGTAGGAGCTCCACCTGTTGCTCCTCCACCTACTGCTAACAATGTTAGGGGGCGACCTGCTCCTAAAAATGTGTCTGCTACTAATGTGAGAATGGAAGATATTGAAAACTACATGGTAGAAAAGGCGAAGAGAGAGTCACTTGAATTGGTTCAAGACCTTGAGTCTAAGCAGATGCAAGCATTGACTCAGAAAGTGTCCAAGATGAAAGAGGTGATTAGAGGACAAGGAATGAGATATTCTTTTGACTTTGATGACATACTACAAATGGAGGGAGATAAGCTGCCTAAAAAATTCAAAATGCCTAAACTACAGAAGTTTGATGGGAGAGGAGAGCCAAGGATTCATTTGAGTCAATACACCATAACCATGAGCACTACTAAAGCACCATTGTCAGTAGTTGCTAGACTATTTGTATTGTCCATGGAAGGAATGGCTGTGAACTGGTACCATGGGTTAGAAAAGTCTGTTAGAGCTGACTGGAAGGAACTATGTACTGCATTCTTGAAGCAATATGATTATAACACTCGATTGGAAGTGTCAATTAGGGATTTGGAGTTGACTAAATAGAAATTAAATGAGTCCTTTTATGATTTCTTAACTCATTTCATGAATAAAGCAGGGATGATGAAAAACAAGCTTACTGAGAAGGATCAAGTTAGAATGATAGTATGTAATGTGTCACCTAGTTTGGTCGAGAGGTTACAGATGATGAATTCCAAAACCTTTATGGATTTGTATGATGATGGGTTACAAGTTGAGGAAATTAAGAGTGAGAAAAAGAAAACTGTTAGAGGCACAGGAACTCGAAACTACCTAACTGGGGGCATACAACAAGGAAGTACTAGCCGAGTTATAGAAGTGCGTGCAGTTCAGCAACCCCGAAGGTTCTCTAACTTCAACCAACCACTCTCTAAAGTCCCCCGAATTCAAATCTCCCTGGCTATGATCCAAACAGTTACTGTAAATTCCACTAAGCTGCTAGCCATCCCACAGACAATTGTATCTGCCTAAAACATGAGATCCAAAACCTGATAGACTCCAGAAAAATCACCGACCTTGAAAAATCCAACTCTAACCTAAACACCAGAAACAACCCTTTCCTAAACTACCAAAATGTTCCACCATTAACCACCATGATGATCAACTCAGGAGTTAGTGAGGATGAAGTGCTAAGCTCCTTTGAGGACCTAAACCTTATACCCAATGGAGAACCTTTTGGACAGCCACAAAGAGGAGTGGAAGATTTACTGGGCTAGCCCTCAGGCAAGTTTGATTACAGAGTATTTTACTCAAAACCACCCTCTGTTGATATCCTTATTGAATCAATTGAGCCCTCAGGTTGGGGAGATGAGTTTGATGATAAGCTAGTAAAAGAAGAGCTTGAAATTCTTGAGCAGTCGCTAAGAGGAGTTGAAGATCTGTTAGGACAACCTTCGAGCAAGTTCAACTATAGAGTTTTCTATTCTAAACCCACTTATGCTGACATCCCCATTGAATCGATTGTGTTGACAGGATGGGGTAATGAGTTTGAAGAAGATGAATTATTAACCCTAGAAATGTCCCAAGAAGAAGTGGAAGAGCTGTTAAGCCAACATATGGACAAGCTGAGGGAGTTGAAAAGAAAAGAAACATGCACAATGGAAGTGTGGAAGGATGGGAAAAGAGACCAAACCATTAGAGTTATTGACATCTGGTATAACTTTAATGAGGAAAGCCTAGGTGGTTTCGATGTCTGGAGTGATGATCCTAAAGTGAATCATGTCACACTAGAAGTGGGAAGAATTATAAAGCAGTAGAAAAGAAAACAGAAGGTGTAATAGAAAGAGAAGATGCAGAAGTAGAGGAAGAACAGAAGGAGGATATGATTTTGGAACAACTTAAGAAGGCTAAAGTGAGTGTCAGCATTAAGGAATTACTGATGCATTCAGGCAGCCATAGAAGGGCTCTGGTTAAAGATTTGTCGAATATGAGCATTGAAACGGTAGCTACGCCTAAGGCTATGGTAGCAATGGTAATAGAAAAGAAATATGGGTTGATAAAATTCTCAGATGATGACTTTCCTTTGGAGGGAAGAAACCATAACAAGGCATTATTTATCCCAGCTGAAGTAAAAGGGAAGAGAACCAAATTTGTAATGGTGGATGATGGTTCAGCTATAAATGTATGCCCACTAAAAATCCTACCTAATTTGGGTCTGAAAGTAGATGACTTGATGGCTTCAAACCTCATAATCAGAGCTTATGATGATAGTACCAAGAATGTGGAGGGAATATTTCAAGCTTTGGTCAAAATAGGGCCTGTAGAGTCAACTGTTGAATTTACTGTACTGGACATCCCTGTTACCTATGCCTTGCTATTGGGAAGGCCGTGGTTTCATGCCCTGGGAGGAGTACCTTTAACAGTGCACTAGAAAATAAAATTCCCTAATGAAAGAGATATCATGACAATAGAAGTTGGAACCAATGCAGCTGTGGCAGCCATACTTGATAAACAGAAATAAGTGTGTGCACCCCCTAGTTTCCAGATTGCTGGGATATTTGATGGGACTAAAATGGATCCGAGAGTAGCAAAAATGATAGAGAACATGAATTACTGGTTTGGACAAGGACTAGGGAAGAATGAATAAGGAGAATTCCTAGGATTCAAAAATCAAGATGACACAACAAGATTGGGTTTTACAGGGGAAGCAAAGCCAAAAGGTAGAAGGGCAAGGAAGAGATTCAATACAGAAAAGAGGAAGCTTTATGCAAAAGTTGGTCCTTTGAGTCAGAACTTCATCAGGTCAAGGGAAGACAAACACGATCTGAGAGCTAAGGAATCAGTCAGTGTTGCTGGAGCATATGTCCCTAGGTTTGAGATCTTCAAGGAGCAGATTATGGAGAATCTAATGAAGGACAACAAAAAGGAAGTGATGAAGCTGACAACTGAGAGGATGGGCAGTACTACTGTTAAAGAGTTGTTATGTCAACCACCTCAAGGACAACCACTATGAGACACAGCATCGCTAGCATCTAGAATAGGAAATAAAATTTCTCATTGTATCATTGAATAAAATTTTAGTTTCTAGTGATCGATGATATAAATTCAGATTATGCTTGCTTATGTAATGTGCATCCTAATGGTACTGTGCATTCTGATATTGATTACATCTGCTTGTTTGACATAAATTTAATTCAATTAGATTCATTTAGCATGGGCACAAATGCAAATTCAAAGAACATACATATATCACATGATGTAACTTCTAAAGATAGGAAATGTGAGAAAAATAAAAAAGAAAAATAAAAAGAAGAAAAAAAAGAAAAAAAATAAAGAGAGAATAAAGAGAGAAAAAAAAGAAGAGAAAGAAAAAACAATAACGTAAAAATTAGAGAGGAAAATGCATGACTGACTTATAACAGGAGATATATCATGTGATGCAATGAATGTTCTCATTTTTGCCCTAATGAATGATTAAAATTGAATTTTAAATTTTTGTTCAAACATCAGATATTGGTCTTTATCATACTACATAAGTATCTGAATGGAAAAATAATACATGATGAAAGCTAAATCAGAGCTATGAGATCACTATTTTAGTTACGTTTTCTTTTTGCCACCTCTTTTGTAATTTTCCTTGTCAGCCTAGCGTCCCCTTATAACTTGAGAATTCAGGTGGCTCAGTAACTTGCTTTTCAATCCATACATTATAACTATAAATTATTACATCAGCATCAAGCCTCATATTCTGCTCTAGAATTCTTCGAAGTGCAAGTCCAATTGATTTCATCATCCAAAATTATCTTCAATTAGTTTGCCCACTCCTATGCATCTTCAATACATGAGACTGCAGCTAATAGGGTTAATAAGACAAAGGGCCAACAATAATAAATGACCAAACTAAGTCTCTTATGCACATGAAGAAAGTGATTGCTAGGATGAATTCAAAATGAAGTTGGGGGCAAAATGTAACTCCGGGACAAGTTAGGGGCAAAATGGTAAAAATAGTAGAACTTCAAAGTTAGTGAAAACAGTCTCAAGGCAGAAAGGAGTATACTGCAACCATACAGATATAACAGTTATCATACAGCAGAAGCAGTAACAAAAAGAAAAGTTCAATAGTGCATCGATCAATCTTGAGCTCCAGTGTAAAGCTATGGACCCCACTCACTAGCCTGGTTATTTTTCTGATAGACTATATCAGAAGCTCAAACATCAGAAGTACCAACAATGAAGCATTAAGTGCTTGAACCTACAAGTTGTTGATGAGGCACCTCGTTCTCACACTCCAAGCTGCGAACATAGCTTTACTCTAAACAGAAGACCTATTAGGATCATGCATGTTATGCATAACATGCATACACTTGCATACATTTGTTGTGAAATACTTTCTTTGCATAATAAATTGTTTAAGCCTAGTCAAGATTGTCTAAACACTTTGCTACTAACATTCAAGATTAGTGTTGTAAAAGTGCAGGAAAGTAGTCAGAGTATTCACATGTAAAGCATCTGAAAGGTAAAATAGGAGGAGCAACATTACCAAGAAGCATCATCATGGTGATCTCAAAAGGGTGTGGAATATGGTAATAAGAAAGTCGACAATGTCAGCGATACATGTGCTTGACCCTAAAAAGGGAAGAATGCACTCAAAACTTGAGAGACGAATGCACTCTGAAGACTTCTTTGATGGTGAAATAAAAACCTCTAACTTCTAAATCTTTTCTTTGGCAGGAAATGTTAGGAAGAGGAATGAGGCCCTTTACCATAGCATCAATATTCAGCCTAAAGCCACAACCCCAATGGTAGAATATCACGACCCTGTGATCAGAGACATCATGATTAAAAGGGAAGAATGCACTCAAAACTTGGGACAAATGCACTCTGAAAAATTCTTTGATTATGAAATAAAAATCTCTAACTCATAAATCTTCTCTTTTGTAGGAAATGTTAGGAAGAGGAATGATAGAGCCCTCCACCATAGCATCAACAAAAGAAATCCACAACTTCGATGGCAGAACATCACGACCCTGCAACTAGAGACATCATCACCACAATAAAAAAGGGAAGAATGCAAAAGAATAATATTGCATTTTGAAAAATTTTTTTCACTTACAAATAAACCATACTAACTTATGGTATTTTGTACAGGGAAAATAAAAGAGAATGAAGAAGAGGAAAAGACTGGATACATCAATAAGAATGACTAGGATAGCAAATGCTAATCACTCGTCAAAATCTCACTCTGTGTGACAAATAGCCTGACAAAAACCAAAGGGAAGTAGTATAACTCTATCTTTTTTTTATTCTATAGTGAAGTACAAAGAAAATTTATAAAATTAAGAGTAAATTCATCCACTTCATGATATCATGTGCAAAAACTTATCTCCTAACCTTTAATTTTAGTGGCTTTCTTTTATTAGCCTCGTAGAATTCATATGTCTTGTTGATAGTTCTATGCTAAGAGTTTCTAAAACTCTAATCAATCTAATGCTTACTTTACACCTAAACGAGGGGAAGAATGTGCAAAGATAAAATCTATGGACTTGCAGTATAATTTGGTTGAATTTCAAAGTGTCATTTTAGTCTTTTGAATAATAAATGTGCATATAATATACTCCAATGCTCAGAAATAAGTATGAGTACAAATCCCTCAACAATATCCACGTTGAGTAATACGAGAAAGGTGGGGGAACACTAAGAGGAGAATCAGAACAAGAGCAAACATAATATACTCTAATGCCCAAAAATGAGCTAGAGTATCAACGTGAACCTCTGGCAGTATCCACACTGAGTAATACAAGAAAGGCGGGGGAATACTAAAAGAGGACCCATGTTAAAAAAAACTTGCTCTATTTACTCTAATGCTCTATAAGAGTATGAGTATCCAAAGGACCTTTCCAAAGGTATCCACACTGAGTAATATGAGAAAGGCGAGGGAATACTTGGATAAGGAAGAAAAGCACAAAAATAATTCAAAGACTATTTTGATACTCCGAATTCAATATTTTTATGCTTAATTTCCACAAGTTTTGTTTAGCAAATTTTCCCTTAAATTAGGTGTGGAAGTAAGCTCTTCACTTGGTAAATGCTATACTCTCAGTATAAGATGGTTAACGATGCCTCTGACCTTTGCAAATGGCAAATAAGTGACATTCATGAAAATAAAAATAGTGAGATTTGTTAAGTACATGCTAAATTTTCAACATTATAATGTACTTTTATACATTCATCATGGTTGAAACTAACTTCAACAAGTCTGCCGGAATTGTAAATCCAAAAAGAAGTGCATCCAATTGGTAGAGTTGGTTAACACAACAGTATATAGAAAAATCTGATAGCCTAAATCAGTCATCCTGAGCTCTAGAATTCGGCCATCGGCTCCATCTTCTAGTAGAGTCATCGTAGTGAAAGATGTTTGAAGGGTTGACAGAAGAAGTCCCAGCACTGTAAGGATCAAAGCCCAAATCAGACTATACGACAGAGTGTAGTCAGCATTGTATGACCGAGTGTAATGTATCCTTAATCGATTATACGGCCGAGTATAATCGGCATCATACGACCGATTATGATGTAATTTTTTCAATTCAAGACTATACGACCGAGTGTAGTTGGCATTGTACGACTGAGTGCAATATATCCTTAATCAATTATGTGACCAAGTGTAATTGGCATCATACGACTGAGTATGATGTAATTTTTTTTATTCAAGACTATACGACTGAGTGTAGTCAGCATTGTACGACTGAGTACAATGTATCCTTAATTGATTATACGATCAAGTATAATCGGCATCATATATGACTGAGTATGATGTAATTTTTTCAATTCAAGACTATATGACCGAGTGTAGTCGACATTGTACAACTGAGGGCAATGTATCCTCAATCGATTATACGACCAAGTATAATCGGCATCATATGACCGAGTATGATGTAATTTTTTCAATTCAAGACTATACGACTGAGTGTAGTCGACATTGTACGACCGAGTGCAATGTATCCTCAATTTATTATACGATCGAGTATAATCGGCATCATACGACCGAGTATGAAGTAATTTTTTCAATTCAAGACTATACGATCGAGTGTATTCGGCATTATACAATCGAGTGCAATGTATCCTCAATCGATTATACGACCGAGTATTATCGACATTATACGACCGAGTATGATGTAATTTTTTCAATTCAAGACTATACGACCAAGTGTAGTCAGCATTGTAAGACCGAGTGCAATGTATCCTCAATCGATTATACGATCGAGTATAATTAACATCATACGACCGAGTATGATGTAATTTTTTCAATTCAAGACTATACAACCGAGTGTAGTCGGCATTGTATGACCGAGTGCAATGTATCCTCAATCAATTATACGACCAAGTATAATTGGCATTATACGACCGACTATGATGTAATTTTTTCAATTCAAGACTATACAACCGAGTGTAGTTGGCATTTTATGACTGAGTGCAATGTATCCTTAATCGATTATATGACCGAGTATAATCAGCATCATACGATCGAGTATGATGTAATTTTTTTAATTCAAGACTATATGACCGAGTGTAGTCGGCATTGTACAATCAAATGCAATGTATCCTTAATTGATTATACAACTGAGTATAATCGTCATTATATGATCGAGTATGATGTAATTTATTTCAATTCATCTACACTAGACGTCCTACAGGGAATATAGTGTGCATTGTTAGACGTCCCATAGGGAATATAACGAAATTCATCATTGCTAGACATTCCACAAGAACTATAGCAAGTTTTCAACTTATCATCGCTAAACGTCCCACAAGGAATATAGCAAAACTCATTTGCACAAAGTTCACTAGACATTCCACAGGAAATATAGTGCGACTTATCAAACACTACACTTTGCTCAACAATTTGAGCATCAATCTATCACTTAGGATACAATCGAGTGTCCTAATTTCTTTCTTTCGAAATTGTGTGCTTCTTTTGCTTTGCCATAATTTGTCAAGCAAACAGCGACAAAGGGGGGCAACTGTAAGCACCCAATTTTGGGATGCAATTATGCACAATTGCGACGTAAGCCCCTATGATGAAATTTATTCAAAAATTGAACTTAGCTGTTGACTTTCTGGACTTTAAGGACTAAATTGCAACATTTTTTAGGATTTGATTGCAAATAAGTCATTTTTTCAGGGGTCTTTTGGTAATTAAAAGTAAAAAAAAAATTTAGGATCGGCATTGCACAGTACCGATATGCAATAATTCTATTTTTTAATTTTTTTCGCGTATTTTTCCTTATTTTTATCAATTTTTTTAGTGTTTTGATTGGTTGAAAAATACAAATTTTTATATGATAAGGTTTGTTAAAAAAAGGAAATGCAGAAGATATTTTTTTTGAAATAAAAACAAACGCTATTTGATCTAGTCCGTTCCTCCTTTAGAGGAAGTTCAGTATGCGTAGACTCTGCATTTAAAAGTAGAGTCTGCATGCGTACATGAGGGGGAGGTTTTTGGCTGGAGGGACTTCTGTTTTTCTTCTGGTTTTTGAAAGGATTTCTTTACAGGGAGAGACTAAGAGAAAGAAGACACAGTGAGAAAAAAGAGAGACTGCGAGCATAAAACCCTAATTTTCGATACTGAAATTTTCGAAGGCAATAGTCTAGAATCAACAATATCTTAAATTTAACGGTGATAATTCAATCTGAGGGGCTCAAAAAGAGGCATTTGCACAACATCTAAATCTCCAGTGTTATTTTTCTATTTCTTTTATTACTCCTTTTTTATTTTCTGTTTATGATTTTTCTTTTATTTCTGTTATTATTTTGATTATTTGATTTCATTGCTAATTTGCTTTTTTTTGTTTTATTTTGATGTCCGTATGTGGATTGAGGAGGAGGATATTGCCTGTGTTTAATTGAACAAAAGATCCATGGAATGCCGTGGATGAACCTGTACTGTTTTAATAATAGTTCTTAGGATTTTAATTTTTATTCTTCATTTTTGGTATCCTGTGTAGTTTATTTTTAATTCATGGGTGTATAATTATTAATTTTAATTTTGTACGTAGTTTGTAATAGCCCTAGTAGTGGGAATAGTGAAAGATTTAAATATTCTGCATTTTAAAATTAATTAGTAATTAGGTTCAATTGGATAAAAATTAATTAAAATTAATGGTGGTTTTAGTTAATTAGGGTTTGTATGCAATTAAATTAGGTTTTTTAGAAATCATATGTGAATGTGTTTGATTTGATTTTGTTATGTTTTTTTGATGTTTTTTAGGCTTTTTATGTTTGTTTTTTTGGCCCTAAGCCCACGTTTAGGTCTAACCCACTAAATAAATAGGCTTAAAAATGGTTTAGGACTTTAAATAATTAAAATCAACTTAGGCCCATTAGGTTAATTAGATTTTAGGCCCGCTTAGTTAATTAAAATTGTTTAGACTTAGCTCAGCCCATTTTAAAATAAATAGACCTAAGCCCACATTTCATTTAAAATAAAACCAAATTAAGACTTAGGCCCACTAATTTAATTTCTTCTTTAAAATTGAATAGACTTAAACCCATATCTTATAAAGACTAAAAATAGATTTAGGCTCATTAATTAATGAAATGTAGGGCCACTTTTATTCTATTTTCACTTGTGAATAAAATGTAGATTTAGCTGACTTTCTTTAATAAAATTAACATAGTTTAGACTTAGGGACAATACGATCTTGAGTGAATTTTTTACTTGTAATTTTATTGACTTGTTGCCTTTTTGGGTAGATGGATGTTAATTAGGGTTTAATAAAATTGCATGTAATTAGAGGATGAAATAATTATTTATAAAATTATTCTAAATGAACATGAGACTAAGAGAAGTTAGTATTTCGTATCCAGAATCTCCTAGTTGTGGTGCTAATTTTCTTTTAGAGAATCGAATACCACTAATCAAATTGTCCCAGTTATTACCCTGGGTGGCAACTCCTCATCTCCATGCCATGTCTTTGTGACAGTGGTTAGTGTGTTCTCTAAGGCCCTGAGCCTAAACAGTGTTGCGGTTGCTAAAATCTTGGACACGCGCTAAACCCACCGTCTACAAGTATCATCCTCAATCCACATGCACATATTAAAACAAAAAAAAACTAATCACATTAGTAGTGAAATTAAATAATCAAAACAATAACTCAAAATAAAAGAAGAATCATAAACTAAAAATAATAAAAAAGAGTAAAATGAAATAAAAAATAACACTGAAGATTTAGATGCTGTGCAAATGCCCTTTTTGAGCCCCTCAGATTGGATTATTACCGTTAAAATTGAAAAATTGTTGATTCTGGGCTATTGCTTTCAAAAACTTAAGTGTCCAAAATTAGTTTTTATTCTCATAGTCTCTCTATTTTTTTTCTGTGTCTCTATGTGTCTTTCGAAAAAATCCTCTGAAAAAGAAGAAGTCCCCCGCACGCATCCAGACTCCACTTTTTAAAGTAGAGTATGCACGTCATGGTTTCCTCTAAAGGAGGAACAGACTCATCTCTTAAAAAACAACCTGATAAGAATTTTGATTTTTAAAGCATTTTGAACGTGTTGAAATTTTGTCAGATAATAATGAAGATAAAATTGAATTTTTAACCAATCAAAATGCTGAAAAATCGATAAAAATACGCGAAAAAATTAACTTTTACGGGTTAGGATTGTGCAATACCGACTGATATTATGCAATGTCGATCAACATTAAATGCCAACTCTTTTTTTTACTACCAAAAGACCCCTAAAAAATTGACTTATTTACTATTAAACCCTAAAAAATGTTGCAATTTAGTCCTTAAAGTCCAGAAAATCGACAATCAAGTTCAAATTTTGAATGAATTTCATTATAGGGGCTTACATCATAATTGTGCATAATTGCATCCCAAAATTGGGTGCTTACAGTTGCCCCCCTTTGTTGCTGTTTGCATGAAAAATTGCGACAAAGCAATAGAAGCACACAATTTCGAAAGAAAGAAATTAGGACACTCGATTGTATCCTAAGTGATGGATTGATGCTCAAATTGTTAAGCAAGGTGTAGTGTTTGATAAGTCACACTATATTTCCCATGGAACATCTAGTGGACTTTATGCAAATGAGTTTCGCTATATTCCCTGTGGGACGTTTAGAAATGATAAGTTGAAAACTTGCTATAGTTCCTGTGGAACATCTAGCAATGATGAATTTAGTTATATTCCCTGTGGGACGTCTAACGATGCATACTATATTCCTTGTAGGACGTCTAGTGTAGATGAATTGAATTTCATTATATTCCCTATAGGATGTCTAATGATGCACACTATATTCCTTATGGGATGTCTATTGTAGATGAATTGAATTTTGTTATATTCCCTATGGGACGTCTAACAATGCACACTATATTCCCTGTGGGACGTCTAGTGTAATTGAATTTGAAATATTGTTATATTCCCTATGGGACGTCTAACGATGCACACTTTATTCCGTGTGGGATGTCTAGTGTAGATGAATTTAATTTCGTTATATTCCTTGTGGGAAGTCTAATGATGCACACTATATTCCCTGTGGGACGTCTAGTGTAGATGAATTGAATTTTGTTATATTCCCTGTGGGATGTCTAACAATGCACACTATGTTCCCTATGGGACGTCTAGTGTAATTGAATTGAATTAAAAACTTGCTATAGTTCTTATGGAATGTCTAGCAATGATGAATTTCAAAGTTTATGTCATAACTACTATGCAGTACATAACATAATGAAGGTTATGACTACTATGCAGCACATAACATAATCATTTGAAATTCATATTATAGCTACTATTCAGCATATGAATCCTTTGATTGAAATCATGCATGTAAAATGCAAAAAATGAGTTTTGTAATCTTATTCTATATTCTGTACTTGACAGAAAATTCAGGATCATAGATTGATTATGCAGTCTTAATAATTCAATGAATTATTAATTTGATGAATGTCATGATTTAATTAGGAATGTATTCCTAATCCAAATGCAATAATGGACCAAATTGCAAGAAAGAAAAAATGGATAAAAAGTAAGTAAATTGGAAGGATTAAAATGGATATTCTCCATTTTATATATTCTTTCCCTTTTGTCGATCACTTCACTTCTCTTCCTATTCTTTTCTTCTTCTTCTTTTTTCCAATTGATCTTGATTTTTCTTTTGTTGATTTCTTCACCATTTGTTGTCCAATTTGCAATTTGTCTGATCCTATGGCCTCCTCGTCACGCGGAAAATATGAAGGAGTTGAGACTTCAGAATGTTAGAGGATTCTACCTCTTCATTTTCCTCAGAATAATCTGGAACTTTGAGAAGACTCAACTATCTTTCCCTTGACTCATTTACGTACCCATAGGTGCAGAGATATGGGTAATGAGGTAACTTTTCTTGCTTCTGTTTATTTTTGTAAAAATATTACCTATATAATTATTAATTAAAGTTAGTTTTAGAGTAGAAATTGACATTGACATGTATATTAGTTAGAAATTAATATGAAAATGCATGATAAATTGAAATTAACTCTGAAAATATGAAATTTAGCTCCTGGGTTGTTAGAATGGAGGATCAGATGTCTTGAATTCTAGTCGGAATTCCAGATTTTTGATCAGCCAAGTTTATGCCGATCGGTATAGTAGATTGCCAATCAGAAAATTATTATTATTTTTTTAAGGGGCAATTAATTAGTTAATTAATTAACTAATCAAATCCTTCAATTTAAATTCTTTGATTAATTAATTAATCTTTCAATTAATTAATTATTATTTTCTTTTTGAAATTGAAATAGCGTTCGATGAAGTTCACTGGCTATTTCAATCTAGCTTGACAATTGTTTTATGGACTGCCGGAGTAGGTGACATGTCTGATTTGGGCTTCCAGATTTAGGCATTTCATTACTGCTTTTTTGACTGTTCGAGGTTGATATGACCATTATTCTTTATTTTCTTTGATCGAGCGATAGATGGATGCTACCCACACTTTTCATACTCGTGTGGGTGAGTTGACCATTTCACCTATGAGTTTCTCTGCTATCACTGGGATTGCCTTTGGAGGATCCCCAGTTCCATTTGACATTAGCTATTGTAGTCTTCTAGAGCATACATGGAGTCAGTACGTGTAAGATTTGATCGGGTTTGCTCTAGCATGGAAGAATCAGAAGAACATTCTTTTTTCATCATTAGTTGAGGGATTCAGATGCCTTCCTACTTCTACTCCTCATCAGATTATTCTTAAGGTGAGGTGTTTCCTTTTGATTTTATTAGGCATGACCCTCTTTTATGAGACCGATCATGAGGTTAGTATTGCTTTATTAGGTCCTCTTCGTGACTTGGACCGAGTTGCCACATTAGATTAGGGATCTACTGCACTTGATTATATTTATTATAGATTAGATACTGTCTGTAGAGGTGCTGTCACGATGTGTGGCTTTTGGCATGTCTTGTATGTATGTTCTCCTTCATTTGTTCTCTATAGTTTTGCTCTTCTTTGCCTTTTCTGATATGTTCTTTTTTTTAGATCTGGAGCATAGAGATCGGGTTGATTCGAGGCTTTAACGCTATCAGTTATGATAGAACCTTTCCTCTGATGATGAGATGGGGTTCTTCTCGCCTTGCTAGCAACATGAATACTTTACAGATGTACCATGATCAGTTGAACACTGTCAAGTGGCACCTGGTAAGGAAAAAAGAAAATAAAATCATTAGTATGTTACAATTTAATAGAGATTAGACTTCATTTACATACATTATAGATAAACTCTGATTAGTTGGAGGGTGTTGAGGACATCCAACGATATGATTTCATGGCGGCTGTAACTCGCTTGAAGCCTATAAGGATCCTGCTCTCTGATTATGGCTGTTTGATGTGGTATTTAGGGGAGCGAGTGTATCGCTGGTCTTCTGGCCCTTCTCGACATCGCATTCCATCTGATGTCCCTTCCTCTATGCTCAGCAGCTCGCATCTTACAGGTTCAGAGCTGAGGGATGCACTACAGGGATATGCTGCCTTAGATTTCCTTGAGCGTTCTCGACATTATCAGCAGTTTATCCATGAGAGTCTCTTGGAGCATGTTCCTATTGACGATGATGAGGTAATTTCTCATTATTTCAACTTCTATTTCTGGAACCTATGAATCACTCCTTCTCTTTACAGTTTGAGGAGGTTCGCTCTCCTATTGATATGGATGAGGAGACTAAAGACTGAGGTTGTTCCAGAGACTGAGGTTGTTCCTCATATTGATGGCCTTGATCCTAGACCTAGTCTCGATCATCATGCTCAGCATGTTGGGTCTAGTCGCGATGGGGCCTTTATCGGTGCTATGCTTGGTGATGTCTCTCTTCTAGAAAAGTCTATGTTCTACTAGGCTCCTGCTGTTTAGGCTACAGTTGAGCAGTAGATGCAGTTTGGTGATGCTTAGCTTCCTAACTTTTATCCACCAGATGCTTCTCATGTGAGTCTATTTGCTTCATTTCTTGTATGGATATGTACACTTGAAATTGATATTAACAAAATTTTACAAAATAGATTCCCTGGACACAGGAAGAGTATCTATATGGACTTGCCTCATCTCAGAGATTATTTACGATGTAGGTTATAGACAGTTGGTGGGTAAGCGCCCTCATAGAGACAATGCAAATGCATGCATGTTATGCACATACTGCATATGATATGGTGTTTTTTGTGTTTGCAGAGCTATTCCAGCGGTCTAGAGTGGGAGAATAAGATGCTTTGTCAGCAGCTTGCAGACTTGGGCTTTGATCTGTATAGTGCTGGGACTTCATTTGCTAGATCTCTAGATACTCATCATCATGATGACCCTAGCATAGGATGGAGCCCATGGCTTGATACCAGAGCACAAGATGAATGATTTAGAGCTTTTGTATTCCTGACTTTTTGGGTATCTGTATCTAACTGCTCTCTATTGTACTACTGTGTTAACCAACTCTACAAGTTGGATGCACTTCTTTTTGGATTTACAATTCCTACAGACTTGTTGAAGTTAGTTTCAACCATGATGAATGTATAAAAGTACATTATGATGTTGAAAATTTAGCATGTACTTAACAAATCTCACTATTTTTTATTTTCATGACTGTCACTTATTTGCCATTCGCAAAGGTCAGAGGCATTGTTAACCATTTTATGTTGAGAGTATAACATTTACCAAGTGAAGAGCTTACTTCCACGCCTAATTTTAGGGAGAATTTTATAAACAAAACTTGTGGAAATTAAGCATAAAAATATTGAATTCGGAGTATCAAAACAGTCTTTGAATTATTTTTATGCTTTTCTTCCTTATCCAAGTATTCCCCTGCCTTTCTCGTATTACTCAGCGTGGATACCGTTGGAAAGGTCCTTTGGATACTCATACTCTTATAGAGCATTGGAGTAAATACAGTAAGTTTCTTTTTATTATTATTATTTTTTATTTTTTTTACATGGGTCCTCTTTTAGTATTCCCCCGCCTTTCTTGTATTACTTAACGTGGATACCGCCAGAGGTTGACGTTGATACTCTTGCTCATTTTTAGTCATTAGAGTACATTATGCTTGCTCTTATTCTAATTCTCCTCTTAGTGTTCCCCTGCCTTTCTCATATTACTCAGCGTGGATACCATTGAAGGATTTGTACTTGTACTCATTTCTGAGCATTGGAGTAGATTATATGCACATTTATTATTCAAAAGACTAAAATGACACTTTGAAATTCAACCAATTTATACTGCAAATCCATAGATTTTGTCTTTGCATATTCTTCCCCTCATTTGGGTGTAAAGTAAGCATTAGATTGATTAGAGTTTTAGAAACTCTCAGCATAGAACTATCAACAAGACATCTGAATTCTGAGAGGCTAATAAAAGAAAGCCAATAAATCAAAGGTTATGAGATAAGTTTTCACATATGACATCATGAAGTGGATGAATTTACTCTCAATCTTATTAATTTTCTTTCAATTTGTACTTTACTACAGAATGAAAAAGAGATAGAGTTATACTACTTCCCTTTGGTATTTATCAGGCTGTTTGTCACACCGAGTGAGATTTTGACGAGTGATTAGCATTTGCTATCCTAGTCATTCTTATTGATGTATCGATTGCTTTCCTCTTCTTTTTTCTCTTTTATTTTCCCTGCAAAAAATACCATAAGTTAGTATGGTTTATTTGTAAGTGAAGAAATTTTGTCAAAATGCAATGTTATTCTTTTGCATTCTTCCCTTTTTGATTGTGGTGATGATGTCTCTAATCACAGGGTCATGATGTTCTACCATCGAAGTTGTGGCTTTATTCTGTTGATGATATGGTAGAGGGCCTCATTCCTTTTCCTAATGTTTCCTATAAAAGAAAAGATTTGGGAGTTAAAGATTTTTTATTTCATAATCAAAGAATTTTTCAGAGTGCATTCGTCTCAAGTTTTGAGTGCATTCTTCCTTTTTTAGGGCTAAGCACATGTATTGCTGACATGTTGGACCTTCTCGTTACCATATTCCACACCTTATAGTGGTCTAACTGTTGTGGAGAGATATTCCAAATGATGCTCCCGATGAGCTATGGAGATGGATACTGAGTTTGAGGAGTTTGAAAGTCTTGTCCAGCCTCTTAAGGTCACTAGGATGATGCTTCTTAGCAATGTCACTCCTTTTATTTTCATTCCTTAAGATGCTTTACTTGTAAATACTCTAACTAATTTCCTGTACTTTTACAACACTAATCTTGAATGTTAGTAGCAAAGTGTTTAGACAATCTTGACTATGCTCAAAGACTTTATTATGCAAAGAAAGTATGCAAGTGTATGGATGTTATGCATGATCCTAATAGGTCTTCTGTTTGGGGAAAAACTATGTTCTCAGCTTAGAGTGTGAGAATGAGGTGCCTTATCAATAGCTTGTAGATGCTTCATTATTGGTACTTCTGATGTTTGAGCTTTTGACATAGCCTATCAGATAGGTAACCAGGCCAGTGAGTGGGGTCTATGACTTTACACTAGAGCTCATGATTGACTGATGCACCATTGAACTTTCCTTTTTGTTACTGCTTCTGCTATATGATAACTGTTATATTTGTATGCTTGTAGTATACTCCTTTTTGTCTTGAGATCATTTTCACTAACTTTGAAGTTCTACTATTGTATTTACCATTTTGCCCCTAACTTGTCTCAGAGTTTCATTTTTCCCCCAGCTTCATTTTGAGTTCATCCTAGTAATCACTCCCTTCATGTGCACAAGAGACTCAGTTTGGTCATTTATTATTGTTGGCCCTTTGTCTTACTAACCCTATTAGCTGCAATCTCATGCATTGAAGATGCATAGGAGTGGGCGAACTGATTGAAGCGAATTCTGGATGATAAAATCAATCGGACTTGCACTTCGAAGAATTCTTGAGCAGAATATGAGACTTGATGCTAACAGTTACAATGTATGGGTATAAGGGGATGCTAGGCTTACAAGGAAAATTACAAAAGAAGTGGAGAAAAGAAAATGTAAAATAGTGATCTTATAGTTCTGATTTAGCTTTCATCATGTATTGTTTTTCCATTCAGATACTTATGCAGTATGATAAAGACCAATATGCAATGTTTGAACAAAAATTTAAAATCCAATTTTAATCATTCATTAGGGTAAAAATGAGAACATTCATTACATCACATGATATAACTCCTATTATCAGTCAGTTATGAATTTTCCTCTTTAATTTTTACCTTACTATTCTTTCTTTCTCTTCTTTTTTTCTCTCTTTATTCTCTTTTTTTTTTCCTTTTTTTTTATTTTTCTCACATTTCCTATCTCCAGAAGTTACATAATGTGATATATGTATGTTCTTTGAATTTGCATTGGTGCCCATGTTGAATGAATTTAATTGAATTAAATTTATGTCAAACAAGCATATGTAATTAATATCATAGTGCACAGTACCATTAGGATGTACATTACATAAGCAAGCATAATCTGAATTTATATCATCGACCACTAGAAACTAAAATTTTATTCAATGAGACAATGAGAAATTTTATTTCCTATTATAGATGCTAGCAATGCTGAGTCTCATGGTGATTGTCCTTGAGGTGGTTGACATAACAACTCTTTAACGGTGGTACTACCCATCCTCTCAGCTGCTAGCTTCATCACTTCCTCTTTGTTGTCCTTCATCAGATTCTCCACAATCTGCTCCTTAAAGATCTCAAACCTAGGGACATTTACTCTAGCAACACTGATTGATTCCTTAGCTCTTAGATAGTATTTGCCTTCCCCTGGCCTAATGAAGTTCTGACTCAAAGGACCAACTTTTGCATAAAGCTTCCTCTTTTCTACATTGAATCTCTTCCTTGCCCTTCTACCTTTTAGTTTTGCTTCCTTTATAAAACCCAATCCTGTTGTGTCATCTTGATTTTTGAATCCTGTGAATTCTCCTTGTTCATTCTTCCCCAGTCATCGTCCAAACCGTTAATTCATGTTCTCTATCATTTTTGCTACTCTCGAATCCATTTTAGTTCCATCAAATATCCCAGCAATCTGGAAACTAGGGGGTGCACACACTTGTTTTTGTTTGTCCGATATGGATGCCACAATAGCATTGGTTCCTGCTTTTATTGTCACGACATCTCCTTCATGAGGGAATTTTATTTTCTAATGCACAGTTGAAGGTACTCCTCCTAGGGCATGAAACCACGGCCTTACCAATAGCAGAGCATAGGTAACAGGGATGTCCAGTATAGTAAATTCAACAGTTGACTCTACAGGCCCTATTTTGACCAAAGCTTGAATTGTTCCCTCCACATTCCTAGTACTGTCATCATAAGCTTTGATGATGAGGTTTGAAGCCGTCAAGTCATCTACTTTCAAACCTAGATTAGGCAGGATCTTTAGTGGGCATACATTTATAGTTGAACCATCATCTACCATCATAAAGTTGGTTCTCTTCCTTTTTACTTCAACTAGGATAAATAATGCCTTATTATGGTTTCTTCCCTCCAAAGGCAAGTCATCATCTGAGAATGTTACCAGCCCGTATTTCTTTTCTGTCACCTTTGCTACCATAGCCTTAGGCGTGGCTGTCGTTTCAATGCTCATGTTCGATAGAGCTTTGACAAGAGCCCTTTTATGGCTGCCTAAATGCATCAGTAATTCCCAAATGCTAACATTTTCCTTAGCTTTCTTTAGTTGTTCCAAAATCAGATCCTCTTTTTGTTGTTCTTCTATCTTTGCATCTTCTATTTCTTCTCTTTTTGTTACTCTTTCTATTTTCTTTTTTGATGCTTTATAATTCTTTCCACTTCTAGTGACATGATTCACTTTAGGATCATCACTCCAGACATTAAAACTACCTGGGCTTTCTTCATCAGAGTCATACCAGAAGTCAATAACTCTAATGATTTGGTCTTTTTTCCTATCTTTTCACACTTCCATTGTGCATGTTTCCTTCCCTTTCAAATCTTCTGTATTGAGCTTACCCAAATCTTCAACTCCTTCTTGAGACTGTTTAAGAGCCAAAGGTTCATCCTCAAATTCATCACCCCACCCTGTAGGCACAATCAATTCAATGGGGATGTCAGTGGAAGCAGGTTTAAAATAGAACACTCTGTAATCAAACTTGCCCGAAGGTTGTCCCAATGGATCTTCAACTCCTCTTGGCAACTGCTTGAGAATTTTAGGCTCTCGCTTATGATCAAACTCATCTCCCCAACTTGAGGGCTCAATTGATTCAATAGGGATATCAGTAGAGGGTGGTTTCAAGTAAAATACTCTGTAATCAAACTTTCCTGAGGGCTGGCTCAGTAAATCTTCTATTCCTCTTTGTGGCTATCCGAAAGGTTCTCCATTGGGTATAAGGTTGAGGTCTTTGAAGGAGCTTAGCACTTCTTTTTTGCTAACCCTTGAGTTGATCATCATGGTGGCTGGTGGTGGAACATTTTGGTAGTCTGGAAAAGGGTTGTTTCTGGTGTTTGGGTGGGAATTGGATTTCTTAGGGTCAGTGATTTTTCCAGAGTCTATTAAGTTTTGGATTTCATGTTTTAAGCAGATACAAGTATATGTGGAATGACTAGCTACTTGATGAAACTTGCAGTAACTATTCGGATCATAGCCAAAGAGATTTGGATTCGGGGGTTTGGAAAAGGTTAAGGGTCAGAGTAGGCCTTTTTGGATTAGCCTCTCTAGGACTTTAGAGAGTGGTTGGTTAAAGTTGGAGAACCTTCTAGGTTACTGAACTGCATGTACCTTTATAGCTCGGCTAGTACTTCCTTGTTGTATGCCCTCAGTTGGGTAGTTTTGAGTTCATGTGCCTCTAACAGTTTTCTTTTTCTCACTCTCAATTTCCTCAGCTTGTAAACCATCATCATACAAATCCACGAAGGTTTTGGGATTTATCATATGTAGCCTCTCAACCAAATTAGGTGACACATTATAAACTATCATTCTAACTTGATCTTTCTCAGTAAGCTTGTTTTAAATCATCCCTGCTTTATTCATGAAATGAGTTAAGAAATCAGAAAAAGATTAATTTGATTTCTATTTAGTTAACTCCAAATCCTTAATTGACACTTCCAATCAAGTGTTATAACCATATTGCTTTAAGAATGCAGTACATAGTTTCTTCCACTCAGTTCTAATAGACTTTTCTAACCCATGGTACCAGTTCACAGCCATTCCCTCTAGTGACAGTACAAACAGCCTAGCAACTACTAACAATAGTGCTTTAGTAGTGCTCATGGTTGTGGTGTATTGACTCAAATGAATCCTTGGATCTTCTCCCCCATCAAACTTTTGGAGTTGAGGCATTTTGAAATTTTCAAGCAACTTGTCACCCTCCATTTGCAACATATCATCAAAGTCAAAAGAATGTCCTATTCCTTATTCTCTAATAAGCTCTTCCATCTTGGACATTTTCTGAGTCAATACTTGCATTTGCTTGGACTCAAGGTCTTGAACCAATTCAAGTGATTCTCTCTTCACCTTTTCTACCATGTAGTTTTCAATGTCCTCCATTCTCACATTAGTAGCAAGCACATTTCTAGGAGTAGGTTGCCCCTAGCATTATTAGCAGTAGGTGGAGGAGCTACAATAATGGGTGGAGCTCCTACAATAGGTGGCTATTCAACAATAGCAGCAAGTGGTTGTTCAATAATAGCAGCAAGTGGTTGTCCAACAACAGCAACAAGTGGTTGTTCAACAATAGGTTGCATAAGTTCGGCCAAAGCCTTTCTTAGTTCATCTTGCATCATAGCTCTCATGTCATCCATCAAAGCTCCCTTAATGTCCTCCAAGGTCCACATCTTTGGTTGTTGTTCCACTTCAGTCTATTCAGTCTGAGCTGATTTAGCTTCTAGGAATAGTGGATTGATTGGACTCCCCTCTAGTCTCTCCAGTTTATGAAAAATGCTTTGAGCTATGGACTCCGGACTTAAATCAACTCTGGTCAATCTGCCACCTCTTTGTCCCCAGACACGAGAAGACCTAGATGAATCTATGATGGTTGTAAAATAAGGTGTTAGTATGATGCATGGACTGTATGTATGCATGATGCATGTGTTTATGCAATAAATAGTAGGCAAGCACTTAGCAAATAGTAAGTACCAGGAAGCAATTAACAGGCAACATGCAAGCATAAGCCTTCCAACCTTATTCCTCCCATACACGTGTTCAATGGCAAGTTTGTTTTCCTAGGATTTTTTGTCTTGGCCTTCATATCAATAGGGGATATTAAGAGCCGACGTGCATGCCAAATCTCTCTTAAAAGAAAAAGCATAGAAGCAACATTGCTAAATATAAAGGTCTAGCCTAATCCTTATTAGCCTGAATGAGCTTTAAAGGCATAGGCCTGGGCTTTTATAAATAGAAATACCTCATCGCAATTTAAACAAACAAGCATTTTGGGTAAAGACCCTAGGGGAAGTAACTAAGCCATTATATGTGATTAGGGTTCGGTGAAAAGTTGAGGTTCCTTTAGCAAGACGCTCTCCATTATGGACTTTGAGTTACATGCCAAGGTCAGAGGGGCCTAACATCCTTTACCAACTCGAGAGAAGATTACCCCCCTTAGGGACTTGGATTACAGAATCTGGTCAGATGAGCTCGGTAATCTCTCTTGAACTGAGTTAAGGCTAAGAGTGATGGTTAGCCAATCTACAACTCCATGAAGCTAGTGGAATCATGGAATCATAAACCAATACCATAAGTTTAGTAAGGACATGCAGAATGAATGCAAGAATGAAATAATAATCAATAAAATAATTCTAAAGAACACAAGTAGAATTAGTATCTCTTATCCCCAGTGGAGTCACCATTGTAGATGGTGGGGTTTAGCGTGCGTCCAAGATTTTAGCAACTGTGACACTGTTTAGGCTCAGGGCCTTAGAGAACACACTAACCACTGTCATAAAGATGTGGCGTGGAGATGAAAAGTCGCCACCCAGGGTAATAACTGGGACAATTTGATTGGTGGTACTTGATTCTCTAAAAGAAAATTAGCACCACAACCAGGAGATTCTGGATATGGAATACTAACTTCTCTTAGTCTCATGTTCTTTTAGAATAATTTTATAAATGATTATTTCATCCTCTAATTACATGCAATTTTATTAAACCATAATTAACATCCATCTACCCAAAAAAGGCAACAAGTCAATAAAATTACAAGTAAAAATACATTAAAAGAGCAATGTCCTTATGTCTAAACTATGTTAATTTTATCTTATAAGTTAGCTAAATATACATTTTTATTTACAAGTGAAATGAAATAAAAATGGGCCTACATTTTATTAATTAGTGAGCCTAAATCTATTTTTTAGTCTTTCTAAGATATGGGCTTAAGTTTATTCAATTTTAAAGAAAAATTAATTAGTGGGCGTAAGTCTAACTTGGTTTTATTTTAAGTTAAGTGTGGGCCTAGGTCTATTAATTTTAAAAAAAATGCAATTAAATGGGCTGGGCTAAGTCTAGACAAGTTTTAATTAACTAAGTGGGCCTAAAATCTAATTAACCCAATGGGCCTACATTGATTTTAATTATTTAAAAACCTAACCCATTTTTAAAGCCTATTTATTAAGTGAGTTAGACCTAAACGTGGGCTTGGGGCCCAAAAACATAAAAAACAAGCCCAAAATAAATGAAACATAAAAAATGGATCAAACAAACATTATAATGATTTTCTAAAAAAACCTAAATTAATTACATGCAAATCCTAATTTAAGCTACTGCCACCATTGATTTTAATTGATTTTTACCCAATTGAACATAATTACTAATTAATTTTAAAGTACAGAAAATTAAATTTTCACTATTTCCACTACTAAGGCTATTACAAACTACGTACAAAATTAAAATTAAATAATTATACACCCAGAAATTAAAATAACTACACAGAACACCAAAAATGGAAAAAATAATAAATAGAAAAAAAAATCCTAAATCCTATTGGGAAACAACATAGGTTCTTCCATGAAATTTCATGGACCTTCTGCTTAATTTTAATATAGGCAGTATCCTCCTCAATCCATATGCACATATCAAAACAAAAAAAAGTAATCAGATTAGTAGTGAAGTTAAATAATCAAAACAATAACTAAAAATAAAAGAAGAATCATAAACTGAAAATAATAGAAAAGAGTAAAAATGAAATAGAAAATAACACTGAAGATTTAGATGCTGTGCAAATGCCCTTTTTGAGCCCCTTAGATTGGATTAGCACCGTTAAAATTGAAAAATTATTGATTCTGGACTATTGCTTTCGAAAACTTCAGTATCTAAAATTTGTTTTTGTTCTTATAGTCTCTCTGTTTTTTTTATGTGTCTCTATGTGCCTTTCGAAAAAATCCTCTGGAAAAGAAGAAGTCCCCCACATGCATCCAGACTCCACTTTTTAAAGCAGAGTCTGCACGTACTGGTTATCTCCAAAGGAGGAACATACTCATCTTTTTAAAAATAACCTAATAAGAATTTTGATTTTTAAAGCATTTTGAACGCGTTGAAATTTTTGTCAGATAATAATGAAGATAAAATTGAATTTTCAACTAATCAAAATGCTGAAAAATTGACAAAAATACGTGAAAAAATCAACTTTTACGAGTTAGGATTGTGCAATGCCAATTGGCATTGTGCAATGCCGATCGTCATTACACAATGCCGGTCGACATTACACTAATGCCGATCGGCATTAAATGCCAACTCTTTTTTTTAATTACCAAAAGACTCCTGAAAAATTGATTTATTTGCAATTAAACCCTAAAAAATGTTGCAATTTAGTCCTTAAAGTCTAGAAAATTGAGAATTAAGTTCAATTTTTTAATGAATTTCATCATAAGGGCTTACGTCGTAATTATGCACAATTGCATCCTGAAATTGGGTGCTTACAGTTATACATTGAAAGATGGTAATTCTAATAGACCTATAAACACAAGTTTAACTTAGCTCAAAATTAGAGATAAATTGAGTTGATTGAATTCCCATTGAGTTGTGCTTCATAATTCATGATTTTGATATCTAGGCATTTGGATTGTAATGAGAATTAGGTCTTTATTAACTTGATTGATAGTTGTGAATTTAAATTAATTGATACTTGAGAGAGATTGATTGATACTTTAGAAAAACTTAGGATATGCATAGGTAATTGAGTAGTAAATTTGGGTAGCTTAGTGATTGTAACAAATTTTGATTATTGATTGTTTGTTCTTTAGATTTAAAAATCACTTTTAATCTATAGGTTCATTTATTTGTTATTTAAATTTCTTTCAAAACTCCTTATTCAAAAGCCTTAAATAATAAAAAATTAGGTTAATAGGTGATTAGAATGAGTCTTCGTGGGATTGATATTTTTATACTACTTGGCGATATCGTGCGCTTGCAGTTTTACACTAACAAGTTTTAAGCGTTGTTGCTGGGGACTACGTTCTAACATCATAATTGATTTTATTTTTGATGGATTAAGGCACTAACTTTTAATTTTTTTGTTTTTAGTTCTTTTATCTTTTACTTTGCAGAGTTCTTTGATGTATGCACAATACCTAAAAATCAAGGAAGAAACCACTCACATACATATCGGAGCTCATTAGGTTTGAGAAGGAGAATCAAAGACATATTCTAAAGGAGTTGAATATAATGGCTAATAAAGGGAATCAAGCTACTAATATAAGGGTGTTGTTGGACACATCATTACTTAGGTTAAGGGAGAGCATAACAAGGCTAATTGTTAGAGCTAATAGTTTCGAGATAAAGCATGCTTTGCTGCAAATGCTCCAATCAACCTTTCAATTTTATAGGATGTTGAATGAGGACCTAAATGATCATATTGTAAATTTTCTAAAGATTTATGACACACTCAAGTACAATGGTGTATCCAGTGATGCACTAAGGTTGAGATTATTCCTATTCACTCTAAAGGCAAGGCTAAAGTGTGGTTAAAATTTCAACCACTTGGTTCTTTCACTAATTAGGATGATTTGGCAAAGGCATTTGTTTGTGTGTAATTTTATTATTTATTTGGGTATTTTATTTGAGTAATTAGGTAGTTTTTATGCTTTAATTAATTTGTTAATGTTAGTTTTTAATTTTATTTTATTTCTTTATTTTTTAGGTGAATTAGGACTTCTTTGGGATGATTAGAGGGTGTTTGGCTTAAATTTGGGGGCTACCATGAGTTACTATTGCATCAAAGATGCATGGATGTGTTTGTAGTGTAAAAGAGGGGGCTGATGGTTGGCTGCTATAACAGTAGCACAGAGGAGAAAAAAATGGCAAATCTCGGATGAGACAGCAACAAATACATTGCTGTCATAAGATGGTCAAATTAGGAAGATTTTGGCATTCAAACATTCCCTCTTTAAGGAGGACTCTAATGAATTTTTAGGGCATTAATTACCTATTAATTAGAGATGATTTTTGGGAGAAATCAAAACCAAAAAGTGTAGGAAAAATTGGGAGAAGCTTAAAAGATATCAAGAGCCAAGATTGAAGAACACAATTCTAGTTTTTATTTCCTCTCTCCTTCTTTATTCATTTAATTTCCTTGAGTTTTTTTTAGAATTTTATTGGATATTTCTCCAACATGTTAGGATCAATTAATGTTGGTTAGGGATTGATGATTTAACATGATTAGTTTCTCTTTTAATTAATGAATTATTAGTTCTTGAAAACTATATTTATTGTGCTTATCATATGTTAATTCTTGATCACCACTAGCATAATTATAATTAGGGTTTTAGGTTGAGAGATAAAAATCTTAATGGAACTATAAATATAGATTTAAATTGCTTACAGGTAGAGATATCATAAGTAAATTAAATTCCAATTCGGTGTGGATGAATGAATTTATAATTTGATTTAAGGGATTGTGTTCACATCGAGAGTTGGGATTTATTTTTCTTGTTTGAAGGTTATGAATTAAAATTTGGTTGATACTTAAGAGTGATTAAACAAAAAATTAGAATTACCCAGGATTTGCAAGACTAGTAGGTCCATTAATTAAGGTTGACTAAGGATTGTGAAAAGATTCAATACATTTAATTTTCTTTTAAATTCTATATTTGAAAGCCTTAGACAATAAAGAATTAGGTTGATAGGTGCTTCGAGCGAGTTCTCATGGGAACAATTATTTTTAAACTACTTAGCGATATCGTGCGCTTGTGGTTTTGCATAAACAACTTTTTGGCGCCATTGCTGAGGACTCAATTCTAATATCATAATTGATTTGATTTTTGTTAGAATAAGGCACCAATTTTATTTCTTCTTATTTTAATTCTTTTGTCTTTTATCTTGTAGAGCTTTTTGGTGTATGCATAATACTTGAAAGTCAGGGTAGAAACCACTCACATACATACTGGAGTTCACTAGGTTTGAGAAAGAGAATCGTAGACATTTTCATGAGGAATCAAGAATGATGGCAAATAAAGAGAATTAAGCTACTGATACATGGGTGTTGTTCGAGAAATCTATGCCTAGTTTGGGAGGCACAAGGCAAAGTATAATGAGGCCAAATGTTGAAGCCAATAGTTTAGAGACAAATCTTGCTTTGTTGCAGATGCTCTAGTCAACCATTCAATTTTATAGGATGTTGAATGACCACATTGCAAACTTCCTTGAGATTTGTGACACACTGAAGTACAATGGTATATCTAGTGATGCACTAAGGTTGAGATTGTTCCCATTCACTTTAAAGGACAAGGCTAAAGCTAAGTTGAAATCTCAACCACCTAGTTCATTCATAAATTGGAATGATTTGGTGAGGGCATTCCTAGCAAAATATTTTCCACCATCTAAGACAGCTAAGGTGGTGAAGGAGATCACTTCATTCCAATAATTTGAGTGTGAATCCTTAAGTGAAGCTTGGGAGAGGTTTACAGAGTTACAGAGGAGTTGCCAACATCATGGACTACCTAAAAATGTGCTTTTAAGGATGTTTTATATTGGAGTCACAAGTTCCACAAGGGATTCCATTGATGCTAAGGATGGGGGATTTTTGATAAGAAAAATTGTGGATGAGGTTGCACAAATTTTGGAAAGGATGGTGCTTGACAATTGCTTATGGTCTTCAGAGAGAGTTCATCCACCAAAACAAAAGTTGATGCAGTGATAACCCTCCAAGCTCAAATTTCTATGTTAACAAAGAAACTTAGTAACCTTAATAATCAAAATAATTTAACCCCTTTAGGTTGTAATTTTTTGGGGTACTCTACTAATGAATTTGGTGTTTTTAATCTAGTTATGGTGGGAGATGGATACCAAGAGCAAGTTAATTTTTTGGAAATCAATTTTAAGAAAGGCAGGCCAATAATCCCTACTCCAACATGTATAATTCGAGGTGGCGAAATGACTTAAAATTTTCATGGAGTAACAACAATAACATGGCACCTAGCTTCCCTAATAATAACAACTTGCAAAGGCAACAAATACCACTAGGATTTTAGCATCCACAGCAAGATATAATGACATCTTTGGAGAATAAGTTAGATAAATTCCTGGATGCCATTACTAATAAGCTATCAAGTCATGAGGAGAATTAAAAGAGAATGGAGGCCAAGTTAAATCAAATTGCAAAGAATCACTCCTCTTCGATTCACAATATTAAATTACAACTTAGACAGCTTGCTAATGTCATGAGAATAAGAGCACAAGGAAATCTTCCAAGTACTACAGAGTCTAATCCAAAGGAATTAAAGGCTATCACTTTAAGGAGTGGTAAGGAAATGAAAACATAAGTTGAAATTTCCAAGGAGGATAAAAAAAAGGATGAAGAGCAATATGTAATGGTGGAGGATGAGGCAAAAGAGGAGAGCAAGATAGAGTAAAAGGAAGTTCCTAAATCTACACCTTCCTCTTTTATGCCAAAGCTACCATTCCCTTAAAGATTAAAGAAGCAAAAAGATGGAGAGCAATTCTCAAAATTCTTAGAAATTTTTAATAAGCTATAAATTCCTTTTAGAAGCAGTTGTGCAAATGCCCAAATACACTAAGTTCTTGAAGGACCTTATCATAAATGGTGTTGGGATGCTCATGAAACAGTGACTCTAATAGAGACATACAATTCAATTATTTCTCAAAAGATCCTAACCAAATTAAAAGATCTAAGGAGATTAACAATTCCTTATACTATTGGTTCTATTGAATTTCCTAAATTTTTATGTGATTTAGCTGTAAGTATTAACTTGATGCCTCTTTTTATTTTTAGGAAATTAGGGTTAGGAGACATGATGACTACCAACATGTCATTGCAACTTGTGGATCATTCTATTGAGAAACCTCATGGAGTGATAGAAGATGTCTTGGTAAAAATAGACAAGTTTATTTTTCCTATTGATTTTGTTGTTTTAGATTTTAAGGAAGATAAATGTTGTCCATTAATTTTAGGTAGACCTTTCTTGAACACGGGTAAGGCTATAATTGATGTGTATAAGGGCGAATTGACATTAAAGGTAGGAGATGACAAAGTTGATTTTTTCATGTCTAAATTAATGAAATACCCGTTAGATGATGAATCATGCTTTAAAATTGTTGTTATAGATGACTATGTTCAAGAAGTTAATTTTGCTTTAGGTGCAATTGAGGAAGATAAGATACCAAGTGATGAGTTAGAAAGTGAGGGAGAGCATGTGTAGGAATTCACCAAACTTGAATTGTTAGTGAGAAGTGATAGCCCCACACCCCTTTCTATTGAAAAACCTAAAAAAGTATAGCGTAAGCCACTACCCAACTATTTGAGATATGCATTATTGGGAGAGACTAATACACATCCTATTATTATCTCTAATAAATTAACTATTGAGCAAAAGAAGAAAGTTCATGAGATAGTAAACGGTAGAGTTCGAGCTTTAGGTTGGAAAATTTGAGATATAAAAGGAATTAGTCCCTCTATTATTATGGATAGGATTTATATGGAAAAGGGGCATAGGCCTACAACTGAGAGACAAAGAAGACTTAACCAAAATATAAAAGAACTAGTGAAGAAATAAATTATGAAACTTTTAGATGTATATATCATTTATCTTATTTTTGATAGTGAATGGGTGAGTCCAATTCAATGTGTGCCCAGAAAGAGTGGGATGACAATGATAGAGAATGAAGAGGGTGAATTAATCTCCAAAAGGGTAGTTGATGGGTGGTAAGTGTGTATAAACTATAGGAAATTAAATAATGCCACTAGGAAAGACTGCTTCCCTTTACCTTTTATTGATCAAATGCTAGAAAGGATTATAGGACATTCTTTTTATTTTTTTTAATGGATATTCTGGATATAATCAAATTTTTATTTTTCCTGAGGATCAAGACAAAACAATTTTTACATGTCCTTATGGAATATTTGCCTATCGACGAATGCTGTTTAGATTATGTAATGGTCCTACCACCTTCTAAAGGTGTATGATGGAAGTATTCTCTAATTTGGTAGAGGATATTATAGAGGTATTCATGGATGACTTTTTTGTTTTTGTTTTTGGTGATTCTTTGATTTGTGTCTAGCTAACCTTGATAGAGTACTCAAGCATTATGAAGAGACTAACCTTGCGCTAAATTGGGAAAAATGCCACTTTATGGTGGATGAAGGGATAGTCTTGGGACATAAAATCTCTAGCAAGGGAATTGAAGTAGATAGAGCCAAGACAAAAACAATCGGGAAGTTACCACCTCCTATAACAATAAAGGGAGTTCGAGGTTTTTTAAGGCATGCTAGTTTCTACTAGTGTTTCATTAAAGATTTTTCACTTATTGCTAAACCTCTTACCAATTTGCTAGATAAATATAAGCCTTTTGTGTTTGATGATGCTTGTTTAAGTGCTTTTAACAGGTTGAAAGAAGCACTAGTTTTAGCCCCCATCATTATACCTTCGAATTGGTCGTTACCATATGAGATCATGTGTGATGCGAGTGATCATGTTGTTGGAGCAGTGTTGGGTCAGTGAAAGGGTAAGAATTTGCATGTTATCTATTATGCTAGTCAGACTTTGGTGGATGCAAAACTAAACTACATAACCACAGAAAAGGAGATGTTGGTGGTAGTTTTTACTGTGGATAAGTTTCATGCTTATTTGCTTGGCTCCAAGGTGATCATATTCACGAACCATTAAGCTCTTAGGTACCTTTTAGCCAAGAAAGATGCCAACCCTAAACTCATTCATTAGGTATTACTACTCAAAGAGTTTGACTTGGAGATCCGAGATAAGAAAGGATCAGAGAATGTAGCTGCAGATCATTTATCAAGATTAGAGAGAGAGAGGAAGATCCTAGTAATCAGCCCTTAATAGATGATAGCTTTCCTGATGAGTTTATTTTTACTTTAAAAGAAATTTTTACCCCTTGGTATGCTGACTTTGCAAATTATTTGGCAAGTGGAGTGTTACATGAGGATCTCTTGTATTAAGAACAGAAAATATTTTTGTATTAAGTTAGGCAATATTTGTGGGAAGAGCCATTCATTTATAAAACATGTGGAGATGGGCTTATTAGAAGATGCATTCCTGAAGCAGAAGTGTATGATGTCCTCCCGTAATGTCATGATTTGGCCTATAAAGGTCATTATAGTGCAACCAAAATAGCCTCAAAGGTGCTAGAGTATGGGTTCTTTTGGCCTACATTGTTCAAGGATGCAAGAGAGTATGTGCTTCATTATGATAGATGTCAACGCACAATAAATATTTCTAAGAGACATGAAATGTCTCTTTCTTCAATTTAAGAGGTAGAATTTTTTGATGTGTAGGGTATCAATTTTATAGGGCCTTTTCATTCTTCTTATGGGAATAAGTATATCTTGGTAGGTGTGGATTATGTATCTAAATGGGCAGAAGCATTGGCTTCGCCTACAAATGATGCCAAGGTAGTGCTAAAATTCCTTAAGAAGTTATTCACTAGATTTGGAGTTCTTAGGGCAATAATAAGTGATGGAGGCTCTCATTTTTGTAATAAAAATTTTGAGTCATTGCTTAGGAAGTGTGGAGTCCATCATCGAGTAGCAACTCCATATCATCCTTAAACAAATGGACAAGTTTAGGTGATAAACTGGGAACTCAATAAAATTTTAGAGAAAACAGTTGGATCTTTAAGAAAGGATTGGGCTAGGAAATTAGATTATGCACTATAGGCATATCACACTACGTTTAAATCACCCTTTGGACTCTCACCATAGAGGTTGAATTTTGGGAAGGCTTGTCACTTTCCTGTGGAGTTGGAGTACTAAGCATAGTGGGCAACAAAATTTTTGAACTTTGATGTGAAGGCTAATGGTGAGAAGAGGCTATTACAATTAGGGGAACTCGATGAGATTAGTTTGCAAGCTTATGAAAAAGGAAAATTGTATAAAGAAAGAACTAAAAAGTTTCATAATGTACACATTATCAAGAAAACCTTTAATGTTTGTGATTTTGTATTACTATTTAACTCCCGATTACGTTTGTTTCTAAGTAAACTAAAATTGCATTGGAGTGGACCCTTTCGAGTAACTTAAATTCATTCCCATGGTGCATTAGAGTTGCAAAACACTAAAGGAGAGACATTCGAAGTCAATGGGCATAGGTGTGAGATTTATCATAGAGGGTTGATGCCCAATGAGTGGGAGTCTCTCACATTAATCCCACCAAAGTGAAATTCACAGGGGTCAAGCTAACGACCTTAACTTAGAACTATAATATTTTCTTTATTTTATTTTCCATATTTTCTTTCATGCTTTGATTTTTAGTTTGTGTTTGTGTTTTCTTTGTGTTAGTTTCTTTAGTAGGCATATTTACTTTTAATTACATGCGTGTGTTGTTAATTTATGTGTTCATCATTTTTAGCATGCTTACATTATTTTTTTAATTCAATTCATTTTTGCATTATTATTAAAATGAAATACAAAAAAAGACCATATATATATATGTGTGGTTTTTTTTGTATTTCATTTTAATAATAATGCAAAAATGAATTGAATTAAAAAAGACCATTTATATATATATATATATGGTCTTTTTTTGTATTTCATTTTAATAATAATGCAAAAATGAATTGAATTAAAAAAATAATGTAAGCATGCTAAAAATGATGAACACACACACACACACACACACATATATATATATTTATATGACATGCATGAGTTAACATTTTTTTTGTTATTTCTTCTATTAATTTTGCTACGTTAGTTTTCATTTTACATGCATGAATAGGTTTATTATTATTATTATTATTATCTTCTTTTTTTTTTGTTTCCTTGTGCAGGTTTGACTCAAGCAAAATACTTATGTGCAGTGTGTGTAGCTTATGGCCATACTTCACTTGCATTTGACATCTCAATTGCATAACTTAAAAAAAAAAATTCCTCATGCTATGATAGTAGCCGAGGCATGTCAAATATCTACAGGACAGAGCTACAACAACAACTCAATTGGCTACCACAGTAGCTGAGATTTCTCTACCGGCATTAGACGCTCGTTGTGACAGCAGCACCTATGCTGAGATAGCAGCATTCACCACTCGAATTTCTACTGCTGCTATAGCAGCCTAAAATACCCAACTGTAAAAAAATTTGCAAACATTTTTTATGTCCATCTTACATGCTTTTATTTATTTCATTAGTTATTATTATTATTATTATTTTTTTTTTCTTTTCTTTTCTCTTTTTTCCTATTCTCTATTTATTTTCCTATTTTTTTTATTTTCCTTTTTTTTTATTTAATTTTCTTTCCCCCTCTTATTTCTTCTTCAAATCCCTAATTTCTTCTTCTTCCCCCTTCTCCTAAACCCTTACTTGCTCATCTCCATTCTTCTATTTTGCTTGCAATCGCAAGTGCCCATCCTATAGTTTTACTAACCCATTGTTTATTTTCTCTTTTTCATATCATAGTTGCTTCAATTCTCACTTCCACTATGTGAAGAGACAAGCATGTTGCAAAGAAGAGTAAGGGAAAGAGGGGGGCTACTTCTACTTCTTCCAATGATATAGAGGATTTAACAAGTGAGTACCAAGCTCCATTCCCAATATACTCTCATGAAGAAGGTAAGAAATTTCAATCCCTATATAAGAGAAATTTAATTCTTCCTAAGTATTTTGATGAAGACCTATTGAGTGGAATTGATTTGAAAGATGATATTTTAGCAATATGTGATCAATTAGGATGGAAAAAATTCATTGGGCTTAAAGTAGATATTTTAAAAGAATTAGTGTGGGAATTTTACATCAGTTTGAAGGTAGTGGATACAAAAGAAAAAGAATTTTCATGTAGATTTTTGGGCACTAATCACTAGGTAGATTATGATGTTATGTTTCAGGTATTTGGTTTTTGTAGGATTAGAATTTTTGAGCCCCCCTCCAATTTTAAATTGCAAGAATTTTAGCAAGAGCTTATGGGGGGAGTTCGTTATTTTGGTGGTCGTTTATCTCCAAATGGGTTAATTATAAGCCATTGTTATCTCATTATGCGTAAGTTCATCAAATTTAGCATCCATACACATCTCATTATGCTTCTAACCTTCTATTCATCATATGGCTACCTTGACTCCTAGTACTCTTAACTATGTTTTGCTATGTTGTGCTGAGATTATAAGTAACACTATGGAATTAAAAAGTGCAACACATGCCGATGTTATTTGCTAAGGAGAAATTCTAATCACCAGGATGTGATTGATACATTCAATGATGAAGAATTCAATGAGCAAGTAGTCGGTGTAAGGGAGAATATGGGATGGCCACAAGTCTTAGCACGGGTTAGTGCTTTTAAGATGTGTATGGATGCTAAATTTGATGAACTCCAAGGTCTTGTTAATACTTTAGCCCACAGGCAAGTCACTCAAGAATGTCGCCTCCAATGCTATTTCACGACCTTGGGTTATCATATTTCACCTCCTTCATTACCTCGTTCACCACAGTGAGGGAAGTGTCCTTTTCACCTTACTATTGTTCTTAATTTATTTTTAATTTCTTTTTCTTATCATCTTTGTGCTTGTATTTTGCATTTCTTGCTTAGTTTTCATATTAAGGGCAATGTGAAGATTAAGTGTGTATGTGGTGGGGGGGGGGGGGGGAGGGGGGCATACATATGCATGTATTTTTCATTTTGTATATTTTATTTTTACTTTTATTTTTTATATATTTTTATTTATTTTTTATTTTCTAATGTTTAATTTTAATTTAGAGTTATATTTATTTGCATGTTAGCATATACATACTTAAAATTTTTACAACCTATCCTCATAATGAGTAGAGCACATTGAATGTGATTTTCTTATGCATAATCTTTTGTTAATGCTTAATTTGTGACTTTTAAGTTAGGTTGATAATTTGTGGTTAAGGACTTTTAAAAATTTAATGAACTTAATGCTTACTTGCTTTTTAGTGATTGAATTTTATGAGTTAATAGTTAAGAGAACTACTTATAAGTAATACTTAGTTTTTGATTCTTAGTTGATCTTTGAGTCTAGCATATAAAATGGTAGCTTCATAAAAAAAATAAAAAATCTCTTTATTAATAAGGAGCTATATTTAAATTACTATCTTCTTTTATGCTCCAATATACTTCAGTGCTCTAAATAGAGTAAGAGTATTTATAGGACCTACTTGGTAGTATCCATGCTTAGTAGTGTAGGAACAACGAGGTTTACTAAGAGTGGGAATACTTGTAAGGGAGAAAAAAATATGCCAGATGGATCGTAAAATGCACTCCTTTGAAAAAAATGGTGTTACTATCTTTTATGTGTTAGAATTTAGAGGTTGCTAAGTGCAAGCACCCAATTTCAGGATGCAATTGTACATGAATGCAATGAAAGCCTCTAATGACAATTTAATAAAAAATTGACCTCTAGTATTAAGTTTCATGATTTCAAGGACTAAATTGCAACATTTTTTGGGTTTAATTATGAAAAATTGACTTTTACAAGGGTATATTTAGAAATGTGCAACCAACATTATGTAATCCCAATTAACATTACATAATGCTGATCGACATTACACAATGCCTGTTGACATTTTGGAATGCTGAGGAGCTAAAAAATTCAATAAAAATCTTTTTTCTCATTGTATTGGTCCAAATTTCATTGATAAACAAATTGATTTGAGTATTTATCTGTAGGTTTCAGTCTAGCATGCGTCTCTTACGCCTATAATCTTCTTTTTTGAAGTCAAAATTCTTATCCTATTTTTTGGGAAGGGAGAGATCAAAGCAATTATGATCACGTAAGTGGTTAGCTAAAAAAGAAAAGATTGGCAGACAAGAAAAAAAAAGAAGAGGACAGGAGGCACTTAGGTTTTATAATTTTTTTCATATACTTTCTCTGATTCTTAGGGGAGCCATAATACACCTACTTAGATTTTTTTATGTGTTTTTCTTTAGTTCTTTACCAAAGATCATATCAAGTAAACTAAAAATCACAAATAAATACATTAAAAGCCACAGACTTTCATCAATGATGATTATCTTTCTGAGGAAAATCAATACTGCATCTCATTCTCAAATCTTCTTCTCCTTCTTCTTTTATATTGATTTTTATTTTATTTTTATATTTAATTTTGTTTATTATTTTTAATTGTTGATTGAGTATATTTTTTTATTCTCTTGATGGATGGGTGACATGAATTCACTATAGAGAACACATGAAGATCCATGGAATGCCATGGATTAAATTTTGTATTTGAATATAATTTTTAGGGTTTCTAGGTATTTTATTTATTTATTTATTTTATTGATTGTTTTATTTTGTATTTTTATTTATTTGGCTTTTTGAGTTGTATTTAATTTAATTTTTTTAATTAGCAATAGACTATTGTAATAGCCCTAATAGTGGGAATAGTGGAATCATGTGTGTGTGATTGTGTGTTTTATGTTAATTAATTGATTAGTAAAATTAGGGTTTTCAATTGGGTCATTAATTAAAATGAATGGCTATAAAGATAATTAGGGTTTTAATTAAAATTGAATTAGATTTAAGTGGATAGAATTAAGGTTGCTTGTTAATAATTTTAATTTTTTGTTTAAGGTCACTTTAACTGAATTAGGTTTTTTTTTAGAAGAAATAAATTGATTGATTGTTTGATCTTTTACTTGTTTTTTTTGGTGTTTTTTAATGTTTTTGGGTTTGTTTACTTTTTATGTGTTTTGGGCCTAGGGCCTATATTAGGCTTTAACCCCTTTAAATAATTTTAGGTTTAATAATTCGATTCACCTTTTCTTTAATAGGCTTACTAATTTAATTAGGATTGGGTTTAATTAATTAAACTTGATTTTAGGCCCATAATTAATTAGAAATTAGGTTAGAGATAATTTAAGCCCATTTAGTTAAGTTAGACATTGACCCACCTAGGTTAATTAAAATTAATTCAGACTTAGCCCATTAAATTAAAGCTTTTTCCATAACTTGTAAATTTAAGATCATCTTAGGATTAAAATAAGTAGAACTAGGCCCACTAATTTAAATATTTTATAATTTTTAGATTTAGGCCCATTTTTTGAATTAAAATAAATAGACTTAGGTCCATTTAACTAAAATGGAATAGGAATTAGGCCCATTAGTCTTTAGGCTCACTTGTAAATTAAAACATGTAGATTTAGCCCATTTAACTCAATGTAAATTAGACTAACTAAATAATTATGTATTTAAATTAATGCATTATTTTCATGTATTTTTCATGAATAGTTTGCCTGGAGTTAATTGCTTAAATAAGGGTTTATATGAAATTGCATATAAATAGAGGATAAGATAGTAATTCATAAAGTAATTCTGAATGAACACAAAACTAAAAGAAGTTAGTATTCCGTATCCAGAATCTCCTGGTTTTGGTGCTGGCTTTCTTTTAAGGAATGGAGTACCACCATTTTTTTATTTGTCTCAGTTATTACCCTAGGTGGCAACTCCTCATTTCCATGCCATGTCTTTATGACAGTGGTTAGTGTGTTCTCTAGAGCCCTGAGCTTAAATAGTGTCTCAGTTGCTAAGATCTTAGGTGCATGCCAAATCCCGCCATCTATAGTGGCAACTCCACTGGGGATAAGAGATACTAATTCTACTTGTGCTCTTCAAAGTTATTTTATTAATTATTATTTAATATTGCATTCATTCTGCATGTCCCTATTAACCGATGGCGTTGGTTTATGGTTCTATAATTCCACTAGCTTCATGGATTGTAAATTGGATAACCATCACTCTTATCCTTAACTCAGTCCAAGAGAGATTACCGGGCTCATTTGACCAGAGTCTATAACCCAAGTCCTAAAGGGGGGGTAGTCTTCTCTCGATTTTGCAAAGGATGCTAGACCCCTCTAACCTTGGCCTATAACTTAAGTCTTATAGGAGGGCATCTTGCTAAAGGAACCCTGACTTTTTTCACAGGACTTAGCTCATGTAGTGGCTTAGTAACTTCCCTTAGGATTACCCAAATTGCTTGTGAATGTTGCCATGAGGTATCTCTATCTATAAAGGCCCAAGCCCATACTTTAGAAGCCCATTTGGGTTAATAAAGATTAGGCTAATCTTTTATAAATAGAAATACTATTTCCATGTTTTATTGCTTTGAGAGATTTGGCATGCACATCGATTCTTGATATCCCTTATTGATATCAAGGCCAAGATAAAAAATCCTAGGAAAAGAGACTTGCCATTGAATATGCGTGTGGGAGGAATACGATTGCAAGGATGTATATACACTTGACTTGTTATTTGTGGCATAGCACGTGCATCATGCATTTCATGAATCATACTAACACTTTCTTTTACAACCATCATAGATTCACTCAGGTCTTCTTGTGTTTAGAAATGAAGTAGTGGTAGATTATTGAGAACTGATTTAAGTCCAAAATTAACAGTTAAAGAGATCCTTTGCAGTTTGGAAAAGAGCCTTATCAACCCACTTTACCTAGAAGCTGCACCAACTCAAATAGAAAAGATGGAACAATAAGGAGGAAACTGGACCTTAGAGGATGTCAAAGGAGCATTGATGGATACTATGAGAGTAATGATGCAAGATGAACTAAGATAAGTTTTGGCTAGATTAATGACACCACTTGCTGCTGCACCTCTAGTTGTAACTAATTTACCTATTGTGGGTGCACCACCTACTAATAGTGACAATGCTAGGGGGAAACCTTTAAATGTTGCTAAGAATGTACCCATTGTGGAATGAAATTGGAGGATTTTAAGAACTACATGGTTGAAAAGGAAAAAAGGGAGTCACTTGAGCAAGTTCAAGAGCTAGAATCCAAGCAAATGAAAGCACTGACTCAGAAAATGTCTAAAATGGAAGAATTGATGAGAGGACAAGGCATTAGATATTCATTTGATTTTGATGATGTAATGAAATTTGAGGAAGATAAGCTGCCTGATAAGTTCAATATGCCACAGCTATAAAAGTTTGATGGTACTGGAGACCCAAGGATCTACCTTAGTTAATATATGACAACTATGAGCACCACTAAGGCTCCTTTGTCCATAGTTACCAAGTTATTTGTACTATCCTTAGAGGGTATGGCTGTCAATTGGTATTATGGGTTGGAGAAATCTATCTGAGTATACTGGAGAGAATTATGTACTATTTTTTTGAAATAGTATGACTACAATATCAGGCTTGAAGTGTCCATTAGGTATCTAGAATTAACCATGCAGAAGCCTAATGAATCATTTTCGGATTTTCTGACTAGGTTCATGAATAAGGCAGGACTAAAGAAGAACAAACTGGCTGAAAAGTATAAGGTTGGGATGATTTTTTGAAATGTGTCACCTAACTTGGTTGAGAAGTTGTAGAGATGAATCTAAAGACATTTATAGACCTTTATGATGATGGGTTGCAAGCTGAGGAGATAAAAAATAGGAAAAAAAAGATTGCTAGAAACATCAGGGCAAGGAACTACCCAATTAGGGGCACACAATAAGGAAATGCTAGCTGGATTGTGGAAGTGCATGTTGTTCAACAACTAAGGAGATTCTATAATTTTAACCAACCTTTATCAAAAGTTCTAGAGCACCTAATGCAAAAGGGCTTACTTTAACCTTTACCTAATTCAAACCTACTAAACCCAAAAACCCCAGGCTGTAACCTAAACAAGCACTGCAGATTCCATATAAACCTCCAACACTCCACAGATATCTACATCCACCTCAAACTTAAAATCGAAAACCTTATAGACTCCAAAAAGACCATAGATCCTGAAGACCTAAGCATAAAAAATAATCCTTTCCTAAACTACTGAAATATAACACCCCTAGCTACAATGATGATCAACTTAAGAGTTAGTGAGGAAGAAGTGCTAAGCTCCTTTAAGGACCTAGACCTTAAAACCAATGAGGAATCTCCTAAGGCCCTTAAAGATGTGGAAAGAGCATAAGACTTATTGGGTTAGCCTTCAGGCAAGTCCGACTATAAGGTGTTTTACACTAAACCCCCTTCCTTTGTCATACCCTTTGAGTTGATTGTGCCTATAGGATGGGGCGATGAGTCTGATGATGAGAAGCTACTAGATAAGAAAGAAAAATGCATATTTAAGATATAGAAAGATGAAGTCATAGAGACAATTGGCAAGAAGATGCAAGAATAGCTATTATGTTAACCACCTGAAGGACAACGACTATGAGACTTAACATCCTTAGCATCTAAAATAGGAAATAATTTTTTTATTTTCTTTTTTGAATAAAATTTTAGTATCTTTAGAACTTGTTTTGTTTTAGTGATCAATGATATGAATTTTGATCATGCTTACTTATGTACTATGCATTATGATATTGATTTCATCTGCATGTTTGATGTAAAAATTTGATTCAATTACACTCATTTAGCATGGGCACAAATGCAAATTAAAAGAGCATTCCTATATCATATGATGTAACTTTTGAAGATAGGAAATTTGAGGAAAAAAAAATAAAAAGAGTGATAAAAAAGAAAAAATAAAGAGAGAGAAAGAAAAAAGAATAGTAAGGCAAAAATTAGAGAGAAAAAATTTTAGGACTGGCTAATAATAAGAGTTGTACCATGTGATGTAATGAATGTTCTCATTTTTTTCCCTAATGAATTAGTAAAATTGAATTTGAATTTTTTTTTCAAATATCCTATATTCATCTTTATCATACTGCATAAGTACCTAAATGGAAAGACAATATATAATGAAAGCTATATCAGAACTATGAGATCACTATTTTAGTTATGTTTTCTTTTTTGCCACCCCTTTATGATTTTTTCTATAAGATTATTGTCCCCTTGTACCTTGGGAATTCAGATGGCTCAATAACTTGCATTGCAACCCATACCTTAACTATTATTAATCATTGCACTAGCATTAATCCTCATATTTAGCTTAAGAGTTCTTCAAAGAGCAAGTCTAGTTGATTTCATCAGTAAGAACTCACTTCAATCAGTTCACCCACTCCCCAGCATATTTAATGCATGAGATTATAACTAATAGGGTTAGTAAGTCAAATGATCAACAACATTAGTGAATGAACTGGGTCACTTACACATGAAAAAAAGATTGCTAGAATAACGTGAATGAATTTAGAATGAAACTGGGGGAAAAATGTAATTCTAGGGGAAAATTATAGAATAGTAAGTCTGCATTCAAAGAGTGAAGAAGGAACACTGAAGTATAAGAGCCAATATAAGAGATTTTAGGGGTAGAAAGAAGTATACAAATACATCGGGTATCATACAACAAAAGTAATAGCAAAAGAAAAAGTTCAACAATGCATCGGTTAATCACAAGCTCCAATGTTGAGCCATGGATCCACTTGCTAGCATGGTCATCTATCTATCAAACTGTATTAGAGGCTCTGACATTAGAAGTACCAACAGCAAGGCATTCAATGCTCAAACCTATAGGCTATTGATGAGGCACCTTGTTCTTACACTCCAAGATTAGCAACACAACTCTGTTCTAAATAGGAGACCTATTAGGATCATGCATGTCATACATAACATGCATACACCTGCATACATATGTTATGAAATACTTGCTTTGCATAATAAAATCTTTAAGCCTAGGCAAGATTGTGTAAATACTTTGCTACTAATATTCAAAATCAGTATTGTAAGAATGTAGAAAGGTAGTTAGAATGTGCATATGTGAAGCATCTAAAAGGAAAAAGGTAGCAAAAATAAAGTGAACCTGATACTTAATGGGATTTTAGACCTCTAGAGCCTAATAGGCCCATCCAGTAAGGGAATATTACCAATAGTGATACTTGTAAAAGCATCATCATGGCAACCTCAAGAGACTGGATAAGATGGTCAAGCTCCTTAGATTCAACATCCATCTCCATAGTCTTATATGGAGCATCATCTGGAATATCTCTCCATAACAGTTAGACTAGTGTAAGGAATGGAATATGGTGATAAGAAGGTCTAATATGTCACCGATACATTCATCGGCCCTAAAAAGGGAAGAATGCACTCAAAACTTAAAATTAATGCACTCTGAAAAATTATTTAATCATGAAATAAGATCTCTAACTCTTGAACCTTTTTTGTAAGAGATTTCAAAAAGAGGAATAAAGGCCTTTACCATAACATTAATGGAATGATAGAAATACAAATGCAACCTAAAGCCATAACTTCAATGGTGGAGTATCATGACCTTTATGATTATAGACATCATCACCACAACCAAAAGGGAAGAATGCAAAAGAATAACATTGCATTTTGACAAAATTTATTCGCTTGTGAATAGACCATACTAACTTATGGTATTTTATGTAGGGAAAAAACAAAAGAGAATAAAGAAGGGGAAAGGAACCAATATATCAATAAGAATAGGCCAGATAGAAAATACCAAACACTCATCAAGATAATAAAAAGGAAAGTAATAGAACTCTCTTTCCTTCAATTATGTAATAAAGTAACATCTTAATCATAAAGTTCATAAATTGAAAGTAAATTCATCCATTTTATGAGATCATGTGCGATAAACCTATCTAATGACCTTTGATCATAATGGTTCTTTTTTATTAGCCTCACAGAATTCAGATGATTAGTTAATAGTTTTATGTTGAGAATTTATAAACTCTAATCAATAAAATGTTTGCGTTGCACCCAAACAAGGGGAAGAAAATGCAAAGACAAAATTTGTGGACTAGAAGCATAAATGGCTTGAATTTCAAAGTATCATTTCAGTCTTTCAAATGATAAATCGTGCATATAATCTACTCCAATGCTCATAAATGAGTACGAGTACAAAATCCCTTGGTGGTATCCATACTGAGCAATACGAGAAAGGTAGGGGAATAGTAAGAGGAGAATCAAAATAAGAGCAAGCATAATTTACTCCAATGCTTAGAAATGAGTAAGAGTATCAATGTGAAAGTCTAGCGATATCCACGGTGAGTAATATAAGAAAGGCAGGGGTAATAAAAGAGTAATATGCCAAATATTGCTCTATTTACTCAAATGCTCTATATGAGTATGAGTATCCAAAGGACCTTTCCAACAGTATCCACACTAAGTAATATGAGAAAGGTAGGGGCATACTCGGATAAGGAAGGTAAGCACAAAAATAACTCAAAGATTGTTTTGATACTCAAAATTTGATCTTTTTATGCTCAATTTTCATAAGTTTTGTGTAGCAAATTCTCTCCAAAATTAGGTGTGGAAGTAAGTCCTTCACTTAGTAAAAGATATGCACTCAGCATAAAATGGTTAACGATGCCTCTAACCTTTGCAAATGGAAAATAAATGACAATCATGAAAATAAAAAATAATGAGATTTGTTGAGTGCATGCCATCTCATGAAAAAGTAGTGAGATTTTTTCAACATTATAATGTACTTTTGTACATTCATCATGATTGAAGCTAACTTCAACAAGTCTATAGGAATTGCAAATCCAAAAGGAAGTGCACCCAACTTGTAAAGATGGTTAACTTAGTGGAATTGAAATTAGTCAGCAGAGAAATTCTAATCAGTTAACATAAACAAAATTTAAAGTTAGTCAATAAAAATGTTAATTAGTTAGCAAAATGAATTTAAAGCATTTGAATCAAACAACTAAAAATCATAAGTAGTTATGGATAGCAGTAGTAAGGGTGAGCAATGAAAGGGTTACAGTTAATCAGAGTCATTATTGGTGAGCAACGAAAGGGTTGTAGCTAATTGCGAGTAGTTATGGACTGTAGCATCAAAGGTGAGCAATGAAAGGATTGCAGTCAATTTGCAAGCAATTATGGGTTGTAGCATCATCAATGAATAGTTATGGTCTGTAGCATTATCAAAGGTGAGCAATGAAAGGGTTGCAGCTAATCGTGAGCAGTTATGGAATGCAACATCATTAGTGAGCAATAAAAGGGTTACAACTAATCATGAGCAGTTATGGATTGTAGCATCATCAGTGAGCAATGAAAGGGTTATAGCTAATCATGAGCAATTATGGATTGTAGCATCATCAGTGAGTAATGAAAGGGTTGCAACTAATCACGAGCAATTATGGACCACAGCATTATTAGTGAGCAACGAAAGGGTTTCAGCTAATCGTGAGTAGTTATGGACTGCAACATCATCAATGAGAAACAAAAGGGTTACAGCTAATCACGAGCAGTTATGGACCGTAGCATCATCAACTAGCAATGAAAGGGTTGCAGCTAATCGTGAGTAGTTATAGACTGCAGCATCATCAGTGAGCTAATCGCGAGCAGTTATGGACTATAACATCATCAGTGAGCAATGAAAGGGTTGCAGCTAATCACAACCAGTTATGGACTGTAACATCATCAGTGATCGATGATAGGTTTACAACTAATCGTGAGCAATTATGGACTACAACATCATCAGTGGGCAATGAAAGTGTTGCATCTAATCACGAGCAATTATGGACTACAACATCATCAGTGGGCAACAAAAAGGGTTGTAGTTAATCATGTGCAATTATGGATTGTAGCATCGTTAGTGAGCAATGAAAGGGTTCCAACTAATCACAAGCAATTATGGATTGCAACATCATCAGTGAGCAATGAAAGGGTTGCAGCTAATCATGAGCAATTATGGATTGCAGCATCATCAGTGAGCAGTGAAAGGGTTATAGCTAATCGCGAGCAATTATGGATTGCAGCATAATCAGTAAGCAACAAAAGGGATAAGGGAAATGAAGAATGAATTGACAAAATACAAAGTTTAAATTAAAGTGACAAACATCCACTTTAGTCCTTTAACTTTATTTGCATTCAAGTCTAAATTTCTTCCTTATAATTTGGTCCATTCATAATTAACTCATGAAATTCATATCATTAATTAATAATTCATATAATTATTAACTACATAGTTAGTCTTTATTAAAATTCTAAACCATTTGCAAAGTATAGAGTATAGAATATTATTACAAAATTTGATTTTTGCATTTTACATGCATCATCATTTTTTATGAAAGATTTTAAATCTATTTTATTATATGCTACACAGTAGTTATAGCAAAAATTTCAGATTATTTCGTTATGCATTACCCGGTAGTCATAACATGAATTTCAAATTTAATATGTTATATGGTACAAAGTAGTTATAATATTAATTTTTAAATCTTTTGATCTACTAGACACTACACAGCAGTTATGGTATCATTACTAGATGTTCCTCATGAACTATAACACATTTTTCAAATCACGAATCGCTAAACATCCCTTAGGGAATGTAGTAAAATTTTAAATCACAGATTGTTAGATGTTCCATAGGAACTATAGCATGTTTTAAAAAAAAACATAAATTGCTAAACGTCCCATAGGAAATATAAGGAGAATCATTACATATATTTCATTAAACATCTCACAAGGAATATAACGAAATCCATTGTCACTAGATGTCTTAAAGGGAATATAGTGCAATTCACCAGACACTACACAGTAGTTATGGTGTTATTACTAGATGTTCCAGAGGAGCTATAACATGTTCTCAAATCATGAAATGCTAAACGTCCAACAGGGAATATAGCGAAACTCATTTGCATATATCTTCTTAGATGTTATATAGGAAATATAGTGAAGTATACTAAACATAGCATCTTGCTTAAAAATTACACAACAATTTAAGCATCAATCTATAAATTATGATACAATTAAGTACCCTAATTCTTTCCTTTGAAATTGTGTGCTTCTGTTGCTTTGCCACAATTTATCAAGCAAATAGCAGCAAATGGGGGCAACTATAAGCACCCAATTATAGGATGCAATTGTGCATGAATGCAACAAAAGCCTATATGATGATAATTTAATAAAATATTGACCTCTAGTGTGAAGTTTAGCGATTTCAAAGACTAAATTGCAATGTTTTTTGGGTTTAATTGTAAAAAATAGACTTTTATAGGGGCATATTTGGAAATGTACAACCAACATTATGTAATGCTAATCGACATTACATAATGTCGATCGGCATTATACAATGCCGATCGACATTACACAATGACGGTCAACATTTTGGAATGCCGAGGCATTAAAAAATTCAGTAAAAATATTTTTTCTTTCTGTAATTGGTCCAAATTTAATTGATAAATAAATTGATTTGAGTATTTATCTGTGGGTTTCGGTCCAGTATGCGTCTCTTACTTGTATAATTTTCTTTTTTGAAGTTAAAATTCTTAGCCTGTTTTTTAGGAAGGGAGAGATCAGAGCTATTGTGATCACGTAACTCCTGTGATCACATAAGCAGTTAGCTGAGGAACGTGATATAAAAAGAAAAGATTGACAAAGAAGAAATAAAAAAGGAGAGGATAGGAGGCACCTAGGTTTTATGGGTTTTTCATCTACCTTCTTTGATTCTTAGGGGAGCCATAATACACCTACTTAGATTTTTTGTGTGTTTTTCTTTTGTTCTTTGCCAAAGATCAGATAAAATAAACTAAAAATCACAGACAAACACAAAAAAAGCCACAGGCTTTCATCAATGATGATCATCTTTCTGAGGGAAGACAATACTGTATCTCATTCTCAAATCTTCTTCTTTTTTTTATTTTGAATTTGATTTGATTTTCATATTTATTTTATTATTATTATTACTATTTTTTTAATAGTTCATTGATTATCTTTTTTTATTATTTTTAATTCTCTTGATGGATGACGTGACATGAATTCAGTATAGAGAATCGTGAAGATCCATGAAATGCTATGGATTAAATTTTATATTTGAACATAGTTTTTAGGGTTGGCGGTTATTTTATTTATTTATTTTATTAATTTTTTTATTTTGTATTTTTATTTATTTGGCTTTTTGGGTTATTTAATTTAATTTTTTAATTTACAGTAGACTATTGTAGTAGTCCTAATAGTGGGAATAGTAGAATCATGTGTGTATGATTGTGTGTTTTATTTTAATTAATTGGTTAGTAAAATTAGGGTTTTCAATTGGGTCATTAATTAAAATGAATGGCTATAAAGATAATTAAGGTTTTAATTAAAATTGAATTAGATTTAAGTGGATAGAATTAGGGTTGCTTGTTAATTATTTTAATTTTTTGTTTAAGGTCACTCTAACTAAATTAGTTTTTTTTAGAAGAAATAAATTAATTGATTGTTTGATATTTTACTTGTTTTTTTGGGTGTTTTTTTTTAATGTTTTTGGGTTTGTTTTTTTTTTTTTTATGTATTTTGGGCCTAAGGCCCATATTAGGCTCTAACCCCCTTTAAATAATTTTAGGTTTAATAATTAGATTCACCTTTTCTTTAATAGGCATACTAATTTAATTAGGATTAGGTTTAATTAATTAAACTTGATTTTAAGCCCATAATTAATTAGAAATTAGGTTAGAGATAACTTAAGCCTATTTAGTTAATTTAGACATAGGTCCACCTAGGTTAATTAAAATTAATTTAGACTGAGCCCATTAAATTATAGCCTTTTCCATAACTTGTAGATTTAAGATCACCTTAAGATTAAAACATGTAGAACTAGGGCCACTAATTTAAATATTTTATAATTTATAGATTTAGGCCCAATTTTAGAATTAAAATAAATAGACTTAGGTCCATTTAATTAAAATGGAATAGGAATTAGACCCATTAGTCTTTAGGCTCACTTGTAAATTAACATGGATATTTAGCCTATTTAATTAAAATCAATATAGATTAGACTAACTTAGGGATTATGTATTTAAATGAATGCATTATTTATATGTATTTTTCATGACTAGTTTGCCTGGAGTTAATTGCTTAAATAAGGGTTTATATAAAATTACATGTAAATAGGGGATAACATAGTAATTCATAAAGTAATTCTGAATGAACACAAAACTAAAAGAAGTTAGTGTTCTGTATCTAGAATCTCCTGGTTATGGTTCTGGCTTTCTTTTAAGGAATCGAGCATCACCATTCTCCTATTTATCCCAATTATTATTCTGGGTGGTGACTCCTCATCTCCACACTATGTCTTTATGATAGTGGTTAGTGTGTTCTCTAGAGCCCTAAGCTCAAACAGTGTCATGGTTGCTAAGATCTTGGGTGCGCGCTAAACCCCGCTGTCTACAATGGCAACTCTACTAGGGATAAGAGATACTGATTCTACTTGTGCTCTTTAGAGTTACTTTATTAATTATTATTTAATATTACATTCATTCTGCATGTCCTTATTAACCAATGGAGTTGGTTTATAGTTCCATGATTCCACTAGCTTCATGGGATTGTAAATTAGCTAACTATCACTCTTATCCTTAACTCAGTTCAAGAGAGATTACCAAGCTCATCTGACTAGAGTCTATAACCTAAGTCCTAAAGGGGGATAGTCTTCTCTCAAGTTTGCAAAGGATGTTGGGCCCTTCTGACTATGGCTTGTAACTCAAGTCTTAAAGGAGGGCATCTTACTAAAAGAACCTTGACCTTTTTCATAAGAGTCAGCTCATATAGTGGCTTAGTAACTTCCCTTAGGATTACCCAAATTGCTTGTGAATGTTGCCATGAGGTATCTCTATCTATAAAGGCCTAAGCCCATACTTTAGAAGCCTATTTGGGTTTATAAAGATCGGGCTAATCTTATATACCTAGAAATATTATTTTTATGTTTTACTACTTTGAGAGATTTGGAATGTGCGTTGGTTCTTGATATCCCCTATTGATATCAAGGCCAATACTAAAAATCCTAGGAAAAGAGACTCACCATTGAATAAACATATGGGAGGAATAAGGTTAGAAGGATGTATATATACTTAACTTCTTATTTTTTGCATAGCATGTGCATCATGCATACATGCATTTCATGAATCATACTAACACTTTCTTTTATAGCCATGATAGATTCATTCGGGTCTTCCTGTGTTTGGAAATGGAGTAGTGGCAGATTAGTGAGAACTAATTTAAGTCCAAAATCAACAGCTAAAGAGATCCTTCACAGTTTGGAAAAAAGCCCTATCAACTCGCTTTACCTAAAAGCTGCACCAACTCAAACAAAAGAGATGGAACAACAAGGAGGAAACTAGACCCTAAAGGACATGAAAGGAGCAGTAATGGATAATATGAGAGCAATGATGCAAGATGAACTAAGACAAGCTTTGGTTAGATTAATTCCACCACCTCCAGTTGCATTCAATTTACTTGTTATAGGTGCACCACCTAATAATAATAATAGTGTTGGGGGGCAACCTTTAAATGCTGCTAAGAATGTATTCGCTGTGGAAATGAAATTGGAGGATGTTGAGAACTACATGGTTGAAAAGGCAAAAAGGGAGTCACTTAAGTAAGTTCAAGAGCTAGAATCCAAGCAAATTAAAGCACTAACTCAGAAAAATGTCCAAAATGGAAGAATTGATGAGAGGACAAGGCATTAAAAATTCAATTAATTTTGATGATGTGATGCAATTTGAGGAAGATAAGCTGTCTGATAAGTTCAAGATGTCATAGTTGCATAAGTTTAATGATACTAGAGACCTAGGGATCCACCTTAGTCAATATACGACTACTATGAGCACCACTAAGGCTTCTTTGTCTATAGTTACCAAGTTGTTTGCACTATCCTTGGAGGGTATGGTTATTAATTAGTATCATGGGTTAGAGAAATCTATCCAAGCAGATTAGAGAGAATTGAGCACTGCTTTTCTAAAACAATATGACTATAATAACAAGCTTGACGTGTCCATCAGGGATCTAAAATTAACCAAGCAATAGCCTAATGAATCATTTTTGGATTTTCTGACTAGGTTCATGAATAAGGTACGATTAATGAATAACAAACTGGCTGAAAAGAATCAGGTTGGGATGATTGTTTGAAATGTGTCACCTAACTTGGTTGAGAGGTTGTAGAGATGAATCCTAAGACATATGTAGACCTTTATGATGATGGATTGCAAGCTGAGAGGATCAAAAATAAGAAAAAAAAGATTGCTAAAAACACCGAGGCAAGGAACTACCCAAATGGGGGCACACAACAAGGAAATGATAGCCAGATTATGGAAGTGCATGTTGTTCAACAACCAAAAAGATTCTCCAATTTTAACCAACCTTTGTCAAAAGTCCTAGAGTGCCTAATGCAAAAAGGCTTGCTTCAACCTTTACCTAATTCAAACCCACCAAACCCAAACACCCTAGGCTATAACCTAAACAAGCACTGTAAATTCCATCAAAATCTCCAACACTCCATAAATAACTGCATCTGCCTCAAACATAAAATCCAAAACCTTATAGACTCCAAACAGACCATAGATCTTGAAGACCCAAGAACCAAAAATAATCCTTTCCCAAACTAACAAAATATACCACTTTTAGCTATAATGATGATCAAATAGCAGTTAGTAAGGAGGAAGTGCTAAGCTCCTTTAAGGACCTAGACCTTAAAACCAATGAGGAATCTCCTAAGGCCCCTAAAGATGTGGAAAGAGTAGAAGACTTATTGGGTCAACCTTCAAGCAAGTCTGACTATAAGGTCTTTTACACTAAACCACCTTCCTTTAACATACCCTTTAAGTCGATTGTGCCTATAGGATGGGGTGATAAGTCTGATGATAAGAAGCTGCTAGATAAGAAAGAAAAATGCACATTTAAAGTACAGAAACATGAAGTCATGGAGACAGTTGCAAAATGATGAAAGAATAGTTGTCCATATGGTACTATGCATTATGATATTGATTGCATATGCATGTTTGATGTAAAAATTTGATTGAATTAGACTAATTTAGCTTGGGCATACATGCAAATTCAAAGGACATTCCTATATCACATTATGTAACTTCTGAAGATAAGAAATTTGAGGAAAAAATAAAAAAGTGATTAAAAAAAGAAAAAAACAAAGTGAGAGAAAAAGAAAAAAGAAGAGTACGGTAAAAATTAATGAGAAAAAATTTTAGGACTGGTTGATAACAGGAGTTGTACGATATGATGTAATGAATGTTCTCATTTTTTGCCCTAATGAATTAGTAAAATTGAATTTAAAATTTTTGTTTAAATATTGCATATTCGTCTTTATCATTTTGTGTAAGTATCTTAATGGAAAGACAATACACAATAAAAGCTAAATCAAAGCTATGAGATCACTATTTTGGTTATATTTTCTTTTTTGCTACCCTTTTATGATTTTTTTCTATAAGCTTAGTGTCCCCTTGTACCTTAGGAATTTAGATGGCTCAATAACTTACGTTGTAACCCATACCTTGTAACTATCATTGATCATTGCACCAGCACCAAGCCTCATGTTCAATTCAAGAGTTCTTCAAAGAGCAAGTCTAGTTAATTTCATTAGTAAGAACTCGCTTTAGTCGGTTCACCCACACCCCTACATCTTTAATGCATGAGATTGTAACTAATAAGGTTAGTAAGTCAAATGATCAACAACAGTAGTGAACGAATTGGGTCTCATGAAATAAGATCTCTAACTCCTGAACCATTTTTGTAGGAGATATCAAGAAGATGAATGAAGCCCTTTACCATAGCATTAATGGAATGTGGAAATACAAATGTAGCCTAAAGCCACAACTTCAATGGTGGAGTATCATGACCTTCATTATCAAAGACATCATCACCACAATCTAAAGGGAAGAATGTAAAAGAATAGCATTGCATTTTGAAAAAAATTATTCACTTGCAAATAGACCATACTAACTTATGGTATTTTATGTAGGGAAAAAATGAAAGAGAATGAAGAAGGGGAAAGGAGCCGATACATCAACAAAAATGGCCAGATAGCAAATACCAAACACTCATCAAGATAATAAAAAGGGAAGTAACATAACTCTTTTTCCTTAAATTCTGTAATAAAGTACCATCTTAATCATAAAGTTCATAAATTAAAAATAAATTCATCCACTTTTATGAGATAATGTGCGAAAAGCCTATCTAATGACCTTTGATCATAATGGCTCTTTTTAATTAGCCTTAAAAAATTTAGATGATTAGTTAATAGTTTTGTGTTGAAAGTTTATAAACTCTAATCAATCAAATGTTTGCTTTGTACCTAAATAAGGGGAAAAAATGCAAAGACAATATATGTGGACTTGAAGCATAAATGGCTTCAATTTTAAAGTATCATTTCATTCTTTCAAATGATAAATCATACATATAATCTACTACAATGCTCATAAATGAGTATAAGTGCAAAATCCCTTAGCGGTATCCATGCTAAATAATACGAGAAAGGTAGGGGAATACTAAGAGGATAATCAAAATAAGAGCAACCACAATTTACTCCAGTGCTTAGAAATGAGTAAGAGTATCAATGTGAACCTTTAGTGGTTTCCATGCTGAGGAATACAAGAAAGGCAAGGGAATATTAAAAGATGACCATGCGAAAAATTGCTCTATTTACTCTAATGCTCTATCCGAGTATGAGTATACAAAGGACCTTGTCCAAAAATAATATGAGAAAAGTAGGGGAATACTTGGATAAGGAAGGAAAGAACAAAAATAACTCAAAGATTGTTTTGATACTTAGAATTTGATCTTTTTATGCTCAATTTTCATAAGGTTTTTGTAGCAAATTCTCTTCAAAATTAAGTGTGGAAGTAAGCTCTTCATTTGGTAAAAGATATGCTCTCAGTATAAAATGGTTAATGATGCCTCTGACCTTTGCAAATGGAAAATAAATGACAATCATAAAAATAAAAAATGGTGATATTTTTTGAGCGCACACTATTTCATGAAAAAGTGATGATTTTCTCATAAATTTTCAACATTATAATGTACTTTTGTACATTCATCATTAGTAAAGCTAACTTCAATAAGTTTGTAGGAATTGCAAATCTAGAAGGAAGTACACCCAAATTGTAAAGATAATTTAACATAGCAAAATTGAAATTAGTCAGCAGAAAAATTCTAATAAGTGAACACAGTAAAATTTAAAGTCAGTTACAAAAAGAATTCAAAGGATTTGACTCAAACAATAAAAAGTCATGAGTAGTTTTAGACTGTAGTAGTAAGGTACAAGTAATGAAAGGGTTGCAGTTAATCAAAATCATCATTGGTGAATAATGAAAGGGTTGCAACTAATCATAAATAGTTATGGACTATAGCATCAAAGGTGAGCAATAAAAGGATTGCAGTCAATTTGCATGCAATTATGGGTTACAACATCATCAGTGAGTAGTTATGGATAGTAGCATTATCAAAGGTGAGCAATGAAAGGGTTGCAGCTAATCTTGAGTAGTTATGGATTGCAGCATCATCAGTGAGCAACAAAAGTGAATATCAAGCAATTATGGATTGCAGCATTATCAGTGAGCAATGAATGGGTTGCAACTAATTGTGAGTAATTATGGATTGCAGCATCATAAGTGACCAATGAAAGGGTTGTAGCTAAACATGAGCAATTATGGATTGCAGCATTATCAGTGAGCAAAAAAAGGTTGTAGCTAATCGCAAGCAGTCATGGACTGCAGCATCATCAATGAGCAACAAAAGGGTTACAGCTAATCACAAGCAGTTATGGATTATGACATCATCAATAAGTAATGAAAGGGTTGCAGCTAATCGCGAGCAGTTATGGACTGCAGTATCATCAGTGAGCAATGAAAGGGTTACAGCTAATCACAAGCAATTATGGATTGCAGCATCATCAGTAAGCAATGAAAGGTTTGTGGCTAATCGCGAGCAGTTATGGACTACAACATCATCAATGAGCAATGAAAGGGTTGCAGCTAATCACGAGCAATTATGGATTGTAGCATAATCGATAAGTAATGACAGGGATAAAGGAAATGAAGAATGAATCAGTAAAATACAAAGTTTATATTAATATGGAAAACATCCATTTTAATCCTTTAACTTTGTTTGCATTCAAGTCCAAATTTCTTTCTTATAATTTGGTCCATTTATAATTTACTCATGAAATTCACATAATTAATTAATAATTCATAGAATTATTAATTATGTAGTTATTATGTATTAGAATTTTGAATCCTTAGTTAAGTATAGAGTATAGAATATTATTACAGAATTCAATTTTTACATTTTACATGCATCATCATTTTTGTCAAAGATTTTGAATCTATTTTGTTATATGCTACACAGTAGTTGTAACAAAAATTTCAAATTCTTTCGTTATGCAGTGCCTAGTAGTCATAACATGAATTTCAAATTCAATATGTTATATGGTACAAAGCAGTTATAACATGAATTTTCAAATCTTTTGATCTACTAGACATTACACAGTAGTTATGGTATCATTGCTAGACATTCCTTATGAACTATAGCACATTTTTCAAATCACAAATCGCTAAATGTCTGTCAGGGAATGTAGCAAAATTTTAAATCATAGATTGTTATACATTCTATAAGAACTATAACATGTTTTTTTTTAAAAAAAAAATCATAAATTGCTAAATATCCCACAGGGAATATAGCAAGAATCATTACATATATTTCGTTCAACGTCTCACATGGAATATAACAAAATCCATTGTCACTATACATCCCAAAGGGAATATAATGTAATTCACCAGACACTATACAATATTATAGTATTATTGCTAGACGTTCCACATGAGCTATAACATGTTCTCAAATCATAAAATGCTAAATGTCCTATAAGGAAAATAGTGAAACACATTTATATATATCTCACTAGACGTTCTATAGGAAATATAGTGAAGCATGCTAAACATAACATCTTGCTTAAAAATTACACAACAATTTAAGCATCAATCTATCAATTAGGATACAATTAAGTACCCTAACTCTTTCCTTTGAAATTGTGTGCTTCTATTGCTTTGCTGCAATTTTTTAAGCAAATAACGACAAAGGGGGGCAACTATAAGCACCTAATTTCAGGATGCAATTATGCATGAATATGATGAAAGCCTTTATAATGACAATTTAATAAAAAATTGACCTCTAGTGTTAAGTTTCGTGGTTTCAAGGACTAAATTGTAACATTTTTTTGGGTTTAATTGTAAAAAATTGACTTGTGCAAGGGTATTTTGGAAATATGCAACAAACATTATGTAATGCCAATTGACATTACATAATGTCAAACGACATTACGCAATTCCAATCGACATTACACAATGCATTATGTAACACCAATTGGCATTACACAATGCTGATCAACATTGCACAATGTCGATCGACATTTAGGAATGCCGAGGTGCTAAAAAATTCAGTAAAAAATATTTTTTCTCACTGTAATTGGTCCAAATTTAATTGATTAATAAATTTATTTAAGTATTTATCTGTAGGTTTCAGTCCAGTACGCATCTCTTACGCGTATAATCTTCTTTTTTAAAGTTAAAGTTCTTATCCTATTTTTTTGGGAAGGAAAAGATTAGAGCTATTGTGATCACGTAACTCCTATGATCACATAAGTAGTTAGTTAAGGAACAACATATAAAAAGAAAAGATTGGTAGAGAGAAAAAAAAAGGAGAGGACAGGAGGCTCCTAGGGTTTTATGAGTTTTTCATCTACTTTCTCTTATTCTTAGGGGAGCCATAATACACCTACTTATATTTTTTATGTGTTTTTTCTTTAGTTCTTTGCCAAAGATCATATCAAATAAACTAAAAATCATAGATAAACACTATAAAAGCCATAGGCTTTCATCAACGGTGATCATCTTTCTGAGGGAAATCAATATTGCATCTCTGTAGACGACGGGGCTTAGTGCGCGTCCAAGATTTTAGCAACTGCAATGCTGTTTAGGCTCAGGGCCTTAGAGAACACACTAACCACTGTCATAAAGACATGGCATGGAGATTAGGAGTCACCACCCATGGTAATAAATGGGACAATTTGATTGGTGGTACTCGATTCTCTAAAAGAAAATTAGCACCACAACCAGGAGATTCTAGATACGAAATACTAACTTCTCTTAGTCTCGTGTTCATTTAGAATAATTTTATAAATGATTATTTCATCCTCTAATTACATGCAATTTTATTAAACCCTAATTAATATCCATCTACCCAAAAAGTCGACAAGTCAATAAAATTACAAGTAAAAATGCACTCAAGATCATGTTGTCCCTAAGTTTAAACTATGTTGATTTTATTTTATAAGTTAGCTAAATCTACATTTTATTTACAAATGAAATGGAATAAAAGTTGGCCTACATTTTATTAATTAGTGAGCTTAAATCTAATTTTTAGTCTTTCTAAGATATGGGCTTAAGTCTATTCAATTTTAAAGAAAAATTAAATTAGTGGGCCTAAGCCTAACTTGGTTTTATTTAAGTTAAGCATAGGCCTAAGTCTATTTATTTTAAAAGAAATACAATTAAGTGGGCTGGGCTAAGTCTAGACAAGTTTTAATTAACTAAGTGGGCCTAAATTGATTTTAATTATTTAAAAACCTAAATCAATTTTTAAGCCTATTTATTAAGTGAGTTAGACCTAAACGTGGGGTTGGGGCCCAAAAACATATAAAAAAAACAGCTCAAAACAAATAAAACACAAAAAAAATGGATCAAATAAATATTATAGTAATTTTCTAAAAACACCCTAAATTAATTACATGCAAACCCTAATTTAAGCTACTACCACCATGATTTTAATTGATTTTTACCCAATTGAACCTAATTACTAATTGATTTTAAAGTACAAAAAATTAAATTTTTCACTATTCCCACTACTGGGGCTATTACAAACTACGTACAAAATTAAGATTAAATAATTGTACACCCAGAAATTAAAATAACTACACAGAACACCGGAAATGAAAAAAAATAATAAATAAAAAATCCTAAATCCTACTGGGAAATAATATAGATTCTTCCATGGCATTCCATGGACCTTATGCTCAATTTCAATATAGGCAGTATCCTCCTCAATCCACATGCACATACCAAAAAAAAACAAGTAATCAGATTAGTAGTGAAATTAAACAATCAAAAAGAGAATAACAGAATAAAAAATTGCAAAAGAAAAAAATAGAAAGAATAAAAATGACATAAAAAAACACTGATGATTTAGATGCTGTGCAAATGCCCCTTTTTGGCCCCTTAGATTAGGATTTTTACTGTTGAAATTGAATTATTTGTTGATTTTGGATTGGGACTTGATTGCTTTTAAAGACACTAGCAGTGTCCAAAATTGGGGTTTCTTTTGGAAGACCTGGGTGTGTACGAGGTATTCTTCACATCTAAATTTTAGGGTTTCTGCATTTTTTTTTCTCTGTGTGTAAAAACTCTCTAGAAAAAAAAATCCTCAGCCAAAAAATCCTCTCCCTCTATGCACGCATGCAGACTTTGCTTTTAAATGCAGAGTCTGCGCATACTAAACTTTCTCTAAAGGAGGAACAGACTTATCTAATAAGATAACATTTATTTTTCTTTGATTTCAAAAAAAATTTCTATTTTTAAACAACCTTATTAGATAATTGTAAAGATAAAATTTGAATTTTCAACCAATCAAAACGCTGAAAAATCAATAAAAATACATGAAAAAATCAACTTTTATGAGTCGGAATTATGTAATGCCGACTGGTATTGTGTAATTCCGGTCAGCATTATACAATGCCGGTTAGCATTGTACAATGCCAATCGGCATTACACTAATGCCGATCGACATTGTGTAATGCCAGTCTGCATTACACTAATGCCGATCAGCATTAAATGCCAACTCTCTTTTTGCTTTTTTTTTAATTACCAAAAGACCCTTGAAAAATTGACTCATTTGCAATCAAACCCTAAAAATGTTGCAATTTAGTCCTTAAAGTCCAGAAAATCGATAACTAACTTCAATTTTTGAATGAATTTCATCATAGGGGCTTACGTCGCAATTGTGCACAATTGCATCCTGAAATTGGGTGCTTACAATCTCATTCTCAAATCTTCTTCTCCTTCTTCTTTTATTTTGATTTTGATTTTATTTTCATATTTAATTTTGTTTATTATTATTATTATTATTTGTTCATTGATTGTCTTTTTTGTATATTTTTTATTCTCTTGATGGATGGGGTGACATGAATTTAGTATGAAGAACCCGTGAAGATCCATGGAATGCCATGGATTAAATTTTGTATTTGAACATAGTTTTTAGGGTTTTCAGGTATTTTATTTATTTATTTATGTTATTGATTGTTTTATTTTGTATTTTTATTTATTTTTCTTTTTGGGTTGTATTTAATTTAATTTTTTTAATTTGCAGTAGACTATTGTAATAGCCTTAATAGTGGGAATACTGGAATCATGTGTGTGATTATGTGTTTTATTTTAATTAATTGATTAGCAAAATTAGGGTTTTCAATTGGGTCATTAATTAACTTAATGGCTATAAAGATAATTAGGGTCTTAATTAAAATTGAATTAGATTTAAATGGATAGAATTTGGGTTGCTTGTTGATTATTTTAATTTTTTATTTAAGGTCACTTTAACTAAATTAGGTTTTTTTTAGAAGAAACAAATTAATTGATTATTTGATCTTTTACTTGTTTTTTTAGTGTTTTTTTTAATGTTTTTGGGTTTGTTTAATTTTTATGTGTTTTGGGAATAGGGCCCATATTAGGCTCTAACCTCTTTAAATAATTTTAGGTTTAATAATGAGATTCACCTTTTCTTTAATAGGCTTACTAATTTAATTAGGATTAGATTTAATTAATTAAACTTGATTTTAGGCCCATAATTAATTAGAAATTAGGTTAGAGATAATTTAAGTCCATTTAGTTAATTTAGACATCAACCCACCTACGTTAATTAAAATTAATTTAGACTTAGCTCATTAAATTAAAGCCTTTTCCATAACTTGTAGATTTAATATCACCTTTGGATTAAAATATGTAGAACTAGGACCACTAATTTAAATATTTCATAATTTTTAGATTTAGGCCTAATTTTAGAATTAAAATGAATAGACTTAAGTTCATTTAATTAAAATGGAATAGGAATTAGGCCCATTAGTCTTTAGGCTCACTTGTAAATTAAAACATGTAGATTTAGCCCATTTAATTAAAATTAATGTAGATTAAACTAACTTAGGGATGATGTATTTAAATGAATGCATTATTTACATGTATTTTTTTATGACTAGTGTGCTTGGAGTTAATTGCTTAAATAAAGGTTTATATGAAATTGTATGTAACTAGAGGATAAGATAGTAATTCATAAAGTAATTTTAAATGAACACAAGACTAAAAGAAGTTAGTATTTTGTATCCAATATCTACTGGTTGTGGTACTGGCTTTCTTTTAAGGAATTGTGTACTACCATTTTTCAATTTGTCCTAGTTATTACCCTGGGTGGTGACTCCTTATCTCCACGCCATGTCTTTGTGACAATGGTTAGTGTGTTCTCTAGAGCCTTAAGCTTAAATATTGTCACAGTTACTAAGATTTTAGGTGTGCACTAAACCTCACTATCTACACTAAGGGTTGAGTGAGTAATATGTTTTGCTTTTATTTTTCTTGATTGTTAACTTATAATTTTTTAAGAATTCTATGGTTAAGTTTGCTCTTCACTTGGTAAAACTTATTTCTTTGACCTTGAGTTATCAATTTAATTTTGAGTGATAAGTCATGATTTAACCAAAGATTATAAGGAATGGACAAGTCAAAGTTTGTTAATATGTTAAATTCGTTAGGAGGATAGATGTTCTCATTTGTTTGCTTAAGGACAAGCAAAGGGATAAGTATAGGGGAATTTATTTATGTGTAATATTATTATTTATTTGGGTATTTTATTTGAGTAATTAGGTATTTTTTATGCTTTAATTAATTTTTTAATGTTAGTTTTTAATCTTATTTTTTTCTTTATTTTTATAGGTGAATTAGGATTCTTTTAGGATGATTAGAGGGTGTTCGGCTTGAATTTGGGGGCTAGCATGAATTAATATCACACCAGAGATGCATGGATGAGTTTGTAGTGTAAAAGAGGGGCCTGGTGGTTGGCTGCTACAATAGCAGCACAGAATAGAAAAATATGGTAAATCCTGACTGCGATAGTGGCAAAAATATTGCTATCACAAGCCGGTCAAATTAGGAAGATTTTTGGCATTCAAGCATTCCCTATTTAAGGAGGACTCTAATGAATTTTTAAAAGCATCAATTACCTATCAATTAGAGATGATTTTTAGGAGAAATCAACATCGAAAAGTGCTAGGAAAATTAGGAGAAGCTTAAGAGATATCAAGAGCCAAGATTGAAGAACGCAATTTTAGTTTTTATTTTCTTTTCTCCTTCTTTATTCTTGCAATTTCCATGGGTTGTTTTGAGAATTTTATTGGATATTTCTCTAACATGTTAGACCAAATTCATGTTGGTTAGGGATTGATAATTTAGCATAAATGAGTTTTTCTTTTAATTAATGAATTATTAATTCTTTTAATTAATTCATATTGGTTAAGGATTGATGATTGACTCTAATGAATTATTTATTGTGCTTATTATATGTTGATGCTTGATCACCATTAATAGAATTATAATTAGGGTTTTAGTCTGAGAGACCATAATCTTAATGGAACTATAAATATAGATTTAAATTGCTTATAGGTAGAGATATCATAAGTCAATTAAATTCCAATTTGGTGTTGGTGAATAAATTTATAATTTAATTCAGTGGATTGAGTTCACAATGAGAATTGGGATTTAATATTCTTGTTTGAAGGTTATAAATTAAAATTTGGTTGATACTTGAGAGAGATTAATCAATAAATTAGAATTTCCCAAGATTTGCAAGACTAATAGGTTCATTAATTAAGGTTAACTAAGGATTGTGAAAAGATTCAATTCCTAACCATTGCATTCACTAATTGTTTATTCCTTCACTTTTAGAATTTATTATTATTTATAAATTTATTTACTTGTCATTTAATTTTCTTCTTAAATTCTATATTTGAAAGCCTAAGACAATAAAGAATTAGGTTGATAGGTCCTTAACGAGTCCTCATGGGAACAATATTTTTTATACTACTTGGTGATACTGTGTGCTTATGGTTTTGCATAAACAACATTCCTAGCTAAATATTTTCTACCATCTAAGACAACTAACGTGGTGAAAGAGATCACTTCATTCTAACAATTTAAGCATGAATCCTTAAGTGAAGCTTATGAGAGGTTCACAGAGTTGCAGAAGAGCTTTCGACATCATGGACTGCCTAAAGATGTGCTTTGAAGGATGTTTTATAATGGAGTCACAAGTTCCACAAGAGATTTAATTAATACTAAGGCTGATGGATTCTTGATGAGAAAAATTATGGATGAGGTTGCATAAATTTTGGAAAGGATGGCGCTTAACAATTGCCTGTGGTCTTCGGAGAGAGTTCATCCACCAAAACAAATGGGAAGGCTAAAAGTTGACATAATGACAACCCTCCAAGCTCAAATTTTTGCATTGATAAAGCAACTTAACAATGTCAACAATAAAAATAATTCAGCCCCTTTGGGTGAGAATTATAATTTTTTTGAGTACTCTACTAATGAATTTGGTGTTCTAGATGTAGGTATGGTGGGAGATGGATACCAAAAGCAAGTTAATATTGTTAGAAATAAATTTCAAGAAAGGCAAGCCAATAACCCCTACTCCTTTATGCACAATCTAGGGTTGAGAAATCACTCAAATTTTTTATGGAGTAACAATAATAATGTGCAGGCCCTAGCTTACCTAACAATAACAACTTGCAAAGGCAATAAGCACCACCAGGATTTTAGCATCCACAACAAGATAGAATGGCATCTTTGGAGAATAATGTAGATAAATTTTTGGATGCCATTACTAAAAAGCTATCAAGTTGTTTCTCCAATTTTTAGTTTTAATGCGTGTTAATAGATTGTTGGATTTGTGTGAGTGTGCCAGAGGAGAAATTCCTTAAAATAAAACCTAACTTCTTTTTAGACGGATGTGGATCCCCAAGATCTTTTACCATAATTTGCTTGGATTTCACAAATGAAAATAAATTTGAGAATAAATAAACTATTTTAGCAACTGAAAGGGAAATAGTATTGATTTTAGAGCTTAATACAAAGTTAAAGACGAACAAGCTATAGGGAATAACAATGCTAAAATGATTAACTAATGATAATGGTTGACAATAGATATTTGTAGATGATGTAGATGTAGATGTCCCCCTTAATTGATTACTTTTTCCTTGCTTTTAATAGGTACTCTTCCTTGCATGCTAATTCTCCAATTTATTCTCCAGTAGTTTAAGAGTGTTTCGTTTCTTTGGCAATAAATTCACGTAACTCTTAATCGCCTTCATCCCAAAGTTGATATTTTTCCCCAAAGCATTCCAGAGTCTTCTTCTTCTCATCAATGCACGAATAATTTCCAAAATCGTCCAGTATTTTTCCTCTCCCAAGACATTTTTTAGAACTATAACCTTCACATTAATTTACTTCTCCAAGTAATTTTTCATTTTAAGGGTCATCCATTTTCGAAGAAATAAATTCCCATAACTCACTCCCCAAGCAACTACTATATAATAAATTTTATCTCCTGAACCTTTTACAAATTGCACTAGTTATATACTGTGGATTGGGTTTTTTTTCACTTATTCTTGGGTTTTAGAATCAAATGGCCATTAGTTTAATAGTTTTAGCCAAAAAATTCAATTATGGTACAAATAATGCCCCCCACAATTAATTAGCTTGGGTAATCCAATACTAATTACATATGAATTAAAGGCCATAAATATGCAACTTAAGCTCCCTTCTTCTTTGTGAAAAATCAAAAGGAAATTTAGTGAGCCTGATAACTTAATAAACAAAAAACATTAACGAAAATCCCAAAGATAGACCCAATATTGGCAGAGGCGCAAAAATGAGTTTTATAAATTGTTCTACACTTCCCCAGCTATCACTCTCAACCAAATTCATCTTCTTTTTCTGTAAAAAATTTAAATTCCAATTTTTGCAAAAAAAAATTAATGAGAAAAATTAATTAGTTTCTCATTAATTTTCCAAACTCCCAAGAAAATTCTAGTATTTCTTAACAAAATTTCTCAATTTTTGCTCCTTTTTCCCTTAAACCACGTACTTCTTTTGATTTAGCAAATTTCACAAACAATGGCCTTTTGCTTTAACTAATAAAACCTGAACATGTTAACCAATAAAACCTTTTTGCCTTAACATGTCCTGTAATCAAATAAAACCTTGCGTGGGCCATATTTTTTTTCTTTCTTAAAGCAAAAGGTCATTTTTTTCTTCACTTTTTCTTTCTTCTTTTATTTTGCTTTTTCTTTCTCGTCTCTTTCGTTGCTTTCTTCTTCTTCTTAATTTTCTTCTTGCTTTCATGGGATTGTCATTTTTTTGGCCCCACACCAACAAACAACATCAAATCGCCACCATTTTTCCTAGGTAGTAGCTCCTTACTGATTCGCTAGTCCCTTTTATTATCAAACAACAGCCAAACGCCATCCATCCTCCATGGCGGGCTATTGCCCAATTGATCACCACCACTAAGTCGCACCCAACAACTTTTACTATTGTTCCTTTGGCTGAATTTATGGTCAATTTTTGCAAAGCAAATCAAATTTTAGAGCCCATTTCAGAAAAAATGAAAGAGATATTTAAACTTCTCTTCATCTAATTTCAAATGGGTTTGTATTTATTAAGATTTAATCTTGGGATTTATTGCCATTGGATGTCAATTCTTGTGACTTGGTGCTTACAATATGTTTACCTCTTTTAGAGAATATTGAGCCAAAAATTATTTTTGGCATTGCTCAAAAAAGTAGTTACATAGATTTTAGCCAAAATTAATTCATGTATAATTTGGTTTTTCCTTTGAATTTATTTATGAGTTGAATAATTAGCTGAAAATAATTGTTGATTTAGCATTGACTCAACATTGTATTATTCCTAGCCAAATAATTTGTGTATCATGATTTGGCTATTTATTTGTAAGTTGTTGCTGTATTAGGAATGTTTAGCCATTCACTCTTTTTATGCTTAAATATTTGTTTGACTAAATGCTCTAAACTTGATGGCTTTGAGTGCTTTGAGATGTAGAAGTTAGTCTAAACGAAATAGTCTAAACAAAAACTTATTTTGCAAATCTTGCTCATTTATCTTGTTAATTATTTTATTTCGGCTCTATTTTGGCAACCTTTATGCCAAAATAATTTTACATCTTCAACTTGCACAGAAGAATAATTTTGAACTCTTAGCCAAATTAATTCACTTTTAATTTGGCTTCATCATTTGCTAATCATTGAATGTGGCTTCTTTTGAGGAAAAATGCTTTGGTTGCTTGAATGCTTGACCAATTTTAACCAAGAATAAAATAAGAATCTTTGGCTCAACATTTAGCCATCTTTAGGAATTAATTTCCTTGGAGAAAGAGATGTTTAGCTTATTTTCTATGCATATTCTGCATGTTCCAACATCTGTAATTTGGTAAAACTTGGCACAACATTTATTGTAGCATAGAAAAAATATTTAAAATAGCATGTGGCTTATAAAAACCATAAACACTTTATATCTTAAACCTCACAAATTTTGTCCATTGTTGCCTTTATAAAAACATAAGGAAAATTTATTTATTTTAGCATTAAATTGACAAAATACTATATAATTCATGACAAATTATAATTCCAAGGTAGCTCTATTTCTTGGCCAAATTAATTATTTATTTGGCTTATTCATTTTGCTATTTTCTTGTCTAGGAACCTTGGAATTATGCTCTTTGTCTACCATGAATTGCTTTATGAACTTGCAAATTCTCCTCCACTTGATGTGTCTTATCTTATGGGGATTTACTTTATATTTTCATGTCTACTTATCATTAACAAGAGTCTTTAAATTTTCTGCATCATTCATCACTCCACTCACATCACCACAGCCATGCATCAAAATGCCTAATTTTCAACCACTATGCTACTGAAATTTCATTAACCAATCATTAGTCACAACACCTATTCATACATTAAAACACATTGGAAAAAAAATAGTAGATAAGAACATACCAAAATTTAAAATTGCAATAGTAAGTAGAAACATAATAAAAACATGCAGAATTAAAACTTTATTTATTTAATATAAGGGCTATCAAGCCAATTTTCAAAACCCAAAAAAAAAAAGCAAAATATTGCTAGCTAGTGGCAAATTCCTAGTTAGAGGTTAGTTATTTATTTTATTTTTCAACTCTTATTTTCCCATATAATGGGAAATATTTTCAGCTCTACCTCCTTTCACAACCCTTTTTGGCTTAATAGGAAGGTAATATTCAACCACATGGTTTTCATATTGTCCCAAGCAAAATAATCCCTCTTACAGCTCAATATTTTAATTGAATCTACCATAAAGAAAAATTTAAGGGACTTTTTATTATCAACAGTAATTGAAAAAACCATTATTATTGCATTAATTAGCTCTCTTGATCACTTTTGGATGACCCCTTCTATTTTTCCTAGGGAAGTTGCCCTGTGAGTGTGGAACCTGGTGACACCTTCCTTAACGTTCTTATATATCATGGATCCCTTTTTGTTAGAAAGTGGATCCTTTGTAGCTTTAGGTCTGAATTTAACCTTAACATTAGGTTAAATCTTTTGTTCTTCAAATGCCCTTCGTCTTTGCAGTCTTCTTTTCTGTGTGTAAGTTAGAGGTTGAGAAAAAATTTTCTCTATCACCTTTCGCCATTGCCTATTTAGTGGATTAGACTGTAAAACAATAAATCTAGGTTGTACGTGCCTTTCATCTATCATTAGCCTATATTTATGGTTATTTTTTTAATGAATTTAGAACAAGTGGCCTTTTGTTTGATGGTAAAAATTTATTCTGAGAAATTGGCCTCCAATGATTTGTGAACCTGTTTTGACTCATGTTGGAAGGGTGAATCACCTTTTCTTTTTCTTTGATTTCTCTTCTAAAACTACATTGATAGAATTGGTAGGGTGCCAGTGAGGAAAGTGAGTTTTCCTCTATCAACTCCATCTCCTTTTTTGCATTTAGTTTCACTTCTGCCATTGGGGATTGAGGAGAAGGTAAATGGTCTTGATGTATTAGCATTTGAGGAACCAGTGTTTGGCCTTATGGAATTGGTTGTTCCTCAAGTGTAATGTCACCTTTTTATGTTTTACTCTAATCCCTAGGGAATTGGCTCCTGTTCTTGGGGAAGTAATGTATGAGGTTGAGGAATTAATTGTTCCTCATTTATACTCCTTGTTTTTTGTTTTTATCCCTGGGGAAGTAGTTTTTGGCCTTAGGGAAAAGGCATTTAAGCTTGGGGATTTGGCATGTAGCCCTGGGGAATTGGTTCTTTCTTATGAGAAATATTGCCCCTCAGGCCTTTTCCTTCTTGTTCATATATTTTTGGTTGCAAGGCTGGGTTAGTCCTTTCATCAATGACCAATTGAACTTCTAGAATTTTTGCAGAATTGCTAGGCTCCTCCTGTGCTATATCTAGCTTGGATACAGTAGTATATTGTTTAGATAATTGTTCATTCATTTTAGAAAATGCTTGCATAATATCTTGTAACATTTTTTCAAAGTCTTGCTTCAGGGAATTCTTAATTCTTTACTTCAGGGAATTGTTAATTCTTTGCTTCAAGGAATTCTTAATGCTTTAGTTTAAGGAATTTTCAAAGCCTTTCTTTAGGGAATTAATAAGGCCTTGCTTTAGGGAATCAATAAAGCCTTGCTTCAAGGAACTAAACATCTGAGGTATTGCATCCTGTAGAACTTTTTCAAAAGCTTGAGAATTAATACTCTCAACAGCAACATCAACAACTCCTAGATTTTGACCTGTTTGGTTTATAAGGTTGCCTTCTATAATATTCAAAGTTTGGCTTGAATATCCAAAAGGTACCTTAGTCCAAAAGTGATCCTAAGGCATTAAGTCTTCATTAGTTTGTTTACATAAATCACTTGGGTTTATAGATGAATTATTGGTCCAGTAACCAAATTTGAAAAATTCTTCTTCAAATCTGTTCATTTTTTAAAACATGTCCCATTAGGCATGTCAAAAATTGTTTCTCCAATTTTTTGTTTTTAGTGCATGTCAATAGATTGTTGGATTTATACGAGCGTGCTAGAGGAGAAATTCCTCAAAATAAAACTTGACTTCTTTTTTAACGAATGTGGTTCCCTAAGATATATATATATATATATATATATATATATATATATATATATATATATATATATATATATATATATATATATATATCCTTTACCGTTATTTTCTTGGATTTCACATATGAAAATAAATTTGAGAATAAAGAAACTATTTAAGTAACTAAAAGGGAAATTGTATTGATTTTAGAGCTTAATACAATGTAAAAGATGAACAAGCTAAAGAGGATAAAAATGCTAAAATGATTAACTAATGATAATAGTTGACAATAGATATTTATAGATAATGTAGATGTAGATGTCCCCCTTGATTGATTACTTTTCCCTTGCTATTATAGGCACTCTTCCTTGTAGGCTACTTCTCTAATTAATTCTCTAGCAATTCAAGAGTCCTTCATTTCTTTAGCAATAAATTCACGTAACTCTCAGTCGCCTTCATCCCCAAGTTGATATTTTTCCCCAAGGCATTCTAGAGTCTTCTTCTTCTCATCAATGCACAAATAATTTCCAAAATCTTCTAGTATTTTTCCTCTCTCAAAACATTTTTTATAAATGTAACCTTCACCTTAGTTTACTTGTCCAAGTAATTTTTTTATTTCACATTTTCAAAGAAATAAATTCCCATAACTCACTCCCCAAGCAACTCCTATACAATAAGTTTTGCCTCCAAAACCTTCTATAAATTACACTGGTTATGGACTGTGGACTGGGTTTTTTCACTTGTTCTTGGGCTTCAAAATCAAATGGCCATTAGTTTAATAGCTTTAGTAAAAAAAAATTCAATTATGGTACAAACACAAGTCATGAGGAGAATCAAAAGAGAAAGGAGTCCAAGTTTCATCAAATTGCAAATAATCAATCCTCTTCGATTCACAACATCAAGGTAGAACTTGGAAAGCTTGCCAATGCCATAAGAATAATAGCACAAGGAAATCTTCCAAGTACTACAGAGTCAAATCCTAAGGAATTAAAAACTATCACTTTAAGGACTGGCAAGGAAGTGAAGACACAAGTTGAAATTTCCAAGGAGAATGAGAAGGATGAAAAGTAAGATATCATGGTAGAGGATGAGGCAAAAGAGAAGAATAAGATAGAGCAAAAGGATGTTCCTAAATCTTCACCTTCCTCTTTTATGCCAAAGCTACCATTCCCTCAAAGATTAAAGAAGTAGAAAGATGGAGAAAAATTCTCAAAATTTTTAGAAATTTTCAATAATCTATAGATTATTAATCCTTTTCCAGAAGCAATTATTTAAATGCCCAAACACAACAAGTTCATGAAGGACCTTATCATAAATAAGTGGTGTTGGGATGCTTATAAAACAATACCTCTAACAAATACTTACAATTTAATTATTTCTTAAAAGATCCTAACCAATTTAAAAGATCCAGGGAGTTTCACAGTTCCTTGTATTATTGGTGCTAGTGAATTTCCTAGATGTTTATGTGATCTAGGTGCAAGTATTAACTTGATGCCTCTTTTTGTTTTTAGGAAATTGGGTTGGGAGACATGACAACTACCAACATGTCATTGCAACTAGCGGATCATTCCATCAAGAAACCTCATGGAGTGATAGAAGATGTCTTGGTAAAAATAGACAAGTTTATTTTTCCTATTGATTTTGTTGTTTTAGATTTTGAGCAAGATAGAACTTGTCCATGGATTTTAGGTAGGCAATTCTTGAACACTAGTAAAGCCTTGATTGATGTTCATGAGAGAAAATTAACATTAAGGATAGGCGATGAAAAGGTTGATTTTATAATGCAAAAATTAATGAATTACCCTTTAGATGATGAATTATGCATGAAAATTGTTGCCAACAATGAATGTGTTCAAAAAGTTGATTTTACTTTAGATGTGAGTAAAAGAGTTAGGCTACCATATGAGGAATTATAAAGTGTGGGGAGAGCATGAGTACACATTCAACAAACCTAAATCTTTATTTGAAAGTGATAACCCCACACCCCCTTCCATTGAAAAACCTCCAAACTTAGAGTTTAAGCCATTATCCAACCATTTGAGATGTGCATTTGTGGAAGAAGTTAATACATTACCTATTATTACCTCTAATGAATTGACCATTGAGAAAGAAAAGAAAGTTTGTGAGGTAAAGGGTAGAATTCGAGCTTTAGGTTGGCATAATTTTGACATAAAGGGAATTAGTCCCTCTATTGTCATGCATAAAAGATATATGAAAGAGGAGAATATGCCTACAGTTGAGAGACAAAGGCAACTTAACCCAAATATGAAGGAGTTATTGAACAAAGAAATTGTGAAACTTTTTGATACATGCATTATTTGTCCTATTTTTAATATTGAGTGGGTAAGTCCAATTCAGAGCGTGCCTACTGAGTGGGAGTCTCTCACATTATTCCCTCCATAATGAAGTGCACATGGGTCAAGCTAATGACCTTAAATTAGAACTACTAATTTATTTATTTATTTTTCTTAATTATATATATTTTTTTTAAAATTTCTATCTTTTCTTTCATGCTTTGATTTTTATTTTATGTGTTGTCTTTTCTTTGAGTTTTGTTGTCATAGAGATATTTATTTTAAATTACTTGCATGTGTGTTCTTAATTTATTTGTTCATCATTTTTAGCATGTTCAAATTATTATTTTTTGGATTTATTTTAGTTTTGCATTGCTATTAAATTAATAAAAAAATAAAAAAAAATCTTTTATTTGTTTACTTAGTTTTCCTTTTAATTTTCAATGCTTTAGTTGAGAATTTTATTTTCATTATTTGCTTATTCATCTATATCTCCTCATGTGTTTGTGCATTTATTTTTCATTTTTATTTTGTTGCTAATTGTCCCTTTTGTTAAAAAAAATTATGTAGGCTGCCATCGCTACAACAGCAGTTGAGATTTCTTGACAAGCAACGCAAGAACGCTGCAACAACAGCACATTCGCTGTGACAACAACATTCCCCACCAAAATTTAGTAGTTCTTCAACTGCTACAACAGCTCTTGAGCTACTATAGCAGCCCCTAACCTGCATAAAAAAAAATTGTTTTGTTGCTTTGGCTTTCAAATTTTGGTACTTATATGTTTTGTCTCTTTCGTCAACTTCCAAGCCAAGTTCATTATTTAATGTTGCTTTCATTTATATAAATATAAATAAATAATAAAATCTTGTTTTGTCTTTTAATTCTCAGTTGCTTGATGCAACCGAATTCAAGGCACCTTCTTTTGGTTTTCTTTTATTTAATTAAAGCAAATTCAATTTAAGTTTTTCTTTCTTTTCTTTTTCTTCTTTAATTTTCCTTTTTTTTTTCTTCTTGAATTCTTCTTCAATTTAAACAATTATTTTCTCTTTGTTTTTAAAAAATAAAATTCAGAGACAAAAAGAGAAAATTCAAGAGAAATATTTTTCCATGATATTCAAAAAAATGTTATGCCCCTTATATATATACACATAGAAATCTTAATCACAACCTAATTAGGAATAGAATAACATTCTAAAGAGAATAAAGATTTTATTCCTAATTGTATATAAATATTTACTTCCTAATATATATAATGAAAATATTTACTTCCTCAACACTTCCCCTCAAGTTGGTGAATGTATGTCAATCATTCCTAACTTGCCAAGTGATTTGTAGAACATTTTTCCAGATACAGCCTTTGTGAGGATGTCAACTAGTTGAGTCTGAGAAGAAACAAATGGAAGATCAATTGTTCCTTGGTTCATATGATCTTTTATGAAATGTCTATCAAGCTCCACATGCTTAGTTCGATCATGTTGAACCATATTGTTTGCAATTGCTATGGCTACCTTGTTATCACAATGTAACAACATAGGCTTCAGATGTTTTAATCCCAGATCCTAAACAATTCGCTTTACCCAGAGCAACTCACATACTCCATGAGCCATTCCTTTAAACTCAGCTTCAACATTTGACCTTGCTACAACTTTCTATTTTTTGCTTTTTCAAGTGACTAAATTCTTTCAAACAAACGTAAAGTATCCGGATGTTGATTTTCTATCAGTTCGATCTCTAGCCCAATCAGCATTAGTATAGCCAGTAATTTCATAATCCTTATTCCTCCTAAAGAATAACTCTTTGCCCGGAGATGACTTTAGATATCTTAATACTCGGTATACTGCATCCATATGTTCTTTACTCGGAGAACGCATGAACTGACTTACAACACTTACTGCATAAGTAATGTCTGGCCAAGTATGAGATAGGTAAATCAACCTCCCTGCCAACCTTTGATACCGATCTTTATAAGTTAGAACTTGATCTCCTAGGACTAAAAGTCCATGGTTGACTTCCATTGGAGTCTCAGCTGGCTTACAATCAAGCATGCCCGTCTCTGTCAGTAGGTCCATTACATACTTTTGTTGGTAGAGGGAAATTCCTTGAGCTGATCTTGTAACTTCAATTCCTAAAAAAATACTTCAAGTTACCCAAATCCTTAATTTCAAACTCGGATGCTAACTGTCTTTGCAAGATTGTTGTCTCACTCTGATCATTTCTAGTGACCACATACTATCAACATATACAATCAGCATGATTTGATGAATAATATGTGATAAACATCACCATGCTTATATCCAAGCTTTCTCATTAAAGTTGAGAGTCGTCTAAACCATGCTTGAGGTGATTTCTTGAGTCCATATAATACCCTTTTTAGTTTGCATACTCGGTCAATACATTTAATTCCGGGTGGTGGATCCATATACACTTCTTCATGTATGGTTTCATTCAAAAAGCGCATTCTTTACATCAAATTGTCGCAGCGGCTAGTCCATGTTGGCAGCTAAGGAAATAAGAACTCGGATGGTGTTAATTTTTGCCATTAGGGAAAATGTATCTTCATAATTAATTCCATACTTTTGAGTATACCCCTTTACTACCAACTGAGCTTTATATAGATTTATGCTTCTATCTAAATTGAGTTTGATAGTAAATATCCACCTGCACCCCACCGTTTTCTTTCCTTCAGGAAGAGGAACAAGAACCCATGTCCGGTTCTTTTACAATGCCTCCATTTCATCATTCATGGCTTTCTTTCAATCCAGATCATCTAAGGCTTCCTGCATATTACTCGGAATAGATACAGTAGATAATTGAGTTATAGTAAGTGCATGTGAGTTAGCCAAATGGTTGGTTGATATGAAGTTGTTGATAGGGTATTTAGCTTTGGTATGAAGGTTTGGATCATATTATTTTTTTAGAACCCTTCTATTTATTCTAGAAGGATAACGAGCCTCAGTATTTAGAGTTACTAAAGGAGGCAAGTTTACCTTATTGTGCACAGTCGCATCTGAAATTTCTTCAACTTCTGCTGTGGGTTGGGAAGATGTACTATCTTGATTACTCAAATTTTCTTCAATTATCTGTCCAGGTGAGATGCTCGGACTCGGAACATTAGATGTTTATGAGATGCTCAGACTCGAAACATTAGATGTTTGTGAGATGCTTAGAACATTTAGGAGACTCGGACTTAGAACACTCAGAATGCTATCTTCAAATTCAAAGAGGTTCAAATTTTCTCCCCTGAAGAGAGCACTCAGAGTGGGAGAAGAAAGGAGAATTTTCATGAAACCGAACATCCCAAGTGACATACATTTTCTTTGCATTCAGATCATAACATTGATATCCCTTTTGTAGATCCATATAGCCAATAAAGATACACCGGATAGCTCAAGGATCTAATTTGTTGAGTGTTTGATGAACATATGCCGAGCATCCAGAGACTCGGGGCTCGAGATTATTGAGGGGTGGAGATATGACAAGTTCCTGAAGTTTCTGAAGAGGCATTTTGAAATCGAGTACTCTTGATGGTGTCCGGTTTATGAGGTATGCAATGGATTAAATAGTCTCTCTTCAGTATTCTCAAGGAACATTCATGTCAAATAATGATGCTCGGACAACTTCTAATAACTGCCGATTCTTCTGTTCGGCTATACCATTATGTTGAGAAGTGCCGACACAAGATGTTTGGTGGCAAATGCCCTGCTCGTGCCAAAAATCATTTACAATTGAGTTAACATACTCCCCACCATTGTTAAACTGCAAGACTTAAATTTTACTTTGGTATTGCATAGCCACTATTTTGTACAGGTCTTGAAACTTGGAGCACACATCTCCTTTGTTTGAAAGTAGTGATACCCAAGTCATCCGGGTACATGCATCAATAAACATTATAAATTATCGAGCACCAGATAGAGTAGGAATTTGAGCAGGTCTCCATACATTAGAATGAATGGCCATAAATGGAATTGAATTTTTATTATGACTCGGTACATAAAAGATTCGGTGGCCTTTTGCTAATTCACAAATATCACACTCGAATTCTAAGTCTATGGTATTTAAAAATAATTTCGATTTTATTTTTCTAAGATAATAAAAAGAAAGATGACTAAGATGACAATGCCACAAGATTACTTGGTCATTACCCAAGCAACTTCCAATAACCCTATTGACTTGACTTCACTTCTGACTTGAATTACCATGCAACTCAAGATAGTACAACTTTCTACATTTAACACTAGAGCCAATAATCTAGTGCATTGCAATGTCCTCAAAATACACAATAATTAGGCTAAAATTTGACAGTGCAATTCAAGGTTTCAGTGATTTGGCCAATAGATAGTAGATTACAAGAAAGAGATGGAACAACAAAAATAATATCTAGATTAAGAGAGTCAAAGTTAGATACTGATCCTTCATGAGTGATCGATGCTATGCCTCCATTAGCAGTTAGAATATTTTATTGGGTTGATGGGCGGATGGATGTAAGATGGTGAGTGGAGTTTGTCATATGATCAGTAACACCTGTATCAATAATCCATGTATTATTTTGAGTAAGATTTATCATACCTGATGTTGCATTAAGATCACCACTTGGTTTAGTACCACTAAAGGTGGTAATCGTAGCCTTTTTGAGCTTCTTACAAGGATTTTTGTTGAAATCCCACCATTTTGGATATCCTACAATCTCATAACATCATTCCTTGGAGTGTCCAACTTCGCCACAATGAGTACAGCATGTGATGGATGTACTCGATATTTTCCCTTTGAATTGGGGATAAGTTTGAGCTACTACAAGTACATAATGGTTCGGCAGTATCTTCAGCTCTTCCATTATATGTCATTGGTTGTGATCCCTCCGTACATATGCATAACTAGACTCGAGATCAAGAGGTGGATCCTTCTAGAGTATTTCACTCCGAGCATTATTAAATTCTGAATCAAGCCCAGTTAGGAAAATATGTGTTCGAAGCTGGGTAATATGTTTATGGAGTGATACTACTCCATTAACATCCTCCCCTTATGCACACGTCCAGGCATCGATTTCCTGAAATATTCCAAGCAGTTCATTATAGTATGCATGTAATGGCTTACCATTCTGACGTGTTGTGAATGATTTCCGGTTCAATTCAAATAACTGAGTTTCATCAGATCCATCATAGAAGGTTTTTGGGACAGCCTCCCTTATCTCCTTTGTTGTTGGATGACGAATGAATCTCTACATCAATGTTAGACTCATGGAGTCAATTAGCCAACTTTTGACTTAATTATTATCAAGGAGCCAAGTCTCCAACACTTTATCTCCTGTTATGGCTTTGGTATAGTGCCATTAAGAAAGCCAAATTTATTTATGGCTCCAATTTGCGTCTTCATGATCTGTGACCATAGAGTATAGTTCGTATCATCAAGAATAATTCCTGTGGGAAATGGAGAATTATTTTGAAGGGTTTGAATAAAATTGGGTGTTCCATTGGACATGATGGATGTGTTTTCAATGGTCATGATTTTTTAAGATTCAAAGGATTCAAAAGAAGAAAGCAAAAAATACAATTTCAAGAATGTAATAAAAAAATTTGATTTCAATGGGTATGCTCTAATACCATGAAGAATAAAATTCAGAGACAGAGAGAAAATTCAAGGGAAATATTTTTTCATGATATTCAAAGAAGGGTTACACCCCTTATATATACACATAGCAATCCTAATCACAACCTAATTAGGAATAGAATAACATCATAAATAGAATGAAGACTTCATTCCTAATTGTATACAAATATTTACTTCCTCAACAGTTTTCTCATTCTCTTTACAATTTTTAGTTTATTTTCTCTTCAACCTTCTTTACTCTCAAATTCTTCTTCTTCCTCATTCTCACAAACTCATCCCTCCTCCTATTAATTCTTATATTTCCTTTCAATTTCACATACCCATCATATATTTTCACTAACATGATGAAGATGATGGTCGCCCCAATGTGAATGAATATATGGTTGATGGCAATGTTGAGCAAGTTGTAGGCGTGGGGGAGAATGTGGGTTGACAACAAATATTTGCTCACCAGCATTAGGGGAGTTTCCTTCTACCTTATGCTCTTTTGTTTATTTTTGTTTTATTTTATTTTCTTATCATTTTTTTGCATGTTATTTTATGTTTCTTGCTTAATTTTCACATTGAGGGCAACGTGAGCTACTACTACTACTACTACTACTTCCACATGTTGTTGAAGGTAACTTTAGGTTAAACTAAAATAGCTTTCCCAGTCCCAGGATCACCGCAAGATGCACAACAATCTAGATAAGAGCAAACATGAAAACGTTGGGTGCTGTTTGCATTATACTTTATATATTTATGCTTGCACCCACCACTATAAAAAATACCTATTTCCAATTAAGTAAAGACAAAATTGCACAAAGCATGACATATTTTACAAGGCAAGAGGATTGAATTTTAGTAAATGATACAAGGTATGAAACAATTTTAGGCTTCAAAAGATGCAATTCAACTCACCTGTATCAGAATCAAAGCCATGGCCTCCCCAGATGATGTGAGTGATTAAAATAGGTTGGAAATGTAGCTATTAACATAACAACAATAGTTGTTATAGCTAGCGGGATTCCTCCTTAAATCCTAAATAGTGCTATCGTCAGTGGTGAGATACGCCACCTTCTTTGAATATTAAAAATTAATGCTTAGGGGCTATAACATTTTTTTCTTTTTTTTGTTATTCTTTAAGCCTATGAAATAGATGAAATAGAATCACAGACTACTTAAAGTGGTAGAAATAACTTCGACTGACTGACATTATTAACAAATGCTCTTATCATTGATATTTTCTCTTCAATTTTGTTATTTAGGTTTTCCAAAAATTAAGGATTTATGTTAAAAAGAAGAAGAATTAGTAGTAGTAGAAAAGGAAGAAGTTGTTATTTGGCTTTCATGATATTTTTTTAATTTTTATTTTAGTTAAATAGGTCCCACATAAGACACATTAGCGGTCTTTAACAGAAAAGATAACATCGTTTAAAGCTGTGTTTAAATGTACTGAATTTGGCAACATAAGGGGTACAAACGAACCTCAAAAAACATAAAGTGTCAATGTGAGAATCTAGGTAAACATTAGGGTCATATTTGAACCTTTTCCCTTATTATTTTCATTAATTTTAATTTCAGAGTTATACTTGTTTGCATGATTAGCTTATACATATTTAAATTTTTGCAACCTACACTCATTATGAGTATAGTACATTAAATGTGATTTACTTGTAAATGTTTCATAATCTTTTATTAATGCTTAATTTGTGATTTTTAAGTTAGGTTAATAATTTATGGTTAAGGACTTTTGAAAATTTAATAAACTTAACGCTTACTTGCTTTTGAGTGACAGAATTTTGTGAGTTAATATTTAAGAAAATTGATTATATGTGATACTCAATTTTTGATTCTTTGATGATCTTTGAGTCTAGCATATGAAATGGTAGCTTCATCGAAAAAAATGAAATAGAAAAAATCTCTCTTTTAATAAGGATCAAATATTTAAATTATAATCTTCTTATGCTCCAATCTACTCCAATGCTCTAATTCAAGTAAGATTATCCAAGGGACCCATTTAACAGTATCTACTCTTAGTAGTATAGGAACGGCATGGGATTACTATAAGTGGAAAGATTTATTAAAGAGAATTAAAAAAAACTGTATAAGATGGAGCATAAAACACACTCGTTTAAAAAAAATATTGTTGCTATCTTTTACGTTTTAGAATTAAGAGGTTCCTAAGGGTTAAGTGGGTAGTATCACTTGCTCTTGTTTTTCTTGATTGTCAACTTATAAATTTTTCAAAATTCAACAGTTAACTTTGCTCTTCACTCAGTAAAGCTTATATCTTTGACCTTGAGTTATCAATTTAATTATGAGTTATAAGTTTGTATTAACTAAATATTGTGATGGATAGACAAGTTAAAGTCTATCAATGTGCTAAATTCATTGTGATGATAGGTGTTTTCATGTGTTTTGCTTGAGGACAAGCACAAGTTTAAGTGTGGGAGAATTTGTTAGTGTCAATTATTGTATAGTTTTCTATTTAATTTTCATACGATTTATTAGTATTTCTTTATATTTTATTTATAATCAGTGTTTTATTAGGATTTTAATCTATTAGCTTAGTTTTATTTCCTTTTTAGCGTCCTAGTTAATTTGTGCATTTTCTATATTTTTTTTAGGAATTTTTCTTTCCTAAAGAGTTTGGGATTCAAGCCAATAATTAAGGAGGTGTTTTATGGAGTTATTTTCCTTATTAGAGAAGGTTTTCAAGGAGGCAAATTACTATTTTGGTCCTTGGAAGAATTTACGGTATTTTTTCTCTATAAATAAAGAATTTTAGCTCTAGGTTTATTAGTGTCAATTATTGCATAGTTTTTTTATTTAATTTCCATAGGATTTATTAGTATTTCTTTATATTTTATTATTTATAATTAGTGTTTTATTAGGATTTTAGTTTATTAGCTTAGTTTTATTTCCTTTTTAGTTTCCTAATTAATTTATGCATTTTGGTATTTTTTTTTTTTGTAGGAATCTTGTTTTCCTAAAGAGTCTGGGATTCAAGCCAATAATTAAGGAGTTGTTTTATAGAGTTATTTTCCTAATTGAAGGAGGTTTAATAGGAGAAAAATTATTTTTTTAGTCCTTGGACGAATTTAGGGTATTTTTCTCTATAAATAAAGAATTTTAAATCTAGGTTAAAAAGAGCCATTTTGGGGATTAAAGATCTTAACAAGGATTGAAGATTGAAGCATGCTCAAACAAGTATTATCTATTCTTGTCCTTCTTCATTCTCTTGTTACTTATTTTATGTTTATAATTCTTTTTTAAAGCCATGTTTGGCTAAACTCTTTTTAAGTTTAAGTTAAGAGTAGTTATTCCATGATATGATTGAACACAAAAGTTTTTATATTTAATTTGATTTTCAGTTAACTCTATGAGTTGTTCTTCATGTCTTGCATTCAATTAAAGGCCCAATTGGTTACATTTTTATGGGTAAATTAACCAATGAGTGTTAGGACTTATACCACTCAACCACGAGAGTAAATGAGCTCTTTGAGGAACCATGATAATATACAGAGGTTTATAGTGATAAATTAATTGTTAAGGAACTTAATGAGTTTAGATTAACTTCTTAACCACGAGAGTAGGTTAAACATTAATGTTTGCATACTTAATTGACTCGAGAGCGTCTTTAAATATTTTAGAACAATTATCCTTAACTAAAGTCAATATCTTTTGTTTGTTATTGTGTTTATAATCATGTTAGGATTATGAAACTAAACCTAGGTTCTAAGCTTTCAGTTATTTGATTTTAATTTAGTTTTCTTTGCTTTGATTTATATTTTATTTGCTAAATCACCTTTTATTCAAGTTTCTCGCTAAGAAAATAAGTAAAGATATTAGTACTCAATATACAATCCTTATAAGAACGATAACCCTTTATACTGCAATCACAATCCCTGTACTTGTGGGTTTTAAACACGATAAGGTTAAAAGAACCATATTCAAGGATTAGATACCAAAGTTACAAACATGAAACCCTAGAAGATTGAAGGAGCAAAAAATTGAAGAATTGAAGATTAATTATAATTATTTCTTTCTTTTTCTCTTTCTTGTATTTTTATTATGGCTTTTTTTGTGATTTCTTGGAGATTATTAATAATATGTTATGCTAAATATTTCTTTATTAGGGATTGATGATCCAAACATGATTTAAGCTTCCAATTTAATAAACTTATTAGTTGTTACATATTGTGTTTAATAATCTTAATGATTGTTATTGTTTGGCCACCAATAAAATGATTTTAATTAGGTTTATACATTGGGAGATGGTAATTATAATAGACCTATAAACAGAAGTTCAACTTAGCTTAAAATTAGAGTTAATTGAGTTGATTAAATTCCATTGATTTGTGGTTCATAATTCATAATTTTGATATCTAGGTATTTTGATTGAAATGAGAATTGAGTCTTTATTACCTTGATTGATAGTTGTGAATTTAAATTAATTGATACTTGAGAGAGATTGATTGATGCTTTAGAAAAACTCGAGATATGCATAGCTAATTGAGTAGTAAATTTGGGTAGCTTAATGATTGTGAGGTGATTTAATTCCTAGCAAATTTTGATTATTGATTGTTTGTTCTTTAGATTTAAAAATTATTTTTATTTTATAGGTTCATTTATTTATTATTTAAATTTCTTTCAAAATTCCTTATTCGAAAGCCTTAGAAAATAAAGAATTAGGTTAATAGGCTATTAGAACGAGTCCTCGCGGGATTGATATTTTTATACTACTTGACGATGCAGTGCACTTGCGATTTTACATCAATAAAGGGGGTAATTATATAATGATATGTACATAACTCATAAACTATATAAGATGTATAAGTATAAAAGACAAAGATAATGGTTGCACAACTGAATGTGTGAAACAAGGAAAAAGAAAAAAAATTAGAAAATTAAACCTTTATTGGAGCTATTTAGCTTAAGGAAACTAAAAGTGTAGAAGGAGGATGATTAGATGATAGGGAAAAGGTGCAAATAAGCCCCTAATGTTTGGATCATGGAGCAAATAAGCTCCTTACATTTTTTTTGGACCATTTAAACAAAAAATTATGTTGTTTCCATATTTTAAGCCCCTTGACTGATGGAAGCTTTTTAACCTAATAAACACCATTTATAATCCATTAAAGTCTGCTGACTAGGATAGCCAAAGTGAAAGCTACCGTTGTAAAAGGCCCTATTCTATATCTTCTCCATCAAAACCTTCAAATGTTAATATTTCTCCTCCTAAATTCGACGGTGATTGGCAATTCGCTGAGTAGGATAACATCAGCTATAGAGATGGTGGCAGTGACTGGTAAGGCAAAGGAGACAATAGAGAATATAAAGAAGATAATGGCAAAGACGGTAGCAATGGACATCGGAGATGCAAAAAGATTGCAACTGTCTCTTAATTTCCCCTTATTTATATTATTAGTAATGATTTTTTTGTTATTGGTGTTAGTGTTATGTATTTATTAATTTTTCTATCTAAGCTCTCTTGCTACCATGTAAATCAAAGTGTTGATGATGGCTACAGTGACAATGGCAGTGATGGTGCTTGTGTTACTGCATTAACTTATAAAGATCATCTTGTGGTTTTTAATGACTGTGATTGTAAAGTTGTTATGAGCAAAGGAGGCATTATTAGGCAATGCTCTACTCTATGTTATTTTTATCCTCAAATTAAAAACCCTAGAAATTTAGCAATTTTAGCTTTCAAATTAATTAATTTTACTTACATTAAAGGCAATGAAGACATTAAAGGCAATGACGACATGATGCATAACATGAGCATAGGGATCTAAATACCTCGTAAGTATCCAACTGCTTGTAAATTATAATGCAGTAACAGGAGGGGGATCGAATACTGTTGAGAAATAATATTGGTATTAACTTGTACTCTATTAAAAGCAAAACTTTGAGGAATTCCATTGATAATATGAATGTAGATAAGTTTTTATAAGGTGATAATGGAAGTGGATGCATGCTTCTAGCTTGGAAATTAGGGACAAAAGAAGAATTAAAGCAGAAGACCTTAGTTAGCTGCCTCCTTTTTTTACTTCTTCTGCTCATCAACAAGCAACAAATTGCAAATGAACTTATACTAATGGTTATCAACAAAATTTGAGCTAGTGCCATAATATTATTTTAAGTACAGTTTTGTTGTTGATGGAGCAAATTAATAAAGAGGTTTTGAATGATAATTTTGCTATAATTGGATTCCCCTCACTAACAGTAGTTATCTTTAGATTTTATTTCTCTATCATAATTTTTTTTTCAATGAACAGGGTGATGGTTGTTTGAGGGCTGAATAGTTGTTATGGATGGTATGGACTGTATAGCGATATAGGAAGAAGGCAGTGACAGTGAAAAATGAATTGGGAAAGATAATGATGAAGAAAAGAAATTAATTTTATATTTTTTTACTAATATTTTATTATTTATACATTTAACACAATATTTACTTCTAGTTTATATATATTTCCAACAAAAAATATTTATATCAATTCTTAATTAATATTATTAAAAATTAATGAGTTGATTTTTTTAATCATAAAATAAATTTATTGTCTATATAAAAAGTTGGACTAGGCTATATACATGGTAATTTAGACTAACTTATTTACAAAATTTATAAACATAAAATAAATTTGAATTAAATTTTTTTAAAAATTATAAATATAATAATAATTTTGACTACATTGAATACAAAGTAAAAATTAGATGATTTATTTGTAAAGAAAAAAGTGAAGTGCCACCTAGTTGTACTGGAAACCCAAAATGCAGCTGAATTATTATTTGACCATGTAGCATTTAGATAAGGAAAAGTTACCCATAAGGAATACTTGATGTGTCATTAATTTAAAGGATGTGGAGCCTAAATAGATTTGCATGATTGCCAAATCATAGCTTTTACAAATGGTGTTTGTTAGGCTAAAAAGCTTTTGTCAGTTAAAGGGCTTAAAATACAGAGACAACATAATTCTATATTTAAATGGTTCAAAAAATATGTAAGGGGCTTATTTTCTTCATAGACCAAACATTATTTCCATAAATGATATAGTTAATTAATTTTAAGAAGCAAATGTTTGAATGAGAGGTAAAATGGAGAATTCCAAATTTGAGTCATCAATGCATTATTTGAAGGGATGTTAGTTATTTAAAAAAACGGAGGAAAAGAGAGGAACAAATATTATTGCCTATGGAAAGATCTTTTATACAAGAGAAAATTAATGAATTTCATGAAAAGGTAAACATTCGAGGGAAATGAAAGAGAAGTAATCGATTTTGAATCCAAGAGTGTTAAGATTAAATGTACACTAGAATGGCACATCATTATAATGCAGAAAAAGGTGTAATGAATGAACATCTGTCTAAGTTTAACTCAATGATCAGTGATTAAGTATGGAAGAGGTTAACTTAAGCAGCATGTAGCTCCTTTTTTTTCACTAATATTTACGATGACAAACAATGGGTATAGTTTGGATTAACTCAGTAGACTATGATGAAAGTTGCAGTCTTGTAAAATAAGTTATAAATAATGATGGAGCTCATAGTTGTATTATGGTCCTATATTTTAAAAGATGGTAAGGACTATGAAAGAAAAGTTAGTGACTTAAAAATAAAGTTAGAAGTAGAGAAAGGGGTCGAGTTGTTAAGGAGAATGATCCAATGGTGTTGCTAAATTAAAATTTCAAATTGAAATAAAGTATAGCTATATTGATAACCTTCATTATTTGCTTTTGTTAATCAAAGGAGGAATGAAAGGTAAAGTGCTCAAGCAAGTATATGACATGATGGTTCGATGTCAATAGTTTGTATGTTAGATTTTAGGAATATTTCAACTAAATATGAATTCATCCTTTACCTACTTATATGTAGATGAATACCACATATTTCCTAGTGCCACCAATAGTATAGGTTAATGTGACTGTAATAATTGAGCTTTAGGTATAAAAAGCTTGAAAATAGAACTAAACATATAAAAAAGTTTACGCATGCTAATGGAAATGAGAGTAGTTTATAAGATGGTATGTAAGGATGTTTTAATGAAGGTTGGTGAGGGAAAAATGAAGTAGAATAAGGATGTTTTGATAAAGGTTAGTGAGGGAAAAATGAAGTAGAATTTGAGACTTATAGCCATTAATAAAATTAATACTATGGTCAAAACGAATGGACTAAATCAATATCAAGCAAATGTGAGTTATACAAGACAAGTATAATTTGAAAAGGAAATAAGGAAGGTTAAGTAAGAAAATGAAAAATATTAGTAAGATTGAACTTATTACTAGGTATAGTTGAATATTGATTGCCAAATTACTATGTAAAGGAAATAATTTAAATGCCAAATACTAGTATTTGATTTGTTGAATGGATTGTCATACTCAGGTGTGTATAAGGTTGTGAGTTAAATGAGATAAATTTATAGGGAAATAATAGTTATATATGTAAATGTGAATAATAGGAATTTAATGAGTAAAAAGGATTATTATGTGGTGATTATGTGCACGATTCATAAATTATATGAGATATAAATACAACAAGATAGTTGTATGTGAAGATTGGAAATAGAACTTGGAATTAAAACCTTAAATAAAGATGCTTTAGCCTAAGAAAGCTAAAGGTTAAACGTTATAAGAAAAGCTTACCAGAGGATTTAATTATTTAAATTATTAAGGAATGAGTATATATTTTTGAGGTGGAGTGAAAATCACAAGTTTGAGATGAGCTTACATCATTTAAACGATATTAGTTACCTTGACGATGTTACACTTAACATACAAATAGGATAATATATCATAATCATGATGTGAAAGAGTGATAGATAAATCTCCAGTTGGATTTCAAATTGATGATGAGTTGAATAATTATGAAAAAGAGATACTCGAATGATAAATAATATCTTGATGTTAATATTTATGATGATAGATAATGAGTATAAGTTTGAAGGGTTTACTGACAATAAGAAAGATTAAAACCTTGTGGTTATTAGATGGTGAATTAATAATCTAGTAAATTAGAATTTTATGATATATATATATATATATATTGAAAATCTATTATAAGATTTGGATGATTGGCAGATGTAAGCATAGTTGTGAAAATAAACATTAAATGTGTCGTGGTATATAGGAATATGATCATTGCGAGGAATAAACAAGGAAATTAATAAAGTATATAATGGCAAGAAGGATGGTGAGAAAAGGTTATTAGTTATGATAATTGAAAACATTGAGTTATGAGGAAAAGAGGTGATTATACAAAATAAAAAGAGAAGAGATAATAATAATGCTCAACTGTGAGCTCAAAGTTTGAGAAGCAGGTGTAATTTATTTGTACGTATGAAAGCAAAATTTGTGGTGATTGTTATTAATAAATAATATAAGTTGACTTATGCTTGAGCATATTAGCTAGTTGGTGGTGATTGATGATGATGGAATAAGAAAGAAAGAGAAAAAGAATGATAATATTATTGAAACTGTGAACTTAAGACTGTAGAATAAAGTTTGATTTATTTAGGTAGTGACTGTTGTTAGTGAAAAATATGTTGTTATGAAACTGTATAGTGACATGAAGAGTTTTGAGAAAAGATTTTGGCTATAAGAAGTTTTGTGGTTACAACAAAGTGATTCATTTGGTTAAGGTTCTATGGTAAGTACCCATTGAATTTTGAGGACGAAATTCTTTTTAGTGGGGGAGAATTGTCACAACCATATATATATATATATATATATATAATACATGAATAATAAATAAATATTTATATACCTAAAATATTATTATAGTAAAATAAGGATGTGGATTAGGACTTAATTGCAAAACTCTAGAAAGGACAAAAAAAAAACAAAAACAAAAAAAGAGGAATGGAGAGAGTATAGGTGACACTCCCTTAAGGATTAGAGTTAATATTTATCTTTGGTGAATTGAGATAGTCCTTATCTCCATTTTTATGATTATCACTTACAAAAAAAATGAGAAGATAATAGGAATGGGCTAGAATATGATTATGTGGCACCAAAAGGAAAAAAAAAAAGAAGAAAATGAGAGAAGTAAAAGGAAACCTCTAGATTATGGGGGAAGAATGAGGACTACATTGCTACTCTTTAAGGAAAGAAATGTCTCTAAATTGAGGTTATCTCCAATTTGAGCTTATTACTTAATAAGACACACACACATAAAAAGGAGAATTAAGAGGAAGAGATGTAGGAGCTCTAGCAAGGTGAGTGAGATTTCTTCCTTATCTTCTCTTAGATTTGTCTCTTAATCTTTATTAAATTGATTATCTTGTGGAATTCTCTTTCTTTACTTTACATTGATTCCTTAATTTCTATCTAATTGAATATCTCTTTTTGATTGAGTATCTTTGTTGGTGAGTGAACTCTCCTTTCTCTTTGATTCTTGATCTTAAGCATTTTGTTGGGGGAAGTAAACATCTTCTTTTCAATTCTTTGTTGAATCTTAAGTTTGTCTTGAAACTTTTACTTAGTTGAATTTTGATTCTTGAAAAATCTTGTAATTTAATATTTCCAAAAATTACTTACCAAAGTTAATTATTTAAATATGAATTGTGTAAATGATATGTAAATATCGGTTTATACTTAGTGATAATTCATCTAAGAACAAAAAGATTTACCATTGAAGATTCAAAAATTCAATGCACTTATGAACAATAAAATTTTAAGAGCCATATCTTGAGTTTTATAACTCCAATTGAGATTCTTTTTGTGTTAATAGAAAATTTGAAACATTATCTACAAATTTGTCAAAAATAGCTTAAACACAAATCTATTGTTTTAATAGATTTGTGGAGGTGTACTTTTTATTACACAAAATATGTAAACAGCTTGACCAACCAAATTTATTTTGTTTATTCTCCTCATATACACATCTAGTTGGTGTAAATCTAATTGAAAACCACTCTAGGTTCACATAAATTAAACTCTAAACAATTTTACTTAAGAAAATAAACCATAGAATATTTGATGAATTTTTTATTGCACCATATGAATTTTGTTAATGTGACAGTCTATTAAGTAGACATTACGAACTTCAAAAGACCATAAATTTAGTTATACAACTCCAAATGAGGTGAATATTGATCCTATGGAAACTTGGAAATATCCTTAGTAACTTTGGAGGAAATAGAAATATCAAAATTTTCTATCTTGATGGTCTTCTAGAGCAATACATTGTATTGCACAACATCAAGAAGATAGCTTGACCATAATGAGCAAAGTTTGATATAACTTCTTTGATATATATCCAATTTGAGTAAAATCAATTGTAAAGTATTTTAAACACATGAAATTAATAATCTAAAGAAAATCACTTGAAAGTATACAATGTGGAATATTTGATGAAATTTTTAAGTGCATGTACCTAAACACTCACACTTAAAGGAGTGCCAGATCAAACAATGAACTTATATATGTGTGTATACTAAAAAAAGAACTTATGTGAAGATGAGCCTTGAATTGAATGTTAAGTTAAGAATTAACATATCAAATTTCTTAAAGAACAAATTTTAGTAAGATGAGATATGAATTGACAGAAATTGAGATTTATGTTGGCGAAATTATGATAACTATCTTGTGGACAACGCTTGAGATTCAATTTGCTGTTGTGGTGAATCCAAGTGGTATTATTTGTATGCATACAATTGTGATGAGCCTTTGATGTGCCGAATGGTACTGCCACATTAATATCAACCTATGAACTGTGCAATTGTGTGTTTGTGCTCATGTGTTTATATGCATTTGTGAATATGCGCCTGTGCGCTTGAAATTATGAATTAGTTCTTTGAAAAGATTTAATGATATTATTTATCTAAGTAGCTTTTAAGGTTGTGAGCTTAACGCCTGTAGTTGGAACATACACACTGTTGTATTACTAAAAGAATCTTATAGTTTAAATGTAACAAAAATATAATTGGCTATTGCACAAAATTCATAAGAGGCCATTATGATAATTTCAAGATAACTATATTTAATATAAATTTGCAAATTAAATGGAAGTTATTGAAAATTTTTAGTTTAACATTTTGTGTTTATTCTTGTACCTTGTTCAATTCTATTTGGTTATTCACTACTCATTTCATATCTAGTTATATTATTCTTGTTTACCCTATTATCATTGTACCTTATCACTCACTAGGTATTTTTTCTAAAAAATACTCACTCCCTCACTTCTATCTTTCAAGGTTATATTGTATCATATAAGTAGAACTTTAATATTGCCCTACGGCTTCCTATTGGATGATCACAAGACAGGAAGTTAGACAGGACAAGACAAAGATATACACTAGGATTTGATGCATACTATACCCATTTCTTACTTTGTTCTATGTAGGTTAGTCGATACAAAAAGGGTTACAATCATTTTGGAGATAAATTTTTGTATAACCATATACTTGTATCTTAAATCTAGCCTACTATTGTGCAGTTATGATATATACATTTTATTCGTATTAGCAATTCTATTATCTTGTCGTCTACATTTATGAGATTTAAAGATCATCCTTGGTAATATCTATTTAAATTTCCACCACGAGAATATTACACAACCCAAATAGGTTATGCAGCCCAAAGATTGTGATTGGTGGTACATAGCTTGTGATAGATTATGAAAATAATTGAAGAGTTATCTGAGATTACTTTAAAAGTGATGTCTCTCTACATTGGTTCTCTAATTAGGTGATATAGGACTAATAATCATCTAATTAATTAAGGTAATGGTGGAGAGGGGTGTCACAAATTCAAAGCTGACAAGTCAAATAGGGTTTAGCAAAAATAGCTAAGAGCTGAATTGATTTGGTTCAATTTAAGTTTTGAAATAATTTAGTTTGATTTTTTACTTTAAAGAACTGGAACATTTCTGATTTAGTTTGATTTTTATTATAAAAAGTAAAATTAAATCAAATCAAACAAAATTTTTAGAATGTTTTAAATTATAGATCAATTTATCACTAATATTTCAAAATAAATCAACAGTATTAGTTTTTAAATATTTAAAACTCTAAATAAAATTATTTAATATCAAAAATTTCAAACCAAAATTATTTGAATTCATTTTATAAAATCGGTTCAGTTGATTTTTAAAAAAATTTAATAAATACAATAAATATAAAAAAAGAAAAATAATAGATCTCATAATATAAATATTATGTGTGCACTGTAGTTTGCAAGCTATCTAGTGATTCTTCCGTGGTTAATTTTATCATGTTTCTCAAATTCTCACAGTTTCCTCAAAAGTATCTAAATCATTTCTTCTTCTGTTGTGCCTTTGCCTTCCCCGCAAACATAACACAATGAAATTACCAGCAAATTATCAAGCCAGGAATAGAATTAAAGATGAAAAAGGACCAAAAGAATGAAAGAGCTAATGGTTTTAATGATGTATGCAATTACATTCTATGCTTTCATTATCCGCCTATCCCTTCAACTCTCTCACCATATTTCCATTTCAGTGGAATAAAATAACCTTTCACTAAATTATTTCCATTTCACTAAAAAGAAGAATGAAAGAGCTAAGGGTTTTAGTGATTTCCTTTTTTATTTTCAAACAACTTTATTCTATTTATTTATGTCAAATTTACGATCTTTTCTCCAAAATTTATTTCTTTATGGATTATGCCCTGGATGGCTTCTTCCTCATAATCTCAATGTAATTAATTTGATTTTAATTTTTTTTTCTTGATTGATTTATATGCATAATTTCTGTTTCCAATAATAATATTAATAATCTACTTGTTTTGTTTTTGCAATTAGGATGTTTCTAATGCTCAAAAGAGAAATTTTTTTTAAGAGAACTTGCCAATTGTTATATTGGTTTTTGCAGTTCTTAGTGTATCACGAAATGGGTTAACAATCACTTTGAAATTAAAGGGAATGTCAGTTGTTTGGCTTTTTGTTTCTCTGACTGTTATAACCTATCTTCTTGGAGCTTGGTTTGTTTAGCCCTTCTCACCAAAACTAAACTAATCCTTTTTTTTTTTTAATTTAATTTACTCTTTGGTTGTTATTCCCCTAATTCCTTTTTTTTTTTTTTTGGGTATTATATTGTGTTGTGGCAACACTATATTTATCTTGTCCATTGCCTCGACTAATTTTCTTCTTGTATTTATGCTTTTGTTGGTTTTCAATGGTTAAGGTGTCATTCATATTCCTAATTTCGTGCCAAATTCTACTAGATTTGTGTTTTTTCAGATACTTGCAGAAATAGATTACTTTTCATTTCTATTCTGGGTTTTCAACATGTAATTTTCTTCTTTGTAATTATGTTTATAAGAGTATTCATTCTCCATTTCAGGGTGAGTTTTACGTAAGGCTATTATTTTAGCTTTGTTGTTAATCCCACATTGCAAGAAATAATGCTAATACTATTCACTAAGCTTCACTTCCCTTGTTGCCTAAGCAAAGATGGGTACATAGTTATCGGTAACTCTTATCTCCTCAAGTACCATAATCTAGTACTTAACTACTAAAACGTGGTACTTTTGAGTTCTAAATCTCTTTGGTTTTCGATTTAGATCTTTAAAAGAAGAGTATCCATTGTTTGTGAAGAAATAAAATATAAATAAGTAATAAAGGCTAGAAAAATAAGCTAATAAAAAAGAATGAGTCATTTCTCATTCCTAACTAATAACAATTACTCAAATATCAAAAAGTTAAAATAACAAAAGTTAATAATCAGTCTTCTTCTTTCTACCAACTCTTCATATTCTTACTTCTTCTTTTTTTTTCTATGCAATCCCTTTCTTTCTATTAAAAATATAAAAAATATACGTTTGACATATCATATACCAAAAAAACAAACCAGTTAAGCCTATCTCCCTCCGAAACATTATATATATTGATATTGGAGTTTTAAGTATCAATACCCGTATCATAAACCGAAATGTACCACATACCTGGTAACCATATGGATGGACATATATGGACAACTTCCGAGGCATCTTTAAGTGGTACATTTGCTTCTTTCCCTCATCTGTTTAGTGGGATTTTTCATGAAGATTCTTTGAGGCCCAGTTTGCAAGTTATAAAGAAAAGAGTTATGTGCAGTCAGCAGCCAATTGCGACAGTTTTTTCTTTGTTTTTCACGGTTTTGCGCATGTTAAGCTTGTTGTGTATTACAGAAGACCATTTGCTTTTCTTGTAAATTTAGTGTACAAAATTAATCAAATTTCATTTCCGTGTGATATAAATATGCTTTGGGAATCACTTGTACTTCAAGTATATGTATATTCCCCTGGGGGAGCACAAAGAAAGCTAATCAACATATGGGTTATATTATATTTGCATTTGTTGGAGTCCAAAATGCTCTAGAAAGGTATCTTAGCTTCTTCCATATTATTTTTTTTTTACCACTTTTCTCGTATAAGACATGATATAATGTGCCCATGCCTGACAACTTTGTCTCTTTGGTCCTGAAAAACTTCTTTCATGGGCGTGGTTGACATGTCCATATTTTTTATCCAGAATTATTGGTGAAGTCGATGGCAAATGGATTGTAGGTATCATTGTATGGACTATCCAATACGATACTCAAACTTTGTCCATTTTGAATCATGCTAACCCTCATTTACGTTATATATGTTATGTTATCAGGTAGAGAATGCTTTTGGGAATTCCCTTTTCAAGAACTTATACCGGTTGCCAGTGCTATTACTTCCACGAATGTGCAACAAAAATTTATTATAGGCAAGGGCCAATTTAATTATGCATTATTTGTGCTCCACTTACTGTTATAGCTTACAAATGTAGCCGTTGGTTACAATTTTGAAATGCCCATATGGCAAAAATAGGTAGCTATAAGAATAAGGATGCATGCATCTAATTGTCATAGATTTACAAATCCCTTGCCTCCTTACTCGATCCCAATATAGAAACAAAATTTTAAAAATATACATCTCAAACTTGCTGTAAAGCTTTATTTAACTACTTACATGCAGGTTGCAAACCTTGTCGGCTATGTTATCAGTACATCTGGCACTAATTGGCTAATTTCATAATTTCTTACATAGAAATTCAAGGGAACACTCCTTGCTTCCTTTATGTTATTTCTATATAGTTGGACAATTTCTGATATAGTTATACACACATAGTTGGATATATGATATGGTATTTCATCTCTCAAGATTGCCAGTATCGGGTGGCATGTTTGCAACCTTTTATGTGGGGACAAAGGTAAATGTTGGGAAACATCTGAAGCACTATATTAAATGTGGATGATGAGTGTGTTAATCCTCTCAAAATTTAATTATTTTGCAGCATATTTTCCACCAGTGATGTCGAGCAAAGGAAGCACGAAACTTAGAGTTGCCCACCCAGGATCTATTTACTCTGGCCTATGATGCCGAATGCTTGAGCTCCAATTATTATATAAAATGCAAACAATTATTGCTACTATGAGCCAAACACGACCATTTAGCACTCAATTGTTACCTTTGAGATGGACTGAGCATATTTCACGGCTCACTTTGTGCATTTTTTTTATGGTATACTTTGTATATTTGCTTTGCATTCAAATTAGAAATTGATTTTTGTTTCCTTCAATTTTCAGTAGGCCAAAACTAATAGGCACCAACTCCACGTATAAACTTAACAGATTTTACACTATACAAATATGATATATCTCCATAAACTTGATAGATTTTACTGTGTATTGAATAAATATCCAAATATGATATAAATTTAAGTGCACGTATCATTTTTCTAAACTATGCTAGTGATTGTAATTACATGTATGAAATGATTGTAATAAAAAATTGAAAAAGAAATTGATGAAATAATTAACAAAAATTAATGAGGATAAATATATATAGTCAACTTTCGCTCTTGAGTACCCACAATCCAATCTCTACAAGCTGCTGGTTTTCAAATTGGAAATTTTCACCATCTCTGATAGCTTCACCATGCTTGCTCTAAAACTGCAGCATGCATCATTTTCTGGGGAGCTATTGCAATGACCTGCTCCATAAAAATAAGAATTTTATTTCTGTTTGCCACCCATTAGAGCATCCGTAGAGCAAAAATACTAACATCTTCTCATGTCCTAATATTGATCCCCATTTAATGAGGCCATGGTCATCCTTTCACCAAAATCACATACACACAAGTTTAAATTAAAATTGTAACAGCTTTATGGGATAACCATTATCAGTCATTTATATAAAACTAGAGTTATCTTGCTCAAATCAGCCTAAGAATCGGATTAAAATCACCCCCAAGAGTAGAGGTTACTTACACCATAAACGGCTATTACTCTATGGTAAAAAATATAACATTCAATGTGATTTTAGCACACCTAAACTTGAATTTGAACTTGCCTGAACAACAATATGAAAAGAACTTTTAATTAGTTTTAGAAAAAAGAGCTTTTAATGAACCTATTCATGTCTAAATTTCGTTGCATAGCATAACCATTTATAAAAACAATGACGACATTTATCAATACAAACTAGCAATTTGTTCTTTTGCCAAAGGTTTAATAGTGTATAAATGTAATTTCTTATGCATACGGCTATCTTTATATTTGTATTTCATATATTATAATATAAATATGGGTGCATCCATCTCTTTATGGGTGTTGAGAATCACACCCTTTCATACGGTATCGGAGCAAACTATCTACAATTTTCTTTCTTTCCTTCGTTCCTCCCAAAATGTCAGCTACTTTTGCTGCGTCATCTGCTTCTTCTTCTTCTTCAATCTCCACCTCTGAAATACCAGTTAAAACCACTGTTCTTCCTTCTTCTCACTTGGTTTGTCATGTTAGTAACATCAAAAATCATGTCTCAGTTGTTCTTAATTTCACAAACTTCCTTTAATGGCAGACTCTCTTCACAAATATTCTTCATTGTTACCAAATTTATGATCATATTGATGACAAATCAGATCCACCTCCCTAAACTATTGTTAATGGTGAAATTTCTCAAATAAATCCAGCTTTTAATCTTTGGTTACAAATTGATCATATCATTGTCTCTTGGCTACTTGCTACTATCTCACCAGATATCTTAAAATAGGTTTTGCACCTAGGGAAACACCTTTCAGCTAGAGAAACTTGGACAGAGATTGAAAAACTTTTTCACGGTCATGTTAATGCCAAATATATGCAACTTAAGATGACCCTAAATCAAGTCTTCACATATTATCCTTCTCCTTCAAATCATATTTCTTCACCCATGATTTTTTTACCAACCCAATCTTTATCCCAACTTCCAATTTTTTTAAACAACCTATTGCCTATTCAAAACTCAACTTCAGATTTCATTTCAAATTTACCCATATCTTCCCAAAATTATGATCTACCTTTTCTTAACCAAAATTCAAATTCTAATCCTGATTTATTTTTACCCATAGCTCCATAAAATCATGAACAACCTACATCAAATTCTGTTCCATCTTCTTTAACCTCAACTACCCCAAACTTTTCAAATTTAAATGATGAACAACTTTCTATCCCCTCTTGAACCTTACCCGAATTAACTTCCTCACCTAAACCCTAAATACTACATCCTTCAAACACTACCAATGTTCATTCAATGATTACTTGAGGCAAAGCTAGTGTCTTTAAACCAAAAGAATTTGATTCTCTGCTTTCTCAAGTGCAACCTTCTGAACCCCACACTTTCAAGGAAGATTCTGAACATCAAGCCTGGCAGGATGCCATAATATCTTAATATAATGTTCCCCTCTCTAATAATACCTAGACTTAAGTGCCTCCTCCATCTACTTCCAACAATATAATAAGATGTAAATGGGTTTATAAACTTAAACAGAAAGCTGATGGTACTATAGAATGCTATAAAGCAAGACTTGTAGCGAAGGGATTCACACAATAACAAGGGGTAGATTTTGATGAAACATTTAGCCCAGTGGTGAAATTTGCTACAGTTTGAGTCTATGGCTCTTTCTTTTGCATGGTGTATACATAAATTAGATGTCAAAAAAGCCTTTTTCCATAAAAAAAAATTGATCAGGATATTTTTGTGGTTCAACCTCCAGGATTTGTGGATTCAAGTCATCCAAATTATGTTTACAAACTTAATCGTGCCTTATATGGATTGCACCAAGCCCCTCAAGCATGGTTTCAATGATTTACTTCGTATTTGAAGATTATTGGTTTCCATGGTTGCAAATCTGACTACTCTATGTTTGTTTATAGGGTTGGTGATGGTATAATTGTTTTACTACTTTATGTTGATGATATTATTCTCATTGCTTTGACTACTCCTCTTGTAACTCGCCTACTTAAACAGTTAAAAGATGAGTTCTTCTAGGTGGCAGGGTTTAGTGCACGCCCCAGTGTTTGGCGACCACGACACTGTATGGGCTCGAGGCCCACTAGAAAATACAATATAGGTCATGGGCTTATTCGGAGATGTAGTCGCCACTCGGATAAAAGATGGGACACACTGTACAGCAACTAGATCCCACAGAGGTTTCCAGAAGCCGTCATCAAAGATTGGGTTCAGAAACTGGGTATGAGCATTTGAATGCTCACCCAACCTTGCGGTTGGTCTCCATTTGTGTTTTGTATTTTATTACCGTTTAATTATTTAATTATTTTCTTGTCTACCATAAGTAATGAAATTGCCTTCGGATACTTGCCAGATTTTATAATTAAGTCCAAGTTTACACATTAGTCTAATTTCATGTCTTTAGGTCCCAACATTCAAAAAACGTAGTAAATAAAATAAATAATAATTTACAACCATACATTCAAAATTAAATGGGGGAAGGGATTAAGGATTACAATGCTTTTTAACTAAACAAACTAATAACATACAGAAAATAAACGAGACATATACCAAAAATAAACTATAAAAACAACATAAGAGTGGCAATATACAAAAGGTAACTGGCAAAAGTGACTACTTAATGACAGAAATTATCAAGTAATTCTTACAAATAACACACGGTTAGCCTTTCTTTTTACAAAAAAATGGAATCACATATAACGACATTTGCAAAGAGGTTCTATAAAGAGGTTTTCACATTATAAACTAAAGAAAGCATCAAATAATCAAGATAATCACCATCATGCAATCATACAGACATATTTAGGATCAAAAGAGGACACATTAAAGCAGACATCACAATAAAAAAAAAAGACAAAATGAAGCAGGAAATAGATTAATCCTGCCAATGAGGCGGTCGCCTCACTGATGAAGCGATCGCCTTATTAAGATAAGGCAATCGCCTCATTGATGAGGCGATGCCTCATCAACAGAGCTCTTGCAATCTCAAGACAAAAACTGGCAATATGCATATAAAAGGTAAGCTCCCTGAGGGCTTGTTAGTGGGGCGATCGCCTCACTGATGAGGCGATCATCTCACTAAGATGGGGCGATGCCCCTGTGAAGAGGTGTCACCTGACCACCAAACCGGCTCTGACTTCCAAGACGTGCAAACTTTTACTCTAAGCAACCAAAACATGCATATACACACTCTACACTCATAATATTATAACTACATACGTAAATATTCAAAGATCCATCAATAAAATGAGATGTCAAGCACATGCACTAGAGACAAACCTAGAATATGCTAAAGACTCAGTTACACACACAAGCAAGGACATACAAAATGATGAACATATCAAGTTCAAAGTGCAGTTTTCATACCAAAATGAGAGGCCCTCATAGCTACTTTGATTGAGGTCCTTGCTAGGATGTGGTATCTCTCCTTAACACAAGTATCTTCCTTCCTCTCCTATAGGAAAGTGTACCTCCTCTCTTCAACCCTCCCCCCTTTCTTTAGGACGTTCTTCTTCCTTTCTCTCCTTTCTCTTTTTCCTCAGAGCTTTCTTTTTTTTTTACTCCCCCTTCTTTTTTCCAAAAAAAACCCCCCTCTTCTTCTCTCTCTTTTTTTCCTTTTATCCCTTAGCTTCCCATGTCCCTAAGCTTCCTAACCCATCATGAGCTCTCCTAGTCTTTTTTTCCTTTCCCAAAAGTCTTTTCCTCACGTAAAAAGAAAGTCTAGAGAGTGGGGCCTGCGCCACTTAATTGTCATGATTGTAGTTGCATTAAATGCAGCTGCAAGTGGGCTGCCAGAGGGGCGACACCTCATCGGTGAGGCGATCACCTCTGTGATGAGGCCATCACCTCATTGGCAGCTACCAAAGAGGTGATCGCCTCATTACACTGAGGCGGTGCCCCTTTGGCTCGGGCCTACACTGGGCCGAGCGGGCTTGGGCCAAACTTTGGTAGTTGGGCTCGATTTTGGGTTTTCTAGGCTTTGAATTTTCAAGTCCACTTTCCACTTAGAGATTCAGGCTTCATCCTCATGTCCAAGTTCACATTCTCATCATTGGGCTTGACAATGGGCTGGTCAAACTGAGCAATCCTAATTCGTCCCCTAACACGGGCCGACCGAATCGGGTGTCTACAGTTCTCTATTAATGATATGGGCTATCTCAATTATTTTCTAGGAATACAAATGGTGATAAACAATGCTGCTCTCTTTTTTTGTTGACATATTATTCTTATTGCTTCAACTATTCCTCTTTTAACTTGCCTACTTAAACAATTAAAAGATGAGTTCTTTATGAATGATATGGGCTATCTCAATTATTTTATAGGAATACAAATGGTGATAAACAATGCTACTCTCTTTTTTATGTCAATAGAAGTATGTTACAGACTTATTGACAAAGGCTAATATGTTGAATTGTAAACTAGTGGATACTCCACTTTTTACCCATAATTCTCATTCTTTATCTAATACTAAGTTTCATGATCCAACTCTTTATAGGAGCATAGGTCATGGTCTGCAGTATTTAACTTTTACACGTCTTGAGATTACTTATGCAATTAATTCTGTCTATCAACACATGCATGATCCATTGGAGACTCATTAGCAATTAGTGAAGCTTATATTACACTACATCAAAAGCACAATTTCAGGAGGCTTGCAGTCATATAAAGGATCTTTGGCAAGTTTAGTGGCCTATAGTGATGCGGATTAAGCAAGATGTCCTTATACAAGGTGTCGAACAATAGGCTATTGTGTTTTCTTAGGCAACAATCTCATTTCTTGGGCTGCAAAGAAACAATAAACAGTTTCTCGTAGTAGTGTTAAATCAGAATATCGTGCTTTTGTAGGTGTAGTTGCTAAGGTGTGTTGGTTGAGATATATGTTAAATGATTTTTCTATCTCCATCAAATTACCTATAGAAGTGTTTTGTGATAATATTTTAGCCACTCATTTGGCAACCAATCTTGTTAATCATGCCTGAACGAAGCATTTGGAGGTCGATTTACATTTTGTTCATGAGAGAGTTGTATGGGGAGACATTGTTGTTTTTCATGTTAGTGGTGATAGTCAAATAGCAGAAATTTTTACCAAAGGAATTTCATCTACTCATTATTACATAGTAATATAGGTGTTGTTTCACGCTCAGGTTGAGGGAAGGTAATAGAGTGTATAAATGTAATTTCTTATGTATATGGCTACCTTTGTAATTGTACTTCATATATTATAATATAAATATGGGTCCATCCATCTCTTTATGGGTGTTGAGAATCACCCTTTCATAAGGTTGTGCATTTAGGCTGACCTGTACTAGAAAAATATACAAAGATTCTTGAGCAAGTTAGTTCTACCTTGCTACCCTGTGGCACAGTGTTTTCCATGCATCATTTACAGGCCTGAAAGCAAGGGTGGGCACAAACACAATGTTTTGATGATTATAATTTATCATATTCATATATCCATTTATAAAGTGAAGTATAGAGCCTGTAAATAATAAGCTAAAATATAAAATGGCACCTTTCTTCTTCTTCTATTTTTTTTAAAAGGAAAAAAAGCTACTAATAAAATAAATAATTTCCATGTAATGCAAGTAGAAATAGAAAAGATGGCAAATGATTGTGAGAAAAACTGAGAGAAAAAATTGTTTAACGCTTTTTAAATTGATGTTTAATTAGATTAAATTGGCAAAAAAAAAAAAATTAAAATCTAACAATTTGAATTCTTATCTCAAATTGTGAGAAAAAATTTGGAAAAGTGGGCAATATGTAAATATAAAAATGTATTGAGCCCAATATAATATAATTATATTTTTTGTTCATACTACTGATATTTAGAGTTTACTGCACTCTTTATCACATCCATATCCAAGACCGATATTAACTTGTAAAAATTAATTGATTAGTAGGTGTGTATATATACTGGAGCTACTTATAGTAAAATTAAGTTCAAGGATTAGGACCTAGTTGTAAGGAAAGGAAGATTGACTGTTAAATTGAGAAAATTTTAAAAAATTGGACAGAAAGCATGAGGTGTGTATAGAGGGTAAACATAACTGTGACTCATCATTTAGGAAAAAACTTACCTTCCCCTTCTTGGAGCGTAATTTTCATTGTGAACAAAAAAAAAAGGCGGAGAGGAAACGTTCGTGAAAGGCGAAAGAAGCAGTAAACAGTGAGTGAAAATTCTTCATATTCCCTTGTTTTCATTCTGAAATTCTTTCTGATTTTTTCCTCTTAATTGGTAGCAAAGTGGGTTCTTTGGTGGTTCAAGTATTTGTGACATCTTCCTTTGAATTTCTAATAAATTTGTTTGAGTGAATTGAGCCTTAACTTAGCTTGTTCCTCTGCAATCCTCTACTCAATTTGTGTGTTCTGAATTCTTGTTGTTTAAGTTCCTACGTGTTAGGTGTCAATTTTGAGCAAATTCAGGTTTGAGGCTTGGGCTTGAGTTTTTATTCACTTGTTCTCTTTAAGTTCTCATTGAATCTATCAAGATTTTTGTTGGGTGATGCCTTTTTATAAATCATCTATAACCGTTTTATTTTTGGTAGTTTATGTTGCTTTGTAGTTTGATTGAGAATGAATTTTTCTTGTTTTACTGCCATTGAATTGATTTCTCCTTAAAGCATATTTCCTTTTTGTTGTGAATGGTTTGCTATAATTCATCTCTCCTTCCTGGCTCTTATAATTGATTAAAATATGGGTTCATGTTGCAGATTACTTGGAACCTCGAAATATTATTAGGCAGAATAACTTAAGGATAAATTCATGGTGATTAGTGGGATACTGCTTAAATGGACTTACAATCACCTAAATAGGCAACACTCTAGATGTGTAGAGTTGTGTATAAACATGACAATTATTCCTAAAATGGTCCATCAATTTAAATTCAAGAATAATTTATAAGTTAAAATATAAGTCCCAAAATAAATTAGGAATATATATATATATATATATATATATATATATATAGGAGATTATATGACCTTAACATCGATGGACTGTAAAATAGGAGGCAGTGCTACCCCCTTCCTTTTTATATCGACAATGACAGGATCACCTCAGAATGCCTTTAAACAGTAGTTACCACTTGACTATTCCCTAACTAGCTAAATATATATTTATAATTAACTCAATAAGTATGCTTATCAATTATGATCAAAGTATAACTTTCCTAACATAAACAAAATAAATGAATAGATAAATGGGTTTTTTTTTTTTATAAATGTCGCAAAAAAATAACCTACACAATAAAAATACTCAAACTTTCTAAAATTACACATATGTCCCTTTTAATTAGACGAATGCCCTATCCTTCTTCCTCAGCTCAAAACACTTCCTCACGCTTCTACCTTAGCTCCAATCCCTCTCTTTTAGCTCAAAAACACATCTCTCACCCTCCTACCTCACATGTAATCACTCTACGTCAAATCAACAGAAACTGATTTTTCAAAAATGAATCATTTCTTTTCTCCAAAAATGCAAATACTTTCTTCAAAATTCCAACCAAAAAATCTTTGATTTCTTTAAAAACAACCCTTCATTGATTTCTTTTAAAACCAAGATCAACTCTGCCTCTCTCACATCAACCACCATTATCAATCTCTTATTTAAATTGAAACAACAAAAATAAACATCACCACAATTTTAAAGAAAATTAGGCAAGAAAAGCAGCACCTGGGCATCAAATAAATCGACTAGCTTTGATTTTGGAGGATGATGATGATTACAACAGTCTAGTTAAGGTTGCAACGAGGTTATAGTAGGGGATTTTACATAAAGAAGAAGACAAATGAAAGAAAGCTTCCGCTATGGCGTAATGGATAATGATGATGCACATTACACATACACATATACATGCTAAATGAAAAGACTAATAGACATGTAAATAATAAAGCAGAGATGCTATTCTAAAAAATAATAATAATAAAAAGGCAGAGACGCAGAGTAGACAGCTCAAATCCGAATTCCACTTTGAATTTCAACTTTATCTTTCCCAAATTTGTTTGCTTCCTCATCATTGCCAATTACGACTCCTCTCCTTTTACCTTCATGTCCTTTTGGTGGATTGTTATACCATGACCCCTATCCATATTGCAATATAGATCAGACATCCATCACACATTCCCACTAGAGAAGGCAAAACACGTTTCTAACATATTTTTTATTTTTTTCATCTTAGCTGCCCATCGTAAAGCAACAAGGCAAAAAGCCATATGTTGGCTTGCAAGTCACTTTGTTGATCATCAAGCCGCAAGATTTTTGGATTGGTTCTTTTAATCCATGCCATTTTAATTGTTCTTATATATATATAATGAAAATTATTTCATTTTTTAAATTTTAATTATAATAAATAGAGTTTTACTTATTTTTTTTAGTTAAATAATGTACGTAGATTTATTACTTAAATAATGTATGTTCAAATGATAAAATATATAAGTTTATTACTTAAATAATACATATTCATTGACCTTTACTTATAAATTCATTGATCTTCAGTTGCATAATCACTTTGAACATGCATGTTTATTGACCTTTAAACCTACAAATTAATTAATTTTCACTTGTATATTCAGTGACCTTTACCTACAGATTCATTGACTTTTATCTATAGTTAATTAATATTTTGCTTTCAATCTGATTAAAAAATTAAAAAGTATTTTTTATTTTTATTTTTATTTTATTAATCATAGTGGTTGAATTTATTTTTTTATTCATGATTTTAGTCAAAATAATTTTTTATTCTTTAAAAAATTATTTACTTTTTTATTTTTTAATTATAATAAATAGAGTTTTATATATTTTTATTTTAGTTAAATATTATAAGTTCATTATTTAAATAATGTAGGTTTATAAGATAAAACATGTAGATTCATTAGCTAAAAAAAAATTAAACAAATTAATTCAATAAGCAATATATTAAAATTATGATGAACCACTACAAGAATTTTGTGACAACTCAAATTGTCATATTAGTTAAAGAAATCATCACCATACATTTAAAATGACGTATTTTTGGTGTCATAGCGGTCGTCATGGCATGTGCGTGGTATTTTGTTGTGATGATGAATTTTTTATCTATTAAGTAAAGATCATTAACACTGACAATATTGATTTTCGTCACTTTATATTTTAGCATATAATGACAAAATTTTCTATTATTTAATGACGAAATAGCCGCCATTAATGAGTTGATAAAACAATAGTTTATATGACAAAAAAACATAATTCGTCACATAAAAATATTTTTTTGTGATGAATGAGATAAATTCAAAGAAAATCGAGGATCGTATTAGTGATACCATAATTGTAACCATTCGATCTCATTATTCGTAACAAAATATTAAAAAATATTGCGACGATTATGGAGTTTCATCACAAATATTTGTTAAGAATTGGTGACAAATTGTATTTGTCATCATTGATCATTATTTACATGACAAAAAAATTTCATTCCGTATTCTAACTTAATTTTGTCATTATAAAACTTAAATATAATGACCAATATAAATCGTCACAATTTGTTTTAACTAAATTGACAATTATAATTGTCATGAAAATAATGAACATTTAATGTCAAAATTTTCTTCTTGACATTTAATAATGACAATTATATTTTGGTCACTACAACATAACCATTTGATGACAATTGAATTGTGCAATTGATCATCACATTGTATAACTAATAATCTTAAAAAATAACATAGTAAAAAAAATGTGGAAAATCATCAAAAATAATTCAAAAACTGCGTTCATAAATAACATAAATAAATTGAAAGAACAATATATCTTTAAATAAATTGTTCAAATATGGCTGGTAAAATGTTCAATTATTATAACTAAAAATTGAAAACAATATTCAAACTAAATGTTTTTTCCACTAGCCTCCATAAATGCCATGAGTTTTTTTTATGCTTTTAGCTTATTGATTCAGCTGATCCTTTAGGTCATGAACTTCAATTTCAAATTCTTCAACTTGGTTCTTTAAATCATTAACTTGAGACTCAGAGTCATTGTGCTTTTGTTGCATGCTTTGAAGTTCATTTCTCAGATTAAGAGTGGCCAAATCATGTTCAGTCTTCCGTATGCTCAAGGGTTTTGGACCATAACCAAGACCTTTTATATATTCACAACCATGACCAAGGACCTCTAGGACAATTTCATTTGAATTCTTATCAATTCCTTCTTCATTATATCGTTCTCGCTTCTCAATCATTAAATTCTAACACAAATTTCAAAACCAATAAACTCGTAAGTATTTTAAAGCGAGTTTAATCAAAATACCTTTTTAATCACAAAGGAATACCCAATTATTTTTTGCATTTTCTGACGACTAATCGTTCTTTTAAGAAAAATGTGTTTCCTTATATAGATCAATTTTATCACAAACAACTCCGTTCATATCCTTTTAAGACTACCATATAAACATTAGATTAATAAGAACATATGATTAAACAAAATAGGTAGACCATATTTAAAATGATCATATTTAATGTATGAATTTATTATATAGTGTAATTGACAAAAATTTGGATGCAATTCTTACAATTTCATGTCTTTGAACAATAAATGGTTTTCAACCTGAAATATCTGGAGCTTTCACCCTTTTTCAATTGCCTCCATTAACTTTAATGATATGCTGCAAAAAAATTGTATCTTTCACATAACTGATAAGACAATACATTTTGTCAAAAAGAAATAATCATATAATGTTATGTCAAAAAGAAAACATGTCATAACGTACTACCTTATATTTTGATGTTGCAAAACAATCACATAATACTTCCCAGTTATCATTACTTGGGCAAAAAGATGGCTTGTTATTATTAGCCTCTTCCAAACTTCCAAACTGTTTGAAATGCTTATGAAGTTTGTATCTTTTTTGCTTGCTGCAGCACTTGAACCTTTCAATCAAACATTCTTTCACATTTGGATCATTTACATTAACTTCCATGTGAATTTACAAATTACGTCAAGTTTCGATAGATAACCAATTGAAACACTTCATAACACAAAATCAATATTCAATATTTACAAATAATTACGATCAAGTGATCAAATCCTAGTTCCAAGTCCTTTTTTATTTTGAAGTCTCTCCATTTATTTGGGATAGTGAGCACATCTCGCATTATTATACCAATTTGACTCAAAGGCTTAGTGGATTGCTAACCGCTTACAGGTCTTCCTATTAAAGGATCCATGCTGATCTTCATCTTCTTTCCCCCAACAGCTATGAATGACTTCATAATTTCCTTGCCCATTGTTTGCCTATGACCTCCCCTCCTTGATCCTTCTTACAAATTAAAAGATGAATATCAACATTTTTGTACAAGCAATACCAAAATAAATATTGTGAAACTTAATTTACCTATGACTGTTCCTTCAGGTTGGCTTCACAAAATTTTTGTTGAAGATACAATTACTTGAAACGATGCATTTTGTGAGTGAATTGGTAATGTCTCCTCAATTTGCCCTCCAACATCAACATTATTTCCATTAAGTGTTCCATCATTGCTTTCAGTAGCAACTATAACACCTTTATGACTCAAATGTTCGTTTGATTCATTAATATGGTCGTGTATTGTTGTATTTTGAATGCCCTTCTTTTGGGTCAACCACTATTTCTTTCTAAGTAAGCCTCCGGTGCCATAGTTCATAACCTACTCAAATTATTTAAAAAAAATTATTTATATTTTAATAATTACAGCGATAAAGTATTATATAATGCATTATTTGTATTATAATAAAATAATATTATTTTAATAAATTATATACACAGTAAAAAACAGGGTTTTGTTCTGGATCATGTAATGTATTGATGATTTAAAAAACATAAAAAAAACCTTTCTTGTTGTGTACACATGTGCCCTTAATTGCTTAAATATATATATATATATATATATATATATATGCCCTTCATTTATTCCTTATTTATTCACTTCATTTCTATTTATTATTATTATTATTATTATTATTATTATTATTATTATTATTATTATTATTATTATTATTATTATTATTATTTAATTTGTTCCTAATAAAGTTTTCAACCCCAACAAAATTATCCAAGCTACATTATATTCAAATTGGTTTTATGTAATTTATTTACCTTAAATATAACTTAGCCCATGTGTGGCCATATTCACATTACTTCTAAAAATATTAGTTATTGTTATTTGTTCGTAGTCTTCACCACTTTCCCATCCCAAGTGTAAGAATTTATGTATATATTGCATTATCCAAATTCAAAGTTGCAATCATAGCGTTAACCAGTTGGCCACTTCACTCCTACACTTGCCTTCTTCAACTCTTTATATATTTCTAATATGTCTTATTCAACACTTGCAAACCACAAATTCTTGCAAGGTTAAAACAAACATTTAGCAAGTGTTCTTTATTAAGGTGGCACTGAAAATTTTAGGATTTGAGAGTAGAATGGTTTGTTTCCATTCTTTGGACAAATATCATTCTATTAAATATTATAACATAGTACAACAAAGTTAACTACATTTTTTAGTGGTTCTCTTTGAGATCGCACACTTCATATGGTCATTTACACTTAAGAAAACAAAACAAAACATCCATAAGTTGTAAAGTAATAATTCACCAAGAGTAAATGTTTCAAATGAATAAGGAGTATCGCAAAGGAGGTCAAGAAAACTGGAAAAGAACTCCTAAATATTCAGCAACATGAACCCATATTCCAATCAATTATATGAGCCAACAAGACAAGAAAACACGTAGGAATTTAAACAATAAGAATTGAAAACACATAAACTAAGTAGAGAAATCATAGAAGCCAACAGGAACTGAACAAAAAAGAGGTTAACGCAGGATTCACTCACCGGTTTGCTCTCAACCTCACGTTCTTCTACTCAACAGCTTTGCGTTGTTCTTTTTTTTTTATAATAATTACCTGATAAACACAAATGGAGATTTTTATCTCCAACTTATGGATAAGTGTTAAATCTTAAACCACAAGAGAATGACACTTTAATTAATATTATTTAATTATTATTTTTTTATTTGATCCCTAAGTTTTTTTTTTTTATATTTATATATATGTTATCAAGTCCCAACCCATTCTTTAATTTACTATTATTATTTTATACACATAAATATTTAGTTATCATTTATAAATTTAATTTAATTTATTTATAAATATGTAATTTTAATGTTAATCTCAAATACGAATGTGACAGAAGAAAGGTGAAAAATTTAGAGATGGATTACACATCATCTTAAGGAGTATATTGAATCTATATTCTAGTTCTATATTTAGAGGTTGGCTAGGAAAAGCTATGGAGCAAGAGAGATTAGAGAAAGAATTAGAATAAACTATGAAAGCTAGGGCCATTGCTCTATTAGAATCCCAAAGATCATCTTGGAAGCAAATAGAGAATGACAGGTCACAATGCCTATACTCTAAAGGCAAAAATAGGAATAGAGGATATGGACAACATCAGGGAAGTCAAGTATCAATGAGGCAGTTGATGGCTCCACCAAGGTAACAGTCAAGGGCAACTCCTGTGCAGTTAAGAAAAGTTGTTATGTCATGGTGCAATAAGTGCAAAGTTAATCACGTAAGGGATTTTCCTAAGAAGAATGCTAGGTGTTTTCAATGCAATAGATTAGGACATTATGTACAGGAATGATCATGAATGGTGTAAGAAGAAAGGTCTAAAAAAGGGTTATATGCACCCCGAAATGCAACAATGACTGCTAGCCAAGGTGAAGCCAATAAAAGGGCTAAGGGCTCACGAAATGGGCCGTAGGAACATGATAGTTTCATTAGACATGAATTGTAAGCTAGAATATTTGTAATGATGGAACAAGATTAGGCTCAATTGTCCAATGTAAACAAAGGTATGGTTAATTAATTTAATAAATTTGCTTGTAGTTAAGATAATTGTCACGACCCAAACCCAAGGGCACGTGACCGGCACTAGGGAATGGGTAGGCATAAGGCCTCCGAAACCCGTAGTAAGCCTAAAGAAAAAAAAATAAAACCATTCATATTTAAACTTTAATTACTAAAAGAACATGTTATCAAACTGATTTTTCACAAAATACACAAATTCAACTGCTTAATTAAAATGTGTTTCAACATCTCATATTATATATCGAATTTAAATCTTATACATAAGCGTGGTTTACACAAATAAATTACACGATTATATTTAAACCATACAAATCCTTAGTACACATATACTACTGCAGCAACCTAGATTAACACACAGTACAGCTTACAATGACCTACATAAAATAGCCGGTGAAGAAGAAACCCGGCGTAGAGGTAGTCTAAGGTCGAACTCCCAAGCTCCTGAAAAAAAAATAAATTGAGGGGAATCAGACCTCACTGAGTAAGTCAATAAAAAGAGCTGTACGGTTTGAAAACCTTTTTGAAAACTATATATATATTTGTAGTGACAATAACTTATAATGTATAAATATAGCTTTTGAAAAATCTCAGTAGAACCCTAAACCCAAAAATCTAAATGGCCAACTGGGCCCACTTATTCCAACTAGACTATCGGTCCCCGAGAGCAAAGGCATCAACCGAGGCACCAAGTCGTAGTCATTCACTTAATCCAAATATATGGCACTGACGGTCTCCGAGAGTAAAGGCATCGACCGAGGCACCCATCCCAATCCATTATCGACCTTACAATCACTGGCGGTCCCCGAGAGCATAGGCTTCCACCGAGGCACCCGTCCCAGTTTAACATTCACCAATCATATATATTTTGGATCCATCTCTCAATCTCTACCATGTGCACATAGTCTTGGTGAAGCCCATCAGGTAGTCTGTTCTATCAAAATTTCTCAAAATCAATTTTTAATTAAATAAAATGCATTTAAATATTAAATAACAGCATTAAATTAAATAAACCATATAATCAATATTAAAATATGAGTGCACACATTTTTTAATTAAAACACACGCACAGATCATTCTATCGACTTACAGGATGAATGTGAAGGCTAACGACCACGCGTCTATCTCGGTCTCACAACTTCTGCTTCGAAATGCTCTAAAAGAAAATAACAAATCGACTTTTAAAACATGACTAAGGAATCGAAATCAACAATCAACAAAACAATGAAATTCCAGGATGACTCAAGGAAAACCGGAAAAAAACTCGATAGACAGGACATAACCTAACTAACGGTAGAAATTTTACGAATATCACATTTTACGAGAAAATCTACCGAAATTTCTGCAGAGTCTCCTCTGTAAAACGGACATCTCTCTACCAAAGGTAGAGCCAGACCTGTATAGAAAATGCACTTCTAATATCCACAACATCCACACTCAAGTCAGGCTCCCAAAACTACACTTAGTCTCGACCGAGATCACAACTCAACAAAATATCGAGAATTAATAACACTTATTTCTCAAAATACATTTTTCACATACACATATACTAAAAATAGGCAAAAATATATAAAATCTCAATTATTCAAAATTAAATAACTAAATTTGTATTCCATCATCAAAAATATAATTATAACCCAAATTAAAACTATTGTAATGTATTATATGTATATATATATATATATGTATATATATATATATATATATATATATATATATATATATATATATATATATATATATATATATATATATATATATATATATATATATATATATATATATATATATATATATTGGGAATTTGATATTTAAAATTTACACTACTTAGGTAAAAATACCAATTAATTTATAAAAATTGTCTAAACCCTTTAAATATTAATAAATCTAATTAAAATATATATTTAACTATGTTTAGCGTAAAATTACACTTTACCCCCCTAAAATACACAATTTACATAATGTGCTTTTAATACTAAAAATAATTCCTTAAAATTATTTAATCATCCCAAAAATTATTTTTCTCAAAATAAATCCTCCTAATATAATTAAAACATTTAATCAACCAACAAATTTTCTCCCAAAAATATTATTTAACCCACAAATCAAATTTGGCATAAACTCAAAAATATTTATAAAAATAGTATAAAAATCACAAAAAAATTATAATTTGAGTTCTAAAATTAATAACATTCACTAATAACCTCAATTATTAAAATTTCATAATTTTTAATCATAAATTTCAAAATTAGCATAATTACCCACTAAATACCTAAAATTTACATAACCCTCTAATTAACACCAAAACTCTAAAACCTTACATAAAATTAATATACTAAAACAATTAACTATAATTACTTTAGTTATACTAACTAAACCAAATAAAACCCAATAAATCAAGAAAAAAAAATTAACATAAATAAATAAAAATTATGAAAAATTCTATAAATTAAGAAAAATTAGGAAAAATATTTAAAAATCCAAATTGAAGCAATTTATTGGCATAATCCAACATATACTCAAAAACAACCTAAAATCAACATTCAAAATCGAGCAATAACCGGACAACAACCTAAAAACAACTCTGAGCAACTCACCTTCAACCTTCAATTCCGGCACCGGAGGTGAGTTGTAGCGGCGGCTCTTGGCTTGGACGGACACCTAAGACGATGAGGGAAGTTGGGGAAGCTTGGGTGGTGCTGGATCAGCTTGGATCGAAGCTGACAGAGGAGGAAGATGAGGGACAGCAGCAGCAGCACTTCCCCTGGCAGCTTGGTGCGATAGCAATGGTGTCACCGGTGATGGCAGGATGAACAGCACAGTGAAGAAGAAGAGAAGGAGGGTGAGGGACGATGAGGGAGAGGGTACAGGCTCGGGAAGTTTCTGTTTTTGTTCTTTTTTTTTTCTGTTTCTTCCTTGCTTTCTTTCTTTGTTTCTTGGTTTGCTTTTGTTTTCTTTTGCTATTTAATCCCGTTTTTAGTCCACTTCCTTATATATATATATATATATATATATATATATATATATATATATATATACACCTCCATTAGATAGAAAAAAATAATCTTTTATATAATATAACCTAAAAGTATTTATTAAAGATTTAAATATAAAGTTACTTTATTTAGTTAAAACATAGGGTATTACAATAATAATAGTGATATGAGCTTTGTTCATATTAATTGTATTTAGGTTTAATCTTAAGAGTTGATATGGAAATTAATAATAATAAAGTGAAATATATTAAAGAGATTTAAATATATTATTGAGTGCAACTCCATAATTATATGACACTAGCATTATAGGTAAGTGTGAATTGTAGGAATTTAATAAGTAAGAAAGATTGTTATATGTTCATAATTCATAAATTATGTGAGGTGTGAATATAAAAAGATTGTGGTTGCATAAGTAAATGTGTGGAGCAAGAAATCAAAATTCAAAATTTTAACTTTAATTAGGGTTGTTTCCGTTTAAGAAAACCAAAGGTATAGTTGTAAGAAAAGTTAACTCGATAATTTAATTATTGAAATTATAAGAAATAAGTACATATTTTTAGAGATTAAATGAAAGTCTTAAGTTTAAGCTAAGATTGCATTATTTAAGCTATGCTAGTTACCTTGAGAGTGTTAAGCTTAATATATAAATAAGGTAGTACATCAGAGTAGCAAAGTGAAGTGTGATAGACAAGTCTTTGATTAGACTTCAGATTGATGATGAATTGAATAAGTATGTAATATCTTGTTAATATTTATAATGATGTCACGACCCAAACCCGAGGGCATATGACCGACACTAGGGAATAGGTAGGCATAAGGCCCCCAAAACTCGTAGTAAGCCTTAAGGAAAAGAAAAATAAAAATTCAAATTTAAAACTTTATTTCATGAAAGAACACATTACCAAACTGATTTTTCTAAAAATAAACATAATTACGCACAACATAAAATATTCTTCATCATCAAATATCATAAATCAATCTTAAAGCATTATACATAAACATGGTTAATTAAAATGCAATACATAAGTATACTTAAGTTATACAAACTCATAGTACAAACACTACTAGAGTTTTTTAGAGTTACTACTATAATACAGCTCACAATAACCTACATAATATAACCGGTGATGAAGAAACCCGGCGTAGAGACGGTCTGAGGTCGAACTCCCAAGCTCTTGAAAAAAAATAGATTGAGGGGAATTAGACCTCACTGAGTAAGTTAATAAAAAGAGTTGTACGATTTGAAAGCCTTTTTGAAAACCATATAGTTATAGTGAAAATAATTTATAACGTATATAGCTTTTGAAAAATCTCGATGAAATCCTAAACCTAAATTTCTAAATGGCCAACTGGGCCCACTTAATCCTCATAGATTGTCGGTCCCCGAGAGCAAAGGATCAACCGAGGCACCAAGCCACAATCATCCACTTAATCAAAATATATGGCATTGGCTGTCCCCGAGAGCTAAGGCATCCACCGAGGCACCCATCCCAGTCCATTATGAACTTTCTAATCATTTGGCGGTCCCCTAGAGCAAAGGCTTCCACCGAGGCACCTGTCCCAGTTTATATCCACAAGTCATACATACATCAAATCCATCTCTCAATCTCTACCATGTGCACACGGTCCTGGTAAAACCCACCAGGTAGCCCGTTCTACTAAAAATTCTTAAAACTAATTTTCAATAAATAAAATGCACTTAAATTATAAATAGTAGCATTTAAATTAAATAAATCATATAATAAATACTAAAAATATGAGCGCATGCATCTTGAAATAAAACACATGCACAGATCAATTTATCAACTTACAAGACGAGCGAGAAGGCTGACAATCGCGCGTCTACCTCCATCCAACAGCTCCCGCTCCAGTACTCTCTAGAAAAAAATAACAAACCTATTTTAAAAACACATCTATGAAATTAAAATAAAAAATCAACAGAAATAGCAAAATTCTAGACTAACTCGAGGAAGACCAGATAAGACTCGATAGATAGGGAAAATAATTAACGTTAGGAATTTAATGAAGATGTCATGTTTTATGAGAAAATCTATTGAAATTTCGGCAGATTCTCCTCTGTAAAACGGACATCTCTCTACCATAGGTAGAGTCATTCCCGCATAGAAAAATGCACTTCTAGTATTCACAGATATTCACACTCGAGTTGGGCTCCTAGAGCTATACTTAGCCCCGACTGAGATCACAAACTCAACCATCACAAAACTTATTTTAAAAGAATGTGAAAATAGGCAACTTAATTTTATAGAAATTAAATCAAATTAAATAATTGAAACAAAACTTAAATTTTCTTTATAATAAACTTGATTTAATAATTGAATCATTTAATTCTCAAATGTATATATTACATATAAATATCCATAACTTAGAAAATCATTTCTCATTAAAGTTTAAAAACAAAACTTCACAAACATATATACCAAAATATATACTAATATAAAATATCAATTATTCAACAATTAAATAACCCATCTTCCATTTCATTATCAAAATATAAATATAACCTAAAATTAATTACTCATATTAATAAATCTCTACACTAAATATATTTACTATCAAATTCATAATTTAATACCAAATCTCACATAATACTAAAAAATAATACCTAATATATTATTAAAACCAACCAAAATCTATTATTTAACTATAATTAGCACAAAATTATGTTTTTACCCCTATAATACATAAATTTACATAATATACTATTATTACTCAAAAAATTCCCTAAAAATTATTTTCTCAACATCAAATTTCTTAATATCAATAAAAACATAAAATTAACTAATAATTTCTTCCAAAATATAAATTTAACCTAATTATCCACATTTGACATAAACTTAAAAAAAATTATAAAAATAGTATAAAAATCACAAAAACTAAAATTAAGTTATAAAGTCAATAACATTTAATGATAATACCAATTATCAAAATTTCATAATTTTTAACAATTAATTATCATAAATTAATAAAATACTAATAAAATACCCAAAATTCACAATTAACACAATAATTTTCTATAATCTTAAATAAAATCAATATACTAAAAATAATTAACAATAATTACTCCAATTACTAATTAAACTCAAATAAAATAAAACAAAAAATGAAATAAAATTTTGTAAAATAAAAAAAACTCAAAATAATATACCAAAATTAGATTTAAACAACTAATTAGCAAAATTAATCAATTAACTTGAATTAATTAAAGTTTAACACTTAAATCAACCTAAAAAACTTGTGAACAACCTAAAAATGACCTAAAAACAACCCAGAGCAACTAACTGTCTACCTCATTTTCCGTCGCCAGAAAGGGGTTGCAGTGGCGAGGCCAGGCATTGACCATCACCTGAGGAGGCAAGGCAAGTTGAGGGAGCAACGGCAGCACCGATCTAGCTTTAACAGTGGCAAGGAAAGCTTGGACCGAGAGAGAGAGAGAGCAAGGCATGCCAGAAATTGAAGAAAAGAAAAAAAGGAGGTGGCTAGCGGCTTGCTACGATGGAGATGGAGGCTCAGGCGGTCGATGCACGCCAGAGAGGGAAGGAACGCGACGGAGATGGTGACGGAAAGGGAGGAGGGTATTGGGGGTTGGTGTTTTAGGCATATGTGTATGTATACATTCATATATATATATATATATATATATATATATATATATATATATATATATATATATATATATATATATATATATATATATATATATATATATATACATACATACATACATACACACACACAAATACACACTTATATATATAATACCCTAAAAAATAACACCCACATAAAATAATAAAAACCCTATGTAATATATAATATATATATTACATATTATAAGCTTGAAAATAGCAAGGGTAATATAGAATAATCATACTTATAAAATAGCTATGTAATAGTTAATATTACAGAAAATATAATTCCCTAAAATAATAATAGCATAACTCTATCTCAATAAAATAGCTAGATAATTAACAATTATATAATAGAATTTAAAATTATTTATTAATACTACAAATTTGAAAATTATTTTATTTAAATTAAAATATAGGGTATTACAAATGACAAATAACGAGTATACGTTTGATGGGTAACTAAAATTTTTATGGCTATTAAATAGTAAGTTAAAAGTCTAACAAACATACATCGGGTGGTTTACCGTTTAAGGTAGCTTTCCATATACGTATGACTAATAATTTTATTCATATGGGCTTCTCACCATCGTCATTCACACAATGTGTCAGCAGTTAGCATAATCTTTTAGCTATATATTTTATGGGCATATGGAATTGCCTTTTACAATTATTCTTCAGCTTTGTGGTAATTAAGTTAGTAAAAATTTATGTTATTTCAGTAAATGATAATTCCTATTAAACCTTAACTCTACATTATTAATATGTGTATAATCAATGGCCTTACAACTATTATTAAAATAATCTCTTAATATGCATATTTATTAATAAAAATAGCATTGGTTCCTACTTGTTATACCTAAACCTGCTCACTGAGCATTTTTATACTTACCCCTCACATTTAATTTTTTATAGATCCTTTTGAAAAATAAATAGTAGTCACATAGAATAAGTCTTTTCACTTTTTTAATACTTAGTGTCTAGAAGAGGTGCCAATCAAATCAACTATTTTACCTTTTTTTTGTATGTAAAGATTATCTAATTATAGCGAGTAAGCTTGTATTTTGGCGGCTGTTAGTTGTCTTGGAGAATTTGGTGTGTAAATGTTAAATATTATCTAAAGTTTGCTTTAAATATTTAAGGCCTGTAGTATATTTTATCCTTTCTAGTATAAGTATGAGCTAGTTATAACAAATCACACCTACTTATTAGCTAATGCAATGGATGTAACAAAATATGCATATAAAGACTAAATAATTATCTTTTGTGTGAGAGAGTATCTATGTCATGACCCGAACCCCCAAGGCACCTAACCGGCACAAGGGAATGGAAAAGCCTAAAGCTTCCAAAACCTATAGTAAGCTTTAAAAACAATTTCTCAATATAAAGTTAACCCCTTAAAATTTTAATGAAAATCTAGCAGAGCTTCCTCTGTACTGAGAATAAAATAAAACTTGCAAAAATGCAAATAACACTCTCAATAATAAATGCTCAATCACCACAAATCCAAAGTCACCATAATACAACAAATATATAATAAGAATATAAAATAATAAAATATTGTTAATAAATAATTTAGATGGAAATTAGTTGTAGAACCCTAAACCATAAATCTATAAAGCCATTCGGCTCACTTATTTATCCAATGATCGTCAGTTCCCAAGAGCTAAGCTTCCACTAAGCTACTGGCTGTAGTCAGTCTCTTAATCCAATATTTACTGGCAATTCTCGAGAGCTAAGCATCAACCGAGCAACCGATCCTAGTAAATATTCAGCCAAACTATGCTCGAGAGATATGCATCAACCATACATTTTATATATCATACGCCTGAGAGCTAAGTATTAACCAAGCTTAACAAATAAATTTCTCAATAAGGGCCCAACTCATAATCATTACATGTGTGCACACGGTCTTGTTGACACCCATCTAGTAACCTGTTCTACCAATCTTTTCCAAAAATACTTTTATATATAAAATACACAAGAAATACTAAAATTGGAAATGAAAGTACCCTTAATTTCTCACAATATCCTTATAAATAAAAATCATAATAACAAATAATCGAATTAAAGCATCAATAATCATCATAATAAAATAATGAAGGCAAAATAACATTGAATATAATCAAAATATAATCAACATATTAAAATATCAAAATCAACATTATAATTTTTCAAATATGGAAATATTATTTCTTAAATTGACTCCTCTTCTTAAATATAATAATCGAATAGTATAATATTTCAATATTAAAATATAAATTGTTTAATTAAATTGTCCTTTTTAAATATATTCAATCAATGTATACTTTATGTGTAAATTCAACACACATTTCAAATATTAACTTACGAGTGGAGCGAGCAAGTTGATGTATCCTTGTTCTCCTAAGACTTGATGTCTCAGCTTCGGTATACTTTAAAAACAATATATATAAATAATTATCAAATAAATTCCTAATAACTCCCAAAATTCTAAAAATTTATAAAAACAATGGAATTATGGATATTGACTTAGGAACGCCATAAATGATTAATTTGAGGCTTAAGAATTATCAATGGAAATTAACTAATTTCTAGAGCAAACTTTCTGAGATTTATTTCTCAAAATTTGTAAAGAATTAAACTAAACTTTCTATATGAAAATTGATCATCACAATTTATATTATTTATTAAAAATAATATCATAATTATTTCCAGGTCGGTAATATTTACCCATCGGGATTCCGGTGGGACCCACCTAAATCTCATTAGAAAACTCAACACCTAGACAAATAAAGCATACTGAAATGTTCACAATAATTAATGGAGCACAATTGAAGCCTCAAATAACTCAAAATAGGCACAGAACAAGAAATCTAAACATAAACTGAAATTACCTAAAAATCTTCATCAAATATTCCATAGGTGTAGATCATATGTGTGGTTAGTTCCTATGGAATCCTGACATCGAGATGAATACAATGGAACTAACCACATTACCGAAAAACTAATAGAATAGTATAAATTAAAGGTGGAATCCTAATTAGAAAACTTGAATTATGCACTTTTTAAAGCCATGTCTTGCAAAATGATCACGACTAGAACGAAGGGGAGAACAAGACAAGTCTATGGTTCAAATTTAAGGTTGTTTGGGTGTTGAATGGAGAAAAAGAAAAGTATTGGTATTGAAAAGTAATTTGCCACCAAAATCATATATCCCCCATTGTTTTCTCTTTTGCCCATATGACTCTTCCTTTTAAGGAGAATGGACACCACGTGTCCATCTCCTATTGATGCCCTCATTTTTTTAAAATATATATATATCTCTTTTGTCTTCTTCCCGAATATCATATACATAATATAATACTAATAACAATGATAATAATAACAATAATAATTATAATAATAATACTAACAAAGATAACAACAACAACAACAACAACAATAATAATAATAATAATAATAATGTTAATATTAATAAACAAAAATTCAAGTTATTACATTCTTCCCCCCTTAAGAAAATTCATCATCAAATTTATATCAAAACTGAATTAGGTGGGGGTATCGACTATGCATATTCATCTCTGTTTCCTAAGTATAGTCCTCTATTGTATGGTTGCTCCACAACACCTTTACTATAGGAATCTCTTTAGTACGCAGTTGACGATCTATAATCACTATCGAATACTCTTCATATGATAAATCCTTACTAAGCTCCACCACCTATGGCTAAAGAATATTTGAAGGATCACATATATACTTCCTCAACATGGAACACCAGATGAATTCAAGAAAATTCAAGTGGCAACACCAATCTATAAGCCACTTCTCTAACTCTATAGTGAATCTTAAATGATCCAATGTGTCATGACCTAAACCCAAGGCACGTGACCTGCACTAGGGAATGGGAAAGCATAAAGCTATCGAATCCCGTAGTAAGCCTTAAAAGAAAAATGCAGAAAATTTAAAACTTGAAACCTTACAATAAATAATTAAATCACAATGGACATTATCAAACTGATTTTTCTGAATATAATTTAAACCATAATATCATAGTGCATAAAATAAATAAACTTCAGTTATACAAATAGTGTCTCGATACACAATATTATAAATACATGATATCTCAAATAAAATATGTTTTTATAATTTTCTCTACTGCAATACACAAAATAAATACATCACAACTAAATAGATCTACATTGAATAGCCAGTGATGAAACGACAAGGCAAAAAGAAGTAGGCCTAATAGAAAAATCCCATATTCCTGAAAAAAATTGAGGGGAGTCAGACCTCACTAAGTAAGTTAATAAAAGAGTTGTACAGTTTGAAAACCGTATAAATATAGTGAAAATAATTTATAATATATATATATATAGCTTTTGAAAAGTCTCGGTAGAACCCTAAACCTAATTCTAAATGGCCAAACTAGGCCCACTTAATCCAAACGGACTGCTGGTCCCCGAGAGTATAGGCATCAACTGAGGCACCAAGTCACAATCATCCACTTAGTCTAGGCATATGGTACTAGCAGTCCCCGAAAGTTAAGGCATCCATCGAGGCACCAGTCATAATCCATTCTTAATTTTCCACATCACTAGCGATCCTCGAGAGCAGAGGCTTCCACCGAGGCACCCGTCCCAATTTATAAACACAAGTTATACCTATTTTTGGATCCTTCTCTCAATCTCCACCATGTGCACACGGTCCTCCAGGTAGCCCGTTCTACCAAAATTCCTCAAAACTAGTTCTTTAAATAAATAAATAAAATTATTGATAACAACATTTACTTCAAATTGATAATGTAAATAATACCAAAAATATGAGTGCATGCAATTTAAAGAAAACACACGCACATATCAATTTATTAACTTACAAGATGAGTGAGACGGCTGACGACCGCACGTCTACCTCAATCCAGAAGCTCCCGCTCCGGTACTCTCTAAAAATAACACATTCATTTTTTAAAATCATGCTTATGGAATAAGAAGGGAAATTAATAAAATTTATGAGACTCTAGAATGACTCAGGAAAAATCGGATAAGACTCTATAGATTGGAATACCCTAATTTACGCTAGGAAATTACATAATATGTCACGTTTTATGAGAAAATCTAACAAAATTTTGGTAGAGTCTCCCCTGTAAAATGGACATCTCTCTACCATAGGTAGAGCCATTCTTGCATAGAAAAACACACTTCTAACATCTACAATCAACCATACTTGGGTTGGCTCTCCAATACAGTATTTAGCCCGACTGAGTTCACAACCCAACTAAACAACACAACTTAATTCTAATTAATAAAATTCATATTTAATTGTTTAAATAGTTTAATTATATAATAAAATTAGTTTAAACCCCATTTTATTACAAAATAATATATAATATATTATTTGAAAGTTAGTGTTTATTAGTTAAAAATAGTAAATAATTGTAAAAATCATTTTAATTCCTCAAATAATATTAAAACCAATTAAAATATAGTATTTAGCTATAATTAGCACAAAATTATATTTTTACCCCTATAATACAAAAATATACATAATATCCTATTATTACTCAAAAATTCCCTAAAAATTATATAAATGCATTAAAATTATCTTCTCAACATATATATTATTAATATTAATTAAAACACATATTTAAACCATTATTCCATCAAAAATCCAACTCTAACCTAATTATTCAATTTTGACATAACTATAAAATTCATAAAAATTATATAATATTCTAAAAAATTAATTTCTCAACACTAAAATTAATAAAAGTATATAATATCACTAAATTAACCAATTTCATAATTTAATAAATTAATTTATGAAAATTAATAAAATAATAATAAAATATTCAAAAATTCACAAAAATCAAAATAAATTCCAAAAATCATACAAAAATTCATAGAGGTAGATTGAGCTACTAAGAATCACATTTGTAAAGGGAGGTTGCAAGATTCAAGCTAGATCAAGCTAAAAAAAATTCGAAACCCTAGAAGTCAAAAACTGAAAATCAATAAAAACTCAATCAAATGAAGATCAAAGCTCAAACTAAGCTTGGAATGATTCTCACCAGTGCAAGAGGAGGAGAATGACACCAAAATTGCATGAAATGGTGGCCAGATGAAGGTTGGTCGAATTTCATGGAGGTTCTCGGCTTCTTTCATTTCTCAGCGTTGTCGGCGATGCCGCTGGTGGTTAGAGACGAGGAAGAAGAAGGGGGCGATGATGGGTGATGGTCGGAGGAGAGGGAGGCGCAATGAGGGTGGTTGGTCAGGATAACGGGGAGAAGAAGCCTTCACAGTGATTTTTTCTCGGGAAGTTTCTATGTTTGAAATGTAAATGCATATGTTTATGTATATTTATTCATGTAATGTTTATTATATGTATGAGTTTTGCATGGGATTACGTATGTGTCTATATATATACATAATATTATAGTATTATATAATAAAGTAATAATAAAATAATGTGGTCAACTTTATTTATATATATATATATATATATATATATATATATATATATATATATATATGTATGTATGTATGTATGTATGTATGTATGTATGTATACACACACTATATATATAATACACATACATATAACCTTTAATAATAATAATAATAATAATAAACAATATTATGGAATAATTAAATAATAAAAACAAAACTCAAAATTAAGTCAATCAATAAAAATATTATTTGTACTTAAAATAATATTATTAAAATAATTCTTTTCAAAGTAGTAAGTATAACATAAATTAATTTCCAAAATAATAAGTTTCGAAATAAATATTTACGTAGAAAATTATAATTAAACATAAAATAATAAATATTAACCACGAAATAAATAAATAATTTAAATATAATTTTTTAATTTATTAACATTGCATATCTCATTTTAAAATAAACTAATTTAAAAATAGGGTTAGTACACAATGTATCTCGAAGCTAAATTACCCATCTTATTGAATCTCATCACCCTTTTCATTCGAGACACCTTTAAAACACCATATCTCCAACATAAAATATTATATCAATCCTCCTAGGATCTGCATAGTTGTTCTACCTAATAAAAGTTATCTTCAACCTTTGTTGAATAATGAGGATCTTCTCTAAAATAACTTGCACTAATTCTGGGCCTATTAATTGTCTTTCTCCAACTTCCTAATACAAGGGTGATCTACACTTTCTACCATTTAATGCTTCATATAAGTCCATTCCAATACTTGTATGATAACTGTTGTTATATGCAAATTCAATCAAAGACAAGTGCAAATCCCATTGACCACTAAAGTCTATCACACACATTATTAGCATATCTTCTAATGTCTGAATGGTCCTTTTTGACTAACCATCCATTTGAGGATGAAAAGCTTTACTAAAATAAAGTCTCGTACCTAAAGCCTTATGTAGCTCTTACCAAAAGACTAAAATAAAATTTACTCCTCTATCAAACACTATACTTTATGGCACCACATGTAGGCAAATAATTTAATTAATGTACAACCTGGCCAACTTATTTGTAGTATAAGTCTTCTTAATTTGTAAGAAATTAGCTAACTTGGTTAACTTATCAACTATCACCCATATGGCATCATAGCCACTTTATGTGCGAGGCAATCTAGAAACAAATTCCATCGCTATCATGTCCCACTTCCACTCGAGAATGGGTAGTTGTTGTATTAATCCTGTGGGTCTTTGATGTTCAAACATAACCTGCTGACATATGAGATAAATGGATACAAACTCTGCAACATCTCTTTTCATCCCGTTCCACCAATAAGTGTCTTTCAAATCATTATATATTTTGGTAGTTATTGGGTGAACACTATAAGTAGAAAAATGTGCCTCTTCCATAATCTCTTTCCTCAAATCATTCACATTTAGCACACATAATCTAGTGCCTAAATGCAACACACCCTCACTATCAATAATAAAATCTCTAAATTGACTTTACTGCATTTCAAACATTATCCTCTATATTTATGAGTCTCTTCTTTGAGTTGCTTTGACTCTATCCAAGTACATTGATCATCTTTGAATTAAGCTAATAGACAAGACTTGGTTACTCTCCACTACAACCTATGATCAATCAATTCATACAACTCTTTAATATTTGACCTTCTCTTTAAGCTAATATAAGCAAGCCTTCCTGCTCAGAGCATCAGCCATTACATTAGCTTTGCCCTAATGGTACAAAATAGAGAAATCATAGTCTTTAAGGAGTTCTATCCTTCTTCTCTGCCTCAAGTTCAAATCTCTCTATTGGAAAATATACTTCAAGCTCATGTGACCAATGTATATTTCATAAGTTACAACATATAAGTAATGCCTTTATATCTTTAATGTAAAAATTGCTGCTACCATTTTTAAATTATAAGTAAGATAGTTCTGTTCATGCTTCTTTAACTGATGTGAAGCATAAGCAACTACTCTTCCATTCTGCATCAATACACATCACAGTCCAACTCGAGAAGCATTATAATACATTGTATATCCCTTATTCCCTAAAAGTAAAGCCAATATTGGAGTTAAAGTCAACCTATCCTTAAGCAACTGGAAGTGCTCCTAACATTTATCCGTCCATACAAACTTAGCATTTTTCTAAGTTAACCTTGTCAAAGGTGCTGCTATCTTAGAGAAATCCTTTATAAATCTCCTATAGTAGCCAACTAAACCCATAAAACTCCTTCTTTCAGTAACTATTGTGGGTCTCAACCATTCTATAATGGCTTCAATCTTCTTAGGATCCACTTGTATGCCATCTTTGGATACTACATGGCCTAAGAATGCCTTTTGATCTAACCAAAACTTACACTTGAAGAATTTGGCATATAGTTGATGCTCCCTCAAAGTATAAAGCACCATCCTCAAATGCATGGTATGCTCTTCTTCAATCCTTGAATACACTAAAATATCATTAATCAACACTATCATAAATTGGTCCAAGAATGACCTAAACACCCGATTCATCAAGTCCATAAAAGCTAATAGGGCATTAGTCAATCCAAAGGACATCACCAAAAATTCATAATAGCCATATCTTATTCGAAATGCAGTCTTTGGTATATCTCCACTTTTAATCCTTAATTGATGATACCCTAACATCAACTCAATCTTGGAAAAACACTAAAGCTCTTAAAGCTAATCAAATAAGTCATCAATTCTCAAAATAGTATATTTATTCTTGATGGTGACTTTGTTCAACTGTTTATAGTCGATACAAAGTTAGAGACTACCATCCTTCTTTTTTACAATTAACATTGGTACACCCCAAGGAGATGTGTTAGGTCTAATGAAACCCTTATCTACCAACTCTTTCAATTGCTCTCTAAGCTTCTTCAACTCTACAAGCACCATTCTATAAGGTGGCATAGAGATAGGATTTGTACTAGATACAACATCGATACAAAATTCTATCTCTCTTTCTTATGGCAAGCTTGGTAATTCTTCAAAAAAATTAGGGAATTCACACATAATTGGTACATTCTTAACTGCTCCCTTATCTACCTTTGTATCTTTAACCATAGCTAAATAGCCTTAACATCCCCTCCTAAGCATCTTTATAACTATGATTATAGAAATGAGATTTTTAAGGCATTGAACTCTTATCACCACTAAATTGGAATTCTGCATCATTTGAAATTCTAAAAATCACTTCCTTCCCTTAACAATCCAACGTGGCATAGTATTAAGTCAACCAGTCCATTCCCAAAATCACTTTAAAATCAATTGCATCCAAAAGGAATCAATCCAAAAACAACTCTCTAATCTCTAGTTCTCAACTCGAATGCTAATACATATTGGACCTAATCCTTTAACATATAGTTATACTACTCTTCCCTCATCTTGCATCACATCTCTAGCATGACATGATAGCTTGAAAAACTCACGGGTTTACTCCTATATTAACCATTATCCTCTAGCTATATGCTTCAGATGCCATATGTAATTATCTATCATTAAATGTGAATAGAAGTATCTCAAAAATCGCTCTTTAAACTCTAACTAGGTTATGATAATCAAATCATATATGACTAGATCAACTACATAAACCAATCTTGAGTCACGGCTTGAACTGATAACTCTACAATCATCCTCTGATTTATCTGTTGTAGCATCTACTATACTAGGGGCATGGATTTATTAAATTTCACTAGTCCTTGAATATACCTTGCTACACCAGCTACAAAATATATAGGATCTATATTTAGAGTAGTTATTTATGCTAGATGTTATTGTCCTTGTCTCTAAACTGTTACCACTCTAGGTCTATCACTTCTTCTGGCTGGTGGGACAGAGGGAGGAGTTTCATCATGAAATGATTGCTCCTTAATATTACATGTTGCCTTTGAAGCAAGAGCAGTGCGCCCTTATGTCATTTAAGGAAGACATATAAATCAACAAGATTTAAGACATAACAAGAATATTAACATATACACAGAATTCTAGAAACAATTATGACAAAAAGTAAGAACTATCAACCTAATTAGCACAGTAGTTTCAAGAAATGGCAGACAATAATAACCAAAAGAACAAGGATTGAACCATTGCTCTAATACCAACTTTGTCACAACTCAAACCCCTAAGGGCACATAACTGGCACTAGGGAATGGGAAAGCATAAAGCTTCCGAAACTTATAGTAAGCCTTAAAAATATTTTTATCAATATAAAGTTAACCAATTGAAATTTTAACAAAAATCTGGTAGAATTTTCCATTTATCGGGAACAAATCAAAACCTGAAAAAATGCAAATAACACTCCCAATAATAAATGTTCAATCATCACAACTCCAAAGTCACCATAATACAACATCCCAAACTCAAGTATATAAAATACACATTATAATTACCAATAGAATTACAATAATAATAATTACCCCAATGCTATTGCAGTGTCTAGATTATTTAACTTTATTTCACAAATATTAATAACATTATAAGGACCTACATAATACTGCCGATGAAGAATAAGTCTAGCGTAGGGGAGGTGAACTAATTGAAGACTCTTATATTCCTAGAAAAAAATAGTTGAGAGGAGTTAGACCTCACTGAGTAAGCTAATATAAAGAAATGTATATTTATTTAAAAACCTTCTTTTATTAGAACAATTATTACAAATATTTATTATAAAATTGTATTTAAAGAAAATCATTATTTGGTATATATATATATATATATATATATATATATATATATATATATATATATATATATATATATATACCAAATAATCATTTGCTAACTTCCTTAAAAACATAACTTCCAAATACCAATTGCTTAAACAAATATATAATAAGAAGATAACAAAATAAAATAATGTTAATAAATAATTTAGATGGAAATTAGTGGTAAAACCCTACACTACAAATCTATAAAGTCATTCAGCTCATTTATTCATCTAGTTACTGTCAATTCTTAAGAGCTAAGCTTCCACCGAGCTACCAACTACAGTCAGTCTCTTAATCTAATATTTACTGGCAGTTCCCGAGAGCTAAGCATCAACTGAGCCACCAATCCCTGTAAATGTTCAAACAAATTATGCTTGAGAGCTATGCATTAATTGAACCTTTTAAATACCATACGCCTAAGAGCTAAGCATCAACTCAACTTCACAAATAAATTTCTCAATAAGGGCCGGACTCACAATCAATACATGTGTGCACATGGTCCTGTTGACACCCATAAGGTAGCCCATTATAGCAATCTTTTCCAAATATATTTTTATATATAAAATACACAATAAATACTATAATTGGAAATGAAAGTAGTCTTAATTTCTCACAATATCCTTCTAAATAAAAATCATAATAACAAATAACCGAATTAAAGCATCAATAATCATCATAAAAAAACAATGATGGAAAAATAATATTGAATATAATCAAAACACAATCAACATGTTAAAGTATCAAAATCAACATTATAATTATTCAAATATTGGAAATATAATTTCTTAAATTGAATCCTCTTCTTAAATATAATAATTCAATAGTACAAATATATCAATATTAAAATGTAAATTCTTTAAGTAAATTTTTCTTTTTAAATATATTCAATCAATTTATACTTTATGTGTAAATTCAACACACATTTCAAACATTAACTTACGAGTGAAGTGAGCAGACTGACGTGTCCTTGTCCACCTTATACTCGATGTCTATGCTCTGGTATACTATATATATATATATATAAGTAATTATCAAATTATCTCCTAATAACTCCCAAAATTCTAAAAATTTATAAGAATGATGGAATCATGGAAATTGATGTAGGAACACCCTAAATGATTAATTTGAGGATTAAGAATTATCTCCAATGATTAAAGTAATTTAAATAAAAATTAACTAATTTCCACTGCAACTAAACTTTCTATACATAAATTGATCATCACAATTTATACTATTTATTAAAAATAGTATTACAATTATTTTCGAGTGGGTAATATTTACCCACCAGGGTTCGGGTAAGACCCACCTGAATCTCATTGGAAAAATCAACACCCAGACAAACAAAGCATACCAAAATGTTCACAATAATTAATGGAGAACAACTAAAGCCTCAAACAACTCAAAATAGGCACTAAAATAAGAAATCTAAACATAAACCAAAATTACCTAAAATATTCTATAGGTGTATATTAGATGTGTGGTCAATGTCTATGGACTCCTGACATCAAGATGAACATAGTGGAACCAATATGTTATCAAAAAACCACTGGAAGAGTGTAAATTAGAGGTAGAATGTTGACTAGAAATTTGAATTCTGCACTATTCAAAGCCACCTCTCATAAAATGATCTCCACTAGAACGAAGAGGAGAACGAGATGAATCTATGGTTCAAATTTGAGATTGTTTGGAGGTCGTTTGGCTATTGAATGGAGAACAAGAAAAGTATTGGTATTAAAAAGTAATTTGCCACCAAAATAAGATCTCCCCTATTGTTTTCCCTTATGCGCAAGTGACTTCTCCTTATAAGGAGAATGGACACCACATGTCCATCTCCAATCGATGCCCTTTTTTATAATATATATATATATATATATATATATATATATATATATATATATATATATATATTAGACACCTAATTCAGTCGACCCGTGTTAGGGGATGAATTAGGGGTGCTTGGTTTGACCAGCCTGTTGTCAAGCCTAATGATGAGTATGTGAAACTTGGACATGAGAATGAGGCCTGAATCTCTAATGGAAAGTGGACTTTAAAACCCAAAGCCTAAAAAAACCTAAAACCAAGCCCAACTATCCAAATTCAACCCAAGCCCGCTTGGCCCAGCATAGGCTCGGGCCAAAAAGGCATCGCCTCAGTGTAATGAGGCAATCACCTCTTTGGCAATTGCCAATGAGGCAATCGCCTCATCATAGAGGCAATCGCCTCATTGATAAGGCACTGCCCCTATGGCATCCCACTTACAGTTGCATTTAATGCAACTACAATAATGACGGCTAAGTGGTGCGGGCTCCACTCTCCATACCTCTTTCTTATGTGAGGAAAAGATTTTTAGGGAAAGAAAAAAGGCTATAAGAGCTCATGATGGGCTAGAAGGCTTAGGGGCATGGGAAAGCTAAGGAATAAAAGAGAAAAAGAAAGAGGTTGGTGAAAAAAAAAAGAAAAAAAGGGGAGGGGGAAAGAGCTCTGAAAAAAGAAAAACACAAAGAGGAAAAGAGAGAAAAGAACGTCCTCAAGGAAGGAGGAGAGGTGGGAGCAAAAGGAAGGTCCACATTTTCCTAAGAGAAGAAGGAAGAAGCTTGTGTCAAAAGTGGAGATCACGTCCTAGCAAGGATCTCAATCAAAACATTTCTGAGGGCCTCTCATTTTGGTAGAAAACTTGCACTTAAACCTAACATGTGCATCATTTTATGAGTTCTCACTTGTGTGATTAAGTTCTTAGTACATTTTAGGTTTATCTCTAGTGTGTCATGCTTGATATCTCACTTTATTGATGGACCTTTGATTATTTTTGCATGTAATTATAGTTTGATGATTATAGAGTGTGTATATGCATGTTTTGTTACTTAGAGTAGAAGTCTGTACGTCTTGGGAGTCAAAGCCGGCTTGGTGATCAAGTGACGCCTCTTCATAGAGGCGACGTCTCTTCACAGAGGGAACACCTCTTGACAGGCCTTTAGGGAGTCTATCTTTTGTGTGTGTGTTATATATGTTTTTGCCTCTGGAATATTAGGAGTCTCTATTGATGAGGCGTCGCCTCATCAATGAGGCAACCACCTCATTGATAGAGTCAACCCGCTTCCTGCTTCATTTTCTTTGTTTGCCATGATGTCTGCTTTAATATGCCCCTTTTTTACCTTAAACATGTCTGTATGATTGCATGATGATGTTCAATCTTAATCGTTCGACGCTTCCTTTAGTCCATAATGTAAAAACCCCTTCTTTATGGAGCCTTTATTAAGTATCATTATTTGTGATTTCAGTTTTTCTTGAAAAGAAGGACTAACTATGTGTTATTTGCATGAATTACTTGATGATTTATGTCATCAAGTAATCACTTTTGCTAGTTATTCCCTTGTACATTACTACTTTTATGTTATTTTATTGGTTTATTTTCGGTATATGTTTGGTTTATTTTCTGTATATTATTCATTTATTTAGCTAAAAGGCATTATAATCCTTAATCTCTTTCCCCAATTTAATTTTGAATGTATGGTTGTAAATTATTATTTATTTTATTTACTACATTTTTTGAATGTTAGGACTTAAAGGCATGAAATTGGACTAATGTGCAAACTTATACTTGATTATTAAATTTGGCAATTATCCAAAGGCAATTTTATTACGTGTGGTAACCAAGGAAATAATTAAATAATTAAAGGGTAATAAAATGCAAAACACAAATGGAGGCCAACCGCAAGGTTGGGTGAGCATTCAAACGCTCATACCCAATTTCCGAACCCGATCTCTAATGATGGCTTCTAGGAACCTCCATGGGATCCACTTATTGTACAGTGTGTCTCGACTTTTATCTGGATGGAAACTCCATCTTCGAATAGGCTTAAGACTTATATCATATTTCCTAGTGGGCCTTAAGCCCGCACAGTGCCATGGTCGCCAAACACTTGGGCGCACGCTAAACCCTACCGCCTATAGTGGCGACTCCACTAGGGATAGAGAAACTGATTCCAGTGTTTTGAATTTTATCATCTTTAATTATTTTCTTATTTCTTCCTGCGTTTATGCATTCACTACACATTTTGCACATAATGAGCACTTCGGTCCCGAATAAACCCGAAAATAGTTAGTACTTCGCTGCCTACATTTCACTCAAACCTGGTGGTGGAATAGTTGATTATTGTCACTCATGACACGTACTAATCTGCATTGTTTTACCCTTGAGTGGGGAGACGTATAGGATGTATATCATTGTGGGAGCTAAAGCCTTTTTACCTAAGATTTAAGCCCATGTAATGACTTAGCAACTATCCTTAGGAATTTTCCTACATGCATGTGTATTATGCCATATAATGGACCCTTAAAATAAATCTCGAGCCTATTAATAAGCAGTCCAAAATAAAATGGGCCCTTGTATCCAACTAAAGCCCATCATAAATAAGACTAGTCAACAAAGGCCTCTCATACCTACTCATAACCCATTTCAGATGGGCCTTGACGAGTAAGTTTATGGTGCTAAGGATCTTCGCTCACAGAAAGTGGACTCGAGCTTTATTTAAAGGAACCATTACTTGTCTGAATCATCTTGAAAGTTTTCTTGCATACATCAATTTTATTATCCCCCACTGATAATTGAAACCTAGGCCAAAAAATCCTAGGACAAGATAGTCGCCATCGAATACATATGTGGGAGAAATAAGGGCGGAAGATGCACATTAATTTCCATGCTCTGATCCTGTATATCTTTTGTGTGTGACCTTTTGTCTCTCAAATTTCCAAATAAAATGGACTTGCATATCATGCATACACGTCATGCATCATTCTAACTTACTATTTTACAGTACTATAGATCCTTCAAGCTCAGCGGGGTGGGTCTGAGCTAGTTCAGGTCATTTGGTCAAAATTCATAATTAGGAATGGCAGGAGGGTTCGATCCAGAAGCATTTTGGGGCATGGTGGAAAGAGGAAGTAATAACAGAAACCCGGGCTATGATGAGAGAAATGATGGAGGAGATTACTAAGCTTATTAGAGAGAGTCAGCCAACACAGCCACTCAATGCACCGCCAATCGATCCGGTCGATCTCAATGAGGAAATACTAATTACAGGAAGGGAATAAGATAATGTGACAGTGTTGGCCAATCTAGTGAATCAAAGAAATGTCATCCCAATCGAGGATATGGGTCAGACTGAGTGGGCTAAGAATGTGACCAAAATGATGAACCAAATGCAGGTAATGATCAAAGAGAAAGGTATGGTCGCTCCTCTAGACTATGATCTGAATCTAGAAACCTTGTGATGAACCGCTGCCTCATAAGTTTAAATTCCTAGACATGAAGAAGTATATTGGTGCCAAGGATCCCTATTTGCATTTGAAGCAGTATGTAACATGAATGAAGGCTATTGAGCTAACTAAGAGCCAAATTATCAAGCAATTCCCTATTTCATTAGAAGGAGCATCGATTCATTAGCATTACACCTTGGAACCGTATGTTCAGTCGAATTGGAAAGAATTGTGCACTGCTTTTGTTAAGCAATATGGTCTTCACGTTCAACTAAAGGTGTCCTTGAGAGATCTGCAGAATACCAAACAGAACTTTAACGAGCCTTTTGCTGATTACCTAACTCGTTGGAGAGGAAAGTTATCCTTGATGAGGCATAGGCCTGCTAAGTCTGACCAGTTGGTCCTGGCAATAGAAGGGTATGTTCCCGCATTGTCTAGGAAACTGAGGGATTTGGGGATCAGGGATTTTAAAGAGTTATACATATTTAGGGTCTAGAAAGAATCAGATTTGGCTCAAGATAAGAAATTCTTCGAAAGAGGATCTAGGGGCAAAGAGGGGGCCAACTCAAGCAGTAACATTCAGATTCATGCTATTCAACCACCAAGTAGCAATATACAAGTCAGTGTAGTTAGATAGCCTCGGAGGTTTTCAAATCTGGGATGTCCTATGTCCAAAGTCCTCGATAAGCTTATTGAAAGAACCTGCTACAACTTTGCCTTCACAATAACCCTCATTTGGAGCCAACCCAAAATTTTTCTGTAAATTTCATCAAACCATCGGGCATGACACAAATAGTTATACCCAGATAAAGCATGAAATCCAAGATTTAATAGACTTAGGTAAAATTACCGACCTAGAAAATAGAAAACCAAACACTCAAACCAACCCATTACCCAATTACCGAAATGTACCACCTCCTAACCCATCCATTGTGATGGTTAACTCTGGCCTAATTTGTAAGTCCTAAACTCCTTCATTGATGTCTCTCTTAATTCCCAACAAACCAAGCCTGAAATCCTGAAGCCAAGCAAACAACCCATGGAGTTACAGGTGCAAGTCTTGGACATATGGAGTTACGATGATGAAAGCAGAGAATAAGATGACCTATAGGACAATGAGGGGAGTGAGCCAAGTCAGCCTATGGGGAAAGTCGAAGAAAAGAAAAAAGAAACCGAGGTTACCAAGACTGGGCCCAAAAAGGCAGAATGTGTAGGGAAGGGAAAGGAGGTAGAACAAAGCAAAGAGACCATTTCCAGTGTTTAGGAGTTACTCATGCATTCTAGGGATCACAGGGAAACCCTGGTCCTGAAACTAGATCAGAGAAGAATTTCCACTAATGCCACTCCAAAACAGATGGTCCGGTCACTAACGGAGACTCCTCAAGGAATGATAACATTTTCTAATGATGATTTACATCTGGAAGGGAGGGATCACCATAAAGCTCTATTTATGAAAGCTGAGGTAAAAGGGAAGATGACCTGCTGTGTGATGGCTGATAACGGGTCTGCCATCAATATGTGTCCACTGAAGATTCTACCGAAGCTAAGGTTGACAGTAGCTAACCTAAAGCCTTATGAAGTAGTTATCAAGGCTTATGATGACACCAAGAGATCTGTGGAGGGAATTTTCAAGGCATTAGTTAAAACAGGGCCTATAGAAGTCTGGGTTAACCTACATGTGATTGATATCCTGGTAACATTTGTCATTTATTAGGGAGGCCATGGTTTCACCCTTTAGGTAGCGTTACATCCACTATTCATCAAAGGATTAAGTTTCCACATAAAGGAAGGGTTGTCACCATCTCAGCTAAAACTAAAGTCGCCATAGCCGCATTAAAGTTGATCCCTAAGGAGGTTTCCCTTAGCCCTAGTTTTGAAGTATGTGTGATCTATGAAGATGAGATGGATGAAAAGGTTCTAAGAATGATGCACAATATGAAATTTCTACCCGGCATGGGATTAGGAAAAAATCAGAGCGGACCTTCAGAGTTTGTGGGAAACAAAGTACCTATTTTAAAGTAGGGGTTAAGATTCAAAGAGGTTGATGAAGTTGGGAAAGAGATGGGTATGTCGGACCGGTCTGAAGAAAGGGAGAAGGAAGTTAGGGCTAGAAAGAAGACTTTATGGGAAATCTTTGTAAAGGAAGGTACCGACCACCCATACACTGGGACTCCAGAACCTCTCCTAATGGCTAGGGAAGTTATCCCAGGATTTGAGATTTTTGCTGAATTTATGAACAAAACTGGGGAAGCTGCTATCAAAGAGGCCCCTACTGAGGAGCTGGTACTGGCTGAAGAGGAGTCTAAAGAGGATAAAGCTATTTCGGAGCAGGAAGGCATTGATGATCAAAGCAAAGAATTTGACTTTGAGACCTACATCCTCAATTCTATCATAGACACCTTTTATGATGACTGTGATGTTTCTCTAGCTTCTTTGTTTGAAACTGACGATCTTTTCTTTTCAAAAGTGAATGCAATAAAATCTAAATTTGCTTATTTATGTGATGTGTTTCCTAACGGTTTTTTTTTGTTATGATCATTTCATGCATATGTTTGACATTAATTCCCTGCAAACTGAATCATTTAATTTAGGCACAAACAATAATCCTAAACATATATTGCTTAATTCTAGTTTAACTCATGGTGAGAGAGGAAAAATGGAAGAAATCTTAAAAAAGAGATAGAAAGTATTTGCTTAGGGTTATGAAGACATGCCCAGAATCGATAAGGAGATCTCAGAACACAGAATCCCCACGTACCCTTACATGGCACCAATAAAGCAAAAGCAAAGGAGGTTAAGGCCAGAATGGGCTCTCTTGGTTAAGGAAGAAATCAAAAAGCAGCTGAAGGCAGAGTTCTTAGAAGTGGTAGAGGACACTTAGTGGTTAGAAAATATAGTTCCAGTTCCCAAGAAGGATGGAAGGGTTAGAGTGTGTGTGGACTACCGAGATTTGAATAAAGCTTGCCCCAAGGATGACTTCCCGCTACTGCATATTGATACATTAATTCATAGTGCAACTTCCAATGCAATGTACTCTTTTATGGATGGATTTTTGGGATACAATTAGATCATGATGGCAGTAATAGATAGATTGAAGACATCATTCATCACCGAATGGGGCGTGTACTATTACCAAGTGATGCCCTTCAAGTTGATGTAGGGGCCACTTATCAGAGGATGGCGACTGCCTTACTGGACGACATGATCCATAAAGAGGTCAGAGTGTATGTGGATGATATGATGGTGAAGTCTGCAACTAAGGAAGGGCATTTTAAAGCACTAGAGAAGTTTCTAGCTAGAGCATAAAAGTACAATCTTAGACTGAACCCGAAGAAGTGTGTTTTTGGGGTTACATCTGGGAAACTGCTGGGGCACATTGTTAGCCAGAGAGGAATAAAAGTGGACCTAGATAAGATTAGAGCAATCAGGGATATGCCAGCACCAAAGAATGAAAAAGAGGTCTGAGAGTTTCTAAGGCATCTACAATACATCAGCAGGTTTATAGCCAAGTTGACCATCTATAATCCCATCTTTAAGCTTTTAAAGAAAGATCAAACTGTTGTGTGGGATGAAAGATGCCAATGAGCTTTCAAAACTATCAAGGATTATCTGATGAATCCCCCTGTCTTACAACCACCGAGACTGGGTAAGGCCTTAATCTTGTATCTGGCAATTGAAAAGGATGAATTAGGGGCAATGTTAGCATAAAAGGGTGAAAGGAAGATAGAACATGCTATATATTACCTGAGTAAAAAGCTTCTGCCCTACGAAGCTAATTATAGTTTAGTGGAGAAAACTTGTTTAGTAGTAATTTGGGCAACGAAGAAACTCTGAAACTACTTCCAGTCTTATAAAGTGCAGGCAGTTTCCAAACATGATCCCCTCAGGTACCTCCAACAGACCTTGTCTCTTATGGGAAAATTGGTCATGTGGCTTGTTTTGCTCACAGAATTTGACATAGAGTATATGGCCAAAAAGATAGTGAAAGGAAGAGCAGTAGCAGACTTCTTGGCACAAAGCCCAATGGATGATGACCAAGAGTGGAAATTGGAGTTCCCCGATGAGCATCTATGGGCGATAGAGATACAAGGCTGGGAGATGTACTTTAATAGAGCTGTCAATAATAAAAGGGCCAGAATAAGGGTAATTTTGGTTATGCCAGAAGGAGGAATGATCCCGATGGCAAAAAGACTCGATTTTGAAGTAACCAATAACCAAGCAGAATACGAATCCTGCATCTTTCGTTTAGAAGCATTGCGTAGCACGGGGGCAAAAAATGTTACGGTCTATGGGGATTCCATGCTCGTTATAAAACAAGCCACCAAGGAATGGGAGATAAAAGAAGACAGATTATGGCTATACTGGGAATACTTAACCACCATCCTGTGCTCCTTCACTCAGTGTAAATTTGTCCATTTGCCAAGGGAAGGAAACCAAGTAGTTAATGCCCTAGCCACACTAGCCTCTATGTGGGAAAGTAGGAAACAACCAAAGGCCAAGCCCTTAATTCTCATGAAGTCTCGAGCCCCCTGTTACGAAGAGTTAAGAGTAACGCTAGTTGACGCCACTAAGAAACCTTGGTTTTATGGTTTACAAAGGTATCTAGAAACTGGGCAATTTTTGGATGACACTGATAAGAAAGAGAGTATATCCCTACAAATGTTGTCTCGATAGTTCATAAGCCATAATGGGATGTTATACAAGAGGATGCCGACTGGGGTACACCTCATGTGCGTTGATAAGGATGAAGGTCAGAAGCTTATTAAAGCAATTCATGAAGGGGTGTATGGGCCACACATGAATGGGACTGTCCTGGAAAAGAAAATAGCCCACCAAAGGTACTTTTGGCTCACTATGGAAGCAGATTGTGTTGGATTCATAAAGAAATGCCACAATTGCCAAACATACAGTGATGTTAGCCGCCTACCGTCTATGGAGCTTTAAGGAATGACTTCTCCTTAGCCATTTGTTGTATGGGGAATTGATATCATAGGAGAGGTGAGGCCAAAAGCAACCAATGGCCATAGGTATATCATTGTGGCTATCGACTACTTCTCTAAATTAGTTGAGGCCGAATCCTATGCTACCGTGGGGTCGAAGCAAATGTCAAAATTCATCGAAAAGAACATAATCTAAAGGTACGGATTGCCGCACCATAAAGTTACAAACAACGGTGTTCAATTTCAAGCAGAAACAGCCACACTATTGAAAGATTATAAGATTGAGCACCACAGGTCATATCTATATAGGTCACAGGCAAATGAGGCGGTGGAAGCAACAAATAAGAATGTGAAAAAAATCTTGGCCAAAACACTGGAAAATTATCGAGATTGGGCTGATTACTTACAATTTGCATTGTGGGGGTACCGAACCACTGCTAGAACTTCGATGGGGGTCACTCCATACTCTTTAGTTTATGGGTGTGAGGCCGTTTTGCCCTTAGAGGTCGAGATAAGGTCATTGAGAGTCCTTCTGGAATCCAAACTCCCTGAGTATCAATGGGTCAAAAGTTAGTTGGCTCAGTTGACATTGTTGGATGAAAAGAGGATGAAGGCCATGTATCATTCTCAGCTATACCAGAAAAGAATAACTTGTGCCTATAATAAGAAAATCAAGCCAAGCAAGATTCGTGAAGGGGATTTGGTGTTGAAACTTATAAGACCAATCATGACCAATCCTCGAGGAAAGTTTAAGCCCAACTGGGAGGGACCGTATCTGGTAAAGAAGCTATTTTCAAAAGGTGCTGTCATTTTATCTGACATGGAAGGAAACGAGTTTAAAGAATCCATCATCCTAGACAAGCTCAAGAAATACTTTCTGTAAAAAGTCTCTCTAGGGAGAAAACCTTAAAAAGAGGATGTCTAGGAAAAAGTTAGAGATAAAAAAAAAGAGAAAAAGAAAAAGTCCTGATGGACTGAAAACCTTGAAAGAGGTGGATCAAGTAAAAGTTAAGGACATATAAAAGGGGAGAGAGAGGCGCAAAATGATTAGTCAAAAAACTTACAAGGGAAAGTCGACTAGTAACATAAGATATACTAGAGGTGAAATGTATATACATTTTTATGCTTAAATGAAATGAAATGGATTGCTTTAATTATCGTGAAACATTGCATAAAGTGTCCATTACAAGCCGTTTAACTAGTACAAAAGGGAAATTACTTCTAGCAAAAGGGGAAATGACAACTTCATTTCATGAGCTAGTTTTGTCTTCTCTTCTTTTGTTGCCTACCCTATGAACTTAACATTTGTAACTCTCTTATCCTTTTGTATTTAATAAACTCGTCTCTTTTTGTCTGTTACAAATAAACCCATGCTTTGTAATGATCATCGGTGGTCTGATCGCCGTCGTAGCCTAAATTTCTTTCAATGACTCTTCGAGGCCAAGTTGCAACCAGGTGGTCCAAGAAATTTTAAGAAAGCGACCCTGGCTTGAACTCATGAACAAGCTCTATAATCAGTTGTCTATGACCATATTGGCGGCAGAGGCGGGATGGATTATAGAAGGTAGCAAAATGGAGACCGGCAATCAGGACGCAGTATGTGTAGGACCGAATGGTTACATGCTGCAATCCCCACCAGGGACACATCTAGCGGATCAGTGTATTAAGGAATGTTGACAGCCAACCATGAATGTCCGCAGGGATGGGATGTAATTTCCTTGTTCAATAATGCTTGGCTTGGTAATGCCTGATGTCTTGAGGAGGTTCAATTAGGCCTAACTTTTCATAAAACCACATCTGCAAGATTGCAAATAATTTGATACAGACAGTATGACAGTTGTAAGTGAAGAACGGGACAACAGGAAACTTACCTCCAGTAGGAATGGGCTTCCTGAGAATCATCGCGTCTTCATAAAGTCATCCAATCTGATGCTAGTTTCTGCTAAGATGAGAGGGAAGGGATTGAACCCTAACTCCACGTGGTCGAGGGTGGAAAGGATCTTCGTGTCACAATGCCCTGAAGGAGAAACCAATAGAAATTGAGCATACAAACAGAGGGCTAACATGCGAGGCCAGTAAGTTTCTTCTTTGTCCACATTCATGGTGACCTCAAAGAAGGACTCTAGTTTGACTTCCAAGTCAGAGATACATTGAAAAGAAGACTGGGGTGGAAGGTTGAATATGCACGCCATTTATTACTGAATGGAGTGAGAATCCGGGTTTTCAAGGACAGGAATCGCAAGTCGACAAGCAGAGTCCATATGATGGCCAAGAATTGCCTTGAATTCCTCCAGCATAGGACATGTTTCTATTGTGTTGAACTGAAAAATGTGTTTATGGTGATCCTAAAATTGAACCATAGCATGGAGAAAAGGGAAATTGATTCTCCTAGTGTGGAGTGATTTAAAGATCGGAAGGTGAAACTGCTCTAGCCTGGCCCAAGATTTATTGTCTAAACCTTTCAAAATTGATTGTAGGGGCCTCAGACTTTGTTCTATCATGTTTGTGGCTTTTCAGAGGTGCCTAGAGAGAAACAGGAGGTTAGGGACAGTTGAAACTTAAGAATTAGGTCAAACTCAGGTTTGGGGGTTTTTATAAGGGCAGGACCTCCTGCTGCTGAGCAATCGCCTCATTAGTGAGTCGATCGCCTCATTAGTGAGTCGATCGCCTCATTAGTGAGTCGATCGCCTCATCAATGCGGCACTGCCTCAACAGCAAGAGGTGATCGCCTCTTCACCAGAGATCAATGAGACTATCACCTCATCAGCAATCTGAGCTATTTGTGCTTCTTCGAATCACGCAGTCTAAACAAGTGGGACAATTCCGTATGCAAACAATGAAATCAACTCACATATAAATAAATGAGAAAAGCAAAATAAGTAAATTTAATTAAGGAAAATGTTGAATTATGCAAGCATTCTATTCATAAAATCATAAAAAATCAAAATTTTGTGTTCACTATTCAAAGACTACACAAGTTTTAACCCCGGTACATCAAGCATCTGATCCAGTACCCTCGAGGTCAGCCTCCCCTCCGGCTCTGCTACCACTCCTGTCTTCATCCTCATCATCCTCATCCATCTGGAATACATCAATCTGACACTTGAGGGTGGCAATCCTCGCCTTATTATCCTCATCCCGATCCTATTCAGAAAAATCGCAGGTTAGTAAACCATGCAAGCATGCATACATGTAGAAAATAAAGAGGTTCTTACCCTCCACTGCTAGGTGACCTCCAGCATGTAGTCTCTCTAGGCCTCTATCATGCGATACATATATAGGCCCTGCTCCAGCAGAATCTGCATTATTGAAATAAATGTTGGAACTAACATTTTTTTTAAGAATTATAGTGAAAGCAAGTCAGGAAAAGAACATACGTGAGAAGCACCACTAGGGGTGCATGTAGGGGTCAGGTCCCCGTCCAAGGTCAAGAATTGACGCAACAACTCCCCAGGAGGAACCCAACATCTGGCTAAGGGGTCGAGGACGTGGATGAAGCTACCTCGAAAAAACTCAGAGCCGGGGGCAATAGTCAGCCTGGCTTCCTCGCCAGCCACAGAAGTCTCTCCCTGCCCAGATCTAGTCGATGCCTTAAGGGCTCTCTCTCCCATACTCATGACCTAATCGGGACCACGGGCCTAGCAGGAGCAGCCTGAAGATAAAAGTAGGATGAACATATTAAGAATGCAGTCAATTTACAAAAAGAGGGGAACCGACAAGGATATACCTGAGAGGTAGAAGTGGCCTAGAAGGGGACCGTCAGCAAAAGGTGGGTACAGATGAACTCCATATACCTACTCTTCATGCGAACTATATGATTCACAACTGGTGAGCCCATAACAGCTTGAGCAAAGTCATCACCCTCTAACTTATGAGCCTAAAGCATAATGTCAGGAGGAGACCTGGGGACCCGCCTAGCTCTAACACCTGCCCTCCAGTTCAGGACTTGCTCTCCCAAATACTAGGCTCGATATCTAGGGCCACAGAGGAGTGCCCTCTTTAGGGCTAAGGGCTTAGAGTGAGTCATCTCAATGGTTCAAGTGTTCTCAAACCCCCACAAGTCATTCCAGATCTGCAAAAAAAAAAAAAAGAGAAGAGACGTCAATATGTAAGTAAATTGAATATGAATAATTTACTAATAAGAAGGTTTGTGCTTTGCAGGTACCGCATCCTGTGTCAAAGAGTTCAAGTGTTGTCCGTGGATATGAACTTGCACAAGGTGCCTCTTCACGATGCAGTTGGCACCCCACCTACCAAGGGCCGGGAAATGGTCTCCCACTCGAGTAATGCCCACAAGTAACTCTAGCTCTAGAGCCCAGACCTGAAAAATAAAATAAGAGAAGTTGAGAAGACTAATGTAAGTAATGGGGGTCAGAACAAGATAAAGGAAAAAAGGGGTTATGACGCACTAGAATGACATGCCAAAAGCCATAAAATCTCCTAGCCCCTCGGACCACCTCATCCATGCTTTGGCACAAGTATGTCAGGGCGCAGCTACCCTAATCGAATATGGGAATCTAGTCAAGGTCCCGAAGGAGCGGTAGGAACATTAGATCAATGGAGCTGGTTGTGTCAGCGAAGAAGGTGGTACCAAGCAGGTAGAGCAAGAAAGCCCTCACCACCTAGTCAATCTCAAGGGGAGAGATCATCATTGTAGCCCGACCCCAGGTGTAGAAACTCCTAATCGAGTCCAACTTAAGGTTGTGAGTCCCCTTCATATCAGGAGTCATCCCTAAAATTTGCTCGATATATGCAACCATATCCGGAGATAGCTGGTGTAGACTCACATCAAAGGGAACAGGATCCCCGGCGCAGGCAATCCCCGTGATGGCAACAAATGATACCGGGTCTAAAGTAAGCTCACCGAACAGGAGGTGGAAGGTGTGGGTTGTATCAAAACACCTCTCATTCAGGGCATGCAGTGGCTAATAGTCCATGCGCCCCTGCTCATATGGAAGCGAGAGTACAAAGTCCTTAAACCCCATCTCCTGAATCTGGTCCCTCTACTCGTTGGTCAAGTCGCTAAAGAAGACCCGAGCTCCATGGAAATTCCTGGCACCCTTGAAAGTCTGAGCATCATGCTGCAAATAAAGAGATAGGGAAGTAAAATTTATGCATTTTGCGGTCTCAAGGAGAATTTTAGAATGAATGTACATGTATATGGCGCAGTTTGCTCTGTTAATGAAGCAATCACCTCACCACAGAGGCGATCGCCTTTGTGAAGGGGCAACAACAGATCACCTCTTCACGAAAGCCTATCGTCTCATCAATGAGGCAATCGCCTTATCGATGAGACGATCGCCTCATCAAAGAGATGTTCACCTCTGTGAGGCACAGATGGGAACAATGTTCAATTTTTAATGCAATAAAACATAAATTTCATATTTTTTTTATTAAATAAATGTCCTAGAACGATAATTATGCACTAACCCAATATGATTTTGTAGGGAATTTTAGGGTACTAACCTCTCCGGATGCAGAAGAGCAAATGTAAGACCCTAGGTCTACCAAAAGCGGAATCAAGTCTCTACGGGTCAATCCCAAACTCCTAGAAGCACTAATAAGAGGCAAAATATGATCCCACTCAGGTACAGGGGGCATTTTATCGTTCTCCATCGACTGAAAAGTGGGATGAGATATAAAAAGTACATGAAGTGTAGGAGGAGGAAGGGGAAAAGAGAAAAGTGACAAAAAGTAAAAGAGGAAAAGGACAAGGGAAAAAGTTATTTTTATAGCAGGTAAGAGTTTAGGGTTTCCCCTAAAAAAAAGGAGATGAAAATTAGTGCCGCATATTAAGGAGGCAGAATTCAGAGTACGGATTTTAAAGATGAAGTTTTCTAAAGGATTGGGCCAGGAAAACCCACATCACAAAGAAAGGGTTGTTCGGGTTTGAATCCCCAAAGCTCAAGGACAGGGCTATTCGGGTTTGAATCCCCAAAGCTCAAGGATAGGGCTGTTTGGGTTTGAATCCCCGAAGCTCAAAGAAAGGGCTATTCAGGTTTGAATCCCCAAAGCTCAAAGAAAGGGTTGTTCAGGATTGAATCCCTAAAGCTCAAGGACAGGGTTGTTCAGGTTTGAATCCCCAAAGCTCAAAGGATCGAGATGACTGTTTAGGTTATATCCCTGAAGTCAGAAGTGAATGACAATTAGGCCAAGAATACCCGAGAATTCAGTTTCGGTGTAATGATAATCGGGCCAGGAAAACCTGAGAATTGAGTTTCGGTGTAGTGATGATCGAGCCAAGAAAACCCAAGAATCGAGTTTTGGTGTAGTGATGATCAGGCCAGGAAAACCTGAGAATCATGTTTCAGGTGGTTGACGGTTGGGCTAGGAAAACCCATAAATTTATGTCCCCAGTGAAGTAGTAATCGAGCCAGGAAAACTTGAGAATCGAGTTGCAATATTATGATGATCGGGCTAGGAAAACCCAAGAATCAAGCTTCAGTGTTATGATAATCGGGCCAGGAAAACCCGAGAATCAGGTTTGTGTGTAGTGATGATCGGGCAAGGAAAACCCGAGAATCATGTTTTAGGTGATTGATAATTGGGCTAGGAAAACCCATAAGTCTATATCCCTAGTGAAAGAGTAATCGGGCTAGGAAAACTCGAGGTTAACTCATCAATGAGGCGATCGCCCTATTGACAGGCCTCTAGGGAGTCTATCTTTTACGTGTGTGTTATATACGTTTTTGCCTCTGGAATATTAGGAATCTCTGTTGATGAGGCGTCGCCTCATCAATGAGGCGACCACCTCATTGGCAGAGTTAACCCGCTTCCTGCTTCATTTTCTTTGTTTACCATGATGTCTGCTTTAATATGCCCCTTTTTTACCTTAAACATGTTTGTATGATTGCATGATGATGTTCAATCTTGATTGTTCGATGCTTATTTTAGTCCATAATGTAAAAACCCCTTCTTTATAAAGCCTTTGTTAAGTATCGTTATTTGTGATTTCATTTTTTCTTGAAAAGAAGGACTAACTATGTGTTATTTGCAGGAATTACTTGATGATTTCTGTCATTGAGTAGTCACTTTTGCTAGTTATTCCATTGTACATTGCTACTTTTATATTATTTTATTGGTTTATTTTTGCTATATATTTGGTTTATTTTCTATATATTATTCATTTATTTATCTAAAAAGTGTTGTAGTCCTTAATCCTTTTCCCCCATTTAATTTTGAACGTATGGTTGTAAATTATCATTTATTTTATTTACTGCGTTTTTTGAATGTTGGGACTTAAAGGCATGAAATTGGACTAATGTGCAAACTCGAACTTGATTATAAAATTTGGAAATTATCCGAAGACAATTTTATTATGTATGGTAACCAAGGAAATAATTAAATAATTAAAGGGTAATAAAATGCAAAACACAAATGGAGGCTAATCGCAAGGTTGGGTAAGCATTCAAACGCTCATACCCAGTTTCCGAACCCAATCTCTGATGATAGCTTTTGGGAACCTCCGTGGGATCCACTTGTTGTACAGTGTGTCTCAACTTTTATCCAGGTGGCAACTCCATCTCCGAATAGGCTTAAAACCTATATCGTATTTCCTATTGGACCTCGAAACCGCACAGTGTTGTGCTCGCCAAACACTTAGGCATGCGCTAAACCCCACCGCCTACATATATCTCTCTCTCTTGTCTTCTTCCCAAATATTATATACATAATATAATACTAATAACAATTATAATAATAATAATAATAACAACAAAAAATTCAGGTTATTACAGTATCAAATAAATATGTACATAAAAAAAGATTATGCCACTTGTTACTAGTTGTAAGGTTACAAAAGTGTTTAAAATTTTATATATCATATTCGAATTGTGGTCATATTTGATGTTATTCTTATTTCAAAGATCAACAAGTATTTTCTAGTATATGGTATTGAAATGTCTCATTACAAAATTGTTATGAAGAATTTAATTAGTGATGAGATTATGAGATTAAATTCCATAATAGCAGTAGTTGTTGGTTCACTTATTAAATTGCATAAACCCATAACACAAATTAAATTACATAATAGCAATAGTTGTTGACTCACTTAATGGGATGGTATGGTCAAATGGTAAGTGTGTGCCTAATCCTACTACGATAACTAATGGGTTAACCTAATAGATTTTGAGAAAATTACAAAAATTACCAAGGTCAACCAAAAAATTTATAAATATATAGTAATAATGACAGTATTTTCAAAATCATGGTGCATTGTGCATTTTTTTCCTTTTTTTAATTTTTAAGTGATTATTTATTTCTTCTTTCTTTTTTTCTTGTTTTGTCCATTGTTTTTTCCCTAAGTAATTTCTTCTTTCTCTTTCCTTCTTTCCTTTTTCTATTTTCTATTTATTTTCTTTTGATTATTTTCTTTCCTATTTTTTTATTATTTTCATAATTTTATTTTTCTTTCTCTTTCCCTTCTTTTTTCCTACTTTTTTTTTAAGAATACAAATTGAAAAAGAAAAAATTATAATGTTAAAGAAGAAAGTAAAGTAAAAAACTTATTAATTGTAAATGATGAGTTTCAAAAAGAAGAAGAAGAACAAGAAGAAGAAGAAGAAGATGATGATGATGATGATGATGATGAGTTTTGGTTGTTTTTGTAGGCATTTGTCAAAATAACTAGAAAAATCATTACAAAACAAACTCATAAAAATTGAAAAAGAACCAACCAAAAACAAAAACAACTAGAAATACAACAAAAAAAAAACTACAAAAAAGCTTATAAAACTTGTTGAACCTTGAGGGCTAAAATAATTATTTTTTTATGATTACAAGTAATTAAATAAAATTATATTTAATCCATGTGTTAAGTGTTTATATTCAAGTTAATTAATATTACAAAATTATTATATTTAATCTATGTGTTAAGTGTTTGTATTAGGTTAATTAATATTACAAAATTCAAGTCCAGACTTAAGCAATGAAGGGTCAATATATTTATTTTTCAAGTCTGCAATTTCCTATCATAACTCATGACGAACTCATCATGATCATGAAATGATGGTAAAATGGAAGGTTGAATTTTTATCAAGATTTAAAGTCATAATTGATCAAATTCAGTAGGAATCTTCATTATAAGTAGTCACAAGCAAATCTTAATCATTAGAAAAAAATTTTAAGAAAAATTATGAAGTTCCAAATTGCAAAATTCAAAAAGTTATCGAGAGCTATTACAACCATCATCACCATTAATGTTATGATCATAACGAGCAAAATTATGATTATGACGACTTTATCATGATCACGACGATAAAATTCAAAAATTGGCAGAAAGGTGTCATGAACATTATCACCACCACAATCATGATTATGAAAGTGCAAAAAATAAATCTCTTGTTAGCACCTCTAGAATTATAATCATGACGATTCTGTGATGATAATGATGACATGCAGGCCTGCTCTTTCTTTAGTATTTTAAACGGCTCTATTTTCATTAAATGATCATCCAACAGCTATTTTTCTCCATGAGGATATAAATAGAAGTCAAATTTCATTTGAAGAAAATTAATGAAGTTGAGCAAACATATTTAGAGCAATCTTAAGCAATTAATCTTGGATTCAATTTTCTAACCACCCAAGCTTTCATCTTTAATTATTATGATCTTTATTTATCTCAAGAGTGTTCTTGAGTGTGGGTTAGTAAGTATTTAATTCCTTTATTCAATAGCTCAATTGTAGGTTTGAGTGAGTTGGGTTAGGGTTTCAAATACTTATAAGCTAAGAGGTTTGATCTTAGCAAATTGGGTTAGAGTGTGATCCTTGAGAAAATACTTTGGTAGCTTGGTTAAGTTTGTAAGGGTTTAATCTACACCTAGTAGTAGATTAATAATGGATTAAAACACTCAACAAATGGTTGAGGAGAGGAGTAGTCTTTGAGGGTTGAACCTCTATAATTCCTTGTGCTTTTTATTGCTTGTAATCTTCATCTATTTCAGCTCAAATTCTATCTTATGTTTGCGATTTATGAAAAATAAAAAATTACCTATATTTTTTAAAAAGCTAATTCACCCCTCCTCTTGGAACTTATGGAATTACATGCGGTATCAGAGCTTTGGTCTCCACTCTTGAAGATTTAATCATCTTGGAGAAAAGATCATGGCCTCCATAAGTCAAGTTATTGCCACCCCCGATATTTGTGGCCCTGTTACATAAGACCTCCATTTTTTTATGGCATCAATTATTCATATTAGAGAAACAAAATGGAGATGTTCTTAGATAGTGAAGGAGTAAATCTATGGAACATTAATGAAGATGGTTGGAATCTTCCAACAAAGAAAGACAAAGATGGTAATGAAGTGACCAGTCCTAGAAAGGAATGGAGTGATAAGATAAAAGCCTACTTGAGAAATAGAAAAGCAATCACCATTCTATATTGTGGTTTGAGTATTGAAGAATATAATGGAATTAAACACTTAAAGTCAGCTAAGGAAATTTGGGAATGCTTAATGACTAACATAAAGGTATAAATCAACTTAAGAAAAAAAATTGCAAATGCTTGGTAAAGAATATGAATTGTTTAAAATGAAGCCCAATGAGAAAGTTAGTGAAATGTATAGTAGCCTTATTACCCTTATCAATGCTATAAGAAAACTTAGGAAGAAATTCTCAAATGAAGATGTCAACAACAAAATCCTTATGATTTTGCCTCAAAAGATTTGGAAAGCTAAGATAGCCTTAATTAAAGAAGCAAATGATCTCTCCACTATACCTACCAATGAATTTCTTAGAAAGCTTCTCACTCATGAAATTAAAATGACTTAAACAATTAAAGAAGAGAAGTTCAAGAAGGATAAGAGTATAGCTCTCAAAACAAGTAGAGACACTAATGATAGTAACTCAAATGAATATGATGATGAGTATGCAATGATTTTAAGAAAAATTATAAATCTCATCATGAAGAAGAGAAGAGGATTTAAGAAGCAAGACTCAAACAATAAGGATCAAGACATTTACTATAGATGTAACAATTCGGGTAAATCTGAATGCCTAAGGTTAAAAAAATCCTTTAAAAGGGAAAAGAAGGAAAAGAAACAAGCACTTAAAGCAACTTGAGATGATTCTAGTGAGTCTAGTGATGATGACATCGATAATGAAGTTGTAAATCTTTGCTTTATGGATTTAGAGGAATCTACAAACAATAAGGTAACTCTAAACTTTGAATCAAATAATGGAATGCTACTTGCTTATGAGAAATTGATGCATAAATGTGATAAATATTTATTTAAAATTAATTCACTTAAAGAAATGGTAAAAGCTCTAGAAGAAGACTTGAGAAATCAAGAACCACTAATGAAGAGCTAACCAACTCCTTAAATGAAAGTAATTCCAAGAAAATTGAGATTGTAAATGAAAATGCAAAACTTATTGAGCAAAATGTGTTTTTAGAAAATGAAAAATGGCAACTGCAAGGAATCCATTTCTATATTTAATAGAGGGAAGGAACTTATGAATAGAATAATTTCTGTGACTTCCACTCCCTTAAAATCTAAAAGTGGAATTGGTTTTCAAAATGCTCATGCTAGCTCTTCAAAGAATGTAAATCCTAGTACTCTAATTACTAAGGTTTATCAAAGACCTAGTCTTAAAACTAATGGACCTAAAATGTCTAATGGTTATAAGACTAACAAATTTAGAGCAAAAAGATCAAAAGGACCTAAGCCTAGGATATTCAATCATGCTCTTTCTCATGATTTTCATAGCTTTAAAATGAAAAAGCATGCACCAAATGTTAAATGTCACTATTATGGTGTGATGGGACACAGAAATTCTAGATGTTATATAAGAAAGACTGATTTGAGTTACTCAAGTGATGAATCTTTCAATGCTAACCCCTAAGGACCCAAATATATTTAGGTACCTAAAGTGAGATGAAATATATTCTTGTATATGTGCTTGGAATACACAACATGCAAAGAAAAGTGGTATCTAAATAGTGGATATTCAAGGTACGTGACCTGGAAGGCCAACCTCTTCCCACATTTGGAAATGAAGAAGGAAGGCAAAGCTACATTTGGTGATAATGCCAAGGGTAAGATTGTTAGCATTGGTCAAGTTGGTAAGAAAGACTCTACTTACATTGAAGATAACCTACTTAGTGTTAGTCAATTATATGATAAAGAAAATAGAGTGACTTTTGAACCTAAGGAATTCTTTATAACTCATATGAAAAAGAACAAAGTCATTTTCAAGGATGAAAGAGTTAATAATGTTTATACTATTGATTTAAGCTCTTTACTAACCAAGGTGTGAGTGTTTTGTTGCTATTAAGGATTACACTTGGATGTGGCATATGAGACTTGGTCATGCTAGCATGGAGCTCATTAGGGATCTAACCAAGGGTGATCATGTCATTAGCCTACCCAAAGTAAAATTTCAAAAAGATAAAGTATGTGGAGCATGCCAAATTGGTAAGCAAGTGAAAAGTTCTTTTAAAGCAAAAAATAAGGTAACTCCTACTAAACCTCTTCAATTGTCACATATGGATTTATTTGGTCCTTATAGAGTTTCAAGCCTAGGTGTTAAGCATTATGCATATGTCATTATTGATGACTACTTTAGATTTACTTGGGTACTCTTTCTTACTCATAAGGATAAAAGCTTTGAAGAATTAACAATACTTGAAAAAAGAATTCAAAATAAAAAGGGTTTTAAAATTTCTTCTCTAAAAAGTCATCATGGAAAAGAGTTTGAAAATGAGCACTTCAAAAATTTTTACAATGAAATGGGAATTTCTCATAATTTTTCTTCTCCTAGAACACCTCAACAAAATGGGATTATTAAAAGGAAAAATAAATTATTGGTTGAAATGGCAAGGACAATACTCAATGAGTACAATTTACTTAAATACTTTTGGGTCGAAGCTGTCAACACCACTTTTTATCTTCCAAATAAAGTTTTTATTAGACCTATTTTAAATAAAACTCCTTATGAACTATGGAATAAGAGAAAGCCTAAAATTTCATATCTAAAGGTATTTGGATGCAAATGCTACATATTAAATACCAAGGATAACCTTGGAAAATTTAATGCTAAAACTGATGAGGGAGTCTTCCTTGGCTATGCAACCACTAGCAGGTCATATCGGGTCTTCCATAAAAGAACATTAGTAGTAGAAGAGTCTATACACATTGTTTTTTATAAGACTAATCCATTTGAGCCAAGAAAGGTTTTTGTTATTGATGATGATAATGTAGGTTGTTTGAATGAGTTAAACCAACAATAAGGGGCAATGGAGAATAATCACAATGGTTCCCCTCCAAATCAAGAATTCTCAAAATGTTATAGATGCTTAAAAGGAAGAAGTTATTGAGGAACAAATGACTCCCACAACTTTAAGTATTCATGAAGACTTACCAAAAAAAATGGCACTTCAAGAAAGACCACCCTAAGGACTTAATCATTGGTGAGCCATTAAAAGGGGTAACTACTAGACACACTCTTAGACATTTAAATATTCTTGCCTTTATCTCTTAAATTGAGCTAAGAAATATTGATGAGGCCTTAAATGATGAAAGTGGGGTTCTTGCTATGCAAGAAGAAATCAATCAATTTAAGAGGAATCAAATGTGGACTTTAGTCCTTAGACACAAAACTTATCCTATAATTGGCACCAAGTGGGTTTTTAGAAACAAACTTGATGAACTAGGTGCAATTACTAGGAATAAGGCTAGGTTAGTGGCTAAACGCTACAACCATGAAGAGGGTACAAACTATAATGAAACATTTGCTCTGATTGCTAGATTAGAAGCAATTAGGATGCTCTTTACATATGCATCATACATGAATTTCAAACTTATCCAAATGGATGTCAAAAGTGCATTTTTTGAATGGTTTTATTAAGGAAGAAGTCTATGTTGAACAAACTCTAGGTTTTAAGCAACATGACTTTCTTAACCATGTATTTAAATTGTCAAAGGCTTTGTATGGTTTAAAGCAAGCTCTAAGAGCTTAGTATGAGAGTTTAAGTACATTTCTTTTGAAAAATGATTTTTCTAAAAGTAGAGTTGAGACCACACTTTTTATCAAAAAGCATAAAGATGACATTTTTATTATGCAAATATATGTGGATGATATTATATTTGGTGCCACTAATGAAATTTTATGTGAAGAATTCTCTAAGTGCATGAAGAGTGAATTTGAAATGAGCATGATAGGAGAACTTAAATTCTTCCTTGGATTGCAAATAAAATAATACACAAGTAAAATCGTCATTAATCAAATAAAGTACATCAAAGACTTACTCAAGAGATTTGGAATGGATGGGGCAAAAGCTAGTAAGACTCTAATGTGCACTACCAACAAACTTGACAAAGATGAAAATGGTAAGAGCATTGATGAAAAGAAATATCAAGGTATGATTGGTAGTCTTCTTTATCTTACCGCAAGTAGGCCCGATATTATGTTTGTCGTATGTATGTGTGCCCATTTTCAATCTTGTCCTAAAAAGTCACATTTGAATATGGTCAAAAGGATTTTGAAGTATCTTGTTGGCACATCTCATTTAGAACTTTGGTATCCTACAAATACATCATTTGATCTCATTTCCTATTCGAGAATATCCTAGATAGAAAAAGTTCCTCCGGTACTTGTCAATTTCTAGCAAATTCCCTTTTTCTTGGTTTAGCAAAAATTCAGTTGCATTGTCTACTACTGAAGTAGAGTATATTGTCGTTGATTATTGTTATGCTCAATTCTTATGGATTAAACAATAACTCATGGACATTGGATTGGTTATTAATCACATTCTAATAAAATGTGACAACACTAGTGCAATAAATTTGTCCAATAATCCAATTTAACATTCTAAGACTAAACACATTGACATTAGTAACACTTCTTGTGTGATCATGTGCAAAAAGGCGATGTTGTATTGGAATTCATTAATATAACAAACCAACTTGCTAATATTTTTACTAAATCTCTTTGTGAAGAAAGAATGAATTTCATCAAAAAAGAAATTGACATGTTACATAACAATACTTTATGATACATAGTTATTTGTGGCATTATGATTAATTAATTGAACCTTGAGTGATTAATTTGATATGTTTTATATTTTTTGTGCAAAATTGAATTGATCCCAAATATGCTTGAAAAGGCTCAACCAAAGTTCTATTAAGAGTTTAATTGAATTGAATTGATGTTTTAAGAGTTTAATTGTTGAAGATTCTGAATTTAAGTTATTATTATGTCATTACTGTCACTGGTAATGAAAGTTCCTTTTTGGTAAATTCATTCCTTATCTCCTAAATTTTGTTTTAGGTGAATAAAATTTTCATATTTATGAAAACCTATCCAATGATTTGTATACACTTGAAACTAACCATCAATGTATTTTTTTTTATAATGTTCTTGTCAATTAATACCTTTGATTTTGCCTTAACAAAATTCAGTTATGATCAACATTGTTATAATTATAATTCTTAATGTCATCATTATGATAAAAAATTATTTTAACTATTTTGTAAAAACTTCCATCATAATCATGATTCTCTTATCATAACTCATGACACGTCTAGGGTTAATGAGGAAGGGTATTTAAAGTATCATTCTCTCTACTATAATTTTTTATCCTTTTCCTTTAGCACCACCACCCTTCTCCTTCCTTTTAACCTGATTTCTTTTTACCCTAACTCCTTCACTTTCTTACTCTTGATTTTACCCTAATCTCATATCTCTATGACTTTCCCTTGTCACTTTCTCATCCTTTATGGTCCTAAATTTAATCAATTTCTTTTTTTCTCTTTCTCCCTTGGTCCCTACTTAAATAAATCCCCTCCTTATCATGATGCGAATCTGTCACCATGTTCAACCTCCTCCAATCGATAAGAAAGGGAACCAAGATGAAGATTGTCAAAAAAAGGGGCCCGTATGATCCTGTGTTTTCTACACTTCAAATGAAAGAGCAAAAGGATAGGTATAAATTTCTCAAAACTCATCTTATTCATTCAACCCATATGTTCGATTGGGAGTGTTTGTATGAATTAGGTTCTGTAAATGAAATGAGAGAGGTTCTCATAAAACTAAAACTCACTAAATTCGTTGAACTCCATGAATCCACCTCCCCTACCTTTACTCTCAAGTTTCTATCAACTCTTGAACTAGGAAAAGATCATACCCTATCATGATGAAGCCAAAACACTTACCTTTGACCAATTGGGAGAGGCACTAAAACTACCAACCTTAGGTTATTATGCCTATAAGGATGAACCATTGTTCAATGAACACACTGCCTGGAAGGAATTGACTAGTGAAAATAAATTTCTACCCTGAATTACTAGAGACTCTAACCTAACTTCATTTATGCATAAATATCTACACCGCTTCACCTTTTATTTTGTATTGGCTAGAGGAGAGAGCCACAGTAATGTTCAAAAGCTTAAACTTTTTATGATTTGGTGTGGAGAGAAAGGAAAAGATGTAACCCTAGCAAAATTCTTTGCAGAGCAATTATGAAGCATAGCCATTACAAAATTTGGAAATATTCATGTCAATGGTTGTATAACTCTCATCGTAAAGTATTTTAAGTTGCTAGATGATGATCAAGATAGACCTCATGTCATTTCCATTCAAACAAGTGACAAGTTTAACTTAGACAGTTGGGCTCGTATCTTTACTATCAAGAAATTCACTATGAATGGTGCTATTTATTAGAGAGAAATGTATAAAGGAGGCAAAACAGTTTGGCATGACACTGATTCTTTAGAATTTCGCTGACAAGTTAAAGGTGAAGTGCCATTCACTTTAAAGAAATGTTCTAGAGTTCAAATCCCTACAACGGATTAAGAAACTAATTCGAGCATTCCATTCTAATCTCTATTGAATCATCTTCAAGTGCACTTGGATCACCAATTTTTCACTATTTAGACTGCCATCACTACCCTTGAATCTCGGCTTGGGGTTATTGATATCAAACTTAACACTATTACAACTAATATGGCATATCTGAAGGATCACTTTCTGGTTTCTCCCTAATCTTTTTTAAGAACTTCTTTTTGGTTTAGTCTTCTTAATTTTTTTTATTTAGAACTTGCTATGGTTAAAGCTTATCACTGTTTAGGATAAATTTACTTTTTGGTTTAGTTTGTTGCCTACCGTGCATAATGTTCTTTCACCCCCCCCCCCCCCTCTTTGTTTAGCTTTTTTTACAATAACAAAGGGGGAGAAATAGGAAAAATTAGGCTCACTATTTTTGGCATTGTTCCTTAACTGATTATGTGATTATGGTTTATATTATTAGAAATATAGTTCAATTATGTTGTTTATTTTAAATGAAAACATTATCATTGGAAATTTGGTATTTTTGTTATTGTTAGTTAATGATCAAGGTTGCGTTTATTTAATTGGATTTTTTTTTTGTGCTTGATTTTGTAGTGTTATTTTTTATGGATTGCTTAAGTGCAGAATTCTTTGGGCACTACCTTGGTGGAAAGTTGCTTGTTGGTTATAGTGGGCTAACTTTAACATGGATAACTTTTTTAGTTATCTATGTTGTATTTCTGATATTATTATTTCTAAGTATAATGTCGAAAGTTTTATTGCTATGCAATATCTGTCATAAAAATATTGACATAGGATTTATTTTTTGTCATGGTTATAACCATGTTGTTGTCCCAAATTGTTATTTCTAGATATTGACTTGGTTTGGTCATTCTGTGATGTATTGGCAATGTTTGTGTAATTATCAAAAATATTTTTGGTTATGCTTGTTTTGTGGCTATCAAAATCACAGATTGTGCTTTTCAAAACATGACCATGATTGTGACTATGTTACCATTGGAGCTATGCTCCTGTCACAGGTTAGAATTTTTACTCATGATCATGACTCTAAAACCATGATCTATATCTATATTAATCTTTTGATATATTTGTCTCGAACGATCTTTTCTCTAAACTATCATAAGTTGAGACTAAAACTGCTTTATCATGATAATGTTATGTTTATATATTTCAACTATTGATGCCTTGGTTGATCAAATATACAAAATGGACTTAGTTAATGACTTTTGCAACTTTTAAATATAGACTTATTTCATAGGGGAGTTGTTCCTTCCTATTTGTAGTCTAATTTTACATAATTATTTGGTACTATCAAAAAGGGGGAGATTATTGAACCTTGAGGGGTAAAATTATTATTTTTTTATGGTTACAAGTAATTAAGTAAAATTATATTTAATTCGTGTGTTAAGTGTTTATATTCAAGTTAATTAATATTGCAAAATTCAAGTCCAGCCTCAAGCAATGAAAGGTCAATATATTTATTTTTCAAGCCTGCAGTTTTTTATCATAAGTCATGACAGATTATAATGATCATGAAACGATGGTAAAATGGAAGGTCAAATTTTTATTAAGATTTGAAGTCATAATTAATCAAATTTGATGGAAAACTTCATTATAAGTGGTCACAAGCAAATCCCAATTATTAGAAAAAATTTTCAAGTAAAATTATGAAGTTCCAAATTGCAAAATTCAAAAAGTTCCCGAGAGCTATCACAACCATCATCACCATCAGTGTTATGATCATGATGGGGAAAATTATGATCATGATAACTTTATCATGATCATGATGACAAAATCCAAAAATTGGCAAAAAGGTGTCATTACCATCGTCACCACCATAGTTATGATCGTAAAAGCATGAAAATTTAAATCTCTTCTTGGCACCTCTAGAATTATGATCATGATGATCCTATTATGATCATGATGATGCGTAGACCTATTCTTACTTGGGTATTTTAAATGGCTCTATTTGCATTAAATGATCATCCAACCGTTATTTTTCTCTATGAGGATATAAATACAAGTCAAATTTCAGCTAGAGAAAATTAATGAAGTTGAGCAAATATGTTTAGAGCAATCTTAAGCAATTAATCTTAGATTCAATTTTTCAACCACCCAAGTTTTCATCTTTAATTCTTATAAATCTTTATTTATCTCAATAGTGTTCTTTAGTGTGAGTGGTAAGTGTTTAATTCCTTCATTCAATAGCTCAATTGTGGGTTTGAGTGAGTTGGGTTATGGTTTCAAATACTTGTAAGCTAAGAGGTTTGTTCTTAGCAAATTGGGTTAGAGTGCGAGCCTTGATTAAAACACTCAAGTTAAGTATGATCCTTAGGAAAACACTTAGGTGGCTTGGTTAAGCTTGTAAGGGTTTAATCTACACCTAGAAGTAGATTAATAGTGGATTAATACACTCAACAAATGGTTAAGGAGAGGAGTAGGCTTTGAGGGCTAAACCTCTATAATTCCTTGTGCTTTTTATTACTCATAATCTTCATCTATTTTAGCTCAAATTATGTCTTAAGTTTTCTATTTGTGAAAAATTGAAAATTACCCATATTTCTTAAAAAGTCAATTCACCCCCTCCCCTATCTTGGCCCTTATGGAATTACAAAACTGAAAAAAACAACCAAAAAAAAAATTGCCAAAACAAATAGAAAAATAACCACCAAAACAATTGTCAAAACAACTAGAAAAATAATAATAAAATAACCATAAAAACAACTAGGAAAACACACACTCATATCAATTTAACCAAATCAAATCAAACCCAGTGCAACTCTCAAATTCTAATGCCCAAAACAATTATAAAGTTCAAATTTTTAGCAATAAAAACTCTTCTTTTTCAAAAAAAAAAATCAAAAGACAATTTTATTATCAATGTCACTCACTTTCTCTTTGCTCACTTTATTATTAAGATCTTTGTTGGCCATTGGAGAATTAGATCGAGAGAAGCAAAAGTTACATCAACGAATCAAAAATAAAAATCAACAACCTTATTATACTATAATCAGATGATAGAGATTGAGGTTTTGAGGCTAACAAGCAATGGTGGAGGAAGAAAGGGACAAGGAGAGATAGTAGAAAGAGCCATGCATAGATGAAAAGAGAGGAAAATAAAAAAAAAATTTGCATAAAAAGAAAAAAAAAAGAAGCATAATCAGATGGTGGAAATTGAGTTTTAAGGTTAACAAACGGTGGTGGTAATGACGGCGGAGGAAGAGAAAAAGAATAAGAGAGAGTAGAAAAAGCTATATATATATGAAAAAGAGGAAAAGAAAGAAGAAGAAACATCATAATTTTGATAGAGTTTTTCTATATTTTTGAATTTTTATAAATACTTTTTGGTCAACCGTATTTTTGAATTTTTTTCTTATATAATTTTGAAAAAAAAAATATCATAGATTTTCAATATAAATAAGTTAAAATTCCCTCTCCATCCTACAAAAATAATTTTATAATTTATCATGTTGATAACTATCTACATATGAGAAAAATAAAAGAGAAAGATCTAGGCTTGTTTAGTTTTGGAAAATATTTTTTGTTTTCCTTTTCTAGTTTTCTTTTCCTTTTCTTTCTTTTTCAGTTTTCCATTTTCAAAAAATAGAAAATAGAAAATCATGTTTGTTTGCTACTTTTCATTTTTCAGTTTTTCATGTTTTCATAAGTTTTATTTTTAGTGAAATTTATTTTTATAACTTTTTAATTAATATATTAATTATTATTGTGATTCATATGATTGTGATTAATATAAATTTATTTATTTTATGAAAAAATTTAATATGCACATTTAATAAATCAACTTATTTAAAAAATCAAAATGTCCATTGTGTATTGTAGAATTTAAATAAAAAATTATATTTATAATAATATTAAAATATTTTGTAAAATTATTAAAATAGTGTATTAATCCTATATAAGTCTATATTAATCTACAAAGTAATCATTTATTTGATAGTTAAATACAACTAGATTAATAGTTTAATAATAATCATGACAAATTTTAAATCATTAAATTAAAACAAATCAAAATGTTTAGTTTTAAACTATAAATAAATTCAAACATAAGAGCTACTATAACGATTTTTATAATCATGCCACATCTTATTAGCAATTGACTCTCTAATAGTGCTTATTTGACTATGTTGAGACATGTCCACTTAAACACCTTCTTGCACTACATCAAGACTATTTTAATTTCTTCATGAATTTGTAATCCTTCTCTTCCATATAATGTAAAAAGTCCATCTGCTCTATCTTCTCTTCTAATAAAATTATGTAAAGTGTAACATGCTATACAAATTAATTTATGATGGCACAATGAGTAGCTTGGTATTGATTTTAAAATAGAAAATCTTGTATTTAACACTCCAATCACATTGCACAGTAATAAATGTCTGAAGTTAAACAATTCATACTTCCTTCTAATTCCTCCATGTCCATGAAAATCATTCAAATGAAAATTTTCACCACAATAAGAAGTTAAAAATCCAAAGATATTTGAATACCCAACATCTACAACGTAATAATAATTCTATTAATAGTTGTCTATGTATGAGAAGAATAGTAGTATTCTCTTAATACTACTAACATTTTTTTAAATTTTCTATTGATGTGATGAATATAAGATGAGATCTTCGTATTGACATAAAATAGATACATAAACATTTCCACTAAATTAATTATCATACTATTTCATATTTTAAATTTATGCAGTAAATTCTAAAATTTTAAATTTAATGCCCCAAAAAAATCCTAAAATTTACGTATAGAGTGAAGGCTTAGATCTTTTAGTAAGAGCCAAACCAAGACTTAGCTGCTATACGCTTAATTGTCGCAAGTTAAAACTTATTTTTCTTGTGGTGCTTACCACTACCCACAAATAGGATTTCAATAATGGCTGCACTATCCAACCAGTAATGATTAGCCTTACATGAATTAAAAACATATTTAAATAAAATAAAAAAGAGTGCTGATTTACCATTAAATAGGACTTGAATTATGGAATTAAATTCATCAATTTCATTGATTAAATTTAAGCATAAATTATTCTATATTACCTAAAGACTCTTTTGAAATCATTCAAGCATAATAATATTAATTATTAATCTATTTTCATGGTTTTTAGTTAGTCAAAATTGTTAAGTTCTTCAATAATTTTGTACTCCCTGAATGATTCATCTACTTTTGTGGTCGAGCTCTCTAAGTCTTATAAGTTAAAAACTAACAAATTACTCAACTTTCATTGATAGTAATCCACCCATAAACATCCAATCAATTAGACTCTTAAATGAATACAAAACATTAAGAACAACACATAAAATTAACTGAAAAATAATTCATTGATAAGAAATAAAATCCACAAGTATTAAATAGCTACATAAATTCAAATTCTAAATAATTTAGCTACTCGTAATATATTGTTTAAACACTGCCAAGAATTCAAGTATGATGCAATAAATAGATGGATAGAGAAGGAAAGAAAAAACTTAATAAAAGCAATCTTTGCTCTTCAATCTCCTACTAAGATTACTAATGGGTTAATTTAATGAATTTTCTATATAAATAGACTAAGCTCCCCTCTCCATTCTAAAAATATAATTTTCTAATTTGTCTCATTGATAACCACCTAGATGTGAAAATGATAGAAGAGAAAGGTCTAATTTTCTTTTTTCTTAATTCTACTATTTTATTATATTCTATTGGTACGATGAATGAAGGGTGAAATTTTTGTATTGAATATGAAACAGATACGTAATTGCTTCCAATAAATTCGTTATTATATTATTTAATGGATTTATTGCGCCATTGGTACCATATCTTTGGGTAATATTTCATTTTAGTACCAAAATTTTAATTTTTTTCCTTTTACTCCCAAAAATTCTATTTTTATTCTAAGTTGAAATACCTTAAATATATCCGATTAAATTTAATATACGTGACAGCCGGAATTAACATATTTTTAATATATTTACCTTGTAAACATTCCATTAAATAATTTAATTATCTTGTTGACCTCATAAAATAAAATTTACTTATAGGCGTCATAAAATAAAATTATGGGTGACAAGAGATTTGATTATTTTAGTGAATGTAGGGGTTCAAATCTCCACTTCACCTCTACTAACTTACTAATAAAATGGTTATTAAAAAAATACATAAAAATTGATGGTGATTTAACATAAAATAAATATAACAAATTAGAATAGGAAGAACAAGACCTATAAACTCGATAAAACAATACTTATAATTGAACATTAAATTTATTACAAAGCACTTATATATATACTTATATTGAACGTTTATTACAACAAACTTTATTGATTGAGAGGAAAAACCAACTTGTGTAAAGTGTACAAGTTGATGAAAAAACCCCTCTCCTAAATCTAAGCAAGCCAACACAAGCAACGAAACACAACACAGAACACAGCACCAACAGACTTAAAACTAGACAAGGAAACAGACCCATATACATCTGATCTCCATTTCAACAGACACACACATACTATAAGATGGCAACAAGTTCAGTTTGATGAAGAACCATTGGTCACTGTATAGGTTCAAATGCAGGTTCATCGTAGTGGAAGCCGTAATAATAGACACCTGTGAAAACACCATCGATTTTTGGAGTACTAACAACTCTGCCATCAGTAGAAAGCTTGTCTCTCTGAACGTAGGTGAAAGGAATATTACAGGTTCCCTTTGTTGCTAACATCTTAACTTTAGCAATAGACTTATGCGGTACAGGAATTGCATATGTAGTCTGTATTGTTTTGGTCTGTGACTTTGTTTTACCCCACTCCAATGACTCAGTTGTCTCAGTAGAGAATGAAATTTCTCCTGATCGTTCAATGAAAGGGATACCCACTGTGATGCTACTAATGACGCCTCCCGTTACACTTTGACTGCGGCCAAAAGTAGTAGCAGTATACTCTTTATATGAAACCGCGATACTCATGTTATTTTTCTCTGATGAACGATTAGTAGTAGTGCCACTGCCTGCTATGATAGGTGTCTCATCATATATTCGAGCGTACTGCATCAGAAATACAATTTCAGTGATCTGTCTGTCTGAAACAAGTTCTTGCACTCCAAATCTTCCATCATCCACGACGGTGGAAGAATTGGCATTAAGACAAGCAGTCTTTCCGTCGGCTGTAACACTACAGCAGTACAAGTTGCAACCTTCACTGAGAAGAGCGATGATGTTGTCGCCAGATTGGACTGCCGAAAACAAAGTGTCAGTGTCGATGCCAAATTCATCAGCCGAATCTGCCCATATCCAATAAGGACTGAGTCTCCAGAACCTGTTATTGTCAGCCCTCAGGCGAACGTATCCTTCAGAAGCCGTTGTCACCTCAAAAGCCGCCTCGGGTCCGTCGGTGTAACTGTTCAGTCCGAAATTCAGGTACGGATGACCCTCTTGATCCCAACGCCTGAGCCACTTGCCACTGTAGTGTTGGAGGGCTATGCGCTCGGGCAAAACAACTAATGTTTCCCAATCAGTGACGTAGAAATCACAGGCACCATTAGCTTCATCTGATCTTCTTATATAAAGAGGGTCTTTATTCTGTGAGTCCAGACGGTATCCAGTTTGAACGTGAATAAAGTGATAGGCGGAGCCATTAGGAGCTAAAGTTGGCTCAAACATCGTACATGACCAGTTGGATATATCTTCTTCTGGTTGGTTGGAAATACCATAAATGGAGTTATCTGTTTCGCTGCGTTTCCCCAAGTATTTGTTGCTATAACAAAATCGTAGGTGAACATACCTGCTGTCGATTTTTGCCTTCTCAATCTCAATCTTGGCCGTTGGGCTAGTGCATTTCTCTTCTTGATCACCTACATAGCCATACAAGGCCACATCTTGATGGCGAATATAATTTACGTAGTGCTTTGAGTGTTTTGCCTTTAGTACCGCAAACCGCGGAAGCAAAAGCACCATGATCTATACGTCTCCAACCTACTTGAGCAAAACAGCAGCTTTATTTTTATTAACAAAATAATGAGTTTGATTAGAGGCTTAATATATATATAATTCAAATAAAATAATTAATTATTTTATTCTTATGTATTTTAATTTAGGGAAAATCATAACTATTATCCCTATCATACTTTTTTTTTCTCAAATTTCTCTTTGTTTTTTCTCCATTTCATATTTTTGCTTGATTCCTATATATAAAGAAATTTTTTAATAACAATATTTTTTTTAAGGAATAACAATGTTAAAATGCTGAGAAGTGAATTTTAAAATAATTAAAATATAAGATTTTTTTAGTGAGAAATTGAAAATTTATAAAAATATTGAGAAATTAATTTTGAATTTATTTATAGTGTAAAACTAGGATTTGGAGGAATTTTTTTGAGTGAGAAGGACATGTTTATCCCCATATATATGGAGAGTCATTAATTGGAAAGTGATAATATAAAAGTATTTTTCTTTCTATAACAACACTATTAATGTAGTAAGTTGCTACATAAAACATTATCCAAAACAAAATTGGATAAAATTTGTAATGTTAAAGTATATAATTAGTCCAAAGTTAAGGATAGAGCTAATAGTTTTCTTTTAAATATATTACACTTAATTATAAAATATGTGACACATAAATATTTAATCATAATATTACTTATGTAAAACAATTATAAATGATCATAATTTATGCATTCAATCTCCAAGTGTAAAACACAAATTTAACAAGAAAGAAGTACTTTATATATTTAATAAAAGCCTAAGAAATTTTCTAACAACCATTTCTAAATCAAAAGTTGTAAAACTAAAACTTATATAACTGCAAACCCTAAGAAAGTTAGACCTCCTAAAGGAACTATATAAACATGATGTGAACTATATAATAATAATAATAATAATAATAATAACAATAGAGACAAAACGAAATAATAATAATAGTTATAATAAAAATGATGTGAAGCATATAATAATAATAATAATAATAATAATAATAATAATAATAATAATAATAATAATAATAATAATAATAATAAATGTGAAACACAACAATAATAATTGAGACAAAATGCAACACAAACGATAATAAAAAGGAATACGTACAATAGATGATAATTATGCTCTTCTTTTGTGAAAATATATATTAAAATATGTGAGAATAAAAACCTAGATTTTTATAAATTAATAAATTTAATATTTTATAGTCCTTTAAATTTGAAATATTTTGTCTATTTAGTCCTTTTTAACTTATAAATGAATTATTTTGTCATTTTAACTTGCTAAAAATGTGACTAATAAATGCTCTCAACCAATTCATATTATTTAAACCTCCTTATTAATTAAAAAAAATTAAACAAAAAAAAAAGCTTTGGGTGCTAGAGAAGCCTCTAATTTAAAGATATGGTTATTTAGATAAGGACCATTTTTCTCTTCTAAAACTAAATAGCCCTTAGATTTCCTTATTGATTTTTGTAACTTTAAATTTAAAATGGACTGTAGGTATATAATTAAAATTAAAATAAAAATGATAATAATAATAATAACCGATAACTGGTTTCTAGAACTCTTAAGCTTGGTGTCCTGCAATCCACGAATAAAAGGTAAGATAAGAGGTGGGGAGAGTCCCCATAAAAACTCTGATGCCTAAGTTAAAGAATAGAAGTAAGGGAATATGGAATAACTAGAATATGAGAGAATGAGATGCCCCTCTGTGAGGGATATAGGGTCCTATTTATAATAATACTTTAATCTGAGAGGAGTCAGATTCCTTGTGAGATGGGAGTCCTAATCCTGGTAGGAGAATGTTCCCTCTTTGCTTAGAATTCATTTTTGGGGTAGAGTCCTTTCCCTAGACGGATTCTGCTACCTTCATAGTCTGAGTGTCCATGTTTAGGAAATAAAGACCCTTTAGTTAGGCAGGAATACATATAGGCAGTATCAAGAGTCCCCCCTGGGTGTGCTTGGATATTTATGTCCGTTGTGCCCGAGTAAAGTAAGGCGCTAATGCTTTCATATCCGAGTACTGTACAGTGATATGAAAGGGTGAGCTGAGGTGGCCAGCCTCAATCATAGTGAGAGAGTAGAGCTCGATGCCAGAACCATCTCGTTAAATGGAATCAGTGGAGCTTTAACGTTTGTCAAGTTTGTCAGAACGAAAGCAATAGATTAACCCGTCCATGCAAAATTGACATGACGGAACCAGTCGTCACTGGATTTTTGATGCTCAGTGTAAGGACGCGAGGCTTACGAGCTCGGAACCTCAGTACTACAGAAGTGACCTAAGGGTTCCATCTTCAGTCACTAGACTTAGATGCTCGAGGCTTAGACACGAGGCTTACATGCTCGGAACCTCAGTACTACATAAGCGACTTGAGGGTGCCAGCTTCAGTCACTTGACTTAGATGTTCAGTGCAAGGACGCGAGGCTTACATGCTCGGAACCTCAATACTATAAAAGTGACCTGAAGGTGCTAGCTTCAGTCACTTAACTTAAATGCTCGATGTAAGGATGCGAGGCTTACATGCTCAGAACCTCAGTACTACAGAAGTGACCTGAGGATGCTAGTTTCAGTCACTAGACTTAAATGCTCCAGGCTTAGACGCTCAGATACCCAGAATGGGCTAGAAGTATATCTTGGATGCTTTCCGAGTAGCTGATGAAGGAGCCCAGTTGAGATGTGGGCGGGCCGATGCATGGCGGTGTCACTTCAACTCCTAAGGATTCAAAATTTCAATCACGTGAGTTACGCGTCATTTCGTGTATCAGTAAATGGAGCATTTTTACTGCCGTTGTAGTGACCCCTTGTTCAATGGGCTTATTTTCCCCAAAAGGCCCTTAATGACCTAAGGAGTAGCAAAGTAATGATGAGGGAAATTAATGGCGTGTTCATAGGTCCTTCTGCTCCTTTATAAGTACTACTGCGCTTGTTAACTGGTGTATTTTTGCTCTTTTATTTTTGCCTTTATCGCAGTTATGTTGCCACTGCTGTGTTTCTTTCTCTTCGTTGTGATTCTCTCATCTTGTAACCAGTTTATTTTTTGTCTTTTCTTCTTCTTTTTCCTACTTTTGTTATCTGTTATGCATTTTCCTTCTTAGAAATCACTATGGCACTAAGAGAACAGGTTAGTTCCGACCTTTTTGTTTCAAACATAGATGATGTTTTACTGGGGTGGTACCGGAGGCGGTTATGTATTCCCACCGATTTTACCCTTCACACCATAGATAGGAAGTTTAGGGCTCACACCCTCATGTTAGGGCTTTGTAAATTAGTGGTGTATTTTGACCAGCTAAAGGGGGGTTTAAAATTTCCTTTAGATCCCTTCGTGAAGAGATTTTTGAATAGGCATAACATAGTGTCCAGTTAGCTTCATCCGAATAGCTATAGGATTCTAACCGAGTTTATCCAACTGATGCATAAAGAGGGGAAGGAACCTGATTTAGATGTTTTTCGATACCTGTATAGTCTGTCTAGGAAGAAGGGAGAGCTGATGTTTTCCCTATCAGCTGTGCCTAACCACACCCTCCTCGTAAAGCTTTCGGATCTCCATAAGAAGTGGAGACACCATTTTTTTTTCGTCGAGCATCCATCGAATTTTGTGGATATCCGGCGGATATGGTCCGACGAATGCCATAAGGTAAAGCGTCCTGTAAGACTCCCCAACCATGATGCGGAGATGGTTTTGCGGTTGCATCTCGATGGGCTTGCCAAAACTCGATTAGCAAAGGATGTGTCCAGGAGATACTTATGGAGAGTCTGTCCGAGTCGTGTTCATTCCCTTGGTACGTTTGTGATACTTAAAGTTATATTTCTGACTTGATCTATTTTTTCAACTATAGATGGCTGACTTTTTTTATTTTGCGAGCAGGATTTCCTTAATTGACAAGCCAACTGCTCTAGAGGAAGTGTGGATATCTCCCTCTCCAGAACCCAAAGCCCCCACGGCACCTGAAGAAGTAATTGCCGATCCCAAAGGCAAAACGGTAGTCGAGTCATCCCGCTCTGAAAGAGTGGGCTGGAGGAAGAGGCGGTTGATCGAGCAGCATTCAAACATGGAAGGGCTCGACAAGGAGATATATGTCCAATGCCCAAGGCTATCTAGGTGTCCGGATATGAGGGGCTGGATACTAAACAGGATGAAGCCTCCGAGTGTCTCCAATATAAAATAAAATAAAATAACAATATTAAATAAAATAATTTAAATAAAATAATATTAAATAATATATAATTAAAATAAAAAATATATAAAATTATATTAATTAATATAAATATTAATTAATATAATTTAAATAATATATAATATATAATAAAATAATATATAATATATAATATAATAAAATAATAATATATAATTAAAATGAAATATTAAATAAAAAATAAATATAAATTAAATTAATTAGTCAAGTGAGGGATCAATATGCCAAATCATTGAGGCTGCCTGCTAATATGCGGCGCTGGTCCGATGAAGGCCCGGAGGGGTTGCTGGACTCAATGATTAGCCAGTCATTAGAAGTAAGTTCTTTCTGTTACAGATGTTGTTACTATCATATAGGCTTGTTGTTGACTTGAACCTTTCTTGTTGACAGATGACTCAAGCTCTACTACTAGCGAAGGACCAGTACTTTTACCTGAAGAGATAGTATAGTCTGAAGGAGACAAAGGTGGGAACTATAGCCATCGATTTTGAGAAGAAGCTAGATGGCACGAAGGCAGCACTGGAACTCTGCCAAACAAAGTATACAGAGGCAAAGTCTGAGGCTGAGGCGGGTCAGAAGAAAATTACTGATCTAGAATATAGCCAAGGCCAACTGACAAGGAGGATCAAAGAACAGGATCTTCACATTGCCGAGCTGGAGAATAAGCTGTCTGAGGTCGAGAAATCCCAAGAGAGTGACAAGAGGTCATACCAGAGCATGGTAGGAGGATTTCTTAAAGCCTACAGGGCTGAGTGTAGGAGGGTCCTGCTCTCTCAGGACTTGGAACTGGACTTGGGGGTGTTATATCAAATAACACCAGCTGACCTTACCAAAATCACTGTTGAAGAGGATGCACGTAGAAAAGCTAGTGCTCCCTACATGAGGGATAATGTGGAGTCTGCTACTGCTCCTGAGCCTGCGACGCATTTAGATGCTACTGATGTGATGTTCCCCTCTATTTTCGGGCCTCGGGGTCCGAAGAGAGGTATAGTAGAATAAGTGTACGTCTTTTTTTTTATAATGGATCTCATGTAAAGACATTATTATTAATGAAGGGATACTTTATTGAATCTTATGTTGAATATAACTTATTGATAATATTTTCTGAGAGAATCTGAGTTCCAAAACCGTAGTAGTTCTTTGCCTCCGCTTTCTTTTAGCTTGTATGCTCCCTTGGTTATGTGTGCCGAGATTTGGTATGGACCTTCCTAGTTTGGACCTAGCTTGCTAGTTCCTAAGTTACCTTTACCAATATCTGCCCTTCTGAGTACCCAATATCCTAATTTGAACTGTCTCGAATGATGCCATTGATGATGATACCGTGTCACCTTTTAGCGATGTGCTTCAGCTATGGCGACTACTTATTCTCTCCTTCCTTCTAGTAGGTCCATACATATCCGGGCATCGATGTTGTTGATGGTATGATCGAGACTCTGGCTTACTCTGTAACTTGGTGAACCAATTTCCACTAGTATTATTGCATCTATACCACAGGTTAGCCTGAATGGTGTCTCTTCAGTGGATGATCTAGGCATGGTTTTGTAGGTCCAGATTATGTTGTTGAGCTCTTTGACCCAATTTCCCTTTTTCTCATCGAGTCTTTTCTTTAATCCTTGCATGATAATTCTATTGGTAACTTCTGTTTGCCCATTTGTCTAAGGGTAGGCTACCGAGGTGAAGCAAAGCTTTATTATGAGGTCTGAGCAAAAATCTCTAAAATTTTTATTATCGAACTATTTACCGTTATCCATAATTCAGGTGTGGGAGATGCTGAACCTGAAAATAATCTCCTTCTATAATAAGTGTTGTATCTAAGCTTCTATGATGGTTAGGACTGCCTCTACTTATACTCACTTAGTCAAATGGTCGATAGCCATAATCAAGAACCTTTTTTGCTAAGTGGAAGGTGGGAAAAGACCTAGGATGTCCATTCCCCATATGGCGAATGGCCATGGGCTGCCGATTGGATGTAAGGGGCGGGAAGGCCTGTGGTTGAGTCAAGTGTAGTGCTGGCACTTGTGACATGCTTGAGTTAACTACTGGGCGTCATTATATATGGTAGGCTAATAATATCCTTGGAGTAATACTTTTCGAGTTAGTGCATAATGGGATTCATGTGCTCCGCAAATCCCTTCATGGATCTCTCGAAGTATGTAATTTCCCTCCTTTGGGTAGACACACTTAGACCATAGGTGTGAAAGGGATTTTCTATAAAGCTCCCCTTGATGGATGGAACAGTGGGCTGCTTTGGTTTTTAACTTTCAAGCCTGCAGCTTATCTTCAGGGAGGGATCCGTGTTCTAGGTATTGGATTATTAGGCACATCCATTTCGAGACTACCTGTATCTCCAAGACTTCAAGATCGTCCGTGCTAGGATTGGTCAATGCGTCAGTGAACGCCATATCCTGGAATGCTTGATTGTCTTCAGCTGCCGACTTGGCCAGGAGGTCAGCCTCAGAGTTTTCCTCCCTAGGAATCTGAATGATCTCCCACTGGCCCCCTTCTTATTCAATCTATTTCAAGAGCTGATTGACTTTGTCCATATACTTGGCAATGCTAGTGTCCTTGACTTGGAGCGTTCCATTGACCTGGTTGACAACCAACTGGGAGTTCGACTGTACGATGAGGTGTTCAGCTCTGACTTCTATAGCTATTTTCAAGCCTGTGATGAATGCTTCATACTCGATGGCATTATTGGTTGTGTTATACTCGATTCGGACTGCATACCAGATGTAAACCTTGTGTGGTCCCCTAAGAATTATTTTGACGTTGGATCCTTGAGCGGAAGATGCTCCATCAACATAGAGTTTCCATTCCGTGCCTGGATAAGGTAAGGTCTTTCGGAGACATTTCTTATACAAAATCTGCTAATGCCTAGGCTTTCATTTGTTAATGGGGTTCATAATCAATGTCGAATTCTCTAAGTAACACCGACCACTATACTAGCTTGCCCGAGGTCTTCGGTCTTTACAAGATTTTCCTCAGCGAGAAATAGGATCGAACGACGATATGGTAGGCTTGGAAGTAATGTCAGAGATTTTGAGACATGTGGACTACGGCCATGGCTAGCTTGTCCAACATAGGATACCAGACTTCAGATGCTCAGAGCATTTTACTAATGTAATAAACTGAGCTTTGCCGGCTCCCTTCTTCTCTTACCAATACGAAGGTGATGCATTCTTGGCCTACTGAGAGGTATAAGTACAGTGTTTCATCTGGGACGAGGCAACTGAGCAAGGGTGGTAAGGACAAAAATCTCTTAATGTCTTCGAATGCCGTCTAGAAATCTGTAGACCACTTAAGTTTTTAGAATTTTTAAGAGCTCGAAATAATGGTAGACACCATCTGGCCGAGCATGAAATGAAATGCCCTAATGTGCTGATTCTACCATTTAACTTTTGTACTTCGTGGATATTTTTCGGTGCTTCCATGTTGAGTATGGCTTCCATCTTTTCTGGATTGGCTTCAATGCCCTTATGGGATATCATGAATCCTAAGAATTTTCCTGCTCTGACTCCGAAGATGCATTTTTCTGGATTCAGCTTGATCTTGGATTTGCTTAATAGCCAGAGAATTCGGTCTATATCCATTGAGTGCTGTTCCGGATGCTTGCTCTTAATGATGATGTCGTCTATGTATACTTCTACGCTCGTGACAATCTAGTTTTGGAGGACCTATTTCATCATTCTTTGATATGTGACTCCAACATTCTTAAGTATGAAGGGCATCATCTTATAGCAATACAAACCTTTATGAGTAATGAAGGACTTCTTCTCATGATCCTCTTCCTTCATCGGGATCTCGTGGTAACCTTATGCCGAATCAACAAAACTATATCATCTGTGACCAGCGATGGAGTTAACGAGCTAGTCGATTGTAGGCAATGGGTAGCTGTCTTTAGGACATTCTCAGTTAAAGTCAGTGTAATCTACACACATCCTATATTTCCCATTTACTTTTTTGACAAGTACCACGTTGGCTACCCACTCTGAGTGAGTAACCTTTTTTATGAACCCGACTGCTAACAACTTCATTATTTCTTCAATAATTTTTCTCTATCTTTCATAGGCAAATGTTCTTTTTTTCTAGGCCACTGGTTTGGCTCCTGTTCTGATGTTTAGACAGTGACAAGCAACTTGCGGATCCATGCCAATGATTTTAGAGGCTTGTGAAGCAAAATCTTTCGAGTGTCTGGCAAGGACCTCCCTTATTCCTTCTCTGATGCTCTGGCTGAGTTCATTGCCGATCTTCACGGTCTTTCCATCCCTGATTTGTAAGGTCTCTGTGTCTTCTACTGGTTGTGGATCGGCACTTTGCTTCTCAATTTCCCATGCTTCTAGAGGAAAAGCCTTCGACTAAGGCTTCATGGCCATCTGTAACAATGCCTAGCCATATGATGATCTCCCCAAATGGTAAGGGTTCCATTCTTGATTGGGACTTTTATAGTTAAGCATCAGATACTGGTGATTGCATCTAATTTATAGAGTGTCGGCCATCCTATAATCCCATTATACGCCAGTAGGATATCCACCACGTTGAATACTGCTCGGATAACTTTTATTTCTTTATCGTCTTGATTTCTAAATTCTAGGCTTTGTTTGACAACTCCTATTGGTCATACGGTTCCTCCACAGAAACTCGTGATGGGGTTTTAGATGGCCTTCAAGTTGGTGATGGAGCCTCCCATTGCCTTGTACACATTCCAGGATAATGCGTTGATAGCACTTTCGTTATCCACCAATAACCTTTTTACCAAATACTTATCTATGCACGTAGTTATTATTAGGGCATCACAATGGGGGTGGTGAACATGCAAATCATCTTCCGAATTGAACAGAATATTGCTTCTCTTGGATACTGGCTTTTCTCCTCTACTCCACTTTAATCTCTTCTCAATGTTTTCTCCCCCGATGATCATGTTAATAGTGTCAATCGACTCCCTCCGGGTTTTCTTTGCTTCAGCCTATCATGCTCCTGATTTTCAGAGTTTTCGCTTCTTCTCGATGCATTTGTGAAATTATTAAGTTTTTCCCTCTGCACCAGTCTCTTTATGGCATTCTTTAGCTCTCTGCAACCCTCCATGTCGTGCCTATATTCTTGATGATACTGGCAATATTGCCCTCTGTCTTAGGTAGATCTCCGGCTTGGGCTTATTCTCTTAGCTAGGGTGATTCCAACACCATTCTACCTAATCCACATAAGGATTATGGATCGAGAGGTGCTCAGGGGTGTGTATCTGTCCACTTCCCTGTCAAATCTTTCTACTGGATTTCTGAAATTTATTTTTTAGGAAGCCTGCTCGTCTATGTTTGGGTCATTCATCCTTGATCGGTGGCTTCTCTTCCTCCCGTCGCATCCTTCTATCCTCGTCCATTTTTATCATCCTGACTACCATTGCCATTGCATCTACAAAGCTACTTGGTTCTTTGGTCATTATTTTGTCTTTAAGCTTGCCGAGTCTAGTGCCATTTTTCAAAGCTTCTATGGCAACTTCATCTACAATATGCTCAATTTGCATGACTGTTTTATTGAAACGATCAAGATAACTTCGTAAAGACTCGTCAACTTCTTGCTGACACATTTGAAGATCATTGATGTTTTTGGTTGGGGAAATATTGGTGATGAATCTGGTATGAGATTGTTCTGCTAGATCCTCGAAAGAAGTAATAAAATTCTCTAGGAGTCAATAAAACCACTTTTGAGTGTTCTTTGTGAGTGTGCTTGGAAAAACTCTACACATGATTCCATCATTTACATTCTAGAGTAGCATCTTTATTCGGAATGCCGATATGTGGTTGATGGGATCTCCCGTCCCGTCATACTGATCAATCGACGGAATTCTGAACTTAATAGGGATCTCCCTCTGAATTATTCTTCTGACAAATGGAGTTCTGCTGTCTATAACTGTAATAACCCTAGTTTTAAAATTATTTTATTAAATAATGGGATATGCAATGTTGATAAAATCTAAAAGTTATATTTAATTATTTTATTATTTGGTGATTTATTATCATTATTTTAAGTTTAATTGAATGTTCTACGTAAATATATTAATTTGGGAATTTATTATTTTAGACATTTAAAATTCTATTATGTATATTTATTATTTTCGAATACTATTATTTTAATAATGTTAATTTAGTGCATGAATATTTAATATTATTTGTAATATTATTTTATTACTTGATGTGATTTAAGTATTATTAATATTTTTAAAGTATTCCACTACCATTATTAATGTTATTATTTCATTGTTATTTATGCGGGTTATTATCATAATTATCATGCGATATTATTATCACATTATGATTTTAATATTAACATTTTAAGTACATTATTATTATTATTTTATCCCTATTGATTGACATTATTTCATTATTAAATTACTTCATGAATATTGTCTATATTATTGTTATTTTTAAATGTGTTTTGCATTATTATTCTGTGACTTATTACTATTTTATTTTATTAAATATACATTATTTGTATTATTAATTATTTAATAATTATGGTTATTATTAATGTTACTTTTAAATGAATTTTATGTGGTTATTTTTATGTGTGTGATTATATTTTGTGTGTGTGTGTGTGTGTGTGTGTGTGTGTGTGTGTGTGTATATATATATATATAATTATTTGTGGTGGGGATTACTTTAAACTAAGGTTCTACTAAATTATAATATAAAGTTATAATATAATATATTTAGATATAGATATATGTACCTAATCAAAGAAAAAAATATATACAGAACTCACCTCCCTCATTCCCGCTGCAACTCGACTTTTTCCCCATCGGTGTGCCTCTCTTGCCTCCAGCTGGCTACCATCTCCTTCCTCCTTCTCCCCTCTTCTTCCTTAGTGCTGTCCGACGGTCAGCAGCTCACCGGAGATGGCAGTAACAGCAGCAGCAGTTGATGGAGCTTCTCGCCGTCAATCATTTTTTGGCCACCAAACTAAGCTTTTTCAGTGCCATTCGATTCCTTAAGCTCTATGGAGGTTGATTCAGAGCTTGGTTTTAGCTCTAACTTGATCTTTGGTGAGTTTTAGTTGATTTTTGATTTTAGCTTCAATGTTCTTTTCATTTTTTTTTCCAGTTGATCTTGTGTGATTTGGCTAATCTACCTTAACAAATGTTGTTCCTAGATGATTAGTCTATATGAAATATTTTTGTTTCGATTGTTAGAATTTATTTGAAAATTTGTTAATTTTTTATTATTTTATTATTATTTATCTAATTTTTGTAAATTAATTTATTTAATTCTAAAATTTGTTGAATTAGTGTTATTGTAAGTTAATATTAATTTTAGAGTAAAGAAAATAATTTTTGAGAATATTGTGTAATTTTAAGAAATATTTATAGTTTATGTAATTTTGGAATTTTGAGTTAGATGTGTATTTTTGGTAGAAATTAGAGTTTAATTATGTGTTTGAGTTGATATTATAATGCTATTTGTTGGTAAAATATTTTTTTTTTGTGAATTTATATAATTTTTATGTAATTTTATATAATTTATGTGTATTTTGGAATTAATAGATTAAATATGTATTTTTATAGAAATTATTGGTCAATTAGGTGTATTTGTTGATTTTAGTGAATAATATATTGAGGAAGTAAATTTTGAGTAATTACATAATTTTTATTCAATTTTTGAATATTATTAGTATTTTCTGTGTATTTTTGTATATTAGGGGCGTTTTGATAATTTGGTAGTAATTTTGGTTAAATATTAAATTTAATTGGTTTTAATAATTATTTGAAGTATAAAAATGATTTTTATAAATTATTTACTATTTTTAACTAATTAATACTATTTTTTAAAAATTATTTTCAAATTATATATAATATATTATTTTTGTAAATAAATGGGTTTTTATTAACTTTTTAGTATGTTTATGATTTAATTAAGTAATTTGGATTTATAAAATGAATTTTTATTAATATTGGTGTATTTTTAGAGAAATGTCGATTTTTATTTATATTATATTATTATTAGGTTTTTTAAGTAATTACGGATAAAATAATTATTTTTGATGTTTTTAATGTTTAAATTGCCATATTTTGATACTTAAAGGGCATTTATGGTATTTTTTGAAATTATGTATATTTTATTGTATCTTGTGGTGAACTGTGGACCTCGGTCAGGGGAAATTGTAGTTTGGGATCCCAACCGATGAGTTGGGAGAATTTTGTATTCGAAGTGTGTTTTCTATGCAAGATCGGCCCTACTTTTGTAGGGAGATATCCGTTTTATAGAGGAGACTCTGCCGAAATTTCAGTAAATTTCTCGTAAAATATGACAATCGATCTGGGTCTAGTTTTGAATTTTTTTTTATGAGTCTTTCTATTGTAATCCTAGAAGCATAGAATTAGAAGTTTATTCTAATTGTTAATGTTATTTTATTTTTCTAGTTGCGCTAAGACCGAGGCCTAACGGACCAGGCCCGCTAAATTTGTCTCGTGGAGCGCTAATCTGTGAGTTATTATACTGTATATATATGCATTGCATATAAGATGCATAACTTAGGATTTTCATTTTCATTATATGTTTTAAACAGTAATTAAATTTATAATATAATTTGGTATATTTTCGGTTTATTCTTAGTTTATTTTGATATATTTATGTTTGCATATTTTCTATATGCATTTAATATATCACTGGTATATTTAGAGTTAATTTTTGATATATGTATGTTAGATATTTAGGTTTATTTTAGTATATTTTGGATATATGTCAAAAATTAAATACATGTTTTAAAAGAATATTTATTCATAATTATTTTATTAAATGATTAACATACTTTAGGTATATTTTTAGTATATTTTAGGTGTATTCCTAAATAATTGCATGTCATATTGTTGTTTTATACTTAAATTGTTTCTAAGTATATTTTTGGTGTCTTTCTAAATAAATGCATGTTATATTATCAATTCATTCTTAATTGTTTTTAAGTATATCATTGGTTTATCTTTGGTATATTTCATATTTGATTGGACTTTGTTTGACATATATATACTCGAAATATACTTAGTTTATTTTAGGTATATTTCTAGTATATATATGGTTTATTTTATCATTATGATTATTATTCTACATTATTTATTATCCATATGAATGATTTATTTTAAATGAAGGATATGAATAGAACGTGCTTCCTAGTGGGCAGCACTAGAACCGTGTACATACTGGTGCAATAGATTTAGGTTTGAGTGAGGAATTAATTGTGGTGATTACAATGTGATGATAATGATTTGATTGATATGATTGAGATATGATGTGATTGATGGTGTGATTGCTGGAGCTTGGTTGACCTAGTGTCTCGGGGCCAATCACACTGACAGTTAGACTGCTGGAGCTCGGTTGACTTAGTGTCTCGGGGCCAGTCTACTATCCATAATGGAATAAGTGATCTATTTGGATTTAAGTGAGCCTGTATGGCTAGAGTGATGATATGATTGATTGAGGTTGCAATTAATAGGATTTTATTTGATCCTTCATGTATTAAAAATAAATGTTTTTTGCATTTATTATATTTATTAAAGCAGAGTTGACATTTGTATAAAATGCATATATATATATATAAGAATGCTTGACTGGATATGGTTTAGATGCATGTATATATAGTATAATAATTCACTCAGTGAGGTCTAACCCCCCCCTCAAATATTTTTTTCAGGAGATCCTATATCGTCAGACCTTAGTAGTAGAGTTTTTTGCCGGCGTTCTTCTATCCTGGCTATTTTATGTAAATGTATAATTTGAACTATGAATTGTATTCTAGAAGCTGCAATAGTAATGTTAATATATCATAAGAGTATTATTTTTTATTTTGATATTAATACTCAGAGAGTTGTATTTGAACATTGTATGAATATATTTATTTATGAAAGGATTTGGAGTATTTACTTTGTATATTGATTCAAAAAATTTTAATTCTGTGGTACTTTTTATTTATTTATTGCATGATTTTATTTTTCTAAGGCTTGCTACGGGTTCCGGATTCAAATGAATTCTCATTCCCTAGCACCGGTCATGACCCCTATTTTGGGTCATGACAATAACGCATTCTTCTTCCTTTCTTGGTTTTGTCCGGGCTTTGTATATTACCTCTTCAACCTTCTGAGCTATCTTTGAATCATCAAGGGCCGAAATTATTGAACTACACTCCCCTTCCGGCGCTTTTCCCTTTCCCATGCTCGTTCCCAGGGTCTGCCGAGGTGTTGTGTTATTATCGTTTTGAGCCAATTCAGAATGCCCACTCTGCATTATAGCGTTTAGTTGTTGCTGTATTAAAGCTATCTACGCCTTGATATTTTTTATCATGACTTCCTTGCTAGTTTGGTCGAGGTTGAGTGTGTTGGTTTACGGTGTTTAAATTTGGTGTAGTTATTGCTAATGTGTCTGCTAAACTCGGAAAAGGTATGGAAGTTATTGAATGATTGTGTTGTAAAGGAGCATAATATGGGAGGTCTACATCCAAGGCTAGGTATCTCGAGGTGTTGTCAATGAGTTAATGTGTGTGTCCAGATGAAGCTCCAGTATATGAAAAAGTGGCTGGAAGCACTATTACTAGGAGAGGGTCTGAGAGGTCGATCGAAGGGATAGGTGAGGAAGGGTTGGTGCCAGTTTCAGGAATCAAGGCCGGTGGTGGGCTAGAAGTCATGGTGAGGATGTCTTTAGCTTAGCAGGTAAACGAATGGCTTTTCCCAAGAGTTCCTACAGACGACGCCACTTGATAACTAGTTTCTAAAACTCTTGAGCTTGGTGTCCTGAAATCCATGAATAGAAGGCAAGGTAAGAGGTGGGGAGAGTCCCCACAAACACTCTGATGCCTAAGTTAGAGAACAGAAGTGGGGGAATATGGAATAATTAGAATATGAGAGAATTAGATGCCCCTCTATGAGAGATATGGGATCCTATTTATAGTAATAATTTAACCTGAGCAGAGTCGGATTCCTTATGAGATGGGAGTCCTAATCCTGGTAGGAGAATGTTCTCTCTTTGCTTAAGATTCGTCTTTGCGTTAGAGTCCTTTCCCTAAACGAATTCTATTACCTTCCTAGTCTGAATGTCCCTGTTTAGGAAATAAAGATCCTTTAGTTAAATAGGAATACATATAAGCAATATCAATAACAATAACAACAATGTTAATAATGATAATTGGGACAAAATGAAAAGGCTAGAAAAGATAATTAAAGAGAAAAGATACATACAATAGATAGGCTCTTCTTCTAATGTCAAGATATTTAATAAGATACGAAGGCAAAGGCTTACATGGAAAAGGTTTGCAAAATATTTCACATATTTATAGGCAATCTTTGCCTCTCATAAACCTTGAGGAAAAGAGTTTGTATACGCGAAAAGATAAGAAGAGAGTTGTAATACCCTACATATATATATAATTATTTAAATAAAAAGGGACATAATTTTTCTCAAATAGTACTAGAAATAGTTAAATTGCATTATATTATAGTATGATTATGTTAACATTTTATTTTAGGTTAAATGTTGGTTTAAATGTGTATATTTATTCATATGTATACATAAATATGCACATAAATGTATATATATTATAGTATAAAGGATAACTATATACATTTCAGGTAGGGTATGTTTACATACATATACATATATAACACCTATATACATATATATATATATATATATATATATGTAACAATATATATACATACGTATACTATTATACTTGAGTACATATTGTGTGTGTATATATATATATATATATATATGTATAGTTAGAATTAGAAGGAAGAAAACCGAAGCAACAGCCCCCTCTACCCCTCCTTCCCCGTCTGTCACCCTGCTGCTCCCTACCCTCCCTGTGCCGCCCTCGCCTTTGACCGGAAGACTCCATCTCCGCCGTGCTTCAGGAGCTTCCCAAGCCTGGCAGCTGCTGCTGCACTTCTTCTTCTTCTTCCTCCTCCGTCTGGCAGCAAGCTCCCTCCCTACGCGAGTCAGCATCTTCCTGCCAGTGATCCTCAGCTTGTCGTTGCTGTTCATCTCGTCTGTGCTGCTTCTTCTCCCCTTCTCCTTCCCGGCGACAACAAGCTCATCTTACCCATCTTCTTCGGCCTGCAGGTAATGAGCAACACTCACCCTATTCCTCCCTTCCTTCCTTCAATTTTCTGCCCGATCTTGGCAATTCTAGGGTGATTAGTGTTGGTTAACATGCATTTGAGTTTATTTAAATTTTCTTGAATTTTTTTTGTAATTAAATTGAATTTCCAGAATTTATTTAATGTTTATTTTGTTTATTTGGATATTTATTTAGCTATAATTAGTAATTAGGGAGATTATTATTAATTATTTTGAGCAAAAATGAAATTTATTGAAATTTTTGATATTATTTTAGGAATTTTTTATACTTTATGTCAAATTAAATAATTAGGCTAATTTTTGGAATTTTGGTTAAAAAGGTTATGAAACTTGATAAATGAGGTTATTAGTGAAAAATATGAATTTTAGAACTCAAATCATAATTTTTGAGATTTTTATACTATTTTTATAAATATATTTGAGTTTATGCCAAAAATTGATTTTAAGGGTAAATAATATTTTTGGGAGAAAATTTGTTGGTTAATTAAATGTTTTAATTATATTAAGAAAATGTATCTTGAGAAAATGAATTTTTGACATGATTAAATAATTTTAAGGAATTATTTTCAGTATTAAAAACTCATTAAGTAAATTATGTATTTTAGGGGGGTAAAAATGTAATTTTACACTAAATATGATAAATATATATTTTAATTAGTTTTATTAATAATTAAAGGGTTAGATAATTTTTATAAATTAATTGACATAATTTCCTAGGTAATGTAAATTTTGATTATCAAATTCCCAATATATATATATACATATAATACATTGTACTAGTTTTAATTTGGGCTATAATTATAATTTTAATATGATTGGAATACAAATTTAATTGCTCAATTTTGAATAATGGAGATTTTGTATAATTTTTATCTATTCTAGTATGTATGTATGCGATATATGTATTTAAGGAACACATATTATTAATTTTTGATATTGTATTTGAGTTGTGATCTCGGTCGGGGCAAATTGTGTTTTGGGAGCCCGACTCGAGTGTGAATGGTTTTGGAAATTAGAAGTGCATTTTCTATGCAGGTCTGGCTCTACCTTTGGTAGAGAGATGTCCGTTTTACAGAGGAGATTCTGCCGAAATTTTGGTAGATTTTCTCGTAAAACGTGATATCTGTAAAATTCCTACCGTTAGTTAGGTTAACTCCTGTCTGTCGAGTCTCGTTCGGTTTTCATCGAGTCAGTCTGGAATTTTATTATTTTGCTGATTCCTGATTTCGATTCCTTAGTCATGTTTTAAAAAGTCGATTCATTGTTTTCTTTTAGAGCATATCGGAGCAGGAGCCGTGAGGCCGAGGCAGACGCGTGGTCGTCGGCCTTCGCATTCATCCTGTAAGTCGATAAAATGATCTATGCATATGTTTGTTTAAAGAATGCATGCGCTCGCATTTCTATTATATAGATCATATGATTTATTTAATTTAATGCTATCATTTACGATTTAAATGCAAATTATTTATATAAAATCGATTTGAGAAATTTTGGTAGAACGAGCTACCTGGTGGGCCTCACCAGGACTATGTGCACATGGTAGAGATTGAGAGATGGATCCGATAACTGTATGATTGATGAATGTTAAACTGGGACGGGTGCCTCGGTAGATGCCTTTGCTCTCGGGGACCGCCAGTGATTGGAAAGTCAATAATGGACTGGGATGGGTGCCTCGGTTGATGCCTTAGCTCTCAGGGACCGCCAGAGCCATATATTTGGATTAAGTGAATGACTACGGCTTGGTGCCTCGGTTGATGCCCTTGCTCTCGGGGACCGATAGTCTAGTTGGAATAAGTGGGCCCAGTTGGCCATTTAGACTTGGGTTTAGGGTTCTACCGAGATTTTTCAAAAGCTATAATTATATATTATAAATTATTTTCACTATAAATATATATATAGTTTTCAAAAAGGTTTTCAAACCGTACAGTTCTTTTATTGACTTACTCAGTGAGATCTGATTCCCCTCAATTTATTTTTTTTCAGGAGCTTGGGAGTTCGACCTCAGACTACCTCTACGCCGGATTTTTTCTTCACCGGCTATTTTACGTAGGTCATTATAAGTTGTACTGTGTATTAATCTAGGATGATGCAGTAGTATATGTATTGAGAATTTGTATGGTTTAACCAAATTATGTAGTTTATCTGTACGAAATACATTTATGTATATGACGTAAATTCAATTTATAATATGAGATGTTGAATCATATTTTTATTAAACAGTTAAATTTGTGTAAATTGAAGAAAAATCAGTTTGATAATATGTTCTGTTTTTAATTAAAGTTAAAATGTGAATGGTTTTATTTTCTTTTCCCTTAGGCTTACTACGGGTTTCGGTGGCCTTATGCCTACCCATTCCCTAGTGCCGGTCACGTGCCCTCGGGTTCGGGTCGTGACAAGAGTAGCTACTATTAGCCCATCTGCCCTTTTCATCATTTATTCTATTTTATGTTATATATACATATATATATATATATATATATATATATATATATATATATATATATATATATATATATATATATATATATATATATAACATAAAACAAATGTCAAAAAAAAAAAACATGGAAGGCCATCCAACGGTTCTTACATATTCTTTTTTTTAAGAAAGAATCTTCCATTTATTAAAAATCAATAATACATCTTGATAAACATATAATATAAATAAAGTATAATTAATAAGTATTGAAAAAACCTCTCTTGCTATTCTTCAATCACATTGAATGAGCTATTTTAAATTGCATCTTGACAATTTGAAATTTTTATGCTCCATTTCATGACGTTCATTAGTCATAAATTGACTTTATGATCTTTAATTGAGTCCGATTGTAAAAATACTCATAAAAGTTTTATAATAGAAAGAACTATAAACTACATAGAAAAGAAACTACATAGAAAACTATAAACGGATTAGCACCTTCACGAATGAAGAATAAAAAAATAAAAACAAAATAAACATATTAAATATCTATATTTATTAGATGAAAAAATAAAATAGAATATAAAAAATAATAAGGGACCATTAATAATATAAAAAATAATCGACAGTGGTAAAAAATAAAAGTATTTGATGAAGAAACTCACAAAAAAAAAAGCGGTGAAGGTTACCATGATTCTTACATATTTATTAGGCCACATAATAAGGTTTTTCAAAAGAAAAAAATATCAGTAATAATTAATCAGTTTTTTTTAATACTAATTAGTACTAAAAATTCAAATATTTAGGAATATTTATAATTTTATTCAATTTTTTAATTCTAAGAAAATCTGATTTAGTCAATTTTTAATATTTTTTGCACGAAATGTTAAATAATTTGATCAAAATCAAATAAATGATAGTAATGCAACATGTATAGAATATCAAATTCACATTTTCTTTTTAAATTACTAAATTTATAAACGTACCCAAACAATTCTAAATTTTGATAAATTTGTCCGCATTTTATAAATTTGATAAAAGTATTTCCAGTTAGCTAATTTTTATCAATTTTATTACAAAAATAGTTAAAACTAAATAACAATAGTGATGACTTTCACTTTTTTTTTTCTAGCCACTTATCTTCTTTAAATAAGGAGGGATGATTTTTTGTCATTCTTAATCTAAAATCATTCATCTATATGTATTTTTATCAATTTATTTTTAAATAAATGATTATTCCATATAAATTTAGATTTTATTTTGTTTTTCGTAATTTCGTCGTCTTATTGTGGTGTTTGATTTTCGTTATCATATTATCATGTTTTATTTTTTGTCTTGTTATGGCTTCTTTTTTTAGACGATTCAGGTAGACAAAATATATCCGATTATACAGAGATAACGAATCAAATTATGACCATCAAGATATTACAGAAATAGAGTCATAGATATTCTAATCATTATAGTATTATCAAATTTATATACTTTGAGTAACCTAAGTATTGTTTAATCCTTTATGGTTTTTAGTAAATTTATATATGTGTTTCTATCGATATATTACTAATTTAAAACAATAGAATTTTTTTTTTTTTTAAATAACAAAATTGATGCGACAATCACAAAACATATCTATCCTTGATAAATTATTAGAGGTTGTTAAATTTTAATTTTAATGTATATAATCAATTGGAATTTTTAATGAGGATCTAATCTTTATTAATTAAGATTGATTTAAACTGTGAAATAAAAGTGTGATAAACTCAAGTTTCAAAAAGTATATGCTGGTAGGATACCGCCGCATATATATAAGGTCCCAAATCAAACAATAAATATGAGAGAAGTATATATATATATACACAAAGACACGTTCTCTATGAAAACTACGTCATTCGTCTTTTTTCTTTTTCTTTTTCTTTTTCTTTTTCTTTTTCATTTCATCTTTTGCCAACTGCAGTTATAAATTATTCCAATGAAATTTGAGTCAATTTTCCTTCATATATAAAATTTTATTTAAAAAAATTTAGACTTTTGAAATTAAATTGGACCATTAACTATTTTGTGTCTTTTTTATAAATAAAAATAAAAATAAAAATAAAAATTCGATTCCCCTCACACGTCGAAAACTAAAAAAGGATAGAAAAAGTAAAAGAAAATTACTGTCAATGAAAGAGGTAATCGACGGTCATAAAAATAAAATATTTAATAAAAAATTTAAATAAAAAAAAAAAAGAAAAGATGGCAAAATAATAATAATAATAATAATACTAACTAGTAGATTGACTATATATTAATTTTTATATTTTAAAATCTTAAAATTAGTAAAATATTTTTATAATCCAAAATTTCATATATAATTTTGTCAAATTTTATATCTATTTGTATTATTGTCTAACAAAGGAAAAAAATAGTACCATAAATAAAAATATTTGCGTTAAAAAGTATAAATTTCTTTAAAACTTCCCAAGAAAGATGCCTCGTTTTATAGTTTTTATTCTTTAGATTTAAAAGAAAAAATAGTTGGCTAAATTTGTCATTTTAAGGCCACGAATGGTTCCCAACATACGATGGCAAATATGTGACATATAAATAGCTCATCATAATATTAATTATGTAAAACATTTATAAATGATCATAATATATATTATACATTCAATCTCCAAGTGTAAAACACAAATTTAACAAGAAAGAAGAAGTGATTTATATGTTTAATAAAACCAATTTTTCGATTATATATCGCCTAGCACGCATGAAAATTTTATAACCATTTCTAAATCAAAAGTTGTAAAACTAAAACTTATATAATTGCAAACCTTACGAAAGTTAGATTTCCTAAAGGAACTACAGGTATATAGTTATAGTTAAAATAAAAATTATGTCAATTAATAATAATAATAATAATAATAATATTGTTATTATTATTATTATTATTATATGAAACACAGCAATAATAATTCAACTTCTCAAAAAAAAAAAAAAAGAAGCAATAATAATTGACACAAAACGAAACACATAGGATAATGAAAAGGAACACGTACAATAGATGATAAATTGATAATTATGCTCTTCTTCTTTTGTGAAGATATATATTAAAATATATGAGAATAAAAATCTAAATTTTTATTAATTAATACATTTAATATTTTATAGTCCTTTAAATTTGAAATATTTTAACTTATAAATTAAATATTTTAACATTTATAGGCAGTCCTTGCCTGTCACAAAACTTATGGAAAAGGTTTGTATACGCGAAAAGATAAGAAAGGAGTGGCTACTATTTGCCCATCTGCCCTTTTTAGCATTTGTTATAATTGTTCTTTAATTAATAAGATAATTATTATTTTACAAGTTTGTAAATAAAATTGTAATTTATAATTTTTAAATTATCTTATTTTAGAATAAGATTTACAGTGTTAATAAAAATTTAAACGTAAGTTATTATTAATATTATTTTATGTTAAATAAATTTTCTAGGTAAATATTTATTTATTTGAGATTTATTATTTCAAACATTAATTTATGTTATTGATGTTTATTTTTTTGGATAGAATTAGTTTAAATAACATTATTTATGTGTATTATTATTTTTATCAATTTACATTATTTATTTTATTATTAAATTATTTTATTTGTATTAATGTTATTTTTTTCTAGTATTATTTTATGTGTATATTATTGTGTGATGTGTGTGTATTTATTATTATATGTGTGTATATTTTTAATTGTATGGTGAAGATTTAAAGTTACATATTATAATATATAGTTTTATTAATATATATATATATATTTACACATGCATGCATTCATTAACACTGCACAAGAAATAAATCGGGGACCAAAAGAAAATAGCAAAGGAAGAAACAAAAGCATTTTTTTGGACAGAAACTTAACAAACCCACGAAATCACTATTCACTCATCTTCTCCCTCTCTGTTGTTGTCCGACCAACGTCTGTCGGAGCGCCTTTCCCCCATCCGCCTGTCACCGTCCTCTTCCAGCCATCACCGCCAGCAGCCACCATCATCTCCGGCATCGTTGAGCAGCTCTGACAGTGAGTGGCCGTGTATGAAGCTTTCTGTCATCCCCTCCATTTTCGGTCGCTTTTCTTCTCACCGTTGGTCTCTTTCTCTTCCTTGGACACCGGTGAGTGTAAATCCAAGTTTCTTTTCGATTGATATTGCATTTTGTAGGGTGATGTGTGATTTTTTAGTTTTTGGCTCATTAGGGTTTTGAATTTTTTTTAGGGTGTTAATGGTCAATTCATGAAAAATTCCTTCACAAACATTGTTCCTGCAAGCTTAATCTATATGTTGTAATTTTTTTAGAATTTTTGGAAATTATTTTAATTTTTGTGAATTTTTTATTATTTTATTATTATTTTCTAAATTTCGAAAATTAATTAATTAAATTATGAAATTGTGTTTTATGGTGATTATAGGAGTTGAAATGAATTATAGAAATTTATTTGTAATTTTTGTGAATTTTTATGTATTTATTTGGAATTTATTAAGTTTATGTAATTTTGAAAAATAGGGTTAATTATGTGTTTAATTGAAATAAATTGGTAAATTGAGTATATTTATTGATATTATTGAATTATATGTTGAGAAATTAATTTTTGAGTAATTATATAATTTTTGGTGAATTTTTGAAAATTTATAGTGAATATATATATAGGGGTATTTTGATAATTTTACAATAAATTGGCTAAAAATATAATTAAATTGGTTTTAATAATTATTTGAGCTATAAAAATTATTTCTGAAAATTTTTAGTATTTTTAACTAATTAAAACTATTTTTCGTAAATTATTTTCAAATTATATATATTATACGATTTTTCTAAATAAAATGAGTTTTTAACGGTTTTTAATAAGTTTTAAGGTTAATTACGTAATTTGGATTTATAAAATTTTTAGGGAATTTTTTTTTTTTTTGAGTAATAATAGTATATTATGTATATTTTATATTATATGGATAAATATGTAATTTTATGCTAATTATAGTTAAATACATATTTTAGTTGGTTTTATTAATATTTAAGAGGTTTAGAGGATTTTTTTTTTATAAATTAATTGGTATTTTTAATTAAGTAATGTTAATTTTGAATATTGTTTCCAAATATTATATATATATGTATAATAGATTATTTTGGTAACAAAAAATGTATATATGGTTATATTTAGCATATTTGGTATAATGGTTTTAATTAAGGTATTTGTTAATAGTTATATTAATTATGAATTATATATATGTATATTTTAAGAATAATGTATATTATTGGAAATTATGGGTTTTTATATATTTATGTCAATTAAATTTAATTAAGTGTCATGTTATACTTTAAATATGATTTTAATGTTTATTTATGAAAGTAAAATTTTTCTAAATTTATTAATTAGAATTGAGTTGTGAACTCGGTTGGGCTAATACTGTGTTGGAGAGCCGACCCAAGTGTAGACTGTATGCGAATTTTTAGAAGTGCGTTTTCCATGCAGGAATGGCTCTATCTATGGTAGAGAGATGTCCGTTTTACAAAGGAGATTATGTCAAATTTTTGATAGATTTTCTCGTAAAACGTGATATCTTCAGTAAATTTCTACCGTTAATTAGGCTTTTTCCTGTCTATAAAGTCTTATCCGGTCTTCCTCGAGTCAGTCTAGAATTTCATTATTTCTGTTGATTTTCGATTTCAATTCCATAGACATGTTTTTAAAAGAGGTATGTTATTTATTTTCTAGAGAATATTGGAGTGGAAGCCGTGAAACCGAGGCAGACGCGTGGTCGTCAACCTTCTCGTTCATCTTATAAGTCGATAAAATGATCTGTGCGTGTGTTTTATTTAAAGATACGTGCGCTCATATTTTTATGTTATTATTATATGATTTATTTAATTTAATGCTACTATTTAAAATTTAAGCACATTTAATTTATTTAAAATCAGTTTTGAGAAATTTTGGTAGAACGGACTACCTGGTGGGTTTCACCAGGACCGTGTGCACATGGTAGAGATTGAGAGATGGATCCGATTATTGTATGACTGGTAAATATTAAACTGGGACGGGTGCCTCGGTGGAAGCCTTTGCTCTCGGGGACCGCCAATGATTGAAAAGTCAATAATGGACTAGGATGGGTGCCTCGATTGATGCCCTAGCTCTCAAGGACCACTAGTGCCATATATTTTGGATTAAGTGAATGAATGCGACTTGGTGCCTCGGTTGATGCCTTTGCTCTCGGGGATCGGCAGTCTATTTGGAACAAGTGGGCCCGGTTGGCCATTTAGAACTTTGGGTTTAGGGTTCTACCGAGATTTTTTTTAAAAAAAGCTATATCTATATATTATAAATTATTTTCACTACAACTATATGGTTTTCAAAAAGGTTTTCAAACCGTACAACTCTTTTTATTAACTTACTCAGTGAGGTCTGATTCCCCTCAATTTATTTTTTTCAGGAGCTTGGGAGATCGACCTCAGACCGCCTCTATGCCGGATTTCTTCATCACCAGCTATACTATGTAGGTCACTATGAGTTGTACTGTAGTAGTAACTCTAGAAAACTGCAGTAGTAACTATATTAAGAATTTGTATAATTTAAGTATACTTGTGTATTTTATTTCAATGAACCACGCTTATGTATAATGATTTAAGTTTGATTTATGATATGACGTTGGAGAATATTTTAGTTATGAATTCAATTCTGTTTTAATTTCAGAAAAAAAAAATCAGTTTGATAATGTGTTCTATTATAAAATAAAGTTTTAAATTGTAAGTTTTTATTTTTCTTTTCTTTAAGGCTTACTACGAGTTTCAGGGGCTTTATGCCTTCCCATTCTCTAGTGCCGGTCACGTGCCCTCGGGTTCGAGTCGTGACAAAAATATTTTAATGGCATATTCTCAAAATATATATAATCATTCTAAAGATTTATTAAAAATGATTATATATGTTATTATCAATAAAACATCTGATTTGTTTGTGTATTTATTCATTATATATCTAAAAATATCTACATTTGTTTTATTTAATTTGTTTTTTTAAATATAGACATAAAACAAATGTCAAAAAACAAAACATGAAAGGTCATCCATGTTGATGAAGTAAATATTTTTATTATATTTATTAGGAAGTAAATATTTGTATACAATTAGAAATAAAGTTCTATTCTATTTAGGATGTTGTTCTATTCCTAATTATGTTGTGATTAGCATTCCTGTGTGTATATATAAGGGGTGTAATCCTTTTTTGAATATCATGAAAAAATATTTCTTTTGAATTTTCTCTCTTTTTCTTTAAATTTTATTCTTTATGGTATCAGAGCATACCCATTGAAATTAAATTTTTTTTTATTGAATTCTTGCAAATCGTATTTTTTTTCTTTTGAATCTTCAAAATCATGACCACCGAAAACACATCCATCGTATCTCATGGAACATCCAATTTTATTCAAACCTTTCAAGATAATTCTCCCTTTCCCACAAGAATTATTCTTGATGATACGAACTATACTCTATGGTCACAGATCATGGAGATTCGAATTGGAGCTATAAATAAATCTGGCTTTCTTAATGGCACTACGCCAAAGCCACCAGCAGGAGATAAAGCATTGGAAACTTGCCTCCTTGATAATAATCGAGTAAAAGGTTGGTTAATTGACTTCATGAGTCCGACATTGATGTAGAGATTCATCCGTCTTCCAACAGCAAAGGAGATATGGGATGCTGTCTCAAAGACCTTCTATGATGGATCGAACGAAACTCAGTTATTTGAATTAAACCCTGAATCATTCACTACACATCAGAATGGTAAGCCATTACTTGCATACTATAATGAACTTATTGGAATATTTCAGGAAACTGATGCCCTGACATGTGCACAAGGGGAGGATGTTAATGGAGTAGTATCATTCCATAAATATATTACCCGGCTTCGAACACATATTTTCCTAGCCGGTCTTGATTCTGAATTTAATAATGCTCAGAGTGAAATACTCCGGAAAGATCCACCTCTTGATCTCGAGTCTAGTTATGCATATGTCCGGTGAGATCACAACCAGTGACATACGATGGAAGAGCCGAAGATACTGTTAGACCATTCTGTGCTTATAGCAGCTTAGACTCGTCCCCAGTTCAAAGGAAAAATACTGAGTAAGCCCATCACATACACCTATACTCATTGTGGCGAAGTTGGACACTCCAAGGAATGGTGCTATGAAATTGTGGGATATCCGAAATGGTGCTATGAAATTATGGGATATCCGGAATGGTGGGATTTCAATAAAAAGCTTCGTAAGAGGTTCGACAAGGCTGCAATTGCTACCTCTACTAAACCAAGTGGTGATCTTAATACCACTTCAGGTATGACAAATCTTACTCGAAATAATACATGGATTATTGATATAGGTGCTATTGATCATATGATAAACTCCACTCTCCATCTTACATCTATCCGTCCATCAACCCAATAAAATATTCTAACTGCTAATGGAGGCATAGCACCAGTCACTCATGAGGGATCAGTATCTAACTCTGACTCTCTTAATTTAGAAACTATTCTTGTTGTTCCATCTCTTTCTTATAATCTACTATCTATTGGCCAAATCACTGAAACCTTGAATTGAACAGTCAAATTTTGGCCTAATTATTGTGTATTTCAGGACATTACAACACACCAAATTCTTGGCTCTGGTGTTAAACATGGAAAGTTGTACTATCTTGAATTGCATGATGATTCAAAACGGAATTCAAGTCAAGTTAATAGGGTTGGTAGAAGCTGCTTGAGTAAAGACCAAGTAATCTTATGGCGTCGTCGTCTTGGGCATCTCTCTTTTCATTATCTTAGACAAATAAAACCAAATTTATTTTTACATACCACATAATCAGAATTTAAGTGTGATGTTTGTGAATTGGCAAAAGGCCACCGAATTTCTTATGTACCGAGTTATAATAAAAATTCAATTCCATTTATGACCATTCATTCTGATGTATGGGGACCTGCTCGGATTCCCACTCTATCTGGTGCTCGATATTTTGTAATGTTTATTTATGAATGTACCCGGATGACTTAGGTATCACTACTTTCCAATAAAGGAGATGTGTGCTCCAAGTTTCAGGACCTATACAACATGGTGGCTACACAATATTAGAGTAAAATCTGAGTCTTGCAGTCTGACAATGGTGGGGAGTATGTTAACTCAATTCTCAATGATTTCTACCACAAGAAGGGCATTCGCCACCAAACATCTTGTGTCGGTACTCCTCAACATAATGGTTTAGTCGAACGGAAGAACAGACAGTTATTGGAAGTTGTTTGAGCATCACTATTTGACATGAATGTTCCTTGAGAATACTAGGGAGAAGATGTTCAATCCACTGCGTACCTTATAAACTGGACACCATCACGAGTACTCAATTTTAAAACTCCTCTTCAGAAACTTCAGGAACTGGCCATATCTCCACCCTTCAATAATCTTGAACCCCCGAGTTTTTGGATGCTTGGCATATGTTCATCAGACACTCGGTAAATTAGACCCTCGATTTATCCAGTGTATCGTTGTTGGATATGCAGATTTACAAAAAGGATATCAGTTTTATGATCCGAATACAAAAAAGATGTATGTCACTCGGGATGTTTGGTTTCATGAAAATTGTCCGTTCTTCTCCCACTCTGAGTGCTCTCTTCAGGGGGAGAAAAATTCAAACTTCTTTGAGCTTAAAGATAGCATTCTGAGTGTTCCGAATCCGAGTATTCAAAATATTTTGAGTGTTCCAAGCATCGCACCTGGACAGACATTTGATGTTCTGAGTATGAGCATCTCACCTGGACAGATCATCATAGAAAATTCGAGTAATCTGAGTAATCAATATAGTACATCTTCCCAACCCATACCAGAAGCTGAAGAAACTCCGGATGCGATGCATAATAAGGTAACTTTGTCTCCTTTAATTCTAAATACTGAACCTCGTTATCATTCTAAGATCAATAGAGGGGTTTCAAAAAAATAATATGATCCGGACCTTCATACCAAAGTTAAATCCCCTATCAACAATTTCATATCAACCAACCATTTTTCTAACTCACATACACTTATTGTAAATCATTTATCTACTGTATCTATTCCGAGTAATTTGCAGGAAGCCTTAGATGATCCAGATTGGAAGAAAGCTATGAATGATGAAATGGAGGCATTGTAGAAGAACCGGATGTTGGATCTTGTTCCTCTTCCAGAAGGAAACAAAATAGTGGGGTGCAGGTGGATATTCATTGTAAACTCAATCCAGATGGAAGAATAAATCGATATAAAGCTCGGTTGGTAGCAAAGGGGTATACTTAGAAGTATGGAATTGACTATGAAGATACATTTGCCCTAATAGCAAAAATGAACACCATCCGAGTCCTTATTTCCTTAGCTGCCAATCTGGACTGGTCGCTGTGACAATTTGATGTAAAGAATGCATTTTTGAATGGAACCATAAATAAAGAAGTATATATGGATCCACCACCTGGAACTAAATATACTGATCGAGTATGCAAACTAAAGAGAGCATTGTATGGTCTTAAGCAATCACCTCGTGCATGGTTTGGACGACTCTCAACCTTCATGAGGAAGCTTGGATATAAGCAAAGTGATGCTGATCACACACTATTCATCAAACAGAAGTTAGGTAAAGTCACTGCACTGATTATATATGTTGATGATATGGTGGTCACTGGAAATGATTCGAGTGAGACAACAATCTTGCAAAGACAGTTAGCATCCGAGTTTGAACTTAAGGATATGGGTAACTTGAAGTATTTTTTAGGAATTGAAGTTACAAGATCGGCTTAAGGAATTTCTCTTTGCCAATGAAAGTACATAATGGACCTATTGATAGAGACGAGGATGCTTGATTGTAAGCCAGCTGAGACTTCCATTGAAGTCAACCATGGACTTTCAGTCCTAGAAGATCAAGTTCCAACTGATAGAGATCAGTATCAAAGGTTGTTGGGAAGGTTGATTTACATATCTCATACTCAGCCAGACATTGCTTATGTAGTAAGTGTTGTGAGTCAGTTCATGCATTCTCCGAGTAAAGAACATATGAATGCAGCATACCGAATATTAAGATATCTAAAGTCTTCTCCGGGTAAAGGGTTATTCTTTGGGAGGAATAAGTATTATGAAATTACTAGCTATACTTATGCTAATTGGGCTGGAGATCGGACTGATCGAAAATCAACATCCGAGTTCTTTACATTTGTTGAAAATAATTTAGTCACTTAGAGAAGCAAGAAGCAGAAAGTTGTAGTAAGGTCAAGCGCTGAAGCTGAGTTTAGAGGAATGACTCATGGAGTATGTGATTTGCTCTGGGTAAGGAGAATTGTTCAAGATCAGGGATTAAAATATCCGAAGCCTATGTTGTTACATTGTGATAACAAGACAGCTATAGCAATTGCAAACAATCCAGTTCAATATGACCAAACTAAGCATGTAGAGGTTGACAGACATTTCATAAAAAATCATCTGAACTAAAGGACAATTGTGTAATATCCCGAGATTTTAAATAAGTTTAAACTGCATCGGGATATGCAGTGTTAATAATTTTGATAAATATATTTGATTATTTAATTAGTTTGTTATTTATTGAAGTTATTTTTAATTATTTTAAATTTCTTATGTAAAATTTTTCCGAGAATTTTATTTTTGGGAAAATTAAAACCTAAATAAATATTTATTAATTATGTTAGTCGGTTTTACGTATTTGCATGAGTCCATGCATGATTTTAATTATCGTATTAATATATATATATATATACATGAATATATATAAATATCTAATAATTTAGGGTTTATTTTAATTAAGTATATATTATATAGTTTTATTAAGTTTATATATATATATATATATATATATATATATATATATATATATATATATATATATATATATATATATTATTATTATTATTATTATTTTAGACATGTGGTGTAGGGATATTTTTTAATATAATATTAATATATTATATTATAAGTTAATAAAGTTATTATATATATATATATATATATATATAAACATTTACAAAAATTACATATTGTGCCATTGCCCTATTCTCCTTCTTCTCCGACGCACCCACCCCCTTCCCTCGCCGCTGCAACCTCACCCCTTACTGTCAGTGTGCCTCCCGGCATGCCATGACCTTCCCAAGCTTCCTCCATCGCCTGTAGCTTCCTTCTCCAATGAGTTTTGGCCGTGGAAACCCGAGGAAGTCGAAACTCGAGCTAATGCCAATCACCTTGATTCCGACCACCAAATTGGAAACCGCTGGTCTCTATCTCCTCCTTGAGCTCTGTTGAGTGCATTTCCAAGCTTGGTTTCACTTGATTTGGTCTAGATTTTTCTTGCTAACCAATTTTCATTTTTGGCCACTATGAGTTCTTGATTTTTTTGAACTTCGATTCTAATGATTCAAGCTAAGTTCCTTCACAAATATTGATCCTAGTAGCTCAATCTACATACAGAAATTTTTGTGGAATTTTTGGGAATTATTTTGATTTTTATGAATTTTTTATTATTTTATTAATATTTTCTAATTTTCGTAAATTAATTAAATAAATTGTGATTTATGGTGTTTATAGGGGTTAAAATGAATTTTAGAAATTTATTTGTAATTTTTTTGATTTTTGTATAATTATTATGAATTTATTTAGTTTAGGTGATTTTTGGAAAATTAGGTTAAATGAGCTTTTTGTTAAAATTAATTGGTTAATTGAGTATAATTATTGATTTTATTGAATTTTATGTTGAGAAATTAATTTTTGAGCAATTGCATAATTTTTAGTGAATTTTTGAATAATTATAGTATATTATGTGAAATTATATATAATTAGTGTTGGTAATTTGGTAATAAATTGGTTGAAAAATTAAGTTAAATTGGTTTTAATAATTATTTGAGGTATAAAAATGATTTTTATAAATTATTTAGTATTTTGAAGTAATTAAAACTCGCGCAAGCACTGGCTCCAGACCCAGAACTATTCTACCCTGAACTCTGCCCACTACTGCTACTACTAACTCATGCGCAGAATCTGTGACTCCTGTCATTTCTCCTGTTTGAGGCATATCCATGTCGGCAAACTTGGTGAGTCCTGGACCTCCTACCACTCTGCTGAGAACTACCCGCAGCCTGCTGACGAGAACTACCGATGTGAAATGCTGGCTGCTGGTATCCGGGAGCTACACCATATCCACTGCCCCCGACCATATAAGGATCTATCATGGTGCCTTGGCGGATATGTCGCCTCTCAATCAAATGGGCCTCCTCAATCACACTCTCTAGGGTGCGGTCCTCGGTATGCATACCCAAAAAAGCGGGTCCCAATCCGGCAACATACAGCTCCACTGCTCTGTAAGGGTCCCTCCTGATATCTTCTGCATGTCGAGACAGCCTATTAAACTCTCTGGTGTAGTCCTCCACTGACCTATCACCTCTAGTGATGTGGAGTAACTACCACCTGTAGGCATCTCTGGTGGCTGGAGGACAAAAAAATCTCAAAAAGCGGTCCTTAAACTCTGGCCAAGTCATTTCGTGCATCGATGGCTGAATCGACTGCATAAACCAATCCTGAGCGGCCGCCTGAACTGATAACTCCACAATCATAATCCTTTGATAATCCATGTGTCCAGTCCTGGTGCGTGCCTCAATCGCATTAATGAAGTCTATGGCATCGTCCGTACCGTCGAAAGAAACTCTACCGATCCGAGAGTAGAGAAGGGCTGCTTCAGTGTCTGACATCCCCTGGTTCCTCTGCTGAAGCATCTGCTGTACAAGGGGCATCGCCTGATTCAATGCTGCTAGACCCTGATTAATCCCTGCCAGTCCAGCTGCAAAGGCTGTAGGGTCAACAGCTGGGGCTTCAGGCTTGACTGGCTGCTGATCAGGAATCTCAGCTGCAGCTACCCTGGCTCGACCTCTACCTCTACCTCTGCCCTTATGACGTGGAGCAGGAAGGGGAGCCACATCGTGCACAAACTGCTCATCAAATCTAAGGGTCGGATCGACATCGGGGTTGGCACGCACACACCTCATTCTGAAAAGAAGACAAGGAAAATTGGATTTAAAATGGGGTAAGAATATTTAAAGCAACACAGAATTAAAAAAAAAACATCTCAAAGACAATTATCAATCCTAAAGCTGCAGTAGTTACATAGAAAGACAGACATAGACAATTAATCAAGCTTATGCTCTGATACCAACTTTGTCACAACCTGAACCCGAGGGGCATATGACCGGCACTAGAGAATGAGAAGGCATAAGGCCCCCGAAACCCGTAGTAAGCCTTAAAGAAAAGATAAACAACTCCTTACAATTTAAAACTTTATTTTAAAACAGAACACATTATCAAACTAATTTTTCTCAAAATACACAAATTCAACTGCTTAAATAAAATGTACTTCAACGTCTCATATTATAAATCGAATTTAAATCTTATACATAAGCGTATTTCGTACAAATAAACTACATAATTATGTTTAAACCATACAAATCCTTAGTACATATACTACTGCAGCAACCTAGATTAACACACAGTACAGCTTACAATGACCTACATAAAATAGCCGGTGAAGAAGAAACCCGGCGTAGAGGTAGTCTGAGGTCGAAATCCCAAGCTCCTGAAAAAAATAAATTGAGGGGAATCAGACCTCATTGAGTAAGTCAATAAAAAGAGCTGTACGGTTTGAAAAGCTTTGAAAACTATATATGTTTATAGTGAAAATAATTTATAATATATAAGTATAGCTTTTGAAAAATCTCGGTAGAACCCTAAACCCAAAATCTAGATGGCCAACCGGGCCCACTTATTCCAACTAGACTACCGGTCCCCGAGAGCAAAGGCATCAACCGAGGCACCAAGCCGTAGTCATTCACTTAATCCAAATATATGGCACTGGCGGTCCCCGAGAGCAAAGGCATCGACCGAGGCACCCATCCCAGTCCATTATTAACCTTACAATCACTGGCGGTCCCCGAGAGCAAAGGCTTCCACCGAGGCACCCGTCCCAGTTTAACATTCATCAATCATACATATATCGGATCCATCTCTCAATCTCTACCATGTGCACATAGTCCTGGTGAAGCCCACCAGGTAGCCCGTTTTACCAAAATTTCTCAAAATCGATTTTAAATAAATAAACTGCGTTTAAAGCTTAAATAACAGCATTAAATTAAATAAATCATATAATCAATGTTAAAATATAAGCGCACGCATTTGTTAATTAAAACACATGCACAGATCATTCTATCGACTTACAGGATGAATGCGAAGGTTGACGACCACGCGTTTGCCTCGGTCTCACAGCTTCTGCTCTGATATGCTCTAAAAGAAAAATAATAATCGACTTTCAGAATATGACTATGCAATCGAAATCAACAGTCAACAAAATAATGAAATTTCAGGCTGACTCGAGGAAAGTGGGCAAGACTCGATAGACAGGATATAACCTAACTAACGGTAGAAATTTTTATGAATATCACATTTTACGAGAAAATCTACCGAAATTTCGACAGAGTCTCCTCTGTAAAACGGACATCTCTCTATCGAAGGTAGAGCCAGACTTGCATAGAAAATGCACTTCTAATATCCACAACATCCACACTCGAGTCGGGCTCCAAAACTACACTCAGCCTCGACCGAGATCACAACTCAACAGAATATCGAGAAGTATTAACATTTTTCTCAAATATATATATTTCACATACATATATACTAGAATAAATGAAAATTATATAAAATCTCAATTATTCAAAATTAAACAATTAAATTTGCATTCCGTCACCAACAATATAAATATAATTATTATCCAAATTAAAACTTTTGTAATGTATTATATATATATATATATATTGGGAATTTGATATTTAAAATTTTACACTACTTAGGTAAAAATATCAATTAATTTATAAAAATTGTCTAAACCCTTTAAATATTAATAAGACTAATTAAAATATATATTTTACCATATTTAGTGTAAAATTATATTTTTACCCCTAGAATATATAAATTACATAATGTGCTATTAATACTAAAATTAATTCCTTAAAATTATTTAATCATGCCAAAAATTCCTTTTCTCAAAATAAACTTCCCTAATATAATTAAAATATTTAATCAACTAAAAAATTTCCAAATATATATTATTTAACCTAGAATCAAATTTGGCATAAACTCAAAAATATTTATAAAAATAGTATAAAAATCACAAAAATTATAATTTGAGTTCTAAAATTAATAACATTTAATAACAACCTCAATTTTTAAAATTTTATAATTTTGAAAATTAACAAAATATTACTAACATTTTCAAAAATTCTACCAAATTTACAATAATTCCTAAAAATTCCAATAAATTTGATTCACTCAAAAATAATTAACCACAACCACCCTAATTACTAATTATACCCAAATAAATATCTAATAAAACCAAATAAACATTAAATAAATTCTGGAAATTCAACTAATTTACCAAAAATTTCAAAAAGAATTGAAGCCAACTTCAAATACATACTAAACAACCTTAACTAACCTAGGATCTATCAAAGTCAAGCAAAAATCGAAGGAAGGAAGGAGGGATCAAGTGAGTGTTACTCACTGCCAGCAGGATGAGGAAGAGGTTGTTGTCATCGCGAAAAATGGAGAAGATTGAGCAGCACAGGCGAGGTGGACAGCAATGGCAAGCGGAGGATCAAGCTGGCAAGAGGGTGCTGTCGCGCGCAGGGAGAGAGGAAGCTTGCTGTCTGACAGGGGAAAAGAAGAAGAGCAGCAGCTGCCAGACCTGGGAGCTTCTGAAGCACGATGAAAATGGAGTTCTCCGGCAAGGGCGAAGGCGGCACAGTGAGGGACAGAGAATGGCAGGGTGACGGACGAGAAGGAGGGTGCTGGTGAGGGTTCCTTTTCTCTGTCAAGTGTTTTCTACTTTCTTTTGCCTTGATCCCATTTTTTTTTGTCCAAATCCTTACATATATATATATATATATATATATATATATATATATATATATATATTATAAACTATATATATATTAATATAATTTAGTATATGTATATGTGTATATAGGTAAATTTTTGGTAACTAATATTTAACCTAAATTATTATATATGTGTATATATATATATATATATATATATATATATATATATATATATATATATATATATATATATATGTGTGTGTGTGTGTGTGTGTGTGTGTGTGTGTGTGTGTGTGTGTGAGTAGGAACATACACACACATATATATATTTATATATTTGTATATGTGCATGTACATGGAAACACATTCATAGACATAAAATTTAATATAATTTAAAATAGAAATAATAATAATAATAATAATAATAATAATAATAATAATAATAATAATAATGATATTAATAGACAATAAAATTCTAAACATTAAGTAAATAATACTCTCATATATTAATAACCCTTAAATAATATGAACATAAATAAATATAATATAATATGATGCAAAAGTAATTGTTAGTAATACTATTTGAAAGAAATTATCCCTTTTTATTTAAATAATATATAGGGTATTACAGTCTCCCCTCCTTATATGAATTCGTCCCCGAATTCAAGAAAAGAAAGAAAAGGAGAGTCACAGGGCTAAGAGGGAAAGAGATACGGGAAAGAAACTCGCATCTCGGCTTCAGTTTCCCAGGTGCAATCCTCTGTGGAATGGTTACTCCATAGCACCTTCACCATCGGTATCTCCTTAGTTCGCAGCTGTCGGATTTGGCGATCCACAAGTGCCACCGGGTACTCCTCGTAAGTCAAATCGTCGCTAAGCTCTACGGTTTGAGGTTGCAACACGTGAGACGGATCAGGGACATATTTCCTCAGCATGGACAAATGAAATATAGGATGGATTCTCGACAGTTCTGGTGGTAACACTAGCCTATACACCACTTCACCTACTCTAGACCGAATCTCAAACGGTCCAATATATCTGGGAGCTAGTTTACCCTTCTTGCCAAATCTCATAACTCCTTTCATTGGAGACACCTTCAGGAACACCATGTCACCAACCATGAAGGATACATCCTTCCTCCTAGGGTCAGCATAGCTCTTCTGTCTGCTGAAGGCTCTCTTCAATCGCTGCTGAATAATGGGGACTTTCTCTGAAGTGATCTGCACCAACTCTGGTCCCGTTAACTGCCTCTCACCAATCTCCTAACACAAAGGTAATCTACACTTTCTACCATATAATGCCTCATACGGAGCCATCTCGATGCTAGCATGATAGCTGTTATTATAAGCAAACTCAATCAGTGGCAAGTGTGAATCCCATTGTCCTCCAAAATCCATTACACACATCCTCAGCATATCTTCTAACGTCTGGATGGTCCTCTCTAACTGACCATCTATCTGAGGGTGGAAGGCCGTACTAAAATCCAATCTGGTACCCAAGGCCTTGTGTAATTCTTGCCAAAAGACTGAGGTGAAGGTGGCTCCTCTATCCGACACTATGCTCACAGGCACTCCATGTAGACAAACAATCCTATTGACATAAAGTTTCTCTAGTCTATTAGTAGAGTACGTCTTCTTTATAGGTAGAAAGTGTGCTGACTTAGTTAACCTGTCAACAATCACCCAAATAGCATCATAACCTCCAGTAGTCCGAGGTAGCCCAGTCACGAAATCCATGGCTATCATATCCCATTTCCATTCAGGAATTGGCATGGGTTGTAACAGTGCCGAGGGTCTCTGATGTTCAAGCTTTACTTGCTGGCAAGTCAAGCACCTGGATACAAATTCTGCAATGTCCTTCTTCATTCCATTCCACCAATATGTATCTTTCAAGTTATGATACATCTTGGTAGAACTCAGATGAACACTATATGCAGAAAAATGTGCTTCTTCCATAATCTCCTTTCTTAAGTCATCAACATCTGGCACACAAATCCTAGTGCCCAATCGCAATACACCTTCTCTGTCAATCACAAAGTCCCGTGACTGCCCTTGTTGCACTTCATACATAATCCTCTGTAACTGGGGGTCTCTACTCTGAGCTGCCTTAACCCGATCCAAGTATATTGATCGTACACTGAATTGAGCTAAAAGGCACTTTCGGGTAACCTTCATCTGCAACCCCTGATCGATTAACCCATGAAACTCCTTGATAATGGGCCTTCTCTCTGTGCTAATATGGGCAAGGATGCCTGCTGATTTTCTACTCAAGGCATCCGTGACTACATTCGCCTTGCCTGGATGGTATAAAATGGAGCAATCATAATCCTTAAGGAGTTCCATCCATCTCCTCTGCCTCAGATTCAAGTCCCTCTGTTGGAAAATATATTTCAAGCTCTTGTGATCTGTGTATATCTCACATGTCACTCCGTACAAGTAATGTCTCCATATTTTCAAAGCAAACACAATGGCTACCATCTTTAAGTCATGAGTAGGATAGTTCTGCTCGTGCTTCTTCAATTGCCTCGAAGCATAAGCAATCACTTGGCCATTTTGCATTAACATATAGCCCAATCCTACTCTGGAAGCATCACAATGCACTGTATAACCTTCATTTCCAAAGGATAAAGTTAGAATTGGAGCCGACATCAACAAGTCTTTCAATAACTGAAAGTGCTCTTCATATTTGTCTGTCCATACAAACTTAGCACTCTTCTGGGTCAACCTTGTCAAAGGTGCAGCAATTCTAGAGAAGTCCTTCATAAATCTTCTGTAATAGCCTGCTAGACCCAGGAAACTCCGTACTTCCCTAACTGTAGTCGGCCTTGACCACTCTGTAATAGCCTCTATCTTCTTAGGGTCCACCTGTATGCCATCTCGAGAAACCATGAGGCCTAGAAATGCCACTTGATGCAACCAGAACTCGCACTTTGAGAATTTGGCATACAACCTGTGCTCCCTTAAAGTCTGAAGTACCCTTCTCAGATGCATCACATGCTCAGCCTCACTCTTGGAATAAACCAAGATATTGTCAATGAAAACTATCACAAACCGATCCAATTATGGCCTGAATACCCGATTCATCAAGTCCATAAAGGCTGCTGGAGTATTAGTCAACCCAAAGGACATTACTAAAAACTCATAATGGTCATATCTTGTTCGAAAGGCTGTCTTGGGCTCATCACCTCTTTTGATTCTCAACTGATGATACCCAGATCTCAGGTCTATTTTAGAGAAGCATGTAGCACCTTGAAATTGATCAAACAGATCATCGATCCTCGGAAGTGGGTACTTGTTCTTGATGGTGACCTTATTCAACTGCCTGTAGTCGATACAAAGGTGAAGGCTACCATCCTTCTTCTTCACGAATAACACCAGAGCACCCCAAGGTGATGTACTGGGTCTGATGAAACCCTTATCAAGCAACTCCTGCAACTGCTCTTTTAGCTCCTGCAGTTCAGCTGGTGCCATTCTGTAAGGTGGCATAGAAATAGGATCCGTACCAGGTATGACATTGATACAGAACTCTATCTCTCTGTCTGGTGGTAATCCTGGTAATTCTTCAGGAAAGACATCCAAAAATTCACACACCACTGGCACCTGCTCAATTGCCACGTTCTCCTTCTCAACATCTTTTACCACTACCAAGTAACACTGACAACCCCTTCTAAGCATCTTCCGGGCTGTAATGGCAGAAATGAGATTATGAAGTATGGAGCTCTTTTCACCCTTGAAATAGAATTCTTCTTCGTTTGGAATTCTGAACACCACTTCTTTCTCTCTACAATTCACAAAGGCATAATACCTTGACAACCAATACATGCCTAAAATGACATCGAATTCCAATACGTCGAGCAATACTAAATCCGCCCATAATTCTCTACCATCAACTATCACCGGACACGAAGGAAAGAAGACATCTATCTCCAACTCGTCACTAAGAGGAGTCGAAATAGATAGAGGAAAGGATAACCTAGAAGGCTACCACTTGATTCTCGAAGCGAACACAAGAGAAATGAAGGAATGTGAAGCACCGGGGTCAAACAACACTCTAGCATTGCATGCACAGACTGAGAGAATACTTACTACCACTGCATTCAAAGTATGAGGATCCTATGGTGTTAAAGTGAACACTCGAGCCTGACCATGACCTACTTGCTGAGAAGTCGAAGGCTGCGCAAAACCACGTCCGCTAGGTCTACCAACTGAACCTCGACCCTGTTGACTCATAGACTGAGGTAGTCTCTGTTGTGGCTGTATGGGTCCTCAATACTGCTGAGGCATCGGATAGTAGGGCTGAGCCACTGAGGAAGACGAACCCTGAACGTACTATGGCTAGTATCCGGAGTGGGGACAAGCTCTGGCAAGGTGCCTAACCTGCCCACATCTGAAACAAGCGCCCGTCAATATATGACACGGGCCTTGATGAAATCGTCCACAACTCGCGCAAGCACTGGCTCCATACCCAGAACTACTCTGCCCTGAACTCTGCCCACTACTGCTACTACTAACTCCTGCGCCGAATCTGTGACTCCTGTCGGTTCTCCTATTTGAGGCATATCCATGTTGGCCAACTCGGTAAGTCCTGGACCTCCAACCACTCTGCTGAGAACTACCCGCAGCCTGCTAAGGAGAACTATCGATGTGAAATGCTGGCTGCCGGTATCTGGGAGCTACACCATATCCACTGCCCCCGACCATATAAGGATCTATCATGGTGCCCTGGCGGATATGTCGCCTCTCAATCAAACGGGCCTCCTCAATCACACTCTCTAGGGTGCGGTCCTCGGTATGCATACCCATAAAAGCGGGTCCCAATCTGGTAACATACAGCTATACTGCTCTGTAAAGGTCCCTCCTGATATCTTCTGCATGTCGGGACAACCTATTAAACTCTCTGGTGTAGTCCTCCACTGACCTATCACCTCTAGTGATATGGAGTAACTGCCACTTGTAGGCATCTCTGGTGGCTGGAGGACAGAAAAATCTCAAAAAGTGGTCCTTAAACTCTGGCCAAGTCAGCTCGTGCATCGATGGCTGAATCGACTGCATAAACCAATCCTGAGCGGCCGCCTGAATCGATAACTCCATAATCATAATCCTCTGATAATCCGTGTGTCCAGTCCTGGTGCGTGCCTCAATCACATTAATGAAGTCTATGGCATCGCCCGTACCGTCGAAAGAAACTCTACCGATTCGAGAGTAGAGAAGGGCTGCTTCAATGTCTGACATCCCCTGGTTCCTCTGCTGAAGCATCTACTGTACAAGGGGCATCGCCTGATTCAATGCTGCTAGACCCTGATTAATCCCTGCCAGTCCAACTGCAAAGGCTGTAGGGTCAACAGCTGGGGCTTCAGGCTTGACTGGCTGCTGATCAGGAATCTCAGCTGCAGCTACCCTGGCTCGACCTCTACCTCTACCTCTGCCCCTACGATATGGAGCAGGAAGGGGAGCCTCATCGTGCACAGACTGCTCATCAAATCTAAGGGTCGGATCGACATCGGGGTTGGCACGTACACGCCTCATTCTGAAAAGAAGATAAGGAAAAATTGGATTTAAAACGGGGTAAGAATATTTAAAGCAACACGGAATTAAAAAAAAACATCTCAAAGACAATTATCAATCCTAAAGCTGCAGTAGTTACATAGAAAGACAGACATAGACAATTAATCAAGCTTATGCTCTGATACCAACTTCGTCACGACCCGAACCCGAGGGGCACGTGACCGGCACTAGGGAATGGGAAGGCATAAGGCCCTCGAAACCCGTAGTAAGCCTTAAAGAAAAGATAAACAACTCCTTACAATTTAAAACTTTATTTTAAAACAGAACACATTATCAAACTGATTTTTTTCAAAATACATAAATTCAACTGCTTAAATAAAATGTGCTTCGACGTCTCACATTATAAATCGAATTTAAATCTTATACATAAGCGTATTTTGTACAAATAAACTACATAATTATGTTTAAACCATACAAATCCTTAGTACATATACTACTGCAGCAACCTAAATTAACACACAGTACAGCTTACAATGACCTACATAAAATAGCTGGTGAAGAAGAAACCCGACGTAGAGGTAGTCTGAGGTCGAAATCCCAAGCTACTGAAAAAAATAAATTGAGGGGAATCAGACCTCACTGAGTAAGTCAATAAAAAGAGCTGTACGGTTTGAAAACCTTTGAAAACTATATATGTTTATAGTGAAAATAATTTATAATATATAAGTATAGCTTTTGAAAAATCTCGGTAGAACCCTAAACCCAAAATCTAGATGGCCAACCGGGCCCACTTATTCCAACTAGACTACCGGTCCCCAAGAGCAAAGGCATCAACCGAGGCACCAAGCTGTAGTCATTCACTTAATCCAAATATATGGCACTGGCGGTCCCCGAGAGCAAAGGCATCGACCGAGGAACCCATCCCAGTCCATTATTAACCTTACAATCATTGGCGGTCCCCGAGAGCAAAGGCTTCCACCGTGGCACCCGTCCCAGTTTAACATTCATCAATCATACATATATCGGATCCATCTCTCAATCTCTACCATGTGCACATAGTCCTGGTGAAGCCCACCAGGTAGCCCGTTCTACCAAAATTTCTCAAAATCGATTTTAAATAAATAAACTGCGTTTAAAGCTTAAATAACAGCATTAAATTAAATAAATCATATAATCAATGTTAAAATATAAGCGCATGCATTTGTTAATTAAAACACACACACAGATCATTCTATCGACTTACAGGATGAATGCGAAGGCTGACGACCACGCGTTTGCCTCGGTCTCACAGCTTCTGCTCCGATATGCTCTAAAAGAAAAATAATAATCAAATTTTAGAATATGACTATGGAATCGAAATCAACAGTCGACAAAACAATGAAATTTCAGGCTGACTCGAGGAAAGTGGGCAAGACTCGATAGACAGGATATAACCTAACTAACGGTAGAAATTTTTATGAATATCACATTTTACGAGAAAATCTATCGAAATTTCGACAGAGTCTCCTCTGTAAAACGGACATCTCTCTACCGAAGGTAGAGCCAGACTTGCATAGAAAATGCACTTCTAACATCCACAACATCCACACTCGAGTCGGGCTCCCAAAACTACACTCAACCTCGACCGAGATCACAACTCAACAGAATATCGAGAAGTATTAACATTTTTCTCAAATATATATATTTCACATACATATATACTAGAATAAATGAAAATTATATAAAATCTCAATTATTCAAAATTAAACAATTAAATTTGTATTCCGTCACCAACAATATACATATAATTATTATCCAAATTAAAACCTTTGTAATGGATATATATATATATATATATATATATATATATATATATATATATATATATATTGGGAATTTGATATTTAAAATTTTACACTATTTAGGTAAAAATATCAATTAATTTATAAAAATTGTCTAAACCCTTTAAATATTAATAAGACTAAGTAAAATATATATTTTACCATATTTAGTGTAAAATTACATTTTTACCCCTAGAATATATAAATTACATAATGTGCTATTAATACTAAAATTAATTCCTTAAAATTATTTAATCATGCCAAAAATTCCTTTTCTCAAAATAAACTTCCCTAATATAATTAAAATATTTAATCAACTAAAAAATTTCCAAATATATATTATTTAACCTAGAATCAAATTTGGCATAAACTCAAAAATATTTATAAAAATAGTATAAAAATCACAAAAATTATAATTTGAGTTCTAAAATTAATAACATTTAAGAACAACCTCAATTATTAAAATTTTATAATTTTTAACCATAATTTCAAAAATTACAAAAATATTACTAACATTTTCAAAAATTCTACCAAATTTACAATAATTCTTAAAAATTCCAATAAATTTGATTCACTCAAAAATAATTAACCACAACCACCCTAATTACTAATTATACCCAAATAAATATCTAATAAAACCAAATAAACATTAAATAAATTCTAGAAATTCAACTAATTTACCAAAATTTTTAAAAAAAATTGAAGCCAACTTCAAATACATACTAAACAACCCTAACTAACCTAGGATCTATTAAAGTCAAGCAAAAATCGAAGGAAGGAAGGAGGGATCAAGTGAGTGTTACTCACTGCCAGCAGGACGAGGAAGAAGAGGAGGAAGAGCTTGCTGTCATCGGGAAAAATGGAGAAGATTGAGCAGCACAGGCGAGGTGGACAGCAATGGCAAGTGGAGGATCAAGCTGGCAGGAGGGTGTTATCGCGTGCAAGGAGAGAGGAAGCTTGTTGTTTGACGGGGGAAAAGAAGAAGAGCAGCAGCTGCCAGACCTGGGAGCTTCTGAAGCACGACGAAAATGGAGTTCTCTGGCAAGGGCGAAGGCGGCACAGTGAGGGACAGAGAATGGCAGGGTGACGGACAGGAAGGAGGGTGCTGGTGAGGGTTCCTTTTCTCTGTCAAGTGTTTTCTGCTTTCTTTTGCCTTGATCCCTTTTTTTTTTGTCCAAATCCTTACATATATATATATATATTATATTATAAACTATATATATATTAATATAATTTAGTATATGTATATGTGTATATAGGTAAATTTTTGGTATATATATATATATATAGATACATATACTACATGCACATATATATATATACACTAATTATTTTAAATGCACACACCCACCTAACTAATATTTAACCTAAATTATTTATATATGTGTATATATATATATATATGAGTAGGAACATACACACATATATATATTTATATATTTGTATATGTGCATGTACATGGAAACACATACATAGACATAAAATTTAATATAATTTAAAATAACAATAATAAAAATAATAATAATAATAATAATAATAATAATATTAATAGAAAATGAAATTCTAAACATTAAGTAAGTAATACTCTCATATATTAATAACCCTTAAATAATATGAACATAAATAAATAAAATATAATATGATGCAAAAGTAATTGTTAGTAATACTATTTGAAAGAAATTATCCCTTTTTATTTAAATAATATATAGGGTATTACACATAATTATTTTACGGAATGATTAGTATACTTTAGGTATATTTTCAGTATATTTTAGGTTTATTCCTCGATAATTGCATGCCATATTATTGACTTACTTGTTTTTAAATATATTATTGGTATATTTTTTATAGATTTCCAAATAAATGCATGTTTTATTATTGATTCAAATCTAACATATTAGTGGTATACTTAGGATTTATTTGTGAGATATGCATGCTAGAAAATTAGGTTATTTTTGGTATATTTGTGAATATATGTCAAACCTAAATGCATGTTTTAGTACATATACATATTTAAATGAATATTTATGCATAATTATTTTATTAAATGATTTGTGTACTTATGGTATATCTTTAGTATATTTAGGTGCATTTTTTTTTAAGCAAATGCATGTTATATTTTTAAAATGCACTTAAATTGTTTTTAATTATATTAATATTTTACCTTTAGTATATTTCATGTTTTATTTGACATATATATATCCGAAATATACTTGGTATATTTTAGGTATATTTCTGATATATATATATATGGTTTATTTTACTTTTATGAATGATTTAATGTAAATGAAGGATATCAATAGAACGTGCTACCTAGTGGGTAGCACTAGGACCGTGTACGTACCGGTGCAATAGATCAGGGTTGAGTGAGAATCAATTATGGTGATTATAATTGATTTTATTAAGATCGATGGTGTGATTAATAGTGTGATTGCAGGGCCAATCACACTGAGAGTCAGATTGCTGAAGCTCGGTTGACTTTGTGTCTCGAGGCCAGTCTACTGTCCATAATGGAATAAATGATCTATTGATTTGATTTAGATGTGAGGTGATAGATAGTGTGATTGCTGGAGTTCGATTGACTAAGTGTCTCAGGGCCAATCACACTGACAGCCAGACTGCGGGAGCTCGGTTGACTTAATGTCTTGGGGCCAGTCTACTATCCAAATTGGAATAAGAGTTCTATTTAGAATCAAGTGAGCTTGTATGGCTAGAGTGATGATGTGGTTGATTGAGGTTGCGATTATTAGGGTTCTATGGATCCTTCATGAATTAAACTAAATGTTTTCTGCATTTAGTATATTTATATAAGCAGAGTTGACATATGTGTGTGGAATGCGTGAATATACATATATATATATATGTGTGTGTGTGTGTGTGTGTGTGTGTGTGTGTGTGTGTGTGTGTGTGTGTGTGTGAATGCATGATTAGATATGTTTTAGATTGCATGTATATATAGTATAATAATTCACTCAGTGAGGTCTAACCTCCCTCAATTATATTTTTTTTTCAGGAAATTCTATATCATCAGACCTTAGAAGTAGAGTTTCTCGTCGGTGTCCTTCCGTCCCGGCTATTTTATGTAAACTTTGATTTGTATTCTAGAAACTGCAGTAGTATTGTTACTGTATCAGAAGAGTGTTATTTTGTTTTGATATTTAATACTCAGAGAGTTGTACCTTAACACTGTACGAATATTTATTCATTTATAAACGGAATTGGAGTATTCATTTTATATATGTTGATTCAGAAAATTTTAATTATATCGTACTTTTTATTTATTTATTGCATGGTTTTATTTTCTAAGGCTTGCTACGGGTTCCGGATTCGAAAGAAATCTCGTTCCTTAGCGCCAGTCATGACTCCTAGTTTGGGTCATGACAAATTGATCTTTCATATGTTTCATCTTATACTCAACTAGCTGAATCCTCACAAAGGCTGTATCTAGAAGAACATTCTACAACTCATTTGGCAAGTTGGAAATGATTGACATACATTCACCAGCTTGAGGGGGAGTATTGAGGAAGTAAATATTTTTATTGTATATAATTAGGAATAAAATTCTATTCTATTTAGAATGTTATTCTATTCCTAATTAGGTTGTGATTAGAATTCTTGTGTGTATATACAAGGAGTGTAACCCTTCTTTAAATATCATGAAAAAATATTTTCTTTAAATATTTTCTTTTTTTCTCTAAATTTTATTCTTCAATCCAGCAGTTATTGTATATTCGTTAGGTCACATAACAAGGTTTTTCAAAAGAACAAAAAATGAGTAATAATTAATTAGTTTCTCTTTTTTTTATATCAATTAGTACTAAAAAATTCAAATTTTTGCAACTGTTTTATAATTTTATTCTAATTTTAAATTTTAAGAAAATCTGATTTAGCCAATTTTAATAATTTTTTGCACAAATATTTATTAATTTGATCAAAATCAAATAAATGATATTTATGTGACATGTATAAAATATCAAATTCACCTTTTCTTTTTAAATTACTAAAGTTATAAACGTGTCCAAACAATTCTAAATTTTGATAAATTTGTTCACAGCTTATAGATTTGATAAAAATATTTCCATTTAGCTAAATTTAGTAATTTTAATACAAATATTTAATTAAAACTAAATAAAAAGCATTTTTGTGACAATTAAAAAAAATCTATTCTTAATAAATTGTTAGAGATTATTAAATTTTAATTTTAATATATTAAATCAATTGGAAAATTTATAATAAGTATTTTACACTTAACCAATGAAAATAGAGACAAGTATCTTTGTATTGTACATCCAACTATTGAGTGCAATAACCTGAGTGTAAATAAGAATTTCTTATATACATTTGCATTCTTATATGAAAGTTGGGTGTGCGTATATGGAAGGAAAAAGAAGGAAAAAAATGCTTGAATTCTTCTTCTTCTTTTTTTTTTTTTTTTTTTTATTTCATCTTATGTACCTAGATATACAGTAGCCACAAAGGGTTCTCATTGTTTCAGAATTCGAGCCCTATAAATTTATAGAAGGAACAAAATTTTTCCATTATCTATTTTTCATATGCATAAAATTCAAAAATTGAGATATAGATTGCACAGACACATATATAGGAACACAAAAAACAGGACTATGAACAAAAAAAATAATTTCTAATTAAAATATCTAGTGTGTAGATAGTACATACATAGAAAAATGAGGATAAAAATATAGAAAAATACCTATTAATTAAAGTGTCAGTAAAATATATTTTGAAATTTTATTTAAGAAAATTTAAACTTCATATGAAATGAGACTTTATTTTTTCAGTGCTTTAATATTCATTATCACAGTATTTTTAGAAAAATAAATTCTATTCAAATATTCAAGAATTGGATATTAAAATTTATTTTGGATATCATTATTTATATTGAAATAATAGAATATATCTTATTAATATTAAAAATATAGGCTACTAACTTGTCGTAAAATAAATCATAAGTCACAAAATGAAACTATAGTTACCGTTTTGTATATTTTCTTAAAAGGAAATTACTCGATCAAAATACTATACGACATGTCTATGTCAAATGTTTGAAACAAAGTGAATTAATTTGTCTATTTTTTTACTAATAACATAAAATACCACATATCAATTTATTATAAAATAAATTACACATTAAAAATTGGCAAAAATAAAATTATATATTAATTTTTTTATATTTTTTGTTTTGTTGTGACTCTCTGCAATATGAATAATGAAATTGTATCTTTCTTTTTTTTTTTAAAAAAAAAAAAAAAGAAGGATCTTTTAGTCATTGCAAATTAAAAATTTATCTTTATTGTGTATGATTATAAGGATATTAACAAAAATTTCACAGAGAAAAAAAAATCATAAACTTTACAAAAAAAAACCACCAAAATTTCATAAAAATATTAAAAATTTCACAAAAAAATTCAAAACTTTTAATAAAAAAAGATTAGAAATCAATATTTATTAAAAGTAAAGAAATAAAAGAAAATAAATAAATATAAAAAATAAGAAATCTGATCTAAGAAACAATTTGTAGTGGCCATAAATAAAAATTGCTCAATGAAAAACTTAAAAAAAAAAAAGAGTGTGTTCGATTTTTAGAAAACTAAACAAAGTTTGAAATTAAATTGGAAAATTTACTCTTTCGAATCTTTCTTAAAAGACAAAAAAAAAAAAAAAAAAAAAAAAAAAAAAAGAATATGACAATTGTCAAATTGTTGCTTTCACATTTTGCGCACATTTATCATTTGCTACTCTGCTGATAGTTATTCTAAAAAATTAAAAATAATGAGTTCTATCTTAAATTTTAAATTACTTATCAATTACATTGTATTTCCAAATTATTATTATAATTTCTTTTTTAAGTTTATGAATTATATTAATTATATTAAATTTTCTTTTAAAATTTTAATTAATTTTTTTAAAAATTATTTTATATTTATATAAAATAAATTTTATAATTATTAAATTTTTAAAGAAAAATAAAATTTTACAAAATATTCATTACCTCTATCGAAAAAATGCAAAAATTAATTCTTAAAATTCTGTACATAAAACTTTAACTTTTTATACATTAATAAAGAAAAATAATAAAAAAAAGTCACAATTTGTAGATTATTTTACCATATATATTAACATTAATAGAAAAGATAAAGTATTTTTAACTATCATCTCAAGATATAATAAAAGTGAAAAAAAATTATTTATTTATATTTTTGAAAAATTAATCATTTTTATATTGCTGATCAATATTTTCAACGCATCAAATTAAAATTGAGCATCATGAAAAATTTTTTAAATTTTAAAATAATAAATCTTCAATATTTAAAATTGTCTCAATTCTATATATATATATATATATATATATATATATATATATATATATATATATATATATATATATATATAATTTTTCTAAATTACAATTTTACCCTTATAATACAAAATTTATTATAAAGTTGTTCAAGACCACTACTTTTAATTGGACAATTAGTTAAAATGATAAAATTTAAAAGTCTAAAAGAAAATGGAAAAAACCGTCATATTATAATTTAAAAGTTTTATATTGTAACTAATTTATTTATTTGCTATTTTGTAATTGTAAAAGTAGGGGAGAGGTGTTTTAGTAAAATATAGCTCTTACTACAGTACAAACATTGTATCAATACAAACGAAATTAGGACTGTTAGATTACTTTTCTATTTAATTACAACTGTTGATTATCTTTGTGTATCAATACTCATAATCTGTATCAATAACTATTATTAAATAAGCATTAATCTAATGGTTATAATTTCATTTATATACATATATATGTTTGCATTGAAGAATAACTCATTACAAATATATATAAAGATAAAATACTTCTAAAAATTATAATTTTACTGATAAATTATATAGTAGTTCAAGACCACTACTTTTAATTAAACAATTAATTAAAATGATAAAATTTTAAAAATATGTCGTATCATAATTTAAAAAATTATATACTGTAACTACTTTATTTTATTTTTTCATTTTCCATTTTTGTAATTTTAAAATTAAGGAACGGATATTTTAGTAAAATACTGCTACCAATATAATTGCAACTTTCTTAAAAGGAATAAACATCCTAAGGCCCCTGTACTCTGAAATTGTTTGACATTTCACCTTTATACTTTTATTTTGGCACATTGCACCCCTGCACTTTTATTTTTCAACACATTGAGCTCTTATTACACGGAACCGTAGTTAAAAAATCCAGTTTAGTCCTTGTAATTTTAATTGTTTTCTACTTAATCCTTATCATTTTATTTTTAACAATTAAATCTTTAAAATTTCTAAAATAATTCAATTAAATTTATTAAAAATTTCAAAAACTATATATTTTAAATTTTTATCTAATTCAAATGTAGATCATTTATTTTTATAAATTATAATATTAGAAATATATATAATTTTAAAATTTTTAAAAACATTTATAATAATTTTTATATTATATTGTGTTGAAAATTTTTTAAAATTATTTACAATAAATAGTGTACTTTTATTTTTCAACATATTACACCCTTATTATAAATATGTATTAAAATATTTAGAAATTTTTCAACCCAATACATTATTTATGTCATGACCCAAACAAGGAGTCATGACCGACCCTAGGGAACGAGAATTCTTTCGAATCTGAAACCCGTAGCAAGTCATAGAAATAAAAAAACATGTAATAAATAAATAGAATACACCAGAATTAAAACTTAAATCGATATATAAAAATAAATACTTAATATCATATCATAAAATAAAATATTTGCATAAAATATTTGGAGAAAGGTCTCTGACATAAACAACATTCTACATGCACAAACTACAACTACTACTGCAGTATTCTATAATACAATAGAAGTTAGATAATTAATTTACATAAACTAGCTGAGACTGAAGAAGTTCGACGTATGGACCTACTACTGAAATCTGAGGAAGAAGAATCTCCTCAAAAATAAATTACTGAGGGGAGTCATACCTCACTGAGTGAATTATTATATTATATATACATGCACCTCCTAATATCATATGCAATCAAGCATTAGTATATATAATAAATATATACAAGCATTTCACACAGATACTGAAATCACTTTTATATATAATAAATGCTGAAAAATATGTATTTTAATGAAAGATCAAATAGAACCCTAATTATATGCAACCTCAACCAAAAATATCTCTTTAGCCATACATGCTCACTTAATTCCAAATTAATTCTCTTATTCCATTTTGGACAGTAGACTGGTCCCGAGACACTAAGTCAACCGAGCTTCGATAGTCTCACTGTCAATATGATTGGCCCCAAGACACTAGGTCAACCGATCTCCCTCAATCACGCTACTCAATCACATTAATCACAAAGTCAATCAATCAAATAACTGTCACCTCAAGTGATTTAATAACTCATTCCTAAAATCTATCGTATCAATACATATTCTAGTTCTGCCAATTAGGCAGCACGTTCTATTGATATCCTTCAAATAAAATTAATAATTATTAAAATAATAAAAATGCATAATTAAACATAATAACATTCATAACAACGAAATAAACCATATATGTACCAAAAATATACCGAAAATATACTAAATATATTTTAAATATATATATGTTATATATAACCAAAATCAACCATAAATATACTGAATATAAACCATGAATATACAAAAAATATTCTAAGTGTATATTGAAAACATAGCATGCATATATGTTGAAATATACTGAAAATATACCTAACATATATTAAAACATTTAATAAAAAAATTCAGGTATAAATACATATTAAAAACATGAATACTCAATATCATGCATCTTATATGCAATGTATATATAAAATAATAATTCACAATTTTGCGCTCCTCAAGACTAGCTCGATGGGCTCGGTCCGATAATAACCAATCAAAATAAATGATAGTAAATAAATGATAGTAACCAATCAGAATAAATTCCTAACTTATACTTCTAAAAGAGACTCGATATAGGAATACAAAAACTCAAACAAACATAGAAATTTAGAATTGACTCGATGTCACATTTTACGAGAATTCTACCAAAAATTTGGCAGAACTTCCTCTATAAAATGGATATCTCTCTACTAAAAAGTAGAGTCGATCCTGCAAGAAAAACGCACTTCTAACACATATTGTACAACACTTCGGGTTGGGACTCCGAATTGCACAATTTCCCAACCGAGGTTCACAAAACATCAAAAAAAATATCAATAATAAATATATATAAAAATCATTAAATTCCATAAATATCCTCAAAATATCAAAATATAATATATTTAAATAATAAAACACCAAATACAATTATTTTCACAATAATTAAATAAAAATCTCAAATAATAATATAATATTAATAAAAATCTAATTTTTCAATAATTCAATATAAAATAGTAAAAATTCACTTTAAAATATTCAAATAGCTTAAATATGTATTAAAAGTAATTAAAAATCCTTTTAATCATCAAAATAGTAAATAATATATTATTTGAATATAATTTTCAAAAATTAGTATTAATTAGTTAAAAATAGTAAATAGTTTATAAAAATCATTTTAATACCCTAAATAATTCTAAAATCATCTAAAACATATTATTTAACTATAATTTTCATAAAATTACAAAATTAACTCAATAATACAAAATATACAAAATATAATTAATATTCTAAAAAATTATATAAATTCACCAAAAATTATTTTAAATATCCTAAAATTATTAAATCACATTACAAATATAAATTCAAAAAAAATTCCATTAAAAATAATTAATTAACATAATTATCAAAAATTCAATATTTAATATTAAAATAATAAAAAAATTACCCATAATTCAAATTAATTCAAAAAAATTCACAAAAAATATGTTTGAGAAGCTTGAGCTACAAAAAACAAAATTTTTGAAGCAAGGTTCCATGAATCAAACATATTCAAGCTAAAAAAAAATTAAAAACCCTAAAACACATAAACTAAAAATTGAAGATATTTAAAAATCTAGAGGATTTGAGCTCAAACGGAACTCGGAAATGGACTCACCAAATCAAGGACATTCAAAAGAGACCAGTCCAATGAGCTGGGATGGCCAAAATCCTCACCAGCTACGTGAAGCTCAAGTTTCAGCCTCCTTCAATTTTTGGCGATGCAACGACTTCCTGGTGGCTCTGTTGGTGGCAGAAAATAGCTGGAGGAAGAGGGAAGTGGTGGCGGTTGGTGGTTGCAGCTGGGCAGCTCCAGCGTCGGCTGTGATGGTGATGGTGGAAGAAGAAGAAAAAGAAGAAGAAGGAGACAGAAGGTGATGTTGACCCAAAAGTTTGACTTTTCTATTTTTTTAATTAATTATGAAATTACCATATTGCCCTCCATTAAATTTAATAATAATAATAATAATAATAATAATAATAACAACAACAACAACATTAATCTCACGTAAAAACAAAATATTTTACCTAAACAAATCTCTTATAATAAATATGTAAATACTATTAGAAATTAACAATTAAAATATACAATTAAAATTTAAAATTATTAATACTCCATATCCCAAAATAATATTATTTTATTTAAAATACAGGGTCATTATAATTTAGTAAATGAAATATAATAAAGTATATTCACACATATAAAATTTATAATATCTATCCAACTATATTTATAATTGATGTCCAAAAATATATTATATAATTTATAATTTTAAATAAATTATTGATATATTATTTTTTGTAACTATATGTTTTTTTTTAAAAAAATCAAAATTTTTATAATTGTAAGAGAGATGAATGTGTGCAAGAATATTTTAAAAATTTAATATGAAATTTTACGTTTGACTTTTATGTCTATCTTTAATAGGATAATTGAATATGAGTAATGAAATAAATTTAGCTATATTATTTAATTAGTTTTGTTGTGTATGGCTCATATGTAGTAGCGGTTTAATTATGTGGTTATAGTAAGATGAGTTAAGGGTGCGAGGGCAATGCCCAGTGGTATGGTACAGGGGTAATTTTGTAATATATATTATACTTATTCTATTATATATAGAGCATGTATTTGTAACCCTAGGAGTTGTTCTAGATAATAAGAAAACTCTAGCTGCTCGCTCCCGAGAATGTAAGCACATTGTTGAACCTCATTAAATCTCTGTGTCCTCTCTTTTCTGTTTTGTTTCTTTACTTTTGTCACGACCCGAAATAGAGGGCCATGACCGACGCTAGGAAACGGGAATTCTTTCGAATCCGGAACCCGTAGCAAGCCTAAAAATAAAATAAAACCATGTAATAATAATAAAATAAATAAAATATCTTGTAGCGGAAATTAAAATCTCATAAGAAATAATATAACTCATCCACTGCTTTAATGGCACAAATCTATCTTATATATATAAAATCTTTTAATACAAATTCTCGGAATCAAACCTTTAAAATATAAATCTCATACATATATAATACATACAGCCCACAAAAACAACTACTGCAGTGTCTTGAATACAAAATAAACTTAGATAAGCAGTTTACACAGTAAGGCCAGGACGAAAGAAATCCGGCGTAAAGGTCTGCTACTGAGGTCTGAGGACGAAGACTCTCCTGAAAAATGAATCAACGAAGGGGAGTCAAATCTCACTGAGTGAATTATTATAATATATATACATGCATAACTAAATGACAAATGCACACATTCAATAGTACATATAATAAATATATATAGGCAAATACACACAGATGCAGTGAAAATCATTTTATATAATATTGAAAATAATATCCGTTTATGGAGGATCAAATAGAACCCTAAATGATCACAACCTCAAATAATGTTAGACAACACTTTAGCCATACAAGCTCACTTATTCCAAATAAATTCACATGTTCCATTTGGACAGTAGACTGGCCCCGAGACACTAAGTTGACCGAGCTCCAACAGTTTGACTGTCAATGTGATTGGCCCTGAGATACTTGGTCAACCGAGCTCCAACAATCACACTCTCAAATCATACATCAATCAAATCAATCCAATCAATATCCACAAATAGGTTAGTAATTTAACCTACAGTCTATCATCGTACAGGTATGTACTCGGTCCTAGTGCTGCCCACTAGGTAGCACGTTCTATTGATATCCTTCATTTAAAAATAAACCCATACATTCATAAAATAAATGATGCATGACATTAATTAAAATAATAATATAAACCATATATATACTAGAAATATACCAAAAATAAACCAAGTACATTTCGAGTATATATATGTCAAACAAATTCAGTTCAATTATAAAATAAACCATATATATTCTTAAAAACATTTTAGGTATAAATCAAGAATAATACATGCATTTAATTTGAAATATACCAAAAATATACTAAAATATACCTAAAATATACTTAAGCATTTATTAAATTATTGATGCATAATTCATACAATTAAATCATACATTTCTAAAAACATGCATCCTAATACACGTATATATAAAATAATAACTCACAGTTGTGCCCTCCACAAGACAAGTCCGACAGGCCTGGTCCACTAGGCCTCCGTCTCGGCGCAACTAAACAAATAAATATCAATACGAAATTAGAATAAATCTAACAAAATTCTAGAGACTCGATCTAAAACACCGGACACATACTAAGAATAGAGATTTAACTAAATGTCACGTTTTACTGGAATTCTATCAAAAATCGATAGAACTTTCCTTGTAAAACGGACATCTCTCTACTCATAAAGTAGAGCCGGTCCTATAAGAAAACACACTTCGAAATAGATAGTCACACAACCCCTCGGTCGAACTCCCAATCTACGATTCTACCGATCGAGGTTCACAATTCACGAGATATATACAGAATACATGAAAATTCCAAAAAATACCAAAAAAACCCTTTATATACCAAAATATAGCAATTTAGGTATTTAAAACACTAAAAATAATTATTTTACTGATAATTACATAAAAACCCTAATTTTAATAAAATATTATTAAAAATCAATAATTCTCGATAAATTCACAAATATTAACCGAAATTCATTTTATAAATCCAAATTACATAATTAGCCAAAAACATATTAAAAATCATTAAAAACTCATTTATTTACAAAAGTAGTATATTATACATAATTTGAAAATAAATTTTGAAAAATAGTTTTAATTAGTTAATTTGTAAAAAAAATAATTTTTATACCTCAAATAATTATTAAAACCAATTTAACTTAATATTCAACCAATATTACTACCAAATTACCAAAATACCCCTAATATAAATATAAATTCACATAATATACTATAATTATTCAAAAATTCACTAAAAATTATATAACTGCTCAAAAATTAATTTCTCAATATATAATTCAATAAAATCAATAATTATACTCAATTAACCCATTAATTTTAACAAAATACTCATTTAACCTAATATTCCAAAATTCACCTAAACTAAATAAAATTATAATAATTACATAAAAATCACAAAAATTACAAATTAAATTATAAAATTAATTTCAACCTCTATAAACACCAAAAATCACAATTTCACAATTTCAAAATTTATTTAATTAATTTACAAAAATTAGAAAATATTAATAAAATAATAAAAAATTCACAAAAATCAAAATAAATTCCAAAAATTCTAAAAAAATTATAGGATGAAGATTGAGCTACTAGGAGAAACTTTTGTAAAGGAAGTAAGCTTGAATCATCAAGATTGAAGTTCAAAAAATTAAAGAAACCAAAAATGGCCGAATTGGAAAAATTACTCACCATCAAAATATAGAACAAAACAAGTGAAACCAAGCTTAGAAATGCACTCATCGGAGCTCAAGGAAGAGAATGAGATCGGTGGTGTTCAATTTGGTGGCCGAAATTATGGTGAACGGCGGTGAAGTCAAATTTCGGCTTCTCGACCAAAATCAAGCCAAACGGCGCTGGAGAAGAAGGTGGCAGGCGGTGGAGTTGGCTGGAAATGGTGGTGGCACGCCAGGAAGCACACTGACGGTGAGGGAACGGGATTTGCAGCGATGAGAGGGGAGAAAGGGTGTCGAAATTGTGAGGGAGGGTGAGTGGCACAGTTTGTAAATTTGATTAACTTATGTATATATATATATATATATATATATATATATAAATTAATATGAAAATATAATCATGCATGAAATTATGCAATTTAATAAAATGGACTAGTGTAAATAAATAAATAATTATTTAGGTTTTATTTTCCCAAAAATATAATTCTCAGGAAAATTTTACGTAGAAAACTTAAAATAATTAAAAATAACTTTAATAATTAACAAACTAATTAAATAGTCAAATATATTTATTAAAATTATTAACACTGCATATCCCGATGCAGTTTAAAAATATATAAACTCTCGGGATATTACAACTTTTGTTATTTTCTGTGTTGTTTTGTAACAACTGGTATTAGAACAGTTACGATGGCTCTAAAATTTGGAGCAAAATTCGAAGTGGGGAAATTCAATGGAACCAGTAACTTCGAATTATGGCAAACATGAGTAAAAGATTTATTGGTGTAGCAAGGGATTTTGAAGGCGTTGTGAGCCAAGAAACCAAAAGGCAAGGATGATCTTGATTAGGAGGAGTTACAACAATGAGCAATATGTACCATATTGCTATGCCTAGTAGATGAGATTATGTACCAAGTTATGGACATTAAATCTCTGGGAGAGGTATGGTAGAAATTGGAAAATCAGTATGTCTAAATCACTTACGAACAAGTTGTATCTTAAGCAATGGCTGTATGGGCTGAAGATGTAGGAGGGTTCGAATTTAGCACAACATGTCAATGTCTTCAATTAGAAAATAATGAATTTGGTTAGGGTTGATGTAAAGATTAAGGACAAAGACAAAGAAATTATACTGTTGTGTTCTTTACCGCCATCTTACGAACATTTGGTGACTACCCTTATATATGGAAAATAGTCCATTAGCCTAAAGGAGATTACTACAACATTGTTGGTTCTTAACCAATAAAAATAGAATGCAAGTGAAGAATCTCATGGTGAAGGATTGTATGTGAAGGGTAATTTGGATTATGGCAGGAGATAAGGTAGAGAAGGTTCTATAAGGGGGAAGTCTAGGTCAAAATCCAAAAGCAAAAAAGTAGTTAAGTGCTTTAAGTGCAAGGAGTATAGGCATATGAGGAAAGATTGTCAAAGACAAAGAGGGTAGAATGACGACAAGAAGAACGATGACTCATCAAAGTCTATAAATGTGGTTCAAGATGATGATTCAAATTTTGGAGATAGGGATATGCTGTCAGTTGCAACAAATCAATTCGCGAATTGTTGGATTCTTAATTCAACATCATTTTATCATATGACACCCAACAAGGAGTGGTTCATATCATACAAGTTAGGTTCCTTTGGTGTTGTCTATTTAGGTGATGATAAACCTTATGCTTTGTCAATATAGGAACAATTAAAGTTTAGATGCATGATGGTATTGTTAGGACTTTATGTGATGTTAGGCATATACCAGACTTGAGAAAGAATCTGATTTCTCTAGGCTCATTACATGCTAATGGTTTTTAATATAAATTTGATAATTATAAGGAAATTATAAGAGTAACTAAAGGTATATTGACTATGATGAAAGGGAAATGAACCATGGAGAGTATTTGTAAACTATTAGGGAATACTGTTGTAGGTGGAGTTGCATTAGTAGTGTTAGATGATGATAGTACAAAACTGTGGGACATGCGTCTAGATCACCTTAGTGAGCATAGGATGACTGAATTGCATAAATGAGGTCTATTAAAGGGTGTTAAAAGTTATAAATTAGAATTATGTGAATATTGTATGCTTGGAAAATAGTCTAGAGTCAGATTCATGACTGGTCAGCATACAAAAAGGGCAATTATTAATTATGTGCATTCTGATGTATGGGGGCCTACTAGAGAACTGTCATTGGGTGGGTCTTAATACTTTATCACTTTTACTAATTATTTTTCTAGAAAAGTCTAGGTGTATTGTTCGAAAAAGAAATATAAGGTCTTTACTAAGTTCAAGCAGTGGAAAGAAGAGGTGGATAACCAAACAAAGAGAAAAAAATCAAATATTTAAAATCAAACAAAAGGAAAGAATACATAGATTCATAGTTTCAAAAATTTTATGAGGAGCATGGTATTCATAGGTACTTTTTAGTTAGTAAGACACGACAACAAAATAGTATGGCAGAGAGGATGAACAAATCCATTACTGAAAGGTCAAGGTGCTTAAAATTGAATGCAGGGCTTCTTAAGAGTTTTTTGGTAGAAGCTATAAGTATGGCATGCTACCTCATAAATAGATCGCTATGGGCATCATTGGGTGGGAAGGTTACAGAAGAGGTATGGACAGGAAAACCAGTTGATCTTAGTAATTTAAAGATTTTTTATTGTCCTGTTTATATGCATATATCCAATGATGAGAGGTCTAAACTTGATCCAAAGTCCAAGAAGTGCATCTTCCTAAGCTATGTGAAAAGTGTAAAAGGGTATAAGTTTTGGGATCCAGTTTCAAAGAAGGTGTTGATTAGCAGGGATGTAGTATTTAATGAGTAGTTCATGTTATAGCAGAAAAATCAAAGTGATGTGCCAACAGGTGATGGAAGTAGTTCCAATTTAAAGGTAGTGTAAGTGAACTTAGAACCACAAGTCCTAGATAGTGAAAGGGCTAAAAGTTCTAATTCAAGACCTTCAAGCTCCACTTCAGGTGAAGAGTAGCACTATAGTATAGTTAAAGATAGAGAGAGATACACTATAAAGCCTCTTAGTAGATTTGGGTATGAAGAATTGACTTCTTTTGCTCTCCTTATTAGCAGTGGAAATTTATCAACTTTTTCAGAAGCTATGTTTAATAAGGATAAAGATAGATGGATGGATGCTATAGTGGAGGAGATGAAATCTTTGCATAAAAATCAAACATGGGAGCTTGCTCATCTACCTGAGGGAAAGAAGGCTATATGGTGCAAATGGGTGTATAAGAAGAAGCTAGTAGTATCAGAAAAAAAAGGGAAAAAGTTCAAGGCTCAACTAGTGGCAAAAGGGTACTCACAGCAGAAGGGGATTGACTATGATGAGATCTTCTCTCCTGTGGTTAAACACACTTCCATCAGGGCAGTGTTATCTTTGGTAGCCAGTTGGGATATGCACTTAGAGTAGATGGATGTGAAGACATCATTTCTTCATGGTGACCTAGAGGAGCATATTTATATGGAGCGGCCAGAAGGGTTTACCCAATCTGGGTAAGAACATCTAGTGTGCAAATTGAAAATGTCTTGTATGGGTTGAAGCAGTCTTCAAGGAAGTGGCATAAGAGATTTAATTCTTACATAATTCAGATTGGCTATAGGCACTATGAATATGATTATTGTGTTTATGTTAAGAGCCTTAATAATAGTTCTTTTATTTTTTTATTACTGTATGCTAATGATATGCTTATTACTACTAAGAGTTGACATGATGTTATTGAGTTAAATCAATGTTAAGGAAAGAGTTTGACATAAAGGATTTAGGTGCTACAAAGAAAATTCTTGGAATGGAGATTCACAGGATATGGGCTCTAGAAAACTATGGTTATCTAAGCAAAACTATATTGAGAAGGTGTTGGACAGATTTGGGATGAGCAGTGCTAAACTAATGAGTACTCCATTGGCGAGTCACTTCAGGCTTTTCTTAAATCAGTGCTTGAAGTCAGATAGAGAAGTTGAAGACATGGCAAAGGTACCATATGCTAGTGCAGTTGGCTGTTTAATGTATGCAATGGTTTGTACTAGACTTGATTTAGCTCATGCTATTAGTCAAGTCAACAAGTTTATGTCAAAACTAGGTAAACAACATTAGGAAGCAGTCAAATGGATATTCAAATAACTAAAGGGCATAACAGGTCATAGCAACATGTTTGGTGGTCAGCAGGGTGATTCTTCAATTGTAGGATATATGGATTCAGATTATACTGGTGATATGGATGATATAAAGTCTATAACAAGGTATGTGTTTACTCTTACAAGAGGATCTATTTGTTGAAAATCCATAACTCGGTCTATAGTGGCAATATTTACAACTGAAGCAGAGTATATAACAGCAATAGAAGCTGCTAAGGAAGCATTATGGCTTATAGAATTAGTGAAGGAACTGAGTATTAAGCAAGGTAGAGTTTAGTTGCAATGTGATAGTCAGAGTGCCATTTATTTGGCAAAGAATCATGTGTATCATGTTAAGACAAAGCATATTAACGTAAGGTTTCATAAGATCAAGAAGTTGATTACATCTGGACAGATATTACTATAGAAGATTCACACTTCTGAGAATGCAACTGATATGTTGACAAAGCCAATTACCAATGATAAGTTCAAGCATTGCTTGGACTTGTTGAATGTTGCTAGATGCTAAAGAAGTATGTTCCCCCAACCCATTTAGTGTGAGAGAAACTTTAAGATTTCTATCTCCTAAGGGGTTTGAAATTCGCCAAGGTGGAGATTATTTTGTATGGCTCATATGTAGCAGCGGTTTAGTTGTGGGTTTACGGTTAGATGGGTTAGGGGTGCGAGGGCAATGCCTAGTAGTATGGTACATGGGTGATTTTGTAATATGTATCATTCCTATTCCATTATATATAAAGCATGTATTTGTAACCCTAAGAGATGCTTTGAATAATAAGAAAACTCTAGCCGCTCGCTCACGAGGACATAGGCATATTGCCAAACCTCGTCAAATCTTTGTATCCATTTTCTCTTTTCTATTTTCTCTCTTTACTTTTGTTATTTTCAATGTTATTTCACAACAAATTTGATGTTAAATATTATCTTTCACACTGTCATCTCTCTTTGAATTAATATTCAATAAATCAATACTTCTATTAATTAAGATTTTTAAGTAAAATATTTATTTACTATAATATTATCTTTAAAGTTATGACATTTAAATTGTTAATAAATGTTTTTATCATTGTCAAGTAATTTAGATTCTCTCATATTTGAAAATTATTTAAGTTATAATTAAATAATAATGATTGGCATTAAAATTATTTAAAAATTTCATAACTTTAAAGATAATATTATAGTAAATAAATATTTTATATGTGTGAATGTAATTTATTATATTTCATTTACCAAATAGCTTATGTGTCTTTTTTATTAGTTAAAATTTTATCGTGTATTATTTTTCCATTAATATCTTTTAATTATTTAAATATTTAATGAACAATTAAAATCTACACTATTTATTATAAATATTTTTAAAATTTCTATAATTATATATATTTCTATAATTTACTAAAAATAAATTATCTACATTTCAGTTAGATAAAGATTAAAAATATATAGTTTTTGAAATTTTTAATAAATTTAATTGAATTATTTTAGAAATTTTAAGGATTTAATTGTTAAAAATAAACTTATAAGGATTAAATAGACAAAAATTAAAGTTACAAGGACTAAAGTGGATATTTTAACTGCCATGATCCCTCTCCATCAAATAAGGGCTCAATGTGTTAAAAATAAAAGTATGGGAGTGCAATGTGAGGCAAATAAAAGTACAAAGGTAAAATGTCAAAACAATTAATAGTTCATAGGCCTTGGTTTGAATATGACATTTTGTCAAGTTGTTGCTTTCACAGTTTCCCATTCACATTTATCACTTGCTACTCTCCCAATAAATAAATAAAAATAATAATAAATTTAACAAATAAGCAGTTTTATTCTAAAATTTAGATTAATGACCAATTCAATTAATTATTTTAATTTATTTTTTCAACTCTACAAATTAATTGTATAATTAATTATATATTTTAAAATTTCTTTCAAATCTATATAAATTAAAATTTATAATTATTAAAATTTTTAGAGAAAAATTAAAAATTAAAAATATTATCAAATATCAATCTAACCACTATTGAAATAAATTCAAAAGTTAATTTTTACATAAAATTTTAACTTCTATGTATTAATAATAATAATAATAATAATAATATCACAGTTTGTAAATTAAGTTATCATTAATATTTACATTAATTAAAAAAATAGAAAGTATGTAGTTTTAAATATCATTTCAAACAATAATAAAATAAAAAATTATTTCTTCTTATTTTTAGAAAAATTAAATATTTTTATATTCTTAATTAATATTTTCAGCACATCAATTTTTTTCTCCATTTCACACTTTTTTTCTCGATCTCCATTAGAAAAGTTTTTAAATAATACAATTGAAAGTTGAGAAATGACTTTAAAACATACACGACGACGCATGCAATTGACGGACAAAGAATTAGAAGTACTTTATGGATAGAAGTCTACGAGAAAATAACGTTTGTGATGGCCAAACATGACATGATATGGAGATGGAAGGGCGTTAGCCATTTCTTTTGAAGCTGTTCATAAAATGTAGTGATATGTCATCTTAGGGCCGGCAATGATTCCTCATATACGATCGCACATCTTTCCAAAACTTTGGTCCCCTTCTCATATCACTACATTGAAAAATAATTTTTTTTAAAAAAATTATTTGGCACAAATTAATTAACACTAATTAATATATTCTTTAGCAGATTGACTATAAACTAGTAAATTTTATATTTTATAATCTTGAATTTAGTAAAATATGTTTATTATCCAAAATTTTATATAAAACTTCGTCAAATTTATATCTATTTGTATTATTGTCTAAAAAAAGGAAAGAAATACCATAAATAAAAATATTTGCATTAAAAATATAAATTTCTTTAAAAAACTTCCCAAGAATGATGTCCCTTTTATAGTTTTTATTCTTATTTACAAAAAAATTGCTTGCTAGATATGTCATTTTAAGGCCACCAATGACTCCTCAACCTACGATGGAAACGAGGTTATCTTTTAAGTTTGGTCCCCTCCTCCTATGACTACATTAATAAGATTTATTTGTTAATTTGTTCAAAATGTTGTTTTGAACATTTATTAATTTCTCTTTTCTGTGTTTTTCTTCTTCTTTGTTTTCTTTCCTTTATTGGGTGGTCTTTTGGACATTTTTCGCCATAAAAAACACAATTTCTTTTCTTTTCCATACATTTTTTAGTTTTATTTGCATAAATAATTCTTAGATAACTTTTTTTTTTAGAATTTTAATAACCTAAAACACATACACACAACACAGTGATATCACATGTCATCTAACAAAATTAGAGATGCAATTTTGTTAGACGCGAAATGATATATATACTACACATACAAGTTCTAAGTTGGCAATGTGAAATACAAGACCAGAGATAGAACGACACAAAAGCCTTACACTTATCCACACCACTATATAAGTTTTACACTTGTATAGATATTTTAGTTTAATACATAGATAACTCAATATATTCTCAGATAATTTAATATAGACAACTCACCATATAGATATTTTAGTTTGAGGTAAAATCAAGTCTTAAGTTAAGTCTGTTGGGTTCCATACGCAGCGAAAAAATTAAATTTTAATCACAAATCCGAACATGAATCCAAGTAATTCAATTAATTGATTAAATTTAGGGTTTTCAAAATTTTACCACAAACACAGAATGGACAATGTTTCTAGAAGGGATAGAGGAGTTTACTCCGATGACACTCTATCTCAAGTTTTTAATTTGACTGTTCGAATTAAGACGTCTCCAAAAGAATCTGTTATTCACAAGTGTCCACACGAATAGCCCTTGATTGAAAATGAATGCTTGTGTGTTAGCACATTTTCTTGATTTCTCACAAATTAAGAATGAAAAGAATTTTGTGTTTTGTTTTCTACAAGAGAGAAAAACAAATTTTGTGGCAGAATAAAATGAGTGAGTAAAACCCTAGAAAATATAAAATATTTATAGATATCTAAATTAGGATTTCACTTACCAAACAACCTTTTGGTAATTTCTCACTTATTCTTATTTTGATTTTATTTAAAATTAAATCAGAAATAATTTTTTATTTATTTAAAATAACTTTTACCTTAAATAAATAAACAAATAAATAAAATAATAAAGTTAAAACATGGTCATACATTATCGATCTAATACATATTACTAACAAAGTCAAATTTTAATTAATATGAACTTTATTTATTTATTTATTATTGAATAAAAATTGAACTCAATATTATTATATGATTTATTATTCATGAGTTTAATTCAGGCTAAATAAGTATTTAAATATAAATTATATAATAACATTATCTGTATATATTGTATTTTCATTGGACTCTTTCGTCATTCACAAAAATTATTTTTAAGTGTTAAGTCACTTATTTTGCATATTTTATAGGTTCAATGATGTGGATTTTTTGAAAATGGAAATAAGGAAAAAAAAAATGAAACGTTTACAAGTAACTCAGTTAAAATATGAGGAAATTATTATATTTACACCGGTTATAAAACTTTTTTAAAAGAACTATGTTATTTATAATTATGATTACAATATTAATGATATGGTGTCATGAAAATGAAAATAATTGTATCTACAAGTTGAAGTTTTGCATAAAACTGGCATATTAGGTGGGTAATTAATTTTTGGTATATATATATATCAATCCATTAAAAGTAGGAAAAATAGTTTTCAATTATTTAGATATTTAGATAGAAATATATGTGTAGCAAGTACAAGTTTTAATAGAGTAAATTTCAAAAATTTACTTATCATAACTCTTCATAAAATGAAAAATTTCATTTGCCCATAATTCAAATTGCATTGAAATATACAACTAAATAAATTAAGCAATATACAAACAAATAATTAAATAATTATAAATTTATAAACTTACTTGTTGTAGAACTTAATATTCCTTTTGTTCAATTCCTTGAATCAAATGTTTCTTAGCCCTCTAAATGTAGGGTCTCTAGTTTGAAACACCAAAGCCTTATCTATCACTTACTTGTGTTAATTAAACTTAGTAACTTGTACTAATTTAATTAAGAGTACAAGTGTAGAGTATATGTTTAGTATATGTTGTGTTTATTTTTGGTTTATGATCTTATCATAACCAAAATTACTTAGTGATTTTTCTTAACTCTTTAAGCAAAAAATCACTTAAGCATTATTGTGCTTCTTACTTCTCTTACCAAGTCACTAGACTTCCCTTAAATATATGAAATGATATATATGTAGTAATTTTCCACTAAGGAAAAATATGCATTAATTAATTAAGTGTGCCACCTTAGGTATACACCAAACCATCCAAATGATTAAAATGACACCTTAAGCATACTTTAGAAATATCCACTTAATTAATATGTCACCTTGCCTAATTCAATAATTGAGCTTGCCACCTACACATATTAATGTATAAATTTGTATGTAAAGTATACGTCAAATGTATTATTTTACATATTAAATTATACATATACATAGATTTGGACTTTAATTAATCTTTGGTCCAAAATAAATTTTTGGCCTATGTCCAAACCAATTTGGACCATTAATATAAGTCCATAAATAAATAACAACATATATATATATATAGTAATTTAATATATATTAATTAATATCCAATATTAATTAACAAATAATACTCTTATTTGAATTAGATTTCATGATATACTAGAATCATTGTTCAAAACATAAATCTAATTATGTTAATCTTGATTAATTGATTAAACTCTTTTAATCAATAATTAGATTAATACTTTAGTGAATAAATAAAACTCTATTAGGTATGACTTACTAGGTTCCTGTCTAAATGGCAATGAGGAAATATAATATTAACATTTAATATTATTTGAAACTCATTTCAATTCTAAATGTGAAAGTCCCAATTATTCACATTTAGTTCTTATAAGCTGTGAGTGACGCTTAGTATCGATATCACACCTACCCAATTAGAAATGAATACATATTATGATTCGCATGAACCTGATCATAATTACCGTGCACTAAATTCCTTTCATTAAAGATCCTGATAAAGCCTAGAGTCAAGGTATTATCAAACTCTAATAGTTTTATTATATGACCTCATCTTAAGTTTTAATTCTTGATAAAATACAACAAATACTAGAACTCTTTCTAGTACTGAAACTCGGTTTCAGACTATGTTGTATTTATCATGGCCAAGAACTTATTCATCAAGAATAAACTTAGATAGCATAGGATTTATCCCAGTTCACACCAGGTAATGAATCTCATCTTGGTTAAACATTCATCCCAACATTTAACTAATTAGAGCCACCACACGCCATATACTGTGATGATTAATACAAGTACGTAAGCGGTAACAAACTCTAACCACCTAAATGTGGATGACTATGTCACCTCAAGTCTAAAGACTATATGCATCATTATAATCTAGATTATGATTGTTGATTATATGTGAATATCCTTGTAATCACAATTTTAATGTCACTGTTCGATTAATCCATCCAATGAGTATCCATGTATCTATTATGATCACTCATATCAAGTAGCATCAGATTCACTACCTTCCACTATTAGTTTCTCACACTAATTAAGGAAAATAGACAAAGGTGATAGTCTAATTAATATTATCCAAATATTAATTAATCGACTATAAACAATTTATAGTAAATGTATTGAATAAATTTGTAACTAATATTATCAACTCTTTGATAATAAATTTATTCAACACAGTACTAAAGGAAAAATACTAAAAAATATATATATATTTATTTAAAAGAATATTTTATTGCCAAAGGAATATTTACAATATCTAAATAATTACAAGAATATCACTAGGGCATACCTTATACTAACTTCTAGATGTGTAGAGTTGTGTATAAGATTGTAACTGCAGAACTTAAACCTTGAAATTTACTTGGAAATGGTCCATTGGACAAGACAATTATTCCTAAAATGGTCCATCAATTTAAATTCAAGAATAATTTATGACATTAGTGTGTGTGTGTGTGTGTGTGTGTATATATATATATATATTAGGAGATTATATGACCTTAGCGTCGATGGACTATACAATAGGAGTAGTCTTGCCCCCTTCCCTTTTAAATCGACGACGACAGAAACATCTCAGAATGCCCTTAGACAGTGGTTATCACTTGACTACTCCCTAACTAACTAAATATATATTTATAATTAACTCAATAAGTATTCTTATCAATTATGATCAACGGTATAACTTTCCAAACTTGAACAAAATAAATGAATAGATAAATGGGGTTTTCTCTATAAATGCCCCAAAACATAACTTGCAAAACAAAAATACCTCAAATTTTCTAAAATTACACGTGTGTCACCTTAGCCAATTTTAATTACACGAATGCCCTACCCTTCTCCCTCAGCTCAAAACAGTTCCCCGCACTTCTACCTTAGCTCTAATCCCTCTCTTTTAGCTCAAAAACACGTCCCTCACCCTCCTACCTTACATGCAATCACTCTACATCAAATCAACAGAAACTGATTTTTCAAAAACGAATTCTTTCTCTTCTCCAAAAATGCAAAAAACTTTCTTCAAAAATCCAATCAAAAAATCCTTAATTTCTTTAAAAACAATCCTTCATTGATTTCTTGTAAAACCAAGTTCAACTAAGAAAAATAACTTCTAAACGATGCTGTATTATTTGATTCTGGTTATAAATATTTAAAATTCATACCTTAAATATAAATGGAAGCATTGTTTTGGTCATTGCATGAAGAAAAGCATTATTTCCATTTGTTTCCTTTATAATTAATATAGAAAAGGAAAAATATAGCTGAAACATTGTTTTTCAGAATCACACACGTATTAATGAAGATAAAATCAGCCCGAAATTATTTCTATTTTAGTTATAAAAAAAATATTTAGTTGTCATTTATAATTTTAGGTCTTTGCATATTAAAAAAAATTAATTAAATAATTAATATTATATATGTGTGTGCAACAAAAAAAAAGTTGAACATACCATTCATTCGAGTGTAACAATTCAAAGAATGATTCACTATTGGAACATCTGAAATTTTGGGTTCCAAAAGCATGTAACTATCGCCATATATTCTTTAGTGATTATTTACTATTAATTTTGGCACGTTGTTTTCATTGATGAAAGTTACAAATGACGATACTAGTGGTTCACAAAATCACTCAAATGTGGGATGTCACAATCACCACTCACATGTTCCGTAATTATTTTAATATTTTTTTGATTGTTTTATTTCTTGTTTTATTTGAACACTGTTAATAACATGTTTTTTATTTCGATTGTTTTATTTATTGTACGTTGCATGCAGTGTGTATATTGAAAGAATCTAAGGACACTAATGCAAAAGAATTGTTCGAAGTTGAAATATCTAGATATTGGAATAACAACTTTTGTTGTAAGAAATCAGCAATTGCTGTAGTTTTATATGGTGCAAATTACAAAAATTGTTACATCATCGAGGAGAGCTTATTAGCTAATAGTTATACGCAAGCACACTATATTTCATTGCAACATGGATTGAAAGCTGCTCTTGATATAGGTTTTACAGAGGTTCAATTTTTTTACTAAATATGCCTAATTGTCAGAAGTAATTCTCATTATACTAGTATTATTTCAGTCCTCTAACTTGAAAAAACCATGGTTTCTTGCATAATAAGTTCTGTATTTTGACACATCTATATATCATTTTTAACTGGATGGTAAAACAAGTTGTGATTGGATATAGAATGAGTTATGTAAGGAACGTAAGTGATTGAGATGAAATTTGTCACTCAGTTATTTTGAGAAGATATCTGTGGGCCCCTCGATAAGTTAGACTAAAGAGAAATGCATGGCCATGCTAGAATGTATTGATAAAGAGTTATCAACATTAGATAAAGAGTTATCATTATTAGTCTACTTAGGATCAAGAAATAATATGATTGAACTATATAAAGATGACATAAATCATGTCTTATGTTCAACCAAGATATCACGTGACAAAAGGACTATAATACACGTGCACATTGTGGATTAAGTTGTGTTGAATTATCGGTCATCACACAACTTAAATAGTCGTAATGTCTTGTTAGAGGCAACTTATAACTTGTGGGCTAAAATGAGAATTTTAGGTCCACTGCTAATGTTGTGTGAATGTACAAGGTTGCACACTTAGAACAGGTCCAAGGCATACCTGGGTTAATTAACCTAATAATAATCTCTTTGAAAGAATAAATAAATTATATATGTATGTGTGTGTGTGTGTGTGTTTATATTTATATTTATATATTTATTTCCTAATTTATTAAGGTAAGAGTTGTCTAAATAAATAAATAAGGAATAATACTGATTTGGAATTAGAATTAAAATAGAAAAGGAAGTTTAATCTTACCAAAATTGTTTGGGCAAGTAAATGGTTAAAGAAACCCTAGATGGGATGTCTATGTATACATCTCTTTCTCTAGGGTTTTCTTATCTATCACTCTCCTCCTTTTACCACTTCTTTTGAGAAAAGAAAAAAAACACATAGAGAGAAAAGAAAAATAAAGAGTTGTCTTTCAAAAGGGTGCTAACACACTAATACCGCTTTGGTCACCTTGTTCGTGTGGATACTGGTAGAGGACATGGTCTTATTAGTGGCATCTAAATTCGATAAAAAGACACAAAAACTCAAGGTAGGGTGTCACCGGTGTAAATCCCCTCTTATCCTTCCAACCACCTTGTTGTAAGATCGTCTTAGTGAGTGTTTGGAATCCCTCTTAATCGATTTCTTCGAATTACATGGATCTTATGAGGTTTAGGATTAAAATTTTTAAATTTCCATTATGTGTATGAATCATGTAAACACAACATCCTTTTGTTTCTTTTTCCACTTCCTGAATTGATAAAGAAAAAAAAAAGAATTAGAGTTACCACGTCTTGCAATTACATACAACACGAGAGCAGTTATATTTTAATTGCTATTTGATGGGTCTTCTAGCATCATCTTGGCCACTAAGAATCCAACAATGGAACATCTTATGCTTGGTATTGAGCCACACTATATTGCGCATTTTTTTATTTCCTCCGCATGTGTATGATAGGCTCTGGTCCAATTGCAATACGGACAATGGTCCATAATATAATTTGCCTCTTTTGGTTGGTTCGGCCTTAAGTTAGGTTGGTATTATTATTATTACATAAAACAATATCGGAAACCAAATATAAACCAAAAATGAAATAACATTATTATTATTATTATTATTATTATTATTATTATTATTATTATTATTATTATTATTATTATTATTTTTGTTATTTCTATCTTTATTATTGTTATTATTACTATTATTACTATTACTATTATTACTATTACTACTACTGCTGCTACTGCTACTACTACTACTACTACTACTACTACTACTACTACTACTACTACTACTACTACTACTACTACTACTATTATTATTATTATTATTATTATTATTATTATTATTATTATTATTACATAAAACAATATCAGAAACCAAATATAAACCAAAAATGAAATAAATTATACATGAAAAAAAAAATACCACAACAGCATGCTTAATACTCTGTCCACCAATAATACCAAATTGGTTAGAAAGGGACATAAAATCACCCTTTTCAATAGCCTATTCAAAAAATAAATAAAAAGGTCACCCATAAACAAAACACAAAAAAAATAAAAAGTAAAAAAATAAAAAGAACATACATCTATACTATAAACACAAGCAGCTTTTATAGTAGAATCAACAACATTGGAATGATGATCAACATCATCAAACACAGTCTTTTCACCCTACATATTAAAAAAAAACACATCAAAAGCAAAATTAGAAACTAAAGTGATACTAAATTAATATAACAAAAAAAAGACACACCAAATTAGAATCCTTCAACAATTCATCACCATAAACATTATCTTTAACAGAACTATCTTTAACATTGGAATTAAAACCAACATCCTCAGATTTTTTTTTTATCATTTTTAAAATAAAAATACAAAATAAAGTATCATAAACCAAAAAGATACAAAAATAATAAAACTGAATATACCCCAACAAAAGCCTTTAAGTCATCACCACCACTATGTGATAAAGATGTGAAAAATTCAACTCTTATAAATGAGGGTCAAAGTCTTAATCATATGCTAAGTCATCTGAATAATGGTCAAACCGATAATCTATGCACTTCCATAAGCGAAAGTGCCTGCAACCTGAAGCTTGTGAACATGTAAATCACCCACTATCCATGAATATCACACACGATTTCAACACGTCTAGTAGTGATAAAAGTTCCTTAATTTATGGAACCACTCCTCAAGAAGGCTAAAATCACTCCATATATGGCGTATCTTTGATCTTAAATAGTCTTCTAGTCCAATAAAATAAGGTAACTCATTTAATAACCCTAAAACATCTATTTCTCATCAAATCATGATCAAACTTTGACTTAAGCATCAAAGTGGGACTGCCAAGAGCAGCCTTGACCCCATTCTTATGTCTTTTTATTTTGCAGACTATTCAACAACTTATACATATCTTTTATATCTTCCATTGAAATAGGAGCTCAAGGGAACCCTTTTTATAGGAGCTAAAGGGAGCCCCTTTTATCACTATGAAAATAGAAATTGTAAATTATAATGAAATTTGAGGATTGGAGATTTAAATATAGTTGATGGACATTGTAGGTAATAAAGAAATTATTGTAACTTTACCTTAATGATGGATGGAATTTATATTCTATAGTATAATAGAGTGATTTATTCCATTTTACGATATAAGAGTTGAATTATAATAATTATGGAGATCAAATTATAGATTAACTAATTAAATGATATTTTATAAGAATTTATATAAGTGTTCTAGGGAGATTTATTCCACTCAAGAAAGAGCAGAGATGTGAAAGGCTGGATAAGAAAATGAAATGTGTAGGTAAGCTTAAACTTAATATTTAGTTTAAGTGAGTGACGAAATGACAAAAAATAGTGTGTAATAAGGAATATTGAAAACTTGATGATATAAGTTAATCGATTAATGTCTTGATGGTAGAATTATTAGAATTTTGTAGAAGTTAGCATATTTAGTGGATAATTATAAACAATGATGAAGTTCATTATGGTATTTTATTTTATTTTGTCAAGAAATGATAAGAATTAAAGGAGGCATATTAGGTAATCAAAATTGAGGAAGACGTCACGGTAGAGGTCATGGTAAGGGTAGGTAAGGGGCATGGTGACCAAGGAGGTAGAAATTGTACGATTTCTTAGGTTAAGAGCTCTAGTAGAAGGTGAATACAACCATAAGGTGAGCAAGTTGAGAGCGAGCATGGAAGCTCAAGAATTAGGGTAACTATGTTGAACATAGGAAATGTTCCTATGAGAGCACGAAACTGTCAACCGCCAAAGGACAAAAAAAAAGTGGCAAATCTTCCTATACCATCTTTTTTACAAATTGACGCTACGATGTTAGCATGCACAATGACATATAACTATACTATCTAAAAATAAAAAGTATAAAAGGCCTGGATATATAATTAAGCATACTAAAAAGTACGAAGCATATGAGTTTTATAGTACCTTAGATCTTGGTCAAGCAGATACGTAGATAAAGATTACCAAGTAAGCCTTTAACACATTGCAACTCTTAGAGGAAGAAAGCATAAGCAATGTCTATAGGTTGTTATTCAATACAATTGATGATTAGTTGACTAGAATAAGAAATATATATGGTGAAGTTCTATCCTAGCAAATATTTAAAGAAGAATTTCATAGGAAATACTTGACAGAGAGCTATAAAAAGGAAAAAAGTAGCATCTTTTATATCCTAAGTTCAGGGATTAATGACGGTAAGGGAATATATGGACAAATTTGAGGATTTATATCGACATGCTAAGGATATGTATCACACTAAAGAGAAGATGTGACACCCCTCTCCACCGACACCTTAATTAGTTGATCACATCCCCTAGATCATCTAACTACAACATCGATGCAAAGAGGTATCACTTCTAAATAAAGGCAAAATTCCCATACCTTAATTTTTAATCTATATTGGCATGTAAACAATTTTCATGCACAACCACAACTGTTGAGGAACCTATTTTGAGTTGTGTAATATGTTCATAGTAGCAAATTAAATAAATGCTAAACTGTACATCGAGCATATCAAAGATAGGGATAGATGGCAAAAGATACCCAATATGTATATACATTATAACTAAGCACTAGTATGTTAGATTTAAATACACGTACCTAGTCACACAAAACTTTATACAAAAATTTATCCCTAAAATGATTACAACCCTTTTTGTATCAACCAATCTATATAGAATAAAGTAAAGAAAATGGTATAGGTTACATCAAATCCTAGAATATCCCTAACCTTTGTCTCATCCAGTCTAACTTCCTATCTCATAATCATCTTGTTCTATGTCATAGTACTATATTAAAATGCTATTTATATGCTACAACATTAACCTGGAAAAGATAAAAGTAAGGGAATGAGTATTTTCTAGAGAAAATACCTAGTGAGTGACAAAGTACAATTAAGAATGTGAATAGCAAGAAAAATATAGCACAATGCACAATGGAAAAGGAATATTAAACAAAAATAATAAAATTTACAAGAATGATTATAAATTATCTTGTATTAAAAATTTGTAATGATTCTCACTTAATTCATATTTTACGTATGTATATATATTTTTTTAGCATTATAATAGCTTCTTTACACTTTTCATATAACAACAACTATTTTTATTTCATCTTATCTGCAAGCTTTTCCATTAACATAACAGTATAAAGCTTTCAATCTATATCAAAAACTATATTTTTAGATAATATTATTAATCACCAATTTCATAATCACAAAGTGCACAATCTTATTAGCACCAAAGTATTAAAATATAAGAGCACAAGAATGCAGAGTTTAGATGCACAGTTTCACAGGTTGTTATCGATGGTCGGTACCATTCGGCACAACGAAGGTTCAAAATAAATTGCATAATAGCAGTAGTTGTTGATTCACTTATTAAATTGCATAAACCCATAACACAAATTAAATTACATAATAGCAATAGTTGTTGATTCACTTAATGGGATGGTATGGTAAAACGGCAAGTGTGTGCCTAATCCCACTAAGATTACTAATGGGTTAACCTAATAGATTTTGAGAAAATTACAGAAATCACCAAGGTCAACCAAAACATTTTCAAAAATATGATAATAATGAAAGTGTTTTCAAAATCATGATGCTTTGTGCATTTTTTTCCTTTTTATTTTTATTTTTACGTGATTATTTATTTCTTCTTTCTTTTTTTTTCTTTTTTTTCCTTTGTTTTTTTCCCTGACTAATTTCTTCTTTCTCTTTCCCTTCTTTTCTTTTTTTTTTCCATTTTCTATTTATTTTTTTCTTTCTGATTTTTTTTTCCTATTTTTCCATTATTTTCATAATTTATTTTTTCTTTCTCTTTCCCTTTTTTATTCTATTTTTTTTTTTCAGAATACAAACTAAAAAAGAAAAAATGATGATGCTGAAGAAAAAAGCAAAGTAAAAAACTTTTTAATTGTAGATGATGAGTTTCAAAAAAAGAAGATGATGATGAAGAAGAAGAAGATGACGAGTTTTGGTTGTTTTTGTAGGCATTTGTCAAAATAGCCAGAAAAATCATTACAAAACAAACTCATAAAAATTGAAAAAAAACCAACCAAAAAAAACAAAACAACTAGAAAATAACTACCTAAACAACCAAAAAAAACTGCAAAAAAACTTATAAAACTGAAAAAGAAGCAATAAAAAAATAAAAACATCTACCAAAACAAATAGAAAAATAACCACCAAAAAACAACCAAAACCACTAGAAAAATAATCATAAAATAACCACGAAAACAACCATAAAAACAACCACGAACTTGGAAAATATACACTCATATCAATTTAAACAAATCAAATCAAACCCATTGCAACTCTCAAATTCTGATACCCAAAACAATTATAAAGTTAAAAATTTTAACTATGAAAACTCTTCTTTTTCAAAAAAAAAAAAAAAAAATTAAAAGACAATTTTATTATCAATGTCACTCACTTTCTCTTTGCTCGCTTTATTATAAAAATCTTTGTTGGCTATAGAGTGATTAGATTGAGATAAGCAAAAGTTAGATCAATGAATCAAAAAAAAAATTAACAACCTCATTGTATTACAATCAGATGATGGAGATTGAAGTTTTGAGGCTAACAAGCAATGGTGGAGACAGAAAAGGAGAAGGAGAAATTGTAAAAAGAATTATACATAGATGAAAAAAGAGAAAAATAAAAAAATTGCATAAAAAAAGTTGTAATAACCTGAAATTTTTATTATTATTGTTATTATTTTTTTTATTATTATTGATTTTTATTATTATTATTATTATTGTTGTTGTTATTGACTTTATTAATATTATTTAACTGTTATGGTCTTTAGTATTCTATTTCTTATTATTAAAAAAGAAAAATGAACCACAGGATTGGACACGTGGTGTCCATGATTTGTATAAAGAAGATTTTTGGATGCTGCAGACGGGGGAGGGAGGGCGTGCAGCGTGGCATTTTGTTTTTGGGTTGGCAAAGTTCTTTTTAGTCCCTAAACTTTTTCTTTTGCTTCGTTCAACACCCAAACAAACTTTGATCCACCTCAAATTCGAATCATAGAATTATTTCATTCTCCTCTTCATTCCAGTAGCTTTGGTTTTGTGAGAAAACATATAGAAAATTCCCAGAAATTCGAAGAACAGTTGGACTTCTTCTGTCAATTATGCACTGTTCCAACAGGTTTCAAGTGATGAGGTTGCCTCCATTGCATTCCTCACATTACTAGGAGTCTGTAGGCACAATCACGCATCCGATCTCCACCTATAGAATATTTGATGAATATTTTTAGGTAAATTCGATTTTTATTCCAATCTAATTATTCCGTGTATAATTTGAGTTGTTTGAGGCTATTTTTGCATTCTACTAATTATTAGGAACATTTTGTGATATTCAGTTTTTTCGAGTGGCACTTTTTCAGTGAAAAATTCAGTGGGTTCCACACAAACTCCGGTGAATGAACAGTATAAACCGTGAAATAAATGTAAGAAACTATTTTTTATAAATAGCATAAATTATAGCAATCACTTCCCTACATGGAGTTTAATTTAATTCTTTACGGATTTTGAGTAATAATTCTCAGAAAGGTTGTGGTGGAAATTAGTTAATTTTCATTTAAATTAGTTTAATTGTCAGAGATAATTTTTAAGCCTCAAATTAATCATTTAGGGCATTCCTAAGTCAATTTCCATGATTTCATCATTTTTATAAATTTTTAGAATTTTCAGAGTTATTAAGACTTTATTTGATAATTGTTTATAGAGTATACCGGAGCAGGGGCATTAGGTATTAGGCGGACAAGGACACATCAGCCTGCTCGCTCTACTTGTAAGTTAATATTTTAAATATGTGTTGGATTTACGCATAAAGTATAAATTGACTGAATCTATTTAAAAATGAAATTTTGATTAAAGAATTTATAATTTAATATTGAAATATTTCTACTATTGAATTATTAGATTTAAGAACTAGATTCAATTTAAGAATTTATATTTCCAATATTTGAATATTGAAAATATTGATTTTGATATTTCAATATGTTAATTATGTTTTGATTATATTCAATGTTATTTTGTCATTATTATTTTATTATGATTTTATTATAAGGATATGGTGAGAAATTAAAAGTACTTTCATTTCCAATTATAGTCTTTATTGTTCATTTTATATATAAAAAAATAATTTTAGAAAAGATTGGTAGAACGGATTATCTGATGGGTGTCATTAGTGTTAACACGTCCACGGACTTTGAGAGTATTGGCCCATGTACACATGTGGACTTATAAATGGGGTTGAGCTCATCTAACACAAAACCAATTGGCTTGTGTTAAGACTCAATCTACACCACTTATTAGCCACTTCATTCATTTGTACTTTTTCAATGTGGGATTCTTCAATACTCCCCCTCAAGTGTAATTGGGTCTGAAACAATTATACTTGCCAAATTCAAATGGGTCGCACCTAACCACGATCACTTCCCAAATTCAAATATAATAAAGTCTTAGATACGAACCCGGGACCACTGCTCTGATACCATTCTAGCGTGTTGTGAATAATTTCTGGTTCAATTTAAATAACAGAGTTTTCTCAGATCCATCATAGAAGGTTTTGAGATAGCATCCCATATCTCCTTTGCTGTTGGAAGACGGATGAATCTCTGCATCAATGTCGAACTCATGGAGTCAATCAACCAACTTTTGACTCGATTATTATCAAGGAGCCAAGTTTTCAATGCTTTATCTCCTGCTGGTGGCTTTGGCGTAATGCCATTAAGAAAGCCAGATTTATTTCTGGCTCTAATTTGCATCTTCATGATTTGTAACCATAGAGTATAGTTCATATCATCGAGAATAATTCCTGTGGGAAAGGGTGAATTATCTTAAAGGGTTTGAATAAAATTGGGTGTTCCATGGGAAACGATGGATGTGTTTTCGGTGGTCATGATTTTGAAGATTCAAAGAATTCAAAGGAAGAAAGAAAAAATACGATTTCAAGAATTCAATAAAAAATTCAATTTCAATTGGTATGCTTTAACACCATGTTAACACATTCACGGGCTTTGAGAGTGTTGGCCCACGTACACATGTGGACTTATAAATGAAGTTGAGCCCATGTAACACAAAACCAATTGGATTGTGTTATGGCTCAATCTACACCATTTATTAGTCACTTCATTCATTTGTACTTTTTCAATGTGGAATTCTACAACAATTAGGACCATGTGCACACAGATAATAATTTTAAGTCGGGCCTTTATTGAGAAATTTATTTGTGAAGCTCGGTTGATGCTTAACTTTCGGGTGTATTATGATTGATTATTTACTAAGGCTGGTAGCTCGGTTGATTCATAGCTCTCGGAAACCACCAGTAAGTATTGGAATAAGTTACTGACTATAGCTGGTAACTCGGTTAAAGCTTAGCTCTCGGGAACCAACAATTATTGGATAAATAAGAGAGCTAAATGGCTTTTAGATTGTGGTTTAAGGTTCTACCACTAATTTCCACCTAAATTATTTATGGATATTATTTTATCTTTCTATTATATATTTGTTTAAGTAAATGGCATTTGGAAATCTTGTTTTTAAGAAGGTTACCAAATGAATGTTTGGTTTAATTATATATGTTCACATTTTCAAAAGATTTATATTCGGATATATATATATATATGGTATTTGATAAATTAATGCTTTTCTTAAAATACAAATTTCATAATAAATATTTCTAATAAATGTTTTAAATAAAGGAGGTTTTTAAACTGATATATATTTTTCTATATTAATTTACTCAGTAAGATCTGACTCCTCTGCATTGTTTTTTCAGGAATCTAGGAGTCTTTAGTTAGTTCACCTCCCTTACGTCAAACTCATTCTTCCCCTACTATTTTATATAGGTCATGTTAATGTTTATTGTCTTATATTCGTGCTCTAGACACCATAGTAGTAGTTGAATATTTGATAAACGTATTTGTAATTTGATTAGTTTAAATTGAGTTTTTATATTATTATGATTTTATATGTGCTAAGCATATAATTTGTGTGGTGGATGTTATTGTGTTGGAGATTGATATTTGTGATGGATTATTGGAGTTGTTGTAATGTAGTATTGATGGGAAAATATTTGGAAGTGTTAATTTCTATTCTACAGGTTTTGGTTTTGTCCCATTATAGAGAAAACTCTGTCAAATTTTCTTTAAAATATTAAAAGTGATTTAATTTTATTGAGATTATTCTTTAAGGCTTACGACTGGTTTCGGAAGCTTTATATTTTCCCATTCTTTAATGTCAGTGACTTGCCTTTGGGTTCAGGTCGTGACAAAATGATAATCAGATGGTGGAGGTTGAGTTTTGAGGTTAACAAATGGTGATGGTAATGACGGCGATGGAAGAGAAAAAAAAAAAGAAGAGAGTAGAAAAAGCCATAAATAGATTAAAAGAAAAAAAATCATAGATAAAGAAGAATAGATTTTTTTTTATTTTTATAAATTTTTTTTGGTCAACCATATTTTTTATTTTTTTTATATAATTCTAAAAAAAATATCATAGATTTTCAATATAGATAGGTTAAAATTCGCTCTCCACCCTAAAAATATAATTTTATAACTATCCTGTTGATAGTTGTCTACTTATGAGAAAGATAGAAGAAAAAGATTTGGGCTTGTTTAGTTTTGGACAACATTTCTGTTTTCTTTTTCTTTTCTTTATTTTTCAGTTGTCCATTTTTCAAAATAGAAAATAGAAAATCATGTTTGTTTGTTACTTTTTATTTTTCAGATTTTCATGTTTTCATAGGTTTTATTTTTATAACTTTTTAATTAATATATTAATTATTATTGTGATTTGTATGATTGTGATTAATATTAAATATACTTTTTATGAAAAAATTTCAAATTATGCACATTTAATAAATTTTAATAAATCAACTTATTTAAAAAATCAATATGTCCATTTTGTATAGTAGAATTTAAATAAAAATTATATTTATAACAATTATAACAATATTTGTAAAATTATTAAAATAGTGTATTAATCCTGTATAAGTCTATATTAATCTACAAAGTAATCATTTATTTGATGGTACTAGATTAAGAGTTTAATAATAATCATGACAAACTTTAAATCATTAAATTAAAACAAATCAAAATATTTAGTTTTAAACTATAAATAAATTCAAACTTAAGAGCTACCATAAGGATTATTATAATCATGTCACATCTGATTAGCAATTGACTCTCTAATAATGCTCATTTGACTATGCTGAGATATGTCCACTTGAACACCTTGTTGCACTACACCAAGACTATTTTAATTTTTTCATGAATTTGTAATCCTTTTCTTCCATATAATGTAAAAAGTCTGTTTGCTCTATCTTCTCTTCTAATAAAATTATGTAAAGTGCATGATGCTGTAGAAATCAATTTCTAATAACGCAACGAGTAGTTTGGTATTGATTTTAAAATAGAAAATTTTGCTTTTAACACTTCAAAAACCCTCTCTATCACATTGTGCAATGATGAATGTTTAAAATTAAACAATTCATACTTCAAATTCCTCCATGTCCACGAAAATCATTCAAATGATATTTTTCACCATGATAAGAAGCTAAAAATCCAATGATATTTGGATAACCATAATCTATAACGTAATAATAATCCTGTTGATAGTTTTCTACGTATGAGAAGAATAGTGATATTCTCTTAATACTACTAACAATTGTTTTTTTAATTTTCTAGGGATGTGATGAATACATAAAACAGATATTTGTATTGACATAAAACAGATACATAAACACTTCCACTAAATTAATTATCATACTATTTGATATTTTAAATTTATGTAGTAAATTCTAAAATTTTAAATTTAATGCCCCAAAAAAATCCTAAAATTTACTTTCAAAGTAAAGGGTTAGATCTTTTAGTAAGAGCCAAACCAAGACTTAGCTGCTATACGCTTAATTGCTGCAAGCTTAAAACTTATTTTTCTTTTGGTGCTTGCTACTACCCACAAACAGGTTTTCAATAATGGCTGCACTATCCAACCAGTAATGATTAGCCTTACATGAATTAAAAACATATTTACATAAAATAAAAAATAGTGCCGATTTACCATTAAATAGGACTTGAATTATAGAATTAAATTCATCAATTTCATTAATTATATTTAAGCATAAATTATTCTATATTACCTAAAACCTCTTTTGGGATCATTCAAGCGTGATAATATTAATTACTAACCTATTTTCAAGGTTTTTAGTTAGTAAAAACTCATGAAGTTCTTTAATAATTTTGTACTCCTTAAATGATTTATATACTTTTGAGGTTTAGCTCTCTAAATCTTATAAGTTAGAATCTAATAAATTACTTAACTTTCGTTGATAACAAGCTATCCATAAACATACAATCAATTAGATCCTTAAATAAACACAAAACATTAAGAACAACTCATTAAATTGATTGAAAATTAATTCATTAATAAGAAATAAAATCCACGAGTATTAAATAGCTACACAAATTCAAATACTAAAATGAATATATTGTTTAAACACTACAAGAATTCAAGTATGATACAATAAAATGAATTTCACTTTATGAACATTAAATAAAATTTATGTAGCTACTAACTACATTTGATTTAACATAAAATAAATATAACAAATTAAAATAGAGAGAACAAGACTTGTAAACTCGTTAAAACAATACTTATAATTGAACAATAAATTTATTACAAGGCACTTATATATATACATAGATTGAACATTTATTACAACAAACTTTATTTATTTGAGGGGAAAAACCAACTTGTGCAAAGTGTACAAGTTGATGAAAAAACCCCTCTCCTAAATCTAAGCAAGCAACACAAGCAAAGTAACAGAACACAGAACACAGCACCAACAGACTTAAAACTAGACGAGGAAACAGACCAATATACATCTGATCTCCATTTCAACAGACACACACACACACACTATAAGATGGCAACAAGTTCAGTTTGATGAAGAACCATTGGTCACTGTATAGGTTCAAATGCAGGTTGATCGTAGTGGAAGCCGTAATAATAGACACCTGTGAAAACACCATCGATTTTTGGAGAGTAGAAAGCTTGTCTCTCTGAACGTAGGTGAAAGGAATGTTACAAGTTCCCTTTGTTGCTAACATCTTAACTTTAGCAATAGACTTAGGCGGTACACGAATTGCATATGTAGTCTGTATTGTTTTGGTCTCCGACTTTGTTTTACCCCACTCCAATGACTCAGATGTCTCAGTAGAGAATGAAATTTCTCCTGATCCTTCAATGAAAGGGATACCCACTGTGATGCTACTAGTGACGCCTCCCGTTACACTTTGACTGCGGTCAAAAGTAGTAGCAGTATACTCTTTATATGAAACCGCGATACTCATGTTATTTTTCGCTGATGAACGATTAGTAGCAGTGCCACCGCCTGCTATGATAGGTGTCTCATCATATATTCGAGCGTACTGCATCAGAAATACAACTTCAGTGACCTGTCTGTCTGAAACAAGTTCTTGCACTCCAAATCTTCCATTATCCACGATGGTGGGAGAATTGGCATTAAGACAAGCAGTCTTTCCGTCGGCTGTAAGACTACAGCAGTACAAGTTGCAACCTTCATTGAGAAGAGCGATGATGTTGTCGCCAGATTGGACTGCCGAAAACAAAGTGTCAGTGTCGATGCCAAATTCATCAGCCGAATCTGCCCATATCCAATAAGGACTGAGTCTCCAGAACCTGTTATTGTCAGCCCTCAGGCGAACGCATCCTTCAGAAGTCGTTGTCACCTCAAAAGCCGCATCGGGTCCGTCGGTGTAACTGTTCAGTCCGAAATTCAGGTACGGATGACCCTCTTGATCCCAACGCCTGAGCCACTTGCCACTGTAGTGTTGGAGGGCTATGCGCTCGGGCAAAATAACTAATGTTTCCCAATCAGTGACGTAGAAATCACAGGCACCATTAGCTTCATCTGATCTTCTTATATAAAGAGGGTCTTTATTCTATGATTCCAGACGGTATCCAGTTTGAACGTGAATAAAGTGATAGGCGGAGCCATCAGGAGCTAAAGTTGGCTCAAACATCGTACATGACCATTTGGATGTATCTTCTTCTGGTTGGTTGGAAATACCATAAATGGAGTCATCTGTTTCGTTGCGTTTCCCCAAGTATTTGTTGCTATAACAAAATCGTAGGTGAAGATACTTGCTGTCGATTTTTGCCTTCTCAATCTCAATCTTGGCCGTTGGGCTAGTGCATTTCTCTTCTTGATCACCTGCATAGCCATACAAGGCCACATCTTGATGGCGAATATAATTTACGTAGTGCTTTGAGTGTTTTGCCTTTAGTACGGCAAACCGCGGAAGCAAAAGCACCATGATCTATACGTCTCCAACCTGCTTGAGCAAAACAGCAGCTTTATTTTTATTAACAAAATAATGAGTTTAATTAGAGGCTTAATATATATATAATTCAAATAAAATAATTAATTATTTTATTCTTATGTATTTTAATTTAGGGAAAATCATAACTACTATCCTATCATACTTTTTTTTCTCAAATTTCTCTTTGTTTTTTCTCCATTTCTGTTTTTTTTGCTTGATTCCTATATATAAAGAAATTTTTTAATAACAATGTTTTTTTAAAAGGAATAACTGAGAAGTGAATTTTAAAATAATTAAAATATAAGATTTTTTTAGTGAGAAATTGAAAATTTATAAAAATATTGAGAAATTAATTTTGAATTTATTTATAGAGTGTAAAATTAGGATTTGGAGGAATTTTTTTGAGTGAGAAGGACTGTTTATCCCCATATACATGGGGAGTCATCAATTAGAAAGTGATGACATAAAAATATTTTCTCTCTGTAAAACATTATCCAAAATAAAATTGAATAAAATTTGTAATGTTAAAATACATAATTAGTCCAAAGTTAAGGATAGAGCTAATAGTTTTCCTTTAAATATATTACACTTAATTATAAAATATGTGACACATAAATAGTTAATCATAATATTACTTAAGTAAAACAATTATAAATGATCATAATTTATGCATTCAATCTCCAAGTGTAAAACACAAATTTAACAAGAAAGAAGTACTTTATATATTTAATAAAAGCCTAAGAAAATTTTCTAACAACCATTTCTAAATCAAAAGTTGAAAAACTAAAACTTATATAATTGCAAACCCTAAGAAAGTTAGATCTCCTAAAGGAACTATATAAACATGATGTGAACCATATAATAATAATAATAATAATAATAATAATAATAATAATAATAACAACTGAGACAAAACGAAATAATAATAATAGTTATAATAAAAATGATGTGAAGCATATAATAATAATGTGAAGCATAAAATAATAATAATAATAATAATAATAATAATAATAATGATGATGATGATGATGATGATGATGATGATGATAGTAATAGTAATAATAATAGTAGTAGTAATAATAATAATAATAATAAATGTGAAACACAACAATAATAATTGAGACAAAAAGCAACACAAACGATAATAAAAAGGAATACGTACAATAGATGATAATTATGCTCTTCTTTTGTGAAAATATATATTAAAATATGTGAGAATAAAAATCTAGATTTTTATAAATTAATAAATTTAATATTTTATAGTCCTTTAAATTTGAAATATTTTGTCTATTTAGTCCTTTTTAACTTATAAATGAATTATTTTGACATTTTAACTTGCTAAAAATGTGACTAATAAATGCTCTCAACCAATTCATATTATTTAAACCTCCTTATTAATTAAAAAAATCTAAACCAAAAAAAAAAGCTTTGGGTGCTAAAGAAGCCTCTAATTTAAAGATATGGTTATTTAGATAAGGACCATTTTTCCCTTCCAAAACTAAATAGTCCTTAGATTTCCTTATTGATTTTTGAAACTTTAAATTTAAAGTGGACTGTAGGTATATAATTATAATTAAAATTAAAATGATAATAATAATAGTAACAATAACAACAATGTTAATAATGATAATTGAGACAAAATGAAAAAGCTAGAAAAGATAATTAAAGAGAAAAGATACATACAATAGATATGCTCTTCTTCTAATGTCAAGATATATAATAAGATACGAAGGCAAAGGCTTACATCGAAAAGGTTTGCAAAATATTTCACATATTTATAGGCAATCTTTGCCTCTCATAAACCTTAAGGAAAAGAGTTTGGATACGCGAAAAGATAAGAAGAGAGTGGCTACTATTAGCCCATCTGCCCTTTTCAGCATTTATTCTATTTTATGTTATATATATATATAACATAAAACAAATGTCAAAAAAAAAAAAAACATGGAAGGCCATCCAACGGTTCTTACATATTCTTTTTTCAAGAAAAAATCTTTCATTCATTAAAAAACAATAATACATTTTGATAAACATATAATATAAATAAAGTATAATTAACAACTATTGAAAAAAAACTCTCTTGCTATTCTTCAATTACATTGACTGAGCTATTTTGAATTACGACTTGACAATTTGATAATTTTTATACTCCATTTCATTAGTCATAAATCGATTATATGATCTTTAATTGAGTCCGATTATAAAAATATTTTCAAAAGTTTCATAATAGAAAGAACTATAAACTCCATAGAGGAGAACCACCAATACCCATAAATGGATTAGTACCTTCACGAATGAATAACAAAAAAATAAAAATAAAATAAATAAATTAAAGATCTGTATTTATTAATTAAAAAAATAAAATAGAATATAAAAAATAATAAGAGACCATTGCTAATCTAAAAAATGATCGGCAGTGACAAAAAATAAAAGTATTTAATGAAGAAACTCAAAGAGAAAAGAGAGAAAAAGCGATTAAGGTTACCATGATTCTTACATATTTATTAGGCCACATAACAAGTTTTTTCAAAAGAAAAAAATATCAGTAATAATTAATCACTTTTTTTAATGCTGATTATTACTAAAAAATTCAAATATTTGTGAATATTTATAATTTTATTCTATTTTTTAATTTTAAGAAAATCTGATTTAGTCAATTTTTAATATTTTTTTCACGGAATGTTAATTAATTTGATTAAAATCAAATAAATGATATTAATGCAACATCTATAGAATATCAAATTCACATTTTCTTTTTAAATTACTAAATTTATAAACGTACACAAACAATTCTAAATTTTGATAAATTTGATAAAAATATTTCCAATTAGCTAATTTTTAGCAATTTTATTACAAATATAGTTAAAACTAAATAACAATATTGATGATTTTCACTCTTTTTTTTTTCTTTTCTTTTCTAGCCACTCATCGTCTTTAAATAAGAAGGGATGATTTTTAGCCATTCTTGACCTAAAATCACTCATCTACATATATTTTTATCGATTTATTTTTAAATAAGTAGTTATTCCATATAAATTTAGATTTTATTTTATTTTTCATAATTTCGTCATCTTATTGTGACGTTTGATTTTCGTTATCTTGTTACTACATTTTGTTTTCCGTTTTGTTGCGGTTTTCTTTTTGAACGATTCAAGCAGGTAAAGTATATCTGATCAGACAGAAACAACAAATCAAATTATGACCATCAATATGTTGCAGAAATGAAGTCATAAGTATTTTAGTCATTATAGTATTATCAAATTTGTAGGCTTTGAGCCGATTTATTATACTATTAATCTGAGTGTTGTTTCATTTTCTATGATTTTTAATGAATTTATATATGTGTTTTTATCGATATATTATTAATTTGAATCAATAAAATTATTTTTTTTCAAAAAAAATAACAATATTGATGCGACAATCACAAAACAAATCTATCCTTGATAAATTATTAGAGGTTATTAAATTTTAATTTTAATGTATATAATAAATTGGAATTTTTAATGAGGATCTAATCTTTATTAATTAAGATTGATTTAAAATGTGAAATAAAAGTGTGATAAACTCAAGTTTCAAAAAGTATATGTTAGTAGGATACCGCCGCATATATATAAGGGTCCCAAATCAAACAATAAATATGAGAGAAGTAATACTATATATATATATATATATATATGAGTCGTAATACATATAACGGTCCACATATATGAAAACGACGTGTGACTTATGGAAGGACAAAAAAAGGTTGAAGATGCATGAACCGCCGCATATACATAAGGTCCCAAATCAAACAATAAATATGAGAGAAGATTCGTCTTTTTTTCTAACTATATTCAACTTTGAGTCAATTTTTCTTCGTATATAAAATTTAAATATAAAATTTTAAATTTAAACTTTTGAAATTAAATTCGACAATTAACTATTTTTTATCTTATAAAAAAAAAAAAGAAGTTTGGTCCCTTCTTTATTGAAAAAAAGAAGGTTTTTCAAAAGAAAAAAAAAAGAGTAATAATTAATTAGTTTATCTTTTTTTTATATCAATTAGTACTAAAATATTCAAATTTTTGCAACTGTTTTAAATTTTATTCTAATTTTAAATTTTAAGAAAATCTGATTTAGCCAATTTTTAAAAAAAATTTGCACAAATATTTATTAATTTGATCAAAATCAAATAAATGTTATTTATGTGACATGTATAAAAAATCAAATTCACCTTTTCTTTTTAAATTACTAATTTATAAACGTGTCCAAACAATTCTAAATTTTGATAAATTTGTTCACAGCTTATAGATTTGATAAAAATATCTCCATTTAGCTAATTTTTAGTAATTTTAATACAAATATTTAGTTAAAACTAAATAAAAAGCATTGTTGTGTCAATTAAAAAAAAATCTATTCTTGATAAATTGTTAAAGATTATTAAATTTTAATTTTAATGTATTAAATCAAATGGAATTTCTAATGAGGATTTAATCTTTAATAATTAAGATTGATTTAAAATGTGAAATAAAAGTGTGATACAAGCATGAAACTCAAAGTTTCAAAAAGTTAATATATTGCGGGATGTATAAGGTCCCAAAACAAACAATAAATAGGAGAGAAGAATACATAATATATTGGGAGATTCTTGCGAATTACATCCAACCTATTACATTAAACTTTTAAATTTTTAATACATATAATAAGTATTTTACACTTTAACCAATAAAAATAGAGACACATATCTTTGTATTACACATCCAACTATTAAGTGCAATAACCTGAGTGTAAATAAGAATTTCTTATATATATTTGCGTTCTTATATGAAAATTGGGTGTGTGTATGGAAGGACAAAGAAGATAAAAAATGCATGAATTTGTCTTTTTTTTTTTTTTTAATTTCATCTTATGTACCGAGATATACAGTAGCCACAAAGGGTTATCATTGTTTCAGAATTCAAGCCCTATAAATTTATAGAAGGAACAAAATTTTTCCATTATCTATTTTTCATATGCATAAAATTCAAAAATTGAGATATAGATTGCACAGACACATATATAGGAACACAAAATACAGGACTATGAACAAGAAAAAATAATTTCTAATTAAAATATCAATTAGAAAAATGAGGATAAAAATATAGAAAAATGCCTACTAATTAAAATCTCCATAAAATATATTTTAAAATTTTATTTAAGAAAATTTAAACTTCATAGCAAATGAGACTTTATTTTTTCATTGCTTTAATATTCATTATCTCAGTATTTTCAGAAAAATAAATTGTATTCAAACATTCAAGAACTGGATATTAAAATTTATTTTGGATATCATTATTTATATAGAAATAATAAAATATATCTTATTAGTATTATAAAATATAGGCTACTAACTTGTCGTAAAATAAATCATAAGTCAAAAACATGAAACTATAGTTACCGTTTTGTACATTTTCTTAAAAGGAAAATACTATTTGACATGTCTATGTCAAATGTTTGAAAGAAAGTGAATTAATTTGTCTATTTTTTTACTAATAACATAAAATACCAGATATCAATTTATTATAAAATAAACTACACATTAAAAATTCACAAAAATAAAATTATATATTAATTTTTTTATATTTTTTGTTTTGTTGTGACTCTCTGCAATATGAATAATGAAATTGTATCTTTCTTTTTTTAAAAAAAAAAAAAAAAAAGAAGGATCTTTTAGTCATTGCAAATTAAAAATTTATCTTTATTGTGTATGATTATAAGGATATTAACAAAAATTTCACAGCAAAAAAAAAATCATAAACTTTAAAAAAAAATCACCAAAATTTCATAAAAATATTAAAAATTTCACAAAAAAAATTCAAAACTTTTAATAAAAAAAATATTAGAAATCAATATTTATTAAAAGTAAAGAAATAAAAGAAAATAAATAAACATAAAAAAAAATCACTGCTGATCTAAGAAACAATTTGTAGTGGCCACAAATAAAAATTGCTCAATGAAAACTTAAAAAAAAAAAGTCTGTTAGGTTTTTAGAAAACTAAACAAAGTTTGAAATTAAAAAAAAAAAAAAAAAGATATGACAATTGTCAAATTGTTGCTTTCACATTTTGCGCACATTTATCATTTGTTATTCTGCCGATAGTTATTCTAAAAAATTAAAAAATAATGAGTTCTATCTTAAATTTTAAATTTTAAATTTTAAATTACTTATCAATTAAATTGTATTTCTAAATTATTATTATAATTTCTTTTTTAAGTTTATGAATTATATTAATTATATTAAATTTTCTTTTAAAATTTTAATTAATTTTTTAAAAAATTATTTTATATTTATATAAAATAAATTTTATTTTTAAAGAAAAATAAAATTTTAAAAAAATTCATTACCTCTATCGAAAAAATGTAAAAATTAATTCTTAAAATTCTGTACATAAAACTTTAACTTTTTATACATTAATTAAGAAAAATAATAAAAAAAAGTCACAATTTGTAGATTATTTTATCATATATATTAACATTAATAGAAAAGATAAAGTATTTTTAACTATCATCTCAAGATATAATAAAAGTAAAAAAAATTATATTGCTGATCAATATTTTCAACACATCAGATTAAAATTGAGCATCATGAAATTTTTTTTAAATTCTAAAATAATAAATCTTCAATATTTAAAATTGTCTCAATTCTATATATATATATATATATATATATATATATATATATATATATATATATATATATATATATATATATATATATATATATATATTCTAAAAATACAATTTTACCCTTATAATACAAAATTTATTATAAAGTAGTTCAAGACCACTACTTTTAATTGGACAATTAATTAAAATGATAAAATTTAAAAGTCTAAAAGAAAATGGAAAAACCCGTCATATTATAATTTATAAGTTATATATTGTAACTAATTTATTTATTTGCTATTTTGTAATTTTAAAAGTAGGGGAGAGGTATTTTAGTAAAATATAGCTACCAACTATAAATAGCTCTTGCTACAGTGCAAATATTGTATCTATACAAACGAAATTAGGACCGTTAGATTACTTTTTATTTAATTACAACCGTTGATTATCCTTGTATATTAATAATCATAATATGCATCAATGACTATTATTAAATAAGCATTAATCTAATGGTTATATTTTCATTTGTATACATATATATATTTGCACGAAAGAATAACTCACTATAAATATATATAAAGACATAATATTTTTAAAAATTACAATTTTACCGATAAATTATATAGTAGTTCAAGACTATCATTTTTAATTTGACAATTAAATAAAATGATAAAATTTTAAAAATGTGTCGTATCATAATTTTAAAAATTATATATTGTAACTACTTTATTTTATTTATTCATTTACCATTTTTGTAATTTTAAAATTAAGGGACGGATATTTTAGTAAAATACTGCTACCAATATAATTGCAACTTTCTTAAAAGGAATAAACCATCCTAAGGCCCTTGTACTCTGAAATTGTTTGGCATTTCACCCTTATATTTTTATTTTGGCACATTGTACCCCTGCACTTTTATTTTTCAACACATTGAGCCCTTATTACACGGAACCATAGTTAAAAATCCAGTTTAGTCCTTGTAATTTTATTTATTTTTACTTAATCCTTATAATTTTATTTTTAACAATTAAATCCTTAAAATTCTAAAATAATTCAATTAAATTTATTAAAAATTTCAAAAACTATATATTTTAAATTTTTATCTAATTGAAATGTAGATAATTTATTTTTACAAATTATAATATTAGAAATATATATAATTTTATAAATTTTAAAAATATTTATAATAATTTTTATATTATATTGTGTTGAAATTTTTTTTAAATTATTTACAATAAATAGTGCACTTTTATTTTTCAACATATTACACTCTTATTATAAATATGTATTAAAATATTTAGAAATTTTTCAACCCAATACACTATTTATGTCATGACCCAAACCGGAAGTCATGACCGACACTAGGGAACGGAAATTCTTTCGAATCCAGAACCCGTAGCAAGCCTTAGAAATTAAAAAAAATACAATAAATAAATAGAATACACCAAAATTAAAACTTAAATCAATATATAAAAATAAATACTTAATGTCATATCATAAAATAAAATATTTGCATACAATATTCAGAGAAAAGGTCTCTAACATAAACAACATTCTACAAATACAAACTACAACTACTACTGCAGTTTTTTAGAATACAATAGAAGCTAGATAAGTAATTTACATAAACTAACTGGGACTGAAGAAGTCCGGTGTATGGACCTACTACTGAGATATGAGGAAAAAGAATCTCCTGAAAAATAAATAATTGAGGAGAGTCAGACCTCACTGAGTGAATTATTAAATTATATATACATGCACGTCCTAATGTCATATGTAATCAAGCATCAGTATATATGATAAATATATACAGACATTCACACAAATATTGAAATCACTTTATATATAATAAATGTTGAAAAAAATTTATTTTAATGAAGGATCAAATAGAACCCTAATTATACACAACCTCAACCAAAAATATCTCTCTAGTCATACATGCTCACTTGATTCCAAATTAATTCTCTTATTCCATTTTGGACAGTAGACTGGCCTCGAAACACTAAGTCAACCGAGTGTAATACCCTAGGTTTTAATTAAATAAAGTAATTTTTTAAAATTGTAATGTTAATAAATAATTTTTAATTATATGATGCAATTGTTAATTATTTTGCTATTTAATGGAGATATATATATATATATATATATATATATTTTGGTTAAATATTATTTTAGGTGTGTGTGTGCATTAAAATAGCATATGTATATGTATATGTGTATGTGGTATATGTGTACATATGCCAATATCTACATATACACATAGATGTATAATTATATATATAAATAGTTTATAATATATATATATATATATATATATATATATATATATATATATATATATATATATATATATATATATATATATATAAGCTTCCCGACCTCAGTCCCCTCCCTGTCTTCCTCCTTCACTCGCCATCCTCACCGAACTCTCTGCTGCTCTTCCTCTTCCTTTTCCTCTTCCTCCTCTTCTTCTTTTTCTTCTTCTTCGCCTGGCAGCAGCTCCTCATCGCGCGACAGCCTGCATTTCCAGAGTTCCTTGGCTCCGGCTCTTCTTAATAGGCGCTGCCTTCCTGCTGTGATTTGCTACCTTCCTACTGTGATTTGCTGCCTCCTCAGCCTCCATCTTCAATGACAGCGAGCTCCCTCCTTTCCCCTCTGTTTTCGCAACAGCTTGGTGATGAGTGGTACTCACCCGATTCCTCCTTTCCTTCTTTGGTCTTGAGTGTTTTGGTAGGTTGTCTAGTTAATTGATGTTGTTAGTGTATAATGAGGTTGATTTTGTTCTTTTAGAAATTTTTGGGGAATTATTTGATTTTTTTTCAGAATTTTATTTGATTTTTGTCATTTTATTTATTTGATTTTATTCTATTTTTTTAGGTGTAATTAGTGATTAGAGTAATTATAGTTAATTGTTCTTGGTATATTAATTTTATTTAAGAATTTTAGAAAATTATTTGTTAATTGTGAATTTAGGATTTTAAGTATTTAATTGGTATTTATGTTAATTTCGAAAATTATTGTGAGAAATTGTGAAATTTTAATAATTGAGGTTATTAGTGAATTTTATTAATTTTAGAACTCAAATTATAATTTTTGTGATTTTTATACTATTTTTATAAATATTTTTGAGTTTATGCCAAATGTGATTTTTAGGTTAAATTATATTTTTTTAGAAGAAATTATTGGTTGATTTTATGTTTTAATTATATTAGGAAGATTAATTTTGAGAAAAATAATTTTTGGGATGGTTAAATAATTTTAAGGAATTATTTTTAGTACAAATAGCACATTATGTAATTTATGTATTTTAGGGGGTAAAAATGTAATTTTATGCTAATTATAGTTAAACATATATTTTAGTTAGTTTTATTAATAATTAAGGGGTTTAGAGAATTTTTATAAATTAATTGGTATTTTTACTTAAGTAGTGTTAATTTAAATATTAACTCCAAATATTATAGATATATTTATAATACATTATTTTGGTAATAAAAATTGAATATAATGGTTTTAATTTAGACTTTAATTATATTTTAAATAATTGAGATTTTATATATTTTTATTTATTTTTGGTATATGTGTATGTGAAATATGTATTTTGAGAAATAAATGTTATTAATTCTTGATATTTTGTTGAGTTGTGATTTCAGTCGGGGCTAAGTGTAGTTTTAGGAGGCTGACTCGAGTATGAATGTTTTTGGTTATTAGAAGTGCATTTTTATGCAGGTCTGGCTCTACCTTTGGTAGAGAGATGTCCGTTTTACAGAGGAGACTTTGTCGAAATTTTGGAAGATTTTCTCGTAAAACATGATATTCGTTGTGAATTTCTACCGTTATTTAGGTTATCCTGTCTGTCGAGTCTTGTCTGGTTTTCCTCAAGTTAGCCAGGAATTTCATTATTTTGTTGATTGTTGATTTCGATTCCATAGTAATGTTTTAAAAGTCGATTTGTTATTTTTTTTCCTTTTAGAGCATATCGGAGTAGAAGCTGTGAGACCGAGGCAGACGCATGGTCGTCAGCCTTCGCATTCATCTTGTAAGTCGATAGAATGATTTGTGCATGTGTTTTAATTAAAAAATGCGTGCGCTCATATTTTAATATTGATTATATGGTTTATTTAATTTAATGTTGTTATTTAAGATTTAAATGCATTTTATTTATTTAAAATCAATTTTGAGAAATATTGGTAGAACGGGCTACCTGGTGGGCTTCACCAGGACTACGTGCACATGGTAGAGATTGAGATATGGATCCATAATGTATATATATGATTGGTGAATGTTAAACTGGGACGGGTGCCTCGGTGGAAGCCTTTGCTCTCGGGCACCGCCAGTGATTGTAAGGTTATTAATGGACTAGGATGGGTGCCTCGGCCGATGCCTTTGCTCTCGGGGACCGCTAGTGCCATATATTTGGATTAAGTGAATGACTACGACTTGGTGCCTCGATTGATGCCTTTGCTCTCGGGGACCGATAGTCTAGTTGGATTAAGTGGGCCCAGTTGGCCATTTAGATTTTTGGATTTAGGGTTCTACCGAGATTTTTCAAAAGATATACATTATAAATTATTTTCACTATAAATATATAGTTTTCAAACCGTACAACTCTTTTATTGACTTACTCAGTGAGGTTTGATTCTCCTCAATTTATTTTTTTTCAGGAGCTTGGGAGTTCGACCTCAGACTACCTCCACGCCGGGTTTCTTCTTCACCGGCTATTTTATGTAGGTTATTGTAAGTTGTACTGTGTGTTAATCTAGGTTGCTGTAGTAGTATATGTACTAAGAATTGTATGGTTTAAGTATATTTGTGTATGGATTTGTATGAACCACGCTTATGTATAAAGATTTAAGTTTGATTTATAATATGTAACGCTGAAACATATTTTTATTAAACACTTGAATTTGTTTTATTTTTTAGAAAAATTAGTTTGATAATGTGTTTTATTTTAAAATAAAGTTTTAAATTGTAAGGAGTTGTTTATCTTTTCTTTAAGGCTTACTACGGATTTCGGGGGCCTTATGTCTTCCCATTCCCTAGTGTCGATCACGCGCCCTCGGGTTCGGGTCGTGACACCGAGCTCCAGTAGTCTCACTATCAATGTGATTGGCCCTAAGATACTAGATCAATTGAGCTCCCGCAATCACACTACTCAATCACATCAATCACAAAGTCAATCAATTAAATAAATGTCACCTCAAGTGATTTAATAACTCATCCCTAAAATCTATCGCACTGGTACGTACACGGTCCTAATGATGCCCACTAGGTAACACGTTCTATTGATATCCTTCAAATAAAATTAATAATTATTAAAATAATAAAAATGCATAATTAAACATAATAACATTCATAACAACGAAATAAACCATATATATATCAGAAATATAACGAAAATATACTAAATATATTTCAAGTATATATATGTTATATATAACCAAAATCAACCCTAAATATATTGAATATAAACCATGAATATACCAAAAATATTCTTAGTGTATATTGAAAATATAGCATGCATATATGTTGAAATATACCAAAAATATACTGAAAATATACCTAACATATACTAAAACATTTAATAAAACAATTAATGTATAAATACATATTAAAAACATGAATACTCAAGATCATGCATCCTATATGCAATGTATATATAAAATAATAACTCATAATTCTACGCTTCTCGAGACTGACTCGATGGGCCCGGTCTGATAGGCCTCGGTCTCGGCGCAACTAGAAAATAAATAATAGTAACCAATCAGAATAAATTCCTAACTTATACTTCTAAAAGAGACTCGATCTAGGAATATAAAAACTCAGACAAATACGAAAATTCATAATCGATCTAATGTCACATTTTATGAGAATTCTACCAAAAACTCGACATAACTTCCTCTGTAAAATGGACATCTCTCGATTAAAAAATAGAGTCGATCCTACAAGAAAAACGCACTTCTAACATAGATTGCATAACACCTCGGGTTGGGACCCCTAACTGCACAATTTCCCAACCGAGGTTTACAAATCACCAAAAAAAATACAAATAATAAATATATATAAAAATTATTAAATTCCATAAATATCCTTAAAATATCAAAATATAGTATATTTAAACAATAAAATACCAAATACAATTATTTTCACAATAATTAAATAAAAATTTCAAATAATAATATAATATTAATAAAAATCCAATTTTTCAATAATTCAATATAAAATAGTAAAAAATCACTTTAAAATATTCAAATAGATTAAATAGCTTAAATATGTATTAAAAGCAATTAAAAATCCATTTAATCATCAAAATAGTAAATAATATATTATTTGAATATAATTTTTAAAAATTAGTATTAATTAGTTAAAAATAGTAAATAATTTATAAAAATAATTTTAATACCCTATACAATTCTAAAATCATCTAAAAAATATTATTTAACTATAATTTTCACAAAATTACACAATTAACTCAATAATACAAAATATACAAAATATAATTAATATTCTAAAAAATTATATAAATTCACCAAAAATTATTTTAAATATTCTAAAATTGTTAACTCACATTAAAAACAAAAATTCAACAAAATTTCCATTAAAAATAATTAATTAACATAATTATCAAAAATTCAATATTTAATATTAAAATAATAAAAAATTACCCAAAATTCAAATTAATTCAAAAAAATTCACAAAAAATATATTTGAGAAGCTTGAGATACAAAAAAACAATATTTGTGAAGCAAGTTTCCATGAATTAAACATATTCAAGCTCAAAAAAAGTTAAAAACCCTAAAACATACAAACTAAAAATTGAAGATATCTAAAAATCTAGAGGATTTGAATTCAAACGGAACTTGGAAATGGACTCACCATATCAAGGACGTTCAAAAGAGACCGGTCCGATGATCTGGGGTGGCTGGAATCCTCACCAGCGACATTAAGCTCAAGTTTCGGCCTCCTTCAATTTCTGGCGATGCAGCGGCTTCCTAGTGGCTCTATTGGTGGCGGACGATAGCTGGAGAAAGAGGGAAGTGGTGGCGGTCAGTGGTTGCAACTGGGCGGCTCCGGCGTGGGTTGTGATGGTGACGGTGGAAGAAGAAGAAGAGAGAAGGTGATGTTGACCCGAAAATTTGACTTTTCTATTTTTTAATTAATTTTGAAATTACCATATTGCCCTCCATTAAATTTAATAAATAATAATAATAATAATAATAATAATAATAATAATAATAATAATAATAATAATAATAATAATAATAATAATAATAATAATAATAATAATAATAATAATAACAACAATAACAACAACAACAACATTAATCTCACGTAAAAATAAATTATTTTACGTAAACAAATCTCTTATAATAAATACGTAAATAATATTAGAAATTAACAACTAAAATTTAAAATTATTAATATTGCATATCCCAAAATAATATTATTTTATTTAAAATACAGGGTCATTACAATTTAGTAAATGAAATATAATAAATTATATTCACACATATAAAATTTATAATATCTATCCAACTATATTTACAATTGATGTCCAAAAATATATTATATAATTTATGATTTTAAATAAATTATTGATATATTATTTTTTGTAACTATATATTTTTTAAAAAAAATTCAAAATTTTTATAATTATAAGAGAAATTACTGTGTGCAAGAATATTTTAAAAATTTAATATGAAATTTTACGTTTGACTTTTATGTCTATCTTTAATAGGATAATTGAATATGAGTAATGAAATAAATTTAGCTATATTATTTAATTAGTTTTGTTGTGTATGGTCATATGTAGTAGCGGTTTAATTATGTGGTTATAGTAAGATAAGTTGGGGGTGCGAGGGCAATGCCCAGTGGTATGGTACAGGGGTAATTTTGTAATATATATTATACCTATTCTATTATATATAGAGCATGTATTTGTAACCCTAGGAGTTGTTCTAGATAATAAGAAAACTCTAGCCACTCGCTCCCGAGGATGTAAGCACATTGTCGAACCTCATTAAATCTCTGTGTCCATTTTCTCTTTTCTGTTTTCTTTCTTTACTTTTGTTATTTTCTGTGTTGTTTTGTAACAACTGGTATCAGAGCAGTTGTAATGGCTCTAAATTCTGGAGCAAAATTCAAAGTGGGGAAATTCAATGGAACCGATAACTTTGGATTGTGGCAAACATAAGTAAAAGATTTGTTAGCGCAACAAGGGATTTTGAAGGCGTTGTGGGTCAAAAAACCAAAAGGCAAGGATGATCTTGATTAGGAGGAGTTACAATAGCGAGCAATATGTACCATATCGCTATGCCTAGTATATGAGATTATGTACCAAGTTATTGACATTAAATCTCTGGGAGAGGTATGGCAGAAACTGGAGAATTAGTATGTCTAAATCGCTTATGAACAAGCTATATCTTAAGTAACGGCTGTATAGGCTGAAGATGTAAGAGGGTTCGAATTTAGCACAACATGTCAATGTCTTCAATCAAATAATCATGAATTTGGTTAGGGTTAATGTGAAGATTAAGGACAAAGACAAAGCAATTATACTGTTGTGTTCTTTACTGCCATCCTATAAACATTTGGTGACTACCCTTATATATGGAAAATAGTCCATTAGCCTAAAGGAGATTACTGTAACATTGTTGGTTCTTAACCAATAAAAAAAGAATGCAAGTGAAGAATCTCATAGTGAAGGATTGTATGTGAAGGGTAATCTAGATTATGGCTAGAGATGAGGTAGAGAAGGTTTTATACGAGGGAAGTCTAGGTCAAAATCCAAAAGCAGAAAAGTAGTTAAGTGCTTTAAGTGCAGGAGTATGGGCATATAAGGAAAGATTGTCCAAGACAAAAAGGGCAGAATGACAATAAAAAGAATGATGATTCATCAAAGTCTGTAAATGTGGTTCAGGATGATGATTTAAATTTTGGAGATGGGGATATGTTGTTAGTTGCAACAAATTAGTTTACGGATTGCTGGATTTTTAATTCAGCAGCATTTTATCACATGACACCTAACAAGGAGTGGTTCACATCATACAAGTTAGGTTCCTTTGGTGTTATCTATTTAGGTGATGATAAACCTTATGCTTTACCGGTATAAGAACAATTAAAGTTTATATGCATGATGGTATTGTTAGGACTTTATGTGATGTTAGGCATATACCAGACTTGAGAAAGAATCTGATTTCCCTAGGCTCGTTACATGCTAATGGTTTTTAATATAAATTTAATGATGATAAGGAAATTATAAGAGTAACTAAAGGTATATTGACTATAATGAAAGGGAAATGAACCATGGAGAGTATTTATAAACTGTTAAGGAATACTGTTATAGGTGGAGTTGCATCAGTAGTATTAGATGATGATAGTACAAAACTGTGGCACGTGCGTCTAGATCACCTTAGTGAGTATGGGATGACTAAATTGCATAAACGAGGTATGTTAAAGGGTGTTAAAAGTTATAAATTAGAATTCTATGACTATTGTATGCTTGGAAAATAGTCTAGAGTCAGATTCATGACTGGTTAGTATAAAAAAGGGGAATTATTAATTATGAGCATTCTGATGTATGGGGGCCTACTAGAGAACTGTCATTGGGTGGGTCTCAATACTTTATCACTTTTACTGATGATTTTTCTAGAAAAGTCTAGGTGTATTGTTTGAAAAAGAAATATGGGGTCTTTACTAAGTTTAAGCAGTGGAAAGAAGAGGTGGATAACTAAACAAGGAGAAAAAAATCAAATATTTAAGATCAGACAATAGGATAGAATACACAGATTCACAGTTTCAGAAATTTCATGAGGAGCATGGTATTCAAAGGTACTTTTTAGTTAGTAAGACACCACAATAAAATGGTATGGCAGAGAGGATGAACAAATCCATTACTGAAAGGGCAAGGTGCTTGAGATTGAATACATGGATTCTTAAGAGTTTTTTGGTAGAAGCTGTAAGTATGGCATGCTACCTCATAAATAAATCACCATGGCATCATTGGGTGGGAAGGTTGCCAAAGAGGTATGGACAGGAAAACCAGTTGATCTTGGTAATTTAAAGATTTTTTATTGTTTGGTTTATATGCATATATCTAATGATGAGAGGTTTAAACTTGATCCAAAGTCTAAGAAGTGCATCTTCCTAAGCTATATGAAAGGTGTAAAAGGGAACAAGTTTTGGGATCCAGTTTCAAAGAAGGTGGTGATTAACAGGGATGCAGTATTTGATGAGTAGTTCATGTTATAGCAGAAAAATCAAAGTGATGTGCCAACAGGTGGTGAAAGTAGTTCCAGTTTAAAGGTAGTGCAAGTGAACTTAGAACCACAAGTCCTAGACAGTGAAAGGGCTAAAATTTCTAGTTCAAGACCTTCAAGCTCCACTTTAGGTGAAGAGCAGCACTATAGTCTAGTTAGAGATAGAGAGAGATACACCATAAAGCCTCCTAGCATATTTGGGTATGAAGAATTGGCTTCTTTTGCTCTCCTTATTAGTAGTGGAAATTCATTAACTTTTTTCAGAAGCTATGCTTAGTGAAGATAAAGATAGATGGATGGATGCTATAGTGGAGGAGATAAAATCTTTGCACAAAAATCAAACATGGGAGCTTGCTCATCTACATGAGGGAAAGAAGGCTATATGGTGCAAATGGGTGTATAAGAAGAAGCCAGTAATATAAAAAAGGGGAAAAAGTTCAAGGCTTGACTAGTGGCAAAAGGGTACTCACAACATAAGGGGATTAACTATGATGAGATCTTCTCTCCTGTGGTTAGACACACTTCCATCAGGGCAGTGTTATCTTTAGTAGCTAATTGGGATATGCACTTAGAGCAGATGGATATGAAGACATCATGTCTTCATGGTGACCTAAAGGAGCATATTTATATGGAGTAGCCAGAAGGGTTCACCCAATTTGGGCAAGAACATTTGGTGTGAAAATTGAAAAGGTCTTGTATAGGTTGAAGCAGTCTCCAAGGAAGTGGCACAAGAGATTTGATTCTTACATGATTCAGATTTACTATAGGCACTATGAGTATGATTGTTATGTTTATGTTAATTGCCTTAATGATGGTTCTTTTATTTTCTTGTTACTGTATGCTAATGATATGCTTATTGCTGCTAAGAGTTGGCATGATGTTATTAAGTTGAAAGCATTATTAGGGAAAGAGTTTGACATGAAGGATTTAGGTGCTACAAAGAAAATTCTTAGAATGAAGATTCACAGGGATATGGGCTCTAGAAAACTATGGTTATCTAAGTAAAACTATATTGAGAAGGTGTTGGACAAATTTGGGATGAGCAGTGCTAAACCAATGAGTACTCTATTGGTAAGTCACTTTAAGCTTTTCTTAAATCAGTGCTTGAAGTCAGATAGAGAAATTGAAGACATGGCAAAGGTACCATATGTTAATGCAGTTGGTTGTTTGATGTATGCAATGGTTTGTACCATACCTGATTTGGCTCATATTGTTAGTCAAATCAGCAAGTTTATGTCAAAACTAGGCAAACAACATTGGGAAGCAATCAAATGGATATTCAGATATCTAAGGGGCATAACAGGTCATAACATCATGTTTGGTGGTCAGCAGGGTGATCCTTCAGTTGCAGGATATGTGGATTCAGATTATGATGGTGATATGGATGATATGAGGTCTACAACAGGGTATGTGTTTACTCTTATAAGAGGACCTATTTATTGAAAATCCATAACTCAGTCTATAATGGCATTATCTACAACTGAAGTAGAGTATATGACAGTAGTAGAAGTTGCTAAGGAAGCATTATGGCTTATAGAACTAGTGAAGGAACTGGGTATTAAGCAAGGTGGAGTTTAGTTGCAATGTGATAGTCAGAGTGCCATTTATTTGGCAAAGAATCAAGTGTATCACACTAAGACAAAGCATATTGACATGAGGTTTCACAAGATCATGAAGTTGATTACATCTGGACAGATATTACTATAGAAGATTCACACTTCTGAGAATGCAATTAATATGTTGACAAAGCCAATTACCAGTGACAAGTTTAAGCATTGCTTAGACTTGTTGAATGTTGCTAGATGCTAAAGAAGTATGTTCCTCCAACCCATTTAGTATGAGAGAAACTTTAGGATTTCTATCTCCTAAGGGGCTTGATATTCGCCAAGGTGGAGATTATTTTGTATGGCTCATATGTAGCAGCGGTTTAATTGTGGGTTTACGGTTAGATGGGTTAGGGGTGTGAGGGCAATGCCCAGTAGTATGGTACATGGGTGATTTTGTAATATGTATCATTCCTATTCCATTATATATAAAGGATGTATTTGTAACACTAAGAGGCGTTCTGAATAATAAGAAAACTTTAGCCGCTCGCTCACGAGGACGTAGGCATATTGCCAAACCTCGTTAAATCTTTGTATCCATTTTCTCTTTTCTGTTTTCTTTCTTTACTCTTGTTATTTTCTATGTTATTTCGCAACAAGTTTGATGTTGAATATTATCTTTCACATAGTCATCTCTCTTAGAATTAATATTCAATAAATTAATACTTCTATTAATTAAGATTTTTAAGTAAATAAAGTATTTATTTACTATAATATTATCTTTAAAGTTATGAAATTTAAATGTATATTATTGTTAATAAATGTTTTTATCATTGTCAAGTAATTTAGATTCTCTCATATTTGAAAATTATATAAGTTATAATTAAATAATAATGATTGGCATTAAAATTATTTAAAAATTTCATAACTTTAAAGATAATATTAAAGATAATATTATAGTAAATAAATATTTTATATGTGTGAATGTCATTTATTATATTTCATTTACAAAATATTTTGTGTCCTTTTTATTAGTTAAAATTTTATCTTGTATTATTTTTTCATTAATATTTTTTAATTATTTAAATATTTAATGAACAATTAAAATCTACACTATTTATTATAAATATTTTTAAAATTTCTAAAATTATATATATTTCTATAATTTACTAAAAATAAATGATCTACATTTCAGTTAGATAAAAATTAAAAAATATATAGTTTTTGAAATTTTTAATAAATTTAATTGAATTATTTTAGAAATTTTAAGGATTTAATTGTTAAAAATAAAATTATAAGGATTAATAGAAAAAAAAATTAAAGTTACAAGGACTAAAGTAGATATTTTAACTGCCATGATCCCTTTCCATCAAATAAGGAATCAATGTGTTAAAAATAAAAGTATAGGAGTGCAATGTGAGGCAAATAAAAGTACAAAGGTAAAATGTAAAAAAAAATTAATAGTACATAGGCCTTAAGATGGTTTTTTCCTTCTTAAAACGGATAAAAAGTTTGGTCCCCTCAATTATGTTGAATATGACATTTTGTCAAGTTGTTGCTTTCACTGTTTCCCATTCACATTTATCACATGCTACTCTCCCGATAAATAAATAAAAATAATAATTAATTTAACAAATAGGCAGTTTTATTCTAAAATTTAGATTAATGATCAATACAATTAATTATTTTAATTTATTTTTTCAATTTTATAAATTAATGATATAATTAATTATATTTTTTAAAATTTCTTTTAAATCTATATAAATTAAAATTTATAATTATTAAATTTTTTTGAGAAAATTTAAAATTTAAAAATATTATCAAATATCAATCTAACCACTATTGAAATAAATTCAAAAGTTAATTTTTACATAAAATTTTAACTTCTATGTATTAATAAACAAAAATAATAATAATAAAATCACAGTTTGTAAATTAAGTTATCATTAATATTTACATTAATAACAAAAATAGAAAGTATGTAGTTTTAGATATCATTTCAAACAATAATGAAATAAAAAATTATTTCTTCTTATTTTTAGAAAAATTAAATATTTTTATATTCTTAATTAATATTTTGAGCACATCAATTTTTTTCTCCATTTCATACTTTTTTTCTCGATCTCCATTAGAAAAGTTTTTAAATAATACAATTGAAAGTTGAGAAATGACTTTAAAACATACACGACGACGCACGCAATTGACGGACAAAGAATTAGAAGTACTGTATGGATAGAAGTCTACGAGAAAATAACGTTTGTAATGGAAGGGCGTTAGCCATTTCTTTTGAAGCTGTTCATAAAATGTAGTGATATGTCATTTTAGAGCCGGCAATGATTCCTCATATACGATCGCCACGTACGAGGAGCACATCTTTCCAAAAATTTGGTCCCCTTCTCATATCACTACATTGAAAAATAATTTAAAAAAAAAAATTATTTGGCACAAATTAATTAACACTAATTAATATATTCTTTAGCAGATTGACTATAAATTAGTAAATTTTATATTTTAAAATCTTGAATTTAGTAAAATATGTTTATTATCCAAAATTTTATATAAAACTTTTATATCTATTTTTATTATTGTCTAAAAAAAGGAAAGAAATACCATAAATAAAAATATTTGCATTAAAAATATAAATTTCTTTAAAAAACTTCCCAAGAAAGATGCCCGTTATATAGTTTTTATTCTTATTTAAAAAAAAAAATTACTTGCTAGATATGTCATTTTAATGCCACCAATAGCTCCTCAACCTACTATGGGAACAAGGCTATCTTTTAAGTTTGGTCCCCTCCTCGTATGACTACATTAATAAGATTTATTTGGCTCAATTAAACTTTGTTCGTATTTTTATGGCCATAGGGAATATACATCAAAATAAATAAATAAGACTATGATTATTTGTTCAAAATGTTGTTTTGGTGTTTTTAGTTTTATTTGCATCAATAATTCTTAGATAACTTAATTTATAGATATTTTAGTTTAATATAGATAACTCAATATATTTTTAGATAGTTGTTTTTTTTTATATATATAAATTAGGAGGCCATATGATTTTAACATTAATGGATTGTATAACAGGAGTAGTTCTCTTATTTTAAATCAATAACGGTAGAAATCAAACCCTACATTTCAAGATGTCCTTAAAAAGAAGTTACCACTTGACTACTCCCTCATTAACATATATTCTTAGATAGTTTAATATAGACAACTCACCATATAGATATTTTAGTTTGAGGTAACATGGAGTCTTAAGTTAAGTCAAATTTTAATTAATTTAGACTTTATTTATTTATTATTGAATAAAAATTGAACTCAATATTACTATATGATTTATTATTCATGAATTTAATTCAGGCTAAATAAACTTTTAAATATAAATTATATAATAGCATTATGTGTATATATTGTATTTTTATTGGACTCTTTTGTCATTCACAAAAATTATTTTTATGTGTTAAGCACTTATTTTGCATATTTTTTGAACTTATTTTATAAGTTCAATGATGTGGATTTTTTGAAAATGGAAATAAGAAAAAAACAATGAAACGTTTACAAGTAACTCAGTTAAAATATGGGGAAATTATTATATTTACACCGGTTATAAAACTTTTTTTAAAGAATCATGTTTTTTATAATTATAGTTACAATATTAATGATATGGTGTCACGAAAATCAAAATAATTGTATCTACGATTTGAAGTTTTGCATAAACTGGCATATTAGGTGGGTAATTAATTTTTGGTACATATATATATCTATATCAATCTATTAAAGTAGGAAAAATGGTTTCATTTATCTAAGAACACATATTGCTTTGACTGAAAAGAAAAATGATGGTTATTGTATGGATGCAATAGAGGATAAATATCACAACCAAAAATTTTAAGGAATGAATAATCAGGTCCATTGTTGCATAAGACTTGAAAAAGAATGTGATGTACTGATGAGGTTGTTGATTGGATAATCACTGTTGTATTATACTTATAGTTGGACTCTATCACTTGGTTATGAGTTTCTTACTTCCTCTTGTATATATTACTGATTTATGTAATATACAAGATAAGTTTCATTTTCAATACTGTTTGATGGTATCAAAGCTGACCTGGTCTAACAACCATCTGATATCGCTCACCATGAGCAATGACACAAGCTACAGTACTGCCATTACATTGGCAGTACAAAACTCTTCAATTCAATCAGTACCAAATATCGCTCATCAGCTTCCTGTAAAACTAAACTCAACCAATTATTTGTTGCATCGAGCACAGTTGTTACCGCTGCTCAACAATTACAATCTCGCATGTCATATTAATGGCTCTCAAACCTCACCGTCACAAACTTTTGCCGATGGCCAAACCAATCTAGCTTACTACACTTGGTTTCGCAAAGATCAACTAGTTTTGAGTTGGATCGTTAGTTCTATATTTGAGTCTTTCATTCCGCAAGTGGTAGGTGCTCAAACTGCTTATGATGCTTGGGTAAAGTTAGCCAACTCCTATGTTGAAGGCTCTAAAGCTCAGGCACGAATGCTTAAGTCTCGGTTCTTTCATCTTACAAAAGAACCTGTTGACAATATTGCCTAGTACATGCAGCGCACCAAGGCTATGTTCAATCAGCCAGCAGCTCTTAATAGTCCAATCTCGAATGGTGATCTCATTCAGGTTTTACTTAATAGTCTTGATTCCTCTTATAGACCTTTTATTCCCTCTTTACAACAACGAACTGAAGATGTCACTTATGATGAATTATATGGTCTTCTTCTCTGCGAAGAAGATCTTATTACTGGAACAAAATCACCAGTTTTACCTTCTGCCCATGTCGCTACGGCCTCATCACTTGGTGGTCGCCTAACTTATGGCTCTCGTTATCATGGTGGGCGTTTTAGCCAAGGTCGAGGTCACACTTGGACTAACAATTCTCAGATCATTCTCAAATAATAATGGTTTTCTTCAGTGTAACAATTGTTGTCGTTTTGGTCATTTTGCAAATTAATGTCCCACTCAACGTGCCAAGGGCATGCAGAGGACAACATCATCACCTATGTTCTATACCAAACCAACATCCAATCTTGCAACCTTAACCTTCTCATCGTCACATCAACTTAGGTTCCTTGACATTGGTGCAACTCACCGCCTCACCTCTTAACTTGACAACCTGTCTTTGTACTCTAACTACACCAGTTCTAATGGTGTAAAAATAGGCAATGGTAAATTCCTTCCTATTACTCATTCAGGGTGTGCCATTTATTCCATCTCTAATAATTCTTTTATTACGGATCCTAGTCTTTGTGTGCTTAACTCTTGTTCCAATTTGTCATCTATTCGTTCTTTTACTACTACTAACAGAGTTTTAACTAAATTTTTTCCTGATTATTATCTGAAAAGAATCTTAAAGGGGATGAATAGAACTATCAAATAAAAACTAGAAATTAAAAGAATTTTTTGCAAGAATTGAATGGAAGTTGAGAAGGAAGAATGAAGAATACAAAGATTTAAAGAGTTCGAATTCAACAACAATCTTACGTCTCCACCTAACTTATCCCCAAGTTAGAATTTTCAATCACCCACAATCTTATTCATAAGATTGAGATTACACAAGAGTTTTATGGCTCACTCTTACAACCTTACAACCTTACAACTTAAGTTTTCAACACTCACTCAATAACCAAATACCAATTATTTTAATGGACAACACTTAAACTAATTCCTGTAAAAATAAATCTCATTTCCCTTCTACTATATCCCAAGATTCAAGATGAAGAGAAATTCTATTTCTAACATACAACCAACTCTCACAAGAGTTTATACAAAGAAATGCATTTTAGAAGAATTTTGAGAGCTTAATTGAATGTTTGAATGCATAAAATGAATGAGCAAGTTTCTGAACCTCAATACAATCTTCAAAGGTCTTGATTGAAATCTAGCATATAAGCAAGTAGCAAACATAATATTAGGTCTACTAGCAGTTAAATAAAGAAGTGATCTGATCATACCTCTAAATCGCTTTTCATTAACCGGTTTGTCATTCTCATCTTTGTTGAGTTTGGTTGTGGTGCTCATTAGAGTTTTGCTTGTCTTAGCTCCATCCATCCCAAACTTCTTGAGAATGTCCCTTGCATATTTGGTTTGATTGATGAAAATCTCATCTTTACGTTGCTTGATTTGAAGTCCAAGAAAGAATTTAAGTTCTCCCATCATACCTCATTTTTGTTTTCAAGAACCATGAAGCAAAGATTGACTACTTCTTATTATTTCTCTTCCTTTTCAGATTTAGAAGAATCATCTCAAGTTGCTTTGAAGGCTTTCTTTTTGTCTTTTACTCTCTTATTCTTGAATTTGAGTTTGGGATACTCACTTCCAATATGTCTTAATTTTTTGCATTCATAGAAAAACCTCTTTTGTTTTTTACTTCCCATCTCCTTCAAACTTCTTATTGAAGGTCCTTGTTCTTAAAAAGTTTTTCTTGATCAAAAACTTCTTGAAGTTTCTAGTGAGTATGGCAATGTTACCATTTTCATCACTAGAATCTTTGATGCTTTCCTCTTCACTATCTTCTTGAATAGCTTTTAGAGCAATGCTCTTTTTCTTTTCTTCTTTCTTTTCTTGTACTTCACCTCTTTGCTTGATAATGAGCTCATGTGAAAAAAGCTTACCAATGAGCACATCAGTTGATAGAATGGAGAGGTCTTTAGTGTCCTCAATTGAAGTAACACGAGATTCCCAATCCTTCTTAGGTAAGATTCTTAGAATCTTGTTATTTACCTCTTCCTTAGAGAAATATTTTCCAAGTTTCTTGAGGATTGTGAAGAGAGCATTAAGACGGTTTATCATCTCTGTGATTGATTCTTGAGGCTTCATTTTGAAGAGTTCATATTCATACATACAAAGTTGAACCTTCTTGCTTCTTACTTGAATGTTGCCTTCATAGTGATTTTCTAAGGTCTCCCATATTTCTTTGGCCCAAATGCAATGTTGAAGCTTGTCTTTTTCTTCTCTTGTCATGAGGAGACTAGAGTGATCATAGCCTTTTTATTTTTGTGATTTTCTTCTTTTTGATCAATGCTCTATCGGTTTCTTGCAAAAGTAGTTAGCACACCATCAATGATAGTTATAGATGGTTCCCAACCTTTTAGGACAATGTCCCAAAGTTTTATAGAATCATAATCAAGATATAACTCCATTTTGAACTTCTAATGAGGATAGTCACTACCATCGAAGAATGTTTAAAGTGAAAAAATATTTTGTAATTTACTCCCTATGATCTTGTATTCTAGCAATGACGTTCCTATAATTCAAGCTCTGATACTAATTAAAAAGAGTTCTAAAGGGGGGGTGAATAGGACTATCGAATAAAAGTGAGAAATTAAAAGAATTCTTTGCAAGAATTGAATGGAAGTTGAGAAGGAAGAATGAACAACACAATGATTTAAGGAGTTCAAATTCAACAACAATCCTACGTCTTCATCTAACTTATCCCTAAGTTAAGATTTTTAATCACCCACAATCTTATTCACAAGATTGAGATTACATAAGAGTTTTATGGCTCACTCTTACAACCTTACAACTTGAGTTTTCAAGGCTCACTCAAAAACCAAATCCCAAATGTTTCAATGGACAACACTTAAACCAATTCCTTTAGAAATAAATCTCATTTCCCTTCTAATTTATCCTAAGATTTAAGATGAAGAAAAATTTTAATTCTAACACATAACCAACTCTCACAAGATTTTATACAAAGAAATGAATTTTAGAATAATTTTGAGAGCTTAATTGAATGCTTGAATATATAAAATGAATTAGCAAGTTTCTTGACCTTGAAATGATCTTCAGAGGTTGTATTTATACTTCAACAATCCAATTATAGTTGTTAGAAACAATGATTTTATTCCCAATATAATCCAAGTCCATTTGAATGAAGATTTGGACTTTTGGGATGCATTTGCACTGCTCCTGATCGAGATATTGACAGTCTTGGTCGGGATACTTCAAAAATAGTCGTTAGTAGCTTTTACATTAAAAAAAATGCTCTGATCCCAATCGAGACATTTAGTCCCGAGCAATATCCTAATCAAGATATGGGATCGGGATTAATTCTGTCCAAATGATGAATTTTTGCTCCTTCCTTGGTCCCGATCGGGACTACTTTAGTCCCAGTCGGGATCATGACTTTTTGAGACTGAATATGATCAAATCAGCCTTAACTATCTTCATAAAAGTTGTAGAGAATTATTTTATCTTTCCATATCACTTTGAATAACCTTAATTGGACATTTTTCGCTCAAGATATTGCTGAAATACTAAGAGTTGTACACCTAAAATGAAAGCTGCATATGTTGACTTCGACTGAAGATTTGCATACCCAATGAGCTTGAATTTTTACAAGTAAACTAAATTTAGAAATCTTAATATGTCTACTTCAAAAGTAAAAAAGATCATTTTCTCATTATAGAGCTCTAAAGATATAAAAAATCTTCTTAAATCTCAGAGGTCGAATTTGCCTAAAAAATCATTGTGTATCAAAAATGTATACTTTTGGTATATAATTTCCTACACACTTTGTTGAAATTATTAGTATCAAAATTGTTTGTGAAATTTCAAAATTAGGAGTTTGATCATGCAAATGGTCAACACTAGTAACAAAGCAATTTTTAGGATAGAAAGTTACCTTATTTCCCATGTCACATAATTGACTTATACTAAGTAAATTGTGCTTTAGACCATCAACAAACAACACATGATATGTAGATAAGGATTGAGGATTACCTATTTCTCCAATGCTAATAATTTTTCCTTTTGCATTATCTCTGAATGCAACATGTCCTCCATCCATAGCATCAAGTTTGTTGAATTGCTCCTTGTCTTCTGTCATGTGCCTTGAACATCCACTATCTAGATATCACTTGCTTTTTGTTCTTATGGATTTCAAGCACACCTACACAAACCTTTCTTGGTCTAGGTTAGTTAGTTTCAAAATAGTTCAAAAGAAGTAATGTCCTTTGATCATGCAATATGAACATACAATATTTTCAAATTTATTCCTCCTAAAATGAAAAGATTTCCTAGTGTGTGCAATATGCCTTTGGTGTTGTGTGTATCTCTTATTATTTTGTGTCATTAAGTGAGACATGCATTGGCAATGGTGATGTATATTTTGATAAGTTTATGCAATAAGTTTTTGTGCATTGTGTTGTGCAGCATGTCTACTATAATTATGTCTAGTGTACATATAAGCATGCTTGGGTTAAGGTTCTCTAGTTTGAGCCTTACCTCTTTGTGTTAATGAAGGGTGAGTCTTATGAGACTTTCCTTTGCTATTTAACACATAAGATCTTTTAGCTTTAAAAACTTGCGTCTCATTTGATTTGGATGTTAAAGGAGTGGAATAATTTGAAGCTTTTATGAAATTAATATGTGATGAATATGATAAAGACATTTCATTCTTATAACCAATTCCATAGATATCTCTATGAAATTTTTAAGAGTCAAGAAGACTATCTAAATTTTCTTTTCCTCTCTTAAATTTAGCAATGGAATTCTTTAATTGTAAGACCTCCTTAAAAAGCTTATGATTTTCATCATTTACTTTCTTAAGTTGATCTTCCAAAGAATTAGAAGATTTTGCATCACTGACAAGTTTTTCGTTTGATTCAACAAGTTTAGCAAAATTAATTTTTTAATTTTCTAATCCTCTATTTAAGCTACCTAACTCATGCTTACAATATTTCTTCTTAGATAATAAAATTTTATATTTAACAAATAATTTGCTCACAATAGAGCTCTCATCATCATCATCATAATAATCATCACAATCATCAAAGGAAGAATAAAAAGTGGATGGTACCTCATTTTGTTTTCAATTTTCATAAAGTAAAGATTGGCAACTTCTTACTATTCCACTTCCTTTTTGGATTCAGAGGAATCATCCCAAGTAGTTTTAAATGCCTTCTTTTTATCTTTTGCTCCCTTGCTCTTGAATTTGAGTTTAGGATACTCACTTCTAATATGTCCCAGTTTCTTGCATTTATAGCAAGTAACCTCTTTGGTTTTCTTCTTCCCATCTCCTTTGAACTTCTTGTTGAAGTCCCTTATTCTTGAGAAGTTTTTCTTTCTCAAGAAGTTCTTGAAGTTCCTAGTGAGCATGGTAATGTCACCATCTTCATCACTAGAATCTTTGATGCTTTCCTCTTTACTATCTTCTTGAAGAGCTTTTAGAGCAATGCTCTTTTTATTTTATTCTTTCTCTTCTTGTTCTTCACCTCTTTACTTGATGGTGAGCTCATATGTTAAGAGCTTACTAATGAGCACATCAGTTGATAGAGTGGAGAGGTCTTGAGCTTCCTCAATTGAAGTAACATGAGATTCCCAATCCTTCTTAGGTATGATTCTTAGAATCTTGTTGTTTACCTCTTCCATAGAGTTTCAAGTTTCTTGAGGGATGTGAGGAGAGCATTAAGACAGTTTGTCATCTCTTTGATTGATTTGTAAGGCTTCATTTTGAAGAGTTTATATTCATACATATGAAGTTGAACCTTCTTATTTCTTACTTGAATATTTCCTTCATAGTGGTTTTCTAAGGTCTCCCATATTTCTTTGGCCAAAATGCCATGTTGAAGCTTGCCTCCTTCTTTTCTCATCATTGAGGAGACTAGAGCAATCATAGCCTTTTTATTTTTGTGATTTTCTTCCCTTTGATTAATGCTCCATTGGTTTCTTGCAAAAGTAGTCACCATACCATCAATGATAATTGTAGGTGGTTTCCAACCTCTTAGGACAATGTCCCAAAGTTTTATGGAATCACAAGCAAGATATAACTCCATTTTGAACTTCTAATGAGGATAGTCACTACCATCAAAGAATGGTCTAAGTGAAGAAAGGTTTTGTGATTCACTCACTATGATCTTGTATTCTAGTAATAAAGTTCCTAAAATTCAAGCTTTGATACCAATTAAAAAGAGTCATAATGGGGGGGTGAATAGGGCTATCAAATAAAAAAATTAGAAATTAAAAGAATTCTTTGCAAGAATTTAATGGAAGTTGAGAAGGAAGAATGAAGAACACAAAGATTTAAGGAATTCAGATTCAACAATAATCCTACGTTCGAATGTCGTTACATTTTAAAAAAAGCTCTAATCCTGATCAAGACATTCATTCCTAAGCAATTTCCTAATTGAGACATGGGTTCAGGATTAGTTTTGCCTTATTTGATGAATTTTTGCTCCTTCCTTGGTCCCGATCAGGACTACTCTAGTCTCAGTCGGGATCATGACTTTTTAACACTGAAGATGACCGAATCAGCTTTAGCTATCTTCATAAAAGTTGTAGATAATTATCTTATATTTTCATATCCTTTTTAATCAGCTCAATTGGACATCTGTAACTCAAGATATTATTGAAATACTAAGAGTTGTGCAACCTAAAATGAAAACTATATATATTGACTTCGACTGAAGATTTGCATACCCAAATGAACTCAAATTTTGACAAGTAAACTGAATTTAGAAAGATTAAGATGTCTACTTAAAAACTTAAGAATATCATTTTCTCATTATATAGCTCTAAAGATTTCAAAAGCCTTCTTGAATCTCAGAGTTTGAATTTGCCCGAAAAATCACTATGTATCCAAAATGTATACTTTTGCTATATAATTTCCTACACACTTAGTTGAATCATTATAATCAAAATTTTTTATCAAAGTCCAAAATTAGGAGTTTGATAATGCAAATGGTCAACATTATCTTATTAAGGATATCCATACAAGGAGGACTCTTCATTCTGGCTGGAATAATGATGGCTTATACTCCATTCTTTTTTATCCAGCACCAAGATCAAGTCCACCCACCTCCATAACATTTTTAGCTTCTAGCTTTGTATAGTGCCATAACATACTTGGTCACACCAATAAAGACATTGTTCTCCAAGTTATTCATCAGTTTAATTTTGTAACATCTTGTGTTTTTAAATATTTTAATACTGCATCGGGATATGCATGTTAATAATTTTTAAATATGATATTGATATTTCATAAGTTGTTGATTAATTAAAATTAATTTTTAATTTTTGATTATTATTTTGAGTACTTTACGTAAAATTTTATCAGGACTTTCATTTTCGGGGAAATTTTCATGTAAACAATTTACTATTAATTATTTTAAATAGATTTACGGACTTACATGAACTCATACATATTTTTAAAATACTAAACAATGTATATATGTGTACTTATTTATTTAATTAGTGTTTAATTAATTATCCTAATATTTTATTATTTATTAATTGGTTTTGATATTATTTAATTATTTTTAGGTGTATTAAATTATTAAAATATTAAATTATATGTGTGTGGTGTATATTTAATGTGTGTAATTTAATATTATTTTAATATATAGTATAAAGTATATATATACACATATATACATCAAATATTTAACAAAGAATTAAAGTTTGAAGTATTTACCAAATTGCCACCCGACTTCCTTCTTCATCCCCGATCGTTCCCCATCACTGTCCGACCACTGTCATGCCGATTTCTTACCGTTGGTGTGCCGTCCGGCGTGCCACCACCTTCTTCAGCCTCTTCCGCCGCCTGTTGCAGCCGTTTCCGACGTCTGGAGATCGATTTTCGCCGGAGAAGCCGAAAGTGGGAGCAACGTCGTTCACGACGTTTTCGGCCACCGTTTTCGACACCGCTGGTCTCTTTCTTCTCCTTGAGCTCTGGTGAGTGTGATTCCAAGCATTTTTTCACTTAAAATGGTCTTGATTTGCTTAGGTTTCGATTTTTTGAATTCGGCCTATTAGGGTTCTTGAATTTTTTGAACTTCAATTTGATTGATTAATGAAAAATTCCTTCACAAATATTGTTCCCCTTAGCTTATTCTACATGTATGAATTTTTGTGGAATTTTTGGAGATTATTTTTATTTTTGGGTATTTTTTAATATTTTATATTATTTTCTAATTTTCGGAAATTAATTAATTAAATTATGAAATTATGTTTTATGATAATTATGGGTGTTGAAATGAGTTATAGAAATTTATTTGGAATTTTTATGAATTTCTATGTATTTATTTTGAATTATTTAGGTTTATGTAATTTTGGGAAAATTAGGTTAATTGTGTTTTTAATTGAAATTAATTGGTTAATTGAGTTTAATTATTGATATTATTGATAAATATGTTGATAAAATTAATTTTGGATAATTATACTATTTTTGATGAATTTTTGAAGTAATTTTAGTATATTTATATATATAGGGGCATTTTGGTAATTGTACCCAAAATTGGCTAAAAATGTAATTTAATTGATTTTAATAGTTATTTAAGGTATAAAAATGATTTCTAAAAATTATTTAGTATTTTTAATTAATTAAAAATATTTTTCGTGAATTATTTTTAATTATATATATAATATACGATTCTACTAATAAAATGAGTTTTTATCGGTTTTTAATGTGTTTAAAGGTTAATTATGTACTTTCTACTTATAAAATGAATTTCTATGTTATAAGGGTATTTTTGGTATTTTTATGATTTTTCTGTGATTGTGGATCCCGATCGATAGACTGTAGTTTGGAGTCCGACCGAGGGATTGTGGATGAGTTGTTGTGCTTGTTTTTCGAAGTGTGTTTCTTTGCAGGGTCGGCTCTACTCTTTGAGTAGAGAGATGTTCATTTTACAGGGGAGGTTCTGTCGAATTTTTGGTAGAATTCTCGTAAAACGTGATGTCCAGTTGAACCCTAATTTCGATTCTGTGTTTAATATTCTAGATCGAGTTTCTAGGATTTTCTGTTAGGTTTATTCTGATTTTTGTCGTTATTATTTGTTTAGTTGCGCCGAGACCGAGGGCTAGTGGACCAGGCCCGTCAGACCCATCTCGTGGAGCGCACTAAGTGTGAGTTACTATTTTATAAATATATGCTTTAGGATGCATGATTTTAGAAATATATGTTTTATTTTGATTATTTATGCATGAATAATTCAATTATTACCTAAGTTTATTTTTAGTTTATTTTGGTTTATTTCCTGTATATTTTGAATTATATGCATGTTTTATTAATAAATTATATTTCAAATGTTTTTAAATATATTTCCAGTTTATTTTGTAATTTAATTGGATTTATTTGACGTATATATACTCGAAATATACCTGATTTACTTTTGGTATATTTCTAGTATATATATGGTTTATGTTGCTATTTATTTCAAATTCATGCATCATTTATTTGTGAATGAATGTTTTATATTTATTAATGAAGGATATCAATAGAACGTGCTACCTAGTGGACAACGCTAGAACCGAGTACATACCGGTACGCTTATAGCATTTAGGCTATATTACAAACCTATTTGTGGATATTGATTGGAATTGCTTTATCTGATGTGTGATGTGATTTGGAGGTGTGATTGTTGGAGCTCGGTTGACCAAGTGTCTCGGGGCCAATCACACTGGTAGTCAGACTGTTGGAGCTCGGTTGACTTAGTGTCTCGGGGCCAGTCTACTGTCTAAATGGATCAAGTGATCATATATTGGAATAAGTGAGCCTGTATGGCTAGAGTGTTGTCTAACACTGTTTGAGGTTTCGATATTTTAGGGTTCTATTTGATCCTTCATAAATGATGATTTTCAGTAAAATATATATAAAATGATTTTACAGCATCTGTGTGTATTTGCCTGTATATATATCTATCTATATACTATTGATTGTATGCATTGTCATTTAGTATGCATGTATATATATTATAGTAATTCACTTAGTGAGGTCTGACTCCCCTCCGTTGACTATTTTTCAGGAGAGTCATCTTCCTCAGACCTCAGTAGCAGGCCTGTACGCCGGATTTCTTCCGCCTCGGCTTCTTTGTGTAAACTGCTTCCCTGAGTCTTGAATTTTATTTTATCTAGACACTGCAGTAGTCATTAAATTATTAAAGAGATGTTGTATTATATTTGAACTGGATTTGTATTAAAGGAGTTTTTATATATGTGATGATGAGGATTTGATTTAAATCAGTTGGTGGATTATTATTTTAATATTTATGATTTTTATTTCCGCTGCATTATATATTGTTATTACTATTGCATGTTTTATTTTATTTTTAGGCTTGCTATGGATTCCGAATTCGAAAGAATTCCCGTTCCCTAGCGCCGGTCATGGCCCCTGTTTTGGGTCGTGACAAATTTACGTTCTTCTTTAAATAAACAAGACTTTGCTTGTCATGCTTGTAATATTAGCAAAAGTCATCATTTACCTTTTTTATTATTGAATGTTTAGGAAAAATCTCCCCTTGAATTAATTGGTTCTGATTTATGGGGACCTTTCCTAGTGCCTGTAATAAATGGTAGTCAATACTATGTGTTATTTTATGATCATTTCAACAAGTACACTTGGATTTATTTTTTGAAACATAAGTATGAGGTTCTCAATGTCTTTATTAAATTCAAGCATTTTGTTGAAAAATATTTTGAATTTTCTATTAAATCATTCCAAGAAAATTGAGGAGGTGAATTTCAGGCACTCACACTATATTTGTTAGAGCATGGCATTACTCAATGCAACTCCTATCTAAAAAACCTAAAAAAAAATGGGTGTGCAAAGTGTAAACATAGGCATATTATTGAAATAACATTTTCCTCAATGCATCATTCTAATATTCCCACCAAATATTGGTCTCAGGCATTTGATACTGATGTTTATATAATTAATCGACTTCCCACTCCAACTTTGCATAACCAAAATCCTTACAGCACTCTTTTTCACATGGATCTTAAATATATGCAAATGCACATTTTTGGATGCCTATGCTATCCTTGGCTTAGACCGTATACTAAAAATAAACTTTTCCCTAGGTAAAAAAGATGTGTTTTTATGGGTTACAATAAAATTCATAAAGGATATATCTGAATTAATTTAACTTCTCTTAAGTTTCTAACCTCTTATCATGTTTTATTTTCTGATCAGGAATTTCCTTTTCAATCAACTTCCATAGTGGCACCAAGTGACAAGGACTTTACTCCATCAACCATTTTCCTACCTCCACTAATCCACACCAAGTCCAACTCTATCTCCCCAACCACATCTAACATACCCAAAACTAACTTACCCACCAATCCATCTATGTCTTCATCATCTCCAACAACCTCCCCACAAATTGAACTCATCTCACCCAATAATACATCAACAGCCTTATCTTCTACAGACATAACATCATCCTCTCCAACCAATCCTCAATAATCTACAGACCCTTTTACTACAAACTTACTTGGCCTTCCTTTTATTGTCGACCTAAGTTGATATCAAACAATCGGAACCCATCCTATGGTCATAAGGTCTCAAACTGGGTCCTCTAAACCCAAAACTTTTTTCTCTCCCCATTATGCTGAAATTGAACCCTCTTGTTACACAAAGGTTGTTCGCTACCCTCAATGGTGTCAGGCCATACAAGATGAATATGCAGTAATGTTAAAGAATGACACCTACGAATTGGTTCTACCTTCCAAGCATCAAATCTAGTTAGATCAAAATGGCTTTACCGCATCAAAAGGAAACCCAATGGCACAATTGATCATTACAAAAAGAGATTAGGGTAAAGGGCTATCATCAATGCCTTGGCATAAACTTCACTGAAACCTTCAGTTCGGTTGTGAAACAAGCCTCCATTAAGCTTCTCTTGTTTATGGCCTTATCTTTTAAATGGAAATTCGTCAATTAGACATTTACAATGCTTTTAGCATGGCAAATTATAGAAGAATATCTTTATGCAGAAACCATAAGGCTATGTTCATCCTTCATTTCCAGATCATGTTTGCAAACTCAAAAAGTCCATTTATGGGCTCAAACTAGCCCTTAGACAATGGTTCAAGTGCCTCACTCAATGATTGATCTCTTTGGGATTTCAAAGTTCAAAAACAGATATTTCTTTGTATTTTTATCACAAAGGTGATACTAATTTATATTGTCTTATTTATGTAGATGACATACTTCTTACAGGGATCATTCAATCTCTACAAAATAGTTTTATTATTAAAGACCTTGGCACTCTTAATTATTTATTAGGAATCAAAGTCACCAAATCCACTGAAGGCTTGCTACTTCATCAAACGAAATACATCCAGGAGTTATTAACCAAACAACAATTCCATCATCTTCGTGACAAGTTGTTGGTTCGCTCCACTCCCTTACAACTTGAGGCAGTGTGATAGGATAACAATAGGATAATCACTGTTGTATTATCACTTTGTATTAGACTTGTATTCAAACTCTATAATTTGGTTATGAGTCTGTTACTTCCTCTTGTATATATTACTGATTTATGTAATACACAAGATAAGCTTCACTTCCAATATTGTTTCAGTTGTATGCATTTTATTGATTAAAAAAATTATTGTTTCAAAAGTAAATTCTCAAAATTTGAATTGGGTTTCATAATGACCTAATAATGTAAGTCCAATGTCCACTATATCTCAAATTTTTCTTTCAGCATTCCCTTTCTGCTCGTGAGTGTGAGGGCATGTGATTCTATAAACGATCCCATTATCTTTGAAATATGTGTAAAGGTCGATACTTCCCTCCCCAATCTGAATTACATGATTTTATTTTGCAATCAAATTGTTTTTCAACCATCAATTCAAGGCGAAAAATGGTAGGACCCCTCACTTTTGCATTTGGGACAAAACCATGTAAACAATGAGAAAACATTAATAAAAATAACAAAATACTTAAACTCAGAAAAAGAACATAAAGTTGTAGGACCCCAAACATCTAAATATATCAAATTTAAAGGAGTGGCACTATGATTGGTTGTGAAAGGCAAAAAAATCCTGTAAAATTTTCCCAAGCAACAAGCTTCACGTTTTATCAGTGATAATATTATTTGATGAACAAGGTAATAGAAAATTTTGAACTAAACAACAAAAAGTTTAATAATTTAGATGACCTATTCTTGCATGCCAATCCTCCAAGATAACAAGATACACGACAACATTCATGAGATTTTTTTGATTTAAAACACCTTGCGGCTTATAAAGATCCAGCTCACTCGTTCCTCAGAGTACTAATTCCTTGATAACTTGATGTTTAACAAGGCAATGGTTAGCATGAAATTTAAAAAAGCAATGATTATCTGGGAAAAAAATTTGAACTGACAGTGACAGTAAGGATTTAATGATTGTGGGTGACACGTAAAAAATTAAATTTTTAACAAAAATATAATTTTGTCAAATTATTTTATCCATTTGTATTATTGTCCAAAAAGGAAAACAAAAGTGTTTGCATTAAAAAAAATAAATTTCTTTAAAACTTCCCAAGAAATATGCCCCTTTTAATAGTTTTTATTCTTTAGATTATAAATAAATAAATAAATAAATAAATAAATAAATAAATATATATATATATATAGACATGCCTACATATGTCATTTTAAGGTCGCGAATGGCTCTCAACATATGATGGTAACATCGTTATCACTTAAAGTTTGGTCCCCTCCTCAAGACTACATTAAAAAATAAATAAAATTTGGTCCCCATTTACAAGATTTATTCGGCATGACTTAAGTTTGGTCCCTCCTCATATGACTACATTAAAAAATAAATAAAATTTGATCCCCATGTACAAGATTTATTTGGCATGACTTAAAGTTTGGTCCCTCCTCATATGACTACATTAAAAAATAAATAAAATTTGGTAAGATTTATTTGGCTGAATTAAAAGTATTAAATTAATTCTTATTCAAACTATCCCATGATTCTTGCATTCGCAGTAAAGGTAAAATTTATTTTCAAATTCTTAAACTTTTGCATTAAGGTATTAAACTTCAATTATGTTGTATCAAACTACCATGTTTTTTTTACACATATTAAAAATTTCTTTTAAATATTTTTTCCTTAAACTTATTTTAACATATTAAATTGCTAAACCTTTTTTTTTTTTTTTTGAGACAGTTAACTATCAACTTATTGCAAGTATATTGTAGTTGTTTATTAAACAATAATTTAACAAATTAAATTAATTAAAAATAATATTTTAATTTTTTATTTAAACGTATTAGTCTAAAGTTAGAAATATTTTTGAATTCAAGTTAATAAAATTTATTAATTTAGCAAAAATATTAACTATAATAATATTAAAAGTAATTTTTATATTTTATGATATTTGACGTATTCTAATAAAATTGACAAAATACAGATAAATATTTAAATGTCGAGTACATAATACAGTAATAGAATTTTGCTCAATGAAGTGCAAATCTTAAGTTTTGAAACCTCCAACCCTTAGTAGATATGAACTTTTTGTTCTCAATCAATGAGAGTAATTAGAAAATAAATAACCACTTACAATATATAATAAAACATACTAACGTTAACAACTACAGTGTTAACTATATTTGCAATTAAACAAATAAGAACTAGTATAAAAATAATTGAAAATCAATTTCAGCTCCCATTTATTAAACATTTAAAGCATATCAATTATCAAAAGATTGTAAAAAAAAAAAAAGTTCTTACATTATGTTTTAATATTTTTAATTTTTGTTAAATTTTAATACTTAAAATAATTTTTTTAACAAAAAAGTTCCTCTGCAATTTTTGTGTTCTGAAGTCTTATTGTTTAAATTTGTTCATATTTTATAAATCTGATAAAAATATTTCTATTTAGCTAATTTTTAGTAATTTTAATACGAATATTTAGTTAAAACTAAAGAAAAAAAATTGATGTGACAATAAAAAAAACAAATCGATCCTTGACAAATTGTTAGAGGTTATTAAATTTTAATTTTAATGTATATAATCAATTGGAATTTCTGATGAGGATTTAATCTTTATTAATAAAGATTGATTTCAAAAAGTATACCTTCAAATGTTAGCAATATACCATAAGGTCCCAAAACAAACAATAAAATATGAGAGAAGTATATCATACATATAGGTTCCCATATGAAAACTAAGTGCGCGTGTATCAAAGGACGAAGAAGGTAGAAGATGTATAATGACATGACTTGAACCGAAAAGTATGTGACCGAGATTAAAGAATGAGAATATATAAAGTATCCAAAACTCATAGTAAGTCTTAATTTTTTTTTTTTGCGAAATAAACACAATACATTTAACAATAAACCGATAATAAACCAATAATAAATACACAATATCAAATACCTATAATAATATTCATCAAATATAATAACATTTCAATTCAAAATACAATAACACAAGTTTTATAGGTAACTACTGCGATGTCTAGAATTTACTTATACAGTACATATATCAATACAGCGTATATAGTGCAGCTGGTGAAAACGTACTCAATGTAAATAAGGAACACTAAGAAGTTGACTGTGAGATTCTTAAAAAATAATAGGTTAAGGAAAATCAAACCTCACTGAGTGCATTAATTCTATAAAATGCATACTGACTTATAAAATTATTTATTAAACCCTCATTTGAAATAAATATAAATAAAGTAATCATAATCATTAAAATTATTTACTTTTCACAGTGATACTTAAATAAAATCCATTTATAATTCTTAAATCAATTTAATATGAAATTTTTGTAAGAAAACATATGGAATAATTATTTCTAGTGAAAAATTTAGTAGAACACCTAAACCAATATTCTAATAGTCTTTTGGCTTTCTTTAATTCGAGTGACTGCCATCCCGAGAGCAAGCTCAACCGAGTTACTGCTACAGTTATTTCACTTATTCCATATTGATGTCCCAAAAACAAGCTCAACCGGGTTACATCTTTTTATCCAGCCCGAGAGCACGAGCTCTGACTATTTACTCTTTTCCGAGAGCACACGCTCCACCGAGCATATTTCATAATCTCACCCGTGCGCATGTGGTCCTAGTGACATCCACTAAGTAGCACGTCCTACTATTATCTCCAAATCAATTTGAATTATAAATAATTAAATAAATAAATAAATAATTCATTAAATGATTCAATAATAATCAAATAAAACATTACAAAATAAAGTTCCTTTAAACATGCTTTCAATTTCTACTCGCAAATATAGAAGAAAAGACTATGTATATGACAATATAAATATTTTCACAAATTAATCATATAATCATTTTTTATTATATTTAATTATTTGAAATATAATAAAAACATGAGCAACACACATTTCATAAAATTAACTCACAGATTGAGCGTGTCGGGCAACACGTTCTCTACTGCCCTAGCGCTATAGCTCAAATCTCGCAGTTCTCTAAAATAAACAATATTTATTTAAAATATGATCGTAAAATAAAATAAATAATTTCATGAAAATTCTCAGAATTATGGAAACTATAGAATTGACAAAACTGACTCAACCAAAGACACAAAGTCAACTAAAACTAGAAATTCAACACAGACAGATGTCACATTTTTGAGAAATTTATCAAAAATTTGACAAAGTCTTCTTTATAAAACATACATCTCTCTATTAAAAGTAGAGTCATTTATGCACGTAAACACACTTCAAAAATTTACAACACTCAAAATCTCAGGTTGAACCCCTAAATTACAACTATTGCCCAACCGTGAACCAATTCATCAACAAAAATCCAAAGTAATATAAATCTCAATAATTCACAAAAAAATTCATAAAATCATATAAAAATATAATCATTTCTCAAATCACCAAAATATCTCACAAAAATATTAAAACCCTTTATTTTCCAAATAAATAATAAAATTTTAGTTTTTAAATAATATTTGCTAATAAAATCCATAAATGGAATAAAATTCTCATTTTGCAATCAAATTGGCATAAATTGCAAATAATTATTAAAATCACTTATTAACATCACAAAAATAATAAAATGTCCATTTAAGCTCAAAAATAATAAATAAATTTATTATTCATATATTATTCCAAAGTTATCACAAATTAACTAATAATTGAAAATAATAATAAAAAAATTATTTTCATACATTTATTAATCCAAAAATAGTATAAAACATAACAACTAACAACGACTTCAATTAAAATCAAATAATTTACTAAGTTTCAATAATTTTCAAAAATACACATTTAGACATAAACAACAAAAATTCAATTAAATACCACAATTTAATCTACTTACATAATAAAAGCATAAAAGATATTTATTTCCACAATAACTAATAAAATTCGAATTGATAATTAAATTTCATTATTAAAAATATATTCTACCAATATTCACAATTAAATAGCATTAATTACAATTAATCATTTAAATTTCTCAAATATGCAATAAAAATAACTAAAAATTCATTTAAGCTTAATAATAATAAATAAAATAATTATTTATATTTTTTTCCAGAAATTACTAATAATTAGCTAAAAATAGGAAATAAATTATATAAAAATATTTTAATGCTATTTATTACTCATATTCTGTCAAAACATAATAATTAATAATAATTTCAACTAAAATATAAAAATCACTAATTTACACTAATTTTTCTAAAAATTCATTTTTCACATAAACATTCAAAAATTTATAATAAAAATTCTACACATAATTTCAAAAAACTTCCTTAACAAAACTTGCTCAAACTTTCAATAAACTTCATAATTTATTAAAAATATAAAATTTTTCGGGCCGAAACAGTTCATGAACAGTAACCCAAACCCGAAAAATTTGAAAAATCATAAAAATTATTAAAAATCACCATTAGATAGATTTCAACCTCAGTTACAATTTATTTCAAAGCAACTATGTCTAATTAAATCAAATTCAAACTTAATTTCACAAATTAATCAAAATTAATCTAAACACAAACTCATAAAATTGAGGGGCTTACTGGAGTTGAAACCCAAAATTGATTGAGAGAAATGAAGCCCACTCTGAGATGAAGAGAACGAGCTATCAAGCTCAGTCTGAGGTGGCCGAAAATGTCACCAGTAAGGGAAAGAAGATTCAGTCAATTAGAGAGGAAGAGAGGAAGAAGGGGAGGGTGGTGGTGTTACTGTTGTCGTTAGCAAGTTGGTGTTAGCGTCGGCAAGCTGGTTATTGTCCGGCGTCCGGTGGTGGCCTAAGGGTGGTGGCAAGTGGTGAGATTATGGAAGACAAGAAGGAAGGTAGAAAGAAAAGAAAAGAATGAGGAGAAGAATAAGTGGAAGTGACCTATTGCCACTTTCACGTTTTTTTTTATGTAAAAAGTAAAAAGTACAAGTTTAATAATTTTAAGATAAAAATCTCTTCTCTCTTTTACACATATACATACTTAAATATACACATATAATACTCTTAAAAATTAATAAATTTTTTATTAACAATACATTTAACACTAATTAAATAAAATTAAAATTAAAACCCAATAATAATCTCATGAATAATTAAATAATAATTAACACTAAAAAATTTAATTTAACACTAATTAACTAAAATAATAATTAAAACTCAATAATTCTCCCTCAAATATTTATACACATACTCACTTAAATAATTACTTAACAATAAATTCAATAGAAATAATATTTAATTTAATAATCAAAATATGGGTTATAACAATCTTCCCTCCTTATAAATATTCATCCTCAAATTTTAAATAAATAGAACTGAATACAAGAATTCATCGAGGAAAGAGGTAAGGGTAAGCCACTTATATCTCAACCTTGGTCCCCCATGTGTGCTCCTCCACATTGTTGTTCCTCCACAACACTTTGACTATTAGAATTTGCTTCAAACGCAACTAGCGAACGTTACAGTCAATAATCACAATCGGTTCTTCCTCGTACTTCAGATCTTCATTCACTTCCACGTTCCAAGCTGTAACACATGTGAAGGGTCCGAAATGTATTTTCTGAGCATCGAGACATAGAATACTAGGTGTACTTGAAATAAATTTAGAGTCAAAGCCAACCGATATACAATTATGCCAACTCTCTTTAAAACCTTGAAATGCCCTATATATATGGGTGTTAACTGTCCTTTCTTATATCATCATCATGGTCACTAACAACTAGTTAATATGCTCAAGCATAAATCAACTTATACTATTTATTAATAACCATCACCTATTTCCTCAAACTCCATGTTTTCAATTATCATAACTAACAGCCTCCTCTCACTATTCTTCTTGTTACTGCATACTATATTAATTTCCTTGTTTATTCCTTTCAATGACCATATTTTTATACACCATGGTACATTTAATATTTATTTCACAACTATGCTTACATCCACCAGTCATCCAAATCTTATAATAGATTTTCAGTATATATAACAAATTCTAATTTGCTAAATTAGTAATTCACCATCTAATAACCATAAAGTTTTAATGCTTCCTATTGTCAGTAAAATTTTTCAAACTTATACTCATTACTTATCAACCTAAATATTTAATTCATCACCAATCTTCAGTCTAATTAGAGATTCGTCTATCTTGCTTTCACTGTGCTACTTTGATGTACTACTTTATATATTCAGCTTATCACTCTCAAGGTAACTAGCATAGCTTAAATGATTCAATCTCAGCTCGAACTTAAGGCTTTCACTCAATCTTCAAAGATATGCACTTATTTCCTATAATTGAAATAGTTAAATCCTCAAGTCCGCTTTACTTATAAATACACCTTTAATTTTTCTTAAACTAAAACAACTCCAATTAAAATTTTAAATTCGAATTCTATCTTCTTATTCCACGCATTTACTCACACAATCACTATGTTGTTGTATAACACCTCATATAATTTATAAATTATGTACAAACTATCGTATATCAATTTTTTTTACCTACTAAATTCATATGATTCACACTTACCCACAATGCTAGTGTCATATTATTATAGAGTTGCACTCATATATATATATATATATATATATATATATATATATATATATATATATATATATATATATATATATATATATATATATATATATATATATATATATATATATATATATATATATATATATTCAAGTCTCTTTTATACATTTCACTTTTTTATCATTAATTTCCATATTAACTCTTAAGATCAATCTCAACACAATTAAAATGAAAAAACTTATATCACTATGATTATCTTAATTGCAAACAAAATTATTAAATCAATTAGCTATACCTTTATAAAATTATCATCATTGATAACTTATTAACTAAATATGCTAACTTCCACAAAATTTCAATAGGTCTACCATCAAAGCATTAATTGATTATCTTATATCCCCAACGTTTTTAATATTCCTTATTCCACCATGTTATTGTCATATCCTCTCTTAAAATATCAAATTTAAGCTTACCTACACATTTATTTTATATCTAGCCTTTCTCGTCTCTGCATTTCCCTTAGTGGAATAAATCTCCCCAAAACACTTATATAATTTCTCATAAAGTATCATTTCATTAGTTGATATATAATTCGATCTCCATAGTTGCTATAATTCAACTCTTATATCATAAAATGGAATAATCGTCCTATTAAACTATTGAACATAAATTTCATCATCCAGATAAAGTTCCAATAAAATCATCAATATCTACAATGTCCATAAACTATATCCAAATCTTAAATCCTCATATTTCATTATAATTCATAATTTATAGTCTCATAGGATATTCCTACATATATATTCACACCTTTACCTATCATCCATGTACCCCAAGATAGATTGAAATAATATGTGACTCCATTAATTATAAATCATATTCTTAATAAACACCAAATTCCAATGAACCAATTATGAACTATAAATTTTATCGACTTTCAAACCATGATCTCTACCCATGCTTCTATCTCTAATTCTTGCCATCATCCTAAAATCCAAAATTAAATAACTTCAATAATCTGTATCACTAAAGTTTCGATTCATCAACTAACTTTTCAAAACATTTTCATCACAACATTTGATCTTATCCGTAACTTAAATCAAAACCAAGGAAAACACAATTAATCATCCTTTTATATGTACTCACAGTTGTCTCTTAGAAATCCCTAGCAACTATGGGCACAAAATGTCTCACCTCCTACTTTTAGCAACCCGAAGTAGCATAATGTCAAGCTAAAAAATCCATTTCCAAAATTAAGCCTAAGTCAATAACACCCCAACGGACTGATTCCATAAGTAAATTTCTAAATTTCAATCCTCAGCTCGGATGTTAGCATATATACTAAGCCTAATCCTATAACATACCATTCTATAAGTCTTATCTTATACAGTATCACATCTACAGCATGACTTGACAGATTGAAGAGTTCACATATGTTTTTCTCAATTGACCACTTTTCTCTTACTCTACACAATAGTCGTCATATGAAATTATCCCTCCTTGAAGGTGGATAGAAGTATCTTAGAAATCACTCTTTAAATTTCAACCATGTCACGGTAGTCACATAAAGCTAATTTAACTGTATCTACCAATCTCATGTTGTAGTCACAACTAACAACTTCACCCTCAAAGAGTACAAATGTGTTGTGTCCATACTAGACATCTTCTGATTTATCTATCAAGCACATTTGAACACTTATCATGGTTGGTTAAATGCTACCAAGCCCTTATCAATCCTGGCTACCCTAGCCATAAATGCTTCAAGTTCTAGTTCAAAATTTCCTGCCCCACTTACGGTAAGTGCTCTGACCTTTGAGTTACAGTTGCCTCTGACCTACCTCTATACTAGACAGGTGGAATAGGGGTTGATACTTGTATCAAAACTTCAACTTGAAAGGACTGCTTATTATTATATATTATCTTTGTGGTAGAAATAGTTCACATTCACATCATTTGAAAAGACACGAAAATCAATAAGATTCAAAACATGGAATATACGCGGAAATGACATACATGCGGAATTCTGGAAACAACAATGACAACAATCGACATTTATTAACCTAATCACCGCAGTAGTTCAAGAAAAGACATATTCCAATGACCCAAAGATTAATTAATAAACCATTGGCTCTGATATCAACTTTGACACGATCCAAACCGAAAGGTATATGACCAGCATTAGGGAATGAGAATACATAAAGTACCCAAAACCCATAGGAAGCCTTAAAAAAAATTTCATGAAAAAAACACAATACACTTAGCAATAAACCGATAATAAAACAATAATAAATACACAATATCAAATACATATAATAATATTAATCAAATACAACAACATTTCAATTCAAAATATAATAACACAAGTTTTATAGGTAAATACTGCGATGTCTAAAATTTAATTATACAGTACATATATTAGTCCAACATACATAGTGCAGCTGATGAAAAACGAACTCGGTGCAGATAGGGAACACTAAGAAGCTGACTGTGAGGTCCTGAAAAAATAATAGGTTGAGGGGAATCAGATCTTACTGAGTGAATTAATTCTATAAAATGCATGTTGATTTATAAAATCATTTGTTAAAACCTCTTTGGAAATAAATGTAAATAAAATAATTATAATCATTAAAATTATTTACTTTTCGCAATAATATTTAAATAAAATCCATTTATAATTCTTAAATCAATTTAATATGAAATCCTTGTAAGAAAACATATGGAATAATTATTTTTGGTGAAAATTTTGGTAGAACACCTAGACCAATATTTTAATAGCATTTTGACTCTCTTTAATCCAAGTGACTATCCTGATAGCAAGCTCAATCAAGTTATTGCCACAGTCATTTCACTTATTCCATACTGATATCCCGAGAGTAAAATCAACTGAGTTACATCTTTTTATCCCGCCACAGAGCACTAGCTTCACCGAGCTCTGACCATTTACTCTTGCCCGAGAGCACACGCTCCACTGAGCATATTTCGTAATTTAAACATATACTGAGATCTTACTCGTGCGCACGTGGTCCTAATGACACCCACTAGGTAGCATTTTCTACCATTATCTCCAAATCAATTTGAATTATAAATAATAAAATAAATAATTCATTAAATAATGAATAATTAAATGATTAAATAATAATCAAATAAAACAACACAAAATAAATTTCCTTTAAACATGCTTTCAATTTCTACTTGCAAATATAGAAGAAATGATCATGCATATGGCAATATAAATATCTTCATAAATTAATCATATAATCATTTCTTTATTATATTTAATTATTTGAAATATAATAAAAACATGCACAACACAAATTTCATAAAATTAATTCACAGGTTGAGCGTGTCGGGCGACGCATTCTTTACTACCCTGGTGCTATAGCTCGAATCCCGAAGTTCTCTAAAATAAATAATATTTATTTAAAATATACTTGTAAAACAAAATAAATAATTTCATGAAAATTCTCAAAATTATGGAAACTATAGAATTGACAAAACTGACTCGACCAAAGACACAAAGTCAACTAAAACTAGAAATTCAACACAGACCGATGTTACATTTTACGAGAAATCTATCAAAAATTCGGCAGAGTCTCCTCTGTAAAATGGACATCTCTCTACTGAAAGTAGAGTTGTCAAGCACACAAACACACTTCAAAAATTCATAGCACTCAAAATCTCAGGTTGGACCCCTGAATTATAACTATTGCCCAACCGCAAACTAATTCATCAACAAAAATCCAAAGTAATATAAATCTCAATAATTCACCAAAAATCATAAAATCTATATAAAAATATAATCATTTCTCAAATCACCAAAATATCTCATAAAAATATTAAAACCCTTCATTTTCCAAATAAAAAATAAAATTTTAGTTTTTAAATAATATTTGCTAATAAAATTCATAAATGGAATAAAATTCTCATTTTGCAATCAAATTAGCATAAATTGCAAATAATTACTAAAATTACTTATTAATATCACAAAAATAATAAAATGCCCATTTAAGCTCAAAAATAATAAATAAATTTATTATTCATATATTATTCCAAAATTATCACAAATTAACTAATAATTGCAAATAATAATAAAAAAATTATTTTTCATACTTTTATTAATCCAAAAATAGTTTAAAACAGAATAACTAACAACGACTTCAATTAAAATCACATAATTTACTAAATTTCAATAATTTCCAAAAATACACATTTAGACATAAACTACAAAAATTTAATTAAATACCACAATTCAATCTATTTGCATAATAAAAGCATAAAAGACATTTATTTCCACAATAACTAATAAAATTCGAATTTATAATAAAATTTCTTTATTAAAAATATATTCTACCAATATTCAAAATTAAATAGCATTAATTAAAATTAATCATTTAAATTGCTCAAATATATAATAAAAATAACTAAAAACTCATTTAAGCTTAATAATAATAAATAAAATCATTAGTCATATATTTTTCTGAAAATTACTAATAATTAGCTAAAAATAGGAAATAAGTTATATAAAAAAAATATTTTAATGCTATTTATTACTCAAATTCTTTCAAAACATAATAATTAATAATAATTTCAACTAAAATATAAAAATCACTAACTTACACTAATTTTTCTAAAAATTCATTTTTCACATAAATATTCAAAAATTTATAATAAAAATTCTACACATAATTTCAATAAACTTCCTTAACAAAAATTGCTCAAAATAATTAGTATAATTTATTAAAAATATAAAATTTTACGGGCCAAAACAATTTGTGAACAGTAACCCAAACCCAAAAAATTCGAAAAAATCATAGAAATTATTAAAAATTACCATTAGCTAGATTTCAACATCAATTACAATTTATCTCAAAGCAAATATGTCTAATTAAATCAAATTCAAACTCAATTTCACAAATTAATCAAAATTAACCTAAACACAAATTCACAAAATTGAGGGGTTTACTAGAGTTGAAACTCAAAATTGATTGAAGATAAATGAAGCCCACTCTAAGACAAAGAGAACGAGCTATCAAGCTCGGCCTAAGGTGGCCGGAAACATCACCGTCAAAGAAAAGAAGATCCAGTCACCTAGAAAGGAAGAGAAGAAGAAAGGGAGGGTGGTGGCGTTGCTGTCGATGTCGACCAGCTGGTGGCTGTTCAACGTTCAGTGGTGGCCTGAGGGTGGTGGCAAGTGGTGAGATTAGGGAAGAAAAGAAGGAAAGTAGAAAGAAAAGAAAAGAATGAGGAAAAGAATAAGTGGAAGTGGCCTACTACCACTTTTATGTTAAGTAAAAAGTATAAAGTACAAGTTTGATATTTTTAAAATAAAAATATCTCTTCTCTCTTTTACACATATACATACTTAAATATACACATATAATACACTCTTAAAAATTAATAAGTTTTTTTATTAACAATACATTTAACACTAATTAAATAAAATTAAAATTAAAACCCAATAATAATCTCATGAATAATTAAATAATAATTAACACTAATAAATCCCAAAAAATTTAATTTAACACTGATTAACTAAAATAATAATTAAAACTCAATAATTCTCCCTTAAATATTTATACACATACTCACTTAAATAATTACTTAGCAATAAATTCAATAGAAATAATATTTAATTTAATAATCAAAAGACGGGTTATAACACATGAACTCGTCCTTTTTTTTATTTCGGTTCATGTTATGTTCTATATATTCCAAAAGTACTAAGGATTCCAGCTATTCAAAATTTGAGATGAATGAATTTATAAAAGAGAAAAACTTTTCTAACACATGATTTGTAAACATCCGAATTTCGATATTTATTATGAAATTAATTGGGAATTTAAATGTGAATTTTATTTTATTAATATTAAATGGAGATTACTAAATTTAATTAATTTTATTAAATTGGTGTTAAAATTATAGTGTTAAAAAAATTGTAATTTAATTTTTAAGAGTATATATATACATATATATATATATATATATAAGTGTGTAATTATTGAAATGGATATTTTTAATATAATATACATATATGTGTACTTTTTGTACTTGAAAAATATCAAAAACATTTTTTTTCTTTTTTTCTCCTTTTTTTTCCTTCTTCTTCTTCTTCCCTCTGCGTGAACTAGACTCGCGCCACCCCATTGTCTCACCGCCAACACCACCACCACCACCACATCGCACCACCATAGCTAATGACACCAGCACCAGCAGACCCTTCCTTCCATGCTGACGTTTGCTGCACCTCCTCCTCTTTCATCCTCCTTCGCTGCTGCATCTTCCAGGAGCTACCGCTACCGGCTTCGACCACCTATGGACATGCCAACAATTTCTTTTGGCTTGTCTTGGCTTGGGCTTCAATTCCCCTAAGTTGATTGCTTCAATCTTCAATCAGATCAACCTTAATTGGAGAGAACTCTGGGACTCGAGCTGTAGCACCAGGGCAACAGAGAATACATCGCTTGACACGCTCAACCTGTGATTCAATTTTATGAAATGTGTTAGGTAAGCACCCAATTTCGGAATGCAATTATGCACAATTGCGACGTAAGCCCCCTATGATGAAATTCATTTAAAAATTGAACTTGGTTGTCGATTTTCTAGACTTTAAGGACTAAATTGTAATATTTTTGAAGGGTTTGATTGCAAATAAGTCATTTTTTCAAGGGTCTTTTGGTAATTAAAAGTTAAAAAAATTAGGATCGGCATTATACAGTGCCGACACATTAAAATCCAGTTTTTTTTATTTTTTTCATGTATTTTTATCGATTTTTCAGTGTTTCGATTGGTTGAAAATTTAAATTTTATCTGATAAGGTTTTTTTAAAATGCAGAAGATATTTTTGAAAAAAAATAAATAAATAAACGCTATATAATCAGATAGGTCTGTTCCTCCTTTGGAGGAAGTTCAGTACGTGCAGACTCTACATTTAAAAGTAGAGTCTGCATGCATGCGTAGGGAGGATTTTTTTTTTGGAGGATTTTCTTGGGGATTTTTCTTTGGAGAGGAAATTTTTTACACAAATGGAAGATAGATTAAACTTTGATTTCTTCTGTTCTTTCAAAACCTTAATTTTTGCAGTTCATTTGACGAAGATGATACAATGATTTTTTAGTCCCAGTCCAGAATCAAACCAACACTGAGACAATTTCAGTGAAAATCCTAATCTGAGGGGTCAAAAAAGAGCATTTGCACAGCATTTAAATCATCAATGTTATTTTCTATTTCATGTTTTATTCTTTCTATTATTTTCTTTTTGTGATTTTTCTTTTATTCTGTTTTTCTTTTTTTATTGTTTAATTTCACTACTAATTTGATTACTTGTTTTTTTGTTTTGATATGTGCATGTGGATTAAGGAGGATACTGCCTATATTTAAATTAAGTAGAAGGTCCATGGAATGCCATGGAAGAACCTGTGTTATTTTCCAGTAGGATTTAGGATTTTTTATTATTTTTTCATTTTTGGTGTTCTGTGTAGTTATTTTAATTTCTAGATGTATAATCATTTAAATTTAATTTTTGTACGTAGTTTGTAATAGTCCCAGTAGTGGGAATAGTAAAAATATTAATTTTCTGTATTTTAAAATTAATTAGTAATTAGGTTTAATTGGGTAAAAAATCAATTAAAATCAATGGTGGCAGTAGCTTAAATTAGGATTTGCATGTAATTAATTTAGGATTTTTTAGAAAATCATTGTAATGTTTATTTGATCCATTTTTTGTGTTTTATTTGTTTTGGGCTTGTTTTTTTATGTTTTTATCCTTTTGGACCCCAAGCCCACATTTAGGTCCAACCCACTTAATAAATAGGCTTAAAAAATAATTTAGGTTTTTAAATAATTAAAATCAATTTAGGCCCATTAGATTAATTAGATTTTAGGCCCACTTAGTTAATTAAAATTTGTCTAGACTTAGCTCAGCCCACTTAATTGCATTTCTTTTAAAATAAATAGACCTAGGTCCACATTTCATTTAAAATAAAACCAAGTTAGACTTAGGCCCACTAATTTGATTTTCCTTTAAAATTGAATAGACTTAGACCTATTCCTTAGACAAATTAAAATAAACAGATCTAAACACACTAATTAATAAAAATGTAGGCCCACCTATAGTCCATTTCTCATTTATAAATAATATGTAGACTTAACTAACTTATAAAATAAAATTAACATAGTTTAGACATAGGGACATTGCCTTTTTTATGCATTTTTACTTGTAATTTTATTGACCTGTTGCCTTTTGGGTTAGATGAATGTTAATTAGGGTTTAATAAAATTGCATATAATTAAAGGATGAAATAATCATTTATAAAATTATTCTAAAAGAACACGAGACTAAGAGAAGTTAGTATTCCGTATCCAGAATCTCCTAGTTGTGGTGCTAGCTTTTTTTTAAGGAATCGAGTACCACCTTTTTTATTTGTCCCAGTTATTATCCTGGGTGGTGACTCTTTATCTTCATGCCATGTTTTTGTGACAATGGTTAGTGTGTTCTCTAAGGCCCTGAGTTTAAACAGTGTCGTGGTTGCTAAAATCTTAGACGCGCATTAAACCCTGTCGTCTACATGTTGCTCGTGTTTTCATTATATTTTTAAGTAATTAAAAATAATAAAGAAATGATTATATGATTGATTTATGAATATATTTATATTGTCATATGTATGATAATCTTTTCTACATTTATGAATAGTAATTGAAAGCACGCTTAAAGAAAAATTATTTCGTTATGTTTTATTTAATTATTATTTAGTCATTTAATTATTCATTATTTTGATGATTTATTTATTTTATTTTGTTATTTATAATTCAATTGATTTGGAAATAATGGTAGAACGTGCTATTTAGTGGGTGTCACTAGGACCACGTGCGCATGGGTAAGATCTCAGAATATGTGTAAAATGTGAAATGGGCTCAATGGAGCGCGTGCTCTAGGGCCGAAAAAGGGGATGTAACTCGGTTGAGTTTGCTCTCGGGACATCAGTATGGGATAACTAAAATGATTGTGGCAGTAACTCGATTGAGCTTGCTCTTTGAACTGCAGTCACTTGGATTAAAGAGAGTCGAAAGACTATTAGAATAACGATTTAGGTGTTCTATCAGATTTTCCACTAAAATAATTATTTTATATATTTTCATATGGGGATTTCATATTAAATTGATTTAAGGGTTATAAGGAGATTTTATATAAATATTATCGAGAAAAGTAAATGATTTTAATAATTATAATTACTTAATTCTATTTTATTTTAAAAAGGATTTTAACAAATGGTTTTAAAATCAGTATGCATTTTATAAAATTGATTCACTTAATGAGGTCTGATTTCCCTAAACTTATATTTTTTCATGACCTTTCAATCAGCTTTCTAGTGTTCTCCATCTGCGCCAAGTTTATTTTTCACCGATTGCACTATGTATGTTGAATTGAAATATATATTGTATAACTAAATTCTAGATATCACAGTAGTTAATTAAAGAACTTATATTATTGTATTTTGATTTTATCTGACTTGAAATATTGTTGTATTTGGAGAATATTTGTTATATATATTTGATATTATGCATTTATTATGACTTTATTGTTAAGTGTATAGTTTTTGTTTCACGAAAATTTTTTAAGACTTACTATGAATTTTAGTTATTTTATATATTCTCATTCTCTAGTGTCTATCACGTATCTTTCAGTTTGGATAGTGATATAATTTTTTTATATATATAAAATTCAAATATAAGACTTTATTTAAAAAAGGAAGTCAAACTATTTACCATTTGAGACCTTATCTTTTCATTGCTTTAACATTCATTAATTCCTTTTAACTTTTTATTATAATTTTAAGAAAAATTAATCAAATCAAATATCATTAACTGAATAATAAAATATATTTTGGACATCATTCTTTATCATAAAATAGTATAATATATCTATAGTTCTAAAAAAAAATAATATAATATATTTTATTAATATTATAAAATATAAACTACTAACTAACTTGTGGTAAAATAAATCAGAAGTCAAAAGATGTAACTACAGTTACCATTTTGTATAATTTCTTAAACAGAAATTACTCGATCAAAATACTATTTGACATGTCAACGTCAACGTTTGAAACAAAGTGAATTAATTTATCTGTTTTTTTTTACAAATAGCATAAAATACGAGATATCAATTTATTATAAAATAAGTTACCGATTAAAAATTGACAAGAATAAAACCACACATTACTTTTTTATACTTTTTTTGTTTAATTGTGACTTTCTGTAATATGAATAATTAAGAATATATTGTGACAAATAAATAATATAAATAAAGTACATTTAAAAAGTATCAAAATAAACTCTTATTTAAAATATAAAATTGTTTGTTACTATTCTTTAATTGCGATTATAGAGCTATTTTAATTTGTAATTTGATAATTTTTTATTTCACTTCATGGCAATAAATAGCTATAAATTAATTTTAAAATCTTCAATTGAGTACGATTGTAAGAATATCAATCAAATTTTTACAATAAAGGGACTATAAACTTCACAGAAATGAACTACTTAAATTCCATAAAAGGTTAAGGACTCCAGGATAGAAAATTCAAACAAACATGCATAAAAAAATAAATCAAAATCTGTATTTTTTAAAAGTAAAGAGACAAAAGGAAATAAATAAGAATAGAAAAAAAAAAAGGCAAAACCCATAGTCAAGTTATATTATATCGAGCACTTAAACTTTAATTATATTGTATTGAGCCCTTATATTTTTATATTTGCACACATTAAGGACTTTTTAAAAGCTTTTTATCCCTAAACTTGTGTTTACAAGTCAAGTTGCTGCATTTTAAGTTTTTTTTTTTTTTATCAATTTAGTCCAATTAATTACCAACTCAAAAGGTATTATATAGTTTTAGGTAGCTTGTACAATCTTCTTACTCGAAGGGCAAAATTGTACTTGAACTTTGTGGAAATTTTTTTTAGGGAAAAGCCAGGCTTTTTTTCCGAGAATTGTATTGTCAACGTTGTGTAGGGTGTAATCGAGCCAAGATACTCAATGTTCAAGTCATCAGAAGATAGCTTAAGCTCATCTATTAAGTTAAATGAGTTGAGCTCAAACAATTTTAAACTCGGTTCATTTAAATTCATAAATAGGTTAGTAACTAAATTTGTGAATAGACTTATTAAATATAATTTAATTTATTAATTATAATATTAATTTTATATTAAGCAAAGATTGTCATGACCCGAATCCGAAGGCACGTGACCGGCACTAGGAAATGGGTAGGCATAAGGCCCCCGAAACTCGTAGTAAGCCTTAAAGAAAAGAAAATAAAACCTTCAAATTTAAAACTTTATTTTATGAAAGAACACATTATCAAACTGATTTTTCTAAAAATAAAGATAATCGTGCGCAATATAAAATATTCTTCATCATCAAATATCATAAATTAATCTTAAAACATTATATATAAGCATGGTTCATTAAAACTCCAATATAAGTATATTTAAGTCATACAAACTTATAGTACACACACTACTGCAATATGCTAGAGTTACTACTACAGTACAACTCATAGTGACCTACATAATATAGTCGGTGATGAAGAAATCCGGTGTAGAGGCGATCTGAGGTCTAACTCCCAAGCTCCTAAAAAAAATAGATTGAGGGGAATCAGATCTTACTTAGTAAGTCAATAAAAAAAACTGTATGGTTTGAAAACCTTTTTTGAAAACTATATAGTTATAGTGAAAATAATTTATAACGTATATATATATAGCTTTTGAAAAATCTCAGTAGAATCCTAAATCCAAATTTCTAAATGGCCAACTGAGCCCACTTAATCTAACTAGACTGTCAGTCCCCGAGAGCAAAGGCATCAACCGAGGCACCAAGCCGCAATCATCCTCTTAATCCAAATACATGGCACTGGTAGTCCCCGAGAGCTACGGCATCCACCAAGGCACCCATCCCAGTCCATTATTAACTTTCCAATCACTGGTGGTCCCCGAGAGTAAAGGCTTCCACCGAGGCACCCGTCCCAGTTCATATCCACAAGTCATACATACATCGGATACATCTATCAATCTTTACCATGTGCACACGGTCCTGGTGAAACCCACCAGGTAGCCCATTCTACCAAAATTTCTCAAAATGAAGTTTAAATAAATAAAATGCATTTAAATCTTAAATAGCAGCATTTTAATTAAATAAATCATATAATGAATACTAAAATATGAGCGCACACATCTTTAAATAAAGCACATGTACAGATCAATTTATCAACTTACAAGACGAGCGAGAAGGCTGACGACCGCGCATCTGCCTCAACCCAACAGCTTCCGCTCCGGTACTCTCTAGAAAAAAATAACATACCTATTTTAAAAACACGTCTATGGGATTAAAATAAAAAATCAACAGAAATAGCGAAATTCTAGACTGACTCGAAGAAGACCAAATAAGACTCAATAGATAGGGAAAAACCCTAATTAACGTTAGAAATTTGTGGAAGATGTCACGTTCTATAAGAAAATCTATCGAAATTTTGGTAGAGTCTACTCTGTAAAACGGACATCTCTCTACCATAGGTAGAGTCATTCTTTCATAGAAAAAATGCACTTCTAGTATTCACAGACATTCACACTCGAGTCGGGCTTCCAGAACTACACTTAGCCCCAACCGAAATCACAACTCAACCATCACAAAATTAAATCATTTATTTCCCAAAAAATACACATTACATATAAATATCCATAGCTTATAAAATCATCTCTCATTAAAGCTTAAAAAAAAAATTTCACAAACATAAACATATATATAACATTTGGAAATAATATTCAAAACTAACATTACTTAATCAAAAATACCAATTAATTTATAAAAATCCTCTAAACCTCCTAAATATTAATAAAACTAACTAAAATATATATATTTAACTATAGTTAGCATAAAATTACATATTTACCCATATATTAGAAAAATACACATAATACTCAAAATAATACCTAATATATTATTTAAAATTAATTTTCAAAAATTAGTGTTAATTAGTCTAAAATAGTAAATAATTTGTAAAAAATCCTTTTAAATTCCTTAAATATTATTAAAACTAACCAAAATCCATTATTTAACTATAATTAGCACAAAATTACATTTTTACCCCTATATACATAAATTTATATAATATATTATTATTACTCAAAAATTCCCTAAAAATTATACAAAAACCTAAAAATTATTTTCTCAACATTAAATTTCTTAATATAAGTAAAAACATAAAATTAACTAATAATTTCTTCCAAAATATAAATTTAACCTAATTATCCACCTTTGACATAAACTTAAAAATAATTATAAAAATAGTATAAAAATCACAAAAACTATAAATAAAGTTCTAGAATTAATAACATTTAATAATAATACCAATTATCACAATTTCATAATTTTTAACAATTAATTTTCGAAAATAAATAAAATATTAATAAAATATTCAAAATTCACAAGTAACACAATAATTTTCTATAATCTTAAATAAAATCAATATACTAAAAATAATTAACAATAATTACCCTAATTACTAATTAAACTCAAATAAAAATTAAATAAAATTCTGTAAAATCAGGAAAAATCAAAATAATATACAAAAATTAGATTTAAACATCTAACTTAGTTTAATTAATCATTTAACTTAGAATAATTAAAGTTTAACACATAAACCAACTCAGAGAACCAGAAAACAACCCTAAAAACAACCTAAAATCAATATGCAGCAACTTACCTTCAACCTTTGATGCCGACACCGAAGATGAGTTGCAGCGGCGGGGCTTGGTGTCGACCGACGCTTGAGAAGGTGGGGAAGGCTGAGGGAGCAACGGTGGCACCGATCTAGCTCCGACAGAGGTGGGGTGAGCTCAAACCGAGAGAGAGAGGGAGAAATCGAAGAAAGAGAAAGAGAAGAGGAAGTGGCTAGCGGCGATGGCTACTCCGGGAAGGCTATGGCACGCCGGAGGGAAAGGGATGTGGCAGTGATGGTGATGGACGGGGAGGAGGGCAATGGTGTTGGGTGGTTTTCGGGTTTCTTGGTAAGCTTCTACATTCTTCTATATATATATATATATATACATATACACATACATATATATGAATTTATACATATAAAGTCCCAACATACATACTATATACGTATATTCACACACATACATATATATATATATACACACAATTACACCTATATATATATATATATATATATATATATATATATATATATATATATATATATATATATATATATATATATATATACATATATATACCCAAATATAATACTTACATCAAATAATAAACCCTAAAATAATAGTAATATAAATATATATCAATTAAATAGCTAGATAATTAACAACTGTATAATATAGTTTAAAATTATTTATTAATAACACTAATTCAGAAATTACTTTATTTAAATAAAAAATATAGGGTATTACAAAGATAATACTAAATTAATTAATATGAAATATTACACACGATAGAATTATTTATTCATAAGAAAGTTATATAATTTTTATGTAACATTAATAGAAAGTAGACTTTTAATTAATACAAAAATATTATATAATACTAATAAAATATTTAGTAAATAATAATAATTTATAAAATAAAAATTGTGTACTTATGATTTAAGTTATTATTAGTCATACTGCGTAAATATAATTTAAACTAATTAATAAATACAAGTAAATAATACTTAAAACTAATTTAAGATTGAGTAACATAGTATTAATTTTGTTAGTATAATATGATTATTGTATATATAATATAGTTATCATATAATTGTTATACCCTATATTTTTATTTAAATAGAGTAATTTTCAAAACTTTGTTATTAATAATTACTTTTGAATTATATTATACAAATGTTAATATTATTTTTAGGGTTATTAATTTATGAAATGATTATATGTAAGTATTATTTATTTATTGTCTAAAATTTCATTGTTTATTATTATTATTATTATTATTACTCTTTTAAACTACATTAACTTTATGGTTATTTATGTGTTACTATGTACAAGCATATATATATATATATATATATATATATATATATATATATATATATATATATACATACTCATATATAATTAGGGTTAATTATTATTTTATGTGTGTGCATTAATTTAACTTGTGTATATGTATGTATATGTGTATGTAGTATATGTGTACATACACCAATATTTACACATATATATATATATATGCATAATTACATATTAATAGTTTATAATATAATATAATATATATATATATATATATATATATATATATATATATATATATATATATATATATATATATATATATATATAAGTATATGTATAAATATAGGACCAAAAGAACAAAAAAAAGAAAACAGAACAAAGAGAAGAAAGAAGGAAGCCTCCCGTCGACCCTCATGCACCTCCCATCTCCGCCCCTCACTGTCTCATTCTTGCTTCTCACTATGCCATTTCTCCTTCTCCACCACCAGACTCCATCGCCGTCGTGAGAGGGAGCTTCCAGGTGGTGCTGCTGCCGCTACTTCTCTTCTTCTTCCTTTGGCCAACTTCAATCCAAGCTGATCCGGTGCCACTAAAGCTTCCCCAGCTTCCCTCATCTTCTCTAGTGTTTGTCCAAGCCGGAAGCCATCGCTGCAACTCACCTCCGGCGTCGGAATTGGAGGTTGAAGGTGAGTTGCTCTGGGTTGTTCTTAGGTTGTTTTTATATTATTTTCTGGTTGTTGAATGGGATTAGGTGTTGATTTTAGGTTGTTCTTAGTTAAATGTTGAGTTATGCCCTTTATTTGTTCAAATTCAAATTTTTAAAGTATTTTTCTGAATTTTTCCTTAATTTACAAAATTTTGTATAATTTTATTTAATTATTATTTGAATTTATTGGATTTTTCTTTGGTTTAATTAGTGAAATTAGAGTAATTAACATTTTATATTTGTAATGTTTTGGATTGTTTTTAAGGTTTTAGAAATTTTGGTGTTAATTATAAGTTTTTGTAAATTTAGGGTATTTAATTAATATTTTTATTAATTTCAAAAATTATTTGTAAAAAAATTATAAAATTTTAATAATTGAGGTTATTATTAAATGTTATTAATTTTAGAACTCAAATTATAATTTTTGTGGTTATTAAACTATTTTTATAAATATTTTTGTGTTCATGTCAAATGTGAATCATAGGTTGAATTATATATTTATTTATTTTTAAAAGAAATTATTAGTTGATTTTATGTTTTAATTATATTAGAAATTTTAATTTTGAGAAAATAATTTTAGATGATTAAATAATTTTAAGGAATTTTTTTTTGTACTAATAATACATTATGTAAATTATGTATTTAGAGGTAAAAATGTAATTTTTCGCTAATTATAGTTAAATATATATTTTAGTTAATTTTATCATTATTTAAGAGGTTTAGTCAATTTTTTATAAATTAATTGATATTTTTAATTAAGTAGTGTAATTTTGAATATTAATCCCAAATATTATATATATTTATAATACATTATTTTGGTAATAAAAGTTGAGTATAATGGTTTTAATTTAGGCTTTAATTATATTTTGATAATGAACGCAAATGGAGTTGTTTAATTTTTAATTGAGATTTTATATTTTATTATATATGTATGTGTAATATGTATTTTGGAAATAAATGATAACATTTCTTGATGTTATTTTGAGTTGTGATCTCAGTCAGGGTTAAGTATAGTTTTGAGAGCCCGACTCGAGTGTGTATGTCTGTGGTTATTAGAAGTGCGTTTTCTATGCAGGTTTGGTTCTACCTTTGGTAGAGAAATGTCTGTTTTACTGAGGAGACTCTGTCAAAATTTTGGTAAATTTTCTCGTAAAGCGTGATATTCGTTATGAATTTTTATTGTTAATTAGGCTTTTTCCTGTCTATCGTGTCTTGTCCGGTCTTCCTCGAGTCAGCCTATCATTTTACCATTTTTTTGATTTATGATTTTAATTCCATAGTCATGTTTTAAAAATCGATTTATTATTTCTTTCTAGAGCATATCGGAGCAGAAGCCGTGAGACAGAGACAGACGTGTGGTCGTCAGCCTTCGCATTCATCCTGTAAGTCGATAGAATGATCTGTGCGTGTGTTTTAATTAATGAATGTGTGCGCTCATATTTTTAATATTTATTATATGATTTATTTAATTTAATGTTGTTATTTAAGATTTAAAACGCATTTTATTTATTTAAAAGTCGATTTTGAGAAATTTTGGTAGAACGGGCTACCTGGTGAGCCTTACCAGGACCGTGTGCACATGGTAGAAATTGAGAAGTGGATCCGAAATATTTATGACTGGTGAATGTTAAACTGGGACGGGTACCTTGGTGGAAGCCTATGCTCTCGGGGACCGTCAGTGATTGTAAGGTTAATAATGGACTAGGATGGGTGCCTCGATCGATGCCTTAGCTCTCGGGGACCGCCAGAGCCATATATTTGGAATAAATGAATGACTACGATTTGGTGCCTCGGTTGATGCCTTTGCTCTCAGAGACCGATAGTCTAGTTGGAATAAGTGGGCCATTTGGCCATTTAGATTTTTGGATTTAGGGTTCTACCGAGATTTTTCTAAAGCTATACTTATACATTATAAATTATTTTCACTATAAATATATAGTTTTCAAAAAGGGTTTTCAAACCATACAACTCTTTTATTGACTTACTCAGTGAGGTCTGATTCCCCTCAATTTATTTTTTTTCAGGAGCTTGGGAGTTCGACCTCAGACTACCTCCACGCCGGGTTTCTTTTTCACCGGCTATTTTATGTAGGTCATTGTAAGCTGTATTGTTGTATTATTCTAGGGTGCTACAGTAGTATATGTACTAAGAATTGTATTGTTTAAGTATATTTGTGTATTTATTTGTATGAACCACGCTTATGTATAAAGATTTAAGTTTGATTTATTATAAGTAACGTCGAAGCATATTTTATTTGAGCATCTGATTTAGTTATTTATGAGAAAAATCAGTTTGATAATGTGTTCTATTTTAAAATAAAGTTTTAAATTGTAAGGAGTTGTTTATCTTTTCTTTAAGGCTTACTACGGGTTTCGGAGGCCTTATGCCTTCCCATTCCCTAGTGCCAGTCATGTGCTCTCGAGTTCGGGTCGTGACAATAATATATTTAAATATTAAATAATTAAATATATAATAAAAAAGCAAAATCATATTTCTTAATTCTTAATTCTAAATTAAATAATTTTTTATCCAATTAAAATATGTTGAACAAAATAGGATTTTCGAAATGATGAATAAACAAACCACAAATAAATTCAAATTGCCTTTTCTCAAGTTCAAACAATCTTTTTATAGGTGTTTGCCCCGATTCAATCAGGGCATCAAATTGAAATATGAGTTTTATTAGTGGATTTATTAGTCAACAAGAAAAAATATTATCTAAGAGATGATTGGCAGTGCCAAAAATAAAATGTTTAATGAAAAAAGCAAGAGAAAAAAAAAAAGACAGAAGAGATTGTTAGGATTTTTAGAAATCTAAAGAAATGTTGAAATTAAATTGGACAATTAACTCTTTTGTATCTTTCTTTAACTCTTTTGTTTGGTCCCCTCCTCACATGACAATTTATCAAATTGTTGCTTTCACATTTTCCCCACATTTATCATTTGCTACTCTGCCGATAGTTATGTTTAGAAAAATTAAAAAAATAATTAGTTCTATCATAAATTTTAGATTAATTAACTATTAACTTGTATTTTAAAATTATTCATATTTATACTTTATTATTTTTGTTAATTATTTTAAATTTTATTTGTAAAATTTAATTAATTATATTTTTAAATCTATATAAAATAAATTTTTTAATTATTAATTTTTTTAAAAAAAATTTAAAAATTTTTCATTCATTAAAAATTAAAAATATATCTTTACAAATAAATAATATAATAAATTACAATAAAAAGTATCAAAATAAACTTTCATAAGATATGAAATCATTCGCTGTTATTTTTTAATCACATTAATAGAGCTATTTTGATTTGTAATTAATTAATTTTTGCACTTCATTCCATGGTAATAAGTAGCCATAAATTAATTTTAGGGTCTTTAATTTAGTACGATTGTAAAAATATTAATAAAAATTTCACAACAAAGAGAACTATAAATTTCACAAAAAAAACTACCAAATTTTCATAAAATGATTAAAACTTTAGGAAAGAAAATTAAAGTAAGATTTACTTTGTAAAAAATAAAATAATCACATACTACACTTTTTTTATATTATTATATATAATGAAATAATAAAATTTTTATTGATATTGTAAAACATAGACTACCGACTTGTTGTAAAATAAAGCATAAATTAACTTGTATATTTTCTTAAAAGGAAATCATTCGATTAAAAAACTATTTAGCATTTGAAACAAAGTGAATTAAAATATATTTTTTACTATGGCATAAAATACTAGATATTAATTTATTATAAAATAAATTATGAAAAATTCTATGGCAACTTTATCTTTTAATTACTTTTATTTTATTTTATTTTTATTACCAAGAGTGTATTTTATTATGTAATGGTAGTTGTTAAGGAAGAGTAGATTACTTTGAAAAAAAAACTATAAAATGCACCAATAAATTACAGATTAAAAAAAAATCACGTTTTTTTAATTTTTTTTATTTTTTTGTAACTCTCTGTAATATGAATGATGTAATTGTATCTTTCTTGCTTTTAAAAGAAATTGTATCTTTCTTAAATTGTATTTATTTTGTATATTATTACTTTGTTTTTTACAAAGTAAGATTCACTTTGTTAATAATAACTGTGAGATCATTTAACACATTTTCATCTTATGGTAATAATAATAAAGTATATCCAAAATAAATAAAAACTAAAATAATGGTAAAATTTCTTAAATTGGATTAATTACTAGTTAGATTTTATTTTATAAAATTATTTTAATTTATTATTTTAATTTTATATATTATATCGATTCTATTCAATTTTATTTTAATGATATAATGAATTATATTTTTTTAAAGTTATTTTTAAATCTATATAAAATAAATTTATAATTAATAAATTTTTTAGAGAAAAACTAAAATTTAAAAATATTATCAAATATTAATATTACCACTATTGAAATAAATTAAAAAATTCATTTTTAAATTTTAACATAAAATTTTAAATTTTTATTTTTATGTATTAATGAACAAAAATAATAAAAAAGTCATAATTTGTAAATTAAGTTATCATAAATATTAACATTAACAAAAAATACATAGTAAATATTTTTAACTATCATTTCAAACAATAATAAAATAAAAAATTATATTTTAATATTTTTAGAAAAATTAAATATTTTTATATTATTGATTAATATTTTTAGCAAATCAATTTTTTTTCTCATTTTTCTCCATTTCATACTTTTTTTTTCTTAATCTCTATTAGAAAAGTTTTTAAATAATACAATTAAAAGTTGAAAAGTGACTTTAAAATAATTAAAATATAAGATTTTTAATTAAAAAAATTACAAGATTATAAAAATATTTAAAAGTTAATTTTTAAATTTATTGCAAGAGTAGTAAAATTAGGATATGAAAGCAATTTTTTATATTTTATTTTTTTCTTCTAAGAAAGAAAATAAAAATTTTAAGAAGTTTCAAATTTATTTTATATGATCTAAAAATGAATTTTAAACATAAAATTAGATAGAATTAATACAATTTATAAAGTTTAAAAAATAAATTAAAATAATTTTAAAAATAAAATTTAATTGACAATTGTCTCAAAGTTAAAATAAAAATTCTTATTCCATTGCTTTTTAAGGCCACTTTTTTTTTTTTTTTTTTTTTTTTTCTAGTTTTGTCTTCTTTTTCTCACAGCCTCTAATTTTGTCACAACAATTGAAATCGAGAAACACAGAAGGAAGCTGTGTGCAAAATAAAAAGAATACATGACGACGAAATTGACAGACAGAGAATTAGAAGTACTCTGTGGATAGGAAGGAGCCTAAGATCTTCCCTTGAACTATTAATGGGAGAAATATTAACCATCGCCGGGAATATTGAAAAATATGTTTTAAAATTTTTAAAATTACATCAATTACATTTGGTCCCCTTCTCACATCAATTACATTGAAAAATAAATTTTTAAAAAAAATCTATTTGGCAACAAATTAATTAATATTAACTAATGTATTCTTTAGTAGATTGACTATAAATTAATTTTAATATTTTAGAATTTAAAATTAGTAAATATTTTTATTTTCCAAAATTTTATATATAATTTTTGTCAAATTTATATCTATTTGTATTATTGTCTAAAAAAATAACATAAATAAAAAATATTTGCATTAAAAAAATAAATATCTTTAAAAGCATCCTATGAAAGATGCTCCTTTTTATAGTTTTATTCTTTATATAAAAAAAAATAGCTAGCTAAATATGTCATTTAGAGGCCACCAATGACTCAACAGCGACAAGGTTATCTTTGAAAATTTGGTCCCCTCCTCATATGACTACATTAAAAAATTAAGGGTGAATTATTATTTATCCCATGTGCGGATGACTTCACTTGAGAGACAGAAACAGATATATGTGCAGTCGATATCTCTATTTAATTGAAAATTATTTTTCCTATCTAATTTGAATATTTTTTATTTATAAATTATCACTATATAGGAAAATAAATCTTTAATAAAATAAAAATATATATATGAAATATTAATAAATAATTTTATTTAAATCTAATAAATTATTTATATTTCATTTTTTATTTTATTTTATTTTATTCTAAAAGCATTTAATTTTAATTTTTAAATATTGTAAGAAGAAAGAGAAAAAAAATTAGATAATAAAAAAATCAATAGAAAACAAGAATATATATGAAAAATAGCAATGCATTAATTAACTTTTTGTATAAAGAATAAATTTTGATTTTCTATGTATAGAGAGTCAAACTCACTCTCTAATCTATAATTTAAATTTAGATAGTGAGTTGAAATACTATTTTTTATAATCACTCTTTATAATAAAGAGTTTAGGTTAAATAAAAAGTGGATTGAAAATACTTGTAATTAATATTCGTTTGTTTTTCATACATATTTTTATTTTATTGGCTTCTTTTTTTTGTAAAGAAGAGGGAAAAAATTAAAATTAAATATTTTTAAGATAAAATAAAATGAATAGTGAAATATAAAAAGAATATAAAAATTATATAAAATTATTTATTTTTTATTTTTTAATATGCTTACCTATAATATGCTCTTTTATTTTAAAAAACACAATTGAAGATGCTCTAAAAAATAAAAAATTTGGTCCCCTTGATTTTTTCGAAAAATAAATAAGAAGTTGCTTTCACATTCATCATTTGCTACTATCAATTAAATTATAAAAAAAATTATTATGATAGTTTTGTAACAAATAAGAAGTTTTATCCCAAATTTTAGATTAATTACCAATTAAATTTTATTTTATAAAATTATTTTAATTTATTTTTTTAACTTTATAAATTATATGTATGTCTATTCTATCCAATTTTATTTTAATGATGTAATTAATTATATTTTTTAAAATTATATTCAAATTTATATAAAATAAAATTTATAATTATTAAATTTTTTAGAGAAAAAATAAAATTTTAAAAAACTATTATAAATATTAAACTTTATTAGATAATATATCCCACATTGAAAACGTGCAAAGTAATAAATAACTTATAAGTGATGTATATTAGATCTTAACACAAGCTAAGTTTATGTTACATGGACTCAACTTTCTTTATAAGTCCGCACATGTGTATGCGTTTCAATGTCCATGGACTTATTTAACATGGTATCAGAGCAGGTCCAATTCTAGTGATCCAATCCAGTGTTACCGTTGCATGGTTTTCAAATCAAAAAATTATGGATTTCAAGTAATAACTGTTAAATTTCAGTTGCACTTAAGGAAAATGTTAGAGAATATATCCAATGTTAAAAATGTGTGAACTGATAAATAAATTATAAGTAGTATAGATTGGATCTTAGTACAAGTCAATTAATTTTACGTTACATAGGTAATGCCTCATTTATAAATTCATATATATATATATATATATATATATATATATATATATATATATATGCGCACCAACAGTGTCAAGTCTTGTAAACTTATTTAATAAACTTACCATTATTGAAATAAATTAAAATTCATTTTTCAATTTTTACATAAAATTTTAACTTTTTATTTTTTATGTATTAATGAACAAAAATAATAAAAAAGTCATAATTTTTAAATTAAGTTATCATAAATATTAACATTAATAAAAAAAATACAAAGTACTTTTAACTATCATTTCAAACAATAATAAAATAAAAAATTATGTTTACATACTTTTAGAAAAATTAAATATTTTTATAATCTTGATTAATAATTTCAGCATATCAAATTTTTCTCTTTTTTCTTCATTTCATACTCTCTTTTTTTTCTCAATCTTTATTAGAAAAGTTTTTAAATACTAAAATTAAAAGTTGAAAAGTGACTTTAAAATAATTAAAATATAAAATTTTTAGTAAAAAAATTATGAAAATATTTGAAAATTAATTTTTTATTTTTTTATTTTTTTTTCTTGTAAGAAAAGAGAATAATAAGTTTCAAATTTTTTTTACATAATCCCAAAATAAAATTTTAAAATAAAATTAAGTAAAATGATACAACTCATAAAGTTAAAAAATCAGATTGAAATAATTTTAAAAATAAAATTTAATTAATAATTAGCTCTATATTCAAAATAAAAATTTTATTTCAATTTTTTTCATGGCGTGCCTCTCCTATTTTTTTTATTCTTAATTTTGTCTTCTTTTATCTCACAGCCTCAAAGCTGCAAATAACCATGTCACAACAATTGAAATGGAGCAACTCAAAAGGAGGTTATGTGCAAAATAACAAAATATTAATGGCAGTAGATGGACATGAAATTATAATATCATGATATGGAGCTGGAAGTTGTTCGTAGCTGTGTCATTTTATGGCCACCAATGGGTTTCTCAATTTGAAATTTGGTCCCCTTCTCACATCATTGCATTTTAAAATATTAATGGCAGTAGATAGACATGATACTATATTATTATCCAAAATTTTGTATATAATTTGGTCAAATTTTATATCTATTTATATTATTGTCTAAAAAGGAAAACAAAGGTACCATAAATAAAATATTCGCATTAAGAAATTTTTTTTTTAAATTCCCAACAAAATGCCCCTTTTATAGTTTATTCTTTAGATTTTGTTTTATTTTTTTTAAAAGATAGTTTTATATGTCATTTTAAGGCCACAAAAAATTCTCAACATATGATGACGATAAAATTATTTTTTTAAAGTTTGGTTCCTTTTTTGTTAAAAAAAAGTTTGATCCCTCTTTATATGACTTTATTAAAAATAAAAAAAACTTTCTCCTCATTACTAAGATTTATTTAACTTAATTAAAATTATTAAATTAATTTTTTATTTAATTATAATATAATATAATATGTTGTAATAGCCAATTTTCAAGCTATCCAATGATTCTTCAATGCCCATTAAATAGGTAAAATTTATTTTTAATTTCTTAAACTTTTAAATTATATTACATTAAACTTTAATTGTGCTGTATTGATTTTTTTTTTTTACACACATTAAAAACTTCTTGCAAATATTTTTTTCTTTAAACGTATTCTAGCATTTTAAATTACTAAACTTTTTTTTGGTTATTTCGAGACAGTTAATATATGAAAAATTTAGCAAACTATTAACTATATTTGTGTTAAAAGTAATTTTTACATTTTATGATAAATGATGTATTCTAAAAAATTTGACAAAATACAAATAAATATTTAAGTGTTAAGTACATAATACAGTGGTAAAATTTTGTTCAATCAAGTGCAAATCTTAAGTTTGAAACCTCCTCCGAACCGTAGGCAGCAAATATGAACTTTTTGATTTCAATCAATGGGAGTAATTAGGAAATAAATAAAACTACTTACAGTATATAATGAAACATATTAACATTAACAACTACAGTGCTAATTATATTTGCAATAAAACAAATAAAAACTAGTATAAAAATAATTGAAAATCAATTGAGCTCACCGTTAATTAAACTTTTGAAGCACACCAAATGTCAAAGAATTGTAAAAAAATTCTTACATTATGTTTTAATATTTTTAATTTTTGTTTAATTTTAATACTTAAAATAATTTTTTAAACAAAAAGTATACTTTTTAATATTATTTAATTATAATTAAAAGATTTATTCAACATTAAAAATAAACTAAAGCTTTTTTATTAACTGAAAATAAAAAAAAAATTTCTTTTAAATAAATTTAGATAAAAATAAAAATATCAACTTTTACTTTATTGAACTACTTTTAATAAAATTTTCTAGTGATTTTTAAATTGATGATTAAATAAATTAAATTGGCAAAAGAATTTAAATTCTAACAATTTGAATTCTTATCACAAATTGAGAAAAAATTTTAAAAAGTGGGCAATATGTAAAAATCAAAATGTCATAAACTCAATACAATATAATTATATTTTTTTTATCTAAATTACTCGTGTTTGGAGTTCATTGACCGTAACTAATTCGATTTAACTCAAATAGAATTACAATAATAATAAAATTATTAACAACTTATTTAATGTAAATACATATATTAACATTTATATTCAAAACTTAATTTAAGTAAAAATAATTCGCTGTAAACTCATCCAATTTTGATATATAGTTATAGCTTAAAAATTCAATACAATAAATATTTAAAAGGTAAAGAATTGACACTGGATTTTGCCAAGTTGGAAGTTTTCCATAGGCCAAATCTATACTTAGCCCTCTAAATTTATAGTGAAAAACTCATTAGCTTTCAAAACTTAAGATCTAACCTTATAGATATTTCAATTTGTAAAATGTGATCTTATAGACACCTTCATACAGGGTTTTAATGACACGCGCTTCAACTGCAAATTGGCTCTATTGATATTTTCTTGACAAATTTCTTTGTAGTCCTTAGAATATTGTTAAATTTACCAACTTTATACCAAGAGTTATTTACTTTTCTTTACATATTATTGATATCTATATTTTTATTTATTTTATCAATAAAAACTAATTAATAAAATTTTTAATAAATAATAAATTTTTTAGAGACAAATAATTAATAAAATTAGCTACCAAACTAATTAACTCCTACATCAAAATTATTTATTTTTCAAAAAAAATCAAAATTATTTGTTAAAGAAAAAAATGAAAAGCACAGCTTCATCATTTCACCATTACCAATTTGTGTTTTATTTGCCACCACCACCACTGCAGATCGCTCCGTGCGTTATCATCTACATTTTTTTTGCCACCACCACCACCATCGCCCTCACCCTCGACCTCTACTCCGCCTCAATGTGTCACTGCCCTTGCCCTCGCCCTCACCTTTGCCACCGCCTCGACCTTGAACCCCCACTTCAATGATGGACGCGACAGAGACAGAGACAAAGACATAGATGGGTTGCTGCCCTCGCCCTCACCACCGTTCCACTCCTACCTACTTCGTCCATGGCTGCTTTCTTCGGTTTTCTTTTTTGGTTTTGATTTTTTTTTTGTTTTTGAATTTTGGATTTTGGATTTTGGTTTTAATTTTAGATTTTGGTTTTGATTTTGGCTCTTGGTTTTGGATTTTGATTTTGGTTTTTGATTTTACATTTTCATTTGGGATTTTGATTTTGATTTTGATTTTGGTTTTGATTTTGGATTTATAAGTGGCGGTAGCTTGGTGGTGATGGTGGTGGATCAATGGAGGGTGGTGGTGATCGATCAATGGTAGTGGTGGTGTATTAATGGTGGTTGTGAAAGAGATGGTGTGGTGGTGTATTAATGGTGGTTGTGAAAGAGATGGTATGGATAAAAGGATGATGAAATTTTAAGGAGTTAAATGATTTTTTTCTCTTAAAAATTACAATTTAATTATCAAATTATCATATATATGCAAATCAGTCCAAATTCTTAATCAATTAAGGATAATTTTGGAATTTTATATAATTATTGACATTTTGAATAATATATGAATATTAAAAAATTAAATTAAAGTATATGAATATTAAAAACTAAATTAAAATATCTAAATATTAAAAAAATTAAATTAAAATATCTGAATTAAATTAAAAATATTATTTACAACTTTTTAAATTAAAATATCTGAATATTAAAAATTAAATTAAAATATCTAAATATTAAAAAATTAAATCAAAACATCTAAATATTAAAAATATACTTGTGATTCTAATTTCAATATAATCAAGATTTATAAGTGTAAAATAAATTAATAATATTAATAATTATTATGTTTAAAATAATAAAAGAATGTTAAAATTTGAGAGAATCAAAATGATAATTGACAAAAATGATGAGAATTGTAAAAATAAATAGAGAGGAGAAAAAATGGAGGCAATATAAAAAATAAATTTTACAGATTAAAATATTTAAAAGCGAGTTTATAATTAGGATATTTATAACGTCATACTTTAAATACCGAGAACTAATGAATTTTTCGTATTAAGTTTTGGGTTTGGCCTTTTCCATAAAATTAGAATGAGAGGTGGCCATTTTAGAGCCATCCAACGATTCAATATTGGACACATTTTAAAATTATGTGGCGAGCGGGGGGGACTATTCCTTTTTTTTTTTTTTGGATGTGCAAAAAAAAATGTACATTATGGACAGGAGCCTACGGTCTTCCCTTCAACTGTGTGAACGAGAAGAGAACGTCTGTGCTGGCCAAATATGGTGGGGAGAAATATTAATGGCATGAGATCGACATGACAAGATAACAGACATGGCATGATAATATCACGTTATGGAGCTGGAAGGGCGTTAACCAATGGGTTCCTCTATTCAATATACCATCTTTTAAAATTTGGTCCCCTACTCATATCATTATATTGAAAAATATATATTTAAAAAAATATCAATTTAGTCACAAATTAAAATATTTTATAGCAGAAATAAATTTTATAAATAATAAAATAATAATTCACCGACAATTATAATAACACAAATCCATCTCATATATATATAATTTTTAATACAAATTTTAGTTCAAATCTTGAAAATACAAATCTCATACAAGCATAATACATAAATCCCACAACTTGACTATAACTACTGCAGTGTCTATAATATAAAATAAAGTCAAGCGAGCAGTTTACATAGTAAAGTCGGGGTGAAAGAAATCCGACGTAAGGGTCTGCTATTGAGGTCTGAAGACGAAAACTCTCCTTAAAAATAATCAACAGAGGGGAACTGAGTGAATTATTATAATATATATACATGCATAGCTAAATGACAATGCACACATTCAATAGTATATATAGTAAATATATATATATAGGCAAAATCATACAGATGTAGCAAAATCATTTTATATGTATACTGAAAATAATATCTGATTATGAAGGATCAAATAGAACCCTAAATGATCGCAACCTCAAAACAGTGTTAGACAATACTCTAGCCATACAGACTCACTTATTCCAAATAAATTCACTTGTTCCATTTGGACAGTAGACTAGCTCCGAGATACTAAGTCAATCGAGATCCAGTAGTCTGACTGTCAGTGTGATTGGCCCCGAGACACTTAGTCAACCGAGCTCCAGCAATCACACTCTCATATCACATCACACATCAAATCAAATCAATAAGATCAATATCCACAAATAGGTTAGTAATATAGCCTAAATGCTATCGTCATACTAGTACGTACTCTCGGTCCTAGTGTTGCCCACTAGGTAGCACGTTCTATTGATATCCTTCATTTATATATAAAACATACATTCATAAAATAAATAATGCATGACATTAATTAAAATAACAATATAAACCATATATATACTAGAAATATACAAAAAATAACCAAGTATATTTCCAGTATATATACGTCAAATGAATTCAATTTAGTTATAAAATAAATTAGAAATAAACTATAAATCTACTCAAAAACATTTTAAGAATAATTCATTAATAAAACATGCATATAATATACCAAAAATAAACCTAAGCAATTGTTAAACCATATATGCATATTTTATACAAATAAAGCATACATTTCTAAAAACATGCATCCTAAAATACGTATATATAAGATAACAACTCACAGTTGTACGCTCCATGAGACGGGTCCGACGGGCCTGGTCCACTAGGTCTCGGTCTCGGTGCAACTAAACAAACAAACGACAATACGAAATTAGAATAAGTCTATCGAAATCCCTACAGACTCAATCTAAGAATATCGGACACAAAATCAGAATAGGAACTCGACCGGATATCACATTTTACGAGAATTCCATCGAAAATTTGACAGAACCTCCCCTGTAAAACAGACATCTCTCTACTCAAAGAGTAGAGCCAGTCCTGCAAAGAAACACACTTCAAAAATATACAGCCACAAAATCCCTCGGTCGGACTTCCAAACTACAATTCCACCAACCGAGGTTCACAATTCATAAGATAACACATAACACATGAAAAATTCCAGAAATACTGAAAATACCCTTTAATACTCAAAATATAGCAATTTAGATATTGAAAACACTGAAAATAATTATTTATATACAATTAGAAGTAAAATTTTTATTTTATTTAGAATATTATTTTATTTCTAATTAGAATGTGAATAGGTTTTCTGTGTATATATAATGATTGTAACATTTTTTTTATAAATATAAAAAAATATATTTTCCTTAAATTTTTCTTTTCTTTTTTCTGAATTTTATTTTTCATAGTATCAAAACGTACTCATTGAAATCGAATTTTTGAATCCTTGAAATTGTATTTTTTTCTTTTCTTATCCTTTAAATCCTTTGAATTTTTGAAATTATTACCACTGAAAACACATCCATCGTATCTACTGGAACACCCAATTTTATTCAAACTCCTTAAAATAATTCTCCCTTTCTTACTAGAATTATTCTTGATGATACGAACTATCATCTATGGTCACAACTCATGTAGATGCAAATTGGAGTTAGAAATAAATCTGGCTTCCTTACTAGCACAATGCCAAAACCACCAGCAGGAGATAAAGCTTTGGAAACTTGGCTTATTGATAATAACTAAGTGAAAAGTTGGCTGATTGATTCCATGAGTTCGACATTGATGCAGAGATTCATTGGTCTTCCAATAACAAAGAAGATATGGGATGTTGTTTTAAAAACTTTCTATGATGGATCTGATGAAACTCAATTGTTTGAATTAAACTAGAAATCATTCACTACATGTCAGAATGATAGGTCGTTACCTGCATATTATAGTGAGCTGGTTGGAATATTTCAGGAAATTGATGCTCAGACTTGTGCTCAAGGGGAGGATGTTAATGGAATAGTATCAGTCCACAAGCATATTACCTGGCTTTGAACATATATTTTCCTAGTCAGGCTGGATTTGAAATTTAATAATGCTTGGAGTGAAGTACTACGGAAGGATCCACCTCTTGATCTTAAGTCTAGTTATGCATACGTGCGGAGGGATCATAACTAGCAGCATATGATGAAAGAGTTAAAGATTCTACTAGACCATGCAGTACTTGTAGCAGCTCAGACTTATCCCCAATTCAATGGAAAGGTACCGAATAAGTCCATCACATACACTTGCACTCATTATGGCGAAGTTGGACACTCTAAGGAATGGTGCTATAAAATTGTAGAATATCCAGAATTGTGCGATTTTAATAAAAGCCTGGTAAGAAGCTAAAAAAAGCTGCAATTGCCACCTTTAGTGGTATTAAACCAAGTGGTGATCTTGATGCCACATTAGGTATGAAAAATCTTACTCGAAATAATACATGAATTATTGATACAACTGCAACTGATCATATGAAAAACTCCACTCTCCATCGTACATCCATCTGACCATCAACCTAATAAAATATCCTGACTGCTAATAGAGGCATAACACCAGTCACTCATGAAGGATCAATATCTAACTTTGACTCTCTTAATCTAGATACTATTCTTCTTATTCTATCTCTTTCTTATAATCTACTATTTGTTGGCTAAATCATTGAAACTTTAAATTGCATTGTCAAATTTTAGCCTAATTATTGTGTATTTTAGGACATTGCAATGCACCAAATTCTTGGCTTTGGTGTTAAACATGGAAAGTTATACTATTTTGATTTACATGGTGATCTGAGTCAGAAGTCAAGTCAAGTCAATCAGGTCGGTAGAGGTTACTCGGTTAATGACTAAGTTATTTTGTGGCATCATTGTCTTGGTAATCTTTCTTTTCATTATCTTAAACAAATAAAACTGGAATTGTTTTTTTAGTACCATAGACTCTAAATTCAAGTGGATATATATGAATTGGCAAAAAGCCACCAGATTTCATATGTACCAAGTTATAATAAAAATTCAATTCCATTTATAAGCATTCATTATGATGTATGGGGACCTGCTCAGAATCCTACTATGTTTGGTGCTTGATATTTTGTAAAGTTTATTAATGAATGTACCCGAATGACCTAGGTATCACTACTTTCAAACAATAGAGATGTGTGGTTTGCTTTTCAGGACCTGTACAAAATAATGGCTATGCAATACCAGAGTAAAATCTGAGTCTTGCAGATTGATAATGGTAGGGAGTATCTTAACTTGAATCTTAAAGATTTTTGCCACGAGCATGACATTCGCCACTAAACATCTTGTGCCGACACTCCCCAATAGAATGGTATAGTAGAATGGAAGAATCGACAGTTATTGGAAGTCATCTGAGCATCGAATGTTTCTCGAGAATACTGGGGAGAGGTTGTTCGTTCCGTTGTGTATCTTATAAATCGAACTCCATTAAGAGTACTCAATTTCAAAAAACCTCTTCAGAAACTTCAGGAACTTGTCATATCTCCACCTCTCAATAATCTTGAGCCTCGAATCTTTGGATACTCGACATATGTTCATCAACCACTCGACCACTAGATCCTCGAGCTATCCGATGTATCAACTTTTACCTGATTGAACTACTTTTAATAAAATTTTCTAATGCTTTTTAAATTGATGCTTAATTAAATTAAATTGGCAAAAGAATTTAAAATCTAGCAATTTGAATTCTTATCACAAATTGAGAAATTTTTTTTGAAAAAGTGGGCAATGTGTGAAAGTAAAAATATAATAAACTCAATAGAATATAATTATATATTTTTTTATCTAAATTATTTGTGTTTGATGTTTATTGAATTATGATTAATTCAATTTGACTCAAATATAATTACAATAATGATAAAATTACTAACAATTTATTTAACATAACTACATATATTAAAATTTGAATTTAAAACTTAATTAAAAAAAATAATTTGGCTCATCCAATTTTGATATATAATTATAGTTTAAGAATTCAATACAATAAAAATTTAAAAGGTAAAGTACTGAAAATGGGTTTTGCCAAGTTGAAGTTTTACATAAAACTAGGATGGGTGGTGGCCATTTTAGAGCCACCTAACGATTCTTCGATATCTAATAAATAAACAATATTGGTCCCTTTCTCAGGTATGGTTATATGTGTTGACGAAGTAAATATTTTGATTGTATATATTAGGAAGTGTAGACACCTGATTCGGTCAGCCCATATTAGGGGATAAATTAGGGATGCTCAATTTGATTGGCCCATTGTCAAGCTCAATGATGAGAATGTGAAACTTGGACACAATAACCAAACTTGAATCTCTAATTGGAAATGGACTTGAAAGCCTAAAAGCCTCAAAAGCCCAAGAATTGGCCCAATTGTCTAAAAATAACCCAGGCCCGGGTCAAAGAGGCATCACCTCAGTGTAATGAGGTGATCGCCTCTTTGGTAGTTACCGTAGAGGCGATCGCCTCATCATAGAGGTGCTGCCTCTGTGGCAGACCATTTGCAACTGCATTTAATGCAGCTACAGCCATAGTGGCTAAATGGTGTGGGCCCTACACCCTAGACCTAATTTGTATGAGGAAAATATTTTTGGGGGGAAGGAAAAGGGCTATGGAGGCTCATGATCAGCTAGAAAGCTTAGGGGCATGGGCAAGGTAGGGGATAAAAAGAAAAAAAAGAGAGAGAACGAAAAAAAAAGGAGAGGACCAGAAGCAAAAGGCGAGAAACCATTGAAATAAAAGGAAGCTCTGAAAAGAAAAAATACTGAGAGAGACATTCTAGAGGAAAGGGGAAAGATCCAAGCCAAAGGAATTTATTTTCTTTAGGAGAGGAAAGAGGAAAGCTTGTGTTAAAGTAGAAATCACACTCTAGTGAGGATCATAACCAAAGACACATCTCTGAGGGCCTATCATTTTGGTAAAAAACCTGTGTTTAAACTCAATATCTTTATAATTTCATCATTTATATGTTTAGCTTGTATGTGACTGATTATTAGTATAATTTAGATATATTTTAGGTTTATTTCATTTGTTATACTACCTCATTGATTTGATCTTTTAAACTATTGCATGTAGCTGTACTTTGGCACCTGTTGGATGCATGTATGCATGCATTGCTTGCTTAGGATAGAAGTCTACTCATTTTGAGAGTTAGATTAGCCTGTCGATCAGGCGTCGCCCCCTGTCAATGAGGTGATCGCCTCTTCATAGAGGTGATCACTATATTGACAGGTCGACTAACTGCTTGGTTCTTCTCCCTTTATAAGATTTTGCGTAATGTTCACTTTACATGTTCTTTCTGTCTTCACGTATAATTATTTCATTGCATGATGACGATTATCTTGATTATTTAATGATTTCTTTGGCATGTGACATGAAAAACCTCTTTTTTTAGAATATTCCTTTATCAATATTGTTATATATGACTTCATGTTTTGAAAGAAGGAACTAACCGTATGATTATTGCAGGAATTACTTGATGATTTTCATAATTGAGCTATCCCTTTAGATCATTGTGCTTGTGTAAATGGTTTATTACTAGTTTACTTTTGGTATATGTACGGTTTATTTTCTGTATATTATTCTTTTATTGTGCCTAAAAATGTTGTAATCCCTAATCCCTTTCCCCATTTGATTCGAATGTATAGTTGTAAATTATTACTTATTTTATTTTTGTTGAATGTTGGGACTTTAAAAAGCATGAAATTGAATTAATGTACAAAATTGGACTTGATTGTAAAACTTAAAAATTGGATGGAGGCAATTACAATATATGTGGTAATAAAGAAATAATTGAATAATTATAGGTAATAAAACACAAAACACAAACGGAGGCCAACCATAAGGTTGGGTGGGCATTCCAAAAGCCCATACCCAATTTCTGAAATTGATCTCTGATGACGGCTTCTAGGAACCTCCGTGCGATCCAGTTGCTGTACAGTGTGTCTCGACTTTTATCTAGGTGGCAACTCCATCTCCGAATAGGCCCAAGATCTATATCGTATTTCCATATGGGCCTCGAACCCATATAGTGCCGTGGTCGCCAAACACTTGGGCGCGCGCTAAACCTCGTCGCCTACAGTGGCGACTCCACTAGGGATAGAGAAACTGATTCCAGTGTTTTGTGTTTTATCATCTTTAATTATTTTCTTATTTCTTTTGCATCTTATGCATTCACTACACATTTTGCACACAATGAGCACTTCAGTCCCAAATAAACTCGACAATAGTCAGTACTTTGCTACCTACATTTCATTCAAACCTGGTGGTGGAATATTTGATTATTGTCACTCGTGACATGTACTAATCCGCATTATTTGACCCTTGAGTGGGGAGACATATATGGATGTATATCATTATGGGAACCGAAGCCTTTTTACCCAAGACTCAAGCCCATGTAATGACCTAGCAACTATCCTTAGGAATTTTCCCCATATGCATGTGTGCTATGCCATATATTGGACCCTTAAAATAAATCTTGTGCCCATTAATAAGCAATCCAAGGTAAAATGGGCCCTCGTGTCCAACCAAAGCTCGTTATAAACAAACTAAGTCAATGAGGGCCTCTCATGCCTATTCATAACCCATTTTAAGTGGGCCTTGACAAGTGAGTTTATGGTGTTAAGGACCTTGGCTCATAGGAAATGGACTCAAGCTTTATTTAAAGGACCCGTTACTTGTCTGAATCATTTTGAGAGTTATCTTGCATACGTCAATTTTGTTATCCCCCATTGATAATTAAAACCTAGGCCAAAAATCCTAGGATAAGATACTCGCCATTGAATATGTGTGTGGGAGAAAAATAGGGTGAAAGTTTGCACGTTTAAGCTTCGCATTTTGGTTTTGTGTATCTTTTTATTTGTTTGCTTCTTAAGTTTTCTTAAAATGAAATGGACTTGCATATCATGCATACACGTCATGCATCATTTTAACAAACGATTTTGCAGCACTATAGATCCTTCAAGCTCAGCAGGGTGGGTCCGAATTAGTTCAAGTCATTTGGTTAGAAATTCAGAAGTGGGAATGGCAGGAGGGTTCAATCCAGAGGCACTTAAGGCACAATTAAAAAATGAAGTGATAGCAGAAACCTGATCTATGATGAGGGAGATGATAGGGGAAATTACTAAGCTCATCTGGGAGAATCAACCGGCATAGCCGTCCAATGCGTTACCAATCAATCTGATGGATCTTGATGAGGAAATCCTAATTAGGGGAATGGAAGAAGATGATGTGACGGTGCTGGCCAACCCATCAAACAGAAGAAATGTGAACCCAACCGAAGATGTGGGGCAAATTGAGTGGGCTAAGAGCATGACCAAGGCAATGAACCAAATGTAGATGATGATGAAGGAGAAGGGTATGGATGCCCCCCAAGATTATGCCGATCTGAATCTGGAAAGGGAAGATGAACCGTTGCCCTATAAATTCAAATTCCTGGTTATGAAGAAATACACTAGCGGCGAGGATCCCCATTTACATTTAAAAAAGTATGTGAATTATATGAAAGATACTGAGTTAACTGAGAGCCAGATCATCAAGCAGTTCCCTATTTCACTAGAGGGAGCGTCGATCTGCTGGTACTATAACTTAAAACCACATGTCCAATTAGATTAGAAGGAATTATGTGCCAACTTTATCAAGCAATATGGCCTCAATGTTCAGTTAGAGGTGTCCCTGAGAGATCTGCAGAACACCAAGCAGAACTTTAATGAGTCCTTTGCTGATTACTTGACTTGTTGGAGGGTAAAGCTGTCTTTGATGAGGCATAGGCCTGCTAAGTCAAATCAGTTAGTCCTAGCAATAGAGGGGTGTGTCCCGACACTGTCTAGAAGGCTGAGAGATTTGGGGATTAGAAACTTCAAAGAATTATACAGGTTTGGGGTCCAAAAAGAGTCAGATCTGGCTCAAGAAAAGAAATTCTTCAAAGGGAGGTATGGGGGCAAGGAAGGAGTTGGTTTGAGTGGTAATGTTCAAATCAATGCTATCCGACCACTGAGCAATAGCATACAGGTTAATACAGTTAGACAGCCCCGAAGATTTTTGAATTTGGGATGCCCTCTATCCAAAGAATTAGATAAGCTTATTGAGAAAAACCTGCTGCAACCTTTACCTTCACAACAACCCTTACCCGGTGCCAACCTAAAGCTTTTCTGTAAGTTTCACTAGACCATCGGACATGACATTGATAATCATGCCTAATTAAAGTATGAAATCCAAGACCTGATTAACTCAGGAAAGATTACCAACCTAGAAACCAGAAAGCCAAATACATAAACCAAACCCTTGCCCAACTACCGAAATATGCCACAACCAAATGAGCCCATTTTGATGATCAACATTGGTCTAACGGAGGAGCAAGTCTTAAACTCCTTAGTGGATGTCGCTCACAACTCCCTAGAAACCAAACTTGAGAACCCAAAAACCAAGCAAACACCCACAGAGTTGCATGTGCACACCTTGGACATATGAAGTTTTGATGATGAAAATAAGGGATGGGTAAACCTGTGGGACAACGAAAGAAGTAGATCAGGCCAGTTTGTGGGAAAGATTGAAGAAAAGAGGGAAGAACTCGAGATTGCTAAGTCTGAGACTAAAAAGACAGAAAGTTTAAGAAAAGGGAAAGAAGCAAAGCAAAGTGAGGGGATTATTGCCAGTGTATGGGAGTTACTTATGCATTCTAGGGATCATAGGGAGGCCCTGGTTCTATTGCTAGATCAGAAAAAGATCTCTACTAGCTATACCCCGGAATAGATGGTCACATCACTAATAGAAACTCCTTAAGGGATGATAACATTTTCTAATGATGACTTGCCTTTAGAGGGGAGGGACCACTATAAGGCTTTGTTCATCAAGGCTGAGGTTGAAGGGAAAAATGACTTGCTGTGTGATAGTTGATAATGGTTCTGCCATCAATGTGTGTCCATTGAAGATTCTGCCAAAGTTAAGGCTGAGATGGTCGACTTAAAGCCTTCTGAAGTAGTTATCAAGGCCTATGATGACACTAAAAGGTCTATGGAAGGAACATTCAGGGCATTGGTTAAAATGGGACCTATAGAGGTTTGGGTTGACTTGCACGTGATTGATATCCCAGTGACATTTGCCATTTTACTAGGAAGGCCATGGTTTCACTCATTAGGTGGCATCCCATCCATTGTTCACCAGAAGATTAAATTCCCTTATAAAGGAAGGGTTGTCACCATTTTTGCTGAAACTGAAGTCGTTATGGCTGCATTGAAATTGACCCCCAAAGAGAACTCCATTAGCCCCAGTTTTGAGGTTTGTGTAATTTATGAGGATGAGATGGATGAAAAGGTTCTAAAAATGATGTGCAGTATGAGGTTTATGCCCAACATGGGGTTAGGAAGAGATCAGAGCGGACATTCAGAATTTATAGAAAATAAGATGCCTGTTTTGAAGCACGGGCTAGGGTTTAAAGGGGCCGACGATACCGAGGGAGAGATAGATATCTGGGGCCAGTCTGAAAAGAAGGAAAAGGAAGTCGTGGCTGAAAAGAAAGCTCTATGGGAAGTCTTTATAAAGGAAGGCACCAGGTACCCCTACAATGGAACTCCAGAACCTCTCTTAATGGCTAGGGAAGTTATTCCAAGGTTTAAAATCTTGCCAAATTTATGAATAGAGCCAAAGGTATTGCTATTGAAGAAGCCCCTACTGAGGAGCTGGTGCTTGCTGAAGAAGAATTTAAAGAGAATGAAGCTACCTCAGAGTTGAAAGGCATTGATGATCAAAGCAAAGAACTTGATTTTGAAGCCTACATCCTAAACTCTATCATAGATGTCTTTTATGATGACTATGATGTTTCTTTTATTTCTCTATTTGAAATTGATAATCTTTTCTTTTTAAAAGTGAATGCAATGAAGTATGAATTTGCTTATTTATGTGATGTGTCCCCTAATGGTTATTCTGTTTGTGATGATCATTTCATGCATATGTTTGACATTAATTCCATGCAAACTGAATCATTTAATTTGGGCACAAATGATAATCCTAAAAATATATTACTTGCTTCTAGTCTAACTCATGATGAGAGAGAAAAAATGAAAGAAATCTAAACCAAGAGATAGAAAGTATTTACTTGGAGTTATGAAGACATGCTCGAAATCATTAGGGAGATTTTAGAACACAGGATCCCCACATACCCTCACATAGCGCCAATAAAGCAAAAGCAAAGGAGGTTGAGGCCGGAATGGGCTCTCCTGATCAAGGAAGAAGTTGGAAAATAGTTAAAGGCAAAGTTTCTAGAAGTGGTAGAGGACACCCAATGGTTAGCAAACATAGTTCCTGTTCCTAAGAAGGATGGAAGGGTCAGAGTGTGTGTGGACTACCGAGATTTGAATAAGGTCTGCCCTAAGGATGACTTTCCGCTACTACACATCAATACACTAATTGATAGCATGACTTTTAACGTAATGTACTCTTTCATGGATGAATTTTCAGGGTACAATCAAATCATGATGGCGGTGATGGATAAGTTAAAGAAATCCTTCACTACTGAATGGGGCGTATATTGTTATCGAGTGATGCTTTTTGGATTAAAGAATGCAGGGGCCACTTACTAGAGGATGGTGACCGCTTTGCTATATAACATGATTTACAAGGAGGTAGAAGTGTATATGGATGATATGATAGTGAAGTCCACAACCAGGGAAGGACACTTCGAGGCACCAGATAAGTTTCTGGCAAGGGCAGAAAAGTGCAAGCTTAGACTGAATCCTAAGAAGTGTGTTTTTGGGGTTACCTGGGAAACTATTGGGACACATTGTCAGCCAGAAAGGAATAGAGGTAGATCCGGATAAAATTAAGGCAATCAGGGATATGCCCATGCCAAAGAATGAAAAAGAGGTCTAAGGGTTCCTGGGGCATTTGCGGTATATCAACAGATTTATAGCCAAATTGATAGCCGTTTGCAATCCCATCTTTAAGCTTCTAAAGAAAGATCAACCCATGGTGTGGGATGAAGGTGTTAACAAGCCTTTGAAGCTATCAAGGATTATTTAATGAATCCTCCTATTCTGCAACTGCCAAGGCCGAGTAAAGCCTTAATCCTATATCTAGCAATTGAAAAAGATGCAATAGGGGCAATGTTGGCACAGGAAGGCAAAGAGAAGATAGAGCACATTGTGTATTACTTGAGTAAAAAACTTCTGCCTTACAAAACTAGTTATAGCCTTATGGAGAAAACGTGCCTAGTAGTGATTTGGGCAATGAAAAAACTCCAACACTATTTTTCAGTCTTATAAAGTGCAGGCAGTTTCTAAACATGATCCCCTCAGATATCTCCAGCAGACCTCATCTTTTACAGGAAAGTTGGCTAGGTGGATCATTCTACTCACAGAGTTTGACATAGAGTATATAGCCAAAAAGACGATGAAGGGAAGAGCGATAGTAGACTTCCTGGCACAGAGCCTAGTGGATGATGACCAAGAATGGAAGTTGGAGTTTGCTAATGAAAACCTAGGGGCAATAGAGGTATAAGGTTGGGAAATGTACTTTGACGGAGTCGTCAACAACAAAGGGGCCAGAATAGGTGTGATTTTGGTTACACTAGAGGGAGTGATGATCCCGATGGCAAAAAGACTTGAGTTTGAGGCAACCAATAACCAAGTAGAATATGAGGCCTGCATTTTCAGTCTGGAGGCATTACGCGGTGCGGGAGCAGAAAATGTTACCGTATACGGGGACTCTATATTAGTCATAAAATAAAATGCTAAGGAATGAGAGATAAAGGAGGACAGATTGAACCCATATTGGGCATATCTGGCTATTATCTTGTGCTCATTTACTCATTATAAGTTTGTTCACTTGCCGAGAGAAGGAAACCAGATAGTTAATGCCTTAGCCATACTGGCCTCCATGTGGGAAAGTGGGAAACAGCTAGAAGCCAAGCCTTTAATTCTAATGAAATCTTGAGGCCCCTGTTATAAAGAGATAAGGGTGACACTAGTCGACGTTGTTAAGAAACCTTGGTTTTATGACTTATAAAGATATATAGAGACTGGGCAATTTTCGAATGACACTAATAGGAAAGAGAGGGTATCCCTGCAAATGTTATCTAGATAGTTCATACGTCACAATGGGATGTTGTACAAAAGAATGCCAACTGGGGTACACCTCAGATGTGTCGATAAGGATGAATCCTGAAAGCTTATGGAAGCAATTCATGAAGGGATATACGGGCCACACATGAACGGGACAGTCTTGGCAAAGAAAATAGCTCATCAGGGGTACTTTTGGCTCACTATGGAAGCAAATTGTGTTAAATTTATGAAGAAATGTCACAATTGCCAAACTTATAGTGACGTTAGCCACTTACCATCTATGGAGCTTCAAGGAATGACTTCTCCTTAGCCGTTTGCTGTGTGGGGGATTGACATCATAGGAGAGGTAAGGCCAAAAGCAACTAATGGCCATTGGTATATTATTATGGCTATCGATTACTTCTCCAAGTGGGTTGAGGCTGAATCTTATGCTACTATGGGTTCGAAGTAGATGTCGAGGTTCATAAAAAAGAATATAATTTACAAATATGGTTTGCCACACCATATAGTTACAGACAATGGGGTTTAATTTGGAGCAAAAATGGCTACGTTGCTGAAGGACTACAAGATTGAGCACCACAAATCATCTCCATATAGGTCGTAGGCAAATGGGGCAGTAGAAGCAGCCAATAAGAATGTGAAAAAGGTCCTAGCCAAAATGTTAGAAAATTACCGAGATTAGGTGGAATACTTACAATTCGTGTTGTAGGGGTATCGAACCACTGCTAGAACCTCAACAGGGGTCACTATGTACTCTTTAGTTTATGGATGTGAGGCCCTTTTGCCAGTGGAGGTTGAGGTAAGGTCATTGAGAGTCCTCATAGAATCTAAAATCCCAGAGTATTAGTGGGTGGAGAGTCGATTGGCTCAGTTGACATTGCTGGATGAAAAGAGGTAGAAAGCTATGTATCATTCTCAGTTGAATTAAAAAAAAATAGCCCATGCCTATAATAAAAAGATCAAGCCAGGGAAGATTCAAGAAGGGGATTTAGTACTGAAGCTCACAAAGTCAATCATGACACTCGAGGGAAATTGAAGCCCAACTAGGAAGGACCGTATCTGGTAAAGAAGTTATTTTCGAAAGGCGCCGCCATTTTGTTTGATATAAAGGGAAACAAGTTTAAGGAGCCTGTCAACCTACACATACTCAAAAAATACTTTATGTGAAAAGTCTCGCTAAGGAGAAAACCTCGAAAAGATGCTATCTAGGCAAAAGGTAGAGACAAAAGAAAAGAGAGTCCTGTTGGATTGAAAACCTCAAAAGAGGAGGTCCAGGAAAAAGTTAAGGACGTGTAAAAGGAGAGAGAGAGATGCAAAATGGTTAGTTAGAAAACTTGCAAAGGTAAGCCAACTAACAACATGAGATGTATCAGAAGTGAAATGAATATACGTATTAGGCTCAAATTAAATGAAATAGATTGCTTCAATTATTGTTAAACATTGCATAAAGTGTTAATTATAAGTTGTTTAACCAATAAAAGGGAAACTACATCTAACAAAAAGGAAAATGATGACTTAATTTCATGAGCTAATTGTGTTTTCTTTTCTTTTGTTGGTCACCCCGAGAGCTTAATACTTGTAATTCTCTTATTCTCTTATATCTAATAAATTCATCTTTTTCTGTCTGTTGCAAGTAAACCCATGCTTTGTAATGATCGTCAGTAGTTTGATCTCCATTATAGTCTAAGTTTCTCTCAATGATTCTTCAAGGACAAGTTGCCACCAAATGGTCTAGAAAATTTTGAGAAATGGGGCCTGGTTTGAATTCATGGGCTAATTTTTATGATTAGTTGTTTGTGACCGTATTGACGATAGAGGCGGGCTGGATTATAAAAGGTGGCAAAGTGAAGATCAGTGAGTGGAACACAATATGTATAGGACCGGATGGTCACATGCTACAATCCCCACCAAGGGCACATCCAACGGATTAGAGTGTTAGGAAATGTTAATAGCCAGCTGTGAATATCTGCCAGAATGGGATGTAGCTTCTTTGTTTGGTAATGTTTGGCCTTGTAATGCCTAATGTCTTAAGGGGGTTCGAGCAGACTCAATTTTTCCTAAAGCCACATTTGCAATTCGATAAATGGTTAGGTGCAAATGATAGGATAGTTGAAAGTCAGGAATTGATATTGGAGAGCTTACCTCCAATAGAAAGGGGCTTCCTGAGAATCATCATGTTTTTATGAATTTGTCTAATCCAATAATAGTTTTTGCTAAAATGAGAGGGAAGGGATTGAACCCTGATTCCACCTAATCAAGAATGGAAAGGACCTTTGAATCACAATGTCTGGAGGAAGAAACCAATCGAAACTGGGCATATAAATAGAGGGCCATCATGTGGGGCCAGCAAGTTTCTTCTTTGTCCATACCCATGATGATCTTGAGGAAGGATTCTAATACGATTTCTGAATCGAGAATATAGTGAGAAGAGGATTGGGGTGGAAGGTTAGATATATAAGCCAATTAGTATTGAATGGAGTGAAGGTTTGGGTTCTCAAGGTTAAGAATCGCAAGTTAGTAAATGGAATCTGTGTGATGACTGAGAATTGCTTCGAATTCCTCTGATAGGGGACATATTTCCACTGTGTTGAACTGGAAAACATGCTTCTGGGGGTCCTAAAATTGAGCCATGGCATAAAGGAAGGGGAAATTGATCCTCCTAGCATGTAGTGATTTTAAGATCGAAGATTTGAATGGCTCTAACCTAGCCCAAGACCTATTATCCAAACCTTTTAAGATCAGTTATAGTAGTTTAAGACTCCGTTTAGTCATGGTTCAAGCTTTCAGGGGTGCCTAAAGAGAGAAACTAGGGGTTAGGGACGAAGGTGACTTAAGAGCAAGGCTGGACAAGGGTTTTGAATTTTTAAAGGGGCAGGACCGCCTGCTGATGAGGCAATTGCCTCATCAATGAGGCATTACCTTAGCAGCAAGAGGTGATTGCCTCTTTATTAGGAAGCCATGAGGTGATCGCATCTTCAGCAGTGTCAGTTGTTAGGCTTCATCGGACTGTGCAATCTCAGCAAATGTAAATTAGAGTGTAGTGGGGCAGGTGCACACACATGTAATCATTGAAATCAACTTGCATGTAAAAGAATAAATTTATTTGAGATAAAAGTTGAATTCTGTAAACAAAAAAAGGGGGGAACAAAAAAGTGTATGTGTTCATTGTCTAAGCTAGATAAATCAGTCAAAAGGGGGAAAAACAATTCATTGGCCATGATACATCAAGCATCTGATTCGACACCCTTAGGGTCATCCCCTCCTTCAGCGCCACTGCCACTCCCATCCTTGTCGTCATCATCCTCATTGATCTGGAACACATCAATCTGGCGCTCAAGGGTGGTAATCCTGACCCTACTAGCCTCATCCCAGTCCTGTTCAGATAAATCACAGGTTAGTGAATCATGCAAGCATACATACATGTAGGGAATAGAAAGACTCTTACCCTCAATTGTTGGGTGACCTTTAGCATGTAATCTCTTTGGGCCTTTATCATGCGGTACATGTATAGGCCCTGCTCTAGAAAAATTTGTATTATTGTATGAATGTTAGGATTAATGGGCGGGTTGAGAATAAAAGTGAAAGTAGGTAAAGAGTGAACTTACATGAGTGGCACCGCTAGGGGTGCATGCAGGTGTCAGTGTCACAACCCAAAACAGGGGCCATGACCGGCGCTAGGGAATGAGAATTCTTTCGAATCCGGAACCCGTAGCAAGCCTAAAAATAAAATAAAACATGCAATAGTAATAATAACCATATAATATGCAGCAGAAATGAAAATCATAAATATAATAATAACATTCTCATCACTGGATTTAAATCAAATCTCAACTCATCATATATATAAAATCTCTTTAATACAATCCAGTTTCAATATAATACATCTCTTTAAATAAAATACATGAAATCCAATACTTTAATTCACAACTACTGCAGTATCTAGATTATAAAATAAGACTCAAGTAAATAATTTACACAAAGAAGCCGGGGCGGAAGAAATCCGACGTATCGACCTGCTACTGAGGTTTGAAGAAGTTGACTCTCGTGAAAAATAGTCAACGGAGGGGAGTCAGACCTCACTGAGTGAATTACTATAATATATATGCATACACACTAAATGATAATGCATACAATCAACAGTATATATATAATATGTATATATACAGGCAAATACACACAGATGCAATAAAATCATTTTTATATATATTTTATTGAAAATCATCTTTATTGAAGGATCACATAGAACCCTAGAATATCAAAACCTCAGAAAATAGTGTTAAACAACACTCTAGCCATACAAGCTCACTGAATCCAAATATATCCACTTAATCCATTTAGACAGTAGACTGGCCCCGAGACACTAAGTCAACCGAGCTCTAGCAGTCTAACTGCCAGTGTGATTGGCCCCGAGACACTTGGTCAACCGAGCTCCAGCAATCACACCCAAATCACATCACACATATCAATAATCACATTCAATCACTATCCATAAATAGTTAGTAATATAGCCTAAAGCTATAGGCGTACCGGTACGTACTCGGTCCTAGTGCTGCCCATTAGGTAGCACGTTTTATTGATATCCTTCATCATTAATAATATAAAACATTCATTCACAAAAATAAATGATGCATGAATGTAAATGAAATAACAATATAACCCATATATATACCAGAAATATACCAAAAGTAAACCAGGTATATTTCGAGTATATATATGTCAAATAAATCTAGTCAAATCATAAATTAAACTAAAAATATATTTAAAAACATTTTAAATATATTTTATTAAAAAAACATACCTGGTTTTTATATACAGGCAATGCATACACACTAAGTGACAATGCATACAATCAACAGTATATATATAATATGTATATATACAGGCAATACACACAGATGCAATAAAATCATTTTTATATATATTTTATTGAAAATCATCTTTTATGAAGGATCACATAGAACCCTAGAATCTCGCAACCTCGAAAACAGTGTTAAACAACACTCTAGCCATACAGGCTCACTTATTCCAAAATATATCCACTTAATCCATTTAGACAATAGACTGGCCCCGAGACACTAAGTCAACCGAGCTCCAGCAGTCTAACTGCTAGTGTGATTGGCCCCGAGACACTTGGTCAACCGAGCTCCAGCAATCACACCCAAACCACATCTCACACATATCAATAATCATATCAAATCAATATCCATAAATAGTTAGTAGTATAGCCTAAATACTATAGGCGTACCTGTACGTACTCGATCCTAGTGCTGCCCACTAGGTAGCACGTTCTATCGATATCCTTCATCATTAATAATATAAAAGATTCATTCACAAAAATAAATGATGCATGAACGTAAATGAAATAACAATATAATCCATATATATACCAGGAATATACCAAAATTAAATCAGGTATATTTCGAGTATATATACGTTAAATAAATCCAATCAAATCATAAATTAAGCTAGAAATATATTTAAAAACATTTTAAATATATTTTATTAACAAAACATGTATATAATTTATTATATACCAAAAATAAACCAAAAATATACTTAATATAAACTTAAGAAATAATCAAATTATTTATGCATATTTAATCAACATAAAACATGCATTTCTAAATCATGCGTCCTAATAATATATATATAGTATAGTAACTCACCTAGTGCGCTCCACGAGACGGGTCCGACGGGCCTGGTCCACTAGCCCTCGGTCTCGGCGCAACTAAACAAACAAATAATGACAGACATTAGAATAAACCTAATAGAAAACCTAGAATTCGATCTAGAGTATTAAATACAGAAACAGAATTAGGGTTCGACTAGATATCACGTTTTACGAGAATTCTACCAAAAATTCGACAGAACCTCCCCTGTAAAATGGACATCTCTCTACTCAAAAGAGTAGAGCCGACCCTGCAAACAAATACACTTCGAAAAACTACACAAAGCATAATCAAAATCCCACGGTCGGACTCCAAACTACAATCCACCGACCGGGGTCCACAACCACAGAATAATTCCAGATATACCAAAAATATCATTATAACATAGAAATGCATTTTATACATAGAAATTATATAATTAACCTTTAAACACATTAAAAACCGACGAAAACTTAATTTAGTTGAAAAATCGTATATTATATATATAATTGAAAATAATTCACGAAAAATAGTTTTAATTAGTTAAAAATACTAAATAATCTGTAGAAATCATTTTTATACCTTATATAACTTTTAAAACCAATTAATTACATTTTTAACCAATTTAGGGTAAAATTATCAAAATACCCATATATATATAAATATACTTAAATTACTTCAAAAATTCACCAAAAATTATACAATTATCCAAAATTAATTTTCTCAACATATTTATCAATAATATCAATAATTAAACTCAATTAACCAATTAATTTCAAATAAAAACACATTTAGCCTAATTTTCCCAAAATTCCATAAACTTCAATAATTCAAAATAAATACTTAGAAATTCATAAAAATTCCAAATAAATTCCTATAATTCATTTAAACACCTTATTTAACCATAAACTCCAATTTCATAATTTAAATAATTAATTTCCGAAAATTAGAAAATAAAATTAAATATTCAAAAATACCCAAAAATCCAAAAAATCTCTAAAAATTCCACAAAAATTCATACATGTATATTGAGCTACTAGGAACAACATTTGTGAAGGGAGTTTTCATGAATCAACCAATTCGAAGCTCAAAAAAATTGAAAACCCTAATATGGCCGAATTCGAAAAATCGAAACCTAAGCAAATCTAAACCATTTTAGCTCAAACCAAAGCTATAATCACACTCACCGGAGCTTAAGGAGAAGAAAGAGACCGGCGGTGTCGAAAATGGTGGTCGGAATCGCGAGGGAAGAAGAAAATGCAAACTCTCGGCTTTCGGCGATATCAAGCTTCCCCGGCGCCGGAAATGAGCTCTGCAGGCGGCGGAATGGCTAGAGGAAGGTGGTGGCACACCGGACGGCACTCTCACGGCAAGGGAACAGCATGGCAAGCGTCCGGATGGCGAAGGGAAAGTGATCGGGGAAGAAGGAGGCTCGGGGGCAGTTTTGTAATTTTCCAAAGTTTGATAATTTTTAATGTATATATGTATATATATATACTTTATACTATATAATAAAATAATATTAAATTACACACATTAAATATACACCACACACATAAAATTTAATATTTTAATAATTTATATTAAATAAAAATAATTAAATAACAATAAAACAAATAAATAATTAATAAAATATTAGGGTAATACTAAACCCTAATTAAATAAATATACACACACATAGGCTTTTTTTAGTATTTTAAAAATACGTATGAGTTCATGCGAGTCCGAAAATATATTTAGAATAATTAATAATAAATTATTTACGTGAAAATTTCCCCGAAAATGCAAGTCCCGGGAAAATTTTACGTAAAGTACTGTAAATAATACACAGTATTTAAAATAGGTTTTAAATACATATCAACTCATGAAAATATCGTAATATATACAAAAAAATTATTAACACTGTATATCTCGGTACAGTGTAAAAATATTTAAAAAAAAAAATACGGGATATTACAGTCTTCCCCCCTTACAAGAATTCGTCCCCGAATTCCAAAAGATAAGATTACAAGATCAGGAAGGAAAGAGATACGGGTAAGAAGCTCACATCTCAGCTTCAGTCTCCCACGTATGCTCCTCGACTCTATTGCTACGCCACAGAACCTTGACCATCGGAATCTGTTTCGATCGCAACTGTCGAACTTAAAAATCAACGATCGCCACAGGTTCTTCCACAAACGTCAAATCTTCACTCACTTCTACACTGTCGGGTTGTAACACGTGAGAAGGGTCTAAGATATACTTTCTCAACATCGAGATATGAAATACTGGATGCACCTGCGACATACTCGGAGGCAAATCCAACCGATATGCAACAATGCCAACTCTCTCCAGAATCTCAAACGGTCCAATATATCTCGGTGCTAACTTACCCTTCCTACCAAATCTCATCACACCCTTCATCGGAGATACCTTCAGAAAAATAAAATCTCCAAATCTTCAAAGCAAAGATCATTGCAGCCATCTCAAGATCATGTGTGGGATAGTTCTGCTCATGCTTCTTCAACTGCCTCGAAGCATAGGCTATCACCCTTCCATTCTGCATCAGCACACAACCAAGACCAATTCTAGAGGCATCACAGTAAACTGTGAACTTATCCACACTATTAGGCAAAGCTAACACTGGCGCTGTGGTCAACTTCTCCTTCAACAACTGGAAACTATTCTCACAAGCTTCTGACCACTCAAATCTAACATTCTTCTGAGTCAAGCGAGTCATAGGGGCTGCTATTCTAGAAAAATCCTGCACAAACCGCCTATAATACCCGGCTAAACCCAAAAAACTTCGAATCTCTGTGACAGAAGTAGGTCTAGGCCATTCAGACACTGCCTCAATCTTCTGTGGATCAATCTGAATACCTTATTTAGAAACTACGTGTCCAAGAAAAGAAACACTCTCCATCCAGAAATCACACTTCGAGAATTTAGCATAAAGCTGATGATCTCTCAGTGTCTGTAGTACAATCCTCAAGTGATATACATGCTCTTCCATACTCCTAGAATATACTAGTATATCATCAATGAAGACTACCACAAACTGATCCACATACGGTCTGAATACCCTGTTCATCAGGTCCATAAAAGCTGCTGGTGCATTAGTCAAACCAAAAGACATCACCAGAAACTCATAATGGCCATATCGTGTACGGAATGCTGTCTTAGGAATATCAGCCTCACTGATCCGCAGCTGATGATAACCCGACCTCAAGTCAACCTTAGAAAAGAATTGTGCACCCTGTAGCTAATCAAACAAATCATCTATCCTCGGGAGAGGATACTTGTTCTTCATTGTCACCTTATTCAACTCTCTGTAGTCAATGAACAGTCTCAGGGTACCATTCTTCTTCTTCACAAACAGGACTGGTGCACCCCAAGGAGAAACACTAGGTCTAATGAAACCTTTATCCAACAACTCTTGCAACTGCTCCTTCAACTCTTTCAACTCTGCAGGAGCCATACGATAGGGTGGCATAGATATAGGAGTAGTACCTGGAACCATATCTATACATAACTCAATCTCTCTGTGAGGTGGTAAACCTGGCAACTCCTCGGGAAAAACATCAAGAAACTCACAAGCAACAGGAACATCTGTGAGTGACAACTTCTCCACTGACGTATCCCTGACCAATGCCAAATATCCCTAACAACCTTTCCTCAACAACTTCCTAAGCTGTAATAGCAGAAATAAGATTCTGAGGTGCTGAACTCCTATCACCCACAAACTTAAAATCTTCTTCATCAGGAATTCTGAAAGTCACCTTTTTATTCCTGCAATCTACCACGGCATAGTGCTGAGATAACCAATCCATTCCCAAAATAACATCAAATTCCATCACATCTAACAGAATCAAATCAATGGGTAATTCTCTATCTCCCACGAGAACTGGACAACCAGAAAGAACAATATCGGCGTCCAAGGAATCGCTCAGAGGAGTGGCAACAGACAAAGGAAAAGCCATCCTTTTAGCTTGCCAATAAGATTTAGAAGCAAAAACAGGAGAAACAAACAAATGCGTGGCACCCGGATCAAACAAAACCCATGCATCCAGGTAACAAACAGAAACAATACCTGCCACGACTGCATTAGATGCCTGAGCATCCTGCTGAGTGAGATGAAAGACTCTGGCCTGACCTCGACCTCCCTGCTGACTGGTAGAAGCCTGGCCAACACCTCTGGCACCTCCTCTAGCACCTCTACCACGACTCTGCTGTGGGACAAACTGAGTTGAACTCTGATGCTGGGCTGGTGGTAACTGAAATGGCACGGGTGCTGCACTAGCAATCGACTGTTGTGGGAATTACGGAATCTGCTGCTGCTGATACCCAGAATAAGGACACGATCTAGCAAAATGTCCTGTCTGCCCGCATCTGAAGCATGTCAGCGGTGTCAGATAACACGGTCCCTGATGGACTCTGCCACAAGTCTGACAAACACTGGCCGCTGATCCAGAACTACGACCACTACTGCTGCTCGAAGCACCTGACTCAAATCTGAATGATCTACGCTGACCTCCACGGCCATGTCTACTGCTCTGATGCACTCACTACTGCTGTCTCTGACTCTGCTGAGTTAGACCTCACTGCTGACTACTCGATCCAACATGAAAACTCGAATATGGAGTAGCTTGCAATCCACTCGACTGAACTCCTAGTTGGTAATAATCAGGCATCGCTCCCTGCCTAACTAATCTCAGCTCAATCTCCTTAGCTAGCTCAATCACAGACTCGAGAGTAAGGCCTGCTATAGGCATACCAGCAAAAGCTGAACCCAAACCAGTAACGTATGTCGTGACAGCGAAATACTGATCTCGCATCAGATCCTCAGCATATCTACCCAGACGAAGAAACTCTCGGGTATACTCCTCTACAGATCGATCTCCACGAGAAATACTGATCAAACGAAGACGATAGCTCAGACGAAGAGGCTCTGGATAAAATCTCCTCATAAATCGCTATCAAAACTGAGCCCATGTCATCGTCATCATGTAAGGCTGAATCATTTGAATGAACCAATCTAGAGCTGGTCCCTCGACAGACAACTCAACAATCATGATCCACTGGTACTCGGTATGAGCAGTCCGAGTCCCAGTCTCAATCGCATGCAGAAAATCTAATGGATCAGAAGTACCATCAAAAGCAATCCTGCCAACTCGGGCATAGAACAAAGCTGCCTCAGGGTCAGACATACCCTGCTGATAGGCAGGCTGAACAGGCTGAACAACTGGAGGAACAGGAACATCAAACTCAGGCTCAACAGGCTCCTCGTCCTGTAACTCTCTCTGCCTACGGCGACCTGCCGCTCCTCGAGGTCTACCTCTGCCACGACCTCTACGTCTAACTGGCTACTCAGGAGGTAAAACCTCATCCTGAAAAGACTCATCATCCTCAGCCTCAACGACCGGTGGAGCGACACGCGCTCGCCTCCTCATTATGAAAAGATAAACGGAAAGATTCAGACAAAATAGACAACGGAGGAATAACGTTGAAAACTACAACAAGGAATACTCATCAAGACATACTCGAACCTAATACACTGTAGTAGTCCAACAGAAAACACAACTTTAAAACTAGGGCCACAACTCACAAAACTAAGCCCTGACACAGATCTCCGCTCTGATACCAACTTTGTCACGACCCAAAACAAGGGCCATGACCGGCGCTAGGGAACGGGAATTCTTTCGAATCTGGAACCCGTAACAAGCCTAAAAATAAAATAAAACATGGAATAGTAATAATAACCATATAATATGCAGCGAAAATGAAAATCATAAATATAATAATAACATTCTCATCACTGGATTTAAATCAAATCTCAACTCATCACATATATAAAATCTCTTTAATACAATCCAGTTTCAATATAATACATCTCTTTAAATAAAATACATGAAATCCCACACTTTAATTCACAACTACTGCAGTGTCTAGATTATAAAAATAAGACTCAAGTAAATAATTTACACAAAGAAGCCGGGGCGGTAGAAATCCAGTGTATCGACCTGCTACTGAGGTCTGAAGATGTTGACTCTCTTGAAAAATAGTCAACGGAGGGGAGTCAGACCTCACTGAGTGAATTACTATAATATATATACATACACACTAAGTGACAATGCATACAATCAACATTATATATATAATATGTATATATACAGGCAATACACACAGATGCAATAAAATCATTTTTATATATATTTTATTGAAAATCATCTTTTATGAAGGATCACATAGAACCCTAAAATCTCGTAACCTCGAAAATAGTGTTAAACAACACTCTAGCCATACAGGCTCACTTATTCCAAAATATATCCACTTAATCCATTTAGACAGTAGACTGGCCCCGAGACACTAAGTCAATCGAGCTCCAGCAGTCTAACTGCCAGTGTGATTGGCCCCGAGACACTTGGTCAACCGAGCTCCAGCAATCACACCCAAACCACATCTCACACATATAAATAATCATATCAAATCAATATCCATAAATAGTTAGTAGTATAGCCTAAATACTATAGGCGTACCGGTACGTACTCGATCCTAGTGCTGCCCACTAGGTAGCACGTTCTATCGATATCCTTCATCATTAATAATATAAAAGATTCATTCACAAAAATAAATGATGCATGAACGTAAATGAAATAACAATATAATCCATATATATACTAGGAATATACCAAAAGTAAACCAGGTATATTTCGAGTATATATACGTTAAATAAATCCAATCAAATCATAAATTAAGCTAGAAATATATTTAAAAACATTTTAAATATATTTTATTAACAAAACATGTATATAATTTATTATATACCAAAAATATACTTAATATAAACTTAAGAAATAATCAAATCATTTATGCATATTTAATCAACATAAAACATGCATTTCTAAATCATGCGTCCTAAGAATATATATATAGTATAGTAACTCACCTAGTGCGCTCCACGAGACAGGTCCAACGGGCCTGGTCCACTAGCCCTTGGTCTCGGCGCAACTAAATAAACAAATAACGACAGACATTAGAATAAACCTAATAGAAATCCTAGAATTCGATCTAGAGTATTAAATACAGAAACAGAATTAGGGTTCGACTGGATATCACGTTTTACGAGAATTCTACCAAAAATTCGACAGAACCTCCCCTGTAAAACGGACATCTCTCTACTCAAAAGAGTAGAGCCGACCCTGCAAACAAATACACTTCGAAAAACTACACAAAGCACAATCAAAATCCCACGGTCGGACTCCAAACTACAATCCACCGACTGGGGTCCACAACCACAGAATAATTCCAGATATACCAAAAATATCCTTATAACATAGAAATGCATTTTATACGTAGAAATTATATAATTAACCTTTAAACACATTAAAAACCGACGAAAACTCATTTTATTTGAAAAACCGTATATTATATATATAATTGAAAATAATTCACGAAAAATAGTTTTAATTAGTTAAAAATACTAAATAATCTGTAGAAATCATTTTTTATACCTTATATAACTTTTAAAACCAATTAATTACATTTTTAACCAATTTAGGGTAAAATTACCAAAATACCCCTATATATATAAATATACTTAAATTACTTCAAAAATTCACCAAAAATTATACAATTATCCAAAATTAATTTTCTCAACATATTTATCAATAATATCAATAATTAAACTCAATTAACCAATTAATTTCAAATAAAAACACATTTAGCCTAATTTTCCCAAAATTCCATAAACTTCAATAATTCAAAATAAATACTTAGAAATTCATAAAAATTCCAAATAAATTCCTATAATTCATTTCAACACCTTATTTAACCATAAACTCCAATTTCATAATTTAAATAATTAATTTCCGAAAATTAGAAAATAAAATTAAATATTCAAAAATACCCAAAAATCCAAAAAATCTCTAAAAATTCCACAAAAATTCATACATGTATATTGAGCTACTAGGAACAACATTTGTGAAGGGAGTTTTCATGAATCAACCAATTCGAAGCTCAAAAAAATTGAAAACCCTAATATGGCCGAATTCGAAAAATCGAAACCTAAGCAAATCTAAACCATTTTAGCTCAAACCAAAGCTATAATCACACTCACCGGAGCTTAAGGAGAAGAAAGAGACCGGCGGTGTCGAAAATGGTGGTCGAAATCGCGAGGGAAGAAGAAAATGCAAACTCTCGGCTTTCGGCGATATCAAGCTTCCCCGGCGCCGGAAATGAGCTCTGCAGGCGGCGGAATGGCTAGAGGAAGGTGGTGGCACACCGGACGGCACTCTCACGGCAAGGGAACAGCATGGCAAGCGTCCGGATGGCGAAGGGAAAGTGATCGGGGAAGAAGGAGGCTCGGGGGCAGTTTTGTAATTTTCCAAAGTTTGATAATTTTTAATGTATATATGTATATATATATACTTTATACTATATAATAAAATAATATTAAATTACACACATTAAATATACACCACACACATAAAATTTAATATTTTAATAATTTATATTAAATAAAAATAATTAAATAACAATAAAACAAATAAATAATTAATAAAATATTAGGGTAATACTAAACCCTAATTAAATAAATATACACACACATAGGCTTTTTTTAGTATTTTAAAAATACGTATGAGTTCATGCGAGTCCGAAAATATATTTAGAATAATTAATAATAAATTATTTACGTGAAAATTTCCCCGAAAATGCAAGTCCCGGGAAAATTTTACGTAAAGTACTGTAAATAATACACAGTATTTAAAATAGGTTTTAAATACATATCAACTCATGAAAATATCGTAATATATACAAAAAAATTATTAACACTGTATATCTCGGTACAGTGTAAAAATATTTAAAAAAAAATACGGGATATTACAGTCTTCCCCCCTTACAAGAATTCGTCCCCGAATTCCAAAAGATAAGATTACAAGATCAGGAAGGAAAGAGATACGGGTAAGAAGCTCACATCTCAGCTTCAGTCTCCCACGTATGCTCCTCGACTCTATTGCTACGCCACAGAACCTTGACCATCGGAATCTGTTTCGATCGCAACTGTCGAACTTAAAAATCAACGATCGCCACAGGTTCTTCCACAAACGTCAAATCTTCACTCACTTCTACACTGTCGGGTTGTAACACGTGAGAAGGGTCTAAGATATACTTTCTCAACATCGAGATATGAAATACTGGATGCACCTGCGACATACTCGGAGGCAAATCCAACCGATATGCAACAATGCCAACTCTCTCCAGAATCTCAAACGGTCCAATATATCTCGGTGCTAACTTACCCTTCCTGCCAAATCTCATCACACCCTTCATCGGAGATACCTTCAGAAAAATAAAATCTCCAAATCTTCAAAGCAAAGATCATTGCAGCCATCTCAAGATCATGTGTGGGATAGTTCTGCTCATGCTTCTTCAACTGCCTCGAAGCATAGGCTATCACCCTTCCATTCTGCATCAGCACACAACCAAGACCAATTCTAGAGGCATCACAGTAAACTGTGAACTTATCCACACTATTAGGCAAAGCTAACACTGGCGCTGTGGTCAACTTCTCCTTCAATAACTGGAAACTATTCTCACAAGCTTCTGACCACTCAAATCTAACATTCTTCTGAGTCAAGCGAGTCATAGGGGCTGCTATTCTAGAAAAATCCTGCACAAACCGCCTATAATACCCGGCTAAACCCAAAAAACTTCGAATCTCTGTGACAGAAGTAGGTCTAGGCCATTCAGACACTGCCTCAATCTTCTGTGGATCAATCTGAATACCTTATTTAGAAACTACGTGTCCAAGAAAAGAAACACTCTCCATCCAGAAATCACACTTCGAGAATTTAGCATAAAGCTGATGATCTCTCAGTGTCTGTAGTACAATCCTCAAGTGATATACATGCTCTTCCATACTCCTAGAATATACTAGTATATCATCAATGAAGACTACCACAAACTGATCCACATACGGTCTGAATACCCTGTTCATCAGGTCCATAAAAGCTGCTGGTGCATTAGTCAAACCAAAAGACATCACCAGAAACTCATAATGGCCATATCGTGTACGGAATGCTGTCTTAGGAATATCAGCCTCACTGATCCGCAGCTGATGATAACCCGACCTCAAGTCAACCTTAGAAAAGAATTGTGCACCCTGTAGCTAATCAAACAAATCATCTATCCTCGGGAGAGGATACTTGTTCTTCATTGTCACCTTATTCAACTCTCTGTAGTCAATGAACAGTCTCAGGGTACCATTCTTCTTCTTCACAAACAGGACTGGTGCACCCCAAGGAGAAACACTAGGTCTAATGAAACCTTTATCCAACAACTCTTGCAACTGCTCCTTCAACTCTTTCAACTCTGCAGGAGCCATACGATAGGGTGGCATAGATATAGGAGTAGTACCTGGAACCATATCTATACATAACTCAATCTCTCTGTGAGGTGGTAAACCTGGCAACTCCTCGGGAAAAACATCAAGAAACTCACAAGCAACAGGAACATCTGTGAGTGACAACTTCTCCACTGACGTATCCCTGACCAATGCCAAATATCCCTAACAACCTTTCCTCAACAACTTCCTAAGCTGTAATAGCAGAAATAAGATTCTGAGGTGCTGAACTCCTATCACCCACAAACTTAAAATCTTCTTCATCAGGAATTCTGAAAGTCACCTTTTTATTCCTGCAATCTACCACGGCATAGTGCTGAGATAACCAATCCATTCCCAAAATAACATCAAATTCCATCACATCTAACAGAATCAAATCAATGGGTAATTCTCTATCTCCCACGAGAACTGGACAACCAGAAAGAACAATATCGGCGTCCAAGGAATCGCTCAGAGTAGTGGCAACAGACAAAGGAAAAGCCATCCTTTTAGCTTGCCAATAAGATTTAGAAGCAAAAACAGGAGAAACAAACAAATGCGTGGCACCCGGATCAAACAAAACCCATGCATCCAGGTAACAAACAGAAACAATACCTGCCACGACTGCATTAGATGCCTGAGCATCCTGCTGAGTGAGATGAAAGACTCTGGCCTGACCTCGACCTCCCTGCTGACTGGTAGAAGCCTGGCCAACACCTCTGGCACCTCCTCTAGCACCTCTACCACGACTCTGCTGTGGGACAAACTGAGTTGAACTCTGATGCTGGGCTGGTGGTAACTGAAATGGCACGGGTGCTGCACTAGCAATCGACTGCTGTGGGAATTACGGAATCTGCTGCTGCTGATACCCAGAATAAGGACACGATCTAGCAAAATGTCCTGTCTGCCCGCATCTGAAGCATGTCAGCGGTGTCAGATAACACGGTCCCTGATGGACTCTGCCACAAGTCTGACAAACACTGGCCGCTGATCCAGAACTACGACCACTACTGCTGCTCGAAGCACCTGACTCAAATCTGAATGATCTACGCTGACCTCCACGGCCATGTCTACTGCTCTGATGCACTCACTACTGCTGTCTCTGACTCTGCTGAGTTAGACCTCACTGCTGACTACTCGATCCAACATGAAAACTCGAATATGGAGTAGCTTGCAATCCACTCGACTGAACTCCTAGTTGGTAATAATCAGGCATCGCTCCCTGCCTAACTAATCTCAGCTCAATCTCCTTAGCTAGCTCAATCACAGATTCGAGAGTAAGGCCTGCTGTAGGCATACCAGCAAAAGCTGAACCCAAACCAGTAACGTATGTCGTGACAGTGAAATACTGATCTCGCATCAGATCCTCAGCATATCTACCCAGACGAAGAAACTCTCGGGTATACTCCTCTACAGATCGATCTCCATGAGAAATACTAATTAAACGAAGACGATAGCTCAGACGAAGAGGCTCTGGATAAAATCTCCTCATAAATCGCTATCAAAACTGAGCCCATGTCATCGTCATCATGTAAGGCTGAATCATTTGAATGAACCAATCTAGAGCTGGTCCCTCGACAGACAACTCAACAATCATGATCCACTGGTACTCGGTATGAGCAGTCCGAGTCCCAGTCTCAATCGCATGCAGAAAATCTAATGGATCAGAAGTACCATCAAAAGCAATCCTGCCAACTCGGGCATAGAACAAAGCTGCCTCAGGGTCAGACATACCCTGCTGATAGGCAGGCTGAACAGGCTGAACAACTGGAGGAACAGGAACATCAAACTCAGGCTCAACAGGCTCCTCGTCCTGTAACTCTCTCTGCCTACGGTGACCTGCCGCTCCTCGAGGTCTACCTCTGCCACGACCTCTACGTCTAACTGGCTACTCAGGAGGTAAAACCTCATCCTGAAAAGACTCATCATCCTCAGCCTCAACGACCGGTGGAGCGACACGCGCTCGCCTCCTCATTATGAAAAGATAAACGGAAAGATTCAGACAAAATAGACAACGGAGGAATAACGTTGAAAACTACAACAAGGAATACTCATCAAGACATACTCGAACCTAATACACTGTAGTAGTCCAACAGAAAACACAACTTTAAAACTAGGGCCACAACTCACAAAACTAAGCCCTGACACAGATCTCCGCTCTGATACCAACTTTGTCACGACCCAAATCAAGGGCCATGACCGGCGCTAGGGAACGGGAATTCTTTCGAATCTGGAACCCGTAACAAGCCTAAAAATAAAATAAAACATGGAATAGTAATAATAACCATATAATATGCAGCGAAAATGAAAATCATAAATATAATAATAACATTCTCATCACTGGATTTAAATCAAATCTCAACTCATCACATATATAAAATCTCTTTAATACAATCCAGTTTCAATATAATACATCTCTTTAAATAAAATACATGAAATCCCACACTTTAATTCACAACTACTGCAGTGTCTAGATTATAAAAATAAGACTCAAGTAAATAATTTACACAAAGAAGCCGGGGCGGTAGAAATCCAGTGTATCGACCTGCTACTGAGGTCTGAAGATGTTGACTCTCTTGAAAAATAGTCAACGGAGGGGAGTCAGACCTCACTGAGTGAATTACTATAATATATATACATACACACTAAGTGACAATGCATACAATCAACATTATATATATAATATGTATATATACAGGCAATACACACAGATGCAATAAAATCATTTTTATATATATTTTATTGAAAATCATCTTTTATGAAGGATCACATAGAACCCTAAAATCTTGTAACCTCGAAAATAGTGTTAAACAACACTCTAGCCATACAGGCTCACTTATTCCAAAATATATCCACTTAATCCATTTAGACAGTAGACTGGCCCCGAGACACTAAGTCAATCGAGCTCCAGCAGTCTAACTGCCAGTGTGATTGGCCCCGAGACACTTGGTCAACCGAGCTCCAGCAATCACACCCAAACCACATCTCACACATATAAATAATCATATCAAATCAATATCCATAAATAGTTAGTAGTATAGCCTAAATACTATAGGCGTACCGGTACGTACTCGATCCTAGTGCTGCCCACTAGGTAGCACGTTCTATCGATATCCTTCATCATTAATAATATAAAAGATTCATTCACAAAAATAAATGATGCATGAACGTAAATGAAATAACAATATAATCCATATATATACTAGGAATATACCAAAAGTAAACCAGGTATATTTCGAGTATATATACGTTAAATAAATCCAATCAAATCATAAATTAAGCTAGAAATATATTTAAAAACATTTTAAATATATTTTATTAACAAAACATGTATATAATTTATTATATACCAAAAATATACTTAATATAAACTTAAGAAATAATCAAATCATTTATGCATATTTAATCAACATAAAACATGCATTTCTAAATCATGCGTCCTAAGAATATATATATAGTATAGTAACTCACCTAGTGCGCTCCACGAGACAGGTCCAACGGGCCTGGTCCACTAGCCCTTGGTCTCGGCGCAACTAAATAAACAAATAACGACAGACATTAGAATAAACCTAATAGAAATCCTAGAATTCGATCTAGAGTATTAAATACAGAAACAGAATTAGGGTTCGACTGGATATCACGTTTTACGAGAATTCTACCAAAAATTCGACAGAACCTCCCCTGTAAAACGGACATCTCTCTACTCAAAAGAGTAGAGCCGACCCTGCAAACAAATACACTTCGAAAAACTACACAAAGCACAATCAAAATCCCACGGTCGGACTCCAAACTACAATCCACCGACTGGGGTCCACAACCACAGAATAATTCCAGATATACCAAAAATATCCTTATAACATAGAAATGCATTTTATACGTAGAAATTATATAATTAACCTTTAAACACATTAAAAACCGACGAAAACTCATTTTATTTGAAAAACCGTATATTATATATATAATTGAAAATAATTCACGAAAAATAGTTTTAATTAGTTAAAAATACTAAATAATCTGTAGAAATCATTTTTTATACCTTATATAACTTTTAAAACCAATTAATTACATTTTTAACCAATTTAGGGTAAAATTACCAAAATACCCCTATATATATAAATATACTTAAATTACTTCAAAAATTCACCAAAAATTATACAATTATCCAAAATTAATTTTCTCAACATATTTATCAATAATATCAATAATTAAACTCAATTAACCAATTAATTTCAAATAAAAACACATTTAGCCTAATTTTCCCAAAATTCCATAAACTTCAATAATTCAAAATAAATACTTAGAAATTCATAAAAATTCCAAATAAATTCCTATAATTCATTTCAACACCTTATTTAACCATAAACTCCAATTTCATAATTTAAATAATTAATTTCCGAAAATTAGAAAATAAAATTAAATATTCAAAAATACCCAAAAATCCAAAAAATCTCTAAAAATTCCACAAAAATTCATACATGTATATTGAGCTACTAGGAACAACATTTGTGAAGGGAGTTTTCATGAATCAACCAATTCGAAGCTCAAAAAAATTGAAAACCCTAATATGGCCGAATTCGAAAAATCGAAACCTAAGCAAATCTAAACCATTTTAGCTCAAACCAAAGCTATAATCACACTCACCGGAGCTTAAGGAGAAGAAAGAGACCGGCGGTGTCGAAAATGGTGGTCGAAATCGCGAGGGAAGAAGAAAATGCAAACTCTCGGCTTTCGGCGATATCAAGCTTCCCCGGCGCCGGAAATGAGCTCTGCAGGCGGCGGAATGGCTAGAGGAAGGTGGTGGCACACCGGACGGCACTCTCACGGCAAGGGAACAGCATGGCAAGCGTCCGGATGGCGAAGGGAAAGTGATCGGGGAAGAAGGAGGCTCGGGGGCAGTTTTGTAATTTTCCAAAGTTTGATAATTTTTAATGTATATATGTATATATATATACTTTATACTATATAATAAAATAATATTAAATTACACACATTAAATATACACCACACACATAAAATTTAATATTTTAATAATTTATATTAAATAAAAATAATTAAATAACAATAAAACAAATAAATAATTAATAAAATATTAGGGTAATACTAAACCCTAATTAAATAAATATACACACACATAGGCTTTTTTTAGTATTTTAAAAATACGTATGAGTTCATGCGAGTCCGAAAATATATTTAGAATAATTAATAATAAATTATTTACGTGAAAATTTCCCCGAAAATGCAAGTCCCGGGAAAATTTTACGTAAAGTACTGTAAATAATACACAGTATTTAAAATAGGTTTTAAATACATATCAACTCATGAAAATATCGTAATATATACAAAAAAATTATTAACACTGTATATCTCGGTACAGTGTAAAAATATTTAAAAAAAAATACGGGATATTACAGTCTTCCCCCCTTACAAGAATTCGTCCCCGAATTCCAAAAGATAAGATTACAAGATCAGGAAGGAAAGAGATACGGGTAAGAAGCTCACATCTCAGCTTCAGTCTCCCACGTATGCTCCTCGACTCTATTGCTACGCCACAGAACCTTGACCATCGGAATCTGTTTCGATCGCAACTGTCGAACTTAAAAATCAACGATCGCCACAGGTTCTTCCACAAACGTCAAATCTTCACTCACTTCTACACTGTCGGGTTGTAACACGTGAGAAGGGTCTAAGATATACTTTCTCAACATCGAGATATGAAATACTGGATGCACCTGCGACATACTCGGAGGCAAATCCAACCGATATGCAACAATGCCAACTCTCTCCAGAATCTCAAACGGTCCAATATATCTCGGTGCTAACTTACCCTTCCTGCCAAATCTCATCACACCCTTCATCGGAGATACCTTCAGAAAAATAAAATCTCCAAATCTTCAAAGCAAAGATCATTGCAGCCATCTCAAGATCATGTGTGGGATAGTTCTGCTCATGCTTCTTCAACTGCCTCGAAGCATAGGCTATCACCCTTCCATTCTGCATCAGCACACAACCAAGACCAATTCTAGAGGCATCACAGTAAACTGTGAACTTATCCACACTATTAGGCAAAGCTAACACTGGCGCTGTGGTCAACTTCTCCTTCAACAACTGGAAACTATTCTCACAAGCTTCTGACCACTCAAATCTAACATTCTTCTGAGTCAAGCGAGTCATAGGGGCTGCTATTCTAGAAAAATCCTGCACAAACCGCCTATAATACCCGGCTAAACCCAAAAAACTTCGAATCTCTGTGACAGAAGTAGGTCTAGGCCATTCAGACACTGCCTCAATCTTCTGTGGATCAATCTGAATACCTTATTTAGAAACTACGTGTCCAAGAAAAGAAACACTCTCCATCCAGAAATCACACTTCGAGAATTTAGCATAAAGCTGATGATCTCTCAGTGTCTGTAGTACAATCCTCAAGTGATATACATGCTCTTCCATACTCCTAGAATATACTAGTATATCATCAATGAAGACTACCACAAACTGATCCACATACGGTCTGAATACCCTGTTCATCAGGTCCATAAAAGCTGCTGGTGCATTAGTCAAACCAAAAGACATCACCAGAAACTCATAATGGCCATATCGTGTACGGAATGCTGTCTTAGGAATATCAGCCTCACTGATCCGCAGCTGATGATAACCCGACCTCAAGTCAACCTTAGAAAAGAATTGTGCACCCTGTAGCTAATCAAACAAATCATCTATCCTCGGGAGAGGATACTTGTTCTTCATTGTCACCTTATTCAACTCTCTGTAGTCAATGAACAGTCTCAGGGTACCATTCTTCTTCTTCACAAACAGGACTGGTGCACCCCAAGGAGAAACACTAGGTCTAATGAAACCTTTATCCAACAACTCTTGCAACTGCTCCTTCAACTCTTTCAACTCTGCAGGAGCCATACGATAGGGTGGCATAGATATAGGAGTAGTACCTGGAACCATATCTATACATAACTCAATCTCTCTGTGAGGTGGTAAACCTGGCAACTCCTCGGGAAAAACATCAAGAAACTCACAAGCAACAGGAACATCTGTGAGTGACAACTTCTCCACTGACGTATCCCTGACCAATGCCAAATATCCCTAACAACCTTTCCTCAACAACTTCCTAAGCTGTAATAGCAGAAATAAGATTCTGAGGTGCTGAACTCCTATCACCCACAAACTTAAAATCTTCTTCATCAGGAATTCTGAAAGTCACCTTTTTATTCCTGCAATCTACCACGGCATAGTGCTGAGATAACCAATCCATTCCCAAAATAACATCAAATTCCATCACATCTAACAGAATCAAATCAATGGGTAATTCTCTATCTCCCACGAGAACTGGACAACCAGAAAGAACAATATCGGCGTCCAAGGAATCGCTCAGAGTAGTGGCAACAGACAAAGGAAAAGCCATCCTTTTAGCTTGCCAATAAGATTTAGAAGCAAAAACAGGAGAAACAAACAAATGCGTGGCACCCGGATCAAACAAAACCCATGCATCCAGGTAACAAACAGAAACAATACCTGCCACGACTGCATTAGATGCCTGAGCATCCTGCTGAGTGAGATGAAAGACTCTGGCCTGACCTCGACCTCCCTGCTGACTGGTAGAAGCCTGGCCAACACCTCTGGCACCTCCTCTAGCACCTCTACCACGACTCTGCTGTGGGACAAACTGAGTTGAACTCTGATGCTGGGCTGGTGGTAACTGAAATGGCACGGGTGCTGCACTAGCAATCGACTGCTGTGGGAATTACGGAATCTGCTGCTGCTGATACCCAGAATAAGGACACGATCTAGCAAAATGTCCTGTCTGCCCGCATCTGAAGCATGTCAGCGGTGTCAGATAACACGGTCCCTGATGGACTCTGCCACAAGTCTGACAAACACTGGCCGCTGATCCAGAACTACGACCACTACTGCTGCTCGAAGCACCTGACTCAAATCTGAATGATCTACGCTGACCTCCACGGCCATGTCTACTGCTCTGATGCACTCACTACTGCTGTCTCTGACTCTGCTGAGTTAGACCTCACTGCTGACTACTCGATCCAACATGAAAACTCGAATATGGAGTAGCTTGCAATCCACTCGACTGAACTCCTAGTTGGTAATAATCAGGCATCGCTCCCTGCCTAACTAATCTCAGCTCAATCTCCTTAGCTAGCTCAATCACAGACTCGAGAGTAAGGCCTGCTGTAGGCATACCAGCAAAAGCTGAACCCAAACCAGTAACGTATGTCGTGACAGCGAAATACTGATCTCGCATCAGATCCTCAGCATATCTACCCAGACGAAGAAACTCTCGGGTATACTCCTCTACAGATCGATCTCCACGAGAAATACTGATCAAACGAAGACGATAGCTCAGACGAAGAGGCTCTGGATAAAATCTCCTCATAAACCGCTATCAAAACTGAGCCCATGTCATCGTCATCATGTAAGGCTGAATCATTTGAATGAACCAATCTAGAGCTGGTCCCTCGACAGACAACTCAACAATCATGATCCACTGGTACTCGGTATGAGCAGTCCGAGTCCCAGTCTCAATCGCATGCAGAAAATCTAATGGATCAGAAGTACCATCAAAAGCAATCCTGCCAACTCGGGCATAGAACAAAGCTGCCTCAGGGTCAGACATACCCTGCTGATAGGCAGGCTGAACAGGCTGAACAACTGGAGGAACAGGAACATCAAACTCAGGCTCAACAGGCTCCTCGTCCTGTAACTCTCTCTGCCTACGGCGACCTGCCGCTCCTCGAGGTCTACCTCTGCCACGACCTCTACGTCTAACTGGCTACTCAGGAGGTAAAACCTCATCCTGAAAAGACTCATCATCCTCAGCCTCAACGACCGGTGGAGCGACACGCGCTCGCCTCCTCATTATGAAAAGATAAACGGAAAGATTCAGACAAAATAGACAACGGAGGAATAACGTTGAAAACTACAACAAGGAATACTCATCAAGACATACTCGAACCTAATACACTGTAGTAGTCCAACAGAAAACACAACTTTAAAACTAGGGCCACAACTCACAAAACTAAGCCCTGACACAGATCTCCGCTCTGATACCAACTTTGTCACGACCCAAAACAAGGGCCATGACCGGCGCTAGGGAACGGGAATTCTTTCGAATCTGGAACCCGTAACAAGCCTAAAAATAAAATAAAACATGGAATAGTAATAATAACCATATAATATGCAGCGAAAATGAAAATCATAAATATAATAATAACATTCTCATCACTGGATTTAAATCAAATCTCAACTCATCACATATATAAAATCTCTTTAATACAATCCAGTTTCAATATAATACATCTCTTTAAATAAAATACATGAAATCCCACACTTTAATTCACAACTACTGCAGTGTCTAGATTATAAAAATAAGACTCAAGTAAATAATTTACACAAAGAAGCCGGGGCGGTAGAAATCCAGTGTATCGACCTGCTACTGAGGTCTGAAGATGTTGACTCTCTTGAAAAATAGTCAACGGAGGGGAGTCAGACCTCACTGAGTGAATTACTATAATATATATACATACACACTAAGTGACAATGCATACAATCAACATTATATATATAATATGTATATATACAGGCAATACACACAGATGCAATAAAATCATTTTTATATATATTTTATTGAAAATCATCTTTTATGAAGGATCACATAGAACCCTAAAATCTCGTAACCTCGAAAATAGTGTTAAACAACACTCTAGCCATACAGGCTCACTTATTCCAAAATATATCCACTTAATCCATTTAGACAGTAGACTGGCCCCGAGACACTAAGTCAATCGAGCTCCAGCAGTCTAACTGCCAGTGTGATTGGCCCCGAGACACTTGGTCAACCGAGCTCCAGCAATCACACCCAAACCACATCTCACACATATAAATAATCATATCAAATCAATATCCATAAATAGTTAGTAGTATAGCCTAAATACTATAGGCGTACCGGTACGTACTCGATCCTAGTGCTGCCCACTAGGTAGCACGTTCTATCGATATCCTTCATCATTAATAATATAAAAGATTCATTCACAAAAATAAATGATGCATGAACGTAAATGAAATAACAATATAATCCATATATATACTAGGAATATACCAAAAGTAAACCAGGTATATTTCGAGTATATATACGTTAAATAAATCCAATCAAATCATAAATTAAGCTAGAAATATATTTAAAAACATTTTAAATATATTTTATTAACAAAACATGTATATAATTTATTATATACCAAAAATATACTTAATATAAACTTAAGAAATAATCAAATCATTTATGCATATTTAATCAACATAAAACATGCATTTCTAAATCATGCGTCCTAAGAATATATATATAGTATAGTAACTCACCTAGTGCGCTCCACGAGACAGGTCCAACGGGCCTGGTCCACTAGCCCTTGGTCTCGGCGCAACTAAATAAACAAATAACGACAGACATTAGAATAAACCTAATAGAAATCCTAGAATTCGATCTAGAGTATTAAATACAGAAACAGAATTAGGGTTCGACTGGATATCACGTTTTACGAGAATTCTACCAAAAATTCGACAGAACCTCCCCTGTAAAACGGACATCTCTCTACTCAAAAGAGTAGAGCCGACCCTGCAAACAAATACACTTCGAAAAACTACACAAAGCACAATCAAAATCCCACGGTCGGACTCCAAACTACAATCCACCGACTGGGGTCCACAACCACAGAATAATTCCAGATATACCAAAAATATCCTTATAACATAGAAATGCATTTTATACGTAGAAATTATATAATTAACCTTTAAACACATTAAAAACCGACGAAAACTCATTTTATTTGAAAAACCGTATATTATATATATAATTGAAAATAATTCACGAAAAATAGTTTTAATTAGTTAAAAATACTAAATAATCTGTAGAAATCATTTTTTATACCTTATATAACTTTTAAAACCAATTAATTACATTTTTAACCAATTTAGGGTAAAATTACCAAAATACCCCTATATATATAAATATACTTAAATTACTTCAAAAATTCACCAAAAATTATACAATTATCCAAAATTAATTTTCTCAACATATTTATCAATAATATCAATAATTAAACTCAATTAACCAATTAATTTCAAATAAAAACACATTTAGCCTAATTTTCCCAAAATTCCATAAACTTCAATAATTCAAAATAAATACTTAGAAATTCATAAAAATTCCAAATAAATTCCTATAATTCATTTCAACACCTTATTTAACCATAAACTCCAATTTCATAATTTAAATAATTAATTTCCGAAAATTAGAAAATAAAATTAAATATTCAAAAATACCCAAAAATCCAAAAAATCTCTAAAAATTCCACAAAAATTCATACATGTATATTAAGCTACTAGGAACAACATTTGTGAAGGGAGTTTTCATGAATCAACCAATTCGAAGCTCAAAAAAATTGAAAACCCTAATATGGCCGAATTCGAAAAATCGAAACCTAAGCAAATCTAAACCATTTTAGCTCAAACCAAAGCTATAATCACACTCACCAGAGCTTAAGGAGAAGAAAAAGACCGGCGGTGTCGAAAATGGTGGTCGGAATCGCGAGGGAAGAAGAAAATACAAACTCTCGGCTTCCGACGATATCAAGCTTCCTCGGTGCCGGAAATGAGCTCTGCAGGCGGCAGAATGGCTAGAGGAAGGTGGTGGCACACCGGACGGCACTCTCATGGCAAGGGAACAGCACGGCAGGCGTCCGGACGGCGAAGGGAAAGTGATCGGGGAAGAAGGAGGCTCGGGGGCAGTTTTATAATTTTCCAAAGTTTGAAAATTTTTAATGTATATATGTATATATATATATATATACTTTATACTACATAATAAAATAATATTAAATTACACACATTAAATATACACCACACACATAAAATTTAATATTTTAATAATTTATATTAAATAAAAATAATTAAATAACAATAAAACAAATAAATAATTAATAAAATATTAGGGTAATACTAAACCCTAATTAAATAAATATACACACACATAGACTTTATTTAGTATTTTAAAAATACATATGAGTTCATGCGAGTTCGAAAATATATTTAGAATAATTAATAATAAATTATTTACGTGAAAATTTCCCCGAAAATGCAAGTCCCGGGAAAATTTTACGTAAAGTACTGTAAATAATACACAATATTTAAAATAGGTTTTAAATACATATCAACTCATGAAAATATCGTAATATATACAAAAAAATTATTAACACTGTATATCCCGGTACAGTGTAAAAATATTTTAAAAAAAACACGGGATATTACAGTCAGGTCCTTGTTTAGAGTCAAAAATTGATGAGAAAACTCACCGAGGGGAATCCAACATCGAGCTAAGGGGTTAGGGACATAGATGAAGCTGCCCAAAGCAAATTGAGAACTATGGGCAGTAGTCGGCCTGGCTTGCTTGAGAGCCGCTGAGGTCTCCTCCCTGCCTGGGTCCAAACGATGCCTTAGAGGCTCTCTATCCTGCACTTGAGATCTAGTCTGGGGAATAGGCCTAGTGGGTGCAGCCTAAAGGTAAGAAAAGGAAAGTATGTAAGAACACAACTAATTCTCAAAGTAAGAAAAAGGTGACAAGGATATACCTGAGAGGTAGAAGTGACATGTGAGAGCATAACTACCCCAATTAAATGTAAATACCTGGTCAAGATCTCAGGTCGATTGAGCTGGCGGTGTCAGCAAAGAAGGTGTTGCCAAGCAAGTAGAGCAGGAAAGCCCTCACCACTTGATCAACCTCATGAGGAGTGATCATAGTCACAGCTTGCTCGTGAGTATATAAGCTCCTAATCGAGTCTAGCTTGAGGGTATGAGTCCCCTTCATATTGGGAGTCATGCCCAAAAGCCGCTCGATGTATAAAGCCTTATCCAGAGATAACTGATGTAAGCTTACGTCGAGGGGGATGGGGTCTCCAGCACCGGCAATCCCTATAATAGCGGCGAATCCCCGAAGGTCAAGGACAGGGCTATTCGGGTTTGAATCCCTGAAGCTCAAAGATAAGGTTGTTTGGGTTTGAATCCCGGAAGCTCAAAGATAGGGCTGTTCGGGTTTGAATCTCCGAAGCTTGAAGACCAATGTGACTGTTTGGGTAGTATCCCCAAAGTCAATAATGAATGATGGTTGGGCCAGGAAAACCCAGAAGTCTATATCCCTGTAAAAGTGATGATCAAACTAGGAAAATCCAAGAATCACATCCCCAATGGTAATCGAGCCAGGAAAATTTGAGAACCAAAGTTGGTACAACGATGGTTGGGCCAGGAAAAACCAAGAATCAAGTTTTAATGTAATGGTAATTGAGCCAGGAAAACATGAAAACCAAAGTTAAGGTTGAGTGATGATCAGGCCAGGAAAACCCGAGAATCAAGTTTCAATGTAGTGGTAATTAAGGCAAGAAAACTCGAGAACCAAAGTCAAGCTTGAGTGGTAATTGAGCTAGGAAAAATTGAGAATCGAAGTTGGTACAATAATAATCAAACTAGGAAAACTAGAGAATCAATTTTTGATGTAGTGGTAATCGAGCTAAGAAAACTCAAGAACCAATGTCAAGGTTAAATGATGATCGAGCTAGGAAAACCCGAGAATCATGTTTCAGGTGACTGATGTTTAGGCCAGGAAAACCTAGAAGTTTATGTCTCCAGTGAAATAGTAATTGGGCTAGGAAAACCCGAGGTTAACCATCTTCAAAAAATTTATCAAATATTAATGAGTGGCTGATCAGGCTAAGAAAACCCGAGGAACATGGTCACATTTTGAGTCGAAGCACTCACCTCTCGAGCGAAACTCAGAGTCTAGGTACTTTTGTTTCATTGTGCATGTGATTTTTCAAAAAATGGTCATTGCATGCATTTGATTTTTTGAAAAATCAGGGGGCAAACTATAGACACCCGATTCGGTTGGCCTGTTTTAGGGGACGAATTAGGGATGCTCGATTTGATCGACCCATTGTCAAGCCCAATGATGAGAATGTGAAACTTAGACACAAGAACTAAACTTGAATCTCCATTTGGAAATGGACTTGAAAGCCTAAAAGCCTCAAAAGCCCAAAACTTGGCCCAATTGTTTAAAAATAACCTAGGCCTTCTTGGCCTAACACAGGCCCGGGCCAAAGAGGCGTCGCCTCAGTGCAATGAGGTGATTGTCTCTTTGAAAGCTGCTGAAGAGGTTATCGCCTCATCATAGAGGCATCACCTCTATAGTAGACCACTTACAGCTGCATTTAATGCAGCTACAACCATAGTGGCCAAGTGGTATGGGCCCCATACTCCAGACCTAATTTTGCATGAGGAAAAGATTTTTAGGGGGAAGGGAAAGGGCTATAGAGGCTCATAATGAGCTAGAAAGCTTAGGGGTATGGGCAATGTAGGGGATAAAAAGAAAAAAAGAGAGAGAAATAAAAAAAAAGGAGAGGAACAGAAGCAAAAGGGGAGAAACCATTGAAAAAAAAGAAGCTTTGAAAAGAAAAAATACAGAGAGAGACGTTCTAGAGGAAAGGGGAAAGATCCAAGCCAAAGGAGTTCATTTTCTTTAGGAGAGGACAGAGGAAAGCTTATGTTAAAGTGGAAATCACACTCTAGTGAGGATCATAACCAAAGACACATCTCTGAGGGCCTATCATTTTGGTAAAAAACCTGCATTTAAACTCAATATCTTCATAATTTCATCATTTGTACATTTAGCTTGTATGTGACTGATTATTAGTATATTTTAGGTTTATTTCATTTGTTATACTACCTCATTGATCTGATCTCTCAAACTATTGCATGTAGTTATAATTTGGCACCTATTAGATGCATGTATGCATGTATTGCTTGCTTAGGATAGAATTCTACTCGTTTTGAGAGTCAGGTTAGCCTGTCGATGGGGCGACGCCTCTATGAAGAGGCATTGCCCCCTGTCAATGAGGTGATTACCTTTTCACAAAGGCGATTGCCATATAGACAGGTCGACTAGCTACTTAGTTCTTCTCCCTTTATAAGATTCTACGTAATGTTCTCTTCACACGTTCTTTCTGTCTTCATGCATAATTATTTCATTGCATGATGACGATTAACTTGAATATTTAATGATTTCTTTGGCTTGTGACATGAAAACCCTATTTTTTTAGAATATTCCTTTGTCAATATTGTTATATATGACTTCGTGTTTTGAAAGAAGGAACTAACCATATAATTATTACAAGAATTACTTAATGATTTTCATCATTGAGTAGTCGCCTCCATTAGCTAACCCTTTATATCATTACGCTTGTGTAAATGGTTTATTACTAGTTTACTTTTGGTATATGTATGGTTTATTTTCTGTATATTATTCTTTTATTTTTCCTAAGAGCATTATAATCCCTAAGCCCTTTCCCCTTTTGATTCGAATGTATGGTTGTAAATTATTACTTATTTTATTTTTGTTGAATGTTGGGACTTAAACAAGCATGAAATTGAATTAATGTGCAAACTTGGACTTAACTATAAAACTTAAAAATTGGATGGAGGCAATTACAATATATATGGTAATAAAGAAATAATTGAATAATTAAAGGTAATAAAAAACAAAACACAAACGGAGGCCAACCGCAAGGTTGGGTGGGCATTCCAAAAGCCCATAGCCAGTTTCCAAACCCGACCTCTGATGATGGCTTTTGGGAACCTCCGTAGGATCTAGCTGCTGTACAATTGTCCCGAATTTTATCCGGGTGGCAACTCCATCTCTGAATAGGCCTAAGACCTATATCATATTTCCAAGTGGGCCTCGAACCCACACAGTGCCATGGTCACCAAACACTTGGACCTGTGCTAAACCCCACTGCCTATAGGAAGTAAATATTTATATATAATTAGAAATAAAATTTTTATTTTATTTAGAATATTATTCTATTTCTAATTAAATTGTGAATCAGTTTTCTATATGTATATATAAGGATTGTAACCTCTCTTTTATGAATATAAAAAAATATTTTCTTTAAATTTTTCTTTTCTTTTCTCTAAATTTTATTTTTTATGGTATCAAAACATAACCATTGAAATCAAATTTTTGAATCCTTGAAATCGTATTTTTTCTTTTTTTATCCTTTGAGTCCTTTGAATTTTCGAAATCGTTACCATTGAAAACACATCCATCGTATCTAGTGGAACATTTAATTTTATTCAAACTCTTTAAGATAATTCTCCCTTTCCTACTAGAATTAATTTTGATGATACGAACAATCCTTTATGGTCACAACTCATGGAGATGCGAATTGGAGCTATAAATAAATCCAGCATCCTTACTAGCATAATGCCAAAACCAGCAGTAGGAGATAAAGCTTTGGAAACTTGGCTTATTGATAATAACTGAGTGAAAAGTTGGCTAATTGGTTCCATAAGTTCAACATTGATGCAGAGATTCATTGGTCTTCCAATAACAAAGAAGATATGGGATGCTGTTTCAAAAACTTTCTATGATGGATCTGATGAAACTCAATTGTTTGGATTAAACTAGAAATCATTCACTACACGTCAGAATGATAGGTCGTTACCTACATATTATAGTGAGCTGGTTGGAATATTTCAGGAAATTGATGCTCAGACTTGTGCTCAAGGGGAGGATGTTAATGGAATAGTATCAGTCCATAAGCATGTTACTTGGCTTCGAACATATATTTTCCTAGTCAGGCTGGATTTGAAATTTAATAATGCTTGGAGTGAAGTACTACGGAAGGATCCACCTCTTGATCTAAGTTTAGTTATGCATACGTGTGGAGGGATCACAACCAGTGGCATACGATGAAAGAGTTAAAGATTCTACTGGACCATGCAATACTTGTAGTAGCTCAGACTTATCCCCAGTTCAAAGGGAAAGTACCGAGTAAGTCCATCACATACAATTGCACTCATTGTGGCAGAGTTGGACACTCTAAATAATGGTGCTATAAAATTGTAGGATATCCAAAATGGTGGGATTTCAATAAAAGCCTCGTAAGAAGCTAAAAAAAAGCTACAATTGCCACCTCTAGTGGTACTAAACCAAATGGTGATCTTGATGCCACATCAGGTATGAAAAATCTTACTCAAAATAATATATGGATTATTGATACAGGTGCTACTGATCATATGACAAACTCCACTCTCTGTCTTACATCCATCTAACCATTAACCCAACAAATATCCTAACTGCTAATGGAGGCATAGCACTAGTCACTCATGAAGGATCTATATCTAACTCTGACTCTCTTAATCTAGATACTGTTCTTGTTGTTCCATCTCTTTCTTGTAATCTACTATTTATTGGCTAAATCACTGAAACCTTAAATTACGTTGTCAAAATTTGGCCTAATTATTGTGTATTTCAGGACATTGCAACGCACTAAATTCTTGGCTCTGGTGTTAAACATGGAAAGTTATACTATTTTGATTTGCATGGTGATCTGACTCAGAAGTCAAGTCAAGTCAAGTCAATCAGGTTGGTAGAAGTTACTCAGCTAATGACTAAGTTATTTTATGGCAACATCGTCTTGGTTATCTTTCTTTTCATTATCTCAGACACATAAAACTAGAATTGTTTTTTAGTACCACAAACTTTGAATTAAAGAGGATATATATGAATTAACAAAAAGTCATATGTACCAAATTATAATAAAAATTCAATTCCATTTATGACCATTCATTATGATGCATAGGGACCTGCTCAGAATCCTACTTTGTCTGGTGCTTGATGTTTTGTAATGTTTATTAATGAATGTACCCAGATGACCTAGGTATCACTACTTTCAAACAATAGAGATGTGTGCTCTACTTTTCGAGACTTGTACAAAATAGTGGCTATGCAATACCAGAGTAAATATGAGTCTTGCAGATTGATAATGGTAGGGAGTATCTTAACCTAACTCTTAAAGATTTTTGCCACAAGCATTGCATTCGCCACCAAACATCTTGTGTCGACATCCCCAATAGAATGGTATAGCAAAACGGAAGAATCAATAGTTATTGGAAGTCGTCTGAGCATCATTATTTGACATGAATATTTCTTAAGAATACTGGGGAGAGGCTGTTTGATTCATTGTGTATCTTATAAATCAAACTCCATCAAGAGTACTCAATTTCAATACACCTCTTTAGAAACTTCAAAAACTTGTCATATCTCCACCTCTCAATAATCTTAAGCCCCAAATCTTTGGATGCTCGACATATGTTCATCAGCCACTCGACAATTAGATCCTCAAGCTATCCAATGTATCTTTATTGGCAATGCGGATCTACAAAAGGGATATCAGTGTCATGATTAGAATGTAAAAAAGATGTATTAACTTGAGATGTTCAGTTTCATGAAAATGCTATCACAACCAAAATCGAAAGGCACGTGACCAACACTAAGGAATGAGAATACATAAAGTAACCAAAACACATAGTAAGACTTAAAAATTTTTCATGAAAAAGAAGTAATACTCTTAATAATAAAACCATTACTTGATAATAAAATCATAATAAGTGCACCAAACTAAATACATAAATTAAATATTCTTCAATTATAATATCTCAAGTCAGATAAAATCAGAATACAAATAATACAAGTTCTTTGATTAACTATTGGAGTATCTAGAATTTAATTGTACAATACATATCAAATAGACCTACATAATAAAGTTGGAGAAGAAGAAACCCGATGTAGAGAAGAAAGACGAATCTCAAACTGCCAAACTCCTGAAAAAAATATTGAGGGGAGTCAGACCTCACTGAGTAAGATAATAAAGAGAGTTGTATGGTTTTGAAAATTCCTTAAATAAAATAATAATAATAAAAAAATTTACTACTATTAAAATTAAAGTATTTAAATTTTATTTTTAAATCATTAACTCGCCAATCTCAAATAAACAAGAACAATTTATAATAAAACTTCTTCAAAATAAAATATTCTTTATTTAATAATTTATAAGTGGAAAATCTTGGTAGAACCCTACTCTACAAAGTTTAATAGCCACTTAGCTCACTTAACCATAAGACTGCCTGTCCTCGAGAGCTAAACATCAACTAAGGCACCCGCCACAATCATTCACTCAATCCAATATTTTACTGGCAGTCCCCAAGAGCTAAGGCATCAACTGAGGCACCCATCCCAATAACCAATCATAACATTTCCAATTATCACTAGTGGTTCTCAAGAGATACGGCATCCATTGAGGCACCCATCCCAGTTAACCAATCATAAAATTTGAATCCATCTCTCAATCTTTACCAATGTGCACACGGTCTTGATGAAACCCATCAAGTAGCCAGTTCTACTAGTATTTTTCAAAACTAATATAATCAAAATATAGCACAATTTAAAAAAGTTTTAATTTATAAATAAAATAAAATAAAATAAAATAATTATAATGCTAAGCATAGCCTAAAATAACATAACTTAAATTTCATGTAAGCATAATACTATCTTAAATTTAAAAAAATCGCTATGTGCAGAAAACACATGAACACAGTTCAATTTATTAACTTACAGTGAGAGCGAGCCGGCTAACGGTTCCGCATCTGCCTATTATTGGTAGTTCTTGCTTCGATATTCTCTAAAATAAAATAATATTTATTCAAAACATGCTTATGAAAAATAATTAAAATTCATAGGAATTTCCAAAATCCCAAAATTAATAAAAATTAAGAAACTTGTAATAGATTCGGAATTAATCCTAACGAAGACTTAATCTAAGGAACGACCCTAAAACAACTTAACGGTTAAACAGAAATGTACAAATGTCATGTTTTACAAGAAATCTATCGAAACTCCTAATTGAATCTCGTAAGCATACGAGTTCGTCAAGTAATATAGAATAAGTACAAGTCGATCCCATGAAAATTGAATGTTTATCCAATTATTAATTTTATTTTTAACTTGTTTAAGAATCAAATATTAAGTGAAGTAAAATTGATAAATTTTAATAGGCAAAATGAAACTAAATAGTAAAATCAATTAACTTAAATTTTAACAAGCAAATGATAAAATAATGTTAGGGATTGTATCAGTATATTTTAATTAAGCCAATCTCAAGAAATTTTTCATTCTTTCTATTGTAATTCTTAGGATTTCACAGGTAGTAATTAATCTTTCTCAAGTAAAAATTACTTAATTTATTTCTATTAATTGAAAAGGTTTTAACTAATTTTCATTAAATTAAAACCTAATCAAATTTAGTAAATAAATCATGAAGCATAACCAAATGAAATTAAAATAATTTAAGCTATGTCTAGACTTAAATCAATTAATCAAGCATTCATATTTCTATTAAGATTAATATTTATCCATAATTAACCTTAAGTAAAAATCAATTATGAATGGCCAAATCATAAACCATTAAGCTTAATAAATGCTTAATGCAAATTAAAAGAAAAAAAACTAATATATAAATTAACTTAAATTAAAATAAGTTCAACAATCCCCAACAATAATAAATTTAGCTTAACATAATAACCATTATGTTCTCAAGTGCAAAAGAAAGAAATATATTTAAGAAATAAAAAGAAAATAAAGAAGAAAAGAAAGAAATATTTTAATTATGCTCTTCTTTAACAATCTTGTTTTGCCTTCCACGTTATTCTTCTTCTCTTCTCTACTTATTCTCTTTTTTTTTTATTTTGTTTCTCCTCTCCAGTAATGCCTTCATCAATTTCCTCTCCATCTTTTTTATAGTGTGTTTTTCCAACATATTTCTTTAGCTCCATCTATAGTCCATAACTCACCCATATCACCATGTTTCCTCTCCCATGCCTTATCCACATCACCTTGTCTCCTTTCCCATATCTCACAATAACTCACCCATGTCTCATCCTCAACACCTTGTCTCCTTTCCTATATCTCACCAATTAAAAACTAATATTCTTTCCATAACTCCCTTCTCCTATTTACGATATGGCTAAACATATCATAAAAGCTTGGACAACCATGCATTCATGGGCAATCTTAATATGATGTGGTCCATAGCATGCTTGAGCTAGGGCATCTAAAAGCATATCAAAGAACTCCTCGAGTGCTCAGAACTTTTGTGCAGCCTCAATGTCTTTAATCATGTTTATAATATTTGGAGTGTCTAAGATTTCTCTCAAGCTATGCCTATGTACTGAACAAGTTATGCCTATGCACCAAACATCAACATTGAATAATTAAAGAAGCATTCTACACCAAATGATATATAATTACTAAAAATTATTAAAACACACTTAAAATATGCATTAAACATACTAAAAAACTACTACTAATAATATATAATCAAATACCCCTACATTTAGCTTCTTGCTTGTTCTCTAACAAAAAAATGAAAACAATACATATCAATAACAAGAACTTAGCACATTAATCAATTTTGACTTGATCGATTAATAAAATTTTCATTTAATATAAGATTTAAATTATAAAAAAACAAGCAACTCATGATCAATAACATATATAAATATTACCAAGTGAAAAGTAAACTATCTCATTGAATATAAAAATGTTCATAAATTAAGATTCATAAAGAAAGAAAAATAAGATAGATAACTCTTTTACTAGAATTGCTTTTAACAAGACAAAAAATTATTATTATTATCATTATTGTTGCATGTGGATGTTCCAATCATCAGGATTCCCTCACCTTTCTCACATTACTCAGTGTGGAACCCTCTGAAAGGCCCTTTTAGTGTACGTATACTCTTTAAAGAACGTTGAAGTAAAGGAGCATCTGTAAATTTGAATAAAAGATTTCAGCTCCATTCCACAAAAAAAAATTTCTATAAATTAAGTGTTAAATTCAAGCAATTCCAATGACTCAAGCTATCCAACCTGTTATTTTTCTAGTTCCTCTTATATTATTCACATTTACACACTTAAAAAGGGAGTAAGCATTAGATTCATTAAGGTGTAGAAATATGTCCTTAACCACAGATTGCTCATAATGCTTTGAAAAATTAAATCAAATATTAAATGGAAATTAAATCAATTAATCAAGAAAACTATACCAATGTGCTAAGCTCATGAGATTGATAAGTTGTAAGAATCAAAGTTATGGGATAATTTATCATATTCCTACCCTATGCATGAACACAATGTAATTAAAACATAATAAAATGAATTAAAAATAAGATAAGCAACATAAAACACATCAAATGCAAAATAAAACACACACTTTAAATGCTATGCTATGCAAAATGCACCCCCCCCCCCACACACACACACACTTACATTTCATATTGCCCTCAATGCAAAACATAAGTGGGTTATACAACAAAACATAATAAAAAAAATAACTAAATAAAATAAAATAAAAATGAGATAAAGAAAAGACAACTCCCCTAAGATGGTGATTTTAGTGAAGATGATGGTGAAAGTAGTTTAAAACCTGACAATTCAATGTACTTGGTGAGCTTGAAATTGTGATAAAAAATTTCTTTCTCAAATAGAAAAACTGATAATATGTTTCATCATTTTGGTGGACTATTTTCTTCTCTATGGCTTCTAACTTATCACCAATTTTCTTTTCCATGGCCTCTAACTTTTCCAAGACTTTTTACTAACCACTGTTGTCAATTGTAGTAGAGTTGCCTCCATCTCCAATGGTTTCAATTTCAAGGATAGGAATCAGTGCATGATCTTCTCTTGTACGTCATAAATGGTAGCACTTATGAGTATCTGGTGCCCTTAACACATCTCGACTTGTAATAACTTCAGCACAAGTTAAAAGATAACAGTGCAATTTACTCGCCTCCATAAGAAACAAGTTAGTGGTTGATGGATTAAAAACACCAAAATGGAAAGCAAGAACGATCACAATATGACCATAGAAATGAAAACATGAGATGAATTCATAATATTCCACAAGCTATAAAATATAAAATATGTGGTAGAGACTTTGGTTTTGGTATGCATACACTATAGAAGGAACAATTCTTGAGTTGAAACTTTATTCCCCTTAGTTTTCCCAAAACTCGTAGAACACATGAATTTATGAATAATCAAATACCAGTGGTCGGTAAATAATCCATTAGGTGTAGTATGTGTATCCCTAAAATTATCTTGCCCCAAAATTTGATACTAAAAAACTTTAAGGTCACAATTTTTAGGGGTTTGATGAATACCATTTTTAGGAAAACCAAATACTTAATGCATAATGTCATAATTCACATGATAATCCTTACCATAGAATCTCAAAACCCAAGTGTTTATCACTCTCTTTAGTAGAATGCAAAGTGGTTAAAAATTCTAGAGTGATTTCTTTATAGGTGTCAAATGGTGTAGTAACAAATTTAGACCATCCTAATAGATCATATAATCTATATATATCATCCCTAATGACCAATTAAGACAAAATTTCATTCTTAAAATATTTGTAAGTGGAAGTTTTCTTAGAAGTAAGAATGATATACCTTTTGCCCTCCTCATGAGTTTTGATTGGAAATGGAGCACAATATTCTTAGGCAAGATCACATACCTCATTATCTTCAATCACATTATTTCCCTTGCTTGAGCCTTCCATGGTACTCCTATCTCTCTTAGCTAGATTCTTAGTTCTTGGCATTGTGAAATAAAGAAAATGAAAATAAGAAAAATGAAATTAAGAGGATTTAAAAAATACAAGAAACAATCTAAAAAGAAAATAATGATGGATGAATGTGAGATTTGAAAAGAGGTGAAATGAGGAGATTAGGGATTTAAAATGAAAAAGAAAGGAAAATAGGAGAAAGGAATTGTGAAAGTGGGAAGTAGAAGGAAGGTGGGTTGTTGTATAAGCACTTCAAGCATGACAAAGTTGAATTCACCAAATTTGAACTTCACTTCACCACTGTACCTACAAAATTCCAAAGCACTAAAATTTTTAAGTGTGCTTAACAACTTTAATTCACAAAAAATAGCAAGAAATAAAATGAAATTAAGAAAGAAAATATAAAGCAATGAGCACAAAAAATTATTATTATTTTTTTAAAAAGAAAACTACAATTCATAAAACAAAGATTAATAAAAATACTAACACTAAACAAAGTAAAATGATGAAAGAAAATAATAAGTATAATAAAATGCTAATTTTTAGGTCTTTAGCATGACCAACACCAGAATTTTTCATTGAGGTTGATGAAGGAAAAGAATTTCCTTCTCATTGGGCATAAATCCTCCTTGATACACTTTGCATCTTTGTCCATTTACTAAAAAACACTCTCCTTTAGAATTGATAAGTTTAAGTGCACCATGAGAAAATAGTTGATGCACCTTGATCTCAATTTACCCAAAAATAACTTCAGTCTAGAATTGAATAAAAGAACAAGATCACTAACTTTGAATTCTTTCTTGAGAATATGAGCAAAGTGCCATCATTTTGTTTTCTACTTGAAAAGCTTGGTGTTCTCATATGCTTGAAATCAAAACTCATTTGATTCATTAAGCTGTAATAAATATTTTTGACCTGCTGCCTTCATGTCAAAGTTCAGTGCCTTAATGGCCTAATAAGCTCGATGTTCAAGCTCCATCGGTAAATGACAAGCTTTCCTAAAAAATAATTGGTAAGGAGATATACCAATTGGAGTTTTGTATGCTGTATGATTTTCCCATAAAGTATCATCCAACTTAGACGCCCAATCTTTCCTTGAAAAGCCCACTATTTTCTCCAAAATTTTATTTATTTCCCTATTAGTGACCTCCACTTGACCATTAGTTTGAGGATGATATGGGATAGTAACTCCGTGGTAAACTCTATACCTCTTGAGTAGTAACTCAAATTATTTGTTGCAAAAGTGTGAGCCTCCATTACTAATCATAGCATGAGGTACTCCAAATATGCTAAATAATTTTTTAAAAAATATTATCACCACTTTAGCATCATTCATAGGTGAAGGAATTGCTTCCACCCACTTGGAAACATAGTCTACCCTAACCAAGATATATTGGTTTCCAAAAGATGATGGAAAGAGACCCATAAAATCTAACCCCTAAATGTAAAAAATCTCCACTTCTTGAATTAATATGAGTGGCATTGCATTCCTCTTAGAGATATTCCCTTGTCTTTGACATCTATCATAGTGTTCCACATAATCCTTGGCATCTTTGAATAAAGAAGGCAAGAAAAATCCACTCTCTAAGACCTTTACAACAATTTTTGTTGCTCCAAAATGCCCACCATATGCAGAATCATGACAATGAGACAAAATTTCTAACATTTTAATTTTAGGAACACACCTCTTAAATAACTCATCTCCACAAATCTTGTATAGAAATGGACCCTCCCACAGATAATGCTTTACCTTGTAGAGGGAATGCTTCCTTTGTTGATAGGAAAAATCTTAAGGCAGCACTCCATATGCTAAAATAATTAGTGATGTCTATAAACTATGGAGCACTAAAATGTTAGACTGCTAGTAATAAAGCATTAGGAAATTCATCATTGATATATTCTTCTTGCCATACTCATTTATAACCTTTTAACTTGGGCAAATGGTCAGCTATAACATTCTGAAAACCTTTCTTGTCTTTATCTCCAAGTCAAATTCTTGTAAAAGTAACACCCATTGAATAAGATGGGGTTTTGCATCCTTCTTTGCCATGAGATATTTTATTGCTGCATGATCAGTGAAAATAATAAGCTTTGAACCAAGTAAGTAAGATTTGAATCTATCAACAGCAAAAACCACTGCCATAATCTCTTTCTTGGTTGTGGTGTAGTTCAATTGAGCCTCTGCAATAGTTCTGCTTGTATAGTATATGACATGAAACTTGTTTTCTTTCCTCTGACCAAGCATTGGCCCTATAGTATGGTCACTTTCATCGCATATAATCTCAAAAGGAAGTGCCCAATCCGGAGGTGAAATAATTGGGGCTAAAACCAAAGGCTTATTCAACCTGTTAAAATCATTTAAATAATTATTATTAAAATCAAAAGGAGCATCTTTAACTAACAATTGGGTTAAAGGTTTAGCAATTAAAAAAATTAATAAAATGCCTATAAAAACCTACATGTCCTAGAAATCCTTGAACTCCTTTAACTATTATTAGAGGTGGTAGCTTCTCTATAATTTTTATTTTAGCTCTATCTACCTCGATCCCTGCACTCAAAATCTTGTGACCAAGGACTATCCCTTCCTCTACCATAAAATGGCACTTTTTCTAGTTAAGAACAAGGTTAGCCCCTTCACATCTTTCTAAGACCCTATTAAGGTTAGACAAATATAATTCAAATGATTCACCAAAAATAGAAAAATCATCCATAAATACCTCCATGATGTTCTTGATAAGATTAAAAAAATTACTATCATACATCTCTGAAAAGTAGCTGGTGCATTGCATAGTTCAAAAGGCATGCGTCAATAAGCAAAAGTTCCATATGAGCATGTAAATATTGTTTTCTCCTGGTCATCTGGAAAAATAAAAATTTGATTGTAACCCAAATAACCATCCGAGAAACAATAGTATGCATGTCCTACTATCCTTTCCAATATTTGATCAATGAAGGGGAAAGGAAAATGGTCCTTTATTGTGGCTAAGTTTAATTTACAGTAATCGATACATACTCTCCACCCATTAGCCATCCTCTTCAAAATTAACTTACCTTCGAATGAAGGGGAGTTGTTGGTTATCTATCCAATGTGTTGTGGTGGTCAGCGCGTTACTGGTTGGCGAAGGCATGGTGTTGGCTATGAGAGGGACAGTGAGCTACGGGAAGAAGAAAAAGAAGAAGAAGAAGAAAGAGAAAAAGAAAAAAAGAAAAAGTTTTATCCCTTTCATATATATATATATATATATATATCAATACACTCTAATAATATTTCCTCTCCCCAAAAAAATAATATTAAAGTAAAAATAAAATTAATACACTACTAATAGTAAAAATAATTATAATCAATCATAAATAATTTAATTTAATTAATAATAATAATTCAAAATATTACAAATGCTCCCTTCTTCACCCCATCTGAGTGGTCTTTTCAGGGGGAGAGAATTACAAGCATCTTTAAAGATAGCACTTTGAGTATCTTAGATATTCTAAGCATCTCACATGGATAGACATCTGATGTTTTAAGTGGTCTAAGCCTATAGACATCTGATGTTCTGAGTGGTCCAAGCATCTCACCTAGATAGACATTTGATGTTTCGAGTGGTCTGAGCATCTTATATAGACGAACAATTAACGATAATCTGAGTATTTTTCTTAGACCTAAAATAAATCAAGATAGTATATCTTCTAAGCCCACACCAGAAGTTGAAGAAACTTTAGATGTACATAATAAGGTAAACTTATCTCCCCTAGTACCTCTAAATATCGTGCCTCGTTATCCTTTTAGAATCAATAGAGGGATTCTAAAAAAAAAAATATGATCTAAACCTTTATAACAAAGCTAAATATCCTATTAATAATTTCATATCAACCAATTGTTTATCTAAATCTCATACATATATTGTGAATCAATTATCTATTATATTTATTTTGAGTAATGTGAAGGAGGCTTTAGTTGATTTGGATTGGAAGAAAGCCATGAATGATAAAATAGAGGCATTGTAGAAGAATTGCATATGGGATCTTGTTCCAATCCTTGAAAGAAAGAAAATCGTGGGATACAGGTGGATATTTACTGTTAGACTCAATCCAGATAGAAGAATTAATCGATATAAAGCTCAGTTGGTAGTAAAGGGATATAATCAGAAGTATGGTATTGACTATAAAGATACATTTACTCCAATAGCAAAAATGAACACCATTTGACTTCTTATTTCCTTAGTTGCCAACCTGGACTGGTCGTTCTAGCAATTTGATGTGAAGAATGCTTTTTTGAATGGAACCATAGCTGAACAAGTGCATATAAATCCACCACCCAGAACAAGTTGTATTGATCGAGTGTGGAAACTATAAAGGGCATTGTATGGACTCAAGCAATCCCCTCGAGTATGGTTTGGATGACTCTCAACTTTTTTAAAGAAGCTCAGTTATAAGTAAAGTGATGGTGATCATACGCTATTCATCAGAAAAAAGTTAGGTAAAGTCACTACTATGATTGTTCATGTTGATGATATAGTGGTCATTGGAAATGATCTGATTGTGGGTTAAATTATAATACCCTAGTCTCTAAGACTTAGTATAGAGCAAGAAGGGTGTTGAATACTTGGGAATTTGGAGTAATATTGTATTAACCGGATAGATACTTAGATGGATAGGTAAATTAATATTAAATAATAGTAGTCATAATCAACAAATAAAAAAATCTAATTTACTAACTAATTATCAAGAAAACTATAAGAATTATAAGAAACTATTAAGAATACTTGCATATGAGAAATTATAATTCAGAATTAAATAAGAACTTTAAGTATAAATAGTATACAATGCATGATTGGAAATTAGTTTATAGTCTTCAAAAGCAACTATTATTGTTAATCAAAGGTATCTCCTCTAGTGCCTACACGTACTATCGTATCATTATAAGGATAAGAGAAAACCAATATAGATAGCATACTAATTATATTTCCCTTAAGACAAAACCTTTATGTCCAAGCGATTTGTAATAATTAAGTAACTTCAATCACTTTCCACCAAATTGTCCCAACTGTCATTATGAACAAATCGATTAACACATTATATATGATAGCCAAGCACACATAACACCTTTTACTCTAATTAAAACTAAATCATAAAAAAATTACTTTAGAAATATTGTTCTTAATATTAATTCATCATTGCAATTCTCATACAAAGACTTAGCCCAGATACATAATCAAAGAGCAACAAAAGAAAACCAAATTCAACATAGAAAAAAAGAGAAAAAGAGAGAAATGATTAAATAGATAAAACTCCCTTTAATGTCTTCTAAAGGATATTTGATGTAGGATGTTCTTTTCTTGTTCTTGGCCTTGTCTTCTTCAAGTGTTTCTTATAATAATGACTCCTAATACAAATGATAATTGTTCTATCTTTAAAACACTACAACTTTTATATGTCTACCTTTATGTCTACATATCTCAGTTCAAATTAGAAATGATGTATATATAGACTTTAGAAGTGGCTAGAAGTGACTTGAACTTGTTTAGAATTTGAAAGGAACCACTTGACATGAAAAGTTACTCTCCTTTATAGATACTATAGCTTCAAGGGCATTTTTATCCATCTAGATGACTATAAATCTAGAAATTTCCCTCATAAAAGTTATAGATCATTCTGTTCCATAACAACTTAAATCATCTAATTTAGATGTCTGTAGACAAAGTTTTGGCCAAAATACAAAAATTGCTCAAACTAGAAAGTTACAACTCTTTGGAAAGGCATCACTATACCGACTTGTCACAAGGTGATGACTTGTCATAGAGGCTCTCTGTTACAAGTCATGCCTATGGTGATGACTCCTACCTCTTCTCAAGGATCCAAGCTTGACTTCTTTTGCTTCCCAACTTGTTCTAATTAATTCCAAGTTTCTTCCAAACATCATTTGAGCCTAGAACATGTATAAAACCTACATAATGAATTATAAAAATAAAACAAGTAAAAACAATAATTTCATAACCAAATAAACACAACAAACATAATGAAATAGAATGAAAATAAACTTTAAGTTACCTAAATAACTATGCACATTTGCATTATATCAAACTCCCCCACACTTAGATCTTGCGTGCCCTTAAGCAAGAAATAAAGATCTAGTATAGAAAAGCACATAAAAGTTTCATCTCTTCAAAAGAAAATGTAATTATCTTGCTAAGTCATTTCAATAGTGAAAAAGGTTATAAAATGATAGTTTAATAATTAAATTTCAATGCTCCACAATAATAATACAAACAAGCTTCATAGCATAAGCAATAAATTTATCAATTTATCTCAATTTACTAAGAATAAAATCAAGAATACAAAGGCAAAGTTCTAACCGAGCTACTTAGCCAAATAGTTATTCTCCAAACTTAGGAATTCCTAGAAGCAGAAGCAACCTTGAGACAATATTAAACACACACATCAACTCACTCTTCTCATGGCATTTTTAGACATTTTATTCAATAATAATATATATTTTTTGATGTTTTCTTTCCGAATGAATGTAAATAAGGAGTATACTCAATTACACATAACGTACTTGAAATACATCTACTTATGATGTTGCACATTCCTTTCCAAATGAATGTAACTAAGCAGCATACTTAATTACACACAAACTTACTTGAAATGCAAACTTCAAAAGCTTATATTTATTTTTTTTCTTGGATTTTTTTATTTTTATTTTTATTTTTGTTCTTGTCCTTATCCATTATTGAAAAGTGAGTTCCATGAGTATTATTGCTATAGTTTCTCAAAGGTAACTCATATTCCTAAGAAAACCTAAGCTTATATCCTTATTATCTCAGCATTAAGCATAGTTAGCAAGTCGATTAAACATTCTTTTGATTCTATAATAATAAAAGGAGATAAAAAGAAAAATTTATAACCTATACTAAATGAAACTTTCAATTTTTATCAATAGAGCATGCAAAATCTAATTATCAATATTAACGCTTAACCTCAATCAAAATGAATAAGACTTATAAGACAACTACTTATTAACTATAAGAAGAGAATGAATGATTAAATAAATGCAAAATGACACAACACATAAATATAAATTATGAAGTCTATAAAATACTACTAATATACCATAAATATACTACTAATATCCCTTCTGCCACACTTAGAAAAATGCATTATCCTGAATGTAATAAAAAGAAAGTAAGGGAAAGTAGTACTCGCCTAATCATCAGTCGAGGTAGAAGGTGGAGACTCAATCGGGTACCCGGAATGAGTAAAAAATTGGTTCAACTTGTACTCCATTTTTCATTGACAGCGATCGAGTTTTTAGTTACAAAACTCCATGTCATTCAATTGATGCTACATTGCAATCTCTATCTCTAAGATTTAGTCCTAAATAGGTGGTGTTGCACTAGATGAACCATTGGTATCCACTTGAATAGGATAAGTAAGCATAGGAACATCATTGAACGGTGTATAAGTAAGTTCTTCCTCCTCGAGATTAGTTTCTTCGTCTTCCTCTTCCTCTGCATAATGCTCCTTAACCAGAGGTGGTTGTTCAATTCCCCTCTAACATGACCTCATTTTTATAGGAATTAAGTGGAATGAGGAATCGACAACTTCTCTATGAATAAATGCTTGCTTTATGAAATAAGAACACTCAACAATTCTGGTAAAGTTCGAAAGATCAATATTCAAAGATTTAGCAATAATAGTAATCACATTGCCATAAGTTAGTGGTACATCCTTACATGGAGCATAAACCAAAAATTGGTTAAATATCCAATAAGTCAAAGAGGCTTGTTTCTTATGGTGAATACACTATATTAAAAACAACTCTTATGCAGAAACCCTATTAAACTCAGTTTTATGAAAAATGACACATGCAATGACTTTATGCAATAACTAGTATTTCAAATCTTTAATAAACATATCCTTTCCTTTCCTATATTGAAATCGGGTTTGAAAATTAGTAAGAAAAGTCCAAAATTCATTCAAGTTAAAATATGGAGGGGGTTTACACAATCCATCTTTCTTAAAACCAAAAATATGTTGCATGAATGAGTATGTGAGTTGGTGCTTATTCCCTACCATGTGAAATTCTAGGATTTATGAATTCTTTGAATTCACATCCAGTGTAGTGTAGAATTCTGTGATTAAATCAACATATATATCTTTATGCATAGATACAAACTTCTTAAGTCCATATTGAGTCAACAATTTATCAAAGGATTCAAGCATACCCACATCTCTCAAAAGGGAATTGGGAACATACTTACAAGAGATGATTTCCCTAAATTTGATCATGGAAAACCTTATGCCTTCATCATGAGTAAGGATAGGGAACCTTGCCTTGTAAGTGTTTGAAATATTTTCCTCTTCTTGATGTTCCTCCTCCACATGTGACCTCTTTGAAGATGAGCCTCTTGTCTTACCCATAGAGAGTATGATATGATTGTTGAGAAATTTAGAGAATGAAGTAGAGAAATGGTCATAAAAATAAAGAAATGAGAGGAATTGAGGGAGATGGTTCAATTAGGGCTAGAAGAGTGAAAAGGTAGTAGAAAATATAAATGATAAAAGGGATGTAAAGTGAAAAAGTTAAAAGGAGAAAGGATGTATATAAGGGAATGAAAGAGACACAAAATATAGGGGAATGAATTGTAAGGGAAATGGATAGTTAAAGGGTATATTTGTAAGGGTAGTAGGTGTGTAAGTTAAAGGTTATGAGGTGTAAGTTTGATAATGAAAGGTCATATGGGTTAGTGAAAAGGTATGAAAAATGGTGAAAAGGCATGATTTTTCTTAGAAAAGAAATTGCTTTTTTCGTTACTTGGATTTATGTTGGTTGGGTATATCAATAGATAAATAAATAAATAAATAAATAGAATAGGACAAATAAAAATGTGTAATAAGTGAAAAATGTTAAGAAAATAAAAGCTTGAAGGTGTCTGTGCATGTGAAATGGCAAGGTGTAGGGTGAAGGTTATGGGCATGAGTTATCACCCATATTATGACTCATGACGGTGGGTCTCTGTTATAAGTCGTCACATAGTGATGACACATCACAATGTGTCTCTATTATAAGTCATTACGTGTTAATGACTCATGATGATATGCCTCGATTACGACTTATAATAATATGACGAGTCATAACAATGTGTATTAATATGTGCAATTAAGGCTTCTAATGAGACACTCTTGACAAATGAATGAATTGTGTAAAAATGTATAAAAATGGGATAAAAAACTAATCATAAACCAAATTTATACTAGAAATAAAGAAACTAATTGAAGAAATATGAATGAATAAGTAAAATAAACTAAGAAAAATAAATAGCATGAAATGGAAAAGAAATATGTGAATATTACCTGGCTAAATTATTGAAAATCTATACCTTGACTTTACCATTATTTGATTAAGGTGTAGATAAAGAGATGGATTGGCTCGGAGCAATTGCTTCCTCGATCAAGTAGGGCTTGAGATGATGCCCATTAACCTTAAAAATTATTCCTTTATCATCAGCAATATCAACTGCACTGTGAGGGTAAACTTTGATAATTTTGAAAGGACCGAACCATTGTGACTTTAATTTTCCTGGAAATAACCTAAGTCTTGAGTTATAAAGGAGAACAAACTCTTCTTTATAAAATTCCTTCTCAGATAAATGCTTATCATGCCATAGCTTAGTGCGATCCGTATATAACTTAGCATTCCTATAAGCATTTAACCGTAATTCCTCTAACTCATTACGTTGAAGTAACCTTTTCTTATCGGCCTTCATCAAATCGAAGTTCAATGCCCTTGTTGCCTAATATGCCTTGTGTTCTAACTCAACAGGTAAATGACAAGACTTTCCATAAGCCAATTGGTAAGGAGTAAGGCCTGTTGGAGTGTTAAGGTTGTCCTATATGCCTATAAAGCATCATCTAACTTCAATGTCCAATCCTTTTTTAAAGAAGATACTGTTTTCTCAAGAATCCATTTAATCTCTCTATTGCTTATCTCCACTTTTCCACTTGTCTATGGGTGATAAAGAGTAGCTATCATATGCGTCACCCCATACCTTTTTAGAAAAGCTTTAATCATATGATTGCAAAAATGTGATCCTCCATCACTTATCAATGCTCTCAGAGTACTAAACCTTAGGAAGATCACTTTCTTGAGCATCTTCTTTACCATTTTAGCATCATTAGTTATGGTTGGCATTGCTTCCACCCATTTAGAAACATAATCAACCATAACCAAAATATACTTATAACCTGAAGAGCTAAGAAATGGACTTATAAAGTTTATCCCCCAAACATTAAAAAGTTCAACTTCTAATCTTTCTTTCAAAGGCATTTCATGCTTCTAAGATATGTTACCCATTCTTTGGAATTTATCACATGTGAGAACAAACTCCCTTGCATCTTTAAATAAAGTAAGCCACCAAAAACCAAATTGTAGTACCTTAGATGTTGTTTTTGTTGCACCAAAATGTCCACCAATATATAGAGAATGGCAATGCTTTGAAATATCTTGAACTTCTTCCTGAGGAATGCATCTGTGAATCAAACCATCTATTCACCTCTTATAAAGCAAGGGCTCCTCCTAATAATAGAATTACTATCATGTAAGAATTTCTTTCATTGTCTATAATCCAATCCATAAGGAAGAATACCACTCACAAGATAGTTTGCGATATTTGCAAACCATGGAAGTTCCTTTGATGCTACACTTAGGATATGTTCACCATGAAATGTCTCATTAATTGGTATTCCATTATCATAATCCTTTAAACATTCTTAGTTTAGTCTTTATAGATGGTCTATAACTAAATTTTAACTTCCCTTTTTATCTCGTACTTTCCAATCAAACTCTTAAAGCATTAAAATCCACTGCAGGAGCCGAGGCTTTGCATCTTTCTTACTTAGGAGGTATTTAAGAGCTGCATAATCGGAATACACAATTACCTTTGCCCCAGTAAATACGCTCTAAACTTGTCAAATTCATACATAATAGTGAGTAACTCCTTCTCTGTAGTGGTATAGTTAATTTGAGTATTATTAAGCAGTTTGCTGGCATAATAGATCATATAAGGCTTTCCTTCCTTCCTTTGACCAAGAACAAACCCCACTACAAAATTACTAGCATCACACATAAATTCAAACAACTGCTCCCAATTAGGTGGTTTCAAAACTAGTGCTGAAACAAGAGCCTTCTTCAAAGCTTTAAATGCATCAACATATGCCTTATCAAATTCAAATACAACATCTTTAGTAAGTAGTCTACATAATGGCTTTGCAACCTTGGAAAAGTCTTTAATAAATCTCCAATAAAAACCTGCATGTCCAATAAAACTTCTTATTTCCTTCACACACTTTAGATGTGGCAAATTAGCAATATCTTCAATTTTTGCTTTGTCAACTTTAATACCTCTCTTTGATATCAAGTGGCTAAGCACAATACCTTCTTATGCCATGAAGTGACATTTTTCACAGTTCAAAATTAATCCATGCTCTTCACACCTGTCAAGAACTTTAGAAAGATTTTCTAGACAATTTACAAAGTTAGATCCATAAACACTAAAGTCATCTATAAAAACTTCTACACAATCATTAAGTAAATCACTAAATATGGAAAACATACATCATTGAAAAGTTGCAGGTGCATTGGATAAACCAAAAGGCATATGCCTAAAAGCAAAAGCACAGTATAGGCATATAAATGTAGTTTTAGATTGATCTTTAGGATGAATGGGAATTTGGTAAAATCCATTTAGTCCATTTAAATAACAAAAATAAGAGAAGTTAACTAGTCTCTTAAGAACTTGGTCAATAAAAAGTAATGCAAAATGATCCTTTCTAGTTTCCTTATTCAATTTCCTATAATCTATACATATACATCATCCCGTGATAATTCTAGTAGGTATCAAATCATTAGATTCATTCCTAACAATAGTTAAGCCTCTTTTCTTTAGAATAAATTAAACAAGGCTCACCCAATTACTATCACTAATGGAATATATGATTCTATTATCAAGCAACTTAATTGCCTCATTTCTCACTACTTCTTTGAGAGTAGAAGTTAATCTCCTTTGACCTTCAATAGAGGGCTTAGCATTATCCTCTAAGAGAATTCTATGCATACACGATTTTGGAGTAATACCCTTCAAATCACTAATAAAATAACCTAGGGCATTCTTATAACTTAACAATACATCACGCAAAGCATCAACATTTATATTTGACAAAGACGAGTTCACAATAAAAGGAAATTCATAATTAGAGTCAAGAAATGTGTATATTAAATTGGATGGTAGAGGTTTGAGCTTTAAATCCACTTTTTCACTTAGTACGGTGAACTTCGAATCATCATCCCCTTTTAGTAGCTCGAATCTTGAAATCCTTCTGGATGGTAGGAATGAATTTACTTCCAAAAGTTGATCTTCAGTCTCATGATCCTTGTAGGGTACAAGCAAATCTTACTTTAAACATTCATGTATCACCTCTTCTACACATTCATCAAGTACATCAATTAAATAAACTCTATTCACTACTTTCACTGGTGTAGACTTCATCATCTTGAACACATCAAATTCCAAACTCTTATTATTCACTTTTAATGTAATCTTGCCCTTCCTCATATCTATGATTGCTCCAGCTATTACCAAAAATGGTGTTCTAAATAAAATTGGGATCTCAAGGTCTTCTTCCATTTCCATAACCATAAAATCTGCTTGTATTATGAACTTCCCTACCTTAGTTAGCACATTTTTAATAATACCAAGTGGGTAGGTAATGGATTTGTCCACCATGGAAAGACTTATGTTTGTAGGTTTAAGTTCTCCCAAATCAAGCCTCTTGTATATAGAGGAAGGCATAAGACTAACACTAGCCCCAATATTACACAAGGCCATATCAAAATGAGCATCACTAATAAAATAAGGAACTATAAAACAACCTGGATCCTTTTATTTTTATGGCAATTTGGAGTACATAGCTTTAGATTCTTCAATAAGAGACGATAAGCCATAGTCTTTAAACTTGTTCTTATGATTGGCCATATATTTCAAAAACTTACCCCATGCTGGCATATCACTAATGGCATCCATAAATGGTACAATAATAGTAATTTCCTTAAGATAATCAAGGAATTTACTAAACTGCTTGTCTAAGTTACGCCTTATGAACCTTTGAGGGAAATGTAGTGCTTTAATATCTACCATTGGTTCATCATCTTTAGCTTCATCCTTTTCACTCTTCTTTGCACTTTCAACATCATTCTTACTGCTAACGTCCACTTCACTTGGTCTCCCATTAGCTTTAATTTCAACTACTTCATCATTACTTTATTTTTACTAGTAGCTTTCTTAACCTCCTTACCACTCCTTAAAGTAATTACTTGATAAGTCTCTTTTAATGCAAACTTCAGTTGGCTAGGAAGTTTTCCTAGGGGGTTTAGTATTGGAAGAGGAAGCTTGTTGGGCAATTTGATTTTCAAGAATGCGGTTGTGAGTAACAAGTTATTCAAGTTTTGTGTTAATTTGCTTGAATTGCTCTTTATTTTGTTTATTGATGGTCATTTGTTGGTTGACAAACTCTTACATAAGGTATTCAAGGTTGGACTTAGGTTGGGTATGGTTGAAAGCTTGTTATTTCATTGGGAATATAGGTGGGTTTTAGGTTTTGGTATTTGGGTTAAATGGAGGGTTCAATTGCGAGGATGTGTTTGACCACGAAAATCCTAAATGGTTCCTCTATTGAGGGTTATAAGAATTTGAATTCAACCCCATCTATTGATTGGAAGCTCCTTGAATATAATTCACATCTTCACTATAACTCATACCACATTGAGGATATGAATGTGATCCTTCACATGACTCACAAACAACACTAGTATTTTCTAAAGAGTTTATTTGATTCTTACTCACCATTTTTGTAAGAGCATCCACCTTTACATTTTGTAAATTAATGCTATCGAGTTCTAAAACTCCTTTTGCTTTTGCTATAATTGTCTCTTCACCCATATATCCTTGAGATGAAAGTTCCTCAAGCAAAGTAATGGCTTCCCTGGCTGTTTTATCCATCCATTTTCGACTAGAGGCTGCATTGACAATATTTCTATTCTCATATGTCAACCCATTATAGAAAATTTGAGGGATCATCCAATCTGGTAAGCCATGATGTGGACATTGCCTTTGAAGATCCTTGAATCTCTCCCAATCTGAATAAATTGTCTCACTTCCATTTTTCTTGAAAGTTATAATCTCATTGCAAAACTTGGCTGTTTTATATGGAGGAAAATACTTATGCAAGAATGCTTGCTTCAATTGGTCCTATGTTGTGGTTGATTCACTAAGAAAACTAGTAAGCCATACTTATGCTTTTTCCTTAACTAAAAATGAAAATAGCCTAAGCCTTATTGCATAATTGGTCATAACATTGATCTTGAAGGTTGCACATACATTAAGAAAGTTCAATATGTGTGCATATGGATCCTCCCCTTGTAAACCTCCAAATTAATTATTCCGCACCATTTGGATGATACTTGGCTTGATCTTAAAATTATTATTAGCAATTTTTGGAGCCACAATACCACCAAAACTTCCTGAAATATTAGATATAGCAAAATCTCCTAACATTCTTCTCTCTTGTTCAACCATACTGTTTAGATTCTGTTGATTCGCTCTTCTATATCTTTATTTCCTGCGTAAAGCACGTATGGTCAGATCAATTTTAGGATCAAAGTAAAGAGTGTTATCATTAGCACTTCTAGTAAGCATAAACAAATGGAAAACAAAGTTTAATCAATAATATATAAAAAAACTAACAACTAGAAAAATAAAAATAAAACAAAAAAAATAGAAAACCTAAAGCAATTTTTCTCTAACCTAAGTTAATAAAAACACTAAACAAGTTCCTCGACAATGGTGCCAAAATTTGATTACGGGTCAAATTATAATACCCTAGTCTTTAAAACTTAATATAGAGCAAGAAGAGTGTCGAACACTCGAGAATTTAGAGTAATCTTGTATTAACTAGATAAATACTTAGATGGATAGGTAAATTAATATTAAATAACATTAGTCATAATCAACAAATAAAGAAATCTAATTTACTAACTAATTATCAAGAAAACTATAAGAATTATAAGAAATTATTCAGAATACTTGCATGTGAGAAATTACAATTCAGAATCAAATAAGAACTTTAAGGATAAATAGTATACAATGCATGATTGGAAATTAGTTTATAGTCTTCAAAAGCAACTATCATTTTCAATTAAAGGTATCTCCTCCTAGTGCCTACACGTACTATCATATCATTATAAGGATAAGAGAAAACCAATAGAGATAGCATACTTATTATATTTCCCTTAAGACGAAACCCTTGTGTCCAAGCGATTTGCAATACTTAAGTAACTTCAATCACATTCCACCAAATTGTCCCAACTGTCATTATGAACAAATTAATTAACACATTATGTATGATGGCCAAGCACACATAACACCTTTTACTCTAATTGAAACTAAATTATAAACAACATACGTTAGAAATATTGTTCTTAATATTAATTCATCATTGCAATTCTCATATAAAGACTTAGCCTAGATACATAATCAAAGAGCAATAAAAGAAAACCAAATTCAATATAGAAAAAGAAAGGAAGAGAGAAAGGATTGAATAGATAAAACTCCCTTTAATGTCTTCTAAAGGATACTTGATGTAGGATGTTCTTCTCTTGTTCTTGGCCTTACCTTCTTCAAGTGTTTCTTACAATAATGACTCCTAATACAAATGATAATTGTTTTATCTCTAAAACACTGTAACTTCTATATGTATATATTTTATGTCTACATATCTTGGTTCATATCAGAAATGATGTATATATAAACTTCAAAAGTGGCTATAAGTGACTAGAACTTGTTTAGAATTGGAAAGGCACCACTTGACATGAAAAGTCACTTTCCTTTGCAAATACTATAGCTTCGAGGGAATTTTTTTTCCATTTAGATAAATTTAACTCTAGAATGTTCCTCACAAAAATTATAGATCATTATGTTATTTGTCCATAATAACTTGAATTATCTAATTTGGATGTCTGTAGACAAAGTTATGGCTAAAATATAAAAACTGCTTAAACTAGAAAGTTGCAACTCTTTGGCAAGGCATCATTGTGCCGACTTGTCACAAGGTGATGACTTGTCAGGCTCTCTATTATGAGTCGTGCCTATGGTGATAACTCGTGCCTCTTCTCAAGGATCCAAGCTTGACTTCTTTTGCTTCCCAAATTGTTATAATCTGTCACGACCCAAAACAGGGGCCATGACCGGTGCTAGGGAACGGGAATTCTTTCGAATCCGGAACCCGTAGCAAGCCTAAAAATAAAATAAAATATGCAATAATAACAATAATAATATTATATGCAGCGGAAATAAAAATCATAAATATAATAATAACATTTTTTTTTTCATCACTAGATTTAAATCAAATCTCATCTCATCACATATATATAATCTCTTTAATACAAATCCAGTTTCAATATAATACATCTCTTTAAATAAAATACATGAAATCCAATACTTTAATTCACAACTACTGCAGTATCTAGATTATAAAATAAGACTCAAGTAAATAATTTACACAAAGAAGCCGGGGCGGAAGAAATCCGGCGTATCGACCTGCTACTGAGGTCTGAAGAAGTTGACTCTCCTGAAAAATAGTCAACAGAGGGGAGTCAGACCTCACTGAGTGAATTACTATAATATATATACATACACACTAAATGATAATGCATACAATCAATAGTATATATATAATATGTATATATACAGGCAAATACACACAGATGCAATAAAATCATTTTTATATATATTTTATTGAAAATCATCTTTATTGAAGGATCACATAGAACCCTAGAATATCAAAACCTCAGAAAATAGTGTTAAACAACACTCTAGCCATACAAGCTCACTGAATCCAAATATATCCACTTAATCCATTTAGACAGTAGACTGGCCCCGAGACACTTGGTCAACCGAGCTCCAGCAATCACACCCAAATCACATCACACATATCAATAATCACATTCAATCACTATCCATAAATAAGTTAGTAATATAGCCTAAAGCTATAGGCGTACCGGTACGTACTCGGTCCTAGTGCTGCCCATTAGGTAGCACGTTCTATTGATATCCTTCATCATTAATAATATAAAACATTCATTCACAAAAATAAATGATGCATGAATGTAAATGAAATAACAATATAACCCATATATATACCAGAAATATACCAAAAGTAAACCAGGTATATTTCGAGTATATATACGTCAAATAAATCTAGTCAAATCATAAATTAAACTAAAAATATATTTAAAAACATTTTAAATATATTTTATTAAAAAAACATGTATATAATTTATTATATACCAAAAATAAACCAAAAATATACTTAATATAAACTTAAGAAATAATCAAATTATTTATGCATATTTAATCAACATAAAACATGCATTTCTAAATCATGCATCCTAAGCATATATATATAGTATAGTAACTCACCTAGTGCGCTCCACGAGACGGGTCCGACGGGCTTGGTCCACTAGCCCTCGGTCTCAGCGCAACTAAACAAACAATAAATAATCGACATTAGAATAAGCCTAATAGAAATCCTAGAATTCGATCTAGAGTATTAAACACAAAATCAGAAATTAGGGTTCGACCGGATATCACGTTTTACGAGAATTCTACCAAAAATCCGACAGAACCTCCCCTGTAAAATGGATATCTCTCTACTCAAAAGAGTAGAGCCGACCCTGCAAAGAAATACACTTCGAAAAACTACACAAGGCACAATCAAAATCCCACGGTCGGACTCCAAACTATAGTCCACAGACCGGGATCCACAATCACAGAACAATTCTGATAATACCAAAAATATCCTTATATCACAGAAATTCATTTTATATGTAGAAATTACATAATTAACCTTTAAACACATTAAAAACCGATAAAAACTCATTTTATTTGAAAAACCGTATATTATATATATAATTAAAAATAATTCACAAAAAATAGTTTTAATTAGTTAAAAATACTAAATAATTTGTGAAATCATTTTTATACTTTAAATAATTACTAAAACCAATTAAATTACATTTTTAGAAAATTTTGTGTAAAATTACCAAAATACCCCTATATATATAAATATACTTAAATTACTTCAAAAATTCACCAAAAATTACACAATTATCCAAAATTAATTTTCTCGACATATTTATCAATAATATTAATAATTAAACTCAATTAACCAATTAAATGCAATTAAAAACATAATTAACCCTAATTTCTCAAAATCACATAAACTTTAATAATTCAAAATAAATACTTAGAAATTCATAAAAATTCCAAATAAATTCCTATAATTCATTTCAACACCTTATTTAACCATAAACCCCAATTTCATAATTTAAATAATTAATTTCTGAAAATTAGAAAATAATATTAAAATATTCAAAAATACCCAAAAATCCAAAAAATCTCCAAAAATTCCACAAAAATTCATACATGTATATTAAGCTACTAGGATCAATATTTGTGAAGGGATTTTTCATGAATCAATCAATTCGAAGCTCAAAAAAATAAAAAACCCTAATGTGACCGAAATTACAAATTCGAAACCTAAGCAATTCTAGACCATTTAAGCTCAAACCAAAGCTAGAATCACACTCATTGGAGCTCAAGGAGAAGAAAGAGATCAACGGTGTCGAAAACGGTGGCCGGAATCATCGTCGACGGCAAAGGGAAGAAGTTTCGGCCAAAAGGGAAGAAAGGGCTTGCCGGCGCCGGGGTAGGGAGCTGGGGGCGGCGGAGCAGCTGGCTGAGGAAGGTGGAGCTCCTAGCAGCACACCGATGATCGGGAATCGGAAGTTGCAGACGGTGGTGAGGGGTGGTGGTCGGGCGCTCGGGAAGAAGAAGAAGAAAAAAAAAAAAAAGGAAAGAAAAAGAAAAGAAAAAGAAAAAGAAAAAGAAAAAAAAGAAAAAAAAAAGAAAAATAATAAAAAAATAATTTTAATAAAATATTAAAAAAAATCACACCCACACAATAATTTAATATTTTAATAATTTAATAATAAATAAAAATAATTAAATAATAATAATTTAATAAACAAATAATAAAATATTAGGGTAATATACTAAACCCTAATTAAATAAATATTTACACACATACACGGTGTTTAGTAATTTAAAAATACGTATGAGTTCATGCAAGTCCGAAAATATATTTAAAATAATAAATAATAAATTATTTACGTGAAAATTTCCCAGAAAATGCAAGTCCCGGGAAAATTTTACATAAAGTACTGTAAATAAGACACAGTAATTAAAATAGGTTTTAAATACATATCAACTCGTGAAAATATCATAATATATATTCAAAATTATTAACACTGCATATCCCGGTACAGTGTAAAAATATTTTAAAAATACGGGATATTACAGTCTTCCCCCCTTATAAGAATTCGTCCCCGAATTCCATAAAGAAAAGATCAAGAAGGAAAGAGATATGGGTAAGAAGCTCGTATCTCAGCTTCAGTCTCCCACGTATGCTCCTCGACTCTGTTGCTACGCCATAGAACCTTAACCATCGGAATCTGCTTCGATCGCAACTGTTGAACTTGAAAATCTACAATCGCCACAGGTTCTTCCACAAACGTCAAATCTTCACTCACTTCTATACTGTCAGGTTGCAACACGTGTGAAGGGTCTGAGATATACTTCCTTAACATCGAGATATGAAATACTGGATGCACTTGTGACATATTCGGAGGCAAATCCAACCGATATGCAACAGTGCCAACTCTCTCCAGAATCTCAAACGGTCCAATATATCTCGGTACTAACTTACCCTTCCTACCAAATCTCATCACACCCTTCATCGGAGATACCTTCAGAAAAACAAAATCTCCAACCTGAAACTCCACATCTCTGTGCCTAGGATCCGCATAACTCTTCTGTCTGCTAACTGCGGTCTTTAATCTTCGCTTAATCACGGCGACTTTCTCTGCAGCATCCTGAACCATCTCAGGTCCAGTCAAAGCTCTCTCACCAATCTCATCCCAACTCAAAGGGGATCTACACTTCCTTCCATACAAAGCCTTGTACGGCGCCATACCAATCCTGCTATGGTAGTTGTTATTATATGCAAACTCAACGAGTGGTAAATGATCATCCCAGCTACCTCCCAAATCCAGGACACACATCCTCAACATATCTTCTAGTGTCTGGATCGTCCTCTAAGACTGAGCATCTGTCTGAGGATGAAAAGCAGTACTAAAATCCAACCTAGTGCCCATCGCTTCCTGTAACTTCTACCAAAAACAAGAAGTAAATACCGAACCTCTATCTGACATAATGGACACAGGTACTCCATGAAGGCACACAATATGCTTCACATACAACTTCGCCAATCTGGTAACTGAATATGTGGCTTTCACAGGCAAGAAATGTGCAGACTTCATCAACCTGTCTACGATCACCCAGATGGAATCGTATCCATCCTTCGAACGAGGTAAACCTACCACAAAATCCATAGCTATCCTTTCCCACTTCCACTCGGGAATAGGAAGAGGCTGAAGCTTCCCAGATGTTTCTGATGTTCGGCTTTCACTTGCTGACACGTCAAGCACTTCGCAACATAATCAGCGACATCCTTCTTCAATCCGTCCCACCAGTATAAATCTCTGATACTGTGGTACATCTTAGTAACACCTGGATGTACGTTGTAAGCTGTAGAATGTGCTTCCTCTAAAATCTCCTCTCTCAAATTATCCACATCAGGAACACACAATCTACCACTGATCCACAACACACCATCATCATCGAGAGTGAAATCAGTGAACTTCCCTGCTCTGACATTCTCTGCAAGCTCTTCTAGAATAGGATCTCAGCTCTGAGCTGCTTTAATCCTATCCCTCAGCACAGATCATACTTTAAATTGAGCTAGCAGTCCACCTGATCTACTGATCTCCATCATCAGACCTTGATCCACCAACAAATGCAACTCTTGGATCAATGGTCTCCTCTCAACACCGATGTGAGCAAGACTACCTGAGGACTTCCTACTCAAGGCATCTGCTACCACATTAGCTTTACCCGGATGATATAAGATCTCACAGTCATAATCCTTTAACAATTCCAACCATCTCCTCTACCTCAGATTCAAATCTCGCTGCTGGAAAATGTACTTAAGGCTCTTGTGATCAGTAAATATCTCACAAGTCACCCCATACAAATAATGTCTCCAGATCTTCAAAGCAAAGATCACTGCAGCCATCTCAAGATCATGTGTAGGATAGTTCTGTTCATGCTTCTTCAACTGCCTCGAAGCATAGGCTATCACCCTTCCATTCGGCATCAACACACAACCAAGACCAATTCTAGAGGCATCACAGTAAACTGTGAACTTATCCATACTATTAGGCAAAGCTAATACTGGCGCTGTGGTCAACTTCTCCTTCAACAATTGAAAACTATTCTCACAAGCTTCTGACCACTCAAATCTAACATTCTTCTGAGTCAAGCGAGTCATAGGGGCTGCTATTCTGGAAAAATCCTGCACAAATCGCCTATAATACCCGGCTAAACCCAGAAAACTTCGAATCTCTGTAACAGAAGTAGGTCTAGGCCATTCATATACTGCCTCAACCTTCTATGGATAAACCTGAATACCTTCTTTAGACACTACGTGTCCAAGAAAAGAAACACTCTCCATCCAGAAATCACACTTCGAGAATTTAGCATAAAGCTTATGATCTCTCAGTGTCTGTAATACAATCCTCAAGTGATATACATGCTCTTCCATACTCCTAGAATATACCAGTATATCATCAATGAAGACTACCACAAACTGATCCATATACGGTCTGAATACTCTGTTCATCAGGTCCATAAAAGTTGCTGGTGCATTAGTCAAACCAAAAGACATCACCAGAAACTCATAATGGCCATATCGAGTGCGGAATGCTGTCTTAGGAATATCGGATTCACTAATCCGTAGCTGATGATAACCTGACCTCAAGTCAACCTTAGAAAAGAACTGTGCACCCTGTAGCTGGTCAAACAAGTCATCTATCCTCGGGAGAGGATACTTGTTCTTCACTGTCACCTTATTCAGCTCTCTGTAGTCAATGCACAGTCTCAGGGTACCATCCTTCTTCTTCACAAATAGGACTGGTGCACCCCAAGGAGAAACACTAGGTCTAATAAAACCTTTATCCAATAACTCTTGCAACTACTCCTTCAACTCTTTCAACTCTGCAGGAGCCATACGATAGGGTGGCATAGATATAGGAGTAGTACCTGGTACCACATCTATACAGAACTCAATCTCTCTGTGAGGTGGTAAACCTGGCAACTCCTTGGGAAAAACATCAGGAAACTCACAAGCAACAGGAACATCTGTGAGTGACAACTTCTCCACTGAAGTATCCCTGACCAATGCCAAATATCCCTGACATCCTTTCCTTAATAACTTCCTAGCCGTAATAGCAGAAATAAGATTCTGAGGTGCTGAACTCCTATCACCCACAAACTTAAAATCTTCTTCACCAGGAATTCTAAAAGTCACCTCTTTATTCCTGCAATCTACCACAGCATAGTGCTGAGATAACCAATCCATTCCCAAAATAACATCAAATTCCATCACATCTAACAGAATCAAATCAGCGGGTAATTCTCTATCTCCCATGAGAACTGGACAACCAGAAAGAACAATATCGGTGTCTAAAGAATCACTAAGAGGAGTGGCAATAAACAAAGGAAAAGCCATCCTCGAAGCTTGCCAACAAGATTTAGAAGCAAAAACAGGAGAAACAAACGAATGCGTGGCACCCGGATCAAACAAAACCCATGCATCCAGGTAACAAACAGAAACAATACCTGCCACGACTGCATTAGATGCCTGAGCATCCTGCTGAGTGAGATGGAAAACTCTGGCCTGACCTCGACCTCCCTGCTGACTAGAGAAGCCTGGCCAACACCTCTGGCACCTCCTCTAGTACCTCTACCATGACTCTGCTGTGGAACAAACTGAGTGGAACTCTGATGCTGAGCTGGTGGTAACTGAAATGGCACGGGTGCAGCACTAGCAATCGACTGCTGTGGGAATCGTGGAATCTGCTGCTGCTGATACCCGAAATAAGGACATGATCTGGCAAAATGTCCTGTCTGCCCGCATCTAAAGCATGTCAGTGGTGTCAGATAACACGGTCCTTGATGGACTCTACCACAAGTCTGACAAACACTGGCCGCTGATCCAGAACTACGACCACTGCTGCTGCTCGAAGCACCTGACCCAAATCTGAACGATCTACGCTGACCTCCATGGCCATGTCTACTGCTCTGATGCACTCGTTGTTGCTGTCTTGACTCTGCTGAGTCGGACCTCTCTGCTGACTACTCGAACCAACATGAAAACTCGAATATGGAGTAGCCTGTAATCCACTCGACTGAACTCGCAGCTGGTAATAATCAGGCATCGCTCCCTGCCTAACTAGCCTCAGCTCAATATCCTTGGCTAACTCAATCACAGACTCCAGAGTAAGGCCTGCTGTAGGCATATCAGCAAAAGCTGAACCCAAACTAGTAACATACATAGTGACTATAAAATACTGATCTCACATCAGATCCTCAGCATATCTACCCAATCAAAGAAACTCTCGGGTGTACTCCTTTACAGATCGATCTCCATGAGAAATACTGGTCAAACGAAGATGATAGCTCAAACGAAGAGGCTCTAGACAAAATCTCCTCATAAATCGCTCTCGAAACTGAGCCCACGTCATCGTCAACATATAGGGCTGGATCATCTGAATGAACCAATCTAAGGCTGGTCCCTCGACAGACAACTCAACGATCATGATCCGCTGGTACTCGGTATGAGCAGTCCGATTCCGAGTATCAATCGCGTGCAGAAAATCTAAAGGATCAGAAGTACCATCAAAAGCAATCCTGCCAACTCGGGCATAGAACAAAGCTGCCTCAGGGTCAGACATACCCTGCTGATAGGCAGTCTGAACAGGCTGAACAACTGGAGGAACAGGAACATCAAACTCAGGCTCAATAGGCTCCTCGTCCTGTAACTCTCTCTGCCTACTGCGACCTGCCGCTCCTCGAGGTCTACCTCTGCCACGACCTCTACATCTAACTGGCTGCTCAGGAGGTAAAACCTCATCCTGAAAGGACTCATCATCCTCGGCCTCAACGACCGGTGGAGCGACACGCGCTCGCCTCCTCATACTGAAAAGACAAACGAAAAGATTCAGACAAAATAGACAACGGAGGAATAACGCTGAAAACTATAGCAAGGAATACTCATCAAGACATACTCGAACCTAATACACTGCAGTAGTTCCACAGAAAAAACAACTTTGAAAACTAGGGCCACAAGTCACATAACTAAGCCCTGACACAGAACTCTACTCTGATACCAACTTTGTCACGACCCAAAACAGGGGCCATGACCGGCGCTAGGGAATGAGAATTCTTTCAAATCCGGAACCCGTAGCAAGCCTAAAAATAAAATAAAATATGCAATAATAACAATAATAATATTATATGCAGCGGAAATAAAAATCATAAATATAATAATAACATTTTTTTTTCATCACTAGATTTAAATCAAATCTCATCTCATCACATATATATAATCTCTTTAATACAAATCCAGTTTCAATATAATACATCTCTTTAAATAAAATACATGAAATCCAATACTTTAATTCACAACTACTGCAGTATCTAGATTATAAAATAAGACTCAAGTAAATAATTTACACAAAGAAGCCGGGGCGGAAGAAATCCGGCGTATCGACCTGCTACTGAGGTCTGAAGAAGTTGACTCTCCTGAAAAATAGTCAACGGAGGGGAGTCAGACCTCACTGAGTGAATTACTATAATATATATACATACACACTAAATGATAATGCATACAATCAACAGTATATATATACTATGTATATATACAGGAAAATACACACAGATGCAATAAAATCATTTATATATATATTTTATTGAAAATCATCTTTATTGAAGGATCACATAGAACCCTAGAATATCACAACCTCAGAAAATAGTGTTAAACAACACTCTAGCCATATAGGCTCACTGAATCCAAATATATCCACTTAATCCATTTAGACAGTAGACTGGCCCTGAGACACTAAGTCAACCGAGCTCCAGCAGTCTGACTGCCAGTGTGATTGGCCCCGAGACACTTGGTCAACCGAGCTCCAGCAATCACACCCAAATCACATCACACATATCAATAATCACATTCAATCACTATCCATAAATAAGTTAGTAATATAGCCTAAAGCTATAGGCGTACCGGTACGTACTCGGTCCTAGTGTTGCCCACTAGGTAGCATGTTCTATTGATATCCTTCATCATTAATAATATAAAACATTCATTCATAAAAATAAATGATGCATGAATGTAAATGAAATAACAATATAACCCATATATATACTAGAAATATACCAAAAGTAAACTAGGTATATTTCGAGTATATATACGTCAAATAAATCCAGTCAAATCATAAATTAAACTAAAAATATATTTAAAAACATTTTAAATATATTTTATTAAAAAAACATGTATATAATTTATTATATACCAAAAATAAACCAAAAATATACTTAATATAAACTTAAGAAATAATCAAATTATTTATGCATATTTAATCAACATAAAACATGCATTTCTAAATCATGCATCCTAAGCATATATATATAGTATAGTAACTCACCTAGTGCGCTCCACGAGACGGGTCCGACGGGCCTGGTCCACTAGCCCTCGGTCTCGGCGCAACTAAACAAGTAATAAATAATCGACATTAGAATAAGCCTAATAGAAATCCTAGAATTCGATCTAGAGTATTAAACACAGAATCAGAAACTAGGGTTCGACCGGATATCACGTTTTACAAGAATTCTACCAAAAATTCGGCAAAACCTCCCCTGTAAAACGGACATCTCTCTACTCAAAAGAGTAGAGCTGACCCTGCAAGGAAATACACTTTGAAAAACTACACAAGGCACAATCAAAATCCCACGGTCGGACTCCAAACTACAGTCCACCGACCAGGGTCCACAATCACAGAACAATTCTGATAATACCAAAAATATCCTTATATCACATAAATTCATTTTATACGTAGAAATTACATAATTAACCTTTAAACACATTAAAAACCGATAAAAACTCATTTTATTTGAAAAATCGTATATTATATATATAATTAAAAATAATTCACGAAAAATAGTTTTAATTAGTTAAAAATACTAAATAATTTGTAGAAATCATTTTTATACTTTAAATAATTACTAAAACCAATTAAATTATATTTTTAGAAAATTTTATGTAAAATTACCAAAATACCCCTATATATATAAATATACTTAAATTACTTCAAAAATTCACCAAAAATTATACAATTATCCAAAATTAATTTTCTCAACATATTTATCAATAATATTAATAATTAAACTCAATTAACCAATTAAATTCAATTAAAAACATAATTAACCCTAATTTCTCAAAATCACATAAACTTTAATAATTCAAAATAAATACTTAGAAATTCATAAAAATTCCAAATAAATTCCTATAATTCATTTCAACACCTTATTTAACCATAAACCCCAATTTCATAATTTAACTAATTAATTTCCGAAAATTAGAAAATAATATTAAAATATTCAAAAATACCCAAAAATCCAAAAAATCTCCAAAAATTCCAAAAAAATTCATACATGTAGATTAAGCTACTAGGATCAACATTTGTGAAGGTATTTTTCATGAATCAATCAATTCGAAGCTCAAAAAAAATCAAAAACCCTAATGTGATCGAAATTAAAAATTCAAAACCTAAGCAATTCTAGACCATTTAAGCTCAAACCAAAGCTAGAATCACACTCATCGGAGCTCAAGGAGAAGAAAGAGACCGGCGGTGTCAAAAACGGTGGCCGAAATCGTCGTCGACGGTAAAGGGAAGAAGTTTCGGCCAAAAGGGAAGAAAGGGCTTGCCGGCGCCGGGGAAGGGAGCTGGGGGCGACGGAGCAGCTAGCTAAGGAAGGTGGAGCTCCTGGCGGCACACCGACGGTTAGGAATCGGAAGTTGCAGACGGTGGTGAGGGGTGGTGGTCGGGCGCTAGGGAAGAAGAAGAAGAAGAAGAAAAAGAAAGAAAAGAAAAAGAAAGAAAAGAAAAAGAAAAAGAAAAAGAAGAAAAAAAAAGAAAAATAATAAAAAAATAATTTTAATAAAATATTAAAAAAATCACACCCACATAATAATTTAATATTTTAATAATTTAATAATAAATAAAAATAATTAAATAACAATAATTTAATAAACAAATAGTAAAATATTAGGGTAATATACTAAACCCTAATTAAATAAATATTTACACACATACACGGTATTTAGTAATTTAAAAATACGTATGAGTTCATGCAAGTCCGAAAATATATTTAAAATAATAAATAATAAATTATTTACGTGAAAATTTCCCCGAAAATGCAAGTCCCGGGAAAAGTTTATGTAAAGTACTGTAAATAAGACACAGTAATTAAAATAGGTTTTAAATACATATCAACTCGTGAAAATATCGTAATATATATTCAAAATTATTAACACTGCATATCCCGGTACAGTGTAAAAATATTTTAAAAATACGGGATATTACATAATCAACTCTAAGTGTCTTCCAAACATCATTTGAGCCTAGAACATGTATAAAACCTACATACTGAATCATAAAAATAAAAAAAGTAAAAATAACAATTTCATAACCAAATAAACACATAAAACATAATAAAATTGAATGAAAATAAACCTTAACTAACCTAAATAACTATGCACATTTGCATTATATCATGATCCAAGTAAGACAATCCTCTTATAAGGATAGTTAGCAGCTAAGTTTGAACTTAATGATTTGGGTAACTTGAAGTATTTTTTGGGGATTGAAGTTGCAAGATCAACTCAAGGGATTTCCCTTTGCCAATGAAAGTATGTAATGGATCTACTGATAGAAATGGGCATGCTTAGTTGTAAGCCAGTCGAAACTCCAACTGAAGTCAACCATGGACTATTAATTCAAGGAGATTAAGTCCCAATTGATAAAGATAAGTATCAAAGGTTAATGGAAAGGTTGATTTACTTATCTTATACTCGGTTGGACATTGCTTATGCAGTAAGTATTGTAAGTCAGTTAATGCATTCTCCAACTAAAGAACATATAGGTGCAGTATACTGAGTATTAAGATATCTGAAATCTTCCCCGGGCAAAGGTTTATTCTTTAGGAGAAATATACAGATGCTGATTGGGCCAAAGATCGGATTAATCAAAAATCAACATCTAAGTACTTTATGTTTATTGGAAAGAATTTGGTCACTTACAGAAGTAAGAAAGAAAAAGTCATAGCAAGGTCAAGTGCTGAAGTTGAGTTTAGAGGAATGGCTCATGAAGTGTATGAGTTGCTTTGGATAAGGTAAATTGTTCAGGATTTAGGACTAAAACATCTGAAGCCTATATTGTTACATTATGATAATAAGGCAGTCATAGTGATTGCAAATAACCCGGTTCAACATGATCGAACTAAGCATGTGGAGTTTGACAAACATTTCATCAAAGATCATCTAAATCAAGGAACAATTGATCTTCCATTTGTTTCTTCTCAAACTCAACTAGCTGACATCCTCATGAAGGCTGTATCCAGAAAATCATTCTATAACTCACTTGACAAGTTGGGAATGATTGATATACATTTACCAACTTGAGGGGGGTGTTGAGGAAGTAAATATTTTAATTGTATATATTATGAAGTAAATACTTATATATAATTAGGAGTAAAGTCTTTATTTTATTTAGAATGTTATTCTATTCCTAATTAGGATATAAATAGGTTTCCTATGTGTATATATAAGGGTTGTAACCTCTCTTTTATGAATATGAAAAAACATATTTCCCTTGAATTTTTCTTTTCTTTTCTCTGAATTTTATTCTTCAATGCAACAGTGGTGGGACTATTGATACCAGTCCTTTTACGATGTAACGCTTCTATGAATGATGAAATTGTATCTTTCATGCTTTCAGAAAAAAAAATTGTATCTTGTTGTTAAAAAAAATGTATCTTTCTTATAGCATTTTTTTTAACTCACTCTTTATTTAACATAAACTCTATATTGTAAAGCTGATTGTAAAAAACAAGACTTCAACTCACTTTTTAAATTTAAATTATAGATTAAAAAGTGAATGTGACTCTCTACATATAGAGAGCTAAATTCACTCTCTATACAAGGATTAGAACATATCCAATGGTGCTCTTTAAAATAAAGACTATATTCTAGGAATAAAAAGCATCTTAAGGAATTTTTTAATATAAAGAGTAAATAATTTTATTTAAATCCAATACACTCTTTATATTTCAGTCTTCATTTTATTTTATCCTAAAAGCATTTAATTTTAATTTTTGAATATTGTGAGAAAAAAGAGAAAAAAATTTTAGGTAATAAAAGAAACCAATAGAAAACAATGATATATATGAAAAATAGTAGTGCATTAATTAACTTTTTGTATAGAGAGTCAAACTTACTCTTTAATCTATAATTTATATTTAGAGAGTGAGTTGAAATACTATTTTTTTACAATCACTTTTATAATAAAGAGTTTAGGTTAAATAAAAAGTGGATTGGAGATGCTCTTAATTAATACACATCTATTTGCTATATATATTCTTATTTCTATTGACTTCTTTTTTTATAAAGAGGAGGGAAAAAAATTTAAAATTAAATGTTTTTAAAATAAAATAAAATGAAAAGTGAAATATAAATAGAACATTAAATTTAAATAAAATTTTTTACTTTTTATATTTTAAATAGCAGCATGGAAGATAATTTTGAAAAAGATAAAAAGTTTGATCCCCTCAATTATGTAGAAAAATAAATACGAAGTTGCTTTCACATTCTCATTTACATCTGCTACTATCAATTAAATTATAAAAAAATTATTATGATAGTTATATTAACAAATAAGCAGTTTTATCCTAAATTTTAGATTAATAACCAATTAAATTTTATTTTATAAAATTATTTTAATTTATTTTTTTTACTTTATAAATTATGTGTATGTTTATTCTATCTAATTTTATTTTAATAATGTAATTAATTATATTTAAATTAATATAAAATAATATTTATAATTATTAACTATTTTAGAGAAAAAATAAAATTTTAAAAAACTATTATAAAATATTAAAATTTATTAGAGAATATATTCCACATTGAAAATGTGCAAAGTAATAAAGGGTTTATAGGTGGTGTAGATTGAATTTTAATACAAGCCAATTGATTTTGTGTCATATGGATTTAATCTCATTTATAAGTCTGCACATGTATATGCGGGGGCCAATACTCTCAACGTCCGTGAATTTATTTAACATGATATCATAGCAGGTTTTGACATGGTTTCTTAAATTTCTTGATTGTCCGTTTAGATGTCGAATCTCAACAGCTCGATCCGGTGTTACCGTAACATGCTTTTCAATTCAAAAAAGTGCGAGTTTCAAGTGACAACTGTCAAATCCTAATTGCACTTGAAGGGAGTGTTAGAGAATATATCCCATATTGAAAATGTACAAAGTAATAGAGGATTTATAAGTGATGTAAATTGAGCCTTAAGTTAAGCCAATTGATTTTAAATTATTTATAAATTCACACATATGTATGCATGAGCCAACCTCACAAAACCCATAAACTTATTTAACAAACTTACCACTATTGAAATAAATTAAAAATTCATTTTTCAATTTTTATATAAAATTTTAACTTTTATTTTTTTGTATTAATGAAATGAAATAATAAAAAAGCCATAATTTGTAAATTAAGTTATCATAAATATTAACATTAATAAAAAAATAAAAAAATATTTTTAACTATCATTTCAAACAATAATAAAATAAAAAATTATTTTTACATACTTTTAGAAAAATTAAATATTTTTATAATCATGATTAATAATTTCAGCATATCAAAATTTTCTCTTTTTTCTCCATTTCATACTCTTTTTTCTTGATCTTTATTAGAAAAGTTTTTAAATACTAAAATTAAAAGTTAAAAAGTGACTTTAAAATAATTAAAATATAAAATTATTAGTAAAAAAATTATGAAAATATTTGAAAATTAATTTTTTATATTTTATTTTTTTTGTAAGAAAAGAGAATAATATATTTCAATTTTTTTACATAATCCAAGAATAAATTTTTAAAATATAATTAAATAAAATAATACAACTCATAAAGTTAAAGAATCAAATTAAAATAATTTTAAAAATAAAATTTGATTAATAATTAGCTTAATATTCAAAATAAAAATTTTATTTCAATTTCTTTTCATGGCGTGCCTCTGCTTTTTTTTTTTTTTCTTCTTAATTTTGTCTTCTTTTATCTCACAGCCTCAAAGCTGCAAATAACCATGTCACAACAATTGAAACGGAGCAACTCAAAGGGAAGTTATATGCAAAATAACAAAATATTAATGGCAGTAGATGGACATGACATGATAATATCACGATATGGAGCTGCAAGTTGTTCGTAGATGTGTCATTTTATGGCCACCAATGGTTCTCAAATTAAAATTTGATCCGCTTCTCACATCACTGCATTTTAAAAAAAATTAAAAAAAAAATCTATTTGTGCACAAATTAATTAATAATAACTGATATATTCTTTAGTAGATTGACTATAAATTAATAATTTTTATATTTTGAAATTTATAATTAGTAAAATATTTTTATCATCGAAAATTTTGTATATAATTTGGTCAAATTTTATATCTATTTATATTATTGTCTAAAAAGGAAAACAAAAGTACCATAAATATAATATTTGCATTAAGAAAATATATTTTTTAAAAATTTTCCCAACAAAATACCCCTTTTTATAGTTTCTATTTTTTAGATTTTACTTTTTTTTTTTTTTTAAAGGTTGCTATATACGTCATTTTAAGGCTACAAATAGTTCTAAACGTAAGATGACGATAAAATTATCTTTTTAAAGTTTGGTCCCCTCTTTATGTGACTTTATTAAAAATAAATAAATAAATAAAACTTTGTTCCCATTAATAAGATTTATTTAGTTTAATTAAAATTATTAAATTAATTTTTTATTTAATTATAATCATTATATATATAATATAATGTAATATAATATGTTGTAATAGCCAATTTTCAAGCTATCCAATGATTCTTCAATGCCCATTAAATAGGTAAAATTTATTTTTAATTTCTTAAACTTTTAAAGTATATTACATTAAACTATTAAACTTTAATTGTGCTGCATTGATTTTTTTTTATACACATTAAAAACTTCTTATAAATATTTTTTCTTTAAATGTATTTTAACACATTAAATTACTAAACTTGTTTTTTTGTTATTTTGAGACAGTTAACAAACAACTTATTGCAAGTATATTGTAGTTGTTTATTAAATAATAATTTAACAAATCAAATTAATTAAAAATAATATTTTAATTTTTTATTTAAACATATTAGTGTAAAGGTAGAAGTATTTTTGAATTCAAGTTAGTAAACTTTATTAATTTAGTGAAAAATTCATAATTTTTATTTTCATTTTTTTAATATATGAAAAATTTAGCAAACTATTAACTATATTTGTGTTAAAAGTACTTTTTTTATATTTTATGATAAATGATGTATTCTAAAAAAGTTGACAAAATGTAAATAAATACTTAGATGCCGAGTACACAATACAGTGGCAGAATTTTGCTCAATGAAGTGCAAATCTTAAGTTTGAAACCTCCTTAGAGATTAGGCAACAGATATGCACTTTTTTTATCTCAATCAATGGGATTACTTAGAAAATAAATATAATAATAATACATATTAACATTAACAACTACAGTGCTAATTATATTTGTAATAAAACAAATAAGAACTAGTATAAAAATAATTGAACACCAATTCAGCTCACCATTAATTAAACTTTTGAAGCACACCAAATATAAAAAAATTGTAAAAAAAATTCTTTCATTATGTTTTAATATTTGTAATATTTGTTTAATTTTAATACTTAAAATAATTTTTTTAAACAAACAGTATACTTTTTCGATATTATTTAATTATAATTAAAAATTTTATTCAACATTAAAAATAAACTAAAGCTGTTTTTATTAATTGAAAATAAAAATAATTTCACTTTTAAATACATTTAGATACAAATAAAAATATCAATTTTTACCTGATTGAACTACTTTTAATAAAAAATTTCTAATGCTTTTTAAATTGATGTTTAATTAAATTAAATTGGCAAAAGAATTTGAAATCTATCCATTTGAATTCTTATCACAAATTGAGAAAAAAATTTGAAAAAGTGGGTAATGTGTAAAAATAAAAATTTAATAAATCCAATATAAAATAATTATATATATATTTTTATCTAAATTACACATGTTTGAAATTTATTGGACTGTAACTTATTCAGTTTGATTCAAATAGAATTACAATAATAATAAAATTACTAACAATTTATTTAATATAACTACATATATTAAAATTTGAATTAAAATTTAATTTAAATAAAAATATTTCACTGTAAAAGTTCATTATGTAAATGTAAATTTTATTTTAATATTAAATCGATATTATTCAAAATTATGTGTGTAAATAAAATATTTTTAAATTTTAATTAAAATAAGTGAATATTTATAAAGTTATATTGACAATTTATAACTCAAATTTAATTAATTACTGTGAATAAAAATACTTTTAAAATTTTAATTTCTCTTAATTAAATTAATAACCTTAAAAATGATAATTATTAATTTATAATTTAATAATTTTTAAATTATAATTGCAAATAAAAAATAAATTTAATAATATTTGAAGACTACATTATATTTATAAATATTATAAACTTTATACTTTAAATTATAAAATTTTTTCTCTTTTTTCTAAATTTATATTTTTTTTTCTCGATCTCTATTAGAAAAGTTTTTAAATAATACAATTAAAAGATAAGAAGTGAATTTAAAATAATTAAAATATAATTTTTTAGTAAAAAAATTAAAAGATTATAAAAATATTTAAAAGTTAATTTTTAAGCAAGAATAGTAAAATTAGGATATGAAAGCAATTTTTTTATTTAATTTTTTTCTAAAAAAAGAGAATAAAAATTTTAAGAAGTTTAAATTTATTTTTCATGATCAAAAATAAATTTTAAAAATAAAATTAGATATAATTTATAAAGTTAAAAAAATAAATTAAAATAAAATTTAATTAATAATTAATTCAAAATTTAAAATAAAAATTCTTATTTCATTTTATTTTCATTACTTTTTAAGGCCAATGTTTTTTTTTTCTTCTTTTTCTCACAGCCTCTAATTTTGTCCCAACAATTGAAATCGAGCAACACAAAAGGAAGCTGTGTGCAAAATAAAAAGAATAGATGACGACGAAATTGACGGACAAAGAATTAGAAGTACTCTATGGATAGGAAGGAGCCTAAGATCTTCCCTTGATCTGTGTGAATGAGCAGGTAACGTTTGTGTTGGCCTTAGATTAGACATGACATATTAATGTCGTGATATGGAGCTGGAAGGGCGTTAGCCATTTCTTTTGAAGTTGTTCGTTAAACCGGTAAGGCAGATGTGTCCAACTTTTTTTTTTTTTGGTGTAAATGACTAATATTTAAAATTTATTAAATTTTATAGATAAAATTATAATAACAATAAAATTTTTTAATAATTATTTAATATAATTATATATTATAAAATTCGAATTCCAGACTTAGTTTAAATAAAAATAACTTAGAATATACCTAACATGATAATATCATAATATATAGCTGGAAGGGTGTAAACCATTTCTTTCGAAGTTGTTCATAAAATTAGTGTGGTAGATGTGTCATTTCAAGGCCACCAATGGATTCCTCTATTCAATATTCCATTGCCACGAGGAGTTTATCTTTTAAAAGGATCTTGATGTCCATCACTAGTTACGATGGCTATAATACCGTCGCAACCCGTAAAAAAGAATATAATTTTTTTATCTATTTTGTCCGTCACTAGTTGGGAAGTCATCTATTGTTAGACATGTATAATAATCTTTTCATGGGTTATGACAGTACTGTAGTCATTACAATCCGTGACAAGAAATATTATCTTTTTTAAAATTTGGTACTCTTCCCATATCCTTACATTCAAAAATAAATTTTTTTAAAATATTTATTTGGGCACATATTAATTAATATTAACTAATATATTCTTTAGTAGATTGACTATAAATAATTTTTATATTTTAAAGTTTAAAATTAGTAAAATATTTTTATTATCCAAAATTTTGTATATAATTTAGTCAAATTTTATATCTATTTATATAATTGTTAAAAAGGAAAACAAAAGTACTATAAATAAAAATATTTGCATTAAGAAAATAATTTTTTTTTTAAAGTTTCCCAAAAAAGATGCCCTTTTATATTTTTTATTCCTTAGATTTCATTTAAAAAAAAAAACTCGCTATATATTTCATTTTAAGGCCATGAATGATGCTCAACATGTGATGGCGACAACGTTATTTTTTAAAAGTTTGGTCTCTTCTTTATTCTTAAAAAAAAAAGTTTGGTCCCCTCTTTATATGATTTTATAAAAATAAATAAATAAAACTTTGATTTATTTAACTTAATTAAAAGTATTAAATTAATTTTTTATTTAATTATAATCATAATATATATAATATAATATGTAGTAAAAGCCAATTTTCAAGCAATCCAATGATTCTTCAGTGCCCGTGAAATAGGTAAAATTAATTTTTAAATTCTTAAACATTTAAATTATATTGTAGTAAACTTCCGTTGCAACAATCAAAATTATATTGCATTGAACTGTTACACTTTAATAGTGTTGTATCAAACTATCGCACTTTTTTTTACACACATTAAAAACGTTTTTTTAAATATTTTTTCCTTAAACTTATTTTAACATATTAAATTCTAAACTTTTTTTTTATTTTGAGACAGATTTTTTTTAGAAATAAAAATGAGGAACTTCATTACTGCAAATCAAACTACATTACATTAATGATAAAAGGAGAAGGCTCTAAAATCCACTCCTAACGACCAGACAAAAAAACAAATGCTCTTACTAGAATGCGAGCAATCTGGTTTGCTGATCTGCGAATAAAAAGAAATATTAACATAAGAGATTTCACTAATTAAACTTTTACAATCATCTGTTACAGTCCCAAAGAAAGAGACTTGTCAATAGCTAAAGAAAGCACTGCTTGCACCACCTTTTGAGAATCAAGTTCAATTAACACACTAGGAAAACAGCGATCCTTCAACCAACTTAATGCCTCTCTCAAACCCATAGCCTCAGCAAGAGCAGGATCTGAAGAAGGCCAAGGGATAGTTACTGACCTCGCCCTACAAAAACGACCCCTAGAATCACGAACAACAAGACCAAAGCCAAACTTATGGACAGAATTAAAAAGTGCAACATCGACGTTGCAAGTTACATGGCCGTCAGGGGGCTTCACCCAAGACGCAACCCCATGAACCACTAGATGAGCACCCTACTGAATAGAAATTTTCTGTGCTAAAATCCATTGTTGACGAAAAGAAGAAGTAGCATGAACAATTTGAACTGCCCCTCTCTATTTCTCATTCCACACCACATCATTCTTATTGTTCCAAATAGACCAGCCGCTAGGCAAATGTCAGCAGTAGAACATCTGTCCATCAAAATACGCCACCAAGAAATAAAAGAATCACAATTCACTCGAAGCCAACCAATAGAAGAAGCCTGCCACACTTCAATAGCTCTACGACAATTAACTAAACAGTGTAGTATAGATTCACCCGCCCCTTGGCACATGGATAAATATCAACATCCACTCGGCGAGAGCTTAACAAATCCTTTACCGGTAAGCAGCCAACACCAACTCTCCAAACAAATGATTTAATCTTATGTGGGACTTTAAGAGCTCATGTCTTGAACCACAACTGCTTCAACCACGATCAGATTCCCCTAAAGAAGATTGAGTTATGAATTTATAACCGCTACAAACCGAGTATTCACCTTGGCGATTTGGAAGCCAATACCACCCATCCCCATTGAAACAAACATTGAGAGGAATAGAGAGGATCAAATTCTTGTTTCGCTCAAAAAATAAATCAGAAAGGATATTTGGATCCCATACTCTCCGTTCTTCAAGCATAAGAGAATTCACAATAGCATCTTCAAAGCCTGAAAGCATCAGGGAGGACACAAAACCAGAATGATGATCTGGAACCCAAAAATCGTTCCAGATCGAAATATCAGAGCCATTCCCCACTCTCTTCTTATATCCAGCCTTTAATAATCCCTGAGCTATTAGAAAAGAGCCACTAGGAAAGTAACAGGCCTTGAACAATCGAGATACCAAAGATTCAGGATGCAAAATGAAGTGCTAGCTTACCCAAAAGAGCAAGGTTGAACTCATGAACCTACCTAAACCCCAGCCCTTTCTTCTACTCAAACGATCTTAAGCCATCCAATGAATACACCTTCGATTGCTCCAATTATTCTGCCACCAATAAGCATTGAGGAGCCTCTCAATCTCAATACAAAGCTCCTTTGGAAGCAAAACACTCATAGCATTAGTAAGGACTGCCTAAGCAATAGTCTTAATTAAAATTTCTTTACCAGCTTTTAATAAAAACCTATTCTTCCACCCATGAATTCTCGAACTTTATCCTTGATAAACTCAAATACTTGTCTTTTATTTCTACCCACCAAAGAAGGCGAACCAAGGTACTTGCCATGATTCCCAACAAGAGGAACTTGGAGCAAGTCACAAATATGATGCTGCACATTATAATTAGTATTAGAGCTAAAAGAGACAAAGGACTTCTGAAAATTAATTAATTCACCTGAAGCTTTCTCATAGGCCGAAAAGCATTCCAAAATGCGATGACACTCTCCTTCTGTTGCCTTGAAGAAAAAGAAACTATCATCAACAACCATGAATAATTAATCCCTTGTTCACAAAACGTTGAACCATTGAATAAAGCCCTTCAATGCAAAGGATAAACAAATAAGGACTAAGAGGATCTCTTTGACGGAGTCCCCTTTGAGGGACAATTGGCCCCATTTTCTGACCACTACGCACTACATATACTTCACAGATGAAACACACAACATAACGAGGCGAACCCATTTCTCATCAAAACCCATCTTCTTCATAATTTTCTCCAAAAATGCCCATTCGATTATGTCATATGCCTTGCCTATGTCCACCTTTAGAGCAGTATAACCATCCTTCCCTTGCTTCTTCCTTTTCAAATAATGAGCGACTTCAAAAGCAATAAGAATATTATTTATGATTAACCTATTGGAAATGAAAGCACTCTAGGACTCAAAAACAATAGATGGAAGAATCTATTTTAACCGATTAGCAAGGATTTTCATTACAACCTTCAATAGCATATTACAAAGCGAGATCGGTTTAAGATCACCCAAACATTCCGCATTAGATTTCTTTGGAAGAAGAACAATCATCATATCATGCTGGAGCCAATAACTCATTATTCTACTCTTGAGAAACACATCTCCTAACGAAATTGACTATTTCATTATCTTCCGAACCCACAAAACCAAACAAATTGTTGAAATAATCAAGAACAAGCTCCTCTAAACCATTTCCCCAAGACAACCAATTGTCATTGCTATCCTAAAGTTGAGAAATACAATTTTTGTTCTTATGATCAGATGCTGCCCGATGAAAATACTTAGAATTCTGATCACCATGCTGGAGCCAAAATTGTTTGGCTCTTTGCTTCCAAAAGTCATCTTGTTGGCCTAAAAGCTTAACATATTCGCTCGAATCATACTTTCCCCGTAATCAAACCATATTGGCTTTATAAGCTGAGATAAGGCTCTTAAAAGAATTGAACAGCTATAAACCCCACCTCCTAAGATCACTCCCACATTTAGCAATCTAATCTTGAATTGGCAAAGAATAGGACCTTGGCTAACTAGCATCAACAACACCTCTACACCCCGGCTCCCGAAGCCAGGCATTTTTAAACCGAAAACTTGTGTTCTTAGCCACCTAAATCTGAAGGAAAATAGGAGAATGATCTGAGCTAGCAGCATATATGTGATAAACCTTGGCATTTAGGAAAAGAGAACACCAACTACTAGACCCCAAGGCTCAATCCAGACGCTCCTCTACCCACCTTTCCATACCTCTGCCTCTTTCCTAAGTGTAGGGATGCCCAGAGAAAACCAAGTCATAAAGACCATAATCGGACATAGTTGATCGGAATCCTTTACACAACCAACTAGGGTGAGGAATGTTACCATTTTTCTCAAAAGAAGAAGCTAAGTCATTGTAATCATCGAGAATGATCCAATGCAGAGAAGATCTGGAAGCCAAACTCCAAAGGAGATTCCAAGAATCATTTTAATGACTCAATATTTTAAATAATATAAAATTATTTTGAAATATACAGTGTTAATAAAATTTTAAATTTTATTTATATAAATTTATTATTTTTAAATGTTATTTATTTATTTTATTCTAAAAATTTTATTTATGTAAAATAATTTATTTTGAAAATTTTATTATTTAAAATGTTAAATTTATTATTATTATTATTATTATTATTATTATTTTATTGTGCTTGTGTATCATGCATGTATGTTATTTTAATGATTATTTATTTTATTTTCTAATTGCGTCAAGACCGAGACCTATCAGACCATGTCTGTTAAGTCAGTCTCGAAAAGCATAAACTTGTGAGTTATTATTCAATATATGCATTGCATATATGATGTATGATTAAAGATTTTCACATTTTCATATATGTTTAAATATGATTTATTTTATTAAATGATTTGGTATACTTTTGGTTTATGTTTGGTATATTGGCTATAAATTAGACATGTATGCTAGATATATTTTGGTATATCTTTTGTATATATGTGACATATATATGTTAGTATTTATTTGGTATAAATTCAGTAAATTTGACATATGTTTAGCATATTTATTTGGTATATTTTTCATATATAAGTGGTATATTATGTTTTATGATGCATTTTATTATCTTCAATATATATACGTGATTTTATATGAAGGATATTGATAGAATGTACTACATAGTGGGCTGCACTATGACCGTGTACGTACCGGTGCGATAGATTTTAGGGTTGAGTTATCAAATCACTTAAGGTGACATATGATTGATCGATTATTGAGATTTGTTGTGATAGACTAGTGTGATTGTGGGAGCTCGGTTGACATAGTGTCTCGGGGCCAATCACACTAATAGTGAGATTGCGAGAGCTCGGTTGACTTAGTCTCTTGGGGCCAGTCTACCGTTTAAAATGGGATAAGAGAATTATTTTGAAATTAAGTGAGCCTGTGTGGCTAGTATGGTATTTTGATTGAGGTTGCGAACATTAGGGTTCTATTTGATCCTTCATTTAAATAAATGTTTTCTACATTTATTATATATATATATATAAGCAGAGTTTGGCATCTGTGTGAAATGCATGTATATGTATATATATATATACTGATGTCTGACTATATATGTTTGAGATTGTATGTATATATATTATAATAATTCACTCAGTGAGGTTTGACTCCCCTCAATATTTTTTTCAGGAGATTCCTCATCATCAGACCTCAGTAGTAAACCTTTATGTTAGACTTCTTCAGCCCTCGCTAGATTATGTAATTTATTTATTTGAACTTTTATTGTATTCTAGAAAACTGCTGTAGTAGTGTATTGTGTCAATAGAATGTTATGTTAATAAGAGACATATCTCTGAATATTGTATGAATATATTTTTATTTTATGAAATAACATTTGAATTTCATTTTTAAATCGACTTAAAGTTTTAATTCTGATGTATTTTATTTATTTATTGCATGCTTTTTTATTTTCTAAGGTTTGCTATAGGTTTCAGATTTGAAAGAATTCTCATTCCCTAGTACCGGTCATGACTCTCGGTTTGGGTCATGACAAAGTTGGTATCAAAGCTCTAAGTTATTAGTGTTGTGGATCTAGGTTTTCACAGTTATGTTTTCTTTGAAACTATTGCACTGAATTAGGTTCGATCATGTCTTTGATAAGTTTTTCGCGTAATCATTAGGTTATCTATTTGTTTTCCGTTATTTGAATTCCTTTGCCTTTATCTTTTTAGAATGAGGAGACGAGCGCATGTTACTCCACTGGTTATTAAGGCCAAGGATGATGAGTCTTTTCAGGATGAGGTTTTACCTCATGAGCCGACAACGAGATGCAGAGGTCGAGGTAGAGGTAGACCTCAAGGAGCGACAGGTTGTCGTAGATAGAGAGAGCTATAGGATGAGGAACCTGTAGAGTAAGAGTACGAGGAAGTTGTTATACCTCAAGTTGCACTGCTGTTACAGCCTGCCTATCAGCAGGGTATGTTTGACCTTGAGGCAGCACTGTTTTAAGCTAAAGTCGGCAAAATAGCCTTCAATGGGACTTCAGATCTGTTAGACTTCTACACGGTATTGAGATGAGGGCTTAGACTGTTCACACTAAGTACTAGCGGATCATAATTGTCGAGCTGTTTATAGAGGGACCAACCTTGGATTGGTTCATCCAAGTTATTTAGCCTCACATGACGATGATGACCTGGGTATAGTTCTGAAAGAGATTTATGAGGAGATTCTGTCCAGAGCCACTGTAGATGAGCTACAGACTCAGATTGACCAATGTCATTAGAGGTGATAGATCTGTCGAGGACTACACCAGAGAGTTTCTCCGACTTAGCAGATATACAAAGGATTTGATGTGAGACCAGTATTTTACTGTCATAACTTATGTCATTGGTCTGGGTTCTGCTTGTAATATCCCGTGTTTTTTAAAATATTTTTACATTGTACCGGGATATGCAGTGTTAATAATTTCTGTATTTTATATGATATTTTTACGAGTTAATATGTATTTAAAATCTATTTTAATTACGGTGTATTATTTTCAGTGTTTTACGTAAAATTTTCCCGAGACTTGCATTTCCGGGGAAATTTTCATGTAAACAATGTATTATTAATTATTTTAAATGTATTTACGGACTTGCATGAACTCATGCGTATTTTTAAATTATTAAATAAAGCTTGTGTGTGTATATTTATTTAATTAGGGTTTATTATTACCCTAATATTTTATTAAGTATTTATTTGTTTTATTGTTATTTAATTAATTTTATTTAGTATAAATTATTAAAATATTAGATTTTATGTGTGTGGTGTATATTTGATGTGTGCAATTTAATATTATTTTATTATATAGTGTAAAGTATATATATACACATATATACATTAATATTTGTCAAAAATCAAAAGAATTGGAAAATTATCATTTTGCCCCCCGAGTCTCCTTCTTCCTCCCGATCCTTCTCCTTGCCGTCCGGGCATCTATCACGTCGTTTCTTCACCGTCGGTGTGCTGTCCGGTGTGCCACCGTCTTCCCCGACCAATTCCGCCGCCTGAGGAGGCCGTTTCCGGCGCCTGGAAGTCGATTTTGGCCGGAGAAGCTGAAAATCGATCCACTGTCGATCACGCCGATTCCGGCCACCATTCTCGACACCGCTGGTCTCTTTCTTCTCCTTGAGATCCGGTGAGTGTGATTCTAGCTTTGGTTTGAGCTAAAATGGTCTAGAATTGCTTAGGTTTCGATTTTGTCAATTTCGGCCTATTAGGGTTTTCGATTTTTTTGAGCTTCGAATTGAATGATTCATGAAAACTCCCTTCACAAATGTTAATCCTAGTAGCTTAATCTACATGTATGAATTTTTGTAGAATTTTTGGAGATTCTTTGGATTTTTGGGTATTTTTGAATATTTTAATATTATTTTCTAATTTTCGGAAATTAATTATTTAAATTATGAAATTGAGATTTATGGTTAAATTAGGTGTTGAAATGAATTATAGGAATTTATTTGGAATTTTTATGAATTTCTAAGTATTTATTTTGAATTATTGAAGTTTATGTGATTTTGAGAAATTAGGGTTAATTGTGTTTTAAATTGAATTTAATTGGTTAATTGAGTTTAATTATTGATATTATTGATAAATATGTTGAGAAAATTAATTTTGGATAATTGTATGATTTTTGGTGAATTTTTGAAGTAATTTAAGTATATTTATATATATAGGGGTATTTTGGTAATTTTACCCTAAATTGTCTAAAAATGTAATTTAATTGGTTTTAATAGTTATTTAAGGTATAAAAATGATTTCTACAAAATATTTGGTATTTTTAACTAATTAAAACTATTTTTCGTGAATTATTTTCAAATATATATATAATATACGGTTTTTCTAATAAAATGAGTTTTAATCTGTTTTTACAGTGTTTTAAGGTTAATTATGTAATTTTTACCTATGAGATGTATTACTATGTTGTGAGGATATTTTTGGTATATCTGGAATATGTTCTGTGTTTGTGGACCCCAGTCGGTAGACTGTAGTTTGGAGTCCGACCGTGGGATTTTGATTGTGTTGAGCCTATTTTTCGAAGTGTATTTTCTTTGCAGGGTCGGCTCTACTCTTTTGAGTAGAGAGATGTTCGTTTTACAGGGGAGGTTCTGCCGGATTTTCGGTAGAATTCTCCTAAAACGTGATGTCCAGTCGAACCCTAATTTCTGATTCTGTGTTAAATACTCTAGATTGAATTCTAGGATTTCTGTTAGGGTTTATCCTGATGTCGATTATTTATTGTTTGTTTAGTTGCGTCGAAACCGAGGGCTAGTGGACTAGGCCCGTCGGACCCGTCTCGTGAAGCGCATTAGGTGAGTTACTATACTATATATATATGCTTAGGATGCATGATTTTAGAAATATACATTTTATGTTGATTAAATATGCATAAATAATTTGATTATTTCTTAAGTTTACATTAAGTATATTTTTGGTTTATTTTTGGTATATACTAAATTATATGCATATTTTGTGAATAAAATATATTTAAAATGTTTTTAAATATATTTCCAGCTTAATTTATAATTTGATTGAATGTATTTGATATATATATACTCGAAATATACCTGATTTACTTATGGTATATTTTCGGTATATATATGGATTATATTGTTATTTCATTTACATTCATGCATCATTTATTTTTGTGAATGAATGTTTTACATTATTAATGATGAAGGATATCAATAGAACGTGCTACCTAGTGGGCAGCACTAGGACCGAGTACGTACCGGTACGCCTATAGTATTTAGGCTATATTACTAACTTATTTGTGGATATTGATTGATTATGATTATTGATATGTGTGAGATATGGTTTGGAGGTGTGATTGCTGGAGCTCGGTTGACCAAGTGTCTCGGGGCCAATCACACTGGCAGTCAGACTGCTGGAGCTCAGTTGACTTAGTGTCTCGGGGCCAGTCTACTGTCCAAATGGATTAAGTGGATATATTTGGATTAAGTGAGCCTGTATGGCTAGAGTGTTGTTTAACACTATTTTCTGAGGTTGCGATATTCTAGGGTTCTATGTGATCCTTCATAAAAGATGATTTTCAGATAAAATATATAAAAATGATTTTATTGCATCTGTGTGTAATTGCCTGTATATATACATATTATATATACTGTTGACTGTATGCATTATCACTTAGTGTGTATGTATATATATTATAGTAATTCACTCAGTGAGGTCTGACTCCCCTCCGTTGACTATTTTTCAGGAGAGTCAACTTCTTCAGACCTCAGTAGCAGGTCGATACGCCGGATTTCTTCCGCCCCGGCTTCTTTGTGTAAATTATCTACTTCAGTCTTATTTATTTTATCTAGACACTGCAGTAGTTGTGAATTAAAGTGTTGGATTTCATGTATTTTATTTTAAAGAAATGTATTATATTGAAACTGGATTTGTATTAAAAGGATTATTATATATGTGATGAGATTTTGATTTAAATCCAGTTGATGTGGATAATATTATGATATTATGATTTTTATTTCCGCTGCATATTATACTATTGTTATGGCATGATTTATTTTATTTTTAGGCTTGCTACGGGTTTCGGATTCGAAAGAATTCCCGTTCCCTAGCGCCGGTCATGGCCCCTGTTTTGGGTCGTGACAAAGTTGGTATCAGAGCGGAGTTCTGTGTCAGGGCTTAGTTATGTGAGTTGTGGCCCTAGTTTTAAAGTTGTGTTTTCTGTTGGACTACTGCAGTGTATTAGGTTTGAGTATGTCTTGATGAGTATTCCTTGCTGTAGTTTTCTACGTTATTCCTCCATTGTCTGTTTTGTCTGAATCTTTCCGTTTGTCTTTTCAGAATGAGGAGGCGAGCGCGTGTCGCTCCTCCGGTCATTGAGGCCGAGGATGATGAGTCTTTTCAGGATGAGGTTTTACCTCCTAAGCAGCCAATTAGACGTAGAGGTCGTGGCAGAGGTAGACCTCGAGGAGCGACAGGTCGTCGTAGGCAGAGAGAGTTACAGGACGAGGAGCCTGTTGAGCCTGAGTTTGATGTTCCTGTTCCTCCAATTGTTCAGCCTGTTCAGCCTGCCTATCAGCAGGGTATGTCTGACCCTGAGGCAGCTTTGTTCTATGCCCGAGTTGGCAGGATTGCTTTTGATGGTACTTCCAATCCGTTAGATTTTTTGCATGCGATTGAGACTAGGACTCGGACTGCTCATACCGAGTACCAGCGGATCATGATTGTTGAGTTGTCTGTTGAGGGACCAGCTCTAGATTGGCTCATTCAGATGATCCAGCCCTATATGATGACGATGACATGGGCTCAGTTCCGAGAGCGGTTCATGAGGAGATTTTGTCCAGAGCCTCTTCGTTTGAGTTATCGTCTCCGATTGACCAGTATTTCTCGTGGAGACCGATCTGTAGAGGAGTATACCCGAGAGTTTCTTCGGTTGGGTAGATATGCTGAGGATCTGATGCGAGATCATTATTTCACTGTTACTACGTATGTTACTGGTTTGGGTTCAACTTTTGCTGGTATGCCTACAGCAGGCCTTACTCTTGAGTCTGTGATTGAGCTAGCTAAGGAGATTGAGCTGAGATTAGTTAGGCAGGGAGCGATGCCTGATTATTACCAGTTGGGAGTTCAGTCGAGTGGATTGCAGGCTACTCCATATTCAAGTTTTCATGTTGGTTCGAGTAGTCAGCAGCGAGGTTCGACTCAGTAGAGTCAGAGACAGCAGCAGCGAGTGCATCGGAGCAGTAGACATGGTCGTGGAGGTCAGCGTAGATCATTCAGATTTGGGTCAGGTGCTTCGAGCAGTAGCAGTGGTCGTAGTTCTGGATCAGCGGCCAGTGTTTGTCAGACTTGTGGTAGAGTCCATCAGGGACCGTGTTATCTGACACCACTGACATGTTTCAGATACGGGCAGACAGGATATTTTGCCAGATCATGTCCTTATTCCGGATATCAGCAGCAGCAGATTCCGCGATTCCCACAGCAGTTGATTGCTAGTGCAGCACCCGTGCCATTTCAGTTACCGCCAGCCCAGCATCAGAGTTCCACTCAGTTTGTTCCACAGCAGAGTCATGGTAGAGGTACTAGAGGAGGTGCCAGAGGTGTTGGCCAGGCTTCTACCAGTCAGTAGGGAGGTTAAGGCTAAGCGACAGTCTTCCATCTGACTTAGCAGGATGCTCAGGCATCTAATGCAGTTGTGGCAGGTATTGTTTCTGTTTGTTACCTGGATGCTTGGGTTTTGTTTGATCCGGGTGCCACGTATTCATTTGTTTCTCCTGTTTTTGCTTCTAAATCTTATTGGCAAGCTTCGAGGATGGCTTTTCCTTTGTCTGTTACCACTCCTCTGAGCGATTCCTTGGACGCCAATATTGTTCTTTCTGGTTGTCCAGTTCTCGTGGGAGATAGAGAATTACCCGCTGATTTGATTTGTTGGATGTGATGGAGTTTGATGTTATTTTGGGAATGGATTGGTTATCTTAGCACTATGCCGTGGTAGATTGCAGGAATAAGGAGGTGACTTTCAGAATTCCTGGTGAAGTAGAATTTAAGTTTGTTGGTGATAGGAGTTTAGCACCTCAGAATCTTATTTCTGCTATTACAGCTAGAAAGTTATTGAGGAAAGGTTGTCAGGGGTTATTGGCATTGGTTAGGGATACGTCAGTGGAGAAGTTGTCACTCACAGATGTTCCTGTTGCTTGTGAGTTTCCTGATGTTTTTCCCGAGGAGTTGCCAGGTTTACCACCTCATAGAGAGATTGAGTTCTGTATAGATGTGGTACCAGGTACTACTCCTATATTTATGCCACCTTATCGTATGACTCCTGCAGAGTTGAGAGAGTTAAAGGAGCAGTTGCAAGAGTTGTTGGACAAAGGTTTTATCAGACCTAGTGTTTCTCCTTGGGGTGCACCAGTCCTGTTTGTGAAAAAGAAGGATGGTACCCTGAGACTGTGCATTGACTACAGAGAGTTGAATAAGGTGACAGTGAAGAACAAGTATCCTCTCCCAAGGATAGATGATTTGTTTGATCAACTACAGGGTGCACAGTTCTTTTCTAAGGTCGACTTGAGATCGGGTTATCATCAGCTGCGGATTAGTGAAGCCGATATTCCTAAGACAGCATTCTGCACTAGATATGGCCATTATGAGTTTCTGGTGATGTCTTTTGGTTTGACTAATGCACCAGCAGCTTTTATGCAACTGATGAACAGAGTATTCAGACCGTATGTGGATCAGTTTGTAGTAGTTTTCATTGATGATATACTGGTATATTCGAGGAGTATGGAAGAGCACGTATATCACTTGAGGATTATACTACAGACACTGAGAGATCATCAGCTTTATACTAAATTCTCGAAGTGTGATTTCTGGATGGAGAGTGTTTCTTTTCTTGGACACGTAGTGTCTAAAGAAGGTATTCAGGTTGATCCACAGAAGGTTGAGGCAGTATCTGAGTGGCCTAGACCTACTTCTGTTATGGAGATTCAGAGTTTTCTGGGTTTAGCCGGGTATTATAGGTAGTTTGTGCAGGATTTTTCTAGGATTGCAGCCCCTATGACTCGCTTGACTCAGAAGAATGTTAGATTCGAGTGGTCAGAAGCTTATGAGAATAGTTTTCAGTTATTGAAAGAGAAGTTGACCACAGCGCCAGTATTAGCTTTGCCTAATAGTGTGGATAAGTTCACGGTTTACTGTGATGCCTCTAGAATTGGCCTTGGTTGTGTGTTGATGCAGAATGGAAGGGTGATAGCCTATGCTTCGAGGCAGTTGAAGAAGCATGAGCAGAACTATCCTACACATGATCTAGAGATGGCTGCAGTGATCTTTGCTTTGAAGATTTGGAGACATTATTTGTACGGGGTGACTTGTGAGATATTTACTGATCACAAGAGCCTTAAGTACATTTTTCAGCAGAGAGATTTGAATTTGAGGCAGAGGAGATGGTTGGAATTATTGAAGGATTATGATTGCGAGATTCTTTACCATCCGGGTAAAGCTAATGTTGTAGCAGATGCCTTGAGTAGGAAGTCCTCAGGTAGTCTTGCTTACATCGGTGTTGAGAGGAGACCATTGATCCAGGAATTGCATTTGTTGGTGGATCAAGGTCTGATGATGAAGATTAGTAGATCAAGTGGACTACTAGCTCAGTTTAAAGTACGATCTGTACTAAGGGATAGGATTAAAGCAGCTCAGAGCCGAGATCCTATTCTAGAAGAGCTTGCAGAGAATGTTCGAGCAGGGAAGTTCACTGATTTCACACTCGATGATGATGGTGTGTTGTGGATCAGTGGTAGATTGTGTGTTCCTGATGTGGATGATTTGAGAGAGGAGATTTTAGAGGAAGCACATTCTACAGCCTACAGCGTTCATCCAGGTGTTACTAAGATGTACCACAGTATCAGAGATCTATACTGGTGGGATGGATTGAAGAAGGATGTTGCTGATGATATTGCTAAGTGCTTGATGTGTCAACAAGTGAAAGCCGAACATCAGAAGCCTTCTGGGAAGCTTCAGCCTCTTCCTATTCCCGAGTGGAAGTGGGAAAGGATAGCTATGGATTTTGTGGTCGGTTTACCTCGTTCGAAGGATGGATACGACTCCATCTGGGTGATTGTAGACAGGTTGACAAAGTCTGCACATTTCTTGCCTGTGAAAGCCACACATTCAGTTGCTAGATTGGCGAAGTTGTATGTGAAGCATATTGTGTGCCTTCATGGAGTACCTGTGTCCATTGTGTCAGATAGAGGTTCGGTGTTTACTTCTCATTTTTGGCAGAAGTTGCAGGAAGCGATGGGCACTAGGTTGGATTTCAGTACTACTTTTCATCCTCAGACAGATGGTCAGTCTGAGAGGATGATCCAGACACTGGAAGATATGTTGAGGATGTGTGTCTTGGATTTGGGAGGTAGCTGGGATGATCATTTGCCACTTATTGAGTTTGCATATAATAACAGCTACCATAGCAGTATTGGTATGGCACCATACGAGGCGTTGTATGGAAGGAAGTGTAGATCCCCGTTGAGTTGGGATGAGATTGGTGAGAGAGCTTTGATTGGACCAGAGATGGTTCAGGATGCTGCAGAGAAAGTCGTCGTGATCAAGCGTAGATTAGAGACCGCAGTTAGCAGATAGAAGAGTTATGCGGATCCTAGGCGCAGAGATGTGGAGTTTCAGGTTGGAGATTTCATTTTTCTGAAAGTATCTCCGATGAAGGGTGTGATGAGATTTGGCAGGAAGGATAAGTTAGCACCGAGATATATTGGACCGTTTGAGATTCTGGAGAGAGTTGGCACTGTTGCATATCGGTTGGATTTGCCTCCGAGTATGTCACAGGTGCATCCAATATTTCATATCTCGATGTTGAGGAAGTATATCTCAGATCCTTCACACGTGTTGCAGCCTGACAGTGTGGAAGTGAGTGAAGATTTGACTTTTATGGAAGAACCTGTGGCGATCGTAGATTATCAAATTCGACACTTGCGATCGAAGCAGATTCCGATGGTCAAGGTTCTGTGGCGTAGCGACAGAGTTGAAGAGCATACGTGGGAGACTCAAGCTGAGATGCGAGCTTCTTACCCGTATCTCTTTCCTTCTTGATCTTGTTTTCTGGAATTCGGGGACGAATTCTTGTAAGGGGGGAAGACTGTAATATCCCGTGTTTTTTAAAATATTTTTACATTGTACCGGGATATGCAGTGTTAATAATTTCTATATTTTATATGATATTTTTATGAGTTAATATGTATTTAAAATCTATTTTAATTACGGTGTATTATTTTCAGTGTTTTACGTAAAATTTTCCCGAGACTTGCATTTCCGGGGAAATTTTCATGTAAACAATGTATTATTAATTATTTTAAATGTATTTACGGACTTGCATGAACTCATGTGTATTTTTAAATTATTAAATAAAGCATGTGTGTGTATATTTATTTAATTAGGGTTTATTATTACCCTAATATTTTATTAAGTATTTATTTGTTTTATTGTTATTTAATTAATTTTATTTAGTATAAATTATTAAAATATTAAATTTTATGTGTGTGGTGTATATTTGAAGTGTGTAATTTAATATTATTTTATTATATAGTGTAAAGTATATATATACACATATATACATTAATATTTGTCAAAAATCAAAAGAATTGGAAAATTACCATTTTGCCCCCCGAGTCTCCTTCTTCCTCCCGATCCTTCTCCTTGCCGTCCGGGCGTCTGTCACGCCGTTTCTTTACCGTGGGTGTGCCGTCCGGTGTGCCACCGTCTTCCCCGACCAATTCCGCCCCCTGAGGAGGCCGTTTCCGGCGCCTGGAAGTCGATTTTAGCCGGAGAAGCCGAAAATCGATCCACCGTCGATCACGCCGATTCCGGCCACCGTTTTCGACACCGCTGGTCTCTTTCTTCTTCTTGAGCTCCGGTGAGTGTGATTCTAGCTTTGGTTTGAGCTAAAATGGTCTAGAATTGCTTAGGTTTCGATTTTGTCAATTTCGGCGTATTAGGGTTTTCGATTTTTTTAAGCTTCGAATTGGATGATTCATGAAAAATCCCTTCACAAATGTTGATCCTAGTAGCTTAATCTGCATGTATAAATTTTTGTAGAATTTTTGGAGATTTTTTGGATTTTTGGGTATTTTTGAATATTTTAATATTATTTTCTAATTTTCGGAAATTAATTATTTAAATTATGAAATTGAGATTTATGGTTAAATTAGGTGTTGAAATGAATTATAGGAATTTATTTGGAATTTTTATGAATTTCTAAGTATTTATTTTGAATTATTGAAGTTTATGTGATTTTGAGAAATTAGGGTTATTTGTGTTTTAAATTGAATTTAATTGGTTAATTGAGTTTAATTATTGATATTATTGATAAATATGTTGAGAAAATTAATTTTGGATAATTGTATGATTTTTGGTGAATTTTTGAAGTAATTTAAGTATATTTATATATATAGGGGTATTTTGGTAATTTTACCCTAAATTTGCTAAAAATGTAATTTAATTGGTTTTAATAGTTATTTAAGGTATAAAAATGATTTCTACAAAATATTTGGTATTTTTAACTAATTAAAACTATTTTTCGTGAATTATTTTCAAATATATATATAATATACGATTTTTCTAATAAAATGAGTTTTAATCGGTTTTTTACAGTGTTTTAAGGTTAATTATGTAATTTTTACCTATGAGATGTATTACTATGTTGTGAAGATATTTTTGGTATATCTGGAATATGTTCTGTGTTTGTGGACCCCGGTCGGTGGACTGTAGTTTGGAGTCCGACCGTGGGATTTTGATTGTGTTGAGCCTATTTTTTGAAGTGTATTTTCTTTGCAGGGTCGGCTCTACTCTTTTGAGTAGAGAGATGTCCGTTTTACAGGGGAGGTTCTGCCGAATTTTCGATAGAATTCTTATAAAACGTGATGTCCAGTCGAACCCTAATTTCTGATTCTGTGTTAAATACTCTAGATTGAATTCTAGGATTTCTGTTAGGGTTTATCCTGATGTCGATTATTTATTGCTTGTTTAGTTGCGCCGAGACCGAGGGCTAGTGGACCAGTCCCGTCGGACCCGTCTCGTGAAGCGCATTAGGTGAGTTACTATACTATATATATATGCTTAGGATGCATGATTTTAGAAATATGCATTTTATGTTGATTAAATATGCATAAATAATTTGATTATTTCTTAAGTTTACATTAAGTATATTTTTGGTTTATTTTTGGTATATACTAAATTATATGCATATTTTGTGAATAAAATATATTTAAAATGTTTTTAAATATATTTCCAGCTTAATTTATAATTTAATTGAATGTATTTGATATATATATACTCGAAATATACCTAATTTACTTATGGTATATTTCCGGTATATATATGGATTATATTATTATTTCATTTACATTCATGCATCATTTATTTTTGTGAATGAATGTTTTACATTATTAATGATGAAGGATATCAATAGAACGTGCTACCTAGTGGGCAGCACTAGGACCGAGTACGTACCGGTACGCCTATAGTATTTAGGCTATATTACTAACTTATTTGTGGATATTGATTGATTATGATTATTGATATGTGTGAGATATGGTTTGGAGGTGTGATTGCTGGAGCTCGGTTGACCAAGTGTCTCGGGGCCAATCACACTGGCAGTCAGACTGCTGGAGCTCGGTTGACTTAGTGTCTCGGGGCCAGTCTACTGTCCAAATGGATTAAGTGGATATATTTGGATTAAGTGAGCCTGTATGGCTAGAGTGTTGTTTAACATTGTTTTCTGAGGTTGCGATATTCTAGGGTTCTATGTGATCCTTCATAAAAGATGATTTTCAGATAAAATATATAAAAATGATTTTATTGCATCTGTGTGTAATTGCCTGTATATATACATATTATATATACTGTTGACTGTATGCATTATCACTTAGTGTGTATGTATATATATTATATTAATTCACTCAGTGAGGTCTGACTCCCCTCCGTTGACTATTTTTCAGGAGAGTCAACTTCTTCAGACCTCAGTAGCAGGTCGATACGCCGGATTTCTTCCGCCCCGGCTTCTTTGTGTAAATTATCTACTTGAGTCTTATTTATTTTATCTAGACACTGCAGTAGTTGTGAATTAAAGTGTTGGATTTCATGTATTTTATTTTAAAGAAATGTATTATATTGAAACTGGATTTGTATTAAAAGGATTATTATATATGTGATGAGATTTTGATTTAAATCCAGTTGATGTGGATAATATTATGATATTATGATTTTTATTTCCGCTGCATATTATACTGTTATTATGGCATGATTTATTTTATTTTTAGGCTTGCTACGGGTTCCGGATTCGAAAGAATTCCCGTTCCCTAGCGCCGGTCATGGCCCCTGTTTTGGGTCGTGACACTGCTTTTGCTAGGATACCTACTGCAGGCTTTACTTTAAAGTTGAAGATAGAGTTGGCCAAGGAGATAGAGCAGATAGAGCTAAATAGTCTGTGAAACCAGTATTTTATTGTCACAACTTATGTCATTGGTCTGGGTTCTGCTTTTGCTGGGATACCTACTGCGGGCTTTACTCTAAAGTCGAAGATAGAGTTGGCCAATAAGATAGAGCTAAGACTAGTCAGGCAAGGAGCTATGCCTGATTACTATCAGTTGGGTCTTCAGTTAGGAGGATTCCAAACTACTCTATATTTGACTTTTCATATTGGTTCTAGTAGTCAGCAGAGAGGCTTAGTACATGTCACGACCTAAACCGGGGGCCATGACCGACGCTAGGGAACAAGAATTCTTTCGAATCCGGAACCCATAGCAAGCCTTAAAATAATAAAAACATACAATAAATGAAATAAAATAATTAAAAATACATCAGAATTTAAATCTCAATAATTATATACTAAATAATCTTCTCATATCATAAAATAAAATATTTTAATACAACATTCAGAGATAGGCCTCTCTGAATTAAAATAAATATACATAAATACAAAGTACAACTTCTGACTAATATAAATACAACTACTGCAGTTTTCTAAAATACAATAATGAATAATTAAGTAGATAATTTACATAATAAAGCTGGGGCGGAAGAAATCTAGCGGATAGGTCTATTGCTAAGGTCTGATGAAGAAGACTCTCCTGTAAAAATATCAACGGAGGGGAGTCATACCTCACTGAGTGAATTGTTATAATATATATACACGCATTACTAAATGACAAATGCAAACAATCATATGTATATAATAAATATATATAGAGGCAGGTACACACAGATGCTGAAAATCACTTATATATATATAATATTGAAAAAAAAACCAGTTTATGAAGGATCAAATAGAACCCTAAGTGATCGCAACCTCAAATAGCATTAGAAATCACTCTAGCCATACTAGCTCACTTAATTCCAAGTAAATTCACTTGATCCAATTGGACAGTAGACTGGCCCCGAGACACTAAGTCGACCGAGCTCCAGCAGTCTAACTGTCAATGTGATTGGCCCCGAGACACTTGGTCAATCGAGCTCCAGCAATCACACCATCAATCATATCACACATCAATCAAATCAATCAAGTCATAACTTCCATAAATAAGTTAGTAATTCAACCTACAATCTATCGCACCAGTATGTACTCGGTCCTAGTGCTGCCCACTAGGAAGCATGTTCTATCGATATCCTTCATTTACAATAAATCATACATTCAAGTAACAAATAATGTATAAAGTCATTCATAATAGTCAAATAAACCATATATATACCAGAAATACACCTAGAATAAACTAAGTATATTTCAAATATATATATGTAAAATAAATTCAATTAAATCATGAAATATGCTTAAAATACACCAATAATATACTTAAAAATAATTTGAATATAAATCAAAGGTAAATCATGCATTTATTTCAAAATATACCAAGAATATACAAAAAATATACTTAAAATATACTTTAGCATTTAATAAAACAATTATGCAAATTTTACATTTAAAACATATATTTCTAAAACATGCAACCTAAAACAATATATATATATATAATAACAACTCACATGTATGCGCTCCTCGAGATTGGTCCGACGGGCCTAATCCGTTAGGCCTCGGTCTCGGTGCAACTAAACAAAATAAAAATGATCACAAAATTAGAATAAATCTAACTTAGACTTCTAGAGACTCGATATAGAATTACTAAACACAAATAGACACAGAATTAGAATTAGATCCGATGTCACATTTTACGAGAATTCTACTGAAAATTCGGTAGAACTTCCTCTGTAAAACGGACATCTCTCTACTAAAAAGTAGGGCCGGTCTTGCAAGAAAAATACACTTATATTCTAGAATTCACACAAATCCTCGGTTGGGATCCTAAACTACAAAGTTCCCCAATCGAGGTCCACAATTCAAATAATACAATAAAATATATTAAAAATCAATAAATACCATAAATACCCTCGAAACATCAAACTATAGAATATTTAACATTAAAACACCAAAATAATTATTTTCTCAATAATTACTTAAAAACCCTAAATAATAATATAATATTATTAAAAATCCCTTTTTTCAATAATTACACAAATATTAATAAAAATTCATTTTGTAAATTCAAATAACTTAATTAGTCCAAATACATATTAAAAATTACTAAAAATCCATTTTATTACAAAAATAGTATATTATATATTATTTGAAAATAATTTTTGAAAATTAGTAATAATTAGTTAAAATTAGTAAATAATTTATAAAAATCATTTTTATGCCTCAAATAATATTAAAACCAATTAAACATAGTGTTTAACTAAAATTATCACCAAATTACCAAATTAACCCTAATATTCAAAAATTCACATAATATACTAATAATACTAAAAAATTCAATAAAAATTATATAAATATGAAAAAATTATTTTCTCAACATATATCTCAATAATATCAACAAAATCATATAATTAACCAATTATTTCTAACAAAATTTATATATAACCATATTTTTCAAAATTGACATAAACTTAAAATAATTATAAAAATTACACAAAAATTAAAAAAAATATATAAACTCAACTCTAAAATTAATAATAACTACCAATAATACCAAAAATCACAATTTCATAATTTATATAATTAATTTAAGAAAATTAATAAAATAATAATAAAATATTAAAAAATTCATAAAAATCAAAATAATTTCCAAAAATTAGACAAAAATTCATGGGAGTAGCTTGAGCTACTAGGATCAACTTTTGTGAAGGAATTTTTTTATGAATCAACCATTAACACCCAAAAAAAATTTGAAAACCCTAAATGGCTGATTTCAAAAACATGAAAAACACCTTACCAAATCAAGTTTTCAAGCTAAAAGGAGCTTGGATTCACACTCACCTATAAGAAAGGAAGAAAAAAAGACTGGAATCGAAGAAAATGGTGGCCGGAATCATGGGGAACAGAGGAGAAGTCACTTTCGGCTTCTCACGGTTGTAGAATCTGCTATCAGCGCCGGGGAAGAGAGAGGAGGATGGAGGAGCTGCTAGACAGTGGTGAGACACTCCGGTGGTGAGGGGACGGCGTGACAGCGACGGTGAGGGATGGTGGGGGTCAAGTTACGGGAGGAAGAAGAAGACTTTTTTTTTTTTTAACTTAATGTATATATATATATACACACACACACACACACACACACACACACACCAATCTCCAGACATGCATATCAATATATATACACATACATGCATTCACACGCAATTAAAATAATATATTAACCCTAATGCATGTGTATATATATATGTGTAATAATACATATTATAATCATGCAATAATGCATTATAATAATAATAATAATAATAATAATAATAATAATAATAATAACAATAATAATAATAATAATAATAATAATAATAATAATAATAATAATAATAATAATAATAATAAAATATCATTGTTAAAAATAACCTTAGTACTTAAATAGGATTATTAAAATAATTCTTAAAGTAATAAATATAACGTAAATAAATTCTAAAATAATAAGTTTTAAAATAAGTATTTACGTAGAAAATTTTGATTAAGCATGAAATAATGAATATTAATCACAAGATAATAAAATAATCAAATATAAATTTTAAATTTTATTAACATTGCATATCCTGTTTTACATTAAAATAATTTAAAAATTAGGGTTATTACAGTACAGTAGAGTCAGAGGCAGCAATAAAGAGTCTATAAGAGTAGTAGACATGGCCGTGCTGGACCTCGTAGACCTATCAGATTTGGGTCAGATGCTTCCAGTAGCAGTAGTGGTTGGATTTCAGGATACGACAATAAGGATCAGCAGCCAGTGCTTGTTAGATGTATGGGAGAGTCCATCAAGGACCGTGCTACATGGCTCCTGGAGCATGCTTTAGATGCAGAGAGATGGGCCATTTTTCCAGAGTGTGTCCTTACTCTGGTTATCAGCAGTAGTTTCCACAACAGTCGATTACCAGTTCAGAACTAACACCTTTTCAGTTGCCTCCAGCTTAGTATCCGAGTTCGACTCAGATTATAGCCCAGCAGGGGCATGGCAGAGGTACTAGAAGAGGTCCCAAAGGTTTTGGCTAGGCTTCCACCAATCAGTAGGGAGGTCAATCGAGGTCAGGCCAAGGCTTTCCACCTCACTCAACAGGATGCTCAGGCATATAATGCCATCATTGTAGGTATTATTCCAGTCTATTACTTGGATGCTTAGGTTTTGTTTCATCTGGGTGCTACACACTCTTTCGTGTCCCCTTTTTTTGATTTGAAGTCGTGTTGGAAAGCTTTAAGGATGGCTTTTCCTTTGTCTATCACCACTCCTCTAAGTGATTCATTGGACACCGATGTTGTTCTTTCTAGTTGTCTAATGTTTATCGGAGGCAGAGAACTGCCAACAGAATTGGTGTTGTTAGATGTGATAGAGTTCAATGTGATTTTGGGTATGGATTGTGAAAGAGTTCTAGAGGGGGGGTGAATAGGACTATTAAAGAAAAAAGGGAAATTAAAGGAATTATTTGCAAGAAGTGAGTAAGAGTAGAGAAGGAAGAATGATGAACACAAATATTTAAGGAGTTCGGATTCACAAATAATCCTACGTCTCCACCTAACTTATCCCCAAGTTCGTATTTTTTAATCACCCACAATCTTATTAACAAGATTGAGAATACACAAGAGTTTTATGGCTCACTCTTACAACATTACAATCTTGAGTTTTCAAGGCTCACTCAAAAACTAAATTCCCAAGTGTTTTAATGGCTAAACACTTAAACCAATTCTTTTAGAATAGAATCTCACTTCCCATTTTATAAATCTAGAAAATAAAAGAATAAGAATGTCTATTCTAATCACTCACCAACTCTTATAAGAGTTATACACAAAGAATTTTTTAAAGGAAATTTTAAGAGCTTAATTGAATGTTAAGAAAATAATGAATGATAAAACAAGTTTTCTTAACCTTTTAATTGAATTCTAAGTTATGTTTGTATAGAAAAACACTTGAAAATGTAGTTTTAGGATGTATCAATCATGTCTCCAATGTTTAGAATTGATTTTGAATCAATTATTGGACTTATGGCAGCTCAAAGGCTGCTCACGAGTGAACAGTGCTTGTGAGGGGTGAAATTATAGCCGTTGCATTCAAAAATTCCCGTTGGAATGCTATCAGGGGTCTGCTCATGAGCAGGTCATGAGCCACCAGCTCGTGAGGGTTGCTGCCAATTTTTGGCAAAAATGTGCTTCAAAGGCTGCATTGAAGGATAACTTATGACTACTTTGAAAGATTCTCATGAATGGGACTGAAGACGATTGATTCAGTCAAAACATTCCTCATAAAAGTTGTATATAATTGTCTTATCTTTCCATAAAAATTTTAATCACCTCATTTAGACATCTGTAGCTCAAGATATTACTGAAATACCAAGAGCTATGCAAATTGAAATGCAAGCTGCATATGCTAAATTTGACTGAAGATTTACATACCCAAATGAACTTTAATTTTGACAAGCAAGCTCAATCTGGAAAGCTTAAGATGTCTATTTCAAAAGTAAAGAAGCTTATTTTCTCATTTAAGAGCTCTAAATATGTCAAAATCCTTCTTCAATCTTAGAGGTTCAATCAACCTGAAAAGTCACTATTCATCCAAAAGTGTATATGCTTGGTATATGTTTGGTATATAATTCTCTACACACTTAATTGAAATTATTAATATAAAAATTATTTGTCAAAGTCCAAAATTAGGAGTTTGATCATGCAAATTATCAACAGATTGGTTGTCTTAACACTATATCGTTGTGGAATGTCAGAGTAAAGAGGTAATTTTCAAAATTTCAAATGAAGAAGAGTTTAAGTTTGTGGGTGATAAGAGTTCTACACCTCAGAATCTTATCTCCACTATTACAACTAGGAAGATGTTGAGGAAGGGTTATCAGGGATACTTGGCACTTATTAGAGATACTTCTATGGAGAAGTTATCACTCATAGATGTTCCTATTGCCTGTGAGTTTCTTGACATTTTTCTTGATGATTTGTCAGGTTTACCACCTCATAGAGAGATTGAGTTATGTATAGATATGGTTCCAGGCACTACTTCTATTTTGATGCCGCCTTAAAGAAGGGCTCCTGTAGAATTAAAAGAAATGAAGGAGTAGTTGCAGGATTTGCTACATAAAGGTTTCATTAGACCCAATCTTTCTCCTTGGAGTGCACCAGTCCTATTTGTGAGAAAGAAGGATGGTACCCTGAGACTGTGCATTGATTACAGAGAGCTGAATAAGGTGACAGTGAAGAATAAGTATCCTCTCCCGAGGATAGATGATCTGTTTGATCAACTTCAGGGTGCACAATTCTTTTCTAAGATTGACTTAAGGTCTGGTTATCATCAATTGCAGATTAGTGAGGCCGATGTTCCTAAAATGGCATTCCGCTCTCGATATGGCCAATATGAGTTTCTGGTGATGTCATTCGAGTTGACTAATGTACCAGCTGCTTTTATGAATTTGATGAACATGGTATTTAGATTGTTTGTGGATCAGTTTATAGTAGTCTTCATTAATGATATACTGGTGTATTCAAAGAGTATGGAGGAGCACGTATATCACTTAAGGACTGTACTGTAGATACTGAGAGAACATCAGCTTTATGCTAAATTCTTGAAGTGTGATTTTTGGTTGGAGAGTGTTGCATTCCTTGGACACGTAGTGTCTAAAAATGGTATCCAAGTTGATCCATAGAAGATTGAGGCAGTGTCTGAGTGGCCCAGACCGATGATAGTTATAGAGATTTATAGTTTTCTAAGTTTGGCTTTGTATTATAGGAGATCTGTGTAGGATTTTTCTAGAATTACAGCTCCTATGACTCATTTAACTCAGAAGAATATGAAGTTTGTGTGGTCATATGCTTGTGAGAATAGTTTCTAGTTGCTGAAGGAGAAGTTGACCATAGCTCCAGTTTTGGCTTTGCCTAATGGAGTAGATAATGCCTGCAAAGTTGGCCTAGGTTGTGTGTTGATGCAGAATGGTAGGGTGATAGCATATGCTTCGAGGCATTTAAAGAAGCATGAACACAATTATCCTACTCACGACCTAGAGATGGCTGTAGTGATATTTGCTCTTAAGATTTGGAGACATTATCCGTACGGGGTAACTTGTGAGATTTTTACTGATCACAAGAGCCTTAAGTACATTTTCCAGCAGAGAGATCTGAATCTGAGGCAGAGGAGATGGTTAGAACTCCTGAAGGACTATGATTATGAGATTCTTTATCATCTAAGCAAGGCTAATGTGGTAGCAGATTTCTTGAGTAGGAAGTCCTCAAGCAGTCTTACTCACATTAGTATGGAGAGGAGACATTTGATCCAAGAGTTGCACCAGTTAGTGGATCAAGGTCTGATGATGAAGATTAGCAGATCTAGTGGACTATTAGCTCAGTTCAAAGTTTAATCAGTGCTGTGAGATAAGATTAAGGTAGCTCAGGGTTGAGATCCTATTATAGCTGAGCTTATGGAGAATATTTGTGTAGGGAAGTTCATTAATTTCACACTTAATGATGATGGTGTTTTGTGGATCAGTGGTAGGTTGTGCATTCCTGATGTGGATAATTTTAGAGAAGAGTGTCACGACCCAAACTAGGAGTCATGACCGGCGCTAGGGAACGGGAATTCTTTTGAATCCGGAACCCGTAGCAAGCCTTAGAAAATAAAATCATACAATAATTATATAAAAGTACGACCAAATTAAAAATTTTTCTGAATCAAAATATAAAATAAATACTCCAAATCCTTTTATAAATGAATACATATTCATACAATATTCAAATACAAATTCTCAGAGTATTTAATATCCAAACAAAATAATACACTTCCAATATAATGACACTACTACTACAGTTTCTAGAATACAATCCTAAGTTCAAAATATCCATTTGCATAAAACAGCCGGGACTGAAGAACACCGGCGAGGAACTCTATAACTAAGGTCTGACGATATGGAATCTCCTGAAAAAAAATAATTGAGGGGGGTCAGACCTCACTGAGTGAATTATTATACTATATATACATGCAAACTAAACCATAACAATCAGGCATTCTTATATATATATGTATATACACACATTTCACACGAATGCCAAACTTGCTTTTATAAATATACTAAATGTAGAAAACATTTTTTTTAATTCATGAAGGATCCATAGAACCCTAAATAATAACAACCTCAAACAATCCCATCATCACTCTAGCCATACCGGCTCACTTGATTCCAAATAGAACACTTATTTCAATTTGGACAGCAGATTGGCCCCGAGACACTAAGTCGATCGAGCTCCAGCAGTCTAGCTGTCAGTGTGATTGGCCCCGAGACACTTGGTCAACCGAGCTCCAGCAATGACACTATCTATCACCTCACATCTTGTCACGACCCAAAACAGGGGCCATGACCGGCGCTAGGGAACGAGAATTCTTTCGAATCCGGAACCCGTAGCAAGCCTAAAAATAAAATAAATCATGCCATAATAACAGTAACAATATAATATGTAGCGGAAATAAAAATCATAATATCATAATATTATCCACATAAACTGGATTTAAATCAAAATCTCATCACATATATATAAAATCCCTTTAATACAAATCCAGTTTCAACATAATACATCTCTTTAAAATAAAATACATGAAATCTAACACTTTAATTCACAACTACTGCAGTGTCTAGATAAAATAAATAAGACTCAAGTATATAATTTACACAAAGAAGCCGGGGCGAAAGAAATCCGGCGTATCGACCTGCTACCGAGGTCTGAGGATGTTGACTCTCCTGAAAAATAGTCAACGGAGGGGAGTCAGACCTCACTGAGTGAATTACTATAATATATATACATACACACTAAGTGATAATGCATACAGTCAACAGTATATATATAATATGTATATATACAGGCAATTGCACACAGATGCAATAAAATCATTTTATATATTTTATCTGAAAACATCTTTTATGAAGGATCACATAGAACCCTAGAATATCGCAACCTCAGAAATAGTGTTAAACAACACTCTAGCCATACATGCTCACTTATTCCAAATATATCCACTTAATCCATTTGGACAGTAGACTGGCCCCGAGACACTAAGTCAACCGAGCTCCAGCAGTCTGACTGCCAGTGTGATTGGCACCGAGACACTTGGTCAACCGAGCTCCAGCAATCACACCCACAAACCACATCTCACACATCAATAATCACATCAAATCAATATCCAAAATTAAGTTAGTATTATAGCCTAAATACTATAGGCGTACCGATACGTACTCGGTCCTAGTACTGCCCACTAGGTAGCACGTTCTATTGATATCCTTCATTAGTAATATAAATCATTCATTCACAAAAATAAATGATGCATGAATATAAATGAAATAACAATATAATCCATATATATACCAGAAATATACCAAAAGTAAACCAGGTATATTTCGAGTATATATATATATATGTCAAATAAATCCAGTCAAATCATAAATTAAACTAAAAATATATTTAAAAACATTTTAAATATATTTTATTAACAAAACATGTATATAATTTAATATATACCAAAAATAAACTAAAAATATACTTAATGTAAACTTAAGAAATAATCAAATTATTTATGCATATTTAATCAACATAAAACATGCATTTCTAAATCATGCATCCTAAGCATATATATATAGTATAGTAACTCACCTAATGCGCTCCACGAGACAGGTCTGACGGGCCTGGTCCACTAGCCCTCGGTCTCGGCGCAACTAAACAAGCAATAAATAACCGATATCAGAATAAACCTAACAGAAATCCTAGAATTCGATCTAGAGTATTAAACACAGAATCGGAATTTAGGATTTGACTGGACATCACGTTTTACGAGAATTCTACCGAAAATCCGGCAGAACCTCCCCTGTAAAACGGACATCTCTCTACTCAAAAGAGTAGAGCCGACCCTGCAAAGAAATACACTTCAAAAAATAGGCTCAACACAATCAAAATCCCACGGTCGGACTCCAAACTACAGTCCACCGACCGGGGTCCACAAACACAGAACATATTCCAGATATACCAAAAATATCCTCACAACATAGTAATACATCTCATAGGTAAAAATTACATAATTAACCTTGAAACACTATAAAAACCGATTAAAACTCATTTTATTAGAAAAACCGTATATTATATATGTAATTGAAAATAATTCACGAAAAATAGTTTTAATTAGTTAAAAATACTAAATAATTTATAGAAATCATTTTTATACCTTAAATAATTATTAAAACCAATTAAATTACATTTTTAGACAATTTAGGGTAAAATTACCAAAATACCCCTATATATATAAATATACTTAAATTACTTCAAAAATTCACCAAAAATCATACAATTATCCAAAATTAATTTTTTCAACATATTTATCAATAATATCAATAATTAAACTCAATTAACCAATTAAATTCAAATAAAAACACATTTAACCCTAATTTCTCAAAATCACATAAACTTCAATAATTCAAAATAAATACTTAGAAATTCATAAAAATTCCAAATAAATTCCTATAATTCATTTCAACACCTAATTTAACCATAAACTCCAATTTCATAATTTAAATAATTAATTTCCGAAAATTAGAAAATAATATTAAAATATTCAAAAATACCCAAAAATCCAAAAAATCTCCAAAAATTCTACAAAAATTCATACATGTAGATTGAGCTACTAGGAACAACATTTGTGAAAGGAGTTTTCATGAATCATCCAATTCAAAGCTCAAAAAAATCAAAAACCCTAATGTGACCGAAATTGAAAATTCGAAACCTAAGCAAATCTAAACCATTTTAGCTCAAACCAAAGCTAGAATCACACCCACCGGAGCTCAAGGAGAAGAAAGAGACCGGCGGTGTCAAAAATGGTGGCCGGAGGAGGGAGAAACGGTGAAGGGTTGATTTTCGGCCAAAAGAGGAAGAATGGAGCTGCCGGCGCCGGGGAAAGGAGCTGGAGGCGGCGGAGGACGGCTGGGAACGGTGATGGCAAGCCGGGAGGCACACCAACGGTAGGTGGCCGGAGTTGCAGCGGGAGGGAATGGGTGGTGGTCGTCGGGCGCGGGAGAAGGAAGAAGGAGAAGAAGAAAAAGAAAAAGAAAGAAAAAGGAAAGAAAAAGAAAAAGAAAAAGAAAGAAAAAGGAAAAAAAGAAAAAAAAGAAAAATAAAAATAAAATAAAATAAAATAAAATAATTAAATATTAATAAAATAATAATAATAAAAAAAATAAATTTTAATAATTTAATAATAAATAAAATAATTAAATAATAATAAATAAATAAATAATACAATATTAGGGTTTTATGTATTAAACCCTAATTAAATAAATATACACACACGTGGGCTTTATTTAGTATTTAAAAATACGTATAAGTTCATGCAAGTCCAAAAATATATTTAAAATAATTAATATTAAAATATTTACGTGAAAATTTCCCCGAAAATGCAAGTCCCGGGAAAATTTTACGTAAAACACTGAAAATAATACACAGTAATTAAAATAGATTTTAAATACATATCAACTCAACAAAATATCATAATATATATATAAAATTATTGACACTGCATATCCCGGTACAGTGTAAAAATATTTAAAAAACACGGGATATTACACATCTCAATCAACCCAATAGATCATTCAATTCACTTATGGACAGTAGACTGGCCCCGAGACACTAAGTCAACCGAGCTCCAGCAGTCTGACTGTCAGTGTGATTGGCCCCGAGACACTTAGTCAACCGAGCTCCAGCAATCACACTATCTAACATACCATTAATCTTAGTCAAATCAATTAAATCAATTATAATCATCCAATTTTAACTCTCACTCAATCCTTATCTATCGTACCGGTACGTACACGGTCCTAGTACTGCCCACTAGAAAGCACATTCTATTGATATCCTTCACTTCGAATAAATCATTCATTCGAAAAATAATTAATGTAGAACAATATTCATAATAGTAAAACCAACCATATATATATATACCAAAAAAATACCTCAAATATACCCAATATATTTCAGGTATATATATATATATAGTCAAATAAAATATGAAATAAACTAAAGATAAATCATTAATATAGTTAAAACAATTTAAATGAGTAACAATAATATAACATGCATTATCTTAAAAATATACTTAAATATGCAAAAGATATACCCTAAGTACTCAAATCATTTAATAAGCCATTTATGTATAAATATTCATTTAAATACGTGTTTGTGTTTAACATATATTCACAAATATACTAAAAATAAACTTAATTATCTAGCATGCATATATCAAAAATAAACCCTAAATATACCACTAATGTGTTAGGTTTAATTTAATAATAAAACATTTATTTATTCGGAAATAAATAAATAAAAAAATATACCAAAAATAAACTTAAAAATAATTTAAGTGTAGGTTTATAATTTAACATGCAATTATTTAAGAATAAACCTAAAATCTACTGAAACTATACCTAAAATATACTAATCATTTAATAAAATAATTATGTCTAAGTGTACATTTTAAAACATGTGTATATTACTCAAATGTATTAAACCTAAACCTAATTGTTTAATGTGCATATATCAAACTAACATGCATAATTATTTAATATGCATATATATAAGAATGCAACCCTAGATATACTAAAAATATTATAATTTAAATCATTTTTTTAAAACATACAATGAAAATGAAAAATTCTAAATAATGCACCTTATATGCAGTGCATATATATACAGTATAATAACTCACATGTTAGCGCTCCACGAGACAAACTCGGCGGGCCTGATCCGTTAGGCCTCGGTCTCGGCGCAGCTAGACAAACAAATAACAACATGAAATCAAAATAAATTTAACAAAAATTCTAAAGACTCGATCTAGAATTTTAGACATAGCTTTAGAATAGGAATTTGATCGGATATCACGTTTTATGAGAATTCTACCGAAAATCCGGCAGAACCTCCCTTGTAAAACAGACATCTCTCTACTCAAAGAGTAGAGCCGGTCCTGCAAAGAAATACACTTTGGAATAAACACAGTATTACAATCAAAATCCCTCGGTCGGACTCCAAACTACAATTCATCGACCGAGGTTCACAATTCACAGAATAATTATAAAATACCGAAAATGCCCTTATATAATAAAAATACATTTTATAAATTCAAATTACGTAATTAACCCTAAAACATACTAAAAATAAATAAAAACCCATTTATTTAGAAAAATAGTATATTATATATAATTTGAAAATAATTTACGAAAAATAGTTTTAATTAGTTAAAAATACTAAAAATTTGCAGAAATCATTTTTATACCCTAAATAACTATTAAAACCAATTTAATTACATTTTTAACCAATTTAGTGTAAAATTACCAAAATACCCCTATATATATATATATTCACTATAAATGTTCAAAAATTCACCAAAAATTATATAATTACTCAAAAATTAATTTCTCAACATATAATTCAATAAAATCAATAAATATACTCAATTTACCAATTTATTTCAATTAAACACATAATTAACCCTATTTTTCAAAATTACCTAAACTTAATAAATTCCAAATAAATACATAAAAATTCAAAAAAATTACAAATAAATTTATATAATTCATTTCAACTCCTATAATCACCATAAAACACAATTTCATAATTTAATTAATTAATTTTCTAAAATTAGAAAATAATAATAAAATAATCAAAAATTCACAAAAATTAAAATAAATTCCAAAAATTCTAAAAAATTACAGCATGTAGATTAAGCTTCCAGGAACAAAGTTTGTGAAGGAATTTTTTATGAATCAATCAAATTGAAGCTAAAAAAAATTCGAAACCCAAAATGGCTGATTTGAAGAAATTGAAACCTAAGCAATTCTAGATCAAATCAAGTGAAACAAAGCTTGGAATCACACTCACCAGAGCTCAAGGAGAATATAGAGACCAACGGCATCAAATTTGGTGGCCGGAAAGTGCTTGGTCAGAGTTAAGCTGATTTTTGGCTCTTTGAAGAAAATCCGGCCAAAACTCATCGGAAAAGAGTGTTTTATGTGGTGGAAATGGCTGGAGGTGGAAGAGGAAGGCTGAGAGGCATAGTAACAGGAAGAAAACCAGCTTGAAAATGGCTGGAAATGGAAGAGAACGTTTTGGGAGGAAGAAGATGAAGGAGGGGCAAAACTGTAAATAAATGGAAGTTTTGGTTTTTTAATAAAAAAATTATGTATATATGTATATATATATATATTTACACTATATATTATAATAATATAAAATTTCACACACATTAAATATACACCACACATATTTTAATATGTTTAATAATTTATAAACTTAAAATTAATTAATACAAAAATTAAATAATAAAATTAAGGAAATTAATTAAGCTCTAATTAATTTAAATAAATACACATATATACATTTTATTTTAGCACTTTAAAATTATATATGAGTTCATGCAAATTCATAAAACTAGTCAAAATAAATAGTATTAATTTATTTACGTGTCAATTTTCCCGAAAATATAATTTCCGGGAAAATTTTACGTAAAATACTTAAAATAATATAAAATAATTAAAATTAGCTTTAAACAAACAACAAACTCATAAAATATCATAAATATATATACAAAAATTATTAATACTGCATATCCCGATGCAGTATAAAAATATTTAAAAATTCGGGATATTACAAAGAGATCCTTGAAGAAGCATATTTTACAGCCTACAGTGTACATCCAGATGTCACTAAGATGTACCACAGTATCAGAGGCTTGTATTAGTGGGATGGACTGAAGAAGGATGTAGTTGATTTTATTTCTAGGTGCTTGACGTGTTAGCAAGTGAAAGCTGAACATGATTGGGTTGCCTCATTCTAAGGGTGGATACGACTCCATCTGGGTGATTGTGGATAGGTTGACCAAGTCTACTTATTTCTTGCTTGTAAAAACCACTTATTTTGTAGCTAAGTTGGCGAAGCTGTATGTTAAGCATATTATGTGCCTTCATGGAGCACTTGTGTCCATTGTGTTTGATAGAGGTTCAATGTTTACCTCTCAATTTTGGTAGAAGTTGCAAGAAGCAATGGGCACAAGACTTGATTTCAGTATTACTTTTCACCCTCAAACAGATGGTCAGTCTAAGAGGACGATCCAGACACTTGAAGATATGTTGAGGATGTGTGTATTAGATCTTGGAGGTAGCTGGGATGATCATTTTCCACTTATGAAGTTTGCATATAATAATAGCTACCATAACAGTATTGGGATTGTACCGTATGAGGCTTTGTACGAAAGGAAATGTAGATCCCCTCTGAGTTGGGATGAGATTGGAAAGAGAGTGTTGATTGGACTTGAGATGGTTCAGGATGTAGTGGAGAAGGTTGATGTGATCAAAAGGAGATTAGAGACCGCAGTTAGCAGACAGAAGAGCTATGCAGATCCGAGACGCAGAGATATGGAGTTCCAGGTTGGAGACTATATGTTTCTGAAGGTGTCTTTAATGAAGGATGTGATAAGATTTGGCAAGAAGAGGAAATTAGCACCGAGATATATTGGACTATTCAAGATTCTGGAGAGAGTGGGCATGGTTACATATCAGTTGGTTTTGCCTCCGAATTTGTCTTAAGTGCATCCAATATTACATATCTCGATGCTGATGAAGTATATTTCAGACCCTTCACATGTGTTGCAGCCTGATAGTGTGGAAGTGAATGAAGACCTAACGTACGAGGAGGAGACAATCATGATAGTTGATTATCAAGTTCGTTAGTTGCGTTCGAAATAGATTCCAATGGTCAAAAGGTGTTGTGGTGAAGTAACAACGTGGAGGAGCACACTTGGGAGACTGAAGCTAAGATGCGAGTTGCTTATCCTTACCTCTTTCCTCGATGAATTCTTATTTATGATCTTTTCTTTGAATTCGAGGACGAATTCTTATAAGGAGGAAAGATTATAATGACCCTGTATTTTAAATAATATAAAATTATTTTGAGATATGCAGTGTTAATAAAATTTTAAATTTAATAAAATTTTAAATTTTATTTATTTATATTCACTATTTATGAATGTTATTTATTTATTTTATTCTAAAATTTTTATTTATGTAAAATAATTTATTTTGGAAGTTTTATTATTTAAAACATTAAAGTTATCATTATCATTCTTATAGAATAAGAAGATCACAAAATAAATGGGAAAATATCTAAAAATTCAAAAAATATTCTATGGATATAGATTGAACATAATGCCAATGCCTACATACTCTTAAGATGATAAAGAACGAGTTTCCAGCAGTAGCTTCTATAGATCAGTGATGATAAGGAGGTTCTGGCATTCACAACTTTGGGTAGAAATTTTAAATTAAAAATTGAAAATTTCTGGGATGATTCTACTAAAATGGAAACCTCTAATGCGTAGAGGATGTCGAGAAATGGTTAAAGGTAAAATTTCAAGTCGATAAGAGGTCGTTTGATTAGTGAATGTAGATGGGAAAGTTTTAAGTGCTACAGTGACAATTGGGAAGTTCATGGGCTTTTCTAGAACTTTTGCATCTACCAGCCAATGAAGAGGAAGATAAAAAATTACTACTTTAGTCCCCAAGTTTTTGGCAAAATTTCCATTTGGTCCTTCCACTTTGAGGCTTGCGATAAATTCATTTAATAAGTTAACACCATACAATAACCTCACAATAATATTGCAACAACTTGATAATAATAATCCAACAACGATACAACAATCCAACATCAACCACAGAATAATAGCTCATCATCAACACAACAACTCAATAACAAATATCCATAATAACAACTCTAGAACCCAATAATAAGCTAACAACCATAAATCAACAACTCATCAATGGCACATCAATGACATAATAATTTGTCAATAACATAACATTAATAGTAACTTATAATTATTTTTATAAATAACTTAAGGGTTATTATAATTTTATTTTATTTGTTGATGATATCTCCCGTTTTACATAGATTACTCCATTATTAAATAAAATGATATTTTTCATTCTTTTAAAAATTTTAAGGCCTATGTTAAAAGACAATTCAATTCTTCCATTAAAGTTTTTCACTTGGATTGGGGTGGTGAGTACCACAAATTGCATGAATATTTTAAAACTCAAGGCATAATTCATAGCATTGCATATCCTTACACTCATGAATAAAATGGTTTTTCTAAGTTCAAAATCTGACACATTGTTAACACTAGTCACTTTTTTTATCTCATGCTTCTGTTTCTTTTATATACATGCTGTCAATCTTATTAATAATATGCCCAGTATAAGTATAAATAATAAAATACCATTTAAAGTTCTTTATAAAATAAACCTAATCATTTGAATACAAAATTTTTTTATTGTGTAGTATTTCCTTACCTTCATCCATTTAATATAAATAAGTTTTCCTATAGATCAAAGGAGTGTGTCTATCTTGGAACATCTTTTAATCATAATGGCTATCTTTATTTGGATGTAGATAAAGACAAAATATTTATTGTTTGGCTTGTGCATTTGAATGATCAAGTTTTTCCTTTTAAAACTCCACCACCTCAATCTAATCCACCTCTTGCTCAACCTCTTTCTCCCATGGCTTCATATGCAAGTTCTAGATTCTACCTTATCAACAAGTATGCTTCCTAACTTGTCTTCTTCACATTCTATCCCACCACCTTCCTCTCTGCACTCCAACTATTTCATCTCATCGCCCTCCCCTCTCTCACAAACCTGTTGTCCCTCAACAACACTTGCTACCCTCTCATCATTTCGTCATTCCACTACACCCTCCTGAACACCACTACCATCACCTACCCACTCCAATACACCTGATCCCTCTCTATAGTCTTGCCATACCAGACCATCCCTGCACCTGCCATCTACCTTTTCCTATAACCTTACACCTCAGCCATCAACGATCTATCCATCAAATTCTTTCAACCTCAACCTTATGGTTGACCTCACTGATAATTCACCCACCTTTACCACTCCTTTACCTTCTCTTAAACCTGCCTACACCCATTCCATGAACCTCAGACCATTACCATGGCCAAATGATAGGCCCAACTTGTTGTCCATAATTATAAACTTGATTTACTCACCCATGAACCACGAACCTTTCACCAAGCTAATTAATGTGTTGAATGGCAAAAAGCCACTCTAACGAGATTAATGCTTTAATTCCAATAACACATGGGACTTAGTTCCAAAACCTATGAATGCTAATCTTATTTCAAAAAAGTAGATTTATAGGAAAAAATGAAAATCAGATGGCATTGTGGACAGATATAGAGCCCAATTGGTCACTGAAGGTTTCACTCAACAAGTTAGAGTAGACTACATAAAAACATTTAGTCTAGTTGTTAAAGCCACCATAATCTGGATTATGCTTTCTCTAGTAACTATACATCATTTGCCAATTCACCAACTAGACATATCAAATGCATTCTTAAATAGTCATTTGAAAGAGAGCATATTCATGTCTTAACCGGTAGGCTACATTGATAAGTCCAGACCTAATTTTATTTGTAAGTTAAACTGTTCACTCTATGGTTTAAAATAGGCACTACAGGTATGGTTTTCTCGACTTGCAAATTTTTTAGCTCAACAACAATTCATTTCTTGCAAGGCTAATAATTATCTTTTCATTTACCATAAGGACAATAATATTATCTACCTTCTTATTTATGTAGATGATATTATCATTACTGCATCTTCTTTTTCTTTAATTTCATATGTGATTCAAGCAATGCAAAAAGAATTCTCAGTCAAGGACCTCAGTGACTTGAATTATTTTCTTAGTATTGAAGCTACTAAACTTGTTAATGGACTCTTACTTACTCAAACCAAGTATGTGCATGATATTCTTCATCAAGCTAGCATGACCGATTCTAAGCCTTGTAAAACTCCAATGGCCATCGCCCCAACACTCTTAAGAAATATCATTGATCCACCACAACATGATGTCCCCAACACTCTTAAGAAATATCATTGATCCACCACAACATGATGTCTAATACAAAAAATTAGTTAGTGCTTTGCAATACCTCACACTCATAAGATCGAAAATTGCTTTTACAGTGAATAAATTGTGTCAATGTATACACTCTCCAAATGACACCCATTGGAAAGCCTTGAAACACCTTCTTCATTACTTACAAGGCACATCAACACTTGGTTTATTTTTCACCCCTTAATTTTCTCTTGATTTACATTGCTATGTAGATAGTGATTGGGGGGGGGGGGGTGGTGATTTGGATGATCACCATTCAACTAGTGGTTTTGGAATTTTCTTAGGCAACCCTCTTATCTCATGGAATGTCAAAAAACAACTAACTATTACACGATCCTCCATTGAGAGTGAGTACAAAACCGTTGCCAATGCAACTTCTGAATCTCTATGGATTCACTCTTTGCTTAAGGAACTTGGTTTCCCTCTTACAACACTCTTTGGTGTGATAATATTGGCATAATTTATTTATGTACTAATCCAATGTTTCATGCCCATACCAAGCATATTGAGTTAACTTGTCATTTTGTTAGAGAACAAGTTGCTCAAGGCACTTTGTCCATTCAGTTTCTCTCTACTACTAATCAAGTTGTTGATATCTTTACCAAGCCCTTGTCATTGAATCGTTTTGTGTTTCTTCGAGACAAATTCCTCTTCAATGGACCAAGGACTTGTCAAGGGATGTTAAGTAGTGTACATGATCATCATTATCACTTTATTAGTTGGTACCACTTTATCATTAGTTGGTACCATTTTATCTTTGTTATCTAGAGTAGTTACGCAAACATATCTCTATATGTTTATAAATGTAAAGTCTTGTACTCTACATAGTATACAAAATATATAATTTTATCAAAGAATTTCACACCTCATGTGTAATAGAAAAGTTGTTAACCTTATTTGGTAAATAAAAAGTAATGGGATAAACTATTAATGTGGAATTATTTTTTAAAAAAAAATTGTTAATATCATTAATAAAATTTAAATAATTAAAAATAATATTAATAAATTATTTATTTATTAAAATTATTAATAATATAATTTATTAACCTTGTTTGTTAATAAACAATTTATTAGCCTTGTTTGTTAATAATAAATAATTAATTGTATTTATTAAAATTTTTTATAAGCAATAAAAATTAATTTGAAAAGTATCACCATATAATTAAAAAATTATTGGAAAAATTTCATACAACACAATTAGTAAAGAAGAAAATTAAAAATTAAATTGCCTATAACAATTAATTTACAGAAACATATGTACTAATTATTTAATATGATTTTTTATACATTAAATTCAAAATGGTAAAATAATATTTAATCAACAATAATATGAGCAATTCATTAGAATTTTCATAAGAATTGACATGAAAATTTAAAAAAGTACACAAATGACAATAATAAAATAAAAATACACTTAGCTAGTGAGGGAGTAGTTAATTGGTAACTTTTCTTCAAGAGTATCCTAAGTTGTAGGATTTGAATCCTACCATTATCAATTTAAAAAGAAGGGTTGTCTCTTATTATGCAATACATCGATATCTAGATCATATAACCTCTCTATTAATAAAAAAAATTAAAAATATACTTAAATGAGGTAGATCATATTTCCTCTCTATTAACCCAAAAAAAAAATGAAAAATACACTTAAATGAGGTTAACTTTTAAGGGGGCTAGAAGTTGATCCTATTATAAAGCATATCAAATAAGAGTAAAGGAAATTAATGCATTACATGAGTAACAATTACTGTTCTTTAACTATGATTCAAATGCATGTTAAATAATAATTAATTATATACATGTATATTTTTCATAAGTGAAAGTAAAATGTACATAAATTAAATTTTTATTATTCAATGATATTTAGCTTAATGACATACATACAAATTAAAATTCTTGTTTCAAAAGAATTTTTTTCGGAAGGGAAAACATAGTATGTAAATCAAACTGAAAGAGGAGGAAAATCCACCAATCCACTGAGGTGAATAAGCATAACACTCCTCCAACAATATGATAATCTTCCTAAAGTTGAAACGCCCATTTAGCTAAAGTGCTAAACTATGAGCTGTATTATTAGAAGTACGAGGAACACAACAAAAGCAAATCGAAGCAAAACAATTAGCTAAATATAGAATATCCACATATACCAGACTGAGAACATTAAAACATAAACACTGCCTCTGAAGGTGGGAGATTATCACCTTACAGTCATATTCAGCATCGAAATGCTGGAACCCTGCCTCAAAAGCAACCTAAATTCTAAACAATATGGCACTCAATCCGGTGAATCTTATGTCGATTATCCCAATCATCCCACCAAAAAATACTTATTAAAGACTGCAATTTTGATCCTCATCCCATGATTGAGTTACAATTGATTTGCAACTGTCATCCTGCTACCACATGTTTTCGAACCTGAAAATTTTATGCTTATTTTTCTTGCTTTTCCTTTCATATTCCCACTAAATAAAGATAGGGCAATGACCCGAAGCTTACCTAGGGAGATGGGTGACCCTGAATTTTAAGAAAGATTCAGTCACTTATAATTAGCTGTAAAACGGTCAAGACGCTCCTGAACATTTTGTTCATCCGTTCACCCATTTAACCAAATAAATTTATACCCTATAAACCTCAGTTCATTTAGAGCGTATATGTTCAAATCTTCTATAAACTCATGCAATTTTCCCCCTTTTTTAGTTGTCCTCCCTTTTTTTTATGGTTATAAAAAATGTCATTAAAATCGCTCCCATACAACCATGGAAGCTGGGGATACGCATTCAGGTCTGAGAGGAGATCCCATGCATTATGCTTATTTTGATCTTTCAGCCAACCATAAATCCCCATAAAATTCCATTCATTCAAGCTTTTCCACTACAAAGAAAGAAAGGGCTAAATAGAGATAAATATTAGCGACGGATTTTATCGATCGCTAACTAGTGATGGAAGAGGCAAACCAGACAAAAACATGGGTAATAAAGACGGAATTAGTGACGGATTAATAAACATGTCACTAAAATTTGGCAGATGTTAAACGGCAAGGAAGTAATCGCCAATTAGCGATGGATTTATATCCGTCGCTAATTTAAGATGGATTTTTTAATCCATTGTAAAATGATTATGGCAGGAAATGCTAAATTCAGCAACGACAACTATGTCTATCGCTGAATTTTAGGGTAAAATTGTGCTCATCCTTCTTTTGCAGAAACAAGTAAAAAAAAGATTAATTTTATAAATTTGGTAAATTTAGATAAATGATTTTTAGAACATATTTTGAGTTGATACAAATTTGGTAAAACACCAAAACAACCTCAATATCAGTTACTTAAATTCCCAAAATTTAACGAAATTATTAAACTTTAACGAAATTTTTAATCTAAAGTAACTAAATTCAAACCTTAAATATATGGAGCAAATGAATTTTTTATTACAAATTTAGGGGCTAAGAATGTATGTCGCCATAGAGGAAAAAAAGAAAAACATCCTAAAAGGACCAATATTATTTATTTAGTAGATAACCGTGCGCCGCATAACCGTGCCCCAGAAAGGGACCAATAACGTTTATTTAGTGGATGTCGAAGAATCGTTGGGTGGCTCTAAAATGGCCACTTCCCATCCTAGTTTTATGTAAAACTTTAACTTGGCAAAACCCATTTTCAGTTCTTTACCTTTTAAATTTTTATTGTATTGAATTCTTAAACTATAATTATTTATCAAAATTGGATGGATTGACAGCGAATTATTTTTATTTAAATTAAGTTTTCAATTCAAATTTTAATATATAGTTTCCTTAAATAAATTGTTAGTAATTTTATTGTTATTGTAATTTTATTTGAATTAATTACAGTCCAATAAACTTTAAACATTTATAATTTAGATAAAAAAATAATTATTTTATATTGGGTTTATTACATTTTTATTTTTATACATTGCCCCCTTTTTCGAATTTTTTTCTCAATTTGTGATAAAAATTCAAATTGTTAGATTTTAAATTCTTTTGCCAATTTAATTCAATTAAACATCAATTTAAAAAGCATTAGAAAATTTTTATTAAAAGTAGTTCAATCAGGTAAAAGTTGATATTTTATTTTTATCTAAATTTATTTAGAAGTGAAATTATTTTTTATTTTCAATTAATAAAAAAAGATTTAGTTTATTTTTAATGTTGAATAACATTTTTTTAATTATAATTAAATAATATCAAAAAAGTATACTTTTAGTTTTAAAAAAATATTTTAAGTATTAAAATTAAACAAAAATTAAAAATAATAAAACATAATGTAAGGAATTTTTTTACAATTTTTTGATATTTGGTGTGCTTCAAAAGTTTAATTAATGATGAGATGAATTGATTTTTAATTATTTTTATACTAGTTCTTATTTGTTTTGTTGCAAATATAATTAGCAGTTCACTAATATGAATTGATTTGGTAGTTGTTAATGTTAATATGTTTTATTATTATATTTTTTTTCTAAGTACTCCCATTAATTGAGATAAAAAAGTTCATATCTGTATTCCTAAGGCTCTAAGGAGGTTTCAAATTTAAGATTTGCACTTCACTGAGCAAAATTCTACCACTGTATTGTGTACTCGGCACCTAAGTATTTATCTGTATTTTCTCAACTTTTGTAAAATACATCATTTATCATAAAATATAAAAAATACTTTTAATACTAATATAGTTAATAGTTTGCTAAATTTCAATTGCAGCTTTGAGGCTTTGAGATAAAAGAAGACAAAATTAAGAAAAAAAAAAAAAAAAGCAAAGGCACGCCATGAAAAGAAATTGAAATAAAATTTTTATTTTGAATATTAAGCTAATTATTAATCAAAATTTATTTTAAAAATTATTTCAATTTGATTTTTTTAATTTTATGAGTTGTATTATTTTATTTAATTTTATTTTAAAATTTTATTTTTGGATTATGTAAAAAAATTTGAAACTTATCTTTTCTTACAAGAAAAGAATAAAATATAAAAAAATTAATTTTCAAATATTTTCATAATTTTTTTACTAAAAAATTTATATTTTAATTATTTTAAAGTCACTTTTCAACTTTTAATTTTAGTATTTAAAATTTTTTCTAATAAAGATCGAGCAAAATAGAGTATGAAATGGAGAAAAAAGAGAAAATTTTGATATGCTGAAATTATTAATCAAAATTATAAAAATATTTAATTTTCTAAAAATATGTAAAAATAATTTTTTATTTTATTATTGTTTGAAATGATTGTTAAAAATACTTTGTATTTTTTTTTATTAATGTTAATATTTATGATAACTTAATTTACAAATTATGACTTTTTTTTATTATTTTTGCTCATTAATACATAAAAAATAAAAAGTTAAAATTTTATGTAAAAATTGAAAAATGAATTTTTAATTTATTTCAATAGTGGTAAGTTTGTTAAATAAGTTTACGGGCTGTGAGAGTGTTGGTCTACGCATGTGTGTGTGAATTTATAAATGAGGTTGTGTCTATATAATATAAAACCAATTGATTAGTGTTAAAACTCAATTTACACCACTTATAAACTCTCTATTACTTTTCACATTTTCAATGTGGAACATATTCTCTAGCACTTCCCTCAAGTGCAATTAGGATTTGATAGTTATCACTTGAAATCCATACTTTTTTTAATTGAAAGGCATGCAACGGTAACATCGGATCAGGCCACTGGGAATTAACATCTAGATGGATAATCAAGAAATTTAATGTAATATCCCGTGTTTTTAAAATATTTTTACACAGTACCGGGATATGCAGTGTTAATAATTTCTGTATATTATATGATATTTTTACGAGTTGATATGTATTTTAAACCTATTTTAATTATTGTGTATTATTTTCAGTGCTTTACGTAAAATTTTCCCGGGACTTGCATTTTCGGGGAAATTTTCACGTAAACAATGTAATATTAATTATTTTAAATATATTTTCGGACTTGCATGAACTCATACGTATTTTTAAATACTAAATAAAGCCTATGTGTGTGTATATTTATTTAATTAGGGTTTAATACATAAAACCCTAATATTTTATTATTTATTTATTATTATTTAATTATTTTATTTATTATTAAAATTTATTTTTTTTATTATTATTATTTTATTAATATTTAATTATTTTTTTTTCTTTTTCTTTTTTTTTTTCCTTTTTCTTTCTTTTTCTTTTTCTTTTTCTTTCTCTTTCCTTTTTCTTTCTTTTTCTTTTTCTTTTTCTTCTTCTTCTTTCCTCCCACGCCCGACGCCCGACCACCATCCCTCACCGTCTGCAACTCTGGCCACCTACCGTCGGTGTGCCTCCCGGCTTGCCACCGCCGTTCCCAGCCGTCCTCCGCCGCCTCCAGCCCCTTTCCCCGGCGCCGGCAGCTTCATTTCTTCCTCTTTTGGCCGAAATCTTCCCTTCGCCGTTTCTCCCTCCTCCGACCACCGTTTTCGACACCGCCGATCTCTTTCTTCTCCTTGAGGTCCAGTGAGTGTGATTCTAGCTTTGGTTTGAGCTAAAATGGTCTAGATTTGCTTAGGTTTTGATTTTTCTATTTCGGCCTATTAGGGTTTTTGATTTTTTTGAGCTTTGAATTGATTGATTCATGAAAAATTCCTTCACAAATGTTGATCCTAATAGCTTAATGTACATGTATGAATTTTTGTAGAATTTTTGGAGATTTTTTGGATTTTTGGGTATTTTTGAATATTTTAATATTATTTTCTAATTTTCGGAAATTAATTATTTAAATTATGAAATTGGGATTTATGGTTAAATTAGGTGATGAAATGAATTATAGGAATTTATTTGGAATTTTTATGAATTTCTAAGTATTTATTTTGAATTATTGAAGTTTATGTGATTTTGAGAAATTAGGGTTAAATGTGTTTTTATTTGAATTTAACTGGTTAATTGAGTTTAATTATTGATATTATTGATAAATATGTTGAGAAAATTAATTTTGGATAATTGTATAATTTTTGGTGAATTTTTGAATGAATTTAAGTATATTTATATATATATGGGTATTTTGGTAATTTTACCCTAAATTGTATAAAAATATAATTTAATTGGTTTTAATAATTATTTAAGGTATAAAAATGATTTCTATAAATTATTTGGTATTTTTAACTAATTAAAACTATTTTTCGTGAATTATTTTCAATTATATATATAATATACGGTTTTTCTAATAAAATGAGTTTTATCGGTTTTTACAGTGTTTTAAAGGTTAATTATGTAATTTCTACCTATGAAATGTATTTCTATGCTATAAGGATATTTTTGGTATTTCTGGAATTATTCTGTGTTTGTGGACCCCGATCGGTAGACTGTAGTCTGGAGTCCGACCGAGGGGTTATGAATGAGATGTGGTGTTTATTTTTGAAGTGTATTTCTTTGCAGGGTCGGCTCTACTCTTTTGAGTAGAGAGATGTCCGTTTTACAGGGGAGGTTCTGCCGGATTTTCGGTAGAATTCTCGTAAAACGTGATGTCCAGTCGAACCCTAATTCTGTTTCCATATTTTAATACTCTAGATCGAATTCTAGGATTTCTGTTAGGTTTATTCTGATGTCAATTAATTATTTCTTATTTAGTTGCGCCGAGACCGAGGGCTAGTGGACCAGGCCCGTCGGACCTGTCTTGTGGAGCGCACTAGGTGAGTTACTATACTATATATATATGCTTAGGATGCATGATTTAGAAATATATGTTTTACTTTGATTAAAATGCATAAATAATGTGATTTGTATTTAAGTATATTTTTGGTTTATTTTTGGTATATAATAAACTATATACATGTTTTATTAATAAAATATATTTAAAATGTTTTTAAATATATTTTTAATTTAATTTATGATTTGATTGGATTTATTTGACATATATATACTCGAAATATACCTGGTTTACTTTTGGTATATTTCCGGTATATATATGGTTTATGTTGTATTTTATTGAACTTCATGCATCATTTATTTTTGTGAATGAATGATTTATTTATTAATGAAGGATATCAATAGAACGTGCTACCTAGTGGGCAGCACTAGGACCGAGTACGTACCGGTACGCCTATAGTATTTAGGCTATAATACTAAATTATTTATGGATATTGATTTGATTATGATTATTGATATGTGTGAGATATGGTTTGGGGTGTGATTGCTGGAGCTCGGTTGACCAAGTGTCTCGGGGCCAATCACACTGGCAGTCAGACTGATGGAGCTCGGTTGACTTAGTGTCTCGGGGCCAGTCTACTGTCTAAATGGATTAAGCGGATATATTTGGAATAAGTGAGCCTATATGGCTAGAGTGTTGTTTAACACTATTTCTGAGGTTGCGATATTCCAGGGTTCTATGTGATTCTTCATAAAAGATGATTTTCAGATAAAATATATAAAAAATGATCTTATTGCATCTGTGTGTAATTGCCTGTATATATACATATTATATATACTGTTGATTGTATGCATTATCACTTAGTGTGTATGTATATATATTATAGTAATTCACTCAGTGAGGTCTGACTCCCCTCCGTTGACTATTTTTCAGGAGAGTCAACTTCCTCAGACCTCAGTAGCAGGTCGATACGCCGGATTTCTTCTGCCCCGGCTTCTTTATGTAAACTATCTACTTGAGTCTTATTTATTTTATCTAGACACTGCAGTAGTTGTGAACTAAAGTATTGGATTTCATGTATCTTATTTTATTTAAAGAGATGTATTATGTTGAAACTGGATTTGTATTAAAGAGATTTTATATCTATGTGAAGAGATTTTTATTTAAATCCAGTGATGAAAAATGATATTGTGATATTTAAGATTTTTATTTCCGCTGCATATATATTAAATTGTTATTATTGTTATTGCATGATTTATTTTATTTTTAGGCTTGCTACGGGTTCCGGATTCGAAAGAATTCCCGTTCCCTAGCGCCGGTCATGGCCCCTGTTTTGGGTCGTGACAAAGTTGGTATCAGAGCGGAGTTCTGTGTCAGGGCTTAGTTATGTGAGTTGTGGCCCTAGTTTTAAAGTTGTGTTTTCTGTTGGACTACTGCAGTGTATTAGGTTCGAGTATGTCTTGATAAGTATTCTTTGCTTTATTTTTCAGCGTTATTCCTCCGTTGTCTGTTTTGTCTGAATCTTTCCGTTTGTCTTTTCAGTATGAGGAGGCGAGCGCGTGTCGCTCCACCGGTCGTTGAGGCCGAGGATGATGAGTCTTTTCAGGATGAGGTTTTACCTCCTGAGCCGCCAGTTAGACGTAGAGGTCGTGGCAGAGGTAGACCTCGAGGAGCGGCAGGTCGTCATAGGCAGAGAGAGTTACAGGACGAGGAGCCTGTTGAGCCTGAATTTGATGTTCCTGTTCCTCCAGTTGTTCAGCCTGTTCAGCCTGCCTATCAGCAGGGTATGTCTGACCCTGAGGCAGCTTTGTTCTATGCCCGAGTTGGCAGGATTGCTTTTGATGGTACTTCTCATCCTTTAGATTTTCTGCATGCGATTGAGACTAGGACTCGGACTACTCATATCGAGTACCAGCGGATCATGATCGTTGAGTTATCTGTTGAGGGACCAGCTCTAGATTGGTTCATTCAGATGATCCAGCCCTATATGATGACGATGACATGGGCTCAGTTTCGAGAGCGATTCATGAGGAGATTATGTCCAGAGCCTCTTCGTTTGAGTTATCATCTTCGTCTGACTAGTATTTCTCATGGAGATCGATCAGTAGAGGAGTATACCCGAGAGTTTCTTCGTCTGGATAGATATGCTGAGGATCTGATGCGAGATCAGTATTTCGCGGTTACTACGTATGTTACTGGTTTGGGTTCAGCTTTTGCTGGTATGCCTACAGCAGGTCTTACTCTCGAGTCTGTGATTGAGCTAGCTAAGGAGATTGAGCTGAGACTAGTTAGGCAGGGAGCGATGCCTGATTACTACCAGTTAGGAGTTCAGTCGAGTGGATTGCAGGCTACTCCGTATTTGAGTTTTCATGTTGGATCGAGTAGTCAGCAGCGAGGTCCGACTCAGCAGAGTCAGAGATAGCAGCAGCGAGTGCATCAGAGCAGTAGACATGGCCGTGGAGGTCAGCGTAGATTGTTCAGATTCGGATCAGGTGCTTCGAGCAGCAGCAGTGGTCGTAGTTCTGGATCAGCGATCAGTGTTTGCCAGACTTGTGGTAGAGTCCATCAGGGACCGTGTTATCTGACACCATTGACATGCTTCAGATGCGGGCAGACAGGACATTTTGCCAGGTCGTGTCCTTATTCCGGGTATCAGCAGCAGCAGATTCTGCGATTCCCACAGCAGTCGATTGCTAGTGCAGCACCCGTGCCATTTCAGTTACCACCAGCCCAGCATCAGAGTTCTACTCAGTTTGTTCCACAGCAGAGTCGTGGTAGAGGTACTAGAGGAGGTACCAGAGGTGTTGGCCAGGCTTCTACCAGTCAGCAGGGAGGTCAAGGATAGGCCAGAGTCTTCCATCTGACTTAGCAGGATGCTCAGGCATCTAATGCAGTCGTGGCAGGTATTGTTTCTGTTTGTTACCTGGATGCATGGGTTTTATTTGATCCGGGTGCCACGCATTCGTTTGTTTCTCCTGTTTTTGCTTCTAAATCTTGTTGGCAAGCTTCGAGGATGGCTTTTCCTTTGTCTGTTGCCACTCCTCTGAGCGATTCTTTGGACACCGATATTGTTCTTTCTGGTTGTCCAGTTCTTGTGGGAGATAGAGAATTACCCGCTGATTTGATTTTGTTGGATGTGATGGAGTTTGATGTTATTTTGGGAATGGATTGGTTATCTCAGCACTTTGCCATAGTAGATTGCAGGAATAAGGAGGTGACTTTCAGAATTCCTGGTGAAGAAGATTTTAAGTTTGTTGGTGATAGGAGTTCAGCACCTCAGAATCTTATTTCCGCTATTTCTGCTAGGAAGTTGTTGAGGAAAGGATGTCAGGGATATTTGGCATTGGTCAGGGATACGTCAGTGGAGAAGTTATCACTCACAGATGTTCCTGTTGCTTGTGAGTTTCCTGATGTTTTTCCCGAGGAGTTGCCAGGTTTACCACCTCATAGACAGATTGAGTTCTGTATAGATGTGGTTCCGGGTACTACTCCTATATCTATGCCACCCTATCGTATGGCTCCTGCAGAGTTGAGAGAGTTGAAGGAGCAGTTGCAAGAGTTGTTGGATAAGGGTTTTATCAGACCTAGTGTTTCTCCTTGGGGTGCACCAGTCCTGTTTGTGAAGAAGAAGGATGATACCCTGAGACTGTGCATTGACTATAGAGAGCTGAATAAGGTGACAGTGAAGAACAAGTATCCTCTCCCGAGGATAGATGATTTGTTTGATCAGCTACAGGGTGCACAGTTCTTTTCTAAGGTTGACTTGAGGTCGGGTTATCATCAGCTGCGGATCAGTGAAGCTGATATTCCTAAGACAGCGTTCCCCACTAGATATGGCCATTATGAGTTTCTGGTGATGTCTTTTGGTTTGACTAATGCACCAGTAGCTTTTATGGATCTGATGAATAGGGTATTCAGACCGTATGTGGATCAGTTTGTAGTAGTCTTCATTGATGATATACTAGTATATTCAAGGAGTATGGAAGAGCATGTATATCATTTGAGGATTGTACTGTAGACACTGAGAGATCATCAGCTTTATGCTAAATTCTCGAAGTGTGATTTCTGGATGGAGAGTGTTTCTTTTCTTGGACACGTAGTGTCTAAAGAAGGTATTCAGGTTGATCCACAGAAGGTTGAGGCAGTGTCTAAATGGCCTAGACCAACTTCTGTCACAGAGATTCGGAGTTTTCTAGGTTTAGCCGGGTATTATAGGCGGTTTGTGCAGGATTTTTCCAGGATAGCAGCCCCTATGACTCGCTTGACTCAGAAGAATGTTAGATTCGAGTGGTCAGAAGCTTGTGAGAACAGTTTTCAGTTGTTGAAGGAGAAGTTGACCACAGCGCCAGTATTAGCTTTGCCTAATAGTGTGGATAAATTCACAGTTTACTGTGATGCCTCTAGAATTGGTCTTGGTTGTGTGTTGATGCAGAATGGAAGGGTGATAGCCTATGCTTCGAGGCAGTTAAAGAAGCATGAGCATAACTATCCTACACATGATCTTGAGATGGCTATAATGATCTTTGCTTTGAAGATTTGGAGACATTATTTGTACGGGGTGACTTGTGAGATATTTACTGATCACAAGAGCCTTAAGTACATTTTTCAGCAGCGAGATCTGAATTTGAGGCAGAGAAGATGGTTGGAACTATTGAAGGATTATGATTGCGAGATTCTTTACCATCCGGGTAAAGCTAATGTTGTAGCAGATGCCTTGAGTAGGAAGTCCTCAGGTAGTCTTGCTCACATCGGTATTGAGAGGAGACCATTGATCCAATAGTTGCATTTGTTGGTGGATCAAGGTATGATGATAAAGATTAGTAGATCAGGTGGACTGTTAGCTCAATTTAAAGTACGATATGTACTGAGGGATAGGATTAAAGCAGCTCAGAGCTGAGATCCTATTCTGGAAGAGCTTGCAGAGAATGTCAGAGCAGGGAAGTTCACTGATTTCACACTCGATGATGATGGTGTGTTGTGGATCAGTGGTAGATTGTGTGTTCCTGACGTGGATGATTTGAGAGAGGAGATTTTAGAGGAAGCACATTCTACAGCCTACAGCGTTCATCCGGGTGTCACTAAGATGTACCACAGTATCAGAGATTTATATCGGTGGGATGGATTGAAGAAGGATGTCGCTGATTATGTTGTTAAGTGCTTGACGTGTCAACAAGTGAAAGCCGAACATCAGAAGCCTTCTGGGAAGCTTCAGCCTCTTCCTATTCCCGAGTGGAAGTGGGAAAGGATAGCTATAGATTTTGTGGTCGGTTTACCTCGTTCGAAGGATGGATACGACTCCATCTGGGTGATTATAGACAGATTGACGAAGTCTGCACATTTCTTGCTTGTGAAAGCCACATATTCAGTTGCTAGATTGGCGAAGTTGTATGTGAAGCATATTGTGTGCCTTCATGGAGTACCTGTGTCCATTGTGTCAGATAGAGGTTCGGTGTTTACTTCTTGTTTTTGGCAGAAGTTGCAGGAAGCGATGGGCACTAGGTTGGATTTCAGTACTGCTTTTCATCCTCAGACAGATGGCTAGTCTGAGAGGACGATCCAGACACTGGAAGATATGTTGAGGATGTGTGTCTTGGATTTGGGAGGTAGCTGGGATGATCATTTGTCGCTTGTTGAGTTTGCATATAATAACAGCTACCATAGCAGTATTGGTATGGCACCATATGAGGCGTTATATGGAAGGAAGTGTAGATCCCCGTTGAGTTGGGATGAGATTGGTGAGAGAGCTTTGACTGGACCTGAGATGGTTCAGGATGCTGCAGAGAAAGTCACTGTGATTAAGCGCAGATTAGAGACCGCAGTTAGTAGATAGAAGAGTTATGCGGATCCTAGGCGCAGAGACGTGGAGTTTCAGGTTGGAGATTTTGTTTTTCTGAAAGTATCTCCGATGAAGGGTGTGATGAGATTTGGCATGAAGGGTAAGTTAGCACCGAGATATATTGGACCGTTTGAGATTCTGGAGAGAGTTGGCACTGTTTCATATCGGTTAGATTTGCCTCCGAGTATGTCACAAGTGCATCCAGTATTTCATATCTCGATGTTGAGGAAGTATATCTCAGACCCTTCACACGTGTTGCAACCTGACAGTGTGGAAGTGAGTGAAGATTTGACGTTTGTGGAAGAACCTGTGGCGATCGTTGATTATCAAATTCGACAGTTGCGATCGAAGCAGATTCCGATGGTCAAGGTTCTGTGGCGCAGCGATAGAGTTGAAGAACATACGTGGGAGACTGAAGCTGAGATGCGAGCTTCTTACCCGTATCTCTTTCCTTCTTGATCTTGTTTTCTGGAATTCAGGGACGAATTCTTGTAAGGGGGGAAGACTGTAATATCCCGTGTTTTTAAAATATTTTTACATAGTACCGGGATATACAGTGTTAATAATTTCTGTATATTATATGATATTTTTACGAGTTGATATGTATTTTAAACCTATTTTAATTATTGTGTATTATTTTCAGTGCTTTACGTAAAATTTTCCCGGGACTTGCATTTTCGGGGAAATTTTCACGTAAACAATGTAATATTAATTATTTTAAATATATTTTCGGACTTGCATGAACTCATACGTATTTTTAAATACTAAATAAAGCCTATGTGTGTGTATAATTATTTAATTAGGGTTTAATACATAAAACCCTAATATTTTATTATTTATTTATTATTATTTAATTATTTTATTTATTATTAAATTATTAAAATTTATTTTTTTTATTATTATTATTATTTTATTAATATTTAATTATTTTTTTTTCTTTTTCTTTTTTTTTCCTTTTTCTTTCTTTTTCTTTTTCTTTTTCTTTCCTTTTTCTTTCTTTTTCTTTTTCTTTTTCTTCTTCTTCTTTCCTCCCACGCCCGACGCCCGACCACCATCCCTCACCGTCTGCAACTCCGGCCACCTACCGTCGGTGTGCCTCCCGGCTTGCCACCGCCATTCCCAGCCGTCCTCCGCCGCCTCCAGCCCCTTTCCCCGGCGCCGGCAGCTTCATTTCTTCCTCTTTTGGCCGAAATCTTCCCTTCGCCGTTTCTCCCTCCTCCGGCCACCGTTTTCGACACCGCCGATCTCTTTCTTCTCCTTGAGGTCCGGTGAGTGTCATTCTAGCTTTTGTTTGAGCTAAAATGGTCTAGATTTTCTTAGGTTTTGATTTTTCTATTTCGGCCTATTAGGATTTTTTATTTTTTTGAGCTTCGAATTGATTGATTCATGAAAACTTTCTTCACAAATGTTGATCCTAGTAGCTTAATCTACATGCATGAATTTTTGTAGAATTTTTGGAGATTGTTTGGATTTTTGGGTATTTTTGAATATTTTAATATTATTTTCTAATTTTCGGAAATTAATTATTTAAATTATGAAATTGGGATTTATGGTTAAATTAGGTGATGAAATGAATTATAGGAATTTATTTGGAATTTTTATGAATTTCTAAGTATTTATTTTGAATTATTGAAGTTTATGTGATTTTGAGAAATTAGGGTTAAATGTGTTTTTATTTGAATTTAATTGGTTAATTGAGTTTAATTATTGATATTATTGATAAATATGTTGAGAAAATTAATTTTGGATAATTGTATAATTTTTGGTGAATTTTTGAATGAATTTAAGTATATTTATATATATAGGGGTATTTTGGTAATTTTACCCTAAATTGTCTAAAAATATAATTTAATTGGTTTTAATAATTATTTAAGGTATAAAAATGATTTCTATAAATTATTTGGTATTTTTAACTAATTAAAACTATTTTTCGTGAATTATTTTCAATTATATATATAATATACGGTTTTTCTAATAAAATGAGTTTTATCGGTTTTTACAGTGTTTTAAAGGTTAATTATGTAATTTCTACCTATGAAATGTATTTCTATGCTATAAGGATATTTTTGGTATTTCTGGAATTATTCTGTGTTTGTGGACCTTGATCGGTAGACTGTAGTCTGGAGTCCGACCGAGGGGTTGTGAATGAGATGTGGTGTTTATTTTCGAAGTGTATTTCTTTGCAGGGTCGGCTCTACTCTTTTGAGTAGAGAGATGTCCGTTTTACAGGGGAGGTTCTGCCGGATTTTCGGTAGAATTCTCATAAAACGTGATGTCCAGTCGAACCCTAATTCTGTTTCTGTATTTTAATACTCTAGATCGAATTCTAGGATTTCTGTTAGGTTTATTCTGATTTCAGTTAATTATTTCTTGTTTAGTTGCGCCGAGACCGAGGGCTAGTGGACCAGGCCCGTCGGACCTATCTCGTGGAGCGCACTAGGTGAGTTACTATACTATATATATATGCTTAGGATGCATGATTTAGAAATATATGTTTTACTTTGATTAAAATGCATAAATAATGTGATTTGTATTTAAGTATATTTTTGGTTTATTTTTGGTATATAATAAACTATATACATGTTTTATTAATAAAATATATTTAAAATGTTTTTAAATATATTTTTAATTTAATTTATGATTTGATTGGATTTATTTGACATATATATACTCGAAATATACCTGGTTTACTTTTGGTATATTTTCGGTATATATATGGTTTATGTTGTATTTTATTGAACTTCATGCATCATTTATTTTTGTGAATGAATGATTTATTTATTAATGAAGGATATCAATAGAACGTGCTACCTAGTGGGCAGCACTAGGACCGAGTACGTACCGGTACGCCTATAGTATTTAGGCTATAATACTAAATTATTTGTGGATATTGATTTGATTATGATTATTGATATGTGTGAGATGTGGTTTGGGGTGTGATTGCTGGAGCTCGGTTGACCAAGTGTCTCGGGGCCAATCACACTGGAAGTCAGACTGCTGGAGCTCGGTTGACTTAGTGTCTCGGGGCCAGTCTACTGTCTAAATGGATTAAGCGGATATATTTGGAATAAGTGAGCCTGTATGGCTAGAGTGTTGTTTAACACTATTTCTGAGGTTGCGATATTCTAGGGTTCTATGTGATCCTTCATAAAAGATGATTTTCAGATAAAATATATAAAAAATGATCTTATTGCATCTGTGTGTAATTGCCTGTATATATACATATTATATATACTGTTGATTGTATGCATTATCACTTAGTGTGTATGTATATATATTATAGTAATTCACTCAGTGAGGTCTGACTCCCCTCCGTTGACTATTTTTCAGGAGAGTCAACTTCCTCAGACCTCAGTAGCAGGTCGATACGCCGGATTTCTTCCGCCCCGGCTTCTTTATGTAAACTGTCTATTTGAGTCTTATTTATTTTATCTAGACACTGCAGTAGTTGTGAACTAAAGTATTGGATTTCATGTATCTTATTTTATTTAAAGAGATGTATTATGTTGAAACTGGATTTGTATTAAAGAGATTTTATATCTATGTGAAGAGATTTTTATTTAAATCCAGTGATGAAAAATGATATTGTGATATTTAAGATTTTTATTTCCGCTGCATATATATTAAATTATTATTATTGTTATTGCATGATTTATTTTATTTTTTGGCTTGCTACGGGTTCCGGATTCGAAAGAATTCTCGTTCCCTAGCGCCGGTCATGGCCCCTGTTTTGGGTCGTGAGATTTAAGAAATTGGGTCAGACTCACTCTGATACCAAGTTAAACAAGTTCACAGGCATTGAGAGTATTGGCCCATGTATACACATGTGTGGACTTATAAATGAGGTTGAGTCAATGTAACACAAAATCAGTTAGTTTGTGTTAAAGTCCAATTTATACCACTTATAAATCATTTGTTACTTTGCACATTTTCAATGTGGGTATATTCTCGAACAAAATTTAATATTTTATAATAGTTTTTTAAAAGTTTATTTTTCCTTGAAAAATTTAATAATTATAAATTTTATTTTATATAAATTTAAATATAATTTTAAAAAATATAATTAATTACATCATTAAAATAAATTTAGATACAATAAATATACACATAATTTATAAAGTTAAAAAAACAAATTAAAATAATTTTATAAAATAAAATTTAATTGGTAATTAATTTTAGGATAAAACTGCTTATTTGTTAACATAACTATCATAATAATTTTTTTATAATTAAATTGATAGTAGCAAAGCACCAAACTTTTTATTTTTTAAGAACATCTTCGATGATATTTTTTAAAATAAAAAAAATATTTTAGGTGAGTATTTTAAAATATAAAAAGAAAATAATTTTATTTAAATTTAATATCCTATTTATATTTCACTCTTCATTTTATTTTATTTTAAAAGCATTTAATTTTAATTTTTTTCCCTCCTCCTTATAAAAAAAGAAGCCAACAGAAAATAAAAATATGTATGAAAAACATATGTGTATTAATTAAGAGCATCTCTAATCCACTTTTTATTTAACCTAAACTCTTTATTATAAAAAGTGATTATAAAAAATAGTCCTCCAACTCATTCTCAAAATCTAAATTATAGATTAGAGAGTGAGTTTGACTCTCTGTCTATAGAAAGCTAAAATTCACTCTCTATATAAAAGGTTAATTAATGCACTACTATTTTTCATACATTTCTTTGTTTTATATTGATTTCTTTTATTACCTAAAAATATTTTTTTCTTTCTTCCCATAATATTTAAAATTAAAATTAAATGTTTTTAGGATAAAATAAAATGAAGAGTGAAATATAAACAGTGTATTGAATTTAAATAAAATTATTTACTCTTTATATTGAAAATTTTCTTAAGATATTTTTTATTACCTAAAATATACTATTTATTTTAAAGAGCACAATTGAAGATGTTCTAATCTTTGTATAGAGAGTGAATTTAGCCCTCTATATATAGAGAGTCAAACTCACTTTTTAATCTATAATTTAGATTTAAAAAGTAGGTTGAAGTTATATTTTTTACAATCAGCTTTTATAATAGAGAGTTTATGTTAAATAAAGAGTGAGTTAAAAAATGCTATAAGAAAGATACAATTTTTTTTTTGAACAACAAGATACAATTTTTTTCTGAAAGCATGAAAGATACAATTTCATCATTTATAGAAGCGTTACATCATAAAAGGAATAGTCCCACCCTCGCCGCATTGAAGAATAAAATTCAGAGAAAATAAGAGAAAAATTCAATGGAAATATGTTTTTTCATATTCATAAAAGAGATGTTACAATCCTTATATATACACATATGAAACATATTCACATTCTAATTAGGAATAGAATAATATCCTAAATAAAATAAAGACTTTATTTCTAATTGTATATAAATATTTACTTCCTAATATATACAATCAAAATATTTACTTCCTTAATACTCCCCCTCAAGTTGGTGAATGTATGTAAATCATTTCTAACTTCCAAGTGAGTTATAGAATTATTTTTCAGATATAGTCTTCGTGAAAATGTCAGCTAGTTGAGTCTGAGAAGAAACAAATGGAAGATTAATTATTCTTTGATTTATATGATCTTTAATGAAATTTTTGTCAACCTTCAAATGCTTAGTTCGATCATGTTGAATTGGGTTATTTGCAATTACTATGGCTGCTTTATTATCACAATGTAACAACATAGGCTTTAGTTGTTTTAGTCCCAGATCCTGAACAATTCGCCTTATCCAGAGCAACTCACACACTCCATAAGCTATTCCTCTAAACTTAACTTCAACACCCGACCTTGCTATGATTTTCTGTTTCTTACTTTTCCAAGTGACCAAATTCTTTCCAATAAACTTAAAGTACCCAGATGTTGATTTTGATTAATCTGATCTTTGGTCTAATCAGCATCTGTATAACCAGTAATTTCAAAATACTTATTTCTCTCAAAGAATAAACCTTTTCCTGGGGAAGACTTTAGATATATTAATACTCGGTATATTGTACATATATGTTCTTTACTTGGAGAATGCATGAATTGACTTACAATGCTTACTGCATAAGCAATGTCCAGCCGAGTATGAGATAAGTAAATCAACCTTCCCATTAACCTTTGATATTGATCTTTATCAGTTCGGACTTGATCTCCTTAGATTGATAGTCCATGGTTGACTTCAATTGGAGTCTTGACTGGCTTACAATCAAGCATGCTCATTTTTGTCAGTAGATCCATTATATACTTTCATTAGCAGAGGGAAATCCCTTTAGCTGATCTTGCAACTTCGATCCCCAAAAAATACTTCAAGTTACCCAAATCCTTAAGTTCAAAATAGGCTGTTAACTATCTTTGCAAGATTGTTTTCTCACTTGGATCATTTCCAATGACTACCATATCATTAACATGTACAATTAGAGCAGTGACTTTATGTAACTTTTGTTTGATGAATAGCTTATGATTAGCATTACTTTGCTTATAACTAAGCTTCCTTATTTAATTTGAGAGTCATCCAAACCATGCTCGAGGTGTAATATCCCGTGTTTTTAAATATTTTCACACTGTACCGGGATATGCAGTGTTAATAATTTCCGTATGTATATTATACGATATTTTTATGAGTTGATATGAATTTAAAACCCATTTTAATTATTGTGTATTATTTTAAGTGCTTTACGTAAAATTTTCCCGAGACTTTTATTTTCGGGAAAATTTTCACATAAATAATTTATTATTAATTATTTTAAATATATTTTCGTACTTACATGAACTCATACGTATTTTTAAAATACTAAACACCGTGTATATGTGTACCTATTTATTTAATTAGGGTTTAGTATATTACCCTAATATTTTATTAATTAATTAATTATTTTATTGTTATTTAATTATTTTTAATTAATATTAAATTTTAAAATATTAAATATTAAGTGTGTGGTGTATATTTAATGTGTGTAATTTAATATTATTTTAATATATAGTATAAAGTATATATATACATATAATACATTAAAAATAAAAACTTTTGGAAAATTATCGTTTTGCCCCCTGATCTCTCCTTCTTCCTCGACCACTTCTTCACCGCCAACCACCGTCTTTCACGCCGTTCCCTTGCCGTCGGTGTGCCTCTCGGCTTGCCACCTTTGTCCTCAGCCATTCCTTGCCGCCAACAGCTCCCTTTCCCATCGAGTTTGGCCGGAAATAGCTTGGGTTGCCGAAACTCAAGCTTCACGCCGTCGACCACGATTCCGGCCACCGTTTTTGACACCACTGGTATCTTTCTTCTCCTTGAGCTCCGGTGAGTGTGATTCTAGCTTTGGTTTGAGCTAAATTGGTCTTGATTTGCTTAGGTTTCGAATTTTCCATTTCGGCCATATTAGGGTTTTTTATTTTTTTGAGCTTCGAATTGATTTATTCATGAAAAATTCCTTCACAAATGTTAATACCAGTAGCTTAATATACATGTATGAATTTTTTTGGAATTTTTGGAGATTATTTTGATTTTTGGATATTTTTTAATATTTTAATATTATTTTCTAATTTTTGGAAATTAATTAAATAAATTATGAAATTGTGTTTTATGGTTAAATTAGGTGTTGAAATGAATTATAGGAATTTATTTGTAATTTTTATGAATTTCTATGTATTTATTTTGAATTATTGAAGTTTATGTAATTTTGGGAAATTAGGGTTAATTATGTTTTTAATTGAATTTAATTGGATAATTGAGTTTAATTATTGATAAATATGTTGAGAAAATTAATTTTGGATAATTATACTATTTTTGGTGAATTTTTGAAGTAATTTTAGTATATTTATATATATAGGGGTATTTTGGTAATTTTACACAAAATTGGCTAAAAATGTAATTTAATTGGTTTTAATAGTTATTTAAGGTATAAAAATGATTTCTATAATTTATTTGGTATTTTTAACTAATTAAAACTATTTTTCGTGAATTATTTTCAATTATATATATAATATACGATTTTTTAAATAAAATGAGTTTTTATTGGTTTTTAATATGTTTAAAGGTTAATTATGTAATTTTTACTTATAAAATGAATTTCTATGTTATAAGGGTATTTTTGGTATTTCTGAAATTGTTCTGTGTTTGTGGACCCCGGTCGGTAGACTGTAGTTTGGAGTCCGATCGTGGGGTTTTGGGTGTGTTTTGTGTTTGAATTTCGAAGTGTGTTTTTTTGCAGGGTCGGCTCTACTCTTTGAGTAGAGAGATGTCCGTTTTACAGGGGAGGTTCTGCCGAATTATCGATAGAATTCTCGTAAAACGTGATGTCCGGTCGAACCCTAATCTCGATTCTGTGTTTAATATTCTAGATCGAGTTTTAGAATTTTCTGTTAGGTTTATTCTGATGTCTATTATTTATTGTTTGTCTAGTTGCGCCGAGACCGAGGGCTAGTGGACCAGGCCCGTCGAACCCATCCCGAGGAGCGCACTAGGGTGAGTTACTATACTATATATATATGCTTTAGGATGCATGATTTAGAAATATATGTTTTATTTTGATTAAAATGCATAAATAATGTGATTTGTATTTAAGTATATTTTGATTTATTTTTAGTTTATTTTTGGTATATATTAAATTATATGCATGTTTTGTAAATAAATTATATTTAAAATGTTTTTAAATATACTTCTAGCTTATTTTACAATTTGATTGGATTTATTTGACGTATATATACTCGAAATATACCTGGTTTACTTTTGGTATATTTCCAATATATATATGGTTTATGTTGTTATTTTATTTAAATTCATGCATCATTTATTTGTGAATGAATGTTTTATATTTATTAATGAAGGATATCGATAGAACGTGCTACCTAGTGGGCAGCACTAGGACCGAGTACGTATCGGTACGCCTATAGTATTTAGGCTATATTACTAACCTATTTATGGATATTGATTGAAATTGATAATTTGATATGTGAGATATGGTTTTGAAGTGTGATTGCTGGAGCTCGGTTGACCAAGTGTCTCGGGGCCAATCACATTGACAGTCAGACTGCTGAAGCTCGGTTGACTTAGTGTCTCGGGGTCAGTCTACTGTCTAAATGGATTAAGTGAATATATTTGGATTAAGTGAGCCTGTATGGCTAGAGTGTTGTCTAACACTGTTTGAGGTTTCGATATCATAAGGTTTTATTTGATCCTTCATAAACTGTGATTTTCAATAAAATATATAAAAATGATTTTTATTGCATCTGTGTGAATTTGCCTGTATATATACATATTAGATATATATACTGTTGACTGTATGCATTGTCACTTAGTATGCATGTATATATATTATAGTAATTCACTCAGTGAGGTCTGACTCCCCTCCGTTGACTATTTTTCAAGAGAGTCAACATCTTCAGACCTCAGTAGCAGGCCCATACGCCGGATTTCTTCCGCCCCGGCTTCTTTGTGTAAACTGCTTACTTGAGTCTTATTTTTATAATCTAGACACTGCAGTAGTTGTAAATAAATTGTGGAATTTTATGTATTTTAATTATGTGAAATATTGTATTATATTGAAACTGGATTTGTATTAAAAGATTTTATATATATGTGATGATGGGGATTTGATTTAAATCCAGTGGTGAAAATGTTATTATGATATTTATGATTTTTATTTCCGCTGCATTATATATTGTTATTATTATTATTGCATATTTATTTTATTTTTAGGCTTGCTACGGGTTCCGGATTCGAAAGAATTCCCGTTCCCTAGCGCCGATCATGGCCCCTGTTTTGGGTCGTGACACGAGGTGATTGCTTGAGTCCAGACAATACCCTTTTTAGTTTACACACTCGATTATTACAACTTATTTTGGGTGGTAGATCCATATACACTTCTTCAGTTATGGTTCCATTCAAAAAAATATTCTTCATATCAAATTATCATAGTGGCCAATCTAAGTTGGAGGCTAAGGAAATAAGAACTCGGATGGTGTTCATTTTTACTACTAGAGCAAATGTATATTTATAGTCAATTCCATACTTCTAAGTATATCCCTTTGCTACCAAACGAGCTTTATTTTGATTAATGCTTCCAGCTGGATTGAGTTTGATAGTAAATATCCATATACATCCTATAGGTTTCATTCCTTTAGGGATTAGAATAAGATCCTATGTGCAGTTCTTTTGCAATGCCTCCATTTCATCATTCATGGCTTTCTTTTAACTCGGATTAGCTAAAGCCTCCTGCACATTACTCAGAATAGATATAGTAGATAATTAATTCATAGTATATGCATGAGATTTAGATAAACATTCGGTTGATATGAAATTATTGATAGGATATTTAGCTTTGGTATGAAAGTTCGGATCATATTATTTTTTTGAAATTCCTCTATTGATTCTAGAAGGATAATAAGACTCGATATTTAGAGGTACTAAGGGAGATAAATTTACCTTATTGTGTACATCCAAAGTTTCTTTAACTTCTGGTGTGGGCTAGGAAGATGTACTATCTTGATTTATTTTAGGTCTAAGCAAGATACTCGGATTATCATCAATTATCAGTCCAGATGAGATGTTCAGACCACCCAAAACATTAAGTGTCTATCCAAGTGAGATGCTCGGACCACTCAAAACATCATATGTTTATCCAAGTGAGAGGCTCGAACCACTCAAAATATCAGATGTCTGTTCAGGTGAGATGCTCGAAACGTCTAAGATCCTCAGAGTGTTATCTTTAAAGATGCTCAGAATTCTCTCCCCCTAAAAAGACCACTCAAATAGAGTGAAGAAGGGAGCATTTTTATGGAATTAAACATCCCGAGTTACATATATATTTTTTACATTCAGATCATAACATCAATATCCCTTTTGTAGATCCGCATAGCCAATAAAAATACACAGGATAACTCGAGGATCTAATTCGTTGAGTTATGATGAACATATACCGAGCATCCAAAGATTCAGGGCTCAAGATTATTAAGAGGTGGAGATATGACAAGTTCTTGAAGTTTTTGAAGAGGCATTTTGAAATTGAGTACTTTTAATGGAATATGATTTAAGAGATATGCAACAGATCAAACAGCCTCTCCCCAGTATTCTTGAGGAACATTAATGTTAAACAATAATGATCGGATGACTTTTAATAACTGCCAATTCTTCCGTTCGACTATACCATTATATTAGCGAGTTCCGACATAGGATGTTTGATTGCAAATGCTATGCTCAAGTTAAAATACTCCCCACCATTATCAGACTACAAGACTTAGATTTTACTCTGGTATTGCATAGCCACCATTTTGTATATATCTCGAAAAGTAGAGCATATATCTCTCTGGTTTGAAAGTAGTAATACCCAGGTCATCCAGGTACATTTATCAATAAATGTTACAAAATATCAAGCACTAAACAGAGTAGGAATCCAAGTAGGTCCTTACACATTAGAATGAATGGTCATAAATGGAATTGAAATTTTATTATAACTTAGTGCATATGAAATTCGGTGGCTTTTTGCCAATTCACATATATCACACTTGAATTTAGAGTCCATGGTACTCAAAAAAATTTGCAATTTTATTTATCTGAGATAATGAAAAGGAAAATGACCAAGACGATGATGCCATAAAATAACTTGGTCATTAGCCTAGAAACTTCTACTAACCCGATTAACTTAACTTGACTTCTGACTTGGATCACCATGCAAATCAAGATAGTACAACTTTCCATGATTAACACCAGAGCCAAGAATTCAGTGTGTTGCAATGTCTTAAAATACACAATAATTAGGCCAAATTTTGATAATACAATTCAAGGTTTCAGTGATTTGGCCAACATATAGTAAATTACAAGAAAGAGATAGAATAATAAAAACACTATCTAGATTGAGAGAATTAGAGTTAGACATTGATCATTCATGAGTGACCGGTGTTATGCCTCCATTAGTAGTCAGGATATTTTATTGGGTTGATAGTCGAATGGATGTAAGATGGTGAGTGGAGTTTATCATATAATCAGTAGCACCTGTATCAATAATCCATGTATTATTTCGAGTAAGATTTTTCATACCTGATGTTGCATCAAGATCAACACTTGGTTTAGTACCTCTAGAGGTGGTAATTGTAACTTTTTCCAGCTTTTTACAAGGCTTTCTATTGAAATCCCACTATTTTAGATATCCCACAATTTCATAACACCATTCCTTGGAGTGTCCAACTTTGCCACAATGAGTATAAGTGTATGTGATGGACTTACTCGGTACTTTCCCTTTGAACTGGAGATGAGTCTGAGCTGCTATAAGTACTGCATGGTCCAGGAGAATCTTCAACCCTTCCATCGTATGTTGCTAGTTATGGTCCCTCCACACATATACATAACTAGACTCGAGATCAAGAGGTGGAACCTTTCATAGTACTTCACTCCGAGCATTACTAAATTTTGAATCCAGCTCGACTAGAAAAATATATGTTTGAAGTCGGGTAATATGCTTGTGGAGTGATATTATTCTATTAACATCCTCCCCTTAAGCATAAGTTCGAGCATTAATTTCCTAAAATATTCCAATTAGCTCATTATAATATGCAGGTAACGACCTACAATTCTAACATGTAGTGAATGATTTCCGATTTAATTCGAACAACTGAGTTTCATTAGATCCATCATAGAAAATTTTTGAGACAACATCTTATATCTCCTTTTTATTGGAAAATGAACGAATCTCTACATCAATGTTAGACTCATGGAATCAATCAGCCAACTTTTGCCTTGGTTATTATCAATAAGCCAAGTTTCCAAAACTTTGTCTCATGCTTGTGGTTTTGGCGTTGTGCCAGTAAGGAAGCCAAATTTATTTCTAACTCCAATTCGCATCTTCATGAGTTGTGACCATAAAGGATAGTTCATATCATCAAGAATAATTCCTGTAGGAAAAGAAGAATTATCTTAAAGAGTTTGAATGAAATTAGATATTCTATAGAATACGATGGATGTGTTTTCAGTGGTTATGGTTTCAAAGATTTAAGGGATTCAAAAGATTAAAAAAAAATACGATTTCAAGGATTCAAAAATTTGATTTCAATGAGTATACTTTTATAATATTAAGAATAAAATTTAGAGAAAAAAAGATAAAAATTTAAAGGAAATATGTTTTTTATATTTATAAAAGAGAAGTTACAACCTTTATATATATATATATAGAAAATCTATTCACATTCTTATTACAATAATATCATAAGTAAAATAAAAATTTTATTTCTAATTTTATATAAATATTTACTTTCTAATATGTATTATTAAAATATTTATTTTCTTAACACGCATAACTATGCCTGAGAAAGGGATCAATATTGTTTATTTATTGGATATCGAAGAATTGTTGGTTGGCTCTAAAATGGCCGCCTCCCATCCTAGTTTTATGTAAAACTTCACCTTGGCAAAACCCATTTTCAGTACTTTACCTTTTAAATTTTTATTGTATTGAATTGTTAGACTATAATTACATATCAAAATTGGTTTAGCTGAATTATTTTTGTTTAAATTAAAATTTAAATTTAAATTTCAATAGATGTAATTATGTTAAATAAATTGTTGATAATTTTATCATTATTATAATTCTATTTGAATCAAATTAAATTAATCAAAATCCAATAAACTCTAAACACAAATAATTTAGATAAAAAAAATATAATTATATTATATTGGGTTTATTACATTTTTATTTTTACACATACTTTTTCAAGTTTTTTTCTCAATTTGTGATAAGAATTCAAATTGTTAGATTTTAAATTCTTTTGTCAATTTAATTTAATTAAGCATCAATTTAAAAAGAATTAGAAAATTTTATTAAAAGTAGTTCAATCAGGTAAAAGTTGATATTTTATTTTTATCTAAATTCATTTAAAAGTGAAATTATTTTTATTTTCAATTAATAAAAAAAACTTTAGTTTATTTTTAATGTTGAATAACATTTTTTTAGTTATAATTATATAATAGAAAAAAAAAATACTATTTTAAGTATTAAAATTAAATAAAAATTAAAAATAATAAAGCATAATGTAAGGAATTTTTTTTTACAATTTTTCGATATTTGGTGTGCTTCAAAAGTTTAATTAATGGTGAGCTGAATTGATTTTCAATTATTTTTATTGCAATTATAAGTAGCACTGTAGTTGTCAATGTTATTATGTTTTTTTTTTTATATATTTATTTTCTAAGTACTCCCATTGATTGAGATCAAAAAGTTCATATCTGCTGCATAAGGCTCTGAGGAGGGTTTTGAACTGAAGATTTGCACTTCATTGAGCAAAATTCTACCACTGTATTGTGTACTCGGCACTTAAGTATTTATCTGTATTTTCTCAACTTTTTTTAGAATACATCATTTATCATAAAATATAAAAAGTACTTTTAATACTAATATAGTTAATAGTTTGCTAATTTTTTTATATATTAAAAAAATAAAAATGAAAATGAAACTGAAAATGATGAATTTTTCACTAAATTAATAAAGTTTACTAACTTGAATTCAAAAATATTTCTACCTTTACACTAATATGTTTAAATAAAAAATTAAAAAATTATTTTTAATTAACTTGATTTGTTAAATTATTATTTAATAAACAACTACAATATACTTGCAATAAGTTGTTAGTTAACTGTCTCAAAATAACAAAAAAAAAAAGTTTAGTAATTTAATATATTAAAATACGTTTAAAGAAAAGATATTTAAAAGAAGTTTTCATTGTGTGTAAAAAAAAATATCAATACAACAAAATTAAAGTTTAATAGTTTAATGTAATACAATTTAAAAGTTTAAGAATTTAAAAATAAATTTTACCTATTTAATGGGCACTGAAGAATCATTGGATAGCTTGAAAATTGGCTATTACTACATATCATATTATATTATATATATAAAATGATTATAATTAAATAAAAAATTAATTTAATAATTTAAATAAATCTTATTAATGGGGACAAAGTCTTATTTATTTATTTTTAATAAAGTCATATAAAGAGGGGACCAAACTTTTTTTGAACAAAGAGGGAACCAAACTTTAAATCGCTTTTATATGTTGAGAACCATATGTGATTTTAAAATGACATATATAGCGAGCTTTTTTTTATTAAAAAAAAAAAAAAGAAATCTAGAGAATAGAAACTAGGGCATCTTTTTTGGAAAATTTAGAAAAAAAAATTTATATTCTTAGTGCAAATATTTTTATATATGGTACTTTTGTTTTCCTTTTTAGACAATAATATAAATAGATATAAAATTTGACCAAATTATATACAAAATTTTGGATAATAAAATGAATTTACTAATTTTAAAAGATAAAAATCAATTTATAGTCAATCATACTAAAGAATATATTAGTTAATATTAATTAATTTGTGCCTAAATTGATTTTTTTTTAAATATATATTTTTCAATATAATGTTATGAGTAGGGGACCAAATTTTAAAAGATGGTATATTGAATAGAGGAACCCATTGGCTAACGCCCTTCCAGCTCCATATCATGTCATGTCGATCTCATGCCATTAATATTTCTCCCCACCATATTTGGCCAGCACAGACGTTATCTTCTCGTTCACACAGTTGAAGGGAAGATTGTAGGGTCCTGTCCATAATCTACTTTTTATTTTGCGAATAACTTCCGATCCTAAAAGGACTGGTATCAATAGTCCCCACGTGCTCCGCATAAGGCATCTCCAATGGAGCGTTAAAATGCAAAATGGCGCTTCTTATGTTCTCCAATGCAGCGTTATTTGCTGCTGAATTTTGTATAAAATTATTGTTTTAATGCATATATGCAGCCCAAATTTACTTTATATATTTGTATTTTTTTTAATTTTAATAAGAATCATTTTTTTAACATTTATTGTAATATAGTACAAATAATTTTATTCAATTTAATCCAAATTTATATTATATTTAACATACTATTACTAAATGCATATAAATTTGATTTTATTATTATTTTTACTTAAATAATATTAATATTGTCACAAAAAATAATATAAATTTTTTATTTAAATAATACAAATTTTTTAATTAAATAATTTATTTATTTAAATAATATTAATATTTTTACTTAAATAACATTAATATTTGGATAGAAAAAATTTAACAACCATATATTTGCATTAATTTGACAACCGATTTATTTTAATATCTTTTAGTTCTCTTTAAATATTATATTATTTAATTTTAAAAATATGTGAATGTATCTATATTATTTATTATTAAAATATATTATTTATTTTTAAAATATATTCAAATAATAAATTTTATTATAAATAAATATATGGATATATACAGTAAGTATTGAATAAAATATGAGTGTAATATATAAAATGTATAAATAAAATAATATTAGTATTTGATAAGAATATGTGGATAATATTCTTTTTGGAGTTAAAAATGAAGTAATAAATTGGAATAAATTTATTGTAGTATATATACATTTTGAAATAAAATTTGGTGCATTTTAAAATTTTAGGTTGGAAATGGCCTAACCATACCTGAAAAAGGGTTGAATATTGAATCATTGGATGGCTCTAAAATGGCCACCTCCCATTCTAGTTTTATGGAAAAATCCAAACTCATAATTAGCCCCTAAATTTATATTGAAAAATTCATTAGTTCTTAAAATTTAAGATTTGAACTTTTAGATATCTCAATTCGTAAAATTTAATTTTTTAAATAGTTCAACTTGTAAAATTTATATCTTTTAAATATCTCCATTTTTGCTCCTTAGCCCAAAAATTTTTTTTACAATCCTTATAATTTTTGTCAATTATCATTTTGATCCTCTCACTTTTTTAACATTCTTTTATTATTTTAAGCATAATAATTATTAATATTATTAATTTATTTACACTTATATATCTTAATTATATTGAAATTAGAATGACAAGTATATTTTTAACATTTAGATGTTTTGATTTAATTTTTTAATATTTAGATATTTTAATTTAATTTTTAACACTCGGATATTTTAATTTAAAAAGTAGTAAATAATATTTTTAATTTAATTCAGATATTTTAATTTTAATTTTTAATATTTAGATTTTTTAATTTAGTTTTTTTAATATTCATATATTTTAATTTAATTTTTTAATATTCATATATTATTCAAAATGTCAATAATTATATAAAATTCCAAAATTATCCTTAATTGATTAAGAATTTGGACTGATTTGCATATACATGATAATTTGATAACTAAATTGTAATTTTTAAGAGAAAAAAATATAATTTAACTCCTTAAAACTTTATCATCTTTTCATCCATACCATCTCTTTCACAACCACCATTCATCCATCACCACTGATCCACCACCACCACCCCCCATTGATCCACCACCATCACCACCAAGCTACCGCCGCTCATAAATCCAAAATCAAACCAAAACAAAAACAAAAACAAAAAACAAAATCCAAAATGAAAATGCAAAACTAAAATCCAAAATCAAAAACCAGAACCAAGAGCCAAAATCAAAACCAAAATCAAAATACAAAATTCAAAAACAAAAACATAATCAAAATCAAACAAGAAAATCAAAGAAAGCAACCATGGGTGAAGTAGGTAGGAGCGGCATGGTGGTAAGGGCAAGGGCAGTGACCCATCTTTGTCTTTGTCCCCATTTATGTTTTTGTCTTTGTCTCGGTCACATCCATCGTCGAAGTGGGGGTTCAAGGTCGAGGTGGAGGCGAGGAGGAGGTCGAGGGCGGTGACCCATTGGGGCGGAGGGGAGGTCGAGGGTGAGGGCAGTGGTGGCGGCAAAAAAAAAGCAGATGATGACGAACGGAGCGGTCTGCAGTGGTGGTGGTGGTGGTGGTAATGGTGAAATTATGAAGCTGTGCTTTAACAAATAATTTTGATTTTTTTTTAAATAAATAATTTTGATTTATGAGTTAATTAGTTTGGTAGCTAATTTTATTAAATATTAATTATTGGGGTCTAAAAAATTTATTAATTTTTTTTATTGATAAAATAAATAAAAATATAGATATCAATAATATGTAAAGAAAAGTAAATAACTCTTTGTATAAAGTTGGTAAATTTAACAATATTCTAAGGACTAAAAAGAAATTTGTCAAGAAAAGGTAAATAGAGTCCATTTGCAATTGAAGCACGTGTCATCCAAACCCTATACGGAGATGTCTAAAAGGTTAGATTTTACAAATTGAGATATTTATAAGGTCAAATTTTAAGTTGTGAGAACTAATGAATTTTTCACTATAAATTTAAGGGCTAAGTATGGATTTGGCATATGGAAAACTTCCAACTTCGTAAAACCTAGTTTCAGTTTTTGACCTTTTAAATTTTCATTGTATTGAATTCTTAAATTATAATTATATAACAACATTAGATGAGCTGACGGCGAATTGTTTTTATTTAAATTAAGTTTTGAATTTGAATTTTAACATATGTAGTTACATAAAATAAAATTGTTAATAATTTTATAATTATTGTAATTATATTTGAGTCAAATCAAATTAGTTAGAATTTAATAAACTCCAAACACGAATAATTTAGATAAAAAAAAAATAATTATATTATATTGAGTTTATTACATTTTTATGTTTACACATTACTCACTTTTTCAAAGATTTTTCTCAATTTGGGATAAGAATTCAAATTGTTAGATTTTAAATTCTTTCGCCAATTTAATTTAATTAATTATGATTAAATAATATCGAAAAAGTATACTTTTTTAAAAAAAAAAATTATTTTAAGTATTAAAATTTTAAAAAATAAAAAATATTAAAACATAATGTAAGAATTTTTTTACAAATTTTTGATATTTGGTGTGCTTCAAAAGTTTAATTAATGGTGAGCTGAATTGATTTTCAATTGTTTTTATACTCGTTTGTATTTGTTTTATTGCAAATATAATTAGCACTGTAGTTGTTAATGTTAATATGTTATATTATATATTATAAGTAGTTATATTTATTTTCTAAGTACTCCCATTGATTGAGATAAAAAAAGTTCATATCTGCTAGCCAAGGGTCTAAGGAGATTTCAACTTAAGATTTGCACTCTATTGGGCAAAATTCTACCACTGTATTGTGTACTCGGCACCTTATAAGTATTTATCTGTATTTTGTCAATGTTTTTAGAATACATCATTTATTATAAAATATAAAAAAAATACTTTTAATACTATTATAGTTAATAGTTTGCTAAATTTTTCATATATTAAAAATTGAAAATGAAAATTATGAATTTTTTACTAAATTAATAACGTTTTCTAACTTGAATTCAAAAATATTTCTACCTTTAGACTAGTACATTTAAATAAAAAATTAAAAAATTATTTTTTATTAATTTGATTTGTTAAATTTTTATTTTATAAACAACTACAATATACTTGCAATAAGTTGTTAGTTAACTGTCTCAAAATAACAGATTAGATTATCCAACTACAAGTGGGACCATTTTTCATGTTTTGATTTTTATTTAACTCCCCACGCGAGAAGTCTTGTCTATTGGCAAGCGTTGACAGTCTTATTCTCTGATAAGTGTGGTAGTTCTATTACGTCATTTTGTTCAAATTTCTCTTTTATTTCTTTGTTCTCTATGTGTCTTATAAGGGTGTCTTGGTTCTTTGTTTTTCTCCAATGGATAGTAGTAATAGGAATATGCAAGAGTTGAATGCTATGGGTGCAGACCTTACTCTGGAAGAGGAAGAATCAAGAGGGGTGGAGGTTGAAGTTGATAGTCTAGAACAGGTTCAAGTTAATTATGACTGATGTTTTATCGGTCATTTCTTGACTGAGAAGAATCTTGATTTCGCTGTAACGCGGAGTATGATGGCTACGTTGTGGAAACCAGTGAAAGGAATGTGTGTAGAGAGTTTGAATCCAAATCTGCTCCTTTTTCAATTCTTCCATAAAAGGGAGTTGCATCGGGTTATTAAAGGTAGATCATGGTCCTTTTATTGACATGTCCTGTTGATCAAACATCTTGAACGTTAAGAGCAATGAAGGTGCAGTTGTTCTATATGGAGATTTGGCTTCAAGTGTATGATCTTCCTGTGGGTTTTATGTCAGAACGCATAAGCAAAACTATAGGGAAATATGCTGGGAACTATATTGAAACGGACGCGAACAATTTCAATGGCATGTGGAGATCCTTCATGAGAATTCGTGTTTAAATTAATGTCAGATTGTCAATCAGAAGGAAATGAAAAAAAAAAAAAAAAACTAGTGGTGAATGTATATGGGTTACTTTTAAATATGAACGCATTCCCAATTTTTTCTTTTTCTATGGTGTTATTGGCCACACTGACAAATTCTGTGAAAAGCTCTATGATTATGAAAGGGAGGATAATGTGTTCACGTGGGGAGATTGGCTAATGGCTTCTTTTTGTAAACCAGCAGCTGTAGAAGGAGAAAAATGGTTGCACTTCGCTCCTCCTTCAAAGTACTCCGACGAGGCAATTTCCAATGCTAACAGAATGGTGGTTGATTTGGAAAGTATTAGTTTGGAAGTAGGAGGCATTAGTGTCAAAAAAATACGAGTTAGTGGTGGTAGAGGAAAGCAAATCAGTTTGCCCAATCATAGGGAGCAGTTTTAGCGTCAACAGCTGGGGGACATGGAACAAGAAAGTATCTCAATGAATCCTGTAACAAAGGGGATTGATGGCATGGTTATTATGGATCCTAAATGTAAGAGATTTGAAGCTGAAGTGGATGTTGTTTCTCATACTACTGGACCTAGTCAATGCGTGGATGAGGAAGTTTTGGAAGGTCCAAAAAATTTGCTAATGGTGGGCCTAGGTCTCAAGCCCACTGAAGTCAATGAGTACTCTTGCATGGAATTATCGTGGGCTTGGGAACCCATAGACAATTCAAGTCTTAAAGGACTTAATATTAACTAAGTGGCCCAAGTTGGTGTTTCTTATGGAAATTATAATAGATGAGAAAATATGGGAAGGCATTTCAAAGCAGCTGGGTTTTAAATGTTCTTTTATGGTGACAAGACAAGCTCATGGAGGTGGGTTAGCTCTCATATGGAAAAACTCAGTTTCTGTGAATATTCTCAATTCATCGGAGAATTTTATTGATGCGCATGTGATTGTTAATGAGATCGGTAAGTGGAGGCTTACAAGGTATTATGGTTATCTAGAGAGGCGAAGGCAGCATGATTGTCACAATCCAAATTGGGAATTATGATCGACGTTAAGCAATAAAAATTCTTTTAAATCCAGAACCTGTAATAAATTTTAGAAAAAAAAAACACGTAATAAATAAATAAATAAAATGCGTCAGAATTAAAACTTTAAGTCGATATAAAAATAAAATTTAAATGTCATTTCATAAAATAAAAATATATTCATATAATATTCAGAGATAGGTCTTTTACTAACATAACATTCTACTGACATAATACACTATTACTGCAGTTTTCTAGAATACAATAAAAGTTCAAATAAATAAATTAAATAATCTAACCGGGGCTGAAAAAGTTCAGCGTAGAGGTTTGTTACTGAGGTCTGACGACGAGGAATCTTTTGAAAAAAAATATTGAGAGGAGTCAAACCTCACTGAGTGAATTATTATAATATATATATATATGCAATCTAAAACATATACAGTCAGACATCAGTATATATATATACATATACATATATATATATATATATATATATATATATATATATATATATATATATATATATATATATATATATATATATATATGTGTGTGTGTGTGTGTGTGTGTGTGTGTGTGTGTGTGTGTAGAAAACATTTATTTAAATGAAGGATCAAATAGAACCCTAATGTTCGCAACCTCAATCAAAATATCATATTAACCACACAGACTCACTTAATTCCAAAATAATTCTCTTATCCCATTTTATACAGTAGACTGACCTTGAAACACTAGGTCAATTGAGCTCCCACAATCTCATTGGTTAATCACAACAAATCTTAATAATCGATCAATCATATGTCACCTCAAGTGATTTAATAACTCAACCCTAAAATCTACCGCACTGGTATGTACACGGTTCTATTGTAGCCCACTAGGTAGCACGTTCTATTGATTTCCTTCATATAAAATCACGTATATATATTGGAAATAATAAAATGCATCATTAAAACATAATATACCAAAAATATACCAAATAAATATGTTGAACATATGTCAAATATACTAAATTTATACCAAATAAATACTAACATATATATGTCACATATATACAAAAGATATACCAAAATATATCTAGCATACATGTCTAATATATAGCAAATATACCAAAAATAAGTATACCAAAACATTTAATAAAATAAATCATATTTAAACATATATGAAAATGTGAAAATCCTTAATCATGCATCATATATGCAATGCATATAGAGAATAATAACTTATAAGTTTGCGTTCCTCAAGACTAACTCGATGGAAATGGTTCGATAGTCCTCGGTCCCGACGCAGCAAGAAAATAAAATAAATAATCATAAAAATAACATACATGCATGATACATATGCACAATAATAATAATAAGTATTTTGGTGTGTTCAAGGGTTTAGAAGTGTTCTATTTATTGTGGGAAACATTATGATATAATTTTTTTGGTTGGGTGTGGTGTTTCCAAGGAGAAATCCAGTGAGGAATAGTGACCAGTCTAGAAAACTCTGGTTTTATTTTTAATAAATAGTATAAATTATGAATATTAATTTTTGTAACTATAGCTTGGGCTGATTCTTTTCTCGAGTTTTTGAGAATTTTTATGAATATATATATATATATATATATATAAAGGCATATTTTAAATAAATATTATTTATTTTAGAGAGTTTCGGAGTGGGAACCGTGGCGTTTGGATAGCCAAGAACACGTTAACCAACACACGCCACTTGTGAGTTAATTTTATAAAGTATTGGTTTATTTATTTTATTATCATGAATAATTTTTGGAAGATATTTTAGTTGAATTTATTATATTATATTTTATTGTTATAAGAAACAAATGTGTTTTGGAGAAAATGGTAGGACATGCCACCTGGTGGGTGTCACCAGGATTGTGTGTGCACCAGTATTGATTTGTTTTATGAGCCGACTATATTATGGATTATGAGCCCTAGTTAAGTTTTGCTCTCTAGGTAGATGTATATTATGGATTGTGAGCCTTGGTTGAGTTTTGCTCTCTAGGCAGATGAATATTATGGATTACGAAACCTGATTGAGCTTTGCTCTTTGGGCATATATATATATTTTGATTGCAAGCCCTAGTTGAGCTTTGCTCTTTAGGTATATGTATATTATGATTTTGAGCCTTAATTGATCTTGCTCTTTGGGCGGATGTATGGTTATTGGTTGGACCCTGGTTGAGCTTATTCTCTAGGCACTAGTAAACACTTGGAGTAAGAGATCGACTATGGTTGGACCCTAGTTGAGCTTGCTCTCTAAGACTGGTAGTCATTTGGATTTAAGAGAGCCAAAAATGTTAGTACATTTGAGGTTTAGGGTTCTACCATGAATTCCACTAAAGATTTAATGTATATGATTTTGTATGAGAATTTTTTTATTAAAGTGATATATAAATTTTGGGAAGGAGTTTATGTAAATATGTTTTTTTTTTAAATAAAGTAAAGGAATTTAATATTTTATTTTATTTAAAGGTTTTAAATTAATATTTTTAAACCAACATGTATTTTATAAGATTAATTCACTTAGTTAGATCTGACTCCCCTCAACTATTTTTTTCAGGATTTTGGGAGTCTACTGTTAATTTCTCTTTTTTGTGCCAAACTCATTCTTCATTGGCTACTTTATATAAGTGAATGTAATGTTATTAATATTTGTGGACTAATTGTAGCTAATCTAGACACCATAGTAATATTGGAGGAATTATTTTTATTGTATTTGTAAAGATATTTGTATGGCCTTGTTATATATAATTTGATATACTTGAGTTAAGATGTTGGTGATTATGGTGATTTTGGAGAAGTTGTTGTTGTTATATGTTATTGGGAGTGTTATTTGTATCATGCAGGTTTTGGTTTTGTCCCCCAGTATAGAGGAAACTCTGTCGAATTTTCTTTAAAATGGTAAAGTTAGGCAATGATTTGTTGTCAAAATTTTTAAGGCTTACTACAAGTTTCAAAAGCTTCTTACTTTCCCATTCCCTAGTGCCAATCATGTGCCTTCGGGTTTGGATCGTGACAAAAAAACCTAAAACCTAAATTATAGGCGAAGAACCCCATACATTATAATAAATGATTTCGAATGGCTTTTTCCTAGTATGCTCTCGAGAAGCAAAAGGTAATTTAACCATTTTTCCCAATCTACAAAAACTATAATGAAATGGACGATGAATGCCATAAAAAAGATGGAATTTATTATCATGAATAATTTTGGAGACTGTTTAAGGTTAAGGATGCCCTAATCTAGCATCCCACACATTAAAAGGAGCAGAAGTTGTCATCAAGGCTTTAGGTGCAGGAGAGAAGAACTCGTATAGGCCAACAATATTCTTGCCTTGTAACAGGATCTCCTTAGTCTTTTAATCCTTAACAAAAAAAAAAAAAGAATATGGGTAAAATTTAAAGAAGCACTAATTATCTTTTGCAAATTGATGAACTTATAATAATGATTTGGAAAGAGTAGGAACATAAAGAGTGTCTTTGAGTACTAAACTTTTATTTTGTATTAAAAGACAATAAGCCATACCTGAATGAGAAATAAGCAGAGATTGTCCATTACTCACACTGACATGTTCAATTCATGGTTGTGCCTGTAGGTTAGAAATTGCATGAAGATTAGGCATCATGTGATGTGAAGCCCTAGTGTCATGAACTTATATTCATGGTGAGGAAAAGGGCACAGACACTTAGGATGGATATGGGCCACCATGAATAGCTAGAGAAGTAGTCGAATGCCAATAATTGAAAAGAGTGGTATAGGCAGAATTTTAGAAGCATTTGCTTGAGGTTAGGTAGTGGTGTGACGAGGAGCATACTGGTGATGACACTGATCAGTGCTATGACTGAAGTAGCCACAAATTTAACATTTGCTTTTGTTTTGGCTTCGATATGGAATGCTAAAAAATTTTGGCTTGGGCATCAATGAGGAAGAGGGCTGAATCATAAGATTAGCCATAAGAGTAGCATAATAACTTTGTAAAAAAATTTCATGAGAAAGCAGCTGGCTATAAAGCTTAAATAAGACACAGGTTCAATTCAAAGATTTAAAGAAGAAACAATGGGATGAAATTGTAAGCTAATATTGCGATAAATAATTCTATTAAATTTAGCATAGGCAATGGGTCGCCTAGTAGCAGCTAGTTCATTGAGAGACTTAGCTTTCTAAAGATACTGAGCAATCAACATATTATTTTTTTTAAATTCTTGAAGTTCAACATACAACTAAAGTTGAAAATTATGAGATATAGAACCAAAAGTACTTTCTAGTGCTTTTCATGCATCATAGGATGATTTGCAGCCAATAATATAAGAAAAAAATTCTTCATTTAAAGAAGCCAAAATCCATGATAATAATAATTGATCTTATTTAAAATATTGAGAATAAGCTAGGATAGGAATGGTTTGGGTTGAATTTGTAGTTGATGGAATTGTTGAGGGTGGAATTGGAGAACCATCAATCAAGGAATTCATGTTATGGTTATTAAGAAGAGGATAGAATTTAGTTTTCCATGCAAGGTAATTATGTGGTGAAAGCCTTATTACAAAAGTATAATTGATTGTGGGAATTGTTGTTGTCGTTGTTTTTATTGGGATAATTTGTTCAGCCATCTTGAGGCTCTGATACCATGAAATGCTTTGATAAAATTGTATATTTTGTATACTGTGCAAAGTACAAGACTTTACATTTATAACCATATAGAGATATGTTTGCATAACTACTTTAGATAATAAAGATAAAATGGTACCAACTAATGATAAAGTGGTACCAACTAATAAAGTGATAATGATGATCCTGTACACTATCTAATAAGGTGTTTGGTTTAGCTGTTGGGCAGAGTTGTTAGCTGTTCATTTTCCAACAACTAAGATAATGGTGTTTGGTTAACTTTTTAAATTGTTAATTAGTAGTTGTTAGAATTAGGGTTGTGCACGGGTCAGAATAAGTCGGAGAATGCAAATTCTTTGGATCTACTTTGAAAGTCGGAGAATTCAAAAAAGGATTCTCCAGAATTAAACCAAACATTAAAATTCTCCATCCTGAATTGCTCCAAATTTTTTGAGCAATTCAAGTTAGAGATTTGGAGCAAATAGAGAATCCAAATTGATTCGGAGTAAAACCAAAATTTGGAGAAAATACATTATCATTATATATTTACAATTAATAATTAATAATTAATAAATTAATAATAATAAATTAATAATAATAAAGTATACATTTTTTTTACATTATATTAAATATTTTTTTACATTATATTTAATCTATTTTATATTAATAATATTATTTTTTAATTAAATTTCACTTTTAAATTTTATTTTGATATTTATATTTTATACTTTGAACAAATAGAATAAAATAGCTATCAATTTCACTACTTATTTATAATAATTTTATTATAATATTTAAACATGCATTGCAACTTGATTATAAAACAATTAGTTAATGAGTGCATTTATTTTATTTCTAACAATTAATTAGTGTTTATAACCTCCAATTATACATTAAGTTAACAATTAGCAATAAATTATCTAAAATAAATTGCTTGATATAATTAATTATTAAAATAATATTAAATTTTATTTATAACACATAATTTTAAATTTGATTATTAATTTCATAATACATTATTAGATAAATTAAGATGATAATTACCAATATAATTATTGACATAAATACACACAAATATATAAATTATTAATTTCAATATTTAGCCAAACATTACCATATAAATACTATTCTCTTTTAACAGATACATATGTAATTTTTTTTTTTTTGAGAAATAGATACATATATAACTATTATAACTTACTAGATGTTAACCTGCATGATGTGCAACAGAAATAAATAATTTAATTTAACATTTTTGAAAATGTTGAAATAAAATTTCTAAAAAATCTATTTTAAAATATTTTTTATTAATAATTATTCATTTATTTTCAATTCTTAAACACAAAGATAAAAATAAAGATAGTGAGAGTAAAATAGGAAAATAATATAGAATCTTAAGTATTAAAATAAATATTTAGATAATGGTGATAGATATAATAACTTTTTATCTTAAAAAATAATGAGACATAAATATTTGCAATAATTTAAATGTAATAAATAGAAAACTAAGAATTTTTAATTTCATAAAATAAATAGAAATATTTGAACAATTTACACCATAAAAATTAATGGAAAATAAATAGTTGGATGGTTAAAGTAGATGAGCAATATTATATAAATTTGAAGGATGAGCAAAGAAAGAACAAATAGAAAAACAAAAAAAGAGATTTAATTAAATAAGAGCTCATTAAATAGGATGAGCTATTAAGTGAGGATGAGGGTGTAATCAAACTTGACCTTTTTAGGAATCAGAACAGAAAAGAAAAAAAGGGTATTATTTCTAAAGATTGGATCCTTGCTCTTTTTATTGATAATTTGCTTCTATATTAAGAATTCCAACATCGCATAATAATTAAAACAGTCAAAGAAAGAGGGAGAAACTTTGAAATCCAGTGTATTTTGTAAACTCTACTGAATGTATTGATTGAATTTATTGATACAATGTGAATATATAATGCTATATTTAAAGTACATTATAGAGAGTTTGAGTTACAATACAATATTACTATGTAATAGTGAGATGATGTTTAACAGTTGTATAGATATGGTTTAACACCCCCCCCCCCCCCCATAAAACTGATGGATGTGAGTTTGAGAGAAGTTGTAGCTTAGAGATAATTGTCTAGAAGTGTTAAACACCTAGCAGTTTGGTGAAGATGTCAACAATTTGATCTTTGCTGGAGAGATGTCAAACTTGCATATTTCTTAAGTGACTTGTTCTCTTACAAAGTGGTAGTAGAGTTCGAAGTGCTTTGTTCGAGCATGAAAGATGAGGTTGGAAGTCATGTAAATAGCACCAATATTGTCGCACTAAAGAGTGGATGCTGTGGTAAAAGAGAGACCAAATTCAAACAATAGATGTTGAATCCAGTTGAGTTCAGCTATTGTGTTTGCCAAAGCTTTGTACTCACTCTCCATTGATGAGTGAGCAATGGTGGGCTATTTTTTGGCACACAAAGAGATTACATTGGTGCTATGGTAAATGGAAAATATAGTGGTAGAGAGCTTGTCATCTGGGCACCCACCCTAGTTGCTATTTGAGAAGCATTATAAAGTGTTATTTAGTTTGCTAGAGAAGAAGAGGGAGTATTATATTATATGCTTAAGATAGCAGAGGAGTCTTTTTAAGGCTTGCTAATTTGCTACAAGGCAGACTTTAAATCAGGATATGGAGTTTTCAGGATTTCATTTGATACGGTACAACCATTTGTTACCAATGATGTTTTAGTTATGTGGCCGAGGGATGCGAGTCCATGTTTTAGTAAGGATGCGACATTAAATTCTTTTTACATAGCTTGTCTCAAATGTTTGTGTTTAAAAGCTTCAATGAAATTAGAGGGTTCATTAGTTAGTAATAAAGATTGGGTAAGGAAGGTAGAGCATTTGTTCATAATGGTGGGTCTTAGAGTCATGGTATGAGTTTTATTTATGGGTTATTATGTAGGTAGATAAGGATCGGTGGTTGTGTGTATTGAGGTAAGGTGGTATTTTAAAATGTTAACGACTAGTTGAGGGTCGTTAGGTACAAGAGTACTATTGGAAGGGTTGGTTATGTCAGATGAGGTTGGAGGAGTTGGAAATGTGGGTGAGATTGGTATGGTAGGGGGAGATTGGTTTGGAGAAATATAATTTGATGGGAGGGGGGATAAGGGGCGAGAAGACTTAGATTGAGATAAGAAATGCATACCTAATTGAGAGTTTAGAGTGGTGTGAACTTGTAGCCAAGGGAATAAAGTAGCAATAGGCTGGGACTCTTTATCATGAACTATCCTATTTTTATAGTGAAAATTATTTTCAATGAAGAGTACATGGCAAGAGATGTAAATTCATCCAGTATAAATGTCAAGGCATTGGTAACTATGATGTTGGGTTGAAGGACCCAAATTCACATAATATATTGAATGATATGAGAACTTGTGCTTGTTGTATAGCCATAATAATGGGTAGGTTGTACACGTAAAGACTCGAAGGTTAACATAGTTTGGGTTGGAGTTAGTGAGCTTGAAGCTTGGGCATTATCCTTACAAAATTAGTGTAAGTAAGCTATTAATTAAATTGAAAGTCGTATCAAATGCATATGGCTAGTACCTAAAAGGAAGTGAAGAATGTGCCATGAGAACAAGACCTGTGTCCATAACATGTTTGATCTTATGTTCTGCCACCCCATTTTTCTCGTGGGTGTGTGGACAAACAAGGTAGTTGTTGATACCCTTAGATTAAAGAAGTTTTTAGAATTCTCCTCCAAAATTCAATTGGAAAGACTTGACATTAACATTGAAACATCGTTTAATATATTACAAGAAGTTAGTGAATATAGTGTAGACTTCACTGCCATTTTTGAGTAAATATATCCAAGAGAATCGTGTAAAATCATCAATAATAATAATTAAATATTTAAATCCTAAATTGGAAGTAGTTAAGGAAGGTCCCTATACATCTGTAAAGAGTAAATTAAATGGTGATTGACTAGAATGCACCATAGACGGTAAATGAAATTGACTTGATTTTCCAAGTAGACATGAGCTATATTGGTGTTTATTACAACTTTTAGAAATAGAAAGGTGCCAGTTGTTGATGATGTGCTTGGTGGTTTTAGTATATGGATGGCTAAAGCGGGCACGCCACAAGGATAGAGGGGGTTGCTTAGTGAGAAAAGCTACTTTGTATGGGAATTTGTAGAGTCCATCTTCATGGGTTCCTTTGAGAACGGCCTGTATTGTGTTCTAGTCCTTGATGAGAAAGAAATAAGGCCAGAATTCAAAATAACAATCATTATCTTTAGTAAATTAATGAACAGAAGCTAAGGGCTTGGAAATGTGTGGAACATATAGTGTGTTTTGTAAAGAGAAAGAGCGATATGGGGAGGTGATGGATGATGTATCAGTATGAGAAATTGGAAGGCCTTTACTATCTCCAACTAGAAGTTGTTTAGTACCATCATATTGTTATTGGAGATGAAGTGCACCTAAGTCTGGGTGATGTGGTTGGTTGCTTCAGTATCTGTTATTCATAGGTGCATCATTGTATGTGATGATGGTGAGGGTGAAAAGGGTTGAGACATTGCCATATTTGATTGTGGCATTGGAAAGGAATAGTTCGATGGGTTATAGTTTTAGTATCGTTAACGACAGTTGTTTGCAACATGATTGGATAGTCCACATATTTGACTTACAGTTAATGAACCTCAGCCAGGACGAAATTATTGCTAATGTTTGGGTGAATATAGGCGAGGGTTGGAGAAAGGTGGTATGTTGTTTAATGATGGAGGCTAAGATAGAGTGGGAAGTAGAGGTGAGTTGTAGGATGGGTTGGGTTTATAGGCAATATTGGCTAGAGGTAGTTCTTGATGGTTATGGAGGAGGATCTCATGAGCAATAAGTTGACTGTGAATTTTATTAAAAGATACTAGTTCAGTGCGCCGATTAAGGGCAGTAATGATACTTTGGAACTCAAGGCGAATGTTGCGATAGATGATTGTATTAATCTCATCTTGGGTGAGATTTCAGCCTGAGGAGGAGAGCTCATCAATAAAGGATTTTTCTCTTAGAAGGTATTAGGTGATGGTCATGTCATCTTATTTTAGTTCTTGCAATTCAATGTTGATTTGGAGTTGGCGATTTTAGGAAATAGCGCCAAAGGTGTTGGTGAGAAATTGCTAAGCAGAAAATGAAGAAGTAACATTGGTGATGTATAGGAAAAGGTCTTCAGATAAAGATGATAGAATCTAAGAGAGTAAGAGTTAGTCCTTCTTAAACCATTGTTAGTATGCATGATTTGGAATCATGGTGTTGGGGTTCTCAGTGCTTGGATTGGTTTGAGGAGGAGTAGTAATCGAGCCATAAATATAACCAGTGAGGTTTTGAGAATTGAGGAGTGGTAAGAGTTAGGTCTTCTATGCCAGATAGTTTTTGGAAGTGAGTTTCACTAAAAAATTTAGTTGAGTTGTGGTGGTGGTGGGAAGGGAAGAAGGAGCAATAGCTAGAATAATTTAAGTGGTTGTATTAGAAGCCATTGAGGCTCTAATACCATGTAAACTCTATTGAATGTGTTGATTGAATTGATTGATACAACGTGAGTATACAATGTTGTATTTAAAGTACATTAGAGAGAGTTTGAGATACAATACAATACTACTATATAACAGTGAGATGATGTTTAGCAACTGTACGGATATGGTTTAACATATTCATCATAGATTCTGTATAGCATATAATATTTAACATAGTTAAGGGAAGTTCCTATATCTTACATCCTCTTTCTATTTAAATCACGAAAGCAATTGATTTGGGATCAATTCGCTAGTCACGAAGGCAATTATTTAGTTCATTTGTGGGATAATAAAATGAATTAATACCTTTAAACTGAAACTGAGCAGTAAATTTTTAGAAAGGAAGGTTTTGTTGCTGGCCTAAGATCTTCCTTGGCATATTTTCCCTTGCAAGCATCTTGCTGAGTTATGCAAGCTTATTAATATTGCCAGAAGTACACAATAAAGCAAACATAATATAAGAAACAAAAAAAAAATTTACTATCCTTAGACTGGTAAATTTTAGCTATTAATTGCCACACACATAAATTGTGTTGCAATATCAAAGACATTATTGCAAATACAAAACCAAAGCATTTTACACATTGCCTAAATAACAAACCAACAACAATGAAAATACCTATCAACAAAATAACCATGCTAAATGGCAGGCAAAGTACATAACTAACACACACCCACAAACACAAAAAGTCTTTTACCATTAATAATGCAAGTAACTATAAGTGCAATAACCAATCAAACCCCCATCTCTACACAGTTTCCATAATCTTCCCCACCACCCACAATGCACTATATCTCATGCAACCGCTCAATAAACTCCATAACTCTAATAGTGCAAGAATTCACTTTAATCAGACATTTAATCAAACATAGAACAATAATTCGATAGCAACCCAGTAAGTGCATCAAATTAGCTAAATTGAAACCTAAATTGTGATTTCACCTCCAATTGCTAGACTATATTGTATTATTTTTGAGATAGACTAATTGTAATATGCAAGCATATAGAAAAAGAAAATTTGTATTGATGTGTAGTGATAGATGAAAATTTTAAACTAAGAAATAGGAATGCTACTAACAAACTCTAGGCATGGATAAAAATAAACAAATCAGAAGAATTATGACAAAAAAAGAAGGTTACAAGAACATGATTCCATAAGTAAAATTAAAAGGATAAAAAAAAGTCAGTTCCACTAAAGAAAGCGAAAAAAAAAACTCATAATAGGCCCAATATCACGAAACCAAGAATCATTCAAGCCTATCTCAACAAGTCTAATGTGTTATGGTAATTGCCCTTGTTCATTTTCCCACAAAGAATGAAACAAATTAAAAGCTTGAAGTTACTAGCAAATGAAATTAAAATTCATACAAGCAAGACAATAGATTTCCATGGACTTAACCAACCTGAGCTGCACTTGCACAAACAGTCAGAGGTGCAAACTTTGAAATTGTCATTGCTACCTTGACAAAAGCATCAATAAAACCGAATTAAGTATAAACAAACTGCAATTGCAATAAATGAAACAAAACAGCTACCTTAAGTAAAATTTCAACTGTCCTTTTTTTTACTTGGGTTTTCTTGTTTTGTCATTTACTTAATTGGCAGCAAAGTGGGCTTTTTGGTGGTTCAAGTATTTGTGACATCTTCCTTCGAATTTCTGATAAATTTGTTTGAGTGAATTATGTGTTAACTTAGCTTGTTCCTCTGCTATCCACCAATGATGCCAAGCAAAGGAAGCACGAAACTTAGAGCTGCCCACCCAGGATCTATTCACTCTAGCCTATGCTACGGAATGTTTGAGCTCCAATTATTATATAAAATGCAAACAATTGTTGTTATTATGAGACAAACACGACCATTTAGCACTCAATTGTTACCTTTGAGATGGACTGAGCATATTTCGTGGCTCATTTTGTACATTTTTTGAGGGTACACTTTGTATATTTGCTTTGCATTTAAATTAGAAATTGATTTTTCTTTCTTTCAATTTTCAGTAGGCCAAAACTAATAGGCGCCAACTCCATGTATAAACTTAATAGATTTTATGGCTCAAATATGATATATCTCTATAAACTTGATCGATTTTACTATATGTTGAATAAATATCCAAATATGATATAAATTTAATTGCACATATGATTTTTCTAAACTATGCTAGTGATTATAATCACATGTATGAAATGATTGTAATAAAAAAATTTGAAAAGAAATTGATGAAATAATTAACAAAAATTAATGAGGATAAATATATATAGTCAACTTTCACTTTTGAGTACCCACAATCCAATCCAATCTCTACAAGCTGCTGGTTTTCAAATTGGAAATTTTCACCATCTCTGATAGCATCACCATGACTTGCTCTAAAACTGCAGCGTGCATAATTTTTTAGGGAGCTATTACAATGACCTGCTCTATAAACATAAGAATTTTATTTCTTTTTGCCACCCATTAGAGCATCAGTAGAGCAAAAATACTAACATCTTTTCATATCCTAATATTGATCCCTAGTTAATGAGGCTGTGGTCATCCTTTCACCAAAATCACTCACACACAAGTTTAAATTAAAATTGCAACATCTTTAAGGGATAACCATTATCAATCATTTATATAAAACTAGAGTTTTCTATAAAAATTTTGTAGTTTATAACTGCAGAATTTCATCAATAAATCTTGCTCAAATCAGCCTAAGAATCGGAATAAAATCACCCCCAAGAGTAGAGGTTACTTAGGCCATATACGGCTATTACTCTATGGTAAAAAATATAACATTCAATGTGATTTTAGCACACCTAAACTTGAATTTGAACTTGCCTGAACAACAATATGAAAAGAGCTTTTAATGAACCCATTCATGTCTAAATTTCATTATATAGCATACCCATTTATAAAAATAATGATGTAGTGGAATCTTTTAAAAAAAAAGAATTGAAGTCGTTGATTTTAAAAATACCCAAAATCAATAATTCAAAACTATGTTGATTTAAAGAATTCTAGAGAAATTGAAGAATTACGTCTGTAATTTTATTTTAATTCATAAAAAATTGTTCTAAAACAACCAAAAGAGGTAAATAAATAGTGCCTAGAAAAAAAAATCCTAAAACCCAAAAAGGAAAAGACAAAAAACTCCAAAAAAGGAACATAAACTTTAAAGTAAAATTTAAAGGCCTAAACAAAGGAATTTGGGCCCGAAGATGGACTGAGTCAGCTTCGATTTGATATATTATGCGCCTCGTTGGGTTAACTGATACCGTCATGAACATCGATTTGAAGACCAAGTGTGCAAACCCACTCTATCAAAGCCATCCATAAACTTCAATGTTGCCTCATCTATGTCATTCCTCCTAGGGGACAGAAAATTCGACCTTGAATTGATCACAACATCATTATCAAAAGAATCACCAGAGAAGAGAATTAAATGCTTAACATTAAACACATCTATTGTGCAGACATCGCTACGCAGCTTCAGATGATAAGCATTGGAATTGATCTTTTGTATTACCTTAATTGGACCAATCTTCCCAACGGATAACTTGTTATATTCCCCTACTAGAAAGCGATCTTTTGTTAGGACTGCCCATACAAAGTCTCTTACCTCAAACTCCAAAGGTCAGCATTTCTTGTTGGCAAGCTGCTTGTACTGAGAATTGACAGTAAACAGATTGTTAAAAATTGTCTTGTGTACATCTTGCAAACCTGAAATAAAATTTGCTACTTTCCTATGGATCCTTGTCTTGCTAGGCAGGGGTAGTAAGTCAAGAGGACCCCTTGGCTAAATGGAGTAAACAACTTGGAAAGGGCTGAATCCTGTGTTGCGATTAACAGCTTGGTTATGGGAAAATTCTGCTTGACATAGTTTCTGATCCCAACCCTTCACATGATCCCCTACTAGACAACACAAAAAGTTTCCCAAGGACTTATTCACCACTTTAGTTTGCCCATTTGTCTGAGGGTGATAGGCACTGTTGAAGTTTAGTTGAGTATCAACCATCTTCCATAGGATATGCCAGAAATGACTGAGGAAACGAGTGTCTCTGTTAGAGATAATGGACATAGGAAACCTGTGTAACCGATACATATCTTGAAAGAACAATTGTGCCACAGTAACGGTGTCTGTAGTTTGCTTGCAAGGAATAAAATAAACCATTTTAGAAAATCTATCAACAACAACAAAGATGGAATCATTACCTTACTGCGTACATGGCAATCCCAACATAAAGTCCACACTAATGTCAGTCCAGGGTTGAGAAGGAACTAGAAGGGGCATGTGCAGTCCTGCATTTGTGGTTGTTCCTTTTGAAACTTGGAAAATTCTGCACTTCTGAACATACTTGTCAACCTTCTTACGAACTGTAGGCCAGAAATATGAAGACTGAATCAGTTGTAACGTTCTGCTCTACCCATATGTCCCTCACTATGTAATTCTTTAATGATTTATAAGCGTAGGCTACAATCTGGAATGCACAATTGAGTGCCTCGAAATAAGAACCCCCACCCATCTTGCAGCATAAATTATGTCCTCTTCCCAGCCTAGACATCTTATAGCACTACAAAAAAGTAAGGATCAATAGCAATTAAATCCTTAAAAGAATCAAAGCCATACACCTCAATTCGCATGGTCACCAACAAGCTATTCCGTCTACTAAAAGCTTTAGCTACTCTATTTGTAATGCTAGATTTATGCTTCACCACAAAAGTGAAGTTCTTAAGATAGGTGACCCACCTAGCATGGCGGGTTGAAACTTTATCCTGCTGGTGCAAATGCTTCAAAGAATCATGGTTAGTGTAGAAGATAAATTCTTTATAAAATAGGTAATGTCTCCAATGTCATACTGCTTACACTACTGCATAAAACTCAATGTCATACGTACTGTAATTTAGTTAGGAACTAGATAGCTTCTCGCTATAAAATGCCACAGGGCAGTTATTCTGACTTAGGATAATAACAAATCTAACTTTAGAGGCGTTGGTATGGAGCTCAAAAGCTTGTGAGAAATCGGGTAACACCAAGATTGGGGCTATTGTAAGGCATTCCTTGATATCATTAAAGGCTACCACAAGCCACTCATACAACCCTTCCCTAGTCTTAAATGCTATTTTCCACTCATCCCTAGGCCGAACACGTAGCACCACTAATCTGATCAAGCAAATAATCTAAGAGTGGGACAGGAAACCTGTACCTTACGTTGATCTTATTGATGGCTCGGCTATCTACACACATACGCTAAGACCCATCTTTCTTAGGCGTCAAAAGGGAAGGAACAATATAAGGGCTCATGCTCTCTCTAACGTGACCTTTAACAAGTAGCTCCTCCACTTGTCGACGTAACTCCTCATGTTCACTAGGACTTATCCTATAATGTGATCTGTTTGGTAATGCCGCTCCGGGTACTAAGTCAATAAGGTGCTGAATGTCGCGGAGCGGGGCAAACCGTCAGGAAGTTCATCAGGGAATAAGTCAATGAATAAGTCAATCAAATCAATGGCTTACAATATTTATCACATTTGTTCTTTTATTTTCTTTCAATTTTTTATAGCTTCCATTACATCAGTTTAGTATCAGAGCTATGATCCTCAGACAAGATGTCTCGTAGATGACAATAGCAGCAACCACAACTGCAACGTGTAGAGGAGGTTTGTGAATGTGATGACATACGTCAGCTTGAGCAGCGAGTGGAGCAGATGATGGATCAACGGTTTAACACCTTTATGGAACAACTGATTGACAGGATGACTGCTCTTTTGGCCAATCGAAATAGAACCAATCCAGCCCCACGAAACAACAATAATTTTATGAGTAATTTTGATGGAGAGGTTAGTGACGAAAAGAAAGAAGAAGAGTATTATAAAGAGCCCTTATTTTTTAATACTGATGATGGTAAAGATGAAAATGCAGTTATTAGAGATGAACCAATATTTGATGAAGAAGATGAAGGTGATGAGGAATGTAATGAATTATTAAAAAGTGGTGTACAAAAATTTTCTTTGTTAAGAGGGATTTTTATATAACTTCCAACGACTTAAGGATCGAGGTAGAGGAACATCATGATTGTGAATATAATATGCTAGAGCAAATTGAGCATGTTGACTTCATTGGCATCTAGGAAATTCTTTATTCTTATATTCCTTGGGCCTGAAGATAGACTGCTATAGAAGAAGTATATAGCACCCATTATAGCTATCTGAGTCAGCTTCGATTTGATATATTATGGGCCCCATGGGTCAACTGATACCATCACGAACGTTTATTTGAAGTCTAAGTGCGCAAGCCCACTCTATCAAAGCCATCCATAAACTTCAGTGCTGCCTCATCTACGTCAAACACTAATGACAATTTTCAATACAAACTAGCAATTTATTCTTTTGCCAAAGGTTGTGCATTTAGGCTGACCTGTACTAGAAAAATATACAAGGATTCTTGAGCAAGTTAGTTCTGCCTTGATGCCCTATGGCACAATGTTTTCCATGCATCATAATATAGGCTTGAAAGTAGGGTTATTTATCAAATTATGGTAAAAAATAAAACAAAATCTCATTTTATGGTATTTGTAAAACTAATTCTCTTTTTTGTGGTGTATTATGAAAGAATTTTCCATTTTGTGGTAACTTTTAGTTGAAGTGGAGGAGAGAGAAATTTTTTTCAGCTTTATTATCATACCACCACTAGCAGTGGCAGTATGAATGTGATTAATTTTTTTTTCTTATCCATTCCGCTGAATGGAAGAAAATGTTTGTCCCCCAACTTGACATTGATGTTGTCATGGTGTCCTAATAATTGTTAAATGATTATTTTAAATTTTTCAATATTATATATAATTATATAAGTAATTATTTGGTTATGATTATGTTATTTTTTTTAATAGTTAGTTAGTAACAAATAATTGTATAATGATTGTAATATTAATAATAATTATTATTAATAAATAGTTAACGTTGTTTAAGTTAAATGTTTAATATAAAATAGGTAATTTTAAAAATAAAATGATTTAATATGTTCCATATTGTTAAAAATTGTTATATTTTATAAGATATATTTGTTAGTAATAAATTTATGGATATTTAATAATAACTATTTTTATATATATACTTTAGTAAATATATATGTTATATTTAATTAGTGAAAAACAAATTATTTAGTTAGTAAGAGAAATTTATTTCTCGATGTAGCAAAATAAACTTGTTTATTTAGTTTAAAAATTGTATTTCTATATATGTGTTGTTGTTGATGTAAAATCATAATAATAATAATAATAATAATAATTTCTAACATATGTGTTGTTGTTATTAGAAGAGAGGGTAAAATGGTTAAAAGAAAAAAAATTGTTAACTGGCTAACCGAAAAAATGAGAGTTTTGAGAGTACTGAGTGCAGAGCTTTGAGAGTTTTTGAGGAGCCGTGATTATGCAAATGAGTTAATTTTTACTTGGGTGATATTTAAAACAAAAAAAATTTTCACCCATCCCGCCTTCATCAATGGCTGTGGTGGTATGGGGTGAATCTCCATTGGTGAAACAGTTTCATACCATTGGTGAAACAGTTTTCATACCGCCATTGCTAAAGGCGGTATGAGAAAACACCAAACGCACACCATGCAGAGGCGCCCTACAAGAATTTTTTTGGTGTCCAACAAAGGCCATGCGAAAATGAATTTTTTTGAGCCATCTCAATTTTTTTCTCCACATAATAATAATAATGTATTAAATTAAAATAATAATAATGATAATAATAATAATAATAATAATAATAATAATAATCATTATATATATATATATAAAATAAAAAACAAAAAATTAAAAATTAACAATTTTGCATGGCCAAACCAAAAAAAAATTTGCATGCCAACCAAAACAATTTTGATTGAACGGCCAACCACAACAAATTTTGCATGGCCAACCAAAACAATTTTGCATGACCAAAACAATCATCATCATCATTAATTTTTCGGGCCATCCAGGCCATCTCAATTTTTTTTATGTCCATATAATAATGTTATAATAATTATAAATATTAAAATAAAAAACAAAAAATTAAAAATTAATCACAATTTTGGCCTTGTTGGCATGCAAAATAAACAAAAAATTAATGAGTAATCATAATCATAAATTTTTTTATTAATCACTCATTATTATTTTAATATTTTTTATTTTGTTCACTCATTATTAGAAAATTCTAAGATTATTTTGTTTTTACTTGGATTAAAGTAAAAATTACTTTGTAAAAATTAAAGTAACCATAGTACATCCTCATTATTATTTTAGTCACTTTATTAAACGTTTTATGGTAAAAATAAAATTATTTATTTTCCATGCAAATTGTTTTCCATGCTTGCCATGCAAACTTCATTGCAAATTGTGTGTGTTGTGTGTGGCCTAGGTTTTTTTAATTTTCTTGTTTTTTCTTTTATTGTAATATTGTAATGATTATGATTAATTAATTATAATAATATTAAAAATAATATCATATTTATAATAATATTATGATTTTTTTTGTAATTTTAACATCGTCATTATTATTATTATTATTATTATTATTATTACCTAAAATAATAATGCTCATGCGGCCAATAATGCACATGCACTGTAGCCAATCTTGAGGATTAATACCTAAAATAGCATTTTGATGTAGCGAAAACCTAAAATAAATGGATAATTGTCGTTTGTCATTGATTTATGTATAAATGACCATCAAACAACCTTCTATAACCTGTTGATTTACTGAGAATGTCAGGAAATAAGCATCAATATTCATTGATTCACACAAAAAAAAAACTGAAAATTGGAAGAAAATTAAAATTTGATTTCAAATTCGAAAACTATCTAAAATAACTCAAAACAGCATATTTATATTGTTTTGGAAAACCCTAAAATGAAAAGGGAAAAAAAAACCCAACAAAACACCTAAAAAACACAAAACTTGAAATTGAAATTTTAGGCCATAAAAGATGAATTTTGGACCTGAAGTTGGGGCATTACATGATTGTAGCTTCCATTAAGAAGCTCTGAATCAATTTTAATTTAATATATTATGATCTCGGTATTTCAATCAGGCTTGACTTTCTTTCAAAAATCTAAACTTTCCAAATACACAAAGGTTGTCTGGTCCGCATCACATTTAGAAATTGCCTCTTAAGTGTCCCTCAATTTTCTTTTGAAACAGGAGCCTATTTTCCACTAGTAGTGGTGGAAGGATTTAAGGCTGCTGCCTTCCTTTTGCAGTGTCTTCCCTTGTCTCATGGCAGCGTTGGGAAGGGGCGAAACAGTGGTCATACCACCACTGTGACTGGCGGTATGAGTTAAAGCCTGTTGCCCCATCTTCTATTGTCTCCGGGCAGCGTATAGGCTTGTAAAAAACATGACCCTTACCGCGTTTAGTAGTGGCGGAAGGCTCCTATTCTACAGAAAAAAATTAGTTTCTACTTCTTCCGCAATTTGAACTAGCGGTTTGACTGTACTCAAACTTGTCATTTTGCTATATCGCCATTCAAAATGGCGTTTTTGATTTTTTAATAATAAAAAAATAAAAATACTATAAAACGGAAATTATTTTTACAATTATCATAAAATGAAAAAATTTTCTGTTTTACTACAAATTGGTAAATAACCCCTTAAAAGCATGGGTGGGCACAACCACAGTGTTTTGGTGATTATAATTTTATCATATTCATATATCCATTTATAAAGTGAAGTATAGAGCCTGCAAATAATAAACTAAAATATAAAGATGACACCTTTTCTTCTTCTTCTATTTTTTTTGAAGGAAAAAAAAAACTAATAACAAAACAAATAATTTCCATGTAAAGTAAGTAGAAATAGAAAAGATGACAAATGATTGTCAGAAGAACTGACATCACCAGAAAATTTAGAGACTTCTAAAATTCTGCCTTGCCACCCGAAAAATCCAAGGACCTAGGTGAGACAAGCAGCCCCTGAAATAGAAGAAAATAGCATTAACCAAAAAATATAACAATGATGAAATTGTAAATTGAATCCTACCCATGTTTGTAGTTTTTTTTTTTTTTTTTTTTTTTAAAAAGAAGTTTTTTACAGCTTAATGGAGGTACAAACCTTAATGCTATTAGTTGCCCATTCATTGAGAATTTTCCCCTCCTATGTTCCGGCCTGAAAAGCTATCAAATCAAACAAAGATAAAAAGAATAGTAGCAGTAATGTTAAAAAAAGAAGAAGAAATGAGATACACCTGATTCCAGAGGGAACCAACTACCAAGAACAGGTGGCTTAGATTGAGAAAAAAAGAATAACATCGTTAGAAATGACGAGAGGAAGCGGGGCTGCATCTATTGTTTTTTCCCTTATCATATATGCTCCTTCCTTCTTCTCTTCCTCTACCATTCTTCCATTTTCCTCCATTGTCTCTTTCATTGATGGAACAAGATCAAACATAATCAAATCCAGTTCAAAAGATAAAGCAGGACCATATTCAACACGACCAGCGGAGAGATCAATCCGAAAATGTCTCTGTTTACCAGTACAGATAGTACCTAAACATTTAGTAAAATCAGGAGATGGATCACTAAGGGTGTAATTATAAACTTACTTTTTTTAGCTCGAGAACCTAAGTAAATGTAAATCCCTGGAACCAATTTTTCTTTATCAAAATCCCCTAAGAGAGCTTTCCACATTTGTGGCTCTGTCTGGTTTTGTGAAAAGAAAAAAAATTCTAGCCAATAAAAAGTTTAAAACCATGGAAACCTCCTTATTAAACTGAGTTTGGGTACGGAAAGAAAAAAAAAAACGTATGATTTAATAGAAGAAAAGCATATCATTGAATTGGTGAGCTATATGCCTTCTCAACCACAAAATGGTGCCAAAATCTTTGCCCTTCCAATTATATACTAATTTGAAAGAAATCCAGGAGACCATCAAATGGTCCATTTTTAATTATGAAATCTTCTATTTAAGCAAGTCACTCATGAAAGTTTGCATACTCAGTACATCTCTAAGAGTAAAAAGAAAAAGACTCATAATTTAATATACAACTATTCATTCAAAAAAAAAGAAAAAGAAAAACAGAGATAAATACTACACAAAAATAAAGCAGAAGAGAGAACAAGAATTAAATTATACCTCATCAAACTGGAACCACAAGTGATAAAGAGGATAAAAGACCCCTTCAAAGTAAGATTTTCCTTTGGCTTGGTGAGCACCATAAAAAAAAAGGGCGATCAAGATTTTAAATGATAGTCAGAGCGAGTAGAAAAAGATGGCAACAGTTGTATTTTTTAACGTTAGAAATACCTATTGGAGACGGTCAATAACCTTTTATTATAGGTAAAATTACCATTGATTTAATTATAATCATTAATTATTTTTATGTACCAATATCTATAAAATATATCAATGGTTATAATTAAATTAGTAATAATCTAACAATTATAATTGCATTTGTATATATATATATATATATATGTTTGTATTGTAGAGTGACTCTTTATTTTGATTGGTATGTTAATAATATATTATTGTAAAGTTTATGTCGTTTTTATTTTTAATTACAGTTATATATAGGAATAATCTATATTTTGCCCTCCCGCACTTTTATTGTGTTCTTGATTTACCCCTTCCATTTTTATTTATATAGATTGAGTGTTTACACTTTTTTATTTTTTTCTTGATTAACTCGCTCTACTTTTATTTTGTTTACATTAACCCCTTATACTTTTATTTTTGTGAACATTAAATCTTTTTACTATTATTTTAGCAAGATTAACTCCTTCAATAAATATAATTATAAAATTTTTTATCAACTATGTTATAATTTAATTACTTATATTTTATTTTTAATATAAAGATTATAAAAATACTATTACATGCCAAATGCTCTTATGAAAATTAAATTTAAATTGTATAATTGTAATTTGTCGGTTAACAAAAATTTTATCTAATATTATAGAAATAAAAATTTAAGCAAAATTCTACTAAATTATATTTTATTTTATTCTAAATAAAAAAATTTAAAATACTTTAGTTTATTCTACTAAAATAAAATTTAGTACAATTTATCTTAAGTGTTTATTTTTATAATATTAGATACAATTTTTGTTAACCAATAAGTTATAATTATATAATTTACATTTAATTTTCGCAAGAGTATTTGGCATTTAATAGTATTTTTATAATCTTTATATTAAAAATAAAATATAAATAATTAAATTATAACATAGTTGATGAAAATTTTTGGAATTATATTTATTAAAGGGGTTAATAAAAATATAAGGGTTTAATGTGAAAAAAATAAAAGTGTGAAGACTCAATATATACAAATAAAAGTGGAAGAAGTAAATTGAGAAAATAATAAAAGTATAGGGGTAAAATATGAGTTATTCCTTATATATATGCCCACAAGTTTCTTTTAATTTTGAAGTAAAAGATGTGCTATAACATAGAACCACACCTTTTCATTGTTTAAGACTATGCATAATTAAGTGTAGAACCAATTTGGCAAATTTTGAAACTTTCTATTAATATTATTCTATAACTAGAATAGGAGTTTGTTTAGTACTACTCTCTGAAATTCAACTTTTAGTATTTGTATTCGTTTCTATTTGCTTTCCATTGAAAAAAATAAATTGTCTGTTCCAATTGCTTTATATCCAATCGTTAGATTTGTAATACACCAGCACATAAACACATTATAAATATTATTCAAATATAAAATTCTTGAAAGTATGTGTGAAATATATTTGGAATATGTAAGAAATATTTTTTGGTTAATTAAAGCATTTTTTTTCCTAAAATTGGGTTTTGAAAAGCCTTTTGACAAAAAAAAAGTTGTGCTTTTAAAAAAGGAAAATTTTGTATAGTTTAGATATATTATACTCTACCGTTGGATTTTTAATACAAATACATATCTTGTTTTTATTGTCAAGTGTAAGAAAACACTTAATTAATTAATTATATATATATATATATATATATATATATATATATATATATATATATATATAGAGAGAGAGAGAGAGAGAGAGAGAGAGAGAGAGAGAGTGTATATATGATTAATATAGACAAACATCTATCTGTGAGGGAGTAGTCAAGTGGTAACACATAATCTATCGATGTTAAGATTATATAACTTCATAATTTAAAAAATATATATAGGCAAAAATCTTCCTGAAAAATAAAAAGGTGTATTTTAATTAAATAACGGCTATATTTATATAACTCATTTTTATTAATCAATTGTAAAGTTTTCAGAGTATGTGTTAGGAATCTATCTATTGAGTGTAATGCACTCAAACTAGACATTAACTTCTTAAAAAAAATAATGAAGCTATTTTTTTCCCAAATACAGGTTAGAAATTGATTGAAAAACATACAGTGATCACATATTATGGCAGTTTTCCTTCCAAAACATGGGGTGCTCAGATATGAAATCGCTAATAAAACATACATATACTACATGATTGAACCTCTAGGCTATGTAAGTAGTCACGAAGAGAATGCCTGGAGCGAATTTTCTAAGATAGAGTTTGAGAGGTCAAAAACTAAGAGCAGATTTGTTCGCCTATGATTTTGTTATAGCAACAAATACTAGGTGTTGTAAATTAATGAAACTTACTTGGACAACTATTTTACTTGGATAGCTGACATATTTCAGACTAAGTTTTATTATTTATTTTACTTTACTTTTTATTTAGGAGCATTATCTTGCAAAATAATTTCACAACATTGTTGTTAGTTGAGATCTTTCAGGAAAATTTTTAATATTTATAGAGATTATTTTTGATGTATTCAATCAGTTCTTCATTGAGTAATGGAAGTTTAGTTGCAGCAAATCATCTTTGTCTCCCTTTATTTCTTTATTTACTAGTTTCTTGTATCTCTATATTTGTTTCATGGTATCAGAGATTGGTTGCCTACCAAGTGTTTGATTTTATTACTCAAAGAAGATGAATGGTGGTAGTAGTGGCCCAAGTGCTTTTGTAGACAAGCTTGTTGGTAACAATTATAATTATTGGAAGCCATGGATGGAAGCTTTTTTTCAAAGGCAGGATTTATGGGATCTTATCTCAAATGAAGATGCTGTAATTCCAAAAAATACACCATAAAATGCAAAATTGCAGAGGAAGTGGAAGATCAAGTGTGGGAAAGCATTATTTTCTTTGTCAACATCAGTCAATGAAGAGTAAATTGAGCATGTTCGAGATGTAATTGCACCAAAGGAAGTGTGGGAGACACTTAAAAGACTTCTCACTCGAAAGAATACAATGAGACTGCAGTATTTGGAAAATGAACTTGCTAGATTAACCGAAGGTATTCTTCCATTCCTGAATATTTTTTAGAAGTTAAAACTTTGTGTGCTAAAATTTCATAATTGGATGTGGATGAACCTATGAGTGAAACTCGTATATGGCGTTACCTCATTTGTAGACTACGAAAGGAGTTCATGCCCTTCATCTCTTCAATACAAGGATGGGCAAGTCAACTTTTAATTGTTGATTTTGAAAATTTGCTCTCAAATTAAGAGGCACTATTAAAATAAACAGCCAACATTAGTAAACCTTTTCTTTCTCAAGTAGAGTATTTTTTTATTCAAAAGACAGAGCAAACCATAATTTCTCTAAGCACACCTTTAGTGACAACAAGCAATCTAAAAATGAGAAGTTCAAAGGCAAATCAGAAGGTTGTTATAGGTATGGAAAGCTGGAACACTTAAAGCGTGACTGTCGTGTGAAGGTGTTGTGCAACTGGTATGGGAAATCATGTCATATTAAGAAAAATTATCGTGTCAATATAATGAAGTAGAAGCAAATGTTACACATGAAGATAATGGATATGAACAACCCAAATGGGAGTAATGCTTATGCATTAAAGTTATTGATCAACCACCAGTTATGACATCTCTTGTGCACCAAACTCAAGCAGATGTTAATGCTCTTATAGACCAAATTGAAGCAGATGTTAATGTTAATGCTTTCATAGACTGCAACAAAGAATGGATAGTTGATTTTAGTTGTCCTTATCATACAAATAAAAATGTTTCTTTACTATCTGATGTTCATTCACACTCTGGAAAGAAAGTTATTGCAACAACTGATAATTCATTACATCCGGTAATGAAAGAAGGACACTTCCATTTCAAAGCTGATATTAGAGACATTTCTCTAAAAGATGTTTATTATGTCCCAAGCTTAAAAAAGAATCTCGCCTCGATTTCTCAATTAAATGACTTTGAGAGGTATGATCTTTTTGGTCCAAATGATGTTCAAATTCTTGCAAATATAAAACATATTGCTACTGATGTTTTATTTATTGGAAAAAAATAATCATTATATATGTTATAAGCAAGTGAAACATATATTGAAAAGACAGGTCAGAATGTAAGTGTTGCACTTTAGCATGCTCGGTTAGGCCATGTTGGCTATCAATTACTGTAAAAAATCTTTACGAAAAAGCTTCTTAGTGGAGTGCCTCTCTTCAAGGAAATTCATTAAGATGTGGTTTGTCTTGGTTGCTAATATGGAAAATCACATTGGCTTCCTTTCCAAACTTCAAATAATAGAGCTTCTGTTCTTCTAGAGCTAGCCCATTCAGATCTCATAGGGCTTATAAAAACACCGAGCTATACTGGTTTTCTTTATGTGATGATCATTGTGGATGATTTTTCATAATTCACTTGGGTGTACTTCTTGAAGTACAAAAATAAAGCTCTCTCTAATTTTATTCAGTTGAAGGAGTAAGTAGAGAAAGAATTTGGACTGCCAATTAAATGTTTACGTATTGACAATGGAGGTGAATACATATATACTCAATTCTTGGATTATTATAAGAAATATGGTATTCAGCGTCAAATGACTTGTCCCAAAACTTCACAACAAAATGGAGTTGCTGAGCAAAAATTGGCCCATCTCACATCTATGTGCTTGTCATGGTTGCATGCTAAGAACCTTTCAAGAGAACTATGGGCAGCAATAATTAACTTAGCTTGTCATGTCATCAACCACTTACCTTTATGGCCTGGGATAAAATCTTCTCCTTTTGAAGCTTTATACTACCACAAACCTAATGTGAGTTATTTTTTAGCTTTTGGTTCAATTTGTTATATCCATGTTCCAAAAAAAATTAAATTAAACTTGACCCAAAAGCAAGGCTTTGTATTTTTGTTAGTTATAACACTCATAGAAAAGGATGGAGATGTATGGATCCAGAAATAAAGCAAATTGTTGTTTCACGAGATATGGTGTTTGATGAAGTTTCATCCTATCAAGTTGATACAAATAGAGATAAAGGCACAACTGATCTTTGACCTTTATTTATTGATGATGTTCCTAGTGAAAGAGCCAGTAGTGTTACTTCTACAAAAAATATTTAATAACATAATGAAGACATTGGGCTTGCACCATGACGTTCTTCTAGACAAAGAAAGCAACATGAATATTTAACTGATTATGAAGTTCAATTAAATCATTATTCTATTATGTCTTATTTTTTAATAGGTGATTTATTTGACAATGAGCCAAAATCCTACAGTGAACCAAAAGGCATTCCTGAATGGGAAAAAGTAATGCGGGAGGAAATGTTAGCCTTAAACAAGAATTGCACATAGGAGCTTGCTCCAAAGCCAAAGAATGTTGATTTAGTCACTTGCAAATGGGTGTACAAATTAAAGAAAATAGCTTATGGCACCATTGACAGACATAAAACTCGCCTTGTTACTCGTAGTTTCTCTCAACAATATGGGTTAGATTACGAAGAGACTTTTAGTCCAATTGCTAAAATGGTAACTATTTGAATAATTATTTCATTTGCTGCTTGCAACAATTAGAAATTATGGCAACTAGACATGAAGAATGCATTTTTGTATAAAGAGTTGGATCGTGATATTTTTATGGAGAAGTTACCTGGTTTCACATCCAAAGAGTTCCCAAATCATGTGTGCAGGCTCAAGAAGGCTTTGTATGGACTCAATCAAGCACCACATGCTTGGTATGGTAAGATTGCTCAATTTCTTACATTTTGTGGTTTCAAGTCTTCAAATGTAGATTCTAGCTTATTTGTAAGGAAGGCATCTGCTATGTGCACAATGCTGCTTCTTTATATGGATGATATAATCATCACCGATGAAAATGATGCTAAGATAACTTGTCTTTAAAATGCTTTGTCTCTTTGTTTTAAAATGAAAAGTTTAGAAGAAGCTAGCTATTTTTTTAGCTTGGAGGTCAAAACGTTAGATGGATATTTTATCTCTCAAAATAGAAATACAAGTTTATTGAATTGTTTTCATATGGAGGAGTTAAAAGCAATGCCTACTCCTATGGAAACTTGTCTAAAGTTAATTAGAGATGGAGGAAAATTGCTAGAAGATGTAACACTTTTTCGACAACTTGTTGGTAGCTTGTTCTATTTAACCATCATAAGGCATGATATTTCATATTCTGTAGGAGTCATTTCTCAATTTGTTGACAAACCATATGAGAGTCATTTAGTTGCAGCAAAGAGGATTCTTTACTATATAAAAGGCACTCCGAGTTTTGGATTTTTATATAAGTAGCATATGCCATTTTCTTTAAATGGTTTTATAGATGTTGATTGGGCAGGTGATGTAAATGATAGGCGCTCTATAACAGGGTATTATTTTAATATCGTTTCAGTAACAGTGTTATGTTATAATAAGAAGCAAGCTATTATTGCTCTCTCTAGTTGTGAAGCTAAATATGTAGCAACTACTATGGCTACTTAAGAGTGTTTATGGCTTAAGAGGTTTATTGAAGAAATATTTTGTGTTTTGAATTATTCAATTCCCATTCATTGTGACAATGTACGTGCAATTAAGATTGTAGGAAATTTGGTGTTTCATGCTTGTACAAAACATATTGAAACACTATCATGACCCGAACCCGAGGGCACGTGACCGGCACTAGGGAATGGGTAGGCATAAGGCTCCCAAAACCCGCAGTAAGCCTTAAAGAAAAGATAAACAACACCTTATAATTTAAAACTTTATTTTAAAATAGAACACATTATCAAACTGATTTTTCTAAAATTTAAAACATAATTGAATACATAATTAACATATTTCCAGCGTCATATATATAAATCAAACTTAAATCGTTATACATAAACGTGGTGCATATAAATAAAATACACAATACACTTAAGTCATACAATTCATAGTACATTTACTACTACAGCTACCTATAACATTACGACAGTACAACTTATAATGACCTACATAAAATGGCTGGTGATGAAGAGATCCAGTATGGAGGCAGTCTGAGGTCGAATTGCCAAGCTCCTGAAAAAAAATAAATTGAGGGGAATCAGACCTCACTAAGTAAGTCAATAATAAGAGTTGTACGACTTGAAAACCCTTTTTGAAAACCATATAGTGATAGTAAAAATAATTTATAATATATAGATATAACTTTTGAAAAATCTTAGTAGAACCCTAAATCCAAAATCCTAAATGGCCAATCGGGCCCACTTATTCCAACCAGATTGCCGGTCCCCGAGAGCAAAGGCATCAACTGAGGCACCAAGTCGCAGTCATTCACTTAATCCAAATATATGGCACTGGGGGTCCCCGAGAGATAGGGCATCAACCGAGGCACCCATCCCAGTCCATTATTAACCTCACAATCACTAGCGGCCCTTGAGAGCAAGGGCATTAACCGAGGCACCCATCCTAGTTTAACATTCACCAGTCATATACAATTCGGATCCACCTCTCAATCTCTACCATGTGTACATGGTCCTGGTGAAGCCCACCAGGTAGCCCGTTCTATCAAAATTCCTTAAAATCAATTTTTAAATAAATAAAATGCATTTTAAACCTTAAATAGCAGTATTAAATTAAATAAATCATAAAATGTTAACATAAACAATATGAGCACATGCATCTTTAAATAAACACATGCACAGATCATATTATCAACATACAAGATGAATGAGAAGGCTAATGACAACACGTTTGCCTCAATCTCACGGCTTCTGCTCCGACATGCTCTAGAAAAAAAATTAACAGATCGATTTTAAAACATGACTATGAAATAAAAATAAAAAATCAACAAAACAATGAATTTTCCAGGCTGACTCGAGGAAAACTGGACAAGACTCGATAGACAGGACAAAGCCTAACTAACAGTAGAAATTATTACGAATATCACATTTTACGAGAAAATCTACTAAAATTTCGGCAGAGTCTCCTCTGTAAAATGGACATCTCTCTACTAAAGGTAGAGCCAAACCTGCATAGAAAATGCACTTCTAATAACCGCAGACATACATACTCGAGTCGGACTTCTAAAACTACAATTAGTCCCGACCGAGATCACAACTCAATAAAACACCAAGAATTTAAATCATTTATTTTTTCAAAATGCACAGTACACCCACATATATACTAAATATATATATATACATATATAATCTCAATTATTCAAAAATTAAACAGCTCAATTTACATTTCATTATCAAAGTATAAATATAACCTATATTAAAGCCATTATACCAAACATGCTAAATACAACCTTATATTCAATTTTTATTACCACAAAATAATGTATTATAAATATATATAATATTTGGAATTAATATTCAAAATTAACATTACTTAATTAAAAATATCATTTAATTTATAAAAATCCCCTAAACCTCTTAAATATTAATAAAACTAGCTAAAATATATGTTTAACTATAATTAACATAAAATTACATTTGTACCCCTAAATACATAAATTACATAATGTATTATTAATACTAAAAAAAATTCCTTAAAATTATTTAATCATCTAAAAATTATTTTCTCAAAATTAAATTTCTTAATATAATTAAAACATAAACTCAACTAATAACTTCCTCTAAAAATATAATTTAACCTAATAATCACATTTGACATAAACTCAAAAATATTTATAAAAATAGAATAAAAATCATAAAAACTATAATTTAAGTTCTAAAATTAATAACATTTAATAATAACCTCAATTATCAAAATTTTGTAATTTTCACAATAATTTTCGAAAAATATTAATTAAATACCTAAAATTTACAAAAACTTATAATTAACACCAAAATTTCTAAAATCTTAAAAATAATCAAAACCTTACAATATATAACCTTAATTTACTCTAATTTACTAATTAAACTAAAGAAAAAATCCAATAAAGTCAAATAAAATTATACAAAAATTCTGTAAATTAAGAAAAATTCAGAATAATGCACAAAAATTCGAATTTGAACAACCAAATGGTATAGCTCCTCACCTAGCTTAGAACAACTTAAAATCAACACCTAATTCCATTCAACAACCAGAAAACAACCTTAGAACAACCTACGAACAACCTAGAATAACTCACCTTCAACCTCCAATTTCGACACCGGAGGTGAGTTGCAGCGGCGGTTTCCGACATGAGTTGATGCCTGAGAGGGTGAGGGAAGTTGAGGAAGCTTCGGTGGCTCCGAATAAGCTCAGATCGAGAGTGACAGAAGGAGAAGAAGAGGAACAACATCAACGACACTTCTCCTAGCAGCTCTGGCGCGGTGGCAATGGCTTATCAGGCGGTGGAGGAAGCGGCACGATGAGAGGGAAGATGGAGGCTGTGGGTAGGCGGAGATGGGGAGTGGCAACAGCTTGGTCTTCGGTAGGTAAGCTCTTCTTTCTTTCTTCTTTTCGTTGTTTTGTTATATATATATATATGTGTGTGTGTGTGTGTGTGTGTGTGTAAATATAGGTGTATGTGAATGTATATTACTCTAATGGTATATTCTTTATATTATACACACATGTATATCCATATATATATATATATATATATATATATATATATATATATGTGCATATATACTCATACTATTATAATAAACGTGAAAATAACATATATTATTATAATAACTTATATTTATTATGAACCTTACACATATATATGTATATATATATACATATAGGTACTAGCAACACACATAAAATAACCATGAATTTCATGTAGTTTTTAAAATAATAATAATAATAATAATATATGTAATTTTTAAATAATAAGGAAATAACACTTATATGAATTAAAAAATCCCCAATTGATATAACATAATAATATAGCTAGCTAATTAACAACTATCTAATATAATTTAAAATTATTTACTAATAATGCAAATCAAATGATTATTTTTATTTAAATAAAACGTAGGGTATTACAAACACATTATCATTTTGTTCGAGAGAAAGTTTTGACTCAAGACATTCAGTTGCAAAAAATAAGAAGTGAAGACCAAGTTGCTGATATATTTACCAAAGCACTCTCAAAATCAAAGTTTGAAGTTTTTTGAAGTGCTCTTGGTGTTGTTGATAATAAGTTTGCACAAAAGAGGAGTGTTGTAAATTAGTGAAACTTACTTGGAGAGCTGTTTTACTTGGATAGTTGACATATTTCATACTAAGTCTTTATTATTTGTTTTACTTTGCTTTTATTTAGGAGCATTATCTTGCAAAATAATCTCACAACATTGCTGTTAGTTGAGATCTTTTTGGAAATTTTAATATTTATAGAGATTATTTTTTATGTATTAAATCAATTCTTTATTGAGTAATAAAAGTTGAGTTGTAGCAAATCATCTCTGTCTCCCTTTATTTCTTTATTTGTTGGTTTCTTGTATCTCTATATTTGTTTCACTAGGCACAACATGGTACAACTACTTTTCTTCATTGTTTCTTGGATCAACCAGAGGAAGATACATCCTTATGTATATGTACATTGTTTGAGCCAGTCATAGGTTCTAATGGCTTCGTCCACTTCATTCACATCATAGTGGAAGGCTTGTCAATGGAAGCTCCGCCCGTGGTACTCTACAACACTCTGGCAGTGGTACTATTTGGAATTCTTTTACGGTAATCGATTGGGATACATTAGTTATATTGCCTGAGATTGTTACATTCAAAGGCTATAATGACAAGTACCTTAAAACTGGTTGGATCGAGAGACGTGAGTACCATCAGTTCTTATCCAATGACGGTAACGAGGAGGCAACTGCCCATGAGATCACCAGGACTCGTGACGGACACATTCGCATAAAGTCCAATTTTTTTGGCAAGTTTTGGAGGTGTAGTCCTAATTGGATATGGGCAGATTCAACTGATACTGTTGGCAGAGACGTTGACACTTTATTTTGGCCAGTTAAAGTTGATGACACTACCATCGCTCTTCGCAATGCAAGTAATAACGAATTCTGTAGTAGCCACACAGTGGATAAAAAGATAGATTGTCATGCCACAATTTCGACAATTACCAGAGAAGCAAGATTGAGAGTGGAAGAACTTGTCTTTGACAGGGCTATCTTTGATATTAGATTTCACATGGACGATGCTTGAATGTTTGATGAGAGACCTGTCTTAGCAGGCATTTGTTTTGTTGAAAATAGGACACAACATGAATCTTCTTTAACTATCAGAGTTTCATTTGAAGAGAACAGCTCCTTTACTTTTAGCAACAGTTTATCTATAACGACTGGCGTCAGCACCCAAATCACAACTAGTTTGCCACGCATTGTGGAAGGAAAAATTGAAATCTCTACTGAGGTAAGTTAGTCATTTGAATGGTCGAGAACATCATCAGAAACAAAAATATCAGAGGCTTCATATGCAACTGTTGTGCCGCCTATGAGTAGGGCTGTAGTTAGGTATGTAGCAACACAGGGCACTTATAATATTCCTTTCTCATATGTTTAGGGGGATAGGCTTTCTGTTGACGGGAGTTTTCGTCACTCTCAGCATAACGATGGTGTTTACATTGGTGTCAATTATTACAACTTCCACGTCGACCAACCTGCTTTTGAACCTCTCTTAAGATCTATCGATCTATCTATTCTATTAAGGATCGGTAAAACAGAACATATATATATGTTGTCTTGTATTGTTTTAATAAGCCAATCTGTTGGTGTTGTAACTTATATATATATATATGTATGCTCTGTTTTATTTTGATTAGCTAGTTTTTTGTCTCTGTTTTGGGTTTGACGTGCTGTAATTGAAGAAAATGAATTAAATCTTTTAAATAAGATTTCTTCTATTCTGTTAATGCTAGCTAAATTTTCCTTGTTGAACATTGCATCAATTCTTGATGACTTTTAAGCCATTTATATGTTTGTTTTAAATTGGAATTTTGCAAATGTATATATAAGCATTTATTTTCTTCATTTTGGCCTAAGTTCCAACAGTTTAAGCATAAATGGCTTTCACAAATCAGTTTCAAAGGTGAATTGTACTCTTACTAATTTTGTCAAACCAACCATATTTACAATGCTCTTTAAAGATATGGAATCAAGACTTTACTTAAGTACCTCTGTCCAATGCAATGCTAGCTAGTCGAGTTCATCTTGCTTTGCATGTGGGCATTAGCTCATTATATTGTTATGATATAGTAAACAACCAATTTCGGGATGCAATTATGCATGCATGTGACGAAAGCCCCTATGATGAAAATCTAATTGAGAATTGATCTCTGATGTCGAATTTCACAATTTAAAGGACTAAATTGCAACATTTTGTGGATTTAATTACAAAATTTGTTTTTTAGGGATTTGATTGCAGAAATTAAAAACTTTCAAGAACCTTTTTTGCAATTTAATTTAAAATAAATAAATAAATTGGTCGGTCGGCATTTAATGCCTACCGACATTGTGTAATGTCAACCGACATTATGTAATGTTAGTCGGCATTAGGCAATGTTAGTCGGCATTACGGGTTAAAATCAGATTTTGTAATGTCGATTTTCGTTAAAAAGTGATTTTTACGCTGATTTCATATTTTTTACACTGATTTTGTCATTTTTTATTTTTTTTCATTGGTCTAGGACACCACGTGTCTGTCTATGTGTGAGTCTTTAATTTTTCAAAATCCTATCGCTTATCATCTCATTATTCTGATTTTGAAAGTTCAAAAAATAAAATGCAAACTGTGAGACTCTTGATCTCGCTCCCAACTATCATGCAACTTCCCTGCGTGATCACAAGAGCTTAGGTGGTTGAGTCTGGCTTTAAAAGCCAAAAAGGGAGGCTATGAAGAGGGACTAGCTAGGGAGAGAGGCGGAGAGAGTCTGTGGGAAAAAAAGGCTATGAGAAAATCCTAGAGAAAAAGAGTTATGAAAAAAAACCAGAGAGAAACAAAACCCTATTTAGTTACAGCAAAAAAAAAAAAAATTCTTTTCTTTTAAAGTCCAGAGAATCAAGAAAAAACTATAGAGTCAATCTCAAAACGGTGACAATCCTTATCTGAGGGGCATTCAAACAACATTTGCATATCATCTTCTACTTTTTTTTTTCTCTTTTATTTTGATTTGATTCATTACTAATTAAACTTTTTTTTTTTTGTGTTTTTTTGTTTTGATTAATGTCTTGTGGTACTTTGGAGGTGAAGGTGGTGATATGAAATTTTGGTAATGACCATTGGAAGAATCCATGGAATGCCATGGATTAAAATCTGTAAAACTTCGTAGGATTAGGATTTATGATTTTTGCATTCTTTTAATTTACTTTTGTTTTGGATTGTAATTAATTTGATTTTTAATTTTTGCATAGTAGTTTGTAATAGCCCCAGTAGTGGGAAGTAGTGAAATTTTATATTCTTTTCACTAAAATTGGTTAGTAATTTAGGTTCAATTAGGTAAAATTCAATTAAAATTAATGATGGCAGTAGATTAATTTAGGGTTACATGTAAATTGATCTAGGTTTTTTTTTTTAGAAAATCACATAAATTCTGTGTTTGATATGATTTTATTATGATTTTTTTGTTTGAATCTTTTAGTTCTTTGGGCCCCAAGCCCACGTTAAGATCAAAACCACTTAATAAATAAGTTTAAAAAAAGTTTTTAGGTTTTAATTAATTTAAAATTAGTTTAGGCCCATTTAGGTTAAATTAGATTTAGGTCCACTTTTAATTAACAAAATTAACTTAGACTTTAGCCCACCAATTTATTTCATTTCTTTTTTTGAAAAATTAATTAGACCTTAGGCCCATTTCTAATAATTAAAATTAATTTAGACTTAGCTCAACCCATTAATTCCATTTCTTTTAAAACAAATAGACTTAAACCCATTTTTTTTATTTAAATTAAAATCAAGTTAGAATTAGGCCCACTAATTAATTCATTTCTTTAAAATTTGTAGACTATAGACCCATTTTTAGTTAAAATTAAAATGAATAGACTTAGGCTTATTTATTAACATGTAGGCCCATCCCTAGTCCAATTCACTTGTAAATAAAATATGTAGAATTAGCTAATTTTAATTAATAAAATTAAGCTAGTTTAGACTTAGGGACATTGCCATTTGTATGCATTTTTTACATGTAATTTTATGACTTGTCTTTTTTTTGGATTAGATGGATGTTCAATTAAGGTTTAAATAAAATTGCATATAAATAGAAAATAAGATAGTAATGCATAAAGTAATTCTAAATGAAGATAAGACTAAAAAAAGTTAGTATTCTGTTCCTGGAATCTCTTAGTTATGGTGCCGGTTTTCTTTTAGAGAATCGAGTACCACCAAAATTATGTGTCCCAGTTATTACCATGGGTGGTGACTCATCATCTCCACACCATGTCTTTCTGACAATGGTTAGTATATTCTCTAAGGCCCTAAGCCCAAATAGTGTCATGGTTGCTAAAACCTTGGACACGTGCTAAACCCCATCGTCTATAGTGGCAACTCCATTGGGGATAAGAGATAATGATTTTACTTGTGTTATTTAGAGTTATTTTATTAATTATTATATTATTCTTGCATTCATTCTGCATGTTCCTATTACCCAATAGCGTTGGTTTATAATTTCATGATTCCACTAGCTCCATGGAGTTGTAAATTGGCTAACCATCACTCTTAGCCTTAACTCGGTTTAAGAGAGATTATCGGGCTCATTGACCAGAGTCTGTAACCCAAGTCCTAAAGGGGGGTTAGTCTTCTTTTGAGTTTGTAAAGGATGCTGGATCCCTCTGACTTTGGCTTGTAACTCAGGTCCTAAAGAAGGGCATCTTGCTAAGGGAACCTTGACTTTTTACTTGACCCCACATATAATGGCTTTGTTACCTCCCCTAGGATCTACCCAAATTGCTTGTATGATTTTTTCCATGAGGTATTTCTATCTATAAAAGCCCAGACCCATACTTTTGAAGCCCCTTGGAGTAATAAAGATTGGGCTAGACCTTTATACTTAGAAATGTTGTTTTCATGCTTATTACCATAAGGTATTTCTATATATAAAAGCCTAGGCCCGTACTTTTGAAGCCCCTTGGGGTAATGAAGATTGGACTAGACCTTTATACCTAGAAATACTATTTTTATGCTTTACTGCTTTAAGAGAGATCTGACATGTGCATCGGTCCCTAATATCCCATGTTGATATTAAAATCAAGACAAAAAATCCTAGGACAAGAGACTCACCATTGAACATGTGTGTGGGAGGAATAAGGTTGGAAGGATGTATGTTATACACTTGATTGATACTTGCTACTTGTTGTATAGCACGTGCATCACGCATACATGCATACATGTATCTCATTCATCACACTAACACCTTGTTTTGCAGCCATCATAAATACATCAGGGTCTTCTTATATTTAAGGATGATAAGGTGGTAGACTAAAAAGAACAAGTCAGTGTCCTAAAGCCTTAACAAAGGAAATCCTTAACATACTGTATAGACTGGAAAGAAGCCCTATCAGCCCACTTTACTTTGAAGCTGAACCGACTTCACCTGAATCTAAAAAAATGAAAAAACAACAAGGGAACCAGACCTTAGAAGATATCAAAGGAGCTCTAATGGATTACATGAGGGCTATGATGTAAGATGAGTTGAGATAAGCACTATATGGATTGATGCAATCTGCTGCTGTTGTCATACCACCACCTATAATTGATCAACCACTTGCTGCTGCAGTTATCCCACTTACTACAGATGCTCCACCTACTGCCAATAATGTTGGGGGCAACCTATTGCTAAAAACCCACCCGCTATTGACGTGAAGCTTGAGGATGTTGAAGATTACATGATAGAAAAAGCAAAGAAAGAGTCCCTTGAACTGATACATGACCATGAATCCGAGTAGATGCGAGTGCTGACCTAGAAGATGTCAAAGATGGAAGAGCTTATCAAGGGACAAGGCATGGGTATTCATTTGACTTTGTTGATGTTGCTAACAGAGGGTAATAACCTACTTGAGAAGTTCAAAATGCCTCAGCTGTAGAAATTTAATGGAATTGGAGATCTTAGGATTCATCTCAGTCAGTACACAACAACTATGAGCACTACTAAGGCCCCATTAGAAGTGATCACTAGGTTATTTATACTGTCTGTAGAAGGAATGGCTATAAATTAGTATCATGGGTTGGAAAAGTCTGTCAGAGCTGACTAGAAAGAACTATGTACTACTTTTTTGAAATAGTATGATTATAACACTAGATTGGAAGTGTCCATCAAGGATTTAGAATTGACCAAGCAGAGTCCTAATGAATCATTTTTGGATTTTCTGATGAGATTCATGAACAAGGCAGGATTAATGAAAAACAAGTTGGTTGAGAAAGATCAAGTTAGGATGATAGTCCATAACGTGTCACCTAATCTGGTCGAGATGTTGCAGATGATGAATCCTAAAACATTTATATACCTGTATGATGATGGTCTGCAAGCATAAGAGATTAAAAATAATAAGAAAAGAAGCTTTAAAGGCATTGGAACTCGAAACTACCTAATCAAGGGCATACAATAGGGAAGTACTAGTCGAGTTGTGGAGGTGCGCACAGTTTAGCAACCTTGGAGATTCTCCAACTTTAACTAATCACTCTCCAAAGTCTAAGAATGATTGATTTAGAGAGGCTTACTTTAACCTTTACCTAATCCAAACCTAAACACCCCAGGCTATAACCCAAACAAGCACTGCCAATTCCATCAAAACCTCCAACACTCCATGAATAACTGCATCTACCTCAAACATGAAATCCAAAACCTTATAAAGTTTAGAAAAAGCACAGTCCTTGAAAAATCAAGAACCATAAATAATCTTTTCCTAAACTATCGAAATGTACCACCCCTAGCTACCATTATGATTAACTTAAGAGTTAGTAAGGAAGAAGTGCTAAGCTCCTTTAAGGGCCTAGACCTTAAAACTAATGAGAAATCTCCTAATGCCCCCAAAGATGTAAAAAGAGCAGAAGACTTATTGGGTTAGCCTTAAGGAAAGTTTGACTATAAGATGTTTTATACTAAACCACCTTCTTTTAACATACCCTTCGAGTTGATTGTGCCTACAAGATAGGGATGATATAAAAGAAAGAAAAATGCACATTTAAGGTACAGGAAGATGAAGTCATTGAGACAATTGGCAAAAAGATGCAAGAATAGTTGTTATGTCAACCGCCTCAAGGACAACCACTATGAGACTCAGCATCCCTAGCATCTAGAATAGGAAATATAATTTCTTATTGTCTTCTTTGAATAAAATTTTAGTTTCTATTTTGTTTTAGTGATCGATGATATAAATTTTGATCATGCTTACTTATGTAATGTACATCCTAATGGTAATGTGCATTATGATATTGATTGCATCTACATGTTTGACATAAATTCAATTCAATTAGATTCATTGAACATGGGCACAAATGCAAATTCAAAGAATATACATATATCACATGATGTAACTTCTAAAGATAGGAAATTTGAGGAAAAAATAAAAAGAATGCAAAAAAAAAAAGAGAAAAAAAAAGAGAGAAAAAAAGAAAAAAGAACAATAAGGTAAAAATTAGAGAGAAAAAATTCATAACTGGCTGATAATAGGAGTTGTATCATCTAATGTAATGAATGTTCTCATTTTTGGCCTGATGAATGAGTAAAATTGAATTTTAAATTTTTGTTCAAATATCGCATATCCATCTTTATCATACTACATAAGTATCTGAATGGAAAAATAATACATAATGAAAGCTAAATTAGAGCTATGATATCACTATTTTAGTTATGTTTTATTTTTTGCCACCCTTTTTGTAATTTTCCTTATAGGCCTATTATCCCCTTATACCTTAAGAATTCAGGTGGCTCAGTAACTTTCATTGCAACCTATACTTTGTAATTGTCATCAATTATTGCATCAGCATCATATTCTGCTCAAGAATTCTTTGAAGTGCAAGTCTAGTTGATTTAATCATCAAGACCTCACTTTAATCAGTCTATCTACTCCTTAGCTTGATTTCAATGAGGTCTCGATCTTGCTAGAGAGGGTTAGAACATCTGTCACAAGTTGAGGAATCTCAAGAAGAGGAAGAGCATGTGGAACCAGAGCAATTTCCTGCTTATACACCATTTAGTGATGTGCCATTACTCACTTATCCTATGCAGGGTGAAGTTGGTGGTTCTTTAAGTAAACACTCTCATATTTGAAATCAAATCCTAAATAGTCAAATTTCTATGCAAATCCAATTGAATGAAATGGAGACTATGAACCAACAACTTGATCATAGGTAAAGGAAAATGGAGTACAAGTTGAATCAATTCTTTGCCTATTCCAGATATAAAGGAAAATGGAGATTAGGATTTAGGATTTATGATTTTTGCATTATTTTAATTTTCTTTGGTTTTGGTTGTAATTAAATTGATTTTAATTTATGTATAGTAGGCTGTAAGAGCCCCAATAGTGGGAAATAATGAATATTCTTTAATTTTCTGCATTATTCAAATTAATTAGTAAATTAGGTTAATTTGGTAAACCCTAATTAAAATCAATGGATGTAGTAGGTTAATTCAGATTGCATGCTAATTAAAATTAGATTTTTTTTAGAAGAAATAATTTAATTGCTTGTTTGATGTTTTATTTGATTGTATTGATATTTTTTATGTTTTTGGACTTGTTTGTTTATTTTTGTATGATTTAGGCCCCAAGCCCATGTTAGGATCCAAACGCACTAAATAAAAATAGGCTTAAAATGGTTTAGATTAACTAACTAAAATCAACTTAGGCCCATTAGGTTAATTTAGACTTAGGTCCATTTTTTAGGTTGACTAAAATTAATTTAAACATAGCTCAACCCTTTAATTTCATTTCTTTCAAAATAAATAGATTTAGAATCACATCACTTAAAATCAAGTAGGAATTAGGCCCACTAATTAATTCCTTTCTTTCAAGAATTTGTAGACTATAGGCCCATTTTTAGTTGAAATTAAAATGAATAGACTTAGGCTTACTTATTAACATGTAAAACCATTCCTAGTCCAATTCACTTGTAAATAAAATATGTAGAATTAACTAATTTTAATTAATAAAATTAACCTATTTTAGACTTAGGGACGCTGCTGCCTTTTGTATGCATTTTTTATATGTAATTTTATGGCCTATCATCTTTTTGGATTAGATGGATGTTTAATTAGGGTTTAAATAAAATTGCATGTAATTAGAGAATAAAATAGTAATTCATAAAATAAATCTAAATGAACACAAGAATGAAAGAAGTTAGTATTCCGTTCCCAAAATTTCCTAGTTGTGGTGCTAGCTTTCTTTTAGAGAATCGAGTACCACCTTTTGATTTGTCCCAGTTATTAACCTAGGTGGTGACTCCTCATCTCCATGCCATGTCTTTATGATAATGGTTAGTGTGTTCTCTAAGGCCCTAAGCCCAAACATTATCGCGATTGCTAAAATCTTGGATGCGTGCTAAACCTCGTCTTCTACAATGGTGACTCCACTGGGGATAAGAGATACTGATTCTACTTATGTTCTTTAGAATTATTTTATTAATTATCATTTTATTCTTGCATTCATTCTACATGTCCCTATTAAATTGATGGTGTTGGTTTATAATTCCATGATTCCACTAGGTTCATGGAGTTGTAAATTAGCTAACCATCACTCTTAGCCTTAACTTGGTTCAAGAGAGATTATTAGGCTCATCTGACCAGAATATGTAACCCAAGTCTTAAAGGGGGGTAGTCTTCTCTCGAGTTTGCAAAGGATGTTAGGCCCCTCTGACCTTGGCCTGTAACTCAAGTTTTAAAGGAGACCATCTTCCTAAGGGAACCTTGACTTTTTCCCAGACCCTAACTACATATAATGGCTTAGTTACTTCCCTTAGGATCTACGAAAAATTGCTTGTATGATTTTTATCATAAGGTATTTCTACATATAAAAGCCCAGGCCTATACTTTTGAAGCCCTTGGGGTAATAAAGATTAGGCTAGACCTTTATACCTAGAAATGTTGTTTCTATGATTTGCTGCTTTAAGAGAGATTTAGCATGCCTGTCAGTCCCTGATATCCCCTGTTAATATTAAGACCAAGACAAAAAAAATTCTAAGATAAGAAATTCACTATTGAACATGTGTGTAAGAGGAATAAGGCTGGAAGGATGTATGTTTTACACTTGATTGATATTTGTTACTTATTGTATAACACGTGCATCATGCATACATGCATCTCATTCATCATGCTAACACATTATTTTACAGCCATCATAGATACACTAGGGTCTTCTTGTATTTGGGGATGAAAAGGTGGCAGACTAAGAAGGAGTTAGAGCTCTAAAGCCTTAGCAATGGAAATCCTGAACAAACTGGATAAATTAGAATGAAGCCCTATCAACCACTTTACTTAGAAGCTGAACCAACTTCACCTAAATCTAAACAAATGGAACAACAATAAAGGAACTGGACCTTAGAAGACATCAAAGGAGTTTTGATGAATGACATGAGGGTTACGATGCAAGATGAGCTGAGACAAGCACTAGCTAGATTGATGCAACCTGTTGCTGTCGTACCACCACCTATAATTAAAAAACCACCTGTTGCTATTGTCCCACATGTTACGGGTGCTCCACCTGCTGCCAATAATGCTGAGGGGCATCCTGTTGCTAGAAACCCACCTGCTGTTGATGTGAACCTTGAGGATGTTGAGAACTACATGATAGAAAAGGCAAAGAGAGAATCACTTGAACTGGTACAAAATCATAAGTCTAAGCATATGCAAGCACTGACCTAGAAGATGTCTAAGATGGAAGAGCTAATAAGGGGACAAGGCATAGGGTATTCATTTGACTTTGATGACATGCTGCAAATAGAAGATGATAGGTTGCCTGATAAGTTCAAAATGCTACATCTGCAGAAATTTAATGCGAGAGGAATCTAAGGATTCATCTTAGCCAATACACAATAACCATGAGTACTATTAAAGCACCATTAGCAGTGATTACTAAGTTGTTTGTGTTATCCTTAGAGGGAATGGCTGTAAAATAGTATCATAGGCTAGAAAAATCTGTGAGAACTGACTGGAAAGAACTATGTACTGCCTTTTTAAAATAGTATGATTATAATACTAGATTGGAAGTGTCTATCAGAGTTCTAGAACTAACAAAGTAGAAACCCAATGAATCTTTCTTTGATTTCCTTACTAGATTCATAAAAAAAGTAGGGTTGATGAAGAATAAGTTGGTTGTCATGACCCAAAACAGGGGCCATGACCGACACTAGGGAATGGAAATTCTTTTGAATCTGGAACCCGTAGCAAGCCTTAAAATAAAATAAAACATACAATAATAATAACATAATTAATATATTATGCAGTGGAAATAAAATCATAATTAAATAATAATCCGCTACGAAATTTACATCAACAACGCATCTTACATATATAAGTAAACTTTTAATACAAATCTAGTTCAAATCCTTAAAATATACAACTCACACAAATCTAGCACAAAACCCCTTTAACAATTTTACAACTATTGCAGTGTCTAGATTATAAAATAAAACTCAAGTAAGTAGATTACACAATGAAGCCGAGGCGGAAGAAATCCGGCGTACGAGTCTGCTACTGAGGTCTAAAGACGATGACTCTCCTGAAAAATAGTCAACGGAGGGGAGTCAGACCTCATTGAGTGAATTGTTATAATATATATACATGCATAACTAAATGACAATGCACACAGTCAATAGTATATATAATAAATATATATATACAATCAAATACACACAGATGCAACAAAATCATTTCATATATTTACTAAAAATCACTGTTTATGAAGAATCAAATAGAACCCTAGAAAATTGCAACCTCAAATAGTGTTAGACAACACTCTAGCCATAAAGACTCACTTATTCCAAGTATATTCACTTGTTCTATTTGGACAGTAGATTGGCCCCGAGACACTAAGTCAACCGAGCTCCAACAGTCTGACTGCCAATATGATTGGCCACGAGACACTTGGTCAATCGAGCTCTAGCAATCACACTCCCAAATCATATCACACTCCCAAATCATATCACACATCAAATCAAATCCAATCAATCCAATCGTAATCCACAAATAGGTTAGTAATGAAGCCTAAATGCTATCAGCGTACCGGTACGCACTCGGTCCTAGTGCTGCCTACTAGGTAGCACATTTTATCGATATCCTTCATTTTAAATATAAAACATACATTCATAAAAATAAATGATGCATGTAATTAAATAAAATCTCAACATAAACCATATATATACTAGAAATATACCAAAAATAAACTAGGTATATTCCGAGTATATATACGTTAAATAAACCTAATTAAATTACAAAATAAACTAAAAATATATTCAAAAACATTTTAAGCATAAATCATTAATAAAACATGCATATAGTTTAAAATATACCGAAAATAAATCAAAAATAAACTTAAATACTAATTAAATCATTATGCATATTAATCAAAATAAACCATACATTTCTAAAATCATTGTCATGACCCAAAACATGGGCCATGACCGGCGCTAGGGAACGGGAATTCTTTCGAATCTGAAATCCGTAGCAAGCCTAAAAATAAAATAAACATACAATAATAATAACAACAGCTCTTAATGCAGCGGAAATAAAATCATAAGTATCAAAATAATATTCCACCACCAGGGAATTTAAATCAAATACTCATCTCATATATATAAACTCTTTTAATACAAATCCAGTTCAAATAGAATACAAATATTTAATGACTACTGCAGTGTCTAGATAAAATAAAACTCAAGACTCAGAGAAGCAGTTTACACAAAGAAGTCGGGGCGGAAGAAATCCGGCGTACAGGCCTGCTACTGAGGTCTGAAGATGATGACTCTCCTGAAAAATTAGTCAACGGAGGGGAGTCAGACCTCACTGAGTGAATTACTATAATATATATACATGCATACTAAATGATAATGCATACAATCAACATTATATAACTAATATGTATATATACAGACAAATACATACAAATGCTGTAAAATCATTTTATATATTTTTATTGAAAATTATCGTTTATGAAGGATCAAATAGAACCCTATAATATCGCAACCTCGAAAACAGTGTTAGACAACACTCTAGCCATACATGCTCACTTATTCCAAAATATTCACTTATTCCATTTAGACAATAGACTGGCCCCGAGACACTAAGTCAACCGAGCTCCAGCAGTCTGACTGTCAGTGTGATTGGCCCCAAGACACTTGGTCAATCGAGCTCCAAAAATTACACCCAAATCACATCTCACACATCAGGTAAATCAATTCAAATCAAACTCCTCAAACTGGTTAGTAATATAGCCTAAATGCTATAAGCGTACCGGTACGTACTCGATCCTAGTGCTGCCCACTAGGTAGCACGTTTTGTTGATATCCTTCATTAATAAATATAAAACATTCATTCACAATTAAATGATGCATGAATTTAAATAAAATAACAATATAAACCATATATATACTGGAAATATACCAAAAGTAAACCAGGTATATTTCGAGTATATATACGTCAAATAAATTCAATCAAATTACAAATTAAGCCAGAAATATATTTAAAAATATTTTAAATATAATTTATTAATAAAACATGCATATAATTTAATATATACCAAAAATAAACTAAAGATATACTTAAATACAAATCAGATTATTTATGCATATTTAATCAAAATAAAACATATATTTCTAAAATCATGCATCCTAAAGCATATATATATATATAAAATAGTAACTCACACTTAGTGCGCTCCACGAGATGGGTCCGACGGGCCTGGTCCACTAGACTTCGGTCTCGGCGCAACTAAATAAACAATAATGACAGAAATCAGAATAAACCTAATAGAAAATACTAGAAACTCGATCTAGAATATTAAACACAGAAACAGAAGTAGGGTTCGACCGGACATCACGTTTTACGAGAATTCTATCGAAAATTCGACAGAACCTCCCTAGTAAAATGGACATCTCTCTACTCAAAGAGTAGAGCCGACCCTGCAAAGAAACACTTTTCGAAAAACAAGCACAACCACTCATCCACAATCCCTCGGTCGGACTCCAAACTACACTCTACCGATCGGGGTCTACAATCACAGAATAATTTCAGAAATACCAAAAATACCCTTATAACATAGAAATTCATTTTATAAATAGAAATTACATAATTAACCTTTAAACACAGTAAAAACCGATAAAAACTCATTTTATCAGTAAAATCGTATATTATATATATAATTGAAAATAATTCACGAAAAATAGTTTTAATTAGTTAAAAATACTAAATAATTTGTAGAAATCATTTTTATACCTTAAATAACTATTAAAACCAATTAAATTACATTTTTTGCCAATTTTGTGTAAAATTACCAAAATACCCCTATATATATAAATATACTAAAATTCATTCAAAAATTCACCAAAAATAGTATAATTATCCAAAATTAATTTTCTCAACATATTTATCAATAATATCAATAATTAAACTCAATTAACCAATTAAATTCAATTAAAAACACAATTAACCCTATTTTCCAAAATTACATAAACTAATTAAATTCAAAATAAATATATAGAAATTCATAAAAATTCCAAATAAATTTCTATAATTCATTTCAACACCTATATTTATCATAAAACACAATTCCATAATTTATTTAATTAATTTTAGAAAATTAGAAAATAATATTAAAATATTCAAAAATACCCAAAAATCAAAATAATCTCCAAAAATTCTACAAAAATTCATACATGTAGATTAAGCTAAGGGGAACAAAATTTGTAAATTAATTTTTCATGAATCAATCAAATTGAAGTCCAAAAAATTCAAGAACCCTAATATGGCCAAAATCGAAAATTCGAAACCTAAGTAAATCAAGACCATTTAAGCTCAAACCAAAGCTAGAATCACACTCAACGGAGCTCAAGGAGAAGAAAGAGATTGGCAGTGTCAAAAATGGTGGCCGAAAATATTGTGATCCACGGTGAAGAGGGATCGGCTTCTCCGGCCAAAATCGACCTCCAGACGCCTGAAACGGCTGCTACAGGTGGCGAGGAAGGCTGAGGAAGGTGCTGGCACGCCGTACGGCACACCAATAGCAAGAAATCGGGACGGCAGTGATCGAATGACGATGGGGAACGGAATCGGGGAAGAAGGAAGAAATCGGGGGCAATTCGGTAATTTTCCAAAAGATTTGTTTTTTGACATATTATATGTATATATATATACTTTATACCATATAATAAAATAATATTAAATTACACACATTAAATATACACCACACACATATAATTTAATATTTTAAAATTTAATAATAATTAAAAATAATTAAATAACAATAAAACTAATAAATAAATAATAAAATATTAGGATAATAAATTAAACCCTAATTAAATAAATATACACACACATAGACTTTATTTAGTAATTTAAAAATACGTATGAGTTCATGCAAGTCTGTAAATCTATTTAAAATAATTAATAGTAAATTATTTATGTAAAATTTCCCCGAAAATGTAAGTCCCGGGAAAATTTTACGTAAAGGACTTTAAATAATACATAATAATTAAAATAGATTTTAAATACACATCAACTCGTAAAAATATCATAATATATATACAAAAATTATTAACACTGCATATCCCGATGCAGTATTAAAATATTTAAAAATAAGGGATATTACAATCATGCATCCTAGAACACGTATATATAAAATAACAACTCACTGCTTATTGTGCTCCACGGGATGGGTCCGACGGGCCTGGTCCACTAGGCCTCGGTCTCGGTGCAACTAAACAAACAAATGACAATAGAAAATCAGAATAAACCTAACGAAAAATCCTAGAAACTCAATCTAGAATACTAGGCACAAAATTAGAATGGAAATTCGACCGGATATCACATTTTACGAGAATTCTACCAAAAATCCGACAGAACCTCCATTGTAAAATGGACATCTCTATACTCAAAGAGTAGAGCTGGTCCTGCAAAGAAACACACTTCAAAAGTAAACAGAGAATTCACAACCACAATCCCTCGGTCGGACTTCAAACTACAATTCATCGATCGAGGTCCACAATTCACGAAATATTCACAAAATACCAAAAATACCCTTATATAATAAAAATGCATTTTATCAATCCAATTTAATTAATTAACCCTAAAACATGTTAAAAACTGATATAAACTCATTTATTTATAAAAATCGTATAATATACATATAATTTGAAAATAATTTACGAAAAATAGTTTTAATTAGTTAAAAATACTAAATAATTTGTAGAAATAATTTTTATACCCTAAATAACTATTAAAACAGATTTAATTACATTTTTAGCCAATTTAGTGTAAAATTACCAAAATACCCATATATATATATATATAAATTTACTAAAATTACTCAAAAATTCACCAAAAATGATATAATTGCACAAAATTAATTTTCTCAATATATATTTCAATAATATCAATAAATATACTTAATTAACCAATTTATTTCAATTAAACACATAATTAACCCTATTTTTCAAAATTACGTAAACTTAATAAATTCCAAATAAATATATAAAAATTCACAAAAATTACAAATATATTTTTATAATTCATTTTAACACCTATAATTACCATAAAACACAATTTCATAATTTAATTAATTAAATTTCAAAAATTAGAAAATAATAATAAAATAATCAAAAATACCCAAAAATCAAAATAAATTCCAAAAATTATAAAAAAATTACAGCATGTAGATTGAGTTTCTAGGATTAAATTTTGTGAAGGGAGTTTTCATGAATCACCCAAATTGAAGATCAAAAAAATTCGAAACCCTAAATGGCTGAAATGAAGAAATTGAAACCTAGGAAAATCTAGACCAATTTAAGTGAAACAAAGCTTGGAATCACAATCACCGAAGCTTGAGGAGAAGATAGAGACGGTGGCGTCGAATTTGGTGATCGGAATCATGTCGATTGGAGCTTGATCGATTTTCAGCTTCTTTGAGAAAAACTAGTAAAAACTCGCCGGAAAAGGGAGCTTCAGGCGTTGGGAATGGCTGGCAAGGGAGGAGGAAGGCTTAGAGGCACAGTGACAGCAAAAAACAGAGGTCACAGTGGCCGAACATGGCGGAAAACTGATCGGGAGGGAAGAAGATGAAGATAGTGGCAAACTATAAATAAAGCAAACTTCTGATTTTTTATAAATAATAATGTATATATGTATATATATATATATCCACACTTATATTATAATATTATATATATTCCCACACACAAATAATACTCACCACACAAATAATTTAATATATATAATAATTTATACACTTAAAATTAATTAATTAATATTAAAACTAAATAATAAAAATTAAGGTAATTAATTAAATCCTAATTAATTTAAATAAATACACATATATACATTTTATTTTAGCACTTAAAAATTATGTATGAGTTCATGCAAATTCGTAAAACTAGTCAAAATAATTAATATTAAATTATTTACGTGTCAATTTCCCCGAAAATACAATTCCCGGGAAAATTTTACGTAAAGTACTTAAAATAATGTAAAACAATTAAGATTAACTTTAAACAAACAACAAACTTATAAAATATCATAAATATATACAAAAATTGTTAACATTGCATATCCCGATGCAGTATAAAAATATTTAAAAACTCGAGATATTACACTGGCCGAGAAGGATCAGGTTAGGATGATAGTTTGAAATGTGTCACCCAATCTGGTTGAGAGATTATATATGATGAATCCCAAAACTTTTATAGACCTGCATAATGATGGTCTGCAAGCAGAAGAAATTGAGAATGATAAGAAAAGAAGATCTAGAGGCATTGGAACCCAAAACTACCAAACCAGGGGCATATAATAGGGAAGTACTAGCCGAAATATGAAGGTTTACGCAGTTCAGCAAACTCGGAGATTCTCCAACTTCAACCAAACACTCTCTAAAGTCTTAGAATGATTGGTTTAAAGAGGCTTACTTCGACCCTTAATCTTTTCCAAACCATCTAACCCGAATATTCCAAGCTACGACCCCAATAGCTACTGTAAGTTTCACAAAGTAGTTAGCCACTCCATAGACACCTGTATCTACCTTAAACATGAGATCTAAAACCTAATAGACTCCAAAAACATCAAAGACCTTGAAACATCCAACTCCAACCCAAACACTAGAAATAATCCTTTCCCTAACTACCAAAATGTCCTACCACTAGCCACCATTATGATTAACTTAGGAGTTAGCGAAGAAGAAGTGCTAAACTCCTTTGAAAACCTAAACCTTACAACTAATGGAGAATCTCCTGATGCCTCTAGAGGAGTTAAGGATTTGTTAGGGTAGCCCTCAAGGAAATTTGACTATAAGGTGTTCTATTCTAAATCGCCCTCTGCAGATATCCCAGTTGAATAAATTGTGCCCTCAGGATGGGGTGATGAGTTGAATGACAAGAAAGAATCCAAAGCCCTAGAACAGCCAGGAGTTGAGGATTTATTAGGGCAGCCTTTAGGGAAATTTGATTATAGGGTGTTTTATTCAATGCCTGCTTCCAATGATATACCTCTTGAGGGGATTATGCCCTCTGAATGGGGTGATGAATTTGATGATGGGCTAACAAAAGAAAAGAAGGAGTCTCTAACTCCCGAACTGGGGATTGAGTAATTACTAAGAGAACATATGGGAAAGCTTAGTATAGAGGGAAAGGAAACGTGCATAGTAGCAATATGGAAGGATGGAAAGAGGGACAAAATGATCAGAGTTATAGACATCTAGTATGACTCTAATAAAGAGGGTCTCGCTGGTTTAGATGTGTGGAGTGATGACCCCAAAGTGAATAATGTCACTAGAAGTGGGGGGAATTATGAGGCAACAGAGAAGAAAATTGAGAGAGTTGTATAAAGAGAAGAGACAGATGATGTAGAAATAATAGAAAGGGAAAAGGAGATCTGATTCTAGAATAACTAAAGAAGGCTAAGGCAAATGTTAGTAAATGGGAACTATTGATGCACTAAGGTAGCCACAGAAAAGCTCTAGTGACTCTATCAAACATGAAAATTAAAATAATAGCCACACCCAAGGCTATGGTAGCAAAGAATACAGAAAAGAAACATGGGCTGATAACCTTCTCAGATAATGACTTGCCTTTGGAAGGAAGAAATCATAACAAGACATTGTTTATCCCAGCTGAAGTAAAAGGGAGAAGAACAAACTTTTCAATGGTTGATGATTGTTCTGCCATTAATGTATGCCCATTAAAGATCTTACCTAACTTAGGTTTGAAAGCTGAAGACTTAATATATTCAAACCTCATAATCAAAGCTTGTGATGACAGCACTAAGAATGTGGAAGGGACATTCCAAGATTTGGTTAAAATAGGACTGGTGGAATCAACCATTGAGCTCACTGTCTTGGATATACAAATTACTTATGCTTTGTTATTGGGAAGGCCATGGTTCCATGCTTTGGGAGGGGTACCCTCGACTGTGCACCAGAAGATAAAATTTCATCATGAACGAGATGTAGTGACAATCAAAGCAGGAACCAATGTAAATGTGGCCACTAAATTGGAAAAATAGAAACAAGTGTGTGTTCCTCCTAATTTTCAAATTTCTAGGATATTTGATGGGACTGAGATGGACCCAAGGATTGCAAAAATGATGGAGAGCATGAATTACCAACCTGGATGAGGGCTAGGCAAGAATGAGTAAGGAAGCCCTAAGTTACTAGAATTCAAAAGTTAAAGTGACACTAAAGGATTAGGGTGTACCAAGGCAGGATCCACTAGAAGAAGGGAAAGAAAGAAGGAGAAGGCTAAGAGAAATAAGCCCATGGGGAGAGTTGAGCCATTAAGTGATAATTTCATAAAGCCAGGAGAGGGCAAGTACTATCTGGGTGCTAAGGAGTTCCTCAATGTCGTTGGAAAAAATGTTCTCGGGTTTGAGATTTTCAAGGACCAGATTGTGGAAAACTTATTCGAGAATAACAAATAAGAAATGATAAAGCAAGTAACTGGAAGAATGAGGGATGTTGCTGTCGAGGAGTTACTATGTCTACCACCTGAAGAGAAGCCACCCCAGGATTTAGCTACTCTTATTAGTAATAACTTTAATAATTTTTTTTATGAAGAAACTGATGTAATAACGTTCGGTCTCTATGAGGATGAAAACTTTGTTTTTCCTTTGGTCAATGACATGAACGTTGGTTTTGCTTACTTGTGTAATGTGCATCTTGATAGTTATGTTCATTATAATTTTAATCATTCGTACATGTTTAAGATTAATTCAATTCAATTTAATTCATTTAACATGGGCACAAATGATAATCCAAAGAACATTTCTATATCACATGATGTAACTTTTGAAGAGAGGGAAAATTTTGAGAGAATATTAACAAAGAGAAAGGTAGTATTTTCTTGGACCTATAAAGAAATACTAGGTTTAGTTAAGGACATTGCAAAGCATCACATTCTAACTCATCTAGGAATAAAACCAGTTAAACATAATTTGCATAGGCTGAGACCATAATGGATTGAAAAGATAAGAGAAGAAATTGCTAAATAAATTCAAGCCAACTTTTTAGAGGTAGTACATTATCCCTAATGGCTAACAAATGTAGTCCTTATACCCAAAAAAGATGGTAAGGTGTGAATGTGTGTTGATTTCAGGAATTTAAAAAAGTATTTTTTAAGGATTACTTCCCTTTACCTTACATCAATGTGATAGTGGATACCATGGCATCAAGTGCGATGTGATCTTTCATGGATGGGTTCTCTGGGTATAATTAGATAATGATGGCAGTTATGGATAAGATTAAGACAACTTTCAACATGAAAAGGGGGAAGTATTGCTATAAGGTTATGCCTTTTGAGTTGAAGAATGCAGGTGCAACATATCAAAGGGTAGCCATCGCTCTTTCCACGACATGATGTATAAGGAAGTGGAAGTATATGTAGATGATACAATGGCCAAGTTAGAAATAAGAGAGGGGCATTTTGAAGCATTGGAAAAATTCTTGGCATGCATTAAAAAATATACTTTAAGACTCAACCCGAAGAAATGCATTTTCAAAGTTACTTCAGGGAAGTTATTGGGGCATATAGTCAGTAGCAAAGGAATCAAATTCGATCCAGAGAAAGTGAAAGCTATTCTGGAAATGCTAGCACCAAGGATAGAGAAAGATGTGAGAGGGTTCATAGGTAAGTTACAATATATTAGTAGGTTCATTGTAAGGCTTACTGATATTTATGACCCAATCTTTAAGCTTTTGAGAAAAGATCAACTTGTAGAGTGGAATGATGACTGTCAAAGGGTCTTTGTTAAGATAAAAGAGTATCTCACTAATCCACCTATACTTAAACCGTTGAGGCTAGGTAAACCCTCGATCCTATATCTATCTCTAAAAGAAAAGGCAATGGGGGCAATGTTGGCACAAGAAGGACTGGATGGGGTAGACCATGCAGTGTATTGCCTCAACAAGAAGTTCTTATCGTATGAAGAAAAGTATAATTTGGTGGAGAAGACATGTTTGATAATGATATGGGCAATAAGGAAATTGAGGCATTACTTTCAATCTCATAAGTTTCAGGCCATTTCAAAAATAGACCCCCTAAGATACTTACTATAGGCAACTGTTCTGACCGGAAGGATGTCTCGATGGCTTGTTCTCTTGACTGAATTTAATATAGAGTACATTAAAATAAAGGTTATTAAGGGAAGGGTAGTAGCAGAATTCCTAGCTCAAAATGTAGTAGAGGGCAATAAATAGTGGAACATAGAATTCCTATATAAGAATCTAGCAGTTTTAGAGCATCAGGAATGGAAGCTTTATTTTGATGGTGTAGGAAACAACAAAGGAGCCAGGTTAGGAGTGAACCTTGTCACGCCAAAGGGATAAACCATACCAACGGCCAAGAAACTCAATTTTAAAGTGACCAATAATATGGCTGAGTATGAAGCATGCATTCATGGAGTAGAAGTAGTGATGGCAGTTGGAGTAAAGGAGTTATTAGTATACGGGGATTCTATGTTGGTTATTAGCTAGGCTAATGAGGAATGGGAAGTGAAAGAGGAAAAGCTGAGACCCTACATTTACTATTTGAAAGCTTTAACAAAGAATTTCACCAAGTGTTTCTTTATCCATCCATCAAAAGATGATAGTTAGATGGCAGATGTACTGGCAACACTCTCTTCAATATGGGATAGTGTGAATGGGTTGACTATGGGGCTATTAGTGATCATGAAATCAAAGGCTCAAGAGAAGCCATGGTTTTATGATGTTTAGAAGTTCATTGAGAAAGGAAAATATCCCGATGAGGCCACTTTAAAAGAAACGTATACCCTGCATGTTCTTGCACGTAATTTTGTAAGTCAAGATGGAGTGTTGTATAAAAGAATGCCAAATGGAATGAAGTTAAAATGTCTTAAGAAAGATGAAGCAGAAGAGGTGATGAAAGAGGTTTATGCAGGAGCTTGTGGTTCTCATATGAATGGGATAATCCTAGCAAAGAAGATAATTAGATAGGGGTACCACTGGATGAGCATGGAAAGGATTATATTAGAACAGTGAGACAATGCCATTAGTGTCAGATCTATGGGAACCTTAACCACCTTCCTCCAATAGTGTTGAATAGTTTATCATCTCCTTAGCCTTTTGGGGCTTAGGGGATTAATATCATAGGATAAATAAGGCCAACAATGTCGAATGGGCATAGGTACATAGTCGTGGCAATTGATTAATTCTTTAAATGGGTAGACGCTAAATCTTTTAATGCTCTACAAAACAGATGGCCCGATTATCAAGAAGAATCTCATTTATAAGTACGGGGTTCCACATTATGTAGTGACAGACAATGGGGTTCAGTTTCAAGCACAAATGACAAAGTTATTGTAGAAGTATGGGATCAAACATCATAAGTCTTCACCATATCGACTCAGGCTAATGGAGTAGTGGAAGCAGCAAATAAAAATATCAAGAAAATCCTCTCTAAGATGGTCCAAACTTACAAGGATTGGTATGAGTTTCTTCCTTTTTCCTTGTGGGGATATAGAACTATAGCCAGAACTGCTATAGGCCAAACTCCGTTCTTCCTGGTGTATGGATGTGAAGCAGTTTTGCCAATAAAAACTAAGATAAAGTCTCTACGAGTAGTTATGGAGGCCAAAATGCCTGAGAGTGAATGGGCACGAAAAATATATGATCATCTAATGTCTCTTAATGAGAAGAGGATGAATGCTTTATTCCATAGCCAGATATAATAGAAGAGGATAGTAAGGGCATTTAATAAGAAGGTAAAGCTGGGGAAGATAAAAGCTGGGGATATGGTACTAAAACAATCTAGAGTAGTGGTGTTTAATCCAAGAGGAAAGTTCAGATCAAACTAGGAAGGACCATACTTAGTCAAGTCAGTTCTGCCAAAGGGAGCCACCAAGATATCTAATCTTGAAGGGAATGAGTTCATGGAGCCTATTAACCTAGATTGCCTTAAGAAATACTATATATAAAAATAAATAAAAGTAGTATAAAGAAAACAAAAGTTCGCTAACTAGAAAACTTGAAAAGGCTAGTCAGACAAAAATTAGGACATTCCCACTGTTCAAAAAACTCGTAAAGGGTTGGCAGAAAAAATTAGGGAATAAAATGAAGGAGGTCCCACTGATTAAAAAACCCATAAAGTGCTAGTTAGGCAAAAGTTAGGGAAATAAATGTGAGCAAAAAATATTCAGTTAGAAAATCTGAAAGGACTAGTTGATAACATAAGTTATATTATGTGATGTAGCAAATGTACTCATTTTTTCCCTAATTAATGAATCTTATTGAAATTGAAATTTTATTATGACATTACATGTTCTATTTTATTTATAATACATAAGCACTAGCTCTAACATAAAAGGAAAACATAACATAAAAGATTAAGACTAGCTCAGCATTTTGTTATATTGGTGACTATGTTTCTTCTTCTAAGACTCATCATGCAAAGCTTGAATCCACTTGTCTCTAGAAAGTTCGGGTGGCTCTATAGCCTATATCATAACTCAGATATGGAAAAAATAATAATAAGCTCGCTAAGTTGAAAACTCGAAAGGGCAGCTTAGGCAAAAGTTAGGGCATACCTGCTAAGTTGAAAACCCAAAAGGGCGGCTTAGGCAAAAGTTAAGGCAATAATAATAATAATAATAATAATTCACTTAGGATCATCTATTCATCTGAGACTAATTTCAAGAAAGGGAAGTTTGAAATAGAGCAGTCATAACTATGAATCAGAGATGAAAATAGCCTGGAATCAGTCATCCTTAGCTCTAGAGTCAGGCCATAGGGTCTATCCTCTACTAGGATCATCACAGTGATAGGTATCTGGAGGTTTAGCAGATGAAGTACCAACACTGTAGGGGTTAAAGCCTGAGTCAGCAAGTCGTTAGTGAAGCATCTTAATCTCCCACTCCAGATCCCATGAATAACTATGCACATATAAGAAGCATTATATCATATGCATTCCATGCACACTATGCATACATTTGCATAATAAGTGTATATACTTACTCGTCAACTATTTGTGACCTGCATGGTAAATAACCTTTGAGATGAGGCGAGTTCGTGCAAATACTCTGCCTGTGTCCAGGGGAATTATTTTGTAAAGTTGTACTAACTTTAATACCATATGTACAAGTAATACAAGAAATAAGTTAGAAAAACTCACATGAGAAGTATCTGCTGGAGAAAAGATAGGGAGCTAAACATCACAAAAATGTATATGCTGCTTAACCAGAGCCTGAGCAGTAGGAGCCCAATAGAGAATGGATTTGTTAGGAAGAGGAACATCACCAAAAATAGCGCCAACAAAAGCTCTCTTATGGCTAGTCCCAATATGTTGAGTGCACTGTGCATGGCTAGGATTGGACTCGGGGACATCAGGTGCAATCTTAGACTTGAAAGCAACCTCACTCTCCTGTGCAGTCTCAAACCCTTTATTAGCCCCAGTTGCCTCCTACATCATTTCATTAGTAGGGGAGCGAACCTCCTCAATTTGTGAAAATAAAACTATGAGAAAAGAATAAGTGATTGGAGAGTTCCAGGAAAGAAATGATCAGAAGTTACCTTAGCCTGATCAATAGGAACCTGCTCCAAGAGGTCTCATGGATGAACTGTTGATAGTGGTAAAATTGCTTAAGAAAAATAGTGGCATCATATCCCTATAATGCCTCTCTCAACTCTAAGCTCATCAGATGAGAATTCTAAAGCATCGAGCGGGGGATAGTAATAGGAATACGATATCGGGAAGATCTAGAGTACCATCAGTATACCCGCTCTCCCAAATACCACATCCGATAGCCATAACTAGAGAGCAGAACCTTTATCTCCTCAAGTCATATTATGATATCCACGAAATCATATCGCTAGACATCATCAGCTCCCTTCAACCAATTAGAATAGATCTGCAAAATCATGATTAATTAAGTTTAACTTATTTTAAGTTATGAAGTACTAATGATTTTATTTTCTTACCATGTCCCACTAGACGGTGTTCAACTGATCACAGTAGGTCTATAGAGTATTCTTAACACTTGCTAGATGGGAGGAACCCCATCTCTACATCAGGGGGAGACTCCTATCAGAGCTGATAGCCTCAAAGCCATGAATCAACCCAATATATATGCTCCAGATCTAAAAGAGAGAATATGTCAACAAAAAGAAAGAAAAGGAAAAGAGAGGAAGAGGAAGAGAAACAAAAAGGGGACAGACTCACATGTAGGGCATACCAAAAGCCACATATGGTGACAGTGCCTCTACAGATAGTGTCTAATATGTAATACAAATAAGCCAACATTGCAGATCCCTAGGCGAGGGTGATAACTAGGTCTAAGTCGTGAAGAGGGTCAAGAAGGGCAATGTTGACCTCTTGACCAATCTCGCAGAAGTGGGTTATACTAAGTAAGATCAGGAGGAAGTACCATGCCTTATAAGCAATCTAATGACGTGTGGTGGTGGGAAGACACCTGAATCCCTCGACCAACGATGAAAGAACAACATTCTTCTGATTCTTCCATGCCAGGACAAATCCAATCAAATCTCATGCATACTGACTCTGCGCATACTCAGGAAGACTACAATAACTAATATCCAAAGAAATGGGAGTCTCTCTAAAGGTAATCCTGGTGATCGCAGAAAAACTCATAGGCAAAATAGTTAACTCGCCTACATAAGTATGGAACGTATGGGTGGTGTCCATCCACTGTTCAATCAGTGCGAATAAAGAATGGCAATCAGACCTCCCTTGAGAAGTTAGAAGCCTAGCAACTAATCATCTGAACTTGGAGGCCCAGACCAACTGTGCAACATCCCTCGGTAGCTCATGGAATAATTCATGAGCTATAAAAAAATAGCATGTGAACTTCATCGACTACTAGGAGTATTTTGAAAATAAATGAGCATAATAATAAATAAACATTCCTTAAAAAAATGAAAAATGAACTGAATCGGCCTGTTCAGTTTGAACCCAATTACCGGCTTGATTTGAATCAGACCGATAAGCATTCTAGTAATGCCGGTTGACGGTTGTTCAATGCAAATTGGCATTTCTTGATCCGGTCGACAATATGAACTCCTAACCCAACACTTGATCGTCTATTTACCTAAAACTCAATATTTTTGAGTTTTATTTTTAATTTTTCATGCATTTTTAGTATTTTTAATCCAATCCCAACAATAGACACACTAATTTACATTCTGAAATTAATTCTAATTACTAATTGTATGAATAAATTTTTGTAGGAATAAACAGAAGTGAGAAATAGTACCTCATTGCCCATATTTAGGTGCAGGCAAGTCAAAGGAAGCATAGTAGAACCTTCTCAAAGTTCAAGGTTATTCTGAGGAAAATGGAGAGGCACAATGGCTAAATCAATTGGATCTCTGCTCCCCTATATAGCCTATGTTATGGGGCAGCTATAGGATTCAATAGATTATAAATTAGACTTCGGATGAGTAAGAAAAAAAAGAAGAAAATCAAAGAAAAAAAAGGAAAGAAATGGAGAGGGAAATGAAATAATTGCATCAAAAATAAGGAGGGAAGCTTCTTATAAATGGAAAATATCCATTTTGGTCCCTTGACTATACATGCATTGAAAATTAAGTTTTTCTTTGCAATTTCATCTATAATTTCATTTTAATTAGGATTTAATTCCTAAACAATTCATTCAACTCACATCATCAATCAATTAATTATGTCTGTATTTATTCTAAATTGTTTGTCAAGTATAGAATACAAAATATTATAGAATTCTACTTTGCATTTCTACCTGCATTATTCCAATGTCAAAATTTATTTCATGTTACACAGTAACTGAAACATAAATTTTCAAATTATCATGTTATGTGCTGCACAATAGTTATAACATGAGTTTCAAATTCCATATGTTATATGCTTCAATAGTAGTTATAACATGACCTTTTTTAGACTTTTTACCACCAGACACTACATAGTAGCCATGGTGATGTCGGTACACATCCCATAGGGATTATAGTAGATTGGAAATTGCTAGACATTCCATAGGAACTACAGCACTATTTTCAAAGCTCGTTAGACATCATGCAGGGATATAGCGAGGGTCATCACATTCATTTCGTTGAACATTCCATAGGGAATACAAAGAAATTCATTATCACTAGACATCCTAAAGGGAAAATAATGCAGTTTACCAAACACTACACAATAGTTATAGTATCATTGCTAGATGTTCTATGGGAATTATAACATATTTTTCAAATCATAAATTGCTAAATCTCCCATAGGGAATATAGCGAGAGTCATTTCACTGATTTCGTTAAAACGTCGTATGAGGAATATAACGAAATCCATTGTCACTAGACGTCCTAAAGGGAATATAGTGCAGTCCACTAAACACTATAAAATAGTTATCATATTATTACTAGATGTTTCATAGGAACTATAGCATGTTTTCAGATCATGAGTCGCTAAACGTCCCAAGGGGAATATAGCGAAATGCATAAGTTTCGCTAGATGTTCCATAGGAAATATAGTGAAAGCATATTAAACATAGCATCTTACTTAAAATTGCTAAGCAATTTAAGCATCAACAATTCAATTAGGATACAATGAAGTACCCTAATTCTTTCTTTCAAAATTATGTGCTACTATTGCTTTCTCGCAATTTGTCAAGCAAACAACAATAAAGGGGACAACTGTAAGCACCCAATTTCAAGATGCAATTATGCACATGTGTAACAAAAGACCCTATGATGAAAATCTAATTGAGAATTGATCTTCGGTGTCGAGTTTCATGATTTAAAGGACTAAATTGCAACATTTTATGGATTTAATTGCAAAATTGGTTTTTTAGAGATCTAATTGCAAAAATTAGAAACTTTTGAGGACCTTTGTTATAATTTAAATAAATAAATAAATTTTTAGTCGACCAACATTTAATGTCGACCGACATTAAGTAATGCCAATTGAAATTATATAATGCCGATAAATAAATAAATTTTTAATCGGCCAAAAGTGATTTTTATGCGCTTTTTTACACTGATTTTATCATTTATCATTTTTTCATTCGTCTAGATTTTTAATTTTTCAAAATCTTATTGCTTATCATTTCATTATCCTGAGTTTAAAAATTCAAAACTAAAATGCAGACTAGTCTCCTGATCACTCCTAACTATCATGCAACTTCCTACGTGATCATAGGAACTGAAGTGATTGAGTTTGGCTTTAAAAGCCAGAAGGGAAGGCAGTGAGGGGTTAGCTGGTGAGTGAGAGAAGAAAGAAAAAAAAGGCGAAGACCCTAGAAAAGCTACGTGAAAACCCTAGAAAAAAGAGCTTAAAAAAAAACTAAAGAAAAAAAAGAACCCTAATTAGCTACTACAAAAGAAAGCCATGATCTTTGCTTTTAAGGTCAAGAGAATCAAGAAAAAACAACAGAGTCAATCTCAAAATGGTGACAATCTCAATCTGATGGGCATTCAAACAATATTTGCATAACATCTTTTACTCTTTTCTTTTCTCTTTTCTCTTTATTTTTTATTTGATTTCTTTATTTTATTTTTTATTGATTCATTACTAATTAATTTTTATGTTTTTTATTTTTTTTATTGATGTTCTGTGGTACTTTGGAGATGAGGTTGAAATGAGATTTTGGCAGTGATTACATTGAAGAATCCATAGGATGTCATGAATTAAGATCTATAACTCCCATAAGATTTAGGATTTATGATTTCTGCATTCTTTTAATTTGCTTTTGTTTTACGTTGTAATTAAATTGATTTTAATTTCTATGCAGTAGGTTGTAATAGCCCCAATAGTGGGAAATAATGAATATTCTTTAATTTTCTGCATTATTAAAATTAATTAGTAAATTAGGTTTATTTGGTAAATCCAAATTAAAATCAATTGAGGCAGTAGGTTAATTTAGGTTGCATGTTAATTAAAATTAGGTTTTTTTAGAAGAAATAATTTAATTGCTTGTTTCATCTTTTATTTGATTGTTTTGATATTTTTAATGTTTTTGGACTTGTTTGTTTATTTTTGTATGATTTGGGCTCCAAGCCCACTAAATAAAAATAGGCTTAAAAATTGTTTAGATTAACTAACTAAAATCAACTTAGGCCCATTTTTTAGGTTGATTAAAATTAATTTAGACATAGCTCAGCCCATTAATTTCATTTCTTTTAAAATAAATAGATTTAAGATCACATCACTTAAAATCAAGTTGGAATTAGGCCCACTGATTCATTCCTTTCTTTAAAGAATTTGTAGATTATAGGCCCATTTTTAGTTGAAATTAAAATGAATAGACTTAGGCTCACTTATTAACATGTAAGCCCATCCCTAGTCCAATTCACTTGTAAATAAAATATGTAGAATTAGCTAATTTTAATTAATAAAATTAACCTAGTTTAGACTTAGGGATGCTGCTACCTTTTGTATGCATTTTTTACATGTAATTTTATGGTCTGTCGTCTTTTTGGGTTAAATGGATGTTTAATTAGGGTTTAAATAAAATTGCATGTAATTAGAGAATAAAATAGTAATTCAAAAAATAAATCTAAATGAATACAAGACTGAAAGAAGTTAGTATTCTGTTCCCAAAATTTTCTAATTATGGTGCTAGCTTTCTTTTAAAGAATCGAGTACCAACTTTCGATTTGTCCTAGTTATTACCCTAGGTGGCGGCTCCTCATCTCCACACCATGTCTTTGTGACAATGGTTAGTGTGTTCTCTAGGGCCCTGAGCCCAAACAGTGTTGAGGTTACTAAGATCTTGGACACGCGATAAACCCCATCGTTTACACCTCTGCCCACCCTTTCAAATAATTAATGGAGTATTACTTTCCTTTCCTTTCCTTACTTTTATGGTGACACATTAGGGACAATGTGCATTTTAAGTGTGGGGGACGAGAATATTGGTAGTAGTTTTTATTTTATTATGTGTTGTGTTTTATTAGTTATTGTCATCTATGCTTAATTTTGCTTACTTTTATCTACTCCATATTGTTAATTAGTTTTCGCTTCAAATTCATTTTGATTTTGATTGGATTTTCTTTTTATTATTATGTTAGTAATTATCTTTCTATACTTAATTGGTAGAATTTTAAAGTTTCATATAGTATATGCTTTAAGTTTTTCTTTTTATCTTTTATTATTATTTTCAAAGTCTAGAGAATGTCTAGTCAACTTTCTAATTATGCTTAAGGCTAGGATGGTTAGGATTTAATTTTAGGTTTTTAAGAGTTGAAGTAACCTTAGGGAAACTATAGCCATAATATGTGTTACTAACTTTTCAATAATGGATGAGGGCACAAAAAAAAAAAATAATAATAATGCTTATTAATGTAATGCATTTCTAGTTAGTTGTGAGTAAGTAAGTATGCTCCTTAATTTCACTTATTTTGAAAGAAAAGCATGATGTCACAAGTTATTGCATTTTGAGTAAAGTGTGTAAGTTAGTATGCTCCTTAATTACATTCATTCAGAAAGAAATGCAACTAGTTCATATTATGTATATATATTATATGTGTTTAAAAATTCCATGAGAATTGTTGGTCAATGTGTGTGCTTAATCCTTGTCCTATGGCTACTTTAGTTCTTAAAAGTCCTAAGTTTAATGAATGAGCACTATAGCTAGAAAGCTTGATTAACACCTTGACTTTACATTCTCTGATTTTTTTCTTAATAGTTTGAGATAAATTGTTAAATTTATTGATTACGCTATGAAATTTGTCTTATCTATCATTGTTAAGCATTAGAAGTTTAGTTACTAACTCTCTTTTTCTTAATTTTCTTTCTTGATTGAGATGACTTATTAAGAATACTATATCTATTTTGGAGAAGATAAAAGATTTTTGTTCTTTTCTCACTTAGGTCTTATGTCTTGGTTGAGGGCAAGTAAGGGTTAAGTGTAGGGGAGTTTGTTATAATGCAAATGAGTATAGTTCTATAGGCTAATAATGGTTTAATTGTCATTAGTTATGTTATGATTGCTTGTGTTTACTTAGTTGTGCACTATTATTTTTATTTCTTTTGTTTGGATTGTCCTTATATTGATTTTATGTGTTTTATAAGTGTTTCTAGGTCTAATTCATGCATGGAAGTGAACTTGGAAGGAGTACAATGAAGAATTATGCTTACAATGTTGAAATGAGGCTTTAGAGAAGGGTGTCGACTCATCACACAGTGTCGAGTTATGATAGTAAGTTTTGGTGCTGACTCAAAGCAACCTACGCCAACTTCTCACTAACAATGCAAGGAAGAAGCAACTCATACCGACTCATCACATCGTGTCGAGTCGTGACAAAGACATGGGTTGACTTGGCACTAATACACCTCTTCATTACACCTTTTCACTTTTACATCCATTCAAAGAGGCACGAATTGGGATGCCAAGAAGCCTAAAAATACATGAAATTATTTTTTTTAGGCATGAAAAAAACACTAGTATTGTATTTAGAATAGATAGCATTATTAGTTTTATTATTAAAAGAGTTAAAGTGTTTTTTGTTTAAGGATATATCTAAGGAATTGAAGGAAGGCATAAAAAATGGTTTACCATAATCAAGTAACTTCTTAGAGAGCATTAAGGGGTTTTATCAATATCATCCTTTCTCTTTTGTTTTATTATAATTGCTTAATGTTTATAATGTTTCTTCATTATTCCTTGATATTGAGCACTATATATTTAGGCTAAGTCTTGTATGTAGAACTACAATGATGAATTAATCTATGAACTACACTTTTATCTTTTATAATTCATGATTGATTTAATTTTAATTGAGCTTTGAATTGCGTTATGTATGTTTGATCACTGTATATAACTTGTTAATAATTTGTTCACAATGAGAATTGGGACCAATTGGTGGAAATGTAATTGAAATTACTTGAAGGTTAGGAAAGTACTTAGAGATAATAAATCCATTTTAAGGAGTTAAAGAATTGGTAAAGAACTTACTGGTTTTTGCTTATCTCTACAATATCAAGAGAGTGCTTGTAGACTCTAAATGAAAATACCCTTAATTGATAACAAGAATTGCTTTTAAGGACTATTGGCTTATTCTCCAATCAACACATGAATTCTTATATATTATTAACTTTATAAGTTCTGGATTAATTTTGAATTGTAATTCTAATTCTGGATTAATTCTGAATTCTAATTCTAATTTCGGATTAATTCTAAATTGTAATTCTAACATACATTACTTAAAGTTGTCTTTGGTATAGTTTATTTAATTTATGTAATTAGGAATTATTAACTTAGAGTTAGATAGAATCAATTAATATCATTCTGCCTATCCATCTAAGTATCTAGTCAGTTAACACAAAATTTACTCTAAGTTCCCCAGTGTTTGACACCTTACTTACTTTATACTTAGTCTTAGAGACTAGGGTATTATATTCGACCTGCAGCAATAGTATCCTTTAACCCTATGTCAATTAACACATCACACTCCAAGTATAGAGGGATGCTAAATTTTCTCTTAACTAAGGAACGAAACCTCTTACCTTTCTCTTCAATGTAAATAGGAAAGAAAGCTTCATAATCAGCTCTTATGTCTTTAAGCTTACCATTGCTTTCTTTGGGCTTCTTTCCTTTGGCATATGGTGCATGATTCTTTGATCTAGCCATGAAAAACATACGTTAAAATTGCAAGAGATAAGAGAGAGAAAAGAAAAATAAATCAAAATTTTAGAATTAACTGAATTGAAAAAAAAAGAGCATATGGAGATTTAAATAAGAAGAAAAACTAAATAAGAAAACTAAAAAGAAATAGGAAAAGAAATTTATTCCTAAAAATAAAAGAAAGATATATTCCTAACAAAAAAAAAGAAAACATATTTAGAAAATAAAATTATCTAAACTAAATTAAAATTGAATGAGAATTTAAGTTAACCTTGAAGACTTAATTGGATAAGCAAACCAAACAAAATAAAAGAAAATCAAAATTTAAATTTTTAAACAACTAACAAAAATTTGAATTTCAAAAATTAATTGCCCCCCCCCCTCCACCCCAATATTTAAAACATACAATGTCATCATTATTGTAGGAAAACACATCAAATTTTAATAAAATTTTATGGTGTCCAATCTCTACAACGCATATGACTGTGCACATTGATGCGAATGGTCATGCCTATATGATGATTTCTTAGTTCTGCAAGCACATGGACTTGTAAATGCATACTTATCTTCAAGCAATTGTACATAAAATTGCACAATTTCACTTATATTCACATATTATCATCATATACCACATTGCATAATAAATATGAGATGAATTAATTAGAAAATCCAACTAAAACAAACTAAATTAAGAACATAACATCCTCAAACATTCAAAACATAAAAAACTAATTTAAACATTAATAAGGCACACCAATATAACATTGTTCAAAGGAAACACAACTATTAAAACAACCATTATTCAAAACTAATAAAAAGAAATTACTTCTAAAGAATCGAGCTCATTCATCAGTGGATATGGACTCTTCTTCTTCATCATGTGGTTCCTCATGGATCGATGGATATGGTGGTGGAATAAAATTCTAGAAATTAAAGAAATCTAGGAGATTATAGTTCATCATCTTCACTATATGATTTCAATCATGGTATCACCCAATCTTTGGACTTTCAAACTCATTTAAGTAATGTTAGAGTCCATCACCCTAACTTGAAGCTCTAAGTCATCTAACCTTTATATAACATTGTTCAAATCAATATCTTATGCCTGTTCTTCCTCCTGCTCTTCTAGTTTAGCTTGTGGAGCAGCTGGTTGAATGATAATTATTCTTCCTCTAACGTCCTTCCTAACCAACCCATAGCTTCCATTATGTAAGTGTCAATCAAATAGCAACCTTTAACTTTATCAAAGGGCATGTCTTAACAACCTTTAACTTTATCGAAGGGCATGTCTTTAGTGACAAAGCCTAGATAGGTGGTTATGGTGGTGATCAATCCCCCTATTGTGATAGCCCCGATTACCTTTATAGCTACATCCCTGAATTTGCATGATAAATATCAAGCTTTCTATCATTAACCATGCAGTACAAAATGTTAAGTTCAATGGTTAAAACTATAAAATCCCCTTCTTTCCTTGAAAATAAAGAGAAGGACATAAGCCTATGTAAGTATTTCAAAGCCGGTGATAGAATACGGGACTTTTGCACTGACCTAGCCTTATAGAAAACATTTATCTCGCTTGTAATTTCTCTTCAAAAGAGACATCCCTATCATACTCAACATTAGCATTTTGGTCCTTAGGGAAATGAAACACATCATTAAGCTTAAACAATCCTAGTTGTTGCTCTTCATTCCTAAGCAAAAGGTTAACATGAGAGTATGCTCATCAAAGTTAAAAGAAGAGAGAAATTCATATGTTGCTCTCATATAGGTAGGGATTTTCATAATCACAAAATCACTCCAACCCATCCTATTCATATACGTAATGACTTCATCTAACAAATTAATTTTCCTTAAAGATAAAGCACACATATATCTATTAGGGACTATTTTTCTATTTATCATTTGCTTAAAATTCTTCCTATACCCCTCATGCCTAAAATTAATGAGTTTAGGAAAGGGTTTTACTATTCTTTATTTATTAGCACCACCTAGATTGTTAGATTTACCACTAACCCTTTTTCCTTTTGGCGGAGGATTGGATTTCTTGCTTGCCTAAGTTTTCTTCCTTTGTTCTGTTTCCTTGTTAAAAGCAACTTGAATGAAAAATTTATTTAAAATGGAAAAAGAAGAAGAGGTAGAAGAAAATTATATAGTTCTTTGAGTGAAAGAGTGAAATTTGAATGGAAGAGAAAAAATTAAGAGAACTGGTAGATAAAATGATAATGTGAGAGAAGATTTTAATGGAAAAATGGAAGTAGAGAAGTAGTTATGGGTTTAATTTTTAAAACCATAGAAAAGAGGAAGTGGGAAGTTGGGAAAATAAGGAGACTCCCACTTAAAAAATGAAAAGTCATTATTTGAATTTTAAATCTGCAAATGATGCATGACTATGCGCCTCGACACACATGACCATGCCTGATTATTAATTTTCAGATCACAGGGCTAAACAATAGGGTGTGCAACCTAACTAGTTGGTAAAATAAATCAACATTCAAATATTTTCATACACATTGCATCACAACACAACATCATATTGAATCACCAAAATTTTCACACATTTTTAAACTTATGAAACTCTTTTAGAGATCCTCCTCATCTTCATTTTCCTAAAAATATAAAACACAACATACATTAAAAACTAAACTAAGAAATTTGCAAAAAGATAAATTAACAAATAATGAACATAAAACTAAATAAACAAGCTTGGTTTAGCCTCTAAAAAGTGCTCTTTTAAGGTCTTTAAGCTAGACCATAACATTCATCACTTGTTTGAATCTCTTGAGTAGACAACTTGGTGAAAGTTCTCAATTGTGACTTCATGATACATCTTTAACCTTTGCCTATTAACTTTGAACTTTTCTCCTTATGTGTTGCTTAGTTTTACAGCTCTATGAGGATATGCTTAATATATAATAAATAATCCTAACCATCTACTCTTTAGCTTCCCTGGAAATAATTTGAGCCTTGAATTGAAAAGCAATACTTGATCACCTTCCTTGAACTTTTTACTCCTAAATTTTGCATTATTCCACCTCTTTATGTGCTTTTTGTAAATCGTTGAATTCTCATGCAACTTCTTTAATCTCTTCTAACTCACTCAACTGCAAAATCCTTTTTTCGGCTACCTTCTTGAAGTTATAATTCAATGCCTTAGCCGCCCAATAGGCCTTATGCTCAAGCTTAGTGGGAAGATGACATGTTGTGATATATAGTAATCTAAATGAAGACATTCCAATCGGTGTTTTTTAAGCAGTTCTATATACCCATAAAGCATCATCAAACTTCCTTTCTCATTCCTTCCTTGACTTGCTTATTATTTTTTCTAAAATTTTCTTCAACTCTTGATTGCTTACCTCTACTTGCCCAATTATTTAAGGGTGATAAGATGTTGCTACTTTATGTTTCACCCTAGCTAATAAAACTTCTATATTTCTATAAGTAGAATGTGTTCCCCCATCACTTATGATAGCTCTAGGCATCCTAAATTTAGAGAATAGTTTCATTAAGAACTTAAAAACAATTCTTACACCATTAGCTGGACAAGCTTAATCTTATGCCCATTTTGATACATAATCTATACAAACAATTATGTACTTATTGCCCTCTAAAGAGGGAAATGGCCCTATGAAATTAATGCCCTAAATATCAAATATTTCAACCTTTAGGATCCCTGATTGAAGCATTTAATCTTTCTTTTAGATGTTGCCACTCCTTTAACATGCTTCGCAATTGAGCATCAATTTTTGAGCATCTTGAAAAAGTGTCGGCCAATAAAATCCTATTTTAAGAACCTTAGCATTTTTTCTTTATGGACCAAAATGTCCACCACTAACCATCCCGTGACAATATTGAAAAACTAATTCAATTTCTTTATTTGATATGCACCTCCTAACCATGCCATTATTATAAAATTTCCATAAGAAAGGATTATCCCACAAGTAGAATTTGAAGTTATGAATCAACTTCTTCTTTTATTAACCAGTGAAAACATTTGCCATTAACTTTCCACACAAAATGAAATTGGCTATATCAGCAAACTAAGGAGCATCCATGAGCTCCATAACCAAAAGCATCTCATCGGGAAATATCTCCTTGATCACTTTTTTCTTGATATAACTCCAACCTTGATAAATGATCAACCACTACATTTTTTGATCCCTTTTTATCTATAATTTCAATTTTAAATTCTTATAGTAGAAGTACAAACCTAATGAGCCTTGGTCTTGAATCCTTCTTATTAATCATGTACTTCAATGTTGCATAATCTGTATACACTACTACTTTAGAGCCAAGAAGATAGGACCTAAACTTGTCAAATGCAAAAATGACCACTGACATCTCCTTCTCTATAGTAGCTTAATTCATAATAGATCATATGTAGCTTATTTTCTTTCCTTTGACCAAGCACATCTTTTATTGCATGGTCACTTAGATCATATATTAATTGAAAAGGTAAGTTCCAATATGGTGCCACCACTATAGGTGCTAAAATGAGTGCCTCTTTTCACCTATTAAAAGCTAAATCTTGCACTTATTAGTAAAAATAAAAAGTGAATCTTTCTTAAGCAACTTATAAAGGGGCTTAGAAAGTTTAGAAAAATCCTTAATGAACCATTTGTAGAAGCCTACATGACTAAGGAAACTTTTAACACCCTTCACATTTATAGGATATTATAACTTCTCAACACCCATTCAAAATCTGCCTCTCCATCCTTTCACGTCACTATTAATCCTACCCATACCATGTAATGTTCCTTTACTAATCCTTCCCAAACCATGCAACGTTCCCATCCTATGACTCTCCACTCAACAACCATGTCCAGACATCAGGCTAATATTTTGAGTCTATCTTAACCTCAACCTCTTGATTCCCTCCATAGTGAACCTTCCTCTTTTTCCTAAACCAATAAATTTTCACATTGGCATGAGGCCATGAGTGATGAAATTATAGTCTTATTACATAACCAGACATGGGTTTTGGTTCCTCCCCTGAAGGATAAAAATATTATGGGCAATAAATGACTATACCATGTGAAAAAAAATTTAAATGGTACTATTTTAAGGTTTAAAGCTTAATTGGTTACCCAGGGGTACACTTAATAATTTAGGGTTGATTATAAGGAGACGTTTAGTCCAGTGGTTAAAGCTAGTATTATTCAAACTATCATTCCATTGGTAGCCATGCAAAAGTGGAGTATTAAAAAGTTGGACATTTCTAATGCCTTTTTACATGGGTTTCTTGATAAAGAGGTGTATATTAAGTTTCATAATACATAACGTAGTGGAAAAAAAAACTTTTAACCACAAAAACCATAACTCAAATCCATGTAATTTGACTTAGATTAATTGAGAGGGTTTTCAAACACTCACCAAGATTATCTAATAACAATATATTTGGAAGGAAGAGAGGGGGTTCACTCTGGTGACACCCTACCTCAAGCATTTCATGTCTTCTTATCGGATTAAAATGTCATCAAAAGATCACATCCTCTATAGTAAAACAAGATGATCTAAAGTAAATTAGGTCTGCTAAAACCGTTGTTGTATCAAAAAATATTTTCTCTTTTCACAACGTGTTTCTCTCTATGTCTTTTCTTTTCACAAAAGAAGTGTAGGAAGAAGGAGGAGAAAAGGTAGATTAACCCTTAAACATAAACCTTAGAGACTGAGATGTATTTATATCCATCATTTCAAGGGTTTCATACATCTCCACTTACCAAAACAGTTTTGGTAAGTCTAATTTTTTTTAAAAAAAAAAATTTAATTATAATTCTAAATAAGAATCCTTTCCTATTTATTTTAGATTACTCCTACCTTAAATAAATTAAGGAATAAATAAATAAATTCTAATATATATATATATATATATATATATATATATATTACTGGAGAAGAAAATCAATATATTGCTTATATAGCTTACCCCTTAGACCTTTTTGAAGAAGGTTCTGGCGAACTTAAAAAGCCACCTACAGACGCTTTATGCCCAATCATTCCGGATAACACTTGCATCCTCTGTATTACCGCAGCTGGTGACCTGATGACAGGGGAGCCAGCGATCGAAGCCCTGGTTGCATCCTCTGTATTACCGCGGCTGGTGACTTAATGGCAGGGAAGCCGGCGACCGAAGCCCCGGTGAACGGCGATTGTAACAATAACGGTCCTAAGGTAGTGAAATTCCTTGTCGGGTAAGTTCCGACCCGCACGATATATATATATATATATATATATATATATATATATATATATATATATATATATATATATATATATATATATTATTTATTTATTTATTTATTTACATAGAGATATTCATTGAGCTTATTAACCTAAGTCTACTTTAGACCTGTTTTAAGTGTGCGACCCTATAGGTTTACACAACGTTGGTAGTGGGGCTAAAATTTCCATTTTAGACCACAAGTCATAATTGGTCTCTAGCAAGACATTATGACTACCCAAGTTATGTGAAGGCTGATAATCCGACATTACCTAATACATAGTGTGTAATAGAGTCCTTTTATCACATGATATCCTGATTGAACATAAGACATGAATTATGTCATCCTTATATTGTGCAATCATATTGTTTCTCGATTCCAAGTAGACTGACACTGATAACTCTTTATCATTCTAGTATGGTCATGCATTTCTCTTCGGTCTAACTCATCAAGGGGCCCAATAGCTATCTTCTCAAAATAACTTAGGGATAAATTTCATCTTAACCACTCACATTCCTCACATAACTCATTCTATATCCAATCACAACATGTTTGATCATTTGGTTAAAGTATGGTGTAGGGATGTGTCAAAATACAGAACTTATCATGTAGGAAACCATCGTGATCTCAAGTTAGATGACTCAAATAATACTATTATGATGAGAATTATCTATGACAATAATCCATATGGTATTCTCATAGTAGGTCGATCCAGTACATTATTTCCCTAAATATGTACCTATGAGTTTGACTTAATATCTCATATACATGATTAATAAAACTTAATCATCAGTCAACCTCATACTAGTCTTTATTCATTGTTATTCCCACAACAATAATTGACTAAGGATAGTTAGACTAGAATTCAAGTATCACCTAAGAGTTTTACTATTAAGTCATGTAATTGATGATCTTAGTAGAATTAACTAATTAAGGATAATACTAGAATTAGTCAGTAATAATAAAAAAAGCCTTTTTATTATTAAAATAAAAAAATGACAATGTTAAAGTATGGTCATTACATAATTGGCCTAGGACATATTACTGACAGTGTATATGGCTCAACCTCAAGGGTTTGTTGATCCTTCCAAATCAGATTATGTGTGCTTACTAAAACGATCTCTCTATGGTCTTAAGCAAGTGAGTTTTTACTTCAATTTTGGTTCAATGCCTCGAAAGTAGACTCCTCGTTGTTTATTTTTCATGAAGGTACTGATTCCTTATTTGTTCTTATTTATGTGAATGACATTATTGTCACCGGCTCTTCTTCTAGTTTAATGGACAAATTTCTCCAATCTCTTCAATCTGAATTTCCGGTTCGCGATGTTGCTCCTCTTCACTACTTTCTTGGTATGGCATAGCATTACATCATCGGAAGTACCTCCATGATCTCTTGGTTAAAAAAGGGATGGACAATGCCAAACCATGTCATTCACCGATGGCTACTACTCCCTCATTGAGAAAAGCTTCAGGCACTTTACTAGCTGATGGTGAGCAGTATCACCATGTGGTTGGCGCATTGCAGTATGCCACCATGCCACATCTTGAAATAGAGAACTTTAGTACATAGAGAACTTTAGGGGCCTTTTACATAGAGAACTTAAGTACTTGTAATGTTGTTTTATGACCAAAAGTGTGAGACAATTATAAAATTTTATCATGGATAAGGCCATGCAGGTATCCTGCGCATTCTTCTGGAGGTAGATGGAAATTCCCTGGAATTATTGCTTATCAAGGGCCAAATCTTGACCCTGAGGAAATCTTTAGGAGCCAACTTAGCTAAAGATTTTCTGTAGTCATAATGCATGAATTTTTACTAGTTAATAATCTCTAATTAGGCCTTTTTCTTTGTTTTACTGATCTTGATCAAGATAAGCATATAATCATGCAAATTAAGAAATCAATTTAGAGAATATGAATATCAATTTTCTTTAGCAACATTACTAAGATTCTATAGGATAAAGTTTTTTTTTTTTTTTCATTAATTCATTTCATCGTTTGAAGCAAATTGATGATCACTATAAGAAATTGATCGATATGATTCACATATATATATACACTCCTAGTGGATCTGGCTGCTATAGTGATATTAAAAAAACAAAAAAAACCTGTTGTTCTTAGATACCTCCAGGCTATTTCGATTTCAATAAATTTCGATTGTTTTTTATTAAAAAAAGAAGGGAAATTCTTTCTTTAAGATCCTAATGTACGATTCATCTTTGTGTAGCCAAACCTCCTTGTTGAATTACGTAGAATAAGACTTGAAGGGTTAATATAACAGGTACAAGATAATAATTTTGTTTGTCCTTTCATGTCCCATTTCTCGGGCAATCACTTCTGCCAACTTGAAGAAATCAGTTGTTTATATGACACAGTTTCCCTTCAGAAAATATAACTGTCAAAAGAATGTTTACTGAAGACCTAGTGGAATTCATTAGAATATTCAAATATGCATATCTCCCCAGTTTAGGACAGATCCCTGGTTTTAACTTTCGAAGCTACTTCTGTATAGTATATGTGTGAGAAACGCCAGATGGGATCTCAACAGAAAGGTAACTTACGAACTTTGTACATTGATACCAAACTGTGAGGTGTAATTCATGTATTTTGTTGCTCATGCAGCTTATAAACACTGCATATAGTGTTATTACTCCATTTATAATTTAAACTATAAGTAAATAAATTAAATCTTGTACAAGAATGTACAACTTTGGAAAAGATAAAATCTTAAGGCTTATGTATAATGCTAAAAATCCGATTCAAATATATGCCAATGGCATTTGTTCTTCTGAAACACTCACACGTCTTGATGATATGAGTCTAGTGTCTAGGCCTTCCATTTCTTCTGTTTATTCTAGAAAATGTTATCGATAATTATTTGCACATCCGATGCTCAACTCTAGTTTTTGTTTATGCTGTGTAGGTGGAGGGAGTGAAGCTAGGTGGCTATACGTGATCTAACAAGGCTCTCCTCTCAAACATATAAGCTCAGCTATGAAAATGCCATCATCTTGCTGTTAACAAAAAAAAAAAAAAAAAGAGCCGCCCATCAATCAAATGAAATAAAAAGGGGACAAAACTTTATGCATTGGATTCAAAATTGTCAAAAGAATACAGTGCATAGATACGTTGCACAAAAATGTGAGGAAGCTGGCATTTCCCTGCATCAGATATGTTTCTGCCTCCGACACGGTGAAAAATGGCCCTCACATGTATCGGGCCGTTTTTCTAATTTTTAAAAATTAGGAAACGCATTTCCTCGGTTCATCTGGAATGGGAAGGAGAAGAAAATTAATCCCAAATCAACAGCAATTCTCAAATCAAGAAGAAATTTATCTAGAAGAAAGGAAAAAAATCCAAATAAGCAATAAAAAAGAAAACAGAATTTAAATTTGATTAGGAAAATACCCAAATCAAAAAGCAAAAGGATTCCTAAATTGAAAAGGAAAACAATACAAGTTCAATATAAATAAACTCAAGCAATATAAATTCAAACCATCCTACTTCACACATACTTGAAAAACACAAAATCATCTTCCTCTGGTAAGCTTTCTTTTTTTCCTCCATATCATTTTTTTTCTATTGGCTTGCTGTCCTCATCATTCTATTCTGCTGTCTTCTTGTTCTTCATCTTTCTTTGATTGTCATAGCTTTGATTTTTTATTAGGAGGTGGAAGGGTGGATTTTTTTTATTATGCATAAGGTTTTTGATTTTGGGTGGCTGTGTTCTTCTCTTCTTTGATCAACAGGATGGGTTTTCTTTTTTATGTGGGTTTGTTTGCTTTGGTAATCAATAAAACATATAATTAAATTGATGCATGTGATGTGCTTATTTTTTATTGATAATTAAATTAATAGATGATGGTCATATCATGTCTTTTTTTTTATTATTATTTTATGACTTTTTTATTTTTTATTATTTATGTTATTTATATTTATTATAGAACTTATTTATATTTGTTTTTAATTTAATTTAATTTAATTTATATTATTATTATTATTATTATTATTATTATTATTATTATTATTTATTCAGTTAGCTTTAATTTTTGAAAGTAATTATAATAATGGTAATTTTTATTTAGATCCATATTTTTTTTAACTATTTCTATATAAAATTGAAAATTACAAAAATGTTATATTTTAATATTTATATACATACCCCTATATTTTTAATATTTATATGTATATACCCCTATATTTTTAATATTTACACATATCCCCACGTATCTCTATCCTATATTTTTTAAAAACAAGTTTTCCATATCTGTATCTGTATCCGTGTTTCCTCATATCCGCATATCCATCTCCATGCAAGTTAGGTGCATACGTATAGATAGATCATGTCCAACTATATAATGGCAGCTGTCAACAGACAAGAAAACTACATTCAAGCATTGCTACAGGTATAGCTGAATCAATTCATCACTAACAACAGATGAAGTGAGCAAACTGAGATCTTTGAAGAGTAATGTTAGGTGCTGAGGGGGAGTATAAACCCTCGCAGATGTTTCAACCTCCATCTTTGTAGGAATGGACACACCAAAATCAATGGGGCGTAAGGCAGGAGCCAAGCTAAATGATAAAGGTGAGCAAACAAAAAGCAGAGAATCTATATGTAACTATTCATGAACTGAATTTCAATAGCCTATGCAAAGTATTACATCAAGTATCTAAATCTCATATGCTTGCAGCAAATTGCAGTTATTAATCGAAGTAATCGAGTGCTTTATACTTTAGAATAAAATGATAAATTCATCCTATAGATGTAAGATACTTGCTAATGAAGTGCTGAAGCCTTTTCTTCCACTTTCGAGGACACTATATGGCCGCTTAGAGAACTCTTTCCAAACTTCTACACAAAGGAGATACTTGCTAATGAAGAGTTGAAGCCTTTTCATCCATTTTCTTCCCGCCTGACTGCCATTGATTACATTGTCTGGGATGAAAGTGATCTCTTTGTCACCAATAATAATGGAAACAAGGACAAAATTATTGCACGTCGAAGGAGGTATGCAGGGCTTAAGAGGACCATGAGACCAAATGCAAAAAGACCAAGTAAATTACTCATGGCAAGGGACAAAATTGACCCGGATACATTTCCTAAAAACGTAAAGGTATGCCAAAGAGGATTTATGGGGAGCTACATGAGATGAGACTTGGAGAAGGCGAGTTCCATGAATATCCATCTTCATGTGTTTGTGAGAAACCTCAAAATTAATTTATTGAAATTTTGTGTTTTTTGGGCATTTCAGAAATAGGGCTATTGTAACTTTGAATTTGGGAATTTTTAGAGTTTTCTTTGTATTATAAGCGCATTTCACCCATTAACATTTGATAACTTATCCTCCTTGCATGTTTAAATATAAAAATGTTGTTAAATGAGAGAATACATGGGTTTAATTTAATTTTTTTAAAGGATTGTTTTGTCTTTAACCTGTAAAACAAAAACATATTATTTAGATTGGAGGTTTTTAATCAACGGGTTCAAATAGATTTTATAATTCCAGCGGCTAACATATTTGATGACACCATATCATCATGACACCATAGAATTTGTCTAAATTAAATTAAATTTATTACATTAATAATAGAGTTATAACATTATTTTACCATGAACTATTTTTAAAATTATTTTTGCCAATTTCTCCTATTTTTAAAATTATGGCAAATTGTTATATAAACTTTTTAATTTATTACAAATCTATCCACAGTCAAAATAGTTTTTGTTCATGCTGACATGGTATACATGTGTAAATTATTTGCTAATGTGGAAGTTAAAGGAAGAAAGTGATAATTTTTCTAATCTTAACTTTCATTTTATTTGTAAATATATCCTTAACTTTCATTTTATTTGTAGTTCTATCAACTTCACTAACTATTTTAATTTTATTGAATTTTAAATTATATTTAGAGATGTGACATTTTTATATGATCATGTGCATATTTTTATAAAAGAAATTTATTAAATATTCATAAAAATATATTAAAATTTTTGTCATATATTTTTTTTTACTAGATTGTGATTTCAACTTATTAAAATAATAAATAAAATCAAGTGATTGTGATGAAATTTAATGCAACAACTATAATTGAACTAAAAGAAATTAAAAAAAAAGACACACTAATTTAGGTTAGAAAAGATTTTAATATCTAAAAAATAATTAATTAAAATTTTAGAATTTATATGATAGAAGTAAAAATATATTTTAGCAAATGGCTTACCGAATCCATTGGTCTACTTTCACTTTTTTTTTTTTTTGGCAAATTTACTTTAAAGAAGATACAATACTTTCATTTAAAATTAAATAAAATTGAAATAATTAGTGAAATTGATTGATATGCAAAGAAAATGAAAGTTAAGGATACATTTGCATATAAGATGAAAGTTAAGAATAGAAAAATTATCAATTTTGTCTTCTAATTTCCAAATCAGCAAATAATTTACATATGTATGTCATATCAACGTAGGCACACACTTTTTTGACTATAGATAGATTTGCAATAAATCGAAATGTGCATATATCAATTCGCTATAATTTTTTTTTAAATAGATTCATCATAATTTTAAAAATAGGATAGATTGTCAAAAATGACTAAATTCATGGTAGAATAATGTAATAATAATATTATCCTTTTTTCATAAATTTTATTTTAATATTTATATTTTACAATTTGAACATATAATGTAACATAACTATAAATTTCACTATAAACATCTTCACTAAGGGATGACATAATCCAGGACAATAGCATTTGATCTTTCTGCACCTATACATCATATTGTGGATTGTCAATTTGTTGAGTTGGGTCTGAGGGAGAAGGAATTCTTCTTGAAGTGGAGATGCATCAGCTGCAATAAAAGAGTTCAAATTTTGATAGTTAAGAAGAGGAATAAATTGTGTTTCCATGCAAGATAGTTCTTTGGAGTGAGTTTATGGCAAATGATTATTGAGCAGATGAAACAACTTATGGTTGTGAGGAAGAAGAAGCAGGGATGATTTGTGATCAGGTTGCCATATGCTCTGATACCATGTAAAGGCAATGATATATTTGGCAAACGTAAAATCAGAATTGCTATATTGCTGATTGAGAGTTCTACAATATATGAGATAGAACAAAATATTGTTATGATAGATACAATAACAAACTAAGAGATAGAGTTGTGTTAACAAATCTAACCGAGTAAATTACCAAAAAAAATAGAAAATTTAAAGTTTACTTAAATAAAAAATATATTATAAATGAATTTTTATCATAATCTTATCATGATATCTTTTTTACCATAATTTGTAATTCAAATGTGAAAAATATTACATAATGTAAAAAATTTTATTTTTATTTTCAGATATGAAAATGTTACATAAAGATAAATTATTTTTTAATGTTAAATTTTTTAAAGTGATATAAATGGTAAATAAATAAAAAAAAATGGTATATATGGTAGAAAAATAAAATTTTGAGGACAAAAAAAGAATTTAGGTTACATGAATTTCACTTTAATCTAAATTTTTTTTTGTCTTTAAGATTTTATTTTTCTCCCATTTATACCAATTTTTTTTATTTTTAGTAAAATTAACATAAGCATAAATTAGTATAATAAAAATAAAAATTAAAGATGTCATAATATATTTATTAAGAAAAAATATCGACTAATATATTGGACCAACTTTCATGGTAATTTTCGTAATTTACCCTCTTTGGACATTTTTTGCTGTTTTCCGACAAATTTTTTTATTTTTTTTTAAAAGGCAGGTTCAATAAGTTTCAACCTCTTATGAATCCTAATTATTAATGACATTAATTCTCTTTATCAAGTTCAACTCCTACCTGCTTTCTGATTCCACTTTTAAGCTTTTTTTTTTTTTTTTATGGTAAAAAATATTTTACTAATTTACTATAGTTAAGCAAACAAAAGCTATTAGCCGTCCTCGTAATGCTTATTATATAGATAGAAAAATTTTCACCTATGTTACTATAGATGGTGATTTTATAAGAAAAAAAGAAGTACCAATTATATTGCCCTGCCGATTGACAATCCAAACTTTTATTTTATGCAAATGATTGAGCTTTATTTGATTAATTAAGGCTGTAAAATCAACATGTGCACAGCGTACAAGTTGATGAAAAGAACCTCACTTAGAGCTAAGCAAACAAAAGGGAGAGCGGGAAGACGATACCAGCTAGCTTCTCCAATGCATGAAACAAAATATAACACCAGTTGCAACACCGACACACTTAAAGACCAGACAAGACAACAGACCCATGTTCGATCTCCATTCGAACATTATTTATTCAGCACCATACACACACTAAAGCAAGTTGAGTTTCACGAAGAACCTTTTGAGACATCTTCACAGAGGTTCGAAAGGAAGTTGCACAAACCGGAAGCTGTAATAATTGACGCCAGTGTAAACACCATCAGAATGTTTGCTGGTAACGACGCTGCCATCGACAGAAAGCCTGTCCTTCTGAGAATAGGAGAAGGGAACACTACATTTGCCTCGCGTTGCTATATAGTTAACTTTAGCCCTACTCATAGGCGGCACAATAGTTGTATATGTAGCCGATCCCTCTTTTTCATCTCCTTTTTCATCATTCCACTCAAAATTCCCACTTGCCTCGAAGGAAACTTCAACTTTTCCATCAGCAATAAATGGTACACCACACCTGAAGTTGGTTGTGACGCCTGCCTTTATTGAGACCCCGCGGGTAAAAGAAGTAGAGGTGTATTCTTTATATCTAATGGGGATACTAAAAGAAGATTGAGCCGTTGTATTATTTTCAGCAGTTCCCTGGCCTGCTAGAACAGGGGTCTCTTCATATATTCGAGACTTATCCAGGTGATATATGACATCAAAGATATCTCTTTCGAGAACAAGTTCTTCCACTTTCAACCTTGCTTCTTTGGTAATAGTATCGACCGCCGCATTAAGACACTCTGTCTTAAAGTCGGCGGTAAGACTGGTACAGAAATTGTTGTTAGCTGCACTGCGAAGTGCGATGGTATTGTCATCAACTTTTGCTGGCCAAAACAAGGTGCCAATGTCTTTGCCATCTTCATCAGTTGAATCTGCCCAGATCCAGTTAGGGCTAAGTCTCCAAAACTTGCCAAAATAATCAGACTTTATGCGAATGTGCCCACTAGGAGTCGTTGTTATCTCGTAGGCTGTTGCCTTCTCATTACCATCTTCGGATGAGAATTGCAGGTAGGGAAGGCCCTGGAACCAGTAAGCTTTGAGGTACTTTTCATTGGAGCCTTTGAAGTTTACATGCTTGGGCAGAATAACAAATGAATCCCAATCCATGAAATTGAAATCATAGATAGGTATATGTCGAGTGCCATTATCTGATGTATGAATTTGAAGACGAGCATAGAATAAGTCGACTGAACCCCCAGACATTGATGCCAGTCGACAGCCAGTGTAAACGTGAATCAAGTTGATGGAGCCATTAGGAGATAAAGTTGGCTCAAACAAGGTACATGACCATTTGGATGCATCTTCCTCCGGTTGATCGGAGCCACCAACAATGTAAATATCCCCTGCACCGTTGCCTTCTTTCCTCCAGTATTTATTGTTAGAACAGAATCGTATGTGAACATACTTGCTGTCAACTTTTGTGCTCTCAATGGCAACCTTCACTTCTGGGCTAAAAACATTCTCTTCTATAGTACCTACCAGCCCAGCATATCCTTCAGGTCCAGTCATGTAACTTACGTAGCGACCAGAGGAATTGCATTTGATCGCAGCTAACTTGGGAAGTACAGGTGCCATCATATATAGTCACTGTGTGCTAATGATTCAACCTGTTTGAGAAATTGAAAAACAATTAATTTGTTTTTATATATATAGTAGTATCAGAAGTAATATGAAATTGAAGTACAACATCCATCGATCTGGGAGATAAAATAATAATAATAGAATAAAAATGTATACTTTCCAGTAGTAGCGAGCTAGATTCAGATAAAATGAAATACAAAGAATAAAAACGAAAGAAATACTTACAATAGATGATAATATATATCCTCTTCTTGGAGGTAGCTAGCTTGGGGTTTCTCATGTTGCTCCTCTCTATTTATAGACGCTAAACCAACAAGGATATAAGTGCATTCACATTTTTAGGTTGAAAAATGATAAATGAGTGCTTTACATTTTGGTTGAAAAATAACTAAAAGTCAGGGCGTAGGTATGTTATGTGATGAAGATGTGTAAGAGGTTAGATGTTAGATGTTAGCATTTAATTTTTCAGCATTCTTTCTTTTTGAAAATAAGCAATTAAAACTCATGACATTTTTGTCAAGATGTTAGCTTAAAAAATATTAATATAAATTTTATTAATGTATATTCTTTTTGCCTAATTTTATTTTTGTTATGTCTAAAATAAATTTTTAATTACTTTTTTTTATTTACTTTTAGTTTTATTCTCTGAAAAATTATACATACATTATTTAGGCAATTTCAATGAAATTTCATGTATGTAAACCCATCATCATATGAGGCACCCAATAATGACACGCAATACACTGCATATAAATGATTTGTTGGTTTATTTTCGAGAGGTGCTACTGCTTGGAAGAATGCAGGCCAAGCTTCAAAACCTGACCCTTTGATGTTAATATGAAACCTTGCTCTAGCCGTAAACGTTTGGCTCCAAATTGTCTCAGAGTTCATATTGGATTTTTCATTCGTTATGACATATTATGAAATAATTACATATAAAAGAAAAAAAAAATGACAAGAAAGAAGGGGACCAAATGTATTATTGATATAATGACAAAGACATTGTAATTAAGAACTCATAAATGAGAAAAAATAAATCATAAATAAAACAGGGAAAACGGGGACCAGACTTTCAAATAGGAAACAAACACATGTGCCAAACATGAAAGCATCATTTTGGCCAATTCTCATATTCTTTTTTTTTTCCCCTTATTTTTCAACTTAACAATGTGTAAAGGTGACCAAATTTTAAAAAGAAAATTATATTTTTTTGAAGTTTAACGTAATAATATTTTTTTCTTATTTAAAAAATTAATTTTTTTGCATTTTTAATTTTAATTTTGTTAATATTTTTAATTTTTTTTTACATATTTCTCATTTAAAAAAAAAAAAAACAACGCCATTGTTTCTTTTTGATAAATTTTTTTCTTTTCGATTTATGAAAATTTTGAAAAATGTTCAAATACGTGTAAAAAAATTGTTTATTTTAGATTTAAAATGTACCCATTATTTATTAAAGTGGAAAAAAAATATATTTTTAAATGGTAGCCAACAAAAGGAGATAAAAAAAAATCAATCCATTGGCATGGGTTGTTCCTATTTAACAAGGTCTCGGATTCTAATTTTGATAAATGCAATTACATTGTTAGGAGATTTTTAGCACTCTTATTATTTTACTTTGGTTGAATCGACTTAATTAAAATTTAATAAATTATAGATATTGATTGTTAAAAAAAAAAAAAAAGAAAGAATTTTTTTCCTTTTTTTAAATAAAAACATTTAATCAATGTTTTCTATAATTACTTTGTAAATTTTTTTAGTGTTATTCCCCCAATTTCTTCATTCATATATCTATTTTTTCTCTAGTAATTTTTTTTCTCGCCTTTTCTTTATTCTATTTGACGCTGGCCACAATAGATGAAATGGGAAATTACATAAGAAAAATCTCAATCTTTAGGGTATTTTCAAATAAAAATTGATTCAATTTTTTTTTTAAATTAAACCACAACCTTTAAAATATTATAAAAAAAAGTCCTCCTTAAATGACTGTACTGGTAATAAGAGATAAATTTTTTTTTTATCCATGAGACCCACTTGGATGATTGTACTAATAACAGTAGATGAAACTAATGCATTTGCTCCCAAATTAATATTTTCTCCCCTTCAATTGAGTGTTTTATTTTGAATTAATAGATTATTTAAACAGATAAAAGTATTAATTTGAGGGCAAATATATCAGTTTCATCTTTTGTTACTAGTACAATCATCCAAGGAAGATTTTTTTTAATAACATTTTAAAGATTGTGCTTTGATTTGAAAAAAATAAAATAAAATTAGATAGGATTTTATTTAAAAATACCCTCAAAGGTTAGGGCTTTTTATGCAATATTCCCTAAATGAAAAATATCATGAACCATTGCTTCATCATCAACCACCTTCTTCATGAATTTTTTAAGGCAAAACCTATCTTGAGGCCCCTAAATTTATCAGCTTTTTAGTATTAGGCCCATAAAGTTTCACTTTATATATCTTTGCTATTTTAGTTTTAGAAATATTTGTTTACAATTAAGTGTCAAAAAAAAAAAATCTAAATTGTTGTCTTTAATAGGTTTTGGAGGTTAAAATGGTAATGTATTTTAGAAAATAAATTGAATTAAATACCATTCTTTTATATTAGAATTTATTTTTTATCCTTTTCAATTTGAAAAATATTATTTTTCTTTCATTCATATATACTAAGTTTGAAAATAAAATAAAAGTTGAACCATTATTATTAAAAAAATTAAATTAAATTAAAAATTTTAATTATTTTTCAAATTTATATGAAAGAGAGAAAATATAAGTACAATTCAATTAAAATAAAATAAAAAAATTTGGTTATTATAATTAAAAATGAAAATAAAATAATTTTTAACAAATAAAAAAAAATTAAGTAAAATCATGAAATACAGATTAAATTTAACCACTATAATTACTACAATATAACTAAAAAAAATATTATTTAATCTTTCTAGTTTAGTTTGATAAATAAAACATAATTTTTTTTTATATTTATAATAATTTTTTAAAGGAAAGGGCATTAAAATCAATTTATTATTGAAAGTACATTTTAACCTGTAAAATTTGCTAGAAACACCAATTTACAACTTTTTTTGTCAATTCAAACACTTAACTGTGAGAAAAATTAGTTCAAACACCAAAATAGTAAAAATTGAAATATTTGGCACAATCTATGCATTTCTCCTCTTCTTTATTTTTATTTTTCTTTTTTAATTCCAACTATATTATTTCTAGCAAATCATAGGAAATTATCATCTCTAATTTATTTTTTCACTAGTAAATTACATTTTTAATGCATATATGTATATGCCTATATTTATTATTAAATATACTATTAACAACGACACAATTTTAGTAAATATGTCCTACAAGTCATCTATCAGTCACTAATAACAATTTAACCAAACATATCCTAAGAAAATAGTATTTTAGACATAATTAAAGACATTATTTCATTTTCATTAAGAACAAGCCTCTAAATTATATGCTGGCAATGTTAAATATATGGATGAATTTTGCATTTATATATATATGTGTGTATTATTGCTTGTATATGTATTGATGTAATGTAACACTTTGTTAATTAATACATAGTTGCTATTCTCATAAACAAACTCTAGACTTGGTATCAAAGCAGAAATCCATGACTACTCTTACGTCTTCCTCTTCTTCTTCTTTCTTTTCATCTTCCTTTCACTACTACTATTCCTCCTTGTGCTTCTCCAATTTCTTTTACAACACCTACACATGTTCAACAAACTTTCTCTATCAAATTAACATCTAAAAATTATATTTCTTGAAAACTTCAATTCACTCCTCTACTCAACTCTTATAATCTTCATTGAATCATCAATGGCACTAAACCTCCTCCTCCTCGAGAAATAATAAATTCCTCTACCAACTAATCATCTATCGATCTAAATTACACAGCCTGGTTTCATAAAGATTAGATGCTCTTTTCTTGGTTATTATCTTTCATAACCGTAAGAAGTTTATCCATAGCTCATTGGTCTTACTTCTTCCGTTAAGGTATGGAGAGCCTTAGCAACTACATATAGTATCATTGACAATGCCCAAAAAACTCAGTTGCACAATGAATTACATAATATCTCCAAAGAAAAAAAATTATTTCCCAATATCTCTATCATGCTAAGGCTATCGCTAACTCCTTGGCATTGGTAGGAAAACTTATCTCTTCCTTAGAGTTCACTGCTAATATCTTTAGGAAACTTGAAGTATACTATAATGGCATTATTGGTACTCTTCAGCAGTGACTTGAGCCTGTTTCCTTCAGTGAACTTCATGAGCAGTTGGTGTCCTATAAACTGTTGTTGCAATCTTGAGAACAATCACTTATGATAGCCAATTTGGTTCAGCATCATTCCTCTCCTTTAGCCACCGTCAATCCTCACCAATCATTTAACAATAATCAAGGATGACAAAATCAGCGTGGTGGTTGCCGAGACTTCTATTGCCTGTCAAATTTACAGGTTCATACATATAGCGTCAGACTGTCACCATTATTTTGATGACTCTTTTATCAATCGTAGTTTATGTAACATTTGTGTCCTCAAACATATAATATGTAGATTGAGATTAATAAAAAAAATTAAGTAATTAAATTTTGTCTTAAATTGATTAATATAATTAATTAAGGGGCATAATTTGTATTTAAAATAAAAAAGTAAGGACCTAATATTAATAAAAGGAAGAAATAAAGGATTTAAGAGAAAAGTTGATACTGATGTGTCAAATAGCATGGAGGTTGGGTTGTAAGAGGTAAACACCAGTTACAGAAAATAATAAAATAACATAATAATTATTCATCCCATAAGAATATAGACATAAGGAAGTAAAGGACTTCCTACACTTAAAAAAAAGTTCTCTGCATAACACAGAACCAAGAAGAAGGAATGAAAATACAAGAAAAAATTGAGAAGTAAGAGATAGTTGTTTGATTAAAGCTACAGTTGGTAAGATTTATAGCCAGCATGTTGATCTTTAATTAGTGCAAATCTCGTGATCATTTGTTTTACATACATAAAAAATCTATTTTGGTGAAGGTTTCTTAAAGTCTTGATTTTGATTCAATAAGAGGTGGACTTGTTCTAAGAGGGGATTGAATTAGTTGCAAGAGTCTGGTTAGAGATTGGATCGTCAGGTTAGGTGAGTGGTTTATCTCTCTTTTTGTACTCTTTCAATCAGTTCTTGATATCTACTTTTGGATCTTTTTTTTTTCTTGAGCTTTGAATTTTTGTTGTTTGAATTTATCCAAGCTAAGTTATGCATGTGTAAATTTAAGCTATTATTTTTCATTGTTGATGAATCTTATTCATAACCTCTGCTCACTACAACCTTTAATAATGTAAAAGTTAAATTAATTTTACTAAAATTATCCCCCTTATTACATGAATCTAGCTCTCAATAAATTTAGCTAAGTTTGTAATTGTCTCAAGCTATAAAAAAAAGGAGAGTTGATGAATTACAAACTGCCTGGAAGACTAGTTGATGTTCATATCAACAAAGAATTTTCTCTAGAAAGCTAGTTGCAGTAGGTAAGAGTGAATTAAATCTAGGTGGAGCTTGATTTGCAAAACTACTTGCATCATGCTTAAACATTGCTTGAGTGGTCTGTGTTAGACTATAACCTGACCCATGATTGAAATGTATCTATAAAGTTACTTAAATTTTATTATTTTAAAACTTATACTTATTAAATTGAATGCTTCAAAAAAGAAAAAATCCCAATAATTAATATTAAATATGTAGTTGAGAGCATATGTGACCAATAATGTTGCATTTAAGATTTTGAAGCATATTAAATGATACCATAATGTGGGTTTGGCCTAAGGAAACGGAGCTAATAGGCTATAAAGCCCAAGAAGCCCAAGTTCCCATAAATGTCTCTCTACTCATTTGTACACCTAAAACAAAAGAGAGAGAAAGCTGTTAATAATTATAGGGAACAAATAAAACTAAAAGACCTATCAGAGAAGAGCGTGTCAGCATGGCCCATATAGTAAATTGTCCCTACACGCTTATGTGAAAATTAATCTCCAAAACAATTCCACTTTACTAAAGTCAGGTACACAGGAGGGCTTCGTGTGATAAGGGTGACATCTCCTAGTGTGTGCCTGAACTATGCCAGCTAGCTAAATGCTAGCTTGCAGGGATGAGCATGGCAAAAGAATGAAAGACAACCATATGAATAGTACTCACCTCCACTCTTCAAGTGACATCTAGAAACGGTAAGCCAATATATATAAACCTATGATACAAAAAAAAGTAAGAAAATCAAAAACCCTATCCAAAAACCCTAATTCTCTTATTACTCTCTCCAAGTTTTCCTTACTCACTCGACCATTGGAGTGAGCTCGCTGGGACCTTACCTGGTAAACTCCCTCATCGGTTTCTATTTTGCAGGTACTCTTCTCACTTGGAAATGTAATGGTAGCATCATTGGTGCGATGAGCATGGATCATGATGGTACCAATAGAGAAAAATGGACAGACCTCAGGTCATAGAAACCCACTAGTCACCTTTATTGGACCTAGACACCTCGGCACACCCCCACCCACCCCACTGACCTTTCAGCCCTACTAAACATTAACCCCCACTAACCATAAACCCTACTAAAGCATGTTCATAAAAACCCACTAAAAACCAAACTCAGAGATGACTACTATCATGGTTGTGCTTCATGAGCTTACAACTATTGTCAAAACCTTGAAAGAAAATATGACAGGGAAAAAAGGCTAAGGAGAAGCAGACGTGGAAAGGGCCAAGATAAAGGAAGAGGCCAACAGGGTAATATTCCCTAGAAGAGAGGGAGTTGAGGGGGGACACTGCTAGACAGTTAAAGGATGAGACTAAGACTCAAGTCCGAAGTAGGCATAAGGTTAAGGGTAAGGAGAAGATGGCCACGGATCCCTAAGGATTCATAGGGAACATCAAAGCTTACATGGATTAGGAGTAACTCTTTCAAATGATCTAAAAGGTTATAAAAAGCATGAAACCAAATAAAAAGGGTAAGAGTTTTAATCTCAAGGACACTTCCTCACTTTCTAACACAATTATCAATGACCTTTTCCTTGGAAAATTCAAAATGCTACCTCTAAGCCCCTATGATGGATCAATAAATTTTATCATTTATGTTAACACCTATAGGGCCACTATTCACCTTTAGTCCACTCAAGACTCGGTTATCTATAAGGTGTTTTATACCACTTTGAAGGGCATAACATAGGAATGGTATCAAAGGTTAGATAGTGTATCCATCTCCAGTTTTAGCTTAATTATCTCAGGCTTTTACAACTCGATTCATCACATGTATTCCCATAAGACGTGTCTTGGTGGATCTCCAAAAACTATTATAGAACGACATAGAGTCATTGAAAGACTTCGTAGAAAGGTTTAACAAAGAGGCAGTTCAGGTAGACGACTTAAATATCATTATTGCCATTAAGGCTTTAGCAATGGGGACTGTCTGCAAGCCCCTTTATGACTCTTTGACCTGGCTCCCTCCATCAATGTTCCCTAAGTTGATGGAAAAATCCTTACATCACATACGGTTCAAAGAGTCCAAAATTACAAATGGAAGCAAACCAGATAAAAATAAGCCTACTACCCCTTTCCCTAAAGGGCGAAAGGAGGAAGGGCATATGATCAAAGAGTAGCTAAAAAGTATGAGTTTGGGCCCTAAAAGAGAGATAGGGATAAGAGGAGGATTGATAGAGGTCCCATGCACTATACGTTCAAGGCTAACCCCTAGCCATAATGCTAGTACACTTCTCTCAACACTTCTAGGAGGGGAATCCTCATGTGGATTCAACAATTAGGTGAAAGAGTCAATTAATCAAGGAAAATTGATTTAAAATCCCTTAGAAACAAAGATAGGTGTTACAGATTCCATAAAGGAATGGGGCATGATATAGAGGAATATGTGTAACTTAAAGATGAAATACAAAGGCTGATATGCATTGGTCATTTACAGAGGTTTGTCAGTGGGTCAGTTGGTGATGGAAGGTTTCAATTTGGAAGGGAAAAGATAAAGAGCATAAGAGGCAAAGGGATAAGCCTGCAATAGTGATTAATGTGATCCTTGGGGGTTTTCCAAGGGATGAAAGATCTAGTAGAAAGAGGCATAGAGGAGTGTATTCTATGTTTGCAGTTCTTAGACTTGACCGACATGTCACCTTTTTACCCTGAGATGGAGACTAGCTGGATGGACTGCATGAGGACGCATTAGTAGTGGATGATTGGATTGGGAATGCCCTTTTGAGATAAATGCTTATGGATAATGGAAGTGTAGTGAACCTAATGACCTTGAGTATGTTTAAAGCATTGAACAGATTACCTATTGGCCCTAAAAGAGTGTCTACTCCATTAATAGGCTTTAGGGGGAAGTTAGTGTTGGTACAAGGTTCCACCAGGTTGTTGGTCCAGTTAGGAAATAAGATTCATTATGAGGAATTCATAGTGATAATTATGGTAGTTGATATCCCTTTTGCCTACAATGCAATACTGGGTAGACCTTTCCTGTATAACACAAGTACTAGTACGTGCATAAGATATCTTACTATGAAGATCCCTACCATTTGGGGAGAACTTTATGTAAAGGGAAATCAGTAGGCTTATAGGGAAGCCTGCATGGTAGCCTTGAGAAGGGTAGCAGAGGCACTTCCTATGGAAACGCTTGAGTAGGAGAAAGGAGAAGACAAACCAAAGCTAGTAAGAGAGGTACATGGATAGGAGTTATTTTATGTTAGAAAGGTGAAGTTGGTGGTGGACTTGGAGGAGTCGGTATATTATAATGTGCTCTTTATTTTGAAGGAAAATAAGAATTCTTTTGCTTGTTCCTAGAAAATATCCAAGGGATTAACCTTAAAGTGATGATCCACAAGCTAAAAGTGGATCTGTCCATGAAACCAATAAAGTAGAAGAAGAGAAGGAATGCACTGCGAAGGCAAATTGCCATATCAGATAAAGTGGAAAAACTCCTTAAGGCTAGTTTTATCAAGGAAGTGTACTATATCGATTGTCTTTCTAATGTTTTGTTAGTTAAGAAATCTAGTGGAAAATGGAAAATGTATATTAATTTTGCAAATTTAAACAAGGTTTACCCTAAGGAAAGCTATTTGTTACCAAGAATTGATCAGCTTGTTAACTCTATAGTAGGGAATGAGATATACAACTTCATGGATCTGTACATTAAATATCACCAGATCATAGGGCCATGCCATTTAGCTTGAAAAATGTTGGGGGCTATTGATTAAAGGTCAGTGAATTGAATGTTTAAAAAGCATATTAGGAAAATGATAGAGGTGTATGTTAATGATATGATCATTAAAAGTGAGAAAATGACTATGCCAGGGATTTGAAAGAAGCTTTAGGGGTACTGGACAGATTCGGGATGAAGTTCAATCTATAAAAATATGTCTTTAGAGTAAAAATAGGGAAATTATTAGGGTTTATAATCTTGCAAAGGGGAAACAAGGTGAATCTGGAAAAGATACAAGTAGTCATAGAAATGAAACCCCCCATAGTCTATTAAGGAATTGCAGAGGCTAAACGAGCCCATCATAGCCTTAGGATGCTTTATCTCTTATTCTGCTAAGAGATGTATCTCGTTCTTTCAAGTGCTCAAATGCCTCAAGAACTTCAAGTGGACAGATTAATACTGAAAAGCCTTTGAGGAATTGAAGTCCTTCTTTGGTTCTCCTCCCCTAATTAGTAGGCCAAAATAGGGAGAACCCCCTATATCTATACTTAGCAGTGTTATACAAAACAATAGCTTCAATGCTAGTTAGGGAAGAAGGAGAAAAGTATTTCCTTATATTGAGATATCACCTTCATTTCAGGCATTAAAAACATAATTTATGTAATTAGGTTGCTTGATTTTAGGCTAGAATCAATGTAAATCTACTGTAAATATGGGCTTTATATTCTTAATTTTATTTCCTATTTTGTATTAAAGAATTAGTATAAATACCCTATTAGGCTTGAGGGAATAATCAAGCTAATCATTATTCAGTCTTCATCCTCTCTTCTCTTCTTTTTCTTTTCTATTTTCTCATTATATCAGAGCCTTAGGGCTTGGCTTAAAATTTTCATAATATGCCATGTGAGTAAAAGACCTCTATTTTTAGCAGTTTTTCTACTGTTGCCTAATGAGCATCAGTGTTGTATTTTCTGGTTTGACTATTTAAAAGGCTGTATTTTCTAAACAACAATCTAACTTCCAATAGTGACATCACTTTCTTGTTCTAGCTTTATCTAATTTTTTGGTCTTTGAAAGCATTCCCTTTAATAATGGTAGACATGTCAGATGCCCTAAAACCCTTTTTCTCATCTATTTTTGGTTCTCCAGCTATCACTATTATCACATTACAAGGTAGTAATAATTATAATTCATGGGTAGCATCTATTGAATTATGGTTTATAAGACAAGGATATAGTGACCACTTAGTAAAAAATTCCACTGATATTGAAGAAAAGAATAAGGCTGCATGGATTAAGATTGATGCACAATTATGTAGTTTATTGTGGCATTCTCCAGAGAAAAAATTATTTACCATTTTTTAGTCTTGCAAAATGTGTTACAAAGTTTGGAATAAGGCTAAGTCACTATATACTAATGATATTCAACATATTTATAAGGTAGTACCTAACCTTGTCAATTTGTAGTAAAGTTTTCAAGATATGGCCATTTATTTAGGCCAAGTTGAAACATTGAAAGATGAATTTAATTCTCTTATGCCTCTTTATGATAGTATTATTGAGTAAAAGAACAAGCAAGATAAATTTTTTATAGTATTAGCCTTCATAGGGCTTCAAGCATATTTGTCTTTAGTGTGAGATCATATTCTTACTAGTCTAGTCATTCCTACTCTTGATTAATCATTTTATCATTTACTTCGTATCTCCTTCACTAAGATTGAAACTTTTTTATATGTACTAGCTATACAGAGAAATAGCCAGTAAGGAGATAATCAAAAATGGAAAAGGAAAGGCTCTAAATTTCATTGTACCCATTATGATAAGGGTGGTCATACACGTGACACTTATTGGGCCCTTCATGGTCGACCTCCAAGGAATACTCAAAATAATCAATCGATGGTTCATGTGGCTCAATCTCAAAGAGATGGGATTCTTCTTTTACCAACTGCTCAATCTTAGGGATACAATTCAATTACATTATTTGGGGCTGATTATGATGAATACTTGTAGTATTAAGTGTCAAAACAATAATCATCTTCTTCCATGGTTTCTAGTGCTCAACAAGGTAATTCCTTTACTTGCCTAACACAGTCATCATCCAATGGATCTTGGATATTTAATTCTAGTGCTTTTGATCATATATCTAATAATAAAAACCTTTTATCTACTCTCAACTCTCCATCAGTTTCCTTTATAGTTACCTTATCTTATAGATCATAAATAGTTATTAAAGGAGTAGGAGAAAGAATACCTCTTCCTTTTATTTCTTTAGTCTCGGTCTTATATGCTTTAGAATGCCCTTACAATTTAATTTCCATTAGTAAACTTTCCAAAGGCCTTAATTGTAGAGTAATATTTAACCCTAATTTTGTTTTTGTATAGGATCGAAATACTGGGAAGATGATTGGCAAAGGTCATAAGTCAAATGGATTATTTTATCTTGCTTTCCCTGTCATTCCTACTACCTTTACTTCTGCCCCTTAAGTTGATCTTCTTTATAACTGCATAGGGCATCCTAGTCTTTTCAAACTTCAAAAGATGGTTCCTAGTTTTTTAAAATTGTCTTCCATTAAATGTGAATCATGCAAACTTGGGAAACATACTTATAGTTCTTTTCCTAAGAAATTGAATAATAGAGCCTCTTTTATATTTGATGTTGTTCACTCTAATAGTTGGGGACTAAATCGTGTTAGTTCAAACTTGGGTTTTCATTACTTTGTTACTTTTGTTGATGACTATTCTCATTATACTTGGTTATTTATTATAAAATCTAGATATGAGTTGTTTACTATTTTTCAAAATGTTTTTGCTAAAATTCAAAATCAATTTGGTGTCTCCATTAAAATTTTTCGTAGTGATAATGCATAAGAATACATGTCTTTTCCTTTTCAAGAATTCATGACTTCTCAAGGAATTATTCACTAATCTTCTTATGTATATACCCCTCAACAAAATGGTATAGCTAAAAGAAAAAATCGACACCTTATTGAAACAACTTAAACTATGCTCATCCATTATAATATACCACTTCATTTTTTAGGGGATGCTATCTTAACTGTATGTTATCTAATTAACCAGATGCCTTCTTTAGTTTTGCAACATCAAGGTGTTTAGGTGCACTTGCTTTGTTCATAATCATACTCATGGTAAGGATAAGCTTCATCCCAAAACTATTAAGAATGTTTTTTTAAGATATTCTCGCTTGCATAAGGGTTACAAATGTTATGATCCAATAACAAATAAATTTTTTATCTCAATAGATGGAACCTTTTTTGAGACATCCCCCTATTTTTCACCAACAATAAATCAAATGGGCATAATATATGTTCTTTCAATTCTTATCCTTCCTTTTTCTACTACACCGGATCCCAAACCACTACAAGTCTACTCTAGGAAATGTTCTCTGCCTACTCTTGAGATTCTTCTTATCGATATAGACCAGATAAATATTCCAAGTGACTCATCTCTTAACTGCCAGCTTCTCCAACATTGTTATGCCTTAAACAGAAGAACCTACTCCACCTATTGCCATTATAAAAGGTATTTGTTCTTCTCGTAATCCTCGTCCCATTTATAACTTTTTGAGTTATCATCATTTGTCATCTTCATATTATGTTTTTATATCTAATTTATCCATTGTGCCTATTCCAAAATTTGTTAGTGAAATAGAGGCACATCCTAGTTAGCAACAGGCTATGGTTAAGGAAATGACTACTCTTAATGCTAATAATACTTGGGAGCTAGTTCCATTACCATATGGAAAATCTATAATTAGTGGTCATTGGGTTCATATAGTGAAAGTTGATCCTAATAGCAAGATAGACAGTTTGAAAGCCCGTTAGGTTGCAAAAAGGTACACTCAAGTTTTCGGTCTTAATTATGGAGATACTTTCTCTCCAGTTGCCAAGATTGCCTCTATTCTACTACTTATCTCCCTTGCTAGACCTGGCCATAAGCCGGTTCAGACCCTGAATCGGAATCAAAATCGGTTTAGTCAAAATCGGACTGGAACTAATTAAACCTAAAATCGGGGCTGAACCGGCTTAAAACCGTGGGAGAACCAATTTAAGGGCGGTTCCTCCCTATATGGAACCATGAACTGATGGTTTAGGTTCTGAACTGGTAATTTATATATATATATTTCTATCTTTTTGAATTTTTTATCTAAAATTAACTACTTAATTTATTTTTAGTTAACTAGTCAAAATAAAATATAATTTTTTATTTTTATATTTTATTTTTAATTAAAAATAACTTATTAAAATATCATAATAAATTTTTATTTCAACTTATACAATAAAAAAAATTATACGAAATTGAACTGGTTTAAAACTAGAACCAGCCGGTGTGAACCAAAATCGAAATCGGTCAGTTCTTAAACCGACCATAAACCAGTCCTATTCCCAATTTTGACTTGGTTCCACTGACCTTAGAACTGTGAATCGATGGTTCATGAACCAAAATCAACGGTTCATGAACTGTGGCTAGGCTTATCCCTTGCTATTATACACCAGTAGAGTATTTATCAACTAGACATTAAAAATGCCTTATTACATGGAGAATTGATAAAAGAGGTATATATGAAGCAACCAACAGGTTTTGTTGCTCAGGGGGAGTCTAGGCTTGTTTGTCAATTATAGAAATCTCTTTATGATTTGAAATAATCCTTAAGGGCATGGTTTCGTTACTTAGTACTGTTGTTCAAGACTTTAGAATGTGTAGGAGTAAGGTAGATCACTTAGTATTTTATCGTCATACAACTCATGGAAAATGTAATTATTAAAGAGTGTTGGAGAATCCCATATTAAAAAAGTATACTTGAATGAAGTGGCATATAAGTGGTGTAGATTAGATCTTGACACAAGCTAATTGGTTTTGTGTTACATGGGATCAACCCTATTTATAATTTCACATGTGTATGCGTGGGCCAATACTTTTAAGCCCTATAAATTTCTTAACATAGTATCAAAATGGGTATGGTTCAATTTCTTAATTTCTCAATTTTCCATTTGGATGTCCAATCCCAACGGCCTAATCTAGTTTTGCTGTTACCTTTCAATTAAATAAATACAGCTTTTAAGTGACAACTGTCAAATCTCAATTGCACTTAAGGGGGGGTATTGGAGAATCCCACATTGAAAAAGTATACTTGAATGAAGTGGCTTATAAGTGGTGTAAATTGGACCTTAACACAAACTAATTGGTTTTGTGTTACATGTGCTTAACCCCATTTATAAGTCCACATGTGTATATATGAGTCAACACTCTCAAGGCCCATAAATTTCTTAACATCGTGTTTACTACGTTAGTAAAACTCTTAAGGGTGAAAAAATCAGATACCCCAAGATCAAAAAAATGGCTTTTGCCCTATTAACGTTAGCGAAGCATCTAAGATAGTATTTCAAAGCACATCAAATAGTGGTAAGGATGGACCAGCCATTATGAAAAATATTGTAGAAAGCCGAGACATCAGGAAGGATTGCAGAATGGGTAACAAAAATTAAGGAAAATGAAGTTAAGTATGAACCAAGGAACTTTTTAAAAGCACAGGTATTAGTTGTTTTTATGGCTAAGTGCAGAGAAGAATAAGGCAAACTAGCTGTAGCTAAGCTTTCCCTATGGCTATTTTATATGTATGGAGCTGCCAGTCTAATGGGTGTTAGTGTAAGAGTAATGCTTAAAGGACTAAAAGGAATTAAGTTAGAGTATGCCCTAAAGATTTGGTTTGAGGCCTCCAATAATGTGGTAGAATTTGAGGCCTAGCTAAAGAAGTCAAGCTTGAAGCTTTGATTGTATATAGTGATTCTCAGTTTGTGGTCAATTAAATGGAGCTTTGATTAAAAACAAAAGATAGAGATAAGCTTAAATATATGGCAATGGCAACCAGTGTGGTAGAATAATTGAAGGAGGCAACAATGGATTTTATGCTTGAACAAATCCCCAAGGAGTTTAACTAAGACGCAAATGCACTTTTTAAGATGGTGTACAAAGGGTACGACTTTCCAAGGGGGGTACTGCTGGAACAATTGATGAAGCTAACCTTAAGGGCCAACTAAAATGTGTTAATCATTAAGGGAACCTGCTGGATAAGGCTCATTACTAAGTGATTGGATGTAGGCATACTCCCCGAGTAAGAGGCAGAGGCTAAAAAAGTATGGAGAATTGCTTCAGCCTACACTTTTAATAAGGACATTCTTTACAAGAGGTCAACCATACATCCATGGTTGAGATGTGTCATGAAAAAAAAGAGAGACTATATAATTAGGAAAATTCATAAGGGAATCGGAGTAGCTCATAAAGTACTAGGTTTGGTGGTCTAAAAAGTGCTATTGCAAGGTTATTACTAGCTATCCATGTAGGCAAACGCCAAGGAGCTAGTGGCTAAATATGACAAGTACTAGTATTATAAAAAATATAACCACCTGTCCCCAGCACAATAATAACCACTAGGTGTGGCCTAGCCGTTCGTGCAATGGAGAATGGATATCCTTGGTCCATTTATCTTGATGAAAGGATATAGAAAGTTCTTAATTATTGCCATAGCTCATTTTACTAAATGGGTGGAGGCAGAGCCAGTTGCGCTAATCACTAAAGCAAATATAATAAGTTTTTTTTTAGAAGAGTATAGTGTGTAGGTATAGGATACCCAAGAGGTTAATAATAGACAATAGAAAGTAGTTTGATTGTAAAGAGTTCAGAGAATTTTGCCAAGGCCTCTACATTGACTTGCATTTCACTTCAGTAGTTCACCCCTAAACTACTGGGATGATAGAGGTGTTAAATCAAACCTTGCTATAAGGAATTAAGAAGAGGCTAGATCAGTTGAAGGGAGAATGGGCTGAAGAGTTGTATAGTGTTTTATGGTCCTATTACACAATGCCAAAGGAAGGCATAGGAGAAACCCCTTTCAAATTGGCTTATAGTACAAAAGCGGTTGTCCTAATAGAGATAGGCCTTCTTAACTATTATGTTATAACATACAATTAGGAAGGCAATTATGAAGCTCTTCACATGAATTTGGATTTGCTAAAAGAGTCTAAGGAAGCAGTTGAAATCAAGATAGTAGCTTGTAAGCAGAAGATGGGTTATTTCTATAATAAAAGAGTAAAATAAAGGCATTTCCTCCCAGAAGACCTTGTGTTAATCCATATAGATATTACTAAAGGAAGCATAAGAGTTGGGAAGCTAGAGCCCAACTGGTAAGGACTATATAGAGTAGTTGCAGCTCTAGGACCAACCATTTACAAGCTGGACGAAACCAATGGAAAATGCATGCCCATAACTTAGAACGCTCTTAATATGAAGAAATACCATCAATACAGGTAGTAGTACTATGCTTGCCCCTTTTTTTTTTATTATGTCTTATGTTGCTCTTATCTTTTACGTTTGTAAAGAACATCTAAATTGAATACAATGAAAAAAAGGCATAATGCCATTTGCTATATGTATAGTTCTCTAATAAAATGGACCCCTCAGAATGATACATCGCTTGAGAGGAGTTCTCCAGTAAGAAAAACCCCTTAAAGTGACACATCACTTGAGAGGAGTTCTCTAATAAAATGAACCTTTTAGAGCGATGCATCACTTGAGAGGGGTCCTTCAACAAAGTGAACCCCTCAAAATAATGCAGCATTCGAGAGGAGTTTTCCTTATAATAATTATTTGTTTAAAAATAGCCTCGCATGTAAGAAGCTTTAAAACGACTACAAGAATATAAGGCTTTAGCGATAAATTTTTTGTGAATGGCATCTGAAAAGGATGCAATAAAGATACTTATAGCTACCTTTATTTTCAAAGGGTTGCAAAAGTAACCATCTTTTACGACCATTATAAAATTTTGTCATTATAAGTAATTAAGTTCGGTAGCAAAAAAAAAAAAAATCATTCCCCGTATCTTTTAAAATTTTAGGGTTTAAATTCCCTCATTCACTAAAAAAATAGGAATAAGCTTTGATTTGGAGCTTGAACTTTTCATGAAAGTTCAATTTGGCCCAAAATGACCTTTTTCAACATTTTTTATTCAAAAATTATGCTTACATTTTCTAACAATGGATGGAGCGTGTAATACACATCCATTTTACTCTGTGTCCATAATTAAAAAATTGAATTATAGTGTAATTATGCCTAACTAATTATTCTACAAAAAATAGTCTAACTAACTAAACGTGCCACATATTTTGTATGATCTCTAGCACCATTTCTTGTTCTAGCAATCCTAGAACTATACGAGCTAGAAAAACACCTTTTTATCTTATATGGATATTGATTTTGATCAACACCATCATAAAGAGAGTTAAATCTTAAAATTTCTTAACCTTGCAAGACCTTCTAGAACTTAAAAGGTTCCTCAAAGTCTAATGCACCAATCCCATATATTATGAAAACACTAAAACCAGTTAACAACATTAAATTAAATATGGAGAGGAAATTGATTATAACTATAAAGTTGATTGAGACTGTATCAAATACCAGGAATTGGAAATTCTAGAATCAATAAAGGAAATCTAGCCTGGCTTCTGGAAATGGAAGATTGTGAACTATTATAAAGCCCATTTCCATCACTAATAAAAGTGTGAGTCTGATAGCTAATGTTTTTACAATTGTTACATCTAAAGTTTCATAGAAAAGACACCACATAGAGAAGATAACAACACATGTACAATCACCTGTAATCATACCAGCAACTAATGATTTTGATTTTGAGCAAATAGTAACACCAAAAGATAGTTTTATTGTTTCTTTCGCTCCTCTTATCATCCCAGTCCCATATTCTTGTCTTTCTTGGTATCAAAAGTTAAATTCCTATCAAATAAAAGGAAAAAAATTGAAAAAAAACAAGAATCCCCATATGCCTTTATTAATTGATACCTCCTCATATTGCCCTTCCTTCAAAAATTGAAACCCTCAAGCTCTTTATTTTTTATACATTCTTTAAGATGTGAAAGAAAATACTATGCTAGTGAGAACAATGCTAGCAATATGAAACAATCACAGTTGAAGTATAAGCTCAAATTTTGGATTTTCTCGAACCCATCAAGACTATGTTTATAGTCTCAACCACTTGTATCTTCCTTATCATCACCTTCAACAACCAAATCAACTCTCCGATGCCAAAGCACCATTACCATAGCTACAACTCCAACCTCGTCAGTACCCAATAGCCTAAAACTTCAATGCAAGAAATCAATTAGCCTAACACTCTTCCATTTCTCCACCAATGAATCAATATCAATCTCTAAAATTTCAATTATTTATAATTTTTTTTCTTATTTTATATAGTAAATATGGAATATGTTTATAGGGTATGAATCAATGAATCAATATTAATTTAAAAAAGGTTATTTAAATACAAATTCCAATCCACATTATGTAAATTCATCACAGCCCAAGACTTTTCCTATAACCATAAAAGGAACAGAGCATGAATACAAAAAAAAATGCAGTTACTTCAAAGAAGAAGAAAAAACGACTCATATATATAGGATGCACATACAAGACTTAATTGATAATTCATATGGCAATCTTCATTTTCCTTGAGTGTCGATCTCTTTCATGGAAAAGACACACTCTGACCTTCTCCTTTTGTTGTTGTTGCTATTAGGAGATGACCATGTTTGATTTGGATTAGAAGCAGAAAATGATGAGCTTATAGAAATTTGGTGCAGATGAAATGGAAAAATAAAAAAAGGCAAGAAAAATAACAAAGAAGAAAGATTGAAACAAACTCATCCTCTCTTGAAAGATCTAATCCTTTATATCCTGTCCTCTCACGGACACTAAGCCAATGACGACGAACTAACCCAAATGATCAAAGAATTCAACACCGATGAAAATGGGTTCATTGATTTTAAAGAATTTGTTAAGATAAATACACATGGAGTTGATACAAACAAGGAGGGGATATAGAATTTGAAAGATGCATTTGATGTTGAAAGATCCATTTACATTTGATGCAATTGAGGAGTTAAAAGAGGTGGTTTTAAAGATACCAAAGTGATTCGAGGCAGTTTGGGTCGGTAGATTTAGAGGAACTTACGTTAATTATACTTATAATTCAATTAAAAAATTATGGACACAGCTTCATTTGAAGTGTATTATATGCTCCATAAAATGGGTTTAAATGACCCAAAAAGTGCAAGTTTTGGACTAAAAATGTCAAAAATGGTCATTTTGGGCCAAATTGAACTTTCGTGAAAAGTCTGAGGGACAAATTGAACCTTATTCCAAAAAAGTATGGCATAAGAAATATAAATTAAAATAAGGGAAAGGAATAACAATACTGTTAGTTTTATAAGTTATACCGTTTTTTTAATTAAGTCCTACAATAAATTTTTTTTTTACAATTAAATTCTATAAGTTTTAAAAAGACTTTCTGTTAGATATATCCGTCAGTCAATGCAATTTTTCATTAGTCAACCCTTAAAATGAAACTTTTTTTCTTTTTACATTTTAGTCCTAAAACTATTTAAAAAAATCATTTTTGATATTTTCTATAAATAATATTTTTATTTATTTATTTATGACCTAATCTATTATTTCTATTTTATAATAACTATGTAATTCACTAAAATAATTTCTTAAATTATTATTTTATTCACAATGATAAATAAAATTAATTAAGTATTTTTAGTTGTTTTTAAATATAAATTTTAATTAATGTCTTAAATGAATAAATATTTTTATATTTAGATAAACTCAATTAGTTTTGTCAATGTCATAATTTATGTAATATTTTATGAATATTTCTTTAAATTAGGCTCTTTTACAAAAAATATTTGAAAAATAATATTTTTTAATTAATAATTTTATTTTTTTATATAAAATAAAATTAATTGAAGATAAAATATATGAGCCTTTTTAAATCTAACACAAATCATAATACTAATAAATGAGCTTTTCCTTATAAGAATATTTAATTATTTTTATTTATCATTTCCAATATAACTAATAGTTTAATACAAATATTATTTTTATTTTTTAAAAAATTATTTTAGTGAATTATATAGTTATTATGAAGGTTAAATAATAAAAGAACTCAAAAATAAAAATAAAAATAAAATATTATTTATGTATAATATGAAAAATGACACCTTTTTAATAGTTTTAGCATTGAAATGTTAAAAAAAAAAAATTTGATTTTAAGGGTTAACTAATTTTCTTTGACTAACGGATAGGACTAATGGTAAGCCTTTTTAAAATTTATAGAACTTAATTGTAAAAAAAAATTATTTTAGAACTTAATTACGAAAATGATATAACTTATAGAACTAACAATATTGTTATTTTTAAGGGAAATTTTCCTCACCTCTCCCCTTCTATCTCTCTTTGTGTCACGGTTTTAAATAACAGCCGTTATGTTACGAAACGGTCATTATTTCTAGGTTTTTTGGCGTTTCATTAGGTTATTCATCGTTATATAATTGTTATAAATAAATGTATAAGTAAAGGCTGTTATAACTGTTATTTATCAGTCACAACTGTTATCCACTACGACAGACTACGAAATAACAGTTATTATTATTATTATTATTATTATTATTAGAATGATTTGTGTATAATATGATTTTTCATTTTATTATGTATTTAATAGATTTCATGAAATCTATTATAATTATAATTTTATTCATTTATTATTTTTATAATCCAGCCAAACCAATCATCCAAACCGAATCCAAATATCATTAATTTTGATAATTTTTAATGCTATTTTTTTTGGTTAAGAGTTCTCATAATTTATAAATTGACTTTATTGGTTTGGTTAGAAATTTATATTTTAAACCTATCAAATCGAACTATGAACACCCCTAATATAAGGCAACAACAATTAAGTGTATTAAAATAATAGATTTGGGCTAAAAAAAATTCTAAAGATGATCAAAGATCTACAACATTTGCAAGAGGAGAGGAAAGGAAACTTTGTGTTTTTTAAAATAATTATATGTATATATACCTGTTCTTTTTTCAATACTAACAATTCAAATTTTATGGATAATTTATTTGTATATTTTACCGTTTATACGTGTCATTCTTATGCAAATGAAAGTGATTATTTGTTTATATCTCATAGACAACCCTTTTGACATTGATGTTATTATATATATATATTATATTTTTAATATTTCATTTATTTTTTACTTTTTATGAACTATAATATATTAGTTAATAGATTTATAGTAGTATATGTATAATTACGATGAGGAAGAATGTAACTAATATTTACTGTATTGCAGTTAAACTGTTGTATGCCTATTTTTTCAAGAACACTTTCAGAATATATTGATTCCAAATATTTTACAACTTTTCAAAAAAAAATTTGGATTCGACAGGCAGTTACAGTTGCACATATCCGTTACCATTATCGTTAGATGCGACCATGATTACGGCGGTTACTGTTATTTGAATCTTGCTCTGTGTCTTCTGTCCTCTCTCAATCTCAAAACTTATACCCAATTTTTCTTATCAGATTCTGAATTTTGCCTTTTCCTTTCTAATTTTGATCCATTAAAAAGCTATTTAGCGTCCTCAATCAACTCCTGATTGCTTTCTTGCTTGATTCGATTCTTGAATCATTTTGCCAATAATCATCATTATCATCATCTATGCTTCGTCAACATTGAGGTCTGAATTTGACATTTTCAAATTTTTTTTTTTTTTTGCGTAAAGAAGTAAAAAGTTTCTCTGTTTTTGTTCTGCAATGTTGATGAGATGTCTTTTTCTTCGCTATCTCATTGTGTTTCTTCTGTTTTTCGCTTCCTTCTTACTCGCTCATGAACTGACTGGGTTAGATCAGCTCGAGCTCACTACCAACAACACAACTATCTCAAATGCCTCCATTTCTAAACTGAAGAAGGCACTTCTGCTAAATTATTAACGATGCTTTTCAAAGAGTATGCTGAGTTTGAAAATGAACAAAGCGATGGTTCTCTTTCTCTCCCCCTTCCAGTTAATTGATTCCATTTTTAGGGTTTTATTTTTCAGCTTTTGTGCTTAATTAACCTTTAATTTGAGTTTGTCTTAGTTTTGGTGCAGATTCGTTTATTTAATTAATTAATTAGTTCTTTTTTTGCAAACAATTTGCTCATTCTATAATTATTCGCTGGTGAAAATTGAAAGTTTAATGTGGTGTTGAAAGCTAGCAATTGATCTTTAGTAGGTGATGGGTGCTAATGCTCAAATCATTATTTAGGATATTAGTGGGTGAGAATTGACTAAATAAGTAGAATCAAATTGAATGGGTGCAATTTTAAACTTTCCAAATACTATGAGTTGAGGCATTGCAACTTGTTGAATTTAGATTTATTCAGTTCCTTCTTTTTTTGGCAGCAATTGATTTTGGAAGCTTTAACAACAGTGTAGCTAAGGAGCAGGTTAGTTGCATTTGCATTTCTTCTTAAATTTTATGCAGCAGTATGTGTAACTACTTTGTGATCATAACAGGAGCATAAAATAAATTGTAGTTAGTGATTGAATTCTATTACAGATGTGAATTCATGCTTGACACTTTCATTCTGTATTATTCTTTGGAGCCATTAAAATGTAATTATCCTATTTTGTAATCCTATTCTCTACTCTAGTTGGACATTATCATTAAATTCATGCCATGCATTTTTTTTTTTCATGATACTTTGATCTATTTCCATTACCAGGAAGAAAATTTCTTAATTCAAAACATGTGTTATATCATACTTTTGTTTGTAGTTTGTTGAAGCAGTTTTGGAAAGTATTGTTAGATTTGCTATATAAATACATTTGTTAAATAGGTGCAATTAGATTTCATTTTGTGGCCTTGGGAACACAGTTTCATGCATTTTCATTTGTTTAATGCAAGCAACTTTTATCTATTGAGTACTAGTAAACCTTTGGTTAACTTATGGATCAATCTATCATAACCAACTAGATACAGAAGAAGAGTTAGTTGTGTTTAGAAATATGTGCTAAAGTGGGAGTGGATCTGTTGGCCTTGAATAAAGGTTTTTGGGCAGAGCTGACTTCTATTATGAACTTGGTTTGTGCATTTCTTTTTTATGTGCGGTGCTCTAGCTGTTGCAGAGTTCTTTGATTAATAATTACAGTGTATAATTACTTCCTGGGTGCCAATGTTGCATTGTGTATGGTGTATTGGGAACACGAGCAACATAAACCTTTTTTAAAAAAGATTTGGAGCATATGATGAATACTGTAGATATAATATCATTTGTTGGGGACACTGCACAAACAAAAGGAAAAAATAAAAAAAGAATTGCTGCACAATCAATAGCAGCCTAATAATTTGCCACAAGTTGTGTGTGTCTTACAATTAGATTAAGATTTATTGGTTGTGAATGCAAAGTTTCTTCAAAAGTAATTGATTAGAAGGTTCTCCAACGTATTGCCATTACATTTTGCTTTTACACTACAAGAAAATTGGCCTTTGAAAATACACAAACACTTTCCTCAAAGTACACAAAATCTGTAGTTAATTTTATTTCATGTACATAAAAGTTTTTAAAGTTCTGTAATATTTATATCTTTTTGAACTAGACCTAGTTATTGATTGAGATGGGCTCAACTCAATTCTTTTGTTGATCTGCAAACTAATGCCTCGATTAATCTATTTCACTTTTTCTCTTTTTTACTTTGTCTAGATCTGTATCAAATTCATTTGTAATCAGAAGTGCATTAATCGAAGTAGCAGTCTATTATATGCAACTCCAGAAAAAGCCAATGCGTAACTAAAATATAATTTTAATTTAATTGAAAGTATATTTGATGTTTTAATTAGGTTAATTCTTATTTTATTTCTAATAAAAAAATTAATTTAATTAAAAGTATATTTTCTATTCTAATAAGGTTAATTAATTTTAATTTTATATCTAATAAAAATTAATTTTATTAAAATATAATTTTAATATAATTGAAAGTATGTTTTTTATTTTAATTATGTTAATTCCTATTTTATCTTTAACAAAATTAAATTAATTAAACTTTTTGTAGTAATTTTGTCAAAAATATTTTTTCCTATTTTAATTAGGTCTACTTATATTTTATCTAATATAAATCAAATTAAATAACATAATTTTATAAGTCTTATTATATTAAATTTAATAAGTAAATAATTAAAATAAAAATTATTAAATTTTATGAAAATAGGAAAAGTATATAATTTGTTTCAAAAGTAGATATTTTTGTAAATTTAAAATCAATAAATAAGTATAAAGCATATAATTTGTTTGAAAGTATATTTTTTGTAAGAAAAGTAGTAAAATTATTGTTTTTAGATATTTTTTATAAATTTTAACTAAAAAAAGTTAAAATTAAATTAATTAATATTTATCATTTAATTATTAGTTGAACTTAAAAATTTACATTAAATTAATTTTTGAGTAAATAAAAGTATTAATATTAAAAATATTGAAGAAATAAAGTGCCATAACTCAAATAAAATATTTACTATAATTGTAATAAATTATAAATTTAATGGGTTATAATACTTAAATTGTTATATAAAAAAATATAATATTTATTATTTTTAATTTTTTATTAAAAATAACTAATGATTTTTATTATCTTATGATTAATTATGACCATTATATTTTTTTCTATGTGAAATTAGTTTTAGAGTTGAGAAATATTAATTATAAAAAATATTGAAGGAATATCATATAATTATTTAAATAAAAGATTTATAAAAGTTGTAATGGAGTATAACTATATTAAATTAATATCAAATTGCTATATAAATAAATAACATTGTCATTATTTTAAAAAAATTATTTAATAATAATAATAATAATATATTTAATTATTTATTTACTATATATTATGAGTCATAAAGTTTTTGTTCATGTGTGAAATACATGATTGCTTACTAGTATATATATATATATATATATATATATATATATATATATATATATATATATATATATATAAACTTGAAATTAAGTCCTACCCTGTTTTTAATAAGTCTATTTGAAACTAATGTCTGCACTTATAACTGGTTCAGATGCCATGGAATGGGCTATGGCTTATTCATTATGTAAGTGTAACTGAGATTTGGTTTTCACCATTTCAGGTTCACATACATTCAGGCTCTGTTTCAATTACTCATATATCCTGTACTGATCAAAATACTAGAGGCAATGCTTTTAAGTTACCCATGAATCATATTATTTGGCATTCCTACTTATTAAATACTCTGATCCACAAATGAATTTCTCTTAACAAAGTTTTCAATCTGAACCTGCGATATGCCTATGGCTTGCACGTTTGTCCCTATATTTATACTCCAGGAAATCTTTGTGGTGCAGAGTTATTACCTCCAGGAATAGTTGTGTCAGAATTAGACTTGTACTTACGCAAACTATGAGGTGAACCTATTGAGGTATGCTACACATAATACATAGCAAAGTTGTAGTAGTTTTTCTGGAAATTCATCGCTTACCTTACCATTGCATGGTTAACTGGAATAAGTTATCTTTCCTAATGTGTATTAGCATTACATATTTGTGATTCTCTCCAATTAATTGATCAATTTGTATCCGTTTTTTTGTTTCATACAAGATGGAGAAATGCAAAAATTCTTATTCTATTCAACATGAAGACAACTTTTTTGTGTTTTTTTAACGTATAGGTGCAATGGAGTTCGATTGATCCATCTATTGTGTATCGACAAGCACCATTTTAATTTTAGACAGGTTTCTCTTATGCTAGAACTCCAAAATATGGTCTACTTCAGACTTAGAATCAGCTGAACATTCTTTTTAATTTCTCAAGAAGTTTAGTAAATTGTAGTTGTTCTTTGTTTGTGGTTGCTATTTTTTTTTTTTTTCTAATTGATACGTATAAATTGCACCTAGTGTTACACCTGATGTACAAATTTCCTGCTTAAATATTATGAGATGTGACCAAAATAAACTGGGCAAGTGATATTATAAGTTGTTACCAAAGTTAATTTTAGTTGGACTCGTGCATGTGACCAAAATAAGTTGTGCAAGTGATCCCAGATATTAACACATTTTATATAAGAATTTGCAGGCAGCAATTTTTTGTATAATCTCCTTTTGCTTTCCTAGTATCATTGCTAAACAAAAAAAATAAAAAAATCAACTTAGTCATTTAAAGTTTCTTTTCTTAATTTCTATTTTTCAATTTTTGCAGTTATGCAAGTCTCACAAGGTGGTGCACTTTACCGTCAACCACAACTAATTAAAGATGTTAAATTGTTCTTTTCTTCTCAACAATTTTTAAGAAATTTGATCATTATGTTTTTTTTTTTTAATATCAATGTTTCAAATGTTAGATTGGACATGTTGATATAATACAATTGTTTTAATTTAAATAAAAATTTTTAGTATGCATATTCTTTTGGTGTGTTGTTTATTATTAATGTATGTTTTTATTTTAAACTTACTACTTAAATTTATTAATAACTAAAAGAACAAATAAAAGAAATTTGGGAAAAAAAACTAAAAGGTTTGAAGCGACCATAATATTTAGCACGCAGCCAATAGCAACCTGCACTTTTCAGTCGCAAAATGTCTTTTAGCAACATGCTTTCACATTTTTTAGACCGTAGTTTCCCTTCGCTAATGACCATTTTTCTTGTAGTGAACAACAAATCACCTGAGAGGAACCCGCTAACAGGACCTCGGCGCATAATGATACTAAAATTTGCAATTTTTTTAAGCCCTTTAGCGTAAAACAAAACCCAAGAGGAGATCTCAAATGTAACACAGAAATGTACATGACTAGTCATTATAAATGAATGGCGTTGACGAACCATCCGCGTAAAGCTTTGTCGCCATAAGACGAATAATCACCCACATAGATATTGACGATGTATAGCCAGCATAAAGTCAAAATGCCAAAATGAACAAACTTTAATACAAAAATGCTAAGGCAACAAAAAACGGCTATTAAAATGCCAAGTAGAATTTAAAGACATCATCCATATTGAGCACGCCAGAAGAAGAAACGAAACAAAGATACAAATATCCTTACACTTTCACCCTTATGGAGTTAGAAAAAGCATTAATTGTTTAGATTCATCATGCCAGATAAATAAAAACCACTACAATTGTTCATAGTTAAAAGAAAGGGGAAATCATGGTTGCAGACCCGTAACCTAGGAGTGATCCACATCCAGGAAATGCTTCTCTAATTCCTCTACAAATTGTTTCTTAGCTTCGTCATATAGGGCCCAAGATTCATTCACAATGTCCTCGAGTTGAGCAGTTATATCCAATTTTGCTTCCTTTGATTCTTGGAGGGAACGCTCAACAGATTCCACCTTTGATTCCAAAGTGCGGTTTCGCTCCTCCAGCGAACGCTTCTGCCCATCCAATGACTGGACTTGTGACTCTAGGACAGAGATGTGATTTTGGTTCACCAGGGTGATATTTTCAATCTCTTTAGCATGCTTCTCCTTTAAATGAATAGGTTCCTCCTCTAACTCCAAGACCTATGAACGCAAAGAGGAAATGTTCTTACGAAGGGCAATCAAATGTTCGTCCACGTGTAGGGAAAGATCCATTTGCTAAAAAAAGGGAAATCAAATAAAAAAAGAGAGCAAGCAAAACATGGGATCTCACAAAACAAGCGGACGTACTTGAACAGCAGCAAGCCATTGATAGCGTCCAAGGTAAATATCTAGCTTTACAAGACTCCGTAAGTCTTCATCATTAGGGAGAAGGCATACTCGCGCCAGATCCATGCTAACACCAACAGATCATGCAGAGGAAGTGCTAAACTTCTCATGCTTCTTAGCAAGCCGCACATGAAGCTCCTCGATAACCTGGGTAACAAGCTCTTCTGGGTCTTGCTCGGATGAACCGTCAAGCTGGACCTTGACAGGGACTAACCTAGAACGGGAGTGTTTATTGGCAGAAGCATCCCACAATGGGGAATCTATCATCATCACATCGGTAGGATCATCTGGCAATTTGACATTTTCTTCAGAAGTGTGAGAAGAAGGCCTAGGTCCCTTAGCAGTCAACTCCTTAGAAGACAGATCCGCAGCCGAAGTAGGGGGCACAAAGCAAATCCTTCAAGAATTTTTCTACTGATAAAAAAGGCGATGATAGGACTAGAAAACAAATGTATAGAGATGAATTAAGATGACGCATCTCACAGACCCTTCAAACATTAAATTATTCGGCCACAATCAAAACAATCTCCATTGGCCCTAGATCTCAAAATCTCAATTTAGCTCTCCTCCTCATATGATAGATCGATCTTCCCATCTCCATTAAAAGTATCATCAACCCACATGAGAGGGAGATTGCCCTAGCCGTCTAGATTAGTCACTATAAAGAAGCTCTTAAACCAAGACTTCCTAACATTTAGAAGACCCCAAACAAATGCCAATATTGGCTCTTCTTGCTGAGCGAAAATAAATACTAAAGAATGTTCAAGTAAAAAACATCCGGTTGTTTGGAGTAAGCAGACCCATGGATACTCCATATGTCTAGAGGAAGAGCACCATAAAGGGGTGTAAGGGAAACTGAAGCCTAGCCCGAAGAAAATCCTCAGAGATCACTATATATTTCTTCTTTAAGATGGAGTTGCCTTGACACCCTTTAGGAATGGAAAGCTCATATCCCTTAGGAATGTAGTGCTCCTCCTTCAAATCAATAAGCCGGCTCAGCGAAACATTAGAACAAACTGATTCAACCAGTGGGACCTTTGACACACACACATCCACTGTAAACATCTTCCGTGGGGGTACTACCCCTCCAGCAGAGGTGATGAGATGACGCTCGACCCCATGAAGTATGGGGCACATTGAAGTAGGAGTCACCAAGGGCTAACGCCACTCCTACCTCAACATACTTTCCAGCAGCACCACCACTCATTTCACTAGCGACATCTACATCGGAATGATTCATCACAGTAAACGCCAATATAACATACATGAATTCAAGGCAAACAAACACAATAGTTGCAAGCAAGACAAATAACAAAATCAACAAATAGTAACAAGAGGCAAAAATAATAGCATACAAAGGACAATGAGAGCACCAGTGGCAAATAGTAAGATCAACAACATAAACCTATTAAAAAAACACACAAAAAAGAAGAACAACAACAAAGAAAGAGAACAAAAAGAAGACAGTAACTTTTTTGGAAGCCATAGACGCTCAAGCGGAGTAGTAAGGATGAAAAGAACGGTGAAAGACAAAGAGGAAAATAGGAAAACGACAGGCGGAGAACAACGGTGATGATAAAATGAGAGAGGCCTCCAAAAAAAAAAAAAAAAAAAAAGAAAAAGAAGTGTTAAAAGAAAGTGAGGAGTTGCACGGAGTTAATAGGGCTCATTATGAAATCTGCTGCATTTAATGACACACCACAAATAGGGAAATGTTGAAAATGGCAAAAAAAGAGGGAGTGGCAACCGGAAAGATGCGACTGACATGCACAAAAGCACAGTTAACGCAAGCCAGAACTTCTTATTAGTAACCACATGACATGTGCCACATAAAGGACAAACCAAAAAGATGACTCAAACAGGCGCTTCATCATGAAGTTGAACATAAATGATAAACTCTTCGGGGGGTGAATCCTGATACCAGAATGTGGGTTAGGCCTAGGGAAATGGAGCTAACAAGCCCAAAAAGCCCAAGTTCCCATATATGTATCTCTCCTCATTTGTACACCTAAACCAAAAGAGAGAGAAAACTATTAACAATGACAGGGAACAAATATAACTAGAAGACCAATCAAAGAAGGACGTGACAGCATGGCCTATACAGTAAATCACCCCTGCATGCCTACATGAAGATCCTATGGCAACGTCCAAAACAATTGCACTCTGCCAAAGTTAGATACATGGCAGGTCTCCGCGCGACAAGGGTGATGACCCCTGGTGTGCGCTCGAACTATGCCAGCTCGTTAAATGCCAGCTTGCAGGGATGAGCACGACAAAAGAAGGAGAGGTAGCAGTGTGAACATTACCTGCCTCCACTCTCCAACTAGCACCTAGAATCAGTAAGCCAATATATATACACCTATGAACAGAAACGGGGGTAAGAAAACAAAAAACCCTATCCAAAAACCCTAATTCTCTTATTGCTCTCTTCATCTTTTCCCTACTCACTCGGTCATTAGAGTGAGCTCGCTGGGACCCCGCCTAACGAACTCCCTGATCGATTTCTGTTCTTCTCACCTAGAAATGGACCTGCAGCATCATTAAGTTTCCATTGGTTTATAGCTAATGGTTACACATAAAGGAAACATAAAAACTAACTTGGGTACCTTGTAATCATAATAACTTGAATAGGAAAACTTTGCTTTTATATACATAAACTGCTTTTAGGAGCTTCAGTAGGAGAGGATGCACATTCATCCACTTATAATCATATAATAATATAATACAAAAATGAAGTCATGTTACTTTTAATTTTGACTTGATAAAGTCTAAATTATAATTTTTAATGAGTACAAAAGGTTTATTCCTTTTGTTAATAATTCAGGTTATTGCTTATATATAACTTTTCTAAATGAAAAAGAGAATGAAATAAATAACTAAATAGATCACAAAATTTATTTTATATGTAAATGTATTTTTATTTATTTAATAACTCCAATTTCTATTATTAAATAATAATTTCATTGATTTTCCATAAGCTATGTTAGACCTTGATTTGCAAGTCTAAAATTTTGTATATGCAGAAGTCCATATAATCTAGTGCTAAATTCTAAATCATTTACAAAATTTTAATTAATGGAAGGATAAAGTATTTTCTTTCCTGACTTAAAAATAGCAACCTAGAAACTAAAAAAAATTACCTATGCTATCAAGAATACATTAATAATGATTTTTCACTTACATACAAAAGCAAATTTAATTCAAAAACCACAGAATAAATGTGGAAATTTCATATTATGTACTTTCCTTCTTAAGTTTCTGCCTGAGAGATTAAATAAAGGAGAATGCTATAATTGAATTTATTTTAGAGCACTATCATGTCCATGTCTATCAAGGTGTAATGATTAGTCTTATTTATGATTAATCTTGTTTATGATTTATGATTACAGTTGTCATTTGTGAGAAACTCTCATGAGTAGAGTTGTTGTTATTGGCCAACTATTAATAACTATCTTTAGGATAGGGCATAAATTCAATATGCTTTTAGAGCGAATTTATGTGGTTGAAAGTATACATACTGAATTTGATGAAATATTTTGCTTTAAGAAAGAGATAATGAGTACAATACTATTATATTGTTTGTAAGATATTGTGTTATTGACAACACAAATTGTTTACTATGTGATATAGTATTTATTGAGGTTATCTACACCTGGACACATTGTCATAATGTTTTAATACTTATATTGTGCAATGTGTAATAGAACAACACCTACACAAGTCAAACCTTGAAAATATATATGATACAATTAAGTTCTAATTAAGCGAGTTTAAGTTATAATTTTTTATAGAAATATTATAAAAGAAAATAGGGGAAAAGCAAAATTAAATTATAACTTCCATTTTGTTCTTTATTCTTGACTTGATAATGATATGTCTACTTTTGTTTTCCTATACCCTCACTGAGTAATTTCCATATAAAATTACTCACACTCGTTTTTTAATTTTTCCAGCTTAGTACAATATAGTGTACATTACTATCTAACATATGGCAATTCAGTGGACCACTATGGCCTATGAGATGACTTTAGATGAGACTTTAGTTAGATACATCATCAGCCACGATGTTGACATACACCTTGCCTTTAAGGTAGCAGTAGAGCCCATTAGTTGAGAGCTATGCATTTATGTTATTAAGGAGGAGGTGGAGGATGATATATACACTACCATTAAGGTCATGTATGAGAAAAACTTTGATGTCCATGTCACCTTGATATGGCTGTGAGGTACTTTTAATGACTATCTTTTTTGTCCTTTTTATTGATGTTGACTTATACCCCTTAGACTTAGATTATACACTTTTTACTATGCGCATGTCGAATGGCAATGGATGAGGATAATGAGCCTGGCTTGGGATGTGTTGGCTATCAAATATACATCCCCCCCATTATGATGGTCCACGAGAGAGATTCTAATGCTAGTTATTGATTTATGTTTTGTGTCTTTATTATAATCCCGTACTCACCTCTTTATATATGCTATATATTAAGTACAAGCTAATGTAAATATTTGGAATTTTAACTCTATGTAAAAGCTTTAAGCGACTTACGGTCCAATAGATGTTTTACTATTATTTCCTTTTATTACTTTTATAATTAAGCTATATTAGACTTAAGTATAATTTCAAATGGAGTTAGCATGTGAGTTGAATATTAGTGTAAGACTCCTCTCCGTAGTGCCACTATCAAGTATAATGATCTTATTGGAGTGCTTCAGAGAGGGTGTTATAATTAAGCTGGTATCAGAGCTTTAGGTTATTAGGTTCTGCAGACATTAGATATTAGTTATGAATTTAAGATTGATGGCAAGTAATATTAAAGTAATTAAGTTCTAAATTTCAGGAAAGATGGTAATAATTAGGGTTGGTCTTATTAGAGGTCAAGGTCATGGCTAAGGCAGAGGTAGAGGTAAAGGTATAGGTATAGGTAGGCACAGAGGCTGTGGCCAAGGAAACTAATCGAGTAAAAAATGATCTTGTAGAATGTGCTAGTCATTCAACTAGGAATCGAGCATCACAATAGGAATTATCGCCATCTTAAGTATCAGTTGGCAATGATAGTAAAGAAATGCTATATGCTTGAGCTGGTAGCTAACAAGATAGTTCAGTTCTAGCCATGTCTGCATCAATTTTAGAAAATGTGTCGAGGAGGGCACGTAATAATTATCAATCTCAGCCACCAATTATGTAAATGAATGCCCCAATTCCGTAAGGACCAATAGTAGTACATATTTATGCTACTGATTTGGCACACACAATGGCAATTGTAATGCCTAAAAAAAAGTATAAGAAGCTAGGGGACATTATTGAACATGCCAAAAAGTGTAGGGTGTAGCTAACAAGTGGATCAAGACAATGGATAAGGCTTTTATTACACTACAAATAACAGATAAAGAGAAGGCCAAGAATGTGTATGGCCTAATATTTGACATAGCTGATGAGTGGTTGACTCAAGCTAAGAACTTGTTCGAGAGACTTTTACTTGGAAAATATTCAAAGAAGAATTTAATAAGGAATACTTAATTAAAACTTATTTAAAGCAAAAGAAAGCATCAGTTGTAAATCTAGTGCAAGGTTCAATGACTACTAGAGAATATACTAATAAGTTCAAGGACTTGTACAAGTATGCTAAGGATGTCTATCTCATTAAGGAATTGAAAAGTGAGAAATTTCAATATGGATTACATATTTCCTTATATGTAAAGTTGAATTTGTATGTTGGTACATCTTTTGAGGCTGGGTTGAAAAGGCAATGGAGCAAAACTGATTAGACAAGGAACTAAAAACCATAGTTGTTCAAGACCTTATCATGAGAAAGGAAGTTCTAGACAACCTTGGAAGAGAAATGGAAATAAAAGTTCAAGGTTCTCCCCATATTCTAGGAATAATTTAAGGATGAGAGGGAATAATAGGCCTAAGGAAGTAATATGTTTGTAAGGCAACCCATGGCTCCACCTAGATCAGTTAATGTGCAGATGGTATGAAATAATGCTTCTTAGAGCAATGTGTGTAAGAAGAATCATGTTAGTAGTTATGGCAGGAGCAGAGTGCGTTATTTTAAATACAATGAAATGGGACATTATGCTCATGAATGCATTAAGGGAGTATCACTAGAATAATTTTTCTAAGGTGAGGTGGAAGATCTTGACAGCCACTAAATCTAGCTATTTTTGAAGTTGTTCGAAGTAAAGTGAGTAGAATGGCTCCATAATCCTAAAATTGAGCTACTGGATAAGCAAATACACCTGGAAATATGCAACAGGTGAGAGTGTATACAGTGGTATAGCGTGATGCTAAGAATGCACCAGATGTGATAATGGGTACGACTTATGTATTAAATACATTAGCACGAATTCTAATTGATCTTGGTGCTACGTTCTCATTTATATCATCTGCATTGCCATGCAAAATAATCTTAAGTCCTGTGATAGAATAAATCCTATAGTTGTGAGCATGCCAAGGGGGATGAGTGTGATATATAAGTTGGTTATTAAAGATGTTTCAGTGAGGATAGGGGAAGATGATATGAAGTGCAATTTCTGTAGGCTACGACGTTTAGCGCGCACCTAAATGTTTGGCAACTGTGACACTGTGTGGACTCAAGGCCCACTAAGAAATATAATATGAGCTTTAAGCTTATATCGAAGATGAAATTTACCACCCGGATAGCACCTAAGACATATTTTTACAGCAACTGAATCCCACAGAGGGCCCCCAGCAGTCGTCATCAGATATTGGGCTCAAAAATTGGGTATGGGCTTTTGAATGCCCACCTAACCTTGTGGTTGGCCTCTATTTCTATTTTATGTTTTATTACCTTTAATTATTTAATTATTTCTTTGTTAATGTGCAAATTGTAGTTGCCTCCAAACAATTGTCCAATTTTACACTTAGGCCCAAGTTTGCACATTAGTCCTACTCCATACAATTTAGCATAATCCACAACATTCACTACAAATAAAAAAATAAAAAAAGTAAATAAATGATAAATATTCATACAAAGAAAGGAGGGAGGAGAAAAGATTACAAACCTTTAAACATATAAAAGAACAATAAGATAAGCTAAATAAAATAAAAATGCAAATAAGTGGGGAAGGAGAATAGATTACAACCCATTTGAACATGCAAAATAACAATAAAATAAATTAATTGCTGAAAAATAAATAAAGAATACATCTAAAAGTCCTTAAAAGAAGTCATAACTTGGTGATTGAGAATCACCCTAATTATTCCTGTAAACGTAAAATCAATAATCTCCCCAATTAGCTTAAAAAACCTACAAAACAAAACCAGCAAGTTAATTTTATGAAAACAAAACAAAGCAAATAAAGATCATAAGTAAAAACACTTAATTAGACAAAATGTCATAATAATTGCATAAGTAAAATAAGAATATAGAAATATAGGAATGCATAAATGACACAAATTACATAAAAACAAACACGTATAGGAATTGAAATTAATTCAAACATGGATCTAATAATCAAATAACCAAACTATAATAATAAAGCATGCATACTTAAATTTAAGAGGCAATCATAATCAAGTAAACTTAAAAAAAAATTAATTCACACAAAATACGTATAAATTAAACAAAATAGAAATAATAACCAATCATTTAGATAAAATCCAATACAAGATAAAAGTAATATGGCGACGCCTTTTCGATGAGGCGTCACTGTAGACGGCGAGGTTTAGCGCGCGTCTAAGATTTTAGCAACCACATCACTGTTTGAGCTTAGGGCTCTAGTGAACACACTAACCACTATCATAAAGACATAGCGTGGAGATGAGGATTCGTCACCTAGGGTAATAACTGGGACAAATCGAAAAGGTGGTACTCGATTCCCTAAAATAAAGTTAGCACCACAACCAGGAGATTCTGGATACGAAATACCAACTTTTTTCAGTCTTATGTTCATTTAGAATTACTTTATGAATTACTATTTTATTCTCTATTTACATGAAATTTCATATAAACTCAAAACAATAAACTCCAAGGCAGATTAGTCATGAAATATACAAGTAAATAATGCATTCAATAAATCACATAATTCTAAGTTAGTCTAATCTACATGGATTTTAAATAAATGAGCTAAAGTCTACATATTTTAATTTATAAGTGAACCTAAAGACTTAATTCCTTTTAATGAATCTACATCTACTTATTTTAATAAAAGTGGGCCTAATTCTACAAATTATGGAATATTTAAATTAATGGGCCTAATTCTATATGTTTTAATTAAATAATGATCTTAAATCTACAAATTATGAAAGAAGGCTTAAATTAAGTGGGCTAAGTCTAAGTTAATTAAATTAAATTAGGTGGACCTATGTTTAATTATCTAAATGGGCCTAAGGATATTTGTAACCTAAAATATAATTAATTATGGACCCAAAATTATATTTTAATTAACTAAACCTAATTAATTATTAAGTGAGGTGGGCTAAAAGAATTACCTAAAATTAGATAAATAAATCAAGACCTAAAGTGGGCTTAAGGCTCAAAATACATAAAAATAATAAATAAACCCAAAAACAAGTAAAAACATAAAAGAAACAATTAAATCAAATCAAATAAATAATTAAATTAATGTTTACTAAAACCCTAATTTCATTAACATGCAACCTAAATTAATCTACTTCCTCCATTGATTTTAAATAATTACCTAATTGAAGCCTAATTTTACTAACCAAGTTAATCAAAATAAACACACAACCATACATATAATTTTATTACTCCCACTATTGGGGCTATTACATTAATTCATAAAATAATTAATAAAATAAAAATACAGCAATAAATAAAAATAAAGATAATAAAAATAAAATAAAACCCTAGAAACTAAGTCTCTACGAGGCTTTATCCATAGTCTTCCACGAACTTCTCATGAAATTCAATTCATCCCTCACATGATCACCATGCGTTTTCCTCTATAATCACTACAAAAATAAGATAAAATAATAATTAATGAATAAATTATGATAATAACTTGAAAGAATAATAATAAAAATAATAATGCAAAATAATCAAATAAATGAATAAATAAATAAATAAATAATAGAAGAAGATGATATGCTTATGGATGACTTAGGGTGCTCCTCAGATTGGTAGTTCACCGTTCTTGACAAATCTTCAAATCTTTTCCTCAAAAATTCTTCACGAGTCTTGAATTAATTGTTGAATCAAAAGGATTTTTTTTTTATAAAAAATATTCAAGAGAAAATCCCGTTTTTTCTTCCTCTCTTTTCTTCCTTCTCTCCTTTCTTTTCTTTTTTTCTTTTCTTTTCTTTATGCTCTCTTTTCTTTTTTCTTTTTCACTGTCTCTTTTTTTCCTCCTCCGCTACTGCTTCCCTTCCTTTCTTTTTATAGTAGAAACAGGAAGCCTAACCCTAATCCTAATGTGATTCTAATTCCTAAAGTGTATTTAGGAATTTTAAACCGGGTAGGATTTAGTTAATTAGGAAGTTAAACCAATTAAAACACTGAATTGGAAATAATTAGAAATAGGAAAAAATGAAAGAATTCAATTCTGATCGGGATTGTGTAATTCCGATCGGAATTATACAATCCCGATCGGAATTATGGAATTTCGACACACTTTTTTTTTAATATTTAATTACAAAAAGGCCCCCAAAAAAATTTAAATTTTGCAATTAGGTCCTAAAAAGAACTTTGCGATTTAGTCCCTGAAAACATTAAATCCTTCCTTTAAAAGCCCTTAGAATTTTTTAAAGATGAATTATCGAAGACATTTTCATCACCGGAGTCCTTTACTGCATCCATAACATACCATCCCAAAAATGGGTGTCTATAGTTGCCCCCCTTTGTCGCTGTTTGCTCGACAAATTACGGCAAAGCAAAATAGCACCCAATTTCTAAATTGAAAGTTAGGATACTTACCTACTTCGTACAGTGTTTCAAATGACATATCATACTCAATCGTATGATATTGATTGTACTCGGTCGTATAACCTTGGGTGAATGAAACATATTGTACTCAGTCGTATAATAGTTAACTACACTCGGACGTATAGCATTGAAAAAATATATCATATTCGGTCGTATGATACCGATTATACTCGATCGTATAATTGATTGAGGATACATTGCTCTCGATCATACAATGTTGACTACACTCTATCATATAGTTTGATAAAGAGGCATCACACTCAGTTGTATAATGCTAATTATACTCGATCATATAATCGATTGAAGATACATTGCACTTAATCGTACAATGCTGACTACACTTGGTCGTATAGTCTGTTTTGAAAAGGAACATCACACTCGGTCGCATGATGCTGATTATACTCAGTTGTATAATCGATTGAAGATAAATTGCACTTAGTTGTACAATGTTGACTACATTCGTCATATAGTCTGTTTTGAAAAGGAACATTACACTCGGTCATATGATGCTGATTATACTCGGTCGTATAATCGATTGGAGACACATTGCACTCGGTTGTATAATGCTAACTACACTCGGTCGTATAATCTGATTTGAAAAGGAACATCACACTTGGTCGTATGATGCTGATTATACTCGGTCGTATAATCGATTGAAGATACATTGCACTCGATCGTACAATGCCGACTACACTCAGTTGTATAGTCTGATTTGAAAAGGAACATCATACTCAATCGTATAATGCTGATTATACTCGGTCATATAATCGATTGAAGATACATTGCACTCGATCGTACAATGCCGATGACGCTCGGTCATATAGTCTGATTTGAAAAGGAACATCACACTCGATTGTATGATGCTAATTGATTATGCGATTATGCTACAATCCATAATTGCTCACTATTAGCTGCAACCCTTCCATTGCTCACTTTTGATGCTACAATCCATAACTGCTCGTGCGATTATCTATAACCCTTTCGTTGCTCACCGATGATGCTACAGTCTAAAACTGCTTGTTATTAGCTGCAATCCTTTTGTTGCTCACTGATGATGTTGCAGTCCAAAACTACTCGCGATTAGCTGCAACCCTTTCATTACTTACTGATGATGCTGCAATCCATAATTGCTCACGATTAGCTGCAACCCTTTTGTTGCTCATTGATGATGCTACAATCCACGATTAGCTACAACCCTTTTGTTGCTCACTGATGATGCTGCAATCCATAATTATTCGCAAATTGACTGTAATCCTCTTATTACTCACCTTTAATGATGCTGCAATCCTAAACTATTTACTAATTTTTATCTTTAGTTGTTTGAGTCGAATGCTTTGAATTCTTTATGCTGACTAATTAGCACTTTTATTGACTGACTTTGAATTTTGCTATGTTGATTGACTTTGCAAGTTGAGTATACCCACTTATGGATTTGAAATTCCTACATAATTACTGAAGTTAGATTTAACAAGATGAGTGTACAAAAGTATATTATTATTTTGAAAATTTATAAGAAAATTCATCACTTTGAACAAGATAACATATACTTAACCAATCTCCTTAATTTTGATCCTCATGACTATCATTTATTTACCATTCGCAAAGGGCAGAGGCATCATTAACCATTTTATACTGAGAGCATATTTTTTTATCAAGTGAAGAGCTTACTTCCACACCTAATTTTAGGGAGAATTTGCTAAACAAAACTTATGAAAAATGAACAAAAAATATCAAATTCTAAGTATCAAAACAGCCTTTGAGTTATTTTTATACTTTCCTTCCTTATCCGAGTATTCCCCTACCTTTCTCATATTACTCAGTATGGATACCATTGGAAAGGTCCTTTGGATACTCATACTCATATAGAGCACTAGAGTAAATAGAGCAATTTTTAGCATGGTCCTCTTTTAGTATTCCCCTGCCTTTCTTGTATTACTCAGCATGGATACCGCTAGAGGTTTTATATTGATACTCTTACTTATTTCTAAGCATTGGAGTAAATTATGCTTGCTCTTTTTTCTATTCTCCTCTTAGTATTCCCCCGCCTTTCTTGTATTACTTAGCATGGATACCGTCAAGGGATTTTGTACTCATACTCATTTTCTGAGCATTAGAGTAGATTATATGCACATTTATTATTCAAAAGACTAAAAAGATACTTTAAAATTCAATCAATTTATGCTTCATGTCCACAGATTTTGTTCTTGCATTTTCTTCCCCTTGTTTGGGTGCAAAGCAAGCATTAGATTGATTAAAGTTTATAAACTCTCACACAAAACTATTAACTACTCATATGAATTCTGTGAGGCTAATAAAAGAAAGCCACTATAATCAAAAGTCGTGAGATATGCTTTGTGCACATGATTTTGTGAAGTGGATGAATTTACTTTCAATTTATGAATTTTATGATTGAGATGTTTCTTTATCATAGAATCTAAGGAATAAAGTTCTGTTACTTCCCTTTTTATTATCTTAATGAGTGTTTTCCATGCAAGATGATACTTTTGATGAATGATTAGCATTTGCAACCTTTCCCATTCTCATTGATGTATCGGTTCCTTTCACCTTCTTCATTCTCTTTTGTTTTTCCCTATATAAAATACAATAATTTAGTATGGTCTATTTGCTAGTAAAAAAATTTATTAGAATGCAATGTTATTCTTTTGCATTCTTCCTTTTCATTGTGGTGATGATGTCTTCGATCACAGGGTCGTGATGCTCCACCATCGAAGTTGTGGATTTATCCTATTGATGCTATAGTAGAGGGCTTCATTTCTCTTCCCAACATTTCCTATAAAAGAAGAGATTTAGGAGTTATTTTTATTTCACAATCAAAGAAGTTTTCAAAGTGCATTCATCTCAAGTTTTAAGTGCATTCTTCCCTTTCATATTTAATATGAGGAGCTTGAGCATCCTATCTAGCCTCTTAAAGTTTCCAAGATAATTCTTCTTGGTAGTGTCACTCTTCTTATTTTTATTCTTTCAAATGTTTCACATGCGGATACTCTGACTACTTTCCTATTCTTCCAACACTAATTTCAAACGTTAGTAGCAGAGTATCTGTACAATCTTATCTAGGCTCAAAGACTTTTATTATACAAAACAAGTATTTCCGAAAAATGTATGCAAGTGTATGCATGTTATGTATGATGTGCATGATCCTAATGGGTCTCCTGTTTGGAATAGAGCCATGTTGTTGATTTTTGAGTGTAAGAATGAGGTGTCCCATCAATAGCCTATCAGTTTGAGCATTAAATGATCTATTATTGGTACTTCTGATGTTGAAGCTTCTGATACGATTCATCAAATTGATTACTAGGCTAACAAGTAGGGTCCATGGCTTTACAATAGAGCTTGGAATTATGGAATTTTGATAAACTTTTTTAACATTTAATTACAAAAAGGCCCCTGAAAAAATTTAAATTTTGCAAGTAGGTCCTAAAAAGAACTTTATGATTTAGTCCCTAAAAACATTAAATCCTTCCTTTAAAAGCCCTTAGAATTTTTTAAAGATTAAGTATCAAAGACATTTTCATCATTGGAGTCCTTTGCTGCATCCATAACATATCATCTCGAAATTGGGTGTCTACAGTCACCTCTAGGCAATAAGGCAATATCACATCGCCTTAACATAACGAGGCGAAATCCCTTTGACTTACTAACACAGAGATATAAATTAAATAATTTCATTCAAAATTATATAGAATCCAATTAACTAGAACTCTACAACTATACTCAGGAATTCACAAAATCATATTTAGATTATAAGGAAATTGCAAATAATAAACTAAGAAAAAAATATAAGGATAAATAAGGAATTTGTTTAATCTATGAGACCAATCATTAAAAATCAAATGTTCTTACTGTTTAGATGAATTTATTTTCAAAACATATGGCCCTTAAAGTCGAATTTGATTATTGCACTTGTCAAAATCCAAGAACCTCTCTATCCTTCAAGAATGGACCTCAAGACTCCCCTTTCTTTCCTTCCTCCTTGGTTTCCTACTACCTTATACTCTCAGAAAGCTCTTTGCTATTTTTTAGGATTAGCTCTTTTTAATTTTTCTTTTTTTTTTTCATAAAAGTCCCCTTTTGTCCATCCTCTCTTTTCTTTTTTATTCCTCCCTTATGCCATTTACTCTCATTCAAAAGCTCTAAATCTTCACCTCCTACTAAAAATTCTTACCATAACTCTTCAAGAGTGTTAAGATATGCAGAAGGCATTTCAAGAGCAATTAATGCTCCTAATAAAAAATAGGACAACATTACTAAGGCAGCACCTCTTTGAAGAGGCATCACCTCTGCAAAAGATGTTGCCTCCTCGCCCTATTACTGAAGAGGTGACGCCATTTTGGTATGGTGTTGACTCATCAGCCTTTGGCTGATAGGCTTTTAGTTTTTTGGGCCTAAATTTGTTTTTTTCAGTTATAGAGTGAAGTTAAAGACACTAAGTGAATTTTGAGGATGAAATTCTTTTTAGAAAGGAAGAATTGTAACATCTGTGTCCTTGAACATATAAGCTGTAAATTGAGATTAATAAAAAAATAAAAAATTAAGTAATTAAATTAAGTCTCAAATTGATTAATATAATTAATCAAAGGTCTTAATCTATACTTAAAATAAAGAAGTGAGTGTAGATGGCAGGGTTTAGTGCATCCAAGATTTTAGCAACCGTAACACTGTTTGAGCTCAGAGCTTTAAAGAACACACTAACCACTGTCACAAAGACATGGTGTGGAGATGAGGAGTCATCACCTGGGACAAATAAAAAAAATGGTGGTATTCAATTCTTTAAAAGAAAGCCAACACCATAACTAAGAGATTCTAGAGAAATAATACCAACTTCTTTCAATCTTGTGCTCATTTAGAATTATTTTATGAATTACTATCTTATCCTCTATTAATATGCAATTTCATATAAACCCTTATTCAAACAATCAACTCCAAGCAAACTAATCATGAAAAATACATGTAAAGAATGCATTCATTTAAATTCATAATCCCTAAGTTAGTATAATCTACATTGATTTTAATCAAATGGACTAAATCTACATGTTTAATTTACATATGACCCTAAATACTAATGAGCCTAATTCCTATTTAATTTTAAATTAAGTAAACCTAGGTTTATTTATTTCTAAAATGGGCCTAAATCTACAAATTATGAGGTATTCAAATTAATAGGTCTAATTCTACTTGTTTTAATTCTAAGGTGATCTTAAATCTACAAATTATGAAAAAGATTTAACTTAATGGGCTAAGTCTAAATTAATTTTAGTTAACTTAAGTGGGCTTGTATCTAATTAATTAAATAGGCATAAGTTATCTCTAACATAAATCTAATTAATTATGGGCGTAAAATTCATTTTAATTAAAATCTATACCTAATTAACTAATAACCTATTAAATGAGATAGGCTAAATAAAAAGTGGGCCAAAAAAGAATTATCTAAGCCTAAAATTAATTATATGGGTTAGAACCTAACTTATGTTTAGGGCACAAAATACATAAAAATAAAAAACAAGCCTAAAAACATAAAAAGATATCAAATAAAATAAAAGATCAAACAAGTAATTGACTTATTTCTTCTAAAGAACCTAATTTAATTAAAATGACATCAAAAAATAAATGATTAAATAATAAAATAATTAACAAGCAACCCTAATTCTATCAACTTAAGTCTAATTCAATTTTAATTAAAAATTTAATTATCTCTATAGCCATTAATTTTAATTAATCACCTAATTGAACCCTAATTTTACTACCCAATTAATTAACACACAACCACACATAAAAGATTTTATTATTCCCACTAATGGGGCTATTATAATGAACTACCAAAAGAAATAAAAATTAATACAATCCTAGAAAAACTAAACGCAAAATAAAACAATCAAAACAATAATAAATAAATAAATAAAAAGAAAACCCTATAAACTATATTTGGCTACAAAATTCAATCCATTGCATTCCATGGATCTTCATGGATTTTATTCTCTAATTGAACTCATCATGTAAGCCTCTCTATAATCACCCACACAAACGAGAAAAAAAAGAAATAATGATTAGTGAATAAATAAAATAATAATAATAATTAGAATAAAATTAAAATTTAATGGAACTAAAGTAACAAAATTAAAATAAAAGAAAGTAAGAGAGGAGATGGTATGGATGCAGTATTGATTTGCCCTTTAGACTAGTGAAAATGACCATTGTTTGCTAAATAGATCTTCAATACTTGTTGTTCTCCTTTCAAAAGTCTCCTCCATCTGGTGTAAGAACAAATAATTCATAGGAAAATATGTATATTTTTTGTTTTAAACACTGCGTAAGAAAAAGTGAAAGCCTACAAAAAAAAATCCCAGCAAAGAGAGAGCCCCCTCTTAAGGAGAGTTCAAGCTGGGTTTTTATAGAAAAACCCTGGCTAAATGACATATCCTACTGTGATTTTCTTTCTTCACAATGATAGAGTTTTGATTTTAAAAAGACTTTTGATTTCTTGAAAATTCAAATAAATATTATTTAAACAATCAAAATTCAGAAAACAAAATTTTATTTACTATGAAAATAAAAAAATAGACATAAAACATTTAATTCTGACCGAAATTTAATAGTTCTGATCAAAATTATATAATTTCGATCAAACTTATGAATCAGAATTACATAATTCTAATTAAAATTACATAATTCCGATAAGTTTTATGTAATTCTTATTGGAATTTCACAATTTTGATCACTTTTTTAATTACGAAAAGACCCCTAAAAGGATTTACACTTTTCAATAGATCCTTAAGGAAAACATCACAATTAAGGCCTTTGAAAAACCAATTAAACTCTTTTGAAAATGCATTTAGACTTTTGAAGTTTCAAACTTCAAGTATTGAAGGCTTATTTATAATATTTTCATCATTAGAGTCCTTTGTTGCATCCACATTTCATTATCCCAAAATTGGGTGCTTACAGTTGCCCCCCTATGTTACTGTTTGCTTGACAAATTGCAGCAAAACAAATAAGCACACAATTTCTTAGGAAGAAATGTTTAGATACTTACCTGTTCTCTTTAAGGCTTTTGCTTATAAGCGATCGTCGATTTGCAATGAATGCTTGTGTTGCTATGCAACACTAGGCAAAGTATTGAAACATTTGAGAAAACACCATACTCGGATGTATAGCGTTGATTGAAAAGATACATCATACTTAGTCATATGATGTTGTGTATACTTGGTCATATAGTGCAGATTGAAAAGACACATTATACTCGATCGTAAATGTTGATTATACTTAGAAGTATAGTGCTGACTGAAGGGATACATCACACTCAGTCATATGATGTTGACTATACTCGGTCGTATGATGTTGATTATACTCAGTTGTATGATGTTGACTATACTTAGTCGTATAGTCCTGATTGAAAAGACACATTATACTTGATCATATAATGTTGACTATACTCAATTGTATAGTCCCGATTAAAAAAAATACATCATACTCGGTTGTATAATGTTGACTATACTCGGTCTTATAGTGTAGATTAAAAGGATACATTGTACTTGGTTGTACAATGTTGACTATTCTTAGTCGTATAGTACAGATTGAAAGGATACATTATACTTGGTCGTACAATGTTGACTATACTCGGTCGTATAGTACTATTTGAAAAAAATACATTACACTCGGTTGTTTGATGTTGATTATACTCAATCATATAGTCCTAATTAAAAAGACACATTATACTCAGTCGTATAATGTTGACTATACTCGGTCTTATAGTCCTGATTGAAAAAAATACATCATACTCGGTTGTATAATATTGACTATACTCAGTTTTATAGTGTAGATTGAAAGGATACATTGTACTAGGTCATACAATGTTTACTATACTCAGTTGTATAGTATAGATTAAAAGGATACATTGTACTCAGTCGTACAATGCTGACTATACTCGATCGTATAATACTGTTTAAAAAAAATACATCATACTCAATCGTATGATGTTGACTATACTCGGTCATATAGTCTTGATTGAAAAGACACATTGTACTCAGTTGTAAAATGTTGACTATAGTCGGTCGTATAGTACAGATTGAAAGGATACATTGTACTCGATCGTATAGTACATGTTAAAAGGATACATTCTACTCAATTGTACAATGTTGATTGTACTCAGTCATATAGTACAATCTGAAAAAAATACATCATACTCGATCATATGATATTGACTATACTCGATCGTATAGTACTGATTAAAGGATACATTGTACTTGGTCATATAATGTTGACTATACTCGATTGTATAGTATAGATTGAAAGGATATATTATACTCAATTGTACAATGTTAACTATGCTTGGTCGTATAATATAGATTGAAAGGATACATTGTACTCGATCATACAATATTGACTATACTCGGTCGTATAGTAAATATTTATGAATATACTACACTCGAACGTTTAGTGTTGTTTTCTTTAATTCTGACAATTTAATAATTCAATGAATTATCAAGTCATATAGCATTGTAATTTAGGACTAAATTGCAAAAAAAAAATGTTGGACTCAAATACCAATAAAGTTGAGGGACTAAAGTGGACATTTGCCACTTTAATATAAACCTTTGCCTTTTGCCGATTCATTCCTTATTTCCCTATCCCTTTCATTCTTTTATTTTTTTCTACTTTCTCTTGATTTTCAAATCTTCTTTCTTCAATTATTCTTTTATCTGTCCTCTAATTTGAAACCCATATAATCCTATGGCTTACCCACAATGAAGACTATATGGAAGCAGCTCCATGCAGTCAGATATGATCATTTCGTAGCTACATTTTCCTCAAAATAGTATAGGGCCTAATGAAGGGGAAGATGTACTCCCTTTGACTCGTTTTCATCTTCATAGATGCTCCCAAGCTCGAGGTGAGGTAAATTTTTCTTCTTCTGTCTTTGATCCTATAAAAAAGAAATATTTCTGTTAATATGTAAGTTAATATATGCATGTAATTATAAAATATTTGCTATATAAAATTTCATGAAACTATCAATTTGAGAAAATTTTTTTGCATAATTGGTGTTTGCATGCCACGAAGGACTAATAGAATTCCAATCGGACTTTTGGATTTTAGATCAAAAATTTAAATTTTGGAAGGGAATTTTTAGATTTTTTATCAGGAATTTGGAAATTTGATCGGAAATCTAGACTTCCAATTGAAAATCCAAAATCCATTTGGAATTCTGGATTTTCGATTGGAAATCCAGTCTCTTAATTTTTTTAGACATCAATAAAAGTAAAAAAAAAAATAAAAATTTATGGTTTTGTAAAGAAGGTAATCTTACTTTTTTCTGAATTTTATTTAGAAACCACTAAAGTTCTCGAGTTGCTTTCACTTGGCTCGAAAATATTTCATGACTTATCTAGAGAGGTAGTATAACATAGTTGGGCATTTGGCTTCCAACACTTCATTGTTGCTTTGCTGAATACTCGAGGTAGGTCAGACCACTATTCACTTTTTGCTCTTATTGAGAGGTGGATGGATATCACTCATACCTTTCAATCATGAGTAGGTAAGCTGACTATTTCCCCTATGAGCTTCTTTGCTATCACTGGGATTACCTTCAGGGGTGCCCCAATTCCCTTTAATATCCATTATTGTACTCTTCTAGAGGATGTCATGAGTCATTATGTTTGTGACTTGCTCAAGTTCTTTTCGATATGGAAAAATTAGAAGAATGTATTCCTTTCTTCTCTTGTTTAAGGTTTCAGGAGATTACCCACCATCACACCTCGTCAGATCGTTTAGAAGGAGAGATGTTTCTTATTGATACTGCTAAGTACTACCCTTTTCTTCAAGATTGGTCATAAGGTCAACATTGCTCTTCTTGGCCCACTTCAAGACCTTACTAGAGTCGCTAGGGGATATGCAGCTCTTACATATCTTTACTATAGACTGAATACTATATGTAGAGGTGCTGTGACAATGTGTAGCTTCTGGCATGTTATACATGTATGTTTTTTACACGTTTTGTTCCCCTTTTTAACTTTGCTCTTTTACCATCTTTTCTTTTTATTTTTGCTATATCTCCTCTTTTAGATCTAGGGCATTGAGATTGGGGCAATCTGAGACTTCAACACTATTAGCTTTGATAGGAGCCTTCCTCTAATGTAGAGATGGGGTTCTTCTCATCCAGCTAGTGTCAAGTATGATTTGCAAACTTATTGGGACCAGTTAAACTCCTTAGAGTGGGACTTGGTAAGATAAACTTAATTTTAAATATTTAACTAATTGTAAAAGTTAAATAAAATGAATTTGTAGGTTATATCAGATTGGCTGGTTTATGCAAAAGACATTTAGCGGTACAATTTCATGACTGCGGATGTAAGGATTGAGACTATGAGGATTTTGCTTCCTGGTTATGGTTTACAAATGTGGTATCTTAGTGAGCATGTCTATCATTGGCGTATGGGGCCTTACATGAGACATGTTCTTTTTTTTATTCCCCCTTTGATGTTGTGGAGTTGCAACATGACTGGTCCTAAACTTAGAGCAGCTCTTAAGGGATATGATGCTTTGACTCAGCTCGAGCATTCTCGTCACTATCAGGAGTATATTTGAGAGAAACTCTTAGAGCATGTTCCTACAGACCCAGCTGAGGTATGCTTTCCATCACCATTCCTCACTATCATCTTTTATTTCATCTCTTTAATCACTGTAGATGACATTTTCTTTTCTTGTACAAGTTGAAGAAGCTACTGATGTTGCTATAAAGGAGGAGACTAAGGGTGACGCTGAGAGGACTGAGCAAGTGGCTGAGCCTACTTAGCACAGTGATGTTGCTTGAGGTGATATTTCCTTGAGTACCATTCTGGGTGATGTTCTACCACTTGATAGGTCCATATACTATTAGGCTCCTACGGTACAGACTCCCATTAAGCAATATATGTATTTTAATGTAGCTCAAATTCCTAGTTTCTCTCCTCCTAATGCTTCACATGTAAGTGCAATTTGCATCTCCAATCCTGTACAAACTAACATTCATTGATAAATTAGTATACTTTATTTCATAGGTCCCTCAGACACAGGTAGAGTATCTTTATGGACTCGCCTTATCCCAGAGATTATTTACTATGCAGGTCACTTATAGTTGGAGGGTTAGTATTTACAATAACTATGCAAATGTATGCATGTTATGTATGATATACATGATTCTAACTATTCTTGAAGCAATAAATTTATGTTGGGGATCTAGAGCATGAGAACGAGACACTTCATCGATGGCTTGCTGGTCTCGGTTTTGATGATTTTAGCGCTAGGACTTTTATGCCCCCAGATCAGAGCGACGATCTAGTTAGAAGGTGGAGTCCTTGGCCAGACACTGGAGTTCAAGATGACTGATCTTTTTATCTTTAGGACTTGTGTTTTCATGACTATATTTTATCTTCCTTTTTTTTTCATTTGAACTGTTCCACCTGTTCTAAATAGTTTGTGAGCTTTTGTTTTCGATCAAATCCTAAGATTTAATTAATCTTTTTTTATCAAAAATCTTGGAAATTTGATCAGTATTATATATTTTTGATTAGATTTCTAGAATTCTGATCAAAATTTTGGATTTTCGATCAGATTTTTAGATTCCGATCAGAATTTTGAATTATCGATAAAAATTCCAGCCTTAGTTCTTTGCTCTTTTCCATTCTAATTCCTTATTTGAGTTTGATCCAAAAATGTAAAATCCTAATCCCATCCAAATTAAACCTTATGCCAATATAAAGGGCTTGTAAAAGGATTGCCTCTCATTCCTCTCTTTTATTCGCTTTCATCATGACACTAACCACCCTTAATTTGATTAAAAAATTTCTAAAAAGCCTTAATGGGAATGATTGGCATAGACTGTTATCCTTTTATGCCAAATGCTTGAAATCCTTTCAACATCTAAAAATAGACAATAATTTTCTATATGATGCTGCCACCTTTTGAGATATTAAAGACCACATGTTTAGATTTAACAGACAAGAACTATGTCCATTAACTGAAGAGTTTACTACTATTCTTGGCTATTCTTTGGACTCAACTACCGTGATTGCTCTTCCTGATCTTGAGATGCAGTTTCCTAGTAGACTAGTGACTTTATTTGATATGCCCCTAATTGACCTCTATATGTATGCACCTAACCCTGAGACTATTAGTCTTTCTTCTTTGATTACTTATTTTAGGAGTAGGGACAAGAACAATACTGTCTGGATTAGGACTGTCTTTTTTTTCTTGCATGCCCAATTTTTGCCAATGGCTTCTTATAGATATGTTGACATAAGGATTGTCAGTATCCTAGAACAAGTGGAAGCTGGAGCTAACCCTGTGACTATCATACTTGTGAAACTACCATTGGATTAGATAATTTCAAGATTCAAAATTGATTCTCAGGTAGTTTACTTCTCCTTCAGTATGTAAACCCCTTTTTTTTCTTTTTTGCCTAAGCTACCCTTTCATGTTTTCAACTTAGCATTTTTTTAGATTTTGTTATAAGAGAAATTGAGTCTATTTAATGCTCTCACCAATGTTTTGATTTATCAACCTCCTCCTCTACTGTCTCATCCATTAAAGATGAAGGACAAGCATACTATAGATCAATGGATTAATTGAATGAAAGGCGTTGTTGATACTAAAATTACATGGGTCTATCCTTAGTGGAGGTTGAAGTTTGTAAACATCAACCTGTATGACCACTGTGTTCCTGCTCCTAGATTGCATTTTTTGACCTTCTTTTCCTATTCACACCTTTGTCATCAGTATGGTTTCTCACAATTCATTATGATTGTTATATTTAACTTTGAAGGCTTCCCTTTGAGATAAGATTTTTTGAACAAACTAAAGAACATATGGCCTCACAGAACATTGAAGTGGAACATGCATTTGAATGTTGATATAACTATTAAAGACAACTATAAGGCTTGGGTTATCATGCAAGTTATAGAACCACCAGGATTTTCTAAGTACAAAAGGACTCAAGTATTACTAGATGAGTCACAAAAGAAGAAACAAAAATAAAAATAGTGATCTCATAAGTTTGGGTTTTTATATTTTTATGTTTTGTTTTTCCTTTAAGTCTTAATGCATTATAATAAAGATAGAATATGCAGTATCTGAAAAAATTCTATTTCAATTTGATTCATTAATTAGGGTCAAAATAAGTATATTTATTACATCACATGATATAACTCTTGTTATCAGCTAGTCCTTTTGGATTTTCTAGTTAAACATTTTTCTCTCACTTTTATTTCCCTAATTTCTACCTAACCATCCCTTTACGAGCTTTCTAATCAGCAAGATCACTTCTTTTACCTTATTCTCTAATTTTTTCCTACCAGCCCTTTGCAGGTTTTTTGAAAAATAGGAATGTTTGAATTTTAGCCTGACTAGCCTTTTCCGATTTTCTAGCCAGTGAACCCCCCCCCCCCCTTTTTTTAAAAGTAGTATTTCTTAAGGCAATCCAGGTTGATTAACTCAGTGAACTCATTCCCTTCTAGATCTAATATCTTTGTAGCTACCTTGGGTAGAATCGTCTTAACTAAATACAGTCCTTCCCAATTTGGTCTGAATTTTCCTCTTGGATCAAATACCATTGCCCTTAACTGCTTTAGTACTATATCCCCTAGCCTTTATCTTTCCTTATTTAACCTTCTTGTTAAAGGATCTCACTATTCTTCTCTGGTAAATCTAAGTGTGAAATAAAGTGTCCGCCTTTTTTCATCTAGAGATACGAGGTGATTACGCCTCTTTTGTATCCATTCATTCTCAAGGATTTTTGCTTCCATAACGACCCTCAAGGATTTGATTTATGTCTCTATAGGCAAAACTACTTCACAACCATACACTAATGAGAATGGTGTTTGTCTTGTAGCAGTGCATGTCATAGTTCTATATCCCCATAAAGCAAAAGGGAGATACTTAGACCAATCTTTATGTGTTTTAACCATCTTATAGAGGATTCTCTTTATATTTTTATTAGCTACTTCAACTGCACCATTAGCCTGAGGTCGATAAGGTAAGGATTTATAATGCTTAATCTTATATCTTTGCAAGAATTTAGGTGTCTCTGCCTAAAACTGAACACCATTGTTGGTCACAATATGATGTGGGATCCCATGCCTGCAAATGAGATTCTTCCCAATGAACCTTGCCATCTGTCTAACTTTCAAAGTACCAAAGGATTCTGCGTCTATCCATCTAAAGAAATAGTCAATCGCCACTACTATATATTTATGTCCATTTGAGGTAGTTGGTCTTATCTCCCCTATTATATCTATCCCCCATGTTGCAAAGGGCCATGGATATGTTAAATTGTTTAACATTGTAGGGGGAGATGATTGAGATTCCTATGTATCTAGCATTGATGACATTGTCTCACTATTTGGATACAATCTTTTTCCATGCTCATCCAATAGTGCCCTTGTTAAATTACTTTGCCAAAATCATCCCATTCATGTGAGATCCACAAACTCTTGCATGAATTTCCCTTATCAATTTTCTACTTAATCCTTCTTGAGACATCTCAGCTGTGTTTCATTCAGCATTCTTTTGTATAACACCCTATCATGACTTACGTAATGGCATGAAAGAATATAAAGAGCATATCTTTCTTTAAAAGTTGCTTCATTTGGGTACTTGGATCTCTAGATGTCATAAAACCATGGCTTTTCTTTTGGTCTTATTCGAATGCTCATAACTTCTTCTTCACCATAACATGGAGCTTTCATTTTCATTATTACCAAAGGCATCATCATCGACCTTGTCAGTTTATCCCACATCAAAGAAAGAGTTGCCAAGGCATCCGTCATTTGATTCTCATCTCTTGGTGCATGCATGAAGAGACATTTAGTGAAATTTCTCATTTGCTTCTTCAAATAGCAGATATAAAGTTTCAACCTTTCTTCTTTCACTTCCCACTCCTCGTTAGTCTGATTACTGACAAACAGGGGATCTCCATAAACCAGTAGCTCTTTAGCTCCAACTGCTAGCGCTGCTTCTATCTCGTAGATACATACCTCATACTCAGCCATGTTGCTTATAACCTTGAAGTCTAATTTCTTAGCCATTGAGATGGTTTCTCCTCCTAGTGTGACAAGAATTACTCCTAGCCCTACTCTCCTATTATTCATAGCTCCATCAAAATAAAGCTTCCATTCACGTTGCTCTATTATTGCTAAGTTCTCATCTGGGAAATCTAAATTCCACTGCTCATTTCCTTCGACTATATTCTGTGCCAAGAATTTTGCTACTACTCTTCCTTTGATGACCTTGGCAGTGACATAATCTATATCAAACTCAGTCAAAAGCACCAACCATTGAGACATCTTTTTAGTTAAAGCTAGTCCTTGAAACATGTACTTTAAAGTATCTATCTTTAAAATTTCTTGTACTTTGTAAGACTGGAAATAATGCCTTATGTTCCTTGTATCCCATATCATAATCAAGCATGTCTTCTCCACAAGATCATATTTTTCCTTATATTGTAGGAAATTTTTACTAAGATAATACACTGCATACTCTACCCCTTCTAGTCCTTCTTATGCTAGCATTGCCCCCCCCCCAATTGCTTTTTCCTTTAAGGTTAAATATAATATTAAGGGTTTACCTTGTCTTGGTGGTCTCAACATAGGCAGATTAACAAGGTATTCTTTTATCTTATCAAAGGCTTTTTGACATTCTTCATTCCATTCTACTGACTGATTCTTCCTTAAGAGCTTAAAGATTGGATCATAAACCATAGTGAGTTTTGCAATAAACCTGCTAATGTACTATAGTTTCCCAATAAACCCTCGTACTTCCTTCTTTGTCCTTAGTGTTGGCATCTCCTGAATGGCCTTGATGTTGTTTGGATCAACTTCTATTCCCCTATTGTTGACTATATGCCCTAACAACTTTCCAAAAGTAACCCCAAAGATGCATTTCTTTAGATTAAGCCTTAGGTTATATCTTTTTATTCTTGCCAGAAACTTATCTAAAGCCTCAAAATGTCATTCCCTCATCTCTGACTTAACCATCATATCATCGACATACACTTCCACTTCTTTGTGCATCATATCACGAAATAGAACAATGGTTACTCTTTGATAGGTTGATTCTACATTCTTTAACCCGAAAGGCATCACTTTGTAGTAATATGTCCCCTATTCCATTATAAAAGTAGTTTTGATCTTATCCATAATTGCCATTATTATCTGATTATAACCTGAGAACCCACCCATGAAAGAATACATTGCACTAGATGATGCGTTATCCACAATCACATCAATATGGGGTGAAAGAAAGTCATCCTTTGGGCATTCTTTATTTAGATCTCTGAAATCTACACACATCCAAACTTTTCCATCTTTCTTGGGAACTGGTACTATATTTTCCAACCATTTAAGGTACTCTACCATTTTTAGAAAATTAGCTTGGATTTGCTTAGCAATTTCTTCCTTTATCTTTTATGCCCTTTCTACTCTTAACCTTTGAAATTTTTACTTAACAAGTTTAGCTTCTAGATATATTAGAATATGATGCTCTATAATTTCTCTATCTAAACCTGGCATGTCCTCATAGGACCAAGCAAATACTACCTTTCTTTTTATTAATATTCTCTCAATTTTTCCCTCTCTTTAAGAGTTAAATCATATGATATAGATATGTGCTTTGGTTGTTCATTTGTGCCCATGTTTAATGAGTCTAATTGAATTAAATTAATATCAAACATGCATGAACGATCATTATTAAAATGCACAAGACCATCAGGATCAACATCACACAAATAAGCCAAACTAGAGTTCATATCATTAACCACAAGAAAAGTAAAGTTTTCATCCTCAAATAGACCAGACATTATTACATTAGTTTCTTTATAAAAAACATCACTAAAAAAACCATTAATAATACAAGCTAAATCCTGTGGTGGTTCTTCATTAGGTGGTAGACAAAGAAACTCTTCAATGGCCTCAGTCTTTATCTTCTCAGCAACTCTCTTCATCACCTCATCTTTTTTGTGCTATACCAAACTCTCAACTATCTACTTCTTGAAGATCTCAAACCCAGGAATACTCATACCAGCTACTTAGACAAGCTCTTTTTCACCCAGGTAGAACTTCTCTTTCCTTTTTTTGATAAAGCAATCCTTCAACGGTCCCATATTTTCTAAGAGGTTATTCTTATTGAAAAACCTTCTTCTAGCTCTTTTTCTGCCAAATCCAACTCCCATATAGCCCAATCCCCTTGTATCATCTTGGCTTTTGAAATCTAGGAGTTATTGGCATCCTTGCTCATTTTTTCCTAATCCTCGTCCGCGTTGATAATTCATCTTCTTAGTCATGCTTATAACCCTTGGGTCCATCTTAATTCCATCAGAGATCATGGCTATTTAGAAACCAAGAGGGGTAACTACCTACTTCTGGCTATCCATAACTATGGACACAGTCTTGCCCATATTAGCATCTAAGGTCACCACTTCTCCGTTAAGTAGGAATTTCACTTTTTGATGTACAATTGGGGGCATTCCTCTTAAAATATGATACTAAGGCCTACCTAAAAGTAAGGTATAGGTGATAGGGATATCTAGCATAGTGAATTCTACCATTGCCTCTATACGTTCGGTCTTTACAGGAGCCATGATTATTCCCTTTACATTCCTTGTGCTATCATTATAAGATCTAATTACGAGGCCTAATTTTGTTAAATCCTCCACCTTCACTCCTAGATTAGGCAGGATCTATAGTGGGCAAACATTAATTGTAGACCCATCATCCACTATCATATAATTGGTCCTTTTCCTTCTTACTTCAATTGCAATGAACAGGGCTTTATTATGATCCCTCCTTTCTATCAGTAAATCCTCGTCAGAGAAAGTGATAACACAGTGCTTTTTCTTAATAACCTTGGCCACCATTTCCTTAGGAGTTACAGTAGTTTCAATGTTCATCTTAGCTAGAGCCTTAACCAAAGCCTTTTTGTGCCTACTTGAGTGCATCAAGAGCTCCTAAATGCTCACATTTGCTTTTGCCTTTTCAAGTTGTTCAAGGATCAAGTCATTACCATGTTCATCTGAGTCTTTTCTTTCAAGTTCTTCTTCTCTCTCTATAGTTTTCTCCATCGGTTTATAACCCTTACCACTTCTACTACTATGACTAATTTTTGAATTATTAACCCATACATTGTAGCCTTTAGTGCCTTCTTCATCAAAGTTATACCAGATGTGGAGAACCCAATAGTTCGATCCTTCTTTCCATCTTTCCACACCTCAACCATGCATTTTTCTTTCTTATCTAGCATATTCTCATCATTAAATTCATCACCCCACCGTGTTAGAATAATTAACTCAATAGGTATATCAAAAGAAGGTGGTTTGGAATAAAACACCTTATAGTCGAACTTGCCTAAAGGCTATCCCAACAAGTCTTCTATTTTTTCCATATCTTTAAAGGCATTTGGAGATCTCTCATCGATTTTAAGGTCTAGGTCCTCAAAGGAGTTTAGCACTTCTTCCTCGCTTACTCCTGAGTTGATCATCATGGTTGCAGAGGGTGGCACGTTTCAGTAATTTGGGAAAGGGATATTTTTGGTGCTTGGGTTCGAATTTTATTTCTCAAGGTCTATGATTTTTCCATAGTTTATAAGGTTTTGAACTTTATGTTTAGTGGAATGGCCAGCAACTTGGTGAAATTTGCAGTAACTGTTTGAGTTAAAGCCAAGGAGATTTGGGTTTGGTGGTTTAGAGAAGGTTAAGGTTCTAAGGAGGCCTTTTTGGATCAAATGGTCTAGGACTTTAGATAGGGGTTGCTTAAAATTCGAGAATCTCCTGGGTTATTGAATACTATAGACTCCTATAACCCTATTAGTATTTCCTTATTGTGAGCCCTTTCCCCTCATGTTTATAGCAATCTTCTTTTTCTCATTTTTTATCTCCTCAACTTGTAACCCATTATCATAAAGTTCTATAAATTTTTTAGGATTTATCATTTGTAACCTCTCAACCAAGTTAGGTGACACATTTCAAACTATCATCTTAACCTGATCCTTCTTAGTTAGTTTGTTCTTCATTAATCCTGCTTTATTCATGAATCTAGTCAAAAAATTTGAAAACTACTCATTAGGTTTTTGCTTAGTCAATTCTAAATCTCTAATGGATACTTTAAGCTTGGTATTATAGTCATACTATTTTAGAAAAGTGGTACACAATTTTCTCTAGTCCACTCAAATCGACATTGGTGTAATGCCGACTGGCATTACACAACGCTGATCGGCATTAGACAATGCTGATCGGCATTATACAATGTCGATTGGCATTATACAATGTCAGTCAGCATTCCATAGTACCGATGCGCAATAATTCCATTTTTTATTTTTTCTTGTATTTTTCCTTATTTTTATCAATTTTTTCAGTGTTTTGATTGGTTGAAAAATTCAAATTTTATCTGATAAGGTTTTTTAAAAAAAATGCAGAAGATATTTTTTTTGAAATCAAAACAAACACTATTTGATCTGAACAGATAGGTCTGTTCCTCCTTTAGAGGAAGTTCAGTATGCATAGACTCTGCATTTAAAAGTAGAATCTGCATGCATGCGAGAAGGAGGCTTGGCTGGAGGTTTTTTTACAGACGGAAGAAAAAAAGCTTTGATTTCTTCTATTCTTTAAAAAACCCTAATTTTTGCAGTTCATTTGAGGAAGACGATACACCGATTTTTTAGTCTCAGTCCATAATCAAATCAACACTGATTCAATTTCATCGGTGAAAATCCTAATCTGAGGGGCCGAAAAAGGGCATATGCACAACATTCATTTTTTCTTTCTTCTCTTCTGTGATTTTTTATTCATTTCGTTAATTGTTTTATTATTTAATTTCACTACTAATTTGATTGCTTTTTTTTTTATTTTTTTTTGTTTTGATGTCCATATGTGGATTGAGGAGGAGGATACTGGTTGTGTTTAATTAAACAGAAGATCCATGGATTGTCATGGATGAACCTGTACTGTTTTAATGATAGTTCTTAGGATTTTAATTTTTATTTTGCATTTTGGTATCCTATGTAGTTTATTCTTTAATTCATGGGTGTATAATTATTTAATTTTAATTTTGTACATAGTTTGTAATAGCCCCAGTCGTGGGAATAGTGAAAGATTTAAATTTTTGCACTTTAAAATTAATTAGTAATTAGGTTCAATTGGGTAAAAATCAATTAAAATTAATGGTGGATTTAGTTAATTAGGGTTTTTATGTAATTAAATTAGGTTTTTTAGAAATCATATGTGAATGTGTGTTTGATTTGATTTTGTTATGTTTTTTATGTTTTTTTTTATGTTTTTTGGACTTTTTATGTTTGTTTTTGGGCCCCAAGCCCACATTTAACTCTAACCCACTTAATAAATAGGTTTAAAAATGGTTTAGGACTTTAAATAATTAAAATCAACTTAGGCCCATTAGATTAATTAGATTTTAGGCCCACTTAGTTAATTAAAACTTGTTTAGACTTAGCTCAGCCCACTTAATTGCATTTCTTTTAAAATAAATAGACCTAAGCCCACATTCCACTTAAAATAAAACCAAGTTAGACTTAGGCCCACTAATTTAATTTTTCTTTAAAATTGAATAGACTTAAGGTCATATCTTAGAAAGACTAAAAAATAGATTTAGTCTCATTAATTAATAAAATGTAGGCCCACTTTTATTCTATTTCACTTGTAAATAAAATGTAGATTTAGCTAACTTTTTTAATAATATAGTTTAGACTTGGGGACAACGTAATCTTGAGTGCATTTTTTACTTGTAATTTTATTGACTTGTTGCCTTTTTGGGTAGATGGATGTTAATTAGGGTTTAATAAAATTGCATGTAATTAGAGGATGAAATAATTATTTATAAAATTATTCTAAATGAACACGAGACTAAAAGAAGTTAGTATTCTGTATCCAGAATCTCCTGGTTGTGGTTCTAATTTTATTTTAGAGAATCGAGTACCACCAATCAAATTGCCCCAGTTATTACCCTGGGTGGCGACTCCTCATCTCCATGCCATGTCTTTGTGACAATGGTTAGTGTGTTCTCTAAGGCTCTAAGCCTAAACAGTGTCGCGGTTGCTAAAATCTTGGATGCGCGCTAAACCCCGCCGTCTACAATGCCCGCCAAGGATAGTATAAATAACTTGGTAACTACAAACAAAGGAGCCTTAGTGGTGCTCATAATTATTGTATATTAACTAAGGTGAATCCTTAGGTCTCCAGTACCATCAATCTTCTATAGCTGTGGCATCTTGAACTTATTAGGTAGCTTATCCTCCTCAAATAACATCATATCATCAAAATCAAATGAATATTTGATGCCCTTCCCTCTCATCAATTCCTCTATTTTGGACATTTTCTGAGTCAGTGCTTTGATTCCAGCTCTTGAACCTACTCAAGTGATTCCCTTCTTGCTTTTTCAACCATGTAGTTCTCAACATCCTCCAATTTCATTTCCACATCAAGTACATTCTTAGCAGTGTTTAAAGGGTGCCCTCCAACATTGTCATTGTTAGTAAGTGGTATGCCTACAATAGGTGGATTGACTGCAATTGGAGGAGCAGCAGTAGGTGGTGGCATTAATCCAACTAGAGCTTGTCTTAGTTCATCTTGCATCATCACTCTCATACCATCTATTAATGCTCTTTTGACATTCTCTAGGGTCCAGTTTCCTCCCTCTTATTGTTCCATTTCTTTTGGTTGCTTGGATGGAGTTTGTGTAGCTTCTAGGTAAAGTGGATTAATAGGACTCCTTTCCAGTTTGCTAAAGATCCCTTTTGTAATTGACCATAAGCTTCAATCCATTCTCACTAGTCTGCCACCTTTCTGACTCTAAACATTGGAAAACCCAGATGGATCTATGATGACTGAAAAATAAATGTTAGAATGATGCATGAAATGCATGCATGCATATATGCATGATGCACGTGTTATGCAATAAGTAGTAAATAACAAGTCAAGTAAGGTAACAAGTCAAGTGTACGTACATCCTTCCAACCTTGTTCCTCCCACATAAGTATTTAATGGCAAGTCTCTTTTCCTAAGATTTTTGGTCTTGACCTTAATATCAATAGGGGATATCAAGAACTAACATGCATGCCAAATCTCTTAAAGCAGTAAAAGCATAGAAACAACATTTTTAGGTATAAAAGTACAACCCACTCTTTATTAGTCCCTAAAATAATAATTAATAAAAAAATTCTAAAGAACACAAGTAAAATCAGTATCTCTTATCCCAAGTGGAGTCGCCACTGTAGACGGTGGGGTTTAATGCGCGCCTAAAATTTTAGCAACTATGACACTATTTGAGTTGAGGGCTCTAGAGAATACACTAACCACTATCACAAAGACATGACATGGAGATGAGGAATCGCCACCTAGGGTAATAATTGGAACAAATAAAAAAAATAGTGGTACTCAATTCTCTAAAAGAAAGCCAGCGCCAAAACCAAGAGATTCTGAATATGGAATACCAACTTCTTTCAATATTATGTTCATTTAGAATTACTTTATGAATTACTATCTTATCCTTTATTTACATGCAATTTCATATAAACCCTTATTAAAACAATCAACTCCATGCAAACTAGTCATGAAAAATACATGTAAAGAATGCATTCATTTAAATTCACAATTCCTAAATTAGTCTAATCTACATTGATTTTAATCAAATAGACTAAATCTACATATTTTAATTTATATGTGACCCTAAAGACTAATGAGCCTAATTCTTATTTAATTTTAAATTAAGTGAACCTAGGTTTATTTATTTCTAAAATGGACCTAAATCTACAAATTATGAGGTATTCAAATTAATGGGTCTTATTCTACATGTTTTAATTCTTAGGTGATCTTAAATTTATAAATTATGGAAAAAATTTAATGGGCTAAATTTAAATTAATTTTAGTTAACTTAAGTGGGCCTGTATCTAATTAATTAAATAGGCCTAAGTTATCTCTAACCTAAATCTAATTAATTATGAGCCTAAAATGTATTTTAATTGAAATCTATACCTAATTAATTAATAACCTATTAAATGAGATGACCTAAATAAAAATGGGCCAAAAAAGAATTATCTACGCCTAAAATTAATTATATGAGTTAGAAACTAACTCGGGCTTAGGGTCCAAAACATATAAAAATAAACAAACAAGCCCAAAAACATAAAAAGATATCAAATCAAATAAAAGATCAATCAAGCAATTGACTTATTTCTTCTAAAGAACCTAATTAATTAAAACGACCTCAAACAATAAATTATTAAATAATAAAATAATTAACAAGCAGCATTAATTCTATTCACTTAAGTCTAATTCAATTTTAATTAAAAACTCTAATTATCTCTATAGCCATTAATTTTAATTAATCACCCAATTGAACCCCAATTTTACTACACAATTAATTAACACACAACCACACATAAGATTTTATTACTCCCACCATTGGGGCTATTACAATGAACTACCAAAAAAAATTAATACAATCCCAGAAAAACTAAACGCAAAATAAAACAATCAAAACAATAATAAATAAAAAAAAAACCTAGAACTATATTTGGCTATAAAATTCTAAGGCATTCCATGGATCTTCATGGATTTTGTTCTCTAAGTGAACTCATCATGTAACCCTCTTTATAATCACCCACAAAAAAAAAAATAATGATTAGTGAATAAACAAAATAATAATAATAATTAGAATAAAATTAAAATTTAATGGAACTAAAATAACAAAATGAAAATAGAAGAAAGTAAGAGAGGAGATGGTATGGATGCAATATTGATTTGCCCTTTAGACTAGTGAAAATCATAGTTGTTTGTTAAATAGATCTTCAATACTTGTTTTTTTCCTTTCAAAAGCCTCATGTTTCTAGTGTAAGAACAAATAATTTACAAGAAAATATAATATATTTTTTTTTAACACTGCATAAGAAAAAGTGAAAGCCTCTAAAAAAATATCCCAGCAAAGAGAGAGCCCTATTGTGGAGAGTTCAAGCTGGGTTTTTATAGAAAAATCCTAGCTAAAAGATGTATCCTACTATGATTTTCTTTCTTCATAGTGATAGAGTTTTGATTTTAAAAGGACTTTTGATTTCTTGAAAATTCAAATAAATATTATTTAAACAATTAAAATTTAGAAAACAAAATTTTATTTACTGTGAAAATAAGAAAAAGATGAAAAATGTTTAATTCCGACTAGAATTATATAGTTCTTATCAGAATTACATAATTCTGATCAGTTTTATGTAATTCCTATCAGAATTTCAAAATTCCAAAATTCCAATCTCTATTTTTTAATTAGGAAAAGACCCCTGAAAGGATTTACACTTTTCAATTAGGTCCTTCAAGATAATATCACAATTAAGTCCTTTAAAAAACAAATTAAAATTTTTTGAAAATGCATTTAGACTTTTGAGGTTTCAAACTTCAAGTATTAAAGACTTATTTATAATATTTTCATCATTGAAGTCCTCTGTTGCATCCATAATTCATTATCTCAAAATTGAGTGCTTACAATAAGGACCTAATATTAATAAAAGGAAGAAATAAAGGATTTAAGAGAAAATTTAATGTTAATTTGTCAAACAACATAGAGGTTGGGTTGTAAGAGGTAGACACCTATTAAAGAAAAATAATAAAATAACAGAATAATTATTCATCCTTTAAGAGCATAGACATAAGGAAGTAAAGGACTTCCTACACTTAAGAAAAAAAAGAAGTTCTCTGCACTTAAAAAAAAAACAAAAATCCAAAAAATACAAAAAAAATTGAGAAGTAACAGAGAGTTATTTGATTAAAGCTACAATTATGTAAGATTTATAGTTAGCACATTGATCTTTAATAACTGAAAATCTCATGATGATTGTTTTGCATGCATCAAAAAACTATTTTGGTGAAGGTTTCCTAATGTATTAATTTTAATTTTATAAGAGGTGGACCTGTTGCAAAAGGGGATTAAATTAGTTACTAGAGTCTTGTTAAAGATTGGATTGTTAGGTTAGGTGAGTGGTTTACCTCTCTCCATATATTCTTTTAATCAATTCTTGATATCTATTATTGGATCTTTTTTTTTCTTGAGCTCTAAATTTTCATTATTTGAATTTATCCAAGCTAAGTCATGCATATGTAAATTTGAGTTGTTGTTTTTCATTGTTAATGAATCTTGTTCATAACCTTTACTCACTACAAGCTTTAACAATGTAATAAGAATCAATTTCACCAAATTTATACCCCTTATTATATAAACCTAGCTCTCAATAAATTTAACTAAGTTTGTAATTGTCTCAAGCTGGAAAAGAGTAAAACAATAAGAAAAGGGAAAGTTTATGAATTACAAATTGCTTGGAAGACTAGTTGATGTTTATATTAATAAAGAATTTTCTCTAAAAAGTTGGTTGTAGTAGGTACAAGTGGGTTAAATATGGGTGGAGCTTGATTTGCAGAACTATTTATATCATGCTCAAACATTGCTTGAGTGGTCTGTATTGGACTGCAACCTGACCCATGATTGAGTTTCAAAAATATCTATAGAGTTGCTTAAATTTTATTATTTTAAAACCTATAATTATTAAATCTCAGTGTTTCAAAAAATAAAAGTGAGAATGCACTATAAATCCCAATAATTGATATTATAGATGTAGTAGAGAGCACCTATGACCAATAATGTTGCATTTAAGATTTTAAAGCATATTAAGTTTTTGTTGGTTTATAGTGGATGGGTATACACAAAGGAAACATAAAAACTAACTTCAGTACCTTGTAATTATAATAACATCCATAGGACAAGTTTGCTTTTATATACATAAATTGCTTTTGGCATAATACATAAGTAGCCCAGTGAACTTGCCAGTTTTCATCATTTTGGCCACTCAACTTACATTTTTTTCCATTTCAGTCACTGAACTTGCAAATTTTGCTATATTTAAACCCATCAATGCAAAGTTGGCAGAGAAGGTGAAATCACATGCAAAAGAGCACGTTATGATAGGTAGTAAGTGAATAATAACAACTTACAAGGTTTTTTTACTCCTCTTTAATGATGTAGTTCAACATCTTCTTCTTCCTCTTAATTTCGTTTGGAAAAAAATTTCCTCCCCCCAACAAGTTCTTTATTTTGATCAGTGCAATCATATTCTTTTTTTTTGTTGGAGAAGGTGTAAATGTCATCGCATAGGCAAATGGCATCACAAAGTATTATTACTATGCAAAATGAATTTGCAATGTTGATGTGTTATTATAATAAACAACCATTTTGAAAATGTCTATAACCAACACAAATCCAGGAATAAGGTTTTTTCACTGGACTTGATATATGGTAAGTGCTATGAGTTATGTGTTATGATTTTACTATTATGTAATTAAAATAAGGTTTTAAAATTGAAATTGAAAACAATCCCTTCTTTCTGCAACTTGGAATGCGGCATCAATATAGTTACTTTCAGTGGTATGATCAACCTATTCCTAATTACATGAAGTGTGTAATGTCATAGTTGATGGCTAGAGCTGGAGAGACTGAAGTTGAAAAGGATAGAGCAAGAGCTAAAGCTAATAAACTGAAGTGGATGGTCATTATGTTAAGTGTGATTATATTAATGCAATTTATTTGCATTAAGTTTAGTAGATTGGTTTAGAGAGTTTAGTATTTAAGTACAACTTTCTTTATTTAGATAGTTTAGTATTTAAGAACTTCGAAGTTAATCTTATTGACTAGCTGGAGATGTAATGTTGTTTCTTAAATGAAATGGTGAATTAATTATGTAGTTTATGTTGGTATAATTTTTCCAAAGTTTATTTTATAAACCTGCAGTACATTTTGTTCTAGTATTTTTAGACCTATAAATGTCAACTACATAGAAAATGCAAAACCAAACAGCAATTTAGAGATTGAAATACCATAGTGAGCTACATTAAACTAGTCATCATAGTACAATAATCTGTTAAAATAGATTCCCGCATATCGAACTGAAAAAAATATAACTGACCTAAATAAGAACTGAGCTGCCATATATGTTGTAGTTTAAAATACCAAACAAAAAGCTCAATATATAGCAATTTCAACATACGTAAATAGTTAACCTAGCATAAAACATCATATTTATGTAATCATTTGTGGATTACAACAAAAAAAATTTGGTTAAAGATACTTAAATTACATTCTGAAATAGATTTCCACTTATCACCAAGTGTTGGTTGACTCATAATACATCCTTGTAAAGCAACTGATCTTATTGTAATAAAATTTTGACTTAATGATATACCCTATGAAGTGTCATCAACATATATTATTCTTCTTTGAATGTCTCTTCTTTACTGAAGTAGCCTAAATGTGATTGTTGCCTTTCCTTTGAACTTAAGGCTAGGTGGTTTAAATCTAACATCACCAGTTATTTCCCTAGCCATTGTAACATTTCTATAGTTAATCACTTTAGTGTGTTTCACTCCACTTTGAAAAAGGACAAACCCATGACAAAATTTAACATCACTTTATGCTTTACTAATAACAACTCAATTCAAATACATAATTGTTGCATATTTAACTGCACATCACTTGCTTTTTCAAGAGCAAACCCTATGTCCAGGTTAGTGTACACACTATAACCCTCACCCAACTTCCCTTTTTTTCTCATTGATGATTCCATTTTTTAGCCTAACTTTTTACTTCTAGCTATAGCACTCAAATCATTGCCCTTGCCCTTACTCCTCCCTTAAACAACACTTGAATGACTTTCACAATTTTGGCTTCCCATGGTGAACTATATACAAAATACTACCAATAAGAAACTTTTGACAACATTTTTAGTCACACGTACAACCATAAGGACAAGTAACAAACCAAAGATTAATGTTTGACTTATGCAAAAGTGTTAGGTATTATTAACAATTGGAGCAGTTGCCTGATTTGTATCAGCTCCTAAGTAATGATTTTTTCACAATTAGTATTAATTAACAAGTCACAAAATATAATAGAAAAATAAAAATATGCACATTTACTAAACAAAGCCTAATTTGTAGACACTTCTTTCTGCTAACATCCCTTTTTATCATGACCTTATAACTACAAGTCATCTTGGCTCTTTGTCTTGGAAATTTGGTAGCTTTTTTTGGTTCATCTTATGGCTTCCTTATATTTCTCTTTGGTCTGCCTGGTATAGTCTTCAATGGTGTTAGCTCAATTGGAGGATAATCACTTGGCTACCACATTCTCATTCCAGGTATAGGCTAAATAAAATGTAAATAGGTCTTTAGGTATGTTTCTTTATGAAACCATTTAGATATGAATTCCATTGGCTCTAAATTTATGTGTTGTAAAGCATAAATAACATATGCATAGGGGATGCCCTTTAATTACCATGAATTATAGCTGCAAGTTTATTTCCTTAAATCCACTGTGTGATCATATAGCCCATCTTGAACCTCAAATCCAGCATCTCCATTCCATATAATATCACACTCCATTGAATGCTCTTTATTCTTTTCAAACCTAGACATTGTAGTGAGGGAAATGTCACATATCCATGTGCTTATAAACTATTTCATCATTTGAATTTTTGCATTACTTTTATTTTAATCTCATTCAATATTGTGATAATTGACTTATGCCTCGACACTAAAATCCAAGCATTAAAAGTCTCACATATGTTGTTCTCAATACCATCACATTTTGTGTCAACCCTTTAATTAACCCTTACCCAATTTTTCTTATTATAACATAATAGCTCCTCAATAATACCTTTTCCCAACATATTCAACTCTATCAAATTATCCTCAAATTCCACCTCAAAGCTATTCCTAGCACACATTTAATATCTCTTTCTTCTCTTTTTACCTCTCCATTTTTTGACCATTTTGCCCAAACGTGCCTAGCACACATTCTGTGTTCAATATCAGGCAATTCTTCTATAATAGCAGTCACCAAACCTTGTGAAAAGATACAAGTCAATTAAAAAACTAATTAAGTCAGCAGATAATTCAATTAAACAAAATTAATTAATCAATTAAAAAAAATTTGTCAAACTTTTTACATATGAGAAATTAAAACCAAACCTACTCTTGTGCCCCATTTTAGATCATCTCTAATTACTCTAAGGAACCACCTCCATATTTCCTTATTATCAACTTGCACAACTACCCAAACCACTGGATACATCTATCCATTATCATCTTTAGCTATAGTAGAGAGAAGTTACCCTCTGCATACCCCCTTTAAGAAGCAACCATCTAGGCCTATCACTTTTCTACAACCTTCAAGAAAACCTTATTTCATTGCATTCAGGCTTTATAAAACATGTGCTACCTGGGTTTGAAGCCAAGACTTCATCTATAAACCATTAAAGTTTATTGTATTCCTCCATGTAATCACTCATGAACTAAAACGTAACTCAAAACTTTTCCCTACTACAAACTGTTGTACCCATTTTTACTTTCAGTTCCTTATTATAAAGCTCTTTAAACTACCATAACTTGATAGATGGCTGGGAGATTATTCTATCTTTGTAGTAGCTTGCAAGGAATTTTAAAGTACATAACCAATTTTTATTTTTTCTCTAATATGTGTGTAGTGGATTATATGTCTTTAAGGTGAAATCCTTTATATTCCCATTAATTCTCGCACTTAAAAACCATTTATAGCCATTTGGATTACATTTAGCCCTTACTATACTAGCTTTATTTGGCTTTAAAGTTAATTGAACACCCTTTATAATAGCATATTTTGCTATTGCATACCTAAAATGAATTGCATTCTCAAAGACCATGCCTATTTCAAATGAAGGAATCTGACTGTTAGGATCATATTAAACCCTTACATATTGACTCCTCGCTAGCACTTCATCATCGCCACATTGTTTAATGTCACTCATATCACTACCTAGCCATCACTCTCTAAATATTGCTCATCTCTAGAAATTGTCCCTGTATACCTATTCTGTGATCTACTTGAATCATCAAAACTAATATTAGCTCTAGCTTCCCCTAGTTCTATATGGTCCTTATCTTTACCCCTTTGCCTTTTTAGCCTTATCTACCTATATTTTCTTAACTCATTTCATGCAACAATGTCTTCCTTATTTAAATCATTGCCATCATCTTCAACATTTTCAATATTCTTTTCTCCAGGTAATTCACCATCAGTGTTACTCTCTTCTCCATAGTTACCATTGTCTTTAATCTCATTTTTATCAACAGAATTAGCTCCACCTTCAACATCCAGATATGCTCTAGCTTTCCCTATATCAGCTATAGGCTTTGGTCTAGCTTCATGAGCAAGATCATCTCTAGCTTGAGCATTGTCACTTATAGGCATCTTAAAAACCCTCAAACTTACTATCTTCACTAATTTTGTACCCTTTTGTAGTTTGTGAGTTGTAGATATGTTCTTAGGTGTTGCCAAACACTTTGGTTGTGTATTTATATGCTTCTTACCATTACTACCTGTTGCCCTAATTTTTTTCTTTTAACTTTTCTGCTCAGTTGTCAACTATGGAACAACATTTTCACCACTTCCACTTTTGACACCTTCTAAATAAACTTGAACCATTACAAGATTAGGAGTCAAATGCTTTAACATGTCCATTAATCTTTATCATCCTTTATATCTCTTAAACCCTCATTTAGAGATAGTCCTAGAATTTTGTAATACAATTTAAAACTCACTATATCCTAATTTCTCTACCTTATCAGCCAAGTCTAAATAACTAATCCTATCAACATCCAACCTATGTCCACCCATAAATTCTCTACCTAAGTAAACAACTGAGTCTTGCATATGGACAAATTGATCACCATGATTATAAAAAATGGCAAACTTCTCCATTTTGTAAAATCAGTAATTGAAAATATTTATTAAAACACTGCAACAATATATAAATATCCACAATTTCACCCAATATGCAAATTTTCACCCAATTAAGCAGACACAAACTTTGAAATATAAGATTATATATTTTAATGTTCAAACAACTAATTGCTAAATAAAGAATAGTAAAAATAAAATTCCTTAACTGTATACAGTAAATAAAGACATGCAATGAACTCAGGGAATATTATTTACTTTGAGACAAAATTATGAATGTACAAAAAAAAAAACCCTAAATCACATAAAAACCAAATTATTCAACACTTAAGTTTCAACAAATTTAGATGGAAAAAAATTACCTTATATTCTTTCTTATATAAGTCGCCTATTTTATACACCATGTGAATTCTTTGGATGAAGAACTATTCCCATCAACTGTGTGCTTCACCACTCTGCCCTTTTATATTGTCACTTTAAGTAAATGAAAAAATTATTACTGTGGATTTCAATTTGCTTCATGTGTTTCCCTAATTGAATTGATTGCAAGGTCAAGTTTCTCTAACAATTTCATAATCTTTTCACGAAATTTCCCCATCAATTTAATTTTGTTTCAATTTGTATAATTAGGGTTAAATTGGGAGTAATTCGATAAGTGAAATTTCATGAAAAATTTATAGCTTATTTTTTGCTTATTATATGTCATCTTACGTGTCATCCTACTTGGCACTGTGTTAGTGCACTTGAACAACACACATTTAATCAATTTGCAAACTACGCAGGGAGGGGTCTAAATATAGCAAAATTGGCAAGTTGAGTGGTTTAAATGGAATAAATATAAGCTGAATGGCCAAAATGACGAAAATTGGCAAGTTCATATGGCTACTTATGTATTATGCCATTGCTTTAGGAGCTTCTGTAAGAGAGGATACACATTCATCATCTTATTATCATATAATAATGTAACACATAAAGAAGTCATTTTACTTCTAATTTTGACTTGATAAAATCTAAATTATAATTTTTAGTGAGTACAGAAGGTTTATTTCTTTGGTTAATAATTCAGGTCATAACCTAGATATAAGTTTTCTAAGTGAAAAAGAGAATGAAATAAATAAATAAATAAAAAGATCACAAGCTTTATTTTATATATACATATATTTTTATTTATTTAATAACTCCAATTTATGTTATTAAATAATTATTTTGTTAGATCTTGATTTCTAAGTCTCAAAATTATGCATATGTAAAAGTCCATATAATCTAGTGCTAAATTCTAAATCATTGACAAAATTTTAATTAATGGAAGGATCAAGTTTTTTCTTTCCTCACTTAAAAATAGCATACTAGAAACTAAACAAATTACTTATACTGTCAAGAATACATTAATAATGATTTTTCACTTACATATAGATGCAAATTTTTAATTCAAGAACCACGGAATAAGTGCAGAAACTTCACATTGTGTACTTTCCTTCTTAATTTTTGACTTTGAAGCTAAACTATTGCAAAGAAAATCACAAGTGAACAGTCAAGAAATTAATGAATGATATATTGAAATAATTGAAATATTAAATTTCAATAACACTATGAATATATGAAAATAATAAGGAATAGTGTTCGAATAAAAAAATAGACTTGAACGGAGAATGCTATAACTGAATTTATTTTAGAGCACTGTCATGTCCATGTCTGTAAAGGTGTAATGATTAGTCTTATTTATGATTTATGATTATATATGTCCTTTATGAGAAACTGTCATAAATAGAGTTGTTATTACTGGCCACCTATTGATAATTATCTTTGGGACAACGCATAAGTTCAATATGTCTTTAGGGTGAATTTATGTGGTTGAAAGTCTGCATATTGAATTTGATGAATTATTATGCTTTAAGAAAGAGATAATGAGTACGATACTACTATATTAGTTATGAGATACCGTGTTATTAGCAACACAGAATGTTTACTATGTGATATAATATTTTATGAGGCTATATACACATGAACACATTGTGTCATAATGTTTTAATACTTATATTGTGATATGTGTAATATAACAACAACTACACAAGTCAAAATTTTAAAATATATATAGATACAATTAAGTTCTAATTAAGCAAGTTTAAGTTATAAATATATTTTTTTAGAAATATTATAAAAGAAAATGGGGGAAAAGAAAAAGTAAGTTATAACTTCCATTTTATTTTTTATTCTCAACTTTATAATGATTAAATTCAACTAGTTCATTTTATAATTCTCTTAATATTTTTTATGCTCATATTGTTAATTACTGTTATATATAATATGTCTGCTTTTGTTTTCCTATGCCTTCACTGAGTAATTTCCATATGAAATTACTCACACTTGCATTTTCTTATATTTCTAGCTTAGTACAATATATTGTACATTACTATCTAAGATATGGCAATTTTGTAGATAACTATGGCCTATGAGATGACTTTAGACGAGACTTTAGTTAAATATATCATCAGTCACAATGTTGATGAAAACCTTGCCTTTAATGTAGTAGTAGAGCCCATTGGTCAAAAGCTACACATTTATCTGATTAAGGAGGAGGTAGAGGACGGTGTGCACACTTCCATTAGGGTCATGTATAAGATAGACTCTGATGTCCGGGTCACATTTACTTGGCTGTGAGGCACTCCTGATGACTATCTTTTTTGTCTTTTTTATTGATGCTGACTCATACCCTTTAAACTTAGATTATACAATTTTTTCCATACGAATGTCGAGGGGCAATGGATGAGGATAGTGAGCCTAGCTTGGGACATGCTAGCTGTCAGAGATACATACCCACCGCCGTTGTGATCCACGAGAGGGTAACTAATGCAAAATATGATTTATGTTTTATGTCTTTATTGTAATCCCATACTCGCCTCTTTATATATGTTGTATATCATGTGCAAGTTAATGTAAATATTTATAATTTGAACTCTATGTAAAAGCTTTAAGCTACTTATGGTCCAGTAAATGTTCTACTATTATTTCCCTTTATTGCTTTTATAGTTAAGCTATATTAGACTTTAATATAATTTCAAATGGAGTTAGCATGTGATTTGAATATCAATGTTCTATATAGTGCCGCTATCATATGTATTAATCCTACTAGAGTGCTTCAAAGAGGAGTGTTACAGTTGACCTTGAGCATCACCTTCTTTTTCTAATCTCTTAAACTCCACCACTTGACAATAGGCATACTATTCAAGCTTCCAGGTTTACTAATATCTGGCATAATCTCTTCTTATTTGTCAGATCATTAACCCTCATGGTATCTGGATATTAATGTGACGTATCATGTCACATTAGATCTCTCCACACTCACTATCTCTTATGAATACAAGGGAAAGGCAAATTTGCTTATTGGTATTGGCCATGGGTTAAAGATTTCCAATGTTGGTATATATGCTCTTTCTTCTAATTCAAAGTTGCTTAAATTGAATAATGTTCTTCATGTTCCATCAATCACCAAACCTTTGCTCTTTGTCAATAAATTTTGCAAGGATAATAAGTGCTTCTTTAAGTTTCATTTTGATCAATGCCTTGTTAAGGATCAGGTGACAAAGAGGACGGTGCTCCAAGGAACAGCTGAGCTTGGAATTTACAAGCTTCATAGCCTTCTTCCACACAGGTAATCAACTCATGTAGTGGATTACCTTGCAAGCTTAGAGGACTCGCATGCAAGACTAGGTCATCCAAATTTTAAAATTGTTTGACATTTAGTGAACTATTTTCATTTAACTTGTTCCAAAATAAACCCAAAACAGATAAATGTGAGGCTACTTGTTTAGGAAAACTTTAACAGATTTCCTTACCCTTGACAAATAAATGTAGTAACCACCCTTTCTAGCTCATTCACTCTGACGTTTGGGATTCTACTCTACTTTGTTCAATTTCAGCCTTTAAGTAGTTTATTATCTTTATTGATGATTATTCTCTTTTTATTTGGCTCTTTCCCATGAAATGTAAAAGTGAGTTTCCAAGTATTTTTTACAAACTTCAAATCATGGTAGAGAAACAATTTGAATGCCAAATTAAAGCTTTTAATTTTAAGTGGACTCAACTGGTCCTAAAAGGTTGAGTTTAATTTTTTTAACAAGGAATAGGTTCCATTTATTAATTAACTAGAACAGATTATTCTATTTTTGAGAAAAAGTAAAATGGTAGAAGTGAGGTTCCAAATATTTTTTACAAATTTCAAATCAAGGTAGAGAAACAATTTGAATGCCAAATTAAAGCTTTTAATTCTTATTGGACTTAACTGGTCCTAGAGGGTTAATTTTTTTAATAAGATGTAGGTTCCTTTTATTGATTAACTAGAACATATTATTCTATTTTTTTGAGAAAAAGTAAAATGTAAACTCTAATCTTTTAATTTTAAGTTATGACTCCAGTGCTCCTTCATAATCATTTTAATAAGCCTGTATAAGACTGATAGAGATACCTTTGATGATTTCTCTTTTTGGTTACAAATTATGGTGATACTTTTATGAATCTTCACATTTTTAGGCTGGCTTGCTGTTTGAAATGAATTATTTTCTAAATTTCAAATTTGTGGATTTTAGTTAACTTTAACTATTCATCTTCAAATTTTGATTACCATATGGATTAATTGTACTTACATTGTGGCTAAAATATATAAGGATTATTGCCAGCGCTAAGATACTGATACACATTCAATATTGATTGTTTCTTACCAGCCTAAACATTTGCATATTAAATCCCTATAGATACAGGTTATGAATTTTAAAATAAAAATACTTTTGAACCAACAATTTCATTGCATTATATTTTTAGAATTGTTTTTTTCAAAATATTTTATGCTTTTCAATTTTTTTTTTCAATTAAAATAATTTTGAACATCTTGTCATTATGATATATTGGTTGTGTACTGAGCAGTGTTGCCATAAACTTGGTCCAACTAATGGCTTTTGGCAAAAGCCTTCTGGAGCGTGGAATATGTGTTTCAATCAGATTTCTTTTAGAAGTTCTAAATGTTACTCTTTTCTGGTTTACTTGATGTACAATAATTTGTTGCTCTATCTTTAATGGAAATTATAAAAAAATGTTGTTGCCTTTTGGATTCAAGCATTTGGAAACCAAGTAAATATGTACTGGATTTTGGAATTCAATAATCTCAATTAACATGAAATTAATATAAAATAAAATGCTATATTTGGATGTAAGGGATTTGATCATGAATTTGGATTTCAATGAAATTTCTTATTTGGAAACTATATGAATTTGTATTTATAAGGATTTGAAACAAATTCACAATAAATTTAACAGTTCATTTAATAAGAATTTGAAATGACATGCAACCAGATGTTATTTGAAATTCTTACTTTTAAAATTCAATATTTAAAGTTTAAGATTTTAAATTCAATATTTGTATCTAAACACACTCTAATATTATTTGAAATCCTTATTTGTTAGTATTTCAAATTTATTATGAATTTGTTCAAATCTTTGTTAATAAAACTTTCTATATGATTTCTTGTTCATGGATAAGGATCTAAGCGATGATCATTTGGCTTAGGACTAAAGGCAGCTTTGCAAAATGACAAATGTATTTGATGCAAATTTTCCTTTTTTTTTTTTAATATGCACTTAGCACTCGACGGAAGTTTTAATTGACATTACTATCATTTTTCTGAGGGTCAATGTTTTTTATTAATTTACTATTTGTAGATGTAATTTTGACCCATGTCGTTGTTTAAAATAAATACTCACAGGCAAAGCCTAGAGAGGATAAAACGAGGAGATTGAGCATCAACTGTTCATGTTTGTTGCATAATTCATGTTGTATGTGGAATGTGGGTCCGCATAAATGTATTAAATGAAAATTATTAAGGTCAAGAGGAAATGGAGGGTGAAAGGAACAAGGATTAATTAGTAGCTCATACAACTTTCTGTGGAGCTCACTTTTTGATATTTTCATGTACCCTAGCAAGTTTATTGATGAAATTGCTCAATAATTCTCTCTCCATTGTATGTCCTCCGCATCTTTCCCATAAAGGTACCGCCTTCATGTTCTTTTATAGTTTTAAGGGAAAATAGTCAAATTGAATCTCAACTTTGAGCCAAATTCTAGTTTGGTCACTATTATTTTTTTTTTGTCCAAAATTGACCTTAATGTTTTAAAACCAACACAAATATGACCCTCTATTAACATCAGTAAAAAAAACATGACAAAGGAATTCGTTGAGTAATGTTACGTGGCATATGCAACCCACCCTTACCTACTAAGTCACATTAACAACTCCAAAATAAAACTCTAAAAAATTGGATTAAACAACATTGCTTTTTTTAGCTCCAAAATGGTAAATTGTCTGTTCTTAGTTTCTACGGGAATACTTTAATTGCTTAATGTTGCAAATTTGTTGCAGATGTGCCTTTCTTTTTAGTTTCCACTGATTCAAAATTATCACTCAAGCAATAATTTGGAAACAACTACAACTTCCTCCTCTCTGTGAATGTAGATTTTGGAATCTCCGACCTTGTTATGTGCGATGATCTGAAGTGCAAGCTCAACTACACTACTTTTGCTGAGACGATAATGATCTGAAGGAATCATTTCTTAATTCAATTATATTTAAGTTGCTTAAAGCAACTAAACCCATTAATAAGGCAAGTCTGATAGTCTCTCTTTGCAACTAAATAAGATATTTTATGGTCATTCAGTGTAAACTTTCACTTTTTGATTCAAGCTTACTTCTAAAATATAGTGATTTTGTAAAAGTATTCATGTGTGTTCATCAAAATTTAATTTTTTTTCTTACAATTTGATGCGAGCATTGAAAAGCAAGCGATTCAGTTTATGGAAAATTATGAAAAATTATGATAATGGCATTTTCATAATTATCAACAACTTTGGAGTTTCAAATTTTGGCAAACCAAGAGCCTAATTTGATTGGAATCGACACAGTGATCACAAGTCATGAGATTTGCTCATGAACTCTAGTGCTTTTCGGGAAAATTCAATCATTTAGGCCTTTAAAAGGGAAATTTTGTGTTTTAGTTGTTTTAGGACTTTTTTTTCCTATTTCGTTTGGGATTCTTTTTTAGAGTTTTTGTAATTAAGCTTTTATTTTAGGACTTTGCCCATTTTTATGATTAATACAACTTGAATTCCTTTAAAATTTTCCAAAATTCTTTTAATGTTGATGCCTATTTCCTGAGTTTGTGAATTACAGGTTATAGACAATTAGCAATTAGTAGTCGTGTGCTATTTAACAATCACTAATTCTTATTATATCACTCTTCTGCTATGTCAGTTTGGTATCAAAACTGTGCTCCTCAGACAACATGTCTCATAGAAGACAGTAGCAATAACCATAACAGTAATGTGTAAAAGAGGTTTATGAGCGTGATGACCTACATCACTTTGAGCAGCAGTTTGAACAGAAAATAAAGCATATGGATCAACGGATTAACACCTTCATGGAATAGCTCACGAAGAGAGTGGGTGAGCTGTTAGTCAATCAAAATAGGGGCAGCTGAATCAGCGATGAGTCCCTACTGTTGATGATCAGGTTAACCTTTTTGCTAAAGGAAATGATGATGAAGGTGACTATAGTGATGGTTATGATGATGTATGTCAATGACAGCATACCATGAATGAGGATAGGAGACAATAGGAAGCAAGTATGCAAACTAAAATCCCTGAATTTCATGGTACCTTACAACTAGAAGAATTCCTTAACTGGTTGGCCATAGTAGAAGATATTTGAGAGTTTAAAGGGATGCTAGAGGGCCAGTGAGTACCATTAGTGGGCATGAGATTTTGATATCAAGTAATGGCTTAGTGGTAACAAATTAAACAGATACGACTCCAATTAGGGAAGTAAAAAATTATGACTTGGGAGAAGATGAAGAAACAAATGCATGTCGCGTTCCTTCCTTTTAATTATTAACATTTAATATACCAGTCTTTACAGAATTTAAGGCAAGGAAACCATTCAATTGATGAGTACACCACCAAATTTTATTAATTGATTGCTCGCAATGATATGCATGAGATAGAGGACCAATTCGCAATGCACCAACAGGCATTACAAATTGAGAGGCGATAAACAGGTGGTTTTATGCAGGCTTCTAGAATTGAAAGTGTAAGAGGCGATAGTAATATGAGTTGTGCGATTGGTAAACTGGCCTAAGACAATGTTGTGACCAAAGCTAGAGCAATACCAACCACTGCACAAAAGGCTAGCTTAGGTAGTGGTATTAAGTGCTTTATGTGTGGAGAAGTGGGTTATAGGCAGGCTAAATGTAGGAAGAAAGGAAAAAGGGTGATGTTTGCTGAGACAGATGATCAATATAAGGAGGAAGATGTCATTGGCATAATTGACAACCCAATATTTGATCCAAATTCTATTGATAAGGAGATTGTAACTGATGATATAGGGGTTACTTTGGTCGTGTGGAGATCCTGCTGAATGCGCAGAGCTGCTAATGATGATTGGCTGCAAAATAATATTTTTCAGTCCACCTGCACTATCAAGGGCAAAGTATGCAGATTTATGATCGATAGAGGTAGCTATGAGAATATAATCACAACAAAGGCCATCTAAAATTAGGGATTATGACTATAAAACATCATAAGCCTTATAAGTTGGCATGGTAAAAAAATTGAGGTGAGGTAACAATGTTAAAACATGCCTTAGTTTCCTTTTCTATTAGGGTGATATACAAGGATGACATTTGGTATAATGTGATAGCCATGGATGCATGCCATTTGTTGTTGGGACGATCATGGCAATTTGATCGAGATGTAACTTATAACGGGAAGAGTAACAACTATAGCTTCATTTTTGAGGGAGTGAGGATCGTGTTAGTACCTAATAAGGATCAACCGGAACCGGTACAGGAAGACAATAAGGGCTATGTTAGTTTATTAACTATAGTGTAGTTTGACAGGGTAGTGCAAAAATCTAAAGTTGTTTATGTCCTATTTAGGAAAATGGTGGATAAAGACATAGTGGTTCTTGATGTAGTTTTACCACTTTTAAACGAGTTCAATGATTTTTTTCCAAAAGATTTACCTGAGGGGTTACCTCCTACGTGGGATATCCAACATCAGATTGACCTTGAGTCTGGTGCAGCTTTTCTAAATCAAACATATTATAGGATGAGTTCTACTGAGAATGAAGAGTTGAGGAGGTAAGTGGAAGAGTTGCTAGCTAAAGGATATATTCAAGAGAGCTTGAGTCTTTGTGTTATACTAGCCCTTCTGACACCAAAGAATGATGGGTCTTAGCGGATGTGCATTGATAGTTAGGCCATTAACAAAATAACTGGCAGGTATCATTTTCCTATTCCTAGACTAGATGACTTACTTGATTAGCTCAGCAAGGCCATGATTTTTTCTAAATTAGATTTGAAAAGTGTTTATCATCAAATTTGGATTCGAGCTGACAATGAATGGAAAACAACCTTCAAGACAAATGAGGGATTGTATGAATGACTAGTCATGTCATTTGGGTTATCGAATTCACCAAGCACTTTCATGCATGTTATAAACCAAATTTTAAGGCCTTTTATTAGTAAGTGCATTATTGTGTACTTTGATGATATTCTGATTTATAGTACTAACCCGGATGAGTACCTTAGTCAATTATGAGATGTTCTCACTGTACTGCATAGGGAGAAGTTCTATACAACCATTAAGAAGTGTGTATTTTTTACTACTAATATGTTATTTCTTGGCTATATTATGTCAGGTAAAGGAGTACAAGTAAATGAATTAAAGGTAGAGGCTGTGAAACGTTGGTCAAAACCTACTACCATTACTGAGGTAGAGAGTATCCACGGGTTAGCTTCGTTTTATAAGTGTTTTATTCTGAATTTTAGCAGCATTATGGCACCTATTACTAATTACATAAGGCAGGTAGGAAATTTTATGTGGACAGATAAGGCAGAAAAGACATTTGCCCTGATTAAAGTGCGCCTTACAATAACTTCTATTTTAGTGTTTTCGGACTTTCATCAACCTTTTGAGTTCTATTTATATGTTTCTAAGGTGGGAATTAGGGTTGTTCTGAGTCAAAATAACAAACCAGTAGCGTATTTTAATGAGACATTGTCAAGGTCCAGATTGCATTATAACACTTACGATATTGAATTCTATGTTATGGTATAGGCTATTAAGCAGTGGCATCATTATTTGTTTTAGCAGGAGTTTATCTTATGTACAAATCATGAAGTATTGAAGCATTTACATCAGTAAGATAAAATTTTTGCTAGACATGCTAGTTGGGTTGCTTACCTTCAGAGACTTACTTTTGTGGTGAAGCATAAGTCTGGTGTGACTAAAAGGGTGGTTGATGCGTTGAGCAAAGAAAGAGTTTATTACTCAAATGTCCATTAAGGTACCTGATTTTAATTCTTTTACATAATTATTTAAGACTGATCCATATTTTTTAGCTATTATGGCTAAGGTTAAAGTAGGGAAGAGAACAAATTTCCTATTGTATGAGGGATTTCTGTTTAAGGGTAATCAGCTATGCGTCCTAGATTGCAGTTTATTTTTGAAAATTATTAAAGAATTACATGTGCAGGGCATGTGGGATGAGACATAATTGTGCAATTGGTACAAGCTCATTATTTTTGGCCTACCATTCGCAGGGAAGAGGAAAAACTAGTGTAGAGATGTCGAATTTGCCAAGTTTCTAAGGGGACAACATCTAATGGCGGTTTGTATATGCCATTGCCAGTTCCTTTACAACTTTAGGTGGAGCTCAGCATGGATTTTGTGCTAGGATTACCATGCACACATTGAGGTAATAATTCTATCTTTGTGGTAGTTTATAGGTTTTCAAAAATGGTGCACTTTATTCCATGTAAGAAAACTATATATATTATTCATATTGCTTAGTTGTTCTTTAAGGAGATTTATAAACTACATGGGTTGTCTATATCTATTATGTCTGATTAAGATACCAGGTTCCCTAGTCATAGCTTAATTTCAGCAGTGCCTCTCATTCGCAAACAGATGGGCAAACTGAGGTAGTGAATTGGTCTTTAGGTAATCTACTGAGGTGTTTAGTGGGTGAAGATGTGAAGAGCTATGATCAGAAGCTGTGTCAAGTAGACTTTGCTTATAATCTTGTAATCAATCAGAGTATTGGATTTAGCCCTTTTACTATGGTGTATTCTATTGTACTAAGGTGTCCACTAGATTTGATTCCTCTCTTAGAAAGAATGAGGGTTCATGCCAAGGCAGAGGATTTTGTTAGTGGATTATAGGAAGTTTATAAGACAGTCCATGATAATTTGATCCAAGTGGCCTCTAAATATAAACAGGCTATTGACAAGAAGAGGCGGTATATCGAGTTCAATATGGGGAATTATATATGGGTCAAGGAGAGGTTTCTTGCATATGAGTATAGCAAGTTGTCTGCCAAGAAGATTAGACTAGTGGAAATCATAGAGAAGATCGATCCTAATGCCTACCATTTAAAGTTGCCTAGCCACATTCGTATTATGGATTTTTTAATGTTAAGCATCTGATTTCATATGTAGGTGATTCTTTAGACAAGTCAAATTTATGGGCGAATTCTGTCCACTATAGGGAGAATGATACGGGCATCGAAGAGCAAGCGATTCGGTTTATGGAAAATTGCAAAAAGTTACGGTAATGGCATTTTCATAATTATTGACAACTTTGGAGTTTTGGATTTTGGTGAATTAAGAGCCTAATTTAATTGGAATCAGCCCAGTGATCATAAATTACAAGCTTTGCTTATGAGCTCCATTGTTTTTTTGGCAAATTCAATTGTTTAAGGCTTCAAAAAGGCAATTTTATATTTTAGGACTTTTTCCTATTTCGTTTAGGATTCTTTTTTAGGGTTTTTCTATTTAAGCTTTTGTTTTGGGACTTTGGCCATCGTTATGATTAATACAATGCAAATTCCTTTCAAATTTTCCAAAACTCTTTGAATTTTAATGCCTATTTCCTAAGTTTGTGAATTACAGGTTATAGACGATGAGCGATTAGTAGTTGTGCATGATTCAACAATTACTAATTCTTATTCTATCACTCTTCCGCTACGTCATAATTCTACCTTATGGTCGAATTATGTTTCCATCTAATTGGTTTTCCATTATACTTCAGTTTTTTCTTCTATAATGGGAATGCTATATTTGGATATTTATAATGTTAGAATTATTGCTATTAGTCTTCTTCTAAATCATTTGATAGCAGACAATTGTTTTGGTTTAGTTTTATAGTGGTTACGACTTAATTTGAGTGAGTAAAGTGAAGCAAGTGATCCTCTGTTTGGGAGAGGTATAAGTAGGGGAAGGAGAAGGGACTGAAGGGTAAAGTAGCTTTATAAGACATTTGGAAAGGGTAAGAAGAGAGGATGTGTTGGCTAAGATAATTCTACATAAAAGGCAGTCCCAAATGCCATAGAAGACCATTTAACATAGTCCTTTGCCACATGTTTTTTTCTTACTGATGTTAATAGAGGGTCATATTTAGACTGGTTTTAAAACATTAAGGTCCATTTTGGACCAAAAAAAATAATAGTGACCAAATCAGGATTTCGCTCAAAGTTGAGGGTCCAATTTAGCCCTTTTCCCTAGTTTTAAGCTCTTATTCATAAAATGTGTGTAATTTTTCCACTATTTTGCGTTTTATTTACAACTTAACTAGCAAGAAAAAAATATGTGTTGTATCTTATCCACATCTCAATTAAAAAACAAATTCAAATATATATATATATATATATATATATATATATATATATAGGAGTGCATGGTTTTGACAAAGACCTTCGTATCTTTCTTGTGTATACTATTGATTATTGATTTATGATTATGATGAATATTGTAAAATATTGAGAACTATGGTGTCAAATCCTTATTTCATAATAAGAAAACATTACAAATAAATTTGTAAGAAAAATGGAGAAAGTCATTGTAAGCATAAGCTACAAGACCTAACAAATGAAGATTATATTAATATAAAGTGCAAAAGATGCATTTTTTATGTATAAGTATTTAGAACTATATTTTACTATCAAAAAATTATTTGTCAAATATTAAATTAATGTAGAAATTTGTGAAATATAACTTATATTTGTTTAGCTATTTTAAATTTTTATTATAAGATTATTTAAAAATATTTATAATACATATTTTATATTTTTCAGCTTTATAGTCTATTATATATTATCTTTAAATCAAATTGTAGAACCTTAAGGGGTAAAATAATCTTTTTTGATGATCACAAGTAATTAAGTAAAATTATATTTAATCAGTATGTTAAGTGTTTATATTCAAGTTAATTAATATTGCAAAATTCAAGTCCAAACTTAAGCCATAGAGGGTAAATATATTAATTTTTGAAGTCTATAGTTCCCTTATGAGTTGTGATGAGTTCATCTTGAACATGATATAGCTGGAAAATGGAAGATTGAATTTTCTATTGAGATTTGAAGTCAATTTTGGTCAAATGCAATGGGAATCTTCATTATATGTGGTCATAAGCAAATCCTAATCATTAGAAAAAATTTTCAAGCAAAATTATGAAGTTCCAAATTGTAAATTTCAAAAAGTTCCCGAGAGCTATCGCAACTATCATCACCACCAATGTTATGATCATGACGGCTGAAATTATGATCATAACGGTTTTATCATGATCATGACTATCAAATTCAAAAATTGGCAGAAAGGTGTCACAACCATTATCACCACCATGGTTATGATCATGACAGCGTGCGATTTTAAATTTCTTCTTGGCATCTGCAGAACTATGATCATGATGATGTTATCATGATTATGATGACGTGCATACCTGCTTCTTTTTGGGTGGTTCAAATTGCTCTATTTGCATTAAATACACCTCCAACAACTATTTTTCTCTTAGAGGGTTTAAATACTACTTAGAATAGAGCTAGAACTATAGAAGAAAGTTGAGCAAACATATTTAAAGAAATCTTTGAGCATTTAATCTTTAATTAATCCTTTAATCACCCAAGCTTTCATCTTTGATTCTTGTAATTCTTGTTTATCTCAAGAGTGTTCTTGAGTGTAGGTTGGTGAGTGTTTAAAACCATTATTAAAAAGCTCAATAATGAGATTGAGTGAGTGAGGTTAGGGTTTTATTCACTTGTAAGCTAAAAGGATTGTTCTTAGCAAGTGAGTTTGAGTATGAGCCATTGAAAACACTTAAGTTTGAGCGTGAGCCATTGAAAACACTTGGGTTAGAGTGTGAGTCTAGTGAAAACACTTAGGTTTGAATATGAGCCTTAGGAAAACACTTAGGTGGCTTGATTTAAGCTTGTAAGGGTTTAATCTAAATCTTGAAGTATATTGATAGTGGATTAAAACTCTTAACTTAGGGTTGAGGAGAGGAGTAGGCCTGGAGGGCCAAACCTCTATAAATTCTTGGTGTTTTTCTTGCTCTTATCCTTTATTTAATTCAGCTCTTACTCTATTTTTGGTTGCTCTTAGGTGAAAAACAAAAATTATCCATATTTCTCAAAAAGTCAATTCACCCCCTCCCCCTTTTGGCACTTGTAGAATTACACAAATATATATCTACTTGCAATATACAAATAAAAACAAAACATAAAATATATATATTAAAAAAAGAATGAATGTGTGGGTTCACAATTAGTATATATATTAAATATTAAGTTTTAAAGTAATTAAGTCCAAAATTTGACAAGTGTTCCTTTTCATAATTCGGTATTCATCCCTAAAAGTTTATATGTTAAATTATTAAAACTCATAATATTTTTCTATAAAAGTCTTATTTAATAATACACATGTTCTATTTCTTGCAAAACACACCAATTTTATTGCACCTAAAACATTATTCTTTTTTTTTCCATAAAAAATTATGTTATTTGTTCTGATCAAAATATCATTTTCTCAACTATTTTCTTATTTTCTTTTATTTATATATATTATTTATAGATGTCAAATCAGCATCTTTTATTTATTTTTGTCTAATTACCCATTTATGTTAAAATTGCTAATAATTGATGGAAATGAAACACTTTTTACAAAATTAAAAAGTTATGATAAATTTTTAAAATGTTTCAAACGTTTCGATTCTTTTTCACCAATAGGCCTAGTATATAAATTGATGTTACTATATAATTTAATCACCTCTTTTCTCTGATTTGAACACATATTTTATTAAATTTTATTATGTTAAAAAAATATTTTAATTTAATTAATATAGAAAAATTTTTAGGTAACTTTATTTTTTATGTAATTTATTTTTACTTTTAATTTATCATTATTAGATAAGAATGTGTTGGATCATTTAATAGTAATTATTAACAAAATAAAATTTACTTATAAAAGGAAACAAAATTAAAAATAAAAAATTAATTAAGGTCGAACATATATATATATCTAAATTGACATTATAAGTTTATAACGACTTGTATCAAACTAACATCAGTGAATCATCACTTGTATTATAAAGTTCCATGAACATATTGATTTCTTAAGAAATAAGTGCACCCTTTTGCTTCTTATTCTTCAATATAAATATAATTCTACCATTACTATGTGCCTTTTTTTTTTTTTACCATGACTATAACACAACGTTTTATGAATGATAAAAAATAATTATCATGGCATAAATTCACTTCAATTTCTAGCCACATATTGGTTCGTTTTCAGATATCTAAGATACAGCCGTCCAGCCAAATAATTGGACCTGTTCAATGTCATTCACTTATAGAGTATGTTGTGCGATGGACAATCTATTCAGTTCACACAATGTTTTTAAGAAAAAAAGAGATCTTCAATGTAAAAACCACTACATGCTCCGCACTATCATCATCAGCCATTGCCTTTTTGAATTTCATAATACCATGAGTAAAAGCAAGGTAATGTGACGTAGTAGAAGTCTAGGAAATTTGATAAATATTGTTCGACGTTGAATCATACACAATTATCGTCTAACAATCTTTTATAACCTATTAATTTGCACATAAATGCCAGGAAATAGACATTAATAATCGTTGATTCACATAAAAGAATACCGAATATTGAAAAAATATAAATTTGATTTATTAATTCAACAAAAATTATCCTCAAACAACCCCAAAGAAACAAATAAATAGAGTTTAGAGAAAACCCTAAAAACAAAAAAGGAAGAAAAGACTAAAAAAATTTTAAAAATGAATATAAACTTTTAAGCCAAACTTAGGGGCCTAAATAAAGAAATTTGGGCCCGAAAATGGGTTGCTATAAACATAGCTTGTAACACTCGTTCTAAGGTTCTGAGTCAGTTTCAATTTGATATATTATGGGCCCCGTGGTTTAATCAGAGTCGCCACGACCGTCCATTTGAAGCCCAAGTGTGCTCGCCCACTTTGTTAAATCCATCCATAAATGACAATACAGCCTCATCCACATCATAATGTCTTCCCTTCTGTTATTCTACTCTAATATTTTTCTTCTTTCTTCTCCTTCGACTTTCTCTTCATGATGTCCTTGCTTTTGCTAATGTATCCTCACACAAGATAGAGTAGGCAAATGCTCTATTACAATGGAAAGCTTCTTTTGATAATCAAACTCAGTCTCTCTTATCTTCTTGGGTTGGACCTACATCTTCCAATTCTTCTTGACTTGGTATTTACTATGATCATCAGCCACCGTCACTCAAATAAACGTTCCAAGTTCTGGTTTGAAAGGTACGCTTCACAGTCTAAATTTCATATCTATTCCTAATCTTACTATCTTCAATATTAGCAACAACTCTTTCCATGGTGAAACTCCTTCTCATATTGGTAACTTCTCAAGGCATCTCAACATTCTTGATATGTTCTTCAGTAATATCTCTGGCTCTATTCCTCGGGAAGTTGGAATGTTAAACTCTCTCACTTACCGTGATTTGTCAAATAATCATCTCATTGGCATTATTCCATATTCTATTGGGAACCTGACCAAGCTATCAACTCTCCTCTTCTATCAAAATCAAATTTCTGGTTTGATCCCTCAAGAGCTAGCAAAATATGAGATTTTTAACTGAACTTGCACTATCATATAATAACCTCATTGGCCGAATCCCATCTTCAATAGTAAATTTGACAAAGTTATCATTTCTATATCTTGGAGCAAACCAACTCTCAAGTTCTATACCTCAAGTAGTTGAAATGTTGACATCTGTCATAGACCTTGAGTTATGCTCCAATCATCTCACTAGTATAATTCCCACTTCTATAAGAAACTTGACATAACTATTAGTTCTTTTTCTTTGCATGAACCAATTCTTTGGTTCCATACCAGCTTCAATTGGAAACCTAAGAAACCTATCTATTTTGTCCTTACATGCTAATGAACTTTCTGGGACTCTTCCTTTAGAGATGAAAAACCTTACTCTTTTGCATCTCTAGATATATTACAATAGATTGACTGCCTATTTACCACAAAATATATGCCTCGGTGGAAAGCTGCAATATTTAGCTGTTGGCAGAAATTATTTCAAAGGTACCATCCCAAGAAACTTGAGAAATTGCAAGTGTCTTTTGAGGATCCGTCTTGGAAAAAATTAACTCACTGGCAATATATCTGAAGATTTTGGCATATATCCACACGTGAAGTTTATGGATTGAAGTGACAACAAATTCTACGGTGAGCTTTTGTGGAAATAGGAAGAATTTCATAATTTGTCAACACTTAAAATCTCAAATAATGATATTTCGGGCAGAATTCCAATTGATCTTGTAAAGGCAACTCAATTGTAGTCACCCAATTTTCCATTTTGCTACAATGTCCAAACAATTTTGTGTGGATACAGTAACTAAAAACGGCATTTCTGTTTCTTTTTTTTTTTACAAAACAAACAAGGTACTTAATTAAAAATCACTTGATTTATAATTTTTATAATTTATTTATAAATAATAAATTTATTTTATAACTATCAAAAATATAAAATAATGAAATATATTTTTATTAGATAAATATACAAAATAAAATATTGAGTGTAATATATTAAATATATAAATGATGTAAATAATATACGAAAAATAATATATAAAAAATATTCTTTTATGGAGTTAAAAATGAAATAATGGGTTGAAGTAACATTACTATAAAAAAGTAAAATTTGCTGATGTGAGAGTTTTAGATGTAGATGTCCTAAGTAATTTAAATACTAACCGTATCTAATATTTACTTTTTGTTATGTTAAATAGAATATTTTCATTTAATAGTAAACACAAGCAAAAAGATCTAAAAATAAAAACAATCAATTAAGATCAAAATTACAAGAAAAAAAAAATTAACTAAATGCGGTGGCATTATAATCACTTGTATCTAGCTAACGGCAACAGTCACTTCCATCGTAGAAAATATATTCTTTTCCATTTCTCCTTGAATGTTAATACAGAGTTTTTAAGAAATATGTGGACTTTTTTACTCATCTTCCAAAATAAAAAGTCAGTGCATGGCAGAGTTAAAAGAAAAGTTTACATTAGTTGCATCCAAATTCCATTATAGCGAATTAGTTTTAACAGTTACATTGTAATAGAGGTTATCAAACTATATATATATATATATATATATATATATATATTAAATTTCATTTTTATTCCTTAACTGCAATTTATATAGGAAAATCATCTAAAATAATTTTGATTAATTTAGATGACATGACACATTAAAATTGTTACATTATAGTCAAACTCACTAAAAATTATCATGTCATATTATCATGTTACATTCTTTAACCATATTTTATATGGTAGAGTGTACAAAAGAGCAAAAAAAAAATGTAAAGTAAAATTATGGTCAACAATCTTATGAAGAAGGTGATGTGGTAGTATGATATAACCAGTTTTATTAAGTTGGATTGTGATATGGTAACTTTAATGTGTCATGTCATCTAAATTAACTAGAATTACTTTGATTGACTTCTTTATGCAATTAAAATCAATATTTTTTAACCAAAAAAAAAAATTAAAGTTATGAAATCATAATAAAATTTAGTGTAAAGTTTGGTAATCTCCTGTGCAATTAACCATATATTTAACATGATATGATTAGTGTTTAGATTTCTTGATAACAAATAAAAGGTGACTAAATGATACAAATGATATAATGCTATTTTTGGATGTAAAGAATTTGAATATAAATTTCAATTTCAATTTCAATTAAATTTCTTATTTGGGAAATATATGGGTTTGTATCCATGAGCATTTGAAATAAATTCACAATAAATTTAAAAAGCTTAATTAATAAGGATTTAAAATGACATATAACTATATGCAATTTGAAATGTGATATTTGAAATCTAAAATTTCGAATTAATTGTTTGCATCCAAATGCACTATAAAGTTATTTAATAATATGTTAAATTATTAAAAGTTTAATCTTTGGAAGACTTGACAAGTTAAGGTACTTTTTGGTTCAACTGTTTATAACAAATGATAGCTGATTGCAGTTGTAGATAATTAATAGCTGATAAATATGAATCGTTTGATAAAATTTTGTTAGTCATTGTTGTTAGTATTTCAGATGACCATTATAGGGATAATGTACTTTTGAATATTATGTAGGTATAATATATTTTTGAATATCATATATTTCTTATGATATTTTTTAGTTATGTAAATTATTTATAAATAGTATATAATAATAAATAATAATTTGTTATCTTTGATTTATATATTATTAAAATTATTAATAGAAATTATTAAAAATGAATTTTAAAATATAAATATTATCATATATTTTTTAAAAAATAATTATATGTATAAATATTATAATGATTTAATTATGAATGATAACTTAAAATATTATTTATTTTATTATAAATTATAAATATTTAATTACATATATTTAATTTAAATGGCCTTATTTGTTATTAACTATTTTTAATAAGGGTGAAATATATATATATATATAATAAAATAAATTAATATCAATTAATATTAATTAACAATAAAATATTTTATAATAAAATATTAATAAATTATTTTTATTAATCTTTAAATAAATATTTTTTAAATGATTCAGAAAAAGGAAAACCGGATAAATAAATTTCTAACAAAAGTGCCAATAAATGAAATTATTCAATGAATACACAATTCATTTAAAAAAAACAAAGATACCAAAGATTGATTGATGACAATTATACTTTATATGAATTTTAAATGTTTTTCTCCACGTAATAAAAAAAAGAGTAATTTTTATATAAAAAATCATCAATAATGAATTTCATAAGGGAAATTAGTTGGTAAAATTAACGACAAGGCATTAATTAAAAAATGTATTTATTCAACAAAACCAAACTTTAAAAAAAAAACCATTATATAAGGCTTGAGAAAAAAAAAAAAAAGAATTTTAGGGGTCATTTAGTTCATACTTTAAAATCATAATCGAAATGATGAAGAATCAAAAAATAAATTTTAGACGTTGTTTGGTTCATGTTTTGTTAAAATTTTCATTAGTGAAAAATTTAGCAAAGCGTTTTGGTTTATAAGGAAATCGAAATCGTAATCAATCTTATTTATATATGAAAATATATAAAATACTAATTATTATAAATGTATATTTTTTATTTCATTACTTCAAAAAATATTATATTTCATAAATTTTAATAATATATGACAATATTTTGTTTATATTTATCAAAATACCTTTCGTTATATTTTTCCTTCCCGTATGTTTTAACTCGGCCATAATATATTTTTCTTGTCCCACCATGTCCTTAGGATAAGTTAAGGACTCTAAGGGTATATGGCCCCTAGGGCCCCATTAAATGTGGCAAAATTGGAAATATTGTTAGTCTTATGAGACTATTAAAGGGATGATGCCCTACAGTTGGAAATGCGAGAATGCACAAAGATGAAGTGCAAGAATTGAGATGTATCTTTCGATTGATGAATTATAAGAATTATCAAATAGTGGCATGAACTTATAGCGATACACAATGTGGCTCAAGGGCCAGTGAGGCGTTGAGCATGAGTTAGGCTTAAGAAGCCAATGTGATGTAATTTTCATAAGTATTATGACTCAAAGTGGGAGAGTAAACCCACTCAGCAATGAATGAAATGATAAGTGAAATATTGTGATTTAAGTGTGGTTGCGATAAACACTGTCGTGAGTGTGTGAGAATGTGTGCAATAAAAAAATAATAAAAAAAGGGAAGAGAAAAAAAACAAAAATGAAAGCAAGAGGAAAAGAATATAAAGTGAAAAGAAGAAAAGAAAATAACAAAGGAAAGTGAAAAGAAAGAGAGAAAAAGAAAAGAAAAAAAATGAGTGTGAGCAGAAACATGTCGTGCGAGATGTGTGTTTGCTGAGGGTTGTGGTAGCCTTGATTTATGTTTGCTGAGGGCTACGGTAGCCTTGATTTGTGTTTATTGAGGGTTGCGGTAGCCTTGATTTGTGTTTGCTAAGGGTTGCGGTAGCCTTGATATGTGTTTGTTAAAAGCTATGGTAGCCTTGCGTGTTACAAAAGGGTTTGCCAATAAAGCTTGAGGCAACCTTCGAGAAAAATATATATATGTGTTCTATGTAGGTGAAAATAAGTGCCGATATAGCTAAACCAAGGAATCACTAAGGGGATGGAATATGAGTGCGATAAACAAAGCGTAATGCTACTGAGGTTTGAAACACTTACAAAAACATGGTGGCAAATGACTCAGATGACATGTAGTAACTTTCAAGAAGCAAGAAAGGAGATTCATCGAATCAACTTACTTGTGGATGGAGGGTTATGGTTTTTATAAATGAAGATGACATCTTCACTCAAGGCAAGGGAACAAGCAAGTTGATCCCAAAATCATAAACTCTTACTAATATTAAGACAAGCAAAAATACTACTCTCGAATGACCCATCAGACCCGAATGTACTAAGACACACTTTAGAAGATTTTATAGAGATATATTCTCCTGTAAGTTACTTCTACAAGTGGAAGGTACATAAGGAAGATTTTAGACAAATGAGACAATATATATATACCTTTTGGTATGGGAACAACAAAATACATAAAGTCTCCAACGAAATAACAAGCAATAGAGGAAGAACGTGAAAAAAAGCAAGGCAAGATGTTGGCTAGCAGTGACCCTATCCTTGAAGCAAGCGATGTGAGGATTTGAGAAGGTGCAATATAACAAACTATAAGTGAAATGATTGGTGAACATCAACAGAGTGGCATGAACATAAGGATAATGTGTAAGTCATATTATTCTCCTTTATAATTCCTTGACAAAAATAGTAAGTTGTGATGTTTATTTAATTGATGTACAAATATGTATAAATGGTGAATTTATCTAACATTGAATTTGTATTTAAAGAGCAAATGAGCCAGGAGAATTATTTGTCAATATGTATTGTTGTTGCTTCTTTATTTTATCTTGCGAGGTATAATTTACACCCGAGATAGGAATAACGAAATGAAAGCTGGGAAAGGCTTATTAAGATGTAAAAACAAGAACCAAAGTGAAGACATGCCAATATGAAAGTGGAGAGCCAAAATTCATAATGGACAAGAGCGAGAAGTGGTCAAGAGTTGACATAATTTTAAGAGCATAAACAAGTGGTGCAAGTTGAAGGAGATCAAGTAGAAGAAGACATAGAACACCACAAGAGATGAGAACTGTGAACCCCTATGGCCAATCGATGAGGGCGTCAATTGCTCAAGTGGGGGAGAATGTAACTGGGCGACAAAAAGGGCCCTAAGGGTCATGCACCCTTAGAGTCCTTAACTTATCCTAAGGACATGGTGGGACAAGAAAAGTATATTATGGCCGAGCAAAGACATACGAGAAAGAAAAATAAAATGAAGGGCATTTTGGTAAATATGAATAAATATTATTATTTATATTTATAAGGGTGTGATGGGGGGAACATTCTGATGTCTCCTCCTACCAACCCTCAAGGTGCTCCTTATGCTCTTGAGGGGGTACCTTCGGTGTAAGCTCTCCACCATCCCCGAGGCTTATGTGCACGTTCGACGACACAGCCTTAAGTGAGCTCCCTAGTGTAAAGCTAGGTGATGAGCATCAAGTTCAGAAAAGAGGAATTTGGTGTCTCTATAGAGAAGGAGCTCTATGGACACTATGAGGCCGAGGTGCTCGTAGTGCATAATTCTCCTAGACCCGAGGTTACAATATGACTTGCGCTATATGCAAGCATATAGGGGAATTCTAAGTCACTGTGGGATTTAATTATATGCAGGACTTATGAAACAAGTATAGGACCCTTGCATATGCAAGAGCTGTGAGGCTAATGTGGGATTCGGTAATGTGCGAGAATGGTGAGGCGAATGCGAGGCTTAAGATAAGAATGAGGCTTAGATACCTATGCGGGATACTAGGCGAGCATGAGCCTCAAAAGTATATGTGGAACATAGGAACTACGATAGTAGTGAACATGCGAGGTTGGTTAGGTTCGCCAACACTCGACTATAGTCAGAGGACACTTGGTATTAATGCTAAGAGCATGTTCATGAGGCTTGGCTGGCTCAAGTTTAGGCGCCACATGGATCGAATGTTAGGGCTAAATGGATTGAAAAATCATTTCTTACCCCTATAAGGGGAATGGGTGATTCCCATTGATAGGAGAATCCATTCTCATTCATATGTAAAATTTTAATAAACCAAATACTAGAAATCGGAATCCCTCATTCCAATTTCGATTCCTACTCTTATATTTCATGAAATAAACAAACTTCTTAATGAAAAGGACATGGAGAGAAGTGAGACATATAGATATGGCTGGGGGTGAACAAGCCTTCCAAACTAGGGCTAGCCACAAGCTAGTTTAGGCCAAGTCAAAATTGTGACAAATGACCACTCATATTCGGAACTAGCCTAGAATCGAGGAGTGACTAATTTAATAAGGCCAAGTCATCCTCATATAGAACTGCTGGTTACAATTTTGAACCAAAAGTTCCAATTCTAAATCTAAAACTTTCAAAAAAAAAAACAAAAAACAAAGAAAGAAAATCAACTTGTGGAACTAGCCGAATCGAGGAATTGAACCGGAATCGAAATGAAACTAGAACCAATCACACTGAAACTAGCGTTGAATTGGGGTGTGGCTAGTTCTAGCTTGGACATCGAAGGTGGAACTGGGAACCACCCCTATTCCGTAGCCACCCCTATTTCAAATGAACCAAACTAAAAATTCAACCGACTCAATTTGGGTCAATTCGATTTTATTATTTTATATTTTTGAATTTTACGAACCAAAATTTTTGCTCAATTTTATTATTTTATATTTTAAAATTTTATGAACCAAAATTTTGGCTCGGTTTGATTTGATTTTATACCAAAAAATTTGATAAACCTAAATTATGTATTTTCATTTTTTAAATAATATAACAATTTACTATAAAATAATATTTGTATAAATTTTGTTAGCTTTTATCAGTTTAATTTCTGATTTGGTTTAATTCGGTTACTTTATTCTAATACAATTTCTAATTTGGTTTGATTTAATTTTTATAAAGTCTAATTAACCCAGTTAGGTCAGAACAATAACCAAAAATCTATTGTACCGCTAATGCTCACTCCTAGATATGTATTTTCCTTTTGAAAACTAGTTTCAAACTGCTAATAATATGTCTTATATTTGATTATGGAGTATATTTTACGGTAATTTAACTTTTTTAGAAGTTTATATAAATAATTGAGAGATTTTATGACAAATTGATTTTTTTATTTATTTTTATTTTACTTTATTTTTATCGTCATTAGATGAGATTATATGAGATTATAGTTTGTTATTTAATGGTTGTTAATAAAAAAAGTATAGTTTACTTTGTAAGAATTAAAGTACTAATGGAATGCACCTAAATAATTATTATTAAGTGTGTAAAAATTAATTTTATTTAATAATAATCAAAGAAAAACAAAATAAGATAGCAAAAATACAAAATTATGGTAGAAAGATATCATCATTTCAATTATTTTAATTGTGTAGAAATTTAGATGCATGATTGAGAGTCATGTGCAAATTAACCAACAAGACTTATTTGACACCTTGAACCCTATTGAACGCAAAACAACAATTAGTGAAATGATTTTGTCAAAAAAAAAAAAATTAGTGAAATGATTCTCTTGTCTTCTAGATGTGACAGGAAATTTAAAATAAAATCTTAGCAAAAGAAACAAAAAGAAAAAAAAATGCAAATAAAAACTTAGCCCTTACGTTTTCTAAGCCCCACCAAACAAGACATGACGTGAATATAATAGTCGCATTGAATGTCGAAACTTTAAATTTTACTTTGTTATGATTTTTGTATAATAATATCCTAATAAACTTTAAATACCATATTTTTTTAAAATGTATAGAAATAAAAAAGAAAAAAAATTTATAAAAAATATAAAATACACAAACATTTTTTTCAAAAATATATAAAAAAATGGTGAAACATTTAAAAAATACTGTCTTTTTATCTTCTTTTTTCTTTTTCTTTTTCTCTGTTTTTTCTCTTGCGTGCAAAGAGAGAAAGTAAAAGAAAAATATGAGCTAAGCGAGTGACATTAAGAGTTAAATTGTATTTTGAGTTTTTTTGTCTTTTACTTTGGGCATTGGAATTTGAGTGTTGTAATGATTCTGGTTTGTTTTTTATCTTCTTTTTTCTTTTTCTTTTTCTCTGTTTTTTTCTCTTGCGTGCAAAGAGAGAAAGTAAAAGAAAAATATGAGCTAAGCGAGTGACATTAAGAGTTAAATTGTATTTTGAGTTTTTTTGTCTTTTACTTTGGGCATTGGAATTTGAGTGTTGTAATGATTCTGGTTTGTTTTGTTTGGATTCATATGAGAGTATCTTTCTTTTTTTAGTTGATTTGACGGTTGTTTTTTAGTTGATTTGGCAGTTGTTTTCTAGTTGTTTTGCCAGTTATTTTTTCTAGTTGTTTTGTGATTATTTTTCAGATCGTTTTGGTGGTTATTTTCTTTTTTTTTTTTAAGTTTTTTTTCAGTTTTATGAGCTTGATTTGTAATAGTTTTTCTAGTTGTTTTTCATGCTTGTTTTTTAGTTTTTTTTGTGGTTATTTTTTGTTATTTTGTAATATTTTTTAGTTGTTTTTATAGTTTTTTTGTTGTTTTGGTCATTTTATTGGTTCTTTTAGTTATTTTGTTGGTTCTTTTTCAACAAAATAAAGAACAACTAGAAAAATAAAAAAAAATAAATAAATAAAAATAAAAGAAGAGAGAAACATAAATAGAAAATAAAAACAAAAATAAAAATAAAAATAAGGGAATGAATAATAATATCAAAATAAAATAGTTATGAAATAACAAAAACCAAAAATAACAACCAAAACAATCGCCAAAACAACAAAAAAATTACAAGAAAAACAACCACAAAAAAAAAGTCATTAAACAAAATAACATAATTATGAAATAATAATAGTAGTAATAATAATGAGATGAAGAACAAGAAAAAAACATTGTACAAATAAAAATAAAAATAAAAAGTAAAAAGTAAAAAATTTAAATTTAAAAAAAAGGAGAAAAAAATAGAAACTAAAGATAAAAAAGAAAGGAAGAACAAAGAAGCAATTAGTTAAGTAGATAAAATTGAAAAAAAAAAAAAAAACTATAAAACTGAAAGGAAAAACAGTAAGCTTGAAAAAGAAAACCAAATGATCGTAATATATAAAAAAATTTTATCAATCTTAGCTATATTGGTAATTATCCCTTTAAATATTACTTATACCCTATATCAATATCCTATTCTGATAAGGGTTATAATCCCTAAAGAAGAATAATGCTTAAATAAGAAGAAAGTTTGATAAGAAAATATATTATCTTCTAAACAAAGCAATCCTATAAGTACCAGAAATCATATTCCTAAAAAATTTGAACAATACTTTCTCATATAAATACATCTCATGTCATTTATTCATTCATCTTCTCATTCTCATAATTCAACATCATCACATTATCAAGCCATCACGCCATTATCGTACCAGCAATCATTCTTAATTCTCTATTCTATTATGCTTATTTGTTTTATTATATTTTTTCTTTATACGAATACTAAATTAAGTTTCGGAGTGTTTATAGGAAAATTCCCACCGCTTTGCCCGTTCTACTCATCGGTGCAAGTTCCACAAGTAAAATATCAATTTAAAGTTATCAATTATCATCGCATGTGGGAAAATCTATCTTATTTTATTTTGCTTTAATATAAAATAATCAAAAGTTAGGCATAACCTAATTAAAATCCAAAATTATCTTTGCTTGTTAGAAACTTGCTCGACAATTCAAGCATTCAACTAAGCCAAAATTTCACTAGAGTTTCTACATTATATCTGATCCAAAAATAAGAAACAATAAAAAAAAAATCAAAGAATGAATCATGGCAACAGTCGGAGGGACAGAAACTTTTCTTGTTTTAGGTGTTCAAACAAGTAAAAAAAAAAAGGTGACAGACTTTACTTTATTATGCCTTTGGCGGCTTGAAAGTGGTAGAGCATAAAGAGTTGCTGAATTTGTCTTCTAAAAGATATGAAGACACAAAGCTTACGGATGACATAAAGCTGTATAAAGGTTGGAGAAACTCATGTTTATCTTGCACAAGGAATGGCTCTTTATAGTATGCTGAGAAAAATAACAATTAAAATAAAAATCCTAATAGCGATGATGATAATGAGGATGATGAGTGCTTCAATTACAAACAACAATAATTCAGGAAAAGAGAAAGGATAAGCACATTCAATTTTAAAAGACGTTTATGGCAACTTAAGCTAAAAGAAGATTGTGAAAACAGTGACGGTAACATTAGAAGAGAACAAGGCTGAGACTCTATGCTTAATAACCCCATTCATTTGATGAATATCGGGTACTAGGCATCGAGCATCCACCGAGCTCAAAGCTTCGAGCATCAAAGCACCAATGCCTAGAAACAGTCAGATAGCAGAGTATGGTTCTCTAGTTTTTTATTTGAAGCACGCACCAAGCTTGATCACTGAAGTCCAAATTACTTATTACTGAAGATTGAGGCCATGTTGGTTGGATCCGAGTATCCATGGAACTCTAGAGTATCAAACGTCAACTTCATTGGAACTCAGACTTTGAGCAATGGGTAATAAATTCTTATTACTTAAGCACCCAACCTCTGTTAATTAGGAACGCTCATTATTTGTGTTTTGCATCTTTTAATGAGGTGTAATAATTGAGTTTGAACACAAGCTTGGCCAAAATCTTTATGGAATTTAAAGTTATACCAATCCATTATTTGGAATATTCAAGAATATACAACACTTGACCTAAGCGGCATCTAGTGCAGAAGTTCTAAAGTGAAGGTTCTGAGTTGCATGACATTTAAACGGGATTTAAAAAAAAATTCTTGCAAGAGCTCAAGAGATCTGGTCACAAGGGTGGGCAGAATATCCATCATTAATAGATTCAAAAAAAGGAACAACAATGAACCAGAATAGGCTATAGTTCTGACAAAGAACGTAATATAAGTGATTCAGAGATTAACCTACACGGCAAATCTTGATCAGCGGCAGCTCCATTAAGTGACATCACAGAGCCTGAAGCATAGAGAAAGTCAAGCATCTGAACCTGGTTCTCGGATCCAAAGCTGAAAGGTTCTCATCAAACCTCAGTCGAATATTTTGATTATCTCATCAGCCCCAGTCAAAGATTTTTTTAGCTCATTCAAAATAAAGAGACTTCATGTCCAAGTCAGGTGTAGTCGAGATTGAGTTAACTAAGTCTCATGTTTGAATCTTGACAAAGTTCAACTCTAGAAGAACTCCAGTTATAAAGTTATTTGCAGTATATGAAAGATAGGCCGAGAGTCGGTGAAACCAGCAAAGGGAAGGGAACTTTAAAGAGAATGACCTTCGGATCAAAAGCCAAATTCCAAGCACCAAAGCATTAACCATTGAAGCTCAAAGATAAATAGGGACGTGGGCCTGAATCAGTATATTTTATTGAAACAAGAACTGAACTTGCTAGCAAAAGTCCTGATCTTTGTTACTGAGCCTTGGAAATTATACATTAAACTTCAAACAAGCATCGGATACTAGACATTGATTTTATGAACATCCAAATTTCAAGTATTCGAATCTAAACATCAAAGAGTCTGAGCATCAAGAGTTTGAATCACAACTTTGAAGCCTATCAACTCTTGAACATCTGAGTCTCTGTTATTGTAGCCATGGACATCCAAGCAAGCATCAAATATTGAACATCCAAGATCTGAGCATCCAAAACTAAATGATAGTCAGACATCAAGGTTTGATTCTCAATTTTTCAAATTCTAGACACTTGAGTCTAAATTATTTTGATTTTCTTCTTGACAGATATCAACTTCATAGGCATCCAAACTCTAATGAGCAACAAATCCTGGTTAATTAAGTAAAATGGGCTCGGAAGCTAATAAAGGACTTTCAAGACTTCTCTCGAATAAAGAAATTTAAATAGTACAAGGTGTCAAGGAGTATAATATATTCAAAACTTAGACAATAACATAGATGTTCTTAGACAGTCAAATTACATCAACAACACAGATTATGAAGAGATCTTTAAATACTCAACAACAATGGGACAATTTCAATGAACATAATATTCGTTACTTCAAGAGGCGGGACAACAACACTACCACCACATATAAGAATTCTTTCTCAAACAATCATTTTTAATTATTTATTTTTACATTTTATTTTTATATGAATATTTATAGCTTGTCATACAAGCATGATCACATATATACACTTAGATGTTCATCCAATATATATATATATATATATATATATATATATATATATATATATATATATATATATATATATATATTTCACGAGGGCTTACCATTAGTTAAGATCGATTGAATGATCCTAAAATTGTTGTTCTTTTCTCTATCGTTACAGATGAAAATGCTACTTTAAAACACTAATCAATCCAAGCAAGCAAACATTTTCATCATTTCACTCAGCATCAACATGCAAAAATTTTCAAATGACATCTGACACACTGTCAAGCAACATAATATAAACAAGCACTCACTGATGCTCAGACAACAAATAGTGGGTTCCTGTTAAAGCTAGATCAAATGACAATCAAGCAAATCCTACTCTAAAGTATATCCATGTTCATGAAGATTTCAGAGAATATTTAACAAAGAAATTTCAAGAATAGAGACAAGTATACCCCTTACATAGCCGCATAAGTCAAAGCACAATTCCAAAACATCATAGCCAACATCACACACTACCTTCTATTTAAGAAGAAAGGCAATCTTGGCCTTTCACCTAAACTACAATGCTAATCTTATGACTTGGATTGAATAAGCCCAAATTTTGGTCCTTCAAAGCCCACATTCTATTGTTTCAAAAACCCTTACTAAATTATTATCCCATATTATGAAGCTCAGATTGAAAGGGCTCAGACTCACCACCAGGATCACAACATCCTTCATTTTGAAAAATTATTACCAATAACAAAGCTCAGAAAATCAAACATCTATAGCAATAATGTTTAGACTCAACATCAATCATTATTCAGACTAGGCAACTACCATCAATAAAGTTATTAAGGTTCATAAACTAAGCAACATTATATGCCACTTGGGTCATGCTTCTAATGCACTAAGAATCTAGGTCCAACAACTAAAGCTGGCACCCTCAAGTCGCTTCTATAGTACTGAGGTTCCGAGCATGTAAGCCTTAAGTCATAGCACCAAGCATCTAAGTCTAGTGACTAAAGTTGGCACCCTCAAGCTGGTTCGTTAGTACTAAGGTTCAGTACTTGAGCCATGCTTTTAATGCACCGAGATTATCTAGTACTCAGACCACGCTTTTAATGCATTAAGATTATCTGGCACTTGGGCCATGCTTTTAACATACTGAGCATCAAAACTCCAGCGACGGTTGGTTCCCCTAAGTTGTCTCCATACTAGCGGGTTAATATCTTAAACCAAGCATTTTTATTGTAGGTTTTGTGCACTCAAGTCCAGTTGGCACTTCAATGATGTTCTTATACAATGATTTTAAGACTCATTACCGAGCTTCATCTTTTCTTATGATTGAGGCTGGCCACCTTAGCTCACCCTTCCATATTAAACACAATGATTCAAGCAGTCTTTCTCTAGACAAAAGAATAACATTTCCATCACCTTATAGACTCAGATATATTAGACATAAATATCTAAACATACCTTTAGCAGGGACTCTTGATACCCGATATCAATATCATATTCTAATAAGGATTATAATCCTTAAAGAGTAAGAATGTTTAAATAAGAAGAAAGCTTGATAAGGAAGTTCATTCTCTCCTAAACAAGGCAATCCTACAAGTACAAGAAATCATATTCCTAATAGGTTTGAGCAATACCTTCTTCTATAAATACTTGTCATAACATCTCATGCCATTCATTCACTCATCCCCTCATTCTCATCATTCAACATCATCACATTATCAAGCCATCACTCCATCATCATACAAGCAATCATCCCTAATTCTCTATTCTATTATGCCTATTTGCTTTATTATATTTTTTTCTCTATACAAATACTGACTTAAACTTTGAAGTGTTTATGGGAAAAACTTCATCCTTTTATCCGTTTTATTCGTTGATGCAGGTTTCACAAGTAAAATATCAATTCAGAATTATCAATTACTTTAAGAAAATTCTACTTATTTAGAAAATATCACACCAATTAATTAATAAATTATATAAGATAGAGTTCTAGAAGATTTACACTCTGGCTGCTTATTTATATATTGTCTAAAGATTCACCATATATCACCCATGTATAAAATAATAATAACAATAATAATAATATTGTCTCATCACACTAAAAATGCTAAATTATAGAGTATTTTTTTTATTTTTTCTTTTATATTTAATTATAGAGTATATTTTATGGCAATTTTATTTTTTTAGAAGTTCGGTCGAATAATAAATGATTAAATGTATAAAAATTAATTTTAGTTACCAATTATTAAAGAAAATTATATGCATGTATTGTAGCCATGTGCAAACCAACACGACGTATGAGACACTTCAAGCCCATAGAACACTTGCAAACCAACACGACCTCTGCGATACTTGAACCCTACAGAACATAAGATAACAGAAATGGTTCTCTTGTCGTTTAGATGTAACATAAAATTTAACGCAAAATCTAATTCAGCTGAAATTAAGATAAAAAAGCACAAAATGTTTAACTAAATATCTTCCATACATTCAGGCGACTTGACTTGGGCTGATGAAGACATCGGACTTATGACATTATGACCTATATGATAGTGGACTTTCTTGTTAATTAAAAAAATTTGATTGATAATAATTTTGCATATGATTAGACAAATTCTAATATATATCTTTTATTTTTAATACGAATTCGTATGATCGATGCAAATATCAATGAACTGTATAATGAGGGAGTCTTCCCCTTTTAAATCAATGATAATATAATTCAAACTTTACATTAAAAGAAGTTACCATTTAATTACTCTCTCATTAATACTTTATATTATTTATTCATTCTTATCTCTTTTATTTACTTATTTTAAAATATTACATACATCATTCATAATTTCCAATATATCACTATCAATACAAATTACAAATCATAATCCATACACTGTATATAATTTAATCATGCTTATCTCTTTTATTTGTTTATTTATTTTGAAATATTACATACATCATTCATTAGTTCTAATATATTACTATCAATACAAATCACAAATCATAATTTATGTAGGAAATCATAATCCGTATATAAATATATAGTACAAGTATGCTCCATGTGAAAATTAACCCAAGATCTCAACCTTAGGGCCTTAGCGCATTAACCAGTTGAGCTACCTCTCATTGTCATCTCTTGTATTTAAAATAGTAACCATATCTAATATTTAATTTTTTATTATGTTAAATATAATATTTTGATTTAATATAGTAAACATAAAAGGAAACAAATCTGAAAATGCAAATTTAATTAAGGTCAAAATTACAACAAATTAAAAGACTAATTAACCGCAAAATCAAACTAACAACAACAAATCATCACTTCAATTGTAGAAGACATTTTTTCCCCATTCCTCCTTTCAATATTAATATAGAGTTTTTGAGAAATATGTGTACTTTTTTCTACTCAATTATCTTCCCAAAAAAAAAAAGTTAATACATGGTAGAGTTCAGAGAAAAATTTACATTAGTTGTATCTAATGAGAGTCAAATGTTGCATATTTTTAGCTCATTTATATTTACTTTAAGTATTTATTTTTTGAAAACATAAGCTGATTGGTTGGTTTCTGTAAATTAGGAGTAGATTGGAGCTTAAAGTGCAATTTCAAAGTTGGGATGATTCGACCTCTAAAATTCTGTGAAAATTTTGGCATCCTTAGAGTTTCCAAAGGAGAAAGTGATATTCTAGACATTTGAAGTAGACATCTTAAGCTTTCCAAATTAAGCTTACATGTCAAAATCTAAGTTCACTTGGGTATTCAAATCTTGAGTCAAAATTAGCATATACAACTTTCATTTTAATATGCGTAACTCTCTTTATTTTAGCGATAGCTTGAGCTATAAAGGTCCAATTGAGATAATTCAAGATTTTTTGAAAAATTTATTCTATAGCTACAAATTTTTTGAAAAGATTAAGCTTCAATTCTATGTCTATCCATGTGAAAATTGGATTACAATTTATAGCTAAAACAAGAACTACTTGACACAATCATGTTTAAATATGTGAAGATGGCAAGAACCATGCATGGTTGTGTGAAATTTTAGCATAGCCATGCCTATGAGTATTTTCATAGAAAAATCATTCATGAAACAGGCACAACAATGTGCAATTTTGGCACGGCCATGTGTCAAGATATTTGACAGCTCATCACTATTTTCTTATCCAAATACTCCTAGAAAACGTTTCTTATTTTTAGGTCTAATTATGGGAGCTATTTAAGGGGAATTTAAGAGGCATTTTGAAGGGAGAACACCAGTAGAAACAGACAAGAAAAACCTAGTGTAAAGAAAAATATTTTAAAGAGAAGATTGGGAAGAAGACTCTAGTTTATCCTTAACTCCTTTCTCTTCTTATTTTGTACTTTAATATGGGTTTAACTTGTGAATTATTTGGGATGATTTTCAATATGATTGGCTAGGTTTTGTTTAGTTAGGAATTAATTCTTAGGTCATGATTTGAATGTTTTTTAATCAATTAAATCTTTGATTATTTTGCATATTATGTTCATTGTGTTTAATGCTTGTTAGTTATTGATCACCATTAACATAATTTGAGTTATCTCATAGATTAAGAAATCATAACTTAATTGACTTATGAACATGAATTTTTTTTATTAATAATTGGAGACAAAATTAACAAGGATAAATCCTAATTGGGTGGAGCTAATTAATTGGACATAGCTTCCAAGATTTTGTCTAATTTATTTTCCATTTGAGCCATTCGATCTTAATAAGGTTGCCAGAATCTTGGAGATGCTTATTGTTTAGGCAAATTGTTAGTGACGAGAAAGGTTGGTGCAACCACATTATCATTATTACTTTATGAAAAGTTGGTTATAAGTGTTGAAGTAGGGATTGTTAGCTTGCCTTTCTTGAAACTAATTCCCCATATAATTAATTTGCTCAATAAAGCCTCCTCATATCATACGTATACCATAAACACCATATAGTATTTTAATAACCCAATAAATTACAAAACTTACTTGTATGGGCTAAATTGCTTTTATGGGTGAGGTTGCCAATTTGCTTCATTAGTGCAATAATTTAAGCTTAAAGGGCTATTACAGTATCAACTTTAATTCAACCTCCTTGCCTTAGTGGATTCTAATAATTTCACACTTAAAGACAGTTATTATTAGCCATCTCTTCCAAAAGTTCAAATGTAACCTCAACTATTTTTTGCATTAAAGAACCTTCAGCTGTTGCGTTCAAGGTGTCTCTAGTGGACTAGTTATCACCATTATAGAAAGTTCTAATGATCACATCAATCCCTTAGCAATCCATGATGAGGATAGTTTATTAGCAACTCTTTAACTCTCTCCTAAGCATCACTTAAAAATTCCATGTCAAACCATTGAAATGTAGTGATGTCCTTAATAATTTTAGCTGTCTTTGTTGATAGAAAATATTTTTCTATAAAAGCTTTTGGTAAAAGATTCCATGTGGTGATAGAGGTTGGTGGCTGTGAGTTCAACCATGCTTTAACTTTGTCCTTCAATGTGAAGGAAAAAGCCTCAAGCAGATAGCATCATCTGACACCCTGTTATACTTTAAAGTATTATATATTTTCATAAAATTAGTGATATAAGCATTAGGGTCTTCATTTGCCAAGCTATGAAACCAAACATTTAATTGGATCATTTGATGTAAGGCCCATTTAATTTTGAAATAGTTAGCCTTGTAATACTTTACCGTGTACCTTATAAACTAGGCATAGCAAAATCCAAAAGTGTTCTTTCTTCTTTTTGTTAATCTACCATAGTGCTTGATTCCCCTTAAGAATGCCTCATATTCTCTCTTTCAAACCTTACAAACTCTAGTATAAAGGTGAGAGAGTCTGTCCTTGTTCTTCGCATGCTAGGCACACACCACGACAAATCCTACAAAATAAAATAATAAACAAAATCTAAACAATAAACCTATCAAAATTATGCCTTAATCCAACAAAAATTAGATCAATTATAATGTTAAATTAAAAGTCTCCAGCAACGGCACCATAAACTTATTGGTGAAAAACCACAAGTTCATAGTATCAATAAATAGTATAAAAAATATTGTCCTATAGAGACTTCAATCTAATCACCTATTAATGTAATATCCCAAGTTTTTAAATATTTTTATACTGCATCGGGATATGCAGTGTTAATAATTTTTGTATATATATTTATGATATTTTATGAGTTTGTTGTTTATTTAAAGCTAATTTTAATTATTTTATATTATTTTAAGCACTTTACGTAAAATTTTTCCAGAAATTGTATTTTTTTGGGAAATTGACACGTAAATAATTTAAATTAATAGTCAAAATAAATACTATTTATTTTGACTAGTTTTATGAATTTGCATGAACTCATATATAATTTTAAAGTGCTAAAATAAATTGTATATATGTGTACTTATTTAACTTAATTAGAGCTTAATTAATTTCCTTAATTTTATTATTTAATTTTTGTATTAATTAATTAATTTTAAGTGTATAAATTATTAAATATATTAAAATATTTTGTGGTGAGTATTATTTTGTGTGTGTAAATATATATATTACTATAATATAGTGTGGACATATATATATATATACAAATATACACAATTTAAAAAAATAAATAAATAAAGTTTGTACAAATTACCAAAATGTCATTGTCTCCTTCATTTTTCTTCCCAAACGGATTCCACCATTTCCAGCCACTTTCAAGCTGGTTTTATTGCTGTTACTATGCCCCTCAGCCTTCCTCCTCCACCTGAGCCATTCCCACCACCTGAAACACTCTTTTCCGACGTTGTTTGGCCGGATTTTCATCAAGAAGCCAAAAATCGACTTAGCTCCGATCAAGCACTTTTCGGCCACCAAATTTGATGTCGTCGGTCTCTATCTTATCCTTGATCTCTGGTGAGTGTGATTCCAAGCTTTGTTTCACTTGATTTGGTCTAGAATTGCTTAGGTTTCAATTTCTTCAAATCAGCCATTTTGGGTTTTGAAATTTTTTAGCTTCAATTTTATTGATTCATGAAAACTTCCTTCACAAACTTTGTTCCTTAAAGTTCAATATACATGATTTAATTTTTTTAGAATTTTTGGAATTTATTTTAATTTTTGTGAATTTTTTATTATTTTATTATTATTTTCTAATTTTCGAAACTTAATTAATTAAATTATGAAATTATGTTTTATGGTTATTATAGGAGTTGAAATGAATTATAGAAATTTATTTTTAATTTTTGTGAATTTTTATGTATTTATTTGGAATTTATTAAGTTTATGTAATTTTGAAAAAATAGGGTTAATTATGTGTTTAATTGAAATAAAATAATAAACTGAGTATATTTATTGATATTATTGAAATATATGTTGAGAAAATTAATTTTTAGTAATTATATTATTTTTGGTGAATTTTTGGATTTATTTTAGTAAATTTATATACATAGGGCTATTTTGGTAATTTTACATTAAATTGGCTAAAAATGTAATTAAATTGGTTTTAATAGTTATTTAGGGTATAAAAATGATTTCTGCAAATTTTTAGTATTTTTAACTAATTAAAACTATTTTTCATAAATTATTTTCAAATTATATATAATATACTATTTTTCTAAATAAATGGGTTTTTATTAATTTTTAGTATGTTTTAGGGTTAATTACGTAATTTGGATTTATAAAATGTATTTTTATTATATAAGGGCATTTTTGGTATTTTATAATTATTCTGTGAATTGTGAACCTCGGTCGGTGAATTGTAGTTTGGAGTCCGACTGAGGGATTATGGTTGTGAATTTGGTGTTATTCCGAAGTGTGTTTTCTTTACAGGACCGACTCTACTCTTTGAGTAGAGAGATGTACGTTTCATAGGGGAGGTTTTGCTAGATTTTTGATAGAATTCTCGTAAAACGTGATGTTTGGTCAAATTCCTATTTTAATTCTGTGTCTAAAATTCTAGATTGAGTGTTTAAAATTTATGTTAAATTTATTCTGATTTCATGTTGTCATTTGTTTGTCTAGCTACATCAAGACCGAGACCTAACGGATCAGGCCCGTCGAGTTTGTCTCGAGGAGCGCTAACATGTGAGTTATTATACAGTATATATATGCACTGCATATAGGGTGAATTATTTAGAATTTTTTATTTTCATTGTATGTTTTAAAAGGGATTTAAATTATAATATTTTTGGTATATCTAGGGTTGCATTTATATATATATATATATATATATATATATATATATATATATATATATATATATGCATATTAAATAATTATGCATGTTAGTTTGATATATGCACATTAAACAATTAGGTTTAGGTTTAATACATTTGAGTAATATACACATGTTTTAAAATGTACACTTAGACATAATTATTTTATTAAATGATTAGTATACTTTAGGTATAGTTTTAGTAGATTTTAGGTTTATTCTTAAATAATTGCATGTTAAATTATAAACCTACACTTAAATTATTTTTAAGTTTATTTTTGGTATATTTTTTATTTATTTCCAAATAAATACATGTTTTATTATTAAATTAAACTTAAAACATTAGTGGTATATTTAGGGTTTATTTTTGATATATGCATGCTAGATAATTAGGTTCATTTTTAGTATATTTGTGAATATATGTTAAACACAAACACATATTTAAATGAATATTTATACATAAATGTTTTATTAAATGATTTGTGTACTTAGGGTATATCTTTTGCATATTTAAGTATATTTTTTAAGAAAATGCATGTTATATTATTGTTACTCATTTAAATTGTTTTTAACTATATTAATGATTTATCTTTAGTTTATTTCATATTTTATTTGACACACACACACACAAACACACACACACATATATATATATATACCTGAAATATACTGGGTATATTTTAGGTAAATTTTTGGTATATATATATATATATATATGGTTGGTTTTACTATTATGAATATTGTTCTACATTAATTATTTTCCGAATGAATGATTTATTCTAAGTGAAGGATATCAATAGAACGTGCTTCCTAGTGGGCAGCACTAGGACCATGTACGTACCAATATGATAGATAAGGATTGAGTGAGAGTTAAAATTGGGTGATTATAATTGATTTGACTAAGATTAATGGTATGTTAGATAGTGTGATTGCGGGGCCAATCACAATGACAATTAGACTGCTGGGGCTCGGTTGACTTAATGTCTTGGGACCAGTCTACTGTCCATAAGTGAATTGAATGATCTATTGGGTTGATTGAGATGTGAGGTGATAGATAGTGTGTGATTGCTGGAGCTCGATTGACCAAGTGTCTCGGGGCCAATCATACTGACAGTCAGACTGCTGGAGCTCGGTCGACTTAGTGTCTCGAGGCCAGTCTGCTATCCAGATTGGAATAAGTGTTCTATTTGGAATCAAGTGAGCTTGCATGGCTAGAGTGATGATGGGGTTGTTGAGGTTGTTATTATTAGGGTTCTATGGATCCTTCATGAATTTAATCAAACGTTTTCTACATGTATTATATTTATAAAAGCAGAGTTTGACATTCGTGTGAAATGTGTGTGTGTGTATATATATATATATATATATATATATATATATATATATATATATATATATATATATATATATATATATATATATATAAGAATGCTTGATTGTTATGGTTTAGTTTGCATGTATATATAGTATAATAATTCACTCAGTGAGGTCTAACCCCCCTCAATTATTTTTTTTAGGAGATCCCATATCGTCAGACCTTAGTTGTAGAGTTCCTCGACGGTGTTCTTCAGTTCCGGCTATTTTATGCAAATGTATATTCTGAATTTTGAATTGTATTCTAGAAACTGCAGTAGTTGTGTTATTATATTAGAAGTGTATTATTTTGTTTGGATATTAAATACTCTGAGAATTTTTATTTGAACATTGTACGAATATGTATTCATTTATAAAAGAATTTGGAGTATTTATTTTATATATTGATTCATAAAAATTTTAATTCGATCATACTTTTATTTATTTATTGTATGATTTTATTTTCTTAGGCTTGCTACGGGTTCCGGATTCGAAAGAATTCTCGTTCCCTAGCGTCGGTCATGACTCTTAGTTTGGGTCATGACAATTTACTAATTGATTCCTTGTTGTTTAAAGTTTTAATTCAATTTAATATTTTAGAAACCTAAACTAAGCCACTAAAATTAAAACTAAACTATTAAAAAAATGAATAAACTTATAGAGATAAACTTGTTAGGAATTATTCTCATCACATTAAGCAATCGAGTATCTAAATTCTTTGATTAATGCATACCTAGGTTCTCTTAATTTCTAATTAATCTCCCTCAAGTATTAACCAAATTAAATTCATAATTCTAAAGTTGAAGTATCAACCCTAATTCCTATTGTAAATTGAAATCCTAACCCTCAAATTATAAATCAATTAGCTCTACTAAAAAGAATCCTAGAGGGGGGTGAATAGGACTATCAAATAAAAATGAGGAATTAAAAGAATTTTTTACAAGAATTAAATAGAAGTTGAGAAGGAAGAATGAAGAACACAAAGATTTAAGGAGTTCAGATTCAACAACAATCCTACGTCTCCACCTAACTTATCCCCGAGTTAGAATTTTCAATCACCCACAATCTTATTCACAAGATTGAGACTATACAAGAGTTTTATGGCTCACTCTTATAACCTTACAACATGAGTTTTCAAGGCTCACTCAAAAAACTAAAACCCAAGTGTTTTAATGGATAACACTTAAACCAATTCCTTTAGAAATAAATCTCACTTCCCTTCTAATCTAACCCAAGATTTAAGATGAAGAGAAATTCTATTTCTAATACACACTCAACTCTCATAAGAGTTATACAAACAAAGAATTATTTCAGAGAATTTGATAGCTCAATGAAAGCTTAAGAAATAATGAATGATAAACAAGTTTCTTAACTTCCATTCAGCTCTAGAGGTATTTGTACTAAAAAAATATAGCTGTTGGAGGTGTAAATGATGTGTTCAATGTCTATATTTTGAATTATTAAGAATGATGTTGTTAGACAGCTATTCATGGATTGAAACCATAATTGGCTCCTCAAGACGTTTGAATTTGCCCACACTTTCTTCATAAAATCTGTAGATATTTAAATTATCTTTCCATATCAATTTTAATCACCTAAATTGGACTTCTTTAGATCAATATATGTCCAAAATACTAAGGGTTGTGCAATCTGTAATGCAAACTACGGTCAAACAGCTATACCAAAATTGAAGCCGTGATTTGCTCCTGAAGAAATTTTATTTTACCTATACTTTCTTCATGAAAGCTTTAGATATTTGAATTATCTTTCCATATCATTTTGAATAACCTAAATTTGACTTCTTTAGCTCAGGATATGTCCAAATTACTTAGGGTTATGCAATCTGAAATGCAGAATACTGTCAGACAGCTATACACAAGTTGAAGTCGTGACCTACTCCTGAATAAATTTTAATTTTCCCATATTTTCTTCATAAAAGTTTTAGATATTTGACTTATAGTTTCATATTATTTTGAATCACTTTAATTGGACTTCTGTAACTCAAGATATGTCCAAAATACTAAGAGGTGTGCAGTATAAGATGGCAAACGTATACATGGATTTCAACTTAAAATTTGCCTAACCAAATGAACTTCGATTTTGACAAATAAGCCCAATTCAGAAAGCTCAAGATGTATACTTAAAATGTTAAGAAGCTTATTTTCTCATTTAAGAGCTTTAAATGTGTCAAAAGCCTTCTTCAATCTCAGAGGTTCAATCAGCCTGAAAAGTCACTATTCATCCAAAAGTGTATATGCTTGGTATATGCTTTTATATAATTCCCTACACACTTAATTGAAATTATTAGTATAAAGTTTTTTTGTCAAAGTCCAAAATTAGGTGTTTGATCATGCAAATGGTCAACAATCTCCCCTTTTTTGGCTTTGACAACCAATTTGAAAAGATGATAAATAATGTGTGTGTAAAAAATAGATAAAATGTATAAGTACATTAAATAAAAATAGCTCCCCCTTTCAAATTAAATAGATGCAAAAAGAGAAAATATTTTTCTCCCCCTTAACATGTGCATAAATTCAATATTTATCATGTATCATAGTATATAAATAAATGAATTATCATAGCATGTATAAGGGTTTAACAAATATATTCCTTTAACAAAAATTTATTTCTTTATTTATCGTCCTTTTGGACATGATAAGTAATATAAATAAATTTTGTTGAAAATAAAGACAACATAAAAAAATTATCAAAAATATGGCCTAACATAACAAATGATGATAACATGATTATAAAAAAATGTTAGACAACATGAAGGAAATAATTTTAAACATATATGGAGGTAGTGCATGCATCACAAAATGGAATTTATGCTATATTGAAACATCACATGATTATAGAAGGTTTAGCTAGACAATCAATCATACATAATCATATGATACTTAGCATATCTTAAACACAATTATTTATCCCCTAAGCACATAGCTTATTCTCCCCCTTTGTCAAAGACAAAAAGAAAAGAGAGAGATATAAGGGGAAATAGACCTAAAGGAGCCAAAAATACTAGAGGGAATAAAAGATCAAGAACCAAAACAATGCAAGCAAAGATATTCAAAATCTTTATAAAATTCTTGTCATTTTAAGAGATAAAAACCATTCCCAAGAAGAATTTATACATGAATATGAATTTTGCATGAATAAGCACAATTAATAGTCATGCAAACAAAAAAATTCATGTCATATATAAACAAAGTAAGCAAAACAAGACTTTTTATCACAAGGACAAAACTAGCCATATTTACATTGTTATTATGCATGAGAAAAAGAATTATGTGAAATAAATTCAAATAATTTTCTCCCCCCATAATGGATTTAAAAAATTTGATATTAAGAACACACTATCACATAGTTATGTCACTTACATAACCACATCTTTGAAAAAAAATTTCTTTTCCTTATAAGAAATTAACTAAGTACGCATGCAAACTCAATTATTTTTCCTCCTTTCTTAAAATGCAAAGATAGACCAAATCTTAAAAATATCCATGCATTATCAAAGATAAAAACAATTTCTAAGAAAACACAAAAATTAAACAAACTCAAAAAATTTTCCCTTTTGTCAAAATCCAAATAAAATTGCATTAAAAAAGAGTTACAATGATATTAAAATACCAATTGTAAATAAGATATAAAACTAACAGTTCATGTCTTATATCCAGAAAATATCTTGAAAATAAACTGAGCATAAACTGTCAAAAAATAATTATAAAATAAATAAGCAACTCATGGTTTATATTCAGAAAATATTCAAAAAATAAACTAAACATAAACTGATGAAAAATAGTTATAAAACACAGTTAACAACTCAAAATTTAGATACAAAAAGTATATTGAAAATAAACCTAGCATAAAAATATAAAACAAAAATTTGTTAAGGAAGAGGAATATTTATGCTAATTTAAAATAATTAATTATTAATTTACAAAATAGGAGGGATTTTTTTTTTTTTTTGTTAAAAAAAATTGAATGAATCCACACAAATTCAATTAAAATTAATACAAAGATCATGCAAATGGGAAATACAATATATCATGTATATGAACTAAATTTTCTAAAGTAAATACTTTTAAAACAAAATATATACATGACGCTGAAAATAATTTTTTTTTTTAAATCACATAAGAATCCAAACATCAAAACATCAATTTAACAAGTGATCAAGACAAACTTGAGCCATCAATCATACCAAGTTCATGCTTAATAAAATTCAATCTTTCCTCACAAAGGGGTTTGGTAAAGATGTCTGGTAATTGATTATTAGAATCAACAAAATCAAGAAAAATATCACAATTTTGCACATGATCAGGCAAGAAATGATGTCTAATGTCAATATGCTTAGTTCTAGAATGTTGAATGGGATTTTTACTAAGGTTTATAGCATTTGTATTGTCACATTTAATTGGAATGCGATTAATATCAATGACATAGTCCAAAAGCTGTTGTTTTTGCCATAGAACTTCGGTGCAACAACAACTAGCTGCCACATATTCTACTTCAGCGGTGGACAAGGCAACCGAAATTTGTTTCTTACTATACTAAGAAACTAAGCAATTTCCTAAAATTTGACAAGTTCTAGAAGTGCTTTTTCTATCTAGTAAGCTACCGGCAAAGTCAGTATCAAAATAACTAATCAAGTCAAATGAAGAACTCCTAGGATACCAAAGTCCTAAATGCATTGTACCATAAAGATATTTGAAAATTCTTTTAATAGCATTCAAATGAGACTCTTTAGGACTTTATTGAAATCTAGCACACAAGCAAGTAGCAAACATAATATCGAGTCTACTAGCAGTTAAATAAAGAAGGGATCCAATCATACCTCTAAATCACTTTTCATCAACTGGTTTGCCATTCTCATCCTTGTTGAGTTTCATTGTGGTGATCATTGGAGTTTTACTTGATTTAGCTCCATCCATTCCAAACTTCTTGAGAATGTCCTTTACATATTTGGGTTGATTAATGAAAATTCCATCTTTATATTGCTTAATTTGAAGTCCAAGAAAGAACTTGAGTTCTCCCATTATACTCATCTCAAATTCTCATTGCATTAGCTTAGAAAATTCCTCATATAAGTAATGGTCAGTAGCACCAAAAATAATATCATCAACATAAATCTGAACAATTAATACATCATGCTTGGATTTCTTTATGAAAAGAGTTGTGTCAACCTTTCCTTTAGAGAAACCTTTCTCTAGTAAAAAGTTACTCAATCTTTCATTCCAAGCTCTTGGAGCTTGTTTCAATCCATATAATGCTTTGACAATTTAAAAACATGATTTGGAGAGTTAAAATTTTCAAAACCAGGAGGTTGTTCAACATATACCTCCTCTTCAATAAAACCATTTAAAAATGCACTTTTAACATCCATTTGATAAAGTTTAAAATCCATGTATGATGCAAATGCAAGTAGCATCCTAATAGCTTCTAACCTTGCAACGGGGGCAAAGGTTTCATTATAATCAATGCCTTCCTCTTGATTATATCCTTTAGCTACTAGTCTAGCTTTATTCCTAGTTATGACACATTGTTCATTCATCTTATTTCTAAACATCGATTTGGTGCCTATAATAGGATGATGTTTAGGTCTAGGAACCAAGGTCCAAACCTTGTTTCTCTCAAATTGATTTAACTCTTCTTACATAGCAAGGACCCAAAATTCATCACAAAAAGCATCATCAATATTTTTGGGTTTAATTTGAGAAATGAAGGCTAAATTAACAATAGACTTTAATTAAGATCTAGTAGTTACCCCTTTTGTAGTGTCACCTATAATGAGGTCTTGAGGGTGAGCTTTCTTAAATTGCCAATCCTTTGGAAGTTCATCCTTCAAGGTAGGTTGAGATGTCTCCTCATTTTCCTTCTTGCTTGGATCTTCAAGTTCTAAAGGTTTACTAGCATTTTCTTATTGTGTTTCCATAATCTCATTGTCACCTATAAGATCATCAACACTACAAACATCCTTTCTAGGATCAAGTGAGTTTGATTCATCAAATACCACATGCATTGACTCTTCAACTACTAGAGTTCTCTTATAAAAGACCCTATATGCTTTGCTCGAGATGGAATAGCCTAGGAAAATTCCCTTATCAGCTTTGGAATCAAATTTTTCAAGATTATCCTTGGTGTTCAATATAAAGCACTTGCATCCAATACTCTTAGATATGAGATTTTAGGTTTTCTATTGTTCCATAGCTCATAAGATGTTTTATTTAAAATTAGTCTTTTGAAAACTCAGTTTGAAATATAACAAGATGTGTTAATGGCTTCAACCCAAAAGTATAAAGGCAAATTATACTCATGAAGCATTGTTCTAGCCATTTCCACAAGAGTTCTATTTTTCCTTTCAACTACCCCATTTTGTTGAGGGGTTCTAGGAGATGAAAATGTATGAGAAATACCATTTTCATTACAATAGTTTTAAAAAATTCATTTTCAAATTATGTTCCATGCTCACTTCTAATGCATGAAATACAAAATCCATTTTCTTTTTTAACTCTTTTTGAAAAATTTTCAAAAGCTTTAAATGCATCATTCTTATGAGTAAGAAAACACACCCAAGTGTATCTAGAGTAGTCATCAACCAATACATAAGCATAGTGCATTCCACCGAGACTAACAACTCTAGTTGGTCCAAATAAATCCATATATATAAGTTCAAGTGGCCTAGAGGTGGACACTTCATTTTTTTAGCTTAAATGAGGACTTGGATTGTTTTCCCTTTTGACAAGCATCACAAGGTTTATCTTTAGTGAATTCAAGTTAAGGTAAACGAATTATAAGTTCATGTTTACAAAGATCATTCAAAAGCTCAAAATTTGCATGTTCTAATCTTCTATGCCATGTCTATATGTCATGGGAGATAGACACTAACCATTTTATATCTTTTTTATTAATTTCATTCAAATCAATGACATAAACATTGTCTACTCTTTCACCACTAAAAATAATTTTATTTTCATCAAGACTACTAACAAAGTAATTTTTAGGATAAAAGGTTACTTTATTTCCTATGTCACATAATTAACTTATACTAAGCAGATTGTGTTTAAGACCATCAACAAACAACACATGATGTATAGATAAGAATTAAGGATTACCTATTTCTCCAATGCCAATGATTTTTCCTTTTGCATTATCTCTGAAAGTAACATGTCCTCCATCCTTAGCATTAAGTTTGTTGGATTGCTCTTTGTCTCTTGTCATGTGCCTTGAACATCCACTATCAAGATACCACTTGCTTTTTGTTCTTGTGGATTTCAAGCACATCTACACAATACAATTTAAGTGTTCGTTTGGACCCAAACCTTTATTGGTCTAAGTTGGTTAGTTTCAAGATAATCCGTAGGAAGTAAATTCATACGCAATTTTCTATAAAAGCACATATTATCGGTATGTCCTTTGATCATGCAATATGAACATACAATACTTTTAAATTTATTTCTCCTAGAATGAAATGCTTTCCTAGTGTGTGCAGCATGCCTTTGGTATTGTGTGTATCTTTTATTATTTTGTGACATTGAGTGAGACGTACATTGGCAATGGTGATGAGCATTTCGATAAGTTTGTGCAATATGTTTATATGCATTGTGTTGTGCAACATGCCTATTATAATTATTTCTAGTGTACATATAAGCATGCCTAGGTTGAGGTGCTTTAGTTTGAGCCTTACCTCTTTGTGTTAATGAAGGGTTAATCTTATAAGATTTTGCCTTGCTATTTAACACATGAGATTTTTTAGGTTGAATCTCATTTGAGGTTAAAGGAGTAGAATTATGTGAAGCTTTAACAAAAGTAATATGTGATGAGGATGATAAAGACATTCCATTTTTATATCCAATTCCATGACTATCTCCATGAAATTTTTGAGAGTTAAGAAGACTATCTAAAGTTTCTTTTCCTCTCTTAAATTTAGTAATGGAATTCTTTAATTCTAAGACTTCCTTAGAAAGCTTATGATTTTCATCATTTGCTTTCTTAAGTTGGTCTTTCAAAGAATTAGAAAACTTAGCATCACTAATAAGTTTTTCATTTGATGCAACAAGTTTAGCAACATCAATTTTTAAACATTCAAAATCCTTACTTAAGCTAGTTAACTCATGTTTGTATTGTTTCTTCTTAAATAACAAACTTTTGCATTTAACAAGTAATTTGCTCACAATAAAGCTCTCATCATCATCATCACAATATTCGTCATAATCATCAAAGGAAAAATAAGAAGTGGATGGTACCTCATTTTCATTTTCAATGGCCATGAAGCAAAGATTGGCAACTTCTTTATTCCTCTTCCTCTATAGATTCGGAGGAATCATCTCAAGTAGCTTTGAATGCCTTCTTCTTATCTTTTGCTCCTTTGCTTTTGAATTTGATTTTAGGACATTCACTTCTAATATATCCTAATTTCTTACATTCATAGCAAGTAACCTCTTTTGTTTTCTTCCTTCCATCTCCTTCAAACTTCTTGTTGAAGTCCCTTATTCTTGAGAAATTTTTCTTTCTTAAGAACTTCTTGAAGTTCCTAGTGAGCATGGTAATATCACTATCTTCATCACTAGAATCTTTGATGCTTTCCTCTTCACTATCTTCTTGAAGAGCTTTTAAAGCAATGATCTTTTTCCTTTCTTCTTTCTCTTTTTGTTCTTCACCTCTTTGCTTGATGGTGAGCTCATGTGTTAAAAGCTTACCAATGAGAACATCAGTTGATAGAGTAGAGAGGTCTTGAGCTTCCTTAATTGAGGTAACACGAGATTCTCAATCCTTCTTAGGTAGGATTCTTAAAATCTTATTATTTACCTCTTCCTTAGAGAAATGTTTTCCAAGTTTCTTAAGGGTTGTAAGGAGAGCATTGAGACGGTTTGTCATCTCTGTGATTGATTCTTGAGGCTTCATTTTGAAGAGTTCATATTCATACATATGAAGTTGAACCTTCTTGCTTCTTACTTAAATGTTGCCTTCATAGTGATTCTCTAAGGTCTCCCATATTTCTTTAGCTGAAATGCAATGTTGAAGTTTGCCTCCTTCTTCTCTTGTCATGGAGGAGACTAGGGTAATCATAGCCTTTTTATTTTTATGATTTTCTTCCTTTTGATTAACACTCCATTGGCTTCTTACAAGAGTGGTTATCACACCATCAATGATGGTTGTAGGTGGTTCCCAACCTCTTAGGATAATATCCTAAAGTTTGATGGAATCACAATCAAGATATAATTCCATTTTGAATTTTCAATATGGATAGTCACTACCATAAAAGAATGGTCTAAGAGAAGAGATGTTTTGAGATTCACTCCCCATGATCTTGTATTCTAGCAATGAAGTACCTAGAATTCAAGCTTTGATACCAATTGAAAAGAGTTCCAGAGGGGGGGTGAATAGGACTATCAAATAAAAATGAGAAATTGAAGAATTCTTTACAAGAATTAAATAGAAGTTGAGAAGGAAGAATGAAGAACACAAAGATTTAAGAAGTTTGGATTCAACAACAATCCTACGTCTCCACCTAACTTATCCCCAAGTTAGGATTTTCAATCACCCACAATCTTATTCATAAGATGGAGACTATGCAAGAGTTTTATGGTTCACTCTTATAACCTTACAACATGAGTTTTCAAGACTCACTCAAAAAACTAAAACCCAAGTGTTTCAATGAATAACACTTAAATCAATTCCTTTAGAAATAAATCTCACTTCCCTTCTAATATAACCCAAGATTTAAGATGAAGAGAAATTCCATTTCTAACACACACCTAACTCTTACAAGAGTTATACAAACAAAAAATTGTTTAAGAGAATTTGATAGCTCAATGAAAGCTTCAGAAATAATGAATGATAAACAAGTTTCTTAACTTCCATTAAGCTCTAGAGGTATTTGTAATAAAAAAAATATAAATTTTGGACGTGCAAATGATGTGTTCAATGTCTATATTTTGAATTATTGAGACTGATGATGTCACATAGCTATTCATGGATTGAAACCATAATTGGCTCATCAAGAAATTTCAATTTTCCCACACTTCCTTCATAAAAGCTGTAGATATTTGAATTATATTTCCATATCAATTTGAATCACCTAAATTTTACTTCTATAGATTAAGATATATCCAAAATATTAAGGGTTGTGCAATCTATAATGCAGACTACGGTCAGACAGCTATACCCAAATTGAAGTCGTGATTTGATCTTAAAGAAATTTTATTTTGCCTATACTTTATTTATGAAAGCTATAGATATTTGAATTATCTTTCCATATCATTTTGAATCACCTAAATTTGACTTCTTTAGCTCAGGATATGTCTAAATTACTTAGGGTTATCCAATCTGAAATGCAGAATACTGTCAGACAGCTATACACAAGTTGAAGCCGTGATCTGATCCTGAATAAATTTGAATTTGCCCATATTTTCTCCATGAAATTTGTACATATTTGACTTATATTTTATATCATTTTGAATCACCTTAATTGGACTTCTGTAACTCAAGAAATGTCCAAAATACTAAGAGATGTGTAGTTTGAGATGGCAGACGTATACGTGGATTTCAACTTAAAATTTTCCTAATCAAATGAACTTTGATTTTTACAAATAAGCCCAATTCAGAAAGCTCTAGATGTCTACTTAAAATTTTAAGAAGCTTATTTTCTCATTTAAAAGCTCTAAATGTGTCAAAAGACTTCTTCAATCTCAGAGGTTCAATCAGCCCAAAAAGTCACTATTCATCCAAAAGTGTATATGTTTGGTATATGTTTGGTATATAATTCCCTACACACTTAATTAAAATTATTAGTATAAAAATTATTTGTCAAAGTCCAAAATTAGGAGTTTGATTATGCAAATGGTCAACATCTACCCAATTTAGGATTCTTTATGTTATTAATATCTTCAATTAATTACAAGTGAAATTTGTGTTCAAAGTTCTGTTAGAGTTATAATCTTTCAATCTATATTGTAACCCAAATCATATAAAACTTGATCAATCATTAACAAGTAATAAACACAATGAATATAATATGCATAAAAATCAAAGATTCATTAATTAAGAATTACTTAAATCTTGTTCTGAAAATTAATTCCCAACAAAATAAAAAAAAACTAGAGTTCTGATATCTTGTTCTGATATTAAAAATCATCCCAAATAAATCACAAGTTAAACCCATATCAAAGTACAAAATAGGATGAGAAAAGAATAAAAGAAAAACTAGAGTCTTCAATTCTTTCAAATGTTCTCTTCAAACCTAGGTTTCTTGTGTATTTTTTTTAGGTGCTCTCTACTCAATTCTCCTCCCAAAACTTACCAAAATGTTATATTTATAGTCCCCTGAGAAAGAACCATGCATTGCCCTTAAAATGATGCATTTTTCACACTTGAAATTCAGCTCTAAGTCTGCTGTGATAACAATAGAATTATACAGCCTCCATGCACTCTCGGCTATGATGGCAACTCCTTGGCTATGATGGCAGTCGGGACTTGGCTTCCAAAATGCATCCAACCTATAATAGTAGCTCTCCATACGATGGCAGCTAAAAATTGACTCTTAAACTTGCCTAAACACACTTTTTCACTAACATTTGATAACCCTAAACCTACAAAATATAAATAAAAACATAAAAATTTAACAAAAAAAAAATCTAACTAAAGAATTAACTCAAAAAAAAATCTATGCTAAAAACTAAAATAAAGCAACCTCAAAACTAATGCAATGCACACACAAACATCTTGCTTGTGAGGATTTTTTCATAAAAAAAAAAATCATTCAAGAAGCAAGCACAACCATGTGCAATTTTGACATGGCCATGTATCAAGATATTTAACAACTCATCACTATTTTCTTATCCAAACACTATTAGAAAACATTTCTTATTTTTAAGGCTACTTACGGAAGTTATTTAAGGGAAATTTGATAGGCATTTTCAAGAGCGAACACCACTGGAAACAAACAAGAAAAATCTAGTTTAAAGAAAGAGAATTTAAAGAGAAGATTGGGAAGAAGACTCTAGTTTTTCCTCTACTCCTTTCTCTTTTTATTTTGTACTTTGATATGAGTTTAACTTGTGAATTATTGGAGATGATTTTCAATATGATTGGCTAGGTTTTGTTTAGTCAAGAATTAATTCTTAGATCATGATTTGAATATTGTCTAGTTAATTAAATCTTTAATTATTTTGCATATTATGTTCATTATATTTAATGTTTGTTAGTGATTGATCACCATTAACATGATTTAAGTTAGGTTATAGATTGAGAAATCATAACTTAATTGACTTATAAAACATGAATTCTTTTATTAATTGGAGACAAAATTAATAAGGGAAATCCCTAATTGGGTAGAGCTAATTAATTTGTAAATTCAAAATTAGGGTTACCTAAATTGCAATGAGAATTGGGTTTGGATATTTTGATTTTGGTTACGGATTGCATTTAGTTAATACTTAAGAGAGCTTAACTAGAATTAAAGATAACCCTTGGGTGTGTAAGAATTAAAGAGTTCTTAGGCTAAACATATTCAATTATTGTGATGGAATTAATTCTTAATAATATGCATATTTATATATCTTTTATTCTATTTTGTAATCATTCTTAATGTTAGAATTATTTTCTTTAATTTAAGATTTTGATATGTTGAACATAATTTCAATTTTAGCTTTAAATTTCAAGGAATTTGTAAATAGGTGATCATATCGAAGTCTCTATGGGACGATAACTTTTTAATATACTACTTATTGATACCATGCACTTGTGTTTTCATAATAGTATGCAGATTCCATTATAAGAAATTAGTTTATTATCTTACTTTCATATTTGTTCTATTTAACATAATAAAGAGAAAAATGCTAAATATGCATAGCTAGTGTTTACATTTCTTTAATCATTGGATGACTTGATAAACTAAGTCCACCTAATAATTTTCACAATAAATTGTTAAACGATTGACATTTATTTACTAGTTATGTGTAAATATATATATAAGTAAATAATGATATTAGAAAATGGTACCATTACTTCAATTTTAGTTTTACAGGGAAGTCACCCACAATAATTTTGCAACTTTAATGACATGGCAACTGGCGTTACCACGTCTTATGTCACATCAATGTGACTCAACTTTTTTTTTCAACAAAATGGTTAATTAAGTAATTTCAACTTTTTCTTTTTTTGTTAAAAAAATTGAAAAAAAAAAGTTGAGTCACGCTAACATGGCTTTTGCTATGGTATAAAATATGATAACTTCAATTACCACATCATTAGAATTAGTTGGATTATTGTATTATAATTCCCTATGAAACTTAAATTAAAGTTTAGGAACCGAAAAGATACAAATTGAAGTAATGGTACCATTTTGTAATCAAAGGCAAAGTTTTTATACCATTCATAGAATTTACTGGCTGAAACCATGACCACTCCAAATTTTTTTTCATCATCTTCTTTTTCTTCGACTCTTCTGCATCCCCTTCACTCTTCACATCTTCTTCTTTAACTACACCTTCTAGTCATATTCAAAAAACCTTCTCTATTAAATTAACCTCTAAAAATTACATGCCTTTTTTGAATTATTATAACCTATATGAAATTATTAATAGAACATAACCACCACCCTCAAAGGAAATTTTAGATCCGACAACAAATCAATCCATTCTCAATCCTGAGTATACAACTTGGTTTCACAAAGATCAACTTTTATTTCCATGGTTGGTTTCTTCAATTATAAAAGAAGTTTATCCTCAACTAATTGGTCTTAATTCTACTTTGCTATGGAAAGCTTTGGCCACAACTTATAGTGTTATTAGTCGTGCCCAATGAACATAACTCCATATTGAACTACATAATTTATCAAAAGAAGATAAATCAATTTCATAATATCTCTATCATACAAAAGGCAATTGCAGACTCATTAACATTAGCTAAAAGATATATTTTACTATGTTTCTTTAAGTATAAATACAAGTACAAGAAACCTCTGTAATTAAAGATAAGAGGAATATAAAAACTCTAATAACATTGAAAGTTTTAATATTTTACTGCGTGGATAAATTGCATTACCAATAACCCTATATTAAACTACAAACTAATAGCACTTTTTACTTCATCCAGACTACCGAACACTCCAACAATTGTCAAACCCACCTTTTTTCCCAAGCTCAACACTTACCTAAATGGCAATAAGCTATGCTATGCCCAATGACATGAAGACTTTGTACAAAAATAACACCTGGGTTCTTGTTCCTCCTCCATCCTCTGCTAATGTTATTGGTAATAAATGGATATATAAAGTAAATAGAAAAGCTGATGGGATAATTGCTAGATTGAAGGCTCATTTAGGGGCTCAGGAATACACTCAAGAATATGGATTGGGTTATATGGAGAAATTTAGTCTTGTTGTAAAGCCACAAACCATTTGTACAATACGTTATCTTGTGGTGTCTCAAGGTTGGCATCTTCGCCAATTAGATGTTAATAATGCCTTCCTCAATTGTGATTTACAAAATCATGTGTACATGGTTCATCCTTATGGGTTTGTTGATAAAAATTATCCAAATTATGTTTATACACTAAATAAGTTTCTTTATGGACTTAAACAAGCAATGCATGCTTGGTACCAAAAACTAAGAACTTTTTTATTTCCATTGGTCTTATGGGTTCCAGTGTTTATTCATCTTTGTTTCACTATACTAAAGACACTAATCAATGTTTTTTGCTAGTATATGTGGATGATGTTATACTCATAGAAATAATTCGACTCATATTCAATAACTCATTGACAGTCTAGCAGATGATATTGCACTTTAGGACCTCGATAACTTGCATTATTTTTTTAGCATCCAAGTTCGGTATTATTTGAATGGAATTCTTCTCTTGAAAGAATCATATATTTAAGACCTATTGAATAGCTCTAGTATGTCAAACTGCAAACCTTCCATTACACTGATGATTTTGTCATCTCTTCTTTCCAAACATCATGGCAGTTTGCTATCTCCTGATGATGCAATAAAGTGTCGAACCATTTATAGAGGTTTGCAATATGTTACTCTTACACGCCTAGACTTATCATTTTCTATGAATAAATTGTGCCAATATATGCATCAACCCACGGATATTCACTTCAAAGCTCTTAAATATGTACTACCATGGCACTTTCATATAGAGCTTATTCATCAAGAAAGTCCATTTAATGAAATTAATTGCTTTTAGTGATGCTAACTATGCCAGATGTCTCGATGATAGACATTCAACTGGTGGTTACCTTATTTTACTTAGGCCAAATCTCATTGCTTAAAATTCTAAAAAGAAAAAAAACGCTTGCTTGATCTTCTATAGAATTTGAATTTAAGGTTGTTGCAGATGTTAATGTGGAACTTAAATGGGTAAGGTGTTTACTCAAAGAACTTGGTATCCAATTCAGCTCTCCTTCTCATATATGGTCTGATAACATTGTAGCTATATTTTTATCTTCAAATCTCATATTTCAAGCTCGCACAAGACGTGTAGAAGTTGATTACCATTTTGTGAGCGATCAAGTTTTGCGTAAACAACTAACTATTTTGGCTATCTCTTCTTCTGATCAACTATCAGATTTGATTACTAAACCATTGGTTACCAATTTGTTCAATTTCAATAAAGACAAACTTCAATTGACTCCTTGCCCACCTTTAACTTAAGGAGGCATGTTGTCAATGTAATTTATCCACATAGTAAAATATTAAACTTGTAATGCTGTTAGAGTTTGTTATATTCCACTTATCTTTAATTGTAGAGGTTCCTTGTACTTGTATTAATCCATAGAGAAACATAATAAAAACATATAGCTTTCAGCCCTATTATTTCATTGACTATATATGATGAAAATGATTTGTATATATTAAATGTTGAGCTATAAAGTTATTAAATTTAAAATTTGACAAGTGTCTATACTCGTAGTTCAGCATTTATCTCTAAAAACTTATGTGTTTAGTTATTAAAATTCACAATATTTTTCTACAAAAAAATATAAATAACTTTATTTTAAAATACACATGTTTTATTTTATTTAAAACATTCTAATTCTATTATATCTAAAATATTACTATTTATTTTAATAAAAAAAATTATGTCCTTTATTCTAATTAAAACATTCTTTTTTTCAACTATTTTCTATTATTATTATTATTATTATTATTATTATTATTATTATTATTATTATTATTATTATTATTATTATTATATACTCTTAATAAAAATAATAAAATATAATCATTGCAATAATTTTTTAAGTTATCATTTTTATGTTTAGTTAAATTATAGTTTTATATATATATATATATATATATATATAAGTTCTAAAGTCATTAAGTCCAAAATTTGATAAATATCTCTCTTCATAAATGGGTATTTACCTCTAAAAGGTTATGTGTTGAGTTATTAAAATTCACAATATTCTTCTATAAAAGAATATAAAAATCTTACTTGTGTTCTATTTCATCTAAAACACTTTAATTTTATTACTTCCAGAACATTATTCTTTGTTTTCATAAAAAATTATGTCTTTTGTTATAATCAAAACATCCCTTTTTTAAACTATTTTCTAGTTGTTTTATTTTATTTTATTTTATTTTATTAATATAAAAATCTTATTAGTATTATAATTATTTGTTATAAATATTTATTTTTAAAATTATTTATTAATATTTACTAAAATATTGTCGCTACTATTATAATTTTTTGAAATTATTATAAAAATTATTTTAATTAATATTCTGTATTAAAATATTTTAATAATAATTTTTTATTTATATATTTTATTTTATAAATTTTAATAATATATGATAATATTTAAATATTTAACTAATTTATAATTGATTTGACTTGATTATCTGAGAATGAAATACATTCTCTAAGGTATAAGGGAACTGAGTGATTACCATTGATGAAGAATCTCATTTCCTTTCCAATATAAATTTTAGCCAACCATACGTTGAGAATCAAAATTATCCACTTCAATTTCAAGTTCCTGCCCTTATTATGTACAAATCAAACTGACTCTAAAATGACTTTCAATATTATATTTTATTTATTTAATATGGTTTTGTTCTTCTTATAAAAATAAATTTATTATAATTAAAAAAAATATAGGAAATAAAATTAAAATAATAATTTCATATAATTTCTTCTAAATATCTTTTTTTAATCATATTAGACAACTCCTTATACTACACTATAATCAAATGCTTCAAAGAATTATTAAATAATGAATAATTTAATTTTTAAAAGAAAATTAATTTATAATTCATATCAAGTGAATAAATAAAAACATGTTTATGAAGCAGAAAAAAATACATAAAATATATCAATTATCCAAAATAATAAATGTATAAATTTAAAATAAAAATTAATGAATGGACAAGATGAGATGGTGAAGTGCAACAAAATATTTTCCAACTAATTTTTAATTAAAGCATAGACTGATATATATATATATATATATATATATATATATATATATATTGAACCCAAGTATACTAAAGTCAAACTCTTTTCCATTTATGAGCTCTACACTTTAACCCATTTATTTGAAAAATCAATATATATAATTCAAAAATTTAATAGGGTACCAGAGCATGTTTACCTAGTTTCTTAATTTTTCAATTGTCCGTATGGATGTTCATGCCCAATAGCCCGGTCCAATGTTGCCGCTACCTTTCAATTAAAAAAAAAATCAAGTTTTAGGGGTTTCATTGACAACCAGGTGTTAATGTCAAATTATAATTGCACTTGAGGGGAGTGTAAGAGATCCCACATCTAATATATATATATAACTTCAATTAATTAATTTTCAGTTAAAATAAAATTGCCAAAAGTATAAATATTTAGGTTATTTTTGTCAATTAGCTTTTATGGATTGTCCAATACAAAGGATAAATTTGACATTTTATAGATACCACAGCTGCATCTTTTATTTAATTTTGACTAAATACCTATCTGTGCTAAAATTACTAATAATTGATGAAAATGAAACATTTTTTACCAAATTAAAAAGTTATGACAAAATTATAAAATATTGCAAATTTTGGATTCTTTTTCATCAATAGGCTATTATAAATTGATGTTACTATATAATTTAATCACCTCTTTTCTCTATTTAAGTAGTTTGAACACTAATTTTATTAACTTTTATTGTGTTAAAAGAATATCTTAATTTAATTAACATACTAAATATAAAAGGCATAAAATTGTCAATAATTGAATAGTCAAGTGGTAATTCTTTTTCAATAGCATTATGAGGTAAAGTGTTTGATTCCTATCATCGTCGTCGATTTAAAATTAAAAAGCTGTCTCATGTTATACAGTTCATTGATGATAAGGTCATATGACCTCACAATTAACCAAAAAGAAAAAGGAAATAAAATTAAAAATAGAAAAATAATTAATATTAAAAAAGATCTAAATTTAGTGACGTTATAATGACTTGTATCAAACCAACATCAGTAAATCGTCACTTGTATTATAAAGTTCCGCAAACATATAGAGTTCTTAAGAAATAAGCGTGCCATTTTACTTGTTATTCTTCAATACAAAAAAAATTCTACCGGTTTCTTTTTTTTTTTTTTTTTCTACAATGACTGTAATATACTGGTTTATATATGATAAAAAATAATTATCATGGCGTACATGTACTTAAATTTCTAGCCACTAAGCACGGCAATGACTTACTGGTGCAAGCAAAGACTTGGACCCGTTCAATGTTCCCCGAGGAAACCGTAATTAGTATTGGAACACTAATTCAACTGAAAAGTGACATGAGTCACTTCTTTTTCAAAAAAGAAGTGGGAAGTCAATGTTCTTTTCCAAATCGTGATTTGGAAAATATTGTTAAAGCTACTTTTGTACTTTTTTTTTTTATTTTCTTGGTTACAAAATTTTGCCTAACTCGAAATTAATATATTAATTATTAATTGTTAAAAAAGAGAGAAATTACAGTCAATGGCCTCAGTGTGTAGCCATCTAAACCACGTCTCATTGGCTTTTTCTCTTTCAATGTGCATGTCTATAGCAAAATTAATCATTTTATGTAAATAGAAAATTAGTCAATTGTAAGTCAAGATTCTCATGTGAAAACTACACTTTCCGGGAGGTTTCAAGGAAGTGTGCAAGTTTTGCACTCTAAAAATTTAATAAGATATTTATTTTTTATTATTTTATCTGCAGTATAGTCTATTTTTAAATACTTTAACAGTATTATAATTTTATAAACTTTCATTATTCAGAAAATTAAAAATTGTACAATCAAAAAATTACATTTGGCACAATTATTGAAAAACTATTAAAGTTATATATATTTTGAAGAAAAAAATTTAAGAAAAAACACAGTTTTTTCAGTACAAACACGGTTTTTAAGAAAAAATAGATCTTCTATATAAAAGCCACTCCATGCTACGCGCTATCATCATCAGCCATTGCCTTCTTAATTTGAGAATACCACGAGTAAGATTAAAGTAATGCCTTCCCTTCTCTTATTCTGCTCTAACATTCTTCTTCTTCTTCTTTTTCTTATCCTACCATTTTCTCTTCATGATGTCCTTACTTCTGCTAATGTATCCTCACATGAGATAGAGCAGGCAAATGCTCTGTTACGATGGAAAGCTTCTTTTGATAATCAAACTCAATCTCTCTTATCTTCTTGGGTTGGACCTACATCTTGCAATTCTTCTTGGCTTGGTATTTACTGTGATCATCACCCACCAACTGTCACTAAAATAAACCTTCCAAGTTCTGGTTTGAAAGGTACGCTTCACAGTCTGAACTTCATATCTTTTCCCAATCTTATCATCTTCAATATTAGCAACAACTCTTTCCATGATGAAATTCCTTCTCATATTGGTAACTTCTCAAAGCATCTCAACGCTCTTGATATGTTCTTTAATAATATCTCTGGCTCTATTCCTCGAGAAGTTGGCATGTTAAACTCTCTCACCTACCTTGATTTGTCAAATAATCATCTCGCTGGCATTATTCCATCTTCTATTGGAAACTTGACCAAGCTATCAACTCTCCTCCTTCATCGAAATCAACTTTTTGGTTGGATCCCTCACGAGCTTGGAAATATGAGATTTTTAACTAGCCTTTCACTATCATATAATAATCTCATTGGTCCAATCCCATCTTCACTACTAAATTTGACAAAGTTATCAATTCTATATCTTGAAGAAAACGAACTCTTTGGTTCTATACCTCAAGAAATTGGAATGTTGACATACGTCACTGACCTTGAGTTATCCTCTAATAATCTCACCGGTGTAATTCCTACTTCTATAGGAAACTTGACAAAGCTATCAATTTTTTACCTTTACAAAAACCAACTCTCTGGTTCCATACCTCAAGAAATTGGAATGTTGAAATCTGTTATTGTGCTTGATTTATCTGAAAATCATCTCACTGGTGTAATTCCCACTTCCATAGGAAACTTGACGCAGTTATCAATTCTTTACCTTCACACAAACAAACTCTTTAGTTGTATTCCTCAAGAAGTTGGAATGTTGACATCTGTCATAGACCTTAAGTTATCGTACAATAATCTCACCGGTGTAATTCCCACTTCTATAAAAAACTTGACACGGTTATCTACTCTTCATCTTTACAAAAACAAACTCTCTAGTTCCATACCTCAAGAAGTTGGAATGTTGAAATATGTTACTGTGCTTGATTTATCTGAAAATCATCTCACTGGTGCAATTCCCACATTTATAGGAAACTTGACAAAGCTATCGGTTCTTTCTCTTCACACAAACCGATTCTTTGGTTCCATACCAGCTTCAATTGGGAACCTAAAAAACCTGTCTAGTTTGTTCCTACATACTAATGAACTTTCTGGGACTCTTCCTTTAGAGATGAACAACCTTACTCTTTTGCAATATCTCGTGATATATTACAACAGATTGACTGGCCATTTACCACAAAATATATGCCTCGGTGGAAAGCTGCAATATTTTTCTGTTAATGGAAATTATTTCAAAGGTACCATCCCAAGAAGCTTGAAAAATTGCAGTAGCCTTTTGAGGATCCATCTTGAAAAAAATCAACTCACTGGCAACATATCTGAAGATTTTGGCATATATCCACACGTGAAGTTTATGGATTTAAGTGATAACAAATTCTATGGTGAGCTTTTGTGGAAATGGGAAGAATTTCATAATTTGTCAACACTTAAAATCTCAAATAATGATATTTCTGGCAGAATTCCAGCTGATCTTGTAAAGGCAACTCAATTGCAGTCACTCGATCTCTCATCGAATCACTTTGTTGGAGAGATTCCAAAAGAATTGGGGAAGTTAACGTTGTTTGAATTTTTTCTTAATGATAACGAGCTTTCAGGTGCAGTTCCTGTGGAAATCGGAATGTTGACAGACCTTGAACGTCTCAACTTAGCAGCCAACAATCTAAGAGGAGCAATTCCCAAAGAGCTAGAAAAATGCTCAAGACTCTTATTCTTGATTCTTAGCAAGAATAAATTTTCAGGGAGCATTCCTTCAGAGATAGGCAATATGCACTCTCTACAAAGTCTTAATCTTAGCCAGAATTTGTTGACAGGAGAGATACCCCGACAGTTAGGAGAGTTAAGAATGCTTGAAACATTGGACCTCTCCCACAATTTGCTATCAGGTCTCATCCCAACTACTTTTGACAACTTGTGGAGCTTGACAACAGTGAATGTATCCTACAATGAATTAGAAGGTGCAATTCCACACGTTAAAGCCTTTCATGAAGCTCCATTTGAAACACTAAGAAACAACAAAGACCTATGTGGCAATAACACCAATTTAAAACCATGTGTGTCGCGGGGAAAGGAAATTGATGTAGATATTTGGATTCTTCCTCTCTTCGGCAGTTTATTTCTATTCATTATCTTAGCTGGAGGTTTCTTCATTCTTTGCATACGAAGAAGAAAGAAAAAGGCAAAGCCTCATGGGGAAAACATTTGTGCAGTATGGGGCCATGATCAAGATTTGCAATATGAAATCATTGTTGAGGCCATTGAGGAGTTCGACTCTAAGTATTGCATTGGTATTGGAGGATATGGAACAGTCTACAAGGCCGTGCTTCCAACAGGTCGTGTCGTTGCAGTGAAGAAACTTCACCAGTCATATAATGGTGAGCAGATAGCATATTTGAAAGCATTTCAAAATGAGATTTGCATCTTGACAAATATTCGTCACCGGAACATTGTGAATTTACATGGGTATTGTTCACATGCCAAACACTCAATCTTGATATATGAATTCATAGAAAGAGGAAGTTTGAGAAGGATACTGAGCAACAGGGAAGAAGCCGTAGAATTGGATTGGGCCAAGAGGCTAAATGTTGTGAAAGGAATTGCTAATGCATTATCGTATATGCACCATGATTGCACTCCTCCAATTGTTCACCGAGACATTACTAGCAACAATGTACTATTGGATTCAGAGTTTGAGGCACACGTTTCTGATTTTGGGACAGCAAGGCTCCTCATGCCTGACTCTTCAAATTGGACCTCATTTGCCGGTACATTTGGGTACACAGCTCCAGGTGCACATATTCTTTTCATCTACTTATTATTCAGCTAGTATAAAGTGCTTATTTATGAAAATTTTGGATTTTTGTGCTATGTTTATTATGAGTGTGCTGCTATTTAGTAAAAAATTAATATAATAGCTAATTCACGCCACTGAATAATTTTCTTTTACTTACTAGTGATTGATTAAATAAAGTTATGCCCTCTCATATGCATATCCTTAGTAATATTATTGTCTCTAAAGATGAATAACGATGATTAATTATAGTCTGATATTCTTTTTTTTTTTTTTAGAGTTGGCTTACACAATGATGGTGAATGAAAAATGTGATGTCTACAGTTTTGGTGTGGTGACACTCGAAATCCTAATGGGAACACATCCGGGGGATCTCATCTTATCTGTTTCATCATTATCATCTGCATCGTCTTCTTCGGCTGATAATCAAATTGTACGATTGAAGGATGTAATTGACCAGCGCTTGCCAGCTCCTCAAAACAAAGTTGCTGAAGGAGTGATCCATATTGCAGAACTAGCATTTGGATGCTTGAATGCTAATCCTCAATTTCGACCAACCATGAGACAAGTATCTTCACTGCTAGTTGCCAAATGGGATCCATTAACAAAACCAATCTCTGAAATTGAATTGAGAGAAATTATGGTTCACAATAGACTCACTTGCTAAGCATTATATTTGAACCGCAATGTGCTTTTAGTAACTTGTTTTCATCTTTCACATCTGCACTAGAAGCCAAAATTACCTATAGAAATTCTGCAATGTGTGTGTTGTGGCTGTGCTATATATAAGTGGCTGGGCGCAATTCTGCATGCTACTTGCTTTATGTTAATTTATATGTACATGACATTAAAAAAAAAAAAAGTTCTATAGATTTTTCTTTTTCCATATCTTAATCTTTTTTTTATCAAACAATGTAAAAGATTCACATATTTATCTAATATATAAATGTTATTGTTCCTTTCAAGTACCATATTGAGCATATTGGTTTGGTTTGTTTACTGTGATGTAAAATTCATGGGTTCCTATAGTAATGTAGGGAATCCAATTTCAGAAGTTAACTGGAAATTAAGGAGAAGATTTTGGTTGCACCAGGATTGGCTGTTGAGAGTCAAATAAGAGGTGTTGAAACAGAAATTACCATGCTAAAACGAGCAGAATTTGGCCACAATTCTGAGTAAACCCACCAAAAAGAAAGATGGCAACTAGTATAGGTTATTTCAATGTTGCAAAGTTCTATATGTCTATATGTCTTCTGTGGTATTGATCACTTACCTTACTCACAATATCACATCGGTAATGCTTCATGTGTCATGATCATATAACTTAGGCAAGTACCCAAAGTGTGCTTGAAAAGAAATATTTTTTATGATTTTTTTCCTTTAAGTTAGACATTTTTTATACAATAGAAATTAAGCTTAACGTACCATATAATAGAGGGGAGATTATTGCCTACTCTGGGTATTTTACACCAGATGGTTAGGTGCATAACACGAAAACTAAGTATAAAATAATTGGCCAATGAAAATAAAACATCTAACTTTATCATTCAAACTTAACCATATGGTATATTACATCTAGTATAGGTAAGAATATCCCATAATAGAGTTACTAATAAATTAATTAAAACTTGACAAATTAATTTGTTAAAGTAAAAAATTATGATAAAGTTTATGATTTTTTCTGTAATTAACTAGCTTTTTTTACCAATGAACAAAAGAAAAACCATAAGATCTATCTTCAACTTTGAGCAAATTATCAATTGAATTCCACTTTAAAATTCATTTCAATTTGCTTATTCAACTTTACGAATTGTGTCAATTCTATCCAATTTTATATGAATGACCTAATTATATTTTTAAAAAATTACTTTTAGGTTCTTATAAAATATATATGACAGTTATTAAATTTTTATCCTATTTTTTGTATTAAAAAATAAAATGTAAAAATATTTTTTTAATTTCTAATTTTGTCAATCTTGACATAAATTTAAAAATTAATTTTTTAATATTTTCATAAATTTTTTATTTTTCACTAAATCCTTAAATTTTACTTATTTTAAAATTTACTTTTCAACTTTCAACCACATTATTTAGAAATTTTTATAATAGAGGTCATACCAAAAAAAAGTAATGGATAAAAAAAAAAAAGAGAATTTTGAGACATTAAAAATATTAGTCAATAATATAAAATATTTGTATTTTCTAAAAAAAATTAAAATTTAAAATTTTATTATTTTTTATAGTGATAGTTAAAAGTATATACTTTTATTTTTTTTTAATATCAGTCTATATAAATTGATTCATAAGTTGTCACTTTTTTCTTATTATTTTTACTAATTAATACATAAAAAGTTAAAATTTATGTAAAATTTTAAAATTTAATCTTTAAATTTATTCCAAAAAATGTTAAAATTAAAAAAATATTTTTCAAATTTTAATTTTCTTAAAAAGGAAGAAAAAATTGAATAACTATCAAATTTATTTTATAAGGATTTAAAAATAATTTTTAAAATTATAATTATATCCTTTAAATAAAATTGGATATAATTGATATAATTTTTAAAATTGAAGAAACAAATTAAAATAACTTTTAAAATATAATTTAATTGATAATTAATTTAAAATTGAGTACAAAACATATTATTTTTCCGTCACAAATGGTATTCAAACTTTTAAATTTTTTTGGTCAACTATTCTTTTTTAATAATCAAGTGCTTGAACTGGCAAGCAAATTTTTAAAATGGTGTGTATAGTAAGCTTTACACATAAAAGTACATTTGTGCCTTATTTTAAAAAAATAAAATATTCTTCTTTTATGTTATATTTTTTCAGTTAATAAAAAACATAATAACTTTTTTCAATAAATAAAAAAATTAAATTTTACTAAAATTATGAAATAAAAAATTAAATTCAACCACTATAATTAATAAATAAAAATAAAAATAAAAAAATATTTAATTCTTCTAGTTTAGTTTTATAAATAAAAAATACTTTCTTATTTTCAATGAATTTAAAAAATAATTAGAATAAAAAAAAAACAAAGTCTAAGAAGTGTCCAAGTCAATTTACTATTGAAAAAAGAGAAACATGGCACTATAATGTAATAATCCAAATTTGTGCGGTTATTAATATAATTATTTTATTATTATTATTATTATTATTTTAATATTATTATTATCTTATTTTATTATCATCATCCTTATTGTTATTATTGGTATTGTTATTATTATGGAGATCCTTTTTGTTAATAATAATAATAATAATATTATTATTATTATTATTATTATTATATGTTTTCTTTTTTTAAAATGCCTTTGGTTAATGTCCATTACCATAAAAGGAGAACGATTGCTCTGCAGAGGAAAAAAGGGAGGGAAGCAACGGGTGATTGATATTTTTGGTGATATCTTACTTTTTGATACTAATATTTTTCTTTTACTACATTCAACACCCAAATGGTCTCCAATTCGAACTATAAACTGATCTCATTTTCCTCTTCATTTCGTTAGTATTCCTTTTGCAAGAAGTGGCTTTGAATAGTGCAAAATTCACATTTTTAGTCAGCCTTCTATCTCGAATCTACACTATTCCGATTGGTTTCAGGTGACAAGGTTAGTTCCATTGTATTTGCCATATTGTCATGAGTCCATAAGCACCAACCTTGCATCTGATCTTCACCTCTAGAATATTTAGTAAATTTTTTTTATGTAATTTCCTTTTATTTTCAGATTTCATTATTCAGTGTCTATTTTGGGTTGTTTGAGGCTTTATGTGTGTCCTATTAATTATTAAGAATGTTTTGGTATAATTTGTTTGATCGGGTATTGTATTTTTCGATGAGAATCCGATGGGTTCCACTCGAACTCCGACAAATGAACAGTACCAACCCAAGATATGTATGAAAATATTTTTAATAAATAGTATAAATTATAATTATCAATTTCTGTAAGTGAAATTTAGTCTAATTCTTTACAGATTTTGAGAAACAAATCTCGAAAAGTTTGCAGCAGAAATTAGTTAATTTCCATTTAAATTAGTTTAATCGTTGGAGATAATTTTTAAGTTTCAAATTAATCATTTAGGGTGTTCCTAAGTCAATTTCCATGATTCCATCTTTTTGTAAAATTTTAGAATTTTTAGGAGTTATTAAGAATTTATTTGATAATTATTTATATATATTATTTATTGAGTATACCAAAGTGGAAGCATCGGGTAACAGGCGGACAAGAACACGTCAACCTGCTCGCTCTACTTGTAAGTTAATATATTGAAATGTGTGTTAGATTTACATATAAAATATATATTGATTAATTATATTTGAAGAGTATGTTTAATTAAAGAATTTATATTATTAATATTTGAAATATCCAAATTGCTAATTTGACATATTAAAGATGTTGATTTTATATTTGATTATTATTATTGACATTATTTGGCCATATTTTTGTTAATAAAATTATTAATGTTAATGATACTGTGGATTATAAAAATAAAAGTATTTTATTTCAGTATTGGTTCTCCCAAAAATTTATTATGCTTTTACATATGATAAATAATTTTTGGAAAAGATTAGTAGAACAAGCTACCTGATGAGTATCATTAGAACCATATGCACACATGTAATGATTTAGAGTCGGGCCATGATTGAGAAGTTTAATTATGAAACTCGATTAACGCATAGCTCTCGGGCGAGATGTATAAATTATGGATAGTTATTACTGGGACTGGTGGCTTAGTTGGTACTTAACTCTTGGGAACTGCCAGTAAATACTGAAACAAGAGATAGACTGGGGTTGGTAGTTCAGTGGAAGCTTAGCTCTCAAGAACCGATAGTCATTAAATAAATAAGTGAGCCGAATGACTTCATAGAATTGTGGTTTAGGGTCCTACTACTAATTTCTACCAAAGATATTTATTGATATTATTTTATTATTTTATTTATCTTTTTATCATTTATATATGTTTAAACAATGGTATTTGGAAGTCATGTTTTTAAGAAAGTTACAAAATGATAATTTAGTGTATATATATATATATATAAATTAATGTTTTTCTTTGAATTCAATTTTATAATAAATATTTGTAATAAAGGTTTTAATAAAGAAGGTTTCCAAACTAATATATATTTCTCTATATTATATTATTCAATGAAGTATGACTTTCCTCAATTATTTTTTCAAGAATTTAGGAGTCTTCAGTTATCTAACCTCTCTTACATCGGACTCATTCTTCACTAGCGGTATTATGTAGGTCCTTATAGTTTTTTTAATATTTTTGGAGTAATTTGTAGCTAATTTAGACACCGCAGTGGTATTAGAGGAATTGTTGCTATGTATTTGCTTTAATAATTGTGTTGCATTGTAATGTGTATTTTTATATAGTTAGGATGAGATGTTGGTGATTTGATGACAACGGAATTGTGGTGGTTGAGCATATATATTATTGGGAATGTATTTGCTCTTTTATAGGTTTTGGTTTTGTTCCGGTATGAGGGAAATTCTGTTGGATTTTTCTTAGAATTTTAAAGTTAGTTTTATTTTGATAATAAATTCCTTAAGCTTACGGTTTATGAAGCTTATTATTTTCTCATTGCCTTGTATCTGTCATGTACCTTAGGGTTCGAGTCATGACATATAACATGTAAAACTTCTTACAGACACCAATTTAAAAATTTTTTGCCTTTTTTTTTTGGGATTTTTTCAAAACTAGACCAAAAACAAAAAATATTATCAAAAGGCACATTGACAAAAAATATTTTCAAAAACTAACTTTTCCTTTTTCAAAACTAACTTCTCCAATTTTTTTCTTTCAAACATAAACCATTTTATTTTCCTCCCTTATTTTTAGGGTATTATCTTTATTTTTTTTTTATTTTTTTATCAATATTTTTTTCTACTATCTTCATATCTTTTTTTTTTCAATATTTTTTTACTAAACATTTTTTTTCTATTTTTTGGGTATTGTCTTCTTCTTCTTCTTCTTTTTCTCAATATTTTTTTTTTGCTGAATATTTTTTTCTTCTATCTTCATTTTTTTCTCAATGTTTTTTTTAACTTTTTTTTTTGTCTTCATTTTTTTATACTCAACATTTTCTATTTTTAAGGTACTCTCAACATTTTTTTTGCTCAGCATTCTTTTTATTTTTAAGGTATTATTATCTTTTTTTCTTAACTTTTTTTCTCAATATTTTTCTCTTCAAAATTTTTTTAAGGTACTATCTTCTTTTTTTTCTCAATATTATTTTTTTTACTCAACATTTTTTCTACTATTTTTATTTTTTTTTTCGTCAATGTTTTTCACTCAATTTTTTTTATTTTCTTCTTTTTTCTCAATGTTTTTTATGCTCAAAATTTTTATATTTTTAAGATACTCTCAACATTTTATTTTTTTCTCATTATTTTTTTGAGGTATTGTCATCATCTTTTTTTTTCTTAACTTTTTTTTCTCTTCAAAACTTTTTTATTTTAAATGAATGATTATGAACTAAAAATTTTCAATTTTTGTAAAAACAAGTAATAAATATTTTCAATTATTGTAATAACAAGCAATGAACAAAATTTTTCCCTTTTATCTTCTTAAAGAATAAGGATTTTATTGTTTTACTTTGATTTGTTTATTAAAATGTCTAACAAGTTTTTTTTAATTATCTTAAACTTATTGATCATCAACATGTAATATGTTTACAATTTTTATGGTGTATTTGTAACATCTACACCCCAAAAAGAAAAACTACTACAACAAAAAATAATAACACTGAAAAATAAAAAGCAACAACATTAAAAAACAGAAGCAACAAAAGCCAATAACAATGAAAAAAAAAAAGCAACAACATTGAAGAATATAAAGCAACAAAAGCAACAACACTGAAAAATATAACAAGAACACTGAAAAATAGAAATAACAAAAAACAACAACACTAAAAAATAAATAGCAATAAAAATCAAAAGCACTAAAACAAAAAAAAATAATAAAAAGAAAACAACAAAAAACATCAACACTAAAAAATAGAAGCAACAAAAAACAACGACAAATAAACAAGAAACAATAAAAATAACAACTAAAAGACAAAAAAAAAAAAAAAAAAAAAAAACTTTTGCTAAGAAAATCAGAGCTCAGTTTCAACCCTTAGCTTAGCTAGGTTAATACTTTACTTGATTCATTACATTTTTTTTTTTCTTTTTGAACCAAATTTAAGTGACAATTGTACCTTCTATTGGTTTGCTGTGTTCATATTGCTCAACAAATCGAGGCATACTTTGTATAGTGCACCCTTTGAATCCTGATAGATTTAGAATATACGTAAGTTACATTGTCTTGCCTGTGTATGTGAGCCTAAAAATATTATTATCAATTCTGTATTTTGCAGAATCATTGAATGAAATTCACAAAACCTTATCATATTTTTGCTGCTATAAATATAATTCACAAACATGGATGCTTTAGTAATTAATTGATTAGATTGGAGGAACAAAAACAAAGTAACAACGTCAACTTAATTATTAAAATATATGAGTAGTATTGAAAAACATGTCCGTACAATTTAAGCAATCCACAAGGATGAAATGAAGTGCAACAAGACAAGGGCACATATTAGATTAGGACGTTGAAGTAGCAGCAGATCATGTGGGCAAAAGAGTTCATTCTTATCAAAGAAAAAGACTTTTAGCAGGAAGAAGAGGAAGAGATAAGAGAGTAGCAACCGATCCTAATAGGTTTTTGCTTTTTCTTATTTTAGCTTTCTGTTCATAAGAACCAAAGATAAGCAATCTGCAACTATGAAGATGCTTCGTATGGTAATCTCATTGCCCTGCAAGAAGGCAGCTCAAAAGTGGCAGAGAACACAAGTATCCTGTAATGGATAATTGAGTGTCCTGCAATGGATTTAACTTAGGCCTTAGTTCTCATAACAAGTATCAATTGAGTTTTTCTGTTGCTTCCAGGTTTTGCTAGTTTTAGGAATGTTCATTGGTGTTTTAGCTGCTAAAAGCAAAAATATTATGGAAATTGAAGATATGAAAATAAATATTCGAACTCTGATTTAGAGTCAGCAGTTCATCACAAGGAAAGGAACTGGAAGCGTTGATCCAATCCTTTCCAGCTGAATTAGAACTAAAATCTCAAATATCTCATCTAGAGTGCCAATTCTACCAGGAAGAGCAACCACAGCAGTCCTATCAGAACTAGTACTCCAAACTGCAGCATCCACCAACCCATGTTTTCTTGCAGAGAAAAACCTACATGTTAAAAGATGGCTTCAGCAGTGGTCATGTCAGAAAAGCTATGTTGGTAACATTTTTGGCAATTCCAAGGTTTACCTGCATGTAAGATAAGATTCTGAAGGTAAATAAGGATGAAAAATTGAGGCTGTCCATTCACCAGCTTCTTTGGCTATCTTAAATCCTCCAACAGGCTTTCCTGCTCGCAGTGCATCTTTAATTGTAGCATCCCATTAGGCCTGGACCAGCCCCAGCCCGTGAAGTGCAGTCCAAAAGCTTTGCAACCTGCTTTCTAGGAACTTAGAACTTGTAAAGCACATGACAGAAATATTGCACTAGAAAAATTATATCTCACTGTGAAGTTCAGAAATCTTAAAAACCTTTCTAAGCAAGTTCATGAAAGACAGGCCAAAGACTGACAAATATACTTGCCACTCTACTCAACTCCAGTGCTTGCAAGTAATGTGGATGATTTGGTCCCATTCTTGAAGAACCCATATAGAGAACTCCCCTTCCAAGTCTGTGTATAAGTTCATAGCACCGTCCTTTTTCCTTTCTAACCTTCAGATTGGTTCAACAGAATTTTAAAGAATTAGAATTCTCAAATAACCCATCAGTCAATAAAGAAAAAATAGTAAACAAAAACACCAGAAAAACATCTATGAGCCAAACCAAATGACGCGCTCAGGTCAAATCCACAACATATGCTATGAAATAATCCTGCACTATAATAAAGTGACAACAAAAAGTAAAATCTAGGCAAGACATGACCTTGTATTACAGCCATGAGTTCCAGTAACCTCCAACATCCCCACAAAATAACCCCCACATTTAAATTAATCAATTACAAACTCTGATATAAAATTGGCAGAGTTTCAAAGCAAAGAAAAAGCTAAGTAATCCAACTGTATATTTGCTGCAACCAACCAATTAGAACCTAAAGAAATATAGACCTCATAAGCAGTTCTCAAAAAGTCAGGCAAAAGATCTCTTCAAATAAACATAAAGAAGCTCACTTGAAGTAGAAGAGTAAGCCTAAAGCAGCTGGCAGAGGAAACCAAAATCAAAGAAACAAAATACTCTCATGTAAAGCAAAATCCCCAGCATAATCGGCATGCCGAAATTCAATTGTTAGTAACATTCAGATGATTTTAGAATATGGTAAATAAGATTGAACAAAATAAATTAAAAAAGAAAATTGTCAGTTAATTTATTGTCCATGGTTATTTTTGTTTTGCAATTCCAAGAAACATTTTAAGCAAAGACATGTTGATAATTTTCTATATCAAACTGAATCATGAACATTGCTAGGGAACAAAACGTGAATATTACTTCTTTATAAAATCATATAAGATAAAATGTGTATAAGCCTCTCTGGTTAGCTGGTCTAGTCCAGCAAACCAAGAGTCCCATCACCCAAATCATAGGGATAGCCTTCATTTTCACAAGCACCATGTTGTTCTGCTTCATACACAATAATTTCAACAATTACTTCACAATGCAACCTTAAGAGACATGCAGTTATCCAAGCCTTTGTAATCATGAAACTTTTCCTATATGAAAATTCTGTCCTAAATTGCTCGTCTATCTTGATTCTCTTCTCTTAACCGTAATAAATTTTGTCACCTTCTCACTATACAAATGGGTTTGCTCTCATTTGGAATCAACAAGCTGAGCAGTCAACAAGAAGCATATATAAATTGAAAAAAAATAAATGCAAAACAGCTAAACATAGCAAAAATGAAAATAGAAGAGTTACCTCATGTGGGCTTGTTCTCTCTTCAAAGACAATTAATTCACTCTTACACAGTGAAATTCTTCTTGGAAAAGGCTTAAACTTTGAACATCTGAAACTAACGCTAAACCTTTTATTTTCATCTAAAGATTGAATCTTTATATCCTTTTCATACAAATTCCTGGCTAAAACATGATAACTCAAAGAACCCACCAACGGCTAACACTAAACCTTTGAACATCTGAACTCAAAGAACGCTTCTTCTCCCACTTCGATTTTGGCTTCTCCACTTTGTCTCCTCAATCGGACTCGCCACCGATATCACCAAGCAGTCCCCCGGTAATATGCGGAACATTTGGGTCGTTGAGTGAGCTTGTTGCCGCTAAGCATATCAGTCGCAGCTGGAGAAGAAATAGACAAAGGGAGAAACGGAGAAGAAGCTTGCAGCAGTGAAAGTTTATGGAAATAGAAATGGCTAAAAATTAAAAAAAGAAAACACGAAAAGCGCCGCAAGTATAGATGTGAAAGACAAAATATACCAAAGCTAAAAAAGAAACTAATGGGTCAAAGTTGGCCATCAGCGATATTATCTTTTTTTTTTCCTATTACTGGATACCTGTCAGCTCTAGTTTTCTTCATTCCTTCAAGTTTTCTGCTTGAGCTTTGCTTCTAGTTTTCCCTTATTTTTTCAAGAAAACAAAGCAGAAAATATTCTTTATCCAAAGTGGAAGATCCTGAAGTTTTGACTGAGGAGAGAAATTTTGCTAATAGTATCACCCACCAACTCCAGTCCACACCTAGGAACAGTTTATTTTCCTGAATCCAACTCATGCTTCATTTACTCCGCCCCTCCTCTTTGTCTTCCACTTTTGAGCCCGAAACATGTCTTCTAAATGTGGCTTTCAATGTGGGTGGAGAGAACCAACAAAGAAATGGAAATCATGGGTTTGTCTTATATATGGGTCTGTGTGAGGAAGGGCTAGAATTTATGAAGCAATCAGGACTGCTATTTCCAATATTGAAGAGACAGAGTTAATCATTGATCTTGCAGAAATACGGAGTCATGAAACTAACGGTTAAAGTGGCAATTTCCCCCCGAACTATCACAGGATGTGCAATTATTCCTAAAATTAATTTTTTAGACTATTAAGCCCATAGAAATCCAAAATCTGGCTACTTGGCTCCTAAATCAGGCCTGACCACTCACGTGTGATACACGATCTTCATAGAGAGATTAAAGTGAAGAGGGCATAATTTATTTTTTTAAAAGGGTAGGAAGAGGCAGGCATGTGTCGATCATGAGATGACTGAGCTAACTACCACCTACTTTCCCATTTTATAAAATCAAATTTCCTTAAATTGAAACCAAAAGGAAATCGAAAAATAAAAACTCAACATAGCCACTGGGAAAACTGAAGTTCTTTTAAAGAATCAGCTAGAAAATTAATTGAAACAAATAAATGATCGTTGTAAAGTGAAGTTGTCTCCTACATTATTTGAAAATTAGGTATTGTGTACATTTATTAACTGATGCATTATATAATTGCTCTATTCTTTGAATGTGCATGAAATCTATGTAAAGATATGCTTCTAATGCATGTTATTTATTCGAATTTTATGTAGATGGAAGCCATTCAAGCAAATGTAAGGATTCATCATGGAGGGGCTTTTTTAGGGATCCAAACCTCAGGTATCTGAATGGTGAAGTGGAAGATATTCCCATTTATAATATTGATAAACTGCACTACTTTAGGTTGGTTAAAATGGTGTGTTTGTTAGGGTATAGACACGTACCAAAACTACATTGGGTGAAACCTAGGGGAAAAGTGGATTTGAAATTAATATATAATGACAGAGGGATAGATGAAATTCTAATGGATTATGGGAACAAAAATATTGATATATATTGTGAGCATGAGTTAGATGTACCTAATGTCTTTGAAGTTCCCTTATTAGAGAACTCTTGAATGTTGGTAATGAATTTGGGCTGGAGGCTAAGAAATATGGAAATATGGGTGATGCAATAAATTTTCAAAACAATACTGACAGTTAAAGGAGAGTATATGATTGAATATATTTGATGAAATAGTAATTGAATATGAACCAAATGTGTTTGATGATGTGAATGTGAATAGAGTTTAGGACTATATAAATGTGCATCTAACTTGTCATAATATAATAACCAAATTGAGGCTTAGGAGGAGAAAATTTTATGGTGTCGATGATCAGTTTGGAAAAGCCAAAGATGTAAGGATTGTTCATGATATAAATGTTGAAGATAAGGATGAGGAGTTTGTTATTAACGCAAATGTTGACTCTGATGCTAGAGATAAATAGTTAGCTCAAGTAAGAAAGAAAAATAAAGAGCTTACATAAAAGAGAACATTAATGCAGCTGAAGAAAGAAATAAGGAGGAATATGTAGTTATTGAAGAGCCAATTGGAGAGAATATAATAGGGTCTAGTGAAACAAAAGCAGTACAAGAGGCTGAGTTTATTAGAACTGACATTGAGTATGATGGCAACCACAATGAAGATAGCTTTGATGAAGAAGGGAATAAAATTGTCAAAAGAAAAAGAAGTTGACAAGTGGTTTATTATGCAAGTATGAATGTTATAGATTTTCTTGTAGGCATGGTTTTTAAAGGTGTTAAAGAGTTTAGATTTGCATACACAAAGTACTCCATTGCAAGGCAAGTTGACATTGATTTTTTAAAGAATTAACTAAGTAAGGTAAGGGCTGTGTGCACTTATAAAGGCTGTTGTCACGACCCAAAACAGGGGTCATGACCGGCGTTAGGGAACGGGAATTCTTTCGAATTCGGAACCCGTAGCAAGCCTAAAAATAAAATAAAACAAACATACAATAATAATAATAACAGTATTTAATGCAGCGAAAATAAAATCATAAATATCAAAAATAACATTTACACCAAATGAATTTATATCAAATCCTCATCTCATATATAAATCTTTTGATACAAGTTTCAATTTAAATATTCAAAGTACATATCCCATATAAATACAATTCACCAATTTCCCAATTGACCATAACTACTGCAGTGTCTAGATCATAAAGTAAAACTCAAGACTCAAATAAGCAGTTTACATAAAGAAGCCGGGGCGGAAGAAATTCGGCGTACAGGTCTGCTACTGAGGTCTGAGGAAGAAGACTCTCCTGAAAAATAGTCAACGGAGAGGAGTTAGACCTCATTGAGTGAATTACTATAATATATATACATGCATACTAAATGCCAATGCACATAGTCAATAGTATATATATATAATAAGCATATATACAAGCAAATACACATAAATGCAATAAAATCATTTTATATATTTTTATTGAAAATCATAGTTCATGAAGGATCAAATAGAACCCTAGAATATCGCAACCTCAAACAGTGTTAGACAACACTCTAGCCATACAGGGTCACTTATTTCAAATATAATCACTTGATCCATTTAGATAGTAGACTGGCCCCGAGACACTAAGTCAACCGAGCTCCAGCAGTCTGACTGTCAGTGTGATTGGCCCCGAGACACTTGGTCAACCGAACTCCAGCAATCACACTCCCAAATCATATCACACATCAAATAATCATATCCAATCAATATCCTCAAACTGGTTAGTAATATAGCCTAAATGCTATAAGCGTACCGGTACGTACTCGGTCCTAGTGCTGCCCACTAGGTAACACGTTCTATTGATATCCTTCAATAAAATATAAAACATACATTCATAAAAATAAATGATGCATGAATTTGAATAAAATAGCAACATAAACCATATATATACTAGAAATATACCAAAAATAAACCAGGTATATTTCGAGTATATATACGTCAAATAAATCCAATATAATTACAAAATAAACTAAGAATATACTAAGAATATACATAAAAACATTTTAAGAATAATTTATTAATAAAGCATGCATATAATTTGAAAATATACCAAAATATACCGAATATAAACTAAAGATAAACTTAAATACCAAATGAATTATTTATGCATAATTAATCAAAATAAAACATATATTTTTAAATCATGCACCCTAAAGCATATATATATAAAATAGTAACTCACACTTAGTGCGCTCCTCGAGGTGGGTCCGATGGGCCTAGTCCACTAGGCTTCGGTCTTAGCGCAACTAAACAAACAATAAATAACAGACATCATAATAAACCTAACAGAAAACCCTAGAAACTCAATCTAGAATATTAGACACAGAATCAGAATTCGACCGGATATCACGTTTTACGAGAATTCTACTAAAAATTATGCAGAACCTCCCCTGTAAAACAGACATCTCTCTACTCAAAGAGTAGAGCCGGCCCTGCAAAGAAACACACTTCAAAAATAGACACAGAAACACATCCACAACCCCTCGGTCGAACTCCAAACTACAGTCTGCTGACCATGGTTCACAATTCACAAAATAATATAGAAATATCAAAAATACCTTTATATCATAGAAATACATTTAATAAGTAGAAATTATATAATTAACCTTAAAACATAGTAAAACCGATAAAAACTCATTTATTTAGAAAAATCGTATATTATATATATAATTAAAAATAATTCATGAAAAATAGTTTTAATTAATTAAAAACACTAAATAATTTGTAGAAATCATTTTTATACCTTAAATAACTATTAAAACCAATTTAATTACATTTTTAGTCAATTTAGGGTAAAATTACCAAAATACCCCTATATATATAAATATACTAAAATTCATTCAAAAATTCACCAAAAATAGTATAATTATCCAAAATTAATTTTCTCCACATATTTATCAATAATAAAAATAATTAAACTCAATTAACTAATTAATTTCAATTAAAAACACAATTAACCTAATTTTTCCAAAATTACATAAATTAATTAAATTCAAAATAATTACATAGAAATTCATAAAAAATGCAAATAAATTCCTATAATTCATTTCAACACCTATATTTATCATAAAACAGAATTTCATAATTTAATTAATTAATTTTCAAAAATTAGAAAATAATAATAAAATATTCAAAAATACCCAAAAATCAAAATAATCTCCAAAAATTCACACATGAATATTAAGCTACTAGGATCAACATTTGTGAAGGAATTTTTCATGAATCAATCAATTCGAAGTCCAAAAAAATCAAGAACCCTAAAATGGCCGAATTACCAAAATTGAAACCTAAGCAAATCAAGACCATTCTAAGTGAAAAAAAAGCTTGGAGGCTCAAGGAGAAGAAAGAGACCAGCGGTGTCGAAAATGGTGGCCGGAATCACGTCGATCGACATTAGCTTCCACTTTCATCTTTCCGGCCAAAAATGGGCTTCCCGACGCCGGAAAGAGCTGCAGCAGGCGGCGGGGAAGGCTGGGGAAGGAGGTGACACGCTGGGAGGCACATTGACGGTGAGAAAACGGTGGTAGCAGCGGTGGAACGGCGATGGGAACGGTCGGGAGGAAGAAGAAGGAAGAATGGCAAAACCGTAAATAACTCAAACTTTATAATTTTGTTTAATATTAAATGTATATATGTATACTTTACACTATATATTAAAATAATATAAAATCACACACATTAAATATACACCACACACGTATAATTTAATATTTTAAATAATTTATACACTAAAAATAATTAAATAATATTAAAACTAATTAATAAATAATAAAATATTACGGTAATTAATTAAACCCTAATTAAATAAATAAGTACACATATATACATTATTTAGTACTTCAAAATTATATATGAGTTCATGCAAATCCGGAAATCTATTTAATATAATTAATAATAAATAATTTACGTGAAATTTTTCAAGAAAATGCAAGTCCCGGAAAAATTTTACGTAAAGTACTTAAAATAATATACAATAATTAAAATAAGTTTTAAATTCATATCAACTCGTAAAAATATCATAAATATATATAAAAATTATTAACACTGCATATCCCGATACAGTATTAAAATATTTTAAAAACTCGGGATATTACAGCTGCCCTTGGATGTCTTTTGCAAGTAAAGAGAAAGCTAGTGATGATTTTAAGGTGAAAAATTATAACCCTAAACATAATTGTGTGAAGTAGTTTAAGAATAGAAGGATCGCCTTCAAATTTCTTGCACATTATTTGAAGATTACAACTGAAGAAAAGCCATCAACAAAGGTGTCTGAATTGCAAGCTTAAGCAAAACAAGACTTGAAATTTGAGATCTGTTGTCACATGGTAAAGAGAGCAAAGAAGAAAGTTGTAACTAAATTGTAAGGCAACTATATTCAGTAATATGCATAACTTCATGACTATAATGTAGAAATAAGAGTTGCACACCTTGGTTCAATATGCATTATGATGACTCAAGTTGGTTCAAATATCTTTGATAAATTCTATATTTGTTTTCATGCATTGAAGGAGGGATGGAAAGCTGGCTATAGGTGATGTATGTTATTTTTATGTATATTTTAAGTTGATTTTTAATGAAATTTGAATAAGTAATTAGAATAATTTAGGTAGAATATAAGTTTAAATAGGAAATATATTAGTGTTAGTGTTTAATTATAATTTTATTATTTAAAGCATACTTTAAGGAGTTTTTTTATAACATTAATTTATTTTCCTTTTTGTAGTTAAGTCCAAAATGGAAATTAAAGAAGAATGAGGATTTGTGTCAATAAAACATTTTAACATGGCTTGTGCCAAATCGTGTGGTTTTTTGCAAGCTAAAAGAAAAGAAAACATTTCAACACAACATGCAATATGGCTTGTCAATGTCGTGTCATACGAGGAATTGGGCAAAGTGAAGAGACATGCCTTCTTCAAACTATGTGCCAAGTTGTGTTGTTATCTGCCAAAGTAAAGAAAAAGGAAAATAATATGACAGGACATGTGTCATGGCGTGCTTTAAACCGTGTGCATGTCCCATGCAAAGTGACACAACATGTAACATGGCTTGTACAAGCCTTATCAAAAATTAAAATGGGCAAAAGAAATATGACATGACTTCGTGAAGTCGTGAGTTAAGCAGTGTGACAATTTGGAAGTTCAAAAGAAGAGAAGACAATTTGACATGCCTTCATCATGCCATGTCTCAAGCCATGTGCTTTTCTAGATCTCAATTTGCAATATGACACAAGATGTGACATGGCTTGTCCAATCCATGTTGTAAGCCATGTCAAATAAAAAGTGATTTTCTTGCCTGAAAAGGAAGAGAATTTTAAGGGCTTTCAAATTCTTTTCTTGGTGAACTCTGTAAAAGGATGATTATAAGAAGCTAGAAATCATCTTTGGTCATTGATTGGCTGCCACAAAACAAAGCTAAATGAAGATTGAAGAAGATTTGTGTAAGAAATTTAAGAGTTTATTTTTTTTATTAATTCTTCTTTTTTCTTTTTTTAATCATGTTTGTGTTTTTCACCACAACCATGCATGACTAATTTTCTTTCAAGGTTTAGGTTAAGAGTAGCTATTCCATGATGTGATTGAACACAAGTTTTTATTTATTTAATTTGATTTTCAGTTAATTCTATGAGTTTCACTTATTGTTTGTTTTCATTCTTGGCCAGCTTGATTGCATGTTTATGAGTAAATTCACCAATGAGAGTTAGGGGAATTTTTCAGCTTAAGACTCATAGGACTTAGACAACTCGACCACAAGAGTAGGTGAGCTCTACAAGGAACCATGACAATAGGCAGGGGTCTATGGTGGTAAACCAATAATTGTTAAGGAACTTAATGAATTTAGATTAACTTCTTAACCATAAGAGTGGGTTAAACTTTAATTTTTGCATGCTTAATTGAACTCGAGAGAGTCTTTTGAAATACCTAAATAATTACCCTAAACTGAAGTCAATGTCTTTTGTGTGTTAATGTGTTCATGATTGGATTAGGATAGTGAAACTAAACCTATGCTCTAAGCTTTTTATCATTTTATTACAGTTTAATTCTTTTGCTTTATTTATATTAAATTTGCAATATCATTTTATCTAATTTACTAGTTAAGGACATAAGTAAAAATATTAGTACTTAATATACAATTTTCATGGTAACGATATCTTTTTATACTGCAATTCATGATCTATGCACTTGCGGGTTTTGAAAGCAACAACAAGCCTATTATAGGACTAGATAGCTGCTTTTTTAAGACACATTATGAGGGGCAATTGTTGTTTGCGGTGGGACTTGATGGAAACAATCAACAATTTCCTATTGCATGGGCAATAGTATAAGTTGAAAACAAGCAAAATTGGCTTTGGTTTATAGGTTTGCTAAAGGAAGATTTAGGCTTGTCAGATGGGGCAGGCATAACTGTGGTCATAGACATGCAAAAGGGGTTATTTTATGCTGTGAAACATCATCTTCCAAAAGCAGAGCATTGCTGGTGTGCATTGCATATATTCTTAAATTAGCAAAAAAAAAAATGGCAAGGAATAAAGCTAAGAATGCAATTTTGGAAAGCAACCAATATTTCATATTATGAGATATTTTTGGACAACTTAGAGGAGTTGGATGAAATGGCTTCTAGATGTGTTCAAGATTTGTTGGTTTATCCACCTCATATAAGGTCGAGAGTATTCATTAGTGCTGCCCTAATGAGTGATGTGATCGATAATAACATGTGTGAGAGCTTTAATAGTATCATCTTGGATGCACATTTTAGACACATCATTCATATGTTAAAAGCAATCAGAGTAACTATTATGAACATGTTGATGATAAAGCAAAATTTTGCAAAAAAATTGGATAAGTGAGCTGAGACCAATTTATGTTCAAAAAATTAAGAAGAACATGGAGAGGGCTTTTAATTGTCATGTGCAGTGGAATGGTGGAAGTGGTTTTAAGATAAGTGAAGGCAACGACAAGCATGTAGTGTTAGTGAAAAAAAAAATCATGTAGTTGAAGGTCTTGGGATATGTCAAGAGTACCGTGTCCATATGCACTCTGTACAATACATCATTTGGGCTTGAAGTTAGAGGACCAATTATCTTTCTGGTATAAGAGGAATGCATTCAACAAAACTTATACGCATCTTATGCCACCAATGAAAGATTCAACACTATGAAAAAAAATAGGACTACCAGACATTGAGCCACTTGCATAGAAGAAAAAATTAGGCAGACCAAAGACATCAAGAAGAAAAGATCTAGATGAACCAAAGAAGGCTGGTTTAATATCAAGATGAGGGATTGTCATCATTTGTAGTGTGCACAAAGAACTCGACCACAACAAAGCTACATGCAAGATAAAAATGAAGCAACACATCCAATGCCTACACAGTCATCTCAAAGCAATCCATCATAGCAAATATCTAAAGCAGAATCATCTCAGGTCAAGTTTGAATGCAAAGTAAAAGTCTAGTTTATGGACAAATTTTTTTTTTTAATATCCAATTTTATGTTTATTGTTGGTGATTGTTGCTTATAGAGATGTATGTTTTGGTTTTGTGCTAGGTGTATGCCCAGGACATTATGAAATTCCATGGACCCTTAAATTTTATTGACAGTTGAACATAAATAGCTTTATTTTTCAGTAATGATTTAGAGTGAAATTTTATTATATTTTTCACTAAGTTTTATTATATTCCTTTAAGTAGGTAAATGTGTTACTTGTATTTGATAGTACCTTTGATTTCAATGAACTGTGTCATAACACTATCCATGGTCATATTCAGTTAGGATTAGTAGTTTATCTGATTATGTGTTAAGTTTAATATTTTTTTTTTGTTGGTTTGTTGCATTTTTTTTAATGTTTTTAGTGTTTATTGTTATATTTTATTAGAATTTAATTATTTATTTGTTTATGTTTGTTTTTGTGGAAGTAGAGACCATATAAGTTTTTTTTTTTCCTTATTATGGGGTTTGGATAAATTATAGCAATGAAGAGGAAACAATAATGAAGATGGAAAAGAGTAGATAAGCAATTATGGAAGGAGACAAGCAATTATGGAGATAATATATATAAAAAGAGAGACAAAGAGAGAGAATAAATAATAATGAAAGCATTGTGATAGACAAGGAGATATGGACTAGAGATGGGAAGATGTGTTGCATTATTATGAAATATGCTATGATAGAGAAGGAGGCAGACGGTGAAGAATTTCCAACAAGAGCTAGAGAGCAAAAGGTTTTTCTTTCTTTCTTATTTATTTCTCTAAGTTCTTAATGTATTTTATTTTTTTTTTATTTGAGAACATGATGAATATTATGTTTAGTTAATTTTATTTATGTTGAGATTGTTGAACTTATTTTAATTTAAGTTGATTTATATATATATATTGATTTTTCTTTTAATTTGCATTAAGCATTAAGCTTAATTGTTTATGATTTGGCCATCCATAATTGATTTTTAATTAAGGTTAATTATTGAGAAATATTAATCTTAATAGAAATATGAATGCTTGATTAATTGATTTAAGTCTAGAGATAGCTTAAATTATTTTAATTTCAATTGGTTGTGCTTGATGATTTATTTACTAAATTTGATTAGGTTTTAATTTAATGAGAATTAGTTAAAACCTTTTCAATTGATAGAAATAAATTAAATAATTTTTAGTTGAGAAAGATTAATTACTACTTTTGAACCCTTAAGAATTACAATAGAAAGAAGACTAATTTCTTGTAATTGGCTTAATTAAAATATAGTGATACAATCCCCAACATTATTCTATCATTTGCTTGTTAAAATTTAAATTTATTTATTTTTTATTTAGTTTCATTTTAGCTATTAAAATTTAGCAATTATAATTCACTTAATATTTGATTTTTAAACAAGTTAAAAACAAAATTAATTGTTGGATAAACATTCAATCATCGTGGAATCTACTTGTACTTATTCTATATTACTTGACTAACTCATATGCTTGCAAAAATCATTCATTATCGATGAAGTATAAATACTATAAGCTTATGGAAAATTTCGTAGGATGAAGGCATTAGAGTTACAAGTATATATGAAGATATAGGTGTTAGAATTAGTTCCAAGACAGCAAAATCTAAAGAAAATGTTGGTTCCACGACAACTACATCAACCACAAGGACTGAAAAAGGCAAAGGGAAAGCAATAAAGCCACGAACAAGCATAGTTATTAAAGGAGCTACAAGCATTGATGTAAAAAAATTTTTATATAGTAACTATCAAGTTTTCAGTGTTCTTATGTGGTTGCTAACTTTGTACATTTATTGGTTTGCAGCATGCGCTATTCATGCAAAAATTAAACAAACCAAGCAATCCCATTACTTGAGAAGCTCAAAGCCAGTTGTAACCACCACAGACAAATGAAGGAATCCTATTTATGGTCGATTTCAAGCACTAAGTTTGAGATGACACGGATCAGAGGTAGTAACAACACTAAATTTATAGGCAACAACTGCAAGTAGAGCTAGATCATTAAAAAGAGGAAGAGTTAACAACACTGTTGAAGGACACGTTAGAGAGTCTGCTTCGCAATCTGCTTCAAAAGTTATAAATGATTCACAGGCAGGCTTACCACCTCAAGCAAGACAGAAATTTCATAGAGCAAATGCCAACACACCTTTGCAACCTTGACAATATATCAGTTATAAATTTTTTCGTAATTGGAATTTGCAAACTATTATTTTGCTTAAATATTACAGATTATACTTTTGCCATCGCAGAATTGGTTTTTTGGATAACTGCAGTGTTTTGTGAATTGTACTTGAGGATTTTTTGGGTATAGGTACAGATGCATACAAGTTGTGCATACAAGTTGTGCATAAAAGTGATGCTCTAGATGCTTTTTGGTTTTATGCAGAACAGGTGGTTTTTGTCCAGAATAGGGGGTTTTTGTGCAGCATAGGTTATGCTTACAGATGTATATGGCAAACTCTTATGCACAATTATCAGTATTGCAATTCAGTTATATATATATATATATATGTTCATTGTTTCTATCTATTTAATTTTTGTAAAATCTTGTCTATTTATTTTTTACAATTCACTGTCAATGCCTTTCAATTGTTTTCTGTTGCAATATATTTTCACTATGTATCAGTTCTCTTTCATAAAACAATTCTGACAACTAACATAAATTCTTAATATACACAATGCTCAATAAACATAAATGCTGCTCAATAAACACAAGTTCCATTAATTCCTGGCAACCTTCAAAACATTGTTTTGACATCAATTCTATTTCAAACCCAAAATACATTCATTCTTCAAATCCTAGACCCTGTTAAACAAAAACAACCGTTCAAGATTTGTAACTAGTTTGCGAAAATGCTAAGAACAATTGCCCAAAACACTACTTCCCTATTGCTGCCCACACAACATAGAACATAATAATAAAGCCCAACATCTTCAGAGCCATGCCATTGTTACAAAATGTCGATGACGATCTAACATTTTTCAGTTGATCAACTTCATCCTTCACAACTTGAATTTCTGCCTCCACTTCTAACAATATAGTTTCCCATATATTTCCACCAAAATTCACTTGCCTACCAACGCAATGGCTTTGTCGTCGATATTGTTGCACCTCTGTTTTTAGATTGTTTATAACTTCAATAGCTCATATTTCCACCAAAACTCAGCATCGTACCATTCCCACTACTTGCATTTCCTTACCTTAAACCAAATAAATATTAAACAACACTTAACATCATAGCACTCAGCGTTCATAAAATTTACTATCTTTACCAACCCAACATGCCTAAACAAAATATAACTTCAATAACACCCACCTTATTAACCATATTTGGGTAAGTAAAAATCTCCACCCTGGATTTGTATCGCTCTATGAAACAAAAAAGGGAGTGACATCGTAACAGAAGCAATGCTTCGTCAAGCCATGATATTAGGTATCAACGACGACTCCTAGACAAGATCTTCCAGCTGAAGACAGTGGAGGATGAGAAGAAGAAGAATTAGATATGTACATTAGGGATTTAGGGGGATTTTGCAGATTAATGATTTACACTAAGAAATTAGGGATTTTGCCAATTAGGGATTTCTTTTTCCAAAATCATCTTTCCCTATTTTAAAGTTAACGAACTCTTTTTTTTTTTTTTTTTTTTTTTGTGTTGATTACACGCAAGGGTTCAGGCTTGATTTAAGGACCAAATAGCTAAAATTGGGATTTATTTGGGTTTAATAGCCCAAAAAGTTAATTTGGACCTAATTGTACATCAAGTGATAGTTCATGGGGGAAATTGCCACTTTAAACAGATTTATCTTTCCAGAAAAATGGCTTCAAGTCATTTTATTAAAAAAAAAAAAAAATTGGTTTGATGCAATAATAAAAGAAAATGAATTAAATCTAAGATCTTTATTAATTTTGTTAATGTATATACAATCATAATAGAATATATATATATTAAAAAAGGGTTTATGCATTGGTGGCTTTTTCAACTAAGCAACTTTGTTCCGTAATTTTTTTAAAAGCAAAAAGAGATATTAAAAACTCCATTTATATTCTTAAATTACATCTAAAATTACATCTAAAATTACGTTATTTTGGATAAATCAATATCAAATTATTGTTTTTATTTATTTTAAGACTATATTTAAAAAAAAAACAAAGAAGAAATTGAAATCAGACAATATATGAGAATATCTCAACGAGACTGATACCTAAAGCACTAATTTCATTTTCTAACGTCCAGCCATTAATTAAGAATAAGAAAAAAAAAATAATACAAAAGAGTCAATACAAAGCCAGAGGCTTAAAAACAAAGAGAATCTATAATTCTCTCTACCAAGAGCATCATGTAACATTAAAGCATTACAACATGGAGGATATGCATTCCACCAAGTAATAGTAGGAAAAGAGATATCAAGAGTAGAAAGTTTGTTCGTAACTGTATTTCCTTCGCGAAATTCATGGCTGATGTGAACCTGCATGCGACTTAGCAAATTTAAACAATTCTGCCAAGAAGAACGTAAGTGCTAAGGGACTGCAGCTGATCTATTTAAAACAAGCCGAACCACATAAGTAGAATCACTTTCTATCTACAGAGGTTGAAGATTCATTTCCCAAGCTTTCCGAACTCCAAAAATAACAGCTGACAATTCAGCTTCAAATGCAAAACAAACATTTAATGGAGCTACAAAAGAAGCTAAAGAATTACCAGTGGGCACTAGCCCTACCCGGACAACCACGCGCGGCTCCACCAGAATTGAGCTTGAACCAACCTATGGGAGGATGAGACCAAGGGACAGAAATAATAACTTGAGGTTTGCGAGGTATGCTCGAAATATGAAAATGATGTAAAATAGTCAGCTCAACTTGACGATTGAACATGGAACCAAATCTGAAAGAGCCGGTTTCTTTAATGCACTGACAAGCTAATCGAACAGCAGCTGAGATGTGAAGAAAGGAATTCTCGAAGATCATCTTGTTTGTAGCGTGCCAAATATACCAAACCACTGAAACAAAACCAACTTTCCATAAAGCTCCTATTTCAGAAGAGAAGTCATAGCTACAAGCAACTTTAAACAGATTATGGAAACCATTAGATAAGTCAAGTCTTAAGACTACATAGTTTTAAGACTACATTTCAAGTCTTAAGACTACATAGTTTTAACTAAAACTATGTAGTGTAATTTTAATTTAAACATTTAAAATTATAACATTAATAATAAAAATATATTTTATATTAAGTTAAATCTATTACATTAATAATATTATTGTTTTTTCATAAATTTTGTTTTAATATTTATATTTTACAATTTGAACATATAATGTATAACATTTTATTTAAAAATTTAATTTTTTATTTTTTATTTAAATATATATTGATAACTGACTATAAAAATAATTTCACTGATGAATATTTCTTTTATTTCAAAGATATTTAAAATCTCGAATTATAGGTTGCACTAAATAGTAGATTGTTTGAGATATATGATCTCAATATAACATTTGAAATGGTTTTTTTTTTTATCGAAAAAATGATTTCCATAAAGTTGAGAAAGCAAGTACAAGTCCTCCTAAGCAGCATCATAAGCGCAAGCAGAAACATCGTCATACAAGACAATATCAGAAGAGCTTGATCGAGCCCAACAGGCTAGATTGTAAGCAACCTTATTTCCAGATGTAGACACAAAAATAAAAGAAACTAAAGAGAACATAGTTGCCAAAATATGGATATCCTGAATAATAGAAGAAACTGGGGACACTACTCTTGGCGCGTCATGGAGGATATTGATGATTTCCAGCTCATCACTTTCAACAGCTACAATTGGAAGACCAATAAAAGATGCTAACCAGAGCCTGTAATGAATCGCTGAAGCTTCAGCATAACTAATCTGCCATAAGAATCACGAATAACACATCCAACCCCTACTGTACCAGTTGCAGGACAAACACTCGCATCGACATTAATTTTTCAGGATTGAGAGGGCGGTGGTTTCCATGCCAAAGGATGCTTTTTACCTGTACCTATGATTCTCTGTCTGGAGCTAACAAATGAACTGCATAATCGTTCTACACCAAAAGCCCCCTCCTCGGCAGATTGGAACCTATTGTTGTGAAGCTTTGAGTACTTTGCATTCAATAGATTCCATAGAATCACTGAGGCCAGTTCTACATCCTTTTTTTTTTTCAATAGAATTCATTAAATTCTAGAACCAAATGCAAAGAGATGCCTCTGAAGCCAATCCAGACCTGATAGTCAACTGAGAGCTCAGCCATACAACTCTTGCAAAGGGACAGTAAAGAAAAACATGTACCATAATTTCTCGTGATCCACAGAAAACACATTGAACATTAGAAATCATGCCACACTGACAAAGCAATTCCTGAACTGGCAAGATGTCAGATAAAGCTCACTAGAGAAATACTTTCACCTTTGAGGGAATGAAAAAATTCCATAGCTTTTGCCATGGGAATCTAGAGGATGAACTTGGAGAAGATTGCATTCCATATAACTTTTGAAAAGCAAGGTGATATGCACTTTTCACAGAAAACACACTGTACTTATCATAGCGCCAATAATATGAGTCCTCTGATTTTTGGATGGGTATTGGGATACTTAAAATACTTTCAGCATCAAATGCTGATAACAGATGGCGTACCAGCACTGAATCCCATCTTCTTGAATCTGAATCAATTAAAAGAGAAACAACAACATCATTAGTAATACCGTCTAGTATGTTCCCGTCTAGTTAGGGACTCTTTATTCTCTAAATAGGAACACTTGGATTAACAAAAAAGGCAGATCTGTCCGGAATGGAGACTACCTCAAAGTGGAGTTCTAAGCATAGAAGGAACACTCTCCTACCAAGATTATGATTCACTATCTCACACGAAATCTGACTCCTCCCAGATTTGAGTATTGCTATATATAGAACCCTATACCCCTCAGAAAGGGGCATCTCATTCTCACATATTCTAGCTATCTTGTATTCTCCCTACTTCTGTTCTCTAACTTAAGTATTAGAGTGTTCGTGGGGACTCTCCCCACCTCTCACCTTGCCTTTTGTTTGTGGATGGCAGGATATCAAGTCCAAGAGTTCCAGAAACCAATTATCAAGTGGCGCTGTCTATAGGGACTCCTTGGGAAAAGCCATTTATTTACTTGCTAAGGTAAAGAAATCTTCACTACGACTTTTAGCCCACCACCAGCCCTAACTCCTGAAGTCGGCACCAATCCTTCCGCACCTATCCTCTCGACTGACCTCTCAGAACCTCTCCTAGAAATAATGCTTCTGCCCACCTTACAGCATGCCGGAGTCTCATCTGGACATATACCTTCACTCCCTAACAAAACTCTGAGATACCCGTCCTTGGGCACAGACCTCCTTTATTATGCTCCGCTACAACACCATCGATCAATACCTTCTATACCCTTTCCGAGCCTACCAGAAACACCAGCAATAACCACTCTAAACTTAAACATTGTAAACCAAACACTCAGCCTCGATCAAACTAGCAGGGAAGCCATGATAAAAAAAATTTAGGTGCAGATAGCTTTGATGCAATAACAACTAAATGCTATAATACAGAGTGGGCGCCTTGAGCTGGCTCAAAACAATGATAACACAACACCTCAGCAAGCCCCAAGGACGAGCATAGAGAAGGGTTAAGCGCCAGAAGGGGAGTGCATTTCAACCATTCCAGCTCTTGATGATTCGAAAATAGCTCAGAAGGTTGAAGAAACAATATGCAAAGCCCAGACCAAACCTAGAATGGAAGAAGAATGTGTTATGGACAACAGAACTCTATCTGTCAGCAGAATAATTCAGACGGAGATCCCTATTAAGTTCAGAATCCCGCCACTTGATCAGTACGATAGGACGGGAGACCCCATCAGTTATATATCAAGGTTCCGAATAAAAATGCTGCTCCAAAATGTAAATGATGGAATCATGTGTAGAGTCTTTCCAAGCACACTCATAAAGAATGCTCAAAAGTGGTTTCATCGACTCTCAGAGAATTTCGTCACTTCTTTTAAGGATCTGGCATAACTGTTTCGTATCAGATTCATCACCAATATTCCCCTAGCCAAAAACATCAACGATCTTCGGATGTGCCGACAAGAAGTTGACGAATCCTTACAAAGTTACCTTGACCGTTTCAATAAAACATCCATGCAAATTGAGCATCTTATTGATGAAGTCGCCATAGAAGCTTTGAAAAATGGCACTAGACTCGGTAAACTTAAAGACAAAATAATGACTAAAGAACCGAGTACCTTTGCAGAAGCAATGAAGATAGTGGTTCGGATGATAAAAATGGATGAAGATAGAAGGATGCGACGGGAGGAAGATAGGCCATCGATCAAGGATGAACGATCGAAACATAGACAAGCAAACTTCCCAAAAATGAATTTCAAAAATCCGGCAGAGAGATTTAACAGGAAAGCGGACAGATATACACCCTTGAACACCTCTCGATCCAAAATCCTCATGTGGGTTAGGTAAAATGGAGTTGGGATCACCCCAGCCAAGAGAATCAACCCAAGCTAGAGATTTACCCGAGATAGAGGAAAGTACTGTGAGTACCACTGGGAATACGGGCATGACACGGAGGGCCGCAGAGAGCTGAAGAATGCCATAGAAAGACTGGTGCAAAGGGGAAATCTCAATAATTTTACAAATGCACCAAGGAGAAGTGGAATCTCCAAAACCAGGAGCAGGATAGGCCAAGAGCAAAGAAAACCCAGAGGGAGCTGATTGGAACGATCAACATGATCATATAGGGAGAAAACATTGAGAAGATATTAAAGTGTAGTAGAGGAGAAAAATCAGTACCCAGGAGAAGCAATATTGTATTCAATTCGGAAGATGATTCGCATGTACACCACCCCTATTGTGATGCTCTGGTAATAACTGCGTGCATAAATAAGTATCGGGTAAAAAGGCTACTGGTGGATAATGGAAGTGCTATCAACGTATTATCCTAGAATGCATACACAGCAATGGGCGGCTCTGTCACCAACCTGAAAGTCATCCAGAACCCCATCACGAGTTTTTATGGTGGAACTGTGCAACCAATGGGGATTGTCGAATTGAACCTAGAATTTGGAAACCAAGATGATGAAGAGACAAAAGTCGTTCGGGCTATACTCAACGTAGATATACCACTGGCCCATAATGAGATTATAGGACGGTCGACACTTTATGAGGCAGATGCAGTCATCAGCATTTGACACTTAACCATGAAAGTTCCAGTTAAGAATAGAACCCTTACTATTTGAGGAGATCATCATATGGCCAGACAGTGTTATCAGATGGCCATGAAGCCTCAAGCAGAGGCTTTTCCTTTAAAGGCATGGGAAGTTGAGAAGCAAGGTGCCGATCCACAACCAGTAAAAGACATGGAGACCTTATAAATCATGAAAGGAAAGATAGTGAAAATTGGCAATGCACTCAACCGAAATATTAGAGAAGAAATAAGGGAAGTCCTTACCAGACACTCGGAGGATTTCGCTTCATAAGCATCCAAGATCGTCGGTGTGGACCCACAAGTTGCCTATCACTGCCTAAACATCAAACCGGGAGCCAAGCTAGTAGCATAGAAAAAAAGAACCTTTGCCTATGAAAGGCAAAGAATAATTGTTGAAGAAATAACGAAGTTGTTAGCAGTTGGGTTTATTAAAGAAGTTACTTACCCGGAATGGGTAGCCAACGTGGTACTCATCAGAAAAGCAAACGGAAAGTACAAAATGTGTGTAGACTACACTGACCTCAATCTAGCATGCCCTAAGGATAGCTACCCGTTGCCCACGATTGACCAACTCATCAACTCCACCACTAGTCATGGATTATACAGCTTCGTTGATGCAGCACAAGGTTGTCACTAGATTCCGATGAAGGAAGAGGATCAAGAGAAAATGTCCTTCATCACTAATGAAAGATTATACTATTACAAGGTGATGCCCTTCGAATTAAAAAACGTCAAGGCCACGTATTAAATAATGATGAACCAAGTCCTCTAAGACCAGATTGGAATAAACATAGAGGCATACGTGGACGACATCATCATCAAAAGTAAACATCCAGAGCAACACCCAGCGGACATAGATCGGGTTCTCCAGCTACTGAGCAAATCTAGGATCAAGTTAAATCCTGAAAAATGTTTCTTTGGAGTCTAAACAAGCAAATTCCTGGGATTCATGATATCTCACCGGGGCATTGAAGCTAATCCAGAAAAGATGGAAGCCATACTCAACATGGAAGCACCGAAGAACATCCATGAGGTACAAAAATGTAAAAAGGCAGAATCACCGCATTAGGGCATTTCATTTCTTGCTCGGCTAGGCAATGTCTACCATTGTTCCGAGCTCTCAAAAATTTTGGGAAGTTTCAGTGGTCCGTTGACTACCAGGCGGCATTAGAAGACATTAAAAGATTCTTATCCTCACTGCACCTACTCAGTCAGCTAGTCCCAGATGAGACATTGTATTTGTACCTTTCTATTGGCCAAGAATGCATTGCTTCAGTACTAGTAAGAGTAGAAGGAAGCCAGTAAAGCCCTGTCTATTACGTCAGTAAGATTCTCTGAGGACCTAAAATTCGGTATCCCATATTGGACAAGTTAGCCATGGCTATGGTCCACGCCTCTCGAAAGCTTCAACATTACTTCCAGGCTCACCATGTCGTCGTCTGATCCCGTTTCCAACTGTGAAAAATCTTACAAAGACCGGAGACCTCGAGCAGGCTAGTACAATGGTCGGGATTACTCGGTGAATTCGATATTGACTATGAACCCCAACAACAAATAAAAGCCCATGCATTAGTAGATTTTGTGCAAGAAATGGCTCCAGAAGATGTAGCCTTGACCAAAGCATCAGAATGGAAGCTCTATGTTGATAGAGCATCCTCAACTCAAGGTTCTGGTGCCGGAATAATCCTCAGAGGACCGCATAAGGTTCACATCCGATATGCAATCTGTATCGAGTACAACGCCACCAACAATGCAGCCGAGTACGAAGCACTCATTACAGGTTTGAAGTTGGCCACCGAAGTCAGGGCTAAACACCTCATCATATACTCGGACTCCCAGCTGGTAGTCAACAAAGTTAGTGGAACGTTCCAAGTCAAAGACACATGCATTGCCAAGTACTTAGACAAGGCTAGGCAGCTTTTGCAATACATCGAACGAGATGGAGGCCGATGGGAGATCATCCAGATTCTTAGGGAAGAAAATAGTGAGGCTGACTACCTTGCCAAATTTGCAGTTGAAAATAGTCAAGCATTCCAGGATATGAATTTCACCGAGTCGCTAACTAGTCTTAGCACAGAAGACCTTGAAGTTTTGGAGACACAAGTAGTCTTGGAATGGATGCGACCAATAATCCAATACATGGAGCACATAACACTCCCAAAAGACAAACTGTAGGCTCAAAAGCTTAGAACCAAGGCAGCCCACTATTCCATCCATCAAGGGGAGCTTTATCGAAAATCCCTTTCACACCTATGGTCCAAGTGTGTTGCACCGAAGGAAAGGAATTACATACTCTGAAAAATCCACAAAGGAATTTATGGAGCGCATGAATCCCACTATTCGCTCACTCGAAAGGCACTACTCCAAGGGTATTACTGGCCCACCATGTCTAAGGATGCCCAGCAGCTAACGCAAGCATGTCCCCAGTGCCAGCACTATGCTCGACTCAATCACAAGTCTTCCCACCCCCTACATCCCATCGGTAGCCCTTGGCCATTCGTTATGTGGGGGATGGACATCCTTGGTCCTTTCCTTCCCTTTACCTAGCAGAAAAAGTTTTTAATTGTGGCTATTAACCATTTCACTAAGTGGGTAGAAATAGAAGCAGTCCCAACCATTACAGAAGCCCGGATACAACACTTCTTCTGAAAGGAGATCATTTGTAGGTTTGGCATCCCCCACACTTTAATTATGGACAATGGCAAACAGTTTGATAATAATAAATTCAGAGGTTTATGCTCAGACCTCAGTATAAAGCTGCGCTTCACCTCAGTAGCTCACCCATAGACAAACAGACAAACGGAAGTCACCAATAGAATTTTCATGCAAGGATTAAAGAAGAGACTTGATGAGAAAAAGGGAAATTAGGTCAATGAACTCAAAAACTTAATCTAGGACTACAGAACCACACCTCGATCATCCACTAGTGAGATACCATTCGGCTGACTTATGGCATGGACGTGGTAATACCAGTGGAAATTGGTTCACCAAGTTACCGGGTAAGCCAAAATCTCAATCACACCATCAACAACATTGACGCCCAAATATGCCTAGACTTACTAGAGGAATGGAGAGAACAAGTTGCAGTCACAGTTGAAGCACATCGGCAAAAGGTGACATGGTACCATCGTCAACGACATCATCCAAAATAATTCAAGTTGGGAGACTAGGTACTTAGAAGAGTAGATATCGGCAAAGACATCTCAGGAATCAGTAAGTTTGGTCCAAATTGGGAAGGTTCGTTCCAAATCTCGGCAAGCACAACCAAAGGAGCATACAAACTAAAAGAAAGAGGAGGCAAAGAACTACCATGATTTTAAAACTCAGACTCTCTTATAAAATACTATCAATAAGATTGTATTCAATATATGATTCAATAAAGTCTCTTTTCATTAATAAAATCCCCGTACATGTAATCAGTTATAAAAAAAAAGAAACATATTTTTATCTACTCTACTATATGTACACCTGGACCCCTATGCCCAAAAACAGAGGGGGAAACCTCGTCAATAGTCTCTGGATGCGCTACAGACCCAGTAGCAATAGCAGCCTCTGTAGTCTCCCTCATAGGAGCAGAACTGGCCTTTCGACAGGCATCCTCCTCTGCAGTAAGTTTGGTAAGGTCTGCTGGCATTATTTGATCCAACACCCCCAAATCCAGTCCCAAGTCTTGAGTGAGCATGATCCTCTTACACTTAGCCCGATAAGCTTTAAGAAACCCTCCTACCATGCCTTGGTATGACTTTTTATCATTCACTCGGGATTTCTCAAGCTTCGCCAGCCTTCTCTGAAGCTCAGTGATTTAAAGGTCCTGCTCTTCAATCCTCCTCGTCAACTGGGCTTGGTTATATTCCAACTCAGAAACTTTCTTCTAATTTGCCTCAGCATTAGACTTGGCCTCAGCATATTTTTTTTGGCAGTGCTCCAGGGCTACCTTCGCGCCATCCAGCTTCTTCTCAAAATCAATGGCTATGGTTCCCACCTTAGTTTCCTTTAGGTTGTACTGGCTCTTCAGGTAAAAGTACTGATCCTTCGCCAATAACAAGGCCTGAGTCATCTCTCAAAAATAAAAAGTTAACTTCAACAAGAAACATATATGATAACAATATCAGTGGCAGAAGCTAGCTTACCTCTAATGACTGGCCAATCATGGAGTTAAGCAACCCCTCCGGGCCCTCATCAGACCAACCTTAGCGACTCGACGTATTGATCCCGCACTTAGCTGTTAAAGATACTCGGGGGCTTCATCTGCCTTAATATCCAGCCCCTCATATCTGAACACCCAATTAACCATGGGCATTGAATGTAAATCTCCTCATCTAGCCCCTCTGCATCCGACTCTGGATCAATCAACCGCCTCTTTCTTTGGCCTAGCCATTCCGGTTATGCAATTTTTAGTGCTGCTTTGCCCTTGGGGTTAGCAGGAACCCCTTCAGGCATTGCAGGAACTTTAGGTTTCGAGGAAGGAGAGGCCCAAACCTCCTCCAGAGCAGCCGGCTCATCAACTAATGAAATCCCGACCGTAAAATCAAAAAAGTCAGCCATCTACAGTCATAAAAAATAGATCAAGTCAAAAATATAGCTCAAAGGAAAACAAACACACCAGGGGAGTGAACGTGACTCAGACAGACTCTCCATAGGTACCTCTTGAACATATCCTTCATCGATCGAGCTTTCGAAAGCCCATCAAGATGTAGCCACAAAACCATCTCCGTATCATGGTCGGAAAGTTTCGCAGGCTGGGTCACCTTATGACACTCATCAATCCACATCCTCTGGACACCCAAGAAGTTCGACTGATGCTCTACAATAAAAAAATGGTGTCGCCACTTCTTTTAGAGATCTATAAGTTTTATAAAAAGGGTATGGTTAGGTATAGCCGACAGGGAGAATATCATCTCTCCCTTCTTTCTATTCAGCTTGTACATGTATTGGAAAACATCTAAATCGGGTTCTTTCCCCTCTTCATACATCAATTGAATGAACTCAGTCAGTATCCTATAGTTATTCAGGTGAAGCTGATGGGGCACTATGTTATTTCTATTCAGAAATTCCTTCACAAAGGGATCTAGATGAAATTTCAAACCCCCCTCTAGCTGGTCAAAATACACTACTAATTTACTTAATCCTAATAAGGGGGTATAGGCCTTATACCTTCTATCTACAGTGTGAAGGGTGTAATCAATGGGGATACAGAACCGCCTTTAATACCACCCCAGTAACTCGCTATCTACATTTGAGACAAAAAGGTCAAAACTGACTTCTTCCCTTGGGGCCATAATGAAGAAGGGAAATACACAATAGCAAAAATGAGGAAAAAGAAGAAGAAGAAAAATAAAAAGATCACCTGATTGCCACAAGCAAGAATCACGGTAGGTAGAAATGAGGACATCAGAGGCAATACAAATGTTGCGAAGGCAAGAACAATAAAAAAATAAAGAAGTAAAATACTCGAGTTGATAAGCATCACAGTACTTATAAAGACATGGAAGGATTTGGAAGCACGCCATTAATTGCCCTCATTATTGATGTATTCCTCCCTAGTCCATCAGGGGCCTTTTGGGGATAAAAAAGCCCATTAGACCAGGAGTCGCGACAACGTTGGCAGAAACGCTTTGTTTACTGACATACGAAATGATGCATAACTCACGTGACTTCAACTATGAATCCCTAGGAGTTGAAGCAACGCCACCACGTGTCGGCCTACCCACATTTTGACTAGGCCACTTCATCAAGCTACTTGGAATGCATCCAAGCAACATTTTCAGCCCATTCCGGGTATCCGAGCATCTAAGTCTCACGCTTCCAAGGGTAGTGACTAAAGCTGGTACCCTCAAATTGCTTCTGTAGTATTGAGGTTCCGAGCATGTAAGCCTCGCGTCAATGCACCAAGCATTTAAGTCTCAAGCATCGAAGTCCAGTGACTGAAGCTGGCACCCTCAGGTCGCTTCTGTAGTACTAAGGTTCCGAGCATGTAAGCCTCGCGTACATGAACTGAGCATGTAAGCCTCGCACATTTAAGTCCAGTGACTGAAGCTGACACCTTCAGGTCACTTCTATAATACTGAGGTTCCGAGCATGTAAGCCTCGCATCAATGTACTGAGCATCTAAGTCTCGTACTTCCAAGTCCAATGATTGAAGCTGGCACCCTCAAGTCACTTATATAGTACTGAGGTTCCGAGCATGTAAGCCTCATGTCAGTACACCGAGCATCTAAGTCTCATGCATCCAAGTCCAGTGACTGAAGTTGGCACCCTCAGGTCATTTCTATAGTATTGAGGTTCTGAGCATGTAAGCCTTGCATCCATGAACCGAGCATCTAAGTCTCGCGCATCCAAGTCTAGTGATTGAAGCTGGCACCCTCAGGTCACTTATGTAGAATTGAGGTTTTGAGCTCATAAAGCCTCGTGTCAATGCACCGAGCATAAAAAATCCAATGATGACTGGTTCCGTCATATTATTTCCAAACGGACCGGTTAATCTATTGTTGTGCTCATATGCACTTGGCGGATATCCAAGCTCTACAGATTGCATTTCAATAATGACCATCTCGAGACTCGGTATTGAACTCTACTCTCATTGGGGCTGAGGCTGGCCACCTCAGCTCACTCGCCTCTATTACCATATTATACCCCTTATGAGAAAGCATCAGCATCCTACTCGAACACGATGGACATAAATATTCGAATACACCCCAGGGGACTCTTGATACTGTCTAGTATGTTCCCGCCTAGTTAGGGGCTCTTTATCCCCCAAATAGGGACACTTGAATTAGCAAGAAGGCAGATCTGTCTGGAATGGGGACTACCCCAAAGTGGAGTCCTAAGCATAGAAGGAACACTCTCCTACCAAGATTATAATTCATTATCCCACACAGAATCTGACTCCTCCCAGGTTTAAGTATTGCTATATATAAAACTCTATACCCCTCACAAAGGGCATCTCATTCTCACATATTCTAGCTATCTTGTATTCTCCCTACTTCTGTTCTCTAACTTAGTCATCAGAGTGTTCGTGGGGACTCTCCCCACTTCTCAAGTGGATTGCAGGATACCAAGCCCAAGAGTTCCGAAAACCAATTATCAATTAGGAAAATACCCAGGTGGAATTGAAGATAGAATACGCTTTGTAGCTAAGCCCAAAACCCATTGATCTTTCCAAATACCAATCTTTTTATCATCCCCCACTTTCCATGCCAATCATACTTCAACACCAACAGTGAACTGATGATACACTTCTATGTGTAACTTGTAAGAGAGGGAGCTTAAGCATCTACTAGCTCATAGTTTGGGAAGTATTTAGCCTTTAAAATAGTTACACATAAAGAGGAAGTGTTAGTCAGTAACCTCTAAACATGTTTAGCCAATAATGCTTCTTTAAAAGCTTTAAAGCAATGGAAACCCAAACCTCCATCCCATTTTGATTGACATAGCTTTTTCCAACTAATATAATGAATCGACTTATCTTTGTGCATCCTTCCCCACTAAAATCTAGTTACCATTGCTTGTAATTCTAAGCAAATTTCATCTAGAAGTTTAAAGTAGCTCATAATATATGCAGGGAGACTTTGGGCAATGGATCTTATCATAATTTCTTTCCCTGCTAAAGATAAGAATTGCTCCTTCCATCCCTTAAGTCCCTCCTATAATTTTCCCTTTAAGATATGCAAACACTTCTTTTTTTTAATTTACCAATGATAGTTAGAAAACCAAGATATTTGGCATGTCGTTGTACTTCCTTAATCCCAAATCGATTAGAAACCACACATCATTGGAATGGACCCACATTAGTGCTGAAGGATACCTCAGACTTATCTAAATTTAGCTTTTACCCAGAAACATCCTTGTAGAAGGAAAAAATATCCTAAGTTTTGATGCTTCTACTAGTATGGCCCTTAAAAAAATGACATTATCATCAACAAAGAAGTGGTGTGATATGTTTAGGCATCTCCTTCCAATTTTAATGCCTTTAAGCTTACCTTTACCACAAGCCCTTCTAATTAAAGATTATAACACTTTAGAACAAATTATAAATAAGTAAGGGGAAAGATGGTCCCCTTGTCATAAACCCCTTGAAGGAACAAAATGTCCACTTAGGCTACCATTAATTAAAAAGGAATATGAAATGGAAGACAAGCATTGCTGGATCAAAAATACAAAACTCTTTGAAAAATTCATTTCTTTTTTATAGCTTACTTTTCAAAATTCTCAAGTTGAAATCCTATAAGTGGTCAACAAAGGGCAATGTGAGAAGTGAGTAGAATCCTTACAAATCCTCTGATGCCTAAGTCAGAATATAAAGAGATAGAGAGTTTAGAGAGAGAAGGAGATCAATCAGAATACAAGAGAATATAATGAATAAAAATGAGGGATATGGGGTTCTAATTATAGTGATAGTAATGTTCAAACTTGAAAGGAGTAGGATTCCTCTTTAACTAGAAATCCTAAACTAATTAGGAAAGTGTTCCTTCTTTTTTAGGAGTCTTCTATTTTAGGAACCTTTTCCTAGATGTCTTTGGTTGTCTTGCCTTTCTAAGTAACCTATACAAGAAGTAAAAACCTTAATTAAACAAGAATATATATGTGGGGAATCAAGAGTCCCCCCCGTGAGTCTGTTTGGATATTTATGTCTAATGTATCCAGGTTTGTAAGGTGATGAAAACGTCTCTCTTCCACCTAATAAGAGACTACTTAATTACATCTGATGTGGAAGGGTGAGCTGAGGTGGCCAACCTTAATCACAAGAAAAGATAAAGCTCGGTACTAAGTCTTAAAATCATCATGTAAAAACATCGTTGAAGTGCTAGCTAGACTTTAAGTGCACAAAATCTGCAAGAAAAAAGGATGTATAATGGATTAACCCATCAGTATGGAGACAATGCGATGGAACCAGTCATCACTAGAGTTTTAATGCTTGATGCATTAAAAGCACGATCTGAGTGCCGATCCTTAGTACTATAGAAGTGACCTGAGGGTGTCAGCTTCAGTCACTAGACTTAGATGCTTAAGGCTTAAATACTCAGTGCAAGGATGTAAGGCTTATATGCTCAGAACCTCAATACTGTAGAAGCGACCTAAGGGTGTTAGTTTCAGTCACTGGACTTAGATTCTTGGTGTATTAGAAGCATGGCCCAAATGTCGTATAGTCTTGGTGCTTAGAAAGTATGGCTCGAATGCCAAACCTCAATACTATAAAAGTAATTTGAGGGTGCCAGCTTCAGTCACTGGACTTGGATTCTGGAGATTGTGATGCTCGTTGTAAAGGGACAACTGGCAGTGGTGCACCCAGAACATATATCTACTATGTCTTTTTTATGCCCCCTTTTTTTGAAATTTGAATTGTATAACTGTCACATCTATTCATGTGTTAGAAGATGACATGTTTCTATTGCCATAATGATGACTACTTGATTAATGGATTTTTCCATTTCCTAGACTGCCCTTAATGATATGGGAGAAATTGAAGTATTTTTTAGGGTAGTTAATGGTCTTCTCCAAAGCTTTCTATTGTCATATAAGTATCTCTGTTTCTTTGATGTGTTGCATTTTTTGTTTTTACTATCCTATTGGCTTCTTCTATCTTCTTTGCTTCCTCTTGCTTCTGTCATCAAGCTTTTCCTATAGCAACCCCTATATTATGTAACCAAGTGATCCTTTTCTTCCTTCCTACATTATTTTTTTTTTTGCTTATTAGATAAATCAATGGCACCAAGGGAATAAGTTAGCTCTGATATGTTCATTTCTAGAATAGATGAGGAGTTATTAGGGTGGTCTTAGAGGCGTTTTAGTATTCCCGCACACCATCGATAGGAAATTTAGAGCCCATACTCCCATGCTAGGCTTCAATAGGTTAGTTATGTATTTTGACCAACTAGAAGGGGGTCTGAAGTTCCCTCTAGATCTTTTTTAAAAAATTCTTGAATAGGTATAATATAACACTCAGTTAGCTTCATCCCAATAGTTATTGGATTCTGATCGGGTTTATACAGTTGATGCACGAGGAGGGTAGGGAGATGGACTTATATGTCCTGTGATAATTGTATAGTCTGAATAAAAAGAAAGGGGAGCTGATGTTCTCCCTATTGGCCATCCCCAACCACAACATTTTTTATGAAGCTTCTAGACCTTTATAAAAAGTGGAGGCATAACTTTTTCATTATTGAGCACCGCTCGAACTTCGTAGATGACGAATATGGTCCGATGAGTGCCATAGGATGATGCAGCCTTTGAAGTTATCCGACTATGATACTGAGATGGTCTTGAGACTTCATCTCAATGGTTTGGCTAATGCTCGGTTAACCAAAGATGTATCAAGAAAATACCTATGGAGAGTCTACCCATATCGTGTACAATCTACTGGTACATTTTCATCATTAAAAGGTATCTCTCTAACTTATGTTTTTATCTTTTTATTTGTAGATGAATGACTTCTTTATATTTGTGGATGAAATTTGACTTGTAGTTGATGAGCCAGAGATGCAAGTAGAAGCTCTAGTCTCCTTTCCATCGCCTGAGCCTGCAACGTCCATAGTCCTGGATGAAGCTGTCATTAGTCTGAAGGAGAAGTTTGCAGCTGAGTCTTTTAAGACTGAGAAAGGCAAAAGGAAAAAAAGGTATCTCATAGACAGAGACTCTAATGTTGAAGAGCTGGATGAGTATATATTTTTCTAGCATTCGAGGCTCTCTAGGTGTCCAGACATGAGGACTTGGATTTTGAACAAAATGAAACCTCCAAGTGTCTCGAATGCCTAGGTTAGAGATCAATATGCTAAGTCCTTGAGGCTGCTAGTTAATATGCAACATTGGACAGAGGAAGGTCTTGAGGAGCTGTTTAGCTCCATGATCGTGTATTCACTAAAAGTAAGTGTTCAACATTATTTGATTTTTTATGTTTTAGGTTTCAAGGTAATAACATAAGTTTTCTTTTCTCAAATGACTCGAGCTTTGCTGTTGGCGAAGGACGAATATTTCTTCCTAAAAGAGCCAGTACAACCTAAAATAGATGGAGGTCGGGACCATAACAATCGACTTTGAAAAGAAGTTGGACAACGCAAAGGCAATGCTAGAACTCTGTCAGACCAAATATATTGATGCTAAGTCTAAAGTAGAGGCAAGCCAGAAGAAGGTGGCCAAGCTAGAGCATAGTCAAGCTCAACTTATGAGGAGGATCAAGGACCAAGACTCTCGGATCGTCGATCTAGAGAGGAAGCTGAGCGAGGTCGAGAAAGCCAGAGAAAATAATAAAAGATCCTATCAGAACATGGTTGAAGGGATTTTTAAGGCCTACAAGTATGAGTGTAAGAGTCTTGCTTTCCCAACATCTAGATCTAAACTTGACTGGCTTGGATAAGATAATGTTGACTGACTTGGATAGGATTGCTTCTAAAGAGGAAGCCCTGAATAAGGCCGCTGCCCATTGTGCGAGAAATGTTTCCAAATCAGCTGAGGGATCATCTTCTGAGCCTTCCATATCTGTCAGTGCCATTAATGCTGCTCCCTCTCCTATCTACAAGTCTGATCCGTCTGATGTTCAATTAGTAAACTAGAGATTTTTTATTTTTATTTTTTTGACTTTTGTAATTGACTTTTATAATATAATACTTTATTTCAATCAATGAAAATACTTTATTTAATAGTATTTCAAATACATCTATTGGTAATATTTTCAAATACAATTTGAGTTCCAATATCATTGTAATTCTTTACCTTGTCTATCTCTTATATTGTATACCCCTTTAGATGTTTACTCTGTAACTTGATAAGGGTCTTCCCAGTTAGGTCCAAGTTTGCCAGTACTAAAGTTACCCTTGCCGATGTCTACTCTTCTGAGCATCCAGTCTCCTATCTTGTACTGTTTTGGGTAGATACATCAGAGATAGTATTATGCTATCTTCCACTTATATGCCTTTGTTACAGTGGATGCCCATTCTTTTCTTTCTTCTAGTAGATCCAGGCATATTCGGGTGTCAATATTGTTGATGTCCTGATCCAATTCTCCACTGATGTTGTAACTTGGCGATCCAATTTCTACTGGTATCACTATGTCCATACCATAGGTTAGTCTAAATGGTGCTTCTTCTATGGATGATTTAGGTGTATTCCTGTAAGCTTATAATATTGTTGAGTTCTCCGACCCAGTTTTCCTTTTTTTCGTCAAGCCTTTTCTTCAATCCTTGCATGATAATCCTATTAGTGACCTCTGTTTGCCAGTTTGTCTATAGGTGGGCAACCAAGGTGGAACGTAGATTTATTCTAAGTTCAGAGCATAACCTTTTGAACTTTTTCATTGTCAAACTGCTCCCCATTGTTTGTGACCAGGGTGTGTGGTATTCTGAACCTGCAGATGATTTCTTTCAAAAAAAAGTGTTAAATTCAGGTTTATATGATGGTTGGTATAACTTTTACTTCTACCTACTTAGTGAAATGGTCTATGGCCATAATCAAGAATTTTTTCTATAATGTGGAGGTTAAGAAAGGACCCAGATGTCCATTCCCCATACTACGAAGGGCCAAGGGCTACCGATTAAATGTTGAGGGTTAGAGGGCTTATGATTGAGAAGGGTAAACTGTTGGCACTTATGACATTCCTGAGTTAGCTTTTGAGCATCCTTGGACATAATGGCCTAGTAGTACCCTTATAGTAGTGCTTTCTTGGTTAACGTGTAATGTGATTTGTGTGCTCTATAAATTCCTTTGTGGATTTCCCCGAGTATGTAGTTCCTTTCTTCTAGGGATACATATTTAGACCATGGGTGTGAGAGGGTTCTTCTGTAGAGTTCTTCATGATGGATGGAGTAGTAGGCCACCTTCATCTTTAGTTTTTTAGCTTTTAATTTATCTTCTAAGAGTGTCCCATTTTTAAGATATTGAACGATCGACTTTATCCACTCCGAGATTTCTCCTACCTCCAGGATGTTTAGATCTTCGGTGTTGGGTTTTATCAGTGCTTCGGTGAGCTTTATGTCTTTAAATGCTTGATTGTGTTTAGCTACTAACTTGGCCAATAGATTAGCTTCCAAGTTTTCATTTTGAGGTATTTGGACTATTTCCCACCGTCCTTCGTCTTGCTCGATCTTTTCAAGAGTTCCAAGAATTTTCCAATGTATCTGGTGATGCTTGGATCCTTAAATTGGAATGTCCTTTTGACTTGGTTCACTACCAATTTTGAGTTCGAGTGTATTTGAGATGCTTAGCTTTAATTTCTATACCTAACTTTAATCCTATGATGACCACCTCATACTCCGCAGCATTGTTGGTTACGTAATACTCTATTCGAACTGCATATCTGATATGAAATTTATGCGATCCTTAAAGGATGATCCTGACACTGAATCCTTGAGTGGAGGATGCCTCATTGACATAAAGCTTCCATTCTGGTGCCCTAGTAGTGGTGAGATCTTCCGACGTCATTTCTTAAATAAAGTCTGCTAATGCTTAAGCCTTCAACCACTATTAAGATTTATAGTCGATGTCAAATTCTCTAAGTAATACTGACCATTGGACTAATCTAACCAAAGTCTCAAGTCTTTGAAAAAATTTTCGCAAAGGGAAGTTGGTTCTTACAATAATAGAATGAGCCTAGAAGTAGTATCTAAGCTTCTAGGATGCATGGATGATGGCCATGGCCAATTTATCTAGCGTTGGGTACCCAATCTCAGATCCTCGAAGTATTTTAATGACATAGTATACCGGGCTTTGCTGGCTCTTTTCCTCCCTCACTAGTATTAAAGTTATGCATTCTTTGCCTACATAGAGGTATAAGTATAGCGTTTCCTTTAGGATCGGCCTTCTAAGAAGTGGTAGTGAGGATATGAATTTTTTAATATCTTCAAAGGCTACCTGGCAGTCTTTAGTCCAAAAAAATTTCATGGAATTTATTTAAAGCTCATAATAGTGGTAGGCACCGCTTGGCCGAGCAAGAGATGAAATGCCCTAAAGTTGTGATTCTGCCATTTAGTTTTTATAACTCATGGATAGTCTTTAAATCTTTCATGTTAAAAATGGCCTCCATCTTTTCCTGGTTGCATTCAATACCTCTATAGGATATCATGAATCCTAGGAATTTTCCTAATTTAACTCTGAAGATGCATTTTTCTGGATTTAGCTTAATCTTGGACTGGCTCAGTAATTGGAGGACCTGATCTAGATCCGTGGGTATTGCTTTACATGCTTGCTTTTGATAATAATGTCATCCATATATACTTTCACATTTCTCTCGATCTGGTCCTGGAGTACATAGTTCATTATCCTCTGATAGGTTGCTCCAGCATTCTTTAATTCGAAAGGCATTACTTTATAGCAGTAAAGACCTTTGTGGGTGGTTAAGGATGTTTTCTCTTCATCTTCTTCCTTTATCGGTATCCAATGATATCCTTGTGCTGCATCTATTAAACTGTATAGATTGTGGCTGGTAGTGGAGTCTACTACTTGGTCAATAATTGGCAGTGGGTAGCTATCCTTAAGGCACGCCTGATTGAGGTTAGTATAGTCCACACACATTATATACTTGCCATTTAATTTCTTTACTAAAACCACATCGGCTACCCATTCAGGGTAGGTAACTTATTTGATGAATCTGGCTTCTAACAACTTCTTTATTTCTTCAGCTATTATCTTTTGCCTCTTGAATGCAAAAGTTCTTTTCATTTGGATCACTAGCTTTGTCCCTAGTCTGATGTTCAAGCTATGTAAGGCAATCTGAGGATCCACTCTAGTTATCTCAGATGCCCAAGAGGTAAAACCTCCTGAGTGCTTAGTGAGGACTTCACTTATTTCTCACTTAGTTTCAGAGTCACGTTCATTGTTGATCTTTACCATTTTCCCATCAGCAATCTATAATGTCTGAGTGTCATCGACTGGTTTAAGTCCAGCACCTTATTTTTTTATCTCTTAAGTTTCTAAGGGGAATGCTTCTATTTAAGGTTTGATTGCCATCTGGTAGCACTACCTGGCCATGTGTTGATCTTTGCAGATTATAAGAGTTCTGCCCTTAATTAGAATCTTCACGGTCAAGTTCTGGATACTTATGATTGCATCAGTTTTGTAAAGTGTTGGTTGTCCTATGATGTCCTTATATGCCAGTGGGAGATCCACTATATTGAATAGGGCTTTAATGACTTTCATTTCTACAATGACCTGATTTCTAAATTCTAGACGTAGCTCTATAATTCCCATCGACTATATGGTTCCTCCGTAAAAACTTGTAATAGGATTCTGGATAGCTTTTAAGTTAGTAATAGAACCTCCCATTGCTTTGTAAGCATTCTAAGATAGTGCATTGATGGCACTTCCATTATTGACTAATAACCTCTTCACTAGATAATTGTTAATGTATGTGCTTACCACCAGGGCATCATTGTAGGGGTGCCAAACATAGTCCCCATCTTTAGAATCAAACATGATAATCTCTCTCTTCTTGAGGGTAGGTCATTTTCCATGGCTCCTTTTAGGTTTTTTCTCGGCATTTTCTCCTCTAATTATCATATTAATGACCCCAGCTAGTTCAGTCTGAGCCTTATTTGATTTTGGCATGTCTTACCCTTGCACATTCAAATTCCTAATTCCTCTAGATGTGTTAGTGAAGTTGCTGAGTCTGCCATTTTGCACTAGTCTTTCTATGGCATTCTTCAATTCTTTGTAGGCCTTGGTGTCATGCCTATAGTCCCGCTGATACTAGCAATAGTGCCCTTTATCTTATGTGGCTCTTCGATTTAGGCTTATTCTTCTAGTTGGGGTAATTCCCATACCATTCTATCTGATCCACATGAGGATCCTAGATCTAGAGGTATTTAAAGATATGTATCTATTGGCTTCCTTTTTAAATCTTTCCATCGAATTTCTGAAATTTGTTAATGGGAAGCTTGCTCTTTAGCTAGTGCTTTTTCTTCTTCCCTTCGCATCCTTTTGTCAGTATCTTGTCTTGAAGTTTTTAGAATCTAGTGCCATTATTAAGGGCTTTGATAACAACTTCATCTATAAGATTTTTGATTTGCATGGACACCTTATTGAATCAATCTAGGTAGCTTTGTAATGATTTATCAACCTCTTATTGGCATATTTGGAGGTCATTATGTATTTGGCTAGGGGAATGTTGGTGATGAACCTAGTTCAGAACTTCTCTGATAGGTTTTCAAAAGAAGTGATGGAATTCTCAGGAAGCTGGTGAAACCATTTTTAAGCATTCTTCATGAGCATACTTGGGAAAGCTCTATACATGATTCTATCATTTACGTTGTAGAGCAACATTCTTTTTCTAAATGAGGATACGTGGTTGATAGGATCTTTGGTTCCATCATATTGATCCAGTTGTGGCATTTTGAATTTAGTTAGGATCTCTGTCTAGATTATCCTCCTTATGAAGGGTGTTATGCCTTCCATAACACATTTAGCTTTGTGTATAACCTCTTAAACCTTTTGGGTTAATTTTGAATCATTGCGAGCTAGAATTATTGAGCTATATCCCCCTTCTAGAACTTTACTTTTCCCTTTGCTCCCTCTGGGTAATTCCAGAGATATGCTATTTTCTATGTTAGCTAGTCCAAGGTTGCCACTTTGAATCAAGGTATTCAATTTTTGTTACATTAGGGCTATCTGAGCTTAGATGTTTTGCATTATTACTTCTTTATTTATTGGGGTGAGGTTAAGTGTTTAGGTCACATTGTTTAGGTTAGGCGTATTTATGGTTGGTGTATCTGTTAAATTTGGAAAAGGTATAGAGGGTATAGGTCATGATTCTATTACAAAGGGGCATAATATGGGAAGTCGATGCCAAGAGCCGGCCACCCCTGGGTGTTTCCAAGAGGAATGTGCATACCACCAGATAAAGGTCCAGCATACTGGAAAGGGGTTGGAGGTACTGTCGTTGGGAGAGGTGTTGATAGATTGATTAGAGGAATAGGGGCGGAGAGGTTAATGTGAGTGTCAAGAGTTGAGATTGGTAGTGGGCTGGAAGTCATAGCGTCAACACCTTAATTTGGCAAATGCACAAATGGCTTTTTCTCAAAGTTCCCACAAATGGTGCCACTTGATATCTTGCTTTTCGAAACTCTTGAGCTCGCCTATAAGTGGTCAACAAAGGGCAATGTGAGAAGTGGGAAGGATCCCCACAAACCCTTCAATGCCTAAGTTAAAGTATATAGAGAGAGTCTAGAGAGAGAAGGAGATCAATCAGAACACAAGAGAATAGAATAAACAAGAATGAGGGATATGGGGTCCTATTTATAGTGATAGTGATGTTCAAACCTGAAAGGAGTAGGATTCCTCTTTGACTAGGAATCCTAAACCAATTGGGAGAGTGTTCCTTCTTTTTTAGGAGTCTTCTGTTTTAAGAACATTTTCCTAGATGTCTTTGGTTGTCTTTCTTTTCCAAATAACCTGTACAGGAAGTAAAGACCTTAATTAAATAGGAATATAAATGTAGGGTATCACTTTTATAGCTCCAAACACCAAATCTCATCCCACCCAATCATATGCCTTAATTATATCAAGCTTTAAGGCCATATGTGCATTATTGCCTCATTTCTTATTTTTTAAATATTAAAAAACCTTCAAGGCAATAAGCACATTATCAAAATTTATCTACCTTCTATAAATGCACTTTAAGTGTCTAAGATAATATGGGGAAGAGCTTTCTTCAATCTATTCACCAAAGTTTTGCTTATTTACTTATATATAACATTAGATAATGAGATCGACTAGAAGTCTTTCATAGTCATTGGACTCTTCACCTTAGGGATTAAGGTGATAAGAATATAATTGATATTAGAAGGCATCACACCTATGTTGAAAATGCTCATACAAAGTAAAAGGACATCATGTTGCATGATATGCCAAAATTTAATTAAAAATAGCTTTAGAAGACCATTCGATCAAGGAGATTTCAAAGGGTGAATCTATTTTATTGTGATTATAACCTTATCTTACTGATAAGGTGCAGACAACATCTCTACTTGAACCATAAAGAGCCTAGCAGAAAGAGACCTAAGAGCTGTGGAATAATATTTAGGGCCTTTCGATGTAAACAACTCTCTAAAATAGTCATCCACTATCCCCTTGAAATATTATTATCACCTTCTTACCAATTTCCTATCTTATCTTTAATTTTTGCTATCAGGTTCACCCAACATCTTTTAGATGCCTTTGAATGGAAAAATTTGGTATTCTAATCGCCTTCCTCCAGCCAAAGAGCCCTAGATCTTTGCCTCCATAAGGTTTCTTCTAATGCTAGGACAATGTTAAGTTCATGTTTTAACTTTCTTTGGACATTAAAAGTTTGAGGGCTCAAAGCTACATTGTCTGTACAAGTCAATTTATTAGAGAGATACTTTATACGTTCTCAATGATTTCCAAAAGTATATTTATTCCACTCCTGAAGAGCATTTGCACAATTTTACACTTCTTATTAAAAGACTTAGCATTATTATTGGATCCAATAGTTCTCCATAACTCCCTAATGACTTTCTCATAATCGTCATGCTGTAAAGCCTCAAAATAGAAAACTCAGCCCATTCTTTTATTGTTAAAGAAGTTATCAGTCTCCAAGTGTAAGCTTATTGGTTTATGATCTGATAAAGAAGTGTTTAAATGGAATACTATGGAATTTCTAAATGTATCCCACCATTTAGCATTACCACAGAACCTATACAACCTCTCTTTTATATTCTCTATACCCCCTCTTCCGTTAAACCATGTAAACTATTTGCTAGTAAAATCTAAATCATCTAAGACACATTGAGCTAAAGCATCTTGGAACCATTCACAGATTGCAAATTAATAGGAAGTCCCCCTATCTTTTTTAAAGCATCCATAACTTCATTAAAATCCCTAAAATAGACCCATAGAATACCTTCACTAAGATATATATCTAAAAGGAGAAGCCATGTTTAGTCTTTATCATAAGCTTTTGAATAGCCTACACCCCTATACCATGCCACTCTATAATACCATATTCATTACAAACATTAAAGCTAATATGGCGACTAAAGAAAGAATGAACCATAATATTCCAATCTTTCCTTTATAATAAAGCCAGGCCACCTCGTTTGCCATTGAAATCCATTATAAAGGCATTAAACTCACCCAAATTTCTTCTAATTGCAATCCACTCATGCTTCATCAATTTTGTTTCAATGAGAAATAAAATTAAAGGGTGATTTTTCTTCACTAGATAATGAAGAGAATGAACCATCCAAGGATTGCCAAGTCCTTAGAGGTTCTAACTAAGGAGACTCAATTGTTGTTAAATCATTGTTAATAGGTTCAACTAAAATTTCCACTCCCCTAACCATTTTCCTACCAATATCAACATCCACCATAGCAGTTTCAGTACATAGATTGTCTCTTAGTCTCTTTTTATTAGGCCCTTCGTAAATCTATTGCTTATTTCAAGATGATTTACTTAAGTTTCGCTTAATTTTTCTCCACATATACATTAACACCTCTGTAAGTAGATTGTTACCAATTGATGTTCTAAGAGCAAGCCCTATAGGCTGAAATTTGCTTAATAGGACACCAATGCCCAAGTAATCATTGCCAATGTTCATTACTTAGTCAAGTTATTTACAACCATTCGCATGATTAATGAGACCTTTTTGGTATAGAGAAGTCTAATAAGACTCGAGCTCCCTTCCATTCAACTCCAAACGATGTCAAGTTTCAGGCTTGCCTAACTATGACACCCTACCAGAATATGTTTGATGCAAATGAGGTATCAAATGAGTATTCTGAGGGGATTTTTGCATAGCTTTCCTTTGTAAGTAACAAGAGGACCCCAGGGATGCTCATAGATGTGCACCATACAGCATATCCATTCCATCTACCTCTATAGCTCTCTTAGGATAGTCACTTTCTATATGATTGAGATATTAACATGTATAGTAGAAATTAGGAAGCCTTTTATACTTAAGGAGATGCATAGCCAAACAACTTTCCCATTACGAATGATAACTCCATAAAGAAGAGCAGATTTAATAGGCACATTTACTCTTACCCAAACGTACTTATTCCAAGAGAACCTATCCCCTACATCAACTTGAGAAACTAAGCCAATTTTATTCTTAATCCTTTTAATTGAATTTCTATCTTTTCTATCAAATGTGAGATTACCCAATCGAACCCATAAAGGGATTGATCATGTTTGAGGGAAGCTGGGAGTTTCTAGGCAATTATGCTAGAGCAATAAGGTTTTTATTAAAATGCCATAAACCATCATTCATAACCTTTATTTATCCCCTAAAGATTTAAACTGGACCCTGAAAAATCCACTATCAAGTTCATTAACACTAAAATCATTAGCTAATTTCCATGCAACCATTAATGCATTCTTCATAGCTGATAATAGGCCAGGTCTTAAAGGAAGGACTTTCCTTACCACAGACAATTGTAATTGATTCTCCATGGCTTTATTAGATACATCTTGTAGATCAACCTTCATTTACTTATCCTTAATCAATTTCAATCTTTCACACAAGTTCACAAGCTTACCTTCTATAAGAAAACCAAGAAATATAGAGAAAATCACTACAAAGGAAAAAATTAAAGGAAAACTAAGAATAATCCTAGAAAAGTACTATAATAATTGACAAAAGAGGGATAGATTTAGAACTAATCTTCACAATAAAATATAAAAACCTTAGTTTAGAGAAGACCATAACCCTAGGAGAGAGCTCCACATGACAGGAGACTAGTTTTACATTTGAAATGGTATTAAATTTCATATATAATATATGACAGTAATGGTTTCAATTCATTATGATATAGTTAATTTTAATTTGGTCCTCAATTCGTAGGGCTTATAATCACTAAATTCATCACAATAAATATTTTTGGAATAATATAGTTTGGAAAAAGTTAAACAATCAACCAAATTATCAATTCTTGATGTTTTTAGTTTGATTTCTAGAGATAGATTTGTGATAGCCCTACCTATGGAACCCATGTGAATTAGGTTATTTCAAAAAATACATACCTAATTTGTTTGCCTACTCTATAATTTATGATATATAATACAAATATTTTATATTTAATAAAAATAAAAAATATTTTTTAAATTATAAATTTAATTATAAAATCTAACACATTAAAATATTTTTTTTAATAAGCATGATCTTTATTTTATTAAAATTAATCCAAGAAAAACTCATCTTGTTTTAGCAACTAACCAACACATTCAAAATATATAAAAGCTTCTTGTAATTTACTTAAGATGAGTAAATAATTAAAATTTTTAAAGCTTTGATACCTATTTGTTGTTGTTGTTGTTAGACAAGATAAATGTTGACGAGGGAGTCTTTTTTGAATTCTAACCCTTTAAAGTACCTTAATTAATTGTCAGAATTTTAGTCATGAGATTTTTTTTTTTTTTTTGAAAGCTTAATACAATTTATGTGAATTTAATTATATTTATTTTTAAAATAGAATATAAGATAATTTAAAAATTAAAAATATATATAATTTATAGAATCAAGAAATTTTATTTGCTGAAATGGAAATTAGAAGAATAAATTGATAATTTTTAAGAAAAAATTAATTATAATAAACTATTATATTTATAATTTAAGAAAAAAATTATACAAAGAACAATAATATTAATTTTTACAATGATATAAATAATAAAAATGATCATATTTTTATATAATATTGCATTTTTATTCGTTATCTTGGCTAGTGACTGCTTCCTCCTTTGTATAAGAATTAGAAACAAAAGGGCAAAGTCTCATGGTGAAAAAGTTTGTGCAATATAGGGCCATAATCAAGATTTGTGATATGGAAACATCATTGAGGCTACCTAGGAGTTTAACTTTAAGTATTGCATGGTTGGAGGGTATAAAATAATCTACAAGGTTGTGCTTACAATAGCTCATGTCATTACTATGAAAAAACTTCACCGATCATATAATGCTAAACAAATGGTAGATTTTTTTTTTGTTCGAAATACCGAGTAGATGCCAGGTGTTGATTAACGCAATTATACGGGTTGACAAGTAATAAAGTAGTAAGTAAAGTATTATTCCCATGAGTATTATGAACTAAACACCTATTAGTTATAGTTTAATTAGTTTAGAGCTTCTGAATTAAATTTGATTAAAGTAATAAACAAACTAAATAGCAATCAATAAAGAAATGTAAATTTAGTTATCACTAATTAACTAATGAGGAAATATGTTAATGATGGGGGCCATATTATTAGCGAATTGTACACCATATTCTCATCAAGTCAAATTATAGGTCCATTCAAATTACTTGCACACCTTAAACTTTCAAGAATCATTTAATACTCTCTCTCAAGTCATGCTAAACTCTACAAGTATGCATCAATTAAGTCTTAAAATCCAAGTTTAATTTTCACCATCACCATGAAAGTAAGATAACATTAAACATATAGGGCATTGAGTGAGCTTATGAAGGATTGAATGGCATAAAGTTTTCTCAAGTTATTGATTATTCAACATCCATTTGTGGGTCTACTAAATCTACCATTTTTTAATGTATAGAACTAGACTCAAGTTATATTTGGCTAAGGCACAACACATAATAATGCTTAACAAACACAATATGCAGTAAACAAGAACAAGATATATTAATTGAACTTAAATCAAATGGGTTTCCAAAATTTCAATAACATAAATAAAACTACCCAAACATGGCATCAATTTCCATCATTCAATATTCAATACAACCCAAAATATTAAGAAAATGAAAATTAGAATAGAAAGGGAAGAGAAATTATTATCATAAAGCTTTGGGTCTTCAATAAAGCTTTTTCTATAGCTTCTTTCTTTTTCTCCACCTTTTTTCCTTCTCTCTCTTAGTTGTTATGGGTTAGTACAAATTAGAGAATCCCTCTTAAAAGTCATGGTTCTTATCCTTATATAGCCTCTTCTAAAATTTCCCTTCAGTTACCCTAGATTTTTTCTTTAAAATCATCCACCTCAGCATTATCTATGCTGGAATTAAGAAGACCGTGATCGGGCATTAAGTCGCGATTGTGGCAGATGGGCCTTAACTGAAGGTGTAACGTTGGCATAGTTGCCAAGCTAGTGATTAAAGGATTAACTGCCAGGAACCCATAATCACCAAAGTCTCGTGATCATGATAGAACCTCAACTTTGAGTTGCTTAATTGAATCAAGCATCCCACGCTTACGCTTCAGGCTGCAATCGTGACAGTGGCTCTTGCTCTATTTTCTTCATATGTTTCTACTCCTTCTTCTCTACTTCATTCACTAATCACCTCCAAATCTTCTTTCCCCTATAGAGACAAAACAAAATAACAAAGTATCTATTTTTGTATGTTAACCTATACTAAATGCTACCTAAAATGAATGAATGAATGCATGCATAAATTGAGGCCTAAATCTATATGTAATTTGGTACCAATAAATATCTTCATACTTGAATCTTTGCTTGTCCTCAAGTAAACTCAAGAACATAACTATTACTGCAGTAAATAAAATGCATATCCAAATTTCATTAAGCTCACATCATAACCTTCCTTTAATAGCTAGCTTAAATTCCTAAAAACAAAGTTAATAATTCAAGTTGAGAAGTATAAATTACCAAATGAAGAGCATATTGTCTATTCAAAATTACACAATTATAAAAGTCTTAAGAAAACTACAAATGAATGAAAAAGACTTGAAACTAAGGTGGCTCTTAACTTGGCATGTGAAAATTAACTCTCTCCTCTTTATTTTCTTTTAAATTTTGTGCTTTTCTTTCCTCTCTTAGTAGTTCCTTATCCTTCTTAAACTACTCAATATGAACAACATCAAAAGATTTCTTTGAATACTCGTACTCTTTTATAAGAGCATTGGAGTAGAAAGGAGTTTAAGTTCCTTAGCACCTTTTGTTCACTTTCTTTTTTTAGAATTGGGAAAAGAGTATTTTACAATTCCTTTCATATATAACCAAAAGTACCCTAAAAAGTAGTTTAATTCATTCACCATACTACTTCCCAAAACACAAATGAACAACATGATTAAATGAACAACAAAATGCATTAGATTAATTAAAAGCTTAAAATTCTCAACTCAAATTGTTAAAAAAAATTAAAAAGAGCTCAAACTAATGATTAAAGGAAGATTAAAAAACCTAAGCTCAATAAAACATCAATATACAAAATGCTCAATACAATGGTAATTGCAAAAATTTCAAATGTCAAGCATTAAAATTTAGGCTAAATTACTCAAATACAAATGCAATGCATGATATACTCCAGATGTACACATGATCCATAATGCAAAATTTTATTCTCCCTCCCCCCCCCCCCCCCCCACCCCGAGACACTTAAATGACACATTATCCTCAATGTGTGTGGGGGTACCTAAATACAAAGCACTAAAAACATAATATGCATAACATGCTAAAAAAATAGAACAAAAATCACAAGAAAAAATTATGAACATGAAATGTATGAAAATGAAAAACTAAATTCAACTAAAACTAAAAATTAAAAAGAACTAGGGAAAAGAATTTACTCCCTTAATGGAGGATTAACCGAAGGTGGATTCCTTATAGAGGATGGTGATGGAAGATGCTTAAGCCTTATTTACTTGAAGTATTCCATCATTTTAAAGAAATGGTAGGATTGATCAGTTTAGATGTCAATCAGTTTATCATTCAACTTATAATATATATCCTCTATTGAATTTTTAAAGCTCTAAAATCAAGAGTCCACTATTATAGTTAAGAGGTCTAACTTTTCCAAAACTTGATTTAACCCCTTATTTAATGCTTGTGGTGGCTGTGGAAGTGCTTGACTCTCTCATTCTTCTTCCTCTTCCTCCTTGCTTTCACTTTCATAAGGCATAGGCAAATTTCATCTCTTTGATGCATACTGCCTCAGATGGTAGGATTTCCTAAAAGTAGGATCTTTTAATTATGATGCAAAGGAGAGCACTTTAACTCGTGTAAGCAAGAGCCAATTGAGCTTTTCCTGTGAAATGAAAGGCATTTTAATGGTTATAGGATAAAAAATATGGAAATGTAATGCCAAACCTATGACGATGTGGCCCATTAAAATCAATGCCTTTTGAGCTCTAACAACATGCCATAAGGTTTATAGGACGAAGTACGTGGTTGATATGTGAGTATAGGTATACATGCACCACATCATAAGCAATCCCTAGCTTAAAATTTTGTTACTCTCCATTTTCCTAAAAATGGAGTGGCATATGAACTTATGCATAATGATATAGCTATGATCTAAAACCAAATCATTAGGAACACCCCAGGCATCCCAAATTTCATAACTATAAGTAATTTCCTACTAAAAATCCCTCAATTTGTAATTGCTCGATAGGTCATACACACCACTTCTTATAAAACTAAACACCCTAAACATGGTTTTATAATCAATAGTGATTGGTTTCCCATTACGTCTGCATTTAAATTTCTTATAAGTTTGATTAGAGAGTTTCAGAGTTGTGTAAAACTCTAAGGTTAATACCTTGTACACATCACTTTAACCCAACAAACTTTTTCCAACCTAAATTCTCGTAAAGTTCTAGCACCCTATTTTTGAGTTTAACCTTCTTTAAAGTTTCCATATCCAAAAATTTAGGAATATTAAAAGTGCTATGAGATAGGGCAATATACTTATCTCCTTCTTTATATGAGAGAATCAGAAAAAGGGCACTATAGTGTTTGGTGAGATCCTCCTCCTTCCATAGCAGAATTCTAACTTTAGTATTTTTCAATTTCTTTTTTTGGCATGACTTTAGTTGGAATGAGTAATGCTCTATTTTTTGGCACAATGATTGGGAAAATAAATTACAGAGGATTTGGGAAGAAATTGGTTGAAATTAAGGTAATTAAAGAGAAAGGAGAGAGGATGATAAAAGGAGATAAAGGATTATGGTGAGAATTTAGATAGGTGGATGATTTTGGAAGTTGGTGGAGATCACTAAAGTAGTAGAGATCATAGGTTTTAAAATAAAAGTGGAAGAGAGAAGTGGGTGGTGGAAGTTTATATTATAAATTAGGGTAATTCCGCAATCACAAATCATTGTGCGATTATAATAGAAAGAATTGAAAATGATTTAGGATAAGCAGCACAATCATGGCATGCCTGTGATCTTAACAAAAGTGAACTGGGCTATGATGCTTGAGACCTATAAGTGCAAGGAGATAGTAATCATGTCTTGGGCAAAAGGGCGACAAGAATGAAGGAGATAGTGATCGCAGTATACTACAGATCGCTATAGTACCTGAAATCACAAAAATTAACAAAATGTTACTACTAAAACAAATTCAAATGAAATTTCCTAATTTCCTTACTATATAAATACAACTAAAATAAAAATTTTCATAAAAAATAAAATAAAACATGTTAATCTTAGGTCATTAGATTGATCATGCCCCTTTATTGCAATTTCTCAAAGAGGTGTGGAGGAGAGATATCCCTCATTCTTAGCATCTACCAATTCTTAGTGTTCTTCTTCCTCATAGTGTGTTGATTAAGGCACAATTTTATCTCTTGCATAAGCATACTTTTTAGACATATATATAACCTTGAAGGCATGAATAGCTTTATTCTTTAAGGTCACTCTTGGCTTGGCTTTCATCACCTTGTTATGTTTTTAAGGAATTAAAGATCCCTAGTTTACTATATCATGCTTCCCTATAGGAATTAACCTTGCTTCAACCATGTCTTTACTCTTCATTGCTTCTACTTTTACCTAATGCTTATCACTCCTCTTATCTTTCATGAGTTTGGTCATCATATATTCCACCTTTTCTTCTCCAACTCTCAATGTGATCTTCCCGTCATTCACATTAATCAATTCTTTTCCAGTGCTGAGTAAAGGCCTCCCTAAAATTAGAGGAAAATTCTTGTCTTGCTCAAAATCTAGGATCACCAATTGGGGACACAAATTTGTCAACTTTAATAAGCATGTCTTCAACTATTCTATATTGTTTCTTAATTGAATAATCCATAAGTTAAAGAGTCATGTTTGTGTTAATAGTATCTCCTAGGTTTAATTCCCTAAAAAGTGAAAGAGTGTAAGATTAATATGAGCTCCTAAGTCACACAACAATTTAGGAAAGTCTTGAGAACCAAGAATGAAAGAAATTATAAAACTTCCTAGATCTTTAAGTTTGACTGGAATTTTGCTTAAAATGATGAAGCTAAAAGTTTCTGTTAAAGGCACCATTTTTTTCTCATTCCATTTGCACTTATTGGTGATAATATCCTTGAGGAACTTTGCATACTTTGGTATTTCATTTAATGCTTCTGAGAGAGGTAGCTTCAACTCTAGTTTCTTAAAAGTTTTTAAGAATTTTATGAACCTCTTCTTATCATATTTCATTTTTCTTTGCTTTAAAGGAAAAGGCAATCTCAGAGCATATTTAGTTGTATTAACAATAGGGGTTTGCTCCATTTGCTTCTCAACATGCTTCTCTTTTGTCTCTTTTTTAGCTTTCTCCTACACTTCTTCACTTCCCATGTCACGTCTGTACTTGAGATTAACCATAAATTATATGTATAAAAAATATGAAAAATAAAATAAAATAAATTAAATTAAATTAAATACTTGAATAATAAACAAATATTTATATACCAAAAATATTATAATAGTGAATTAGGGATATGGATTAGGACTTAATTACAAAAATCTAAAAGAGACTAAATTACAAACAAAAAAGGAGAAGAATAGAGAGAGTGTAGGTGACACTCTCTTAAGGATTACAGTTAATATTTATCTTTTGGTGAATTGTGATAGTCTTTATCTCTGTTTTTTATGTTTATCACTTATAAAAAAAGAAGAAGAAGATAATAGGAATGTGCTAGAATTTGATTATGTGGCATCATAAAAGAAAAGAAGAAGAAGAAGAAGAAGAAGAAGAAGAAGAAGAAAATAGAAGTAAGAGGTATTGGGTTTCGTGATACAAACGCAGCAAAAATTAAAAATTTATCACATTTCCAAACCTAAATCCATGTAATTCGACTACTTGATTAAATCTAGGGTTTCAAGAATCTCACCAAAATATAGAAGAGGCAAGATTTTCTGGAATGATGAGAGAAGGTTCACACCGGTGACACCTTACCTTGAGCCTTTTTGCTTTGGTTGTTCGGATTTAGACATCTCCAAAAGGATGCATCCTCTATAGATATCCACATGATCAACCTTTCATAAAACAAATTGGAGTGTGTGCTAGCAACTTTCTTGATTGTCTCACAAATCAAGAACAAAATAAAAACTTTGTGTTTTTTTTCTAAGAAGAGAGAAAATAAATTTGGAGGCAGGAAAAATAAGTGAGTTAAACCCAAGAGAATATAACATATTTATAGACTCCACATTATGGTTTCACCTACCAATGACCTTTTGGTAATTTTTCATTTATTATATTTTAATTTTGTTTAAAAAACAAATCAGAAATAATATCTTACTTATTTATTTAAAATAACATTTATCTTAAATAAATAAATAAATAAATAAAACACTTTAATTATTTATTTCCACATAGTTTATTTTGGGCTTATTAAACCCATATTCATTTTGGGCTTATTCTAAGTGTGTGACCCTGTAGGTTCACATAACATTGGCAGTGGGTCTAAATCTCTATTTAGGCCTACAAGTCATAAGTGGCCTCTAGCGAGACATTATGACTACCCAAGTCATGTGAAGTCAATAATCTGACATAACCTAATTATAATGAATTTTATCGTCCCTTTATCACATGATATTTTAATTGAACATAAAGCATAGAATGTCATCCTTATATAGTTCAATATTATGACTTGTTTCCAAGTAGACCGAAAATGATAACTCTTTATCAATTCATCTTAGCATGGTCATGCATTTTCCTTTAGTCTATCTTATCAAGGGGCCCATAAATATCTTTCTCATATTAATGAGGGATAAATTCCTTCTGAATCACTCACATTTCTCACATAACTAATTTCATATCCGACAACATCCTATTTAATCGTCCGATTAAAGACAATGTTAGAATATGTCAAAACATAAAATAGCTATGTAGAAATCCTTGATGATTTCAAGGTTAAAGGACCGAAATAAAATTACTGTGATGAGAAATACTTATGATAATAATCTATATAGTATTCTCATAATGGGTCAATCCAGTATATGATCTCTCATCATGTACCTATGAGTTGACTTAATATCTCATATTCATGATTAGTATAACATAACCATCAGTCAACATCATACTAGCCTTAATACTTTAATATTTATATAATGAATAAATGGCTAGGGATAATTAGAATAGAACTCTTATTTTAATCTAAGGGTTTTATTATCAAGTCACATACTTGATGGCCTTAGAAAGAATTAACCATTCATATAATTATCATAAAATCAAATGATAATGAAATACCTCTTTATTAATAAAATAAGAAAGTCAATACATAATCACAAATGATTGACCTAGTGCATATCACTAACAAGAGGAAATCTTTAGATCAAGGGGGAAGAAGGAAGGCCATATTACTACACTTTAGAAAAAGGAATATCTCAAAATTAAGTTCATCTCCAACTTAAGTTTATTACTTAACAAAAAAAAAAGAGAATTGAGGGGAAGGGATGTAGGAGCTTTAGCAAGGTGAGTGAGATTTCTTCCTTCTCTTTCCTTAGATTTGTCTCATAATGTTTATTAAATTGATCATATTGTGGAATTCTCTTTCTTTGCCTTAGATTGATTCCTTAATTTTAATTTAATTAAATATCTCCTTTTGATTGCATGTCTTTACTGGTGAGTGAACTCTTCCTTCTTTTTGATTCTTGATCCTAAGAATTTTGTTGGGGGGACTAAACATTTTCTTTCCAATTCTTTGTTAAATCTTAAATTTGCTTTGGAACTCTTACTTAGTTGAATTTTGATTCTTGAAAAATCTTGCAATTTAATATTTCTAAAAAATTACTTATTGAAGTTAATTTTTTAAATATGAATTATGTAAAAGATATATAAATATTGGTTTACACTTTGTGAGAATTCATTTAAGAACAAAAAGATTTTCCATTGAAGATTTAAAAATTTGGTGCACTTATAAATAGTATAATTGTAAGAGTCGTATCTTGAGTTCTATAGCTCCAAATGAGATGATGTTTTATGTCAATAAAAACTTTGAAATGTTATCTACAAATTTTTCAGAAATAGTAGAAACTCAATTATATTATTTTAATAGACTTTTGAAGGTGTACTTTTTATTGTGCAAACCGACCAAACTTATTTTGTTGATTCTCCTCACTTGCACATCAAATTGGAGTAAAAACAATTGTAAACTACACTAGACACACATAATTTTAAATATGGAGAATTTTATTTAAGAATATAAGCCATAGAATATTTGATGAATTTTTATTACACTATATGAATCTTGTCAATACGACAGTCTATTAAGTAGACACTGCAAACTACAAAAGACTCTAACTTTAGTTATACAACTCTAAATGAGGTGAATTTTAATCCTACGAAACTTGGGAATGTTCTCTATAACTTTTAAAGAAATATAAAATATTAAATTTTTTTGTATTGATGGTCTTCTAGAGCAATACATTGTATTGTGTAACATCAAGAAATAGTTTGACCATAATTAGCAAAGTTTGATATAACTTATTTGATATATATCCAATTTGAGTAAAATCAATGGCAAATTACTTTAAACACATGAAAATAATAATCTAGAGAAAATTTCTTGAAAATATACAATGTGGATTATTTGATAAAATTTTAAATGCACATACAAAAGCACTTACACTCATAATAGTGTCATATCAAATAAGTATATCTATATATATAATAAAAAATGTATTTTCCTTAAAAGTATATGTGATGAAGAGAAGTGAATATTGATAATGATTTGTTGGCTCATATGAGTATTTGGTGAAGAGAAATTTTTTAGCACAAGTGCATGTGTTAAGAGATAGTAAGTCTAGGATGGCAGGGTCAGTGAATTGGCAAAGTGTTTAGGACACATCCTTTCATCATGTAAGACAAGGAATCAATGAAATGTTTGTTACAACCATGTTATGATGTGATTATTTTAAGTCCTTGGGATAAGAGGCTCATGATCCTTTAAGGTATATTGGGCAATGTTATATTGAAATTAAGTCGTATGTATACTGACATGAATTACCTTTAGTGTGGTGTGAGTACTAGCCACACTGATATCTACTTATACAAGTCGTGTAGTGCTCTAAATCTTATGAAAATATTTTTTAGAATTGGACTGGATTAAAAATCCTTTCTATATGTATTTAATATACTATAAAGCTTAATCAAATGTTATTTTTAACCATTAAATATTACTATTGTTGAAAGATGAGCTTGAGCTAGAGTAAACAAATTGCACAAGTGTAACTGGGTTATGCAAAATATTATATTTTGTCAAAACTATGAAAGGATAATTGTAAGCTATAAATAAGTTATCTATAATTACAATGATATAAGTTTATGATGAATACTAATAGATGCAAGTTTAATAATAAAATAATTACTAGTAATGCTCATTCTGATTTGGTTTATTATATAGTATTCTTTCTCCTTTTAAGTAAGCTTTCTTAATTGATCTGCCTTGATATTTTAGCAATATTGCACCTTTATTACTATTCTATTCACTCACTAGTATTTTCTTATGAAAATAGTCATCACTCCTTTCCTTATTTGTTTAGAATAATTAGTTTTTATGGGTAGCCATATGGACTATAACACTTGAGGTGTAATGTATTATATAAGAGACGAGTTTATTATAAGTGGTAAAGTTTTATCAAGCTAATATGTGAATATGAAGTGAATTGAAACAATAATTATGATGTTGATCATTAAGTCTTGTAAATTTTGGTTTTATGTATACGTTTATTTAGAAGAGAATTTAGAAATATGTATTTTTGATGGTTATGTATTTGTATTATAAAGAGGATCTATTTGTTTAAAGATGTAGTTAAATTATTTATAATTACAATTTTATGTAGATAAATATTTATAAGGAGTTAAATTTAGTTCAAAAGTGATACTCGTTAACATCAGTGCTTGAGTTAAGTGGGCTAAGATCATACCCATCTAATGAGAGTACTGGTGGGGAAAAGGGTGTCACAACCCAAGTCTTTATCCTCCTTATCAATATCATCCTTCAATAGGACTGATTTAGGACCTTGGACCTTTTTTCTACTTCATAAGGTGATGGCTTTCACCTATTCTTTAGGGTTGACTTCCGTATTGCTTGGTAAATGGCCTTAAGCCCTTGTTGTAACAACATTTGTCAATTGCCCTAGCTAAACTTCAATGTTGTGTATTGAAAATGCTTAATTCTTAATAATTTCATCAAATTTTGCTTCCATTATTTTCTTATTCTCCTCTTGGCTAGTCATTTTAGATATGACAACATTAAAGAATTCATCAAGCTTTGTCTATATGGTTGTAAATCTATCATTGGTTGATTATGCTTCGAATTTAGGTGGTGGTGGCTTAGAGAATTGACTTGAAATCCCTTAGGAGTTTTTATTGTTGCTCCATGAGAAGTTGGGGTGATTTCTCTAACCTTGGTTGTAAGTATTTGAGAATGGATTGTTGGGTTGCCTTAGTTGGAATTGATTCCCAACAAGGCTACAATTCTTCAATGTACCATATTTATACATGTTTTTACTTTTAAAGCCACACTTAAATATTGAATGACCAAGCATATGGCAATGCTCATAAAATAAAGTAGAGCTAGGTAGGATAACATTATCTCTTGATGTTAGCTCTCTAATTTGCTTTGATAAGGCTATAATTTAAGCTTGTATAGAAGTAGCCATATCCACTACTAACTTCCCTCATTACTTTGGAGGCACTTGTCTCTCAGAAGGCCACAAGGAATTATTATTGGCCATCTTCTCTAATAATTCAAAGGCTCCATTTACTGTCTTCTGTATGAGAGATCCTCTAGCAGCTATGTCAATAATGTCTTTTGTAGACATCATTACCTTATTATAAATTGTGTGAATGAGTGCATCTTTAGGCAGACCATAATGAGGACAACTTTGCAGCAACTCTTTAAATCTCTTTCAAGCATCACATAAAGATTAAGTCTCAAATTATTGAAAGGTTGTTATTTCTTTGATGATTTTCACCGTCTTTGAAGGTAAGAAGTATTTTATCAAGAATGCCTTTGTAAGGAGATCCCAAGTGGTGATCGATATAGGTGGTTACGAGTTAATCCACGCTTTAGCTTTATGTTTGAGATTAAAAGGGAAGAGTTGAAGGTGGATGACATCATTTGACACATCATTATATTTGAAAGTGTTATATATCTCTAGAAATTTGGTATATATACATTAAGATCCTCAGAAGGCAAGCCATAAAACTGTTCAGTTGATTGAATCATCTGTAGGAGTATAGGCTTGATCTCAAAAGTATTAGCTTGGATGTTCAGTCTTGCTATACTCTGTTGTGCACCTTTTAATCTAGGCATGACAAACTCTAAAAGAGTCCTTTCAGTTGCTCCTTGTTATTGTTCTATAATTCCTTTAGTTGTATTCTTCAATTTCCTATGATTTTCTTTCTCGAATCTAGACAAGTTTGGGATGAAAACTAAAGGTTCTTTCTGAGTACATCTAGTGTTGTGTATACACAATAACAAAAGCATCTAAAACATAGTAAAATAAATTAAAAATAGATTACTAAAGAAAAATTGCTCTAATCCCAACAAACTATTACTAATTATGATGTTAATTGCCTCAATCACCGATAACGAAGCTAAAAACTTATTAATTACCATAAGTATATGGGTCTAGGAGAAATAAAGTAAAAAGTAAAGTATAATTCTGATGAGGATTGTGAACTAATCACCTATTAGTTATAGTTTAATTATTTTAGAGCTTTTGAATTAAATTTGATTAAAGTAATGTATAAACTAAATAGTAATCAACAAAGAAATGTAAATTGCTATCACTAATTAACTAACGAGTAAATGTGTCAATGATGGGTGCTATGTTGTTGGGGAATTTTACACCACATTCTCATCAAGTCAAATTATAGATCCATTCAAGCTACTTGCACAAATCAAGCTTTTAAGAATCATTTAACACTCTATCTCGAGAAATGCTAAACTCTAAGTCTCAGAATCATGGTTTAATTCTCATCATCACCATGAAAGTAAGATAATATCAAACATACAAGACATTAAGTGAGCTTATAAAGGATTAAATGGCATCAAGCTTTCTTAAATTTTTTATTATTTAACATGCCTTTGTGGGTTTATTAGATCTTGTTCTTTTTAATGTATAAAACTATACTAAAGTAGTATTTGGCCAGAACACAACACACAACAATGCTCAATAAACACAATATGCAATAAATAAGAACAAAATCTATTAATTGGTATAAATCAAATGGGTTTCTAAACTCCCAACAACATAAATAAAAGTATCCAACTGTGGCTTTAATATCCATTATTTAATATTCAATACAACCTAAGAGATGAAGAAAATAAAAATTAGAATAGAAAGGGAAGAGAAATTATTATCAAGAAGCTTTGGGTCTTTAATGGAGGCTCTTTCTCTAGCTTTTTGATTTTTCTCCTCCTTTTTCCCTTCTTCTCTCTTTTGATTATTATAGGTCAGTGCAAATTAGAGAATCCCTCTTAAAAGTTATGGTTCTTTTCCTTATATAGCCTTTTCTAGAACGTTCCTTTAGCTCCTTTAGATTTGCTCTTTAAAACCATCCACCTCAGCATGTTCTGTGTTGGAATTGAGAAGACTGTGATTATGGTAGAAGGGCCTCAGCTAAAGGTGTAGCACTCACGTAGCTGCCATGCTTGCCACAAAAGGATTAGCTACTAGGAACCCACAATCGCCAAGGTGCTACGATTATGATAGACCCTCAACCTTAAGTTGTATGACTGAATCAAGCATCCCGTGCTCATGCTTTAGGCTAGGATCATAATAGTGGCTCTTGCTCTATTTTCTCTGCTCTTTTTTGCTCTTTCTTCTTTACATCATCACCAATCACCTCCAACCTTCTTTCCCATATAAAATGAAAACAAAATAATAAAGTATCTATTTCCATATATTAACCTATACTAAATACTACCTAAAATGAATGAATGAATGAATGCATAAATTAATGCCTAAGTCTATATGCAATTTGGCACCAATAGCATATTTGACAGCATTTCAAAGTGAGATTCGCACCTTGACAAATATTTGTTGTTAAAACAATATTAAGTTATATGGGTATTGTTTCCATATCAAACATCCATTCTTGATATACAAATTCATAAAAAGAGAAAGTTTGAGAAGGATATTAAGCAGCAGGGAGGAGGCTACAAAGTTGGATTGGGTCAAGAGACTTAATGTTGTGAAAATAATTGCTAACGCATTGTCATATATACACCATGATTGCACTCCTCTAATCATTCATTAAGACATTACCAGCAATAATGTTCTGTTGGATTTAAAATTTGAGGCACATATTTCTGATTTTGGGAGAGAAAGACTCCTTATGCGTAACTCTTCAAATTGAACATTGTTTGCTGATAAATTTGGCAATACAACTCCAAGTGCACATTTTCTTTTCATATACTTTTTATTGTTATATAAGAAGTTTTTTGTTTTTGGTTTAATCCACTAGTACCTAAAGTTTTCTGAACTTTGATTGATCTGATTTGACCGATGTAGGATCATAAATGTAGTAAAAAATTTTCAACAACTAATTTAACATAATTGCATATATTATAATTTGAATTCAAGACCTATCTTAAATCAGAACAACTTCCTATCAATTGACCTCAACAATGGTTGGTTATGAAGTTTTTTATTTTATTAATGCTGTGATTTTGTACTTTGATAGTCATTCATATAACATCTAATTCTAGTCACGTCATATAATTGTTATGTCATCTCGTATGTATGTCATTGGCAACATTTTTTTTTAATTTTTTAGAGTTGGCTGACACAATAATGGTGGATAAAAAGTAGGACATCTACTTTTTTGGTGTGGTGAATACATGTCTAGTTCTTCTCTTGTATTGTAAGTGAAAACAAAGCTTATGATGTTGTGAAGTGAACACCCGGATTAAAATTATGTTTCTAGACTACTTGGTTTAGTGGAACTCAATAAATGTGTTGGCAATAACTGGAAGAACCTTCATATAACAGAGTCGATGATTTTGTACAATTGCAAGCATACGATTGAGATGTCAGTCACCAGTGAAAATGAATTAATGCCTCTGATTTAGACAATATATCTGATTGAATACGACCTCGACAGTAGTCATCTTGCAGATGTGATCCCATCCTTTTCCATCCATATGCAATCAGAAGAAGACACTATAGAAGATTCAGTTGCAATTAGTCCCATGGGATTTAGTTTGGTGCACTCATCTTCAAGAATATTTTCAACAAGTGCAGTGTCAGGACAGAGTTTGAGGTCATATCTGATGAACCTGGAGACAATTTCAATACCCCTGAACCAAAATTTATAGTAAGAATCATATGGCATTCAGTAAAATCTTCCTGAAAATGAGTAATTGTTGCATATCTAATCTTGCTCTTGCATGGAAAATGAGTAGAATATTAACAACATATGATATAGCTTTGGATTGGAGAAAGAGATGAAGAACTGTGACTAAGATTCCTCTCATTTTTCAAATGGTAGACTTGGAGTCAGTTATAATCAATTGAGTTGAAATTACACTTGATCGGATTTATTTATTTTTAAACAATATTATATATACATGCATCCTGCATATTATTTTTATTTGATATTTGTCATTTTTACTTTAATTAATTAAAATACCAAATTATAATCCTACTCAAATTCACCTAAATTTTAATAGAATTAAGTTTTTTTGCTAATAAAAACATCAATAGTAGAAATTAGTTCTAAAGTAGATGATAATCGTTCATTTTTAAATCAAATAAAATTAATTTTACAAATTGAGTACGATATCTTAAAATGTTTTAATAGAAATGGCACTTTTTGATAAATTTACTAAACTAACTTGTATTTACATCTACGACAAATCTAATTTTTTTTATTTGAATATATAAAATAAAATCTAGTGAAATTTAAGCAATTTCAAAAATTAAAAATTTAATTGCATTTATAGTTGTATCCGATTGAATTAGTTAGTCAGATTTCAATACGCATGCAAAGTGCAAACAAGAACGTAAAATGAATTTTAGCAAATGAAATGCGTATTCTGCAAAGGTGTTGGCACAATGCTAGAGTCAGCTTATCGCTTTTCAATAGGAGTATTAGGGTGAGTGAGATTCTCTTCCTAAACGTGGAGTCCACAGCATACTTTTCAACCAATTCTTCAAAGAGATGCAAAGGCTAATGATTGTATCATCAAATCATAAAAAATTGTTTAATTCTCTATAAAATTGTTTAAATTTTTAAAACTCAGTTAATTGGACTCCCACAACTCTTTAAGATCAAGACATTGACTACATACCAAGTCATACAAATAAAGGGTCATGATCATTTTGATATCAACTTCAAATCCACTAAAATCACCCCACAATATGACAAATTGAAAATCTCTATCCGATTCCAATTTACCATTTTTTTTCTTTTCAAAATTTTTCAAAATATAATGAATTATAGTTTTTAAATTATGATTTTAATATTAAATTATGAGCAAATTATCAATGAACATTGATCCAATGATGCCTGTGACAAATTCAAATTTCAATCTAAATTATTAACTAGTTTTTTTCAACATGAACAAAAAAATAGTTTTATCAATATCAAAGTTTTTTTCGTTTAAAAGCATAATTTTTTTTTAGAGGTATTTGATTTAACTTGTTGAGAGTTGATAGAAATTTTTCTTTAACTAGTTATAATTTAAATACTTGATAGAATTTCAAAATCAGTAACTTATAGTTATTTACAGTTACAAATTTAATAAATTTTATTTTAAAATATTTTTCCATCAACTAATTTGTATTTTTTTATTTAAATTATTTGATTTTTATTAAAAATAACCAATAATAAATAATTCCATTTAAATGTATATAATTAATTTTTTATATTTCATAATCAAATTAATATTATTTTAAATTATATTTAACAATTAAATAATAATAATATTTATACTATAATTATTTTTTAAAAAAATTATACAATGACATTTATATTTTAAAATTATTTTTAAAATAATTTCTATTAATAATTTCAATAATATATAAATTAAAGGTAATAAAATATTATTTATTACTATATACTATTTTAAAATAATTTACATAACTAAAGAATATTATAAGAAATATATAATTATATTTACAAATAAGTTGTACCTTTAGTTATCATTTGATATACTAACAATAATAGCTAATAAAATTTTATCTAACAATTGATATTTATCAACTATTAGACATCTTTAGAATAAGCCTTCAAATTATTGGGTATATATTTAAAATTAAAATTATTTTGTAAACACTATTAAATTTAAAATATTTTGAACAGTTTTTTTAATTGATTAAAGAAAAAGGCACATCTTTTCAAGTGAACTATAACTCATAGAGGCATAAAAGAAAACACATTTTAATGAAATTGAAGGGATACATTTTTTTTTTTTGAATGAAAGGAATACACATTTGAAAGTAAGCATATTTGATTTTCAAAAAACACAAAAAGAAGACCCACCTTAACCTTTTGTTGTTTCCCTCACTCTCACATCTCTCCACAGATCTCAATCTCAAGTTCTCAACACCTTTCAATTTCACCCTTCTCATGCTGCCTCTGCCTGGCTCCTCATTCAGCATAAACACAATCATCAGCAACATTGCCGCTTCCTTTCATCATAATTTACCTTTCCTCTTACTCCATCCCCACCTTTCTCAACCTACATTTTCTCTCATTTTCTGCCTCTCCAAACATCAACGCTACCTGTTTTGGTCTGATTTCTTTCCTCTCCACATACCCACTTCCATTTCTCAATAAAAATCCAATAATTTTCCTTCTTTGTTACAGAAAAAACCAAAACCATTCTTATTCTTTTTCTCTGTAACACCATCATACCCACATCAACAATGAGCACGCAAGCACCCAAATCTTCAAAACCCACTACAAAACCCCCCAATCAAAACCAACCCACATCAAGATCTTCCTCTCTATCAACCCATTTAGCCATGGTTGAACTCAAGCAGAGAATCATTACTTCCATCTCTAAGCTTGCTGACCGTGACACCCACCAGATCGCCATTGAAGACCTTCATTCTATTACTGAATCTATTTCACCTGAAGCACTTCCTCTGCTTCTCAATTCTCTCTACGACTCTCTTTCGGATTCCTCCAATGCTAAACCTTCTGTGAAGAAAGAATCTTTGCATTTGCTTTCTCTTGTTTGTCAATCTCATAGAGATTTGGCATTGCCCCACTTGACTAAAATTGTTGCCCACATTGTCAAGAGACTCAAAGATTCTGATTCTAGTGTTAAAGATGCTTGTAGGGATGCTATTGGGGTCTTATCAGGATTGTATTTAAAGAGTGGTAGTGGTGGCGGCGGAGAGGGTGGTGGTGATAGTAATGGAATTGGATCCATGGTGGGGTTATTTGTTAGGCCTTTGTTTGAGGCTATGGGGGAACAGAATAAAAGTGTTCAATCTGGTGCTGCTGTGTGTATGGCAAAAATGGTGGACTGCGGCGCAGCTGTGATTAATGATGGTGGTGGTAGTAATGTGCCAATTGGGGCGTTCCAGAAGTTGTGTCCAAGGATTTGTAAGCTGTTAAATGGGCAAAGTTTTCAGGCGAAATCTTCTTTATTAGGGGTGGTAACAAGTTTAGCGCAGGTTTGTATTATTTTGATGTGAAATGTCGTTGCATTGGATGATTTTGTTAAGAAATTACTTTATTTGGCTGGTAAGAATTTGTAGAGAAAGTGATGGGAACCTGAAACTGCTAGCATTGGTTTTGATGATGTGTAATTGAAGTTCAAGCTTTTTGTGGTGAATAATATATTTTAGCACATTAATTTGTGGCAGGTCTGGAAATGCAGTTTGCTTAGTTGGTTGATTAGTCTGCGGCTTATATTTGCAATGTGGATTGTATTGGTTTTGGATCTACATATTATATATGGTTAAAACATGACATCTTATTTGGAGAAAGGTTACAAAATAAATGTGAATTTTGGAATTTTGATTTTTTTTTTTCACATTTTATAATGCAATTTTGACAATCTGCACTGCATGATTTAAGCTAAATATAGTTGTCATTTGTGGTTTATTTGGTTAATAATATGGAGGAAAAGAAAATAGCCTTTTGGGTTTGTGGCTGTAGTATGGTGGCATTTATGACCTTGAAGCTTCAGTTGATTATTGATAAAATATAGGACATAGAGAGAGTGTGGTATAGATATGTAGTTGTTTCATATTTTTCTCTAGGAAATGCTCTATGGTGCTTCATTTCTGTAAAATATCATTTTATTTTTTGGTTGATAAGATTTTCTTTCCTTTCTTACAGTCTCCATGGCTCTAATTCTCCGATTGCCTTTTACTTTTTCATTCAAAAGTTCATCTTTCTATCTCCATGGACAGAAGAATGCCCAGTTCTCTGAAACCCACAAAACACCTAAACCAATCTCCAACACCACCTTTGCCTATATCTTCTTCTATTTCAACCCACTTTGCTAATGTTGCATTCAAGCAAAAAATCCTGCTTTCTCTTTCTAAATTAGCTGATCATGACACCCATCTGCATGCTTTTCAAGATCTCCATTCTCTTATATATTCTCTATCTCCTAATACCCTCCCCTTGCTCCTCAAATCCCTCTATGCTTGCTCATCTGATCCCACCGCTAAATCCATAGTGAAGAAAGATTCTCTCCACTTTCTTGCTTTGTGCTGCCAAATATATCATGGTCCAAAATTTCCTTGTTTGAACAAAGCCATCATTCACACTGTTAAAATGTTGAGAGATTCTGATCCAAGTGTCAGGACTGTTTGTTGTGAGGTTATTGTGGTTTTGTTAGGGTTGCATTTGAAGGGAAGGGAAGGGATGAAGTGTACATTACAGTTGTTTGTTAGGCCATTGTTTGGGGCCATGAGTCAACCAAACAAAGTAGTGCAACTGGGTGCTGCTATGTGTATGGAAAAGATTGTCGAGGCTGCTAAGGAAGAAGGCATGCCTGTGGCAGCATTTTGGCAATTGTTTCGTTGGGTTTGTAAGTTGTTAACTAGTCAGAATTTTCATGCCAAAGCTTCAATGTTGGGTGTTGTGGCAAGTTTGTCAAAGGTTGGACAATCATATTAAGTTGTATTTGTTCTAAAACTTCATATTGCTTGATTCTTATTGACAGGTCTGACATTTGATTGCTGTTAAATGATGCATGAAATGTTGAATTTATGACATGAGTCCCACAATTTACTTTGACAAGTGTCTTGCTTTTATTTGTAATCAATTGAACCATTCATGACTGTCCCAATTGTATTAAATTCAGTGTGCTTAACTTTTTGGTGGTTGTAGCAACCTACTTTTCTGTGAGCATATGAATTAGTGAATGTTAATGTATTTGCGTAATCCTTGCCACAGGTATATCTAAATTCTAGAATTTTTATATAGGTAACGATTTTTTGTAGGTTGGAGCAATTGCACCACAAGGGCTGGAACCATTGTTGCAAAGCATTCATGACTGCCTTGGGAGTACAGATTGGGCAACACGTAAGGCTGCAGCTGATGCTCTAAATGCATTAGCATTGCATTCCACCCGCTTGATTCCAGAGGGAGCTGCTAATTCCACACTCACAGTGCTTGAGTCTTGCCGTTTTGACAAGGTAACTTATTTAGGTCGTGCTTTCTTCTACATGTGTTTACCTTTGACTGCATTGTTCGTAGTATGTTTGACTATTGCAGTTCAATTCTTTTTTTTTTGTCAGTCGGGAAAGCACTAGGTGTCTTATGTTGAATGTTAGTGCATTTATGCTCAAGCCCTGTCAGTAACTTTCTTGCAGTGTTTAAAAAATTATTACTCAATAAAGTAGTTGGAAAATGTAACAGACATCATTGATGATGATGCCGGTTTTTCATGCAGTGTATCCAGCAACTTCTTGAAGACCTCCCCAATAGTTTTTCTTGTTTCCCCAAAGTCAAACTCGTTATTACTAATATAAACTTTAAAGAAAGCGGATAAACTGTCTATATATTTGCAATTTTCTCATTGGTGGGTAAGGACAATTTATTCCTTTATGTTATAATCTCTCTCTCTCTCTCTCTCTCTCTCTCTCTCTATGCATACATACACACACTATTGAAATTCATATGTTGGAAGGAAGATCTTCAATATGAATTTAACCATAACTTAATAGTTTTTTTCCTTTTCAATGAAATAAAATATAAATAAAAATTATGGCTTTATGTATCCCTTGTCTGATAATATTTGAAATAAAATTACCTTTGCTGACAAGAAAAAAATAAAGGATAAAATTTCACGCATCTATGCTTCTGGTTGATAATGCATAGATGCTAAACCTCTCCAGATTCTGCCTTCATCAGGTGTTAGCTTAATTTCATGACCGGAAAACCTCATGAAATATTATTTGAATTATCCGGATAATATGATGTATCAATCAAACTAAGATACACACTTAAAACTGGCTAACTTATCTCAACTGTTGTACCCACCCATCGTTGACATATTGTTCTTGTGATTCTCATTAGATGTCAATATGTAAATATTGTTGTGTGCTTCTAAAATTTTATAAATCAAATGCTACTGTTTAAGGATGGGTGGCTCGTAATTTGGGTTAGTTATAGTGCCCTAAAAGATGTGGATAGATAGAATTATGTTACCTTGGATTTCCCTTAGGATTATCATTATATCAAATTAAGTAGTTATTGGTTTAACAGATAAAACCTGTCAGAGATAGCATGACAGAGGCTTTGCAACTGTGGACGAAGATTACAGGGAAAGCTGAAGATGGTGCTTCAGATGATCAAAAGTCTTCCTCCCATGGTGAGCATTTCAATATTACTGTACTTTATTTAATGAATCTTCCATTATCTAATCTTTGCTGTTTATTTGGTTTCTTTGCGATCAATGTTCAGATGGTAACCGCCCTGAAAAAGCAGAGTTATCTGATAAGATTCTGCATCCTGGTAACCAGAAAAATGAGCCATTGATGAAGGATTCATCCAATGGTTCTTCCCCAAATAAGGATTCTGTTTCAAAAAGCAAAGCTGGAAGCATTTATGACAAAGCAGTTGTAATATTGAAAAAGAAAGCACCTGCCTTGACAGACAAGGACTTAAATCCTGAATTTTTCCAAAAACTTGAAACAAGGGGATCTGATGATCTGCCTGTAGAAGTTGTTGTTCCTCGTAGATGTATCAATTCCTCAAATTTAAATGAGGAAGACCCAGAATCACGTGATTCTGAGTTGAGACGACGGTCAAACCGCATGGGAAACAACCAATCAGATGATCTTCATGGATCTTTCAGTAAGTACCGTAACTTCGAAAGAGGAAATACTGGGAAAGATCCAAGAAATAGAGCATTTGATGATGACAAACTTGATGTAAATCCTAGGGAGTCATCTAGCAGTCGTGCAGGTTTCTCTAAATCTGATGGCCAATCTGAAGGATCTTTCAGTAATACTAAAGGAAATTGGTTGGCTATCCAGAGGCAGCTATTGCTATTGGAGAGGCAGCAAACTCATCTCATGAATATGCTGCAGGTATTTGTGAACTTTTTCATAGAAATTGCTCTTATGCATGGTTTTGTTTTACTGATGACTGTTGCACATTGTAGGATTTCATGGGTGGGTCTCATGATAGCATGATAACTTTGGAAAACCGAGTCAGGGGTCTTGAACGAATTGTTGAAGACATGGCATGTGATTTGTCAGTATCATCAGGCCGGAGAGGTGGTAATTTTCCAATTAGTTTTGAGGGATCTAGTAGACCTTCAGGGAAGTATAATGGGTTGTCTGAGTACCCTAGTATGAAGTATAATACACGGGTTCATTTTGGGGAAAGATTCACCCAATCTGATATTAATGCTTCAGGCATAAGAGGAAGAGGTCCTCATTGGAGATCTGATATGTCCGACACTTGGGATTTTCCACCTCATGCTGCAGCAAGAAATGGACAGGTGAGTTCAAGGAGAGGTCCAAGTGTTGGTTCTATAGAAGGAAGATCACCTAAGTCAGAGCCTGAAAGTGATCAAGTTGGTAGTAGGAGAGGATGGGATAAAGGTGCTGGACCTGTAAGACTTGGCGAGGGGCCTTCCGCTAGAAGTGTCTGGCAAGCCTCTAAAGATGAAGCTACATTGGAAGCCATTCGGGTTGCTGGCGAGGACAATGGATTGTCTAGAACAGCAAGAGTGGCCATCCCTGAGATGATGCCAGAAGCTATTGGAGATGATAATGGTGGGCCAGAGCGGGATCCTATTTGGACATCTTGGAGTAATGCAATGGATGCCCTTAAAATGGGAGATATGGACACCAGTTATGCTGAAGTGGTATCTACTGAGGATGATTTCCTGCTAGTAAAGCTTATGGACAGAACAGGTCCTGTGATTGATCAACTTTCAAATGAGACAGCATGTGAGGTGTTGAATGCTGTTGTGCAATTCCTACTGGAGCAGAACTTGTTTGACATCTGTTTGTCTTGGATTCATCAGGTATGCATTTTTTTCAACTGAACATATGATGGTAGCTGAATGATTTATGAAGTTTATCTTATCTTGCACATATTCTTGTGAAACCAGTGTTTTCTAGATTTTTGCTAGTGCATAAAGCATAACTCCTTCTAGCAGACTATATATGCATGTGTGTACACGCACACACACATACACACATATAACAGTTTTTGTTGAGGTCACAGAAAAACAGAATGCACTTAACGTTGGGTATGATAAATTCATGTGGAGTAAAATAGGCAAAAGTGTCTTGGAGCCAGTGGCAACATGCTAAAAGAGAAAAACTTATATTTTATATGCCTCGTAATTATAGGTGGCAATATATTTACCCATACCCATATACCCATCTTAACCCACCCATTCTTAATTAAATGGGTTGGACAATTTTGGGTATGGGCACCCAAATTCAACCCTATATATATTTTTTCTTAAATATCAATGTGTTATAATCAAAGTCACAATCAAATAGAAGGGAAACTACTTTCTCTTCTGAAATTACCTTTTATATCTTTTTCTCAACGACACTTGCTACCCACTTCATTTTTTCAGTCATGATTTTTTGGTTAATTGCTGTTTGACCCCTATGTTTTATCTTATTATACTAATTTGTCCTCCACATTAATAAAATTATATTTCTTGTTCTTTTTTCTTGGTAATATTATATTTTTTATTCTTTTTATGATATTATTTTAAAATCATCATGAGTTAAATTATGCCCTTTATCGAATATAAAATGTTTACTATTTAGCCTTCTATTGTATTTTATTATATACTACTCATCTCCTAAAACTTAAAATATATTTTTTATTTTTATTACATTATTGTATATTTTACTCCCTTTATCGTTAAAGGTGTTTTGTAAATACTTAAAATAATCTTTAGTTTTAAATGAGGTTCAATCATGAAATAAAAATAATGATTTGAAATAATTTAATTCATATATCTAACAGCTAAAATTAATAATTCAAATAAAAAATTAAACTTTATACTACTGTCTATTGTACTAATATAGGAATACATGTTCATTTGTGAGGGACAATAGCAGCACCCACTTTGTGGCTTTTTGACTCAATTATTTACTGGCAACTAGCAGACCTGTACTTTACAGGAAGGAAACAAATTAAAAATACATGAATGCATAATCGCAGAAGTCTGAGAATTTTGAAGCTTCAATAGTTGAACTCTTCTTCAAGCATGCACAAAAGTGCAAATTTTAGTGATTGCTTTAATGACTTGGGCTCAACAAAATTTGTTATAAATTCCTCCTAAGATTAAAAAACAAAAAGAGTCACTTCCCAACCATGGTACTGTTTTGCTACAATTTTAGTTAGGCATCATGATTCCCAAAATCCAAAATAAATTAATTTTTCATCATAAAAATGAAAAACGGTTTAGAATTTGAGACCGATAAAAAAATGTAGATTTGAGAACAAAAAGATATTTACATGAGTTTTAAAATGGTCACGTAACATAAATAAGAACATGATACAATAAAAATTGATCAAATGAACTTAGATGAAAAAGATATATTGACTTAATAACATTTTATAGAGTTCATAAGGTGAATAAATAAAAATCAAAGTAACAATAGTAGAGAAGTATCATTTTAGCAGTTCTTTTTTTTTTTTTTTTTAACAATTTCTGAAATTTAAAAGAAAATAGAAAATTTTTTCAATTTAAATTTAGGTATGGAATCCAAATTAAATGGATATAAATGGTTAAATGGGTGGGTAAAGTTTATGAGGGTTACATGAGTTTGGATAACCATATAAATAATAAACTGTTCATAAATGGGTAAATAGGTGATTGAGGGTTCAATTCATTTAAACACAACCCATACCCGTCCAGCCTGCCCATTTTGCCACCATGACTCATAATATTGCATATATTTTGAATTAACTGTCAAGTAGAGTTCCTGTCATTGTCTTTCTTAAAATATATATTAAAGCCTTAATTTTTCACATGTGCTATAATAAAGTAGCCTGTATTTTTATGTAAAGTGCTGCACTTGGGTTTAAAAAAATAAATAAATAAATAAAACAAACAACCTTTGTAAACTTTAAAAATAAGTTTTGAGTGGGTATGGATTTGTCAAAGCATCCTTTGCATCCAACCAGTTGCTATCACTTGATGTGTTGAACAAATGCTGGGAATTTAAAACAGAGGATCAGGAGAAAGCTTCACTGGAAAATGATTTTTCATGTTTTGGCTTTTGTTCGCCTTTCTACCAAATGGGCCCTTGGTCACAGACCAGAGTATCAGGTTTTCAGATATAGAATTTGATTGCTATGCCATGTGTGCACATTTTTCCTTGCAGCAGAAGGCACTAGGCACATGTAGTAGTTCAATGATCAGCATAGGATTTTTGACATGTTACAGGTGGTGAATAGTTGGCATGTAGTTATGTAGTAGGATAGATATAATAATCTGGACGAAAGTTGATGTTATGTAATAATTGTGGCGTCTGCTTTCTGCTATGGGACGGTCTGCACTAGTTATTGTGCTTAGACTCAGTTTGGCACAGCTGTGCACATAATCCAAGAAGCCAAAACACAACTTATTAAGAAAGCTTCATCTCTTAATTTCTTGTATTAAGTTTCCAATTTTTTTATCTCAGCTTTTTTCCACAGCTATAAAAAAGTTGTTACTGTTTGCGGTTTAGGGCTGAGCTACCTTCCATAAATTACTCATACTCTTGAGTATCAGATATACACCCTAAACTGTTGAGTTCTTTTCAGTTGGTGGAAATAGTACTGGATAATGGACCTGATGTCATGGGCATTCCCATGGAATTGAAGAAGGACCTTCTGTTGAATTTGCATGAAGCTTCTACAGCAATGGATCCACCTGAAGACTGGGAAGGTGCAGCACCTGACCAACTTCTGATGCAGTTGGCATCCGCCTGGGGAATTGAACTACAACAGTTTGACAAGTAGTCAATAGATTGTCTGTTGGTGTTATTCTGAATTTTGCGCAAACCTTTTGATTGGGTGATAAAGGTATGATGCCGCTCGATTTGACAATTGAAAATGTATATGAAGAACCGAGTTTTTAAACATATGCGAAGGTTGGTGTTGTGCGTTAATACAAGGATGTAGTGAAGTTAAAAGTTTCATTTTTTTTTTTCAGCTACAAATCTTTAGCTTGGCAACCAAAATAGGTGAAATAATGATAGAATATTAATAGCGAGTGTAAGGTTACACATCACACAAACTTGGAAATATAAATTACCGCCCAAAAAAAAAATTGAAGACATTTACAGAAAAATGATGTGCTTCATTCATCAAAACTCATTACAACTGTACATAGCTCCAAGCCATCCCCCCTAGGAGTCTTACGGGAAAATAATTGCAATCTTCCATGGTCAGCTCTCTTTGAATGTAGCTACAAAATGATGCTAAAACAGCACATCATATCAAGCCAAAACTGTGCTGCAGGTCAATAAGCTTCCTAGTTGTGCTTGGCATTAAATATCAATAAATGCTTCCCGCAGTAATATCCTCTAAAGATCATTGTAACCATTTTATGGAAATGGAGACAGCCAAAAAAGAACTCCAATTGTTGGCAATGGAACCGCAAAGTTTACTTTGCTGCATACCAGTTTTGAGCACATTTCGCGTCAACAGATAGGTCAACTTTGAGAAAATTTACTCCGTCAAAGAAGGGTTTGGACATGCACTCTACAACTATACTCTTGGCAACCTCAGCTGACTCTGTTGGTCCTTCCAGGATTACTTCATCATGAATCTGCAAATCAAATAAAGTTTAGTTTCCAGAGAATCAAAAGCCGCTCAAATAAAATAGCTTTACACTAACATGCCAATTCTTTCTTTTAGTTAATGAGCATGTAGCAATATGCACAAGCATCTTGAAGTCATGCAGCAGCAGAGTGTAGATAATCTATTTAACTACAATATATGAAAAAAAGGACAAGTTTTAAGTTTCCAAACAACTTTAGGCTTGTCCAATAATGCTCCAAAAGATTCAAAATCTTTTACTATGATGCAAGTGTTATAGAGTGGCACATGCCGTTAGATGGTTCATAAATTTTGTCACCGTAACCTTTAATGGCCAGATCCATTTCAAAAAATTGTATGTTAACATTACTGATGAAATTGTAAGACATAAAATTACTTTCCTTCAATCCATATAAATAATGGCGTAAAATTTGACAAACTGAAATGAGAGATTTATACGAGACTGAAAAAATCGGACATACTTGACAGAGAGTTAGATATAATTTCCTTTATTCATGTAACTTTTAGTTGAGAACTCAAAATTTAGCTACTAAAGTTTTTTTTTTTTTTTTTTTTTTTTTGAAAAATCAGAGACTTGTTTTATTATTTTTTCTTTTTGTCAAATCTCTCTATATTTTCTATGTTCAGACTTTTTTTAGAAAATTATACAAAATGAATTCAAGTGTATGACTAATAAAACATCTTAAAGTAGTGAGATAGTTGGGGAGTCTCATGCCCGGCACAAAGATGTAGAGCCAATGCTCCACAAAAAAAAAAAAAAAAAAAAAAAAAGGCTATCTGTTGAGACTGAAAAATGCTGTATGTAGACATGTTCAAAGTCTGAGCTTGGGTTGGGCGTACAGGACTTGATTCCAAAAATCCTGAAGCCTGTGCCCACTCAGCCCAGCACTAAGCCCAGGAAAAGATTTTTTTTTAAATATATATATATATACCCTTCCTAGTCCCATTGCAGGCGGGACTGGGAGTGTGGGCCAACTTAGCTGTATGTAACAAATGGACAGTAATAAGATAAATTCCCAGTAATTTAATTACAGCCATTTATTGAGCAGATACAGTAACATGAAAACAGCAATGGAAAGATTTATTGCAGATAAAGAATATGAAGTTAACCTGTAAGAGCAGCTTCCATCCAAGCTCCTTTAGCCATTTATTACGTGATATTTGCAACATAGCACACATGGCAACATCAGCAGCACTACCCTGTAGCAGCTATCTAAATCAGTAGAGAGAGAGACAGCGAGCACAAGAAGCTTATTATGTTTATTAGGAAAAAACTAATAAACCTGCACAGGTGTATTTATAGCAGCCCGCTCAATATGACCCTTTTGTGCATTACTTGCGTGAGATAATGATGGGAAAATGCGAGCCCGTCCTAGTAATGTGTGAACGCGTCCATCTTTCTTAGCTTCCAGCTTCCGAGCTTCCTGCCACTTACGCACTTCTTGTCTTTCTTTATACCAGAGATTGACAGTTTCCTTAGCTTCCTCTACAGAAACCTGAAATCCATATTAATTGTGAGGATAAACATGAAGTTGATTAAATTGAAATCAGTAAAAACCACTTTATATTTAGAGCCACTGGATGTTGTTACCTTCCAATCCCGGGCAAGACCCATTGGTGTTTTTCCATAAGCAATTGAAAAGTTAAGCATTTTAGCTTTTCTTCTTTCAGAACCAAAAGCATCCTGAAACATAAAGTTTTAAGCAATTTGAATTACATAATCACACTATGATCACAAGATAATTGCTAATTATTATTTGACAGACACAAAAATCAAAAGTAACAAGGTTAAAAGATAGAATTGGAATGCCAGTCAAGAAGTCAAGTTTCAGCCCAAATTTGCATGAGATCAAGAAAACCTGGCAGCCTACCACTTCCCATTTGAAAGTGCCAAAAATAAGAAAATGAAAAAGTTGAAACCATTATATAACTTCAAATGAAAAAAGGGAGACCCAAAGAAAACTGCTCCATCTATGCACAAAAATAATGTGCAACACACATGACAACTACTGAGTGAAAAGCAAACTCATAAGCAAAAAAATATAAAATGCTATAGATAAATAGTGTCATTTCTTTTTGATAAAAAAATCTCAGTTCTTCGCAAACCAGCCACGCACCTGTCATAAAAACATTTTAATGGTGAAATTGAATCTGGATAGTAGTAAATCATTTTGCCTATGAAATATCTAATTGTTATTGCAATTACAGTAGCTGCCGTTTCTATACTCAGAAGTATAAGGATGGGGAAAATAAAGATTTTTACTCTTCAGTTATTTATCAAAGCTAAGCCAAAGCATTTTCCTATAGGAAACAGAGCCAAGCAATGATTTTTTACAGTGCTAGATTCTGGCATTGACCCATGAAATTGAGCTCATAAATTGTATTCCAAAAGGTTATGTATTGGCAACAGACTAAACCATGACAAATCCTGAGGCAGCATTAGCAAGTTACATTAATTAGCGGCACCAAAATTGTGATATTCAAATCAATATCTCTCACCTCTCCTCTCTTGAACACACCCAAAATCCAGCTTGCCTAGAAAGCATTTCTATTTGGGTTGTTATTATGTTTGTCTGTCTTATACGTACCTCAAATGATTATTCAAGAAGCTACATAATGTTGCTGCTAAAGGCATCAGCATAGCCCCCTGAACGTATAAGAGACACCCAGGATAGAAGAATTTGATCATTTTGGCCACCATAACAAAATATAAACAGCACTTTATTTGTAAATGCTCACATAATTTCATTTCCACAATCCAACTTCAAACAATCACTGGCAAGTATGCTTTTAAATATATAGAGAAAATGTTTTGGCAGCAAAATCTGACACTTATTTTCATCCTTCCAATGTAAAATAATTCTATTATACTCCCTACCCTCCCTGGAAGGACAAAAAAGAAGCAAAAAGAAAAATATGTTATATCCAAAGCCTCCAGAATCAGAAATACAAAAATGAAAGTTACAGTAAAAGCAAATGGGTGTCATGGAATCAACATTCAAACCCTTCCCCTAAAAGACTAAAAAATTAAAGTCATGGAAATGGCACTGCCACCAAATTGCAAGAAATTTCACCTTCAACAAAGGAGCTGGGGGCTTATCCTCACCAGGTTGAGGATACCACTCAAGAAGAACTTCCCCTTTATCTACAGCTTTATGAATATGTGGATACATGTTCATTGCTGTTCTTGAATGGAAATCTCCACCAGCTTTAAAGGCTTCCAACATGCTCTTACAATCAGCAAGATGTGCAAGAATCCTAAGTTCCAACTGTGTGACATGAACAAAAATTTCAATCAAACTTCACATAGAATGGAGTTCGGTGGGCAACTCAACCCACTAACCTGCCCATAATCAGCAACAATCAGGGAATTCCCAGGAGCTGCAATAAATGCCTGACGGATCTTATACCGGTCCTTCTCCAAAGCAGGCTGATTCTGAATTGTGAAAGACAAGTTGTTAACACTCTACACCTTCAATGTGTTAGAAAAGAAAGTAACATTCAAGTCACTCTTATCATCAAGAAATATACACAATATCAATAAAAACCACCCAGGAAAATTTGAACCATCCTTGGTCTAACTGCATGCTGACATTCATACAACAGATGTGATACAACAATGCCCTAGCAGCTGGACATTAACACGTCTGCAGCTTTTAGTGTGCCAGTAAGATTTTAATCAATGGCAAAACCATGCCAATATTTACACATTCTCACTGTAACAGTGATTAACTGAGGAAGGATTGAAGGAAAGGTGATTCAGTGACAAGTTGATGTTTCATTCATTGATACAGCCAAAGAATTTCATCTGATTTCATTTCAATTTGTAATTAACTATTTAAGGAGACTGAAAATGAGACTGGCTCTTTCTTCTGGGGAAAGAAATAGAAAACATACTGAGACACCAACTTCATAACCAAAAAGTTAGTCGTAAGAGAACAACCACATGCAGAAAATTGAGGACAAAATTAGAAAACCTGCAAATTAGGCCTCCTAGCTGATAAGCGCCCTGTTTCTGTATTGATATTCAGGGAACAATGAACACGTCCCCTCTTTCCTGATACATTACTCCCCTGTGGTACAAGACATTGACATCAGCATGAAGTACCTCACAAGCCTAGTGCATGAGATATAAAATATTATCATGATAAAAAGGGACAAGCATGCCATAGAGGATTTAGCAGCAAAATTCACCTGTAAGGGGAGAATGAAGTTTGAAATCAAAGAATCAATAGAGCAAACTTCACATAAAGAAGCAATAGCATGACAAGCTTCAATCCCTTCTCCCAGTGATGAAGGAAATGCATTCAATGCCGTTCCATAAGCAGATGTATCTACATCTTTGGTGACAGGTGACACTTTTGCTTTTAAATTATCATTTGGCTCTGCCTCACAGCCATCCTCAATATTATCATTCATAAAATCATATTCTGCAGAAACCTTCCCAGCCAAGGTCTTCAAAGCATCACCACTGACTGAGGGCCAACCGGTTGCTGTATAGATCTCAGCAGGAAAATCACCAATTTTGTGCAAAGTAATACTTCGAAATTTTGTTGGAGCCTTCTTTCCTTCTTCAATTACCCCATCAACATTGGGAACTTTGATAGTTCTTTCCTCTGGAAGATTATCAGTAGGGTCCTTTCTACAACAGAAAATAACTCAAAAGAATTAGGCTTTTCCCTTAAAAAATTTTGATAGGATATTATCATTATTAAAATCAAGTGAAGTCCTATTCCCATGTGATGACAGAGCAGTAGTGACTCATACAACAATTTTTAGACGTCCATAATACAAGTATAATTTTCTCAAATGGTCAAGATTTTTGTGTGCAAATTGAGGGCACAACTCTTGAAGAAGATAAAGACTGACTCCCTTACATGGAAATTAAGGTGTGAAACTCATACAAATTAACAACACAGTGCAAAATTATTGCAGTCTTTCCAGAGAAATGTTTACATTATCAGCAGAATCAGGAACATAACACAAACATATGAACAGAATTACATTAAAACTTACCTGTTTGCAATCCCACCGAAAAATAACTGGCGCAGCTGTGCATCACTTCCTACATTCATATACTTGGCATCAGGGCAATACTTGCATGCCCAATTGCGAAACCTGTTAGCAGCAATCTCTTGTTCAGCTTTGGCAATCCTCTCAATCTCAGCAAGATATGCTCTATCAACAAGTATCCCTTCAGTTTCCATTCTCACTAAAAGCTCACCAAATGGTCTCCAGTACTCCTCATAGAAGTCTAACATAGATTTTCCCAGTAGTTCTCCATTAAGTATCCAAGGCATAAGATATAGCTTGCGTTTCAAGCTCTGATAGAGCTGCCAGGTGCTTATTGCATCCAATGCAGAATAGCAAATCCATGGTTTTCGTTCTTCCCTTTGCAGCACCTCAACAGGAGCAACAGTGATCATTTTGCCTTCAGATCCATCCTTTCTTAACTTGTTCTTGCCAAATATAGTTTTCATTGATGTTTTCCCAATCAACTCTTTAAAGCATGAATCAGCCCCACTCATGACTCTTTTGTCAGAAGTAAGAGCTTCAAGAGAGTAACCACCTTCTATACGTCGTGATGAATTCCATAATCGTGCCATGTGCATTGTGTCAGCATGAAATCCACAAACAGGAATTTCATAGTTCTGAATAACATGTTTGTCAAAACTGTAGTTGTGCCAAACCTGCCAAATGAAGAAGAAGTTTTAGGTGTTCTAAGTGTTTTGTGAACCAAACAAGCAAAACTAAGTGAAGCTAAAATCAAAATAGTTGGAGTCTAAATTGGTCAAATTCACTGTTAAGAGCAATGATAGTGCATTGATGCAATGGTCTTAGGCCTTTTTTGAGTGAGCACCACTAAGCTCCTTCTGAGGATGAGTAAAATGGCAATATCCAAACTTTTTACTGTGGCAAAATATCATTTTCCGCTATATCTTTGGTCCATGAGGGATGGGAAGGGCAGTACAAGTTCAAGCACAGAATTGTTTTGTAATTTAGGCTCCGTTTGTTTGTGGAAAATATTCTTCCAGAAAATCTTTTCCCTTATTTTCCAGTGTTTGGATTATCTAGGGAAAATAAGTCAAAGGAAAATAATGTACCAGTCAAAGAAAAATTACTTCAAAACAAGAGAAAATGATTTCCCATTTCCAGGATGGGAAAACATTTTCCAATGCCTTCTCTCCTCATTTACTGCTTTCCCTTTTATTTTTTAATGTCTTCTCTCCTCATTTATTGTTTTTTTTAGTGTTGCAACCACACAGAGAAAAATATTTTCGAAAGACAATATTTTCCGCAAACAAATGCAGCCTTAATAAAAGAATAGTAGCAATGGAATGGCCAAGAGAAGAAAGGATTTAATAAAGTCAGCCTTCCAGAACTCACGCCAAACAAAAAAGGGGAAAAAAAAAAAACTAGATCTGAAAGGAAAACAATCAGAAAAATCATCTAGCACATGCAAAAGTATAATCACAATAAATATATCATAACATATGCTAAAATCATGTAAACCATTAATAAAAGATAGATCCACAAGTCAAGCCTCATAATCATTCATCAAAATTGTATGTAACGTGTAAAATAACTGCAGCAACAAGCTTATTGACATCAGACATCTCCTCTGAAGTGACTGGAAATAAAGAGCGGCATACCAGGAAAAAAAAAAAACAACAACAACAATAGAAAAAAAAAAAAACTAACCTTTTTAATTTCTGGGTTCTCAAAAAATGGTTTAAATTTAACCAAAATATCGTTGCCACCACCATCCAAAACATCTACCCAGATACAGGATTTCCCATTTCCAAAATCTGCCTTCGGTCCAGAGTAAATACTGAAGCATATTATTTCTCCGTGGTCAACAGGTGTTTCTTGCTTTACTTCAATCTTGGCCACCTGAAAGGATGTATTATCAATAACTAGACAGTTGCTTGCTAAATCACAACATAACTTAGTTGCACTTGTTGAATTATTTTTCATTATTTGCTTTATGGTTTAAACTAATTATTTTGGTTATGTGAATTATTTTTATGTTGTAATTTTTTCAGTGCTTCACTCTATTTCACTCTTGGGCTGCTCAATACAACCTGAGTTCAAGTGGATGAGAGACCTATGAGAAGGTTTATGCGCAAATGCATAATTCAGTTTAGTAGATAATTCCCTCTTGGTATTACATTAATAAGTTTCTACAATAAATGAGCAAAAATTGTGAAAGGAAAAAAATGATAAATGAAACATAATCAAAGTAAAAAGCATACCTCGGTATCACATGCATGGACAAGATGCCTATATTCATTTGTAAGCTTGCTTACAACTTTATCTGCCATAGAAACATTATCAACAACCAGAATCTTTCCATAGATACTAGTGAGTCTCTTTTTAACATCTGGATGGTGAGATGCCTCTTTGGTGTTGGAGGATTTTTTTGCATCACTGACTGTAGAAGCTGGCTGAGGTTCATTTTCAATTTTATCAAAATTTCTATCTTTCTCATGCTCTAGCATCTTTATTGACAATGAGGTGTCAGTTCTTATGTCAAGTTTCAAATTTTCGGGCAAAGAGAAAACGTTTGGCGTTTTTCTATCAACTTCCTGATTATTCATATAACCTACAGAAAAATCCCAAGCACTTGTTCTCGAGATGTTGTTGAAAGATAAACTGTCTGGCATTTTATTCTCAATTGTTTGACCATTCACATTGTCTGGAATCAAATTGCCACGACCTCCGTATGTTGAGAGTGCTTGTTTCTGATTACTTGATTTGTCATACACAGGGACAAGTTTCTTAATACCAACCTTAGTTTCTTGCACAACTGTATAACAATTTCCATCTTCTGCAATCTCATTTTTAACTTGAGCATTTCCATTAACTGTATAAAGACTACCATCTTCTGCAATCTCATTCTTAACTTGAGCATTTCCATTAGCTGTATAAAGACTACCATCTTCTGCAATCTCATCCTTAATTTGAGCATTTCTATTAACTGTATAAAGAGTACCATCTTCTGCAATTTCATCCTTAACTCGAGCATTTCTTATTTTAAAATGACCACAATTTCTTGATGGTGTTTGTTTCTGATTACCTGATTTATCATAGAAGGGGATATGCTTTTGATTACCAACAGCTCTATGCAAAACTGGAAAACAACAACCATCTCCTGAAATCTCATTCTTACCTTGAGCATTTCCTGTTTTACAATCACGAAGGTAATTGCTCTTTTGTATCCTTTTCTGTTCCCGCAAATTTTTAGTCTCTTTTATCCATGAATTTCTAGTGTTTCTATAGATAGTAGGTGCAGTCTCCAGACTGGAGGCAGTAGAGTAATTTCTGGAAGTCAATATTCTCTTCTCACCTCTTCCTTCCAAATTAACTATTATCCCTGTCGGTTCTGCCCAAAACCTAAAAAAATACAACCAATTCTCAATATTCCGTTTGACAAAATATGGGCACCAAAAAAAGCAGTAAATCGACAAAACCTTCAAAAGACAATAAGCATGCCGATTAATACTAAATTCTTGTGAGGGAAAAAAAAAAAAAAAAAACAAAACAAGAAAGCAAGAAAACCTAGCTTTTGTCCGCATGCATGGTCCAGCAAAAATGCTTTTTAGTTTCTGTTTGAGCACATCCTAATTGTTTTGAAGTTTAGTTTTGCCTAACATTGGTTAACTGGTTGTTGCTATTATAAGTTTGTTTTTGCAATGTGCTTTGAAGCCTTCTGCTTGAATTCCTCAAAACAATTGGTTTCCTTTTTCTTTTTTTTACATACATTTATAAAGATGGAAATTCAAAAACAGTAATCTAAACAAAAAGAAGTAAAAATAAAAACATTAACAATAAACATCTATTGAACAGGTAACATGATACACCAAAAGCATGAACTTATCCAAAGACGAACTCATGCTACAATTCTTCCAATAACACTACTTAGTAACTCAATAAAACATAAATGTGGGTATCAAGGATATAAAAAACCATGAGAATATACATATACACACGAAGATACAAACTTTCGAATTCAATTACTAAGATACTTGAACACTAATAGTACCCAGATAGCCAAAAAAAATAAAAAAGAAGACACCATAAATAGGAGGAAATAAAGAGTAGAAGTGAACCTGTGAAGTGTATTAGAGAAGAGGGAGCGAGAAGAAGAAGATGAAAAGCAAGGACAAGGGTGTAAAAACTTTAAAGAAGAAGAAGAAGAAGAAGAAGAAGAAGAAGTGGTGTGGCAAAAGGGTCTAAAAGGGGAAAATTGGGTAGTGGTGGTGGAAAGCCCCATAGCTACCACCTCTGTAATTTTTCTGCCCAGCTTGAGCTTACTGCTGCTGCTGCAAGGATTAGAAACAAGAAGACGAGCCGTTTTGATGGAAAACCCAGTAAATGAAATGGGTTATTGAGGGTAAGGTGAGATTATTTGGAAGGTTAAGGCTACTGGGTTCTGGGGCAGAAGCAACAACAGGAGCAGAACAGAGAGGATTTTGGCCATGAAGAGAAAGAGAAGAAGAAAAAGAGCTAAAACCCTCTTGCGTTGTCCCCTTTTTCCAAAAGAAAAAATAAAATAAAAATTTGGTGGAAAAAACCCAAAATTAGTGGATATAATTTTTTTATTTGGAAAATAAGGTTTGGAATGTTTGGATATTACGCATGTGCCATTCAGACTCCGCAATTTAATTTAATTTTGGTTGAGTTGTAAAGGTGGAAATAATTGAGTTTTACCAATAAATGATAGATTTGGAGTATTAATGAGACAAAGAAAAGAATAAAATTGATTTTTTTTGAAGGAAGAATAAAATTGGTTGATGAATATTATTTTATTTAACAAAATAATGATCCACCTTTTTTTGTTTACATTATAAAAAGTTTTGTTAAATTTTTATAATTATGTAAAAATAAAAAAAATCTTTGGATATTATTTTATAATTTATATTAGACTAAAATATATAATTTGTTATTATGTGTTTTTTTAATATATTACATTGGTAATGTTAAAAATAACTATGAATGAATGAGGTATTTTTAAATTTAACTATTTTTAAAATTTTTTTAATTATTGAAGACCAAGATGCTATCATTTTCAGATTTTTTTCATTCATATAATAATTATAGTGTTAATATAATATTAGTAGAACACTTATTTTTAATTTATTGTAAAACATTATTAAAAGTGAAAATCATAAAGTTTATTTTTATTTTTCAAACAAGAAAATACATAGCTTCTCACCAAAAAAAAAAAAAAAACAAAAGAATTAAATGAAAATAAATCACCGTTTCATTCAAAAGGATATGGCTGAGTGAACACTTATGGGCATTTTGTGATCGGTCGCAACTTGTTAAATTTTGTCAAGGCTAATAGTCACCTAAACGATAAGTCGTTCTGTGATATCACCTCTTGGATTCTCCATCCTGTAAGTAGAGATTTAATATTGAAACAATGACTTAAATAAAAACAAAAACTTATGGTCATACACAGTATAAAATGTGATCAGAAACTCTTCACCAGACTGCTGGGATGCACATTACAATATCAGCTGAACAGCAAGAGCAGTTCTTGGCATAGCAAATCAGAACCCAGAAAATTCTTGTTTTTTATGGGTGCATTATATTTAATGGTTACATTTATAATGCATGTATATGTATTGTATTTTTATATAAAACACCCAGATTACGATTTGATGTAACACTGGGAATAACATGAATATGAATATAGATAAGCAATTTTGGATAGGAAAAAGCACCCATGAAAAAAGAAAAAGTTCAAAAATAATGATAATTTTTAGCAATGAACAAAAGAAAAGTTGTTTGTTTATGTGTGTGTGTGTGTGTTTTTTTAACAACGACATCGGAGAATTTTTGTTAAGAAGTCACTTTCTTCCAGTTTCCTACCACTATATCATCTTGTCTACAATCAGAAGAAGCTATTTATTCACATTATGATCATCCATATTCTCAGGATCCAATTCTCCTTGCTTTACTGCTAAATATTCAAGAGCTGTCACAACATCACTCATTATAGGCCTAGTAGCAGCTTCTTCTTGCAGACACATAGCTGCAATTGCAAGTGCTTGATATAGAGACTTTATAGGGAAGTTGCCTTCTAATAATGGATCTGCCATTAGTATGAACTTTTTTTTGTCTTTAAATAATGGTGTTGCCTGCACAACATCAACAACAAAAGAAAAAAAAAAAGCAATGTCAGGATGAGCTCTTTAAAAATTTATAGCCCAAACTCAGAACATTCTGTACTTGAATATACCCAAACAACTAGATTTTGCTCTTCTGTTGGTCTTGAGTTATCGATAACTCTCTTTCCTGTGATTATCTCCAAGAACACAACTCCAAAGCTATAGACATCAGATTTTGATGTCAATTGTCCTGTCAATGCATACTCAGGCGCACAATAGCCATAAGTTCCCATCACTCTGGTAGAAACATGAGTCTTGTCACCAATGGGACCCAACTTCGCCAGGCCGAAATCTGAGAGCCTTGGATTGAAATTCTCGTCTAATAATATGTTTGATGCCTTAAAATCGCGGTATATTACTGGAGGATTTGCTGTTTCATGTAAATATTCAAGTCCTCTCGCTGCACCTTCTGCAATTTTCATCCTTGTTTTCCAATCCAAAGGCTTTTTCCCTGGTGGTAAGTCTGAAAAAAAATCCATCTCATTAATAGAGAATCAGTATGAAGAATGTTGCAGAAACGGCTGAAATGTAAATAAAATTTACTTCTTTTGGTACCAAGGAGGTGATCTTCAAGAGAACCATTTTGCATGTAATCATACACTAAAATCCTCTGATCACCATCAGCACAGTATCCAACAAGATTAACAAGATTAGGGTGGTGAAGAAGACTCAACATCAGAACTTCTACAAGGAATTCTCTGTTTCCTTGGAATCCATTTCTGTCAAGTTGCTTCACAGCAACAACCTGAAGCAAATTAAAACCGCAGAAACCATCACTAACTTGCATCAATCGACCATTAATTTTGGTTTTCTTTAAAGGTAGAAAAGAAAAAATGAAGAGAAATGAAAATTGTACTGCTGTAGTACTTGGTTCATTTTCTCCACATATCCCTTGTACACTCTTCCAAAACCACCTTCTCCAAGCAAATTGTCAGGATTGAAGTTTCTAGTTGCTAAAGATAGCTCATGGAATGTAAAAATTTGAGAAGATATATTTCCTTTTCCAATTCTGCTTATTTCCTCAGCTATGTACCTTCGTCTGCTGCTATCTGCATAAAGTAAAATTAGGTTCTATTTAGATTCGACAACATGAAAGGAGGCAAAATAAAATTGATCTTCAAGTTGGCCTTGTTATTCTCCAATCAATAGCGACAAAATAGCGTAATTTGGTTATATAATTGCCTTAATGTTGAAGCGTAAGTACATTAAACAATAACATCCTGAAGGGAAAAAAAAATGTACCATTGTATTTGCATCTTGAATTTGACAAAGAAAGTTGAGGCTATGATTGCAATATACATTAAATTCCAGAATTTTTAATGTTTGTGCAGGAGAACTCCAGAAGAAAATGGTATAAACAATGAATGCAGAAGCCACAGGTTTCAATTTAAAAAAGCAACCATCATATATAGACAATTCAATACAAGAAACAAGAAAAAGGGGAAAAAATAAATATGCCCTTTAAAGTTTACCATAAAATTTTGAACATTGGAGTTGAAAAAAGATTACCACTTTTAAAGGAGATATTAGCAAATGAGGCTAAAGTTTTGGTGTCATGGTAATCCTTAATGCTTTCTTTCAATGACCTTCTGCTGAGTTTTTCTTCTGACATGCAACATGTGAAGCAGTTCATCTTGTCTTCCTTTATGATTCAAAAACCATCAAAATATTGAATCTAGAATATCGATTTAAACGTATATATGTTGGCCTGTTAGAGACTTGAAATTGGCTTTCAAGTCAAAAACACGCCAAGACATCCAAATCAAGAAAACTGGATTAATTACAGATAGATGATCTGCTTAGACACCTGAAAACCTTAACCGCATGGAAGAGACTGATCTAGTTTTTTCAGGGGACACACGAATGTTCTTCTCCTTCGTGTTTGTTTTGTTTCAGCTCTTTCCATATTCCATTGTGTTTGGAAAATGGAAACTATGGACTTGGTCAAATTTGATAAATATAGTAACGAACAGGCAGTTTCTGTTTTTTTTTTTCAATTAATTCTTATTTACAAATCTTCCTTTCTAAGGAAAAGGAAAGGCTATAGGAATTGTGACTATTGTATAATAGGATCTAGGAATAGGAATATTATGTGTAATTATCCAACTATAGTCAAGACATGTCATCAGGAACTGAAGTATTTATTATTAACAGGATGACTACATTTTTAGTGCTGTAAGTACTAAGAATTTTTCATATTTTCAGTTGTGCCAAGTTGGCTTTACCATCATTAGGCCAAAATCGTTTTATTGGCAAAAATTCATCCTGAAGTTGGATTCTGTAGCAAAGATTAAACAGTTAACAGGGATGAAAATTTCTAGGAACTAATCTATCACCATAATGAAGAATCTGAGATTTGAATCTTGAATTTTTATTTGCTAATGTCTGCTTCACTAACAAATACAATAAAGCAAGGTCAATATCCCATTCAAACAGGGTGCAATAGTTCCTGTTAAGCTTGAAAAAGAAATGGCAGAGAAAGATAAAATCCCAAGGCAAACTTGGTAGTGCAAAATCTCACTTGATTCCAGTCACCTCCAAACAACCTGTTCATGCATCAACAAACATATGAAAAAGCTGAGAAAGAATTTCAAAATATATGTGTTAAATTAAACTTGAGTAAAAGAAGCATCCCATGTACAATATTACAGCACTTTAATCTCTTTCTTGCTTTCTATGATTTCAAATGCTATATATCAAATATTCTGTTTTACCCCCTACCAGATGATATGCTACATCCTCTACTTCAATCAGCAGTAACATTTGGAGATTTTGTTTCTTATTTACATTGTTCATCAAAATATGCCAAGGCAAGCAAGATAGATTGTACGGCTATGAGCTACACATCTGAAGGAAGCGCTTTAGCACCAATTTCTCCCACACCTGTTACCAAATTTTTTTGCTTTCAGATCAGCAACAACTTTTTCAAGTATCACAATCCGAGCTTCGAGTTCCATTGCTGATATCTCAAATGTATTGGCACTTCTTTTTTCCCCAACTTCAATCCTACTCATGTGGGTGTTGCAGTTAGGGACCTCACCTTCAAAATCAGTTTTCTCTTCCAACGCACTTACTGAGCTGCCTGTTACAGTGTTGATGTGCCCATTGTTTTGAACTGGCTTCTCCAATGAGTTCATTTCTTTGAGGGCTCCAGTATTTGCTTTTGCATTGGCAAGATTTTGAGTTTTACCTGCAAGACACATAAAATCACCAAATAGTTTGTTATCGGCACCCTTTTTCATCTCCCAAGATCTCGTCAATTCCTCAAAACTTGGTTTAATATCCTGACAGGAGTCCAGTATGTTTGACATGTGGCTCTTTCCTAACTCACAAGATCCCGTCACAACGTCAATTTTTCGCTTAATATCCTCACACCAATCCTCGATGTTTCCCATGTGGCAGCTAGGAGAAGGTCTAGGAAGATCATGTGTCCAATTTTTTCCCTTTTTTGACCCGCATTTTGATCTTTTTCTGAAGCTTCTTTTCTTTCGCACAGGGGCATTGATTGCTTCCTTAAGCATATCATGCGAACCAACCTCAGTTTGCTTCCACCACTCCAAGTATTGAACAGTAACACCAGGCTCAAAAAATTTAGATGGCACAAACAATTTGGTATGACCAAATGGCCTAATGTAATTGATCCAAACAAGTTCTGGAAACTCATTTGATCTAGCAATATCACAAGGAATGTCCTGATCCAATCCAAATTGCCTTGCCACTCTATGAGGAAGATATTGCTCAACACAATCCAAACCCACTAGCTCAGATACCCTCAAACATAAAGCAAACGACAACAACTCTTGGTTATATTCCAAGCAAAGCCATTCTTCTTTTTCTTTATAAAACTTGGGCAAGTTTGAACTATATAATCCTGCTGCATAAGGTCTCCAATAAAAAGTTTCTGCTGCTGAATCAAAAGCTAACCTTACATTACCAATTTTCCTGCCGTTCACATTATTCCATAAAGCTGATCTTGGTTCACCGTTGTTGATGAAATTGGGCTTTGGCCGAAAGGCTGGAAATCTTTCCCATGCCCAAAGTTGAACCAAATGCATTGGTGACCAAAGAGTGACTGCTAACACTTCAGCATAGTCTTCACTTGCTTCAACCTCAGTAGCAGATAAAATTGTACCTTTTAACAAACCCAAATCCCTGTAAATTCTAGCAAGAACAGCAGGAGCAAGCGCAACTGCTTCGCCTTTGGCTAAACGAATAGCCATAGGAAACACACGGGCTTTAAGAGTGTTTTCAGAATCATGGAAAACATACCTCTCAAGCCAGACTGAGAGAAAAGCCTCATGTTCTATTTCACTTCCACTCAACATAAACATACTCATCCATCCAGTTCGGGTGGCTTTTCGAGCTGGCCCTCTTCCTAGTTCAGTTTTAGCTTCTTTCAGTTTCTTTTCAATTTCTTCAAGTTTTTGGCTTTCAAGAAAGCATAAAAAAGCAGGGGAACCCAAAACAGAGTAGCCTCCTAAAATCATCATATCTTCAAGTGTAATAGTTGCTTCTGCCCATGGAAAGATAAATGTGTTAGTTTCAGGACACCATTTTTCTGCAAGGCCAATGATTAAATCCTCATCCCTTTGAACACTGGAAATAGTACTCATGATTGCTTCATAAATTCCAGCCCTTTTCCACACAGACCCATACATAACTTCCATGTGACCAACCCATGATTTCCATTTCTTTGATGGGTCTCTCCACCCATTGAAAGCCACATTGAGATGACATTTTTCAGGCTCAAAAGTAGAAGACAAAGAGGAGAGGCGGAGTAAAGGGTTTCTGGGGATTTGAGTATCAGTCGCAGCATGAGTTGGATTCAAGAAATGGGCTGTTCTTAGGTGTGGATTGGAGTTGGTGGGTGATATCATTAGTTTTTCTCTGTTTTCAATCACAAGTTCAGGCTCTTCCATTGCGGACAAAGAAAAATAGTGAAAATAGAGCAAAGCTCAAGCAGAAAACTTGAAGTGATCAAGATGGGAAAAAAAAAAAAAAAAAAAAAGAAAGAAAGAAAGGTGAAACAACCCTGAAAAGACAGCTGACAGGTATCCAGGAATTAGAAATAAATAAAAAGCAAGCGGGTTAATTATTAAAGCAAATGGTAAATAATAATACCTTACATTTTTATAAATTTTTAATTTTAGCACACTAATTCATAAATTTTTAAATCAATAATAACTCTTTTATATGACCTGTTAAACTTAGAAAAAAATAATAATAGTTCAATTATCCATTGAATAAATAACCTCACATTAAGAAACCGTAAAAAGAATTTCTTCATTTCTAGTATATTTTTCATTCTTGTAAAAAAAGTATAAAAAATATATAGTGTTTAGATTTTTATGAAATTATGCAAATATTTACAAGAGATTTTTATTAATATATATTTTTCACAGAAATAATTGTGTGATTTTGCGCAAAAGATAAATTGTTTTCCATATTTTTAATGATACTATTCACAAAAAAATTAACTTTTAAATATGTATTTTAAGTACATTTTTCGTAAGAAAATATTTTTTATTGTCCAAACACATAAAATATGAAGCACATTTCATCTAAAAAATTATTTTTAAACATGAAAAATTTTCAATAATTAAATAACTATGAGGTGACTTGCTTAGCATGTAATTTTGACTAATTATTATTATCTCAAAAAATCATATGATAAAATGCTATTAATTCAAAAACATAAAAATTGATTCACTAAAATTAGAAGTGCATGGTTTAACTCACTTAAAAAAATATTAAAATATTTTATCAAGCAATCAAAAATATTTAATTGAGGGTAAGTTTCTATCATTATTTTTAAACCATCTAGCCTAGTTGTTAATTAAAAAAGAATTAGAAGTACATGATAAATATGAGACAAGTGGCAAATGTTTGCTGAACTCTTCTGCAATTAACCTGCAAAAACAAAAGAGCAATTTGCTGCTCCCTCTGTTTCATAGTTTGCGTCTCTCTTTTCACTCCCAGTGCAATTAATAAGTAACCCGAAAAAAAAAAAAAAGAAAGGAAAACCTTCCTTTCCGTCCAAGGCAACTTGAAAGCAGGGGAGGTATAATATTTCAGTCCTTTAAAAGCTACAGACCTGCAAAACTGGTAAATCTATCTTTCTTTGATTTTGTCTTTTTCACTCTTTGTTGCCCTTTTGTTTGGTACTTTTTTTGAAGATAAGAGAAAGGATTTCCATTCAAGTAAAGTGTTTATATGCATTGGTTTTTTTTTTTTTTTGCATGTGATGCTCTAGCCTACATGCCAATTCTTAACCCTTTTAATTATGTGAATCTACTAGTTTTCCTCCATTTTTATAATTAAAAGTTGCCTATAAATGTATCGTGCTTAAATATTAACCATACAATAGACTTATATAGAACTTCGCAAAATTGAAATAACCTATACTAGTTGCTTCCCATCTTTCTTTTCTGGTGGCCAAATAGGAACCCATTGTTTTTGCATTTCCAACTTGTTTGAATGAAGATGAAGAACCTGACTTTTGCCAAAAGTTTTTCTGTTTTTTGTGCCTAAACATTTTTGCAACATTTTGTTCATCTCCTACAATGGATTTTTCCACATCAATCACGTTAAGTTTGAGATAAAAATAACCTCAGTTGCCAAATTCTCAGACTTTCACTTCGTTACATCTTGCTGACCTTGGATCATCTGGGTTTTGTGTGCACTGACCACAAAATCTCTCGCAAGCCCAAAGTTGCACAAGTTGAAATGGTGAAGAAATGTCACTCCCGCCAGTGCTACATTTGGCAGCTACCAATGATAACTTTACTGAACACCCTTCATGAATTACCTCATGAAAACTCTTTTATTCTCTGAAAATACGATAAAATATTCGTAGACAAAAAAATAATTTTAATTTTTTTTTAAAAAAAATTAATAGAGATAGTTTAAATTTTAAAATTTCATATATATATATATATATATGCTGATCAAGCCCAACCTATACATTCAAGATAAGCATAAAGCATTACACTGCATATCAATTGTTACACAAACCACTATTAAATAAACAGGATGAAGATAAGATCACACAAATTTCTACTGGATAGCCAAAACAACAAAGTAGCAAAAGCATTTTTATAGCGACAAGCCCACCCACACAATTGTATCACTATTCAGAAAGTGACAAATTGGAGGTCCTCCTGGCATAAGTCCAACTACTCGAAAAGCTAAATGTTTAGGATTCCAATCCGATGACTCAAAGTGGCAAATAGCAGCTGCTTTTGCTTTGGACCCATCAGCACCCAAAATTGGAACCATACAAGCAAAGCATATTTATACGTCTGCTTATGACATACCATTTGATTTTCTGCCATCATTTTGATTCCCTTTAAAATGGTGTACTCTTGTTTCTTGTTTTCTTCCTCTACCTCATTTGAAAGGGCTTCAGCCATAGTTACTATTAAAATTATTATTAATATCATCTAGAAGATTTTGTTAATAAAAAAAAAACAGCCAAATTTAGTTAGAATTTTGGTTACACACTTTAGTTATTAAATTTAGGTAAATGATTGGTGGTACATCGTAGCTCATAAAGTTGGAAAGTTTAGTTTTCTATTTTGGTGCCTATAAAGTTAAAAAATTTGATTTTCTTTTCTTTATTTTTTTGTGTACGTCTTATGGCTTATATAAAGGCCTTGGATGGTATTTGTAAGGATGTGTATTAAGAGTGAGTGGTTCATTTATGTGTTGTAATATCCCGTGTTTTTAAATATTTTAACACTGTATCAGAATATGCAGTGTTAATAATTTTAGTATATATATCATGATATTTTATGAGGTTGATGTGTATTTAAAATCTATTTTAATTATTGTATATTATTTATAGTGCTTTACGTAAAATTTTTCCGGAACTTGCATTTTCGAGGAAATTTTCACGTAAATAATTTATTATTAATTATTTTAAATATATTTTCGGACTTGCATGAACTCATACATATTTTTAAAATACTAAATAAAGCTTATGTGAGTATATATTTATTTAATTAGGGTTTACTTTATTACCCTAATATTTTATTATTTGTTTATTAATTTTATTGTTATTTAATTATCTTATTTATTATTAAATTGTAAATAATAATGTGTGGTGTGTAATTTTTCCCAAATATTTTATTAAAAATTATTTTTTATTTATTTTTTTTCTTTTTCTTTTTCTTTCTTTTTCTTTTTCTTTTCCTTTCCTTTTCTTTCCTTTTTCTTCTTCTTCTTCTTCTTCTTCTTCTTCTTCTTCTTCTTCTTCCCGCGCGACCACCCTTCCCCTCCCGCTGCTACTCCGATCCCCGACCGTCGGTGTGCCACCAGCAGCTCCACCTTCGTCCTTAGCCGTTCTCCGCCGCCCCCAACCTCCTTCCCCGGCGCCGGCGAGCTGTTTTTCTTCATTTCTGGCCGAGAATTCCATTTCTCCTCACCTTGCGATTCCGGCCACCGTTTTCGACACCGCCGGTATCTTTCTTCTCCTTGAGCTCCATTGAGTGTGATTCTAGCTTTTTTTTGAGCTTAAATGGTCTAGATTTGCTTAGTTTTGAATTTTTCCATTTCGGCCATATTGGGTTTTTGATTTTTTTGAGCTTCGAATTGATTGATTCATGGAAAATCCCTTCACAAATGTTGATCCTAGTAGCTTAATCTACATGTGTGAATTTTTGTGGAATTTTTGGAGATTTTTTGGATTTTTGGGTATTTTTGAATATTTTAATATTATTTTCTAATTTTCGGAAATTAATTATTTAAATTATGAAATTGTGTTTTATGGTTAAATTAGGTGTTGAAATGAATTATAAGAATTTATTTGGAATTTTTATGAATTTCTAAGTATTTATTTTGAATTATTGAAGTTTATGTAAATTTGGGAAATTAGGGTTAATTATGTTTTTAATTGAATTTAATTGGTGAATTGAGTTTAATTATTAATATTATTGATAGATATGTTGAGAAAATTAATTTTGGATAATTTTATAATTTTTGGTGAATTTTTGAAGTAATTATAGTATATTTATATATATAGGGGTATTTTGGTAATTTTACACAAAATTGTCTAAAAAATGTAATTTAATTGGTTTTAATAATTATTTAAGGTATAAAAATGATTTCTATAAATTATTTTATATTTTTAACTAATTAAAACTATTTTTCGTGAATTATTTTCAATTATATATATAATATACGATTTTACTAATAAAATGAGTTTTTATCGGTTTTTATAGTGTTTTAAGGTTAATTATGTAATTTCTATTTATAAAATGTATTTCTATGATATAAGGGCATTTTTGGTATTTTCAGAATTGTTCTGTGTTTGTGGACCCCGGTCGGTAGACTGTAGTTTGGAGTCCGACCGTGGGATTTTGATTGTGCTCTGTGTAGTTTTTCAAAGTGTGTTTCTTTGCACGGTCGGCTCTACTCTTTGAGTAGAGAGATGTCCGTTTTATAGGGGAGGTTCTGTCGAATTTTTGGTAGAATTCTCGTAAAACATGATATCCGGTCGAACCCTAATTTCGATTCTGTGTTTAATATTCTAGATCGAATTCTGGGATTTCTATTAGGTTTATTCTAATGTCGGTTATTTATTGTTTGTTTAGTTGCACCGAGACCGAGGGCTAGTGGATCAGGCCCGTCGGATCCATCTCGTGGAGCGCACTAATTTGTGAGTTGCTATTATATATATATATATGCTTAGGATGCATGATTTAGAAATGCATGTTTTATTTTGATTAAATATGCATAAATAATTTGATTATTTCTTAAGTTTATATTTAGTTTATTTTGGTTTATTTTTGGTATATAATAAATTATATACATGTTTTGTTAATAAATTATATTTAAAATATTTTTAAATATATTTCTAGCTTAATTTATAATTTGATTGGATTCATTTGACATATATATACTCGAAATATACCTGGTTTACTTTTGGTATATTTTCGGTATATATATGGTTTATATTGTTATTTCATTTAAATTCATGCATCATTTATTTGTGAATGGATGTTTTATATTTATTAATGAAGGATATCAATAGAACGTGCTACCTATTGGACAGCACTAGGACCGAGTACGTACCGGTGTGCCTATAGTATTTAGGCTATATTACTAACCATTTGTGGATATTGATTGAATATGATTATTTGATATGTGAGATGTGATTTGGGTATGATTGCTGGAGCTCGGTTGACCAAGTGTCTCGGGGCCAATCACACTGGCAGTCAGACTGCTGAAGCTCGGTTGACTTAGTGTCTCGGGGCCAGTCTACTGTCTAAATGGATTAAGTGGACATATTTGGATTAAGTGAGCCTGTATGGCTAGAGTGTTGTCTAACACTATTTTCGAGGTTGCGATATTCTAGGGTTCTATTTGATCCTTCATAAAAGATGATTTTCAATAATATATATATAAAATGATTTTATTGCATCTGTGTGTATTTGCCTGTATATATATTAGATATATATATACTGTTGACTGTATGCATTGTCATTTAGTGTGTATGTATATATATTATAGTAATTCACTCAGTAAGGTCTGACTCCCCTCCGTTGACTATTTTTCAGGAGAGTCAACATCTTCATACCTCAGTAGCAGGCCTGTACGCCGGATTTCTTCTGCCCCGGCTTCTTTGTGTAAACTGCTTGTTTGAGTCTTATTTTTATAATCTAGACACTGCAGTAGTTGTAAATTAAATTGTGGGATTTTATGTATTTTATTTATGTGAGATATTGTATTATACTTGAACTAGATTTGTATTAAAGATTTATATATATATATGAGATGAGATTTAATTTAAATCCAGTTGATGAAAATAATATTGTGATATTTATGATTTTTATTTCCGCTGCAATATATATTGTTATTACTATTGCATGTTTTATTTTATTTTTAGGCTTGCTACGGGTTCCGGATTCGAAAGAATTCCCGTTCCCTAGCGCCGGTCATGGCCCCTGTTTTGGGTCGTGACATGTGTAGTGTGTGGTATCAAGTGAGGGGCAGAGAGTAAAACAAGTAAAGTAAGTTGTGTTAGGGTGTGAGTGGTGTGCCTGAGAAATAATTGAGTGAGTGTGTAGGGTAATAGTGTGAGCAAGTGTCAAAGAGTGAATTTTTTTTTATTTGGGTTGTAGTAATTTTTTTTTGTAATAGTGACTTTTATATTAGTGACAAATATTTATTATTCACTATTTTATTGTCCCATTTGTACATACTATTTTATTATTTTATAAACCTAATTTTCAACAAGTGGTATCAGAGACATAGTTGTAATTTGTCTTGAAATTTTGAGTATGCTCTATTGTTGCAGTTTTGACTGATCTTCCACATCAAAAATTTTTTTTTGAGAATTTTTCAATTTACGGCAGGGGGAGATTTTGCATGTGCACAGTTTGAAATTGTGAAGCTCATTGGTTTGGAACCACACTTAGTGAAATGCAAGTATGCTAAATCCAAGTCATTATGGTAGAATCTGAAATTGTTAGTGTTATTAAAAATTAAATAATAATTATTATAGCATGTTGAGGACTTGCATGGAGTCATACTTGCAAGGTCAAGATCTTTAGGAGATTATTGTTAGGACGGAAACTACCTCACTACCACCAGATGATGATAATGACAATCTCAGAAAATGGATAATTAAAGTTGGGAAAGCCATCTTCGCCATCAAAAAAACTATTGAAGAGAAGATGATGGAGCACATCAGAGATGCTATCACATCGAAAGAAGCTTGGGATTCTCTTATTTTGTGGTTCTTAAAGAAGAATGATGTCAGACTTTAACTGTTGGAAAATGAAATAGTGTCTATCTCATAAAAAGATATAACAATTAGACAATATTTTACTAAGGTGAAGTCTTTATGTCGAGAAATTACTGAGTTGGATGAGGCACCCATGATAGCCAATAGTAGAATAAGGAGAATTATCATTCATAGACCGTAGTACCATAGTTTTATGACTATAGTTCAAGGTTGGCCCATACAACCTTCAATCAAAGAGTTGGAGAATCTGTTGGTAACTCAAGAAACTCTAGCAAAATAAATGGCTAGAGTCTCCTTGAATACTAGAGAGGTGACACTCTTGACTAACAAAAAGAAGAATTTACCCTATGGGAGGAATAAAGGAAAGACACGAGGTAATGTCTAACCAGAGTGGGCTCAACAAAAGCAACAATATAACAATCAGCAATCTAAGAATTTTAAATGTCAAAATGGTGAGTGTTTCAACTGTGGTAAGAAAGGCCACTACATTAGAGATTGCTGGTCTAAGAAGAAGACTATTCAAAGTAATATAACAATAACAAGCAATCACCACAAGATGAACCAGAGTGGGATGCCAAAGTATTGTTTGCAAAAACAATGTAAATGGAAGAGTGTTCCAGTTCAGAGATTGTGTAAGTCCCTAGTCTTATGGCTACCACAATAGAAGTAGAAGAGGAGCAGGCATTAAGTGCTTCTAGTTCTCATAGAATTGATTATGAGAAGTGTTGGATCTTTGATTCTAGTTGTTCTAGTCACATGACAGGAGATAAAAGCAAACTTCATAATGCTTTAAAGTATAAAGGCAAGTGAGTTATGATAACTGTAGATAACTCGCAGCTACCAATCACTCATATTGGCGATGCAGTGATCACTTCATGTTCAAATCAATAACAAGTGCAGTAGGAGGATGTGTACAGAATATTAGGAATAAAGAATAATCTTCTATCAATTTCATATTTGACTAGTTTTGGTAACTTTGTTATATTTGGTCCCGAAGATGTCAAGGTTTGTCAACAAGTCAAAATAGTTGACACAACAATAATGGAGAGACAAAAGGTGGATTCGATATACGTTTTGGTAGTAGAAGATGCTTATATAGAGAAAATAAAAGATGATGATACAATTGAGTTGTGGCATGCACAGTTAGGACATATAAACTATCATAAGCTAAAGATAATGATGAGCAAGTGCTCATTAAGAGGGCTACCTGTAAACGGCGAGGTTTAGCGAGCGTCCAAGATTTTAGCAATTGGGACACTGTTTGAGCTCAAGGCTCTATAGAACACACTAACCACTGTCACAAAGACATGACGTGGAGGTGAAGAGTCGCCACCCAGGGTAATAACTGGGACAAATCAAGAAAGTGGTACTCGATTCCCTAAAAGAAAGCTAGCACCACAACCAGAGATTCTGGATACGGAATACCAACTTCTTTCAGTCTTGTGTTCATTTAGAATTACTTTATGAATTATTATCTTGTTCTCTATTTACATGCAATTTCATATAAACCCTAACAAACAATCAACTCCAAGGCAAACTAGTCGTGAAATATACAAGTAAATAATGCATTCAATAAAATCACATAATCCCTAAGTTAGTCTAATCTACATGAATTTTAAATAAATGAGTTAAATCTACATGTTTTAAATTATAAGTGAACCTAAAGACCTAATTCCTTTTGATTTTAATTAAATGAACTTAAGTCTACTTGTTTTAATAAAAATAGGCCTAAATCTACAAATTATGAAAAAAGGCTTAAATTAAATGGGTTAAGTCTAAATTAATTAAACTAAATTAGGTGAGCCTATGTCTAACTAACTAAATGGGCCTAAGGATATTTCTAATCTAATTAATTATGGGCCTAAAGGTATATTTTAATGAATTAAACCTAATTAATTATTAAGTGAGATGGGCTAAAAGAATTACCTAAAAATAAATAAATCAAAGCCTAAATTGGGCTTAAAGCCTTGAAACACATAAAAAATAATAAATAAGCCCCAAAACAAATAAAAACATAAAATAATAATTAAATAAGATCAAACAAATAATTAAATTAATCCCCACTAAAATCCTAATTTTATTAATATGCAATCTAAATTAATCTACTTTCTTCATTGATTTTAAATAATTACCTAATCAAAAACATAATTTTACTAACCAATTTAATCAAAATAAACATGCAACCACACATATAACTTCACTACTCCCACTATTGGGGCTATTACATTAATTCATAAAATAAAATAATTAATAAAATAAAAAGTAAAAAGCAATAAATAAAATAAAATAAAACCCTAAAAACTAAGTCTCTACAAAGCTTTATCCATGGTCTTCCACGAACTTCTCATGAATTTATTCTTTCCACATGATCACCATACGCTTTCCTCCATAATCACCATAAAAAAATAAAATCAAATTATGATTAATGAATAAATTATAATAATAACTCAAAAGAATAAAAACAATTAATAATATCAAAAGGAAATAAAAAATAGAATAAGAAGATGATGGTGATGCTTATGAGTGATTTGGGGTACTCCTCAAATTTATAATTCACCATTCTTGATAAGTGTTCAAACTTTCTTCTTCAAAAATTCTTTAAGGATCTTGAATTAATTGATAAACCAAAAGGAATTTTTGTAGAAAAAACCAACTCAAAAAAAGAAAAAAAGAATTAAAACCCTCTTTAAAAACACGTTTCTCTTTTTTCTTTCTTTTCTCGCCTCCTTCTTCTTTTCCTTCTCCCCCCCCCCCCCCCCCTTTTTCTCCTCTTCATCCTCTTTATATAGTGGAAAAAGAACTAGAAAACTTAGCCTAATCATAACATGATTCTAATTCCTAAAAATATAAGATTAATACTTAAAATTATATTTAGGAATTTTAGATTAATTAGGATTGAGTTAAAAGCCAATTAGGAGTTTTAAAAGATAAGGATTGAATTTTAAAATAAAAAAACAGATGAAAGAATTCAATTCCAATCGGGATTGTGTAATTTTGATCAGAATTACACAATTCCTATCAGAATTAGTGTAATTCGAATAGGTATTTTTTTAACATTTAATTACAAAAAGACCCTTGGAAGAATTTATATTTTGCAATTAGGTCCTAAAAAAATATTATAATTTAGTCTTTAAAAATACTAAATCCTTCCCTTAAAAGATGTATTTAAACCCTTAGAATTTTAAAGTTTAAGTATTGAAGACCTATTCATGATATTTTTATCTTTGGAGTCCTTTGTCGCATCTATAACACATCATCCCAAAATTAGGTGTCTACACTACCTAACCTTAATATTCATACTGATGTGGTTTGTGTTGGATTCAGTATGGAAAGGCACACTAACTTTCATATGAGGAGTCATCAGTTAGAGCTAAACAGTCACTAGAGTTTATCCACTCATATGTATTTTAGGAAAGTGAAGCAATCATTGATCAATGGCATGCACTATATAGTGACATTTATTGATGATTATTCGAGATATATCTGGGTCTATTTCATAAAAGAAAAATATGAAACTCTAGCAAAATTCAAAGAAATAGATGGTTAAAAGTAAAGTTAGGAGTAAAATTTAGTGCCTTCGTACTGATAATGGGGGAGAATATATCTATGATGAGTTCTCAAGTTATCTTGTCCAGTGCAAGATTAGGAGACAATTGACTTATCTAAACATGCCAAAGCAAAATGGTATTGTTGAAAGAAAGAACAAGCATCTTGCTGAAGTATGCAGAAGCATGTTGTATACTAAAAGTGTTCCTGGGAGATTTTGGGCTAAGTGGCATGAGAATGACAACTCATATAATCAACCGACTTCCTTAGCCAAAGATGGGATTTATGTCTCCATTTGAGAAGCTGTGGAACATGAAACCCATAATGAACCACTTCAAAGTTTTTGGTTGTGTTTACTATACTTTTATACTTGATCATCTACATAGCAAGTTCGATAAAAAGGCACTCAGGTGTATCTTTGTGGGTTATTATGAGAATATAAAAGGATGGAGATGTTGTGATCCTACAATTGGGAAATTTTATGTCTCACAAAATGTTGTATTTGGTGAGACATTATCATGGTGGACACTAGAGTATGTTGCACTTCCTCACTCCAGTGAAGTAGATCAATTGAATAAAAAGTGTGAGGAGCAGTTAATAGAAACTCAACAGAGTCCAGCACTTGTCACATAATCTTAATGTTAAGAAAGGCCATGAAAGACTAGTGTGTATCAAAAGATAAATGTTAAGGATCAACCAGTAGTGGAGATGCTAGAAGAACAACCTACAACATCACCAACACAATTGAGAAGATCAACCAGGGAGAAAAAGAAAAATGCTAAAGTTGCAGTGATGGAAGAAGAAAAGGGAACCAACATCTTTTGAAGAGGTATCACAGAAAGTTGAATGGAGAAAAGCCATGGAAGAGGAGATCAAAGCTCTTGCTGAAAATCAAACTTGGGATTTTATGCTAAAACCAAAAGATGTGAAGCCCATTTCATGTAAGTGGGTGTACAAGATCAAGAACTCATCTAGATGGCTCAATTGAAAGATACAAAGATCGTTTAGTAGCACGAGGATTTTCATTGTAGTATGGGACTAGACTATGATGAAATGTTTAGTCTAGTGGCTAATATTGCAATAGTTCATGTTTTGTTAGCACTTGTTTATAAGAAAATCTTCAGAACTTGTTGTAAATGGATTTCAAAAATGCTTTTCTAAATGGAGAGTTAGATCGAGAAGTGTACATGGAGCAACTTGAAGGATTTGTAAATAAGCTTAGTCCTGAGTATGTTTATAAATTAAAGAAGGCATTGTACGAATTGAAGCAAGCTCTCAAAGCTTAGTATAGCAAGATTGCAGAGTTTCTCATCCATAGTGGCTATAGAATTATACCAGATGATTTGAGTTTATTTGTCAAAAATCGAGAAGGGAAGCTAATAATAATTCTTATTTATGTTGATAATCTCATCAACACTGAAGACGATGTTAATGAGATCTGCCATACCAAAAAGACTCTGTCAATCCAATTTTAGATGAAAGAACTTTACGAGCTAAATTACTTTCTTAGATTAGAAGTGGAGTGCACAAAGGAAGGAATGTTCCTATATTAGGAGAAATATGCAAGAAATCTTCTCCAAAAGTATGAGATGCTTAACTGTAAACCTCTTGCTCTTCGAATAGATATGAACTTTAAATTGAGCATTACAAAAGGTAAAGACCTAGAGGATTCGATGATGTATCAATAGGTAGTTGGTAGTTTAATCTGTTTGACATTGACAAGGCCAGATATTGCATTTGCAGTTGGAGTAGTCAGCCAGTTCATGTAAACTCCGAAAAAGACTCACTTGGAAGCAGTTCGAAGAATTTTGAGGTACATTAAAGGAACACTTGACCTCAGGTTACTTTATAAAAGTGAAATATTCTAGAAAGATATTATGATGCTAATTATGCTGATGATTATGGTACGTGGAGATTAACTACTAGTTATGCATTTAGCTTAGGTTTTAGAGTTATTACTTAGTGCACCAAAAGACACCTAACAGTGTCATTCTCAATAACGGAGGTTGAGTACTATGTGGTAACGATGGCAACTAAGGAAAGTATGTGATTAGTATAGTTGTTGGAGAATTTACACTAAATAGTTAATTATCCAGTACCACTATATTATGATAATCAGTTAACTATTTATTTAGTTGAGAACCTAGTGTTTCATGCTAGGAAAAAGCATATGGAGGTGCAATATCACTTTATTTATGGAAAAACCTTAACAGGGGAGATCAAGGTGATTCAGGAGAAGATAGAGGAACAACTTGTAGACATTTTCATTAAAGGACTTAATAGTGAAAAGTTATAAGAATTTCAAGAAAAACTTGGCATAATTTTAAGGAAGAAGATTAAGGATATTAATAATAAGGGTGAGTGTTAAAATTATTATTAATATCATTTAGAAGATTTTGTTAATAAAAAAATTGCCAAATTTAATTAGATTTTTGTTTCACACTTTAGTTGTCAAATTTAGGTGAATGGTTGGTAGCACACCATAGCTGACAAAGTTGGAAAGTTTGGTTTTCTATTTCAGTGCCTACAAAGTTGAAAGTTTTGGTTTTCTTTTCTTTGTTTTTTTTGGGTACATGTTATGGCCTACATAAAGGCCTTGGATGGCATTTGTAAGGATGTGCATTAACAGTGAGTGGTTCATTTATGTGTAGTGTATGGTATTAAGTGTCACGACCCAAACTAAGAGTCATGACCAGCGCTAGGAAACGGGAATTCTTTCGAATCTGGAACTCGTAGCAAGCCTTAGAAAATAAAATTGTGCAACAAATAAATAAAAAGTACGATAGAATTAAAATTTTTTGAATCAATATATAAAATAATACTCCAAATCCTTTCATAAATGAATATATATTCGTACAGTGTTCAAATACAATTCTCAGAGTATTTAATATCAAAATAAAAATAATACTCTTCTGATACAATAACACTACTACTGCAGTTTCTAGAATATAATTCAGAGTTCAAAATATACATTTACATAAAATAGCCGGGACGAAAGAACATCGACGAGGAACTCTACTACTAAGGTCTGACGATATAGGATATCTTGAAAAAAAAAATTGAGGGGGGTCAGACCTCACTGAGTGAATTATTATACTATATATACATGCAATCTAAATCATATCCAAACATGCATTCATATATATATAAATGTATATTCACACATTTCACACATATTCCAACTCTACTTTTATAAATATACTAGATGCAGAAAATATTTATTTTAATTCATGAAGGATCAATTAGAACCCTAATAATCGCAACCTCAATCAACCATATCGTCACTCTAGCTGTATAGGCTCACTTAATTCCAAATAGAACTCTTATTCCAATTTTGACAATAGACTGGCCTCGAGACACTAAGTCAACCGAGCTTCCGCAGTCTAACTGTCAGTGTGATTGGCCCCGAGATACTTGGTCAACTGAGCTCCAGCAATCACACTATCTATCACCTCACATCTCAATCATATCAATAGATAATTTATTCCATTATGGACAGTAGACTGGCCCCGAGACACTAAGTCAACCGAGCTCCCGCAATCATACTATTAATCATACCATCAATCTTAATCAAATCAATCAAATTAATATCAATCAATTATAATCACCACAATTAATTCTCACTCAACCCTGATCTATCGCACCGGTACGTACATGGTCCTAGTGCTGCCCACTAGGTAGTATGTTCTATTGATATCCTTCATTTACATTAAATCATTCATAATAGTAAACTAAACCATATATATACCAAAAATATACCTAAAATAAATCAAGTATATTTCGGGTATATATTTGTCAAATAAAACATGAAATATACTAAAAATAAACCATCGATATAATTTAAAACAATTTAAGTGTATTTCAATAATATAACATGCATTTGCTTAAAAAAATATACCTAAATATACTGAAGATATACCCTAAGTACACAAATCATTTAACAAAACAATTAAGCATTATTATTCATTAAAAACATGAATATGTACTAAAACATGCATTTATTAAGGAATATACCAAAAATATACATAGAAACAATTTAAGTATAAATCAATAATATGACATGCATTTATTTAGGAGTATACCTAAAATATACTGAAAATATACTTAAAGTATACTAATCATTCAATAAAATAATTATAAATAAATATACATTTAAAACATGTATATATACTAAAATGTACTAAACATAAACCTAATTATTTAACATGCATATATCAAAATAACATGCATAATTATTTTAAAATGCATATATGTATAAAAAAATAATATAAACCCTAGATATACTAAAAATATTATAATTTAAATTACTTTTAAAAATATATAATGAAAATGAAAAACCTTAAGTGATACATCCTATATGCAATGCATATATATACAGTATAATAATTCACTAGTATGCGCTCATCGGGACAGACTCAACGGGCTTGGTTCATTAGGCCTCGGTCTCAACGCAGCTAGGGAAAAAAAAATAATCATCAAAATAAACTTCTAACTCTATACTTCTAGAATTACTATAGACATATTCAATCAGGAATTCAGAATTAGACTCAGATCGGTTGTCATGTTTTACGAGAAATTTATCAAATTTCGACAGAATCTCCTCTGTAAAACGGACATTTTCCTACAAAAGTAGGGCCGATCCTGCACAAAAAGCACACATCAAATACAAAATTCTCCCAATTCCTCGATTGGGATCCCGAACTACTAAAATTCCCCAACCGAGGTCTACAGTTCAACATAAGTTCAATAACACAATAAATATATTAAAATTGATAAATACCATAAATAGCCTCAAAATATCAAAATACAATATATTTAACATTAAAATGCTAAAAATAATTATTTTCCCAATAATTACTTAAAAACCCTAAATAATAATATAATATTATTAAAAATCCATTTTTCCAATAATTACACAATTAATAATAAAAATTCATTTTATAAATCCAAATAATTTAATTAACCCAATAATATAACAACAAGTTATAAAAACCCATTATTTTATCAAAATACTATATAATATATTATTTGAAAATAATTTTTTGAAAATTAGTTTTTAATTAGTTAAAAATAGTAAATAATTTGTAAAAATTATTTTAGTACCTTAAATAATTATAAAACCAACTAAAGCCTAATATTTAACTATAATCTTAACAAAATTATGTATTTACCCTTATAATTCAAAAATACACATAATATACTAATATTACTCCAAAATTCTATAAAAATTCTGTAAATGTATAAAAATTATTTTCTCAACATATATTTACTACTATTAACTAAAACACATTATTAAACAATAATTTCAACAAAAACCCAACTATAAGCTAATTATCCAATATTGATATAATATAAAAATATTTATAAAAATTACATAAAAATCACAAAAATTATAATCTCAACACTATAATTAATAATAACCCATAAAAACACTAAATCAACAAATTTTATAATTAAATAAATTAATTTCGAAAATTAATAAAATAATAATAAAATATTTAAAAATTCATAAAAATTAGAATAAATTCCAAAAATCATACAAAAATTCATAGAGGTAGATTAAGCTTCCAGAAACAACTTTTGTTAAAGGAGTTTGCAAGATTCATCAAGATCAAGCTTAAAAAAATTTCAAAAACCCTAAAGCTCCATAAACTAAAATTCAACAAAACTCAAGAAATAGGTGATGGCAACTTAAACCAAGCTTAGATTCATGCTCACCGGAGTCTAGAGAGTCGATAGAGACTAGAAGCTCGAGAAACGGTGGTCGGAAGTGATGGAGGTACAGTGGATGTTGGTGACAGGGACGGTAGAAGGGGAAAGCTTCTGCATATTTTTTTTAGTTTGCAGTGTTTTAGTTTTGTTGAATGTGTTTATGTGTGTGCATGTGTTTATGGGTGTGTTTGTGTGTATATGTGCACGTGAATGTGTGTTTATATATGTGTATGTGTATCGTTTTGTTTGTTTATGTATATATTTTAATAATAAACTATATAATATAATATAATAATAATACTTTATAATAAATTAATCTCAACCACTCATTATAATATATATATATATATATATATATATATATATATATATATATATATATATATATATATATATATATATATATATATAGACACACATGTCACACACATGCATAATAATATACACAATATAAAATCAACAACAATTAAAATTAATACTATTAATAAAATAATTGGATAATAAGAATAATATTCATAATAATATTAAACATTAAAATAATACTAATGAAAATATTAATGAAAATAATAACCATGATAATAATAACACACAACACATTTGAAAATAACAATAATATAAACAATATTTATGAAATAATTTAATAATGCAATAATGTAAATCAATAAAAATAAAATAATGCTAGTACTTAAAAATAATATTAAAATAACCATGCACTAAATTAACATTATTAAAATAATAGTATTTGAAAATAATAAAATTACATAATGAAATTTAAACATCCAAAATAATAAGTTCCAAAATAATATATTTACGTAGAAAATTCAATTAAATATAAAATAATAATAATTAATCACAAAATAGTAAAATAATTAAATTAAACTTTAAAAAATTATTAACACTGCATATTTCATTATTTAATAAAATAATTTAAAAACCAGGGTTATCACATCAAGTGAGGGGCAAAAACTAAAACAAGCAAAGTGAGTTGTGTAAGGGTATGAGTGGTTTGCATGAGAAATAATTAAGTGTGTGGGGGTACTAGTGTGAGCAAGTGTCCAAGAGTGAAATTTTTTTTGTTTGGGTTGTAATTTTTTTATAATAATGACTGTTATATTAGTGTAAAATATTTATTGTTCACTATTTTATTGTTCCATTTTTACATGTTATTTTATTATTTTATACACACAATTTTCAATAGTTACCGGGTACTCTTATCCCCCTCGAATACCATGATCCAGTACTCGAGTATTAAAATGTGGTACTTTTGAGTTTTGGATCTCTTTGATACTTGATCCGGATCTCTAAAAATAAAGGAACAATTGTTTTTGAAGGAATAAAATATTAATAAGTAATAAAGGCTAAAAAAGTAAGTATTTTCTCATTCCTAACTAATAAAAATTACTTAAATATCAGAAAGTTCAAATACCAAACATTTATAATCAGTCTTTTTCTATCTGTCAACTCTTCATATTCTTACTTTTTTTTTAGAGTTCCTCTCTTTCTATAAAAAATATACATTTGATGTACCACATACCAAAAAAGCAAATCTGCTAAGCCTACTCCAAAAGTATTATATATATTGACATTGGAGTTTCAAGTAACAATACGCGCACCACGAATCAAAACGTAACGCTTACCTAGTAATTATGGCCTAAACCTTTTCTCCATACTTGCCAATAACCAGATCGACTAACAATTTAAAAGAAGTAGCACAATATTTGTCTTCTCCTCTAATACTTGGTGCTTCACATTCTTCAATTGTTTGGTTAACAACTTGAGCTTCTTTTGATATAGATTCTATTAAAAAGTAATCCAGAATTTCCTTTAACTTTTTGCTCAAAAAGGGTATCAAATCGGAAACATTTTGAGGTAAGAAATTGGATATGCTTTACGATTTAGTTAAAATAAACATCATATTTTTATAAAAATGGAGATCATTGTATAAGAAATAGATAGTAGTTGCATCATACATATCATTATTCTTGTCAAAAGGTTTTGACAATTCTGACCAATACCTAATTGCATAAAATGCCAACTAAGGAAAGGGTCTAGCCTTAACTACTATAAAATTACTTGAGTTTCTGATGTAGTGGAAGTGGTGGAATAGTAATAATTGACAATTGTTGAATTGTGCATGACTACCAATTATCAATCTTCTACAGCCAAACTAAGCTGTACGCATTAACATTTACATAAAATTTTAGAAATTAGAAAATAATTCAATTATCATTAAAACTGCTATCCAACAATGAAAATAAAGGGTTTAAATAGCAAAACCCTAAAACAAACCTAAACAAAATAGGAAAAGCAAATCCTAAAATAGGAAACACATAAAATTGCCCGTTTGAGGTGCTTAAATGAGGAATCTGCCCAAAAAGTGATGGACTTCACAAGAAAAGCTAGTGACTTTAAATCATCGGCCTATTTCTATATGAAATAGGCTTTCAAATCACCCAAATCCGATATCTGAAACTCATAAAAAATTCTAGAAATGCTAATATAGTACATTGTCAAAATTTTCCATATATTGAAGAGCTTGCTCTTCTATGCCTGCATCATTCTCCCCAGGGTGGATAGAATTCAACCTCGAACTTGACTCATATGATGAATCACCTGTGAAAGGAACCAAGTACTTAACATTAAAGACATCCACATTCTAAATGTGGCTAGGTAACTTCAAGCGGTAGGCATTAGGGTTGATCTTCTTAATAATCTCAACTGGCCCAATCTTCTTGGTAGATAACTTATTATATTTACCTGCAAGAAATTGCTCCTTTGTAAGAACAACCCATATATAATCCCCCACATCAAACTCAACATGGCATCTCTTCTTCTCAACAGTTTGTTTATACTTGGAGGCAGCATGCACTACGTTATCATGAATAACCTTATGAATGTCATGCAATCCAGTAATAAAATTCCCTGCCTTACTATGAACTATTGTCTTTACTAGTAAAGGAATTAAATCCAATGGCCCTCTTAGTATAATCGAATACACTACTATAAAAGGACCGAAACCAGTGCTTCAGTTGACTGCATGATTATGAGCAAACTCTACTTGCCATAGTTTCTGATCCTAACTTTTCATATGTTCACCCACGAGGCATCTCAGCAAATTACCCAAAGATTGATTCACTGCCTCAATTTGCTTATCTATTTGTGGATGATAGGTAATACTAAAATTCAGCTGTGTGTTCACCATTTTCCATAAACTTCTCTAAAAATGGCTAATGGACCTAGTATCGCGATCTGACACTATAGATATGGGCAAGCCATACAACATATATATTTCTTTAAAGAATAATTAAGCAATATGAACAATATACGTTATTTTCTTACAAGGTATAAAATGCACCATCTTGGAGAATTAATTAACTACCATAAAAATAAAATCATTACCTCGCTGTGTGCATGGTAATCCGAGAAAAAAAATCCATGCTAAGCTCCACCTAAGGCTGTGAAGGAATTAACAATGGCATGTATAAACCCACATTAGATCTGTGCCTTTAGAAACTTTATAGATTCGACATCTCTGCACTAGCCTCTCAACCTCTTTACGAATGGTAAGCAAAAAATAATGAGTCTACACCAATTGCACAGTTCTGTCTCGACCTACATGCCCTTCACCATGCAATTCTTTAATTATCTTTAAGCTCAAACTACAATATGGGACATAGAGTTGGTTTCCCTTAAACAAAAATCCATTTTATCCTTTCACTGCTTTAATCTTAGCCAAAATAGCAAAAAAGTATGGATTAGTCTCAAATAATTTTGTAAAAATTCAAAACTAAGTACCTTAATGGACATCTGGGTTAACAAGTTCCTTTGTCTGCTTAATGCATCAACTATCTTATTAGTAACCCTTGACTTCTGTCTCATAATAAAAGTAAATTTTTAAAGATAAGTAACCCAACGCGCATGCCTAGTATAAACATTGTCTTACCGATGTAAGTGCTTCAAGGCCTCATAATCTGTATGCAAAAGAAACTCTCCCTGAAATAAATAATAACACTAATATTTAATAGCTTGCACAACAGCATAGAACTCGACATTATAGGTACTATAGTGCATTCTAGCCCCTAACAACTTCTCACTAAAATGTGCCGCCGGTCTGCTGTTTTGACTCAAGGCAGCCCCAATTCCTACCTTCGAAGCATCTAAATGCAACTTAAAAGATTGATGAAAATTAGGTAACACTAAAATAGGAGCTATTGTAAGGTGTATTTTAATCAAATCAAACACCTTTTTTACCTCATCAATCCACACAAACTTTCTAATCTGCCTCATATAATCAGTAAAAGGTGCCATAATATTGCTAAAATACATAACAAAATGCCTATAAATGAAGCTAATCTATGGAAACTCCTCACCTCAATAAGGGATGTAGGTGTTGGCCAATGTTTCACTGCCTCAACCTTTTGTTTTGTCTACCTACGACTCTTTACTTAACATAACATAGCCAAGAAATAGCACCTTATGAGTATAAAATGCACACTTCTTAATTGCAGCATAGAACTTCTCTCTACATAGCACATTGAGAACCTTTCGTAACTGCTACAAATGCTCATCCGGGTTAGCACTATAAATCAAAATATCATCAAAGTACACAATAACACACTTGCCTATGAAATGCCTCCAAATTTGATTCATAACACGCATAAAAATGCTTAGTACATTTGATAATCCAAACGACATCACTAACCATTTATACAATCCCTCTTTTGTCTTGAAGGCTGCTTGCCATTCATCCCCTACTTAAATCTGAATTTGATGATAACCACACTTCAAATCCAGTTTAGAAAAAATCATTACACTACTAAGTTGATCAAGTAAGTCATCCAGTTTAGGAATAGGAAAATAATACATGACAGTTATTTTGTTAATGGCCCGATTGTCTATGCATATCTGCCAAGAACCATCTTTCTTTGGTATTAAAAGAGCAAGTACAACACATAGACTCAAGCTCTCATGAATATACCCTTTGGTCAGCAGCTCTTCTACTTGCCTCCTCAATTCCTCGTGCTCATTAGGGTTCATTCGACAGTGTGGTCGATTTGGCAAAGTTGCACTGGTTCAAGCTCAATTTGATGTTGGATATCCCTTATGGGAGGTAACCCTTTAGGCAGTTCTTCTGGAAACACATCACTGAACTCTTGCAAAAGTGGCAAAACTACTTCTAGAATCACTACCTCTTTGTCTACCACCTTCCTGAATAGGACATAAACAACTTCAGCTTTTTGCACTACTCTGTCAAATTAGGATAGAGTTAATAAGTTGACACAGCCCTTGCTTTCTCCTTGCACCATCTCAGACTATTCACGATCCTTATTAGGGACCAACACTATTTTTATCCCTTCAAACATAAAGTTGTAAGTGTTAGTCTTCCCATTGTGAGTCACATCTCTATCATACTGCCACGGTCGCCTCAACAATAAATGACATGCATCCATGGCTATCACATTATACCAAATGTCATCCTTCTATTTTGCTCTGATAGAGAAGGAAACTAAGGCACATTTTGACACAGTTACCTTGCCCCCTTTTTTTAACTATGCTAATTTATATGACTTAGGATGCTTGATAGTTGAAATTCCTAATTTGTGAACTGCCTCTATTGAGATTATATTTTCACAACTACCCCAATTGATAATAAATCTGCATACCTTTTCTTTGATAGTGTAGGTAGATTGGAAGATATTATTTTGTAGCCAATCATCATTAACAACTCAAGGCATTAGGCAGGATCTCCACACGACCAATACAGTACCTATATCACCAGTCACGACCTCCTTATCCGCAATGTCTATATTAAATATAGGGTCTCCCGTTAGGTTTGTATCCTCCTTTTCGTCATATTGCTCATCCACTTTAATAAGCAAGACCCTTTTTCCCCTATTTTTGCACTCATTCTACCTATGCCCTATCTCACCACATGCAAAACATTTAATACCGCCAAGCCTTGACATAACTATTGGTTTGTTTGTAGCCCCTGTGGCCAAGCCACCACTTGGCAGGCTTGCACTAGCATTGCTTCCAGTGTTGCCTTGTCTAGTATTCTGCACAAAGCTATCAGAGTGTCTCCTCTCAATCTACAAAGCCCATTGATGTGTCATAAAAATAGACATGGGATCAAACATATTAATAGTCTCCTTAATTTGGTCCCCTAATATACCAAGCCACCAGTTGGTCCTTTGTTTCATGCACTTTATTCCAAGCAATCAATTGATAAAATTCAGTTGTATAATCATCAATTAAATGGACTCTTTGCCTTAGGTTCTGTAGCCTCTGGTACATTAAATGTTGATAATTATAAGATAGGAATATGGCACGCAATTGTTTCTTCATCTTCTCTCAAGTCATAATTATTAACTTTCCTAACCTGACTCGGGTATGTTTAGTCTACTGCTACCAAGCCATTGCCCTATCTCGGAACCTCATTGCCACCAATGGTACTTAATGACTTTCTGGCACCCCTTTAAAATCTAATACCTCTTCTATTGTGGCCAACCAATCAAGGAATTCTTCAAGCTATAGAGTACCATGGAATTCAAGGATTTTAGTTTGCATACCTACTTCCTAGCATCGCTTGTCATCAATCTCCACATGCTGTCTATGATGTTTATGGGGTACATCATAATTACCATCACCATTGTCATCTTCGTCATTATTTTCGTCAGCAAAAGGATTCCTTTTGGTCATCAACATTAGGGATTCGTCTCTGATCTTGATTTGGATGCTCCCTATTTTGATTGACAAATAACTCCCCCATCTTTACCATGAGTTATTCTATGAGGGTGTCAATTTTTTGATCCATCATCTGTTCCATTCGCTGCTCTAAACGATGCAAATCATCACGCTCATACACCTCTTTTATATACTACTGTTGTGGTTGTTATTGCTGTCTTCTACAAGACATCTTGTCCGAGGAGAGCAACTCTAATACCAAACTGACATAGTGGAAGGAGTGGAATAGTAACAATTAACAATTGTTAAATCGTGCACAACTATCAATTATCAATCTTCGATGGCCAAACTAGGCTACAGACATCAACATTTTCATAAAATTTTGGAAATTAGAAAAAAATTCAATTATCATTAAAACTGTTTTCCAATAATGAAAATAAAGGATTTAAATAGCAAAACCCTAAAACAAACCTAAACAAAATAGGAAAAACAAATCCCAAAATAGGAAAAACACAAAATTGCCCGTTTGAGGGCCTAAGGGAAAGAATCTGCCCAAAAAGTGATGGACTTCATAAGTAAAGCTAGTGACTTTAAATTGTTGGCTTGTTTTCATGTGAAATAGGATTTTGAATCACTTAAATCCGATACCTGGAACTTGTAAAAAATTACAAAAATACCACTATTGTAAATTGCCAATTTTTTCATATATTGAAGAGTTTGCTCTTCTATGCCTGCATTAGTTTCTTGCATTTTCTAGCATAACGGAAAAGAGAAGAGTGTTTTGCATGAAAATCCATATATATATATATATATATATATATATATATATATATATATATATCCATACTTAAATTAAATTGAACCAACTTTCAGGGTGCAAAAGTTCATGTAGAGCTTTAGGCAATGGAGTGTTTGGTAACTTGCATTTCCAATATGCTTCTCCTGGTAGAGCGCCATTACTTCCATTTAGAATAAACTGCAGAATGCTTGATGGTGAAAATTTTATTAAATTCTCTCATATAATTATATAAAATTTAACTTACTCATGAAGAAAATAACTAAATATTTAAGTTTAATGCTCACAAAGAATATAACAAAGGCGTGCAGGAGATGAAGTTCCATATTAGCTCCAGTATGTAATTGAAGAAGGATATACCTAAATTATAAAAATTTAAGCCTACATGCATATATATGATCAAAATAAGAGAGTAAGATGATATCGAAATTGGCAAGTGAGTCTTAAGAATTTAGAATTTGGTTAAATTTAAAAAAAAAAAAGGTGGTTGGGAGTCATATATATTTGTCCAGAAGTCTCTTTATATATCTACTAAGGGAGTAGTCACATTGACTGTCTCTTTTCTCATTTTTTGATTTTCATAAAAAAAATCTCCATTTTTTACCACTGTTGATCCTCTCTTAGATCGATTGTGATCCCTTATTATTTTTTTCTATTGAATTTATTTTATTTCATTTCGTTATATATCTATAATCTATAATAATATATATAAATGTACGAAAAAAGTACAGATAAAATTACGAAATAGTTTTCGTTCATTATTATATAACAATTGGATAATTTAGTCATATTTACTAATAAAAGTAAAATTAAATTAATTAAAATATAATTTTAATTTGATTCAAAGTCTATTTCCAATTTTAATTAGATTAACTTCTATTTTATCTCTAGTAAAAATTGAATTAACTAAAATATGATTATAATTTAATTGAAAGGTATGTTTCCTATTTTAATTATATTAACTTCCATCTTATCTCCAACAAAAATTCTAATTTAATTAAAAGTATATTTTATATTTTAAAAATCAATTTAATTAAAATATAATTTTAATATAATTGAAAGTATGTTTTATATTTTAATTAGGTTAACTTCTATTTTAACTCTAATAAAATTAAATTAATTAAAATGTTAGTGATAATTTTCTTTAAAATATATATTTCTAATATAAATCAAATTAGATAACATAATTTTATAAGTCTTATTATATTAAATTTAATATGTAAATAATTAAAATCAAAATTAACAAATTTTACATAAATAGGAAAAGTATATAATTTTTGTCCAATGTAGATATTTTTATAAACTAAAAATTAATTAATAAAAAATAGAGCATATAATTTGTTTGAAAATACATGTTCTTTAAGAAAAGTAGTATAATTATCGTTTGAGATATCTTATAAAATTTTAAAAAAATAGTTAAAATTAAATTAATTAATATTTATCATTTAATTATTAGTTGAACTTTAAAAAGCACATTAAATTAATTTTTGAGTAAATAAAGGTGTTAATATTTAAAATATTGAAGAATAAAGTGTTATACCTCAAATGAAAAATTTACTAAAATTGTAATAAATTATAAGTTTAATGGGGTTGCAATATTTAAATTGTTATATGAAGAAAATATAACTTTTATTATTTTTAAATTTTTTATTAACAGATAACCAATGATTTTTTATTATATTATGATTAATTATGACTATAATTTTTTTTATATGAAATTAGTTTTAGAGTTGAGAAAATTAATTATAAAAAGTATTGAAGTAATATGATATAATTATTTAAATAGAAATAGTAATGAATTATAACTATATTAAGTTAATATAAAATTATTATATATAAATAGCACTGTTATTATTTTTATTTAATAATAATAATAATAATAATAATAATAATAATAATAATAATATGTTTAATTGTTTGTTAACTATATATTACGAGTCAAATAAATTTTTTATTAACGTATGAAATATGTGATTATTTACTAGTACTAGCGAAGCACGTGAACAAATTTTTTTTTTACTCGTTCTATATAGGAAATAGACTATTAAACATATTATTATTATTATTATTATTATTATTATTATTAAATAGAAATTTTTAAAAATAATAATAGTGTTATTTATTTATTTAACAATTTGATATTAACTTACTATGGTTTATGATTCATTGCAGTTTTGATAAATCTTTTATTTAAATAATTATATGATAAATTTTTAATAATTAATTTTTCTCAACTCTAGAACTTTTTTCATATAAACAAAAAAAATATTATGGTCATAATTAGTTGTAAGATAATAAAAAATTATTTGTTATTTTTAATAAAAATTTTGAAATGATAAAAGTTATATTTTCTTTGTATAACAATTTAAATATTACAATCCCATTACACTTATAATTTATTATAATTTTAGTAGTTATGAAACTTTATTTCTTCATTATTTTTAATATTTATACTTTTATTTACTCAAAAATTAATTTAATATAATTTTTAAGTTTAAATAATAATTAAATGATAAATATTAATTAATTTAATTAAAATAGAAAAAATATATTTTTTAAAAAATTACTACTATAATTTTAATTAATTTAATTTTGTTAGAGATAAAATTATAGAAGTTAACCAAATTAAAATAGAAAATATACTTTCAATTGAATTAAAATTTTATGTTAATTAATTTCATTTTTATTAGATATAAATAGAAGTTAACCTAGGAAATGTACTTTCAATTAAATTAGAATTACATTTTAATTACTTTAATTTAATTTTTTTAGTGATAAAATAGAAATTAATCTAATTAAAATATGAAGCATGCTTTCAATTATATTAGAATTATATTTTAATTAATTTAATATTTATTAGAGATAAAATAGAAGTTAACCTAATTATAATAGAAAATATATTTTCAATCAAATTAGAATTTGTGTTAGAGATAAAATAGAAATTAACCTAATTAAAATAGGAAACATACTTTCAATTAATTTAAAATTATATTTTAGTTAATTTAATTTTTAATAGAGATAAAAAATGAGTTAACCTAATTAAAACTAGTCATGATTCTGCATAATATGCAGACTATGAAATAAAATAATTATATAAATAATTTGAATGAAATAATAACTAAATAAATTAAAAATAAAATAAATCACATTAATTTTATTTTCTTTAATTTTTGTTGTCATAATTTTTTAATTATAATAAGATTTGTTTTTAGAATTATTAGATTAGTATTAAAGTATGTATAATAGTGTTTTAATTAAAAAATACTATTAAGTAATTACTGTAATTTGTTTAATGGTTTAGAAAAAAATATTTTGAGTGATTTAACGTAAAAAAATACATAATATATAAAAATTTTAGAATTTGAGTCATATTGAAATATGTATAATAGTGTTTTAATAAAAAAAACTAAATAACTATTAAAAATATTTTACTTTTAATAAAAAATTAGAATTTTTAATAGTTTGACACATTAGCTTTTGAAATGATACTCAAATATGAAGGTGGAATCTTATTAAATTTTTTGTTTAATAACTTTTTAGCTTAGCATTTAATATATATATAGATTGAGAAATAGACTTTTAATCAAATTAAAATTATATATTAATTAATTTAATTTTACTTTTATCAGTAAATTACTAAATTATCTAATTTTTATATAATAATAAATGAACACTTTTTAATTTGTAACACCCCCTCCTCCTTATATACTAGTAAATAAGTACTTGTTTTACAGATAAAAATATTTTTTTTGCTCGTGATAGTACATAAACTACTAAACATATACTTAAATAATAATAATAATAATATTATTATTACTACTATTATTAAATAAAAGGTTTAAAAAAAATAAAAATGTTATTTATTTAAGAAGCCTTTAAAAAAAATAAAAGTGTTATTTATTTATATAACAATCTAATATTAACTTAGTGTAGTTATAATCCATTGCAATCTTGATAAATCTTTTATTTAAATAGTTATATGAGTTCCTTCGTAATTAATATTTTTCTTAATTCTATAACTAATTTTATATAAAAAAAAAATATTATGATCATAATTAATTATAAGATAATAAAAAAATATTAGTTATTTTCTTAATAAAATTTTAAAATAATAAACAATTATATTTTCTATATATAACATAATAATTTAAGTATTATAACCTTATTATACTTATAATTTATTATAATTTTAAATTTTTTATTTGAACAACGACACTTTATTTCTTCAGTATATTTAATATTACTACTTTTATTTACTCAAAAAATTAATTGAATTTAAAATTTTAATTTCAACTAAAAATTAAATGATAAAGATTAATTAATTTCATATTTTTATCTTTTTTATTAAATTTTATAAAAATATATAAAAATGATAATTATACTATTTTTTTTTTTACAGAAATTAAACAAATTATAACTCTATTTTTTAGAATATAATTATAGATATAAGAAAAATAAAAAATTTTAATTAATTTAATTATAATTATTTACTTAGTAAATTTTAATATTGTAAGTATTTAAAAATTATAAGATTATTATTTTATTAATATGTCTATCTATTTTTCAATTTTGATATTGTTATATTACAACATAGTAGTTTATTTTAATTTTAATTATTTACTTATTAAATTTAAGAGAGTAAGACTTATAAAATTATATTATCTAATTTCATTTATATTAGATAAAATATAATTTGATATATTTAATAGAAAAAAATATTTTTAACAAAATTACTACTAATAATTTCAGTAATTTATTTTTGTTATGGATAAAATAGAAATTAACCTAATTAAAATAGCAAACATACTCTTAATCATATTAGAATTATATTTTAATTAATTTAATTTTACTTTTATTAATAAATGACTAAATTATCCAATTTTTATATAATAATCAATGAAAACTTTTTTATAATTTTACATGTCTCCCCACTTTGTGTGTGTGTGTATATATATATATATATAACAGAAAAGTTGATAGAGAACTCTAGGCGCCTCTTTTCTCTCCTCTTTTTCTCTAATTTTCAAAAAAAAAAAAAATTAAAGAAATTGGCTATGCAACTTAGACATTAGAAACATGTGTGATGGGCAAAAGCCTAAGATAAAATTTCAAAAATTTTACTTACATAACCCTTCATGACATGAAGAATTTCATTCCTAATGATCCATTTTGCATGTTACACATAGAAAGCAACATGTATAGTCATCAACCTAGGAAACTCTAAATTTAAGAAAACTTACAAACTCCTAGTTTGATGAAGACCATAATAATTAACATCTACAAGCTTTAGGTGCTTGAAGTTCAACACTTGAATCAAATACTTTAGCCTTGCAAATGAAAGGCTTTTAGCTTGAAACATCAAATGTCACGACCCGAACCCGAGGGCACGTGACCGGCACTAGGGAATGGGAAGGCATAAGGCCCCCGAAACTCGTAGTAAGCCTTAAAGAAAAAGTAAACAACTCCTTTCAATTTAAAACTTTATTTTAAAATAGAACATATTATCAAACTGATTTTTCTCAAATTACATAAATTCAACTGTTTAAATAATAATGTGTTTCAACAGCTCATATTATAAATCAAATTTGAATCTTATACATAAGCGTGGTTTACACAAATAAATTACATAATTATGTTTAAACCATACCAATCTTTAATACATATACTACTGCAGCAACCTAGATTAACACACAGTACAGCTTACAATGACCTACATAAAATAGTCGGTGAAGAAGAAACTCGGCGTGGAGGTAGTCTGAGGTCGAACTCCTAAGCTCCTGAAAAAAAAAATTGAGGGGAATCAGACCTCACTGAGTAAGTCAATAAAAGAGCTGTACGATTTGAAAACCTTTTTGAAAACTATATATGTTTATAGTGAAAATAATTTATAATATATAAGTATAGCTTTTGAAAATCTCGGTAGAACCTTAAACCCAAAATCTAAATGGCTAACTGGGCCCACTTATTCCAACTAGACTACCAGTCCTCGAGAGCAAAGGCATCAACCGAGGCACCAAGCCGTAGTCATTCACTTAATCCAAATATATGGCACTGGCGATCCCCGAGAGCTAAGGCATCAATCGAGGCACCCATCCCAGTCCATTATTGACTTTCCAATCACTGGCGGTCCTCGAGAGTTAAGGCTTCTACCGAGGCACCTGTCCCAGTTTAACATTCATCAATCATACAATTATCGGATCCATCTCTCAATCTCTACCATGTGCACATAGTCTTGGTGAAGCCCATCAGGCAGCCCGTTCTACCAAAATTTCTCAAATCGATTTTAAATAAATAAAATGCATTTAAATCGTAAATAATAGCATTAAATTAAATAAATCATATAATCAATATAATAGAAATACGAGCACATGCATTCTTTAAATAAACACATGCACAGATCGTTCTATTGACTTACAGGATGAATGCGAAGGCTGACGACCACGCGTCTGCCTCGGCCTCACTGCTTCTGCTTCGAAATGCTCTAAAAGAAAATAATAATCGATTTTTAAAACATGACTAAAGAATCAAAATCAGAAATCAACAAAATAATAAAATTCTAGACTGACTCGAGGAAAATTGGATGAGACTTGACAGACAGGATTTAACCTAACTAATGGTAGAAATTTTATGAGTATCACATTTTACGAGAAAATCTACCAAAATTTCGACAGAGTCTCCTCTGTAAAACGGACATCTCTCTACCAAAGGTAGAGCCAGATCTGCATAGAAAATGAACTTCTAATATCCACAACCACCCACACTCGAGTCGGGCTTTCAAAGCTATAATTTGCCCCGACCGAGATCACAGCTCAAACAAATATCAAAAATTAATAATATTTATTTCTCAAAATACATATATATATCCCGAATTTTTAAATATTTTTATACTGCATCGGGATATGCAGTGTTAATAATTTTTGTATATATATTTATGATATTTTATGAGTTTGTTGTTTGTTTAAAGCTAATTTTAATTATTTTATATTATTTTAAGTACTTTACGTAAAATTTTCCCGAAAATTATATTTTTGGGGAAATTGGCACGTAAATAAATTAATACTATTTATTTTGACTAGTTTTATGAATTTGCATGAACTCATATATAATTTTAAAGTGCTAAAATAAAATATATATGTGTATTTATTTAAATTAATTAGAGCTTAATTAATTTCCTTAATTTTATTATTTAATTTTTGTATTAATTAATTTTAAGTTTATAAATTATTAAACATATTAAAATATGTGTGTGGTGTATATTTAATGTGTGTGAAATTTTATATTATTATTATCAATTGTTATTTTAATTGTTAGTGCATGTGTGTGTATCTTTATATATATATATATATATATTAGTGTGTGGTGTGGGAATATTTAAATTAAAGTTATGTATATATATATATATATATATATATATATATATATATATATATATATATATATATATATATATATATATATATATATATATAGGGTACAAGTAAGTCAACGGGTAAACACTTCTTTCTTTCTTTCTTTTTTTTCTTCTTTCTTTTCTCTTCTTCTTCTTCTTCTTCCCCTCACTCTCGGTTCCTTCCAACCGGACCACCACCAGGCCACCCCACCTGCAACCAGCCATCACCACTGCTTCCCCTTCCATCCAGCAGCCACCAGCTACCACTAGCATTGTCCATCGCCGCCTAGAACGCCGGAAAACGAAGGAGACCGAAGGTGGAGCTTCCTCACGCCGGTGATGATTCCGGCCACCTTAGGGTGTCGGACTAGACTTTTTTGAAAGCTTTTCGTCCGGTGAGTCCATTTTCGAGCTCCGTTTGAGCTCAAAACCTCTAGATTTTTAGATATCTTCAAGTTTTAGTTTATGTATTCTAGGGTTTTTAATTTTTTTGAAGTTGAATTTGTTGGATTCATGCAAACTCCCTTAACAAATGTTTATCCTGGAAGCTTAATCTATATGCTGTAATTTTTTTAGAATTTTTGGAATTTATTTTAATTTTTGTGAATTTTTGATTATTTTATTATTATTTTCTAATTTTCGAAAATTAATTAAATAAATTATAAAATTTTGTTTTATGGTGATTATAGGAGTTGAAATGAATTATAGAAATTTATTTGTAATTTTTGTGAATTTTTATGTATTTATTTGGAATTTATTAAGTTTATGTAATTTTGAAAAATAGGGTTAATTATGTGTTAAATTGAAATAAATTCGTAAATTGAGTATATTTATTGATATTATTGAATTATATGTTGAGAAATTAATTTTTGAGTAATTATATAATTTTTGATGAATTTTTGAACATTTATAGTGAATATATATATATAGGGGTATTTTGGTAATTTTACACTAAATTGGTTAAAAATGTAATTAAATTGGTTTTAATAGTTATTTAGGGCATAAAAATGATTTCTGCAAATTTTTAGTATTTTTAACTAATTAAAACTATTTTTCGTAAATTATTTTCAAATTATATATAATATACTATTTTTCTAAATAAATGGGTTTTTATTGATTTTTAGTATGTTTTAGGGTTAATTAAGTAATTTGGATTTATAAAATGTATTTTTATTATATAAGGGCATTTTCGATATTTTATAATTATTCTGTGAATTGTGAACCTCGGTCGGTGAATCGTAGTTTGGAGTTCGACCGAGGGATTTTGATTGTAATCTTGTGTGTTATTCCGAAGTGTATTTTTTTGCAGGACCGGCTCTACTCTTTGAGTAGAGAGATGTCCGTTTTACAGGGGAGGTTCTGCCGGATTTTCGGTAGAATTCTCGTAAAACGTGATGTCCGGTCAAATTCCTATTCTAAAGCTATGTCTAAAATTCTAGATCGAGTCTTTAGAATTTTTGTTAAATTTATTCTGATTTCATGTTGTCATTTGTTGTCTAACTGCGCCGAGACCGAGGTCTAACGGATCAGGCCGTCGAGTTTGTCTCGTGGAGCGCTAACATGTGAGTTATTATACTGTATATATATGCAGTGCATATAGGATGCATGACTTAGGATTTTTATTTTCATTATATGTTTAAACATTAATTTAATTATAATATGATTTGGTATATTTTCGGTTTATTTTTAGTACATTTTTGATATATGTATGTTAGATATTTAAGTTTATGTTTGTTATAATTTAATATTTATACATGATTTAAATGTGCATCGAACCATAATTATTTTATTAAATGATTAGTATAATTTAGGTTATTCTTAAATAATTGCATGCTATATTATAAACCTACACTTAAATTATTTTTAAGTTTATCTTTGGTATATTTTGATTTATTTCCAAATAAATACATGTTTTATTTTTAAATTAAACCTAACACATTAGTGGTACATTTAGGGTATATTTTTTTTTATATATATGCATGCTAGATAATTAGGTTTATTTTTAGTATATTTGTGAATATATGTTAAACCTAAACACATATTTAAATGAATATTTATACATAAATGGTTTATTAAATGATTTGAGTACTTAGAGTATATCTTTTGCATATTTAAATATACTTTTAAGATAATGCATGTTATATTATTGTTACTCATTTAAATTGTTTTTAACTATATTAATGATTTATCTTAGGTTTATTTCATATTTTATTTGACTATATATATATATATATACCTGAAATATACTGGGTATATTTTAGGTATATTTTTGGTATATATATATATATGGTTGATTTTACTATTATGAATATTGTTCTACATTAATTATTTTTCGAATGAATGATTTATTCGAAGTGAAGGATATTAATAGAACGTGCTTCCTAGTGGGCAGCACTAGGACCGTGTACGTACCGGTACGATAGATAAAGATTGAGTGAGAGTTAAAATTGGGTGATTATAATTGATTTAATTGATTTGACTAAGATTAATGGTATGTTAGATAGTGTGATTGCTGGAGCTCGGTTGACTAAGTGTCTCGGGGCCAATCACACTGACAGTCAGACTGCTGGAGCTCGGTTGACTTAGTGTCTCGGGGCCAGTCTACTGTCCATAAGTGAATTGAATGATCTATTGGGTTGATTGAGATGTGAGGTGATGGATAGTGTGATTGCTGGAGCTCGGTTGACCAAGTGTCTCGGGGCCAATCACACTGACAGCCAGACTGCTGGAGCTCGGTCGACTTAGTGTCTCGGGGCCAGTCTGCTGTCCAAATTGGAATAAGTGTTCTATTTGGAATCAAGTGAGCCTGTATGGCTAGAGTGATGATGGGGTTGTTTGAGGTTGTTATTATTTAGGGTTCTATGGATCCTTCATAAATTAAAACAAACGTTTTCTACATTTAGTATATTTATAAAAGCAGAGTTTGACATTCGTGTGAATTGTGTGTATATACATACACATGTATTAATTTCTGATTGTTATGGTTTAGTTACATGTATATATAGTATAATAATTCACTCAGTGAGGTCTGACCCCCCTCAATTATTTTTTTAGGAGATTCCATATCGTCAGTGTAATATCCCGTGTTTTTAAAATATTTTTACACTGTATCGGGATATACAGTGTCAATAATTTTTGTATATATATTACGATATTTTTATGAGTTGTTATGTATTTTAAACCTATTTTAATTACTGTCTATTATTTTCAGTGTTTTACGTAAAATTTTCCCGGGACTTGTATTTTTGGGGAAATTTTCACGTAAACAATGTATCATTAATTATTTTAAATGTATTTACGGACTTGCATGAACTCATACATATTTTTAAATTATTAAATAAAGTCTGTGTGTGTATAATTATTTAATTAGGGTTTATTATTACCCTAATATTTTATTAAGTATTTAATTGTTTTATTGTTATTTAATTAATTTTATTTAGTATAAATTATTAAAATATTAATATTTTTATGTGTGTGGTGTATATTTGATGTGTGTAATTTAATATTATTTTAATATATAGTATAAAGTATATATATATACATATATTTGTCAAAAATCAAAAAGTTTGGAAAATTACCATTTTGCCCCCCGAGTCTCCTTCTTCCTCCCGATTCTCCCTTCTCCATTTCCGGTCGCTGCCGTGCCGTTCCTTCACCGTGGGTGTGCCGTCCGGTGTGCCACCATCTTCCCCGACCAATTTCGCCGCCTGAGGAGGCCGTTTCCGGCGTCTGGAGATCGATTTTGGCCGGAGAAGCCGAAAATCGATCCACCATCGATCACGATGATTCCGGCCACCGTTTTCGACACCGCTGGTCTCTTTCTTCTCCTTGAGCTCCGGTGAGTGTGATTCTAGCTTTGGTTTGAGCTAAAATGGTCTAGAATTGCTTAGGTTTCGATTTTGTCAATTTCGGCCTATTAGGGTTTTTGATTTTTTTGAGCTTCGAATTGATTGATTCATGGAAACTTACTTCACAAATGTTGTTCCTAGTAGCTTAATCTTCATGTATGAATTTTTGTAGAATTTTTGGAGATTTTTTGGATTTTTGGGTATTTTTGAATATTTTAATATTATTTTCTAATTTTCGGAAATTAATTATTTAAATTATGAAATTTGAGTTTATGGTTGAATTAGGTGTTGAAATGAATTATAGGAATTTATTTGGAATTTTTATGAATTTCTAAGTATTTATTTTGAATTATTGAAGTTTATGGAATTTTGGGAAAATTAGGTTAAATGTGTTTTTATTTGAATTTAATTGGTTAATTGGGTTTAATTATTGATATTATTGATAAATATGTTGAGAAAATTAATTTTGGATAATTTTATGATTTTTGGTGAATTTTTTTGAAGTAATTTAAGTATATTTATATATATAGGGGTATTTTGGTAATTTTACCCTAAATTGTCTAAAAATGTAATTTAATTGGTTTTATTAGTTATTTAAGGTATAAAAATGATTTCTACAAAATATTTGGTATTTTTAACTAATTAAAACTATTTTTCGTGAATTATTTTCAATTATAAATAAAATATACGGTTTTTCTAATAAAATGAGTTTTAATCGGTTTTTTATAGTGTTTCAAGGTTAATTATGTGATTTTTACCTATGAGATGTATTACTATGTTGTGAGGATATTTTTGGTATATCTGGAATTATTCTATGTTTGTGGACCCCGGTCGGTGGACTGTAGTTTGGAGTCCGACCGTGGGATTTTGATTGTGTTGAGCTTGAATTTCGAAGTGTATTTTCTTTGCAGGGTCGGCTCTACTCTTTTGAGTAGAGAGATGTCCGTTTTACAGGGGAGGTTCTACCGAATTTTTGGTAGAATTCTCGTAAAACGTGATGTCCAGTCGAACCCTAATTTTCGATTCTATGTTTAATACTCTAGATTGAATTCTAGGATTTCTGTTAGGTTTATTCTGATGTCGATTATTTATTGCTTGTTTAGTTACGCCGAGACCGAGGGCTAGTGGACCAGGCCTGTCGGACCTGTCTCGTGGAGCGCATTAGGTGAGTTACTATATTATATATATATGCTTAGGATGCATGATTTAGAAATGCATGTTTTATGTTGACTAAATATGCATAAATAATTTGATTATTTCTTAAGTTTATATTAAGTATATTTTTGGTTTATTTTTGGTATATAATAAATTATATGCATGTTTTGTGAATAAAATATATTTAAAATGTTTTAAATATATTTCCAGCTTAAGTTATAATTTGATGGGATTCATTTGACATATATATACTTGAAATATACCTGGGTTAATTTTGGTATATTTCCGGTATATATATGGTTTATATTGTTATTTCATTTACATTCATGCATCATTTATTTTTGTGAATGAATGTTTTACATTATTAATGATGAAGGATATCAATAGAACGTGCTACCTAGTGGGCAGCACTAGGACCGAGTACGTACCGGTATGCCTATAGCTTTAGGCTATATTACTAACTATTTATGGATATTGATTTGATATGATTATTGATATGTGGGAGATAGGGTTTGGAGGTGTGATTGCTGGAGCTCGGTTGACCAAGTGTCTCGGGGCCAATCACACTGGCAGTCAGACTGCTGGAGCTCGGTTGACTTAGTGTCTCGGGGCCAGTCTACTGTCTAAATGGATTAAGTGGATATATTTGGAATAAGTGAGCCTGTATGGCCAGAGTGTTGTTTAACACTATTATTCTGAGGTTGCGATATTCTAGGGTTCTATGTGATCCTTCATAAACTGGGATTTTTCAGTAAAATATATAAAAAAATGATTTTTCTGCATCTGTATGAATTTGCCTGTATATATACATATTATATATATACTGTTGATTGTATGCATTATCACTTAGTGTGTATGTATATATATTATAGTAATTCACTCAGTGAGGTCTGACTCCCCTCCGTTGACTATTTTTCAGGAGAGTCAACTTCTTCAGACCTCAGTAGCAGGTCGATACGTCGGATTTCTTCCGCCCCGGCTTCTTTATGTAAATTGTCTACTTGAGTCTTATTTATTTTATCTAGACACTGCAGTAGTTATGAATTAAAGTATTGGATTTCATGTATTATTTTAAAGAGATGTATTATATTGAAACTGGATTTGTATTAAAGATTATACATTTATGTGATGAGATGAGTTTTGAATTAATCCAGTTGATATGGATGATATTATGATATTATGATTTTTATTTTCCGCTGCATATCATACTGTTACTGTTATTATGGCATGCTTTATTTTATTTTTAGGCTTGCTACGGGTTCCGGATTCGAAAGAATTCCCGTTCCTTAGCGCCGGTCATGGCCCCTGTTTTGGGTCGTGACAGTCAGACCTTAGTTATAGAGTTCCTCGCCGGTGTTCTTCAATCCCGACTGTTTTATGCAAATGCATATTCTGAACTTTGAATTGTATTCTAGAAACTGCAGTAGTAGTGTCATTATATTATAAGTGTATTATTTTGTTTGGATATTTAATTACTCTGAGAATTTGTATTTGAACATTGTACGAATATGTATTCATTTATTAAAGGATTTGGAGTATTTATTTTATATATTGATTCAGAAAAATTTTAATTTGGTCGTACTTTTATATTATTATTGGATGATTTTATTTTCTTAGGCTTGCTACGGGTTCCGGATTCGAAAGAATTCCCGTTCCCTAGCGCCAGCGCTGGTCATGACTCCTAGTTTGGGTCGTGACATATATATATATATATATATATATATATATATATATATATATATATATATATATATATATATATATTTTACATACACACATACTAAAAATAAATAACATATATAAAATCTTAATTATTCAAAATTAAAAAATTCAAATTTGTATTCCATCACCAACAATATAAATATAATTATTATCCAAATTAAAACCTTGGTAATGTATTATATATATATATATTGGGAATTTGACATTTAAAATTTTACACTACTTAGGAAATTATATCAATTAATTTATAAAATTGTCTAAACCCTTTTTAAATAGTAATAAAACTAATTAAAATATATATATATATATATATATATATATATATATATATATAATATATATATATATATATCATACTTAGTGTAAAATTACATTTTTACCCCTAGAATATATAAATTACATAATGTGCTATATATACAAAAAAATTTCTTAAAATTATTTAATCATCCAAAAATTCCTTTTCTCAAAATAAACTTCCCTAATATAATTAAAATATTTAATCAACTAAAAAAAAATTTCCAAATATATATTATTTAACCTAGAATCAAATTTGGCATAAACTCAAAAATATTTATAAAAATAGTATAAAAATCACAAAAATTATAATTTGAGTTCTAAAATTAATAACATTTAATAACAACCTCAATTATTAAAATTTTATAATAATTTTTTTTAACCATAATGTCGAAAATTAACAAAATATTACTAACATTTTCAAAAATTCTACCAAATTTACAATAATTCCTAAAAAATCCAATAAATTTAATTCACTCAAAAATAATTAACCACAACCACCCTAATTACTAATTATACCCAAATAAATATCTAATAAAACCAAATAAACATTAAATAAATTCTGGAAATTCAACTAATTATCAAAAATTTCAAAAAAAATTGAAACCAACTTCAAATACATACTAAACATGTAATATCCCGTATTTTTAAATATTTTTACACTGTACCGGGATATGCAGTGTTAATAATTTTTGAATATATATTATGATATTTTCACGAGTTGATATGAATTTAAAACCTATTTTTATTATTGTGTATTATTTACAGTACTTTACGTAAAATTTTTCCGGGACTTGCATTTTCGGGGAAATTTTCACGTAAATAATTTATTATTAATTATTTTAAATATATTTTCGGACTTGCATGAACTCATACGTATTTTTAAATTACTAAACACCGTGTATGTGTGTGCAATATTTATTTAATTAGGGTTTAATATATTACCCTAATATTTTATCATTTTATTATTAATTGTTTATTTAAATTAATATAATAATATGTGGTGTGTATTTTTTCCACATATTTTATTTATACACTATATTTTAATATATACATATTATTTTATTATTTCTTTTTTTTTCTTTTTCTTTTTTCTTTTTCTTTTCTTTTCTGTTTCTTTTTCTTTTCTTTTTCTTTCTTTTTCTTTTTCTTCTTCCTTCTTCCTCGCGCGCCCGACTCTCCTCCATTTCCCTCTCCCCCACTGCTACCCCGATCACCGGCCGTCAGAGTGCCTTGCCCTGCGTGCCGCCGTTCTCCTCCGCTACCTCGTCGTCCCAGCCGTCTTCTCCGGCAGTGGCTTGCTCGGTTTCTGCCATTTTTGGTTGAAATCCTTCTCCTCGTCGTTTCTTCCTCTTCCGGCCACCGTTTTCGACACCGCCGGTATCTTTCTTCTCCTTGAGCTCCGTTGAGTGTGATTATAGCTTTGGTTTGAGCTAAAATGGTCTAGAATTGCTTAGTTTTGAATTTTTCCAATTCGGCCATATTAGGGTTTTTGATTTTTTTGAGCTTCAAATTGATTGATTCATGAAAAATCCCTTCACAAATGTTCATACTAGTAGCTTAATATTCATTTATGAATTTTTTTGGAATTTTTGGAGATTTTTTGGATTTTTGGGTATTTTTGATTATTTTATTATTATTTTCTAATTTTCGGAAATTAATTATTTAAATTATGAAATTGTGTTTTATGGTTGAATTAGGTGTTTAAATGAATTATAGGAATTTATTTGGAATTTTTATGAATTTCTAAGTATTTATTTTGAATTATTGAAGTTTATGTAAATTTGGAAATTAGGGTTAATTGTGTTTTTATTTGAATTTAATTAGTTAATTGAGTTTAATTATTAATATTATTGATAAATATGTTGAGAAAATTAATTTTGGATAATTGTATAATTTTTGGTGAATTTTTGAAGTAATTTTAGTATATTTATATATATAGGGGTATTTTGGTAATTTTACACAAAATTGGCTAAAAATGTAATTTAATTGGTTTTAATAGTTATTTAAGATATAAAAATGATTTATACAAATTATCTGGTATTTTTAACTAATTAAAACTATTTTTCGTGAATTATTTTCAATTATATATATAATATACGATTTTTCTAATAAAATGAGTTTTTATCGGTTTTTAATGTGTTTAAAGGTTAATTATGTAATTTCTACCTATAAAATGTATTTCTATGATATAAGGGTATTTTTGGTATTTCCTAAATTATTCTGTGTTTGTGGACTCCGGTCGATGGACTGTAGTTTGGAGTCCGACCGTGGGATTTTGATTGTGCTCTGTGTAGTTTTTTGAAGTGTATTTCCTTGCAGGGTCGGCTCTACTCTTTTGAGTAGAGAGATGTCCGTTTTACAGGGGAGGTTCTGTCGAATTTTTGATAGAATTCTCGTAAAACGTGATATCCGGTCGAACCCTGATTTCGATTCTATGTTTAATACTCTAGATCGAATTCTAGGATTTCTGTTAGGTTTATTATGATGTCGGTTATTTATTGCTTGTTTAATTGCGCCGAGACCGAGGGCTAGTGGACCAGGCCCGTCGGACCCATCTCGTGGAGCGCACTTGGGTGAGTTACTATACTATATATATGTGCTTTAGGATGCATAATTTTAGAAATATATGTTTTATTTTGATTAAATATGCATAAATAATGTGATTTGTATTTAAGTATATTTTTGGTATATAATAAATTGTATACATGTTTTGTTAATAAAATATATTTAAAATGTTTTTAAATATATTTATAGCTTAATTTATAATTTGATTGGATTTATTTGACGTATATATACTCAAAATATACCTAGTTTATTTTTGGTATATTTCTAGTATATATATGGTTTATGTTGATATTTTATTGAACTTCATGCATCACTTATTTTTATGAATGAATGTTTTATATTATTAATGAAGGATATCGATAGAACGTGCTACCTAGTGGGTAGCACTAGGACCGAGTACGTACCGGTACGCCTATAGTATTTAGGCTATATTACTAACCTATTTATGGATATTGATTGATTATGATTATTGATGTGTGAGATGTGATTGGGTGTGATTGCTAGAGCTTGGTTGACCAAGTGTCTCGGGGCCAATCACACTGGCAGTTAGACTGTTGGAGCTCGGTTGACTTAGTGTCTCGGGGCCAGTCTATTGTCTAAATGGATTAAGTGGATATATTTGGATTTAGTGAGCCTGTATGGCTAAAGTGTTGTCTAACACTGTTTTCGAGGTTGCGATATTCTAGGGTTCTATGTGATCCTTCATAAACTGTGATTTTCAATACAAATATATAAAAATGATTTTTCTGCATCCGTGTGAATTTGCATGTATATATTTATATATTATATATATACTGTTGACTGTATGCATTGTCACTTAGTGTGTATGTATATATATTATAGTAATTCACTCAGTGAGGTCTGACTCCCCTCCGTTGACAATTTTTCAGGAGAGTCAATATCTTCAGACCTCAGTAGCAGGCCTGTATGCCGGATTTCTTCCGCCCCGGCTTCTTTGTGTAAATTGCTTACTTGAGTCTTATTTTTATAATCTAGACACTGCAGTAGTTGTAAATTAATGATGAGACATTATGTATTTTATTTATGCGAGATGCATTTTAAGAAATTGAACTGGATTGTATTAAAAAGATTCTATATATATGTGATGAGTTGAGATTTAAATTAAATCTAGTTAATGAAATTGTTATTATGATATTTATGATTTTTATTTCTGCTGCATTTTATATTGTTACTATTATTGCATGTTTTTATTTTATTTTTTTTAGGCTTGCTACGGGTTCCGGATTCGAAAGAATTCCCATTCCCTAGCACCGGTCATGGCCCCTGTTTTGGGTCATGACAAAACAACCCTAACTAACCTAGGATCTATTAATGTCAAGCAAAAATCGAAGAAAGGAAGGAGGGATAAAGTGAGTGTTACTCACTACCAGCAGGACGAGGAAGAAGAGGAGGGAGAGCTTGTTGTCTCCGGGAAAAATGAAGAAGATTGAGCAGCACAGGCGAGGTGGACAGCAATGGCAAGCAGAGGATCAAAGCTGGCAGGAGGGTGCTGTCGCGGGCAAGAAGAGAGGAAGCTGCCTAACGGGGGAAGAAGAAGAGCAGCAGCTGCCAGACTTGGGAGCTTCTAAAGCACGGCGGAAATGGAGTTCTCCGGCAAGGGCGAAGGCGGCACAGTGAGGGACAGAGAATGGCAGGGTGACGGACGGGAAGGAGGGTGCTGTGAGGGTTCCTTTCTCTATCAAGTGTTTTCTGCTTTCTCTTGCCTTTGATCCCGTTTTTTTTTGTCCAAATCCTTACATATATATATATATATATTAATATAATTTAGTACATGTATATGTGCATGTACATGGAGACACATACATAGACATAAAATTCAATATAATTTAAAATAGCAATAATAATAATAATAATAATAATAATAATAATAATAATAATAATAATAATAATAATAATAATAATAATAATAATAATAATAATAATAATAATAATAATAATATTAATAGACAATGAAATTCTAAACATTAAGTAATACTCTCTTATATTAATAATCCTTAAATAATATGAACATAAATAAATAAAATATAATATGATGCAAAAGTAATTGTTAGTAATACTTTTTGAAAGAAATTATCCCTTTTTTATTTAAATAATATATAGGCTATTACATCAAAGCTCCACTAAATCACCTTCTTGCCTTGATTTGATTAGTTACAAGTGTCCTCTCAATTAACCCTCGCAAGTCTTGCACTAACTTAATCTTTTGCAAGAACACTTAGGGTTTTGTTGTGTAGATGTTGTTTCTATTTTTGTGTGTCTCTAACCATTCTCTACTTAGAAAACATCTCTTAGGGTATATGTACATAGAGAAAGCAAGCACCTCATGATATAAGTGGCCACAATTTGGAATCGAACAGCTCCTGTTCGAAGGTTTATAGAACCAAACTTGAACCGTATATATGATAGTTCAGGGTTGGTTCAGAACCGGCTAGTTTCAATTTTGGTTTTTGTTTCGAATCGAAATTCTATTTGGAATCGGTCAATTCTGGTTTTAAAATTTTTTATTAGTTTTAATTTTATAATTATGTTTAAATAATTTAAAATATTGTAATAATTTTTAAATAATTTAAATTAAATAAAAGACACTAATGCAATTAAAAATTAAAGTGAATAAATTTTAAATAATAAATGAATTAAAATTAACAATGAAAATAATAGAAAAAAAATTAAAGGGTTTGAGCTTAATTTTCTTACCAAAAAATAAGTTTCCTATGTATCCTCTTAGGGTTTAGAGGAATCAAAGCCAACATAAGTCTCTTACATGTGAAAAAAATTTTGATCCCCTTTACCTTATTAATTAGTCGCTACCAATACTGGAAGTTAAAGTTCCCTTAATTCTGGTAGTTATCATTTTTTACAAATTCATCGTTGTCATCATCCCACCTAATTTTTTGATCCCCATATAGCTGCTCTTATCCAATCATCAACACATGTTTG